>OW121817.1:13220000-15875833 GCA_933228935.1 Pemphredon lugubris | reverse complement strand
GGATTAATGTCAGTAGAGAGTTATATCTTTTTGATTTTGCCGGAAAAATTGCCAGCGTCGTAAATTGTGAAAGTCTATCTGTATTGTATATCGTTTGGTATCGTTTACACGCGTGTACCGTAAATCCGAAACAGCGATTATAATAATGCTCGAATACGTTCCATGGTACACCGTACGAAGAAATAGGGAATTTCTCAAGCAAATCACGACCGTCCATGAGTTTACGACTTTAGTTACCCGTATCGTGTAATTTATCGGAAAATTAAATCAGTTTGGAGGCTATAAAAGCCTCGTTGGATGTTTAGCGAGAAACGTTACTTCATTCCCGACCATTTCGGTAGGTGTAATAACCTGCGTTACGACGAGACGGAATCCTGTAAAAGGTTAATATTGTACTAACGGAGTAACGAGACACGGCGGTACTCAAAGTACAACACCCATCACCCGCAAAGTTTGTTCAGATATTCAGCTCTTACTCCTGCGGGGATAGCGTTAATGACATCTTAATACACTTGGCTGCGAACAAGTTCGTATCTCTCGCAATATCTATAAATTTCATTCCTCCTCGAAAGGACCTACCGCCACGTTCGAGGGTCCCTTTGATCGGATCGATCGGTCTACTTCGACGAAATCACGATCCAACGTTACCAACTTCCGTCGTATCGTAGAATTATTAATGCGACGCGGACAAAGGAGAATCGATCGCGCGATGAGACGTAAATCGGAGAGAAGCTTCAAATTGAAATCTTATCACGCGCGCGTCATAAGATCGTCGAGGACCGGCAATTTGCCGAGAAAAAATATGTGACACAGGTTACGATTTAAAAGGACGAATCGGGTCCACCCCTATCGATGCAGAGCGAACGATCCTGGGAATTCGATCTGCCAATTCTTATCTGGACGGTGCCACGGTGGTATATAGGATATAGGTCGTAGAAAAGTAGAGAATGTATCTCCGCATCCCCGTGTCGGTGGATCGTCCCTTTATAAAGCCAAGTTGGGATAAGTCTCCCGTGGGACCTCTCGCTCCGAGGGGATGATGTACTCGGCCCCGAAACTGCTGATAGTATCCTGGGAAAACGGGAGAAGTACTCGTTCAAAACCTACGTAACCCCCGTCCGTCTCGGACTGTTCTCCTCTCTCGCCCCCCTGTCTTTCTCTCTTCATTCCACTCGCTCTCTATCCCTTCTTCCCACATCTTATTCCGACCATCGCCTCGTTTCTCTCTTTTATCGGCTTCCTCTCCCCTGCGAATTTATTTCCCGGCCTTATCAGCGTTCTCGCGCTTTTCTTCTCCGCGTACACTGCGAAGTCAATGGGGATCTAAAAAATTCCGATGGTGCGAAACAAATTGCTCTATCCGCGAGCTCGAGAGTGGGTACGATTATAACGCGTTTCTTTAGAGGGTTTTGAGAGAAAAAATGCTGAGAATGTATACGGTTATAGTTCGAAGGAGTAAATAAAGAAAATAGCGATTGTAAATTATCGGTTCAGGAAATTTCTTTATAATAACCTCGATTACCACCAGCGCGCACTGCTATATTATCGATAATCTCATTGTACGCGGCGTTCTTCAAAACGGCGAGACGTAATGGAGTTTCGGGTGTCGGATAAACCGATTACACTCTTCCTGTTTCTTCGTTTCCTTTTCTTCTTATTTGTCCACCCCCCGAGTTTCGTTTGCCCTCTTTTCCCCGATCTCGCTTCGACGGAAAAGGCAACCTTCCCAATATTGGCTCCGCCCGGAAAAACTTTTGGCACGATAAGACGACAAGCGTCGAATACTGTACGGCCACTAACTGGCTGGATAGTAAGGCGAGAGAGAGAGAGAGAGAGAGAGAGTCAGCGTGTAGGCGAGTTCAATTCTCGGCAAAAAAGAACTCCACGGAAGAAACGTTTCCTGTGCTCGAAAGCAGATCTATCCGGGATGCACTTATCTCGCCGTGTTACGAGGGGGCCGCACCAGGAAGAATATCGGCGGTGCAATTGATAATAATTTGATAACGAGTACCTTTGCGTAGATAAGGTACATCGTTTAAGTCGGGATTGAATCATATCGCGTGGAAATTATTCATCGAGTTGTCGTTGCCAATTATCGTTTTACAGTCGCGACAGTTTTCATCTTGCGTATGTTTTTATTGGAGGCCTGTGTTTCTTTGTATCGCTTTCAGGGAAATTGAATTCATGCTGCGTTATCGGAAACAGAAATTTTGCACGTATTGTATACAGTGTGCCCCATGAATAGTCATAGTCCTTTAAAAGTGCAATGCCTATGATGATTCCAAGCAGGTGTTTTCTTATCGGAAATATCTAATGCGTTAATGGAATTTTAATGAAAATCGTGAGCCAATTGGAGAGGAGCGCGTTACCTTGTGACGCTAACTATTATGGGTCAGCGCTTAGGTTCGTCTGTTCGATAATCGCATTCCAAACCAAACCGTGACCAATATTTTTTATAAGGAAAAACCTGCTTGAAATTGTCCCAGGTATCGAATCTTTAAAGGACCACAACTGATGGTACACCCTGTATACGTATGTAAAGAATGCTGAAATACGCGTGCGTCGCGTAGCAACGTGAAACGCGTTACGACTTTTTATTTTTCTTTTCGCAAAAAATCATGTACCTGATCCAAAGAGATTTATTTAACAACTTTGACTTTGACTTTCGGCTAACAACACGGATGCTAGCAAAATTAACAATAGACATGCAAATTGACAAGGTCCCGAGCTCCGAGTTTTCCCAGGAAATATCGCGGCTCGAGGTGCTAAACTAGAGAAAGAAGCGAGAATAAAAATGGTCCGCGGCGCCACCGGTGTCTCCGTTCTCTTAATTGCTCCATCGGGTTATTAATTAGTCTATTAATTTAATTAATTTAATGCACCGCCGCGGCCCCGTCCGCCCACCTTCCGCGCTGCCGACTGTGACTGCGAAACGTCCGCGTTATTAATGCATATTCTGGCATTTCTCGCGGACTCTTTTCTTTTCCTCCCAGACCGATTACTTAGATCGATGGATCCGGCTTTCCTATCGGACACACGCGGTTACAGATGTGTACTCGTGTCGGCGTGTCGTTAGATTTTAATATTCTTGCCAGCGAACCGGATATTCGCGAATCGAGTGCCAGCGACATTTAACATTCCCGTTACTTACGTAACATCGATACACTGATATTACCCGTCATTCTTGATGTCAAAATATCAATTATTTATCCGTAACAACGCGAGGATACACGATTTCGCCAAATAAACATAGTCACGGATATATGTACGCGTAAGCACGTTTTTTTTTTGTTTTTTTTTTTTCGCCATCGCGTAATCCGTTTATTATCCTGCCACTTTGTTTGCCATCCTTTCGATCCACGCTCGTAACAAAATTTCGTAAACGCGAATACCGTAGAACGATTTCCACGCCACGGATATCGACGCCATAGGGAAAATAACGAATATTCTGGCGATCGTTCGCATGGGGATATTTCAAGTTTTTAATCGCTAGCGATTCGGATATAAAAACCATTGAATATTTAAAAGCTTCCCATAATACCCCGTATTTCAGGAGCACACGCGCGATGGCGTGTTTCGCGGTTGTGTTCCCATTCGTTTATTTTTCTTTTTTTTTTTGCGCGCGCGCGCGATAAACGCGTACGCAGTTACGAACGACTTTTTTATTGGTTTATTGGCCACACTTAAAGAGCTGCTACTGCTCTTATCGCTTTTATCGTGCCCCGGAGATGCGTTCCGTCGGGATGTATATCGTTTAACGAGCTGGAATCGAGGACGCTCGGGGAAGCTTTCATCGTCGTCGTGCATGCCGATGTACACCGGAGTACAATTTTTATTATACGTCATCCGAGCGCAACGGGTTTTGATCGTCGAATCGCAATGCCACCGAGCCGAGCCGAATGGTTGATTAGTATTCAACCTGATCTACTTGATACGAGTACTTTCTTGTTTGAGTCCAATTCACGTTCAAAGAATGAAAAGGAGGCGGGTGCTGCGTTTTTTTTTTCAAACGCTTTCGCAATCCTCATCGTATATTCCCTTTTTCTCGTTCAAAGTAAGGTCTTCAATTAACACTGATCGTGCACTTAATCGAGGAATATTACCGTGAGGAATTAATTTGGCGAGGGTTGAAGGAGGTAGATACGGTATGCAGGATATAGATATAGATAACCGAGGTATTATAATGATTTATACTTACTCTACCCTCTCCTGCCTTATCTTTTTCTTTTCATATTATTCCGGCGGTTTCAGCGGTTTTCTGGAAGTAAAAGTTGACGATGGGGGCGAACGGGAGATTGCTGATCGAGCGATAAAAAACGTTGCTTAATTTCGCTCGTTTTTGTTGTACATTTTAATTGTATTAATATTCCTGGCGGTGGAATTAAGACAGACCGTTGTAGTATATTTCGCGTACCTTCTCTTTCGATTTAACCGAAGTACTTTAAGGAACTATAAATAAATTTATAGATCATTTTTAATTTAAGATCGTAACGCAACGACACGCGCGCGTCAAAATTGCGCAGTCACGATAACATTCGATTTGCGTACGTTCGTTCCCGCAAAGTTTGAATCAGGACTTTGAATAAATTTAGTCTACGCGAATAGCGCCCTTAAAAAAAAGAACACAGGAAAACAGTTTTCGCTGGGATAACTCGAGGCGCTATACAAATTGAATTTTCCGTAGCAAAAGAGAGAGAGGGGCGTGTCCGGCGAGAAACTGAATTTTACGAAGCTCATGCATCTGCCCCCGAGTATCCGAATCGGATTGTCAGCCAATCTAACGTCCGATTTTTCCGCGGGCAATACGAGGAATCGAACGAATCGAAGATGAGCCAATCGACGGGACCGAACCGCGATTCGACGTTATTTCCTTTTTTTTTGGCCTCGCTACACGACGCGGAGAACTCGCCGCTCCGTTTTCGTCCTACCGTCTTTTTACGACGGCAATGAAATTTGTCGACGGAAACCACTCTCGTACACCTTCCTATGAAAAAATATATACGTATATCTGGCGTCTGGCCGGTAGCGGCGTTAATTAAATTTTTAGACCCGTGTCATTCGGGGTGACTTTCCATAACGCGGGCGGAACATCGCTCGCCCGCGGGGTGAATTAAAAATTTGAGAAAAGCGGCAGAAACTTTCGCGTTATTTATCAATATAAAAATACACTTCACGGGGCGAATGTTTCGGTAGATTAGGTTTTAAATAACCGCGCTCGCGAAGCGCTGGGCGATTAATTACGGGTGGAATCGTCGTGCCTCCGAACAATTAAATTTCGACGAAACATTCAAACTTGTCGAAAACACGTCGACGCGATCCGGAAAGAAGATAATAACCAATTTGATATTGTCACGAATCGTGCGAGAGCGTAAACGTAAATTAGGCATATTTATAAAAGTAACGTTTATTGCCAGAACATAGAGAACACAACCGTTTCTTATCAGAGCTCGAATACAACTCAACTATTGGCATATTTACAATTTGAATCTTGGCGCCCGGCAACTAACAACTGCCTATCGGCAATGCCGGACGCCAAGAAGGCAATGACATACATTGACATTCGTAACAATATTATATTCTTTTATTTAGAAATAGATAACGTATATTTGAAGATTTATTTAATCGTTTAATATTTAAGGTAAGTTGCGGTGCAATAACATTGTACATATGTGGCGAATTCTAGACGAAATTTAGGAAACGGTCATTTGACCGCTCGTGCTAGGATTGGCTAGGAATAGTGTTAAATCTTCCTTTGTTCTGTCTTTGGTACTTATTTTCCCGGTCCCCAATATTTTACCCGACACTTTACAAAAGACGAAACGAAAGTTTTGCCGATACCGTTGAAATTAATCCCTACCGCAGGAGTATGGACGTATCGGGAAATTAACGACCGGCAATAAAGCTTCGCAAAGCCCCGGCGACCTCTATTCCGGCCAATCTAGTCCTAGCTAGATTCAAATCCACCTCCAGCATTCCGGTCGATGATTAAATTTCACCTACCGCCGCGCCTCTGTCGAATATTAGTCTCGGAGGCATTGCCGTTGTTCCTCCTGAGAGCCATCATCGACACAGTGGCACACGCCACGATCGTAAATTCACCGGGCGATCGGTATGGAATACGGGAGAATGGAGACAATAGAGAAACCCGAGGAATCGAGATATGTATGTACTCTCCCTTATACAGAGGGAGAACGGCAGAGAAGGAAGGACAGAATGGGAGAGGGAGAGAGAGTGAGGAGAGGGGAGAAGGAAAGAGCGAACGTAGTGGGAGTAGAGGTAAATTAGAGCGATAGAGAGAGGGAATATTGGGGAGCAGGAGAAATACGTTCCTACGTGCAAGTATACCTATAGGCATGTACGTACGTGCGCGCGCGCGCGTATATGTAGTATACACGGTATATTCTAAGGGCGGGATTCCCTTTATGAGCTACGCTGCATCCCGTGCACCGATGCCACGACGGGGGGTGCACCGTACTCCGTGACGTACTCGAACATTCTATGAATCCCCGAAATTATGGGATCCTACGTACATACGCAACAAAGTCTATAGTCCTCGTGCGCGTCGTAAGATATTCTTGAGCTCCGTTCTCGCGATACGATTTGTTCTCGACATTATGCGCCCCGCGTACGTTTTCGATGCTACAATTTAATGCGGGACCGTTGGAATTGCGACGCGTCGCGCCGTAGCTTCTGCGGTTCCGATGAAACTCAACAATGGCGAGCGCGTCGTACTTGATTCGCATTCACCGGTTGTTTTCCGCGAGGCTGGGTATCCCAGGTATGCCCGATACGTCCGCTTGGCCCGTATCACTTATGTTCGCCATTATTGAATTCCATTGGACGCGAAAATTTTCCGAAAGCACTCTCCCGTGCGCCGCGCGGAATTTCTTTGACTTTGCGGCGCGGAACTTTATGGATAGTTTGGGTCCCACGATCTTTTGGACTTATTCACAGTTACTCGAAAAAATGAGCGTACACTAATGTGGACGGAATTATGGGTGGTAAAATAAACAAACGCATACATCATTGAGAGAAATAATGCAACATATGTAATATTTGCATAGTTTAATGAAAAATTAGCAACAAGAACGAAAAATAACATAAAGTGTTTATTTATACTATGCGAAAACGTAAAAGTACAGGTACATTACTGGCACAAAATTACCACCGTTTGCATCAGTGTACGCTCAATGTTGTTAGTAACTGTAGCTCCGCGGTGAATACTCGATCGTCAAAGTTCCCGTCAGCCTCCGAGGTAGAAACTTCTGATTTGCGAATAATATTTGGGATTAATTGCTAATCGTTATTCGATTCGTTTGATTGACATCTAAAGGAACAGTTGATTTCGATAACGTTTGCGCATGACGAAGAAATCCGAGGATCGTATTCCGGGCAAAGACTCGCTCGCGATACCGCGCGCCGGATACTCGAACGATTCGAAACTCGAAACTCGAAACTCGAGCGGTGTAGAAATTGTTGTCCAGAAGTTTATTTAGCGTGAAAAGTATATACGTCCCATTCGATTCCGGAAATTTCCCTGTCATGAGACTTCTCTCGCGCCACGAGAATATTTCTTCGGACCTTCGGCGGACATTTTCGGAAATTTATTTAACTTCTACAACGCGATTTTTGAAACTCGTTCGGGGTGCACGGTAAACACGGCGCCATCGTAGGTATTGATATTTCCGTTGATCGTCGATATTACGGCAAACCGATGGAAACTTTCGATATTCTACTCGTTGGAAACTTCATTTGTAACGTTCGTTAAATATCGTTCCGAAACTTTTGTCGGCACTGTAAACATCAATCGCGTATCGGAATATAATAATCGATTTTCCCCGATATTTAAAACTATACTACGCGTACTTGTATACGGGAACGCTGGCAATTCCGCGTACGACGTATCCGTGTGCTCGCGATCTCCGAAATTCTTCCGACTTCTCGTCGCATACGACGCATTCTCCGAAATCCCTCGGACGTATGCGCCTCCGTCCGTGAAATTTTTCCTCTTCCGCTCGGTGCATGCACGATATAATAACGGGCAGCGGGTGGTCCACTTCTAATATCGCACACGAATGCCGGGGCGGAAGGTAAAGCGGAAAGACAGATCGACCTTTTTCTGGTAGATCACCGGCGCGTGCAATACCGTTCCGCGAGATAAAAGCTTCGGGTCACGGACTCGGTATTTGCCCTGCTCGATTAATTTGCCCATGTGGACACGTATAACAGTGTTACGCTCTGTCAACGAGACCGTAATACCGAAGATGTGAGAAATTTGAATAATCTTTAACGGAAGTTCATCGTAGAGAATGTTTGGAACAAATCTAGATCGTGCGCATCTCCGGATCTCCAAACTAAACACCCACTATTGCTCACGGAATAAATTATGCTAATGTGGATATTATTTCTAAAGCAAGCAGACACTGGTGATTACTTGCGGAATAATTTATGCCAGTGTGGAAATTATTTCTAAAGCAAGCAAGTGGTTAAACATTGTGCGTACGGTAGTGATGCGCGCGCAAGTATGTCAACGAGAAGGACAGGCAGTGGGCTCTAATTTGTCATTTTCCATACTTCGAGTGCTTATATCTCCGGAACTAAAACCAAGCGCCAACTTTTGCTTGCGGATTCATGATCAGCGACACGAAATACACTTGATAGAGTAAAAAAAAAGTTTGGAGATCCGAAGATCCAGAGATGTGCATGATCTAGATTTAAGTCGAATGTTTTAACCCTTTGGATGCCGCCGAGAGCTATAGTCACCGGTTAAAATTTTGCATCGATTCGCCACTGTGGACGAACAATTTGCTGCGTTAACCCAGCGGTTCTCTCACTTTTTTTTTAGCCATGCCATGATAGTTTAGACATCGAGGGTATTCCGTGAATGGTGCGTGACGATAGGTTTCAGGCAAATTGTTGTTTTAGGAAAAAGGAGGTGGAAGGGATAGCGAGTAACCTGTTTTCGAGTACAGAGTTCATGAGGCGAGAATTAGGATTTTTAACATTGGTGGTAGATACCAAGTTAGTTAAGCGAGTGGTGAATCAGAGAACTTGGAAGAGTTCGACAGCGACAAAAATATATATTGCTAACTTATGACTGAACTTACGATGAAAGAAGTGAAGAGGTCCGAGTTGGTACACCGCAGAATTTGAAACCAACGAAACATCGTAAGATCGCGTTGTACCTAAAATTGGTAGCTAACGGACAATATTTATCCTACTCGCGATTCGCGATCGAAGAGCGAAACGATCAAAATGTACGGTCCATTCTCTCGTAATTAAACCGATATCCGCGGGATATTCGTTAATTCGAGCTGTCATATCTTCCCGTAGGCTCGCGCGCCTGGTGGAACAATCGGGATTGATGATCCGAAAATGTCTACATCGGTGCCCTACGCCGAGTTATCACAATGAATGACGCTCGGCCGGGCGTTGTGCTTATACGCGATGGCCAGGAGGAAAATCGTGATTTGCGGACAACATACCTGTGTTTCAACCTCGGTCTAGTTTAATCGAATCGGCATGACAAAACGATTAATCTCATTTAGCCCCGTCACATTGGGTGAGGGCGATGCGGGGAGAGGGCAGAGAGACCCAGTTTATGCCTCCGCCCCCTCCTCTTTCTGTTTCTCCCCCTTCCTCCCTCCCTCTTCCCCTCTCTGTGCGTAACGTAAATCCTGGAACAAGCGCGACCGCATATCCACCGCTCGAAAATTCGCCGTCGAGTGAAATGTAATTTTCAATCGACAGAAATCAGGAATGTATCAGCGCCGCCGTCGTCGTTTGATCCGCTTGATTAAACGGAAATTTTTTGAATTAAATACCGCGTTTGTTCGTTTGTTCGAGGCACGGTTAATCAACGTGGCCGTTCCTGATATCGAGCAACTGTAAATTAGATATCGCTTTTTGCACGGCGAATCCTTTGCAAAGCAAATCTCCATTTTTAACCCGTCACGTTCACGTTTCCACCCGACGAAATTGTTTTGCCGGCTTCGCGGTGGGAGAGTGGAAAATAGCTTCGCGAAAAGGAATTTCAATAATGAAGAATAAGTTTCGATTACGGCCGCGATTTCTTATTTTCGAGGAGGTTTAGGATCGACGGTGGGGGGGGGGGCTCCAAGTAAAGAGGATAGGTTATCCTTCGCCAACGAGGATTAGAGTAAACTCTGACCCAAGTATACCCCGCAAACGCGATGTAACGCGAGGAGAGTGATTAAAGGAAATAAAAAGTAACGCGATTACTTCGGCTCCGCCGAAGATTCAATTTCGATCTATTCTTTCCCACCCGGGATTAAGGCTCCTCCGGTATATATCTTTGCCGGATTGAATTCTTAAGCACCCTTTCGTCTGCTTCTCTTTCATCGATCAATCTGCCTGTTCGAGAATCAGGAACACGTGTCCATTCTACACACGTACGGAGTGGCGTGGTGAAGGGTGCGGCGGAGGGGGATAGAGAGGCGAAAAGAGATAAATTGTCCGACAGGTAGAGAAACGGAGGGACGAAGAAAAATAGGTAAAAAGATCGGTGCGACGAAAGGGAGAGACAACGGGAGATATCTATATATGAAATCAAAGACGTACGAAGAAAGAGAAATAAATAAAGAGACAAGAGAGAGATATAGGGTGAGGCAAAGGGAGACAGATAATTAGAGACAGAGAGAAGCGGAGGAAAATAAACAAGTAAACGGATAGAGATGCCTGCGGATTCGTCGATGGTATTAAGACGGAAAAAAGAAAGAGCGAACGTAATATCGCACGTGTGCGAATCTTTTGGTCGTGTCACGTACAAATGTGCTTTTGAAAAGGATCCTTTTTTTGTGGTTCCCGTTCGAACGCCTCGAGAAGGCAATCGACTTCTCTTTTCCGAATCCGTGGACGCTATTTTACGACTAGCTCGTTCCTCGATCACCGAGGCGAAGGTGTCCGCGTAGAACAGCACGATTTGCAATTGTAATGTCTCTTCTCTTACTTATTAGATCTCGCGCCGTCTTTCGCGCGAGAAATCGTTGCTTTATTATTTCTCGTCGGAGCGGATTATATGGGAGAGATACGCGCGAGCGGGAAATATAATTTTCGCGTCTCCTGCCAATCGGGATAAATAAGGTTGGCAAATCTCGAGATCGTTCGGTTTCTTCCGACCTATTATTACAGATTGCAAAAATGCCCCGGGCATTTCCGATAATTTTTACCTTACCTCGCGATAGCAATTTATCAATCCTCGTTCCTCGTTTCAGCGCTCGATCTTTGTAATTTATCGCCCGGGAACTGTAAACAATTGCTCGTTCCCCTCTGTTTAACGAACATCGAAAAAATGATATCGAGTCGAACAAAAGGATATTTAGAGCGACGTACAAACCTTTCGCGATACCGGCCAGTCGTGGGTATCGAAGATGCTGAAATAATAATTTATATTTAACGTCGGGATATTTTTTCAAATTGATATGAACGGGACGGTGGGAAACGTGAGAATCTAATTAAGAGATCGAGCCGCACAGAATTAATTGAATCTCAAGTATTAAAGATACATTTTTAGACACTCTACAGTTTTTTCACGTGACATGAGATACCGCGATAGGACATGAGTCCACTTGATGCGCCGGTAGCGTGTTTCCAGCTGATTCAGCGCCGCTGATACGTTTCGATTAATTTATTCAATTCGTGCTTCGATCAATTTTGTTTCTTTCATTCCTCCACGCGGCTGTTTAATTACTTTATTTACCAGCGCCGGTAGAGCTTACAAATCGTTAAGCAATTTTGTTGCCTTCGCCTGAGTATACCGTCGCGAACTATAATAAACTTACTCTTGCCCTATCGGTATCTTTTTTCACCCGCGATCAATTACGTCTCGAACGGGTACCTTTTTGGACGGGAAGTGCCTCGTTATCGTAGTCATTACGGCCACCGTCATTACCTGGCATTATATCGTTCGGAGCAAATCGATTTTCTCGTCGGGCGTGGCCGTTGACGATCCTCGCGAACACCGATCACGATCTACCCTCGAGAGATCGATATTTCAACGCAACGATCCATGGAGATGGAGAAAATTGCGTCGAATCATTTATTCGAAAGTGACCATTCGTTTTCACGATGTGCAATTCGTTGTCCGATCGAGGAGATCAGTGTTGGTTAACTAGAAACTTTAAAGTTGACGTTCAACTACAATTTAAATCATGGAACCAATAAGCGTATCGTATCGAACTCTGAAATGGGTACAGGAAATTTTGCATACAGACGTTGTAACGCTCTTTTATTTTGCGGTCGAAATAGATTTATTTAATAACGCCACTTATGGTACGTCGAAATCGAAACTAGGAAAATAAACGTACGTACGTCTTTACGCGTGTGCAGTCCGTTTCCCGTCACCCATACCCACTCACTTTCTCGTTTTCCGGGAAACACGCATACTTATAAATGCGTATACATTGTCACGCGAATTAAAAATATCTCGCTGATAGAGTAACGCGAGGGGGACGAATTGGTAGCTATACAAATATTTTACACAAATTAATAGAAACATTACATTGACGTTTCATGTTTTTGTTAACGTAGTACTCTTTTGATATAGTAACAAAAATATGGATATTTCAATGACGGTTCTATTCAACGATACGTGTACCTTTTCAATTCAAATTCGCTTTATACTTTATCTCGTCTCACGTTGAAAAGTTTGTTATAATGCACCCTATTGAAACTTTTCCAAAAGCTTTTAGTCTGAATCGAACGAATCGAAGAAGTCGACGTGGTTTCTATCCAGTAATCTATGTACAGTGTCGATCGATGGGAGAGTATTGAGATTCCCCAAGAAGGGTTTTCCTTATTCGTGTAAACAATTTCTTTTACGATGTCTACAAAAATACCCAAGTCATCGAGCCACTCTGAATCCGTGACGCGCGTTGCGAATCTCAAAGTGAAAAATACTCATTTTTATTTCCATTACAAAGATGAAGATGGGAATGGAAAAGTAAGCGTGAAAATAGTAGCGAAGAGCGATAAAGACGAGTTTTCACCTCACGCGATTCGCGTAACTCCTAGAATAAATCGAAGAACGAAACGCAATGTTTCGCCTGGTATGGTGTAGCGTTCGAAGGCAATCCTTTGCAGAAATCTTCGTGGGTAAAAGCTACTAACGAGAAACGATCTCTCTTAAAAATCTTACTGTCGAAGCGCAAAAGAGCGTCACGATATAAGACCAACTTTTCCTTGGGTCCGATCGATTTTCCCTGCACACCGTAAAGCGGCCCACTTTTCTTCTTAAACGTATCTCCGACGAAACTGTTTGACGATCATTTCGTGGGATGTCGAAGACATCTTCGCTCCGTTTACCTTCCTGCCGTGTTAAAACGGGAAGTAGATCCGTGCACTCAGGGACGAGCCAATGAAAGATAGGTGGTGGCGAGGGGGGGCGAGAAAAAGAGGATGAAAGGAAGGAGGAGAAAGGACCATCGAGGAGCCCGGTTCGAATTAAAGGAGTGTGTCGCGCTAACCCTGTGAGCTCGTTCGAGAAAAGTGCACCGATATTTCGGACAGGTATCATGAAACCGGCGTAAAAGAGATTGCACCAGGTAATTACCTCGGGAGTCGTCGAGTCGAAATTGGTGGAGGTAGACCTTGGAAAAAGAGGAACCACATTTTTACCGTGCATCCGCGAAGGCATAAAATTGTTGACGTCACTCGCCCGAAGAAGCGTAATAAATATATTAGCTTCCAAATAAATATTATACAGAATATTATACAGAAGCGTAATAAATATATAAATATGTTAGCTGCGAGCCAAAGTTTTTGGTTTTGATATTTATAAGACCACGACGAGTTGGACGATTTATCAAAGGGTAACACGTTTGAAATTGCAATGATCTACTTAAAATTTGTATTCCAGTTTCGTTTAATGAAATGTCGTAACTACGACCAGCCAATGAAAGCGCGCGCAAATTATTACCCGCTGCTAATTCGTATTCCGTTTTACATTTGTAATATTGGACGAGTTCCCAGTTTGCCTGAATGGAGGGACTCGTCCTCGACACTTTCTCAAATTCAACGAACGCATTTCTGAATTTCAATGTGACCACCCGTACGAAGGGAGATTGATTTAACACTTGAGCCGAACAAGAGCTTGTTTGACTTTGTCGAACTTCCGGAAGTTTCGAGCTCGTACGGTCCGAACGCCGCCTCGTGAATCACGATGAAATAAACATTAGTTCTTTTGACTCCGGCAGTGTTAAAGTACAGTTGAATTCAAAGGAAACTCGGCGTTGGGCGTAAAATCATCAAACTTCTACGCCACATCACATTTATATAAAGTATCAATCATCTGGAGAATTACATTCGCTTTAATTAAATTTTGATGCGTTAATAAAATATTTTGTCAAAAAATTCAACGAAACTGTGTTCGTATTCTCACGCTATTCTTGATAAGAAATTACTTTTCAAAATATATGTGTAATACAGTCACTCGGATTTTTTTTCCACATTTCTCGTAGTAAACGTGCAACGTTACAATAGTTTCTATGATGAATGTAGATATTGAAAAATATAAACTGAGATTTTTTTAGGTCACCTCGTATCATAAAAGCGGCGCGCTGTACTCGCGAATACAAAGACCTCTTGAAAATGGAAATGTTATGTATGTAACGGGAATGAAAATTGTTTCTACCTCCTTTCTTTTCGCTTTCCATTCGAAGCGTTTCCGTGCGAATGAGATCACCGAGTTATGGACCAAGGAATTTCAGGAACTCGGTATTGCTCTCCCATGGAGAATTCATAGAAACGTAAACCAGCCGAACGTTCGTATAATATTTACAGCGTCGCAAAATGTAATGAAAATTACAATGGCTCGAGGAACAGGAATTCAAGCGGAGGCGTCGTCCCGTAACACGACCCGGCGCGATGCTTCGGTTCCAGAATCTTATTTTATTTTACCATATAATCATTTTGCGCAAACTTACGCATTTTGCAAAAGTCACCCGAATGCTATTCGCTAACCGTTTGAAGAAAAATCCACGCCTACATTCTCCCTGGAATAACGAAACTGCGAGTATTTTTTAAACAATACGATCACGCGTCGACGAACTTGACAAAAAGAAACGGGGTCGACGAGTCAATAAAGAACGCGAACAATTGAATGGGACTGACAGAAGTCCTTCGCCGTCTACTCGCTCCGATACGTTTCAAACAGAATGAAAGTTTTCATCCTTCTTCATGGCTGTGCGCAAGTTCGTACGTCTCGTACGACAAAGAATCTTCTAAGCGGATCTAAACCCTGTCAGATGTAATAGATACGCGCGCGTATAGGTGGACACACGCACAGACCCTTCCCCTTCCTTCGTGTAATCAGCCCTTGCTCCTTTGCGAGCCATTAGATGTCTGTTAAGGGATGAGCCTTATGTGACGTATTACGGCCCCACGGGAGTTCTACCCTCTCGGAGACTTCCCTTCGTTAAAACTCAGTTAGGCGAAAAGGAAAGTCCGTTGCCTTTTGGGAATTAAATCTTTCTTTCTCTTCCTTTAATTACTCTTGCAAGGTTTCGGCCTTGGGTCTCATTGATACGGTCCAGCTGCGTTTAATTTTCGGGGAGATACGTCTTTTAATTTGCCCCCCCCCCCCCCCCCCACCCCGGTCAAACGAATCGTGGTAATCTTATTTGGTACTTTTCATTATTGCCAGATCGGTCGACGATACTCGAGGTTCCTCGACGTTTGTAAAGGTTCGCACCGACCGTGCCGATCGGCATCGATCGACAGAGCCAATCGAACTTTATCAACGCATTTTGACCTGATAACGGAGCCGACAGTTAGGTCCATGCTAGTGTCGCTTTCGCCGATCGGCATAGTCAGGATGGACCTTAACGCTATTTCTACCGCGACCGGTTAAATGACCGTTTCTTGAATTTCCTACATACAACGTTACTGTACCGCCACTTAACTTAAATGTTAAAATTTACGTTATCTATTTCTAAATCAAACGAACCACATTTTTCACTATTAAATTGACTATCATCTTCGTTCTATATTAAGAAATATAAGTTGTTTTAAAGACCGGTCATTTGACCGGTAGGAATGGGTATGCATGAAGTGGCGGTAGGAATAGTGTTAATATTTCCCGTACGACGCGACGATCGTCGTGAGCACGGACGAATAAGGATGTCGAATCGCGCGAGACAGCTTCGAGGGGCACGGGAATTATTGAAACGCTCATCGCTCGTACACTAGGATATAAATCTCTTCGGTGGTCGATTTATGGCCCAAGGAGAATAACGATTTCGGTAAGCCGACCTACTTCCAGGTTCTCCGAGCAATTTTCATACCTATCCGCGATTTTGTCGGTGAATCTCATCGTCGGTGGAAACGACTTTCGGGTTTCTCGTAGAATTTATTATCGCCAGTGATTTTTCACTCCCCAGACGGCGCGGCAGCGGTACGTCGTTTCTCTCGCGCGAGGAGGAACAGCGAGCGGAGCTCGATATCTCAAATGAAATATTATTACGCCCCTGCCGGTTTAAGAAGAAAATGGGGTTGGGCTTCCGAGGCGAGAAATTTCACGGAACCGCGGAAAAACTTTGAAAAAGTAACGAGGAAAACTGTCTGGATGTATCCCTCCCGGTGGCTCCCGGCTTTCCTCTTTTCTCTCGTTATCACCTTCATCTTTTATTTCGACGTCTTCCGTTCCGACGTTGGCCTTTCTTATCGTCGGGAACATTCCGTAATGCCAATTAAAGGGATTACGCGCCAATTACGCGCGTAAGCGTGAGAAGCACCTGAAGGGACGAAACTCGAGGTAACTTTTTCTCTGCCAAAACTCTCCGGTTAATGACGATCAATTAAAAATCTCAACGAATCGAGCAGAGACGCGCAAATGTTTATTGCCTTTATTTTATTGTTCCACGATACGGTACACAGAGCTATTCGGTATTTTTCGGTCGGACATCCTTTACAAACGTTTCCGTTTCACTTGGTCTTGAGGGATTTCTTTTTACCTTTCCATTGGTTCTAATTTCCTTACAATTTCATTCGTTTGCTCGGTTAAGAAAAATACTTGACTCCTTTCGTCAAACGTCCGCGTTAAGAAAAAGTTTCTCGACGTTGGTGGAACGACCGCGACGTAAACTGCGCGACGAGGAAGCGAGGCGCTGGAGTTTTCAGCGAACTCCTTCCGAGCTTTCGACATGAATTTTAATGCTTCCTCGCCCCTGCAAATGCGCAGATATAAACTTCAACCCCCTGCTTCTTTTCTCACATACATAATTTTAATCCCTCCGCGACTGAGGAATTGCCGTAAACACGTTGCGCAGTTTCGTTATTTTGTTCTAGCTTATTGGCGAGTTGGAGACTCGTTAGCTATTCAAATTTAGCCAACGAAATTATTTTACGGAATTATCAACTTTGCACCTTTCTGCCGGGCAACTCGATTTTACGGTCACCCGATTATCAACTGCGTTAACTTGTTGCGGAAGTTATCTACAGCGCGAAATTGTTACCGCCCGCAAAAATGTACTACCGTGCACTATCGATTAGGCGATCGTAATTGCGTTACTTCTATCTAAATCTTGCAGTTTCTAATGGCGCGTAATAGTTCCGTCGATTTAAGGAAAACTCGACGCTTCGTAACGTTAGGAAAATTGTTTTAATTGTCCCAATGGAACGTCTTACCAAGCCGTTTTAATTCCACTTAAAATTAGGTGCAAGTATGATCGAAAGCACCGTGCAAGAAGTAATTAACGTAATTTACCACGCGACGAAAAATACACGCAACGGCGTGCGTGGTGTTTTTCATTTCGCACGGTGTATTCTACTTTATGGAGGTTTTATTCTACCAAGCTTGTAACGCAAACGCGAAGTTGCCCCCTCGCGTTCGACGATACTTTTCACTACGAGCTCTTAAATTCGTTTATTCCCTTCCATCGCGCAGCGTACGTACATACATACATACTTACACTCGTTCAAATATACAGAGCCGCAAGTTATAGGACTGTAATAAAATTGGATAAAAAGTTACTGTTTCAGGTGGAAAAATTTTCCTAAGGAATACCTTCGGTCGCCACCGCACCGAAAGTTGCCGCGTTGAAAACTTTTCACGTTCCAAGGACCGTTTGTACTTTTATCTTTTCCTTTTTTTTTGTCACGACTTCAAACACCGTACGCGTATAATTAGTTTTCCTTTATAGAAAGAAACGAGCGGTAAGCTGTGCTAATTATACAGTGGCCAGGAGAAGAGCTAATTGCCACGATAAGCAAGCTCGTTTAGTTATTATTAATAATTTATTACACCGACGAGCCCCAGTCGCGGGATACAAGAGCTTTCCCGCGGGGTATTTTAAGCTGCCATTCTACAAAAATTTCGCGAATGCGAAACTTTGACCACGCGTATTCGTCCAGTGCTGGATTTTATCCCGAAATGTTTTCGAAACAATGCACGGGAAAACAATCTGTGAAACATATTTATAATGGATTATTGTGGAACAAATTATATACTACAGATAGAATGCGGGAATATAGATAGAGAAATTAAAAAACATTATGCAATTCAGTGCAATAATATATAATTGCTATAGTAATGCTTTAATTTAAACATTTGTTTTATTTAATCTACGTATTCTACGTAGGCCAAGAAAAATCACACCGAGAGCCTCGTGCGGCCCGCGGGTCACCAGTTCGACAACCCTGATCGTACAAATACAATAATCCAAAGAAACTCGGCAGTGTCGCGCACAAAATGTTGGTACAACGCGTTGCTAACGAACCATTCCAAGCGTACGCCGTCGGCCGGGTTCCCGAAATCGACAAAATAAATCTTGGGTCGCCGTTACACACGTTGGATGGATATCGAAACTGCGCCTCGCATTATTTCGTCGTATCATCTCGACCGTGAATTTCCACGTTCCTCGGCATCCCATAAACGATGTCTGAGCATGCGAGCGAGGACTTACCAGGGGTCGCACCCTGAGACGCGGCGAGCACGTGACTGCTGGCCGTAACTTTAAACGAGTCACTTTGTCCTCCCTCTACCTCGTGGCTCGTCCAAGTTTCCACGAGGTCCACGCCGGCCCGTTACGTGTGCCGCCGGGCCAGACAGTCCGGTATTTCGTCCGGTAATTGCGTGCGCGCTTTCAAAGTCACATATAAACTCTTAACGGGTTGGGCCGCGACTCTACTACGGTACACCTGCTTACTTGTCTCGCGACCATTCAGAACCTCACCGTTTACGCTACCGCCTAAACTTCTCCTCTCTTCTCCCCCTCCCTCCTCACCTCCCCCCCCCCCCCGAACCACTCGCTCCGCTCTACGTTCCGTGGTAACTGCGGCCAAACCTTCCGCTTATACAGCGAGGGAATTAGTCCTTTGACCATGCGAGTTCGAGGTGGACAATGGGACGTCGCACTTGGCTTAAATCGAACGATCCTCCGAAGGTACACCGTTTCGCTACAGCGTTTAGAGACTGCGTCTTGACGCGGTTTCGCGTGAAACGTCCGTATTTTGTCCCGTTGTTGGTTTTGGTTGAAGAAAATTGTGTCATAACCACAGCTATCGTGACTCCAGAGAAACGAAAATCATTCAATAATTTATTTACCGCGAGGAACTCTGAAGGATTTTTTGAACAACTTATCAAAGGACACTTTTGTAACGAGGATAATAAATTCCGCGAATTTTTCGCTAAAATCAAAACTTCGGTGACAGACTTAAAGTTCTCAATGCCACGAGTTCAACGTGCTTGACGCTCGGCGTCCAGACGCTATAGCGAAACCGTACCATTACGCCCTCCACCCAAGCTCGTTACAAATCTCTCGCGAGATTTCGTGAAATCGATCGACGGGGGGGGGGGGGAGGGGGGGGGATTACGTTGAATCGATCGACGGGATTACGTTGACCGAGGTGTTCCCTTTTACCGCGATCGCAGGAGGGATTCGGCAAAACGAAGAAGAAACAAATGTGAACGATTCGATTGCCTCTCAACCGTTGAGAACGTCGAATCTTCCAATCCGCGTGAAGCGATCCTGGGTTTGCTCCGCGCGCTCTTATTCCCCGCCGAAGCTGAGAGGGCCCTTACGTCTGTCTGGCATCGGGGAAAACAGATGTAAATTCCGACTTCTGGGGTGAAAGTTGCCAGGGGCTTTCGACTCGTCGATGCACGGAGACGACAGTCGAAGGCGTTCTCGCAGTCCGTACGAGAACGATTCGAACGCTCGGAATATTCCAATAGTGTCCTGTTCTTGAACGGGAAAGGAGGAATAAGGAGAGAGAGAGAGAGAGAGAGAAACGAGCGGGAGAGGAAAGGGTCGAGAGCGATTCGCGAGAGCGCAAAGAGGAGAGAGAGAGAGATGGAAAAGGAGTCCGCATAAGAGACGCGTGATTTATCTGACGGATTACGAGAAAAGTTTTCCAATTGCCAACGAAGGACGACATCGGAAACCGATAAGTTTCGCGGCGGCCTTCGGCGTTTGCGCGAGAGCTCGAGCGGCCAAAAGCGCGGAAAGGTCCCTGCCCGAGTGCCATTTATCCGTGGCACGATTCTTTCTGCTGTCCGTTGGATTCAAAGGAGTTACCATTCCTTTTTCACCGTGCGCCACCAAATCCGCCCAACGGTTTCTTTTTTCTTTACTCTCACTCTTACTTACGTCGTCACGACGGCGCTACGAGATTTTATTTTCCTTCGAAGCGTCGATATTCCCCGGGGAGAAAAATTGTTTTCTTAGAGAAACATTTATTTCGAACGGAAGTTAGGAGAGAGAGAGTCTTGGCTCTGCGATTATCTGAAAAAAAGTTACAGACAGGTATAAACGTGGACATTCGCAATTTATAAATATCGTGTCCACTGCTCGAATCGCGTCGAGAAGCGCTGTAAGAACTTTATTCGTTTCGAGAAAGAAGCTTGGAGAAGCGAGGCAGTGCTCGGCTATACCTACTTCGCGTCGGAAGTAATTTCTGTAATTTAAACGTCTCGACGTTTTATATAAAAATTTCTTCGGGGACTCAAGTATTTGTCTTCCAACGCGACGTAAGGGCGTTTAATTTAACCCGAGTACCACCGTCGAAAATTCTTTTCGCGAAACAATTACGGAAAGCGAAATGAAAATTAAAATTAAAGATAATATTAGCCAGTGGCCACCTCGACCCATGGAATGCGAGACACGCCGGTGGCGAGCAAGAATCCCACGAATGCGACGAGAAGACCTTTAGGAAATTAATAACCGTGAAGTTTACAAATTCTCCGGCGCTGCTTCGCGCCGGAGGTTTGCATTAGCTTAAAAGGAACGTTCGGTTTGCAAAGACTCTCGAGTATTCTTTGATATCGCGCATCCCTGTGCCTTATCTCCGAACGCGCGGCGCGTTCGAATCTCGCGCATTCCATCGACTCAATTACTCGCTCAATTAAATTGATTCCGCGGCGCTCGGTAACGATTTAACCGTCGCGTCGCCGCTGTTGCGATCAAGGACGCGACTGTTATTTTTTTTTTTGCGTACGGAGGGAGAAGCGCGCGTTAAATACGCGCGAGTCGATCTAATAAGTCGCGGCGGTATTTAATATTCCGAAAGCGAAGGAAATGTTTTAAGGTGCGAGCAGAGAGATACCGCACACATTAAAATCTTCCTTTCCACGGCGAGTCTTCAACTAATGGAGACACAAGTGCAGACATTCGTAAGAGCACTTCCTTTGAAAGCAGACGCATCTTTGATGACCGTCGACGGTGTACAGATTATTTCTGAAGTAGAAAGGAAGTACGCGCCTCCCTTCTAGACGGGAATACCTTGGGAAAATTAAGAACAAAGTATTAAACGGATCCCTCGGTTATTATTCTTCCACGAAATTAATATCTCCGTCGACTCGTTAATAACGCACGCTCGGCGTAACAAATACCGATCCAACTTCTCGTTTACTTACGCGTCGCGTCGATCGATCGTTCCTCGCGTAAGTATCGACGTAAACGCGAACTCGTAAATTCTGAGACGAAACATGAAAATCGAAATACATAGGTGGGCGTTTGACGAGCACGCGTGAAGCTATTACGCGAGCCACTTCGAGTGACGAGTAGACGAAGTAGCGTACACCTTCGGTCTGCTTCCTTTGTCGCGAAAAGCGCGTTTGACGAGACGTAACGTCTAAAATCACGTTTTAGGAGTACAACAAAACGCGCATCCAGATCCTTGACGAGAGTACCATCGCGGAAATTAATGACAAAGTACAAAGTTCCAAGGAACCAGACCCTACTGTGCGTTCCTCCTCTCTCTCTCCTCTTTGAGGAAAAGCCCCACGGGGTTTTTCCATTGTCTCCCATTTTCGTCATCGGCGCGTCGCTAAAATGCTTGAGAAAGATTTCTTAATATCGAGATTGTTTCGCGCGAAATTTTGCGGTGCACTTTAGAAATTGCTCTCGCTCGATTTTCCAAGTAATTCGTTTCCCGCGATCGCCTTTGCGCGATCGCGCAAAGATCAGCCTTAACCTTTGGTGGGCGATTCAAAAACTCCTTGAACTTTTCCAACACACCTCGCGTTTTTTATCATCTATCCCGATATCGGCAATAATAACGGTAAAACACTCGCGAGACAACATCTCGTTTCTACCAACGTGGCAAGGATCGATTAAAATCACCGCGAAAGAACGCGCATTCCTCCCGACGGGGCGACCCGAAAACAGCGTGGAAATACGGTGGATCACCTTTTAAACCGTAAAAGGGAAAACGCGCGTCAAGGTGTACTTGACGAGAGTACCGCGGAAATTAATAACAAAGTAGAAAGTTTCGCGAGGCACGACGAATCCCGCGGCGCGGCGCATCCTCCTTGTCCTCCTTGGAACAAAAGCCCCCCGGGGTTTTGCCCGATGCCCCCCCCCTCGTCCTCTCCGCCGCTGGTATACACACTCCGACAGGAATCCTGCCGTTTACGTCGCGGGTCGTGGTGTTCGCCTGCATCTTGGCGTATTTATCAAAAACTTTCGTGGTACGAAGCACGGCGAGCAGCGTTCTATGTAAAGCAGCGCAACGTTCGTCCCGCGTATTCCTTCGGGTTGGACGAGAGCGAGGGAGAGGACCGAGGGAGAGGAGAAAAAGAAAAAGAGGGGGCATTTGTTCGCGGCACTCCGCGAGACGTTCTATCTAGGATCTTCGCGTACCAACGCGCCGTATGCCCCGCGACCAAGAAGAGATCGGCCCCTCCTTTCTTCCGGGCGTGTACGACCCGGTACCACGGCCACGCAACTCCCAACAAAGGGAGAAAACAATGGCCACGTTAAAGGCAATATTAGTTTTTATTTCGTTGCTCTCTTTTGTCCCCGGAATGGAATGCATAAGCGCGCGCGTGTAACGCAACGAGCCGACGGGAAATGGAAGTCGACGCTTTCCTATGGTTTTTCGGCGATGCGTTCGCTGATAGAGTGACTTTGTCGAAGATTCGTTGAATTCTTCGTAACCCGTGGCCGAGTTAACGTTTAAACTGCGCGGTGTATCGCGAAATAGAATCGTAGTTTGTCGATCCCTGAGGAGATTTTTGTTATCGAACGGACCGTTTGGTTTCTCGAGTATTGGGTCGTCGGGTGGACACGGTGGTCGATAAAACGTTTGCTCGAACAACAGTCCGGAAATTTTTGTTTCGTTTTGCGAGGATAATCGCGACGCGGTTTTTCTGTCGATACTCTTCGTATCGGTAGAGGACACATTTCGAGAAGTTCCTGAAAGTTTATGGTCGATTTGCCAGCACGGGGATCGACTCGTTTCGTCGATCAATTTGCGACGCAATTACCTCGGTTTTCTTCCGGTCACGCCGTCCCAAGGCTCGCGCAAGCAAAGGGGAACAATAGTAACGTTAAAGGGGATATTAGTTTTTATTTCACCGCTTCCGTTTACTCGACTGCGAGGTTCATCGTGCCATTGACCCTCGACGTGGAATAGAAACGACACCTTAATAGGCTTTTTGCGACGTTTCCACGGTAGGGTTCTCTGTCGTACGGTTCGACGTTGCGCTTTCTATAAAAGTGTATGTATACTAAATTGTTTGTCCCATGGTGCGATCGACGGGTAAACGTTAAACTGCGGGATATGGCTCGTACACAAATGTTTTCAAAATATTTTCGACTACGTTGTTCTTTCCGTGCCGCATTTATTTACGTAGTCGCGTTTAAGCACTTTCTTTTATGTGCAAGATTTTGCACTCGTTTTATCGTCGTCGTTTCGGCGAACGGTGGAAAAAAGGTTTCAAAGGCGTGTCGGAAGAAAGATTTGAATCGATGATTCACTCGCAAAAGCCACGCACATATACGGATGAAAGTTTGGCTAGATTTTATCTAAAATAAAGATAACCAGTAACTACAGGGATATCGATAATTTCAAATACTTTATTATTTTTATTTTCGATCTAACGTAGTCAAAGTAACTTTATTTTATATCAAAATGAAGTTACCTACGTTCCGTGTTATTTCATTTGAACGTAATAGATTCAAACGTATATTTCATTTGAGCGTAATACGTTCAAACGAAATAACGGATAATCGCGTTGCAAATTTACGCTAGCGTTAATGCGTGTCCGATAATGACCTCGAGGGCGGGAAATGTGGTATTTCTAAATTCAGTTAACAATATTGAGATAATAGAATCCTACGCTATTTGACAAATTATATCAGGAAATATAAATTCAAGTACAAAAATACAAAATGGAATAATATAAATTCAAGTAAAAAAATACAAAATGGAATAATATAAATTCTAGTAAAGAAATCCAAAATGGAAAAATATAAATTCAAGTACAAAAATACAAAATGGAATAAATCATCATTTTCATTCCGCACGATGCTCAAATAATGAAATAGTCGTGAGAAAAATGATTCGCGGAGAGTTTTAGTAACTATTTTGGTCGTATAACGGAAATCGTGCGGTCGGTTACTCCCTTCGCGTTTCGCGACAAGGCGAAAGGTCGCGTGGGAATCTATAGACAGCGTCTCGGTACCCGCGAACGACCAATAAGAACGGAAGAACATCGGCGAACGAGCCAAGAGCGCAATAAAGTCAAACCGTCGGAGGTTCATAGTGTCAACCATTGTATTCCGGGGCTCGCCTCGATAGCGGCTTCCTCGAGCCCTTCTTTTCTACTCGAGGATATACCCGAGCTTCTCCTCTCGCGGTAACGTCGAGTTTTCGCTCTGACGTGGGTGTCTCTGGCAGTGATCGCCGGCCGGGGTACCGTATATCGTTAATTAGCTTTTGTCGAGACCCCCCGACTAAGTGACTTGCCGGTCAAGACGTAAGTGGCGGCCCACCGTACCTTTGACGACAGGAACAAACCTTGTTAATTATCGGCCTCCCGGTGCACGGCACCGTAACGGCGGCGCGAAATTGTTCGCGTCGCGTCGGTGATAATGATATTTTTTGTCACGACGATTGGATAGAAGGAGAAAAGAAGGTTTTCGTTGAGCAAAAATTGTCTTCGTGCTCCATGGTAGCTTCCTCGCGAGTAGTTTTCTACGAGAACGTGACGAGGAAGTTTTATGACATTTTTTAAACGATGATAAATTAAATAAACCATGAGTTATTGATTTATTTGCCATGTATCTCGAACTGATTTACTGCAGTTTCGACAAAGAAGGGGACACTTTATTACGAAAGAAACTTTCTTTTTCATCCACCGATAATAACGTTGATACTCCGATTCAGTATTTTGTTGGGTCGTTGAATTGTTGTCGGTTCGTAGAGTACCATAAATTTTTAATTTTTAGTTTTTACATTGAACGTTGAACTGATCCTTTTATATCAAATGTCGCGCTTTAGATCTGCAGAATAATCCTATTCAAATTTTCACACGATCCGGACGTGTATAAAAATCGTTTTCACTATTCAATCTTCAAACTTCATAGTTTACAATGACAAGAATATCGCGCGGCTCTTTAGAAAAGATATGCAAAACAATTTTAACGAGTAATCGTTCTCTTCGCGTCCGATCGCAAATTCATTTAAACGTATACCGAATGTTATTAGCTCAGGATTTATAGGGCGAAAGGATTGGTCGAATCAAATGTACTTTTCCCTCGTAGCAGGACCGTTATTCACATTCAAATAAGAGTTATGTTACCCGCACGGTTCCCGCCACTTTCCTCCGTGACAGGGTCAACTGGTCGTCTGAATTACGACTTTTAGATTGCCCCCGTGTAAGTGTCTGAAATACGAGATAACAACGCGCGAAAGGGAGAGAGAGAGAGACGTATTCCATACTGATTCTTAAATGATGGACACCCGATGTAATGAATTTACTGCGCCATTCTCTGTAACGGTGGCGACTTTGAACGGCCGAGTGTCAGAATTACTCAGCGTTACAATGACAAATGAGTTGGTACTTTGCATCGAGCAGCCGAATGGTGGCAGAATATACGCATATTAATTTCTCATAAATCGCGAATTAGAAGACACCGATAAAAACAACTGAGAACCGCGATAAATTTTACTTTATCGCGAAATCTTCTTCTTTCAAGTCCAGCTTTGGGGGTTGATTTACATCAACATGGAATCGTTTCATGTAAAAAATTCTCACATTGCTTTTTGACCGACCAAAAACTTTTCGTTGCAATTGAATTGCAAATTTCGAAAAGGGCTCATCTCTTAAAATTGCAATTTCTCGGGAAACACAAAAAACTTATTGGTCCATACGTGTAAAAAAGCGGGAAGTCAATTTTGAAAAATAAACCTCGTGATGGCCCCTTTTCGCAATTTGCAATTCAATTAGCGTAGGATGTATTAAATTGTGGATGTGTATCGAGTGAGCGCATGCAGAATGTGTGTATTGAAAAGACGTGCCGACGACGCATCGCCTGAGATCGTCTCAGGTTGCTCATTAGCGAACGCCGCGTACACTCGTGCTGCCGCTGAATAGCGATAACGGGACGGACATAGAAAAGACAAAACACTTGCGAATAAGCGAGACGGTTTGTTTGTAAGGCATTATAAGAAAGCCGTGAAAAGAACCGGAAGACTCGGTCGCAATAGTAGAACCGGAAGGATCAATCGTACACAAGCTAGTCGTCTCAAGCGTCCCATAAGCAGCGAAATTTATTTAAGAAATCCTTTATTAATTTGCGTGTTTACATCGGCATTTTCTTTACCAACCCAATATCCCTACGTTAGGTTTTATTTTCCCACGTACACACAATATGCAATACAATTCTACCGAGCGAGCGAAATGATCGCCGAAGCTGCGAATTTCATCCCGCGGGAATAAAATGCACGTGGGTAAGGGTTAACGCGTCGGGCCTCGTATGCAGCGCGATAAATCAGAGTGGGATTTAATCAGCCTCGACGGGGAAACGGGAAAACGTTTGTCTCGTTTCGTGATTATTCTCTTCGTACGTATCCTATTTGTACAACCCCCTCCCCCCCGCTCTCTCCTTCGGCCTTCTTCTTTCGCCTGTTTCTCTATGGACAGTCATTATCGACGCCCAATCGACCTGCTACCCACGCTCGCACGCGTGACGTTGTACGCCGTTAGTGCCACTTGGTTGAAATCGCGATGCAACTTGTAGTCGTCCGTCAGTGTAGAATCGCGTCGGAACTGGTATCTTGGCAGCGGAATAAAAAAATTTTTCACGAAAAGAAGATAATACGCATAGTCATCGAATGCTCGACTTCGTTTTTGAGAACAAAACCACAACTTCGGGAATCGCTATTACATAATCCTGTCGCGTATATTATTCGAGAAAACCAAACTCCCGGAAATGCGTGGACATTTTTCGCCCGACGTTCACGCTTGTCCGTGAAGCCCGTAACTCCAAACAGGGTTCATTAGATAGAACACCACGGTCGTTAACTTTCGCAATCTAATTATCCGTGTTCGCGGACCGAAATTCAATTTGGCCATACGCGGGTCACCGAAATGCAGGAAGCACGATGAAAGAAGAGGGACAGAGATGGGTGATGGAGGGTGTGAAACGGGAGTGTGCGTGGTGCGCGCGCGAGCGAGAGCATTTGCGCTCACGAGGAAAGTCAATTCACGAGACACGCATGGAACAACGCTTTTGCGCTTAGAATAGATACGGGGCTGGTCGAAGATTTCTCTACGGGGGTGCCGAACCACCAAAGTTTCCGTGCACGGGTTCCCCGCGAAGGGTGCCACTCGAGCGTCTCGTTTCGTTTCGTTAGAAACCCTCGTGTCACGTGCACGTCGCCCCATTTCGAGGCTTCATCCTCGAAGAGAGGGGGGTCCGGCAGAAATTGAGGGCAGAAGGGTGGTTGCCCTGGGTGGCACTCGAAGGACAAAATAAGTGCAGGGGAAAGATGACCCTGTGAATTTTCGTGACATATGGACGTTCGCACCTATCGCGGTGCAATCGAAATCGCTTCTCAAACACAAAGGTTTGCGATGTCTTTGATTTGGGGAAGGGTCGACGTGTCGATGCGAGGTTTGATTAACACTGCTGATTTTTTTATTTTTCGTAGAAAACATCTTTTTAGTCAATTCTTTTGATCATGAAAAAAGCATTTTTTTTAATAACATAAATGTTGCGAGCTATGTGGCTACACTGCCAGAACATAACGAAATAATGTAGCGTACATTGTGATGTACAAATGCTCCCGGTGTAAATAAATCGAGAATGGCTTCATTAAAAGGCTTTAAAAATACCATGTTTATGTACATTGCAATGTGCGCAGGGACTGAGGAGGTTGAACGTTTCGATGAAACATACATGGCAGCGTAATTTGTTCGCGCACTCAAACCTGCCGCACGCGCAGGCAGGTCGTTGATATCTCGACAAATCTATGGAAACCTATCGCGAATAACGAAACACGTAATGGGATTGTTACATGTTTGTTTAATTAATTTCTTGCCGCGCGAACGAAGGTGCGCGATCCACGGGGAGCACATTTTCCATTGCCACGGGTACTCGTGCTTCTTTCGTGCCCCGGTTGAACTTTAAAATATCTCGCACGCGTATCCATAAACGGCGCCCTCAACTAGCATCGATGAACGGCGCAATTATTAAAAACAAAGATTAAATTTCATCTAACCGGTGATAAATATTATAATTAAATTCGGCCCGTTCCACGTCTGCTTCGAATGCCATTAAAATTCTCCGTCCTAACGGCTTTGAATATCGCATAAATCTCCATAGGGTATTTGTCCAAAGGCACTTCGCGTGGGCAAAAAAGATATGTCGGAGGCTCGGTGCCATCGCGCGAGCATCGCGTTATCCATCGATCGTGCCTCGATCACGGGACACGGACGTCTCGCGTTTTTCGATTCACCGCCTCGCAACAAGCATCCCGATTGTGCTTTCGAATACAAGCGCGTTTCGTTTTCTCGCTGCGAGCCTCCGCGAGGAACAAAAGTCCCTCCCCACCCAGACGTCATAACGAGCATTTCGAGTAACGAACGACACTCGTTGCTCGTGCATCGTCATTACGTCGTTACGACTCCGACGATGCTCTCGGCATACGGTATAAAGAGAGAACAGAGGGTTCGAACATCGAGAGACGACGTTGTTGTCGGTGCCCCGCGCACGAACCGACGTTCGTTGTCGACCATCCCCGACGTACGGAGAGCCCATTGGCGTGTTTATAACTGGCGAACATGACGGTTCAATTATAAAAGAGCGAGCCGCCAGTATCGCACGCGGGAATGCAGGCTGCATGCGAGGGCAAACGGCCTAATCTGTGTGATCGCACGAAAAGTCCAGTTATTATAATTGCCTCTACCTTCCTTCGTCCCTCGCCACTTTATCTTCCTCCCCCTTCGCCATCTTCCCTCTCTTCTTCTTCTTCTTCTACTTCTTCCCGGTCACCCACTTCGTGCATATTTCTGCTGACGCTGGAGACTCGATGTGCCGTAAGATCTCATGCAAATCCTGGGTGCAACGAACCGCAGGAAATCCGTTTCTCTTCGGAGCAAGCGTGTGGGACCGATGTGACACCGATATCTTGTACTTTATATGGATGCGGATTGTCAGTGCGCCGAAACCCGCTTCGAATCGCGACGAAATGTTTTCGAACCACAGAGTGGCGTATTAGCGTAACGTTCAATTTGTTCAAATACCGTGATCGAAAATATGGAAAGATCATTTAAATCGGGCGAGGAATCAAGAGACAAGGTTTCTTGTTTACCTTTCCCCGATTTGCCAACAATAATATCCCATAGGTAGAAGCTTAATTTATGGTGGTAATTTTAAATCGCGTTTGATAGTTTATAACTTCCCTGGAATAATCCATCATCTTTTTCATTGTCACCAATACAATGAGCGATTTATTAACGACCAAGAAACGCCACCAATTATTTGATCTATCTATTGATTTAATCACCGATTACAATACCAAATATAACGTTCGAAAGTAATGGTCGTATCGTTGAATGCATTTTTCTGCGTGTTACTCTATTCTCGTATAAAGCACGTTACGCTTCTCTCGTTTGGTACGCCACATTTTCCGCATAGCCCCCGCGATTCTTCTCTTTTTTTCCAGCTTCGTGATTTCTTTTTCTTTTTTCCTCGTATCAATGGCGGGTCTTCCTATTGGTTCGACTTTAAATATTACCGTGAATATAGCTGTAGAAAAGGTTGGTCGGGTCTATTTATCTTCATAAACATCGATAGAAAGCGTTCGGTTCCTACCGTTCGGGGCATGCCAATTTTGTATAGCTCGCGATATTTCCAATATTTTCGAGATATCTCGCGGAAGACTTTAAGAAGCTACCATTCGGGAAACGCATCAATATCTTTTATGGACATTTCGGTTTTATCGTGCAAAGTATTAGAATAAATGTAGGAGCGATGCGCGGGTGGCGGCACTCTTTGATAAGCTTTTATTTCGAGCCATTGTTATCCTTAAGTCGTCCCTTGTTTAATTACAATATGTTCCATAAATACCATTCTAGAGAAATGAAAAACTCTTAAATAGCGAAAGAAAGAAACCGCGTAACAAGTTATTGAAACGCAACATCTAGTTCACGGTTGAAATTATTTATATAATAATAATAATCATTGGTAAAGCTAAGAGGCGCTTACGCTTTTAACGGCCTACAAAGCGTTGAGCTATAACCTTACGGTGGTTCACAGAAAAGAGACTTAAAGTTCTTTGATGTTGTTACATTTTACAGAAATTTTACTTCGTATCTCGTTATCCGGTATTCAATTTTTATTACTTACACCAGTTGTGCGTTAAGCGGCTCGTATGTTCTCAAATTATCATTATGAAATGCAGTTAAGAAGGAACGACGATCAAACGTCGACGCGATTATGCATGTTCCTTCGATAAGTTCTTTTTTTTTCCTCACTCTCCGAAAGCACATGCATTATCGTCCTCTCTCGCGCGGAGTTTTACTTCTCTCGTCTCGCACCCTTCTTCGTAGCTCGATATTAGGGTGTTCGGCGTACACGGTCCTTTTTTTCCCTCTCGTTTCGTCTCGCATCTTTTATTTTGCGTTCTCTGTACGGTCGCCATCCATTTCCTTGACGTACGCTTAACGTTGTCAAACATGTGTAGAACATACGTGCCTTTGTGAAACGTTTCACAGCGTTCTTTTACGTTCTTTTACGTTCTTTTACGAACGAGATTGGCCGTTCGGTCGATTTTCAGGGACCGTTTACCGTTCCTTTCCACTGTACGCCGAAAGCGTGGGTGACTGGAGACAGTTATTAGCTAAAGGGTCGAGTATCGATTCCCTAAATAAAATTAAACGCGTGTCCTTCGATCGTAAAGATAGTGTAACCCGAAACGCCGGGTACAAACATTCGTAATTCTTTAAAACTTCTCTCCTCGATTAACGTAGTACTTACTAAACGTTTGACTTAATCGTAATTTGCGCAAAATAGCCCCGGGTATACGTTAAAAATAATAATACAATCTTCTTTGTGTAACGCAATGTCAAGCCTGACGCCACAGCCTACCCCAAAAAGGAGTCGACTACGATTCGAAACATATAAAATGTTCGAAATATTGCGAGTTTGAATATTTAAATATTTCCACTATTTTCAGGCTTGACGCTCGAAAAATTGTGCTAATCAAATCAAACGTTCCGCTCGCAATCGCGAAGACAGCAAAACAATCGGGTAAAATAGTTTCAATCGATTCAACCGCTTCCCGCGTGGTCCTCGATTATCACGATTCGCGCGGCTAACCTGATTATAAAACACTGGCACGATAATTATGTGACGCTAGCCGACGGCCCGATAGCGGTTACCGTACGTACGTACAAATCGCGCAATCCCATTGTTCCGCCTCGCTCGCTGACGGTGGCCTATTAAAGCGCGATGCAACCCCGAATAAATTGTCTAGCAAACAGAGCCACCGTCTTTTTACGGCGCGGCGGGGCCGCGAAAGTGGCGGAAAAAATGACGTGGGGGAGATTTTTCGGCGCCGCCGAAGTTCGTATGTGCCGCCAGGGATTAGCTGGGAAGAATAAACAGGGTCGCGTGACCCGTATATCGCTCCCCTGTTTATCGTATGCCCGTTCCGCATCAATGACGCATATATGCGCATTAATTCGCCGATACGTAATGGAGGTATATTGCGTTCGGGGACGCGTGTACATACGCGACGAGTAAAGACAGCATATCGACGGGGATATCGAGATCGCGAATATCGAAGGGAGTTGCTTTTCCGCGCGCTGCATTTTCTCGTCCTAAATAAACATTTCCTGTACCGGGGCTTCGTCGTTGAAAGCTTGGCAAACAGTAGAGACGGTTTTAAGTCCACGGTTTGTAAAAGAGCTCGCGCTGTATTATCTAATTACGTACCGGCAATAATACACCCCCGATACACGACCCCGGTACGTTCGGGAGGGAGAGTGGTACACGTAGGTATGCTATCTGAAATTAATTACTCACGCGATCGTTCTTAATGAGAATCGCAATTAAGCGACAAACGGTTAAGTTGATTGGCGCATTTAAGTTATTTGTACGTCGACCGCGTATTTTTTTTAGAGACCGCTAAACGAATCGCTGGCTTCGTTTAACAGTTCGACACCCTCGTATACGCGAATAATTTTCTTCGACCGTTTTGCTTTCTTCGCAATTACGAAGGTATCGTGGAATTCGATAAAACGGAATTCTATCGGAGAGAAAACGACGTTTAGTTACCTCGAAATGGAAATTACGTTTAAAGTATTATTTCGAAACACGGAACTGAGAATCCAAGGATTGGTTGCGCTTCTCGAATTCCATTCGATTTAACGATCCGAATTTCGTTGGCCTACAACTCGAAACTGCCGGAACCATCTTTTCCCGCGTATTCGTTTCGTGCGACTGTCATAATCGAGAAAAAGGAATCGAAACGACGTAAGGAACAGAAGGAAGTAAATAAAGAAAGTGGGGGAGGCTGGGAGTCGAGCTACCGACGGAGCACGCGTGAACGAGCATCAAACGGTATTGCGATTGCCTACCCTCGTGGACAGTGCATCGGCTCTCGTCGAGCGGCCCCCACACTCCATTTCACCCTCTTATCCACGGTATCGTAGATACGCCCCTGACCCCGGTGCTCGTGGCAAGTCAGGGGTTTCCTACGTAGGATAGAATCGCGAGTTTTGTTGGCCTACAACTTGAAACTCAATCTAACCGAGTCTTCCGTCTTCGATGCTGTTCTCAATTCCTCTTCCCGATCCACGGATCCGTCCGCCTCGCCTTCGGTTTCGACTTCCTTTTATCCCAGGATGTTGGGGAAATTCTGCCGATGAGCTTCCCGGGGGCGAACAAAAGCATACTATCCAACGTAGCTTTTTGTTTTTGGTAGCTTTCTTTTGTAATAATAAAACATCTCGCGGCTACTCGTGAAGCAGCGATACGCTTATTTACTTCGCGCGGTACTATACTCTTGATCCTAATTCCACGAACCAGACTCGCGATGCACACGTTGGTCTGACATTGTTATCACGAATTAAACTTGTCGAAGTACGACAAAGGATCGAGGGTCGTTGATGGTGTCGGACAAATAATATCGCAACTGTACAAATTAAAGCAGGATTTCCCAAGCGGGAAATTTGTGGGGCTTTGAGGGAGTCCATAGAAACAATTTAGAAATCGTTAAATTGTTTAATTATTAGCTTTTATTAGCCTGCGAATAAATATTTTATCAAGAAATATTATATATGCGTATATGGGGGTCCACATACGGAAAGTTAAGACTCCGGGGGTTCAGAAGCAAAAAAAGGTTGAGAAGCCTTTTAATTAAAGGAACAACGAGCAGGCAGATAAAAGATTTAAGGTACCATTACGACGTCGTTCTTTTCTTTGGACTCTATAATATAGTTTTTCGATTACTCCGCGAAAAGTTGCGTCTCTTATGTCTCCGGAAAACAATTTGTGCTTTCCCGCTCGACATACGTAGGCATACGAATTACGCCGGTGATTTTTGACGAGTAGGAAATTTCCCTCGTAAAATGAGACGCCAGTCCGTGCTTTTCAGGTCTGGAGGTTGAAACTCAATCTAACGAGTCTCTCGCCATCCGCGCTCCTCTTCCTCCTAGCGCCTTATCCTCTTATATTCTTCTCTTTTGGCTCTTTATTACCCCGAGGCGGTACAGGAATCTCGGTTTTAAAGCCTCATGGCGGGGTAAAAGATACCTCGTTGCTGTTTGAAATTCTAAGAGATACTCTCCGAGAAAAAAGGAGGACACGCGTAAAATTTTCGTAACACGCTAAATCCAACATTCGCATCCTGTAACCGTAAGTTCATTGTAAAACTTCCTGACGCACGTTGTTCTCGGCGTAAACTTACCTACGTGTCGTTAAATAAATTCTAGTGGTTTTTGGGTGTAACGACCGTAACGACGGCGCTCGTAATAAATAATTGTTTCACCGCTCAATCAAATTCATCGATCCAAATTTACAACTAATAGCAAACACCGTTCATCAATTAAAGAAGTTTCCCAAACGCTTGAACGAGCGACGATACAAACGGTGCGAAGTACGAGTTCAAAATTGGATCGTCTAATCTCTTCCAATATTACTTTTACCTCGCAAAGTTTATACGTAGCCTCGACAAAAAGGAATCCTTGACGATCGATCAACGATGATCGTTCCTCCCGGTACCTAACCGACGACGCCTGTACCTCTATGCGTTGTCCAATAACCCGTCTCGGATCGCACGGCTCCTGTGGAAAATTAAGTGACATTTAATTACGTTTTGGAGGATAAAACGGGAGGTTTCCTTTGTAAATAGGAACAGGCTGAATTTTGTTTGACATACAACTTGAAACTCAATCTGGCAGGATTTTCCGCCTTCTACGCCGCTCTGCTCTCTCTCTCTCTCACTTCCTCTCTCCCTTTCCGTACTATCGTCCTATCCTCCTCTCGCGATTCCTTCTTACCCCAGGGTGGCTAGAAGATCCGAGTTTTAGAAGCTCCCTCAACCGTAAAAGATACCTACCCCGTCTGCCTTTCTAATTCTCGAGGAAACATCTGTTTGACGACAGCGTTATAAAGTCCTCCGGTTACGTTCCCGAGTGTAACATTGGCGTAATCCGAGGAACTGTTTTGCATCCCGCATCAATAAATTTCTTTTATTCATGCCGAACGCAGAAGGGTTCTGTAAATATCGGAGGAACCGAAGATTTGCATATGCAAAATTGCATCGATTCCCGTTCCCCCCGTCGCCTCGCCACCCCGTAAACCGCACTCCCATAACGCGATATCTCTCTTTTACTTTGTTAGCCATGAATTAATCCGAAGATGATAGAGATTTCAGGCGTTCCATTCCGCCCGGGAACGATAGCGAGCCAAAAGGAAACTCTCGGTCTACGACGAAATCAGCCGTCGGGGATCCTAACGCGCGTCTTGCTCCACACACGAAATATTCCCAACGTCGGGCGAAATATCCCTCGTAGGAAGAGGCTCAATCTTGATTTTCGTGTACCCGCGAGCCTCGAACCAGGCACGTCCACTGTATTTGTATCTCCCTATTCCATTTTCAACGTACCCGAAATCCTTCCGTGATATCCCCTAAATCCCCGTTCCGTGTTCCGCGGCTCGTTCCTGGGATATATATCTGTCGTCGAGAATGTGCATTTAGGTAGATCACGGAGTTAGACACGGCAGACACGTAGGTACGTTCAATGGCTACGTGATACGACGTGAATCGCGATCAAGTTTCTCGATGTAACGACACGTAATGCCTTCCACATGCTCCAACCGGTGCGGGGGACCGTTCAAACACGCCGTCGTCGTCGTCGTCGTCGTCACTAAAGAATACGAAATATCGTATTGTTGCCAGTGTTGTAGTTGAAATTGGTATTGACGCGGAAACTTTTCCCAGGATGTTGGGAAAAGTTATGAAAGTAAATAAGTCGATTGAGCCAGACAGGCTTAATTTATCGACGGACAGTAATTCCCAGATAATTAGTACGAGCTTCTGCTCGTTACCTAAAAATTTCCAGAAGAACGTTATTCGTAAATAAAAGAACGCGAAACACCGGCTCTCTTTCTGGGGTGTACGGTGGACATTGAAATTAATGTGAAACTTTCCGTCGAATGTTACGAAACGTCGTGAAAATTATTAGCGAGACAGATGAGAATTTTTAAACGGAAATTTAATACTAATTTTACGCTGTCGTTACGGAAATTCAAAACTGTTGTACACGGTAGCCGAAACGGAAGGGGCAAAAATAAGCTCGGAGAGGAGGGAGATTAGTTCCTTCGAAATAATATCTTCATTACGCTCGACGGAGTAAGCGTACATACTTCGTGGACTAAACACCGAGGGTTGGATCCACCGTACTCACCCCGATCTCAATTAGAAATCTCTAACGACGCCCCGTGGCACGCTCGAGTCTCATCCCACGAATCGATCCTTGAAAAATCCTCGATCGACGCATCTCCCGTCCTACGGGCAACGCGTAGCGAGATTTTCCACGTATAACGAAAGGGAGGCGGAGTAGTGGGCCGTAGGGCGCTCGGGGAGCGAGGAAAAAGAAGGAAAAAGGGAGCCTTTAATGGGGAAAGCCCCGCATTTTGCAACATAACCGCAGGGACGACCCTGCAGCTACAAAGAATCACTCGTCACCCCCCCACCGTGGAGAAAGCTACGATCAAGTTTTCAGACCCGTCCGTAGAGGGGTAGCTCTAAGGAATCCAATCCTCCCCTCGTGCGCCCAGGGACATGGCCAGAAGGTCCGATGAGAAAAGAGAGAAAAAGGAAACTCCTATACCATCTCGGTGCTTCGCGCAAAAAATTATTTCACGCCACCCTCCATCGAGGATAGGACGAAGCGATTAGGTGTCAACTCCAATGACATTATTTCTCCGTGCGTTTTCTGCTCTTCACGAACATTGAAGAATGTACCGAATTAGCGGTAAACTCGCGTTAAAGTTCGATTTAGAATATTTTAAAGATTCGACAAAATTGTCGTTCGATATACATTTTTGCCTCTCGTCGTCCGTCGAAGTTTCTGTCGCGAAGAAGAATTTTTCGAACTAGTCTGGCAATGTAACGCGCGAAAATGATTAAAATATTCCTGCAGTTACTTGCGAGCCTCGCGTTCCTTTCCTCGAATACGCCCGGCCTCGAAACCATTTTCCCCATAGGCGCTGTTTCTTAAGGAAAACCCCCCCTGAATTTCCGTGCGAGTTTCGCTCGGGAGTACCGAGCGAAAAGTTGCGACACGTAGGTAAGAGCTACGTGATAGGCGAGTTAATAGTCTCCGGGTACGGGCACACCGGTTTATTTCGTTCTCGTTTCGCGTCGTTTCGTGAGACGCGTAAAATCGATCACGGCGCTGTACACACATATACGCGCACTTCGATTTCGCGAGAGATAGAGAGGTCAACGCGAACATGCGGCGAACATATTTTAATATCTCGATTCGATTGCAATTTACTACAAAACTAAGCGTGCACGCGAGACAGGCAATACTTATCGTGTACCCGCTGATAAGGCATCCGGACGAATGGCCGAGTAATTCGTGGGGGCGGTGAAAGGCGTGTCTAATCGTGCTCGGTCGTGTTAAATCAATTCTTGAATTATGGATTGAGCATCGAGGAAATATCTACGAGGAGAGAAGCGTCTATATGTAGAAATTTTCTCCGCTCCCGACTACGCTCGCGTATAATCCCCGTATGATTTATGCTCGATCGAGAAAATGGATTCACTCGCGTGTGGCAGCCGTTGCACTCGGAGAGGTAACGGTTAACGACAGTTTTATCGATAATTACCGACGATCGTAGTTCACGTTCCGGCAGTCGTAATACCGAATACGACCTTACGATTGGACCGCGTACCACGCGTACGATATATCATCGCGCGTGTCGTTTACTCCGTTCACAGCTGCTTTCAATTTGCGCGCCGCGCAGCAGGTTCGGGCATTATTTGCATAAGATACATATTTGAAAAATGTTTATCGATATTATGTATTATCTTATCTGGATTTAAACGACAAATTATTTTTGTTTTTATCCTGCATTTTATATTTGATTAAATATTTTTTAAAATAATTGTGACATCGTTGTCAACCGTGTCTGAAATTCACGATTCACCGCAGTGTCTCACGCGTGGGAGCTCATTGTCAGATACGTGTTATTTGAGAGTAAGTATACATAAACACTGCGTAAACTTGCGATTATGCAGAGACAAGGTCTTATCTCGGGCCAAGTACTAGTATGCGAGAAATGGATGAAATTTTTTAATAGATTTCGCGACATTTCACACATTTTAATTTAACACTGTCCCGTAGCGTTTCGCATATTCTTCGTCGTGTTCCAGCTGAAATAAAATAAACAACCGAGATTATCTCTTATTTTATTCGAGCGAACTAGATAACTCGAGCAAGGAATGATTTAAAAAATGATCTAATCAATCTTAATACAAACTAACGTCACGTTTCCCATGACCGACAAAAAGTAATAAAGTACTCGATCCTATTCGTTATTTGAAGTTATTCCTTTTTTTCCATTTCCCATAAAATCTGCCCGAACCTACTGTACCGCAATAACAATTCTACATTCTCCTCCATGTTCGAATAACTCCTCTCCTCAGCGCGCAATGCCCGAACGTTACCGCCATACAGCTAACGTGTTTTACGGCTTAACGATATCTAATTTCATACGCGCATACGTGGAATTTTAGCTCCATTATCGAGGCTCCGATCGACGGCGTCTACCACCGAATGCGTTCATTTAATAACGCGACGAGCAACAATGAGTAACGGCACGGGAGAATTTTGCACCGGTATTCTATCATGAACTCCGATATAACGAGAGTGCGCGAGCAATATTTGCCTGTACCGTGCGCGCTTACGCGTGCACAATATGTACAATTCTAGTGCCGCGGCATTCAATATATATATATCCCCTTACTCCAAATAAATCCACAAAGCTGCCGTATTATTCGGCGCGCAGTTTAGCCGCAACAAAGGCTCCGCTCGGCGCGCGGCCCGGCAACGCGATAACCGTGCAACCAGCCGTAAAACGCAGAAATAACGATCGGCCGCGGAATGTGCCCGACGGCGAGTGTAGAGCGATTCTTTCGAAGGGACCCCGCGCGATAGAAGGAAACGTTTCGGGCATAATAATAAAAGACGCGAAAGGCTGGTTAATTGGAGGAACGCGGCGAGCACGCGAGTCTCGGTTACGTGGGTGCGCGCGCGCTCCCTCTCTCTCTCTCTCTCTCTCTCTCGCTACCTTCCCTCCATTGGTTCGAGGACCAGGGAAATCCTGACCTGGACATCAAAGCCGGAGCTTAAAGCGACTGTACTCTCCGCCGCCTAGGAAACGGCTTAAGGGGTGAAATTCTCCCCCTATTGCGCCACGACGGATATCCTCGTAGCCCTCGCGGAGGACACGGGGACAAAGTGAATGAACGCACTGTGGTGGTATACGAGGGGTGAGAGAGGGAGGGAGGAGAGGGCTGGAGAGACCAACCGATGTTTACAGGTGGAGACAGTGGAAAGAAAGAAAGAGGGAGCGAAGGGGATGGAGAAGGGTGGATTAATAGGTAAAGACGGGAAAAGAAGCAAAGGCGAAATAGGGAGGTGGTGAATGTAACGATGGGAGCCGGGGGAAGGGGGGGGGTGGGGTAGGTCGGACGTTGAGAGGAGAGAGAGAGAGAGAGAAAAAGAGGAAGCATTAGAAAGGGTGGGCGAACGAAGAGGGGGGATTGTCAGAAGAGTCCTTCATCGCGAGAAACGCGCGTCCTGGGGCGGTTCGTGAGTTTAAAAAAAAAATCGCCCCGCGTCACGGTGGAAGAGGAGGCTTTGCGTGTGGAGAGCGAATTATAACCATGACGAGCATAGTTTTCGAGAGAGTGAGAGAGAGAGAGATTCGCGTTTCTCTAGTGACTTGTAACTCCTTCTGCCCCGCGCGCGCGATGCAGAAATTCACGCGTATATAGTCTCTTGCGTTGTAAAGCATTATTTTCCGCTCTGCTCGATTTCTATTGTGCGATCCTAGAGCAGGTTCGCTGAAAGCCCCGACGTTCGTTAGAAATCTCTGGGATTACCGTGATTAGTATGAAATTTTTGGTCGCGGCATGTGTAAAAGTTTGAAAAACGTCGAGTACTTTAATCGTGGTCGTTGTGGAATAAAAAATGATTATTTTCAAAGTTTGAGGTCGGACGGGAACTCCTTTAATTAAAAAATTAGAGGTTGTTCTCTGAGAAGCGTACGGTCCTGTAGTATACTCGTGTACTCCCCTCAATTAACCTGCTTTTCCGCCTTAATTACAGTCGGCAGGCCTTTCCACCCGTGTTAGATAACGAAACCACTTATGTGCGATACGTGCATGGGTCGTGAGAATGTACGTAAATCCTTTTTTCTAGTCGCGGCACACGTACGTATCACCGCGTTTGCCTTTCTTCCACGTTGAATTCCCATGGCCTGGTACGTAATATATTTGAGGAATTCGGTTTTTTCTACCTAAAGTGCGGACTGTCGCGCTAATTAATGGATTAATTAAAGAATCCGTCCATTGCGACGACGTCTTGAATTAAAAAGTGATGCCACTTCATCTTGTTTCACGTTCGCCTCTCTGCTTGACAAAGAAATTTCACGAAAAATATTTGATGTTTTGGTATAGTAACGATGACTGGCCGTGAATCGAGAAATGTAATTTTAGTATTATGTTAATTGATCCTGGAAATAAATATTTCTACGTGTACGTCGAATGCCGATCAAAAGTATTGGCACGCTTAAAATTCGGTCAGAACTTTTTAGAGCATGTACCGGCCGGGATGAAATTTTACGCGAGCTTATTTAAAATATTTTACTAATTAACGAGTTCGATCGAATTTTGAAAAATTGCGACGAAATTCGCAAAGCTTGCTCTTTTTAAATTTGACATGTCATTCTGAAACAACAATATCGTTAATTACCTATGTAAAAAATTGTATTCCATTTGGTTCGTACGCTGAGTAGATATTTCTCCATGTTTGAGTGTGCAAAAAACCATCGAAATTCTGACGTTTGGTCGACAATCGACCATTTTTTGCGCTTTAAAGATCGATAACTCCTCGTCGGATTAACCAAATCCAATCAAACGTTCGGTACGCGTACGGATTAAAGCGCTCTGGTGAAAGCGGGGCCTCTCATATTTTTGTTAGCACGCTCTACGAACTTGAGCGTAATTTCAAAAATTGGCGATTTTTCAACATTAGATTAAGCGCGCCAGCTAGTTAAACGTTCATGGTAAGCTCGCGCAAAATCTCATCCTGCTCGGTGGATCCTGTAAAAAGTTACGACGAAACGTTAAACGTACCAATACTTAGGATGGACGGTATGTATACGTGTATCTAACCAATCCCATCGCCGTATAGCGTTCTTCCGTTTCTTTCTCATTCCCCGCCTAGATAGAAGCGAAGAATCAAAACGAACGGCGGAAAACGACGCAAAGAATACGATCAATGACGAGCGACCGGCATTATATTCGGCACGCAAAGTCCTTCTTCGGGGGGCAGACCGGACTCTCCCGACGGTAACTCTTCATCCTCTTTCCTTCGATTCCGATTTAAAACACAGTCGATTTTAAGATTCTCTTTTTCCTCCGGTTGAATCCGTCATCTCTTTTTATCTCGACCCCTTCTCTCGCTCGGTTGCGCGAGTAAACACCCCGACGAACTTCGGTTGCGCTTTCCCGCGCCAACTTGAGCATAGCCGTATCGTCTCGGAATATTTTATTGTTATTCGACGATTCGACGGGAAGAAAAACACGGAGGGACTCGGTGGGGTATATTTGTCCAAGCAAACACTCGATCTGTCTACAGACATTACGAGAAAAGAACACTGCGGTGTTCGGTAGACGACGAGAGGGATTGCCGCGCGGTGATTTTATTTGAAATTATGATCCTCCGCGGGCTTCGGTGAGTCGGCCGAAAAACTCGAAGACCGAAACGTAATACTTTGCAATTTAATATCGTAAGGCTATTCGATTTGCGATTAATACACGTATGTATAAACGGGGGACGAGTGTCGATGCAACGAGCGATGATAATTTGCGAGCACCGAGCGAAAAGACGAGAGGCGTCGGAAAACAAGGATCGACGCGCGAAAGTATCGAGTTTTGGAAAAGTATTTTGCAAAGGTGTGAGTTTTGAATCAACGCTCCTTCGAATTCAGGAATCCCTTTGGCGTCCACCGTTCAGCCTTTACTCCAAAATAGCGAATACTAAATCTCTGATAGGATCGATTGAAAATAGCCATTGCTCGTTCTAATTGCAGAAGTTTGTCATTATCCGGAAGTAGAGGGGAACCTTAAATGTCACTCGCAAGTCGTTCCCTTTGAGCTGCCCTTTTGATCTACGGTCCTGAGCAGCCCTCGCTTCGATTTTCCATCAAGGGAGAGGAGGGCTGCCAGAGACACGCGCCACGGAATGTAAAATAGCTTAAACGCGAAACAGAGAGGGCCAGACCTCGGGAATCAAAGTAATTAACATTTCATATCCGCGGCCTGGCACGGCGCGGCGCTCCCGCCTTCTATCGAGCCGCGATCTCCGTCGTGGAATGCCAAACTGGCGATATCATTTTCAAATAGGAATGCAGTTAAATCGAAGAGAATCGGGGATATCAACGCGCCCGTGTATTCGCGGCCACCGCATTTACACTTCAAACCGTTCACCGTTTGATAAATCTATGCGAAACACATTGTTGGCCGTGGAATTTCTTACTTTATCGCAGAATATTAATTTGAATTTGAGCGAACAACGTGAATACCTCGGAGATATACTCGCGTTTAATGACAAATTATCGACTGTGATACACCGAACCCATTTCTATCAATTCTCTGATCATAAATAAGTTAATATAGTAAATATCTTCTATGAACATCACTGGAATCGCCTAGACCCTGAATCAGCAGTTCCCTATGCATCTCTCCTTATCGCCTAGTCCCTCGTTCAAACTCCTAGTCTTCTCCTCTTCGATCCCTTGCACGTCCCTTCTCGCCAGATAATAGTTCCCCTTAAAACTACCGATCCATTCCATCGTCCGAATATTTTTAACGTCTCATCACAAAAAATACTTTGACCATCCGAAGTCATAATATAACCAAGGACATCGTGCAGATCTGATTTAATACTTGCAGAACGAAGTTACATACATGCGACGAGCAATCCTCTTTAATATCACACGTTAAACGTCCAACGTACTCAGAAATAAAACACGCAATTGTTCCAGAATTTGTTAGTTAGAATCATTTTGAGCATTACACGAAAAACGCGAGAGATGATTGACGAGACGTTAAAAATTCAAGACATAAGAATTCAAATGGCGATGAAAACGAAAAGCATCGGCGCGTGCCGTTAAAGGGATGATTCAATTTCGCGTTTCAGCGATGATCAAGTGAAAAAGAATATCGATTGAGACGATATTACCGCTACCGCGTAATTATAACGAACGATTGTACCTCCGGCCGTACAAAAAGTTTTACTCGAACGAAGAGTAACGGGATGGAAGAATTTTTTTTGCGACCATGAAATTCCCTATCGTGCCCATATGCTACTCGGGGCCAGCGTTCGAGCATAAAAAGGCGCGAATACGCTCGCTCGTGCAACGGACGCTTGAAAATTTACTTGGGGGGAGTGCGAAACAGCATACTTATGCACGATCTTCCGTGTCAGAGGGGGTGAGAGTGGGTAAAGTCGTTAATCTGCCGTAAAAGGCGTAAAGTACATAGTTATAAAACGATTTAATTATCCGACCGTACGATCTTTCGCTCCGACTTGAACTTGTTCGGCGAAATGGCCTCGGGGAAAAATAATGGTCGTTAATTACTCAGCGGTAATCAACGCGCGGCGAGGATTACTTTTTACTCGGTGAAACGCGAAACGACGGCGAAAAGTAATCCCGCGTTTGCGGTGCGTCGCGCGAAAAGTATTTCTTTCGGGCATAGTAGTGGAGGGTAATTCTTTTTTACACGATTCTGCGCGCAATGCGACTTATTTGGTTCCGTACGGATACCGCCTTTGGTCGAAGAACGAGGGGAAGATGTAATCGAATATATGTATGCGGATGAAAAATTGGAAATCGTGAAAAATTAACTATACAACGTTTACTCAATAATAATATAAATTAACGACGCTGCTTTACATTGTCTCCTCTTCGTAGACCACTCGACTTTGTCCCTTTCTTCTTTCTTCCAGTTTTCTCCGTCACCTCTCGCATGCGTATACTCGAACACATACACATACATACACGCGCGCGCGACAATCGGACGAATTTCTTGGAAACATTCGCACTTATCTTAAATTGCATGGTCGCTCGATCCACGTTCGGCGTTTCCACTCACACGCGTTCATTCCCGAAATACTCGCAAACCCACGTAAATTTCTCTATAACCTCCATATTACTCCACTTCCGTTTGCCAGAACGGTGGGAAATCCGAAACGACTGAAGCGCTTAATTTACCGTCTCGCACGGCGAATTTTAATTAAAGCCCAAAAATTCCATACGGACGAAGGAGTCCCTGCGGTGCCGGCTATAAAGGACAAAATGATTCTCTGCGAGTGACATCTGAAATCGAAGAGAGAGCGGGGACCGTGGTTAGCAGACTGAAACGCGTGCCCGTGGCAATTTCACGCCCGGGCCGCAAAAAGAATTGTGGATTAAAAGTAAATGAGGGACTCCCACGCGAACGGGGCGCCGGTTATCGCCCTTGAGCGTTCACGCGTGCGGACCACGCTTAGTCTCGGGTAATTCGTGAAAGGATCGCCACGAAATCAATGAGAAGTTCTTTTCGCAGTTCGGGGCAAAGAACGCGCGAGGAAAAGCGTAAAGCGTCGACGGCGCGTGAAAGTTATAATATCACCGTAGAACTTACGAGACGCTCGACGACGGTCGACGACGACGAATTGACGGTTAAAACGATCTTCCCGTTCTCCTTCGTTACGATTTTCAGAACGACAGCTGGAACGAATCGAATTAAAGTTTAATTAAAGCCCGGAAAATTCCTGGTGGACGAAGATAGAGGCCAGGCGCCGCTTAACCGGACGCGCGCGGGCAGGCTAAATCGGCGTTTTCTGCGAGTGACATCTGAAATTGGTAGCCACATTCAGATTCACCGTGTAACTATGGATGGAGAAAAGGGGGGATAGGCACATTTTTTCACTCTGGATATTGCGAATTTAAAAAACATTTCTGTTACCGTACGTACGAGAATAAGGGACTGGCACGAATGGGAGGGAAGAGGGGGGGTCTTTGAAGGGTCCATGGACTCCAGGGCTCGTCGTCCTATGACGATCGACAAAGGGGATACTTCGTTCGTTCTCCTCTTTTCTCCGTGTTTACTCTTTCCCTTTCGCTCTCTCGCTCTCTCTCTCTCTTTCTCTCTCTCTCTCTCTCTTTCACTCTGTGCTACTCGCTTGCCTCTACGCTCTCTTCTACGGCACTACGCCGGGTTCGTTATTTTATAATTGGCACTATCCGCCCTCTTTCATGAATTATTCCGCAGGCCGATAAAGTCGCGGAATATCGACGAGTTTCCCTCTATGGCTCTTCTCTTTATCTCTCGACCTCGCTCCTCTTCACCCTCTTCTTCCGTGCGACGCTATCTTTCGTAAATGAGAATCGCGGTTGCGCCCGTTGTAATTTTGTCACTGCCGATTATCTCCGAATCTTCGCTCTTCATTACGATTACCGGCGAAACACGATTTTTCACGCGTTCGCGAGACAGACAATCGTTAGTTGAAGAAACAAAGGAACGATTGAAGTGATAAAAAAAAGAAATAATAATTGGCTCCAGCTTCCATATGCATTACCCCGATCGCGCTTTGATCAATTAACACTTTTTGCAGTTCGCGTTGTTTCGGTCTTTCGAACAATCATATTTATTTTCTCACCTATCCATCCGCCGCGATGTCAACAATTTTCGTTAACGAGTTACCCGTTCGAGTTGCATATTCGCGCTTCGCTCCGCTCGGACGACACGAGCGACAAATTTACAGCGACCGGCTCGACATTTTAAAAGAATAAAAGAGAGAGCGAAGGTAACGAGAGAAAAAAAAAGAAACGTATTCACGCGTGCTCGAAAGCTCGGCCTTGAGAACAAAAAGATGGAGCGTCTGGGGCTTTAAAACCCGTGTCGGACGACGATGACTTCTGCCACCCTCTCGTGTCAGTCGGACTATTAGTAGGGTTTCGCGGAAGAGAGATAGACCGCCGCGCGGCACTCGTCGAAGCGGGACCTCTTAAAGGGGAGAGAGGCCGTCACCGATTGGCTATTAAATGTCAGTTATCGATTCAGCCATCCTGACGAAATCGCTAATCGAATAGTATTTAATCGTGGGATTTGATTTACGGAAGTTCGTCCTCTGCTTTAACAACGGTAAGCGTTAGATACCTACTTATTGGCTGAATAGATTTCTAACGCTCGCATCGCAAAAATCGCCTCGTCCAAACCGTTTCGCAAACTAACATAATTTGCAAATACATTCTATTGGCAGGTTCCACGATTCGTCCACGTTCTTCGAAATCTCCGCCAACCTACATGACTTTATTAAAAGTATCCGGAAAACTGGTATTCGAATCGCTATAACATAATTTGCAAATACATTTTATTCGCAACTTCACCGATCCGCCCGCGTTTTACAATTCCCGCGCCAAACTAGAAATACGTTACGCGATTAAATCCGTTGTACCGGAAGCATCGTCCAAGCGCGAAAACGAACCTTCTTTCAAATCCATCCCAGCCCGACTGTTTGCGAGCTTTGGATACCAACTCGCGGCGTGAGTTTCGCGCTTCCTAACGTATCGGGCGAGTAAGTTGAAATAGCGTAAAAGAAGTAGCTTGCTGGGAACCGCTCTGTCAAAGTTCCACTCGCGAAGAGATGGAGAAAGAAGAAGAGGGCGTACGTAAAAGAGTTCTCGATGAACTTTCTCGAGTCCCTCAAGAATCCCGTCTCGGTAGTCCAAGTACACCGTGAATTCGCGAAAGCACGTTTCCCGCGCACGTGCGCGCACGTTCCACGCGAAATACTCGCAAACGGGGACAGTGTGCGTGCCGTTATTACGCACGCATTGTGGCGAGTCATCCCCGCTCTGTCTCCCGACCCACCCCCGCCAAACCCCATACCTCTCCCACCTCCTCTTCCTCTTCCTCTTCCTCTTCCTCCTCCTCCTCCTCCTCCTCCTCCTTTCCCTCTTGTTCACGGGACAAAACATCTCTTTGATGTCAAACAACCGAACATACCCATACTCGCGCGATCCTCTCGCACGCATACACCTTCGTACCCTCCCTCCCTCCTCCTCCTCCTCCCTTCCCACGATTCTCTTTGGCGCACACGATTATTGCATTTGTACCGGCGCGGTTCCTTCCAGCTTCGGATTTTCATCTCCCGGCGAGTCTAAAAAAGGCTCCGACTGCAATTCATTTTGTTTCGACGGATGTCGAGGTGGGGAGGTGGGGAGTGGCGAACGGGTCCGTCATTCGTTCGGCCGTTTCCCTCTTTGGCGGGAAGACCAACGGAGGAAAAGTGGCGAAAAATTGGCTGAACATCGACGCGATTCCGTAACGTCGGGGGTTAATGCGTGGGTTGCCCGGCGCAGCTTTGCGCGATAATTACTCGAGTATCGGACGGGGTGTTCCCCGAATGGGGTCGAAGGGTGTATTTCATTTAGAAACGAGCGTAAATTTGTATGAACGTTCGGTGTCGCGAGTGCGCGCACGCGTTGGGAGATTTCGATTTTTCGATAGTAAATGGGACTCGGAGTTGCTGAGGATGTCGGTGGCGAGGGAAAAACAAATTTAGCGCGCCAGCTTGCCATGCGACGTCTCTTTAATCCATTCGATTTAATTACAATAATTACGCAGATAATCCACGATAATTTGCGAATGCGTGTCCACGGTAATTCGTTCGAATTCCCATTTGGGTATATTAATCGGGAATAATCGAGTTATCTAATTCAAATAATTCCAGGGGTCTCGTACTCTCTCGATAACTATTCACCGATAAATAGAGTCGACGAACGTAATTCAGAATCGATGTATCGCCGATCCACCGTATCCGTACTCTTTTACTCGTCCTCCGCTCGGCTGAACTGTACGCGGCACACCTGATTTTTAAAGGTATGCTAAATTATTCGATTCTACCGTCAAAGGAAAAGCGGTCCGGCACGATTCGTCGACGGACCCTTCCCTAATTAGTATTTCTCATCTGGAACGCGTCGCATCTCCGCGCTCGCACTTCGCGGGATTTACTTCGATAGATTTCGAAATTACCTTTGACGCGCGACACGGCCGAACAAATCCAAATTCGAGCGCGCGCGTACTTCAATCTCGCTCGGTTTGCGCGCGGGCGCGAGTCCTTTGACCTTTGAATTTTTATTGGCTCCCGCCGAAAATGAAAAAAAAAGAAAGAAAGAAAAATGCCACGCGTACCTACCGTCGCTCACAATCGTTTCCTCCGACGCAAAAACGACTCGCACACGCGTCTTTCGACGCTCAATTAATTGAAGTGGACCACTTCGTTCCTGGCGGTACGAGAGCACGAGAGATGGGAGAGGGAACGGGGAATTGACGGGCTCGGTGTGGTGTTCTTCCGCCCCTTGTATTACTCTCGTCGTTATTCTCGCCTTGATCGCCGAACGAGAGACCGAAGAGAGAGAGAGAGAGACAGAGGGGGAGAGAGAGAGAGAGAGAGAGAGAGAGAGCCGCGAATGGAATAGGACAGGCGGGCCATTAATTAAGCCAAGTTAATTTGCGATCGACACCAATGAGAGTCTCGTTGAACCTAGAAATTATCTACGGTCTCGCGGGCCTTTTCTACCCGTCAAACAATTACGTCAGAGCTGAAACCGAACGAAGCGGAGCGAGGTAGAACGGTTGTTGTGACGGTGAGCCGAAGGGAGGTTGGGGAAGGTCGTCGGAGAGACAGAGAGACAGAGAGACAGAGAGACAGAGAGAGAGAGAGACAGAGAGACAGAGAGAGAGAGAAAAACGGTCGAAAGACGAGGGGCGGCGGAGGCGGAGGAGGTACATTGATTCATCGGTCAGAGACGTACGGTAGCGGAGCATCAAAGGTATACCGCGTAACACGCGCGCAGGTGTGTAGAGGAAGTGACAAAATAGGGTGAATTGGTTCGCGTGGCGGTGGAGAGAGAAACACTTTCACCCGCCACTGTGGCACCTACTAATTAACGGGCAAATCGAGTTTTCAGTTACGATGGCTCGAGTTTCGTTCGGTCTGCCCGTATACAGGGTATCTTTCGTGTGATTTAATTGAAGTAATTACCAACGAATTTGATATCAAGCCGAGGCCAGGAATTAACGAGATCGATGGGATCGATATCGTTGTACGGCGAGTGTTTGTTGTCAAATGAATGGTACGGAAATGTTTTGCGGGTGCAAAGGAAAAAAAAAAGATTTCGCGTCGTTACAAATTTCTCTCGTCGCATTCGAGAGATATATTTTGCGCGCGTATAATACGATGAAAATAACGCGCGAGCGCGAACGCAAAGCACGCGTGAGAGTTTCGAGTTTTGTAATAAATAAATTCCCAACAAATCAATTCTACACGGACGTAACGCGTTAAGAGAAATTTGCGCTCGAACGACGAAACTATTGTAATTTCAATCATGTTCATTGAATTCTTTCATCCGTGCCGGTTCCAATTTCACAAATGGAGATGTAAAGAGGAAAATTTGGACTCGTCGATGAACAAACGTAGCGCGTGATTCGTTTCGGTACCGCGTATCGTTACGCTTTACACGGGGTAGGCGGAAATCGACGCTAAAGACAATTCATTTTTCGGAAAACGAGGGGGAGAACTTGATTCCTGTGTGCCGGGTAGTTTTTTACACCCCTCCCGCTCGAAAGGGGCGGATGCCAGTGGAGAACGGGTAGATATTTCTCTTCATCGCGATCGTATTATTAGCAGAGACGGCGAGAACTTGCCATTAATCATTGTTTTTCACTTAAGAATTTAAGATTAATGTCTCCCGCGCGGAAAGAAAAGCAGGCCGAACCCTCTTTCTGGTTTTCCTCCGACACGGGGCGAGGTTCGTTTGTATCTATTAACTTCCACTGCTTACCGCGATATCTCGGCTTTACTTCCCGTCTTCGATCGTACCACTATAGCTACAATGTTTTAATAAGCGCCAATTGTACTTGGCCCGAGACAAGACCTTGTTTCTTGATTAAATTTAGGAAATTTTAATCTGTCAGCAAAGTTTTGGTTCGGCTATGCTTGGGGATACAAGACGATTTAAGCGAAAAAATGGCGAAATTTATTATCGTCGTCAAAAAGGTGTCCTTTGATAAGTTCTTACTGTAAGTAAATAAACTATTGTAGGCTCAAAAGTAATTCATTTTCAATTTCTTCATATTGTGGCAATGTACGAGTAATATTATTATTATATACAATGATATTCTTCAAAATTAATTTCTGATCCATTTCAGAAAAATAAAAAAACACTTGTGCAACGAGCCACGATAGAACTGGTGTAACGACACAATCTTATTAAATTAAACCAAGAATGGGATGAAACAATGAAATCAACGGTGTCCGGATGCTCCTAACGAAACCGGGCCTGAGGCCGCGTCCAAACCCTGTAGCAAAACCGTACCTTAAACCGAGGAGGCACGTCAAATTGAACTAATCGCAATCGTTCCCCCGATAGTACCCAACGTTATTCGTCTGGCTCGCTCGAGGGAAATCGTGCGCACTTTTAGCATTACCACGATACGTATTTCCGTGCGAGGCTCACCGCGGGCGGGCCGAAATGCAATACTCACGCACGTCTCGACGCGTGCACGCAACATTCGTATCCGCTGATACGCGGGCTCTCCCGAGCGTGTAGGTAGAGTTTCTCTGCGCCGGGTGGGTGGGGGGGGGGAGGGGGGTTGAGGGGGTGGCGTGGTGTGTCGCTGCTTGAATAATGCGTCCAATATGCAACGAGATAAGGAACGGCTGGCTCCGCGTTTCACTCCCGCGCCTTTTACCTTCTGTCCCCCCGTTTCGCGCAGAAAATATATAGATTCGCCAAGCTTTCCGCGACACATTCTGCCACAACGCGTAAATATACGTTCACCAGCTCGCGGCTGTGCGGCACGCACCGCGTAACAAGGATCGAGAGGGGCGGAGAGAGCGAGGTAGAGTGAGAGACTTCTCTTGTGTGTCTCGTCACGCGAATTGTAGGTTGATATAGAGGCGAAGGGAGTAGTTGGTTAACTTTGATCAAGATATCACGTGAATTTGTTATGAGGATTTGCCGCTTGCACGAGCGTGCTACACGCTATTCGTTTGTCGGGGACATTGGTGTTAATCGCCGTTATACGGATGGTCAGTGACTTGATTACGTTATACGTCGATATCTTTACCGAGGTTCCTGTCGAAGGGCGGGCCGGACTCTCGGTTAGATTTTCGAATGATTTCAGAATCAGTCGTTTTTAACGAATCGGAAACGGGGGATATTGACGGTAGATCAATTTTGATATTTGTCCCGTTAAATGGATAAAAGTCAGTACAAGTGGTGAAATATAAATGTAAATAACGCGTTACGCAAACGTATTACGCGTCGTTGGATATTTCGAAACTGACCGTATATCCGTAGTGTTATCGATTATTATGATACGTACGCGTAATATTCCATGCTTTTTCTAGAATTGTCGGATCGGTTGAAGAGGCGCGATACGCGCGGATCGATTGTACACACTTGTTCTGTTTTACGAGAAAACACCGCTTGAAGACAGCCCTCGTACAGAATTCACCAAACTTAGAGTGGTCATCTTCAAAACTCGATTAAACGTACGAACAAATATCTTCGTTTCAGCTTACAAACAATATTCTACGTATCTCGTGCCTTAATACTGTACAATCGACGTATAACAGTGCGCGCGCGCAATCTTCCTATTAATTAATTTATCAGAAATAACAAAATCTTGTTGGAAAATCTAGAGAGACGTCTCGTCCTGAGGTAGACTAATTACGGCGCGCTCTCCATCCGCGTAAACAGCATCGAATACCTTTCGGGTTGCTTACAATGCACCGTCGCAAACAGCTACCGAGAGGACAGGTTTCACGACAATATTACATCCTTCCTCTTACCGGCAATTAGCGCGTTGCACGGCAAAATTCCCTATCTACGAAAATTACCGCATTAACGTAGGACGTGCTTCTGAAATATAGCGCGGTCATTTTACCTTCCGCCTTGCGTCGCCAAAACTTAAGATCGCGTTACGTGTTTCTTTTTTCTCTCTCTCTCTCTCTCTCTCTCTCTCTCTCTCTCTCTCTCTCTCTCTCTCTCTCTCTCTCTCTCTTTGTCTGTAGACGACTTCCCCGCGTTCGCGCACAAGCAGCGTTTTCGTCCCGGAGAAAAGATGTGACTCGCGTAACGACAGCGTGAACGAAATTAAACATAAAATCGGTGAAACGTGGGCGGCAACCGAAAGAAGGAATCCCGTGTTTTCTCTTACACATCGAACGACAATACCGTCCCCTCGGTGTCACGGAGTTACTTAACCGTTAATGCATCGGCGTGCGCCGCGTGAAAATAAAGTTAAACAGTTTATTTCCATGTGCAGATTACGCGCGATGGGTTTCCGCATTAAATGTCGCGAGCGTTGCGTTGGCTTCGGCGGAGGCTCCCGGATAGAATGTAATCGCGCGAACATGACCACGAGGTGGTTACGCGGGCGTTACTCAGAAGTGAAAATTATCCGATGCTTCGTGCCTTGGTAATAACGATGGGAGACACGAAGAGATGCTAATTGCAGGGGAATTGCGAAATTCTTTGACTTAAGTTCAGACGTTTCTTCGTTTAGTTAATAAACCGTTTGGAATGCAGTTATTTTTCTTCCAAAGCGAACTCCCTCTGTAGGAATGTTGAATTTAGCATCAATACAATTATTTCGTCTTTAAAGCAGTATTTAACGTGACGCGCGTAACCGTTTCGTGTCTATTATCAGTTTCATGTAAATTTCTTTGGACGGCGAACGAGAGTGCGCGAGAGTCTAACGTGCGGATAATCTTAGCAGCAGTTTTACGCGTGATATAGGAATAGCTATGAATATTCTTTTGGCGTATTTCACCGTATCCACACGCGACATCTTTTCACGCATTCTCTCGCCGGTGTGTAGATAAACGCTACGATAGGTCCGCGCGACGTCATACGCAAACACGCATTCGTAATAACGATTATCTTTGCGTAATTTGCTGGAAGAAAATTTCTTGAAAGCAAATTATTCTTGAACGAGAGACACGGGGGGGGGGGAATACGCTCGGTCTAATATTTGTAATTTCTTCTCCGCGAGCGGAGAATGGGAAGCGAAGAGGTAGTTGGAGCATTTAAATACGAGACAAAGGAAGGGATCGCGGAAGAGAAAACAATGATGCGCGGATTTAATCTGAGATTCGTAAGTCGTCTTTCATCCGAGAGGAGAGAGGTAGTCTAATCGACTCGCCTCGCTGTAGGATGGAGTAGCTTTTCCTTCGACCTACGATGTACAGGGTGTTCGATAAACTCTCGATTTTCCAAGTAAGAGAAACCCTCTCGATTGACGATACGATCCTCGAGACCGATTATTCTCCGTACAGGCTTTTGTCGTCAAATCTTGTCGTTAAAACGAATCCCTCGTTCTATCGTCGACGAAACTGAATATCTCGCTCGACTGGCCAATCGTATCTTGCAAATTTGGAAAGAAAAAAAAATCCTTGCAATCCCTCGACCCTGATTGCATCGTTTACCGATACTTACGTCAAAACGAAGATTCGTCGGTGATATTTGATGACTGGAGTAGTTTCTATCTCAGACTGTTTCGCGGTATCTCCGACTCTCCATTCCTCTTCCGCTTTCTGCGATGCACGTGCTATCGTACTCGATCTCTCTCCCTCTCTCTCCCTTCCTCTGTTTCGCGTGCATACCGAAGCGCAGCCTGCGTGGAGACTTTGACACGCGCATAAATCCAGGAGGGCGTCCCGTAGCATTGTGAGGCTTGTCAGAGGAAGGTTCCTCCCGTGCCTTCTTTAGAAATGCCATTTCTCTGCGTCATGCGTCTCTCCTTTCGCGATCTCTCCTACCCACCTTCGTGACGGGACCAGGGCGGCGGAGGGGTGGTCGTTCGTCTCGGCCCCGGGACAGAGAGAAAAGAAAAAAGAAACAGAGGAAACGGGAGAAATGTGATAAAGGGGGCCGCGAGTTGAAGAACGACCACCGAAATCTGCGATAAAAGGGCGGCCCTAATGACGGTGATTCGCGCCTCCTAGCGCGTGAAAAGTGCCGTTTTTCGTTTGCCGGTATATCCGTTACAGCAGGGATTCTCAAATTATATTACAGATACGCGTACAGGGTGTCCCGTAAATTGTGGTACTCGATTAAACCTTGCGATAACTGGGATAATCCGATGCAGGTGTTTTCTCGCAGAAAATATCTGGAGCGCCTCGGTTTAACGAGATATTATTGAAAATCCGATCATCCTTGCGTTGTTATATCTTTCGATGGTATCAAATTTGTTTATCTTTAATATCTTATTTAATTCAGTGAACGGAGCGACGACCACCGAATAATTTAACGAATCATCGAAGAGGGTCCGTATGGGCGAGAGATAAATTGACATCTCTAGTTCCCGAGTACGCAGGGTATAGTTAATGCCGTTGCCCACAGAAAACTCACGGACCCTACGGCGTGAAATTTTAAAACCTCACCAAAATGAGACAGCCGTTGCGAAAGGAATGTTTTTGGCTGTCGAGCCATTCGAATGGCCCGTATTTTGACACCGTTGACAGCGGGTTCTTATTCTCATGGTAATCTCGCATTTGCGATGCCCTTTCAGGACCCTCCTTTCCTCTCCTGCCCGTTCTCTCTTTCTTCCTCGTTGTCCTTGAGAAGCCGCCACCGACGGCTTTTCAAAATCTTTTCGTAAATCCACGTCATGGCCTAAAATCCCTATTGTTGGGTCAGTAATGCTCGCGCGGACATTTCCGGATATCTTCCTCAGGCTAGATTCAACAATTTTAATCCTAGCGACTAATTGTAAGTTAAATTCAAATGTTGTTCCATTCGATCCTCCGGAGTATTTAATAATTTAATATTTAATAATCGTGCGGACCGTTAGCGATTTCTTGCAAAATTGTTAAATCTTCTAAGAAAACCGTACTGGTATCTACGCGAGTCCCGTCGATAAGAATAGAAAATAAACTTTGGTGACATATTTACATATCTTTTCGTATATAATATAATTAAAATTTCTATCGTACCAGGTTCGCGATACCTAAACGTTGTTAACTCTAGCGAACTTTTCAATACCTTGCGAACCAGTGATACTAATTGTGAGTTCAGTAAATTTACATTAATTTCACAATTCCCATAATACGATTCGTGCGGTAAACGTCGTATATACCTTGCGAGATTAAAAGTTCAGTTTTCATTCAGATAACAGCAAACTTCTGTCGTAGAATTTCTACGAAAATAATCCACCGCCAGAGACACGCGGGCGCGCATCTACGCGCATAAAATAATTCCTAACAAAGAATAGGGCGAACGTCCGCCCGTGCCACCACGGAAATACATCAAGCGCAACAATCGATTTCCAACGACCGAGGCGTCCCTCGTCGGGACGCGAGATAATTCACGTCGGAACTAGACAAATATATTTTCTCTCACCACGGCGAAGCCAACGCGCGACGGGTACTTAAGCGTTAAATGATTCTAACGAACCGTCGAAGGTGACAATAGGCCTTCATAACTTGGGCGATATTTCATTGGTCGCACAAAGGGCGAAACCCCGGTGCCTTTTTATTTTGACAAGTCCTCTCCTGGCAAACTGCTGAACCGAACTGAACGCGGTCGCGGCAAAGGCTCGTCTCGGCGTACGACGAGGCCAGAAAATAGGAGGGTGCCGTTTTCAATTATTACAGGACCTTACAATGCTGGCTCGGTTGAATGTCGTCCCATCGTGGTCTGTTCGGTTCTTCCGTTTGGCACCAACCTATTATCCCGCGCGCTAACGTAAATGCCGGAAACGAACGGACCCTGAGGTACAACTTAGCGCTCGGGGTGTTAAAATGTCACTTGAAACGATACCGCGCGGAGTTTCCGAGTTGGACAGGCTCGTTACGTAGTCGTACCGTGTTTCAAATACATTTTGCGATGTTTCGTGCAGCCCTGGGGCGTTGATCGAAACGATTTAATATAATGCTGAATATTTTAATCGGACAGTAGATACGAGATCGTAACGCAAGGATATTTCAATGATGGCAATTAGTATTCGGACAAATTAAGCGAAGTATCCAACGTGGGCAATGTATTATGGGTGATGTAAAAATTCAAGTGTTCTTTTTTGTACATTTCTTGCTTTTATATTTTAAAGGAAGGTACGCGAATATAATTAAATGAGAGAAAAGTACTCGAACAATATGCGAATTGGTTGAATTAAATTAAATGTAAATTCAGCGTTTCGATAAATCATGGTAAAATGTATGATTACGAATGAACGTGACTCTGAATAATACAGCGGTTTGCACGGAAAATACTGTCGTGCTTAGAGACAGTAAACTCGAATGTGGAGTGCACCTACCTCTCTACTCTGAACGATTGAAAAAAGTATAAAAATATAATGAACCCGATCGAAGTCTGCGGAAAGAGAAAAATTTCTTCTCTGCTTGCACGGATCTCGTGAGCGCTGGGTATACGGTACCTATACAATCCTGCGCGTATATGTATGTATAATCGTAATTCTACCGCGAAGGCACGGGAATAGGAAGAATAACGATGCTGTGCATTGCAATGGAAGAGTAATATAATATAAGAAATATAATGTAACGAAATTTTAACCACATCATCGAACACGTCACCTATGGCTGTGTTTGTGGACGACCGACAACGTTACGTTTGAGGGGTGGTAAAAGGAGCGTGGAACAAACAATTATCACTAATAACTTAACATTTAACACAACGAGTCGATAAACCTTTTCTTTTCAAACAATTTTAACTTTTGATCAGTGTAGAACAATTTTCTTTGTTTTAATTAGGCTCGAAAAAGAAAGCATTTTAATGGGAATTTTAGATCTCGCAGATAAGGTGTATTTTTCGATTGTTAATTCATAGAAATAAGAAAAATCATTATCGTAACTGTAATCGAATTGGCCGAAAATTAAGTGCGTATCTCGTTTAAACCCGGTCGATTCTTATTTTGTCGATATCCCCCAATTAAACTACCGGAATCTCCAATATAACCATTATACGAGTATACATACTTTATTTGCAAAGTAATTTCGACTGTCCAGATTTAACGTGACACAAGGGAGTGCACGCATCAGAGATGCACTTGCATACGCGGGATGCCATGCGCAAAGCTATATATAAAAGCTTCTTGATGGGAAGCACACGCACCCCTGTTTCACGTCGCGACCGCAGCTTTTCCGCCCCCCGTTTCCCCCGGGTTTCCCTCGAGCTTTTCCCCACGACCGCGAATGCGAGACGCGGCTCGCTTTCTAAAGCTAAAATAGAAATCGAACAACGCGTTCTTTCCCGAACTCGATTCAACCACGACCGACATCGTGCGTAACATCGCGGCACGCGTGACTCTCGCATACCCGATAAAAGTGTCGAGCAAACTATAATTTATTCTACTCGATTGCAACGCGACGAGTAATATTACCTGTAAACTAGAGCGTAATTATAATTATCGAAGATGAGACTCTTCCATTTATAAAGTAGAATCTTATCCTCCGATATTATCACCGCCACTCGGAGAGAACAAAAAAGCATTTGCAGCGTCACTTCGTTTAAACGTCAAGGAAATGAATAGCGAAAGATCGCAATAAAAATCATCGCGCGTTCGATACTCGCTGCTAACGAACGCGCGTTTTTTGCGAGACAAGTACGCCGGTTTACGTCCGCTGTACTCCGTTAATTAAAAGTGATTCGTTCACCCGTTCACCTTCGTCGTTCGAACTTATACTTTCACGATTCGTTTTTGACGGTTAATTAGAATTGGCGAGTGGAACTGCGAGTGGCGCCGCGTGACGATTCTTTCGTCGTTCTTCCTTTTGCCATGGCAGAAATTAAATTTCTAAAAGTCCGAGCGGCTGAACTACTTTTCGCGAAACGGTCGTGTACCGACTTCGCGCGCGTTCACCGTGAAATTATTTGGGCAGCGTCAACGCGAAATGAAACTTTAATGCGAAACGCACGGTAGCGTTTTGCAAGCTGGCAGACAGAGCTCTCATCCGACTTCTCGTAATGGGACCGAGAGAGGGGGAGAGAGAGAGAAAGATATGGAGAGGCTTTAAAAGTGGTGCGCCAGGCGCTTTAACCCTAGAACGCTAACCTTATTTTTACACCTTTTTTAAACCTATTCGTCGAATCGACGACTATTGTATAAAATGTACGTAAACATGTTAAGATTACCGTAATTTCTTTATTCTGTATTATATTTATTCGACAACTGAATTATATACAAAAACATGCAAGAATAATGAGTACAGTAGTATCAGTGTTCGTCGAATCGACGCATGATTGGCGTTCTGTGGGTAAACCGTTGCAGATCGTGTAGCCTGGCTCTACATTTAAATATTATTGTACGTCGCATCAGCCGCGACTGTATTCGTTGTTTTGTTTTTCGAGCCACCCACCATGAATCCACGGATTTCAAAATTTCACCCGACATAGGTATCATTCGACGCGTGTAAATTTCGAAAAGCGAGTGTTATCCGCGCAAATGAAGATTACGCTTCCATGTATTTTTTTTTTTTTTTTGTTGCCGTCCCTTTTCGCGTACAACGAAGATTTCAACGTGTCCAGTCGCGGATGTGGCCCGAGTTATCAATGATTTGTAAATCCCAAGTTCAAAGTTAACGAGCGGGTAGAAATGAGAAAGCTGCGTATCTGTTCGAAAACCACCGCGATCGATTATCGACCGACGAACGACGAGCTTGCATACGTTTTCCCCCGATTGGTCCGAAATCAATCATTCGAAAGGTACCTGTCGAACCCTCTCCACTCTTCATTCCTATCCGCGTGCAATCCTGTCCTCTGTACTCTGTGCTCTCGCACTCTCTCTCTCTCCCTTTTTTTCTCCGTCTCTCTTTTCTCGTATCGCGCCCGCTCCGTAGAAAATATTTGTTCCCACTATCGGAATAATGAAACTCAAACAGCACGATATAACGGGTATAACGGCATTCGCGAAGTTGGTCAAGAAGCGCCCCGAGGAAACTGTCCACGGCAGACCCTCGAGCTCGAAAGCTTTCTACATGAGAATTGTGCATGGTGGGTTGGAAGGGGCAGAAGAGGGGCGGAGGGAGGGAGGGGGGGTAGGGAACGGGGCGGCAGATGATGGAAGCAGGGGCGGCAGCTTAAAGTGGTTGTTGCAGACAACCCGGTGAACTTTCGGTCAGTCCACTGTTGCGGCTTCCTTCACCACGTTATCCGGGTTTCCCCTGTGGAGAACGCGGGGCCTCCTCTTGAGCATCTAATTGCCAAGTACACCCAGAAAGTTGCTGCCAGCTGCAACTGACCAGATATGCCGGTGGAAAATTAAAAATCTGCTGAACTTTGCAACGATGGGAGCACCACCCACTATCCCGCCAGCAAACGGCTAAACCCACTTACATCCTTACTTTGGAGAATCGCCAGAAAACAGTCTCTGCGGTTTATTAAAATTGTGCAAAACGTCAGACCCTTTTCCCGCCAGCGGATATTATCGGTACGATGTCGTTGTTTTTTCGTCTAGATATCGAAGCGCTTTCGTATCCTACGAGGGCGTGACATTTTTTCTATCGCGCTTTCATTCTTATCGACTCCGAGCAAAGCACGATATTGGAATCGAGGTGATAAGATGTTTGTAGCGTATAAAGTAGTTTCAGATTTTCGCGGTTCGAATTAATTGTTTTTTGTAAGTTTACGCGCGTCGTAATATTTACGATTACCTTTACGAGTATTCCGAGCGCTAGGAAGAATTTTTAAGTTGAATAGCGATTGAATATTACTCGATATCAGTGTACTTCCATTCTAGCGAATTGCAGCCGATGGATGTAATTCCGTTCGTATGACTCCGTAACGTTATTTACAAACTGCATAAATGGGATTTACCAAGGATGCAAATACAACGTTGCCGGTAAAATGAGCCTCGGTCGAGAGGAGAAAGGTAAATCGATTCTCACCGAAGCGGTAGAAACTTGTACGACAGCACGGAATAAAAGTGGAAAGCAATTATCGTAACATAACTCTGTTTCTCTCAAAGGAACGCGCATAACTCTCCGCGAGCATTTAACGGTCAAATACGATGCTCAACGGGTGTATTTACGTTCGAGTTAAGTTACGCGATAGCACGTGCATGCGTACGTTTAACGCGATAATAGTAACGATCGGCGGCGTTTTAAATAATCTGAATTCGGTGACGCGTCTCTCGTCAGGGATACAAACCCGCTGGAAATATGTTTTTTACGCGTAGAACTCGTGTTCGAAACAAATTGCTGGTGCACCGGCCTGCCAAGCTGGAAAATACGTTTCCCGAATATTATATAGGTGGACGCTCGTTATCGATGTCGCCGGCCCTTCGAACACCCGGAATTTCCCGACAATTTAAATGCCGTCCGCTTGTTGCGGGAATAAACAAAACGTGTAGAGGAAAAAAAAGAAATGTAATTCGGTGGGAGCACGGATAAAAATATTCCGGTGCAAATTTTTCTCGCCGGTTGTCGCGATGTAAATTTTCCTCGAACCCGGAATCCCGCCGGATAACGATTTCACCGCGATCGTTCTCTTTTAAATCGTTACACTAGCACGCCGTGCTCGTACAATCAACGCGCAATGGTTTAACATCGATTGGTATTGACGCGTAACCCGTGTGATTATTAGTACGAAAGAAATAAATATTGTATTTATTTGATCGAAAATTACGCGGATATGTTACTCAACGCGTGTCCCTGTCATTCGTTGTTTAATCGCATCGTTTAAAAAAAATGAATAAACATCTCGTTTTGCGGTGGATCGAAATTCATCCGATAATAAGGCAACGATATGAAATCGAATTCCCGTTACTCTATTTAAATTATTTAGAACCTTCGACAGGCGTGAGAAACTTTCGATCGTATATTCCATTTGTTGCTAAACATTACACGGATACTCGACAATTATGTAGAGTAAGTTTGTTAGCGTTCCTCGCATAATGCACCGTGGGGAGTCGAGTGGTGCGGCAGACGTGTTAAGCGTGATGCCAATGTTACACTGCCACGTCAGTTTCACTCTGACAGGCTGCGTCGGCTTTGTTTTGTGTCAGCAAGCCGTCTAGGAGAAATTGAAATTTCGTTTAGACAGCTCAGTCAAGAATCATAGTCGCTAAACCTGTCAAATGTTGAAATTCGTTGCAAGATATTGCCTTCCGATATTATAATCTTCGCTTGTGTGGACCTGGAGATTCAACTTCAATTTTTTCATTTTATCTTTATCGAAATAATTCGAGTTCTTATCCTTTTTTTCTATCGTTTAAAAATAATCAATTGCACGTTTTATCCATAACATAAGTTTTTCTTTAAAACGTTTATTTTCATGAAAACCACCGTACGATGTCCCATTAATTAATTTGCAACTATAGCTTTTGATAACGTGTGTGGATTAGCTTAAAATAGCTTCGGGAATTTTTTAGATACCCAATATATTTATCGCGCAAAGAAACAAAGTACAATTGTCCGGTAGGGCATAATTAAACGTCCTGGTACCAGAATTTCGTTCCAGTTAAATTAGCTAACTTGTTAACACAAAGACCACAAGTACCTCTAAACACCTTTATTCGTTCGCTCGATGTGTTTAACACTTGTTAACGAATAATAATATGTTGATTGAGGATCTCTGCCCCTGTATGTAGTATTTATGTAGGTGAGTACTCGACCTGTATAGCGCGAACGATTCGACGTTAACGCACTACTAGGTGCAAGCCAAGCAATGTAACTTACTCTCTCGTCTCGGTTAGTTATATCTCCTCAGCTCTGCAATGTGACCGACTCTCCGTTTCTCCACCGGGAATCTTTTTTGGGTTTCTGTTCGTCCTCACCCAGTTACACAGTTTCTTCGTAAATACAACAATGCGGGCGGTCGAATCCCGGCCTAATCTACGGATTTACGACGATCCGTTTATGAATCTTCGACAAAACGGTTGCATTCCCGTACACACACTGCGCTGGATACGCGTTACCACCAATCCTGACAATTGCAAATTCTTGGGAGGATAATCAAGAGACAAGGTCTTGTCTCGGACCAAGTACAAGTACGCCAGAAATAGACCTTGTATCTTTTCAGGAAAGAACAAACGGGGTTTTCTGACTTTTTTTTAGAAAAAATTCGATTAGTATTTCGAGGGACTCGGCCGAAGGATCATGACTGTCTTAATAATGTGATAAAACTATAGCGTGAAATGTTTTGTTTATTAAAACTACCCGGCGGGTTGCCTCTATAGCGACACCAATGCTGCGACGAATACGGGAAAACGTTAAACGACGAACGGAACTCTGCGTTGATTTTTCTAACGTGCGTTCAAACGTGAATCACGTTCCTCTTTCTCGTTGTTTAATTAAGAGTTATCGGTTTTCGCGATCGCGCAGTGAACTGCATGGTAGGTACAGTGACCCTTGACTCCCGGTGGTGCCACGTACTTGCGATCAACTCTGCTGCACATACATATGTCTACATATACTACCCTGCCAATAAGTTACTCGACCCTTCGATGTCCAGGATCGATACAATGACCAGTGACATAACGACGAGTGTATTCGAGTAGCAGGCAAAATTTTGGGCGGATAAGTGAGTTCAATTTAATTCCGAGGTAAACGTGAGTGAATTTTTCCAAATGCGTGGTAGTACCTTATTCTCAACTATGTTCATACGTGCGTTCCTCCAAAAGGTTCAGTAAGAAAATTTTCTCCGTTGGCTGCTCGAACGGAATAAAAACTATTTAGTCAATTTATGTAGTAATAACTATTCAGTTAGTAGTACTGTATTTAGTAATAATTATTTATTGTCAACACGCTTGCTTGAGTGCTTCCAAACTTTGTTTCAACCACTTTTTTCCTCTTTTAATCTGTCCTCCCAATCTCTCTCGGAGATAAAAAATTTCAAATTTTCCTTAGCAGTTTCGCAAGATTACCTTCTTCTCGCGTTTCTTATGAAGGCACACGAGTGCCTCCGAACCCGTGGGAGCGATAGTTTCATCGAAGTACTGAATAACAATTCGAATAAACTGCGCTCTACGAGAGTGATATAAAATAAATTTAACGACACTCGAAACACGTTTGCGTTTTCATCCATAGCGTACGCGTTGAATCGCAAACTCGAAAGTTCCGACTGTAAACGTCGCATAAAAGACAAATGTTGTTCGCCGTAAAACGCGCCGTATAGTTTTCCCAATATACGATAAGGCGACGGCGGTAAACGAAAAGATCATCGCGCGCGAAGCGTTGCGTGAAGGAGATCAATGTCTCTCGGTACATTCTCGTGTCCGTCGACGTAATTTCATTTGCATGTTTACGGCGCACCGAGCACATAAATCGAACACCGACGAACATCCGAGCAGCTGCAATCTGCAACCTCCTAATCCCTGATAGAATATTACCCAGAAGCACGAGCGTCGGAATAACGATGTGTCCGAATGCCCTCAGTACGCGAGTATCCCAATGATCGATATTATTTAAACGGTACGCGTTATAATTTCAAGTTGTTTAAATTTTTATCAATGTCCCACAAATCACGAGCACGATTATTTTATGGACGTCCTACAAATTTTGTTGGCCACGTATACCTACAAAACTTGTTTAATACTTTTTAGTTTTTAGTTATTTTTATTAAAACCGCGTACTTAAAAAGTTCTCTTTCTATCTACATTTTATTTTATACTTTTTGAAGAATGATTTTTTTACTTTTGGTGTATTTCACTAAAACCGTGCGACTTAAATGGATATATTTTATTTTATACTATTTAATCTTTGGCGGTTTTCTAATCAATTTTTTATCGGATATCCATTCGAATCTTTTTTGTCGATAAAACTTTATACGTAAATTCCTTGTATGTATATAAGATAGATATAACCTATTCTTTGGTCCTTGCCTTTCAAATTAAGGAATAATAGACCTTTTCCCATATACCCATACTGCTGGGGTTTTGTGCTTCAATATCAGAGTTGCGGTGAGGGAGGAGGATCAACTGAAATTTTATGAAATACTATTCGACCCAAATACGTACGTGTACAAAAATTTGAGAAGGTCGACACGGTACGAGTGGATCAAAACTTGATTTCAACGTTCTACCCGTCCAAATAAACAACCAAACGAAAAAATGAAGCCAAGTTAAATTGCGTAAAAATAATTTGAACGTATACCATTCCTCATTACACGCTAATAAATAAAGTAATACTTTCTGAATCGGTTTGTAAAGACTGAGAAAAAATTATTCTATCATCAAATTCGTTTTCCGAGATGTCCCGTTCTAGGATTAATTTTTCGGAGTAATCAATACATCAATTTTACACGTTTGAGTTTCTACATTTCAAAGTTATACGTTAACATCGCGAAAATCTGTTTTAAATGGAATCAAGGATCGGATGGTAGCTCCTCCTCGAATACTAATAATAATATTATACGCGTATGTATCACAAATACCTTCGGGCATCAGCGGTAATTCATTACCAGGAAGATGTTTGTGCAATTCCGTGTATTTGCGTTATTTCGGTGTTTGTATTCTTTTAGCGATGCACGCGCCCATGCGGGCATCATAAATACAATTTATTTAATCAGCAGCGAAATCCTCACTACCCGACAACGCAAATATTTTCGCAACACGGATAGTTATGCTTATACGCGGCATCAAATATTTCCGTTCGCAAATACAAAAATACTATACCTCGAGTTTACGAGTTATTTAGCGCTCCCGGCCCAATGCCGAACTTATGCCTTTGCTGTCAGAACTTTTTTTTTCCTCCGAATTGATAAACTGCAGCGAAATTCCATATTTTAATTTAAAATAATTGCTCGACCGTTGAAATGCATCCACGTTAACGCATCTAGCACTTTTTAACCCGTGTTTCCCTCTCGTACGTCATACGATTTATATTTAAAATAGCATTTCCGCGAGTCATAATCAAAACGTAAACCACGCTTGCATTATACTTCGAAACGATGTGTATATTTGAGCGAAATATTTCCTTTTTACATCGTCCGTAAAATGCGCAATTCCACGGGCACCAAATCATACCGTTGCGCGTAAATGAGCATTGGGTGTAATGTGAAAAACTGTCACAGATCCCAGCAGTTTAAATACTGCAAATTTTACAAATAATCCAACGCGAGAAATGTTGACGTATTTCATAAAAAAAATTTGAGCAATTCGTTTGAATAATCCTTTTTATCCCGACGCAGGAGCGGTGTTTATTTCTTTAAAAAAGAGTTTCCGCGGCTTTTACGTGGAAATGAAAAACCAAAACAAATAAAAGCGAACGCTGACGCCCGGCCCGGTGCGAGTACAATGGTGTTCGATTTTATTGGTTCTCTCTCGATGCGTACGTTGCTCGTACATAGAATACTTGGCGGATACATACGGGGGGAATCGCGCACTCACACGTGTCCCTACCGACGTATTATACAGGGTGTCCGTTTTTACGAGGGAACGTTATACCGACGACACTTGCCTCAAATGGCTCCGCGTACGCGTACCTCGCCCCCTCCCCCCTACCCCATTTTCAGACGACGCTTTGCCAGATTGGCAAAAGAGTATGCGGTTTTCACGATCGCCGATATATCGAATTTTCGCTCACGTTGGCCAACGGAATGTGGAGACCGTAAAGCGGCCGTGGATAGAACGGAATATTCTTTTTTGAAAGACGTACCGATACCTTTTTTCCCTCCCGGCCTTAAAATCCGCCCTGCCGTGGTAGCCGTGACCCTTTGACGATTCTCGTAAAATGTGGAGTAAAAAATTTCACGCTATTTGGGAATATCACGGACGATCGGGTTTCGCGTAAAATGGGAGAATTTCGTGCATCGTTACGCCCTTATCGCGGTTAAAACTTCAAAATTCGTTCCTGTGCATTTATTTCGAGCCGCGAATCATATGCGCTCGTAATCTACCGTTGCATCGATACGCCAAATGATCGCGCATTAATATCTGTCGATTAAACGTCGATACGCGAGTTACGATTAATTAAATTATCGTCCGGCGCTGTACATTTCTGTCTTGCGTATCGTGTTTCGATGTATGTGCATACATATACATTGCGCGTCGCTTTCCCTAATACGTTGGGGTTTATTCAAAAGAAATATGTTCCGATTAATTTTCGCCGTACAATTATTACTGGAATTAATGGTATTACACGGTACTATTTATAACGTCTGTTTGCATTATCGGTATTAATTGCATTTTCGGTACAAACTAAACTCCCCTCGATGACTGAAACGGTAATGCCGGTTCTCTCCGAATTGTATCGACATTCGGGCTGCTTCGTCGCGCGCAAAACATTGAACTCGGAGACGGGATTCGCGATCGCTTTCGGTACGAAGTGAGCGATTAATATCCTTACGATTAGTCATACCTGCCGGCGCTGGAAGTTCGCGTATTAACTGGGCGTATGCGCGCTTCATTGCATACATCGGGCACGACCAAAGGGATTAATGTCTACAAACTGTACGTGGTCGCACATGTGCATGACAGAAAACATCGGTAGCGCATAATCGATATGCCCTCTACGGGACAGTGATACATTATAACGACTCACCCGCTTCATTCCACCTAATTTACATACGTCGCATTAAGTTTCGTACGATGCGGATCACGCTTGGACTCGTACATACGGTATCGCTTGCCGTTCGTTCGTTCGAATAACTTTTTTCTCTTTCTTTCTTTCTTTCTCGCTTATACTACAAATGCTGTCCGGTCAAATTTCCAGCAAAGAGACTCGCCCGACGAATTTATGTCGCTGCGTTCCGGTGGTATTTTATAACGAATAAGTAATTCGCGCGACGTCGCGTCGCGACGAATGTGTTTTTCGAGAAGGACTTATGGGTACGGGGAATTCGATATGGAAAATGTTTTGTTTGCCTTGATCGTAGGAAACGCGAGTCTTTAGATTAAAAACTTTTATTTTACAACAAACGAATTCTGTTTTTCTTACTTGGTTTAATGTTCGATCGGTCAGTCTTTATTACGGCGCTTTTGATGTTGTTTAAGTGTGCAAAATTCTCATTGGTAGTAACACGAGAGCAACCAGCTGAAAGTTTCGCAATTTTAGAACCAAACTCCAAAATTTCCACTTTTACGAAGGAACCTTTCCAGCCCCCGTCGGACGCTAACTAACGAAAACAGAATTACCTATTTCCCCTTTGTTCGCGGTTTCGTAGTTCTACTTTTGGATTAGACGTAGCGCAAAGAGAGAGAAAGGGCACGTAGGAGAGAGTAATATTCTCGCGACAATTATGGTCCGAAAACGAGTACGGAAGGTTGTAATGTTAGTTCGTACAGTTCGCAAAATTAATCCCCGGTCTGTGCGGTACCATAAAGCATTCCAACCCACGGAAGTGTTGTAAATCACAAAATTAAGATACAGTGCGTCCCCGAATTTAGCCAAAAGTTGTCTTTGATCGATAGCATGTACCGAAAGTACGCATCGTTCGGCGTCGAACGTGCACATTTTAATTTCACACGGACGTGACATTGGGTTTATCAAAAACGAACGGGCACACGAAAAATAAATTGGAGATTCAATTACTGTGTACCTGTTTCTACCGGAACAGTCAACGTGACTGGTTATTTACAAAAAAAAACAACGTTACGCGAGGAAAATAAACATTTATTTATAATTTTTTTGCTTGTATATTGTTAATAAATATATGTGCATGCATGATACTATACGCACCAATACTATATAATATTTCATATTGAAATATATTGACCAGTGGCGAATAAATGGTCTTGAAGTGCATAACATCGCGTATCAACCGGTGAGTTAGCTAGTTGTTTAAGTAGCTAAAGGGTGACCCACCGTTGGATAAGCGGGGCTGAACGTGTTAAATCGTTAAAATCTGACGAGTAGGTTACAGCGTACATCCGCCGATGGATAACTTTTCGAGGAAAACTTGCTAAAATTATTCAAAGTCCCGTAATCCCCTTCGAAAGTCGAAGTGAAAAATCTTTGAAAAAATACTGAGTGGCTTATCTCACTCCCCTCCGTAACGTATCTCAGAATCAAAATACCCGAAGCTCTCGCGCAATCGATTTGGCATGGTGTCGAGCATCCACTGTATATCTCCCGTGCTCCCCCTTGCTCCAGCTCTTTACGACCTGCCGTACATCCAAACGTCACCCGGGATCCGCGTAGTGGAATATTTATCGATCTATTTATAATCGGTAAACTATCGCCCATTATACCCCCCACTCGGCGATTTACGACCGCGCAAACTTGGAGAAAGAACGACGGATAGAGCGAGAGGCTAATTTCTGTGAGCCAAAGACCCCGTACACGGTTAGCGGCGCGTTTAAATTTGCACTTGGCGCCCGATCGAGGGACGCGTTGCAGGGAAGTGGGCAAGCCGGCGAGATAATTTGCTCGATTATTTAATAGGTTGGCCCAGCGCCTAGGTACGCCACTGAGCGTTTACGCGACGCGCATCCTGGCTCCGCGACGTCCACGGTGTTAACAATCTATATTAAAGCATCCATGGCGAATTACTCATTACACCGCCCTAACAACCGAGGAGCGTGCCAATCTCGATTAAGACTTAACGCTCGTTCCTGCTAGGACATAGGTTCGTGATTACGCGATGTAATTCCCGGTGCGCGTAACGCGTTGGCTCCACGCAATCACGGGAGTCACCCTCGGAAGGACATTTCTGAAGATCCACTCGGGAGACGGACCGGCAGTCTCGCTAATTACAGCGACGCGGCCGTAACGCGCCGCGACGCCCGACGTAAATGTTGCTACCCGGAGCAGCACATCCACGGGTAGTACCCATTGCTGTCCATTGCGTAAACTTCAAGAGAGTGTCTCTTAAAGTGAAGTTAATAAACCTGCGTTGGTACGTCTTTGAGACGCTCGGAAGCATGAGCCCCGTCGGGTGAAAGTTAATTGCTTCCCGGGCGAAAGAAAATCTGTCCGTTGGAAATGTCTAGATTCGGTCCGTAAAGGAGACTCGTGGTATGGTTAACCCCGTAGGTTGCGATTGGCAGGATCCGCGGTGGAGAATTCGAGGATCCTCGGGATTCTTGCACGATCGTTGCCCGTGCGGTATTTGCACTGGATTGTACGCTCCATCGAAGATTCGTCGACGTCGGTCGGTCCTTTCGCTGTTAGTTTCCTAGGTAGATGACTCGGGGAGGGAATATTAGTACGCGCGATATGTATATAGATTTGAATGTCGAGAGATTCTTGCCGAATTGATTCGAATCGAATGTAACGCTCAACATCCTCGGTCACTCTACCCGTTGCGATACAGTTTGACCACCTCGAAAACCCCTGTTCGTTCTTTCCGGAAAAGATACAAGGTCTAGGTCTCGCGTACTTGTACTTGGCCCGAGACAAGACCTTGTCTCTTGATACACGAGCATTTTATTGCAGCCATTTTCTATTTATTCACATCGAGAAACTTTATATATACATCACAGTGTGTACTTACATTATAGTCTGCCGCATAAGTGTCCGTCCACCTACCATACACGGAGTATACACATACTTACGTTCCACGCGTCGAGGTAACGGATGCCAAATTTCACGGCGAAACAACGCGACGGTGTTATAATATAACACAACATTTCGTACGTACTTATATAGAAACATAAATGTTTAAGAAACGACTGGAAAGGCGGGCGGCAGCTGCGTATGTCCAATGTAAAACAATGGCGCGTATATTCTTATAGCGACAAATGACGGGTAGGCGTGGAGAATCGGAAAGAATGATAAATTTCAATCAGAACGAGACACGGGCCTCTCTGCCCACTGAGATGTTAAGCTTCTCTCGTGGGCGTGTCGTAATTGGTGTCAAATGCATACAGAAGCCCAACGGGTATAACGATTTTGACTTTCCCGTTTAGACTTTATCCGGTGGCACTCGAAGAGAGCGTTATTCCTATAAATCTGTGGGATATATAAATATTATTTTTATATCGTACCGATGTCCGCGTCACGTTCCCGAGAAAACCTTGGTCTACCCGATGTAACGCCATAAATATATTATTCACCGCGTACGTCCGTTTCAGCATCGTTCGTGGTTGTGATTGATCGTTTGCTTGTTCTTTTGCAGATGGATACGGCGACGTCGAAGACTTGGATCCCGACGTGCAGGATTACAGCACCGACGAAGATTACAACGACGTTTTCGACGCCACCACTAACGGGTATGCGTGCTTTATCTACGAGTATTCTACGATTGAAAAACCAATACCGGCGTTGCTCATTCCAGTCCGTGATTTTGAAACGAGAAATTCTCGTCCCTTGTAAAAGGTTCATCCGTTAATTAAAAGTTCAAGCATTATCGATCCCACTGGCGGCGATCGCTTAAAAGTCTCCATCAACGTCGAGGGGGAAATTAGAAGCACAAAAACAATGTAAGATCTCCCCGAATCACATTACTCTTTTGAATACTTTTCCATTTACCAGAGTGTCCCTGGTAAAAGTAAAAGACGACGAAGGGTGGGTCGGCTGGAGGGTGGGTGGGAATACTTTCAAGGCTACCCAAACGCATTAGACTCTCCTCGAGGATAATCAGTTTATCCCGGAACCCGGAGAGCGAAGCGGGACGATAGCGAACAGATTGTTTAACGTTAGCCTTTGTGCCATTCACCTCGAAGTACCTTTCCTTCGATAATATCACGCGCGAGGAGGGGAGAAGCGAAAAGGTAACAAGCAATATTCTGGGGATCGGTATAACGCTAATCGAAGGAAACTCATTTTCGAAGGTGCACCGTTAAAAATAAATAGAGCACGGATTCCCCCCCCCCCCCCCGGGGGGGGGGGGGTGCTGGTAAAACGTTGCCCCGGTATTACTTTTGGCGAGGCTGAAATATGGATCCACTTTGTTACACTGACAGAGAATCGGTAATGAGAAATCGAGATTTGAATTTTTAATCGAGATTATTGCCCGTAAAACCGACGGCGCCGATAAAACGTTATGAAAATTTTGCTTCGTGCCGCTGCATGAGATTAAGGGAGAGAAATAAATGTAAAAGTGCAAACGAAAACGAGGCGTGGATGGAGAGAGAGAGAGAGAGAGAACGAGGGGCGCGAGGAAAAGAGGAGAGGGTCGAAGCGTTCGTTTCCACTGTATGATGGAAAACCCGAGGTAGGGGGTGCCGCAGGGCTTAATAAGGAAGCGACTCGATTGGTTCGATTCGAAAGCTAATAATGCGACTTCCCGTGTGCGTACAGCATCGTAGAACTGCGAAGTCTCCCAGCGTGATTAAATTTGAATTCTCCCTTTCCTCTTGATAAGCTAATTTGAAGAGGAAGCGCCGATAGGGCTAATCGAGATTCCGTAGATCGAACTTTATCTCCGGAGATATCATCGAGGTAAACTCAACTCGGTTTGATTTATTTGAATTTTTTTTTTTATAAACGTATGCTCGGAGATCCACGCGAGTCTAATTGGGGATTTTCGATCGAGGTATCTTCGGAATTGTTTGTTCTGTATCTCAAACGAATATTTTTAAAAAATTTGTTGGCAATATATTTAAACCACATTAAAAATATCCTTCGTCACCGGCAAGTTTGGAATGCGTAAAAATAGGTCTTCATAAGAAAACAAGAGAATGATCGATTAACGAAAGAAAACGCCGATATTCAACTCAAAATTTCTACTCTACGTGGCGCGACCGACAGAGACTTTTAATTTCGTCATTTTTATGTATGTTAGAAACAGTGCTAAACAAATCTCCATTTTCATCCACTACCAAAGCGCCGGTCTGTTAAACACGCGAATCAGTAGCAAACGACAAATCGTAGAGATCGTATAACACATCTGATATAAAAAAAACCGACTGTTACGTCGGAGGGCGTACCCGCGTACGATCTCGCGTGTCACCCTGATTTTCCGCACTTTTTCAATTTGTCGTTCTTTTTTTTTTTTTTTAAACGCACACATGTACATACGTACGTAGAAGTGGTCGGGTGTCATGCCTACCGAGATACACGATATCTCGATTTACGCCGGCACGTAATGACACGGTAATACGTTCGACGCGATTGAAATTACGTGTCGTAACCGATCGCGGTGACACATTATGGTTACGATATCGATAGCACACACGCGGATACGCGTGTGCGTACTAGCGGGACGTATGTGCACACCCGACACAATCCCGACGTCGACTTCCAGAGCTCCCTATACATTATTCCACCCTAAACGCAACATAGCTCCATTAATATTGATGCGCCGCCCACCTCGCTTTAGGCTTCTGCTAGTCTCTCACCTATAGAGGGTGTTGGGGAAGAACAGACTTCTGCCGTGACACGAGAAGACATTAAGGTACGGGTCGGAAATTTTCAAAATCCATGAGTTCTCGATCGTGGTATACGGGATCGAAGAGGAAATAAAAACGAACGGTGGCTTACGAATAATGGAACGAACGAAATCGTAAAGACGAAGAAATTTTATCGGTATACGTTTCGCGGGAAAAGATTTATGCGACAGACGCTTTGGGAGTATATTATTTTCATATTGTTACATCGTATCGTTGCTCGTTATTGAAACTGGCAGTTGCGATATATTCAACGCCACAGTGATTGTTTTAAATGAGACAGGTGTCGACGTAAGAATTCAATAATGTGCAATATAGTAACTTTCTTCGAAACGTATTTGAAATGTTATGAAATACCTTTTATCAAAAATCCGAACACATGGACAAAGAAACAAAGAAATAAAGCTAAACGAAACCGCGTAGTAATAGTAGGTGTTAAATCTATCACGATTGGGACGCTCGGATTTCCATATCAAAACTTGAATTCAGGAACACGCGTGACAGCCACGAACCGCGTAAATTCTAGGCCGTCGCGACAGCAACGTAAACATCCAACTAAATTCTTAATTCTCGTTGGATGTCACTTTTCCGTTTGGACAGTTTTGACAGACGTTGACGTACAATGAATCGTACTTCCGCTTCTTTCCTCCTTTTTGTGCGAGGGTGAGGCGATGACATCGTAACAAATTGTAATGCTTAAAATCTTGTCCCTGACATTGGGGAACAAAACCGCTCCGTCGAGCGGGGTTAAACGTTGCATTATTTATAGAAACCCTGCGAACGCCTAATCCCCGTCTGAGACAGTCTTCCGACTAATGCCCTCCGAACTGCCGGCCAGACGAAGGAAGTGACGTAACGTCGTTTGTGTGCCGAATTGTTAACGATTTCTCGTCCCTTCTCTGGTTTTTTACTTTTTTTAAATTTATTACCCACATAACCACCCCCTTTTTTTAACCGTACCTGTCCATTACCGCCGATAAATATGTAAATGCACCACTAACGATTCGTAAATGGATGTAAAACTTTAAATCCACAAAGCCAGGTGAGGGACGCGGCGTGTTCCGACTACATTCCTGATTGCAATTATATTTGGTACAGTAACAAAGTACGCGTACCGCATCTTACTCCTACGGAGCGTATTAACCGTCGTTGATACATCGCTTTTCATATTACAAATCTTTTTAGTATCCGATTATTCGAATTCTCTCCGCGAAACTACAAAATCAGCGTCAAAAGAATATTTCTCGCGTCCGAAGCCCACGCGAATAAACGCAAGGTTGAATTTTTGCGAAAATTGACCCAACGCTGTCAGCGACGAACGAAAATTAAAGTAGAGGGAATTAAAAAGGACTGATACGCATTCGCTGAATTCCGCGTATGCCGCCGCGATTAATTATAATTTATTCTACCGCTTGAGACGATAAATAGAATATATTTTTCGTTTCCTCTCTCCGTCGAAAAAATTCTGGCGAATACTTTTTCTAGACTGGCTGTTTCCTGTTCCAGAGCAGACATTCCTATTACTCTCCCATCCACCCAATAATTACACAGCGCGTATCTCACTGATATATCACGGCCGACCACTAATGCCAGGTTTTGTATCGCGAACGCAGGAGGATTAAGCGGCGCGCAAATATTTTCTTCCTCCCCGCAAAAACCCATTAAGTATTACCTACTATAATTCACGCCGCACATTGTACGGAGGTACGTAGACGCAAAGCTGGGTAATTTCGCGATTTAACTATTATGCGCGTTACTTTGGTCTTTCCCGCCTATGTATGTACGCGGAGGTATGTACATACCATCGATATATCGAAACTCGTACGATAAGATAAACGACGAGGGGTAAACGAAACAAATATAAAAGTATCCTCATTTGTTTCGGCAATGTAGATCGTTGTTGGTTCTTGATTCCCACCCGTTGTAGGAGCGCGCGATACGACCGACGCAACGATGCCCTCGTGAAACAAATATCCTAACGGGTATTCGCTCCGAGCGGTCGTCCACAGTAATTAGGAGACTTAATGACATTACGTATCGCGAACGGCTGACGTGGGTGTTCCGGGGAAGCCTGTTTCCGATACTCGCGTTTACCACCCTTGCAGAAGGCATTTGGTATAAGGACCCGCATTTTTAGCAGATTAATCATCTCCACCCATGTTGTCCGTGTTCAAGCTGCGCAAACCACCTTCTGCGAAACAAGCGAGCATATCTGAATATAATTGGACGCCCGTGTCAGAACCAATGGTATTCTAATGGTCCCACATTGAAATTAAAGTTTGTCCAAAAGGCGAGTAGAAATTAATTGTTGCGTTATCGTGCCATTTACGAGTATTGTTAAACTCGGACGCCCTGTCAGAGTCAATGGTGTTCTAATGGTCCCACATTGAAATTAAACTTTGTCGAACTAGCCACTAGAAATTAGACATTAAAGTTTGTCGAAAAAGCGAGTAGAAATTAATCGTTGCGTTCTCGTGCCGTTTACGAGTATTGTTAAAGTTGCACGCCATGTCAGAACCAATGGGACGCTAATGGCCCGACGATAAAATCCGACGAGACGTGCCATTCGCGCAAGAAACAATCGTATAGACTTTTGACGCGATTAAACTTACCAAGGGAGGGCACATACGGGCCGTGCCTATTCTCTCTCTTTTCGCTTAGACGCAACCTCACGATGCGCCCGATGCTGCCCTCGAGGCGTGCGATTTAAATAATTGAGCAGGAGCGTACCCTTCTTTCGCCATCAACCCCCATCCAGCTCGACGAATGGCCACTTATCCACTCGGTTCTCTCCTCATACAGTCTCGCGCAAAATGTCTTACTATCGCGCGGCATGACACGCGCTGTCACGCGCGACCACCTTTCTTCGCGGATGCCTCGAAACTTTCCGCGTAACGTTTCCCCCGGCGCGAAATAATTTATGCTACGGCGCGTCGAGCGGTAAGGACGAAAATGAAGCTATTTAAATTCTCCTAATTTTTATCGCCACGGGACGGCGTAGAGATTGAAAATTTATGCGCAATCGCTTCCGCCACGTATGTTTTCCACGCGATTCCACCGTAATGTGTATGATATCACGTGACGCGCGGGAAGGTGATAAAACTGACACTGTAGTTAAATTTTATCTTGCTCGACGAACCATTATCAAACGATATTTATGTTTCGCGTTTGCCTCATTTATGCGAACGCGTTTGGACACGCGACAACGGGAGGACGTTTGAATAGAAATATTGGAAAAGTCGACAGCGTACCTCTTGTACATTTATATTTGCCACCGTCGGATCTCCCCGTTCGCGGACGCACGATCGTCGTTAACCGATCGTCAGCAGGAGGCACAGTCCACTGCGTTACGCAATGAGAGCGGTAAATTCGTCTCGGTATGCTTTACCATCGCGGACGGTGAGAAGGCTGGGCTTTTTTTTTATTTGACGTTTGAAAAATAATAGGCGCGTCAGGAAACACGTCGGTCAAGCCAACTGATAAACGCGTCGACTGCACGGTGTCACTTCAAAATGCATAGAATTACTTTGCATAGTAAACATGATAAAATACACCGGGTGAGCGAGCGTTACACGCGAATGCTGCTCTGCGGATTCTTCTTTTTTTTTCGTTTCTTTTTACATTTTATTTCTCCCCCGAATTTTATGTCCCTGCACGCTATTAATTTCCCGCGTGTCGTTTAACGTTGAAAATGTCCGGGATGTAGTTAATGTGCGCATCGTTGATTTCAATTTTACAAAATTTTCCGCTGGAACCGAACGAAACTTTTCGGCCGTGGCAACATCGTCGGTTTAACGGGAGATAAAAAATTGGACGAAGCGCGGAGAGCCGTGGTAATTTGAAAGCTAGTTTCGGTACGTAAAAAAAAAGAGACAAAAAAATGTTTCGCGATGCGTTGTTCTCTCGTACATGTATTGTATCCCTAATGAGAGAACGTGTAGTACGCGCGTAACCGTAATAAATCATTCGTTATGGGGTTCGCGTATCGGCGATCTAAAACACTTATAAATCACGTAACAATCGAACTGATAATTATTAAGTAATTAACAGATACAGTCCTCCGGTGATGTAAATTCTCGCATCGTTAATATCAATCCATGCCACGTGCACTTAGCTGCAGGTGCATCGGATATCCACGTAGTATACCCATGCCATAACAATAATTTAGGTTTGTTCTCATTTGTATTCTAATGAACCGTAAAAATTAACGCGCATTCAATTACAAACGTAACGTTACGTCCTTTGTTCCGGTATTTTAATGCGCAGAATTTGCACGTAAAACGTTTCTCCTTTCGTCGCTACGACAGATCTTTAATTTATCCGCGAACAAATCTCCCCGAGTGTCGATATTCGATTCGATCGAATCGATACGCACGAATGCCCGGTCGTCGCTTCACCCGTAATTCAATTGCCCGCCACAATTTGGGACGGTTCACGCTTCGTGCGCTAAGGTGCAGGTATATTAGATCTTGCTGGCTTGGCTGTACGGTAACGTTAACTCGCTACCTATATCGCACGATTAATGCAAAACTTGACGTTACCTTGCCGCGATGCTTCATTAATTTCGCTCACAATTCAGAACGCTCTCGTGATTCTAGTGTTCTCGCAAATATGGATAGTGGCGTGCGCATAAAAATCAAGCGTCAATATTCCACGCCTCTCAGGGCGAAAAGATGAGCATAGAGTACAGAACAAATTATACGGGTCGCTGGATCTAACGTTATCAACCCGACGTTTTTCTTTACACCAGGATGATCACCCCAAAGAAGTAAACACAGAAAAAGCGCCCATAATTAATTTCACAAAATCGTACCACCTCCAATAAAAACATCTTCCCCTCCGAAGATACTTAAATAAAATATTCCAGGTGAAGACGTTAAGCGAATCACAGTGTATACCCTCAGTGTCATTTTCTTCGATGCTTCTATTAATCTCGGACTATCGATTACGGTAATAAAGAACGTTGATATAATTACACGATTCGATGAGAACGTTACGCACGGATGCCTCGACATCGTCTTATTTGCAATTAAAGCGCACAATCAAGAATGGAGCGCGCTGCGGACGCTTGGCTACAGGTGCACAGTAACTTCCTGGTGCGTCCCGTATCGCCTCGATGACTTACCGATCATAGGTTGATTTATATTCAATAACCAGTAGTAAACGTGGGGTTAGTTACTCCCTGTGCTTACGTGCAATCACGTCCTGCCGTGTAAACGTATCCGTCGGTACATACCCGCCTCGCGTCGGTATACACGGTTGGGTCCACGCATGGGTGCGTGTTTGTGCGTTCAAGGGGGCGATATACGCACACGCGCGTGCAGTTTAACGCACGCACACGCGGAAGCTGGTGCCAGTGCAAACTCGGTGATTGGCTCTTGGCGAGCGGATAGGGTGGTTTCACCTGTCCCGTTCCGTTTGTACACGCTCGCGTATACCGTGCCTAAGATTTTGCAATATGGAACTTGTGCCGGGAGCTACGTACGTTGACAGTTAACCCATTAGTGCATAGCGATCATTATAAACAAAGCGGGCATATTTTATAATATTTGGCGCCATTGCAGATGTTGATCAGATTGCATGATCATGCTCGTTCGCTTCGAAAGTATTCAGACTCAGGCAATTGGTAAATATATCAAATTTGTTATTATTTATAATATTTGAGTGGCAATTAACTATGGATCCAAATCATAATAATGTATGGTGGACTGCATCCAAAGTTATGCTTTGACCAATTTCAAAGAAAATCGGCGAGCGTTAATTCGCCGACATAGAAAAACACGAGAAACGCGATTAGAAGGACTCGAGAAGAGAAAGAATATTTTTCAAATATTTCGAGCCGTTTTTATCCCACGATCGCCCCTCGCTGTTGTTATACGCACGATAACGCAGCGTAGTCCGGAAAAGTAGTTACACGCGTGTAAAGTGGACACACGAGAGAGAGAGAGAGAGAGGGGGGGGGGAGAGAGTGCATTTACTTTATAATTCATATTTCCGCAGTTATAACAGGTAGCCGTATAACGCCTGCATTCACTTTATAATTCATATTTCCCCATCCGGGGCTAAATTAAACTAATATCATTGCAACGGTATATGTACGCTGCACGAGAGACGAACGCCGCGGGTTGTATCTTCCCACCGATATACGAGATTCGTCAAGGCAAAAAAAAAGGGGGAAAATCTCGCGCAGTTCATTTCGAGAAACACTCCGCTAAATAACGTCTCCCCGGCTATCGTATATCACCACCGCGATAAGGGAAAGTCCACACGATATGCATTACTTTCCCGCGCCCCGTTGTAACGCCAGAGGGGTAAGAAGAATAGGGTGACGTTCCATTAACATATCCATACTTAATATTCCAGTTGCAACCTCGGGCCACGACATCCGCCCTCTCGGATTTATATTGGCCGAAGTGCAGGGCTACGATTATTCTCCCGTCCCTCTCGCCACGATCGACCGGAAGTTACAATTGATTCTAACTTCCACGCGGCGTCTCCCGACGCATTATCGCCTCATTCTTCGCTCCACTTTAACCGCATCTTTAAGATTCAACGTTTCGTTCGACGCGACGGTTAAGAGACGATCCGCGGGCGTAGATATTATGTTCCGTGAGAGCGAAGGACAGTGATGTAGGGGCGAAGAAACAGGGTAATTGTTCGTTAACTTTGAGGTTGTTTCTTATTCAGAATTGCGACAGTACATGCGCGTGGCGCGGGGCTTTTGCTCGTCTTGTAGAGGAATTATAAAAATTTGTATTTAATGGTTTCCGTTAACTTTAATAACCGAAATCGCAACAAACTCCATATATCAGGAATATTTATTTCATTGTAAAACGTACGATCATCCCTACGTATCCTTGTAAATTTTGAACTTTTGCTGGAAAGATTTCACGAAGCGGAAGGATTCCCGGATTATTCGAGAGTCTCGAGGGATTTTTTTTGTTATCTTTCAATTCAAATAACCTAACCCGATGTCCTCGGCTTCATCAACATTCCTTTGTCAGTCGACCGAGACCTCCATAGAACGCCCTTGATAAAACTCGAGCACCTTTAATGATCCCCGTTGTAAAGTTACATTGTTAGCGGGAGGCCTGGGTGGGATTACCCGGACGATCGATCTGCATGTGGGTGGGTACACAAGCCTCCGGGGGATTTAACGCAAAATCTTCTTTGATTTAATCTTTCTTGAAACAACGGCTACGAGCATATTTCGGAACGATGATACGCGAAACGCAAACAACATTTGCATATCTCCTTATCTTCTCTGACTTCTCGCTAATTCATTCGGTAAATCGTAGATCGTGCGACTAATACTTTGTTGATTTGTTTGTCTTGTTTCGCGCGAGTTCGGTGATTTAGGATGAATTTTGAATCTTCTCTTAAACATTTGTATTGATTTTTTATTTAAAGCGGTTGTGATTAGCAAAGTTGCAAACTATTGTACTCGACGGTATGCAACTTTGATATTTAAAATTTGTAAAGATACAAGGTCTGGCTCACGCGTACTTGTACTTGGCCCGAGACAATTTACTACGATTTAAATAATTAAAATCTTCCGGATCCGATTTTTAGTACGCATAATACGTGATCTTCGATGTCGCACACGTCACATTCTGTGGCAAAGAAACTATTTTTATCTTCTCGAACACGGCCACGGGCATAATATCCATTGAATTTTCATACAACGATCACCTTTCTATGCTCGTAATCATGCTAAATGGAGCGTATAACTCGAGCAACGATAAAAATGAAAATCCCGTCGCAAATGCTATTTGCTCAATTTTCCAGAACGATAAGTTTCTTATACATTTCAATGAATTTTCCCCAACGCGTGTTAATAAAATTTTCATTTTCTCTATTCCTCTCTAGCTATCTCCTTTTCGGCTCCCGCCTGAAATTATAGAGTCAAGTTAATTTTTTCTATTTATACCCAACTCATAAATCTCGTGTTTCGCGCAATTGTAATGCATTTAATTGTTTATCGTTTCGTAGAACCGATATGGACGCTGCATCCGGAGCAAAGAGCGGTACCTTAAAGTTTGTGCGCACCTTGACGAACATTTCGAAAGACGCGGGTAGCGTTGCTCGCATGAGATGCGAGGTGGTCGGTGATCCTCCACCATTCAAGATCAGGTGGTACAAGAACGAAGCACCCTTGGAAGAAGATCGTCCGAAAATTACTATCAAGAAAGTACATGCACAGGTAACGAAATCGATCGAAAAACCTGTTCGCAACGCGAACATGCTCTCTCGCGGAACGAAGAAGACGCCACGTGGAAAAATACTCGAATATAAATATTTTTCAGACGCACGAGCACGCTGCGAAGAACGTTGCCGGCAGTCGACTGAAGATCACCAATCTCGATGTGTCTGACGTGGGATTTTATGCTTGCCGTGTCACCAACGGAAAGGATCAGATCCAGAGCGAGGGCACCCTCAGAGTCGATTCGTCCAAAAGCAGACACGGTGAGTACCCTGAAAGTCGTCTCAATTCGATCGCACGTCAGTTTCTCGTACATGCTGGAGCACGTGAGAAACGTACAACAGAAGAAAAGATCAAATACGTGAGAACTAGACCGCGGTTTATGGAATGTTTATTTATGCAAATATGTGTTTTCCATGCACAGCGGATGATCAAAAGATAATAAACTTGCTGATAGATGGTAATGAAAAAGTTATAATGATAAAAAAGAAATATAAACTTGAATAAGCGTCGGTAGTCTAGCGACAAGCATTAAACGGCCAGCAATTGGTAAGGTTTATGATATATGAATTTTAAGGTACGTATTTTCCGATCGACTGGGACACCATTTTTTTTTAGCATAAAAACCGTGCTTCGCCATAATAAATCGTACTTCGGAAAAAACCCGTATCGAAAACTCGTTCATGATAATAACGTTAAAGTTATCTCTTATACAATGACTCTACATCGACAATATCGTTATTTTATAGTATCGTGTCTTCGGCGGGGGTTATCCTTCCGCGTTCGCCACGCCATTAAACTTAACGCGGTATGCGTATAAGAAAAACTATCGTTTCTATAGAACGTGCTATATTGGAAGCGCATATCGGATTTTTAAAAAAATTGTTCACGTACCAGTGATCGTACTCGTTATTTTCTGCGTTATTGTTCGCCGTGTGGCTTCTGTTCTCGATCGTAGAATTCACTTTTATATCCGCAATATGTGTGTATCCGCGATCCATAGAAAATCGATATAGAGAAAAAAAAAAAATTGAAATTGTCTACGCGAGTTTTATCCCGGGCTCTGAAATTCTATCTGGCGTTCGCGAAATTGAAACATCGCCGCTTCATTGAATCGAAATTTTTCGCTTCGCATTTCGCCAGCATAAATCAAGCGAAGCGGATAAAACAATGGATTACCACGAAACGCATGTAAATTGTCTGTTTTGCTGGACAAATAGATTTTGTATTTCATCGAGGAAATCAATTGCCAGATTTTTCGTAGGTACTCGTTGCGCGCTGAAAATAACAAAACAAACAAAAATTGTTTACCGTTATTAACGTTTCTTTCCGCGGCACGTCGATCGTCCAAACTACTTTTCCATTGTTCCCGGAAAATGAAAATCGGACGAATAGAATTCCACTCGGCAACCTCGCCGAAGCCCGCCGCGTCACCGACCCATTGAAACGTAACTTTTCCCCTTGTATTTCGTTAGGATAAATCAGCCGAAAGGTACAAAACAATGGATTTACCGCGAACCGTATGTAAATTGTCTATTTTGTTAGGCAAGCGGACGGCGTATTGTCCGGTGTCCCGTCGAAAATGTATTTCTCGAACGTCACGTTTCTTTTGTTTCCATGCCAATCGTATCCGCATTATTTCTGCAAAATGAAAATTCGTCAGTAAAACATCGCATTCGGCAGCTCGAACGGCTTAACGCGGACTGCGTTAAATGATCGGTATAGGGACAAGCGCGAGAGTTGAAACGGCAGATTACCGTGAAACGAAACGCGGATATGTAAACGATCGATTTAGTGGAACAAATAGACCTCGCGCTTTACGAACAGGACGAAACGTTAAATTTTTGAATTTATTGCTCGTCGGGAATGTTTGTCCGGCATTATTCGCCCTCTCGTTTCCACACTACCAATCGTCGTACGGCCTATGTTTCGTACCGATGGTCAATCGTGCGCGTTAATCGCTCCCTATCTGCGCTAGCCAGCTGCTCGGTTTATCTAGACATATTTCCACGAATTTCGGCTGATTTAAGCTTTCGCGCTAAAGCTCCCATCGGCCTGTAACGCTCCTCGATCACGTTCCCTCCCCCTACTCTAGCTGTTAGGAAGATCGAGGATATTAAGCGATAATAAATTCTTCGTTCCAAGATCATCACTCGAGACGAGTAAACTGAGCCTCGATAACGAATTCCGAGTATACATTTGCGAGGACCTGGGAAAGCTTTTCCGTATCTCTGGGAGGAGCCGGTCGAGAGCTTACCGGGATCGTAAAACTGTCAATTCGACTCATCCGAATTCCCCATTGACGTTTGCTCGCGTCAGAAACATGACGCGACATTGATTCCCTCGGGTAGAGTGATTCTCCGTAAAAAAAAAAAAACGATACAAAAGATTCTGTCGGTGAGTGACGCGTCGATAAAAAGCTTTTCTTTCTCGATTCCAAATAATAACGAACGAGACGACGCGGCATTAAAAAAAAAATAAATACTTCGATCCCGCGAGCAGGATTGTTCAGAAAATCACGGCGCTGTACGCGTGTTTGCAACCGATTTTATAATTGAAATAGCCCGAAAGCTTAATAACGAGAGGACACGATGCCCGGGCGTACGTTAATTGAAAACAAGTTAATTATCGCGCCGTCGTTATAACGGTATCGCGGGATTATTAAGAAAGTTCTCAAAGACTTTGGCGAATTTTCTACCTGAACTTCTTCGTCGCGTGGAGCATTCGGATGCAGTCGTTTAATAAACTTTACCGAATAGTTCTCGTGTCTCGGGGCAATTAGACGAAGTCGGGTGTGTTTTCCAACGAAATGTGCGCGCGCGCGCGACACCATTAACAAATTCTAATCTAGTTTCTCGAATGTGTCACGACTAATGTACTAACTGCAGGAAGGACTAACCGAACGGTGAGTGGCTCTTCCCACTCGAGCTCGTTAAACTCTTTTCCACCCTCGGTCTTCGCCTCGAAGAGAGTACGGAATAACGAATTTATTTTCTCGTATCGTTTTTATACTCCGTTGTTATCCGATGGTAATTCGCGGTTCGTTCGTTATCCAGCTTTCTGCATACGCGAATGTTAAGGCTTTCACAACTTTGCCTTTTGCCCGACGATCCGGTTAAAAACACGACCATTTGCTTCGAAACACGTTCGAGCCTACGTCCATTGAATTTTCGTCGTGTACCTACCGCGTAATTAGCTGAGATGAAATAAACATGAAAATTTGACGAGCGTAAGACAAATCTCTACGAATTTCTCTCGTTTCCGACGTACACCTCAATTTCCAAGAATGCATTCTCTCGAGTGACAACGAGAGACAACGGGAGTATCGTCGAGCCTCAAAATGAGCTTTTGAAATGCGACGCTACCGATGCCAAGCTAATTCAACGTCTCTCCCCTAACCCCCGCGTCATCTCCTATAAGTATTCATCCCCCCAAAGTTCTCGGGTCGTACCTTCGTCGTGTGTAGGCGAGGAGATGAGAAATTTCGCGCAGTAAACTTTCTCAAAAAGCTCTCTTACCCCGAGAGCGACGAAACAAAACAGACAACGTTCCTCTGACGAAGTTACCGAGCGACGACACCCTTAACAAATTCTAATCGAATCCAAGGTTGGGTCGTCTCGCAGACTGCCGCGACGAACGTCGCGTATCGGTGGAAAAGGAGGGAAAACGTTAGGGACACGTTCACACCCTTCTTTCGAGTACCGGTCGACTCTACGACCCTCCACCGAAGGACGAAGTACTTTAATATTAGCACTCTGCAAGTCAAACTCACCGCCGGAAAATTCCAACTTCTTTCCTGCTCGCTGTTTCCTTTTTTTTCTCTCTCTCCACTTCTCTTCCTTTCCCCCCCCCTCTCTCCCTCTCTCTTTCTCTCTTCGTCACGACTTCCTCTCTCCCTGCCGCGCGAAAGAAACGGGCGACGTTGTCCTTTGGATTACGAGGGTGCCGAGTTCTAAAGGGAGTGGCGAGTGAAATCGCAGTGGGACGAGGGGGCGGAATATCACCCCTCCCCCCCCCACCCCTCTCGCCACCCTGGGGAGGCGGCAAAAATTTCTTTCGCGCCGGCACGAACTTAATCGGTCGATTTGCCCACCGGATTTCGGCGTGATTAACGTCACTCACGGACCTTTCGTGGTGTTCTGGCACCATAATGTTTAATTCGCGGGGGGTGGCGAGAACGTGAGTTAATTAACGCCCCGCTCAATTATTCAAGCCCGGTGTAATAAGCCGTGTCGAAACTGTTTGCCAGTGGTACACGATCGAAGCGATGCGTCGCGTTACATTCGTATTATGAGGGCTCGGTATTATGGCAGGCGTTGTTGTCGCAAAGTGTATTATCACGCGTAACCGTCGGAAAATGCAATACATTTTCCGGAGGACACTCGAATCCTTCGTTAATCGAGGTTGGCTAGAGCGAGACCGACGAATCGAACGGTACCCGAATACGATAACGCGATCGATCGATAAATAACTGTCGGTGAAATTATTTTCTAAATTGACCCGGCTGTCGCTCGTGACGCACAATTTCTCGTCGCCATAATGGAAGAATATTTGGGTTCGTTAACGAGACTCAGAAGTAATAACTTGCACGTTTAAGAATTCGCTTATGACGGTAATGTGAGTTATGGGAGGCGGAATTCTCCCGTACCGCTTCCTCGTGGCTTTTTTTATTAGCACACGGACGCGACGAAGGGAAAGACACGGCGACGACGGAAAATTGGGGAAGGTAAATGGCTGCGCTAAAAGGGTGTCCGACCCGCACCTTCCTAATTCAGTTATCCATGTTGCCCCCGGGTTTTTAACGAAGAGGCGGAACACTTAGTTATCCCAAACCCTGTCAGGCGGGAGCTCGGGAGATTTCTCACGTGTTTGCCCTGTCCGCCGCCGTACGCGAAAAGGATACCGCGTATATCGTCGGAAATGCGCGAAAACGTAAGCGGCGTATTATTCCGAAGAAGCCGAGACCGTTTATATTACCTTCGATGGAAATCAATTTTCGCAAAATTAATACCACGCTTCAAAATGCTCTCTCGCCATCGCCCGAAGAGTATTCCATCCGACCGACCATTTTAGCAGGAAATATTCCTCCCCTCCCAGCGTTTCAATTAATTTATAATTATATTTGTCTTCCGCTGGTCCACGGTAAACCCGCGCACACGCCCGTCCGCGCGTACATTCACCACCATTCTCGCGCTAATACCTCTCGTTTTATTCGTAATCGAATTTTAATTAATATACGAATTTTATTTATCATTGGGATACTTTACATTGCCATCGGCAACTTTGAGCTTTAATCGTGAGAGGGAAATTTTTTCACGCAAACCCGAAACTACCAACTAGACCGAGTCCTGAGTTTAGCGGGAGCTTACGGGATATGTGCGCCCCCCGTCCGACGAGCTATTTCACGGACATAATTGAAAAAGTTTGGGCAATGTTTGCGATACACCTGCCATCCCTCGTCAATTAATATTTGATGTCGGCCTATCGTGCTAATAAACCGAAGAACATTGCCGGCGAGAAATTCTATCCTGTACGCGCAAGGTTTCATTTAATAAATATTTTTTAAGTCATTTTTTAATACGATTCGATTATCTCAGTACCCCCCTTTCGTTCTTTTCTGAAAAGGTACGAAGTTTAGTTCTCGCGTACTTGTACTTGGCCCGAGACAAGACCTTGCCTCTTAAACACGACTCTCGGACGTGTTACCGCGACACGTACATCGGTACGCGGTGCAAATTTCCGGATGTAATCGGAAAAGTTTGACTGTCATCGACGGCAACCAGCGCCGTTGCCATCCCCTTCCGAATGCGTTAATATTGCACGGTGACGTGCCGTTGAATACACAAGACACTGTCTATATCGCTCCGCATACTGCACAAACTCCCACGAGGAATCAACACTGCGTTATCCTTGCTCGAAGGCTGTTCAATTTACGGCCAAGTTAGTGCGCGCAAATCGGAGTAACGGAGAAACCGCGCGTGTGAGCGAGAGAGAGAGAGAGAGAGAGAGAGAGAGAGAGATGGGGACTTTCGAACTACGTAGGCATGTAATCATATACAGATAAGCACGTATGCATGCAGGGAGAGAGAACCCAAGATTCTATCGTTGCAGCTGCTGCAACGTAAGAGGATGTGGCGGACCTTCCTGAAGAGCATCCACGCTCGATTCCGTCCTGAATATTACGAGATTATTTACTGGCCAACGGGGGGGTGGGAGCTCTACCGGCAAATTTTCGATCGCGTCGCGCCGCCGATCCGCAGAAATTTCTGTACTGAATAGTTACGCCAAGCTGAGCAATATGAGTACTTACTCCGAATGTCTGGAAGGTTCGTTAGTTAACCCCCTATCGAGTTGCTTCGCGACGGCCAATAAACCGAAGGAATGTGATTAACCTATGGTTTGTTAGCGATGACTCGTGGATAATCATAATTTGAAAGAAACGAGCGTCTCGCCGCTACTCTACGGGCTACGACTAACGACACGCATATCTTTTTCTGTGGTAGAATGGAAAATCGCCCCGCGTGTCTCGATTTCAATGATATTGAGCTTCCGCTGTTATTTATCTCTGGAATACAGGATTCGTGTATTCGTTGGACAGAAATACGCGCAAAGGCACGTTATACGTTAAAAAGGAAAATATAACCGTATTGGGCTGCGGTTAAATTCCATTATATTTTCCAACACATAAAAATTGTTTTCTTGTACTTTTTGTATAATGACACAAATTTTGTACTCCACAGTCTATAGTTAGTCGTCAAAAATAAGAAGTGAACTTTGGTGACGTGTTTTTTATATCATTTCGTATATGATAATCTCTTGCCATCTTTAAATTAATTTAAATTAACTACTTTTTTCAAAATCGTGACATTCGGCGTTTTTCCTTTCGACGCCTGTAAGTTTCTAATTCTTTAAAACAAAAGATAGGTTTAAGGGGCGCATCGAGCACGCATAATTTTGACAACTGATAAATAGTTCGGAGGGCTTCTATCGTTGAACTATAAATTTGATTAAGATACGCCACGATGATTCCGCGTCCCTAAATAACGATATAACATATATATCGGACCAGCTATAGGCGTAACGTTTTAGCTCTCAGACTGAAACCGCGAGGTGTAAGTTTTCTGGATCGTCGGGTGATATATGCGACAATAACTAGCTATAGAAATGTGCCCCCAGCGTTTCTCCGTCGGCATAATAATGTAGAACATAAATTCCGAGAACTCGAAAAGTTCTGCCAGCGACATTTGTCGGGAAACACACGGATACGCGTTCCCTTCCGTTGACCATGAATATCATTAAATATGCAACAGGAAGGTACGATGCATAAGGAACTCGTTTAATGCCGCGCACCGAATCTATAAAATAATTGATAAGCTGTGCCTGATAGTGCCGCGAGTTTTTCAAAACCGTAGTATCCAGTAAATCACGCGGTATATACGAGCGGATCGTAAATTTGAACGGTATTCGCAATTTCGCGTTTCCTCGAGCTCACGCAATTATATTAAAATTTGCATGCACAGCGCACGCACGATCCTTTTATGCAAACTCTATCGAATAATATTAACAGATACTGTAAGGCATATTAACAGCGAAATAATTGTTGCGAGTATAAACTCCGAGGCCATTCACCTACCAAACCGTGTTACGATTGCACCCTCGATTATTGAACGAACATAACGCACCCTAGAAATAGATATCGTATAGTCACAGGAAAATCGTAAACAATAGAAGAATCGTATTGTTTACGATTTTCCGCACTAACCTAAATACAACGCACTCGAATATTTGACGGCAAAGTACACTTTCTCAAGAAAGTTTGACGGGCCGGTGTTGCAACTATCTACGATATATCGGCTACGGTGTTGCGACCTACGATTTACAGTCAAGCACGATTAAGTAGCTTACCTACAAACTCTCCGCTCTACCGGAAACTTCGTTTAGAACTCTCGCGTGCACTTGGGCCGAAGTTATAACTGCTCCGGCAGTTGAAAGCGTTAATCAAAGGATATTAGGCAATAAGACCTTGCGGGGGAAGACCATTCAAACCTGAGATGAGATTATTGCTAATTCGTGCGGTAACGTCAGATAGAAGCCGACGAATCGGTAATCGTTATCGCAAAACCACTTGAACCGGAAAGGATCGAATTATTTTGATTTCCTCAAAAGCAGAATAATTCTGCACTCGTATTATTATCGCTCGATCCGAAGGTACCTACTTAACGACGTTACTCGGATGATTTAAGTTAACGGACTCCAAAGTACAGGTAGGATAAATAATTGCCAAGTTATCGCAACGATTATCTCGATACGTTAATTAATATTCCTCTTAATAAAAGCATGGCGAAACTAATCACCAGCGAATAACGAATACCGATATCCCGGGGTAAATATCTCGTATAATTCCCGCGTACTTGAATCCTCAGCCAATCTTTCTCAGCCGCCAATTTACTTTCCGTTCGATCGCGTCAATTAGCCTTCTTCCGCGTAAACTGTTTAACCAGGACTCGGCGTCGAGAGGACGTTTATCTCTTTTAGAATCGTTTCGATGCACCGCTCCTCCCTTTACGCTCGTCGAATCTCTCTCTCCTCCTCCTCCTCCTCCTCCTCCTCCTTCTTCTTCTTCTTCGTCTTCTCTCTTTTTCTCACCCTGCCCACCTCCTCTGTCGCTCTCTCGCGTTCGGTGTGCCGAACGTGAAATATCAGATTCGTCGTTACGGTTCGTAATTTACTGTACGATTAAGTGGCTCGCCTGCAAAATCTCGGATGCAGAACCTCCGGCTGGGTTTGGTTCTACGATCATCGTGTACGTACGTACACGCATACATACGTACGTGGGTGCATACGTACGTACAGGTCGGCCGAGCGAGGCGAATGCAAGCTCTAAACGCGAGCATACGCTAAAGGTCGGCCTTATCTAGAATCGCGGGTTTAGTCACGCCTGCCTCTCGAAGATGCTTTTGTGCCTCGGGCACGGCTTTAACTTTATGCGAAAGTTAGCCGGTACTCGCGGTGGAAGCTTCAATTTCAGCGTGGACGTGCTTAACGTTGGGTATCTGAGTTTAACGACACACCCACCGCGCAATCTCCGAAACGCAGCTTTCAAATTTTGGGAAAAATTTCATCGACGAGTTAAGTGGTCTTCTATCTGTGGATTGTTCAAAAGTCGATTTTTTTAATTGTATTTTCATAAAGTATAACGCCTGAGGAATGTATTCTCAAAATCTTATGCTTCGATTCCAAAAATTGACATAGTTACAGCACTTCAAAGTCTGGAAAGAAATGCCGCAAAACCTCAATTTTTTTTTTTTTTTTTAATAATTCGTGACCGAAAGAGTTAACGAATATGTTCTCTATTTCTTGTTCGCTTCTTTGTATTGTATCTCACGCGTACAAAGAGCACCGGCAACAAATGCCCTTTGTTCGGTTAAGAAAGAACGAAGCACACCTTCCGTGAATGAAAACTCAACGTCGAGAAAAGCGAAATTCTCCGCGAACTGGTACTCGTCCGTGGAAACCATTCCTCGGCGAGTAGGTAATTGCTCAAGTAAAGGGCAGAGCTTCCAAGTGTCAATTCTCCATGTTCTATTTCTGTCGAGGGACTTATTTTCGAGGTACGTAAACAAGAGATTGGTCGGTTCGCGTGGTACCGATCGACTATCGATATATTTAACTTTTGTACTAATAGAATTTGAGTAACGTATCGATATATCGATCCCGTACGTACGAAATATTTGTATCGAGAAATCATGAATGAAATAACGTTTAAAGTGGTCTGCGGCTGTAACTGTATACAGTCACAGTCGCAGCCATTGCGTACGTATATTATTTGCATGTATTTAATGCACTTGAAACACACAACACGCCCTCAGCCCGGAGGGGTTGCAAGGATAATTTCGGATAACCGCACCGGTAAAACCTGAACACCAGGGGCGTATCCATGGCCACAGGGAAGGGCTGGAATGAAATTTTGAATGTAACCTAAATCTTAATAATATTCCTGCGCTCTTATCTTAATTACTTTTTGTGATACGCATGTTTTAATACCGGCAGATGGTATTATCTTTTGGATCAAAATTTATAAAGTGCACTCCGTTACTCGGCTCGTTAACGGTGATAATACCGCTTCTTTTCCTACCGCCGAATAAACAGATCCAATAAATCTCGTTAATCCGTATTAGCCGTTTATCTCGACAATTTTGCGAGCCCTCAAAATTGCCTTTTCGCGAAATGAGTATCGCCGAGAGCACGACTCCTCGATCGAACCCGTTAAACGCGAAATACGACGAAGCCGGGCGGGAAACGTGAATTTATATTTGTATATCTGACTAGTAATCGGATCACGGGAATGGTTAAACGAATTCGATTAAAACATCGAATAAACACTCGTTTCCCAAAATGTTCTACGGCAAACGACGATCGTCGCGGTTGCTACGAAATAGACGAGCGAAATTTACGTCTACTTCGCTGTCAATTTTAAGAGAGACCGCAAACATCTTTTCTAGATCGCCTAAGCCAGGCTTGCACTCGTGAAAGCACTCAATTTCAACCGCGCTACTTCACTCTTTCGCCGCTCGACTTCCCACGGGGTGTGAAATTACACTCCCGATATCTAGGTACACACCTAAACACTTCAGACGCCGCGAGAGTCGTGAATCACGAAGGATAGGTATGCCGACGGGGGAGAGGAAACCTGTCGTAATTAGTACTCGCAGTATCGACACGAGCACGCCAAGCGAACAATCGATTTCACGAGGAATTTGAGATCGATTTCGGGAAACGTTGTGCGCCGCATTTAATGTCTTTTCGATTAGCGGAAAATTAATTACGATAGGTACATCTTTTCTCGTGAGGCGCATTAACACGAGACTCAATCTTGTAACGTTAATTTTTCGTACATCCTTTTGATCATCAACATATCCTTCTGAAGTTTGTAAATTGTGTTTCCAAAATTAATGCTTATTGATCCACTGGCAACCCGATTCCACATACATTTTCCCAAGAACCAATTCGATGTTTATTGCAATTTTCATCACGTTCGCCATAAAAAAAACACATATTTTGGACGCGTAATGTATTTGGAGTTACTTTTAATTGGAATTATACAATTTTGCAACGTCATTGGCAAACGTAAGTGTCACCATTAATACCTCAAAATGCTAATTATCATTACCTCTAGATCATTTCAATATACACAATGAAACAGCGGAGAATAAAAAAAATACTCGCATCGTTTACCAGACACCACCTCGACTACTTTCATTTAGAGGCAATCTCGAGCCGTTTCCGCGATTTAATCTTTTTTGCCACTCGTTATACACGATTCCCAGTAACGTGCTACCGATATAATTCCCGGGGTGTCGCTATCGGCCTATTCATTAAAAGACTGCTACAACGCGGAGAGAGAGAGAGAGAGGGAAAGAGAGAGATACAGACTCTTGTTCCCTCCTTTTTTTCTTGTCGTCCAACGGCGCCTACGGATTCCATCCTCTTCGATCGGCCTTATCTCTCTCCACTTCTCGTGTACCTGCGACCACCTCGTTTCTACGTCTACCTTTCTCTTTTTTTTTTTACCCTCCCCCCTCCACCTTCGAACGACGCTTTTTGCCACCACACGTAGTTCGTGCCGGTGAGTCAACACCGTCGACGATAACCCGTCCGTGATTTCGTTTTGGCCTTAACTAGCTCGTGTTTTCGCGTGGATCGCTCTCCCTCGATTCGCGCGAATCACCTGGATCTCCTTGGGTTACCTGCGCCCCGCATCAATTTTCCACATTCTCGCGTTACATTTGCCAAAGCAGTATGATCGTAATTTCACGAAGGTAACAATTTACCGTTGATTCGAATTTCAGCGGGGAAAAAAAGTAAATTGCGACGTAGGTACTACAGTCGTAAACGGTGTAAACGGAAACAACGTACTGTATTTTTGGTGCTGCGTGTGAACTCCGTCTCCCTCGCTTGATTAAACCCTGTAACGCGATATTGTTAATATAACGGTACCGATTGGAGCCGGAAATGATGGGGGGGCCTCTTGCGCGCAACATACTTCATTACGCGAGACATTACGTTCGTTACGTACACGGTAGACGCATCGAAAAATAAAGTTGTACATTTCACTTGATAAAAAAGAACATCTCTAACGTTGATTAACTCTAATCATTATCGTTTTAAAATATTCTAAATTGAGGTAAATAGCGCTTAACCTACGCATCGAATAACACCAAAGCAAATCTTGCGTCTACTCTTATATTCTCTCAAAAAATTTGCTATCATATTTTCCGGTTTATCGGACCATCGATATCGCGCAAAACTATATTCCTACGGCCTCCCTTCAGCGAAGCCAGAATTTTCAACAAATTTGAAATGCCTCCGTCCGCGTGTAGCTCTTTACGTTGAATCGTTTATTCGGGTTTCATGCGGTAGGTATATACGCACCAAATATGCTCGCCTGTTATCGTTATCTCCGGAATCGCCGTGGAATCGCGATTTTTCTCGTTCCACGCGCCCACCGCCGTACACAAACCAAAATGCAGCTACATAATCGTCCATAAATGTACTCGCACCCTCGCCTACGTCATGCGTAGATATCCTCCGTATACGTGCGTATGTAAACGCACACGCGTATGTACCTCGAGGCTAACGCCCATAGTCCCTCTAAAAGCCGAGCTTAAGGGACTTAACAATTCGCATTTCGCGTAATCTCGCATGAATCTTCATCGTTTTGCATTCCCGGCGTGCTCCGGGTCTCTCCTCCTCGTTCTATCTACACGCGTCCACGTATGTACGCGCGTGTCCTAAAGCTTTCTAAACGCGTCCTAATACGAGCATCGAATCACGCGTCGATCCCGACCCTCACGAGGGTAGATAACGACGAGCGATGCTGTTTCCTTCATAGCAAAATTTTCCAAGTTTCGTAGATCGGGTCAGTTCGTAATACATAAGGTATCTCGATTCGCAAAATTCGCTGGTGCGAGAGTAGTGGCTAAAATAAACAAAGGCATTCGAGTGCAGTGAGTCGTGTCGAATCAAAAGGGGATAGGAGAGTCTTAAACGAAGACAGCGATGGAGTTTACCGGGATAAATCGAGGTGAAGTGTTTCACAGTCAATAGCCTTCCAGGTGGAAAGACCTCTGATACATCGACACTCCGGTACGAGGTAAATAAAGCCCGCCTGTGCTAATTCTCGTGTCTCCGCGAATCGATGAAGAATGTAGATTAAGCGAACAAAGAGTAGGACTGGCCGGGGGTATGGCGAGATGGAGAACATCAATGGTAAACAAAGAGGAGGAAAGGTAAATGAACGCGACAACGCCCACGATTGGATTTTCCAACGTTTCGGACATTTGTTACATTCGGAGTACTGATACGCGTTAATTTTTACTGTACACTTTTCATTGCGACGATTCGGCTGTAAATGCGACTACGTGCGAAATTAATGTGTTAATTTATTCCTAATAACGGTACTGCCACGACGCGACAATCTTCTCTAGTTCGAAAATAAAACGAAAGCACGAGTACAGAGTTCGCCGGGAAACCAAATATTCTACGTTTGATCGTTTGCGATATATTTGTTTTGTAATAAGTTCAATTTCCTTTCAATTCGATTCTCGTACGCTCCATAATTAGAATTTTTAAACTTCCCCATAAATCACCATTGTCGTCCAAGCTTAACGACTAAACGCCAATCTACACCCACTGTACTTGCACACGCGTGAGCCCCGATTCGAATCCAATCAACGTACATCGAGCGTGACAATAAACCAAGAGAGAGACCCCGTGGGAGATAAAGGCGAAAGGAAAGGTGGAGGCGGGAGAGAATCGGGGAGAGTAGCGACGTTAAAAGATATCGTAGCGGTGATTAGGTCGCTGCCACGAACGTATTTTCAGCTAACGATCCATTAAAGGTCCGTGATCTATGGCACGGGCAGAGATCTTACCGATTCGCGGTGCGTGAAATGGATACCAGGACGAGTGGGAGCCCGAGTGTGGATCTAAACAATAAACAGGAATATTAGTCTTGCTCGGGGCGGCAGGTGTAGATCCACGCTGTGATTTCACGTTTTCACGGCGTCGCGTTAGGATACGGGTTTGTTGATTTTGCCTGCAGGTAAAGTTACCCGAGACTCGATATCACGAAATTCGATGTCTAATATTATGTGAAATATTCTTCGAGTTGATTTAACGATGGACGTCGCGTGGGGGGGGGGGGGGGGGAATTGTTCGACCCATAGATGAATCGTTTAGATCTGGAATCGTATCGCGTTTAATTTGCTTTTAGCATATAGTCGAAATAACGAAGTATGGTTTACATATTTTGAAGATACTAGAAATGCATTATGAAGGAAGTACGTGGTAACCTTTTGCCGATCGATCAGCGCCACTTTTTGGAAATGATGAGACACTCGCGTGGCATTACTATAAAAAAGAGTTGGAAATTTATTGCCCCCGTAGCGCGGAAGATGGAGGAAACTGGTGGAAAAGGCGGTTATAAATATTTCAATTACTATTTCTGCGCGCGCATACGTGCAATGGAATATTTCTCCGACATAAAACGCGAGATAAATGGTTTCGCCTCGACTAACTTCAAACTACCGCAAAACGTAAAGGATGAAGTTCAAACTGAAATTTTGCGGCCCGTTATTTTTCATTATTTTACGCTACGAACTCTAAGCGGAGCGCAATGAAATGTTTTTAACGATACGGTCGTATCTCGAATAGGAATGAAACTATGGTCAAATAATGTCGATTAAAAACCACGCTGCTTCGCGTCCTATCGATATTCGCGTGGGCGTAGGGGACCGTTATTGACGTTGCTCGACAAATTCCATTTCGTTTCAATAATCTGCATCCGTGGTGACGTAAACGTTAATAAAACGAGAGTTAAAGGTTCCCCGTGCGACGGGATACACGCATCCGCGGTAAATATGAGATCCACGCTCTGTGCTTTACGACCCCTGAAATAGTATGTATTGCTTTTTATCCCGTGACAAGCAATAACGAATAAACATAAATTCCCTTATAAACACAAATATCATACACGAGTATCCGAGTATTCGTGAAACTCGACCGTATATCGGGTCGAGTTTAGAATTATTTGAACAAAATCCGCAACGGTTTCTCTCCACTTTTCTCGGAACGGTTTCCAACTGACCGAACGTTGAGTCGCGTTCGATGCGCAATAAAATACAGTAAGATAAGCACCTAGGGGCGATACGTAATACGGGATATACCGCGCGTATGTACGTTGCAATACGTTTTGCGGTACGCAACGTACATACGTGCATACATGTAAACATACATTGCGGATAGTCATTTCATAACAAATACACATTCGAAAGCGGTTAATGCCGAGTGGCCACGACAGAAGCCCGGTAAAGCGGTCCAGCGTTGTGCACACTCGCGCTCCATTAGGAACCACCTCTTTAGATCGTTGGAACCGATGCGATGGGAAAACTGGCGGAAGAGAGCGGTGCGGTGGAGGGGGAGGGGAGGAGGAGGGGGCAGTAGGGTGCGTAGGGTAGCGTACAGTGAAACTGGCAAAACGGATAAATTGGAATGGCGTATAGGGCACCCTTGTATCGACATTTTGGATAATCCTGGGGGCAACGCAGCGGCGCGTAGAAATGCTCGGCTGTGTAAACTATGCAGTCATGCACCGGTCATGTATTTATTAAACATGGCCAGTATCGTCCGCCAAAACCCCTTCTCGGCCCTCGGGCGACGTGTGCGCGACGCTATCGGACTCTCCCCCTCTCTGTACTTTCCGCGGTCGATGAAACGTGACGATTACGCGTGTCGGTGTTGCCGTTTTTCTTTGACTTTAATGCCTTGGAAAACTGAGTGCCTCTAAATCACTGATTCCGTGTTTTACGCGAACCTCGGAGGTTTTATTCGATCGCGAAGGGGTTTGAGGGATTCGATATTTTCTATCCACACCAGACGTTATTCATTATTTCTTGGGTAAATTATTTGTTTTAAAATAAACTTGTTTGGTGCTCGAGTGATATTTTGAGTATTTTTATGCGCGAAAGCATATACTCATTAGAATATTCATCTTTTGTCTTATCTTACCTTATCCCTACGCGCATCATATTTACATTAATTTGCAAATTTAATTAGGTATACCGGTATCCGCAATAATCACAAGCATTGCCACGGTTACTGACCATTAACGGTACGCGTAATTCGTGATACTACCCGCGAACATATGGATTTGCATGTAACTGGTTTCCAAAACAACATCCCTCTTGCAATTTCATATACTGTGTAAAGCTCGTCTGTTTATTTGATTTGCGTAACATTGGATCGATAATTATTCGCATAAACCATATTATATTTAATGATCATATTTTAACAGTTCCTGGCTCGGATCGCTAAAGTAAAAATACAAAAACCACTTTTGTCCTCCCTTTTTAGAAAAATCTTCACAAAATTTAAGAATTATAATTTAATTTCACTCAAATTTCAATTTAAACAGCAAATGGTAACTACTTTCCATATGACGAGTATACTTCCCGTAACACTATATATATATATATATATATATATATATATATATATATATATATATATATATATATATATTGCTATTTCTTCGTGACGAGTATACCCGTGAATAACAGTTAACTGCTTAAAAGTTATGTTCTCCCCGCGGTGAAATAAGTACGTCCGCGTTCATATCGCCCCGTGCCGTGGTAGCGTAATTCGCGAGCAAGTCCGCCGGAGCGAAAAGGTTAATCGGCTTTGCCAACGAAACGTGCCAACGATTAATATTATTGAAATAAAAAAAAGCATAGCGCGCTAATGTGTAGTTACAAATGACGAGGAGGAACGGCACGATCGTGTACCGAAGGTAAATACATTTTGGAGTAGGTTGCGAGTGGCTGGACGATATTTAGGATCAAAGTTAGCTTACGTGGGGGAGGTATCATTTATCTCGCTGCATTCTCTTCGCCGAAGGTACACGCTCGTGCTTCTGGGGATTTGTATAGGGTATACCTGTATCTGCTTTTCCCCGAGTTCACGAACGAAACGGACTGTGATCGCATCTCCTCGATAGCCAGTGGTTCTCAGGAAGTTTCGACACTTTAATAGCACAACTTAAACGCCGTGTCAATCGTTGACGCGTACGGTTTTACGTGACTCCTTGCTCGTACCGCGGTACGTACATTTTGAAGGGTTTTTTTTTTAAACTCGTACTAAAAGTATACAATGAGTACAAGTGAGTACAAGTTAAAAAGTATAGGTGTATTAAGAAAATATTTTTAATTATCAATCTTTTTTCAAATGCAACAGTGCTGTCTGTCTATTTTTTCTATTATCAATCATATTTTTGTTAGTTCCGTCGCTAATCTATCGCAGTATAAGTCTATCACTGGCCATATTTTATTTTTTATCATATTTATTTTTTACTGCTTCTTCTTCCACATTTTCGGTATAATTTCACTTGAATGGCTTTCACGAAATATTTGTCGAAATTGAATACTTTATATCAACGCGTGGCAACTGTTTAAGCGCTGATAGAATGCAATTTAATTTAATAATGTAGCGATATTCCGACGATTTATTGCAGGTATAATGTACGCTGAATTCTCAGCGAAGGCGAGAGATTTAATGGAAAATAATGTCGGTTATTTTGATATTACACGTACGTAGGTAGGAAGTCTCGCTGTCGGTGCCGTCTGCTCTCCACGCATACAAAAATAGCATTCGCAATTGACGAAATTTAATTACACATCGTGCGCGTGCCTTGTCTAAATTTCAAACTGTAACGCGTGAGCCTTTGACGCGACAAAATCATGAAAAAAATCGCCCGAATTTCCGTTTGTTAATCGAACCTTCTTTCCCTCGTTGAGCAAACGTTTCATATCACGCGTGGTGCGCTTTTCAATATTCGAACGAAACATTCGAGCCGCCAATTTGGAGTACGGGAATTATCACTTTAATATCTGGACCGTGCGCCGCTCAATTCCAGTATGGGCGAATGATAACGTTGATAATAATTACATTTATAAATGATTATCTCCAACAATGTGACACGAAAGTTTATAAAATTATTGAAATATTATTCGCGATTATACAATTTTATTATCTTTCCCGGGATGGGTTTTTGTTATTCAAAATCGAATCTGGAATAAATATTTTCGATTATACCGCGCCGGTGATGGCGTAAATGAAATACCTATAAAATTGTCTTAAACCTGATATACGAGGTATTATTCGGTGCTACCGTATTGTTTATATTTTATGCGCGTTAAACAGCGTTGGTCAGACCTACGATCGTACTATTTTATTCGATTGCCACCGCGTTAACGCCGTAGAAACCGTTGTTCGAACGTTCGACGTATCGAACTAGATTATAAAGTACAGGCTTGAATGGCAACGCGAAACTAGCAATTCTCAATTTTTTTCACGGTAGGCCGTCTATGAAAACGCTATAAAAGTCTCGCCGGTATCCCGAGGGTCGGTTTACGACTATATAGTAAATCTTCGATTTTACACGACTTATGGTAATCGACCCGCGTACCGTTCGCCGTCCGAGAGTGTCGAAGCCACTATAAATTTCGCGGGAAGTATGGAGGCAGTAAAGAAGGTAATTTCCACGGGAATCCTTTAGGCGGAGGATAATCCAAAACAAAAAAAAGAAAGAAAGAAAGATGAACGCGAGGATTATTCTATAGGTTTTAGGCTACCCAGAAATGTATCCAATTAACGGGGAAAGAATTATGGTTCGCCTACAGCGTTGTCCGACGGCACATTGTACTCACGATTGATTAAAACTACGTACAGGCCGTGTATACGTATATCTTGCGAATATTTTTCAACGGAATTAATAAAGCGTGGCACGGCTACGCGAAAGGTAATATAATTCGCTCGAGAGACGAAGAATATTCTGTTAAACGTGACGTTGCGTACCACCTGCTTTAAATTGTTAATAGAGACTCGAGTGAATTGTGGATTCGCCAGGAATCGTGGAAAGACTAATTGAGCGAATAGGATTCTTCAATTAAATTATCTTACCTTTTATTATTTTTATCGTGCGAATGGGGAGTTCAGGGTTTTCAAAGTGCTCTCGACGTTTCGCGTGTTCGGTGGGAATCATGCGGGGCATATTTATTTTTCGTCGGCCATTACTTCCGTTTCCTCTCATCCTCGCCGCTCCGATTTCCTCGTAAACGTATGGGAATACACGAATAATTCGTCGGGGGGCAGAAATGAAAGAAATAAAGTCCGATCGTAGTTCACCGTCTCGCGGTCCGACAGCCGATAGTCGCGCCGTAATTTCGAAACCGACAGATATTCCTGGCCGCAAAAACCGTTGAAACGCCGTCCAGTCAATTCCCGCGCCAAACCGCAACGGCGACGAGCCATCGACATTCTGGGAAATTGAAAATCCAAAAATCCATGCCGCCACGCGATCCAAGGTGAAACGGGCGAAAATTAATGTGCGGAAATCGGTGGAAACCGTTGCCGATCGGGTAGCGTGTGGCCTGAAACATTGAACAACTTTTGTGCCGAAATCGTTAAATCGTCAAAATGCAAAATGGCGCAGTTGCCCGGCGGTTAAAAGTTAAAAGTGCAAGCAACGTATTAAACGATGACTCGGAAATGAGGGTGATTAATTGATGAGGAATTTATAATTACGTTTCGCGCGCATTATTAAAATTCGATGGGCCCGGGAGGAGGGACGGTATCGGTTTCCACGAATACCGAAGAGAAATATACGATGTTGCGTTTAATTTTGGGATTAATATGCATCGCTTTTTGATCAACGGTAGGAGCATTATAATTTGTTAGCGATGTCGCTTAAAGCGGGATATTTCTGTTACCCGACCGGCATTAATCCTATTGTCCATAATTGGACGTTTCGCGTGCTCCTCGCGGTGAACTCAAATACATATCCCTCGAACCGTTATCAAAATACGAAAGTGCATCGGCATATACTTTAATTAATTTGTCGTTCGGACGATACGCGACTCGATGTAAATTACCATGAACTGTACAACGCGTGACGTCAGAAGCGAGTAAAACAAGCGCTTCGCGGGCAGGAGCTTCTGGCTCGGTAAACGAAAATAAATTCTTGTAAAGCTGACACCTTAATGAATTAACATCGCCAACGTAATAATCGCGCCAATTCAATTTTATTAACCGACACAGATCTCTGAAAGCGCGCCGTAAATTTGACCGTCGACGCGAACCGCGCGAAAAAAAAATCGGCATACTCGAAACTCAACTGTAATCCACGTTATATCTGTTACGCAAAACTGTTTGGAGAACCGAGGCGAAAGATTGGTAAAAAAAAAAAAAAAAAAAGAACTTGAGCGGACGAAATACCCTTTCGCGATTATATCGCCGGCAAAGTAGCTCCTCTACTATCTGCCTGACAAGAATGCGTGGCCATGAAAAATAATCCCGGGCGCGTATTAAGGTAGATTATGGTTTAAATCCACGCGGCGCAGCGCGAGGAAGTTTTACCTTAATATTATTCTATGTCCGCCTACCGGCTAATCCCCATTAGCGAAATTACATGAAATTATAATAAAGCTAGGCGGCCTTCTTAAGCCCCTTATTTTGGCCACCTATCTATACAGGAGGAGCATTCGCGGCCGGTGTATGTACGCGTATGCAGATCGCGAAAATTAGAAGCCGGTAATAGTTACGACGCCCACGGACGCCGCATTAAATCTTAATGGCCCGAGCGCCGTTTACGCACAATACATGTCCACGCGTCTAATATATTAGATAGATATTAAGCGTATTTTATTAGATCACTCTCTGTCGAAGATACGGGACGTCGTTGATTGCACTCTGAAATGCCTCTTATTAGTTATTAGTCGGTGTACGGAACATTAATATTAATGGAATATCGATAGGATGTGATAAAAGCCATTTAATGGCGTAGTTAATAGCGTTATATCACGCTCGCCGTTCGACTAAAGCCCATTAGCGAAATTACGTGAAATTATACCGAAATTAGACGCACCGGCCGCGGACGCCCCGAATCGCTCACTTCCGCAGCGCGTTTTTGCGACGAAAAAAGTGCAAATATTCGCGAGACAAATAACGCGATGCATCGCACGCTCTTGCGTCTCGAATTTTTCCCTCGCGGATACGGCATTCGATGTTTAACGCTGATGGTAAATTAATTGCATCGTTAATAACTCTATCTTCATTGATTTCAGAGTTACGGTTGCACGATATATTCACAAAATTTCTAAAGGGGAACAAGTAATTGGCGAAAGGAGAGATTCAGGATAACATAGCCAATCTAAACTCGCTATTGTTTAAATTAAAAACTTACCGTTCCGCGATACAAATATATCGAGTTAAGAATATTTTTTCTAATTCACACAACGTCCACGACACTGGTCGCAAATCCGGGGCGTTTTCGCGCACAAATGCAAATGAACGTACAAAAGAACATGACAATAATTTTTTTTTGCGATTGTACATATTCTTGAGGGATCATCGAACGCGTGTAACAAATTTAGAAAGAAAACTAGAACAGTCACAAATTTCTTCCATCCTAAAAATCACCTCCAAAACAACGCTTTACACGGCAAATACCCCCTTTAACGTTCGACGGTCTAGTACCGATCATTTCTATACGATGACCATTTTCGTCAACCGCAAGACTCCCCAATTGAACGAGGGAGAAAAAAAAAAGAAGGGGGGATGGAAAAAAGAAACGATACCACGTTTCACCGGCATCGGCTTAATTCCGTCTGGCGCACCGGTTCGATAACAATTTCATCCCCGATATCTGGTCGATTAGTCCTTTACAGAGTAATACGGAAGGCCAGCGGAGGAACGAAGGTGAACGAGGTAGGAAGTAAAAAAGGACCAGAGTCCTTCCTACGTTCGTCCAGCGGGAGGCAAATCACGTACACGGCCTTCGTGGGCTACTGAATTGAATTTCGGACAACACTTACTACGCCGGCCTCATGAATAATACATTTAGCGGAGTGGCGGTCGCGGGTGTCGCGAACGGAAAACAGTTGACCCTTTGACCAAGATGGATGGGGCATCCGTTGATTATCAAAGACAAACGTGTCCTCTCTTTCTTGTTTCTTCGTGTACGCATGCATGCATCCGCGCACCCGTGCATGCATGTGAGCGCGTACGTGTACGTTACTGGGTATGTACGACGAGATATCGGGGTATGCCGTGCTCGAACTGCTTTTGCGATAATTTACCGGGACGATAGAAAGTCGGTGATTCTGCTCGCATGGCGTGCAATTTGTGATACATTTTGGTACGTCGTAGAAAACGTTGATTCTTCCGGGGAAGATGTAAGGGATAGGAGTTAAATCAATTTCACGATCAACGTGAAGTAACAGTGCATAGATATCGTGCGAACGATCTTGTATGTTTTGACTACCCCGTAATCGAATTGAGGATTAGACACTTCTGTCTAGAGCGTTGTTGGGGGTTAAAATCTGTTCGCGATGATTTCTATGTATTTAATCTACCCCGCTTAAGATACAACATGCGGTAAGAATGTTGTAAGACAAGAAGTATCTCTTAGGGCGTTTACGCTCTTATATCCTTTATTTTTCGGAACTTTCTTAAACACAGTGTCCTTGGAAAAAGTAGTTAGAACTCAAAGAGGGTGAATTATCCCAAAGTGGCATTTTGCGTATCATTTTCCTAGACGGCGTAATGACCAGAATCGCGCGATATGCAGTGATACATTATGCTATTACGTTTCATTGCCTGACATTAGACGAGATTACGTTGCTTCTCATAACGTTACACCGAGGACCGTGACTTAATGGCTTATTTCATCATCGTGCCGCCCCGAATATTTTTCTGTCCCTTTAAGACCTTTTAAGAATTCGCAACCCACCGAATTTATAATACGTTCGCTGTGCCACGAATAATTTATATCCTCTGGAAACTTTCATGGAAAGTGTTAAACAAATTTCATCCGATTTTCGGCAAGGGGGTGCAAAAGCGTAAAACAATTTTTCAACCGTCGGGTACTTAGTTACTAATTATTACCAGTAACATTTTTGTTCGTTGGAAAATGATGAACGTTGCCGAACTGTAATCAAAGAACAAACTTGTTATTGCATTGATAATCAAAATTACTCGTTGACACTTCAATAAAAATATTTTTAATTATTTTTTAATTTGTCGGCACGCTCCGAAGGAAAATCTAATTCAGGAAATCGATGAGAATCGTTTCCGTTATTCGTGGTTTCTGATTTCTAATCGCAATACGCACCTCGCACGCGACCTCGCACGTGCAAGCGTACGTACACGTCATTAATCTTCTTTCAGAAATGATCGGCGATTTATCGTATAGATCATGACGTACGGAGTAATTGGAGCGGGCGAGATAAATTTTTGCGGCCACTTTTTCTTATCGAGCTACCGTGCGCAGGCAACCGCACGGTAGACGCGTTTATTATCATGCTAGAAATGTTTAACGCGGGATGTTGTTTAGAGGCATGATGAATTGCGATGGTAAAATTATCGAGTGATTATTATTTTAACGTCAGCTTACTTTCCTTAAGGGAAACAAACACACGAGTAAACGACAAAAGTTCCAAAATGTATGAAAAACAATGCTGTTACCGGCACATTGTTTTGCATTAACCACGAAAGTTCGGACATAACATTCGCGGACGGTCAAGATTATTTACGAACACCTGAGAAAGTGGAGGAAAATACGCATACAAAGGTGCACGAAGAGTAGCTTCGCGGAGAGATGCCAGTCCGGTGCGAGGGAGGGGTTATTAATGACCGCGAGTTGCCTTATCTTTTCCACTTCCTGTTCGAGATACATATTACGTGGGTTGGCCACGTAACCAGTGCTGAACCTCCGCAACATTGTGCGTTCGAGAGTGTTTGATGCGTGTGGTTGCGTGGACCTCGTATCTCGACACGTATCCCCCGACGTATGTAAGTACATGCATGATGGATAGTTTTCAGAAGACTGTGTTCTATGTCCTCATTTTCACTAACCATTCTCATTTATTAACTACCCTAACTTTTGAACCGATCTAAAGAATTGTATTGTGCGCACAATCCGTATCCAGATGCCTCATGGTTTTCCAAAGTTTATAATTGCGTTGACAAATTTGTATTGTAGACAATTCGCTCGTACGTCCGTTCGCAGGTTCATCCGGAAAGTTTAACAGACCCACGTAATTCCCACGTGTTCCCTAATCAAACACAAAAAAAATCGGAAACTCCGTGGCACAGTCCCCCGGAGACTCTCACGAAAATTCGACTTTACGAATCAACGGCGTTTCTTTGTGATTTCTGTATGATTCACCGGTGTGACGAGAGTACCAGGAGGCAAGATAAGTAGCAAATCGGACCCCTTGGAAACTCGTTCGAGGGTAGATTCAGATTTCCGATATTATTTACTTTGTGCCACTGCGAGGAGAAAGACCTATGGGTGTGGGGGGGGGGGGCGGAGTCGGTCAGGATGCCCGGTACATCTCTCGCGAACAGGGACAAATATAGAGGGTGTCTCCCTAAAAACCAATTCGCCTATAATAAACCAAACGATTACCGCGCGAAATTACTTTTTCTTCAAAGTACGCCGCAGTCGGGTAGAGGGTGGTCGCGTTTGATGTCGCGCGGCTTCTCCGAGATTTTCCGTGGATCTTGCGGTAATCATACCTCTTGCTTATCATCGAGCGCGCAAAAGGCACCGCTTCTAGTTTCACGGTCGAAGTTCGCGCTGGAAGACAGAAAGTTCGTGAAATTGGAGGCGTTCAACTGACTCGGTGCCGACGCGCCTTTGTTTTTCAAGTACGGCTTCGTATTACTTATTCGCAATATCGCGGATGTCTAGACGTTTAATTCAATCCTCCCCTTATAAGGTGAGAATCGCAAACGAGGGTTTGTCTGTGCGTGCATGAATAATGCACGAGTGATTCTTAAAATAAAGTTCTCGCGAATATTTAGCTCTTCGTTCGATGTAATCGCGTGAACTCTGATTAGCCTAGTCTAAATCTGGCCCGAGAGCGATATTAACGGAGAAACAAGACGGTGATAATTACTTGTATCCCATCTTCAGTCGCTTGTATTCTTTCGTTAAACAAGGAATATTTATAATACCCAGGGCGACGGGCCATTCAAAAAGTTTTTAATGAAAAATGCACCGGCGTAACTGCCGAGGGATCGGAGGGGATTGTGGTAAACCTACTGCCCGGACGTTAAGGGTGCCAGAATCATTTCGCTTTAACGAGAAATAATATTCTTTTTTTTTAACATACCCAAGGTACTCGCGATGCGTACGATATTGAACGAAAAAGAAAGAGGGAAAGGGAAACACGATGGTCGCGAATTTTTTTCTCAAATGTGACGCGTCCCCTTTCATCGTCGGACTCTTTAGAATTATATCTTCACAAAAGAGAGCACAGGCGCAGGGCGAGAAGGAAAATAAACCATAAGCGCGAACCCGGCCCCCGCACGATCCCTGAGATTTTCAAAAGGACTATGCCGACGTGCCGGGCATACAAAGAGAGTCCTTTGACAGAAAAACACCTTGAATGCCGAACGGAAAGATTTCAGGTACTCGCCCGCGTATCATATTTTTTCACGCGCCCATCCCCCGCGCGCGTTTTGAAAGCACTAGAAAAATTGCCAAGGAATAAAGGATGCAAAAAAACAAAGTGAATGTTGGTACGTCTGCCACTCCGAATTACCTTCGAAAACGAAAGCTGGGTTAGGGAAAAGGGACGTGCAAATGATATGTAAACTCGAGAGGCAAAAAGGATTCTGTATGTCGGCATTAAGAGGGGTTCGAAGGGGGAAAGGTGAGACCCAAACACGGTCTTCGACGATGAGAAAATAAAGGAACGTTTATAGCGGAATTGCTTCTGTAACTGAGACTGGGTTGACGAGGAAAAAGTGAAAGTTGTAAATAGCTGTGTAAGCACGCGAGAAAGAAAAGTGACAACTAAAAATGAAGGGGAGTTTGGACGTCGTGAGTCGCATCTCTGGATAAAGAACCCGTATTAAAGATGAAGAGCGTGTAAGCGATGCGCAAGTTTCTGTAAGAATGATAAAGTGTCTGTTGTTAAATATGAAACAATGAGATTGATGGCGTGAGACTGAATATTACGCATTTTTATCGAAATGGGATCATTGCGAGTAGTTGAAATTGTTTATATTTATTGAGATCTATTAAACATGCAAATACATAATAACATATAGAACCGTCCAAAAATGAGCTGTCCTCGAGAATCATTATAGACGTAAAATATGCTACATACTAAAAATACAATAAACATAATACTTCGTGCAATAAACAGTTACGTTTGCAAACCAAAATGCCGATTTTAACACAATTAATATTTGCTTTTTATAGTTCCTGTTCATCCCGGACGCCCTGTTGATCAAACATCGGACACCGATAAATTCTCTCCGGATATGTCTGGCGGCAGTGATTTCATCGATGGGTAAATATCGGATCCGTTTAATATTTGTTAATAAATACACGAGGATCGGTCGTCCGTGTTTTGCATTCGGCAATCGCAATTGACTGTTATATTGTTTCACTACATACTTATTTAACACATTTAATATGATTCCATCGAAGAAAAAAAGTACGATTTTATTTAACACAATATTAAGATGAAATAGTTTGCCTTTTAAATTCTGGTTCGGTGCAGTGTAATATGTATTCCATTTGAAAAACCTAATTTCAGAATACAAAATTATTTTGTTCCATGATTGAGTTAATAATAAACAATATGTGGAGTTTACAAAGTAAAATAACAGACGTAGTGTGCGGTGTAATATTTCAGTGTTACAAAACTGTAATAAAGAAAATTCGCCTTACTTTAGCGTCACGTTACCTTCGTAAGTTTTGACACAAACGACGCGACGCTTGGTAAACTTACGATTGTTCTGCACTTACCCGCGAAAATCAGCGACTAGCGCCAGTTTACAGATGGACGCCGGGCGTGGTGTCAAATGACACAAGCTTTCTGTTAAAATTAAATGTTTTGATAGTTAATTTATAATTATGAAGCTACTCTTGTACCTAGTATTGTTGCCGAATACGTGTATTTTTGTACGAGCCATAAGTAATGTCCAAAACGTTACTAATATAACAAACACGAGGTGACTGGTTTGTTGTTGCAGCGAGGTTATAGAAAAAATAGTTTGCTCGCTATTGCGAATAAAAAATGAGTGGAACTGTACTTAATAACGAGGTCCAAATAGAGCCACAATAATACATAATTTGGTCGCGTTATTATTTATTTGATATCTTTTCGATTGCGATTTGAAGATGCGATGCTTGCTATTGTTTTCGATTGAGGTTATGTTTTGAAAAAAAAAACTGTTTGTTTTCGTAGAATACATAACAGGTAATAGTAGGCCAGCAAGACGGTAGTTTTTGTGATAAAATAAAGTTTATACACCGACCCTATATACTTACTACACGAAATTCAAGAATTTCTAAAAGTTGGAGATATTAAACAAACTATTGTACATTGTGTTCAATAATTTTCTCAAACGAATCTTTAGAATGTGAGAAGACACGGTAAAGTAAAGTTCATTTTTTTTGTTTAATATTATTAGCATTGGAGCTGGAGATAGATTAGATCTCACGGGGAGTGGGATGTCGACGCCACACATTTCGCACCTGGCATCCGCAAACCCGTTCGGTATGTTATCGCCGAGTCCTCAACCGACTAGTTCACAATCTAGTACTCAGGACTTCCATACAAACGGCGGCCTTAGAAACGTCAATATACAGTTACCTCCTGGAAGGAAGGACAATCATGATGGAACGTGCGAGGTTGGTAGAAGATTGAGCGTAAACCAGAGTTCAGCGATTAAAACTTATGCTGGGGCGTTATGTTGTTTTTTCAGGTGTATATAGGGAAAACTTGTGCACAGTTTTTAGGAAATCAGTCGGTCTACGTTATGTATCCCCAGACACAGAAAATGCTGGAAGAGAAATTAAACAGAGCTTTCCAGGTCATTAATTTCTCAAAGTAAGTATATCGCATTTCCAATGATGGACGCATTACGCAACAATACCAAAGAGGAACATAACTTTGATATTTTATGTTGCAGCGAGGTATCTTCAAATTGCGAAGTCTATGCAAAACCATCTCTCTGTTATTCTGCGTTTCCCATATGTCGTGATCCTGTTAACAACCACAAGCCAAAAACCTCTAAAGCGAGCATAGATTCATTTAAACTTCTTAATGCTAATCAAGGTGATTTGTCAGAGGATAACGGAGATATAGACGATTCCGATGATATTGTAGAGTCACACCGTATCCCGCGAAAACGTAGTCCTACATCGGGACCCTTTTACGAGTTCGATCCCAGTAAAGATGGAAAAGTTACCAACAAAAAGATAATCAATCAGAGCTACGGTGAAGCGCGATCCTCTGGTAGAAACGAGATTAATCGTAAATTACGAAGAATTTGTCGGCAAGAGTGCGAAATGTTGGAAAATGAATTGTGCAGAAAAGAGTATGCAATTGCGAAAAGACATCCACTGATTGGTCACCAAGTGCCTTTAGTCGAATGCTCTGATTTACCGATGAAAGATGCTCCCGAGGCTCGCGATTGTTTAAGTCTCGGAATTTCTACAGAGAATAGCGTACAGGAAAGTAAGTAAAATATTCTTTTCCATCAGAATGACAACTGCAACATCGTAGATACTTGAGCAATGGTACGGTGTTGTGGTGTAGAATAGTAACTTTACTTTCAAATCGTAGTGACCGTTCAAGGCACTATAACGATTTATATTTACAGACGACTATTGTTACTGGGGAAACGGGAAGTCTTACCGAGGCATTATAAAAACTAGTATTAGTGGAAAGCCGTGCTTGCGATGGTCTTCAACGTCTTTCAATCTTCCGATTGCCGATTATCCTGAATTGGCAGGACGACATTCGTACTGCAGGAATCCTGACGATAAAGAATCGCAACCATGGTGTTATGTCGAAGACAACAACAGAATGCAAATAGAATTTTGCCACATACCTAAGTGCGGTAAGTTGTGAATGTTAATACTAAAAGCATAACAAAAACACAGAAAGCATAACTTTAAAAGTATCATGATGCGAACAGTGGAAACAAAATTATATCAATAATTCTATTTTATTTCCAGTTGAAAACTTGTGGATCTACGCTGTTGTTGGTTTTGTATTAACTGGAGGATTTGTTGTCATATTGATCTGTTATTGCTGTTGCTACAGAAGCAGAAAATCCAAAAGACAAATGAATCATTTGCCGTCGAATAAAGTAAAAGATTATACCATGTACATTTCAGATGATATCATTAACCAACGCACGATTAAAATGAAATTTTACTCAACAGATGTTGACTGGTATACAATGCGACAAGAACATATACGACGGTAGACGAAACACAACTCAACCTATGGAAATGAGTTCTCTTTTGGCTGGTCCTGGTAACACAACTCCAGGGACTGGAACATTGAGTAGTGGTAGCAGTAGAACATCGAACAACAGAGTACCACAATTTTCTACTAACAATGTTGTGCTTTTACAAGAGCTTGGGGAAGGAGCATTCGGTATGTGTCACATTGTCGATTTAACTGTTTTTGGACCATGTACGTATTAATTCATTGATATATCCATAGGCAAAGTATATAAAGGAGAATTACAAACTGGTAACAAGTGTGAAGCATCGATCTATGTAGCAGTAAAAACATTGAAAGAAAATGCTAGTCCAAAAACGCAAAGCGATTTCAAGAGAGAAGTTGACCTCATGACTGATCTTAGACATCCGAACATAATCTGTTTACTTGGGGTAATACTGAAGGGGGAACCGATGTGTATGTTGTTCGAATATATGACACAAGGAGATCTACACGAGTTTCTCATTCGTCATTCGCCAAGATCGGACGTCCCGTTAAACAATGGAACCGGAAAGATATTGGAACAACCGGAATTTTTACACATCGCTTTACAGATTGCATCCGGTTAGTCTTCCATATCTAGTAATTGATTATATTTGAATTAATTATCCAGAAACAATAGAAATTCGGTACGACGCTTTCTGCAGGTATGGAATATTTGGCCAGCCATCACTATGTACATCGAGATTTAGCCGCAAGAAATTGTTTGGTTGGAGATAAGTTGACTGTTAAAATCTCCGACTTTGGATTATCACGTGATATATACAGTAGCGATTACTACAGAGTTCAATCTAAGAGCCTGTTGCCTGTTCGATGGATGCCCCCAGAATCAATTCTTTACGGCAAATTTACTACGGAATCAGACGTATGGAGTTTCGGAGTTGTGTTATGGGAAATATACAGCTATGGTTTGCAGGTAATGAAAACAGTTGTTCAGCTATCCCCTCGATATTATTTATAACGCGCATATTGTAAAGTTCTTCTAAGTGTAACACTTTAAAATTGTAAATAATTCTTTTCCAGCCGTATTACGGATACAATAATCAAGAAGTGATAGATATGATTCGATCACGACAGTTGTTACCATGTCCTGAAGACTGTCCAACGATGATTTATAGCTTAATGATTGAATGTTGGCATGAAGTAGCGAATCGCAGACCACAATTCCCAGAGATACATCATCGTTTACATAATTGGTACATAAATCAAACCTACCTGAGTGATTTTTGTAACGAGTCCATTACCAGCTATTCCGGCAGTAGTCACAAAAGCACAAACAAAACAAATTCAACGCAATTGTCAGCTCCGATATACAAGTCTGATCCGAAGGATACGAGTTTCAAGGGGAACGCGGAACCAACCCACTGTAATTTGAACGATCATAGTAATGGGATCAAAATGTTGCCACCAAACTTTCAAAATTCGAATTCCATCGAGCAAAGATCGAATTGTGGTTTCATCGAACATGGTACACCCATGAAAGCACCAAATTACCAGATTCCAACGGCAAATGTCAATTTAAACGATTTCGACGACAAACAATGCTGCTCACCGAAATTAAGCGGGGCAAAGAAAGTTTTACCACCGACTCCACAATCTATGGGTAAAATCAATCCACCGAATGGTACGCGACCAATGCAGAACGGTGCTCAATTAGTTGTCAGGTTACCAGATCCTAGCAAGGTCACAATTGAAACCAGGGTATCAAAGTGAAAACGCTGAGTTTGACGTTCATTCGCTATCGCAGGGAATTTCTATGTTTCCATATATTTGCCGTAATTATTGTACAACATCGATAACAGTGTATCTGCATCAGTTTTGATGTACTATGGACATTGTAAGGACCGGATACAATTTTCAAGATATTTCGTTAAACACTTGTTACGATTATCTTACTAATTTGCTATCATCCTTCTAAGCCGCAAACAGGTCAGCGGTATAGTTGTTACGTCGTCGGTTGCCAAAAGCATTCGGCAAAAATGTGACAGAACAAATGGGAAATGAGAAATACCTTATTACCAAATCGGAATAACATTGCGTTCCGAGGAGTACGAAATTGCTAGGTGTTTTGTTACGTCCGGCAAGGGCCGGTAGTTAAAATGTTAAACACCTTTCTGGGTAAACTTTGGTAAACAAATAAGGCGCAAACTACAATTTCCGAAACACTGCCATACCTTTACAATTATTTATTTTTTATTGAAGTATATATATTTTCTACCTGTCAACTGAAACACTTTGAATGGTGTACAACTGTACCACCTTGACATTTTATATACATATTATGATTGTATATGTGTATACATATGCGTGCGTATGCGTACATCAAATTAGACTGCAAAAAGTATGATTAATGTTGTCACATTTGTCTCCTAGATTTTGCATCGACATGCATTTCTCGTGTTAATCACTAATATTTTTTTAATTAGATTTGAAAGTATTAAGAATCATGTTAATGTGTTAAGCGCATTGAACGCCACCCAGAAAACATACATATAAATTTGTATGTACATGGCATTTGTATGGCAAATATTTGATTCATATTATATCACGGTAACAATACAGAAACAATGAATACATCTATGAAAGATGTATCGCAGACTTTATGACAACATCGTAAATGTTACATGATTTTGTATATGATATGTTTTACTTACAATTAGGTTTTCGTATTTATAAAATCATAAATACTGCATGTAATTCACGACTGACATACTGTCGCTCGAATGTAATATAAATACGGTATCGGTCGTGTTTATAGTATTGCGCGTGTGTATCAGACTGATAATACGTATTTTAGACCCATAAATCCGTAAACGATTCGTGAAACCCATTTCCAGAAACAATGCAGAAATAGATACTATCAGTTGTATTTCGTACCCACAGGTCGCTCTACGAAGAAGTAGTTTAAACCAAGATCTCATTGTGTATTTGATATATATATATTATGTATATATATTTACACAACTCAAAATCGTCTAATCGTGCATACTTTGTCCAAAGAAATATTGTGTGGGCCACAGTTTTCTGCCGTTACGTAAGTTCTACCGTACAGCTCACTTTAAGATTAATCCTCTCATGCACAAATTTTTCGTGACGACTGAGGTCTGTATAAATTTCACGTTCTGGGGCCGTTTATTTATATTGATTTTTCAAAAAAATCCGATACACGTGTAGATACTGAGTACGCTGAGTGCACATTTGTATATTAACTCTATAATTTAAATGTAACGAAAGTAAGTGACGATGAACGCGACGCGTCAGAGGATTAAGAACCACGAATCCATTTTTAGAGTTGCGTGTGCAAGGAACGTGTGATCATGAATGTTTTTTAACTGCAAGCGAGAATGAGTGAAGGAGGATATAAGTATCCGCGGGCACATTAAGTCAGTTTCTGGTAAACAATTTTTATAATCATCATGTCGTATGCCAAAAGCGCGAATAGCAATTATCGTATGTTAACAGAAATGTTATTCTACGAATAATCAGAATAAATGTTAGGAATGGAATACGGATTGTTCATGAAGCGATAAAATTGATTTGAAGTTTGAAAAAACCGAGCGTCGTACAGTTTTATGGTACTTTTTCATCATTTTTATATTTTGCTCTTTGAGGTCCGTTTATTTACTGCAGATACTATTCGTGAACCTTTTTTCACTGCAATTGGACACGAGCCATAAAGAAGCGATTATGAGAAAATAATGCAGAAATATTTAATTGGACAATATCCTTACACGAGGATGGCACATTTCTGATGAAATTCGTAGATCTATTGTTTACGCCCTTAATCAATCTATAGTTTGTAGTAAAATCTTTGACCTCGAAGATTCGACACTGAACATTCGTGAGAAATCAATAATGTTCAAAAGAGTTGTGAACAATATTAATGTGTAAATTATACAAAATCATGTAATTCGTGTATAGAGGGTAGAATGTACGACTAGATCGGACCCTGATACTCTTAATTAATTCGATACTAGTCTGGATATTTGGTTGAGGTTCGGTGGAACGCGCAACACGAACGCCCACCTGAAACGATAGAATGGATATTAGCTATAAGAGAGTTAGGTGCCGAAAGCCTAGAGTGAGAGTGTTTGAACGAAACTGTATTATACTTTTTATAATTTTCTATTAGAACGGACCGAATGAATGTTCCGTCGGCTGAAGAAAGGTGCCGATTGATATATCTTGTCCAATGATCATGTACTCCCAAGAGAAGTGAACAGGATCACGGAAGCGATGGGCAAAAATACCCGTTAATTACGGATTAACAAGGGAAATTACGAGCGGTGATCTCTGGATAATCGATAAACTGTTTTTGGGAAATTCTGTAGTAAAAGAATGTACTCTAGTACTTGTACTTGACTCTTGATGTGCCCGAGCGTTTCATTGAATGGGCCATAGTTCTTGAGAAATGGATTTGTAAAGTTTCAAAGTTTTGCGAACCGCGGTATAAACCTTATGTGAAAACTGCCGATCGCAACAATCGTCGTACGTTGGATTTACGTTACATACGCTTGTTATTTATTTTCACTTTCATCTCGTGCATGTACGACAGTAACTAAACAAATGTAGTTTATATCATTTTCCGACCTTTTAAAAGTATTATTCATTAAAGTAAGTAAACACGTAATGGTTTCATGGTATTATAAAATTATATTATATATTAATGGTATTATTAATATTAATATAACATTTGCCTTACGCGGAACGCTACGAAAGCCTGGAAACTTTTAAGGCACGTACAATGAAATGCTCACGCACGCGAATTTTCTTTTGCCAAAGGATTGCCTCTGAAAAGTTCATTGAAATCTCTAGGACCATCGCCGCAACGTCCCCTTGCGAGTTGAAACGAGACTTTGTAAGGATGACGAACCTCCGAATCGGAATTTGTATTATTAACTGTGTCATGATCCCGAACCGCATCGAAGGCTCGCCATCGAACACGTACACCTAAGTTAATTTATGTGAAGTACTTCGGCGAAGAATTTTAAACTTAAGACCTTTATATATATATATATATTATATATATACATACAGTCAAGTATGATATACAATCCATGTTTTTTGTATGAAACAGTTGTTTTTATTGAAATATCTTCCCTGCAAGTCATTTATTCCAGTATCATAGTGGCCATATTTTTTATTTACCCAAAAATTAGAATCGAATTTGCCTAGGAAAATGTGAAAACTGATACTAACATCTTCCTATATTCCCCACTTATACTATACACATATATATATATATGATCAATCGAAAAACTTTTGCGAGTTGCAGACAGGGTCGATACAAACAATTTTGTCTAATATACCTACTTGGTGTCGAGAAGCCATCAACTCCAATATTGGTCAAAATTGTTTGCACCGACCCCGGCTACCGTTCCTGACAGTTTATCGGTATACCATAGAATTTACGTGTATCAAGAAACAAATTGAATCCCATTCGTAACATATATGAGCATTTCTAAGCAAAACAGATCGAGATCAAATATATACCTCTGTGCCTTATCTTAGCTAATCGATCGCCTTCTACCCATACATTACGATGCGCATCAAACAATACCTAATGCAGTTTACCGTTCATAGGATTTACGGCCGTTGGAAAAAGCATTTTCGTCAACAGAAATGAAGTAGTAAACGCGAACTCGGTACTGCGAACTTCCTGCGTCATGCAGATCATTTCCCGAATTCCTCTGATCATCGTGATTTTTCGTTTAACGAATGTGCGATGCTGGAACCTGAAGAGTGTAATGTGGGATAAGAATAGTGAAGAATTCGTAGATTTATATAGTATACCTCTCTACGCAGCTTTTCGGGATGAAGTATCACCGAAAAATAATGATTTGGAAATTGCCGATTTAAAGGGAGAAGTTGTGAGAGCATCATTTTTCGAGGTTGAGAGCCAATTTCGGATATAAGATTGATTGAACTTTTTTAATTTTGTTCAACTTTTTTGGCATGGTATACTGTCTATTTAAAAATTTTGTTACTATTGCCAATTACTGTGTTTAAAGTGTCCTGTTATTATTTAAAGAATCGTGTAAAGATATCCTGCGCAATAGGATTTTTGATAACAAATGTTTGTTTCATGGAGATCTAAAGTATAAGTTTGAAATTAGATTGACGTTTTCATTAATCCTGTCCTTAACTGTGCTGAAATATATTTCATTGATGAATTTAGGACAGCAACATGGTCACGTTCCACGATAATGATACGAAGCTATCTGGAATCTGTGGAGAAATTTGGAATCTGCTCGCGGATGATCTCAACTTTACGTATGATTAACTTTCGTTGCAAATATCTAAAACGCTTTGAATCTATGTGACAAGAAAATTTTTGTTTACTATTGTCTAAATAAAACACTGCAATTATTCCATACTAATTCAATTAAAATGGTAAAGGAGGGAGTTTTGTATAAAGTACTGGCAACCATGTCTTTATGGTTTCTCCTCTCTTTTCACAATCAGATTAGTTCCAGTCAAATCCAAACAGCGTGTTTTTGGCGAGCGCTTGGAAAATGGCAGTTTCACCGGTTTATTAAAAATGCTCTATGATGGAGAGACAGATGTCATTTTGCGATCAGGTTTATATGTCTTTCGTAGAGGCGTATTACATTACACGGTGCCAGTTTGGAGAATCGGGTAAATGTTTTGAAGTGCTGTGCGTATACGTTTGAATCCCATCCCACAGAGAGTACCTTGCAATACAAACAGCCCTCGACTTTCGCATAATCCGCTATTTCGCATATTTTCAAAAATTCTATTTTTTAAAGATTTCAAACAAAAATTGTTCACATTCGTGCAGACGCTCCCACGGAGCGCGGTATAAATAATCATTGACATATAAATATTTTAAAATACCGTTTATGATGTTTGTTTTAAATCCCACTACTTACACTTATGAGCACTCAACATTCGCGCACATTTTCAGGAACCAAAAATGTGCGAAAGTCGAGGGCCGCCTGTACTTTAATACTTGTTCAAATATCCCTTCGATATCTTTATAATTCTGTGGTTGCAAGAAAAAATGTCGCGTGACGCAGTATCAAAAAATTCAATTTTCGCATTGAGCTGTAGAATACGAATTTGATATATGTATCAGAAAAAGAAACAAAAACATATTTTCTATGTTAAAAAAAAATAATGCAATTTAACCGTAGTCGGACAAGAAGAATTGGTGTTCGGAACTTTGAACAACGATATCTCAAAAATGATGTGTGACACTCGGCTTTTTTCCTTACAGCCGCAGAATGTGCATACACATGAGATACAGTGTAAATCGAATAGAAAAATGTTTTCCTACAAATGTTGATAGGTATCACCTGTACATACGACCGGAATACAAGTACGACAACGACTGGATCTTCACGATATTCGCGGCTCAGACATGGTACTCCATTTTCGGGTCGTTTCTTATTTTGAGCATGGCTGGTTACTACTTCCAGAAAGGATTCACCGATGACTCCAAAATAAAAGGGACAGCGGACTATTTCAAATTCAGCGACTATGTTTTTTACAATTTTTCTATGCTGTGCCAACAAGGTATTTCCCCCAGTCTCTTTTCCTGTAACTTTCGTGGTTTCGTAAATAGAGATTAAACATCTTCGCTGAAAAAAAACGTACTAAATTCACCAAGTTGGGTTTCACCCTTGGTGCTTGAATCGAAAATAGCAAACGCCAGAATCGATTTTCCAATAATAACGACAGCGGGTGTACCATTCTGAAACAAGGCTCACTCGTTATTTTTGTTCTATTTTTCAGGATTCGTTCCGTACAATTTCTATGACAAGTTTAAAATACTTTCATTCTCGACAAGTATGTTCGCATGGCTACTCCTTCTGGGTTTCAACTCGAATCTTATATACAAAATGGCACATAGAACTCCAGCTCTTCCTTTCAAAGATATCGAAAGTTTGCTGAACAGTACGGACTATCAAATTTTGGCTTACAACGGTTCTATGATTTATGAATCTTTTAAGGTACGACTACGAATAATTTACAATTTCGATTAGTATTTTATGTCGGGTGGTCAAATATGTATAACCCGTTACTATGCTATTCGTGTACAAACGATATTTGCGTATCTATATTTGGTCATAAATAATATTATTTCTTTTTCTTTCACAAACCGCGATTAACAATTTGAAGTCAGGGTTAAAGAAATTGATTTTATAATTTCATTCCACAGTAATTCGTGCACCGTTCCTTTCCCTGAAAAGGTACGAGTGATGATACAGTGGAATCCGCTTATTGTAATCACAATAGGAACTGTAACTTTTACTAACAATAACCGGCTGATATTATTAAGCAGAAGATAAACAACATATTGTTGAATACAAATGATTACAAAATAATACAATGAATGATTTAATGCATTATTTTATTTTATCTTATACATACAATATATTATACGTATATTTCACGCAAATTGATCGCATTTGTTTCCCAAATCCGTTTAAAGTCAGTATAAAAATAATACATTTTGCATAAACATCCGCAGTCTAGTGATAATAATAACCGATTGATAGCATTATTATCACGTGATTATAATACCCGGCTTCCACTGTACTTTTAGAAACTGTACTCTCAGCTGAGTGAAACAAGCGACAAGTCTGCGGTTCGTTTGATTAACATCACCACTCCGTCGGAGATGTACCGCAGGGTCTGCTACGGCAAACAATTGAACGCGATGTTCGAGGTGAGCGACGCATTTTTGGCAAATAGAAAATCAACTTGCCAAATGGTGGCGGCAGGACGGAGTTATTATGACACCTGGGTTGGATTCGGCCTATTAAAGACCTTTCCACACAAAAAGGCCATCGACACATCGCAAGTATCGCAACTGTTATTAATCAATATATTAAAATGTCAAATTCCATACGTGCATGCATTGTATCTCAATTTACGAACAATTATTTTTTTCAAATAGACTAATTAAGCTGCACGAAGTTGGCCTGGTGGATGCTCTAAAACAACGCTGGTTGTACTCAAGCGTTAACAATATCCGGAATAACGAGTTTCAAACAGTCGATGTCAATCAAATTTTCGTAATTCTTACACTTTTTTGTTATGGTATTCCTCTATCTCTTATCGTATTTGCAATTGAAAAAATTGCATTTCTTTATGAAGGACACCACAAGTGACCAATATAGTAATGCCACCATAAACAAAGACAACATTCGGAGCAAAGTATGTAGTAGTTCTATCGTAGTTTGTGTGACTTATATTTTAATAATTTCTGAAAGAATGTGTTCAGTTAATTGTCAACAGTCATAGTTCAAAATATATGTAAAAATAATTACTAATCAATTTCGTAACGAAATGTATATAATACGCGGGACAAGTATGTAATTTATAGATAATCAAATACTGACCGTGCAGATTTACTCTTAAATATTTGACAACCCCGTAATAATTGTTCAAATCTTCAGCTACATTAACATCTTCAAAACCTGCAGGAATTCAAGTAAAATAAACGTTTAACACGCATTAATATATAAAATCTATTCTCAAAACTGTATCATTAAGGTTTTCAAGGTGCTGAATTGCATTGTAATTTCGTTTATGCCATTTTTTATGTGAGAGTGGTGAAGTCGTGGTTTAAAAATGTCCCCAGGGTTACGTGGAGTTAGTGCGCCTATCAAACTTTGGCGAATCATGATCAATTCCAAATCGATGCTTATCTTAATGCAACGCGAACAATATTTCCAGTTTTATTTTGTACAATCACACATCGCTCATAAATGGATTTACATCGCACACTATACGATATTTTCATCGGTGACCTGAATTCTACGTTTCCTGATATCGTGCACTTCCTTGGCGGGATGATTTGTCGATGTAACGTCAAAACATTTGTAACTCCGACGCGACGTCGATAACGAACGAGCGAGGCACGCTGATTTCACCCCGATGAATGATTACTGATCGTATTCGAAACACCCTGGGAAATCCATTGCCGTGGGCATTATCGTTTAGCAATGTAAACTAATGGAGGCGATTGAACGTTAACGGGGGATTCAAAGACAGAAAAAATTTGATCGCTTATCGTTAAAAATCACGATTTGCGGTCACGTAAATGCATCGCGTGTTTGTCGAAGGCCAACGTATACTTTCATAATTATTTCGCGCGTATCATGCATAACGTATACTTTCATAATGAACATTTAAAAGAAATATTGTCTTTTCTTGTGAGACAATATTAATGGCTAAGTCTTGGCGGAGAAAACTTTTTCAAAAATATCTGCGTTGTGTTAAAAAATATTTAGTCTATCAAAATTCCCATCTAGATATAATTATTAATCCTCTACCAAATAATAATAATGTTGACATGAAAAGATTCTCACCCGAATCTTCCAACTTTCCTCCTTAATGCAAATGAAGGATTATTAGTTTTTTACAAATTAAATTACAACTTATATAAGACCCTTATTTATTGTTTTGGAAGAAATACAGTTGTAAAACTTCTAATATTATTGATTATCCGAAATTTTTATCTGACGCACTTGATTTTAAAATTATTTAGAAATGTTTAAAAAACACTTTTTCAAGTTTTACTTATTGGAATATGATTATCGTGATTGGAGTGTACTTTATTGTTAGCTGTATTTAAATGACAATCAATAAAAATGTGAAATTACATCACACGAGGCTTTTGCTTGCAAATTATAGATTAACATGTGGATTTAAATAAATTCAAAGAGTTATTTGAGAAAAATCGTATCTATAGGATGTATTTAACATAATAAATGACAAAAATAATGAGTTGCACATCGTTAATTTAGAAGTTCAGAATTTGTACGATATAATGTTGACTCACACTAAAGTGAGTGAAAACAGTTAATTCCAAAGTATCAATATAAAATTTATACACGATAAATATATTTATGCAAGCTTGGTCACATTTAAAGTGTCACATTAGTATAAAAAAAAAAGATTCTTGTTTATATTATATTTAAATGTACTTTCTTCCTGTACGTACAGTCGGCCTCATAAGTGTCCGCCCACCTACCATGCTTGGCGTATATTAGGATCTTATTCATGTCAATATTTTTCTATTCTGTAATAATTATGAATTTCTGCAAGCACCATCTTATTCCAAAATAATAAAAGTTTATTTCTCTCCTCCTCCTATTCCTTTCAAAGTTGTCTGCGTATTTTTTTTTATTTGACGTAATATACGCCGAGTATGGAGGTGGAGTAGGTGGGCGGACACTTATGCGGCCGACTGTATCTTAATTTCACTTTATTTCGTATCACGTTTGACCGCGTGTTTCGATAGAACATAATCGTAATAAAATAGGTAATAAAGATAAGTTGGAAACGAATGATTAATTAGATTTCAATCGCCGTGCATATAAACGATCGCGATGAATCCTGCGGCCATAATGCATGTTTACTTTAACATTGTCTACTGCACTGGAAGAAGTGTATTCATGCGATCTAAAAACTGTTAAGAGATTTAAAAACATTGCAGTCTTTATCGAAATGTTATTGCATTTCGTAATAATTACGGCGCTGTTAATACCGGTTCGAGCAATCAACGGTGTAATATGGAGCAAGACAGAAGAGAAGTTCGTGCCCATTTTCAGTATCTCAGATTTCGCGGCGGCGAGACAGGAACTCTTAGCTCAGAGCCGAGAATTAGAGACACACGACTTTCAAGGAGAGAGTATCAAACTGAGCTATTTTCAGGTGAAGAAGAAATGATTTTCGCGGCGAGATACGTTTATGACAGAGATTAGAAATTCAGCATTACAAATCTGATCATAACCGAATGAAAAATGTCTTTCATCATTATTGATTAAGATTACGATGCATGCTAAATGTATCTCGGCGGCTACAAAGTTTTCACGCTCATTACTATTTCATGTAACACGACGAACTATTGTTGTAACGAGATCAAATGAAATTTTTCCTTGCCATTGTGTATTTTCAGGAGGAAAGTATGTTCGAGTTCTACGCGCAGAATACGAAAATCACTGGAGTTGCCGGTGAGATCTGGAACATCCTCGCCGAATCTTTAAATTTTACGTAAGACACTTCGCTTGCAAATTAAATTTACGCAATAGCGCATATGCGAAATAATAGAAAAATGCCAATCTTTTCAGGCTGGAACTAGTAGTTCATAAGCACAAGAGCGTAGGTAGAAGATTAACGGCAGAAGGACCATACACTGGATTATTAGGTATATTACAACGTAATGAAACTGATGTAATACCAAAACTCGAAATGTTTTCTAAGCGATTAGAAGCTGCTCAACTCACGTTTCCTTTATGGAAAACCAGGCACGTTGCAATTTCTATCGTTTCTATATAACTTTGAACGATTCTCTATTCTAACACAAAAAACGTAATTTTTCATAATAGCAAAATGTGGGAAAATTTCTACGTAGAACTTTTAAAATAATTGTGAGAAATTCCAAATTCTTCGAAATTGAAACACGTTAAGAAGCCATTGCACGATATTAATTTAATTGTTTTTACACAGGTACAGATTGTACATCCGCCGCGTGATGACATACAGCAGTACTTGGATGATGAAATTATTTTCCGAAAGATTATGGTGTGCAATTATAATCATGTACATTCTGCTAACTGTTTGCGGTTTTACCATCCAAGTAATATTTTCAAAAATTAGGCGCAACGTTACGAAAGCAAACTGGTTAGATCATCTGTTTTACGTGTTCGCCGTGATCTGCCGCCAATGTAAGAAAAAAATTCCACGTAAAAAGATATTATCAGTCATTATAGCTTACAGTAAATTCTTACAGGCCATACACCACCCGCGATTCATGGAAAATCGAGGATATTGATGTTCTGGTTGGACCTATTTTCTTATGTGATTAACGCATCATATTGTGCTCTCCTACTCGTTTACATGACACAGAAAATTGTCACACCACCATTCGGTGACATAGATTCATTGTTGGACAAAACATCGTACGACATCGTAATGCTTTCAGGCTCCTTGCCACATCTTGCACTGCAGGTACGAGTTAGGGGTTACATGTCATTAGTATAATTTGAATAAAGCGCAGATTAAACGAAATCTAGACGAATTTATTTGAATGATTTTACTATATAAGATACATCCCTCAGTCAAGGAAAACAAAGTCTCGAAACATTTGTTTCTGTCCTATAGAAATGATTTCTAGTTATATTTAAAATTGTGTAGCTTAATTAATTTTCCTCTTTAGGAGGTGCAACGTTATGGTAATAAAAATATATTCACCTATTTTCAGGCAAATCATGTTTATTTTGAAAGAACAACCAAGTTAAACCGTAATGTCATCGTACCGACGACGGAAGAACTGTATAAACAAGGATGCTCTGAAAAGAAGAAACACGCTATGCTAACGGGAGAAGATATGAAGAAGGCAAAAGGATTGTACATCTGTCGACTGAATCCTGTTGGGATTTCTTATTTTGGGGTATACATATCGTCCGGCGTTGCGCGTAGTTTCCGTTACAAAAGAACTGTCGATATCGGGTAAATGAATATGTGTATTAGGAATTTAAGTAGTGTTCCTCCTGCGAACGGTCCAAAATTTATCAGATTTCATGAATTTTTTTTTTTTAATAATCCGACACATCCAACGCTATAATTTTTTTTGTAGTTTGTCTGGCTAGTTGTTAATTGTTAATTATACATAGCAATTTTTTAAATAGTATCAGTCAATTGCTTGGTGGTTTTATTTGGCTCACAATGAAGCCGTGTTTAAAAATTGTCCTGCTTACGACCCTGCCGCATCTCGTTGAGAATGCTGTAATTTTCAATTTTTGGAATCGGGGCATAACATTTTGGGAATACATCCTTTAGATGTTATACTTTATGAAAATGCAATAAAAGAAGATCGATTTATTGGACCAATCTGTAGGAGGAAGAGCCCATAAATTTCTTGCATCTCAAAATATTTTTCATGTTGAAAATATCATATAATGATGTAGCATGACATATTTTCACATAACAATTTCACGCAAAATACTTAACAGTATAATTTTGATTCCACAGCATATTAAGGTTACATGAATTGGGTCTCATAACGTTCTTAAAGCATCGTTTCGTTCACATGAAAAACATTGAAGAAGAGCACCAAACTGTACAAGAAGCCATTAACATTGAACAAATTCGTTTGATTCTGGGAGTGTACTTTAATGGAGTATTGATATCTTTTGTGATTCTTATATTTGAAATCGTAATATACGGTTGCAAGAATAAGTAGTTATTGCAGAATATAAATATAATCGATGTATAGAGGGTGTCAAGCAAATATATACTATGACTTTGCTAATACTCATCGTTGATACCCTCTACAAAGCTGTTAGCAAAGTGCTGGGTGGAAAACATTGCCTGTGACTAATGTAATATTTTAAGTTTATTTCTTATCGTTTTATTAAAGAATTAACAATAAAATCGTGTGTATCATTAAATTACATGTCATATTACATCTTTATCTCAGTTCTTTGGTAGTCTCGGTAACATTCTTTGAAGGTACAGTTTCAATGGGGACAGTTTCAGAGATTTCTGTGGAATCAGACGCGGAGGGTTGTGGTTCCACTTTTTTCTTGGGCTGCACGTAAGTCTTTTCGGCCATTTCCCCGTCATCCATCCAGTCTGGTATAATTTTTCCATGTATCCGCCATACACCATACTGATTAGCTAAATGTTTTTCAAATACTATGTATTCTAAAACATCTTTCCTTAAAATCTCACTTCCTTGCATTAACCGTCCAAATCTGTCGTAAATGGCCAATACCTATATATAAAATAATAATGACGCACAGGAACAAGTGCAGGTATGAAGAGTTAAAGTTAAAATATTGTCACATACCGAAATTAATGTGCCATGTAATATGAACATAAAAAATATCTGTAAACGAACCTGTTGAGTATGAAATCGGACGGTAACTTGTGCAAACATATTATCCTTTGTCAATAACGATGTGCATCTTGCATGTACAACACGGCCTGGCTCTAATGATTCTAGGAACTTCCAATGAATCGTTTTATTCATAATGTTGTGCATCATTTTCTATGTCATAGAACGATTATTCCATGTAAATTGTGATACAATTGAGAAATATGAATTCAAATCAGCTGTAATATAAGACTTACCGGACATGCAGCTTCTGTAACGTACTTTACTAGTTCATCTTTGTCTTTACTGTGTTAATAAAAAATTTACTCTATATAATATCCAATATACAATAGCAATATACTGCTTGCAAGGAAAATGCTTACAGCCAATATTTAAGCGAAGATACTCACTCAGCCAGAGCTTTGTGTGCGTTCGTATAAATCTCCATTGCTTCTAATGGGAAATTCCTCACGTTAAAATCAGGTTCATAACTCCTTATTCTTCTGATTGCAACGTAGGATTTACTTTTCTTTTCCAAGAATTCAAATTTCTGTTTTGCTCCCTAAAGCGTGAAACGAAAAATGTTGATTTTTTACTTTTTGCAATATTATACAACCAATGATAATGAAACTCAAATACAATGATGATCAATGACTAATCGTAACGTCTGTAAATTAGGAATATAGTGAGTTATACCTCTTTAGTAATTGCTGAGAATTTTCCATCGCCCTCTGGGACCACGTAGCTCTCAAATATATTGGGTGTACTAGCAACGTAAGCTGGTCTCTCCGACCATGTTCTTCGTGGCAGATCTCCAATTCTTCTCATTTCCGATCTTACTTCTTCGGGCGTTAGGTTTTCGTGCGATTTCTCGAAATTTGGTAGTTCTATTTTAATGACCTTCTCCCTTCTCAATTTTTTGAATTTAGGGTTCCAATGTTTCTTAATATACCTAACTGGTTGTGGCATATCGGATGGATAATTGATAGGACCCAACATCACAGGTAAATTGTTCTAAACACAATGAAGCAATTTCAAAATGAGGCAATATATGCCACGAAAACAACTTAATGTATATAGATATTGTGATGATTAACAGAAATATAAATTAAACTTACTCGCATGTACTTTCCAAAAATACAAATGACACCTCTCGATTTTGGCAACATCTTTCTAGATATCTTATATGGTCCTGTTGGAACAGGATTTATGTTATCAGTTACAATTTAATTGTGTCTTGCGGTTTTATTTACCGGAGGTTATACAAGGTTATAAAACAAACTTATTAAACACAGACCTCACAAAAAAGTCCATAGGTAAAACTGGGTAAAACCACTATCAAAAAGATGAAGTTTTAGAGATGCGCCATCTACAGTTCGCATAAAGCATCTTGTTGAAGAGCCTTGACAGCGCCATTTTTGAATCAATAACTCGTGCAAATTTCAAATCAAATGTATACATGGCCCGAGACAAGACCTTGTCTCTTGATAGAAGATTGGCAGAAGACCTTGCCCCTTGATGCACAATATCCAACTAAAATGTTGGTCCGAAATTTTGTACGAGTATGTTCACCTGGCGGTTTGTTTTCGGTGCCCTCTCTTTCTTTCCTCTGGTTTCTCCCTCATTGTCAGCCATAATGCCACACGTTGGCAACTTCGCGATATATGCCCTCTCTTTCCTTTGAAAGATTGTCTCGCTCGCACCATGATGGCACACAGTACAGATGCGCACAACCCTCGTCTGTGGGGTTGCTTGAGCTGCTGAGAGTGACAGAATAATGCACTGAAGGAAGGAGGGAGGAGGAGCCATGTTTTAAAGGTCTTCCGCAGGAAAGAGAGGGACGACATGGCTGAAACAAAAACGAAAGGAAAGGAAAAGACAACGAAGAAAACGCACCACCAGGCGAACGTATTGGCAGTAGTAAAATTTTCAGACCAGCATTTCAGTTGGATGTTGTACAAAGTTCTAATAATAATTGCTTTCTATTGAATCAAAAAATTATTTGTAATATTCTTTTCCAACATTTAAAAATGCGGATAGCAATTGGCCTTATTTATCAATAATCCTACTCGCTTATGAAATAAATGATTTTTGAAATTGCTTTTTATTTATAACACTTATTGTTCTGCCAATATCGCTGCGGACAACCTAGAAATGACTCTAGAATCCCAAAATACATAACAGAAAATCTGGTCTTTCGTCAAAAACCGCACAGTATTCGTAGATGGCGATACACGTCGTACAAAAAGGCAAGTGCATCAAAATAAATAAGAGAAATGCATTGGAAATGTTTCGAGACGTTGCATAGGCGTCAAATGTATGGAATGTGCTGAAAAGTTAACTGTCAGTTTATTTCATACCTTGATCCGATATACAAACTGCCAAAAAAGAATTGGACCAGCCAAGTATAACTGAGTATAACCGAAACTTTAATTCTAAACGTCGTATACGTTTCAAACGCGGCGAAATAAGTTGAACATACATAAGTACGGTCAAAGGTAATTAATTTAACGCAGCATCCTTCAACGCTGGTGACCGATAATAAATGGCATTAACACTTCACATCCCGAGAGACGTATGTTTTACATGATGTTCGTATTGTATGTAAACAGTATAACCTGTACGCACTTTGACATTCTTATTATTTAATAATAATGATCATTTTAAATAAGATATTAAATATACCCAGTATATAAAAAACGATGCATTAATGTACAAATTGACTACTGGCTACATTTGTTAACGAAAAATAACACGATATTGTATTATTTCACAGCATCATCATGACACGTAAATGTGTGTTGTGCAAAGAAACCAATTATAGGAACACCTACAGTTTCTTTTCGGCACCAAAGGATCCAGAAACTCGTAAAAAGTGGCAGAACGCAATTGCCATAGAAAACTATTCTGTGACCGATGACACGTATGTTTGTAGTAAACATTTTCATAAAAACGATATTATTACACATTGGGTTAGCGGTGTACCACCACATGTCATAACTGTAAGTTTTAAAATCCTATATGCATTATATTTACAACTATGTTGCTATATTTACTTAAAATTTCTATTCTTATATTACATTGAACTGAAGGTCATTTTTTATTATTGTACATTTATACATTAAGATTAGATTTGTCATAAAAAAATCTGAATTTTCTATGATGTTCGCAATTAATTAGAATATTAGGGATATAAGAATATTTGACCCCCAGATAATTTTTTACCCATTGCATTATAAGAACCTAAAACTTAAGAATTCTAGTTATTAATATTGTATTTTGCAAATCCTGTAACTTATCTTTTCAGATAAAGTACAAAAAATGTCGTTTACGGCCTGGTGCTGTACCTAGTAGAAATTATCACCTAGAGAACAATACACGGACAAGCGACCAGGAACACACCGATGAGGAAACAGATATAAACATGAGCGAATATATAACTTTTAAAGCGAAAGAGACCCAGGCGTTGAGAGAGAAAAAAGAAAGCTTTCTCATACCCAGAACTGAAGAAAAGTCAAACAGAAACCACGATAAGAATCATAGAACCATAACTTTAAATTATCCATTTTCTCGCCAGTTCCCCGAATACGATTATGCGTTGACAAAAAAAACTGCATCGATTAAAGTGGAACCATCAGATGACGGCGCAAATATAAATGTTACATCTCTGGAAGAATCCAAAACAAGCACACCATTAGAGAAAAATTTCAAAAAATCTAGTAAAATGCTTTACTTGGCAGAAGACGGTATTTGTAATACAGATGTAATTAATACCATAAAATCTGAGGATACCAGAGATGAGGAAAATCGAATACATGATAAAAATTTTTATTCTGGCAAAGTTAGAACAACATCGGAATCTTCTTCAAAAGTTTTCAATACTTCCGAGGGTGATGACACATCAACAGACATGTGGGAACAAAAAATGGCGAGAAAGAATCTATATGCAGAGGATAAATCAGTGGACAATAGTTTTAATACAATGGAAGACCTACGTATAGAAAACCAAGTATTAAATTCTTTAAGTTACGATCACTTAGATACGTATTACCACGCGTATAATGACATTGCAGAAAATGAAATGCTTTTTGAGGATCTACTCGAAGTATGTACAGAAGTTATATTGCCACGAGGTTGGTCATGCTTGGTAACGTCAAAAGGCCATACTACAACAATAGTATATTTATATATGGGAATGACAAAGAGTGGAATGCCTTTTTCTGAGAAACAAGTCTTTGTAAAAAGTGATATGATATTACGGTGTTCAGCTGTAAACAGAGAAATTAATCCGCTCATGCATAATCTCATACGGGAAGGAAAACACTTGAAGGTACAAAGTTTATTGGATGTAGAAGAGCTTATTGATGAATTTGATCAACGAATCGTTTGTCAAGGTAGCCTAATTTTCTTCGCCATGACTTCACTATGAATCAGTATCGCATATTTAAAAAAAAAATTCTATTCTCTTTTCCAATTAGGTGTGTATAATACCGAAGGATATCAAGAAATGAATGGTTTTAAAATAGCATATAAAGACGGCATCAAATGGAGGCATATTCTATGTCCATTAATAGTAAATAATGATTCAACGAGGTGTACTAGATGCATCACATTGTCTCATATGTTAGCACGCAAATCAAAAAGTTTTCTTCCGTTTCATTACAATCCTCTTATATTTGGAAAGAAACAACAAAAAGTACATTCACGCCGACAAATACGAAAACGTACCAGAAAACACGATCGCCGATATGAGTTTATAAAAGAATTTAAAAATGAATAACTTTGAACACGAGTCCAAATAAATAATCTGCAAATACGTTCTTAGTTTGTTTAACTTTTCACATAAGGTTTCATGGAATATAAAAAATCAATTCACCCGTAGATAAAACGCGTCGATTAATCTACAAGAACTATTTTTTATTCATGTAAACGTTATAAAATATTATGTAAACTTAATTTTTGAACTGATGTGAAACGTGGCAGTAGGTTCCGTTAATTCTGTTTATCTGATGCATAACGACAGTGATTATTGTATTTAATGCCAAAGATTTCCGTCTAACAAACTTGTAATTTTTTGAAGTAGATATTTTCAAACTTTGTGCAATTGCTTTCCCCCAATCCAATTAGGAAAGAAATTCGTTATGTTGCCTTGATTTCCTACAGAGTTTTAATAATGAAAACTAAACTTATCTTTTTATTGTATTATTTCGATGTACAATGACTTACATTGAATCGCGACAGGAAGCTGTTTAACGCTGTGTTGAGATTAGAGTAAACAAATTTGTTTGCAACGTTGTTTTCAATTTGGATTCAATGCTGAATACTATAAATATGTATACCATCAAAGTTCATACAGGTATTTAACAGAATAAACTATGAGTATTTATACATATGAACATTATTTGGCGTTCCAACTTCTAAATCCACCACTTTAAGACGTTCCACTATTTTATCGGTGATATTTCCTTCGTGAGATAATAAAAATATATTTTTCAAGCGTAACTCAACCTAAAAAGTAATCCGTAAACTGTTATCAAAATTAACTTGATCAACGTCTTGTTATAACATGTATATTTCTTATACATTTGTCACAATATTTTTTAAATTTTGTATTAAATTAAATGAATGCTATTTTTTTTTGTTCAAATTGGACCATTCGTTTTGCAACTCCTGCAACATTTCTGATGTTAAAAGACCTTGAGCAATTAATCTTTCTGTAAGTTTTCCTTTTGGTATTTTACTGTTACTACGTCTCGCTCCACGGAAACCTATAGCATAGCAAATTACACAAGAATTGTCAAATATATGAAAGACCAATGGTACAAATTTGAATAATTACCTCTGTAATAGTCTTGCTTCCGTGTTTGCAATTCAAAGTTGTCCGTCTGCGATACTGATGCCTCTCCGTTACTACTACCTGTTTAATTGAATAAAAAATACACTCAGATCGTAAGATTAGCACAATGAATATTATTATTATTATTATTGTAATTCAAGATTACCTGTTTCTGTATTCTTCAACAAATTTATTAAGTTAACAACTCCTGCTTGAATTAATTTATCTAATTCCGTTTGGATATCTCTAACTAACACAGCATCGGGGAACAAATCTGCGAATCGATAACTAGAAGTGGAAAGGAAAGCATTTTAAAAAATAAGCATTTTTTAAAAGAAAAATGAGACTGCTGACATACGTACCTTAACCAAAGATAAAGGTCCAGTACATCAAAAACGGATTCAAAGTGTACAAGGTCAAGAATACTTTTTGGTGTTACAAATGGCCAACCGATGTGTTCACATAACCAAGTAAAGCTTATCTTATCATTTTTGCTATACTGACGTGCGAACTGCGTGTTAAAATGTTTTCAGCGATTAATTATTTACATTACTATATGTCTAATGTTTCTAGAAAGGTTCCAAAACAGTTCATACCTTGAGGAACATGGTACACACAAATGGCATTTTTCTATTAATTGGCGCACAACAGAATACATATCGTGCACGGAGTGATAGAGGGACATGCTGAATCATACCAGCAAGAAATTTGAAATCATCTATATTACACATGAAGTAAAGAGAGTCATCGACTGTACACAGTGACACGAAAATATCCTGCATAAAAAGAGAAACATTATCGATTTGTTATTTTTAATATTTAAGTTTATATTACCATAAGATTTGATAATGTTGCGTTTGGTAGATGATAACCATATAGTTCAATTTGATCTGCGGTGGGATGAAGTCCGGCTTTTGTTAATATTTCTGGTTTTTGGCACAATAGCTTGTTTAATGTATGAAGGTCTTCATCTTTATAAGTTGTCACGTAACCCTGGAGTAATACATCTTACTAACACATAATAAATCAACTCGAAAGTAATGTCCACTTTATTCTTTAAACATGTCCCTACTTTTTCCCATTGAGTTCCATACCGTCCTGCACGTCCCGCAATTTGCAAAGCAGATGAAACAGAAATTGTATCCATTTCTTTTTCTCCTTTCTCATTAACCATTGGGTGAATTAACGAAAAGAATATAATCCTACGTATATGCCTGCAATAATGTTAATGTTATTCTGTAAATCTTTCTTGTACTACCATAGGTGAGAGTTATACAACATTAATAGACTAATTAACATAGAAAAGTTATGTATAATTTATTCTACAAGATACGGCTATTATTGAAGTAGGCTGATCTGAAATTTTAATTACACATTAATAATGTAAAACTTACAAATTGAGACCCATTCCTATTGCGTTAGTTGCAACTAATATCTTACACGGATTACTGGGATCATTGAACTTTGCAGCTTGTGCTAATTTTGTTCCTGGTGGTAAGCTACCATATATTACTGCAACCTCCAACCCTTTATATTCAATAGATCGTGACACAGAAAATATGTCGTTTTTGTTGAAGCATACTATACAATCCCCTGGTCTCACATTGTTCAAGGTACAAAGGGCTTTCGTTTCAACTTCGAGTTCTGTTAACCGTTTATAATTACGCACTTCTACAGTTTCACCTGTCGTCATAGATATGGAATTTACCTGTTGGATTTGCATATGTAGCAAAATGTTAATAGAATAAATATAGTATGGATCTGACCATTATCTCGTGCAATAAAATACAAAACATACCAAATCTATGGCAGCAGATTCACCACATAAGTGTATTTCATCTGCAGGAATTCCAAGGAGGGCTCTCGTCCATGCCCAGCCCCTACCTGCATCGCGCATTAACTGGATTTCATCAATTACAGCTACTTCGTCTGTAACACATTACAATTGCTTGTAAAGAAATTAAGTAATTTTACTTGCCGCGAAAATACGGTTACAAATTGTGTGATACTTACAAGGGTTATTTATATTTACCATTTCCACGGAACATGATACATGATTTGCAGGTGATTGTTCACCTTTCGCATATTTTCTTTCTTCCCCAGTTACTAAATCACACGGAGTGCCCTAAAAAATGTGCATTTAATAAGATGTAATTATATGACAGTACAAACCATAATTGAATACTTGATATTAACCCCTTCATTACATTTGTTGAAAACTTCTGTGGCTAATAACTTTAATGGTCCACAATAAACTCCAGTTTTTGCAGACATAAATCTTTGTAAAGCATGAAATGTTTTACCACTATTAGTAGGTCCAGCATGAAATATAATCTTTCTCGTTTTCGCTCTTGCTAAAGGATACCTGAAATTAATAAAAATAACACATAAAATACAGGAAATTGGTTGAAGAAGCACTTAACTGAACACATTCGAAACTGGCCCTCAGTTAAGAAACTCTTGAAAAACCAGATCTTTTTTTTAGTTTGGGGGTGAAATGAGTATGTTTTAGACAAATTGTATGTAGAACAAATAATGGAGAGACATGTGTGTGACCAGGTCGTGAACCAAATTTTTATACAAGGAACTGCAGATGCGCATGTTGCATCATGTGTATAAAGTATATTCAAGCACTACCACGTATTGTCATCACAATCTATTACATATATTCCCCATTCTAGTACAATTCTGGTTTAATTTAAAACAATCACTTTCTTCAATTCTATCCACATTTCAAAGTCGTCTGAAACCAATCTTGAAACAAATACAAGTTTCTAATTTTGTACAAGGTGCTCTTGAATATTCCTCTCATGAGATATCACTTCTCCAACTACTTTTTGAATACTAACTGATAACATGAACCTCTTCAAATAACACGTACAATTTGTCACCAGCTTCGAATGTGTGAAACTAATGATATATATATTGAAATACCAATTTGCAGGACTTCGCAAATCACCAATCTTTTTCAAATCATCCAAACAATCAATGTGTGGAAATATCTGTTTAGCGTAGCGTATAAAGTATGGAAATATATCTGTAATATTTCCAGCACCCTGGATTATATCACTTAAGATAACATGTAGATCTGGCGGTAATGCTTCTGTTTTGAGACAGTATTGCCGAAAATTTTTCAATGCCTGTGCACGAAGCTCATCTGCAAAGAATATAATACTCCTAAATGAAGGATAAAGGAAAACTATAATGTACATAACTTAAGGAGAATACATACTGTCCAATCCATATTCCGATGCCAAACTAACTATTTCTTTTCTCTGCGCGAAGGCAATCATAATTTTCATGAGGTCACGTTTATTCAAAGCACCAGTTAATTCGACACCCACATTAGTATCATCTGGATTCTCTTTTACAGGCACAGGGTGAAATAACGTATTAGAATTTACACTACTATTGTCCTGTTTACCCCTTGTAATTTGAGTTAGAGTTGTGCCAGGAGCCAATTTTCTAAAGAAATCAAATCATTAATACAATGCAGATGTATATGTATAAATTAGTTTGAAAGATAGATTTTTTGATATATGATTAAACATAGACATTTCATAACAGACAATGATAAATACCTATTTAAAAAGGTGGATATTAAAAAGTTGCTCCTCTGCTTTAAGGGTCCTGTGATACAACACTTAATTGGCATCATTGTTTAAAAACAGGTTCTTGTATTATCATATTCGATCAAGCCGATCGGAGTTGCTAATACGTTATTCACGTGTGACTTTCATAGGTTATGTCCGATTGTTACATCAAACCAGTGTCCTGACGAAAATGAATTTTTGGTTAGAAATCAATATGATTGGTTCTAGCTAAATATATGTGTATTACGAAATTATTTTGTTCGTTACAACACGAGAGTTTAAATACATTTGCATGTGTCGAGGTTTGCAAGAATCTAACCACATCGGACACTTCTGGTAAAGATATATTAAGTATATACAACATATACTATTTTCGCCAGTGTGGCGCATATACATGTTTCTTAAGTATATACATTTGTTCAACTTATTATTATGAGTGCTCATGACCCTTAGCAGTGGTAAATAGGAAACAAAGAAATAATAATTAAACGCTAAAAACATTTGCCGGTACTACTTTTGTACATACATACTTTCAATAAAATATTAGTTTCTATTGTTACGACTACAATTCCCGCGCAAAACCTTTTGAAACTGAATAAACATCTGAACTGAATAAGACAAGAAACTATGAAAATAGTAATTTAAAAAATATTTATTAGTTCCCCTCATACTGATTTTAATAGTTGAAAACTATTGTAATGTAATTTACTCGCAAGTCGCGAACTCTTATTTTCATTTCAATCAAATACAACGGCAGTTTTCAACTGCCACCTCATGGATCGGTGCAGGTCTTCAGAAATTTCCTACCAGTCTGTAGACAAATTTTAAATTTGGATAAATATAGAACTTTCATAGTATAATACCAGATTTAAGGAGAAGCAATACCCCTTTAGTAAGTTTATAAACGGGTTTTATGTCTGTACCATGTCTGAGACAGAGATCGGAGAACCCCGTAAGAAAAAGTGAGAGATTCGTAGTAAAATCGTACCAAATCGTAGATTCCACCGTGTAGCTAAATCAAATAACATCTCGCCCTGGAAAAGGTTTTAGACGAAAGATAAAAGTCCACAAATTCCGGGAAACTACCGAGTTCGATCAGACAACGGCCAGAATTGGAAAAATGGCTTAGAATTACGCGTCGGCCACCTGATGGGCGTCCATCATGAAATTTCCTCGTGATCGCAAAAGTGACAGGAGAATATTTGCAGTAAAATTGTGCTATTATAGAGTGATTGATCCCTGAATTTCAGCCCTTTCCCGGAATTTTTGGGCTTTTATCTTTCGTTTAAGACCTTTTCCAAAGCCAAATGTTGTTTCATTTAGCCACACGGTCGAATCAACGAAATGCTTAATTTTCAGTATTTTGCTCGTCTTTGTCGTCACATGCACGTATTACCCGAAAACCTGGTAATAACATTGGGCAGTGTTGACTCCCCTTATACACTACACGAAAAAAAAACCATGTGCGTAATTGTTTTTATCTCTGCCTAAGCGGTCCGCGGGATATTTTTCTAATTTTTATCGGTCCACAGGTGTATAAAAGTTTGGAACGATTGAAATCTTGAAATAGAAGATTCGAATATAGACAAATTAGGACAAATACGCATACCGATATACGACAGTTGTCGCGCTGAATTACCTATTATTGTTTACACCTCTAGATTCAGTTTTTCAGACTGGTTTAACTGAGTTTCATAGAAAATCTGGGGATTCCATGAAATGGTTTGAGGAATTTTAGATCTTCGATTCATCATGACCTTGTGGTTTTAGTTTTACTTTAAAATGCAAGTGCATACATACTTGAAAGCGTTATCTATATAACTCAAGATTTGATGGTACATACGAGCGGAAACGGTGTTTACAGAAGCATTTGAAAATAACGTTAAACTGACGTTGTTGGGTATCACAAGGACACTGGATATTTTTTGAAAAAATAATATTAAATTGCATTAAAAATGGTAAGAATGTCACCTTACTTATGATGATTAATTGGTACTCCAAAAGTGTATACTCATTGCTTTCACGTAAAAGTGAAAATAGTACATTGATAAAGACATCTCTTTCCCACAGTGGATTAAGTTGTGTTAATAGCAGTTAAACAGCAAAGTGCAATCTTATTAGACGTTTACAAGTTTAGGGTAAATTAAAATTTACACATTAAATTTACACATTTAGGGGAAAAAGAGTAAAAATTTTAAACCAAAACAGGATCTTCTTATGCACGCATCTGTTCCAGAAGATCCAGAATATTATGATATTTTGAAAACCTTATGCTCAAACACATTAATAAGCGATTACAAAGTACTTGGTGGTATAACGATAATGCAAGGTAGTTTTATTATTGAAAAATTGCATCCTCTTCTTCATATTCCCAGCATTGCGTTCATTAATTGTTTATGTCTTCAGACGAGGAGGACGATATTGCACTCAATAACCACGAATGGTATATGTCAATGCTTATGAATAATATTATAAGTAGTACGACAGAGAATGAGGAAGCAAACGAGGGCCTTGATCATAACACTGGCCAGTCCAATGAGTTGGAAAAATCTGGTTCACCCAAAATATCACCAAAAATTAATGAGTTTGATAATCATGTAAAAAGTATTCAATCTAATGCATCAGTAACTGATAATGCATCAAAAGAACATGAAATGGAACCAAAGAATGAAGATGCATCTGCCGATAAGGATACCGCAGCCAAGGCATTAAAGAGGAAATTAAAGAAACAAAGGCAGAGGGAAAGGAAACAGAATGAAAGATTAGATACAAAGGAAAATACAAAAGCAGTTGTGGAACCATGTATACAGGAAACAAAAGATACTATATCTGGTGCACCATGTTTGGATAACGAAACAGAAAAATCTAAGGAAGATGAATCTCACAAAAATGGAATCTCCGATAATGACAAGGATGATGATCAAACTGATGATTTTGATTTTGTTAATAATGTACCAGCCTTTATGAGCACAGCAGTAAAGAAAAGTGTGAAAAAGTCAACAAGCATAAAACCGGAAAAACAAAATAGAAAAGTGATTCCTTCTGGGAGCAGTAAAGACAGTATTAGCGAGGAGTGTAACGCAACTTATGCTGACAATATGGAATCTCATAGAGAGAATGGGGATGATGAATTTATATTTGTCAAGGTATTTAATAAATCCAATACCGAGTTTGTAGTTTTAACATTGAAATAAAAAAACTTTAATTACGTGCATGTGTGTAAATGAATATAAATTTTTCATCCAAAATTAACATTCCAGGGCAAGCGTACTAAACAACATCAAATCTCAGAGGCTCGTGCAATCCAAGCGATTGAATTTATCATGAAGAACCATATACCGTTAGCTATCAAATGTTTGTCAGAAGCAATAGAAAGCGATCCGTCTCAAACATATCATTATGTTAACAGAAGTTTTTGTTATCTAAGATCAAACAAATATTCGCTGTAAGTACATACATTATATGTACAACCAAGTTCAAATACATCCATATCACATTATTTGCATACAAATTAAACGGCATAATGGATATTAGACAGCAAGAATGAAAATGCAAGAAATCCAATTTACCTTGCATAATTTTTCAGAGCAATTGCCGATGCGCAACACGCTGTGAGAAACTCTTCCGATACTAAAGTGTTATTAAAAGCTAAGGCTTTATTAGCGCAAGCTTTCAATGCTGTAAAGGTGATTATCTACTATAATCCATTCGCAACAATATTTTGAAGTAAACTTTTTATATTTTCTACAAACAAATTGCTTAACATATTTTGTTTACCAGGATTACGAACACTCGGAGAGAATTTTGGAAGAGTGTTTATCCCTGGCTCCACAAGATAAACATTTTAAAACGCAGCTGTTACGAATAAGAGTTCTGGGACTGATTAGCTTAGGATTTCCTGAAAGGATCTCAGTTTTAGCACTCAAGGACTCTAATACTATTTTGGTACTTGTTCATTTTTCTATAGTGTATATTTACATTTTAATATTAACACTTTTCTTAACATTAGGACGCAATTGATATCATCACGAAAAAGTATTCTGATTATGAAGGAAATTACTGTGATGGAGGCAATACTTGTATTTACAATGAAAATGAAATTTATTATTCTGATGATGAGGATACACTCAGTAACACATTGTTAATGTCTGAGATAGCACACAAGTACTTTTAATTATACTTATTTTGCAAATTTATATTGTAAAATCCTTTACAGATAGTACGAAATTGAACAAGGTGTATATACCAGAGAATTTGTTCATTTCAGGTTAAGTGTGCCCAACGCAACATAAAAGACATATTGAAACTAAGTATGTTACCTACTAGAAAAGAATGACTGTGAAAATGTAACATGATCAACAGTATTTTGAAAGACTGAGCATAACTCATATCTGAGGATGCTAATACTTAAGTTAAGATGTTTATTCTAATATTACAATTTAAGAAACGAAACTACATAATATGATGTTATGTTTATATTTTAATGGATTGCTGAAAATATATTAGTTAGGAGTAATGAGAGTGAGTTTAACAACTTGACCGAAATCATATAAATCGAATTAATTTCAATCTTGATTGCTATTTTGACTTCTTTTAAGTCAAAGTAACAATACATAATGCTTGAGGTAAGGATTCAAACCCGGAGTTGAAACGTCAAGTTTTATCAAATCTTGTAACGTGTAACTTAGTTTAATCTTCTAAATTTAATACCTGATTTGAACTTTTATGAATATCGTTTTTCGCACGAACAGTAAATACGCTAAATTTATTGAATTAATTTTTCTAAAGAATATTATATCTATTGATATATCTATATCTGTTGATATAGAATCCTATATCAACAGTATTTATCACTGGAAAGTTAGAATATTTTATCATATCAGTTTTGCAGATAGCGTCAGCGTCAAGAGGATTTATTATTTATACCTTATTCGTAGCAAACGCAATTTGTGATGAAATTTTTCAAAATTTTGTAATGCTATATTATAGGTAATATTGGTATATTCATTTGTTCAGCAGCGGTCAGTTAATTGGTTAACCATGTATACAAATTTCTGTTAGATACATTTTTTAAATTTCGTTCTTTTTATTGAAATTCGTCATACAGGGAACATGCGTAAGTTACATCTGTCGACGTGACGCCGTTAAATTATTCACTTTTCAGGGAATTGTGTTTAATCCACCGATTGTGCAACCCTCGTCCAAAAATCTGAAATGTAATAGCATTCAAATGCGTATATTACAGATCCAGTAAATTCAAAATGCCGAAAGTTAGAACTTCCATCCAATAACGAAGTTCCAACATTGTCAGAAATACAATCGTGTCTTGGTCCGTCACTAGCACAGATATTTTTTGACTATACTCATGAGGAAAAGAGGAAACTCTTAGGCTATACGCTTCCGTCGAAATCTACGAAAACATGTTTTGCGGGTAGCGATGAATCAAGTGGCGACACAATAAATTTGCCAACAAATAACGAAATTATTAAAGCAGACATACACCAACATATATTAGGTAATATCGCGAGAGAATTGGAGAAAGTATACGTAATTACAGTAGTATTATTCAATTATTAGAGTTAGGCCAAGAGTTACTTCAAAAATTCCGAAAGGAAACTGAAGAGAAAATGCGTGAAAAGACTGAACGTCAATTAGAAGAAAAGTTTCATATTTACCAAGCGAAGAAACGTAGAGAAGTTGAATTAAAAGCGCGAGAATTACACGTGAAATATGACAATTATATCAAAACTGTACAGCAGGAGCTACAAGCAAAACTTGAAGTAATAATTTTGTATCTAAAAGATACACGTGCTATCGGAAAAGTGGCAACTAGTTAAAAGAATACGATACTAAATCGCAAGTTATAGCAACTTAAACTACAATAATTTAAATTAACTAGGTTGAATGGGAAGATGCTGTTGCTAAATGTAACAAAAACATACAAAAAGCAGTCGTGCAAAAGCGAATGGACGTAACGCATGAAATGTTAAAAAAAATGCGCGTTGAAATTCGTTATGTTATAGAATCACTATACCGCGAGTTTGAGGAATCGTTTCGCGCGCAGAGAGAGAACATGATCGCTGATTTCAACGAAATCATGAGGTATTTGTATTACATGAGTTGTGATAGTATGGTTATTCAAATTCTGTTTGAAAATTTATGCAGGAGAGAACACGTTAAGCTGAATGAAAGTATGAAAGAATTTGAAAAAAAGACTGCCAGAGGTCTGCACATTCAAAGGCACGAATTGGAAATGCAAAATACTGCAGATGTAATCTACATTCTCTGTTTAGAAAGATTACGCAGCAATACGGAAAAACATGCGATACATACGTATTTCGAAGTAAAAATAACTTTATCGATTTTAGATCTATATCCTTTTTTACAACTAAAATTATGTATGATTTTCAAAATAAATCGTATGTTATCAGAAGCAAATCAGCGGTATGCAAGACCTGTTCGTTCGTTTAAATGAAACTATGAACGTGATGAAAGAAGAAATTATTAAGTGCCACTCGAAGAAAAAATTACTAGAAGCAGAAACTTCCGAAATTATGGAACAGTTCCAAAGTTTCATCAATTTTGTGTTTCATGCTACACCAGGACAGGCAGAGTTTCTACTACCATTAGAGTTACAACGATTAATTAAACCTAATAAAAATACGGAAGAAGAGAAAAATGCTTAGTTTGATGAGAAATAGTGGCAATTCGTTTCATGTGAGACAAAGTTGAATTACTGCAAATCTAAAAACGTGATCAAGTCGTATTCAACACGTTGCAAATTTGAATCGCAAAATACGTAGAAACGTAAAAACACTCACTTATACTTCCGTAACTTAAATTTCGTAACTTCAGTCCGTTAAGATATTAACATTTTTTCCTGTGCTTTGAGAAGGACGATACCATTCTGGATCCCTCTGAAGGCTAGACGCACGAGGATGATAAAATTCAGTTATCATAACAGACTTCATTCCAACTTTACTCCGGGGAACAGATGGATAGTCGTTAAGACGCCACCCATATATCCAACTTGTACAATCAGGGAAACAATAACGATTTTCTGGGCTTTCCTTTGCTCTACAAGATGCAAACAATCTTTTCAGTTAACTGCTTGAGATTATTAAACAGAAGCTGAAATAGACTAGACATAAATAAATAGGAAATACGATATTAAAAGTATATTTTGTAAATTTATTTTTTGAGATTATATATTTCATGACCATTGCTTTTTCATATTTTGCGTGAATACGCAAAAACTATTTTATACGTTAAAAATATTACTAGTAATTCGTAGTGATGTTTGTACACTTTGCGTTAGAGAAATGTATGTTATATGTATTTGTAAAAACCTTTCGAGAATATAGTTATCAGCTGTGATAAAGCTTGGAACACTCTTCTCGTACAGAATAGCTCTGACTTCAGGATCGATCGGTTTCATAATATTGATATTGATAGAATCATCGGGCTCGGGTGATCTCCAGTTTGGTAAAGGTTTCAAATGTATCTGAAAAAAAATACATATTATCAAAATACTTTGTAAATGCATAATTAATGTACATTGTACAGTCCAGTCCAACGTATTCTAAAAATGATCACGTACAATATCCGCACTCGGTTGTTTCCGCAATTGATCGGGAGTAAGCGGTGATATTTTAGTTTCCGTCGAAAGTTTCGTTTTTTCCAGGTGATCCAACAATCGTTGCTGATTTTTTAAAAACCATTTAATGCGTAGGGAGTGCTCTTTTTCCAACATCTCTGTATAGAACGACTGGCAGCGTGTATCGCAAACTCCTCGGCTAGCCATGACTTAAATTTGTTAGGAAATTGGATAAAGTTGCTGCGATTTAGAAATTACATCCGCCTAAAATTTCGATAAAATATACCTCTGAAGTAAGATTACTATGTATTATGATGTTTCAATGTTTATTTGCAAACGGTTTTCTATTTTTGTATAACAGGTAATGAAAAATATCTTCCTGCACTCTGATACTTTATAGAATCGTTTTATTTACACTGCTATTACATATAATACGTCTTAATGCATGTTGATCAGATATTTTAGTGGGCACTATTAACTTATAATGATACCAGTGGGAGCATTATTTTACAATCTGCATGTTGACTTAAAGAAAAAGTGTTTAATTTAACAATCAGGCATGCAGGAAAATGTCCGACTATCAGAAATTATCTTGTCATTGTGTAACTGATTCGTACATTAATTTTCACAAAAGTAGCCAACGATAATTAACTGTTCATTGCGGTTCGTTTAAATTCCTGGAACTCTTCAAGACTGAACTTGCAACACCAATCAAAACGTTATTACTTTCCGTTACGCGCAAACTGAGTACGCGGTGAAAAATTAAAAGTGATATATGCTACGGTTTGCGCAGAAATGAAGTTTGGAAAGAATTGCAATAAACGATCAAATGTCGTATAAGTTTGGTGAAATACATACTGTTATTTCTTATATGTATCTGGCGTAATACAATTTCGATTTGTGTGATCACGCGTATACAATTATACTACATTTAAAGTTGCGATTTTCCCTCCAAAAGTGCAAAAAAATGTACAAGTATTAAATGTTCGTAGAAACCAAAATATTCATAAAGAAAGCGAATATTTTCATAGATAATGCATAGGACACGAGCATTCCTGGTTCTGCGTAAATGTGAAACAATGCAATCGATAACGATGAGTGGTATTACAGTGTTGTAACAATAAATAAATATGGCGTGAAATATGAGTTTTCACATGATATTACTCCCCCTTAAAGTCAACATCAAATGACCCAGTAATCACAGCCATAGGAAGCAATATTGTGTTATATCATAAGATTTAGATTCGTGGTTGTTTATATTACAAACTGACTAAGGAGCGTTTCTTAATTTGTACTTGGGTAATCAAGACGAATTGTACTTATCGCACAATAACATTGCCATTTTTCTAGTCTGTTCTTTTATACTGTACACGTTTAATAATAACTTATCTACACTCGCCTACAAAATAATAACTTTACACCGTTCACGGTAGATCTACATGTTAATGTAGCAAATGATGTTTTAAATTCTCTTTTTATATGTCAATTCAAATCCACTTCGTTTTTACGTCACTCTTACCTAAAGTTTCAGGTGAAGATTGATATATCTTAAAGAAGTTACATTAGTATCGAAGCCAAAGCTTCATTAAATTTTTCTTGTATAAATATCAAATACCTAAGTTTTCACGTTTTTACTCAAAGCACATGAGACTTGTAATTTCGAATACGCGGGACAGGAATCTTAATTAAGACTTAATTATGCTACACATACTTTGTCGTTAATAATTTTTTTCACGCATCCCACTGCTCTCTTAGCTTAAATATATGGTACAACGTTGAAGTGGGCTGCAATCTATTCGTATAATATGTTACATAATCTAATTCACTAATCAAGTGGAGCATAGTCTTCAAATACATACAACGATTCAAGAGATGCTCGGAAATATTTCTGCTTTATTTTCAGCTGATTCGATATAATTCTAACGCATTTAAGTTTTCAACAATTTTTTTTGTACACTGCATAAACGTATTCGTTTGAATACGTTTATATAATTTATCAATGTCAAAGATAAATTTATGCAAATAAGCTAATATATTATGAATTACATTTCAACAAACGAACATATAAATTGAATCATAAATAGATAAGACGAATGCTGGATAAATATAACGTACCGATACTTGTTTTACGTACTGTGTCCACAAAACGTTTTTCTCAAAATCTCTACTTATTAGTACAATGAATTGTTTCACGTTACTTCATAGTGAACAGTACAGTAGATGATAGCAATTCCTCTCATTTCTATATATTGGATGGCAGCTAGCAATACGAGTAACGATCACTATTTATTTCTTGAAGTAATATTGCTAACTGATTAACTTCACTTTGTTCTTTCTTCAGAGTGATATATTATTTCAATCATAATTTTTTTCAGTAAAACTGGGTATCTATCAAAAATTAAAGATTTGATGTTACCAAAAATAACAAAATAGCAGCTATATTGTTTCCTTCGATATTATCGATCGATTTAAAACTTCAATATTTTTTTGTGGATGACAGTGATGTGTTTTCACAAAGTGTTATATTACTTCATTATTTTTCTTTCAGAAACATAACAAAAAATGGAATAATTAGATTGTATGCTGTAAATGCTGCTTCAAACAGTCATGTACTGAGGAAAGCTCAAAATGTTTGCTGTTACACATCGTTTACATTAATGAGCCTGCAGCCTGCACTTGGCTCATAGGTGGCTTTACGTGTTAATGTTCGTTTATTATGAATTATTATATACATGTAATAATACCGTAGTAACAGATGAATTAACAAAATATCACTCATCATCGATAAACTTTCGAAATACGAAAAACGGACACCTGTCCTTCACTCTAACAGTTCTTTAGTGCAAAGATGACGTTAAGGATTTAAAAACACCTAACTTGGAGTCACTTTAAGTAACACAGAAGTTGGCGGGTTATTGTTAAGATACAAGCTTACATCTTGAAAACGACTAGACCTAGTGGAACCACCCTGATTCTGATTTGCTCCAGTTAAATCATTGTCAGCTTCTGGTCCACAATGGCCGTCCTCTTGTTTTTCATGCAGTACGTACTTGAAAAATTCGTACCTATGTAAAATACAAGGTTAATGTTAATGTTATAAGGTTAAATTATGCTATCCTCATACGTATGATGCATTTTACAAATCAGCCACTTCTAAAATAAAAAAGAATTGTGCGCTAAAATCTAATATCATTTAAAAATCACAAGATTGTACTGTACACAAAGTACTATTTCAAAACAAAGTTGGAGTGATAATTGCAACAATAAAATTCAAAACGAAAGGAAAGTTTGGGACTATTATGAAGCATAGCATAATAAAGGTTAATATTGAAATTACGTTATAGACTGATTTACTACAATTGTATACTTACGTTGACCAACAAATAGTAGTTGCCGGCATTTGATAAAGGACCCGGGCGTTTAAACCACGGAAGTATCCACGAACACCTCCATAATTATAAACTTTCTTTAAAGCGTCAACCATTCCTTGTGCATGTATGCCGCTTTGTGTGTTCAAAACTGTTTTACAAACATCTAATGGTGTTGTAACTGCAGCTGCAATAGCTCCTGCTAATGCACCTGATAAAACATGGAATTTTATAGACAATTCCCTACATATGTATGCAGTGCACAAATTCTATAAACTACTACATACACACTTACCAGATACCATATGTGCTAAGGGATTATAAGCGTGCTGAGGATTTGTCAATGTCTGTGCAACCTCATAAGTAATGAAATGAATTATTTGGAAAGGCACGTTCATGGCCAATTGTGTCGTATAACTTCTGTAGAATGCATATACACCCTCCTTTTGGTATATATGTTGTATACACATCATGACATTTCGATAAGGAGAGTTATACATTTGCAATCGTTGTTTAACCACTAGAATAATATAATTTGATACCTTATTGAATTACACTTCTTAACATTATGAATTAACATAGATTGCTATGGTAGTACTATAACTTTGTTTCTATATTGTATATATGCATATATAGTTAAAAGATACAGAAAAGAATATTGTACAATTCTGCTGATTACGTTAGAATTACTATTGCAAAATTGTACCTTCCGCTGGGTTCATGATGCCATCATGAAGAAGTGTTGCTACACAACCAGCAGCTCCATATGCAGCAACGTTAAATTCTGAGTGTGGTCTTGAACTTATAAGTCTGTTTTTAAGAAATTCATAGCATGAGAAGTATAAAGCGTGTGCAGGTCCTGCACCAACCACCATGGCACTCATGCCACGAATTGGTCTCATTACACCTTCTTGTCGTACCATTCTACTTAAAACCGCCCTTATACCACCTCCTCCACCTGGACCAGGTACCAATGCTTGCATTCTTGTCTAAGGGCAAAGAAAAAATTACATTCCTATAAAAAATTCCTGCATAAAAAAATTATCAGGTGAATAAAGTCTAATGAACCTGCTTTGTTACATCTCTCTGTGAGTAAATAAAATCTTTATTTATACATGATAACAGCAAAATATACGAGATTCATCTTTAAGGAACAGAACGTATGATAGTGAATCCAGCAATTATTATAATCGGTTTTGTACGTTATCATGTCTCAAGTGCTAGCTTAGCCATGACAAAAAGCTGTTATGATATTAAGATACTCATGGTTACAGTGACTTGCAGATAACTGAGAGCACAGTGGTGATCAACTAACATTCTTTTAATAAACATCAATATCAATAGTTATGTTTGGTATCTGAATTTAGAAAACATGCTGCAAATTATAGGTATCCCCATTGCGAAGGTTACGATTAAAAGGTCAATGAACTTTATCATTTATTTTTGTTCATGTGTTATATACATTCAATATGCAAAATGTACATGTTGACACAACATATTAGCAAAAACGATCTTTTTTTCCATTTAAATAAGAAAGCAAGTATCTACATAGACTTTAGGCTGAAACCAAACCAAAAATAGAATCTACTGCAATAGATCCTAGAAACCTGTTATGTAATGGAAGTTTGAAACTCAAGTTCTGTGGAAGAACCTCACATATCTTGATTTTATCAGATATGTCATGTCGTGCTATATCTGTATGAGTATTACAGAGCAAATATGGCACTACTATTAGTACATTGTTCACCCTGTAATATTTTATAAGTATAACCTAAAGTGCACATTACGACATAACAGGTATGTCAGGAAATTACTGAGAGACCTAAAATACAATGGCAGTTACATCATCGCATGTATGAAAATACTTGTGTTATTTGAAGAATTACTTTATCTTTAAAACAGTTCTAAACCCATAAATGGATTTGTGACATATTTGTGTATAGATGCAAAGAAAATAGTTCCAATGTTCTGTGGTGGAAAGGACCTTATTTATATTTGAATGTGAATGATAAATAATATCAACACCCAAGGAAAATGTTATTAGAACATGAGCACCTTTTTTGACTGTCATTCTGACGAGTATCTTCGAAGCCAATGATTCATACAATGCGTTATCAGGAAGATCATTTAGCATTGATTAATTAATTAAACAAATCTCTAAAATGATTGAGATCAGGGATAGATGCAGTAAAAACTGTTACGACGAAAATATCCAATGTAATATGTTTACAATGATATTTAATCTCAAGATTCTTCAGAACAGAGTCAACGTTTAACGTTGATATAATAAAACGAATAAAATTTAATTCGTGAAATTCCGATTGTTAATTCCAGGCATCTTGAGAACCATATTTTCCTGTTTACCCGAGATAATAATGACGATCATGTGGCACAACGTGTTCCAAGATTTCTATGCGGAAAACGATGCATGTCGGGAGATTTCCTGCTCGTCATAAAGTGGAAATCCCACAAACTTCATTTATTTATCGTTATCCAATATGGAATGCATCTGCATACGTCGCAGTTTTAAATGTCATTGCATCTTCTAATATAACAGGAGATCGAATATCGGTCGTATCGCGGTTGAGGTTATGTAAAGTAACACAAAAAACGTGCGTGAAATAAAGTATTTACCTTGACACTGTCAAGTGGATACATCACGCAATGTTCCATAATTCCAGCGAATGCACCTGCTGTCATGTGTACCGCTACAGAAGTGGTGGGCAAACTTTCGTAAACATCCGCGTTCATGTCCGTTCAAGTACTTCCACGGGAATTACAATTCACGGCTTTCAAGAGCGGTAGGTCACCGTCGGCTCTTGGAAGTGGAGAGGCCTCGACGCGCTTCGGGCTGCCGTAGCCGAATTAGAAATTGGTTTGCATTAACGCGGCGACATTTATATTCGTGATCGTTGTAACGTCGTTCGTTTAATATAAATCGTGAATAAGGCTCGTACGAGACGACGATACGTAATCGTACTCGTTGATTGCGTCTTAATGGGGCCGTATTGGAGTTGATTGTCGTCGAAAAGGCTGCTATCCCCGATACGCAGGTTTACAACGTACAATCCCCCCACGCGTTCGCGATTCAGAGAAACTTCAACTGTATATCCATGTACGATTAATCCACTCCGAAAATGCAGGTGCAAAAGGCATTCACCTTAAAATCGCTTAATCGAACAGTCGTACAACTCGAAGCATACTGACATTCTTCTGGATATCGGCCACGAATGGTCACGAGTGTCGGAGACAGCGAGGTTAGGTGGTCGCACACGTGCCGCGCATGCGTCTTGTTCTACCACGTGGTTTGTACGTGCAGTATACTATTACTTGATACTTATACGACGACTTGGTTGAAGTTAATAAATACTTCTGGATGCCGCATATGCATGCATATGACGCTGCACTGAATTTCGTGGATAAAAATCGGATGGGTCACTCCAATTACATAAATTAATATGTAGAATTTCTCGTTACGCGATTCCAAGGCTCCCTTCTTTTAGTATGATCGTTCGTTACACTACAAACCCGAATCGGCGGTAGCACAGTACAGTGAATGTAATAATGTAGATATATACGTAATTACGTAACTTATAGGAAAAGGTTTTTGGTATAAAATGCAGGATTACACGAAATGCATGATACTGTTCTGCAAATTCTATATACAACCTAGATCGCATTACGTGTCATAGGCTGTTCGTTGAAATTCTAAAAGCGATGTGAAAATTGGACAAATGAATCAAATTAAATCTTCTACGAATTGAGGAAATTGGCAATGTACTGAAATTCGAATACAACACAATTGAACTTCACGATGTTAACGTATGTATATATGTATGTATGTATATACATTAGATAAAATATTTGATATAACCAACCTTGGTTACGTGGCCTCAAATTTAGCAAACCCATAAACGTGTATATGTATAATTATTACAATATAGATATTTTAGTTAATTAGATTACCTTTCTGTATATAGAAAAATAATTAAAATCTAATTAACTTAACCATCTACATTGTAATTCTTATCACAGCGTGGTACTCGTTTGAAAACTATTTCAAGCTTTCTTCTAGAAAAATCGTCTCTTTTCAAAGATTAAGAAATTCTGTCTGTTAAACAGTATAAAGCTTTGTTGCAAATCGTCGCGAATAAAATCGTAATGATATCCAACCACGTCGCAGATGTAACCGCTCGACGCAGCTATAAAATCGTGTGCATTTATATACACAATCAAGTTTATGTCAATCTATCGTAACATTCTAATAGCATTCTATAGCATTCTATAACATTCCAGACAATACGTGTTGCGCAAATCGCTAAAGATTGTGTATTCGTGACACACGGTAAACCGTTCGCTAGTTGTTCTATTTATAGAATCTCCAATACAATGTCTTTCATAAATACAGCGATTACGGGGATGTTTTGCTGTAGCTGAATCGATTTAAATAGCCTTTTTCTTTTATCTGCGATACGTAAAAATTGCAAGATAATTATACAACGTTTTGAATAATACACAAAGGTCTTTGATCGCGTTGCATATGGATTTTCGTGGGGACTCGGTTAAATGGCAAGGCCGATTGACGTAATTTCAACGCAGAACAAGTAAAAAGAAGACAGAATGAGTTGACAGATAACACTAACTTCCAATACATAACGTAGTTAAAACAAGCTGACAATGGACTTCTTTTATTGCGCGCCGTTCGAATAAATATTTTTCAGCCGGCGTACGTCGTACAAATGAAACACGTGTATAACGTACTTTGTGTGTAAATGCGCCTTCTAGCCGAACAAGTTTTAAAGTAATAAACATTATGAGTATCAGAAATTTGTTTTCATTGTTGAAATTAGGTGAAGGTTTCAATACGTATAAACCATTTAACGTGTATATAAAAATTCGCTTTATTCTAAAGCGATTGTATAGTTGTAATGGATTTTTATAAATCTTTAAGTATAATTATATTACATGTGGCAATAAATATTTTAAAAAGTTGGAAAAAATATTCTACAATATCTTCGTAGTAATAAAATGTAACATACTCATGTTTTATATACATATTTATACAAACTTATAGATATACAGAATTAAGAATACGCTTATTAATAAATGTAAGTAACATCTCTGTAAAAATGTATTGTTACAATTCCAAGTTGTTTCCCTTCTTGCTGTTCAAACGCGTATATTTTTCCATGAAATAAGATTGTATTCTCCACAGCTGTTAACGTGATGACAAAACAGATGACTTCCTGCATTGTATTTTACTCGTTGCTATTGTTTCATTGTCTATGAAGAAGCTACTTTATTTTTGCATTGCAAAATAATTATTTTTCTGTTCCATCACGTCTGCCGAACCTAACAGTTGAATATTTGGCAACCAAATACCATATGAAGTACAATTAGTGTTACTGACATTGGTTCAATGAAATATTCTTGCATTCTTAGAAACCAACACTCTCTTAAGATGTTATAACGATTCCCCCTTACTTTTATCTTATCAGGCCTATCGTTGCAGATATATTCTTCACCAATATATTGACTCAACGAATTGAGAATGCTTTGGAGAAAGCTATATAATAACGGTATCAAACATTTGCAAACACGCATAAAACTTTGTTCAAAGTATGAATAATATATCGTTGGTGTCAAGGAATGATAATGATGATTATCTAATTTCCCAAATTATGAGTTTTCCCGTGGACTTTCTTAATGCGTTAGTTGTATATGTAGATCAATCAAAATTTTACACTGTTCATTGCAAAGCTACGACTTATTTGTAACATGTTGAGCTTTACGTTGGTAATCAATGCTTTTTAGTAGAATCTATGTACAAGGAGTATAGTAAAAGTAATAAAACCGATCGTTGATATTTCATTTAGGTTGAATTAGCAATTAAATTAATTTCTTAAAAGTAAATGTCTTTATTAATTTTGAGAGGAATTTAAAAGAATGTACGAATAGGGCTTGAAATTATCGTGTTTTCCATACTTTTATGGATAACCGAGTATCACACTATGTTACAGCTGACAGAAATAAGCACCTTTAAAAAATGTTTGCATTTCCTCCAACATATCTCGCATGTTCTGCAATTTGTTAATACTGCCCTGGATTTAGTACCTAATAGATAATAATAAGACTGCGTCGCGATGAGTAGTTTCTCGAAAATTTTCATAATGTTTACAGTGATGTGCAATCCTAAATTCTCCTCCCAAACTCTTAGCAAATTTAACAGAAAGTAGCTTATTGCAAAAATATGTACATTACCGTCTCGAATCAACGATTACTTGCAACTTTGTCCAATGTATACTACAATACCTCGAAGAGACTCTGAAAAATCTTAATGAAACAGAAAGATCTTATGTGTGCCATCAGTTTTGAATATTAATTTATGAATATCACTTGGACACAATGGTATTTATATTATTCGAGTTCAAAACTATTCGCCACAAATACAATGCAAAGTATACTACTCGAAACAACAACTAGGACTTGCTTTGATGTTACATAAGAAGTAAGATGATTTAACACCTGAACCCATGTGCCACTAGCTATGCCTGGTTAGACCTCCTACTTCGGCGGGAAGAGCTTGAAAATAATGGACGTGGTTTGTACAAGTCATCGCTCGAATAACGTTGACTACTTCTATGACGGCTGCAATTATGTAATATTCAAGTTAGAAAATTAACGTAATATTAACATTAAAAATGAGAGTGCACACGAAGTAAAGTGTTTTGAGGCATTGTAGGAAAGTGTTTTGCAATATTTATCTGCATTATGTAACATTCAATAATAATAAAAGTAAGACAAAAATGCAACAATTAGTATAACATAATCAAGCAATATTAAATAGAATGAAATTCCATTTCTCAGAAAGTGGCCATACGAATTTTGTACATACATTTTGCTGGGATCTTTTTTAAACAGCACGAAGTAGATTTTGTTGGAAAATGAAAAAATACTATTATAGAGTCTGACACTAATGCATACCTCTTATCTTCCTTAATAAGATTAGATGATGGAATTTTTTCGCTGGTAGCAGATACATCGCTCTCCGGACTCAAAGGCATAACAAAATTTTCTCCATTTAAAAGCCCTTGTGATGTAGAAAAATTAGGTTGAACCCTTTGTTTCTTTGAAGCGATTAGTTTCCTCTTCTTTATACTATTCATAGCATCTTCGTTAGGTACATTTAATGCCTTGTTATGACCATCGTTGTTATTGTTGGAGTTATTCAATAGTATATCCGTTAAAGGGCTGGACGAATGTTTCCGCTTTGGTAAGGGTGGTGCCATAGCTTTTGGCATTGACGTAACAACTTGTCCCCCTAAACACATGATTATATCTTCCAAAGAGGAATTTCCTACTAGTTCAAACGATTCCAAAAAATTTGAGAACTTTTCAGATTTTTCGCTATCTGCTTTAAAAAACCGGCAATCTTCATTATCTTCATCATTGATTAATGTGGGTTCGCTATCTTCTAATTTCTCAATAGAAGAAGTTGCTGTACCGACTTCTGCTATTTTATTTTTATTTTCGTTTGAGCGAGTATCTTCCAGGGAATCCTCCGTGGACTTTGCAGACACAAATGTTTCATTGCCTTTCGAATAAATCTCACTGTTCTTTTTTACATTTTCTAGTGCAACTGGTTCCTCCATTCTTTTGTCGTGATCAGTTTTGTTAGTAGTGTGAAACGTTTCAAATTTGTTTGCAAGTTCTTCTTTTTCTTCTTGTTCTACTTTACATTTTGACGTACTTGCTCCTTGTTGAATTTCTTTATCTTCTGAACATTTCACACCTGCGGCTTCAATCTTTTCTGATTTTGCAGTATTATTATCAGTTACTGATGTAGAATCTGTTTTTATATTTTTGGAATCTTGATTATTGTCCATATCCAAACTTGTTGTTGGAACATCAGAATTTGCGTGTGGCACATCTTTTTCAGCTGGTTTCATAGTGGGAAGTGTTTCGCTTAATGATTGCTTTATACACAACTCCATATCTGATAGTTTTAATTTTAAATTTGAATGGCTTTGTAATAAATCCTTTGCACCTGCTTCTGTTTCTAACATTATTATTGACCTTTCTTCTAATGTTAGATTGGTATATTTTTCAGGATATGGCTCCTCATATTCTTCATCTGGTATTTCTATGATTTGAACACGTTCTTCGTCTGGTACAGTATCCAAATTATCAGTGTTGGTAACAGCATCGGACTGTACTGGTTGCTCTATTTTTTGTTGATTTTTCTTTTCTGTCTTCTTACTCTCTCTCAACTTTTGCTTCTCTATCTGCTTTCTGATTTTCATTAGTTTCTTAGCCTCGTGTATGTTCTTGGCAAATTTAGGCTTCTTGACTTTTAGTTCACCCAAAGAACTACTACTGTCATCACTAATCAATGGCCGCTTTTTTAAGGGCAAACTACTTTCGTTTGCGTCCAGCTCCATTTGTGCCATACGTATATCATTGCTCTCGTCTGTTTTGTATTCGTGGTGTGACTCTGCGTTAGATTTGTCAACCCTATAATTTGTTTCTACTGATAGTTTTAGGTCGTTCGTATGTGCTTCTTCGATACTGTCCGACGTTTCGCTGCTAGAGTTACTAACATGATTCGTTTCTTTGGGCAGATTTGATGCACCTGATTTACTATTCGTAACGTTGGAACTGGAGTTACTAGATTGTGAGCTTTTACTGCTCGATCCATTTGAACCGTCTCTGTCTGTCGAACGTCGATCATTAGAATTTTTCCTTAAACTGGAGTGATCATCTTTCGATCTTGATTTTTTATCATCTCTTCGTTTTTTATCTTTTGCCTGTGTGTCAGTCTTACTATCTTTTTTACTATCTATTTTTTCATTTCGACTAGAGCTTTTGTTTTGCGAATGATTCCTTGAATCTTTTTTTCCGTTTGCCTTGTCATTACTTCCTTTTACATCTTTCTTCACATCAGACTTTTCATTTTTGTCTTCCTTTTCGTTCTTTGATATTTTCTTCACATCCTGTTTTTCCAATTTCTCTGTTGACTCTGTCTTTGTATTGACATGATTCTTAGATTTAGTATCCTTTGATGTACGTTTTTCATCGCGCTTACACTTATCCTTTGATTCGCTCCTTTTTTCCTTTCCATCAAGAATTTTATCGGATGATTTTGTAATCTTAGTTTCATGGGAACTCGAGGAAGAATTTTTGGAAGTGGAATTTTTATGATCTTTCTTAGAAGACTTTTTATCCTTTGGTGAGTCCTTCCTTTCTTTATTCTCCTTATTTGACTTGGCTTCCTTGTTGTCTTTGTTTAATTTTTCTTTTTCCGTTAATTCTTTTTTCTCTCTAAGCTCCCTAATTTTTTCTTTGTATAGGTCTTTCAAATCTTTTGCCTCTTTATTATTGCTGTCCTTTTTTTCTATTTCTTTTACTTTATCTTCTTTTGACTTATTCAGATTATCCTTGGTGCTTTCGACATCCTTTACTTTGTCTGTGCTTTCTTTTGTTTGATCGCATCTATCTTTCGACTTGTTTTTCTCATATTTATCATACTTTACGCTATTATGACCTTTTTGCCTCTTTTTGTCATTACTTTTGTCCCTGTGATGCTTTCCATCCTTGAAGTGATTTTTCTCTCTTGACTTTGATTTATATTCACCATCTCTGACTTTTTCCTTGTTATTTTTATGTTCATATTTATCTTTTACAATGCTGTCTGTGGCATCACGAGAGTTTTCTTTAGAGGATAAATTATTTTTGATGCTTTTAGAATCCTTAACATCGGAAACATCCTTAGTTTTATTCAATTCAAAAATATTCTTAGCATTCTTACTTTTACCAGATTCAAGATCTCTGACTGCTTTAAAATTGTCTTTAGTAACTTTCACATCACACTTATCTTTATTGACTTCCTCCTTCAGCAAATCGTGTAACGGCGTGGAAGCATGATTCGAAGATCCAAAATCTGTTACGATCGATAATCGTGAGTCAGATGAAACTTTACTGAGTTGGGAATCTTGATTACTATAATCAAAATTATCACGCGATAGCTCGTTACAAAAATCAGGACTTCTTGATCTATGGCTGGTTAGCTCTGATATGCCTGATAAGTGCGAGTCATTAGAAATATTTGATTCGTTCAAATTCATAATATCAATTGGTTCGAAAGTTGGACTATCCTCTTCTTCCTCCTCCGTCTTATCATCTGACTTTCCAGACATATTTAAATTTAAATTACTACCAGTCTTATTTAGAGTTTTGCCATTTTCATCCAACACCTTTTCTTCCAAAGACATCTGCCCATTTTCAAAACTGGCATCTTTGCTTTTCTCGGTAGAGCTTTCCTCCTCATGTATCTTATGCTCGTCCAAAGATTTTACGTTTCTTGTCAACTCGAGATCTTCCATTCCATCCACAGATTCTAATGACACATCTTTTAGACTGTTTTTGTCCGACTCTGGTGAGACAGGATCTAAATCTTTGGGTAACAAGTCTTTAAGGCCACACGCACCATTCCTCTCTCTAGTCTTGGGTCTTTCTATACCCAGAAATTTGTACACTACGTCTTCTATCTGAGGCATAAAGACGGAATAGACTTTTGGATTTACTACTTGATCTACTATACGCTCTACGCCAGCATCCAAATAGGGTGCCTCGTGAATATGTTTGCGTAAAGTTTCCCTCAATTGATTTTTGTTTAAATCCGGTTTCCATGGCTGCTTGTCAAGAAAAGAATTTACAGATCCTTCGACTCTGGTACGTAAGTTCTGATACGCTGGCTGCAATAAATTAATGCAGTTATTAACTGTTACGTTATTTATATTTCGGATGTACTTGTATTAATATACCAGGAATATTAAAACATCCAATCGTACAACAATAGTGTATAAATTTTTCAGTGCTATTTTAAACAATTATGACGCTACTTTCACAGCGATACAAACGCTTTCGAGAAATCAACGAATTATTAAAAATACATTGCGTACCTTAGTATCAACATCAGCGATACATTCTTTACGAAATTGATCAAAGATCCCTTGGGATTTAACTTCACCCACGATGTGATCCACTAATCGTGGATCACCCGCTAATAGCGTGTTGGACAAGCCTAACTCCATATTAAGCAGAGAGTTAAACGCAATTTTAATTCACTTGAACACTAAACAATTACTCATGTTTTACATCGAAGTCATTCCGTGAGACAATACGCAGCCATACTCGTGAGTTAGGTTAAATCCTATATCTGAATAAATATATCTGTGTAAGTGATACAGTATCGCCAATCTTTCGACTTTTGTTTATAGGCAATCAGGGGCACCAAACTTCCAAACACAAATCGAATCTAGGGAAGCAAAGTGACTTTAGCCTTCTCACAACTCAAATCGGTCCTCGTCACGAGCTTGAGAACTACTGATACCGATCACCTGCGATCACCTAAAAAATTGTATGTATGCAGATTCTTCGGCATAGTAATTTGTTTGGTGTCAAGTGCTGGCTGCTCGTAATTCTCTCGGTATTTTTAGTACTTGCAATTATATAGTACTATTCCTCATAGCGTAGATCCGATTATCACATAGTTATGAAGAGAGTAATTCTTTTCTTGAATGGGACTGATGTAAATGGGAAGGTACGTCAAATTTTCTGCGTACAAATAGATCGTTTTAATTCATTTTGTTTGATGTTTTAAATGAATTGATTGATTTATCAGTTTTAAGCGTTTCGCGATATATAAATAGTAATTTGTACTGTTTTTCTTTATATCCTTTCATCCGCGCGCGCTGAAATTTTAAACGACTTAGGTTTCTTCGTGTTGTTTTCTTAGTTCAATAATGATTTCTGACATTTCGATAAAGACATTACACGTACTTGTTTTGGTAGTGCATTCTCATTAGGAAGACCTGTAAGAAATTAAACTAATTTGCAAATTGTTATTTGCTTGTGTCAGGTATTTATGGTGACTCATTCATTGGATGAATTACTAGCTGCTGCTAGTTCAAAGTTTCAAATACTTGCAAAAAGAATTTTTACTCCTCAAGGTGGAGAAATTGACGATATTAAGCTAACCCGGTAAAATAATTCATTTACTGATGAAAAGAGTACATATATATATATATATATATATGTTTTCAGTTTCATGTTCAAACTGGTTTTCTTTCATTTAAGGACCTTTTGCCATAAATTTCATGAAAATAAATAGCAGTGGTACGAGTCTTCCTATACAAATAACTTCAAGGAAAGATCACGATTCTTTTACAGGGACGACGATATCTTATACGTTTCAAAAGGAGAAGATTTTATTTCTAAGGATAGGATTTGCAATCATAGCCATTTAAATAAAAACTCAGAATGGATTACTTTGAATGTTGGTGGGAAATATTTTACAACGACCAGGGATACTCTAACGAAAAAGGAACCAATGAGTATGTTAGCCAGGTAAACGGATGTTACATTAAATTCCATTATATTATTTGTATAGATCATTTATTTCGAAATTTACAATGAAAACTTGTTTATAGGATGTTCACAGAATCTGAAAACAACGAACATATAATATTACCAAGTCGACAAGACCATAATGGTGCTTTTCTGATCGATAGAAGTCCTTTGTACTTTGAACCACTCTTAAATTATTTAAGGCACGGACAGATAATATTAGACACAAATGTTAATGCAGCAGGTAATATTCTTCTAAAGTTTGATACTTTTTGATTATATTGGTCTGGCCATACACGTTGTTGTTTGGCTGCACGGTAAGCCGGTGATCTGCACAGGCAATGAGCTCTAAAATGTTCAGGGATACCGTACGGCGAGCAGTTGGGTTTCACCCCTCAGTTGACCTCATCACAGCCTGAAAACCTACAACTGAACCTTAAAATTTTAACAATGTAATTTAGGAGTCTTAGCGGAGGCGCGGTTTTATGGAATAGAAGGTGCAATTGAAATATTAACACCAATGGCCAATGAAGAAGGTCTTCAGAAGGATGGATTAATATCTTTAACTCGGAAAGACGTACTTAAAGCTATCATGTCAACACCTACCAGTTCGGAACTCAGATTTCAGGGAGTTGATTTTGTTGGTGCTGATTTGTCAAAGTTAGACCTTCGAAATATTAACTTCAAGGTGATTTACAGGGCTTATCGTTAATCTAGATTTTGAATAATTCTGCATGGCACAAGTCAATATCTCGGGTGTAAAATTTTTTTTTTAGTATGCCATCATGCGTGGTTGTAGCTTGGCAGGTGCAAATTTGTCAGGTTGTTGCTTTGAACGAGCTGACCTCTCTCATGCAAATCTACGTGGTGCACAACTTGTATGCGTAAGGATGCCATGCGCGAATCTTGCAGATGCAAATCTTTGTTCGTGTAATTTTGAGGATCCTTGTGGCCTAGCGGCAAATATGGAGGGTGTGAACCTCAAAGGTGCCAATCTTGAAGCTAGTAATATGGCAGCGGTAAATCTTAGAGTAGCAACCCTAAAAAATGCGATCCTTAGGAATTGTGATCTCAGATCGGCTGTTTTAGCTGGTGCTGATTTAGAGGTGAATTTTTAATATCCGATTTAAATTTCATCAGTTTTTAAGAATGACGATCTATTCTCATTACAGTCCTGCGATCTTTCGGGGTCTGATTTGCACGAGGCAAATTTGCGTGGAGCAAATCTGAAGAATGCTACGTTCAAACTGATGTTAACGCCGTTACATATGTCGCAAACGATACGATGATATTTATTAAAAACATGTGATATTTATTTAATTCGTAGAATTAAGAAGTTAAATGATACTGCCCGAAACATGATATAGCTACTTTTATATATTTTGTAGATGACATTTCGTAAGTAAGACCTAATACAACATAATGATACTATTATTTTTAGATCAAATAATGGAATTGGTTCAAGAACTGTTGCATTGTATGCATGCAAGCACTATAAGTGGCAATGCATTATTTATTTACACACGCTGTATTCGAGCGACACATCGACATTTGTATATACCTCTAAGTATACAATGTGATCAGCTTTTTACTTGCAAATATTGTTGTTTCTTTTCTAGTACCTGAATCCATACGCTTATAGAAATAAAAAAACAAGTAACGCCGTGTAAGAAAGACACGAGTGACTTTTCTAAGTCTGAAAAAACGACTCCGGGACAAAAATTTGCACACAGAGTGAAAGTAAACACACGGACTGATCTTGCAATCAGTATGTATGTACACACAAACACAGGTGCAAGCTTTATATACGATGTATTTAGGTTTTCAGTAATAAATATTACATCCGCAGAAATCCTGCGCAATTCTGATGCATCTTCCGTTTCACGAATACGCGTTTTACGAATAAGTACTGCATGCTATGCGCAAGCAAGTTAACTATACGCGCTACGACAAGCTTTAAGCTGTTCATCGGTAACTTCTCCCAAATTTCACAAATTGCATCGTGTATATCTATTTGTTAAACATCTGGTATACTGAAAACCTTGTGAGTGGAAAGCGTTCGCCAAATTGAATTTCCCAAACTTGGACCGGAGACTATTTATACGCGCGTGTGTAAGCCCGGATGCACTTTACACACGGATGCAACCGGAGAGAACAAGCGCGATCTGCAACTCGCGCGTAGATTTGTCCTAATCTCGTTTACCGAAGTCCTGCGACATTCGAGAGTTACCTGCGTCACTAATGAAATCGCTTCAACGAGAAAGCATTGGTCGTTACCGTAGATATCCCCGAGGCTGAATTCTGCTTTTCACGACAAGACCCGTTACGATTCGATGGCGTATATTCGTCTCTGTGCTTTCCTAATGAACATTTTCAGCCAAAAAGAATGCGGAATTGAATTCCGATACAGTGTAAAGTAAATTAACAAGATAATTTAATGGTAGATATATGTTGTGGATCCATTTGGTACTGTATCATATTTATTTTCATTGGTATTTTATCATAATCGATTAAAGTTTAAATTATAACTATTGAAAATATAATGCACTTGGCCTTGATTCATAGAGTCTTCAATCTATGTCGAGAGATTTCGTTTTTCGTTTAATACATTTTATTAACGTTTTCTATAGCTATGTGCGTATTATCCGCACGTGGAGCCGATGGCAGACTGAAATTCAAGGATTCTTGGCAAGATGCGAAGGTGAAGCGTTTTAATGAAAAAGGATGTCAAGTGACCGTTTTGATGATAACAATGCTTTCGAGAATACTGACCCCGACTTTCTCTGCATCGAAAAGACGATTTTCTGCAACCCTTTCGGCCATCGGAAGTCAGTTGTTAGCGTCGCGATCTTTTTCCACCCCCTTCTTTATGACCCGTGACAAACGCTTCGCGTATGCGGTCATATTTTGGATTTCTTTGATGTTGAATTACAAAGCCCGCTAACCATTTTAACGAACGGTCTAAGGTGCAGTGTAATTGTACTACGGAATACGAGCTCTAATATCTCGACTATGCTTATAAGACAGGGGCTCTCAGGATTCAAAAGAAGCCGTTAAACGACATAGGATTCAATATTTAATTTTAAAGCATTGTTATCATTAAAATGTAATTATTTGAAAGATATCACCATTAAGAACGACGACATTTCATTTGTTATCAATTCGATCATCCGCGTGGAGTTGTTAAACGAGGGATGGAAACTTTTAAAACGACAAATCAGTTTAAAAATTAGGATTCAGAGGCGGTGGGAGTTGAGAGCCGTCGTTGGAACATAATACTATATTGGAGGCTCTATATTCTACCGTATGAAATTGCATAGGTACACTAAATAGTAGCACTTTAGCACGACCTTCCGCTAATAAGATCTTTGGAGTGATACTCTCACCAAAGTGTTTAAAGTTGAACGTTAGGTCTGATGACTACCCGTTCGCACGTGGTGCTTTGCCTACGTGTATATATTTCTCGCGATATAATGGGATTAGATTTTTTGTGAACGTCCGACATCAAGATTTCCTAATATAATTTTTAATAATTTCCGCGGGGTTGAACTTAAATCTGTTTAAGTGTAATTATTGATTCAACGAACCTTGTTTCAACAAGGTGTATCACGAGGGATCGTGTCTGTATCTTAATACGTATTCAAAAACTGACCTGTCAGAAGTTAATTGCGCATGATTAGTAACATCGTAATAGGCTTCCGGAACAGCGTGAACATTTTCTCAGTTCTCAATATCACGCTCTACATAAATTCTCGAGGACCTACAACTTTTTCAACATTAACATTCCCTCAAAATATTAAAAACAATTCAAAACTCTATCAACGTTGATCCAAACCAATTTGCGCTATCTCAACGTCAGCCTCGAATCTACCAAAACAACGGACATCCGGAGGTTCGAGTAAAGGTGAAGGTTGCCGCTTTAAGAAGAGTTTAAGATCGTGCACGCAAGGGTACATACATACCGGCCCGGAATAAATTCTCTTGAAAAAAAAAAAAAAAAAAAAAACCAACAACTTCAAACACCGAAAGCAGGTAAAAACACGTACAATCTCGGATTAGAAATTCTAGGTATTCCAATGGTAGCAATCGACTCGAACGATCTCGAAATTGTATTCGGCGTATCGGCAAGGGTGTCCCTTACCGACGACGCGACGGTCGAGGTCGGAAGGTCAGATACCGTTCGCTATTTAGAGCAGGACCTTGGTTTCGTTCTTATCTCAAGGTGTATGAAAGAGCGGCACACAGTGCGAGGAGAAAAAAAAAGAGAGTAAAGGGAGAATGCACCGTGGTAGGCCTACACGCGATGTCGTGTTAGTAGCCAAAGATGCAAGGGAAAGTTGCTCGGGGTACAAGTGGTCACGTACCGGCTTTGTCAGACGGTTGCCTATCGACTCGGTTGATCTAGCCTCGAAAATTCTACTTTCTCAAGCACGCCGTTTTTCTTCTATTCCACGTGGACCGCTTCGGTGACCAATTAGATTCGAATCCTTTTGTGTTAATTTCTTTTTAATCCCACCATCCTTCGCTCTCAGTTTATCGGGCAGCGAAGTGTTTCTATACTCTTTTGATCATTCCTTTTGTACCACGGTCAACATATTAGTACAATTACGTTAGATTTTCGGGAAATCCTTTGTCGATCTTCTGTTTGTAAAAATGTATTTTTTAAAATTCATTTACAGTATGAAAGCTACTCCTGTGTCATTCCGTTAGATCAGGTGGGATTAAGTTTGGGCTCAGCCTGTCTGCTCTCTTCTGTTTTGTATCACTAGGCTTAAACGACGGAGACGGGTAGAACCGAGCTCGAACTGGGACAAACATGCATTGGATCTTCATCGAGTTTTATTGATCATTATATTATAATGCTTTTCTAATCAAATAGTGTGGACGCGTTTACTAATTAAACAAATATATGCGTGGTTTCAGATTGGGATTAGTCCAAAGCTCTTTGAGTGTTATTTTTTTAAAGGTGGGACAATGGTCGATTGCCGATAGGCATTCTCGTCTCTCAGGACGTGAGTTTCATATCCGTTTTGACCCGGATATCCGGTGTGCTCCGTCAAATCGGGGCGCCCGGTATAACTAGGTAACCTGGCTCATCACAGCCCATTAGCTGTGCGGTCTATATGTATTATGGGTATAGCCTGTTGCAGAATTGATTGTCGCCGATCTATTTGACGCGCAGGGTTTCCGATCTGCCTCGCCGTTTACTTCATCCTTTTCATTTTCCGTGATCGCTTTTTTTCTCATTTTTTTCGTTTTTTCTAATCGCTCAAAATTTGTAGTAGCACAAATTCAAGGGAAATATAGATCAACGAAAAGTGATTAATTCGAGAGATTTCTATTATTATGAACTATTAAGATTTCAGTTCGGTTTATACTTGTTTAAAGTAGTATTGCGTGCCATAAATGTTTATAGACATATGGTTAATGTTTAAGGTCCGTGAACGTAGTACGTAAACTGCAGTAGGTGTTTATTTCTCATTAGAATAATTAGTACATACTGTGTATATTTATGTACACGGGTACACAACATATCTAATTAATTGAGTATTAATACAATATGCATTTGCTCCTATTGTACCGTGCGTTTCGAAACGGGATTTTATTAAATTTCAATAGCTCGACGTTCGAATAGTTTCGAACGGTAATGTTTCGATTCATAGAACGAGTGTTATACAATTTCCGTTATGCACAAATGCCTTCCTTTCGCATAATTATCCCTTTCGATACGGCTTCATCTTTGGCCACTGTGCCTTCACTGCTTGTAAGACTTTAGTACCGAGAGTCCAGAGATACTAAATCGTACGGTTGTTGAAACATATAACAAAACATCTCAAAGTTCGGAACCAAGTAGATTACAGTTACGCGCTCGATCAAAGTTACGAAACCTGCGGGCATATTTTTCGGGGAAATACACAAATATTTATTCTAAAGTTGCAGGTTGTAGCTCTCAATTTCTTCGCCAACAAGTTACTTTGAAAGTGTGAACTTTGATCGTTACTTTAACCGACCGTTTATCCGGCAATTGCTTGTACGAAATGAACTCTTTGATCCTTCGCCGCTGTTTATTTCGTCCTGAATTTACAGCAATGAATCAAGATAATAAACAATAACGTTAATTCCTAAGACGCGTGTTCGCCCTTTCGGATCGTACGTACAAAGGTGATCCAAATTTCGTAAATATTGAATTAATTTCATCGGTGATTAACCTGACAATCGAATCATGTGTAAATCGTACCTGGCAATAATCTTACGAGTGTCATTTTATAACATGGAATTATCTGAGGGATGAAATTGGTGAAAAATGTTTTATTAAACGTAAATTGTGACATTTTAGTTTGCAAAATTCGGTAATCTGGGGGTATGCTGAAAATTTCATTATATTTTATATTGAAAATCTCTGGTGTAGATCAGTGACACTGCAACAGATGCGTATTATTAATTCGCACTGATAATAATTTAATACCTACGTTAGAATTGTTCGACAAATATGTTATTATATTTCCTCTTAGGCGTTTTTTTGCGCGTTTTACTGGACGGGGATGAAGTCGTTAAGTGATAATGCAATAGAAATCTGAGGCGCAAACGTTAATCCAAAGTAGTAGACAAGAGCATAACAAATTTATGGCTTGCGAAGTATCACGGTGCTATTAGAGACCCACGTTTCAACGTGGCCGCTGTTGTTTTTACGGGTTGCGAAACTTCAAGTTGGAATTACGTGCGCGCCGCAGCATGTAATTACCTTAGCACGGAGTTATCATCATTTTTCTTGAGGATTTAAAATTCTCTTGTTAACCGACATGCCAGGGAAACTCGGCGATGAAAATTTGTAAAATAATTTTCCATCCAAAATATCGGAATACACGATGAGTATAAATTATAAATCCCGTCCGACGCACGCCAATTTAATTAACACGCTATTCGTCTCGAATCAAATCCCTGCTATTATTTCCGCTAAACAAACGCTAAGTTTAACGCCGACGTTAAGTTAACTTTGTATTTGTCGCTGGGTATCAATGTTCATTCTATAACCGCTGGAAAATTAGATTCTACAACTGGAGGACATATTATCACGCCGGAGAGAATAATCGGTGGGTAGAACGAATTTATTTGTTCACCAATCAAACGAGTAATCGCATCGAATAACGTGTTTCGCGTATTTTATTCTTCAACGTGTCCGCTTAACGCTTTAATCCGTCCTCTCCTCCCCCTGTATTTTGCCCCAACGTCGATATTAAAAATCTTCTTAAATCTCCCATACGAGGGAGCGGGAATCATATTGGCGAAACTCAATTTTTTATATATAATTTTTTAACATACACCCCTACGATTCTTTCCGCCTCTCGTACCCGCCGAATCGATTTCTTTCGAGACTTTCTTTTATTACTCGACACCTCGTCGCGCAGTTCATCCGCGATTACTCGGTGTCCGCGATATTAATTGCCAACACTCTGTACGGATTGAACATTCCCTAATTAACGCGCATGGCCGGTTTACGAGGTGCGATGATAAATTCATGGTACGCTCTACTCTTTACAGCGACATTCATTAACCCAGCCGGGCGGGATGAAAAATGCAGTGACCGCACAGACGCGGGGAAAGAAGGTTCCGGGCTGGGTGTACACTGGTGCACGAAAAAAATGAGGAAGGCAAAAAGAAATGGAAGCCGAACGAATGACAGAGTAGGGTAGACCGAAGGAGGAGGCTAGACTGGGTTTGGATAAGTCGACGGTAGATAGAGTTCGGTTCAGATGACAGCGGAGATTCAAAGTGCGCGGCCGTCTTTACAATTTCTAAAGGGGTCCCGTCGCAAAAATATTGCACAAAGGGTTGATTTCTCCTTTGAAGATGATTTCGCATTACTTTGGCTGATACGAAAAAAAAAGATGAAAGATACTCCACGGAATCTCCTTTACGTAAAAGCGTGGCGCAATATCAATAATTCATCGTCGTGGCTCAAAAGACTCGAGATTGAAATCGAAGCCGAATTCGATTTACAAATCAATTCGGGGAGACGTCAATTTATCGGAAATCCAAATACGGCAACGTATTGCGTACTCTGTCAACTTTATATCCCCCAATGGTTGTCCGCTCGAGCTGGCGGAAACGTACGAGCAACTTTTACCACCGTCTTCGCGACCACTTTCAGAGGATCGTTAAAAAAAAAAAAAAAATTACCACGACGGTTATAAATGCGAATTAAAAAATTGTCATACCCCCTTGACAGAGTCGTTAAAATCGTTGACACGCGTCTCGTTTCGCGAGCGATCTCGGCTGAATCGAGCTGAACGGACCAAAAAAACAAAACAAAACAAAACAGCAGAAAGGAGAGGCTGTATTTCGATATCACGGGCGTCGAGGATAACGACGAGGACGGTCGTTCCGAGGGGTTGGAGGGTTGGTAACCCGGGGGGGTTGGAAGCCACGGCGGCGGCCCGTAGTGTCTCCGTGGACAGCAGCAACGGCGCCACGCAGCCTGTCGAGCCACCCTCGCCGCATCCTGCGCACAACCCGCAAAACCACCCTTCGAGTGATTTTCCCGCGCTACCCCAACGTGCATTCGATTCGACTTGATTCTCCGGGCTCTTCAGTTTCGCGCGGTCGGAGGTGCAAGGACGTCGCTCGCACGTGGGATTCAAGAAGGGGGTTCAAACTCGCGGGCAAGCAGGGATTCAACGAAGGAACGATTCCCCCGTCGTGATTTCGCGATAATTAGGATGTCCGTTTTGGGAGGCCCGAAAGATTCGCAGGGGAGTGCGAGACGAATCTGGAGAAATTAATGGGCCAGCGGCGAGGGTTCGCGATGGCAGATAAACCTGATGGACGGTTATGAAGTTTGAAAAGAAAGTTGGCATCGTACGAGGAGGTGGGTTTTATCGCGGGTATTAATGGATGGCAATTGAGGTACGTGTTGATTGTGTATGGAATCGCTGTGAACGGAATTGTGGGTATAATGGAAATTCATTGGTTCGTTTAACCCTGCGTGACATGTGACGGAAGAATACGTGTGCTGGATGACAGATACTCCGTAATACATATTATCGTAATTATCAAACGTGATCTTTAAATGACCGTTCCATATTAATGGAAATCCTTGTAAAAGATTTGTTCGTATGTTCGGGAAAAATTGTATTTGCAATTTATAATAAAATATTCGTTAATAATCAATTTTAAATCGCGCGTCCGAAACTTGTGCTACGAAAGATTTTACGGTTCATCGAATGAGTAAAAGAAGAATATAACGATCCTTTAACGTCAAACGAAACGTTGATGAAGTACGGTGCTGTGGCGTGAGATTGATTTGACATTTCGGTGGTGAGCTCTCAAGCTTTTTACATCGGTTGCAACCGTGGAATCGTCACGGCGACGACATGCTCCGCATCGCGATCACGCACGATGTACTGGCATTCGCGTGCTGATTCGGCCTGCCAGATAAGGGAGAAACATCCGTTTAACTCTTTTGCCGGCCACGTTATCGCTCATTAAGGTAAGTTGCCCGTCGAGACAACCCGTGCTTCTTCTTTTTTTTTTTTTATTGCACATTCACCCAAGATCTTTTATTTTGATCCTACGACCGATCGCGATTATTGTTTTACAGCGAAGACGCGTCAATTTGCAATTCGGTATTTTGAAAAGCGTTTCGTGGAAAACCTAATCTGATTATGCTGTACATACACCTTTTGTATTCGATTCAAAATTCTGCGATCGGTGGTTTATATGCGAGGTAAGATATTTTTTTCGCGCGATTAATCAGCATTGATAATCGAGCGGGATTTCGGATTATCGACTTCTCGAGATTTTTCCGTACTCGCCTGGACAGGAGTTTTGACACCTCATCGATGCCTCTTAACTATCGGATCTAGCCGAGAAGCACTACGAGGGCGCCTATACCTAAATCCCTTGTTTAGAATTTTAATGACTCATTATATGGGAATTGGAATACTATGGCGCGAGAGAGGCACGTGTCTGCTTTGAGAGTTACCTTCGATTCGTTACGTGGGAACGCGCAAAGGTCGCGTTGAGGCCTTATTACGGGTTAAAAGCGTACTTCCCTGAGCACCGGTGATGGTACCTTGAGCCCCGCTGTTCCGTGTAATTAATTTCCCATTCAATGTTCGATTACATTGAATGGAGCTGGAAAGCGCATCAAAATCCAATACACCCCGGTGCCATTAACACACACAGGGGTTGCATTATCGCCGCGTCAAAGTCCACGCGTTTCTCGCGTCTTTTGTGCCGAGAAAGCGGCGCGCTAAAAAAAAAAAGTCAATCGCACTCACGGCCCTGAGTCAGACCCTTTTCCATATAATACAGGATAATGCGCGATAAAACGTTGCCTCTACCGTCGAGGGGTGGGAGGGGGGGAGGGGGGGGGGCGTAAATTTATTGCCGCCTCTTAATTGAAAAATTCCCGTCCTTTTTCCGAAAGTGGAACAGAATTTTTCTCACCGCTCCTGGGTGCCGGCAATGTTTCTTCATCGTCCGAGGTAAAGGGAGAGAAAGAGAGAAGTATAATACAATAATACAATTCCCGTGGGTAGAAAAAATGCGCGGAATTCGAGCGCTTTTGCATACCGCATTTTTTAAATTCAAGTATTACAATTCGACGAATGCGCGCGTCAAGTACTACCCGTTGCGGAGAATTGTGGTCTTTTTTTTTATCTAGCAGTGAAGTGCGGGCGGGAATAGCGGTATTAATTAATCAAATTTCCTCTCTTTTCGCGATAGGGGTATTTGCAAGGAATTTCCGCGGAACGAAAATGGGTTAATTTCTTACGTTTAATTTTTAGTGCTTCTGAAACTCAATCGGTGACTGCGTGCAATGATTATATTTAGCGATCGCATAATGCAGTGGCCTGGTTCTCAACACCTATTTAGTGATCAGCATCTCCTTGAAAAATGTCCTTCTATTTCTTTATTTAGGAAAAAACGTTTTGGGTCAATCGTTAGGGTACAAACTATCATCGAGCCACTGTACGTTTATCTATCGATATAAATCCTTTTCCCCTCGAGTAACGACGTATTGTATTAAACTTGTATAACATTAAAAATATATCGATCGTACTTCGGTTAGAAAAGATTCTCGATCGTTGCTACATATACATTTGTTGTATGTTTATCCTTCCGTGAAATCTTGATACAACAGTTTCTTGTCGGAAACAAGCATCGCGCGCTTACGGGGAACGATGTTAGAAAAACAACTGTTACGCCGATGCACGAAAATGTCCCATCCCCCCGCACCTCGTCCACGGTTTTTACATGGACACCGCTTTGTTTCGAAATCCACCTGCGACCGTTATTTACAACCTACGTCGCGTGATTTGCAGCCGACGATTTATCGTTACAGTTTTTATTGTCACTCGCGACATGCGAGCGCTGGCGAAAATTCTCTTCGAGAAAAATGACCATCCGCGGCAGGATTTTGCGCAACTTTAAGACGTACGATAGTTTTATATTTTGCAACGTTTGAATAATTACCGATATCTGTAACGCGGTATGCGCTAAGATAAATTGAAATCTGTATTTCCACTTTTTCACTAAACGCCAAATTCTTTATTGGTTTTTGTTCAGATTGGATTATTTTGCTAACACATGAAATTCGTTTTCGCGTATTTCTTTCCGATAGATACACATCCACAGCGCTTCCTCGTAAAAAATGAGATTTCCCAGTTTATCGAAAAAATAACAAGTAAGTAAAAGTAATCGATCCGGAACAAGGAGATTACTTTACGGCATGGTAGATTATAAAGTTGCAATGGATCGTTTGTCATTAATTTGTGGGATTATAATTTGTTCGCGGATACGATGCTCCCCCCTACACGGTAAAGCTATCAAGAATTTATTGGTATCGCGTTTCACCTTTCACTGTTTTTCCCCCGTTCACCGTCGTTTTTCGTTTTACCTCGTGTCCGGATAAGAAACTGTTAAATCACTCGTGGAAGGACAAAATGGAGCAACGAAACGCTGGGACTTTAATAGCATTCTTTTCTTCCATTATACTCCTCTCTTCTATTATATCGCTCGAGCGAAAACAAAAGAGTTAAAAAAAGCTAATGAGAAGCTTTCCGCTAATTAAAATCGCATTTATTAAAATTCCATTTAACAGAGTTTTGGCCGGTATTAGAGCGAGCTTTGGATCGCCCAATTTATCGTACATAATAATCTGGGCACAGTGTTTTCACGTTTGACCTGTTGGTTCTACGTAACTCTAGTGGTCGGTTTGGTCGTGTAACATCTTCAAAGCTTTTGCAACTCGATTGGTGAAACCGCTGTGGCGGCGTTGGTATAATAAATTAGTTGCTACATAATTCATTTAACAATCATTATAGGAAAAGTAAAACATTTAATTGAGAAAAAACGATGAAACTAATGATAATAATTTTAAGGAAAAATGTCAGAAAGGTGTCTTTGAACACTTTCGGTAGAAATGGCGTTAAGTTGAAATAATTCCACCGTTTCCATTAATTTCGCGTATTCGAAAACATCGTGTAAACACAAGTTCGTTCGGTGAATCGTAAATTTCGTACGATCGTATCCAGTTTGCGCGATATAAACTGAATTCCTATTCCGTCGCGTAAAAGTACCGCGACAACTTCCCACGAAAACGCGCCCGTCAGCCGAAGTTTGAGCGGTTCGAAACTCTGGCGACGATAAACTGCAGGGAAGAACATGATTCATGGGCTGGCAGCTATCACTGATCTACGCGAAATGCGTCGCGACGCCAACTTCCAACCGCGAAACTTCCCGTGACGGAATCAAGGATTGGCTCTTAGCCCTCGCTCATTCCTGTTGCGGCGATTTTCCCATACACTAAACCGCACGCCCGTACGATACACGTAAATACGTGTACCGTGTACACGGTGCCACCGGCAACTGTCATTCCGGCGTAAGGATTTGCATATGCTCCCGTGACTACAGTGGTACACCGTGTCCGGGGGACACTGAATCACACAAGTTCCCGCAATCCTTCACCGGGTTCGGTTGAAGCGACCAGAGATTAAAGTTTTAAGGGGAAATAGTTAATACCGTTGAAACGTCGTACACCGCGTTTCTCGGGGTAACAACGCGTTAAGTGCGGTACGAGGGAGATTTAGGAATCCGATTAATACGGTAGAACCCCGATCGTTCGAACGATCGAATCTACTATATCAGAGTACAAGGTTTTGTCTCGTACCAAGTACAAATACGCGAGAACTAGACCTTGTATGTTTTCGGGAAAGAACGAACGGGGGTTTTCGAGGTGTCAAAACGTATTAAAAAAATTCATTTTTGGAAAAGTGCAATGGTCTTCGGGAAGGCCGCGTCAAGATGAGAGTACCGTAGTAGGAATAATCAGTTGCGTACAATCACTCGTTTAATCCGCACAATGTTGACCATTTTCCTCAACCGAAAATTGCCATAGTTGAAACATAACAAATTTTCTTCTCTTTTTTAATCTAAGGATGTTCAGCGTATTTGCCACAAAGAGAAACACTAGTTTGTTTCACGAAGAAAGATAAGCCCAATAATGAATGGAAAGTGGATACGAATAGCTGCAGCAATATAGTGATTATCGCTCGTACGAGGTTCTCGGTGAGATATCAAATAGGTACGTCCTAACAGCGATTCTGAAATTACGCTTGGGTATACGAGACCGTGAATGTATTAACCATTGGATTATAACTCCAGCAACGCGCGAATGTGTCCGTGGAATGACAACGTGCAAACGTGCGCGTAAACAATTATCATCATCTGTGTGCACAAGCCGGGACGCATCGCGCGCCGTTACGGTTACAGTTACACGTTGACGCATAATTTAAGCGTTGCGTTATTGTATTGAACGTATTAAACGAAATACAGCTCGAAAAGCTGTATTTCGAGGAATTGCAAAGTTAATATCGTGAAAATTAAGAATTATTTGCAATTATGGAATTTGTAATAATCGTAATCACGTGACATTTGACAAAAATTTGACCTACAATGGAAACGAGATATTATAATCAGGGATAACGTTATCAATCGGTTATTGTTATTACAATCGGTAGGTCCCAAAACCACATCATATAAAATTACTTAAAATAACCCGTTTATTGTAATTAAACTTCGGTTATTGTTATCAATCCTGATAATTATACATGCTACAAATATATCATTTTGGATAAATATAACTAGGTTGTATTATTTAGTGTTCAATAGTATGTTCTTTTTTATCTTCTGCTTAACGCTATTAAAAGTTACAGGTCCCATAGCGATTACATAAGCGGCTTTCACTGTATTATAAGATATCGTGCATAATTTGATTGAAAATATTCATGTCGTGGAGGACGATATTTCGAATATTCGTAAACATTTTTCAAAGTTCGTTTAAAGATTCGAATTAACCAGGTTTTAGTTAGTTTCCGAAACGATCCCGTCATTCTTTTAAAATCTTACGCTAAACTCCTTAAATTCTTAATCTTTCGGAGCGGCTTTTGCATTACATTCAACGTTAATACCACGCGAATGCTTTCTCAAAGATAGCGGATATTGGTTTAGAATTATGGTTCAAATAGGAACAAAAGAAGTATTAGGAGAAATGAAAATAAAGGTAGGGTAACGAGATCGTTGGAGCGTTCTTTGCGGAAGCGTTTCAAAAATCGATCCTACCTAAGAGCATTCCCACGAAGCGGCTGTATAATTTTGATTTTATACATGTATTCGAGTTTCGCGATAAAAATAAATTGCCAAGAACAATACTGTCAGGATTCTCAAAAGATTATGTTTTACCTAGACACGGGAATTCGGAATCAAGTATTAAAGAGCGGCAGTAACGTTTACATTCCTTGCATTTGACTTTTCTCATTTGCGATTCTGTGCCGGACGATCGCGTCGTACAATACAGAAAGAACTTCGCGAAAGGGCAAAGAAGAATACCTAATTTGCATCGTTTCATTCGCGAGAGGGAACGGTAAAGGGGAATAGAAAATGTCTGCGGAGATACGCTTAAAACTGAAATGTATTTGAAATGTATTATAGCTGCGTGTACGCGTTATACGTTGGTGCTCGTACATTCTCCGATACAAACGATCGGTTGTTTTAAGATTTCTGAACGGTGTCAAATCTACCAAGACCATTTCTATAAATTCTCTAATCATAAGTTTAGTCGTACGAAGACTCCGGATATTTATGCAAAGTCAATTATTATTATTATACCGACTTGATGACATCAAATGACATCGATCAACTCGTAGTTACATAATGTCTACGCGTACACATCACCCGACAGTTTTATTACCGATACGTTCAAAAAAGCTGACACTTTTCATTCGTCGTTATTGCAAAAAGAAATGTCCAAGAACCGAATGAGAAAAGATTCCCCGGACCTCGGTGGAAAGACCGTACATTTGTCTACCCCTGGAAAAGGAACCTTATCAAACACTATCATTTTTTCTCTTTTGTATCCCCGAACGGATGTAATACCTATCTACGATGAACATCAATTGAAAGCTGATGCAGGATAATCTCGGCGGTGTCCGAGGGGAACTCGTCGAAGTCTGGGGCAATAATATCACGTATACGATCCTCGGATATTCTTCGTTCGGATTGGATGCTCGTGAAATATTCTCGAACGCGGCAATGCGACTGAAATATTCTCGGTGCGAAGCGATAAACGCGGAAGTCGGTGAAATTCGAGAGGGTGAACGAAGAGGATCCATTCCCCTCGAGACGGGGAACGTCCTTGCGGGGCTCCACTTTCGTTTCCTCCTCGCCGAAAAGTTTCCCCGAGATACGCCCGAGATCCGATTAACTTCAATTCTACGTGTGCCGCCATTGTAATGACTTTTCCGACTCCCGCGGAGATATATTTTTCTTCCTCTTCTTCTTCTCTCTTCTTTTTTATCGGCAACTTCAGTTATTTATCGAATTTCGCCATCGAATGCGGCGTTGTATCCCTTGCCGGATTCGTCGGCGAACCGCGAAAAAGTTTGACGCTATTAATTAATGCTTCTCGTTTGACAAAAGAGGTTACCGATAAAGCGTTACTCTAGTTATTATCACACAATTCACAATTCACAATTCTGTGGTAAATCTTCTATTATATCGTAAAATTTAACTTTTCAGACAAACGAGACTTTTATACAGCTTGTTCTCCGCGATGCAAAACATTACATATGGTTTTAAATGAAACATGTCCGTTTAATGAAGAGGGTGTAGTAGTAATATTACGGTAACTATGAGAACGGCTGTTTTAACTACATAGATAACGTTGATTAAACCGAATTATAACCTGGCGATGATTTTTAACGATAGATTTGATGATACGAAACACGGTTCGGGTAAAATCATCTTTCTTCTATGAGAGATTTATTAGTATTTCATTTACCATGTTAATCAGCCCTTTCGCCGCCGGCGGTAACGATTCAAGTTTCATCCCCTTTTTAAGCGATTGCCTCTTCGCGACAATGGCCCCGAACGTAATCGACGAAATGGAAATTGGCTCACCGAATCGACATTTCATGGCTGATGTATCGATGCAGATCGCGGCGGGCGGGTGGAAAATGTCTCGTTTAATATCGGGTCAACGTGTCCCGAGTACAAAACGCTCTATAAATATCGGGGTTCCCCTGTTTCTATCCTCGGCGTGTGCTATCGGCGAAAAACTCGAGATATGCAAGTTTTATTAAAGGCTACCGCGGTGCTTTCGCGCCTCGGTTATCGCGCAGTTCGTGGCTCGTTTTAAAAACGTGACCGTAAAAGCTTCCCCCGGTGATTTCGATATATTTACCAGCGCGGTACGCTTAACCTTAATCTTCATCGAGCCTCGAAATCATTTTCAATGCATTTTAATCACTCGCTCGTATTTTACGATCAATATTTTTTTTTGTCCACCGACAGGTTCTGTTCGAAAATGTAATCTCAAGTTTGAACGCGTACGAATTTCGAATTGAATACGATTCGAATGAAGCGAATTGAATTTTCTAAATACATTATGTGTTTTTCCAAAATTTACTGAAACACTGGTCTTATCGTTTCAGTATTAAATGAAATTCGTTCCCCTGAACATGTATATCGATAAAGTTCATCTACGGCATTGCATTTTGTATGAATTTTAATGAGGTTGAAATGTTACAGAATTGTGTAGAAATTTGGTGAACGCTTTCGGCGAAGATACAGTTTCCGACAGATCGTGCTGGAGGTGGTTCGATAAATTTTAATTAATGACAAGCTACGCTCTGGCGGACCATCTCTCATCGATGACAATATTGTTAGGACCATTTTGCAGAAATCCATAAAAATATCATCAAGCTGGGAAGAGGTCGTTAGTAACGTTGGAAATTGTCTTGTTCGGCAACAATTAATAAACGCATTGCAAATGAATCGTTTTCTTTTAATTCAAAAACGAGCAGAACTTTCCCGTAGATGTAATACAAAGGATATACGTATGTACGTTTGTAGAACTTGTACGTTACTCAGAAGTTCCACTCCACCGTTAATGTCTACCCAGACCCAGTGTTTTTGCAAACGTTTCGAGTTCCTACGACAAACAACGACCATACTTCAGTTTTCAATCGCAACGTGAATTTTTATGGAAAAGCACTGCAGATTGTCGGTTATTAAAATTGGGTTAGTACGTAATTAAATCACTGCTATTGCTACGGATTTTGTACCATCAATCACGTTTCAACAAAATGTGTATTCGAATCACACGAGTATTAACGTATACCCTACAAGGGAATACGTACGCAAGTGGATTTCAAATATTGAACAAGTCGGGAGTATATGCACGTATATAACTGTAGTTTTTTCGGTTTATCCAGAGTCTTGTACGGTACCGGTTTATTTGAAATTTGCGGTTATCCTTAATATTTCGTCAATTTACCGGGAATTTTCGATAGAAATTTATAGCCCTGGTTTGCTCTCCGGATTCTGATATTAGTTGTCCTTTTCACGATCCGACGAGTTGGAATTTCGAAAATTCATTTAACGAAAAATCTGATGAAATAGAATAACCATGTCGTGTCGTAAATTAAAAAGTTTCAATAAAAATTCGGACGTTCTTCCGTAATTGGGTTATTCGTTAAACGAGGTAAATCCGTTCGAGCTTCTATCGCCAAGAAACAGTTTCAACCGTTGAATCTCAATAGCGTGAATTTTCAAATCATTTATCGTTCGTTTAATTAATGGTCCAACTACATTTCAACTTATTCGAGCTCAAAACTCATGTCCTATAATATCAGGTCGATATTAATTTAAAATAAATCATCGTTCGTTTAACCGATCCGACAACGCTTCAACTTATCCGGATCGCGAAACACGTGCCCCAATAATGTTGAGTCAATACGTTCGATTCGAGTTCGAATTCTATTCCATCGACCGAAACCACACCTTCCTACCCATTCCCACGCGATTTCACTGAATCTAAATCAACAGACAAGGTCTTGTCTCGGGCCGAGTACAAGTAGAACAAGTAGCAAAACTAGACTTTGTATCTTTCCAGGAAAACACAGACCGAGGTTCTCAACTTTCCATTTCCCAAAATACGTATAGAGCTTACCTGACAAAACGGATATTCGGAAAAATAAGGATTTTCTTACTAGATCGTTCCGATTCTGAAAATCGTGGTTCTTCGAAAATTCTGATCCAGGATCCGCCTGTCGTCCTTATCGTTATCCGTTACGCTTCAATTTCACCAAGAAGATTGCGTTTTCGATCTTTACGCAACTTCCGAATAATTTCGCTCTCATCTCGATCGTGCTCCGTCGGATAAAACGCCGAATTCTCGGCTACGTACTACGCGGACAAGTACCGGTTCTAATGGAAATTGATTTCGTGGAGTGGAACGTATTCCTCGAGACAGGAATACGTTCCCGCGATGGGATTCTTATAAGGATACGTGATCATATTACAGCTACGATAGGAATAATAATACGACTACGTATTACAATGGGATACGAGGGAGAAGCGGGTACGATAAACCGGAAGACGGAGGAACCGAACGAACGCTGATAAGAATTGTACACGGGGGTGCTTTAACTTCGAGAAATGTTACTCGATCGAGGAAAAGACCATCGGTGTCGATAAATATACTTTTTCGTGCGCGTGGAATATTTCGTTAAACAGAAGGTATATCTCTGTTGCTCGTATAGAGGATGGGCGATCCATTTTTAATGAAAGACGCCTCCCCCGGTCTGGTAAAGCTTCGGAATCGTTGGCGTTTAGGAAGCGCGACAATACGTATTCCACGTTACAGTCATTTTGTACAATTTGTACCTCTTTTTTAGCGCGATAACGCATCTGGGCCACGAAAATCGAAATATACACCGTCTCCTCGGCGAGTAATTTTATAAATAGAAATGTAGAAATATCGAGGCGAGTACGAATGCATTTCGTCGTTCGAAGGAGTCACAATTTTCCAGCGATCTGGCATGGAGAAGAGCGTGGAGATATTAACTTTCCGTCAGTAATAGAGGTGTAACCCCATTTGAAATTTTGTTTTCTGTGGTGATCGGAAGGTGATGTGTGCCAATTGGTTTAATAACTGATTTTTCTATCCATTTTCTCAGTTTTCACTTGTATCCAAAAATAGTTTAACACAAATCAAAATATTGATATTATAATAACAATTGTTTTCTGAATTATGTTACCAACGGAAGGTTAATCTGAGAGGTAGATTCCGAAGTAATCTATCGCGGTAGATTAAAATGGAACCACTGCTCGAAGCGGCTGGTTACAATACCCGGCAATCAGGTACGATGAAATTAAAATCGTCACTTAATTGATGTTACTCTATTCCGAGGCGGTGCCCGAGAACGGACGATCAATTAGCGTTACATTCATTTATTTTTGTGCACCGTCACGAACGCAACACGGAACTCGGATCCCGTGGGATGACAAATTAGAGGGGGGAGGGGGACTGCAGGCGAAATGCGTGTCGACCTACTTACCGCATTGACGTAATTGAAAGCCCGATGAATTTTAGCTACGATACTCGCGAATAAAGAAAAAAAAATGTATTCTTCGTTACTACGTACTCTCGTATTTACAGCGCGTTGCTACGTAGGACATCGAACGTCAAAAAGTAAGGATTAAAACTGTCGAAACTTGGAAATAATCCTCCCGATAGAATGTTTCTTATTTCTTCGCTCACAAATAGACGTCTCGCATTGTATTTCTCGTATTCTATGCTGAAACCTTTTCCGATTAAGGTATATCCATTTGACTGCGTCGTTTGTATAGTCCGTAACAATTCGGATAAGTACCTTACGATCCGTTCGGAAACTCGGAGAATTTCATTCTGACACCTGCTAGACGCGCGAGTGCAGGAAATTTATATAAAAGGGTTTTTAACAGGATATCCAACCGTTCGCGCTTCCCGGAAACTCCACGTACCGCTGAATCCTCAACTGCGTCCGCTAATCAAACCCTCCTTCCACGATTCTCAGGTGGCCACTGCTAGATTTTCACCTCCTTTTGCAAGCGCACCCCGCTCATTCAAATTTCCATGGTCTTCCACATCTCAGAAACTTGAATAATCTTTAAGCAATTGCAACAAGACCCGCGAAATTAACAACACACACTCGTAATTGATGTAAACAATGACCAGTAATCATCATGGCCACTAGGTAATTACAGCGCCTGCGCACTGAGCTTTGTGACAACCAACCCTTGTGACAACCAACCCCCCTCTCACCTACTTTCTGAGGCCGCAAGGAGAAAAGATTGCGTTAAATAAAAATCAAACGAAACGCTTAAAATGAGCGATTTCCATTCTTCCCGAGCAAGCCAAAACGGATCTCGAAATATTCGATCTCGATCCCGAGGAACGGCCACTAGTTACTCGAAAAGATCGGGCAAACAGAAACGCCTGAACGGAGCTCAACTCTTTCAACGCTGCGCGATTTTCGATAACACGAATTTTCAGTCGGAATTAGTAAAATCGCCATGTTCAGGGATATTGCTTTTTCCAAATTGGGATTTACGTAGAACTTCGTTAAATCGTGTTTGTTTCACCCGAACGTGCGTCGTTTAGTCGTATGCGTCACGCGTAACCTTTTTTTTCTCGCGAGTACTATCCAGCAATTTATTATAGTTAGAAAAGTTACATTAGATGTCAATTTTAGAATTTCACGTAAGTTTCTGCTTTCACGCGTCACTCTACCGGGGCCAATAATCAATCAGACAGTAGTTACGCCAGTCGACGAGAGCTATGCCGAACTGTTGCCAGTGGTGTTACCACACGTGTGGTCGGTCATCGAATTCATGCAGAATGGGGTATCCAAAATGTAATTTGATAGTAACAACAGCGGTAATCGTAACGAGTGCGGTAATCCGGCAAACCGTATGACGTGAAAGTGAAAAATTCTAATCGCGCGACGGTAACACGATTAAAGGGTCATTGAAACGATTCGAATTATCCAAACCCAGTGATAATAATGTCAAATTAACACGTCGAATTAATATCTTCGAGCGAGGATTTTACGGCCAAGCGGAAATTTTAATTAAAAAAGTGAAGCAGATTTTTGCGGCTTACGGTACCCACCTCGACCTTCGTCGCCGAGACTCAAGTGAACCGTGAAGAAAAAGAAAATCAATAAATATCTCGGACGTGCACGCATCAACGACGCGGCGGCGTCGAGACCTTGTTCTTGTGGTTCCCGTCGGGGAATTCCTGGGGGAGGAGGAGGAGGAGGAGGGGGGGGGGGGGGGCTGAGATAGATAACGGAATTGAGAGGCAGAAGTGTCGACGCGAGGAGTGAAAATTAATGAAGAGAGCCTTCGCTGTAGGATTCGTAAAACAATGCACAAAATTCCATTTGATATCAAAGCTTTGTAAATTTTGATTTCTGCATCGTTCAGAAGTGTTGTCAGTGTACTATGGATTTTGCACGTTTCGTATTACATTGTGAAAATATTATTAAAACGTATGTCCGAGTTCCAGCCTTAAATTTTCAATGGTTGAAAAAGCAACGGTCGAGAGGGGATCTCGATATAAACAAAACGCTAGAACGCGAAATGCATTATAGATTTTGTATCGGGTTCCGTAACAATTTCGAATTTTGTGGTCTCTATTAGATTTCCGGTTCATCCATTGTCGATTCGCTCGTACGAGTTTGATCTGCTTTCTGACTTTTTGTATTTTAAATGATTGTCCATATGGGGATATCGATATTTCGATTAAACAAAAAATTGCTCGGTTACTCAAATAAATCCATAAGATCTTGGCGTATTAAACGATCGTCCGTGTAAAAAGATTCGACCTCGTTAAACGCAAATTAATCCCGCTTTACGAGAAATCAAAAAACGCGTGAGAGTACCTACCTACTCGATTTTCATTCTGCGTTGTTCGCATAAATTTTCAGCGTCGCGGATACTGAAGGCGGATAATTCACTTTGAAAATTTCTAACGATTACCGACAAACGGGACGATAGAAATTTATACACCGAGCGTCCAATCAACGAGAGCACTGTGTCAACGGCTGTCGGATTTCACGAGATAGCTTCGCCAAAGTAATTTCAGTATTTTAGAATTTATGCGAATCCAGCCGTGAAAACACTCTGCGAACTGTTTTCGTTGATGTATTATGTATGAAGTGTCCCAACCGGCTGTCCCCTAACAACGTTTCTCTAAAGACTTCAGCGATCTCCGAGCACGGTTCAGTTAAACATTGCTCTACGCGAAGACTCCATTTTCGCAAAGCCCTCAACAGGTGTAACGATATAAAATAGTATACCTTTTATCGCTCCTTCTTTGCTTAAAGTTCTCACCGATCGCCATCGGTGTCTCTATCAATAAAGCATATACAAATAAGCTATAAATATTCTCTCGCGTAACTTTTTAAAGCGACGTTAGATTCCCGGTTGAAGGTGAAAACACTTTGGAGTTAACAAACTTGTCAACTTTATTAAAAGTTAAAACACGAATTCACTCTCCTCTCGTAAAATACACGATAATCAAATAATAACTTTCAGAAATCTTAATAACTCTGGGCTTACGCGTAGTATTGAGCGTTTGGAGAAAATTGTGTATTGACGATCGGGAGTTCGGAAATATTCTGAGGAAGCATTATAGCTTTAGGATTTAAGAAAACTATTACCTAACGAGAAATATACGGAGAGGATGACGGGTGACTCATAGGGAAGGCAAAAGTAACGGTTGGGAAACAGGGTAAATAAAAAAAAAATACGTACGCAACTTTGAAAGCACAGAAATAAAGTTTTATTAATGCGGAATAAGATGGTACTTGCAAGAAATCATAATCATTGCAGAATAGAAAAATGCTGAATAAGACCCTAATATCGGGACCATGTCATACTTTAATAGTAGATTGCTGTTTCAGTTTTATTCGAGATCGAACACTGAAATTCTCATGCAATTATTTAAAATTGTGCGTCAGCTCGAGTAAATCCCCTCGTTTGTAAAATTATGTTCGAGATTGCTCATCCGTTTTTCAATTTTTCTAAAACACGCCTAGAGGTAGGGAATGCAACGAACTTACTCCTCTACCGAGCGATTTCTCGACACGTTCGAACGTTCGCTCTAGTAGTAGTTCGTAACGAGAACGTTGTTTCTAGTTTGAAGGAATTTCCAGGATTATCCCTCCTCCCGTACATACCTCGCCCTTCGCCCTCCACGCTATTGCCGCGTATACCGTACTCGTTGGGTTTATCGTGCCACGATTTCCGGGTAAATAATTCGTAAACATTAACCTTCATCCGAGCTCGCGGGCGGTAGTTTACCGGCTCATTTATAATATTCAAGTTTTAATACACGTTTTGGATACGTAGCTAAAAAATTATCGGAATTTTCGTTATGCAGGGGTGTCGGTTGTCAATATTAAATAATTGCCAATTGAATAACGATAGTGTCTTAAACGAATTTATTTCGCTCGTCGCGCAAAATATTAGTTTCTCAATTTATTTGCGTACTATAATTTTATTGCGTGGATTTTCCGAGATCATGCTTACGGGTAGTGTAATTTGCGTCGTACAATTTCTGCGAAGCTTGCGTACACACGGAGGAGAAGGATTGTTACATTGTTCATCGTTGTGCGGCATTATTGTATCGTTCTTTTTGTCTCTATTACTTCCGTCTCGGTACTTTCTGGAACAACAGGTAAAGGATGAGCTTTTCGTTATTGCATTTTATATATACGCAACGTACTCTCGCGACGCACTTACACGCGTACACGCTCGTGTACGCCCGGAATGGAATTGCGCGTACGCGTCCACTGGCGTAAGACACGCGCAATTCAATAGGTACGCAGGAGAGGCAGTACAAAGTGGCACTCACGTTTTCCGCTTTTCCGAATCCGCGTTCTACTTTACCCCTCGCGGCGTCCTTCTCGAGCATTCGCGAGGAGTAAAATAACAAGCTTGACGAGAAGGCGCATTCATATTTAAACTGTTCCTCTTCCTCTCCGTAAATGTGTTCGAACGAAGGGGTTCGTTAAATCAATGCGATTGAAGCGTGTCGAGAGCGCTCAGATATTCTACGGGACGCCGAGTGTTTGAATGTTCCTCGAAAATTGGCATTCGTTAGCTGGAAATAAATCTTTGCTACCTACCGCCGTAGTATTTATTTATTCCTGCCGCTTAATGGAATACGGTAGAACTGTCCGCGTCTGATTTAATAGGAAGGCACGAGCGAATAAGAGAACTTTAGGACAATAGGATAGTCGTTTCTCTAATACTTAAATTCATTTACTGAGATGGGTATCAAGAAAATTGAGTTTTTATTGAAATGTTTGTGGACCTCGGATATTTGTGTCTGCTAAGTCACATAAGTTTTGTTCGTTACCTTCATCCTTATCTTCATAGTTTTAATTGCTCCTACGTTCTTAACCATGCTACCAATTGGAATTCAACTTTTAAACCCGGAGTATACTTGGCAAGCAATTTGTCGAAAACATTATATTTTAATCACGTTAAAATTATTGAACCTATGATTTCGGCAACCACGCGTTACACGTACCTACTTGGTTCCTCGACCAAATTGCAAATAGAGCAGCTCGAGGAACGCTTTTCAGCAGACCTTCGCCGCGTTCGCTATAGATAATGCCGGTGTAATCAGAATTATCAGTGTTCGCGTATTCAGGAATATTTACGTTTCGCTGCGTAGTGGAAACTTTGGTTTCGATGGTAACGATGAATGCCTAAGCGGTCAGAGTAGTTTCGCAGTTCGGGTGTTGTTTAGTTGGTTAGATTGTTCGGCATGGTTTGTAACGTCGAATTGAACCGCCCGTTCGTAAATCCTACTGGCCAAAGTCAAATTGAACGAGGTACTTGTCGGCGACTATCTAAACAGATCGGCACTACCGTTTTATTTGTTGTACCATCGTGGCCAGACAGTTGGTACATCGGAGTGCGTTGGTACGTGCCGTTGATTTATACCGGCGCAAATCGGTTTGCCACACACCTAACCGAGACAGGCGTATTGAAAACGGATGACGTAATTGACACGAGACGAGTGGAACGATTTGCTTTAAGTGATGTACGATATCTCCCTCAAGAGGTTTTTTGTTTCACAGATTTCATCTGTCCCGTTTCACGATAACTGAGTTGGAAGAAGGATTATTTGTTTTATCGTTGCGTTTCTGAGTACAATGACTCCAAATAGTAAACATTTTTCGAAATACACCGATGGTACTTTGCGAACGCTTCAGTTCAAACCTTTTGTTGGTCGACGCGTTTATCCGAACTTGAAAACATTGTGCATTTTTGAAATTACGGATCAATATGTAAGTTTATCTTGAGATAAAGAAACAAGAGGATCGGTTTCAGATCTCGTTAATTCCTAGGTGTGATGAAAGATTAATTCGATTTGATTCGGCCGCCGAGGAGGCACCGATCTTTAACCCTTTGCGGACTACCGCCGCGTATGCGGGTTCCGCGCAAACCATCGATGTATCGATATATGCGTCCGAAGAAAAGAATTTATAGAAACGACCGATAGTAACGACAAATAGTAATAATTACTGATAGGCGCATTCTGTAAGGAATTATGAAGAATTTTAAGAGTCTGAATATTTGTAGAGGTCGTTGTACTTCGTTCTGAATGGAAACGCATAGTAATAGCGGAAATTGATTTGGATCGTTACGTGATTATCGGTGCGTGAGAATCGCCCTCGGTACTCCCGGTTGCTTTACAGATCCCCTCTTTCAACGTAATTAGCGAGTAAAGAAGGTTGCCGTGCTTCCTCCGGCATTGTTACTTCCGATAACTCTGTTTCTTTTATCATTATTTCTTCATGGTATCTCGAAGATCCATGGAGCCGAGGATAATGATTGTTCTTGCGACCGACCGTGTAATACTTTCCTTTTCAACCTGAATTATTTCGATAAATTCCCATTTTCCCGTATCATCGGGAAATCGTAATTATCTAACGTTCGTCAACTAAAAACACTCACAGGTCGCATAAATGTAATTTAAGTTGGAAACTTATATCAAGTGCCGACGAAGCAAGTGAGAATACATTCGCAGCTATTCGCCCGATAGTATTCAAGTGTAGTAAACGGAAATATCATCGGCCCAGGTCTCACCTCGTGGAGGTTCCTGCTGCTCGAGACCCGGGGGGAGATAGACGCACCAGGCGCCCGTCGATCTCCCTTGTACAATGATTTCTTGTTAATAATTTAACTAAACTATCAACGCTTAAACGATAAGCAATCAAGAAAAAGTTGTTCATAAAAGTTATTGATGTTAAAATGACCGATAATTTTAACAAATCGAGAATAAAAATGATATGCTTGTCGTTGCAAATATATACTAGGTGCATACAGTAAGATTTATAAGTAATACTTGAGCGACAAACAGACGATGAAAGGCGACGCGAAAATAGTTGGGGAGAATTTAAAGTCCAAAAACATTACTTGTCCGCAACTTTGGCATGCCCCGACCAGAAGAGCAGAGGGGGCCCGTGTCCCACACGAGCTAACAATAAGTGGAGAACCCGGATTACAAAGACCCTTTGCGGAGCCTCAACGAGCACCTGCCTAACTGTGCAGGATTAGACTTACGACCCCCTCCAGGACTTCTAACCCGAGGCAGACTCAAATTGGGTATCCAAGACAAGTGCGCGTTGCTGCCACGCACACCTCTCGCACTCAATTGTCACGTGCAAGTAATAACAATCAGACGAGAGAGAGAGAGAGAGAGAGAGAGAGAGAGAGAGAGAGAGAGAGAGAGAGAGAGAGAGAGAGGAAAAACACAAAGCGACAATAGGAGATTGTCGCAAAGAACTGAAATTGAAAGTACCAAAATCGTCTGGTTATTACAATGTTTTCTTATTGATAACTTAACTCAACTTATCAACAATACTTTCTTCTCTCTTCTCTCTTCAGTCAGAAAAATCTAAACAATTAAACCCTAGACATACAATGAATTTGACAATAAACAGTAATACAAATAAAATCGAAATGGATAACTTAAACACATCACCGGAAATGTCGAATCGATGTCAAGCGGTCCTCGCCAACCCTCGCCGAAGATCCATAGCTGGAGCTGGAGCTGGAGCTGGAGCTGGGACTGGAGCTCCGATTCCACCGAGGTGGGAAAAAGGTGAACCAAAGGTCTTCGAACTGTCATTTTCAAATGTTTTTGACAGTGTATGATTCACGTCGTAGAATAAAGATTCGGGTTGAAACACGGATATTGTTTCAACGAGTAAGGGCTCCGAACTTTTCAATCTTTTAACCCTTGATCAGTTTAACTATCGTGTTGTCGGGTATTACAGACACCGCTTTGTCGTTTTATTACACATACTTGGAGAAATGATAATTTTAGCGTAAATCCAGTGAAATGTTCACCAGCGGTAAAGTAACACGATTTGAAGATACAAAGGTATCCTGGCATCTTGAAATTAAAAACGAAAATCGGATAGAAAATCTTTTACCGCGATAGAAAAATCGATAGAAAGTAATTACTTAGCGTGATTTTTGCCGATCGGTAGAGACATCTGACGAATAAATTCATTAATTAATCTCTGATTAAATTTAGTTTGCAAAATTGGCCTTCAGGTACGGTTTTTATAAGCTTATTAAAGGGCAGAATTGGACTGGAAAATCAGGTAGCTTTATGACCAGTAAAATTTTAATTAAATGTTAAATGCAAAGGTTGAACAATGTATCCTTTGAGTCACCGGCTCTAACTATTGACTGCCGTCTACGAATAAAATACAACGAACTAAATTATTTAATCGACCCACTGGTTCTATTAATTTTAAGAAGTGTGTAAAATAAATTCTTATGAAAGCACCTCGAAAGAAAGTAACGGCACGAAGAATCATAATTATGTCGACACGAAAATTACTACGATCATGAACTAATATTAGCCCAAATTATTTAATGAAAAACTGTTTGTACCTGTGGCGCGGCACGATTGTTGGTAATTTTGTTCATCGTTTAGATTATAAAGTCAATAGCGTCGTTACGCTCATTTTTAATTAATTCGTGTATGCGCCTACGCACAATGAAGATCAACGAAACGAACGGCGAATTCAACGGAGGTTTTAAAGCAAAAGTCACAGAGCCACGCGAATTGATAACAACATTGTCAGGCTGAAAATAGTAAACTAGGTCAGGCGGACCAGGATGACATGCAACGATATAAGCAAAACGATAAAGCTTATAGGAACGAAGCACCAAGTACATCGTATTCCGCGGATAATCGATTAGATTACATCATTCCCCCCAAAATCTACGATACGTGTTTTCCCGCCGTAACCCAGGGAATTTATAATTTCTAAATCCTCCTTCAGTCAAACTTCTGAGGGAAAAGAATTCCGATTCGTCATTTCCGTTACGCGCGATAAAGGAAAATTAAGGAACGAATTAACTTTTCCCGAATTTATACGAGTAAAAATTATATTCCGGCTCATAATTCGTGAATCTCTGGAAAAGTGTGTTTAAATTTTTAGTTCTTGCATTCCTACCACGCTTGGTGCGACTGACAATGTAACTTTGTCATTTTTGGGTATATTGAATTGATCTTAAGAGACAATATTTTAGAGGCATGAAAGTTTCAAAAATTGCAGGAGAAGAAAAATTGATGCGTTTATTTTAATACGGAAACTAAACTCCAACCCCTCATTAAGGAGCACGGGATCTTAACGGACGACCCCCATTCCGCATTTGTTTGATAAGTCGAGGATTCGGCGTACACTCTTATCGTAACTGCAATTCCGCGAAAGGGGGTGGTTTCGCCCGACTGCGGACAATGTGCGGCTGCACCGTGAATTTTCCTCGTTTTGATATCGATCGCGAGTTGATTTCGAGGTTGCCGCGAAACGCGATCCGTTCGAAGGGCGGCGGGCGCCCTTTATCATCGTCGTTGATCAAAAGGCTATTCATCAGCGATGGCAAGAGGGAACATCGGTAGGTGTAATGGGAATTGCTCGAAACGTATTCGATGCGAGAAATTCGCGCTAAAATGGCGGGTCTCCAAAAAACCTGTTACGACGAAAGGCGGGAACGGGAATCGGCTTTGATATTAACGCGAAAGAGCGCAAACAGTTATCGCGTGATTATCATTCACGCGATGCCCTCGTGTATTAATACCTTTGTATTTTTCAAACGGTTCTGCGCATTTTCGAATTCAAAACGTACTCTTTAAACTTAAATATCTCATAAATCGTGGGAATTACAATTATCTGAAACTACGAACACCTCTGCGCGATACTCCAGGGAAACTGTGTACTTTCGCGGACTTGCAAATAATACCGAGAAGATGCTGAACCTTATAAAAAATGCAAACTTTTCCATGACGTACCGAAGTGCCCTTTTAATCTCTCGCGGATAAAAGTTTCCGGGATAAAAAAATTTGGTAAAAATTAAAGAACCTCTCGTCTACCGATCTCCCCGTTCGCGATAAAAAAAAAGTTAAGAGAAGCCAGGCGTCCTGCGTTTAGGTAAGTGGTTACACGAGAAAGGAGGTTGTACTTTGATCTTTTATGTGACGCTTTTAGTTACCAAATTAGCTTCCGCCGTAAACCCAGAAATTTTGCGCAACATTTCCGATTCTACGTTTCGGGTTCTTTCCCGAAATTGCGTCTCCGGAGGCAAATTCGCCGATGGGTTTACTCGAGAGTCAAAAAGCCGAGCGCAAATGGGACGGTTGACGTCATAGCACGTGGGTAGAAATAAAACGCCAAAAAAGCGGCGAATAGGAGAAGGCCTGCAAGTTTTCCTCGCTGGCGAATAACTCGGTTAATTACTCAGGACGATTCTAGCCCGGTGGTATCCGATAAATCTGATTTGCTCCAGCGAGTCGGTCAATCGCTTTTTCGCACGAATGCTTTTACGGCACGTCGGTCATACGAACACATTTCTGCCGTAATACCAGGGACATCTATAGCCCCTCGAGCCATTTCCTACGATTACCTTTATCCCGAATTTCGAAATTGACTTACGACACCGATTGCCAATTGGCGTTTCATGATTTTTCTTTTGTATTTCTCGCGCCGACGAAATAGCCGGAAGGAACTTTTATTTCGGTTGTTAAAATCAATGAGGTGTAATTTGCGAGGGGCGCCCGTGAAACTTCATGGCGGGGTATTAGCAGGTTATGCTCATTTTATATTAGCCCCGAGCACGAGATAGTTTCCGTTTTATTGAATCTTTAAATATTATTAACGCTAGGTTTACGGGACGCGTCATTTTTACGCGTTCGGATTTCATGAGGATAATTACGGAAACCGTTTAATTTTTTTTTCTGTGACTTTTACTGACTTTTATCCATTTAACGAGACAAACGTATATCAAAATGCACTTTCTTCAAAGCTTTCCGATTTGGAAATACTGCCTCTTATAACCTAGTGGTAAAATCACGGAGGATGGCAGAAATATTGTTCAATTCTCAATTTCGTGAAAAGATAAATACTTATAATCGGGGTTGGAAACAGTTCCGGATATAACCGTTAGTAACCGTTCTACTGGCTGAAAGAGTTTCGAATAACCGAAATGCTATAATAACAGTTACGGGGAAAAAAGGTTCTGACTTGGGTAGAACCATAACTTATCAAACGTAGGTTTTGCGAGCACTGACGAAAATTCTCTTCGTGAAAAATGTCAATTCGCGGTAGAATTTTACGCAGGTTTAAGACGCACGAAATTTGGATATTTCCAAACCTTTGAATAATTATCAGTATCCGTAACGTGGAGTCTTTGAGGTATCGTCGTTTAAAGTTCCGAACTCCAATTCTTGTTCTCTGACTTTAATTAAATCACATTATCTTTCTTAGCATACAAAACTTGTTTTTATGTATTTTTTCTGTTCAATACCTAAGACTTTGTATTTTACAATAAAATGAAGGCACCAAATCAAATTCTGAAATTACTATACAGGGAATTTTTCCTTTACAGTCACAGTTGTAACCGCTACGAAACCGATATTGGCTAGAACCATTTCCACGTATAACCGTCTTGTAACCGTCTCCCAAATCGGAACAGTTTCCAAAGCCCGCTTACGATTAACGCCTACCACGTAACAGATGCCATTATCAAATTCAACCTTCGCAACGAATATCCTTATTTTCCCGATTCAGCGCGTATTCTCGTATCTCTACTATAAATATACACCTCCTCAGACGATTCTCTCACCGTTCCTTTAAACAAGCCAACAAGATACAAGACCGCTGCGGGAATACTCGACGACCCAGAATAATCCCGGGTCAAACGATTCCTCCCTGCGAAATCGGCGAAACTGGAAAGGAGAGTAGCTAAGAAGGGCCTATAGATCGAGTAGCGGCGATTGGCGAACGAGAAGCAAACGAGACCACCGAGCTCCCGGCCACGCCGACGGGGTTAAAGTTAAGGCCTCTCGCAAAGGGTGAAAGGGAACAAACGACCTGAGGCTACGTCGAGCCTGGTTGATCTTGGGGTGGGAAGGGGTGCACTGCTATCTGTTAAAATCTAGGTTATGAGTGCCAGGGCAGGCCGCGAGGGAAAATCGAACCGGGAGGGTTGGACACCGAGGAACAGTAACTCATCCCCCTCCCCCCCGCCCCCAACCTTCACCCCAACCCGAGCCCTCTTTCTCTTTCAATCTTTTTTCTCTCCGCCAGCATTCCTATCTTGTTTTGTTCGTCGCGGGACGTGTGCTAGGCGGAGTACCGACGTGATCGTAATGGTAAAAAGAGAGAAGAAATATGGAGAACAAAAAGGAGGAGAACGGAAGTGTATAACGAAATGAGAACAAGTGGGAGAGGGAGGAGGAGTTTCTTTGGAGAATACCGGACTGTTCGGGCAATTGGAAATAATAGGATTTACCGCGGTGCTCTCTGTCTCTCTTTCGCTCTTTCTATGCCAGGTGTGATAAGAGGGTTTATGAATTGGATCCACCTGGACGGGGTTGGAACACAAAGTTATCTTTAAAATCGATTTGTCTCTATGGGAGTCTATTAACCACCGAGTTCGCGTTATAAAAAAAAAGCCGTTACGCAAAGCCCGTCAACTCCGAGACAACGGCGAGCGAATTTTTTATCGATGTTTGATGTTTCTCGAAAAAGTCACTGATCCTAGCCGTAGTGGTTTGCCCAAATCTCTCGCGAGTTGGTATATGTCGAGCACCCTTTTTTGTGGTTGCCTCGGCGTGAGAAGGGCTCGAGGGTCGCGCCGTGACCCCGTCGAACTACAACCCTTTGTTTCAGTTCTACTGATTTCATTTTGATTGAAATACATTTTAAAATTGGTATCGCGATGCTCGGGACTGTATCGATGATACGGAAATTAATAACGCAACGTTCGATAAACGAGTTTCGTTTTCAAACATTTCGCTATTGAGGCTGACAGGAAATTCACGTTTCTCCGTGGACCTCCAGACCCCACTGTTACCCGTTCGGAGTTAATTAAAAAAAAAAAAGAAGAAAATACTGTGGCAATATTAAAATCAGAAATCCCACAAATATTTTCGCGTAATTAACGTCGACCGCGGATCCCGAACGATAATGAAATACCATTCAAACGATTTCGGGAGCCCCGCGAAAAAATTGGGTACCTCTCCCTTTTCCCATCCCGAAATAATATCTCGGTGGAATTCATCTTCGTCCTTTTTTTTTCTCTCTCCTCCGAAACGCAGAAGTAATAAGACGCGCGAGATATATTCAACGACGCCGCGATGGTGAAAAATACGTTGCGCGTATAGGAAAAAAAAAAAGGAACAGAAGGACTAATGGCCGAGACGATATAGCGAGGCGAAACGAAGGTACGGCGAGTAGGCCATGATGGAAGGGCTGCGAAACGTCGCCTCGTCCGCGGAGCATTGTTAGCACTCGAAGACTCGCAAAACTTGAAAGCTGTCTCATTCTTACGTCTCGTTACATATCCGAGCCATCGGGGCTTCTTGTTTTTCATTCGTCGCCTCCTTCCATCCGGACTTCTTTCGTTCCAACGTCGTCTGGAGCATTAGCGACGAACCTTATCGAATTTAAGGGAGGCAGGAATGGATGGACTCCACGAGATATCGCTTTCGTTTCTTTTGTTCGCGTAACCTCGATTACTTACGCAGGAACGCTGAGCCCGCCGGAACGTCGAGGACAAATAACGATTGGAAGGCGCAAGAACCGGAGAGGAGACATTTTCCTCACCGGTTTTGTTAATGCGAGGTAGCGCAGAATTTAATTGAACCTTCTGGATTTGCATTCGATTCCGAATGTACCGGGTGGCACGTTTTAAGGGGTTCGACGAGACAACTACGAAAATGTTCGCGATACGAAGAAGTTCAGGGGTTCAAAGCAGTTATAGTATCGGTTTTGATTCTTGACACGATTACGAGATCCGACAGAATGTTATAGCTGTTGTGGATACGTATTGTTGGTTTAGATTCTTTGGTACAGTATTACACCGATATTACATCGGATCAAAATGTAACCGATACAGAATCGACAAATGACAGTCACGTAACCCATACGATATAATAGAGTAATAAGAGATTATGATACAATATACGACAGAATATAACAAAAACCGAAAAGTTATATTTTTTGCGTTTTCATAACCGTTTCAGTCAGAACGAATATGTAACGGTTTGAAGCAGTTATTTTTGGAATCGTTTCAGCCGCTACCAAAAAAGAAACGAAAAGAAATCGTTCCAAGCGCCGTCGAATAGAGACGATAAATCATAATTCGACTTCTTATTCCATGACCGCGTTACTCATAGATCAGCAGCATCGATTTATACGTTCTTCGACCGAACAAAAATCAGACGTATATGTATTTTTTTTTATGCAGCTATATAACATTATTGACGCGTCACTGATTAACCTCGGTAACTCTCTGTCAGCGTAACAGCGAATAAACAGCTGTTTAAAAATAACGAAGCAATTTGCATGGCAAGTGGGAAAGTACAATTAGTACGGAGGTTTATTCAACGGTGCAGAAACTTTGTATAAAGGTACCCTCCGATAGCGATCCAATAGTAGTCGCTCGGTCAATAGTCGATATCCATTCAAATTTATCGACGAGTTGCCAGTGGGAGCATTCCAAACCATTCGCCGATTCTACCTGGACCAATTGCTTTATGGATTCGCTGACCCATGGATCTGGAATATTAGGAATCAGAACTCGCTTAACCCTTTGCCCACCGTGCCGGGGTTATCGGTGACCCGCCGTTACGTCGGGGGGGGGGGGGGGGGTCTCGCTCGACCCGGGTCAGGCCCCAGCCGAAGGGTCAATCGATGAAACTTATTGTTCGATCATGGTTGTCGTAGGATCTTCTCTCCTTGTTCTTCGCGAACGCATTATCTTCTACATTTAGAACTTTCGAGCCTTACCTACAAAAGTCGTTTGATCGCACGGATATTGTTCAAAGTTGCAGGGGAATTTGGATTAATGGTGCCATTTTGTGGCTCGTAAGATAAAGTTTCATACGAATTTATTGTAATGGGGGAAACGGTCGGAATAGCGAGATGTTTATTCGATAAGGAGATAAAAGGGGGCGGTCTGGAAGAGCGATGTTAGATTATAGAGATATATAAAAAAAAGTTGCGAATAAAATAAATTTTAGACGATCGAGTGTAATCGTTGTTTGTCGAAAGATTAAAATATGCTTTTTTTAAATATGATATTTAATAAATAGATCGATCGACTTTTTTCTTATAAACCTGACAAACAATTATTTGACACTTACGCTTCATAATTTTGTTTCGCCCATGAAATGTGCTTAGTAACGATTTTTCGATTGTGCGCTACAATTGCATTTCCTTCGCATAAATAACGAGCGGTGAATAAAAATTGGTTAAGCGAGTTATAAAAGTCCTCCTACCCACATTTAATGTTTTCTCGATAATCGTATTTCTCCAGCGGCATTGACGAGTCGCGGTAGCACGCCATCCCACGTAGGTAAAACTGCGTTTCAGAACGAACGACGATATCGTAACGACGAGTACTTTACAGTCCATGAAAAAAAAAAAAAGTACGAACTATAATGTTCGTAGGTCGTCGAGTACGAGCCGGTATTCGATCAAACATTCGATTACCGCTTTAATTGAACCGTATTTATCGTCATTATGTCCCGGTTGCGTACGACGCGTAAAATTAAACATTTTCGAATTAAGTACGACCGGAAAATCTGCATTTCATTTTGTTCGATAAAAAAAAGATATTAGCAGAGAAACATTTCCATTTTTCGTGTCTGATGTCTGTTCATGATTTTTTTACTATTTATTAATATTTCGTCGCGTTAGTCCGAAATCCTAAACTCGTACCACTCCCATGGATCATTGTTAATATAACTATGATATATCGCTTACATTTGCTTGACATTTTTCATGTCGTTAATGAAACCAATTACTCGTTTTTTGTTTCGAGAAAAACAATAATTCTGCGTGCGTTTGGAAATTTGAAAAAAGAGCAATACCGCATTTCAGGTCACAGAAACAAGTTACGATCACAAATCGATCATAAATACTTCGCCCTGGACAAACAGTAGCTTGTAAAACGACCGGAAAACGGGAAAACCGAATAACATAGAGATTGCGGTTTTAATACGATTGAAACGAAAACAGTAAATTGAAATCAATCTATTTGTCATCGTGCAAAACGTGGATTAACCGGTTAACTGCGTTCGACGCGTATACACGTAAATCCAAAACTCTATTGCGGTGCGGTTGACGTGAATACTCGTCGTGTAAATTAAAAAGATCCCAGTTGCTATAAAAACTGGAAATTTGAATAATGTCATTTGGTCGTACGACTCCTTTATATTATCAATAGAACTGGTATGTATTTTGTTAAAAATACACAGAAAGATTAAAAAATTGAACAATCCGTGGAGTCACGATACTGGTGCATGACCTGCAAAGTGCCACTTTGCGTGGTACCTCCCTTTGAAAAATACCACACTGAAATTATCTGAATTTCTTAAAATCATTTTTTTCCTTATTTTCTCTTGTTTACGAATGTTATTATTTTACGACAATTTTCAAGTTTTGTAATAATAACCCGTCCAACAATAGATTGTAATTTGAATTGGTCTTAGTTAATTTTTCATCAAATGGAAATGTCAGCCTTTCTCATTTTGCTTTACTTTTTTTGTAAAATTTATAATAGTAGCATTTGGTTTGTGTTCGACGTGTATCATTGGGATTTATAAAACCAAACTTCGCAGTTAACGAAGTAACACGCGCCAATTAAAAATATTATGTGTAAAATATCGGTATTAAATTATCGATAAATGTGATTTAATTATTAGCTTTTGATCTTTCGCCAGAACCCTCAATCGGTTGATTTACATTAACGAGAAGGTTGGTATCCGACGAGCAGAATTTTCCCGTTCGCTTAATGTAGTTATGCGTTAACGAATTTCATTTCGCGAGTAATCTCTAATTATCGTTATGTTTATTAGGTGTCACAGCGTTACGAGAAGAGGAAATTTGTTCGGTGAATATTCACGATTAACGCACCATCGCATGACTTCTTCCACGTTCGATAGGGGATAATGTTTGTACGGTAATCCCGTGCAATTGGACCGAATCGATGTTCGTATCCTGCCCATAATTAATCGTAATCAATTATATTCACGAAAGCATCTTACGATGAGTATCGAAGCTTTGGTAACTGATTTTCAACCTCTTTATTCTTTTCAATTCCAGTCTATATCGCGTTTTTGCTTATCGAATCAATTGCATCACTATTTACCACGTGAACAATGGAATATCGGTTGGATACGAATACGCAGTGTGTTAAAGTACAACTCGAATTAATTATGCGATCCACCGGATTGTTTTGCGATTACATTGTCCCGAATATGTTCCGAGGATGGTGCATCACGTGAAATTACTATTGAATTTAATTGTATCCCATTTCTTAGCGTGTGTGACGAAACGGAATTTCGTGTTCATCCAAGATGTTAAGGGATCACTGAAATCTCCGTGTATATATTCTCCGCCATAGAGCATTGTTCTAATAATTAATGAAGGATCAGAACTGCCGCATCGTCGAGGCATTAAGTCAAAAGCTGAATTACTCCTGTCGAGAACTCACGCCCTCTCCCAAGGCCATAAAGTACGACCACGTTTGAATACGTCAATGACAAATTACCACGCGGGAACCATTTAAATGCAAATTAAAGATTCCAAAGAACACGTATATTAAGGGGAAATTTGTTTTTCAAATATAATACCTACCGGCACGATGTTTTGATATCAAAACCGACCGAGAACAATGGTTTAAAATCACGAACAAATAGACAATGCATACACGCGTACATATATTTGAAAGAAATTTGTTCTCGTTCACAAACTATTTGTTTAATTTAACCGTCGCGTTTGCTGTTTACTTGACCGTACCTCCAGGGGTATTTCAAAAATATCATTGTACCGTTCTATTATTTTGTCCGAGCAATTTATTTTAACATGACTGCTGAACGCACGGTAATTGGCGCCGTCTTACACGATTTAAATGTCAACGATTGCGCGATTAATTACTCAATTATTTCAACGTTCAGTCTATTTATTTGATATAACTGGACGCAGAGACGCGAAGAAACGAAGAGGTCGAAGAGAGAAACCCGAGGTACCGAATATACGTACAGCAACGCGGAGTAACGTGTTATTTGCAATAAAGGTTCGCATGGAGCTTTGACCAATAATCGAACTTTGTCAAAGCTCGGCAGCTTTTGTACGAGAATCGTGGTATGGGCTTCGCCTATGCTGCCCCGATCTCTCCCGCGCTTTTCCTTTCGATCCCTATCACCAGGAAAAGAGCACGGCTTTTCGCAAAATACACGATCGGCACAGGCCTGACTTCTGTGTATCGCGATACACAGGAAACCTCCAATGTATTTACCTTCGTGACTTTCTATACTTTATCATTATCGAGAACCGAGTGCAATGCGTATGGCAATACCGTATTCGAACACCCGAATCTTTTACGATAGTAATTCGCGTTATTTTGCAATAGATATCTTTTTCCCGCAAACAAGTTAATCGGAGACATCGAATTTAGTTTGATACCGGAAATAGAAATTCTGCGATACTGGGATAAGAATAACTGTACGTTCAAAGATTCACCGAGCGCTGTAAGCTTCTAAATTTATGGTTCACGTAGGTGCCCTTAATACTCGAGGGAAAATGTACTTTCCTACCGGTTTCACATTTTTAGCGGCGAGGGAGCAGATAAATTAGTGAGCATTATTGAAGTTTCAGATACATAACCACAGTCTGACCCTACGGAAGCTAAGTCCAATCTTCCAGCTTCACCATAATCCGCCTTATCCACGAATTTATCCCCGATAGCGCTTAATCCCTTCCCATCGTAAAATGGATCGCCGTACATGAGATCTTCGATCCACGCGCAGGACTTTCCTTTCATTTCTAAAGCCATTACACTAAATATCGTTCACGCGAATTTCATTCGTTCGTCGTGCGGCCAAATTGTGAAACCCCCGCTTCCGTTAAACCTTCGTAAAGAATAAACAAGCGAAACATAATAATAGAGGAGAAAAGAATCACGATTGGAGGAAATTCAGCAATTCGTTTCGTTTTTATAAACGGTACGTTGGAAAGCGTTAGCGTTGCAAATTTGCTCGCGATACAGTTTTGCGTCCGGCTACTGCGTGGGATCGAAAAAATAACGAGAAAACGTAACAACGTCAGTTTTCGCGAAATAAAACTTCCCCTTAATTTTTCCTCCAATAGTATTAATATTGCGGGTATTGATCCAAAATACTCGGAACTCATAGATTTTGTTCGTATTCCCGCTTAACGTTTCTGCGAGGCACTTTTTCTTGCATTTATTTTCTGTCGATACGTATCCAACCGAGGGTGTTTCAAATAAATACAATTGTTTAATGCACCCCGTAAACGAGAATATTAAATTACCACGATTTTGTTTTTGATATCAACGAGGCGTTACTTTCAGCGAAAATACATCGTCACGATTGTTGCGGTGAATTTTCGAAAATCTATGTCCACGAACGATGTGTACAACGAAGCAAGTGAAATGCGATTAAATTGCGATTAAGTTCATAACACGGCGATTATGCTCCGATTATTAACGCCATCAAAAATTGATTTAGAAAGTTCCTTGATGTTTATCGCACACAACTGCGGCCTCGTGGAATTTCTCCTTCCCTTTTCGCGACGTAAACTAATCGTAAGCAGTCCACCGATAATTAAACGTTCAAACTTTTAATTATCCGTAATACGAAGGATTACCTAACGGTTTTACTGCCGGCATCCAGTTTAGCCTCGCCCTGAGTTTCATAATAACATTAATAATTCGAAAGTTCAATTCGTACCGGTGATTTTAATTCGTCAGCTCCGAACGTTCGCTGTTTCCGTTACGACGCGATACGTACGCATCAACCACGCAACTTTGCAATACTCGGAGTTGTTACAAAATTGTGCGCGCGTATATGTGAACCAAGGGCACACGCACGCCCTTTTGCCGGAACGAGGCGACATCCGCGGCGTTTGTTCCGTACTCTCTCGTGTGTCCGCAAAATGGACAAAGTTCGGTCCACGGGGATTAATAAAGGCTACCTTTGTAACAGCACCTGTATTTTGCATTAGGAATGGTAGAGTTGTTAGGGGATTCTACATTACCGCCGCCGGGCGTTTAAACGCTGCCGCAAGATGATTATCTCCCTTTATTAGCGGAGTAACTTGTTAATAGAGCGCGTGACGCGAAAAGTTAAATCTCCCTCGAACGTTGATCACTCTCGATCGTTCGTAAATGAGGAGGGATTTACAAATAGTAACGGTTAATAATTAATCGCGTTTCGCGATGGGTGGAAACGTAAATTTGTCGAGATGTTGCATTATACCGCTAAGAGAGATATCGTGGGATATAATGTTTTTAATTTGGATTAAAAAAGGAATCGGAATGTACAATCGGTCGATTATCAAACCGTGAAGAAAAATTGATTAGTTAAAAATATTGATACGTTAATACGTCGCCAATTGCTCGGACGAATTTTAAGTAAAGTGCACCAACGTTTCTGGTATAATAGTATTTCGGAGTATTTCAATTCTACGTATGTCTTTTTATTTTGATAAAATTGTATATATTCGAGATTTATCTGTATTTTTGTAGTTTATTTACATAACACGTAAACTCAATAAATCCTGTTTCACCCACATTTTCAGCATTTTTACACCCGTGACTCGGTAAAACTACAAGAAATAGACCGTGGGTCGCGGAATTTGTATCTCTGTTTTCATAAAATACGACATGTTACTATTTATATCAATTTTCACATCTGATCCAATAAAAAAATTTCTAAAGTTCTTCATATTTATGACTTTTCAATTTCACGGAATTCTCTAGATGCTAGTCTAGGGCCCATTGATATTGACCTGATTATACGAGCTGCGACCGAAAGACTTAATCGATATTAATTCTATTCACGATTTTATTATTATCGGTATGAACTGAAATTCAATTCCTGCCTTTTATTATTCGGCCTCCTCATGAGAGGGAAGGATGGTGGGATTTAAAAAAACAAAGTGTTTCATTATTCGCCGCGTTCTAAGAGAAATCACATTATATGCATCTTATAGTTTATATAAAAACAGTAGTCACTAGTAGTAGTAGTCAACAGTAGTCACAATATCTCTGGCGTGTTAGATGAATTCGAATTGTGGGAACTCGCGTTATACGGGGGCCCACTGTACCGGATACGGATACCAGGTCTACCACCAGCTTATGTGCAATCATGGGCAAATCCACCGAGTTCTATTCTACCGGAGAACCGAACGATCATTTTCAAGCGGAAGGTAGCAAGCGTAGATAGAAATCTCCCGACCACCACCGATCTACTCCTATTAGGTACACACGAAGACGACGAATCTACGATGCAGCGGATGAAATTCATAAAGTCGCGTGCACACAGCGTTACGCTCCTCCATTGTACGTCCGTTATACGTTAGACGTTGTGTTCGGGCCACACGGACGTGCAACTCGCGTAATACGCGCACCTAACAACGCGCGTAATTACGTCCGTGCTAAGAATACAATACAATGTTGTTGACATTTTTCGACGAGCAGTATACACGCGTAATAGAGAAAATACGTTAATCATTCAACGTTCCTTTCGTACGCGCGTGATTCTATATACAATCAATGTATGCCTGTATATATGTGCAAGGTATGTTTACCTGAGTTGTTACGCGAGTACTTAGTACGTTGGCGTGGCTCCAGCCTCAGGGTAGGGGCACACGGACATACTAATTGTAAGTGCGCGCGTAATAACTAATAACTCACGTAAACATACCTTGTAATATGTGTGTGTGTGCGCGCGTGGGTATATGAAATCACGCGCGTACGACGGACGTAGAATTCTCATCGACGTATTTTCTCTAGTACCTACGCGCGTGCACGGCTCATCGACAGTTGTCAACAAACATTACAGGGGCGTATATATTTATATACATATAGGACAATATACCTCGTCCCGTGATACGTTCGTGGAAGTATCGTGTATATACATATAGATATATTTACCTGAATTGTTACCCGAGTACTTAGTACGTCCGTGTGACTCCAGCCTTAGACACGGCAACGATCAATCCCAGGTACGACCAAACAGTAGACTCAGGGGGAAAACGGCAATCTTACGAACCATCGTCGTTCTACCCTCCTAAATTAAACGACGACACTCCTGTGGTACGAGCGGAATATTCGTCGTCGTTTATCCTCGTGAACGGCTAGCCGATTGGTCACCCATGCCACGAATGGCGGATGCACGTACCGTTGAACAACATTACGATCTACCGGCACTCATCCACGAATGACCGGAACCTTGGTGGAGTCGCCCGTACTCGATATTAGAATTTTGAAACACAAGCAATCCCACCCGAACGTACCAGGACGTAACGCGAAGGAGAAGTTTCGCATGTATAGACGAGTAGTCTCTCGTTGCCTCTTATTCCTGTACCGTTCCAAAGAGTGCACGAGAAACACGAACGCGTAGAAAACCTGTGGGGAAAAAGGGACAGAATGTTTCCCGTTGTTGTTTCAGCGTGGAATAGGTCTTACGTAACTGTCGTTTGTAACGTTAACTCGCGGGTAATCGATTCCTATGCAAATGAACCGACTTTAAATGTACATTCGCGTTCCAACCCCGTCCAGGTGAGTCGAATTTATAAACGTTGCTATCACGCCCGGCAGAGAGAACCCACGGTAGATCCTATTATTTCCAATTGGACGAACAGTTCGGTATATCTGAAGAAACCCTTCTGCACTCACCTCCCCTCCCCCCTTTTTTCCATTTCGTTACACACTTCCGTTTTCCTCTTTTTTTTTTGTCGATATTTGTTTCGTTTTATTTGGCAACGATCGGGGTGGTTTCTCAATAAACCTGGAACTTTTGTAAAAAGTAGCTCGTTGTTGTTGCAGTGTGAAGAAGGCTTCAGGTCGAGTAACGCGAGAGCAATTTTAAGTGTTAGCATTGTTGTACTCTAGCAGACCCAACGAAGATGAATGAATGGAGATCCATCGGATTAGAAAAATATCGTGCGTCCACTTTCAATGATCTTCCTGTTTCATTTAATTTAAAAAGGAGTTTGAATAATAATGGGTAAATATCCTTGGATGAAGTATACGCTGTGCTGTAAAATGCGTATCATAAAATACGAGAACGCGATAGTAGAGTTCCTGATGATATCATGGAACTGGGGATTAAAACTGATGCAGATAGAATTTTATCCGCAGCGTCCTGTATTTATGTTTTTCGAAATTCGTCAACTGCATGGCGAATCAAATATTTTTCTACTGCTTACGCCGAAGTAAAATGGTAAACTCGCGTCAATATTATCGCGTCAACGTATTTACGAACTGTTATTTCGTTGCCATTTGTTATCAAGAGAACAAGGTCTTGTCTCGGACCAAGTACAACTACGCGAGAATATACATTTTACAACGGAATATCAAAACCGGTGCCGACATTTAACAAGGACGAAAATATCTGTTGCTCGCCGCATTTCAATAATAAATATTAGAGATTGAGCGTGCAGTTTATCCTATGCTAATTTACTATCCTCCAGGGAGTTAAAATTTATAGAATAATTTATACATTCGACACTCGGAGTGTCGAAGAATAAACAACGGAAACGTATCCAATACGGTCCTTAATTCCCTAACAATCGATCACGAATAATTGCCCGATAAATTGAAATTTGCCGGATTATTAAACGGTTCCAAACGATGGTTTACCTCGGTTAAAAAAAAAAAAAATTCAATCAGATACTACCCGCGTGTCCCGTGGAAATTTAATTAGCGCTCGGTCGTCGGCGTCGTTGGTCGTGTGCGCGCATTAACGTTAACCGCCTTTTATAACCCGTCGGTGCTATTTTCCGCTCGTAATGAAGAGTCTTCGTAATCTAATGCAACGAGTAATTCTCCGCACTCGTATTCCGCGAAATTCAACGGAAAGTTACGGTCATCAGATTCGATTAGAAATGAGAGATTAACGAAGAAGAGATATTAAACGTCGAATATATTTCTTTCGAAAGTTACTGTACGACATGGAGGTAAGTCGATATCGGTCTTGGTTATTTGCGTCTCGGATTTTCCAGTTTACCCATTTGATCCGGAAATATTTCCACTCCGAAGTTTCGGAATTTCTGAATGCTTCTACGCGCAACAGGAATTTTCTCACTATGGGATGCAGTGAAAATTCGCAAATTGAAAAATACTCCCACCGATAGCCGCGGATGTAGAAGTTTATACGCGAATAACGACGAGATCAGCGTAATCAAACGTCTCAAACTAAGGATCCTATAAATCGCTTCGTCCGATTGATATTAGTTACGCGTAATTACGCGTGGTTGATCGAACTGGTGATTATATTCCAAGCGATTCAAAATACATTCGACAACGATTTATCGCGCTCGAAAATATCGACACGTAAACAGTTGCAACGATCATTTTCTTGCACGATGTTTTGCTGCATTTCCTCGCCAGCTGGGACCATTTTCGACGGTAATGCCGCGCCATTTACTTAGAGCCGTGGTAACTGCAGTTTGGCCAGCGAGGCAACTTCCGGTTTAATGGCGGAATAGTGGTAACGAGAAGGGAAGGAGAAGCGTTGCGGAAGGAACACTTGCTTCTGATCGCACCGTTAGTCATGAACGATAGGAACTTCCGTGGCAGCTACTTACTTTAACTGGGATCTAATAAACGGTACAAGGGAATCGCTCGATGCTTCAGAAACTTATGCTAAGTTTCCTTAACGTAACGTTTACTCGTGTTCCGTATTAAGTATCGTAACTCAATATCGTGCTCCGAGATCGATGGTTTTCGGCTATTTCGATCGCGTCTCATGCGAGACAGTTATCGCCAATTAAACGTTACCGTGCGTACAATTCGAAAATGTTTTTATTAAATCGAACAATATTTTCGATGCGCTCCTTTCGAGCGAACGATCGGTAAAGTTCAAATGCGCGCGCATCCCTCGAGGATCTCGATTGGGATCTTTTGGTGTATGGCGGGAAATATGAACGAGGAAACTCAGCAGGTTGCGCCGAATAAACTTTCATGGTATATGTTTAAAAAACAGGCTCCAATGATTTTGCATTTAAACAAATTTCTGCCTTGGGGAATCATCCGCGCAAAAGAAATCTTTAATCGATCGAACTACGATGGTGTTTGTTTTAAGAAAGTATTTTCCAAAGATTTTTGTGTCTGAAGAAACCTCTGAATTGGGAAACCTTTATGTACCAGAAATATTTTACCGATTAACGTTAACGTTCACCTTGACTTGCAATTATTCCGACGCTGAATGGCCGAGTACTTAACCGTTAAATATTCCTGTACCGCGCGATAGGAACAGTTTGGTGTTTATACAGCGGATAATCGAATTCGACAGTCCCGCGAGTATACTCTATTCGATTTATCGGACCAAGTTTTCCCCGGAGTTGTTCGAACAATCGGCGTTTCGCTAAATGTTTCATTATGGGAATTGTCGAATAACAAGCTTTTGCTGCACGGTTAACATTACCCTCGAGTATCCGCGTATACTTACTCGTTTAGATAGATTGCATAAGCGACTAGGATTACTTAAACGAATCCATGAACGGGAAACCTGTTATACGTATGACACGGTACGGGCTAGGATTAGTTTCATCGATTTCAATGTTCGCGGAAAATGTTTTCTCTCGATGTTCTCGTCGTCGCTTTCTAGATTACGCGGTTTTGCTCGTAATCGACGAAACGTTGGCGGTCTGTACTCCGATCTGAGAATTGTCGCGAATTAATAATCAACGTTCGGTGTACACTTTTGCCTCAAAATTCTCTATGAGAATAATGCGATTGCGATTTGCGAGTGGACAATCCTATAAGCTTATTAGCGAAGTAGTACCGTACTTTCCATCAACAAAACGGGCAATTCGGATCAAATATCTATTTCTCGAAATTTGATGAGAAACGTATTATACGCTCCTTTTTTTGGACAAAGCTCAGATTTTAATTCCAAATCTTGTATATCACGGGCAATGTACCGAAGTTTAAGCTTGCGTTTTATTTTTGTATTTTCTCTTAATGTCATATGACGATCATATATGCGTTTCCGTGAATTAGATCAGCTACCATTACTCGGTTATTAATTCAAGATAACAAGGTACGTGGACTTACTTATTAATCTGTCCAAAATTACTGGGTAGTTAAGAATTGTCATCGACCCTCGTTTTGCATGAAAATGTTACATCAAATCAATTTTTCAAGAAAGGAAGACTTTTTGAAACCGTGTAACTTCAACTTTGTCGGAAAAGAGGGTGTAAAAAAAGTGTTAGGTGCATTCCCATGCACGCGGCATCGTGATCGACAGAAACGACTTGGAGTTCAACGTTGGTACTCTCTTTAGACTTTCGCAAGACCATCGGTTCGGTAAAGTTCAGTAGTTTCGCCTAATCCGGCTAATCCGATACTCGTGCAACTCTATTGGTTAGATCTGTCGGTCCAGCACGGAAACCCATTCTCACTGTACGTCAACCTCAATTGATGGCAGGTGTATATACTTCGCGTTGACGTTTCACGTTCGCGTTCTTGTTTCGGCTGACGTGTACGCGCCACCGTACAGCATAAAGGCATGGACTCCAGGAATTACATCAACCGCTGTAACGTACGGAAGTGTCGATGCATGTACGTCAAGGTATGTTTGCAATATATCGTGGGTCAAGGTTCCCGATGGGTTTTGTATTGCGAATATTACGTACGAGTAATGAAGATCAAAGCGATCTTAAGAAAGATAACGCTAGCCAGTTTTCTTTACCCCTTTCGGCTCTGATCTATTATTATTATTATTATTATTATCATTCAGGTATATCAACTATTTATATGCATAGTATGTCCTCGTATGAGACCGCCATTACCGTAAGGGTTAAATTATGTGAAAGTTTTCCAATAGGAAGCTCCTGAAACATATATGTATATTTATATATTCGATTATATTTAATTTGTAAAACAGGCATTATTACTACTGTTATTATTATTACCGGTTGACGTATATTATTGACAGAAACGAATTTTGTCATATTTCAAAATTTAATCCTAATACTTTTACATGCATCGGAATAATTTCATTGTTATCTACGTTTATTGTTACGACTTCCGGGAATTCGAATACGCGATGATACGGGTCATTCAGAAAACACCCAATCACGGATTTCGGCAAACCATTTCATACGGAATATTAATTGTTATTTCAATATGACATTGATTCGTCGGTGATGGACGCATCTACGGTGAACATATGTACGTACGTACCGTGATATTACCGAAAGGGGAAACTATTTCAATTCATTTAAAAGTGCATTTCTAGAATTTAAGTGATATTGCAATAGATGCAAAATTGAAAAAGTTAATAAAATCTAAACAGATACAAGTTGGATCATGTTTATACATACATGTAATGAAAGGAAATAATCTTGTAAGATTAAGGAGCTTATTTTGGTATAGAAAATACGTTTTCAATTATTTTCCCTCGGGTTAGGATTTATCCAGGTTTGTCTGTTCCCCTATTAAGTCGGTTCGTCGAGGTCCCGCCGTACCTCGTTAATGCGCGTAGCCTAATAAAATAACGATTTCACGAATGAAATGACTTCATTATATTTCTAATGAGACATCTCGCGATTCAAAAGTAATTACCGCATTTAAAGCTTCAACGCGTTCGTAGAGAAATTTGAACGGTCTGCGTACCCTAGCTTACAAATATTTCCCTTTAAATTAATAATGATGCGGCAGGGGAGTGGGGGGAGGGACTAGAATTAAAACTTTTCCGATATAACATATTTTACATGGGATTCATTCCCTTCTCGTAGAATAAAAAAAAATCATCTGACGCACGTCAGATGCAGAACACAATCAACGCAAACATTATGGATAAAAAAAAAATAAAATCCCTCCTTATTTCATAATAAGGGAACTCCCTTCGTCGAGCTCTCGACAGCTAATATTTCCCTTTTCCTCTGAACATAATGAAAATCGCTAGTGAAATTTCGGAAACTTTGATTGAACTTCAACGTCAAAGTTCTTACGTTGGAGGGAAGTGTCTCACCTAGGCGAATGCTGTTACTACGCGACGAGCGTGGAGAAATCTTGCACGTGACACGAAAGATTGACGTTTTCGACGCGTTCCGGATTAACCCGAATCGCTATTAATAACTAATATAATCTCGCGGTGTTAGAGTAAATTGCAAAATTTGCATATTTTTTTCAAGTAGATTAGAGTTATACATAAGATGATCGCGTATTAATATACATGTATATAATAAATGTTTTTATACTCGCGTATAAATTATAGCCTCTTTAACTTGCCAGGTTTCCCTGAGTCAACGCGAATATAATTTATTGACATCGCAAACTTGATCGTATCTTTTCATGGTATTTTTGTCATTTTCTACGCAATACAGGTATACACGCGTCGTAATAAAGGTTAACATTTATTTTCTTCACTCTACAAGTACTTCATTATAAGGCTGCTTATAAATGTAAACGATACCCCGTACTTTATAACAGCGTTATTGCGTCTAGCTAAATTGGAAAAGTTGCTCAGCTAGTCTCAATAACTCGTTAGGAACTACAGCGTTTTAGTATGGGTTTAAAGTGCTTTTTATTTTCCCACATTCTTGCAGAAATTCCATTCCGATGCCTCGAGATGCCCCACGATTGACATTTGCGTTCCCTTATCCCACTGTGCAGATATTAAAAATCGTGCACGCGAATGTTGTACTTTAATTAATCTGCGAGTCGTTTCGAAGCTAGTCAAAAGTATTTGCGAATACGCGAATAGATCGAACTTTGTCTCTAAAAATCAGGAGTTAAAACGTCTTCGAGAACAAATGTTTCGAGGCCGAAATAATCCACGAACGGTAGGTGTCACTCAAACCTGGAATAATCCGCACGCAATCGATCGATAATCCCTTCGATACGGCTTCGTCTTTGACTGCTATGCCTCCGTTGAATGGACAGTTTAGTACCGTGACGCCGACGTGTACCATCGGTGGCTCACGCTTGGATGTCCCATCGGACGACGTGGACTAACAAATATATTGTTGGATGGTAGGAAAATTACCATGTTGTTGAGAATCAGAATTAGAAGAGTTGAAATAAAGTAGGATTTATTTAATGCAACCAATAATTACAAATATAACTTATGTTTGATCAAGTAGTAATTTTGACTTGCAACGCCACCGAACTTGACAACGTTTTCATATTTTTCTTCAGCCGATAAACAAGCCTTCTTTTCATTACTATTGTAACTATTAAATTCAGTTCGACCACTGTAGTTTTTCGTTCCTGTATATGTAAATATATTATATACAATCGAACCGTAACCGATACAACATTGATGATGTACCAGTTTTCAACCCCTAGTATAAAAATCTAAAAGACAGGACAACTTTCACAGCACAATTTCGAAAATATATGGTACGCGCATTATTGAACACGTATAATACACCATGTTTTATAATCCCAAAGCGAATGCCTCAAGACTTCCTCCTTTGGGTCGTAAAAACTCGTAAAATCTTCGCTCGATCAATTTTGGCGTAATTCCGCGAACGCACCTGAGCTTATCTTTTTGAACTTTTAATACAAACAACGCGCATTTGGGTAAGTTTCTCTCCGTCGTCAAAGTTATGACGGAGCTTTCCTAATGCCTCTTACATGACTCCTCAAAAACGCGGATCAATGATACTTTTTAAACTAATTTAGCGAAACGAGACAAAAGTAAGTTTAACCAGAGGGGGCGGACTTAGTCTTTCTCAAATGTGAAAGTTGTTATACGAAGTATATATTCTCCCATTCCCCGTGGATTACATAACTTCATTTAACTTTGCCGAAGCAGTCATCCATTACCAAAACTCATGTTACCTAAAAACATCACGGTAATTAATATCTATAAAAAAGCGCTCTTGTTTAATAAATTGCGTGGTTGTGGAGGGAACACTGTACTGTGCGTAAGTACCCTAAGCTCTACAAACACGAGAAACGTGTATGTGTCCTGGAAAAGAACAACGAAAAGGAGCTGAATGCTGTTTAGAGTGGTATCGTTTCAGCTGTCAACGATGCAATAAAAAGTAACGCATAAGAAACATTTTGCGACGGACAATATTCGTAAAGCTGAACTAAATTTGCGGAGGTAAATATGTCTCGCCGTTATTTTTCGCATAATCCGGTTCTTTTCTCTCCGGGATCGTTAAAATCGTAAACCATCGTACAAAGAAACACGGAGGAATAACCCCGGGATTCAAAAACGTAGAAACTTCTGTGCAAGGGCAAACAAGAGAAAAATGCGAAAAGCTTTAAAACTTTTTACTACGGACGAAGTGACGAGGAATTACATTTCCCGTGTAAAGCCACGGCACGGTGTCAACATCAGTTTGGACAAAAGTGTAATCTGCGAATGACGTGTACGTACATGCGGTAATAACTGGCTGACATTATTCAAAAAGGTTTCTGCCAAAAACTTTACTTTCTGGCGAACGACAAACGAGTCGTTTAAAATCGTATTTTCCACGTAGTAAATTATTCACAGCTAATTCTCGAATCCAAATTGTGCAAATAATAATCGGTCATCGTAAATCTATCGCCCCTGTTCGGAGATCGGAAATAATAAATTGTACTAAAGATTGACATTTTTAGTGATAGGAGGATATCGGGAAAAGCGAATTTTCGGTTGAATAACTGTGGAAATAAAACGTTTCGTTTCGTGATTGGTAGTAGCAATGAGTGCACGCACGCTTCAAAAAACGATCGCCCTTGCCGCAAATCGCGTGGTACAGAAACATTTTAAATCACAGAATTGTTTCAACCACTTCTGTTGTTCCGAATACATTTATATCAAACGAATATACCGAATGGAAGGAATGAAAAGCTGTTGCGCAATGGACGCTATTTGCCGTGCCATTTTGATATTACAATGCGTACCGGCCGACTTCAAAAAATATAAAAATTTGAAAGCCATTGATTTACATTTGTCGAAACAATTTCCAAATGACGGTTATCAAAAGTCTCTGATTAACTAAAATTCACTCACCTGTTTCAGGGAAATATATATCTCGCGGTATTTTTATTAAATTATACACGGTTCGTATTCGATAGGGATTTTATATTATTCGTTATACATATATAAGCCGTTTAATGCAAATGTGGTGTAAGTAAAACAAGCTGAATACTGGATAGCGAGGGACGAAGTAAAAGTTTGCGAAACGCAATAACGTCAAAGAACATTACATCTCTTTTAAATAAGCCACTGTAAAGTTATAACGTGAAGTAATAATACAGTTTTCCTACTAAAACCAAAACGTATAATCATTTTATAATAAAAGGTAAAGTTGTTCATAGACCAATCGCAAATATATGTATACTTTCAAAGTTGTGATATTATTTTGTAATCGCTCTGTATTATGCCAATTAACGCATTGATATATAACAATTATGTCATGATTAAAATCATTTAATTTCAATATTCTTTCGACTTACACCACTTTTTTCTGTCCATTCGAGTGAATGGTTCTCACAATTTCTGTTTGTTTAGCGAGGTTTTAGGTAACGAAGCTAGGTTCGTACCAGTCTTCCGTCAGAACTAAGATTAAGCTTTCGATACGCCGCGTTAGACAAAACGAGTGAAAACTGCATATCGACTACAGCACTTTTGCGTCGGACCGCTGGTATCGTCGCACTATCGAATCACAACGATATCTATCGCAGAAATTCCAGATCGGAGGAAACTGCTGCTCGGGTAACTACAGACTCTCAATCGCGCTTCCATTAAGGATAAATGGAACTGCTGCTCTCGTACGCTCAATCTGTTAAGTGCCGCGTATCAGGCTGCTAATTACATCGCCTGCTTTGGTCCAATGTCCTTAACGAACAGACACGCGCGGGACGATCAAAGCGCCGAAGGAAGTTCTCCGGTAATTTCTGGATAAAATAACGTGTACGCGCGTCGATCTACGTGGAAATTCCAACGTCGCGTTGCAAAATTATAGTTTCAGTTTATCAGTACGATCGCGCTGGAACGATAGCGATAATTACCAGAAGATCGTAATTCGTTAATTCCCCCTTTATTACATCAATTTGTTAACTCCTTTAATTGAGCGCAACGAGTTAGCGCGTCCTTCCAGCGCAGCGTCCGCATACGATAACACCTAGTTAACGCGTAAATTATTTATTAATATTACCATCGATTACAGTACTAACAATGTAATCTGCGCTCCTCGCATATTCTACACGCCCCGCTTTCCTATTTCGCGCGCGTAAAGAACAATAATTCTCACCGACCACGCCTCGAATTAATCCCGCTTCTCGTTTAATCGCGTTCTAATTACCACTGCTCTCTACGAGACGATGAAATTTTCATTGATATTCTAGCTTTGTGCTTCGCGATAAGCGACGCAATTAGCGCAACATCTAATTTGATTGAATCGCTCTCGGATGCGGTGTATGTATGCGCGCATCTAATTTGGTAATGTCGCGTTAAGCCGACTAAGGTCGCGAGTCCCGCGTCGAGTAATTATTCACTTTAGAATCTCCTGGGAATTTCCACGTCCTGATTACTCGGTTTGCCACGAACCCTGACGAATTGTCGAGGGACAAACGCGTCCCTCTTTACCGCCCGAACGCCTAATGTACTTGTGAAAAATCTTACCTCCGCTATGGAGACGAATGACCGTTCTTTTCAAACCCTCGCGTCTGTTTCCGTTTTTTTTAAATGGTAACGTCATTTCTTTAACCTTGGGTCGTTACTCCGCCTCGCTCGTAAGGGATTGGTAACGCTTACGGTGCCGTTCATGGTTCTCGAAGCAATTGCGAGAATCGAGATCATGTTGTAACCGTTATCGATATATCGGTTCTTTGGAATCGAGATTAGGACGGTTTTACATCTTTCATGTTTCGGTTACTGTAATTTTTATTGCAATACAGTATTGAAGAAGAAAAAGAAAGGAGAAATTCAACGAAGATAACGTTGGTGGTGTAAAGAATTATTATGTCAACTATCGCAGTATGGGAATCGACTCATGGAAGATATGGAGGTTGAACTTGTTGACTACATAATAAAAAAAGACATTCTCGCAGCAAGACGAGACAAGACACACGTTCACACAATGCGAAACAAATAAATGAATCTTCTGTGACACGCGTTCAAAAAACGTTCGAACTTACGCTCGCCTCGGGGCTGTCTCGCGCATCAGATTCGCGTCATCTAAACCCGCATAACACTGCTAAACCGAGTCGCGGTCGGGAGTACCAACCACGAATCAGTGGATTCAATGTCAAAGCGCCGAAGTTACAGACATTACCTCCGTGTCTTCATCTCCGTACTTTGCAGTTCGGCAAAACTTTCTCCATAAATCCTATTACGTTACGACTGCAGATTCGTAAATCTCGCAGGGTAGGTACGCTTCTCGAGATCCCTTCGCCGGATTTTACTTCGTACGCGGGAATTTGTAAACCAACGCCTTTCCAATATTGCGATTACTTTTCGTCGTCAAAGCTAGATTTTATGCTTACGAAAAGAACGTCGGAAACACCCGATGTAACTTAAAATTGAATATTCGTGAAAATGCGTCGTATTCCTGATTGAATATTTTTCACTTTAAACGTTGCGCAAACAGATTTTAATTAACAATTCGTCGAGATTGCACATGAAGAAGAGAAACGCAATACGATTTGAAGAAGTATATTTATTTCCCTTATCGTGTCACCTAACTTAGATTTGTAGAATGTGGATAGTGTTTAGTGCGGTGCGTACGAGGCTTTAGGTTGCGCGATTTATGGAAGGATGCGCGAGAGCGTGTGACGTCGTAAACGGTTGCAAAGTAAGTGTGTGCGTTGATCGTTGTGCGTAAAACAAGAGAATCACCACGTGTCGTGTTGCGTTGACTTTGTTGATTTCGAGAGAATCACCACGTGTCGTGTTGCGTTGACTTTGTTGATTTCGAGAGAATCACCACGTGTCGTGTTACATTGACTTTGTTGATTTCGAGAGAATGACCACGCGTCGCGTCGCGTTGACTTTGTTGATTTCGGGAGAATATTTCAAAACTGTGATCAACCCTACACATTGGAAATGTTTCCCTGGGAGCGGCGTACTGTTTATTGTTTTATTAAGCAGCAGCGTGAGCATAAGGTAAACATTATTTTATTAATGCAGTTATACGATGTTAAACATTTTCAACCAGGAACACGATGTACATGTATGATTAACGTAACGTAGCTCGCCCGCTCATGCGAGACGCTCTTGTAAATTCTAACCCTGTTATAACGTAAACGCGGAGCTAGATAAAAATGTAATACGAAGTATTATTGAACCGTATAGTATCGCAAACTTAAGAGGATCTGTCCCTTCGATACGCTCTGCTCTAGTTTAGCTATAAGGCTCCACTATTGTACCAAAGCTTACCGTTTATAAGCTCGTAAAATCTTTCGTCATTGTATATCCATCAACCAGTAAAGCGGCTTTTCAAAGTTCAAATATTTTCCAAATCTACTACGACGTATCCCATAACTAGCGCTTGGACCTAGTCGGGGATATTAGAATCGCGTTAGTTAACCCTTTCTAACATTCTAACCTAACCTAACTAAGATCCGTTAGTTAACCCTTTGGCGTATAAGTGAAACGTACTTTGGCACGATTGAAAAATAGTATTTGATTTGTTTCGATAGAGCAGTTATACAAACTTAGAAACAGAATAATATAACAATCATTTTTGTTATACGGCGTCAGGGGCGAACACAGGGGGGGTTTTGGGGGTTCACCACCCTCCACCACCGGAAATGTCTGGAAAAATGCTTTAAATACATTACCTGACCTAAGAATTTAATAGTTACTTCAAAATTTCCCTCGAGACTTACAAATAAAATAGATAGATAACCTTTAATTTGTAAATTCAGTATTTATGTATTAAAGTGTGATATTCATTATTTTACATTTTTTCAAAAATCTCCCCCCCCCCATTTTTTCCACCGTTCGCCACTGTACGACGTTAAAGCAAAAAGCAAATCGATGCAGGTTATTTACTCCCGACCCCCTCCCCCCAGTTCACTGCATTTCTCGGTACGTTTTGCGACAGACGAAATTTTCAAAGTTACCGACGTTTAGCCCGAAACGCTGGGGCGTACAGTTATTCCGATGGTAACGCCAGCAAAAATTGGAATTCACGAGCAGTTAGAAAAGTTGAAGTACATTTTCAACGTCGAATACAATAATATAACTGCGTAGCTTTGCTTTTATGAGTATACTCGTGAAGTTTTACGGTTACTACGGCGGAACATTTGAACCAAATGTTTCTCCAGCTCTATCTTCCCCGCGAGTTCGTTCCCAGCGAAATACACGCGAATAACGTAAACGTACGCGTATCGAAATTTTCAGCATTCGTACGTTTAGGAGTAGTGGCATTACAGTGAATATACCGCGACGGAATTTAGATGAGACTTCAGTTATCGGTACGCCTCCGTTTTCTATCCACTTCGAAACTAAAATTCCTTTTATCAAAATGTTTACGGTTAACTGAAAGCTACCTGCTCTCGTGTACATGGTTGCGGATTTTTTTGCATCCGCATCGCATTTATAGAAATTTGTTTCCCTACTTTATAGGTTTAACGTAACGAAACGTCCTCCGAGCCTCAAGATCGAGCGACGAATCGAATTGAGCGATAAACTGTTTTTACAATGGCAAACGTTGAATATCGTATAAAACGATCGGAAGTATAGAATGCGCGTGGCGATGCGATACATCTTTCATTCGATTTTTATAATTCGAACGATCAAACTGACGGAAATATAAGTATTGTCGGCTTTACCTTTGAATTTATCGTTCGCGATTGAAAACTGACATTTACGAATTTCGAGATATTCTTCGTATTACTTTGATGCACGGAACAAAGTTTCATATGGTAATCGAGAAACTGAATTACATTCAATTGTAGTAGTCGAAGTAGATTCGACTGAAGAGAAATAAGGATTCCCGTTGGTCCGATTACATTCTGAATTTCCATAATTACAACTCGTTACATCTCGCGTTTGGTTCGGATGAGAACGGTCACTCTACGTATGCATTAATGACTTCCCCGCGCAGTGTTTTCGTTGCAATTCAAATGAGTCCAATTAGAACGGATCTCCTATAAGAAATATCCAATTAAAAGTGATCCGCGTTATCAATGTTAAGGGCGACGCGTCGTTGTCCTTCTGCAATCGAACGAAATGTCAATTCGCGCAAAAATTGATAATAAATTATAAGGAGGATTTCGCTCTTGTTCGTCAGACGGTACGGCGAGGGAATAAATCTTTTAGATTAGCTTAGCAGCTTTAGCCAGGTAAAATACGACGTTCGACTGTAATTTAACGTGGCGACCAAGGTGAATTCAGCTTAAGCAGGCAGAAAGATATCGCGCCGTAACAAATCAAACGAATCGGCCTTTGCTTCGATTTTTTTCTTCGTTCAACGTCGTTAGGTGTCCTTTTGCCGTTAGGTCTTTATTTTTTTGTTCCTATTTTTTTACGCATTAAGCCTTTCCCCGCTTCTCTCTCCAATAATTCTCGTTCCTTATCTCGTCCAGACTGATATCCCGTTGGACAAAAAGTTCTGGACGGAGATAACGGAAAAGTTTCCATTTACGAGATCTGTCTATCGTGATTTTAGCAAATGTTTTCTCAGTGAAACTTTGAGCGTCTCGTTTTACATTATCCTTCTTCTGGAGTTTACTTTTTAACTTTGGATCTCCCAGCGCAGTTCGTCGATGAAGCGATTAATTGAAAGCTAATAATTAACGTTTCGCGTATCGAGAATTCTGTAGGAACGTTTTTACTCATTTTGCGTAATGGCTACGCAAAGTTGTTAATTGGTAAAAGTAGAAACATCGGTAGGACTAATCAGAATTTAAAACTTGTTTCTTGTATGAAAACATCTGCGAAACAATTTGTAGTATTCTTTCCCGTTTAACGAAGATTCCCTTGTAAACAAAAAGAGTCGTTAATTTCCCGATAAAATAAGAATCACAGAGACAAGAGTTTCAACATAAATGTGCTTTCATTAAAATTTGAATATAACTAAAGTTTGTTTGCGGTTGTTCGAATACGTTTTTCGGACCAACGGGACGAGAACTTTGTAATTTTGCATTAATTACGTTTATATCCTTACAATGTTCCCGGTTTTTCCATGAAAATCATCCTGACTCGCGGGGGAGCAATTATCGTATTACCACGCGCTGGTGCATTTCTTTTGCATTTGTATATTTTCGATCGTTCTTCGTTCTATTTGCTGGAAGCTCGCGTGGAAGCTTTGTGCAAACTGGAAGCTCCAGGAGAGATCCGAATGGCGGGGCACGAAGACGGCGAAAGAAAAGTGGAAAGTGGAACGGGGCAATTTAATGTTGAAAGCTCGCCGAGCATTGTGCGAGGAAAATGCGGAGAATATCCCCCGCCATTATCGAGATCCTATTATAAGACAAACACCTTTTGTCATTAAGATGGTTATGTCGTTTTGCAACAAAAAAAAAAAAAAAAAAAAAGAGTTCAACTTGCGTTCCTAGAAGTGCTACTTAAATGTACCATTCCCCGTTATTTCCGGAACATTTCCCGCGAGTTCCCGCCTCGTTGTGCTCTTGATTTAAGATTTTATCCCGCAGTTTCTGTGTCTATTCAAAGTTTAACGTTTCTATGAATTTTATATTTATTCAAATTTCGTAACGAAGTATATTCATCGCGTTACGGAAACGCTTCGAATCAAAAGGGATTCATAAATCACGCACGGAAATACGGGGGGAATACTTTGCACCGAAGCCTCGCGATTAATCGAATGAAACGATATATACGTTCGAGGTCCGAACATGTCGAGGTGCTCGACAGGAATGTGAAAAATCTCGAAAATGGTGTTACGCCCGCGCGCCACGTTTACGCGACGGGATTTCATATATTTGCAAATGGAAACGGTCACGCGAGTCGCGACGGAAATACTCGGTAATTTTCGGATAAAAGTTACGCATAACGTAGTGGAACGACGCGTTGCGGTAACCAGAGCTTTCACGCTATTCTCCGGGGTCATTTTACTGACAGCAGTTCGGAAAGGCACTCCTGCGTCACCGTCACCGCGTTCTCCCGGCGAGTACCGATAACGACCGTCGGGACGCCAGGTGCCGCGCACTCCAACATCTTGTATTTACTGTAAGCAGCTATGTACGTAGGTATGTACATAACCAGGTACACAACGTACGTGTATACGTGTACACGCGTCGAGGGCGGATTCAATTTTCCTCGAAGATCGCGGTCGAATCAATCGGAACGTATTTTCGTGACTCGCCAGATTTCGATGCGGGCGAGCGAATAAATCTCCTTGCGACTTCGACGTCGACGTCGACGTTCCATGGCTTAGGAACGTCTCGTAACTTTTGCGACCCGAGCTCGCCGGGGTATCTCCGTGGGATTACAGATTCACCGTTAGATACCTTCATTTCGTACGAGAGAATTCACGCGTCGCGATAAATTTGGCAAGGAGCGGATAACGCGCGTTCGTCGTTCGCTAGTTTGACATTTCGATTGAGTCGAATCATGCCGGGAGGGGGGGGGGGGGGGGGGGGGTTTAGTTTCGATGAGTCGTGGTTCGATAAATTAGAATTCCGTGTTCCTTTCTTTAATCACGATGGGAAGTTTAATTCGACGGATGGAATGTATCCTACGGCATTCGTTTTTAGGTTTTTACTTGTTCGTAAGCGCACTGTCTGACCAATGATCGATCGTATCGCTAGGTACGACTCGCGCAATTTCAGGTACAAAGAAATGACTTTTTACTTTTTAATGAATTTCTGCTAAATTAATTTCAGGCTTTTAAAGCCGCTCTTCCATTCTCGCGCGGTTTAAGCTTTATTACCATAATTCTACGCGATAATTAACGCATAGTCGAACTATAATTCCCCTTTTTCCGTTTCGGAATTAACGCGTTGCCGAAGTTTGAAAATCCCCAGGGAATCCGGATGTGCAGTGTTACCGCATGAGCGCGGAAATTGTGTCATGCCTGTTTAACCGGAATCTACGATAACTGCGGCAAAGGGGGGGGGGATGAAGCGGTGGGTGGGGTGGTAAAGGTGTTAGCGTAAAAGGCGCGAAAGAGGGGCGGGATGGGGGTGGGGGGAGGAAACGGTTAAACGAAGTAGACGAAACAGAGATAAAAAGCAACCACGTCCAAACTGTTCGCTGCCGCGTACCTCGAGTTATTCGACTAATTACTCGGTACCCATTCATTATGCATTCTGGCATTCCGCGAACATCGCAGCGTCCCGGCGCAGAAACGATATGGATTATCATCGAGACCCATGATTTTCCACGCAGAAAAATACTGCCGTCGGGTGTCGCGATAAATTTCTTGAAAAAAACCGAGATTTTAGAAGCGAGTTTCTCGCATTTATTTTGCAGAATTAAAGTGAGAGAAATACAGCTGTACCCGTAATCCGGAACAGAAATATATCAATTAATCGGTGGCCGAGAACATAGTCGAAAGTAAATCGCGCACTCATCGAGGGAGTTGCGAAATTTTAATTTCGCGGGGGCAATCAAACGTGTAACGAGGGCCGTAACGCCTTGTAATTGGCCCCCGAGTTCGCGTGGAGTCAGCAATCTGAAGAGCGAGACCCCGGCGATAAAAAGAAAGTTTCGAACCGCACCTCCGGCAATTAAAACTCGGCGAGTAAACAATTAGCCGTTAAAGCGGATTTTCGTGTAATTTATCAACGCCTTACTCTGCCGCTCGGTTATTGAGGGATGAAAATTCTAAGCGAGCGATTAACGCTGCGGAGACGGGCAACGAAATTATCGGTGCGATATTACCATATTTAAAGTTACAATTTTTATCCTTCTGTTAAATAACCTTTTTAGCCGATATAATGAATATTATATAAAAATGTTTCTATCCAAAGAATTCCTGTTGGAATAATTACAAATTTAAATGATACTCGTAACCTAGTTGGTACGAACGATTCACATTCTAAATTCTACCAAAAGATACTAGTATGCGTCGATGAATGTGATCCGAAAGGGCGATACCATTACTCGCTAATTAAATAACTTCGCAAATTGCAGAATTTTTCAGTATAGAGCGTGTTTTAGGAAAAACTCGGAATATTTCGTAGACCGTTGAAAGTATGAACAAAATACGATCGCGGTTGGGTTACATTATTTAAAACCAATGTAATTAGTTAATGGAAAAGATATCACTGCAAAGATTTTATTTTTGATAGCTGATAGTTTTTCGACGAACTGACCCTCATATCGTTAATAACAATTTCTCGTACCTCAAGAAACGCGCTGTACACGAGGGACAATACACGCGATAATAACACCTCCTGAAAATTAGTGCAATCGATATCCGTACTCGTGAATTAAAGTCGGTTGCGCCGGAGTGCATTTGGATTGTACGGTGTACACTTGTCTCTCGAAAGCTCTCGTCAGACGTACCATATCAAGGGAAATGGTACGGTTACGAAGGGAATATCGTTGTTACAACGTCGATAATGAGCCTCGCGATGAGTATTTCATTTGGATCGATGGCACCGAAGTCCTTGAAATATTCACGCCAACCGGAATATTCGAGCTATGCCGAACAGTTGTTGAGTTAATGGTTCTCGTGTACTAAGTTACCCGATCCGACTCCCTTGTATTCAATTTCGAAGTACTTTCATCGGTCGAACGAAACGATTCGCTCACATTCGCCCGTTTCCGGTAATATCGCGAATGCTTCCACGAGAATTGCGGTTAAATTTACCTTGGATGTTAAGGGTAGTACAGAATTGATATGCTTAAGTGTCGCGTTCGTAGGAATATCGATGGTAAGTTGTTGGAGTTTGAGAATGCAGAGAAATTTAGATGACACTCGTTAATCAAATGTTTTAACGATCCGCCGGGGAATATTCCTTGTCATTTTTATTCGCATCCTCGTTTATAACTTCTCTTTACACGGTATTAAAAAAAAATTTTCCCCACACATAAATCGGTTTCATAAGATTGTCTTAGAGACAGTTTTGATACGAAACAGAGTTATTTATACTCACGGTAAACGTATCAGGAAATTGAATTTAGATTTCTCGCGGTACGAGTTGCACTTCCCAATGCACAGCTTTCGATCGGTGATATAACGCAAACCAGTAAATGGCGTTAGATTTGTTACCGATGGGAGAGCGAAACTTACTGCCGAAATTCTTGAATCGAGATCCTCTCGTTTCCCTGAGTTATGGAATCGAGCTTTCGCTATAAAGATAGGACGCGCTGGCTCTCGTGAACTTCGCCATGAAAACCGTATTTCCTGCACAACCGGGGAAAAGTTCGCAGGCCAGTTTTCCACGGAGAAGAATTGGCGAAGGAACGATACGAGATTGGAGTTCGAAGTTTTCGAGGTTTTCAGGTTTCCTAATTTACACTCCAGAAAAATCCGACGAAAGTACCGAGGAGGATTTATGTTCGTTAAGGGTTCTCGAGTCCTTTTTTTTTCTTCCTCTTACTCGCACTTACTTAGGAACCGGCAGTCGATGAGAATGTTTTTCCCTCCCCTCGGTACCTCGACTTTTAATTTCGCACATCAGGAGCAACGTCGTTCGTAGTAATAAAATCGCGCAAACGGTTTCGGTTCTTTTTTTTTTATTCGCAGGAAAGTCTCCCGGCGTTCTCGCCCGTATTTAACTTTCAAAGTCAAATAAAAGCGACATTGTCTACGAAACATGCCAGCGGCGTTACCGGCGGGAGGGAAGATAAAAAATTGACTCGCGCGCGTAGAAGCCGGAGATTACTCGCTGAAATGAATTACGGTGATCGAGATGACGCGATCATTCGTCTCGCGACGGTGATAATCTCGTTGCCGTCACGAAGATCTGTTTTCATTCTGGCTGATGAGACATTTGCCTTCGGCCGAAGGGGAAGAGAATAAAAAAGTGTCGTTCTTTATTCGCAGACAGGACGTCCCCGTCCTTACAAACTGCGAAGGTTCTCGCGCTTCTACCATCGGCGTCGCTCGTTTGTCAAAAGATGTATGCCCTCCGGTTGGTATTACTTTGATTAATTGACACGTATCGTTCGGGGCTTTTGCTCGTGACTGCAAAGACACTTTTGGAGTTATCTCTTGCACCCCCCCCCCCCTCCACCCCTCCCAAACCCTCACGAAAGTGACACAACCTGCTGTGACGGATTAAAGAGACTCCCCTTTTAGACTATGGGCGTAACGTCACTATCGTTACGGGTAAAGGCGAGGTATCGTTATATTAAACTCTTCGATAACTTCTCGTAGAAACCTTTCGTTTCTTTGCTGTAGGAAAGAAGGCCAGGTGGGAAAAATTCGGCGATATAAGGTAAAAATTTGTTTTTATTGTGGTTTGACCACCTCAAAAACCCCCGTTCGTTCTTTCCGGAAAAGGTACAAGGTAGAATTCTCTCTTACTTGCACTTGGCCCGAAGCAAAACCTCGTCTTTTGATTCGTATCGCAGAATCTCCGTGTAACAACGCGTTCGGGAGCAAATATGATTTCGAGAAAGATCTATAATGAACGATCGATTCGTAGATCGACTCCAGAACGGGAGTCAGTCCCAGCGTCAGTCGAAAATGATCGGCGTTGTTGCGACGTAAGTTTGAAGAAATAGATTATCAACCATCCCGTTACATCGTTTGTCCGGATTTAATCGATTGTCCCTGTCTGATATAATGACAACGGTCCACATTGCGAACGCTGAAGGAAAGTCTTCTAAATACACTCGAGAACGACTTAGGCAAGAATAATATCGGTTACGGGGTTGCGCAAAATATCGACTTGCCGAAACGATCGATTATCCGCCACCTTAGCGATTCACCTCCGGCCGTAAGTTCGCCGCTGATAAATCTTAAGAGAGTCAACGAGAAAGGAGAAAATATTAGCCACCTTATTCGTTCGCCTCAGCCTCGGAGTTCCCTCTTAAATCGTATCTACGACGTGGTCTGGAAAATACTGACGCAAGGTATCCAGCCCGGATCGACCTTAAATCATAACGAATAGCGGTCTATCTTACTTTCGAGTCCTTATCATGCATTCCCGTCGGCAATCGGGCGACAACAAAAAGGTTTCCTACCCGCGAGAGACCATGTTCGCCGAATCTGACGTTTCTTGTAAGACTGGGACGCAGATATCACCCTGTATATATCAAAATAATAATGACGGGCCATTAATTGTTAACATTGGAAGGGAGGAAATACACGTGTGGAAAATATTATATCTTCCAATGGAAAATACACATGGTAACGTCAAGACGTGGCGACGTTAACGAAGGGTTTTGGGCCATGCGTTGAGTGGCAGAAAGGAGGGGAAATGACTGCAGCCCTCTTAACTCTTTGTTAGTCGCGCGGATGTTCGTTACGTAGTTGGTCGCGTGGGGTACACCTGTCACCCATCTCTAAATTATTGGTTAAAAGTACAAATAATAAGCATTTATCACATTTTATCTGTAATAAACATCAATATTTATATATTTAGATAATTAATGTACTCGTTTGCAAATGTATGATTATAATAATGTAATAGAAATAGCGCATAATTTAAAAAAGAATTATTTTAAAAAAAGTTTTTTAGGTTCCCTTGGGTCTAAACGAGAGGTACTAATGTACTAAGGTACTAAGGTAATTAATGTACTCGTTTGCAAATGTATGATTATAATAATGTAATAGAAATAGCGCATAATTTAAAAAAGAATTATTTAAAAAAAAGTTTTTTAGGTTCCCTTGGGTCTAAACGAGAGGTACTAGAGGTATCGCAGGCGTAAATTGCATGAGATAAGAGTAATTTAATTTTAAAGTAGATTGGGTGACACCTGTACCCCGCGCGACTAACGTAGGGTTAAGGAAAACCCTTGGTTCGGCTGTCTAAGGAATCCTTAGTAAGGATACACATTGAGCGAGAAAGTCGAGGCATTTTAAAAAGGGCCCTGTATCAAACGCGTCAGACTACAATAACATTTCCGAGTTTTTCTATTTAAAAATATTGCTAACACACGTTTCAATTCATTTGGTTAAATAAGGGAATGAGTTATTTCTTTGAACCGCGATAGTAACGAGTACGATCTCTCGCCGTTTCAAAAATATTATGCATTTATTTTGGATTTTTTTTTTGAATATTTTCCAGCGCGTTCTACGGTTTGAAAGCAAGCCGAACGAGTTTCTCTCTGACGTATACAAATGTACGCGTGCGTAATGATCCGACTATGAGTATGCTTTTCCACGTTCCAGGTTTCAAGAGATAAATACTTACATTAGTCGAATTTCCGTATTCGGTTTGCACACGTGTGCGTGTTAACCCTTTTCAGGCTATACGCGTTTCATTCACCATTTACTGTCAAACTGAGTGAATGCGACCGATATTCAAAAATGCGTATAACAGGAAGTATTGCACGGATTACAATTTCAATGAAACCCGCGTACAATGTTTTCGAGGAATCGCTTTCTGGAATAAGCAAATCGAGAAAGTTTGGTACCCAGAACCGAAATTTGCATCGGCTTTTGCGAATCTCATTGTCCGCGATAATTTTCAATTGAGAATCGATCGCAATTGAAAAAATCTCCCCCGATGAAATTTTATTTTGTTATCAGAATAAAAGAAACAACGATATGGGGTCGCGAAAATTAAAATTCTACGATTTATATTATTTCCTGATTTGCGAGTAGGAGAGTTAAACACTTTTCATGAATTATTTGCATTGTACCATAGAAGAACATTATTATTTATAATTGGTTATCAAATCTTCCTTTAGCCTTGTCGGGTCTGATTAATTTTGTACAAGATTACACAATAAATAATACGCTTATAATAAAAACAAACAGAAGTGTGCGAGCTATATTTAGATTTCCACCGTTTCATCGTGGCGCGTCAATGTTTAACAGATATTACGCGATTTATTGGATTCATGCAAACATATCCTGATTCTACTTTCATTCTACACCTAATTATCCCTTTCCATTGTTGCGATTACACGATCGTCGCCATGCCTGACACGAGTTTTGATCTTCTCCCCTCGATTCTCTCCTTTGTAAACTTTTCTTCGCTTTCTCGTCGCGTCGTATTGTGCAATGTATCAAGCTCTTGCACCTGGGTGCTCCGTACGTTCGATGCACTTTGATCTTTCCTCCTCATTTCGGTGAGTGCGCGCTCTTCGCCTATCGCTTATAATTACCCTTAATATTGTACGGTACAACAAATGAGTGTTTAGGTCATGATCGTAAGGTGTGAGAAAAGCGTCTCTGTTGTCTACGTTGGCAACATTGTGAGAATGCAGGTGCGAGTGGAACCGCGTGGATGACATTAGTCGTGTTGGATTCCCTGTTAAAGGGAGAAATTCTTTGGAGTTTATAAGCTATGAACATCATTAACTAAAATTGCACAAAGATGCTCGTCTCTAAAGACACACGGTAACAGCAAAAGTATTTAGGTTCGCGAGAAGTCTTGTCTTTGAGAGCAAGAAACTGGGAGGACTTCGGTGGTCGGTGTCGCTAGAAGAAACATTCGGATTTTTATAAAAACGGAAGCAGAAGTGACGATGATTAAGTGTAAGGCGTACTACGTTACCAAATTCAAGCACTTTTATTGTAATTATTCATTTCAAAGGTGACATTTCAGTTGTCATTTTAATAAAACATTGGTTGCGATTGGGGAGTACCAACGTTTTTATGCATTTTTTTTTATATCAAAATTTTCCTCCCTGAATTTCCGGAACCATTTCTACGCTTCCAATAATTTACACCAGTGGTCCCTTGGGGGACGTTGGAACGATTTAGGGGACGGAAGTAGCGTCGAGTGCAATTAGGGGCATTGAATAAACAAATTTTTTAATGGTATACATATTTTTATTGATAATTCTTACCATGGTTAATTTATAAAATAATTTCATTCGCTCAAAGAATTAGGAATAAATTTCCAGGAGGTGCTGAGAATTTTTCTTTCTAAAAGGGGAGATAGTGGTCCAAAGAAATGTTGGAAACTTAGATGTGCAGCACCGGCTGCATGCACGGCACTACTTTCTCCTCAAATTTTTACAGAAATTGCCAATTTGTCGTGTCAGTACGCAGTGCTTAAATTTTAGACCGAAACATAATAACTTTCACCAATTCTCCCCGTTCATAATCTCCCGAGCATTTTTTAATTTACACCGATTCCAAATTTTCCTCACAGCTTTGCGCATCGCATTCTTCTCGCTCGAACTCTGTAATCAACGGAAAAAGCAATTTCCATCTCGCGTCCACGTGCACGTATTCTCCATTATCCGTCCATTGTGACATAAAAATACTTTCTCCTCATCGTGGGAAATTAAAACTGCCGATCGCGATATCTCGAGCGTTCAATGCGAACGCTTTCTATCTCTCTCGAAGAATCGTTATCGGTACTCGCAATAAGAACCGGAGGAATCTACGGAACACCGTCCCGATGCGACTGATACCAGCCAAAGAAATGCTCGAAACTTTCTCGTAACCTCGTCGACGACGTTGGACGAGGACCCGGCGAGTTGCCTTTCAGGACGATAGTTTGAAAAGTTTGGTCCAGCGTCGTTAGCGCTGGACCGGTTGCACGGACTTCGTTCAAGGGCCAAAGGATTTCAGCAACTTTCTCCTCTCTCGGCATCGACCGCCATCTCTCGAGTGTCCTCGTCGTTTATCCTGGTAAATAAACTGTTTAATTAGGAATTAGAGCGTCGTTGACGTGCAGAGGAAGCCGCTGCGCGGGTCGTTTCCTCTTTCATGAGCTTTCACGGAGCTCTCCTGAGTGACGAGTGGAAGAGGAGGTAGAACTCATCGGTTTTCGCGAAAAAATTTCTTGGAACGACGAAACGGAAAAGAGTAAACACGGGACTCGCGGGGGAGGTTGACTTTAAATAAACTCTCGAGCGTGTAGCGAGGAAAGTATCTCGTGCTTTTAGATTAATTGGATGTTCAATCATGCCGCGGTAAATAAATGTCTGATTAATAAACTCGGGAATTATAAAATTGAGAAATTTTTTTTTTATATGGCATTGAGGGTATATGCGGTGTCTCGAGATTCGTGGTACTTTATGGTTCCTTATGAAAAGATAGGTTGAAATTATAGAATAAAAATTTGACGCATGGTCTCGTTCGTGAATGATAAACAAATGCGTTCAACTATAATATCGTTGTCCTTAGATTGTGCCGTTAAATATTTACGATGCAAATGGGAAGCTCGAAATAATTAACTAACTAACTGCAACCTGTGTATACGTATAGCTCGCCTAGACATTTAATTCTGATTAAAACGAGTTTCATCAGAGACACTCTTAACTTTTTTCTGCTTTTTCGCAATCAAGAACTAACGAGAAAATTTAAATTGTATAGCCCATGTTTATTAACGAACACGCGACAGATTTTAAAGGAAACGCCGTTAATGCGAAGTGAGCGAGATTTCGCCTAAACAATATATTAATATGGATCGCTTTAAAATGATTTTTTTTTACCGACCATGAATCGCTCGCTGCTGGTAATACCTGTTTATCCAAACATTCAATTTTGACATGACTTTTTGCACTTTCTATGCGTCTACCATTGATTTGGCAATCAATACTTGCGCATGGACATTTCGTGGATCACCGATGATAATATCGCGATCGCACGTTTCTCTGTTCGACGTGGTCCATTTCAACGGTCGCCACATTACAATATACATCCAAGGGTCGAAAATGCGAAGTAGCGACGCAAACTTACAGAAAAATTAATTTTCATGCGGAGTCATTAGTAAAGGATTACCTATTACGAACGTTATCAACTGTACTTAATTACATCGTTATATTTAATTACCAATTATACAAAGCTGGTCGGAAACGAATCCACACATATATTTTAATACCACGATCTAAGATCCAAGAAGAAGGATCAACTGCGGCCTAAAAAAAGATTCTCTAATTGCATCCACGAATACTTGGATCTTACAACCTTATTCGTATTTCATTCTGCGTTCAAACTGACAACCATCCATCCCCGCGAGCTTTTCTTATTCGCAATGTATTTTGCGTCACTCACATAAACAGATGCATTCCAATTTGCGTTTCTACAGTCGTTGCGCGTTCCCGTCGTACGAATTCACGAATGTCTAACGGCGTCACATTTACAGTACAACATACCGTACATATATGTGCATAGTTTACGGTTGCCTATTTTCGAAAGACCCGTCGCGTTGCAACTGCTTTCATTAGCAGATCCTAGAAATTCGCTCGTCTATGCCAGTGATTCCGCCGCCTCTTAACGGGTGTATGTAAATGTAAATTTTGTTGGTGTTTACGTCACGTTGGTATACGTATATCAGCGTTTCCCCAGAGGCCTCGATATTCCCCCCCTTCTTTCTCCAACGGCGAACCTTCGAATTAAGGTGACGTCGTCGAAAGCGCGCACCTGCATAATACCGGCGGGTTGACATGGGTATACGGGAGTTAAGACGATTAATTTGTATGCAATTTGTATACTCTATTTATGTCACTTTCATTTGAGAGTAACGAGGAATATTAAAATAACGCATACGTCTCCTGCCGTTGTTCGCGCAGCTTTCAGCCAAACGTTAACTTTCAATTCTCGTGATTAGTGTTCAATATCCACCGAAAAATAAAAGCTGAAAATGTATTGATATAAAAGAGTACATTTAAAAGAATATTTTATTGAAAACGGATATTACAAAATAATGTTTATTCTTTTATTACAGATACCGGTCGGCGATAGATCATTCTACATTTCATCGATACCGTGAGTATCCGATTATAATATTCGATCTATAATTACCACATGCATGATCAATAAATTGTGATTGACGCACATTCTACGCGGACAGCGTAATCGTGATTCGTAACGCGTTGCGAAACATTCGACGTGGTAAATTTTGTCTGATTGCGAGTAATAAAATGATTCGTAATCGCATGCGCTCATAAATTGACAAACAGAGTTCGTTAGTATACAGTGCGATTCGCGTGCTAGCTTCTTTCGTGTTTCAACAGAATGTATCTCCCCTATTATTATTATTATTTTTAAATATACTAAAGCTATCCTTACTTATCTCGTATTCGGGTGACGCGTGACATTCTTAATTATCCGAATGCAAGGGATTAATGGATTTTGGCATTTCCGAGATAGCAGTAAACGCTATCCGGTTATCGAGTTACGGGGAGAGCTATGAACTTTTATTCGCATAAACGAATATTCGGCTAGCTCGATACGTTTATGGGATCCTCGAATACGATTACGGTTCGTAAGCCGGAACTCCGTTTTTGACCGCAATGCGTGGGCGTGTGCGTGCCGTATCACGAATCTCGGTTGTTTCATTAAATGCATTAAATCGATCGGAGTGAAATTCGATGAACAAATGTCCAAATGCAACGCTTAAACGTCACGCGTTCGCACCGTTCCAAGTTTTTATCATACGTATACTTAAAAATTTCTATCAAAAATCTGTTTCAAAGGAAACGTATATCTTGCTCTTGGTTTATCAGTTACAAATGAAGAGCAAGAATGTTTCGAGTTTGTTCTAAGTTCTGATAAAGACTCGTTAGAATGCTACGCGGTGATTTAATTTTTGAATATTTTGAGAGATTAAAGTAGAACAATTTAACAATTTAAGTAGAAATTACAACGAATGGAGAAAAGGTTGCCCTGCAATCAGAATAAAAACCAAACGTAAATATAAAATCCGACGACGCGGCGTAGGTAGCGTAAGCTCGGCAAAAATATTTAAGCAGGAAAATGACAAGTACAAAAAATTCATATCTCATATTTTCAATTCATATTTTATATTTCAGTAATTTCTACATACATCCTGTGTCGATTGCATAAAAATTACTTAAGAAAGAATAAATCTTAAAGATGTTCTTTTATATCCAGGGTACCCAATATTTTTTTGCTTATTGACTTCCTACCTTTGCGTATGTGGACCTCCATATATGCATACGTAATATACCTAAATGAAATATTTATTTTCATTCTAGTAAAAGCTAATAATTAAACAGTCAAACCATGTGGACCCCGGTTAGGAAACGCTGATGCACACATATACGCTAATGATGCCAATAGATTAACGAATGTTTTCCGTGTACGTGTACATGTTTATGCTCGTCAGTGTGAGATACCTCAAAGGATTGAATGCGCCAAATGAAAAACGTAGCTTCGAGGCAAACAATTCGGACGCGCGATTGCTATCCCCGGGTTTCCATGGTGCGTTTTCGTGAAATAGAGAGCGGATCAATCTGTATAATTAAAATCTTACCGTGAGATTTGATCTGTTCCTTTAATCCTCGTACGCTATGGGTGAATTAATAATGCTTAACGACGTCTCCCCGACTGTCGAAGTAGAAAACAAATGAATATTACATCCAGGCAGAGTGTTTTATTTTAAACGCTAACGTTGTTAGAGAAACGCGGTGACGGGAGAATAGGGAAACGCTTTGACGATATTACGTCAAAATGTGGCGAGTTTATTCGGCTAATTAATTAGCTGCTCCGCACGGGTTCGCCGCGATAAATCGAGTATCACGGAAATTAATTATCAGATATTCGATCGATAAACTTAAAAGGTGTACAATTGCCACAGTTTTCGTGTATCGAAAGGGAACGTATAGAGCGCGGGGGGGTGATCACTTCGATATGTTCGTGCGCCGCTACGATAACAAATTGATATCGTGTTTTTGATTTAATTAACGTTTCCCGCACAGAATCACTCGACATCGGTACTGAATAATTCTAAGCATTAAACGTACGGTGTATTAGCGGTTACATTATTACTCACGCGAAATAACAGTCCATGCTGTCACACATGTTTCTTGGTAATTGGTAAATAATTTAACTCTTCGTTATTCACCGCGGGATATCGAAATATGTATCCCAGAGAATATTTTATCACCGATGGAGGTAAATTTGAATTTACTTTAAAGCTGAATTTATCTCCACCGTTTGGTAATGGTATTTAAAACGAACCATAATCCAACTTTGCAGATTGTATCTATCAGCGTACAAATACTATGCAAAAGTATTATGATTAGCCTGGATATGTTTATACAAAATAAATACTAATTTTGGGAAGATTTTATGAAATGAATGCGTCGAGTATGCGTGGAGCGTGTAATACGTTTTGTTTGGAAAATGAAAGACGCCTGTAATTTGATTGAAAAAAAATAAAGTTATTTCGAGATGTTCCATGATCAGGACTGACTCGGCGAAAAATTTGCATGCGCCTTTGACGTTTACCAAGGCGGAAAGAAACTCTACGATATACCTACCCTTTCTGGAACTTTCTTTACCGATGATTACCAGACAGTTTCGATCACTCGCGTGCAATCAAACCCGACTCTCGGTAGATCCCATCAAGCATTGCGAGTGAAATAAATTGAGGATGAAAAACCGTCGGGCGTAGGTAAATGAAATTTGTGGATACGCTACGTATAGCGGAACAGGAAGTTGGCGATACGCCTCGGGTCACTGAAATTTGTCCGATTTCATGGCGGCGATGTAACGCGTTCGAAGAGACCGTAGCGAATATTATCGTCGTTGAAGTAACGGCGGAAAATTGTTACGTTACGAGATCAAATTGAGGAGAGCAACACAGAATTGATCGACGACACCTAAATTCGAAATTACGGATTTCGAAATGGCGAAGGTACCTCGTTTTATCGAAATGGAAGTAACATTTTCGACCTGTCGATTCGGTTCTGTAACGTATCTTTCTCTTTGCAAGTTCTTTCTTGTACACAATTGTTCGTATGTGATTCAGCGAGATAGCATAATAAAAGTAGGTAGATTCAACTAGGAGGTACCGCGTTAATTCTTTAAATAATAAAGTTATCCCACTCTCTGCCCATTCTCTTGATTAAGCAATAAACTATTTTTCGGAAACACGATCAGAAGATACACCAATATTGACTTTATTAATTACATCAAATGGTCGACTATCGATCAATTTCAGTATTAATTTTCTAGTAATCGTACTATCCAAATCTCCCGATAATTTGAGGAGACTAATTCACCGACAGCCCCATACGCCGGGTTACATTAATTTCCGGATATTTCAATTATAATAATTATCGGATAGTCTCATCGCAGTAATTCTCTTTTCATTCGTTTCGTTCACGGTGGCTGAACGACGCACGCGGTTTCTACGGGAGGTCACGGCGAATGCTAATCTCTCTCCATCTTTCAAACTTATGAAGCACTGTCAAAATGAAAGGGGTCAGGAAGCGAGTAATGCAATCTAGACGAACTTTCCGAGTCCCCATGATGAGCTTTTGGAATTCATAAGGAACGTCGTTCTACGCCTCGCGTCGCTCGAATGTAATCCAGAAACCTTAATGGGGTCTCCTTATAATTGTATCGCGGCGGTAAATGAAATTATTGCCTCCTTATAATCACTTCTAATTTCTCGTAAGACATTGGCTAAGACGATGGGGCGTTATGCGATAAAGTTGCGAACTACGAATTTACATACAATTTGTGTAGAGGCGAAAATCGTGTATACACTCGTATCGCGGTACGCATTAAAAAAAGTCCAAGAGCACAAAGGCTCTAACGTTGTTTAAATATACTTTTGCATAATTTCTTACGGTTTATTAAAACATAAGTAAATTCCAAAGAACGCGCAAAGAAATTTGGCTAGAAAAAAAAAAAATGGCCAAACTTCGATTTCCGTGACAATTTTCCTAAGTACGTAACAATTAAAAAAAAAAAGCATTTAGAATCGTGGATACGGGTAACATACTTCTACAAAACGATACGTATCGTGGCGAGATACGATTCCAGATTGAGACACAGAATTCGAAAACCACCGCAGCATAAATACTTTCCACATCGCTCGGGAGGAATGGTAAAAACGATGTGCCCCAAATTTTCTCAAGCTAGCAAAGTGCGATCCTAGGTAAAATAGGAACGCTCGTACACTCGCAAACGTTCAACGTGGTTTTTATTTAATCGCATGTTCCGCCATGTAACCATTGATATCCACTATCAGCCAGGATATTCTTATATTAAGAAGAGTTGAAAATCACGGCCATCCAGTTCTCTTGGTCTTCCCTTAATGCCCGTAAAATGTTAATTTCCCTCGGGTAAAGCCTAATGTATCGAGTATTCGTCGTACGTATGTACATGCGAGCAAGCTCGTTAGATCGATATGCTACTCTCGATGGGAATGGAGTGAGCGGAAAGAAAGAGAGAGAGAGAGAGAGGGTCGCACGCGGGATTCGATAAAAAGCATAATTCAACGTGAAATACGCGGAGTACGAAATCGAGAAGATATTGAGAATGTACAGGTGTTTCCAGCACAAGTTTTATAGATCTCTTTTCCGCTCGCTCTCGCTTCCACTACTCCCCCCACTCCCCTCACTCTCGCCCAATCGATTATATTTCCGCCTCGGCAATGCGAGAGTCGAAACAACGACGACACTCGTAAGCGTTGGGAAATTTCGTTACCGGAGCATGGACGAGTCGCCTGGAGGCTATCGAGATCGTAATAATTGATTTGAAAAATCGCAAACCCGCGTTAGCGTGACTGGAGTATCGCCTCAATGGTTCGCTGGTCGCCGCTGATCGAGGACGGACGTTGAATTTGCTGATCGACAGAATTTTTATCGAGTGCTTTGCCATCTAATTATACAAAGGGCATGGCAACGTTTTTGCCTGGTTAATTCCGCGATCTCGATGCTGTACGTTACTACGTTTACATTCGCCGTAGTTTGTTTAGTTTGTCGAGGGGTGTATAATTCACGACGAGCCGGGATTCATGTTTCATAATGCACGGATGCGGAAATATCTCGAGATCGAGAACAATGATTCATTCGGATTCCTGTACTAACTGTAAAGCTGAATTCAAGAAAGCTTCGCGAGAGACTCACACGAATTTATCATTTTCCTAAAATCATTGCAGCAGAAAACCACGCAACAACGTTTTATGGCAGAATGATTTATGTTGCGGATAAAGAGAAACTGACAACGATGGGATGACAAGAGAGAGAGAGAGAGAGAGAGAGAGAGAGGTGGGAGGTGGGAGGGGAAGGAGAGATATGGTACGTAACTGTATACACTGCTTGCATTGTCCTTCATTGTACTCGAATACACTATTCAGCGCGTCGTCGTAATACGAAATATCGGGATGAAATATAAGGGACAGAAATTCATGAATGCTCCGAGGAAATTTTCGTCCGACAGCAAGGAAGGGAAAGGAACTCGGAGATTGTCGTGAAAATTGGAAATACATATGTGTATGATTCGTGGGTAATGAATCAAAAATATGCGCAAAGACGCACGGTAAAGCCTAGATCATCCGGCATACTATGAATTTATTGTCCGCGACATACATTCCGATCTATTCTTATTGCGGGGTATAAGAATTTCTACAAACAATCCCGGTTTTATTCTGGTAAATGAAATATTTTTTTCTCCCTTCCACTAGTATTACGATATTAGTATAGTGAAATTGCAAATTACCCGAGTCCATGATTGTCCGAAATTCCTAGCATCACGATTAGACTCCGGCTGTTTATTCAAAATCGATTAGTTTATGCATTTAACACATTCTTTTATTTTATACGTATAATATATTTCGTTTCACAAAATCCGTAAAGTATTTCGCATAAAAATCCGGAGCCTAATCATGATCATACCGTTGCTCCTGCGCGTCTATCCTGAATTATCTATTCCAACGTTAAAAATCGTAGCTTTCTCCCCGTGAACTTTCCACCGAAAATAAGTTACTCATTGTTCCTTCCACTTACTTTTTCTTCATCCAAGCATTTTCCAAAACCTACGATACAATGCATTGCGATGGCCCCGTGCATTACGATATCATCAAATTTGAATATTCCAGTGCTCCACCATGATATATGTATATATTTTTGATAAGACGTGTATTTCGTAACGGGTCGTAAGAGACTTTGCTTAACTCTGTGCCATTCGCATCCGCGATATTAACAACGAGTCTCTTCACGATCCTCTTACGAAGTAAAATACACCTTGAAGCAAATTCGAATAAAGGCACCTTTATCATTGCCGCGTCAAGTTTATTCGACTCGTGGCAGCCGCTGGTCCCTCCGTTCGTAAATCCCTCGCGAGCGACGCAGAGACGTTTACGGGAGTTGAATACACAACAGGAAACCCGGGACACCGGACGTGTGTACCTTCCGCTACATATTGGTACAAGCATTTACGCGACGCGTGTGCTTGCGAGACTCTCACTTCTACGCACCCCGTTGCGCTCTGCACGTTGTGCGTAGACCTTGATTTCGCGTGGTAAACGTTTGATTTGCCCTGCCTTGATTTCCAAAGGTTGCGTCACCTTCGACTTTAAGAACTTCGAAGACCGACAATGTTTGACATAACCCTTGTAGCGTATCGTACTATTTATCTTTAATTTCTCAACTTTATAATGTTTGTTTCGTTTGGAGTTTGATACAATTAGAGCAGATTTCTTTAAACTGCTTTTTTCAAGCTTTCGCATTTCTATGAACGAAAAGCGATTAATTCTGTAATCTTCACGGATGTACTTGATCTACTTCGATTCGACGAACGATAAAGCAAGGAGAGAGAGAGGGGGGTGGGGGGTAAACGTTTTTCCGTTATCGTTGCAAGTTGAAGTTGGTTGTGCGATGTAAAGAAATCAATGGAATGCGGCCTGCACTGCGGCGAAAAGCCGATTTCAAGCTAACTGCGTAAACCGGAGAATTGTTGCCAGTTAGCAGTATTCCGTGCATGGAATGAATTCATGTATAATCCTTGTATAACGAAGCGTACACGCCTATTAGAAAATGCAAATCCCTTGATAAAAAGAAGCGCGCGTTAACGTTTCAGCAAATACATAAGTTTCCCGATGTATCGTCAAAGAAGGTTTTCCGTAAAAGCCGATCGTTTATCAGCATTCGTGCAAGGATGCAGCCTATCACGACATATAGTTATAATAGTTTACATTAAATTTCACGATCGTTTTAAATATTAAGTCCCTAGCTACAAAGCATTCGAGAATGAAACGTTTTCTATATGTATACGACATACAATTCGTGGTAACGATAACGAAACCCATGTTTGTTTACGTAGTTATTCAATATTGTTTATCAGCCATTAGAACTATTACTCTCGCTTTAGCATTGTTAACCCGAAAGGCGAGCAGGAACTTCAATATACGCGTCCATCGAGATCGTAAATATTTATGAAAGTTCGCATTAATAGTAAATAATCCGCATGACAGAATCTTCGTGCCATCGCCATGGTCGCAAACAACGACAAAAAAAATGTATATGTCTAAATTCGTTTGCGCGTGACTGCACAATGTACGTGTGTACACCCGAAAAATGGCAAATACACGGATAATAACACGGGCAGGGTACCCGGGATAAAACATACCCAGATATTTTTTGACCTCCGGGTATTTTCCGGATATTCATTTTACCCGGGTAGTCACAGCTCTACGCTGGTGGTCGAGTGTAGAGACCATAGACTCACCCTCAGCTTCAATATTTCCCGAGAAAGAACGGTGCGACATTTTCTTTCTCTTACAAAGCATGGAGCGCTTTATAAAACTTATTACAATTGTACAGATCCTTATAAAGTATTATACAAAACTCTACGAAAACAGAGACTTAAAGTAAAGTAAAAAAATTTGGCACAGTGATTCGTGGATGTTTTTCGCTCGCCGCCGTATAAACAGCGTTGCCGGAGGAGTGTGGGGATAAAAAGCATGGCCCATTGTATCGTTCGGTGCGTAGGACACTCGTTATACGACTCGGAAAACTCTTTGTCTCTGTCCCACCCGACAGACAATGACGGGACGTAACCATGAAACGGTCATAGCCTTTGTTCGTAGTCCACCCGTGAAACAGTAATGCGACGTAACCGTGAAAACGGTTATGCGAGCTGTACAGGAAAACGACCGGGTCGTCAATTATTCGAATTTTGAACCAACTATTTGTTCCGACGCTAACGAGCTCTATGTTCAAATTCGAAACTATATTTTCAAATCTCTCTTGAAATACCAAAACCTCCTCATTTATTGGTTTGAGTGCCAGTCGGCGCAATCGCGCTCCTTCTGTCCTGTGTCCAAAAGTTCCAGTGCCGTAGCTTTGAAGGCACCATTGTCTACGCGCTAGGTCTTTGTCTGATGCACGCGTGGCCAACCTGTGACGCATGCGCCAAACGTGGTGCATTTTATGATTACATGTGGCGCATTGCATCCTTGCGCTTATTTATTCTTTTAAGTAGGATTTTCTACTATAGTGGAGAGCGTAGTTGGTTATCAAGAAGCTCGGTGCGCAGGCGCTGTAATTACCTAGCGGTCATGACAGATACTAGTCATTGTTTACAACAATAAGTGTGTGTGTTGTTAATTTCGCGCGTCTTGTTACAATTTTTTGAATATTATTCACATTTTTGTGAATTGGCTACTGTAAGTATAATTCTTTCATATTCTACACAGTAGACTGTTTATTCCGTATTTAATTAATTTCTATTATTGCTTCAACTATTTCTGATTGATGCAATAACTATGAAGGATGTTACTAGGTTTAACTTTAAGCTTAGGTCGATTGTAGTCCCGCTAGATCAGGCTTTGTTTATAATGACCGCGTGGGGTAGTTTGTCACGCGTGTGTCTCATTGTGACAATCATCCCCCGGAGTTTTTTTTTAGTTATTTTCTCGTGTGTTTCAGCTAAATATGGCCAAGAACACAAATCCCGTAAAAACAACACGGCAATATTATGCACAGGACCACCGGTCGTCTGACCAGAAACAAACTACTTACTTGACTTGACTTTCAATAAGGAAAAACCGGCTTAGGATTATTCTAGCTATCGGACTATTCACGGGACACGTTGTATGTTACATACTGCGATTTCAAAGTTGTCAGAATCACTGCAGCCTAGAAACGCCAACAGATTTGTACGCTAGTAATCCATAGGACCAAGCTCATCAGCGTGAGCTCTAGAAGTTTATGTTGGAAATAAATCTCTACAATGAGTTTAGTTGAGATATAAAAGTGTTGTCAAACTCATTCCGGTACTCGGAATCCAACGCCTCACCGGGAATACTTAATCATGATAATAATAAAACTGTTATACTTGTTATATATATATTTGAGGCGCTGAAAGTTATAATTTCTTCATTCTTATTACTTTTTTCAACGAAGAAAACTCACTTCGAGACCGTTGATAAATAATTTTTTTCAGCGGAGTGCGAGCACCAAGGATTACCATTAAACTTTTGCATCTTTGCACATAAAAGTTAATCACTGACGAGCTTTATTGAAACTTGTATCAAGAGTTTCTCTGAAACAAATGATCTAAATTGCAATGCCTTTGCGTTAACGATGCGACGTTCTTTTTCTACGTTGGCACTACTTTTGTACAATTTTTATTTCAGATTACGTAACACGGTTGTTATTGTACCTTCGGTACGTTGCCTCGAAGCAGTACGACGCGACAGAGGGTTCGAGTAAAACAGTATTGGTTAAAGAAATAAGTTTCTAAATTGATCGTATTTCTCATGATCGTACAAGGGTTAAGAAGAAGGGTAATAAGAAATGTTATCAATTTTTTTTTTTCTATACCAGAAAAGTTTGTCCGTGTATCCCGTGGGGCGATTGATTTACCGCGAAAAAGAATCGGAGTTGCTCATTCGAAAAGTTTTTTTTACGCGCCTAGTTGAGTTACAAGAAAACATCGCGTATAAAAGCGTATAAGATTTATATGTACAGGGTTGAAATGCATTAAACTTTCATTGCTTTACGACGAACGCAAGGGGTGATTAGTTTTCTTCTTTCGCGTTGAACGTAATATCCAGCTTCGAGGTTTCCCTCGAGTTTCATAGAAACTTGATGCTACTGCTCGGAACTTTTGACAACTATTTTGTAGGCCAGGTCGAGTTTACGTGGCGAAATGTTTTTGATATAACGGGGTCACGGATCGAGGCGATTGATAAGGGAAGAAATTCAGTTGAATTGGAACGTAATATGGAACGTGTGATGTAATACCTATTCGATGATTGTAACAATTCTAGCTTGACAAATGAAACTGTTATTAATTAATGATATTATGCGATTTATCATTTTATTTTTTACTATTAAAATTATGATTATAATTACTAATCCACAGTCAAATTTCATCAGGGAAATTCGATTCTTCAAATAAGTGCGGAATAAATACGAAACACAGTTTTCGCACATTCGTATCTTTCGGCGTCTTTGCATAACAATCAATCGTTCTGTTACTTTATTTATCCAGATTTAATTGATCCAAAGACTACTGCACACGCTGTTATTTTCAATTGAAATTACTCACTCTGGAAATATTTAACTTACCTAAACAAATAAGGAGCGAATGCCGCTGGTTCAAACGGATGTTCCTGGCAGAAATTGGATCGGAAGTCGTGACGAATTCGAAGCAAATAACCTAATGAGAACGCTTAGAGCAATTAAATTCGGCCTCCCCTAACAGTCTCGCCGTAAAGCTTCTCGGAATAAATCTGCGAGTTATTGCCGTTAGACTTGTGCTTAAAGCACCATGTTGAGTACCGCAATCAAAGGACAAACTTTCAGCGAGATAGGAAGATGGTATAAATCAATTTGCATATGAATTTCTCTGAAATGTAGAAAGTTAATTGCGCAGCGTTACCGTGCGTAACGATGTTTCGCTCGTCGTAATTAATTAAATCAAAATAAATTACTCCGAAGATTTCGAATATTTATACGCGGAGTGGAATGGTTTAGACAGATAAACACTGAAATAACGGCCCGACGGTCGCGTTAGATTGAAACGTAAATAATGCACATTTTTTTAAATTGATGGTGTTTAAAATCGAGTTATTCACGTGCACCCCGATTAACATTTCAGCAGATGAAGGGGATTTGAACATTGATAGGGTCGCATTATTGATAATATTGATACGTCCGATGTACGTCAGTCGATGGTACAGTGTCGTCCTTTAATATTAGAAATTAAAATATTCATCAGACCGACGTGTTAATATTTAAAAATTTCATTCACTTTAATTTCATAAAATCGCCCACTTTTATACGACGGCGATAATCATTTGGCTTCAACGCCGAAATTACTACGTAAATGACATATTAAAGACTTCTTTGAAGTCAAAGGGACTTCCGCTTCTTTGTTAAGGGTTGAGTTGATCAAAGGAACTTTTTTTGTTCTCGTAACACAGTTTTCGTCTTTATTCCGCTCGGTACTTGCACTGTCGATTAGAGATTTTTTTGGGTCCTTTTGTCGTAGCCACGTTTCAACGTAATTAACCGCGCGTCACTCGAGTACTTCGAAATGTGCTTTCGAAATGAATTTTCTGGACCGAAATTTCGACGGTTCTCTGGCCGAATAACAATCCCTCCATAAACGAACTGTACGCAACAATACGATCGTATATTATCGACACGAATTTGTCTCGCCGATTCGCGTCAATTATCGCAGTTTCATTGTTCCCATCACGCCCGACATACTTTATTCGAGAAATAAAACACGTTAAATAATTTCGAGTATTAATCAACTACACACGTTGCAAATTGTTTGTCCATTCAATTTCGAAAAACGACCCGGTAATTTAAGTGAAAATTAATGCTCGGTTCACTCGACGTTCCGCGTCTATCTCATTTTCCCCACGATAAAAAGGATGCATTTAAATGCAAAAACTTCGAAATTAGTTGGTGCAGAATGTCATCGCAACTCTTGGCGTGTATCTCAAAGAAGCTGTAACGTGCACGACGATACTATGGACGACGGCACAAAAACGAGTAGAACGGTATCGCGGTGTCAAAATTTATGAACGGCAAAGCGAAACGAATGGCGAGCAGAGAAGTTTATCGCGAAACATTCACCCTCGGTTTTAACGATCACAACTTCATCTACAGCCTTAACCCCTTTTACGTGCCGCGATGCGCGTAGATGTTGGGATGTGCGTGTACGTATGCACTGTAGATTCGTACGCGACGCGCGTAGTGGAACTCACGCATGGTATACGTTAAATGTGTTTGCACGGGTGTAGATGCAATTCGCGTCTGTACTTGCCACAAAGAGACGTAACATTTGCATGCTAAAGGAATAATTTGCAGTGGAATTCTACGTTAATTATAAACATTACATTTCGCCTAATTTAACTTTAATTAAAGGTACAAGTTTTAAATGGAGGCGAGAATATAACAAAAGGACGAATACGATAATTTAAGCGACTGTCGTTGACGTATATAAGTAGTGAAAAGTTAATCAAACACGTATGGGGCTGCAAAGAAAAATGTAACGCGTCATGAATTACAGAAGATTGAGTTTACGCGTTAAACGAGCCGTAGGATACAGGATTTACGCGTACGTACACATCGGAGAAAAGCGCGCGAAAACAAATTTTATATGTCGCAAAAAAAATAATGCAATTCAACCGAAGTCCTATAAGAAGAATTTTCGCTCGGGACCGCAAATGGTAATACTCGCCTACACCGTTTCTTTCGTTCACCCACGCATATACGTAGGTGCTCAAATTTATAAGCGTTGACGTCACTTGTGTACGGATGAACGCATTCCACGTTAAAACATACCTACAGACGTAAGCTTAGATATGTACCTACGTAAGCGCATCCTCTCTTAGGTGTTCGTTTAGGTGTACCTCGAGTACGGTGGATAATAGAAGCCTGAACTCAGGCGTAACCATAAGTCTTGCGTGTTTGGGGATAATGCGTACGCTTAATACGGGATGTAATTTATCGTTCCGGCACCTTACCGATTAATTAATATGTCAAATGCAATGGCATATAGAATTCGTGAGATATTTAGTAACCGAATCACGTATATTATGCAATTGCGTATTTTATCGAAGGTGACAGAAAGTACAAAGAGCAAAAAAAATATATTCAAGGTACATTTTTAGAACGCTACTAAACTTTTTGTTTCAATCTTATTTCCCCTGCCTGTCTTCCGTGAGAATGTATATTGGCCATAAAATAAAATTTGGCGGAACCAAATCAAGCGGTAAAAGAATGATAGTACAAGTACCCACCATGCTTAACTTACTTCGTAAGTCGCAAGTATTACAAATTGTAAGAGATAAGAACCACTATTTAATGTTTTATTGCTTCGTTTGATTACACATCTACATACGTTATATTCTCAACTATTTCCACATACTATTCTCGCAAACAATTATTCCAGACAATTCCAGACTAACGACGCGACACCCGGCACAAATTCAGCAAAGGAAAGAGCTCAGATTTTTTGCCCCCAATCCTCGTCTCCCCTCAAAAGAAACTTTCCGTCTGTTTTCTCACGACTATCCTCGACGTAAAATGCACGTCATTTAATAACGTACGACGCATCGCGCTTCGAAGGCCCGTCAAAAGAAAGCTCGCCAACAAATTCCACGTCACCCCGGCCCCCTATTTACATTCTTCCGTTGGCCAGAAACGCGAGTATCTTCCCATCAAGTTTCGACTCGGGCTTTGTAGTCGCGATACTACTTGAAATTCCGCGGGGGTACCTCAAGTTTCTTAAAACTATGCCGGCAAGTGCTGTTCGCGGATACGCCGGCTGCTCGTTAGACACCGAGAAATTCCTGCCCGCGATTATACAATGTGCATCTCCCCCATTGTTACGTGTCTGGCTGGTTGAACCTTTAGTATGTAAATACGGGCCTGCACTCGGCCGCGGATATAATTTACATCTGTCCTCGCGGCTAAAGGGGGTAAAATCAATGAAGCTCCGTTTCTTGGCTCCCGCTGACCCGCACGGGCCCCGTCGTGCCAGCCACTCGTCGCCCAACCTTTCCCGTCTTCCACGGTTACCTTGTCGAATTAGCATTTTCAGCGGTGAATCGTTCACGGGGGCGCCCGGTATAACTCCGCGAGGACGATAGCGGCAAGATTTAGAGCTTCGCTCCGTTCCTTCATTTCTATTCCACCCCATCGCCGCGCGGGGGGCTGTCCGAGAGCTAACTGGGTTAGACGTTCGTCCCGCGAGGTGCCCGGTCGTATCGCTTCGACCCACGAATCGAACGTTAACGACGATCGACGATAGGTATCGTTGCAATCGTTAAACCGAGGTTAAACGCGTCGATGTTTGTTACGTGCTTGGCCGCGCGAGAGGCATTCCTGTCGACCATCGCTAAATTATTGATTAAAACTAGAAATGATCAGCATTTATCACTCTATCGTTGTTAAGCATTAATCAGGAGACAAGGTCTTGTCACGGGCCAAGTATAAGTACGCGAGAACTGTATTTATATATTTACATAATTAATGTATTCGTTTAGAATATTTATGATTAGAATAATAGAAATAGTACGATTTTCTTTCTTTTTTTTCTTTTCGTCAACCATGCGACTAACGTAGAGTTAAACGAGGTCGAAAGACTCCACTCCGTCTACAATCCGATCGCGGAGATCGAGATTTTCCTCGCACGGGAGGATTCTGGTACAAAATTTCAGTATGCTCGAAGAACTCAATCGTATTACCATTTTTTAATTGTACAGCTTTCGAAGCAACGCGCGTATGTTGCGCGCTCGTTCGGCTAATCCTAAAACACCCCTCTAAGCTTCCCCGTAACTTTCTCCGTATCTCTGTCCATCTTTCTGGCTCTTCGATATTTCTCTCTCTCGTTCACGCTAAACCGCTTCACCTTTCCCTATTCCGCGCACTCTGCCCCCTTCGTTCGTTCGAACGTACATCCATTCGGATCTACCTCTCGTTGCCCACCTCCAACCACGTACTCTTATCCTTTATCCCTGACCATCCCCGTTCTATCGCTACCGTGCCCGTTCCCATTCGCTCTATTAATTTCTAGCTTGCCTATCCGTCACTGGCGTGTTTGGATTTTCATCATCCGCAGCGGTACCGCGTGGTAATCGTAATTCCTCGCTCGATCGACGACGAGCTCCCACGGGTGCGGTGAAATCGTTCGCTGTGTTTTGACGCAAAATTCCCAAGGGATTTTGCGATCGTGCGGAGCGAGAGGGACGGGGGAGGATCGACAGAGAAGGATATCGGATTGGTCGGCATGCGTTCAACTTGCATCGCATGGCAGAGATGGGAATCACATTTGTGACCAATGGTTTTGTCGCTCGTACGTTCGTTTTGTTCGTAGCTTTGGAATATTTGTGTTTACAACGCATTGTATTTCTGAACAAGATACAAGTTACTAATGCTTTCGAATTGATCGCACTTAGGTTAAAAGAATTTTACATAATTATCATTATCTTATCCCCTTATGTCGCTATTTATCACTATCTTATCTTATTCCCTGTTTATCAATTTTAAATAATAAAAATAGCATGTTTTAACAAAGGACGGATTTATCGTCCCGACGAGGATCCGCACCCTGGTGCCGAAACGTCGACTTTAAACCCAACACAGCACAGGTGCGAATTTGTTCACCCTCCACCTCCCAGTCTAGTCCCGTCGGCACCAGCGAATGGTTTGATCGAAAGAAAAAGAATTTCTCGAAATTATCGAATGAAGTTTTAGCGCGTTAACAAATAATTCAAATTTTTTATTATTCAACGAACACGGTGATCGCAAATTGTTTAGCGTTCGTTTATTATTCAAGAAATACGCGCCTGACGGTACTTTGAAATTGAAAAACGAACGCGAAGGTATGTCTCGCGCGTTTAATTATTTTTGTTAATTATGCATTGCTTTGACGCGTAAAGTCCTATTAATATCATGCTAATTCAGAGAAGACTATCTCGCTCCTCGTCCCAATTTCCATACAAAAGAAAATCTAATTATGGCTCCTATTCCCGTTTACCCACCCTTTTATTTCTAGAATACTAAAACGTTACGGCGAAAGACGCGCTGATTCGTGCTAGTCGTGTTTTTGATATCATGCGAAATTGGAAAATTTATCAAGCCACCTGCCGAATCTCGACGATATCGTGGGCAACTGATTTTTCTGATTGTCTCCATATTGCGCGTGATAGCGAGAATGGGGTTCGCTGAAAAAAGGCGTTTTGAGTAATAGTCAAAGAAACGGGACGCGTCTTCTCGAGCTGACTTCCATAACGAATTGAACCCTCCTTTACAATAGTAATCCTGGAGAACACGCGCGGGAAGAAAAATTTCATAAAATAACGACAAATGTTCTGTTTTAACGCAGACCATCTTCGACTGTCAAGAAGATTTGTTTGATATAAAAATAGTAATAATAACTTACCACCAACAGATCGTAAAGTAAATAAATAATAAAGAAATATCAGCAGTAGAGTCACTGAGAAATTTAAAAAATGAAACTAAATTTAGAAGTTTAGTTCAATTTAGAACAATTATTCTTGGAATATTTTAATTTTCATCTTATACAGACTGTCCCGTAAATGGTGGCAGTTTACGGGACGACACTCTGTGCATAAACCTCTAAACAATTTATTTGACTTTAAAAAAAGTAAGATCTTGATAAGAGTATAACGATTTTGAAATAAAACTGGATCAAGGAACATTTCACTGTCCGAACGGACAGAGAAGGCGAATTTTGAAAAGAATGCGCGAACGTTAGTACAGTTTATTCGAAATAACGATGAACGTGCGGGCGAGAGAAATTTGTGGAATCAGGATACGTTTGAAAGAAGATTTGAGATCGCGGTTGCGTAGGACGATGACGCCTCGAGCCGCATTCCGACGAACAATCGTATACTCGATATCGAAACTGTCTGGTGTACGTGCTTTATTCGCCAAACGCTCCATCATGGAGGGCATCCGTCTCTATTTTAATGAGTCCTGCCAAGCGTGTCGTATCATCCCGACATACCCGGTTTGCGAAATATTACGATTCGTTGAGCTACAGCTTTCGCAATCGACGTTTCGAATACACGGAAAACAAGTTCTGCTGTCCTATCGAAAGCGAGTACTCGAGGAAGATCCCTATCGATTTCTGTTATTCGTCGAGAAAAATGATTCTATCACGATTTTATCGTCAGTGTAGCGTTTTCGCGTGCTAACGTATGAATCGAGTGCGAGTGTTTTTGGGTCGCGGATTATACGTGCGGATTGTTCGGAGGTGCAGAAATTTTAGAAGCAAAAATTGTTCACAATCTGACACACGTATCTCGATGCACGGCCACGCGCGTAACTCGTGGAAGCGTTTTAATGATCGCGCAATTATTTTTAGGTCAAATACAAATCCACTGGGAAGCGTACTAATTGGAGGAACAAAAACACTGAGCGCAAATTACGACCTCTCGTAATTCCCGAAACTACAATCAATGTTCCCCGAGCCTTAATGAAATAAGTTTCTCTATCAACCTCAAGATCGATGAATTTCAATCGCTCCAGTCGATGTTTCGTTCAAATAACGCGTGCCAAGCTTGGGCATGTCTTACTTGAGATAAAGATACAAAATAACAGCTCGAAATAACGAATGGTTTCAAATACTTTGTTATATTTATTTTTCAAATAACGCAGGAAAAGTGACTTTGTCTTGTGTTGGGATCAAATGAATTATTTTTCAATCATTCTTCATTCGTTAGTTGCCCGATTTGCCTAAATGAAATAACAGACAATCTCATCGTAAATTTACGAAGTGTTAATGAGAATGAACTTGCGCTTTCCTAATCAAATCGAGAAATACCGCCGCAAGAAGGGAAACAATTGGAGTGAAATTGTGAAAAACCGGGAATTTGCGGGGAAAGATGTAAACCTTTTTTAACGAAAGGATGAAAATCGAAGAAAGAAGGTTGAACGCGACGGACGGTAGAGATAAAGAAAAAGTGACGGAAAGGGGTAGAGTGACGAGGACAAAGAGGAATAGGGCGACGGGAAGACAGAGGAAGAGACCGACAAGAAACCGATTAAACAAAAACGGTTCAATTGGAATGCCGGGGAAGAATAATTGGAGTGGCTGCTCGGCGATCTCTCTTTCAAGACTTACCGATAAAACCCTGTCGTCCGTAGGGGTGCCCGGGTGCTATTATCGGTCGTATCGAAAAATGAATTGGCCTATTGAAAAAGAATTACAGTTGGAGATACTCGGCCACCGCAGCCGGGGCATTCGATACCGAAGGACCGCGACTGCCAGTTGGATTCTGCCCTGGATACCCCCTCATCCCCGGAAACCGTTGGAAACCTAAAAGTCACGTTTGCCTGGATATTGGAAACGTCCTCTCTGCCCGGGAAACGTTGTTGCGCGGTATTGACTTTGTTGTCCATTATGCTTTAGACGCTTCTGTTGCGAGAGACGGAAGCAATTTTGGCAAAATTGTTTACGACGCACAGTGGTCCAGATCGCGTTTCTAGCTGGCCAAAAGTCGATTTTTTGATATTGAAAAATGGATTATATTTTTACGTATATCTGTTCAGTATTAGCTACTGATCACGAATATATCAATATTAATATTAATGATTATGACTTTACTATAGATTAGGCTTGTCAAAGATAGAAAGAACGCTGATCTTTATGAAACGAGACATTGGATTACGTTTCTTTACAAATTATTTTACATAACTTAAAATAAATTTTAAAAAGATTAGTGTCAATATTATTGAAGGGGGGACATTTCTGTTGAATATCCAAGGTTCCATTTTATTTTAATTTATATATTTATCCTGCAATAAATGTTTATAGCTGTAATGTATTCAGAAAAATTGGGTTTTTACCTATTTTGGAGTGCCAAAAAAAAGTAGGGGCGAGTAGAGGTTCAAGCATTGTTTTTTCTGAAAGGCATATATGTATACTTTAGAATGCTTTTTTGATAATTTGCGTCTACTTGCGACTTCTCGAGATATGAATATTTTTCTAGGTAGAAGTTCTAGTTACGAGAACAGAATTATGCTCGGTTGGGGCATATCGCCAAACTATTGGTTTTTTGTTTATTACTCTTAGATGAAATTTTTGTAATTGTTCTCATTCTATTTTGATTTCCAACAGATACCCTATTTTTCGAAATATGACGTCATCGACAGTTTTTTTTTTTAAATCGGTCATCCTTGTGTTTGTACATTTACAAATGGACACTTTCTCAACAATTACAATAATAGAGGGTATTGATGGGTTAGCGACCTGTTTTTTTTTTAATATTAACTAAAATAATTCACTAAACAATTGGGTTTTTGAATCTTTTGTCACGGCTATCGGATAAAAAATTAAATAATAATAAAAAACCATCCAAGGAAAATTCAACAGGAAATACTATATTATTATTATTTAATTTTTAATATTCCTCGAATTACAAACAAAAAAATGATAATAATAAAGGATTAAAACAAAATTTTGTAAACAAAAACCGAAGAAACAAAAACTTTTTTTAAACAACGAGAAACAAAAAAACAAAAATGTTTAAACAAAGAACAAAAACCAAATTTCAGCTAACAAAATTTCAATTAACAAAAATTGTTAATCACCGAAAATGATTCTGAATCCGATTCAGAATAAAAACGATGAAAGATATTATAAAAATGTAAAAAATGAAAAAAATAAAAGAATAAAAATTTAAAAAAAATAGTGTTCTATACTCAAACATACATTAAAAAAAAAAAAGTTTATAATATTATATAATATTATATAGTTATTAATAAAAATGTTGTTGTTATTTCATTACAAGTAAGATGGGTAGGTTAAGTAGGTTAACCTACACCAATTTTTATAGGCTTTAGTTCAATATTTTATGAAATAATAGTTTTGGCCAGCTAGAAACGCGATCTGGACCACTGTGCGACGCTCCTTGATTTTGGGGACGATGATATACAGGCGAGAGAGTGTGGATTACAAGGTGGATTTCGATGGGGATCGTTTGATTCGCTCGCCGTGGAGATGGTGTACAGTGCAAGCGGGAGCGACAGATATAGCGTGAGATAAACGATGTTTAATAAATACGTGAACAAACAAGCGCTTCGTTGGGAAGTGTGTAAGGGGGGAAAGGTAGGAGGCCGAAACAAGAGGAATTTTGGATTTTTTTTTGGAAAAACCGGGAGTATGTAACTGTACAGAAGTATTTGCATTTGGAAGAGTAAGATTTGGTAACATATGGGTTGTCTTGCTCAACCATTCAGAAAACCCAGTGTTGAGAAAAACGCCTTCGAATGTTTCGAAAGCTGATCACACCTAATTCAACATGCTTCTACGTAACAGCCTGTAAATCTGTTAATTTTCATCCGATAAAGTTGACATTTTCAGGGAATATTTCTAAGATGTTATGCTTTCAGAAAATATAGTTTTCGAAAAATCGTTTTGTTTTTACATATGCGACTAGGTCAATGCTCCGGGGTCAACAGGTTAAGCATTAAAATTCACGGTGAAAACGTCCTATCCGTTCAAAATTTGCTGTTGCAAAGTGTCATTATGTTTTTCAATGCGATTTGCAACGTCTCGAATATGATCTAAATGCACTTTTCTGCATCGAAGCGTATTAAAACCTACGGGGCTTATAATTATTCTCGTAAACGTTGACATTGACCGGACCACATTAACTTCGAGCACTATCCTTTGCGTTATGTCTAGCTCAGCAGGACGGGACACCGTAATTGCGCGCTTCGCAAGGTACGATGCGCAATGGAAAAATCCTGCTCGATTCGCGCTGCATCCACGACCGCCCGCAATTTAATTTCACGCCGTAGAATCCACCGGCGTCTCAACCGGAAAGTCTTGTGGGAGAGAAGAATTTCTTCTATGAAATTTCAATTCCGAAGATTTCCCACGAGCTACCAAGAGAAAGCGTCGCGCCCGGTGACATTTTTCAAAGTTAAACATCCCGAAGGTTTAAGATGGTGCGTCGTACGCTCGGTGAGAAGGTATCGCGAAGAGATTTCAATATTCAGAGGAATGCGGGAAATTGAATCGGTGTTCACTCAAACTCAAATATATGTATCGAACGAGGTATTGGGTGGTCGAAAAGTGGATCGGCGTTTAATTACATTCGGACGATTTTTTCTCGTTATTAATTGTTACTACGAATACACCATTAGTAGTGTAAGGAATCAAGAGACGAGGTCTTGTGTCGGGCCAAGTACAAGTACGCGAGAACCAGGCTTTGTTAGATTATAGAGAGAAAAAAAAGGGAAAGCATCGACGTAGAGGTTATTGTTTATTTTCGCGGAGAAGATTTTCGAAATTTCCCACTAGCATCAAGAATTAATCGCCGCTAACGGTAACGATCGAGTTATTTGTCATGCACGAGAATATTTAAGAGGTCATTTTACGCGGCACACGAAGGATAACGCGAGTACTTAATGTACCAGAAACGCGAAGCAGGCCGCAATTCATTTAACTGGCATGGAAAGTGGATTATCGGGATCCAATTTCACGTTACACAGTGCAATCTAATGCGCGTATGAGAACGAACGCTCGTTATGGCCAATGTTCGCCATGGAATGACATTACGTGTCTATGTACCTGTATCGATCACACGCCGAAGAAACATATCCGGCGCGCAAATTGAATATTATTCGGTATTGGTTCCTATAAAAGAACAAAGACCCTCATCGATCTCGATTATTTAAAAACAAAAGGAATAATCTCGCAAAGCTTGATTAAAACATCGCATCAAAATTTGTATCCTGCAGCCCTCTTTGTCTACTACGAATTCCTTATTAAACCTTTCTTTCACGATTATTCGTAATTCTGATCTAACGCGCGAGATAAATCCTAAAATTAGACTGACGTTTGTCAACGGATTCATCATTCGACGCGCTCATCTTTTCACAAATCGAACCCTTGGTACTTCTCGACGCAACGCGATCTCCTGGAATCGCTCGATCAACGAAAATGCATTTCTGTGCGCGTCGAGTGGAATCAAATCAAACGTCGCACCGCTCGCGATCACCGCGATGCATATTGAAAATGATTCGGACCGCGCGCGCGACGTTAATTTGACGCGTCGAATACCATATCGCGTAAGCACTTTCCGCGCTTGCGGTAGACCCGCGGTAAGTACAACGACGAACGGAGATGGATGATCGGAAGGAAAAGCGGCCCAGAGGGAGAAGAACGCAGGGGAAACACGGGCGCGAGGAGCTAAGGGCGGGTAAGGGGCGCTCCATCGATTCACCCGGGAGATGTACATCCGGCATTCCGCTCTCGACAGTCGCTCGACAGTCGCCGGCGTTCCAAAATACACGGACATCGGGTACACGCGATTGCGCGTGCACGCGCAATTATATTGCCATTCGTTTACGCTGGAAGATTTCACCTCGGGGCGAATAGTACTGTGCCAGTTTTCAGAGATAACGATCCCGACGTTGCCATCGAGTCTGCTAACGACGCGCTCACTCGCAGATTTTGTCGTAGGACGGGAGACAATATTTTTGTTTTCAGAGCGAAATGTGGGTCTAGGTGTCAGGAAATAATTAATAACCGTCTTAAGTAGTAAAAAGTGAAAAGCGTTTAATCTGTACGCTTCGTGGTACGTGTCTCGACTCGACTCTCCGACGTCGTTTTGCATGACGATTCGTCCCGAAAAGTCGCGAACTGATCCGATCGATCTTTCGATCGAAACGTACATGTATTCTATTATACATGTATTCTCTTACAGAAATGATTTTTAATTTACAATCCCGACGTTTGACTGTCATAGTTTTGCAGGTTTTTGATATAAACATTAAACACGCATCGTCTGAGAAAACAAACGGATCACTGAATTTATTTGAATAAAAGTCGTTGGATAAATGAACTTGGGAGCCTTGAACGTACCAAAAGTATTTTTCTAACGATCCTCATTACGATTTACATCGGAGGCTGATATCTTGGCGTTCAGGTGCAATGGGATTTTGACGCTCAGACGAGGCTAGACGGAAATAGGAAATACGCGCGTCTCCCAAACCGAATTTACGTGTGTCGGACAAGCGTTAGACTATTAATCGTGTTGATCCATAGCGTTACTTTGCAAACGATTTTTCGGTTAGTCTCTTTAATAGTATTTATTATAAAGATACTAATACGCAATGCTTTTGTTACCAGCACGCGCGTAAGTTTCCATTGCTTACTTTACTTTTGAAATTTATTTTCCCGTTGCATCCTCCCCTTTCGCGTGGCAGACCACGCGTATACAAAATGCAAATTTTTGAAAAATAAACTGACGACAAATTCTTTGAATTACAACGCTGGTTAAACGGATGAAATACCAACATTTCCTGCGTGTCTTAGTCGTAGTCGCATTTTAGTACGCCCGCGCTGTAGGTATTTATTTTTTAAACAAGAATTGGCGGCTTAAATATTTTCGCGACACAAGTTTAATATCACAACAACAACGCACGATCGAACAAAAACCCGAAAAAATATCTTTGTAAATTATTTAAGCAGCTCGCGCATAACAACGATATCACGCAACTGGAAATAATAAAAGTTAATTCTTCGCAACGGATTCTTTATAACGGTTCGCGGAACTTTTGTAATGTACCACCCCTACTTTCCTACTTTTTTAATCGTAAGTTAATCATGAGATAAAATAGCAAATATTTTGCACACTGCCGAATTCTTCTTAATTATTTCATTTACAACTCCCTCGCGTAGTTATCCTTATCCTGATCCTCATTAAATTCCACTCAAAAACAACTTACCATTCCTTGTACATCCTTTTTCCCATGATAATAGTTTACCTTAAATCTACTGTCGCACAACATCCTCAGAATTCCTTTAACGTCTCAACACGCAACATCCTTAAAATCTTAACCAAGAATATCATCAAAGTCGTCAAGTCAGGATATCCCCGAAATCAAAACGTTCGAATCTCGCGACTACTTGAATTGTTGTATTAAAAAATAAACCATAAAACTTCGGTTGTTAAAACACAAAGTTCAAGTTTCGCGCAACCACTCCGTTGTGCACTTACACTTTACGCTCGTGTTATCTTGCGTTACGACCCCCTTTCTTTCCGCGAGTTTACAAACCTACATTCCGAGAGAGTATTCCATCAAGTGCCATCTTCGTCCTTTTTATTTGTCGTATTCCGTGCAATATCTTTCCTCACTATCCATTGAAAAAGGAATCCGGAGGATCCTCGCGTACAATGTGAGAGTCAAAAGCCGTGTTCGGCTGTCACGCTAGAGGAGGTGCAGCGAGAATTCAATGTTAGTCGAGGGGAGTGGGAAGAGAGACAGTGCGTATCGTGTTTGTCTTTGCACAAAGCGTACTAGACGATGATTGATCGGAAAACATTTGCATGAGAAGGAGCGAGCGTCGAAAGCGTCGGGTAAATTGTCATGACTCTCAACGAATAGATCGCGAAAGACATAGGTACACAATTTAAAAATTCTTGTCATTATTTTTGAATAGTACTTTTACTACACAAATTTCGCACCGTAGACTTTATCGTATAGTATTGCCTTTCATAAAATTTTTAACTCTCGGGCCGTAAATGTATCCGTTATCGTTAGTCAAGTAAAATAGTGCTCACGAATGTCAGGAGTAACCACGAAAAAATTTGCACAGGGTCAAATGCGAGGGCTGTTTTTCTTCGGGAACGCAGCGCAGTTTCGAGGCAAAGCGAACCATCTCTCAAAAAGAGTGCGATAAGGATTTGTTGCTCACGTGAAAGCTCGAATTCATGCTTTTCACTAACGATGGTTTTGCGTGTCGATATCACTCGATTTTCGAATCCATTACACTCCACTCGTCATTTTCTTTGCATTTTGCGCATAAAAAGCATTTCTGCGCGTTGGTACAAATCTTGATTAATGTCTCTTTCATCGTCTTGATCCACGAATGTGGCTTAGAATGTTGTTAATCAAGATTACATTTCCATTGTCATCGAAACATCGGAAAATTGTACTCTTGGCATTTTTGGTAAATATTATCTAGTTAGGGATTCTGTTTTCTATGACACAGGAACGCAATCGCGAAATTACCGATTTTTAGGCTCGATTACATTTTCCAGATATTTACGACGTTTTTTAGTTTTTAATATACGCACGCAAAACTGCAGTCACGCGTTAGACGGTTAATAGTCAGCGTCTTTGTGCTCGATCGCGTCGCGGAAGTACCATCGAACATAAAGGCTTTTCGCGGGAGAGCCACTTCCGCGATTTCTATGCCGTCTCTATCTGTCAGATGCATATTCTACGCTCGAATAAAACTCTTAATTGTTTGGCTCCAATTCAATCGATGATTAAAACTTCTCCGTCCATTGTTCCTTTCAGCACTGGCAGATTTTTCTTGTACGCAAATGCAGCGATGACGATCGCTGGGATAAAAGTTTCTTTGACAATACGAGTACATCATGGAAATTTATAAACTAATAGATTCTACTTTTTCTATGATAACCGGTATGATTTTCTTGGCATTCGTTCGCAGATATCAAGATCACTGCTAAAAAGAAATTTATTACTTACGATATCGAACAAACGTGTTATACGTATTTGAACAATTATTTTTTCGGCGCACAAAAGAATGGTCTTTTTCTCCCGTTTCTGCAAAAACCGGCTCAACGATAGTCCGATAATTAAAATTTTATCACGACTTTTAAGAGAGCACATCGATCGGGATGAAATTTTTTACCAGCTTAGTTCGAACGTTCTGCTAGTTGACGCTTTCAACCGATTTTTGGAAAACTGCGAAAACTCGCTGAGTACCATTTTTGCAATTTTTTTACACCGCCCTGAAACGAAAATGTGAAAGCTCCCGTTTAGAGCGATCGTTAATCCGCTCAAATATTTCAAAATTTTTTCAAAAAATCCTTTTTTATCACCATAAATGTCTTCGAGTCAGCGTCAGTTCGAGAAACTCTTCTCTCTCTCTCTCTCTCTCATGGGACTCCGCCATACGACTCGAGGCTTGGGAATTTCAACGTTAATTGGCTGGTTTTTGCAGAATTTTATAAAAGTTCCACGTTGATTGAGTGCGTTCTCCGGAATTTTATGATTAATAAGGTCCGCGCAGTTTGCAGATACGACGATAATTCCTCAAAATCCGAGAGGAACGTAAATGCGTGCTTGACTTTGATGGGGGAGGACCGGAACATTTTCAGCTCGGCACGAACACCTCGATCGAATTCAATTAATTAACATTCCCCGAGGCAAAAAAGAACACGTACGCGCGCCCGTAACAAGATGAGACTGGGGGGTACGTGTCGCCATGCATGCCGACATGTCCGTATTTTTATCCGTGAAACGGAGTTCAATGATTGCGTGTGACGCGACTATCCACTCTGGCCACCCCGTGTGTACCAGAGTTGCGCCGATACGAAAGTTCGCGATTTATCGAGCCCTCTGGGACGAACGTTTACTACGCGTATAATATTATCGCTGTACTAACTTTTAATCGCATAGAGTGTTACTTTATTTATTAGTTCCGACCGCCGTAAGCGCAAAGGTTGAACGCGCAGAGAAAACAATGCGGCCTAAAAACTTCTTTCGATTTATAACGGAGAGTGGGGAGGGGTCCGCGATTGTGTCAACTAAAATTACACGTACACGCGGCGCTGCTTCCGCGTTTTTTGCTTTACCTTGGATTCTGTTGTAAATCGACTAATCAAATCGATGGTTTTCTACCGAAGTTCTGCTCAAAATATAAATTGTTACGTGTTGTTCGATTGCACTGGTTTCCCGCATACGCTTTATTTACCATTTATTATATTCTCGAACCGCGCACGACGAAATGTGTTTCGGGGTTGTTTGTGAAATTGTACAGTCTTCTGCCGCGTACCTGTACAATGTATTTGATATATTACGGCTTTTTCATTTGGAAGAGTACTTCTAGTTAACCATTTCGATACGGGTTCAGTTTTGGCCACGATGCCTCCGTTAAACGACTATTTTGTGGTAAATATCGAGTCAGTGAATGAGAAAGCTACGAAGCTAGTGCCACTTGAAAGGTTAGACTTTGATGTACAATATAAGGAATTATTTAGAACTGAAAGCTATATCAAATCGTACGACTATCGAAAAGGATAATAAAATATCTCAAAGTTCAGAAGTGGACTCCGGATGTTGATCCAAATGGATTATTTTATGCATTTAATGCATTACTTTATTTTGTTTTATACGTATAATATTTTATAGTAGAGTCCCGCTAATCCGGACTTGATGAAATTGGACCTCGCCCGGATCAAACACAATCAGCTTTAAAATGTGTGTAAAACAAGTTTTAGAGAGACAAAACTATTAAAATCGATGTTTCTGCCATCCAAATAATTTTTCCAGTCCCAGTGCTACAACGTAGGCCTATTTTTCATACCTATAACGTGATTTAGAACAAAAAGTAAAATGTCTTACTGATTGACATTATCTTCGAGGTCCATCCGGATTAACTGGAGACTATATGTCTACCATACTTCACGCATAATAATCGCATTTTTTTCACGAAATCCGTTTAAAGTTAGTATAAAAATAAAAATAATGAAACATCCACATCCGGAGTCTATCCATAACGAAAGGCACAACGCTATTGGTTCGGTCGATCACAGTTGCGAATTCTTTATAGACGACTACAGTCTTCGCCGGGAGTGTGTCCAACGAGCAATGACTATAGTCATCGCCAGCGTTGAAAGGGTTCAAGAATTCTGACTTGCACGCCCAGTCGGTTGTACGACAAGCGTTTCGGCATTGTCAACTGCTTGGGAACACTCGATTCCTATCCATCGTTGACGAAGACACAACCGTATTGTTGGCGAACTGATCGGAGGGCAGAAAAGTTTTAACGATCTCCTCGCTTCCAATTCAATTTTATTTTTCGTCGTATACACTGTTACAGGTGCATCTGGCGGGTGTAAGAGAAATTCGTAGGAAATGTTTTTTCGTTCGCTACGTTGCAGCGTGATCGCGGTTCACTTTTTAAATCGTTCGCACCGTACTCGTATCTTGTATCTCATATACGATAAATAGCAAGACAGTTTTCTTCGCACGTACCGCTACAGGAATTTTATGCATAGTTTATCGAGAGTAATTGAACATTCCCGTTTTGATCGTTCCTATAAAAATGGTGGGTCTCGCGTTTATCAATGCATTTAATTGCGAATTGAAATATTGTTTAAAAGCTTTCTCGATCTAATGTTTGCAATTTCCGTAAGGATATTCGAAGGGTTTCTATTTCCGCGGCAACTCTCGCTCCACGCATCGCGGTGTTTGATCAAAAGAAAATAGTAGAAAATGTCGAATCCGATTAACCGATAACCCGATTATCGTTTAGGCACTTTAATCCAATTTACAAATTTTAAATCGCACGCCAACGATAACCGGAAAGTACTATAATATTAGCTTTAAAAAAAAAATCCATTAAATTCGATATCCCTCCCGTTGGCTCACAGACGAGGCTCATAACCGCACGCTCCTCTCTGTTCATCCCTCTCCTCTTTTTTTTCTCTTTTTCATCCACCATTCTACCCTTCGGCTTTAATGCTTTTTTTACTCGTTCGAACTGCTCTCCCGAGGACGAAATTTTCCTGTCTGCGAAGAGGAAACACACTCAAAAGAGTACTCTTCGTGGGAATTGGAGCACGACATTCGAGAACGAATGTGCTTTCTCACGGGAATACTAGCGCAAAGGCCGTCGTGGTCTTTACCTAAACTGTAAGTGCACCATACATCATGGTCGGTGCATCATGCCGTAGAAAATACAAGAGAAATCATCCCTCTGGTATTGCAAACGGACAATAGCTATCAGTACCGCGCTATCGTCGGCCGGCTCTCTCCCTCTCTCCCTCTCTCCCTCTCTCTCTTTGTCTCTCTCGGACTCTCTTTCTCTTCCGTTCCGCCACTTTGATCAGGACAATTCATGGGATTCTAAGTAAACTTTGTGTATCATTTTTCGTACGATGCTCCGTCTTGAAGCTACTCGGATTAATGAGAGACACGGACGGTTATCATAGATGAAGAACTAGTCTTTGTAACGTTTACTTTTCTTCCCCCGATTCGACGGTAGTCCATCTCCCTTTCTACCGTAATCTCGAACTTCCAGCTGTTTTCTTGAGATCCGTGGCTTGTAAAATCTGATCTTTTGTTAGTTGACTCGAGCGAGACGAGATAAAAATAAGGCCACGTATCGGTGAAGAATTAAATCCGTAAATTGTGGCGAGCTTAACGCCGGCTCTGAACACAATAGTTAAGATTAGAATAAGAACGTGGGGTGAAGATATCGAATGACAATTAATCAAATCTTTCTCCGTTAACCGACGTTACGTGAATTATTGAGATTGAGGTAAATATTCGTTTTAAATTAAATTGGATATTTAATTAGTAGTTTTATTTCAAATTTAGATATAGTCGAAAGGTTGCCAATTAATCAATCACGTGTTTTTTTTTTTTAATAATTACCAAATTTTCTGTCCTCCTTTTTTGTCACTAAAAGCAGTTCGAAAAGGTTTACTTTCTCGGAATATGGAGCTACTTATTTTCTCGTAATATTCCTATTATTCGCGATCATTATTTGTTTCCTCGGTGCGTGTCCCGTGAAATTTGTCGTGCCACAAGAAAAACATAAACTCTTTTCAATGGATGGTACAATGGGATTGATTGAAAATTGTAGTTTATGTTTTCCCGCGAGAGTACCTACTACAGCTTTCATATGTCCCACGGTAATGCTTTATTCCATTTTTATTTTTATTATGGGTTCGCGGTGTAGAGAAGACCTTCATAGAAATTCGTAGCAATGTATTTCGAGACTGTCCGTAGACTTCTACTAACAGTGTACACTTGGTATGTCGGTACGAATTACCATTTTGAATGTAATGGTAATAAAATTGATATTCCGCGGGAATCTAGTAGTATGAATTATAAATTCGTTCGGACCGGAGGAATTCGAAATTACGTATCTTTTCGGGAATTCGCAAAACGTCGAATGAAGGAGAACTCGCGAAAATGATAAAAAATCATAGACGTCAAAATTGCCGTCATAGTAAACTAAAGTGTGGATTTCAGAAGGCACGAGCGGATAAAGGTTAAAATAACGTAGCGGGATACAAGCATTATTCGAGATTATCATAATAAGGTTATTCCCATTACTCGTACGTCTTGCTCGTCGATCGATTCGGAAACGATAAGAGTAAGTTGCGTAATACCGGCATGGCTCATTTTCGAGACGAGTACCGGAAGAGCGGATGCGGTAATCAAAGTTTCATACAAATTACCGGTTTCAGTGTATCCATGTATCGACACGCTCCGGCGTTGCATCGGGGACCGGAATATGAATTTTGATGATATCAACCTAAGTAGCGATTATAGATGATTAGATTACTTTGAAACAATGTTAGCTATTTCGATCAATAGCGGGGAAATCGGGTGACGTAGTATTGGACGGGATTTTTGCGAGTGCCCGTGACGGTCAAAGGCTTAAGTATGTATTTTATATTTGTATTAGATTTATTTCGCAAAAAGTAAATCTTTTATGCACCAAAAAATGCCAAAGTGGTAAATTGTTTTGTAACAAATTGAAATCATCTGTTTCAATTCCTCTACACCGATAGTGGTCACTGCGGCATGCGTAAGTTATAAAAAAAATTTACCAACGCATATATGAATTCACAGTCCAAAAAGGTTTCAAAGGGTCAAATGCTTCGAAATCAACAAAAAGCAATTAGAATTATCGAACAATCTCGAATTAAAGATATGAAAGATTCTCCTGCTACACATTTCGTCGCCGATACTCGTTTTATCCGAATAATCCAAGATTTTCAAAAAACATCTGCTGATGTCCTGGGAAAGAATTATTAATCGATTTCCTCTTATCTCGCGTAAGATTATTTTTCATTAATCACTATTTTTGTGCAAGAATAATGCCCCCCGGGAATAATTGGTCAACTAAAACTAACACAATATATCAGAATTGCGGAAGAGACATAAGTATGATGGATGATGTTAGCGGAAATGTGTTCTTTTTTTCCTCCGCGTTACCGGTGAGTCCTTTCCGTTGTCATGATTCATCCTGCCACGAACTTTTTTTTCGTAGCTTTGTTGTAAACTTCGGCGGAAAACTCAGCGAGCGAAGTGAGCGATAATAATCGGGGGGAAACGCAGCGAAATTCTGCCATTGTGTCACAGGAAGTTTGTAGGAGTCGTGACAATCGAGTGTTTGGGGAAGGAAGGATGGTTATAGGGGGAGGGTTGCCAAATCATTTCCGACGAACATATCTTTCGCGCTATTGACTCGTATTAGGAATTGGCTCTCCAAGAATATTCTCAGGAAGTAGGGTGCGTTGTTTTTAAATTTTTCATCTCACGTCAGACTCGCATTTAAGCGGCGTGGAATTTCCAAAGATAAACTATTGTTATATTTAGTAGATAGCTAATCCACATAATTTTAAAATTATATTTTATCGCAGGGCCTTGTTTATCGGTAGATCGTTCTTTGCCAGTAGAACACAATTATCGAACAAATTATTTTACGTTGCCTGCGGTTAATTTTTCAAAAGTAGTACAGTTGAAATTCCTAAAGGATATATTTGAGAGGAGATACGCGTGATATTTTACGATATACGCGTCTACTCCCCATCGGATTCTATTTGAAAAGTAAACGCGTTTACGCATGATGCTCCAGCAGATCCATAAAAAAAATTAGACGATAATATTAACCCGTGATAATTGAATAAAAAAAATGTCTATACGCGCGGGAGCAATTACGGATATGTTATCGGCTCGAAAGCTATGGAATTCGGGGAAACGATGATCCACGCGCACACTTCAATCCCATATATTCTATTATAAAAATAATAAATGCGAGACTTGAATATTCGTTTATTTCGAAAATTCGTTTATATCGAAATAAATATCGAATCGCCAAGTAACATCGAACGTACTCAGCGCACTTCTAACGCGATAACAGGAAATACACCTGAGACGATAACAAAAGTTCGCGTTACGTATTTCACCGTGGAAAATTTTCCATAGTCGGACACGTCATGGTATATCATAGTGTTCACGATGCAGGCTTTGCGGGTACTCTGCGTCTCTGGCACCCCCCCCCCCCTTTTTATTCGTATCACTTTGCATGCCCTTAGCCCTTAATATTCCTCTCTATTATTCACATGGCGCAGGTGGTACAATGTTCTAAGCTACTTGCCTCGAATAAGCGTTTCGTCAACTTGACCCACCTGCGCTCCGAAGCTTGTAATTGATAAACGTCCCAGTGGCGCCAATATTCGCAATGTCGTCTGTTTTGACGCGAAATTACCTCAATGGTACGCTACATCGATCCCCAATCTCGATATTAAAGTTGACTCGCGTCTCGTTTAGGAAAGTCCTTTCAGTTTTCGAGCGTTTCTTCGCGTCCGGTTACTTCTCATACGCGCATATACATTTTTATCGATTCTACATTGCGCATTGTCAAATTATTACAATGGAAAATAAGTCTGCTGACCGATCGACACGTCGCGTATAGGGGATTCCCTTATTCAGCAATTTCGTATTGCGAATATCCTGAAATACCGATTATTAGAACGCAACTTCGTTGAAAACGTGATACAATAAATTCAGAATTGTATACCTGTTCCATTTTCCAGCCATACGATTTGCGGTGCAAATAGGACGTTGGAATAAGACACGGGCGACGCGATCGATCGACTTTACGGCAAAGCTCAAAACATATTTATTCGCTAGATGAAAAAAAAAAAAAAACAACTAACGTGCATCGCCAAATCCGTATAAATTCCAGTTTCATCTGGGAAATTATTTAGACTCAATGGATTTTAATACTTTGAAAAGTGCGCGAATACGTGAATCGGTGCAACTGTGTTGTTATCACGTACGAAGCTATCGCGCGTTTTGACAAATTTTCTCTTTGGATTTTCATTGTAAATTGGAAGTCGTTCCTATCGTGAATCACGCGAACCATTATTCAATGTCCGTATGATCGCGGTCCAAACAATCCAGAAGTATCCACTCATATATTCTGGGTTCTACTGTAATCCCGCCGAATAATTGCACGGAATACCTATACTATTTCCGATTTCACGCGTCACTGCGTTACAGGTGCGCGCGTTGGATTTGGATAATCGAGACACCAAACAATCATGATTCTACGGTAATTGTGCGGGATAGTTGAACGAGCGCGCTATCTTCAATTTGCCACGCCAAGTAATACGGTGGATTGTTCAGCTAACCGGTGCGGTGTTCCATTGTACGTCTCGGTAATCTCAAAGTCACTTCGTTGCTAAGATGTGGAATGACACATATTTCTGATTTCCCGAAGCATTTCCGTTCCATCCACTTTTCCACGGGTCTGCAATTAAGGCATCGCAGACACGAGATTTCGGCTAATTACCCGCGGTCGCACGGTCAGCTCTTGCTCTCGGGGAAAACTTCTGTGACATTCGTTGCAAACTAGAGGTATTATCGTACACAGTGGTACCGAATGGTCGTGTCGTTTCCATGCACGTTTCGTCTCTCGAGCGGAGAGTACACACCGTTCGCAAGAACGTTTGTAATACCGCTTGTTTATCTCCCGCTCTCCGTTTATGCTCTGGCAATCGGATTGTTACGGGTCGTTACAGATTTTCAGTAGATCAACGTACCTAGTGGCATTGAATACCGTTTGAATACCGCATACGTGCCGTTTACAAGCTTCATGCTGCTTTGGAAATTAATGGGTCCCTGATACTCGTCCTTTGCCACTGTTTCGCGAAATAACTCTGTCGATTCGAACATATGTACCACGGTCGTGTAATCGGTTACACCGGATAATTATGCGACTGCAGTACCGTTTCCCATGTTTGTTTTGATTCGTTTTAAGAATTCTGATATGCGGAATAGAAGAGGACATTGATATTCCGCCGCTGCCGAACGTAAATTGTTCTGCGTAGAAAGAAAATGTTATCTGTGCGGATGATATGCAATTCTCCTATGCACAGGAACAAGAATCACACTTCTACGTTAATAACACACGTTTTTCTTTGCCCTTGACTCATATGTAATGGTCAATATTTCTAAATGAAATATTTATTTGTGGTTTAATGAAAGCTAATAATTAAACAATTACACAACCTCCAGCTTTTATGGATCCCGGCTGGGCTCTTGCAGAGTACAATTTTTATTAGTATTATGAAAATATTTGTCCAGAGGCTCTGACAACAATATGAATAGCTGAGTGCTTGAAAGATCTAGGGTCTAGGATCTAGGATCGCGTTTATCGGGTGTTAGGAAAATTATTATCCCATCGTGGAGAACGTGGAAGGGCTGACGGGTAACTTATTTTCGGTGGAAAGTTCGCGGTAAGGAAGTTTAGGTTTTTCGACATTGAAATAGCTGATTAAGGGTAGATGCGTGAGGATACAATGAGTCGGGGTGTTAGGAAGATCTCGGCGTCGTACAAAATGTTTGCCACGTTAAATTATGACCAAGGGATCTTAGAGAACTTAGTGCCGAGGTACGCATATTATATTACTAATTCGAAACAAACTTGTAGCAACTGGGATCGGTACGTTACCCGATGGAATAAAAAATTAAGCACCATTCGCGAGGGTGGATTATTTTAATCATCGATGCCAAACGGCTAAAGTGGAATTATTTCGCGTTACTCTTTACAAGCGGATATTTCGTTCTATTCTCCCGCAAACTGTCAGCGGAGATTTTCGTGGAACCCCCCCGGGATGTTGCAAAATTTATCCCTATTAAGGGAACCCCGAAACTTTCCATCCAAACATCTGACGACGAAACTGCTTGCGCGCCATCACATCCACGGCATAATGTAACCTGCAACTCGTGGTAACATTTCAAGTTTTGAAACTTCCCGCTGCCATGTTTTTCTAATGGTCAAATATATTTTCGCGCCGTTGCGAGATAACGAAGCGAACCTTCGGATGGGAAAGATAAATGATTTTCGCCTCGCGGGCGATAAACAAATAAGCCTCTGCGAGTGCTTTGAAATTGATTTAGTCTTTATAACGTAATCGATAATTCATATCCACGTCGTACGGTACTTTAATATTTGTGACAATACCGTGGATCATAAATCCCACTACATGTAATCTCGTTGACATAGATTACCGCAACTAGATTACAACGTGTAATCTTGTGTAAGGATTTGCACGTAATCTAGTTGAAGTTTACCAAGAATTACTCTCACGAGGGATTCGATCAATTACCTATATGTATAACATTAGCGGCATGGGCAGACAATAATTATTACAAATTCCTGTCTATCTCTTTTTTTTAAGAATGTTAATCCGCTTGATATCAAGGATTTGACGTTGTCACTGAAACGAATCTCAGCGGGGATCCGTGAAGCGGATTAGCGCGGCGCTGTTTTGTGGATTAAACGTAGAACAGTGTCCTTTCCACGTCGCTTCTTCGCTTTTTCATCTCTCAAGGATTTGCATTCACCGCTATCAGTTACCCTGCTGGTTCAATTAAATCTCTGACAATTAAAAGGACCTAGGTAGTTTACGGCGATCGTGTCTCCTGAGCGTTCCACTTTCCGCGCGGAGAAGCAGCTGATTTGTCCTTATTATACTTTGTTCGTTGATCACAATATTTACAGTTTTATTTTCATACAACGTTATATTTTTTATATACTTAATAAAACGTAATGGGAAACTTTGGAAGATTGTGTTCGTTGAAGGAATATATTTTGTAGAGATAAGGATCGCTTTTCTATGACAGGCCCGAAAGTGAGGAATTTTCTGCTTTTTTCTGATATTTGCTCGAAAGACTAAACAGTGTACACCGATTTTTCATCGAACCTAGCGAAGGTCTCCTTTTCTTTACATTTTCCTTTCTTCTTTTTTTTTTGAGGTAAAACTTCGAGATACATTTTCTAGATTGCACGAGACACTCTTCCAGTGTTCGATCCGGGATACGATTACACGATATACGAGGCTTTCCAACGCAATCTTAAAAATGTAGAAATTAAATTGGGGAGAGCGAAACGTTTTACATTAAATTTTCGTCGACGCTACAAAACGGGTACGTTTGACGGGAATGCCGGTTAAGCTGCTCGAACTCTCAAAATTCGGATTTCGTGCGCAACTTCGGCACGAACTAATTTATCCGGCGGATAATGGGCGGAGTTAGAATCACAAAAGTGCTTAGACGGTGGTAACCTGCGGTAGGTCCGATCCGAATCGAGCCATTGTACGGCGAAAAGCTTACTAGGGCAGCGGAGTTTAAAATCGGGAATGAACCTGGAACCCCGAAACGAGGCCGAACTTCGATCGAACGTTTTAACGAATCCTTGGAGAACTATCCAACTTTTGCCGACGCGCCTTGATTACATTAATTATCGGAATGAATTTGATCTCCTTTCGGCAAACTAACTCCACGAATTCGCGTTGAAAGCGATGCCTTGAAACTGTACAAAAATTAAGCTGCACAGTTTGATATGCGCTTTCATAAATTGAAGGAATTATTTCTGGATTCGAATAATCATTTTTATCAACGTTTTACTTAGTCCTGTCGGAAGGGTTAACGAAACGGGTACAGTTCTTACACGAAACGTCGATATTGGGACTGTCGAAGTGGAACAACGAGATTTCTAACGGAATGCGAGGTTTTAGCGTGAATAATAAAATGCGAATCCTTAGCAGACGTGGTCTTGGCATTCGTAGATCCAAATAACACATGTGAATGTTCGTATTTCCGGTTCAGTACCCGTGTATCGGTATTTAGTGGTTTGGATATAATCGATCCTTCGTTTAACGATCGTTCGTAATTTATATTTCACGTTGATCGTGTCATTGTGGACCATATTTAGGACAAAACATGCACAGGTCAAAAAATTTAGCAAAAGCGGAACGTACCTAGCGAGCGAACGAATGCTGAGAAACAGCTGAGTTTACACTCGAGGATTTTTGTTCGTAATTCTCGAATTTAGTACAAAATCGGAAAACCTGATTGGGAATCCATTGAATTTCTCGAAACTCGCGTCAATGACGGTAGAAAATCAGAGTCCTGATGTTGGATTTAGGGGCGTAGTCGAAATCAATTGGAAAACACATTCGATTGAGCAACGCGGCCTGTCATTGAATGAAAGCCTCTGAATGGGATACGGGCAAACGATTTTTTTTTTTCCCCGAGAAGAGTCTAAATCTAGTTTCGTAAATTCCCAACGAATTCGAACTCGCGCAGCGCGTGTGGTGGATAAAAGACAAAGGTAAAATGAAAAATTGCGCTAAAACAATGTTATAAATGAGCAGAAAGAAGTTATCGCAATTCCGTCTTATGACGATATAACGATTCTTTTGAAGTTGGAAATGTTTGGATACTTAACTTTTCGTTAGTAGAAGGGGTGATAAGTAAACCAACTTGGAAATCTTTTCTCTGCGATCATCGGTAGGAGTCTCAGTTTTCACTTGTATCCAAAAATAGTTTAAAGCAAATAAAAATATTGAAATAAACATAAGACGAATCGGGGTCAGAATTGTGTTACCAACGGAAGGTTAACGCTTAAAAAAGGAAATTAATAATACTTTGTAACGAAACAGTAACACGGTTCCTCTTTCGCAAGTAATCGTGGCGCGGGACTTAAATTTATTCCTTTGAGTTTAAATAGAACGCAACGGCAAAACGGAGAAACAATTTAAGAGAATACGTAATCTGTGCGGCGCGACAAGCAAGCGGGAGAAACGTGAGTTAAGAAAGGAGAGAAAAATAATAAAATACGTGGAGAGCATTTAACGAGTCACCGCTAAGGGACTTCGACAGAGAGCTCTATTATGTCTTTATCCTATTCTGCGAATTTTATTCGACTTTACTAAGCTAATTTCTGTGTGATAAAGCTAATTTACATTCCCGTTACCCCGTACGAAATTTATCCAATTTTCCTTTCCTATTTTCCCCATTTGCCACGTTTCACTTTTATGACGTCCTCTAACCAGAGGCTGTTTCGTTAAATAATTCAAGAAACAGGAATATAAATTAGCTTTTCCCGTCGGACGAATGCCTCGCCGAATTCTCGTGACGCGCGCGAGGAAGCGGACGGATCCGGCTGTAAACCGACAAAATGGTAAAAGAAAAGTGACGAAAGGCGAGAGAGGAGAATAGGAGAAAAATTCGAGGCACGTCGTGGAAAGGGATTCGATAAATTCTGGGAGTTTGAGAACAACGGGGGTAGCGATGGTAAATGGCGAGGAGTGCCGACAGCACAGTGCCGGAATTGCTTCCAGCAACGTGCGTGCCCGAACGAACGATAAATTAATTCTTGCGAGTACGTTGAACGATACGATATGCCTCTCGAAGGCACGCTAAGGGAGGATCGATTCGAGCCGGCTTTCGAGTTCCACGAGCATCGTAATGTCGGCCTCTTACGACGAGTCGGAATATGGAGGGCCCATAGCCAACGCGTTGTATCGGAAAAATGATCTGTAACGCGTATTATTGGTTTTAACGCGTTAAGCATTTTTGACAGTGCGACTTTTTGGTGTGATATCTGAAGATGTCCACGGTCTCGACTCCGAGAATATTTCGTGGGATCGTTGCATCCTTATGCTCATTCTTTCGTTCGCATGGGTGCGCGATAAAAATATGCGAATATTGAAACAGTTACCGACATAGAGTTACGCGAAACGATAAATTCTACGTTAGATCAATTTAGCAAAACTGTAAATGTTTTATAGCAAGAATTTAGAGAGGATATATAGGTATACACCTCGCGGGGGCGTATTATATATGTACGGCTTTTGTAGTCAAGGGGTAAAATTCATTGAAACCGTCACTCGATTCAAACACTCTTTTCTCACACCCTACGCTGATGGTCCAAACACTCTTTTTTTTCGCACCGTACGATAGGGTCACCGTGCCTTTCGATTTCGCGTTATTTTTTGGTAATCAATCACGCGAGAAAGTAATTCGATTTATAAGTACCGTAGTTATAGATAGGTGCTACATTTCATGCAATTATATTTAGACCGCTGTGAATTATATTAAATAAGAATTAAATTAAGTCCGAGGAAGGATTCCGCTTCTTTCTCCGCGAATATTTTACCTGAAATTTTTCCTTGCACGTTCAATATCATTACGGTATCTCGATTTCTTATTGTGATTCTACTTTGTTGATGATTACGATGTATGTAAAAGTTACATCGAGCAGAGCGTACAAAATTATGTAAAATACAGCGCGAAGGCCATTGTTAGCGGTACGCGTATCGTAACGCATGCCGTGACGGAAAAGCATTCGGTTTGGTAGAATAATAGCGCCGCGGTATAGCCTTTTATTTTTAATGCGTACGAGGTGATGAGTTAAATAACAGTTGTGATTTTGCAACGAATCCCTACTTTTCTTTTTGCTGTCAGAGAATATTTTATTTTTCGTATTTTCCGTCGGTATGCTGCAGGTATTGTAATTTTCTCGTCTAAATACATTTTCAGTACGGTGCACGGGCGACACTGAGTTTTATTAATATCTCGGAGAAAAGTTATATCAGAGTTTTAAGAGGGCCGAGTCCTTTTTATTGACCATTAAGGTGCCATTTTTCATGAAGATTTTTTGAGAACTGCACCTGAGGGGTAGGTACAGCGTCAGGGATAATATTATGTTAAAAGCACCCGCGGTTGAAACTCGGGTAACTTCCAGTCTTCAGGATTCGCCGTAAAATTTGGCTACAGTAACTGGTTCCCTTCCAACTTCTTACTCAATTTTCGCCGTTATCATGTTTTATTCTCGAAGCGAAACGCGCAGGAAACTGTGAAGCGCGCAGATTCTAGTGGAACCCGTAGGTACTAAGTTTTTCTTTATGGATTTATAATTGTTGTGGAAATTTAAAATCCCATCTGGAACCGATAAGAATTAGCGCGTAACGTTCCAAATTGAAAATGCACGTTTTCCGGGACTTTTACTATAAAATAACAAATATCGTGATTTCACATTTTGTCCCTCCGTTTACAGGGTTGGGCAAATGTACCGGAAAACCTGATTTCTGGCTAAATTATTATTTTTCTTTTCATTACTCTTAAACGAAATCTTTGTAATTTTTTCTTAATTCTATTCAGTGACGTAGGTACTTTGATTTCCAACAGCTAACCTATTTTTTGAGGTATGACCTATATCGGCAGTTTAAAAAAAAATAGATTACCCTATATATTTTTATATTTTCAAGTAGACAATTTTTCAACGATTATATTGATTTAGGGTTTCGTGGGTGTGCGCCTTGTGGTTTTTTAAATAATACATCTTCTGTCATGGCTAAGTGATAAAAAATTAAATATTAAAGTATTCTCTGATGAGTTGCCATTTTGCTCGGATGGTTTTTTATTACCAGTTAAAGTAAAAAAACCGGCCGTTTCGCTGAACGATTGGGGGTGATTCTCAAGCGATTGCGCTGTGCACTTGGGCTTAGGCCGGGCGAGACTCTCGGATAGTGGAATAATTAATCAAGCTTTGAACGAGACTTCAGGTAAGATACACGCAGAATTAGTAAACGCGTTTCTTGAAAGAGAAACGAAAATTGAGAGCGAAAATATCGCAAGGTTTAATTAGTGATTGTTTTTCATCCACGACGGAATATTGACGAGAGATTTGATAAAAAAAATGACAAATATTCGTAAATGCAGAATGCATAACGCTTCATCGCTGATTGGTCCAATACGTATGCATATTTCATGCTTGAAGAGATCATTAAAATTCACAATGCACACTGAATTTTATGTAAATTAAAATAAATTGATGAACAATATTTGATTTTAAGATCCCATCCACGTAATACACGCGTACAATATAATCATATTCTCTTATTTGCCTTCTCGCTCAATCATATGACGTTCGTACACCGTAATAAAAACAGCGCGTCGCACAAGATTAGGATTATTATAATTTTTCGGTATGAATGCAGTTGCTGGAAATATTCCTAAATATCGAATGACAGTTCGAATTTTCTATTATTTCTGCAGTAGAATAATTTTGGTAATGCAATTTCTTTCCGTCGCATGATTTTTCAGAGGCGACATTTTCGTAATCGTGATCGGCATTAAATTTTCTAAGTCTAATTTCTCGCACCTGACTCACCTCACTTTTCGAAATTTCCATGCATAGGTATATCGTGAAATTGGAGATATTTAAAGGTGGCATTGGCCATCGAAGGTGCGCGCACGCGAATCCGCGCAACGAAAGTATAAATATAAACTGGATGGATCCTTAATTAAATCATTTTTCGACCGATCCGATCGTATCGCCGTGTTATTTTAGTCAAAAGGCTGAACGACGAAAACGTGGGAGCGTAGGCACCTACATCTGCGAGCAATATTTCAGCCCGAAACAAAATGCGTCGGTGGATTCTCATTTTTTGGCCCGCTGCCAATTGATGTGCACGTTGCACTCAATATCGCGATTATAGAATGGACCGATACGTCTTCTTGCCGGAACGTGTTATTTAAATTTGCGGATAAACGACGAAGCGAGGGCGACGGATTTGTGGAAGCGTGAAGGAAGCTCTCGTGATCCTTGAAACGAACTTTAATCCTTTGGTTGCAGTGGGCGTCTTAAGCGGATGAACGAAACCCGACGCTTCTTTCGCGACGAAAATCGTCGTTCTTACAATGTTCGAGTTATTTTAATTTCAGAAAATGAGTGTTAAAATCGAAGATTTGTACAATCATGGAAAGCATCGACGATAATATGACAAATAGACTGCGGATGTTTGTGCAAGCTACGTGTGTAAGATTGGAACAATATCAAACCCGAAACTTTCAAAATAATCGATCCATAACTATATATATACTCGACATTCACGAAAACAACTATTTTCGAGGTATATATCGACGAGACTTTCTTATTGCGATCCTTCCCCGATGATTGTATCGTTCGGCGCGTTTGACGCGAGAGGCCCACGTCACGTACCAACGCGCTCCTGTTAAATATTCTACGTTTGCTTTTTGCACTAATTTTGCGAAATAAATATAGCAAGTACCGTCACTCCAAAAAGTTCGCGTACGCTATAAAGTTTGTTGTAGCTTCTGGTTGCGACAAATTGTTACCCGTCTACCGATTTATGACCGTGGCGAAGTGTGACAGACGGAACGGAATGGAACGAATCGACTGGCAAATTACTTTCATATTCGTTATGCGTTTGATGCGGTTTTGCCCGTTAGATTTATTAACACTTTGACTATGAAAGGCGCATATATGTATACACTCTCGGAGGTTTGTCTATTTCATAAGGAAGTTGTATACAGGGAGTGTTCCGTAAATGGTGGTAGGTTTTCCTTTATCGGAAGTATTTGAAACGCCTTCAACGCGTTAAGCGCCATGTCGGTCACCGGTGACTGACAATACACTGTCCGTTCGAACCGCGCTAGTCACCGGTGACTGACAGTATAGTTTTCGTTCGGTCAGCGTCAGTTATTGTTTTTTTTTAACTACACTGCAACACGAATCACAGATTGAACTGATCGAAGAGAAAGCAGTTCTAGGTCAATGGAAATTTTCATTTCATAATTTCCGCGTGCCTACAACACCGCCAATGTCCGTGAACTGCTAATATTAAATAAAACTTGTTGTACCAAGCGCACCACCTGTAAGATATCTTTTCAATTTAGCGATCAAACGAACTCGTTATTCGCAGCCGCCTCCGTATCGTGGTTTCCAATTGTTAAAGCTCGGGTTGTTGCCAATGAAAAACGTGAGTGCAATTCGAGCTACCGGAGTCAGGTTTATTCGAGGCCGTGGAGGGTCTGGCGAGCATGCGGCACTGCAATTCAAACGTGAAAAGCAAATATTTACGCGTAAGATTCACGAAGCAATCCGATTCGCAACAAAAAGACCGGGAACTTTGCTAATGTCATTGATTTTTGGGAAGAAAGGAAAACTGACGCAAGAGTTGCCTATTGAATGTCGGTAATTTGACGCACGCTACATTGTCTATAGATTTAGTAGTCCGCTACGAACGGGGATGATACTTTTGCGCGATTTTTTTTTTTTTCATTTATGATGAGAGCGTTTGCTCTTTTTTGCGAGAACCCACGCATATTGGCGAGTGAAAATATTCGAGGTTGATTGTATCGGTGTGTGCCATGTCATGATCAGTTATCGATATTCGCTTCGAAAATGGTACCCGTGCGCTTGTCTTTCTTTTGAAAAATGCGCCTGCCGTGAAATGACGTGTCATCGAATATACACAAAAAACGAGCAAGCACAGTTCGTTCCGATTTTTGTTTATAAAATTGAACGAACGGATATAGCGAACCGATGATCCGTGATCAGACAAAATGGGTTGAATTCGAATAAATTCTAGAGTGCGTTACGAAATCACATCTGAATTACGTAAAATTGATTGCAAAGCGTTAACGAGCTACAGCTATTTATGGGACGGCCTGTATAGAAAAAGATAAATATAACATCATTTGTACCGAGCTAAACTATTTAATCTGTACTACTGACTTCAATCGTTCTAACCCATTTAAGTGCATCGACGTTTAAAAAGCATTTTTATTCATAAAAACACTTTTAGTTAAATTTTCATCAATTATTTGTACGTCTAATAACTCGCAGATCGGATCGCGCGAAAAATCATTTAAATATAACTGCAACGCCATACATGGTCGCATTTATTTGTTAACTTTTCCCCGAAAAAATTGCGCGCAACTGTGTTAAGTTTTATCATACGATACCGTACAAAGTTTTCGCTTCGCGATTAGAATAACCGCAACAATTCCTGTCGCGGACAGAAAGTTAGAATAAGATATCCTCACGATTCACGAACGGTCGTCAGGTCTCCTCGGCTCTGCTTCTTTCTGAGGGTAAGTTATCGATACCGAAATCTTTCTGAATCTCCATTAAACTCTTCCCGCGATTGTCCTTGACGACGATGGCGCAGAATATAGCGGCGAGCCAGCAGAAAGCCGCGAAGAGCCACATACCCTTCGCCACGCCGAGGCTGATTATTATCTCGTCGAAAGTCAGAGTGACTATTAGTGATATTAGCCAGCCGAAACCGGCCGCGCCCGCCGCCGCGGGAACTTTGATCTCTGCGGGAAAAACGTCGCCGAGCAAGGACCAGGTGATTGGTCCTACGCCGAGATTAAAGGCGGCGAAGAAAAGGATGATCCATGCCGGTGGCATCCAGAAGTAGATATCGTCGTATTCTGGATCGGTGTCTCGGAGACTGAAGAACCAGCCTGAAATTATTGATCGTACGTTGATTATTATTGTTGCCTCGGGAAGACGAGGAAGACGAGAGTTTCGTCAAATTGTGTAGCAAATTAAACTATAATGCATTATTAAATATAACTTTCAAACATTGACCTTAGTCTGTCTATAGTTGATATATCTATATACTATATCATATAATATGAGGTCTATAGACTATAAAGTACATCGTTGATCGATCGCCGTGTAGTACTGGAGGCTATAGTCGTCCATAAAGTATAATTTCTTCCCAAAATTTCATTATGTTGGTTACGGTTAAAATTAAAAACGTTCTGGGTCAGCCAAGATCCAACGATACCGGCCAAAGGTTAATTTTATTTATCAAAATATATAAAATAAGCACGTAAAACATATTATGAGTATTAAGAGGGAGAAATTATAGGCGATCGTTTATTCGATATTTTGTTTGGGGATTTAGTCGGGCGTTGAAATTAGAGGATTATTGTGCAAATATTTCGAAACAATTGCGAACATTTGAAATATTTGATCCCGGTTTTGCGAGGGATTTATCGCAATGCTCTGAATTTCCGCCAGGCGTTTTTACCGTAATAATACTTTTTTCAGAAATCAGTTTTAAACACTTTAATCTGTTTACCGACCGATTATATGCCTATTAATACTGTTTTATAGCGTTTGATAGCGGATTCGATTAATACGTTTGTTCTTTTACAATGTGGAATTTGATTGTTTATAACGAACGGCACGGTCTTTCATATGTCAAACGACACGACACGCCGCACTCGATTCAATAATTTTACAAAAGCTATGGAGTGGGAAATGAAACAAAAGCGTACAGCACGCGACTGGTGTCAAGAAAAAAAGACTGCTGTGATATTCAAAAAAAGATTTATCTCCTACTCTTTTCTTTGCAATATACGTTCGAACGGTTCGAACTGTCCGTTTTGCATTCTCAAAACGTTTTATACTTTCTGTTTTCATATTTATCTGGTAGAACCCGGAGTTAAAGTTGGCCCGGAGTCAAAATCGTCGTTCTCATGATCGATCCGACTTTTTTTGACTGTCACATATTATTAGAAATGAGAAATTATATTATTCATCCGAATCAGTATGATATTAATGGATTTAATTTGTGCATTCGTTGACCGTGTTTTAATTAAGTATACATAGAATTAAAGGGAGCATAAATCCGAATTAATGGAAAGAGCTCTCTATAGGAAAAAAACGTGTCACGCGTTTGGAATTTTAATGCTTCGATTTTGAGTCCTCGTCAGAACTGCACGTTCTATGCAATTTCGACATTTTGTATCGGTAACTGAAACAAGAACGGCTTTTCCCTCCTCTGACGCGGCACAATATGTGTAAATTGCACCGTACCGTTCTGATAAGGATACAAAACCGAGCTGAAACGTAAACGATTCATTCAAATTTAAAATACGTGAAATGTTTTCTCCTATAGAGAATATTTTCCATTAATTTGCTTTTTCGTTCCTTTTAGTTCTATACTTGTTCCCAAACCACCAATGGGTACATCAAATAAATCGATTAAAATGTGCTGCGATTACTGTATGTACGTTCTAATAACATATATCACACAACGATTGATAAAAGCAATAAACGATCGAAATAAATTCCTGACTTTCCAATATTTTTCAATATCGTAAAGTTATTTCAAAATACGTTAGTAATTTTGTTCCAAACGATAACTAACAAAATAAATCCGTCGATCTTCGATATCGTTCAACCGCAAATATGTACTTGCACAATTAATAGATCCAGTTATTGAAAATTTTCGGTGAAAATAAATATTTAAAAAAATAGTAAAAACACGCGCACGAGCGGTTCTATTCTGATTTCTCGAGAATCGCTTACCTAACAGTATCAAGAACAATCCCATAAGCGCGGTGGATATAGTTAGCAATATCCGGCGTCCTAGCACGTCGACGAGTACGGTAGATAGGAGGGATGACAATATTTGAACGGCCCCGACGACGAGAGTCTGTTCGCTTCCGGTCATCTCCCCGGAACCGACGTGGTCGAAGAGCGTCAAGGCGTACAAAATCATGGTATTGACGCCGCACAACTGGTGGCTCAATATCACGCCGAAGCACGTCGCGAAGGATCGCAGAACTCTGCGGTTTTTCATCATCTTCAAGGTGATCTGTTGTCGCGAGTGATATTGGATATTATTGCGTTTACCCGTACGCTTCCTGGACACGGGGTCAGATTGGATGAAATCAATTTTTTTTATTACTCGTAAACCTCACCGATTCGCGCGAAAGCGAAGATCTTTTAACCTTTTAACCTTTCTGGTTTTCGACGCAACGAGATCGTTTGGAAGCGGACGCTTGTCGAGTGGTAAAATGGGGTTCCTCCGTTATTCTTGAGAAACTCGTGTAATCGATCAGTTTTTCGTAGAATCATTGCATCTCTCGACGCTTTCAAGAATAGTAATATCAGCTTTTCTTTGAGACCTAGTGGCTTCTTTTATCGACCCGGAAGTTCTTGCTTACTAAATCATTATTTTCCTCTCTTCCGACGTCAGGCGTGATACAGTTCGTGAAAATAAGAGAAAATCGCGAACCCGTACACATTACTCTTAATTCGTCTACAGGGGGTCCCGTAAATGGTGGTAATTCGTTAAAGATGGAATACCTGGTTTAATACCAAGCAGATTTTCTCTCATCGAAAATATCCAACGCATCTTGGTTAACGAGATCATAATGAAAACCAGGAACCAATCGGAGACATCGGAGATTGGCGGGCGATTGGTCGTTTTTTTCAATAAATACCAACATTCCTGATATGCAAAAATCCGGTTAGAATTATCGCAGGTATCGCGCCTTTAACGGACTACAACCATTCACGAGACACTCCGTATAAAGCATATTCTTCCCGAGATGAATGATTAAATCACTGAGCAAAGATAGAAACAAACGAAGCATCATTTTACCATTCGAAATTCGAACGCTGTCCGCTTCCTCGAATCGGGTAACAAGAAACGACACGCGTACGGTTTGATACTACGCAAAATCCAGATTAACGAAGATACATTGTGCCGCTAATACGATAGCACACCGTGAGATTAGCGAAGCTCTTTCGCGAGATAATACCGGATACCTGCATTCTGCAATACAACGTGAATGGGAATAGAACCAGCGGCGCGGAGGCAGTGATACAAAGAGTACAATGCCTAGCTATTATCGAATATCTATTGTGCCGCGCAAAGAGGAACCAATACCAAGAACGAACTCGAATACATTTAGCAGGAACGCCCGAGCGATGCTAGATATTACGATCGGAGCTTCCAAGTATTTAGGTAATTTATACCGGACGGCATAGTCACTCCCGCTGCCGTTAATATTCGATTCTCATATGCTTTTGCCCCCGCCCCTTCCCCACCGCCGCGTATTAATTATCGAGTGTACACGGCATTCCGATTTCCCCTGGACGATAAAGTACGCGAGGACTCACCTTTTCCGCTCGACTTAAGACGATCAAACGCTTCAATTCAGCGATTTCTTCTTCGACCTTGTAAGCATCGCCGCGATACCACTTTAGAGATTTTGCCGCGCCGATCTCGTCGTTCCTCGATAAGTAATGGAGGGGACTCTCGGGTAATAAGTTGACTAGGCCGATCGTCAGGCAAGTTATGGCGCATATCAGGCTGTATCTAATTAGATTGCAGATTTCGAATGATCGATTCTGGTAGGTCGGTAGCTTTGTCGAGTAAATCGTTAGACCGCTGAGGTTTTGCGCGTAATTTATGTGGGAAGGCGCCGGCGGTACCCGCGCGTTGAAAAATGGAGCACGGCACTGGGAGAAAGAAAAGGTCGCGAAGAGGAGACGCGTCGATTTTTTGTCGGGGTCGTTGTCTGACGATTCGGTATGGGGCACCTGACAATTTTTATTCCGTGCTTGTTCGTACGCCAATCTTTTTACATTGTTGTTAACGTTGTTTATGTAGGTTTTGCGATAAACGGTAGTTTATTTTCTTTTTTTTTCAGATTTTCTTGGACGTACAACTTCCCCCATATTACGATGATTCCAGACTCCTACGTATTGATACGTACTTTCGATTTATAATACGTGCCGCGAGAAATAAAAGAAAAGAAATAAAAGAAAAGTATTAGAAATTAAAATTGTTACAAAGGCGGAACCATTGTTTCACACTTTTGGCGTACCTCCACACTGTCTCCTGTTCGTTCAGCACGTGCGCTATTACAAAGGCGTACATGATGCCGCAGTTGATTAAAAGGTGAAAAAACGTGAGCAGTCGTCCGCGCGTCTCTTTGTCGGCAATCTCGGTCACGTAAATCGGTGTGAGAATACAGAACATACCACCACACGCGCCGCAGATTAGCCGGCCAATTATAAAAAGTGCCACCTGAGGAAAGGAAGTTTTGTGTATTTTAGCGGGCCTGCCATCGTGAATTTAAAACGAGCGCGCGAAAGAGATCGGGTAAGTAGATTATTTGCGCTACGATCGATTACCGAAAGGTTTTCCGTGTATTAATGACTTTCGTTCAGGAACGTGCACTCGAAGAAATTAGCTATACATTTTGAAACCTTTAAAATTTTCCAGAGACAGATATCTGTTAAAACTTTTTTTAGAAACAAAATATTATCATTGCGTATTAATATGATTTTCAAATCGGCGCGAAAGGATGTTTTTAAACGCACAGGCTTCGACATCGAGAACATAAAATATATAAATTTGAATCCATATAAAGACGACAATTTCAAAGATAAAAAATTATGGAAATGTGTCTGATCGTCAAACTTTCACGGGGAATGTCATTTTGGAAATTGACACTAGGAGTCTTAAGATACGTCGTATCCACGATGAAGCGTGAAGGGGAACCAACCCGAGCCCGCCTTTTTATATTGTTTTTTTGCGGACCGTACCATTCGCGACGCCAGGAGCGAGAATAATGAGCATTTCGCAGGCAGGAACTTCTAGCTAAGTAAATCAACCCCTCGATATGTAAAAGGTGTTCAACGAAAGATGAAAGTCCAAAAGAATACACGGACGGTCACCCGTGCAAGTGTGACCGAGGTGTCTGGCGATTACGGTTACCTTTCGGGATGACCACCCGTCACACAATTTTCAGTCGTTTCTCCAACTCTGGGCTCCCTTCGATCGAAATCGGACAATTCGTGCGCTTTTCGGAGATCGGGGATTTTATCAAAATTCGACTTTTTTTTTTTATCGAAACACGCCGATGCCCACGAAACGGTTACTTTCACTCGATTTCCTCGATTACAACGTCACGTTGAGGTACAGTCCATGAAAAGACGCAAGCTGAGTGGATCCCCCTTAAACAAAAAAAAACACGAGAAGCAGTGTAAACACCTGAAAGTAAAATCGCGTACTTTCTGATCGGCGAAGCAAATGAATGCCCATCCAACGACGAAGACCGGCATGATAAAGAACATGGTCGAGATACGACTGACGTGTCTGACGACAAAAGGCACGAGGACGACGCCGAGGAGAGCGCCGGCGTTCAGAACACCACCCACGATTCCAATTTCGCTTCCGGTGGCGTCCAGGTTGTTCCTCAGGACCACTCCGGCGCTGGAGTTCCAACCGAGCGAAACACCCAGGGCGAAACCACCGAGAGAAGCTGAAATAAATTTCACGAACAAAGAAAGAAAGAGAGAGAGAGAGAGAGAGAGGAGAGAAATGGTGACGATCAACCGACGACGTCTCGACGTTCCTCTCCTTTTCTTTCCATCCCTTTCCCTTCGACCCTTCGCCATTCTCATCCCCCACCCCACGTCGAGTTCTTTATTTTCCGCTCTCCGAGGGCGCCATTGTGGTCGCTCGTTACGCGAGTCGACTCGTTAATTGGTAGTCCGCCAGCGTGGCATTAATTTACCTCGAGTGCCCGTGGACGACCCGGTCCTCATTTACAGGCATGAAAAACTTTCTTTCTTTTTTTCTTTTTCTTTTTTTGTTCGACAGAATCTCGCGAAAGTAAGGAACGTAGGGACCCGTGGACCGCGCCGACAAAAATGTTTCGGGGCTTGATTTTCGTGGGGTGAAAGTGGATGAATGCTCCGGGGTTGTCGGGTCGGGAAATTATACCGGATCTTATCGAAGGTCGTCGAAGAGATATACTCTATGTTTCGTGAGTACAATGGGATCCCGATTATCCCAATCTCGATTATTCGCCCGCTCGTTATCCGATCGCTCGGAGTCGGTAAGAAATTGTTGCGTTCCATGAGAAAGAACAGCCTCGCGTTTCTATGGTAAATGATCGACACGACTGATAACAATCGAATAGATACCGCGGCTGGCGCCACGCTATCAGGATTTTCCCCAATAGAGATTTCGGTTCATCTTTTTCGCGCGATATCGATCGCCGTTGATTTTAATGAGATACGCGAGACGACTAGGATAACCGAGATTGGGGATCATTATTAGACCGCGATTGTTTATGTATAGCGTATGAAAAATTGTTTTACTGGAAAAGAAAAAAGGAAAACGGTAAGGAAATTACTACGGAGGAAATTAATCGCATTTATTCACACAATTCACTCGCACCGCTTTCTTTCAAAGTTATCTCGCCACGTCTTTAGTCTTTCACGTTCGTCTTCATTTTTTTATTCTCTCATTCTCTGCAGGCTCTCTACTCCAAATTCTCTTTTTCTTTCTTTCCTGGCTCGGCTATATCACGTTTCGCTCATGCATACTCAGACACTACGGTCACACGTGGTCACACTCCCTGGATATCGGGGAAATGATTGTTGAAAATGTTTATTTCCTTGGTGAAGCCGTTATCGGTCGCGACTCAATGTTGCCGGTATTTTTCCACATCCTACGATATTAAAATTTTTTGTAGAACATCGGTAAGAAGATTGAATTCAAACAGAAATTTGTTTTGCTATTAACGGCATTTAACGTCAAGAATCGGGTACACGGGTAGCCACCACGTGGTAATCGTAAGTGGAGTCGTATGGGTGCCAAGAGTGTTTGTTTAATTATTAATGGTACGGAAGGATCGATCGATGAATCTCATGCGCATGGTAAGCGTGCCGAAATAAAACGCAGAAGAAATGTCAGACCGATAAAATTGATAGCTCCAGATTCGTGCATTCATTTTTCGTGTTTGATGCCCCCTCGCTTTAACGACGCGAAAAACGTTCATTATCGTGGAAAGTGCAGAGTTTATGACAAAAAGTGCGATAAATAGATTGTGTAAGTCACGGATAAAAAAGAAGGCTAAGCCGTGTCGAAGCAAACGGGGGACGGAAAAAAAAGGTTTGCGAAACGCTGTTACGCATTCAATTCAATTTCGTTGAAAGGGTAACTCGCCGATGTTAAGTCGTACGAAGCAGCGCGTATTTCGTTTCGATGTTCAGAAGCATGCATCGCTATCAAAAATAATATACAAGTTCATCGTAACGGTTTAACATACCAAAATTCCGCTACTAACCATAAATATCTGAGACATGAAAAATTATCATTCTTATAATGTTTTATATTACGCTACGCATAAAGTTTTACGTAAATCACGAGCATTGGCTGGGTGCGATCAAATTTGTTTTCCCTGTCGTTTAACGTCCAATGCAATTCGTTGACTGATATTCCTTCCTCTCAAACTTTTCGTTTTATTTTGACACTTTGTTCGCAAGTACGGTATACCCTGGTGTAACGCGGTCTACGAGGCGTGGTAACCCTTCATTTTTCATACACATATTTTGTGTACACCGTGCGAATTGAAAGCAAAATAAAGATATGTTTTTGTCGTTTGTGTATTAAAAAAAGCGATTCTGAAACTTAACTCTACTTTTTCTATACGACAAGAGTTTTGCGAAATGTGATTCGTCTAACGCGGCATTTCTATGGAACGTTTATACGATCATTCATAACTGTCCCACCTTTGCTTATTTCCTTTTTATGCTAGTTTGGATAATTTTAATCCATCTCGAAAAGTTGAAGTTACTCATAGTCATTCAGTTTTATATTTTATTTAAAGCTTTTCATTCAGTTGGTCATGCTGCGACCAACGGTAAAAGTGTGGATAACTGAAGAAAAAAAAAAGTGATACAAGTAAAAACGTATTAATAAATTATTGACACTGTTGTGATTAAGGTTGGCGAATTGCGTGGAGCAACAAATTCTGTGCAAACAGAGTTTTTATTTTCTTAAAAATCCTGTACCTCAAAAAGAGTTAAACGCTTCACTTTGTAATTCATTTCGTCGAGTCACGAACAAAACTTCTGACTAATCGCGTCGTTGAATTAACGAGAACACAGCCAAATGGCAGCTTACCTACGATAGCACCAAAGTGTTGGTTTAATCTTTCAACCTTGCCGGCATCGTTACCACTCGAGGACGTCGAATTCATCTTCTAGCACTCCGTGCAATCCGTCAGTAATTCCGAACTGTCAACGGTGCTCGACGGATTCAATCGGTCTCGAGCGAATTTAGTCGCACGACTGAAGTGACCCTCGATTTTGAGTCGGTAATATCGAAATTGTGTTCTCGTAAAGTCGATCAAAATCGACTATTGTTTTGTCAAGCAAAATCGCGTCGCGCCTCGCTTACCGTGCGTTTTAATCACAGTTTCGTACGGACACGTATTCGAGGAGAGAAATTTCTCGCTGGTAACAACCCAAGCTCAAGTACCGTACCATCGATTTCTTTTTATTTAATGTACATTTCGTTGCATCGAAACGCTTTGTTTTAAAAATAAATTATTAACTGTACGACTCGCTGTCCGGTCTGGCGTCAAACACTTCGAGACGGCGAGAAAAGCAAGATGGGTAATCGTAATTCCCGATAAACGCGCAGTATGGCGCGCGTGGGAGGATTGGCGTAAAGCGCAAAACTATAATACGTTGTGCAATTCGATTATCGGCGAGTTATAGTTTACAAGCAGTTAAGTGGGTTGCGCGGGTTCTAAATGCAAGCCTTTGATTATACTCCATTTATCCATGCTGTGCTCTTAACCAGAACCCATCAAAAGCCCTAGGTGTGCCCTCAATTGCCGTACTAGATGCTGAAGGATTATATCGGATCTCGGGATGGTCAATTATACGTTTACCATCGTGCGGCGGTGGTATCAATTTTGCGCCGCGAAATAAACAGAGCGAAGGTCATTTTCCCTCGGAGAGACGAGGATTTTGCAAACGCTTGCTAGGGTATTGTGAGAAACGTTTCGGGAAATACTGGGGGACAATGGAAAATATCGGGAAAATCTAGAGAATCCAGGGGAACTAATTTTAAACTGTTTAACACTAAACTACGAATTTTATGCAAATCCTTGTTTTGTCGCGATAGACAAATAGATTCTGGAACACAGAAAATGTGCTAAACGTATTGAAGATACATTTCCAGAACCCTCTAATGACCAAAGAGTATTCTATTTCTATTTCACTCTTTTTCTCCGCGCTCCGTCTTCTCCGAGAATACACATTTGCATAAAATTACCAGTTTATTAATTATGCATTACCGGTCGCTCATCAAAGATACGTTTCGCGCAGCGAAAGAAACATTTTTAAAACGCTTGTCAGCGTACCACATAAAATCTAAAGGAACGCGAAGGAAAACACGTAATCAACTACGGTTGGGAAGAAAGCGATTCCAATTAAAAGTTGCGGATGCTGTTCGATATACGAGGCGGGTACTCTCAATGCCTTAAATTTTGTCATCATTTGCGAACGCGCGAAAAACTCTTCGGGGAAAACCTTTTTCTCCGGGTACATTTTTTGTACCGAGAAGTTTTCCACGTGTTACCAAGTAACGAAGAGATACTCGTGTACTCGCATTTAATTGCTCGACCCTGTATTTCAAACGCTCGTAAAGCACGAGGTACATCTGAATTTACACCAATTTACCGTAATTCACTCTACACGTGCATATCGGCGCGCGAAATAAGTCGACGGGGAGAAGTTTGAATAACTCTCGAACGAGATGACAGATCTTTCTCTTCCTCCCGAAGCCTCCACTCCGTCTTCGTCCTCCTTCGATCCATCAAATAAAGCCGTGTCGACGCAACCAATTTTCACATCAATGCCACTTCAAGATTCTCGATGCAAGAAGGCAATCTTACACCGGATGTCAGCCAATTTCCACGTGCATTGACCTGCTTTCAAATTAGGTGACACGTTTCGAGCGAGCACTTTCCACGCGCGAATCAAATTGAAAATGACACCGTACGATGCCGTTTCCTTTGTCCGCTTATAAAATCACGATTATTTGATTAACGGTCTCGATATCGTATCGACAGCTGTAATTACATTTAGCCAAGAAACTTTCTTTGACACTATTGTTTCTTAAAATTCGTTTAGAATTTCGTACCTACAATGTTAATTCACCGTCACTTAATTTAAATGTTAACCGGTTGAACGTTAAGATATACTTTATCTATTTCTAAATAAAAGAAACTATATTTCTTCGCTATCAAATTGGCTAGTATCTTCGTTGATGAAGAAATATAAGTTGTTTTAAAGACCGGCCATTTGACCGTTCACGGTAGGAATAGGTATACGGTATACATGATAAAGTGTCGGTAAGTTTACTGTTAAATTACGCTCTCTCGTGATCCGTTATTCATGGTTAACGGGTCGCATTACGTTTCCCCGTGATTGCAATCTTCGTTTTTCGCGAAAATGCATCGAATTTCTGCGCTCCTACCGAAGTTCGCGTTTCGTAATCTCATTACCTCAGCAGCAACGATTTGCATTGAAGAATTTTTAATTAATTCTCGTAAGAGACATTCGTAGCGTTCGTTTTTAAAGACTCCATTGAAGTCACGTTATCACTTTCAGAACAACGCGCGCACTCGTTCGACCGGAATGCATCCAGGCAGCGTAGAATTGTTTCGTTTGCGTCAGAGTGCAGGCACGCAGCAACCTGCAACGATAATCCGTAAACTCGAACGGTCGCGAGAGAGCGGGACGGCTGGAACGCCAATAAAGTGGCGAAACGCCGTGCGTTATCCGTGAATTTGACGTGCATCACGGGCGAGGAATTTCGGGGGCATTGATAGAGGGTATTATTAATATATCGATCGGAGGAATATTAATTACACGGATCAGATAGAATCACCGCATCGATCATTGCGAAAGACTGATACGGAGGTAATGAAAATTGCGTACCGGTAATACCGCAAAATCGGCTTTGATAAATTTCAACGAACCTCAGAATCAATTACATTAGCGTCAGAGCGCAATGACGGGACAAACGTATGTATCTCTTTATTTTCCCCGCCGATTATGCGGGATGTGAAAAAGTACCGACAACGTTGAATCGCGACGAGTTGCGATCGGTAACGCGTTACCAGGGAAATAACGAATATCAACGGTCGTTTCATTAAATTTCGGAGCTTTCGAGCCGATGACGGGCGCCGCGGTGTATGTACATACGTGCGCGCGTAAGTATGGGTTAGTAAGGCGTGATCTAGTATAGCTAGAAATAATTTTTAAAAACGAAATAGTCCGTAGATAAGAGAATCGAGACGGACGTGGAAGAGACCGGGGACGATTTTGAAAAATGAAAGACTTCTCTAACGAAATTTTTTTAGAGGCGAAAACGCTGCGAGTCGCGTGATATTCACGGAGAAAATCGCGTGAACCAGCGCGACTAATTTCACAGACAGTATTAGCTTCTTCTGTATTTTCATTTCCCATTTTCATTATCAAGAGACAATGTCTTGTCTCGGGTCACGTGGATACAAGTACGCAATTATACGTCCTAAAAAATATATCCCTACAATTATTTTCGAAAGGCCGTAGCCCATTTTATTTTTTATTCAATTCGCGCGGGCAATTCGGTATTCTCGCTGCGGATTCACGTTGCGGCAGAAGGATTCACCGACACGCGCAATGGTGCGTGCAACGTGACGGGGTAAGCGTCGATAAAGTAACGATACGCGCGCATTGCGCGCACGTACACGTACATAAGCTTGACGAATGTCGCGGCGCAAGGGACGTTAATATCGGATATTAATCATTGGGTGTTTAGTTGCATTCGCTGCACGCCCGACGAAAATTACTGTTCGTTCGCGTGCTCGGATCGCGGCTCGCTTCGCCGTTCGGTCGAGTGAATAGGAAGAGAAGGGCGTGGGGGGAAATGACAAAGGGACAAAAAGGGCGAGGGAGGGAGGGGCGAGGTAAACGGAGATATTTACGTTTTGTCATTTCGGTCTCGTTGCGCGGGCGTTATTGCGGCGTATGGCGTTCCGGCGAATACAAAATGCGCATGACGAGATTATTGTTTAATTTAGTAGGGGGACAGGTTTCCTTCGTTACACGACATTACAACTCTAACTAGTGGTATTCGTTAATAATAATGCACGGTAACGAGCGACAGCGCGTTGCTTTTAATAGAAATTCATTGCTGGCCTGGCGAGAATCATTACATTATAATTTGACAGTATTTTAATATTCAACGGGGTCGTTGCTAAATTGGCGATTCGGCAATGGAAATTGGTGTAATAAGTTGAAACGTTCAATCGTTGGCTTTGAAAAAGTATCGTCGTACACGGTGTATCGCCTAACTTCGCCATTCGACACATCTCCGTCTTTTTCTTTTCTTTTTCTCCTTCACGAACGCCATGTTTCTGTCACAGAAGGAATATTAGGATTTCAGATCCTTATCTTTGGCGTGGCATGGCCAAAAGATGTCGAGGAACACCGGTCCAGAGCACCGCAGAGAATAAATTTGGGCACGGTGTGTGCGAACCGATCGTTTACCGATATTCCTCGAGAAAGCTTTTTAAATGATTACCAGGGAAAACAATGAAAAAGATTTCAATTTATAAAGTGCGAGAGTCGCTATCTGTACACGTCGGTACATCTATCCTTGTCTCCCCTCTCTTCCTCCGCCGTGTCCGGCACACATTGCGTGTACACACGTTGTTCGAACGTACGTACATACCTACAAACATACACAGACGCACGACGGAGAACCGTCCGAACGTTTCACCATTTGTTATTTGGCGTGGGGCTAACGATGACTATGATACGCAACTTCTTCCAATCGTATTCGCTTAAAAGCATTAATTCCGGACACGTTGCCCGGTCGCATCCAATCGAACGATTTCACGGATATTCCTTGTTATTAGATTGGAAAGATAGAATTAATCGCGGATCGCGGATTCTGGCGGGCCCGCGTACCGCGGATGCATAATTGCTCGTGAAACGCATCAAACGTTGCCCCGTTGCTCGATTGGTAATAAACGAGGGCAACCGAGCACGCGGATGATCGACTCCCAGTTTTGCTCGTTGTGCATAGTTTTGTCGAGTATACGCCGCTGACAGCTGTCTTTCGCAGGCCGATTGTTGCATCGACAAATCACTTACCGCGATCAGTACCACGCGGACATCTATTCTCCATTCAAACCGTCAACATACGTTACGTTGACAAATAACTTTGGCGGCGGATGCTATTCGCCGACGAATTGTTCAGCGATGTACGCGGACGCGCGTGCCCCGAGGCTTCTTCCGGTGCTTAAAGACGATAATGTTCCCGACGATGTCTCCTTACGAATAGTAAACACCTGGATGTGTATGTACCATGTTTACGTTGGCGTAGATAAATACGCGCGGTTAAAGATCGAAATGGACGCGCAAATTTATTCGTGCTGAAGCAACCGTGATTTTGTGAAGGCACTGGTTATTAACGCGGTCTAAGTACCCCCTTTTTATTTAAGCTCTGGGTCTTTTACTAGAGAGTAATTTGTCGGTTATACATAATTAAATAAAAGTGTTTATTTATTATTAACTCCAACCTTAAGATTCTTCCAATTGAATCACAATTTGGTTGGCTCTAAACTCTTGGCGGGTTTATTCTGATCAACGGCCATTGTTCATTACTGGATACACCAAACCTCCAATGATGGGCGATCATGATCAACGATAGTATCGAAAGGGTTAATAATCGTTCGTACGACCTCTCATCGTTCCAAGTAACCTGCTCCAAATTCTCTCTTCCACTCTCGATAAACTCTAAACTTGATTCAGATTATCATCACGGGAAATGGGATTTGAAGAAATACAGATTGCATGAAAATTAAAACTGTTTGAAAACTTCCAAATCCCTGGGTACAATTGCAGATTTAATAGTACATCGTTACTCGCAACAATTGTTCGCGAGGAAGCCAAGCTTCGATAATCCCGCGATTAATTTCGGTCGAATCGCCGTTCCGCGGGAACCTATCTTTTCCATTTCTCGAAAATTCCGCTCGAAGGTAAGACCGAAACCCGAGGAAAGCCACGTCGGGGTTATGGGCTCCGGAAAAAGATTCGTAAAACTCATTAAAACCTCGGAAGAGTAATCCGCGACCGACACGGTTAGCTCGTTAACCTCTCTGTAGCAGGTGTCTCTAGCGATGATCAAAGCCGGTTATTACGTTCATGCAGATTACATAACGACCAAAGCTCTTTTATCTCGTAACGTCCATTAATCCGACGTATCCGGTGAACCTCGAACGAAGTCAAAAACGAATTTCCTCGTCGACGAGTTTCGTCGTGACGTTTTCATAATCTTCTTCCCGCGGCTGATGCAGCGCGGATCCAACTGGATAACGTTGTCTCTAATAAACGTCGAACTCCACTTCGATTAGCAGCCGCGAAACCGTTAACTTCGATCGGTTTCGATGCAACGCACTGCCGCTAATATCTCTCGTCGTTGATTCTTGGCATTTGCATTCTTGAATTATTACGAGTCGAGAAGAAATAGACGAGTGTTGTTTCAAGAAGTTACGTTTCACGTCTGACAATACTTGTTTTTATTCCGTGTTGTCGATTTCAGTTACCTTTAAAGGAGCGGTCGACTGAAACGGAATTTTAAAACAAATCGTGCGAGAGAACGCATATTCCTTATAGCTCTTTGAGAGCGATTCTTCGAAGCTGCGTTGCGGATCGATTGATTGCTCTGTTGATAATATTGCTCACTCGCTCCGAAAATGTTCAGACAATTGGTGGATACGATAGATTTTTTATTATTGTTGACATTATTATATATTATAACTCAAATATTTCTTTATCTATAGTTATCATTTATATTTATATAAACGTCCGTTCGTGTAATGAAAATGTATTAAAACTAAAATCAAATACACAAATGTTCTCACGTAATATTTCTCTCATCATGAGTAACATTTTGAGCATAGAGTCCCCTCAAAGGGACAGCCGTTGCATAAAAACGTATAAAATTTAGAGCAATATGATATGTAAATAAAAATACCGCACCGTCAGAAATACTCTTCAATTTTGCAATTGCCACTTAAAACTCGCAACGACTAACGAAAAAGCGTGTAACATTTACCGTAACTATCCACGATGCTCGTGGGAATTCCCGAATGCACGTATCCTCGAATCGCGGAGAGAGGCCGTCGGCTGAAAAAGTTTCGGGGTAAACTTTTTCATAAACCTCGAGTGATGCGTTTCGACACAAAAGCCGGGGCCGTATCAGGAGAGCCGAGCGACGAACAAAGAAGCGGTCATTCGACCCCCCTCCCCCCCCCCCCTTACCCTAACCGACGGAGAAAGGAACGGAAGTTCTACTGCGCGGACAGGGGTTGAAGCCCGGACGAGGCCAAAATCGAAATTCTCATTCGCGTTTGAGTACCTACGAGCGTATCCTAGCCTTCCTCGTCGATGCTCGAATACGATGACCTCCTTCCATTCGAATGCACGAAACCAAACGGACGTCCTTACCTCAGCGTCCCGTCTACCCTCTCCGCCTTCCCCTCCCCCCGCCGCCCCCACCCACTGCGCCGGGGGGTGGCGTTCCGCGGGTATTTACATTCCACGTGAGAATTTAGGAGGCAAGGAGGTTTAAAGTACGAGGGAACGTCCGGACGTAAAGTCGAGCGTCGTTTCTAACTCACTCGGTCGGATGAAACAGCTGCGCTTACGTGGAAATTTACGTTGTCGCAAGCTCGAGGAGGTACACGTCGATGGGACGGCCTAACGGGGGGTGGCTCGAAATAAACGAAAGACCGGGGGTGTCACGGGCGATTCTGCCAGCGCGAATAAATAAGCCCCGGGCGTAGCTTCGTGTAAATTTCAATTATCGTTTGTCGCGGCCCGGCCTAATGCAAAATACGATCCGGCACTGTCGGCCCCGAGATTGGTGGTTCAAGGAAAACAGGAACTTCGAGCGCTCCCGGTCGCTCGCCGATCTTTGGTATCGGGATGCTCCGCCGCACAAAGGCGCACCGGGTATTTTGGTACGGCTTTAACGGGCTCTTCGAAATTAACGTCGCGGATTTCGTAAATATTAAGTTCCCAACGAGGAATTTCCTTCGGCGTTACAAGCACGAAACTCGTCTGCCAAGAGTTTTCCTCGTTGGCGCTTAACTAGTTCGCGAAACTTTCACAACCGAGGGAAACTGATAGATCGTCAAATTATGGAATATTAGCTTGCTCGACACTCTTGCGATTGTACCAATTACAAATTAGCTGCGATTAATATTAGTAGAGGAGTAGTTTTTAAAAAATTGAAATAGTTGGAGGAAGAGCGCCGTATGTTTAATTTCAATTTTCCAGACGCGTATCGGTCTGTCGTTTGATATACATCTACGCGTACGCCGATTTTATTGGTAAACGGTTACGGAAAATGTCATTAACTTCGTGAAACGCTACGAGCGGAACGTACGAACGGGCGGACGTACGAGCAATTCTTTTTGCGGTGGAAACACGACAGCGGGAGCTGGCAAAAAGGAACTCGTCGAACAAACAGTGAGTAACGTTGTTCGGCAACGCGTACAGGGTGTCCCATAAATGGTGACAACCCGTTAATGCTGCGATACTTGGGATAATTCCAAGCAGATCTTTTCTTATCAAAAATATTGATTGGTAACCTTTAGTTACCGAGATATTAACGGAAAACTTCGGCCAACCCCGTAATTTACGTCATCCGACGAAGTATCGAACAGTAATGACGTATTCGCGATTCGAATATCCGTACAGCGAAAGAGCGTATTGGCGAAACACAGTCGTATCGGTAAGGTTAACGGGCTACCACTATTTACGGAAGACCCGTATAGTCTGAATTTTAATCTGTCATTGCGATAGTTGCCTACGACTCCCAGAAAATTAACGCAATTGAGGGGAACACACTCGTACGTCTTGGCGCACCTGGAAGGCTCAGTCCGTACGATGTTATTCCGCGCACCAGGCCTGTCCAAGTTCGAGCTCACAAGGAGAGTGTCAGACTTGGCATGTTGAGGCTTATCATGAAACTTTCTGAATTAGTTGTTTAGATGCTAATTAAGAAATATAAAAAATATTAGTTAAAATCGCGCACTTTAAGTATATGAACTTAAATAAAATCTAGCGGTTCAGCTGTAAATGCCTTAAAGCGCCATAATTGCAAAAATAATTTCAGTTGGCTATTCCAAACCAATTTTTGCCCACTTCACGTACATCACATTCTGAGTTTATAAAAAAAATTATACAAATCTTTCGATCTGACAGGTCTGACAATCTGCTTGTCAGCTCAGCTCGTCCTCTTCATACTTGCCAGGAAATTCGCCTACGATTGAAGTTTCAGCGTCTATTCTTCTGAATCCCACTCTCTTCCGGTTCTCCGGTTTGGTCCAGGCGCCGAAGATTCGATAGAACCCGAGCTCGTGCTCTCCAACTTGGGCGGGCCCCTACTCTACGACGAGTGTAGGTGGAAACCCGTCATTTCGCGATGGTACGCGCGTAAATAAATTTATTAACGTTTACTAGGAACGATATTAAAATATAAACGTGGGCGCACGTGGCGTAGGACGACGTACGTTGAAAGTTACCGACGTCCTGCCTACCGCATTGTTCTCCCGCCGCCGACGTTTCTCATTTCTCGACGACGTATGACGGCGTTCGGTCGACTATCGAATGCCGATAGCGCGACAACATGAAAGTTCTGGAAGTTGGCAATCGGCCCCTACACCGTGCCAAAATAATCCGGCGGTACGTCGGGTTAGCAGTAATATGTATATCGATCGAACACACGAGCACGTTTTGTTCCAGAGTTTCATACGATGAACACGTATGCCACAGTTGGGCATTATTCGTAACTATTAATATCAAGGGTGTACAGGGAAACCATAAACGTTGGAAACTTTGACCCTGCGAAGGACTAGTTGAGACGCCTGCTGCCGGGTAAAGTCAACTTTCAAGTTTATAATTATCGTTGGTTAATGTTAACCTTAGATAAGTAAACGTTCGTCCAATAATGTTCTAATAATCTTCCATTCTTCTCCCTGGGCCAATTTGCGATCAATAAATTACGCCGATCGGTTACAATACCTAAATAATAAATTAATGCATGGGGAAGATTGATCGTAAAACTATCAGAATTTCCGGTTCAATAAAAGTCTTCCTCTAACATTTCATGCACGATTTCCGTTTTCCACGGAATTAAAATTTTATCTATATTTGTAGGGATCTCCAAATGTTATTTTCCATATTCCTACGATTGTTGCATTTTTTTTAGCTATTGTTTTTTTTTTGTCAAGCGTCATATTTATTGTCGGTTTGATATCGACATGACGTGTACTCCGGACAAAGTTTGCATTGTAATTTTTCCATTGTAAATTTCGAACCCCGCTTCGCTAACGAATTTGAACGTGTAAAATGTTGGAAGAACGAACAAAAATTATTTTGAAAATATTCGCGGAGGGGATGTCTCGGCAAACGTTCATCGATCGTTTCTCTCGAACTTTATAAATAAACTAGGAAAATTATATAAATTACAATTAGAGGAAAGTATATGTATATGTATACCGACGTGGATAACATTATTTTTACAACAATATTCGGTAGCAAACGCGCGCACGTTGCACGGTTCGATACGTTTATGGATAAAAACGAATTGAGCGCTTTCGCGATAACCGCTTCCGGGAATCATAAAAAATATTAGCTCTGTGTACTTTTCGAAAACATTGATCGCCAACGTATTCCAAGCGAACCGAGCATCCTGTGTAATTGGGAGCTTTAATTCGTCGGACGACCTTTCCGAATATTCAATTCGCAAAATGTCAAATTTTTCGCGAACTTTGATATTGCCTTATTTACTCCGCGCATCCAGGACGCATAGCACCGGGCGAGGGAGAACTTTTCGAACGGAACGTTTTCTGTTCGGGTTCCAGGGTATCTGTCGTTCGTTCTGTAAACGATTGACTCGTGCGAGGCGTTATTATTTGCTGATTGGTTTCGATTTTGCGATGGACGCGTCGTTTAACGCGAAAGGGAAAAGGGACGAGCGAAGGAAATTTCATCGGGGTAGTTAAGGTCTTTTGGAAATTTATTTTGTTTCTTGTCTTGATAGCCGTTACTCTCGCGTGATCGTAACGATGGTCGCGGGGATTGACGATGACGATCATGCATTTTTTATTACGCTGTGATAACGAAGACCAGTACATGGTAACACCAGAGATAACGATAGTAACGTTAATTGTAATAACAGCAGTGATTACTAAGTTGTCAATAGTAATAAATAAGCTATAGGATATAATTCACTAACATCATAATGTAACGTAAGATAAAACGTGGAACTTAAATAAGATTAGAAATCGAATTTAAAATAGTAATTTCCGTACAAATCGGTATAAAATAATAAAAGCTTGCTGAGCTCTGGACTCTATCGATTCATTCGTAGAACGTTTTGAACGAAGCAAGTAACTCAACTACACCTTCTCTTGCGAGTTTTTGCGTATAAGAATACTTGTTTTCCATCGAAGCATTGTCTCACCTGATATCGACATCTTGATTTACGTCACTATTATTATCCGCAGCGAAAAATGTTTCGGATAAAACTTGAATGGCTTTGAGGGGAATATTCTCGCGTTATTAATGTTTATGTAGGTGGACGCGCAAAGGTTGTGGGAAGGTCAATTTTTTTTTTTAATCGAATCGCGTATTTAGTAAATAGATTTGTCGACGCGGCTCGACATTCTCTGAAAAAAGTATTAACCCATGTGTATGGAAGAATAATATATTATTATATGTATAATGCGTAATATATACGTAATACTATATTATTATATATGATATAAGATTATTATATAGTTTAATTTAAATATCATTAGGAAACCATATCTCTCTTACGAATGTTATGCACAATGGCTCATACGAAGGAACGTATCATCGTTGAACGTGATAAGTAAATTGAGTACGGTGCAAATTCGTATTATTACAGGATATTCGTAAAGATGTAAAACTCGAATAGAAACGTCTTTCGTTTAGAATACTTTGAAAACAAATTTTTTTTATACCGCGCCCTCTGCATTATTCGTGCGTGCGGTATGTTTCATTCAACCGACGCGTACGCAAATATATTACATACATTACGCGCGCCTAGCGTATTTCGCAAGATTAGTTCAAAATCAGTATACAAGATACACGTTTTGCATACATAAGTCTAGTGATAAAATATTACGCAACGTAAGAAGATCGTTGCTTCGTCGATTTTAAAAATCTTGCGGCCTTTTCTGCAAATAAAGCTCACATTTCGGTAAGCAATGGTTTAGTAGCAATATTTGCATCAAAATATCTCTCGAAGTAATAATTTCTCGACATGCGCGGGCAAATATCTTTTTACGGAGAATGTCGAGCCGCACCGACTATTGCATTAAAACACATATTTCCATTTGAAAAAACCATGTTGATCTTCGCACGACCTTTACGCGAGCGGCTACAAAAAATTAATAACATCAGAATACGTCCCCCTTCGAAGCCATTCAAATTTTTATAGCGAGACACTTTTCGCTACGAATGATAATAGTTGACTTAAATCAAGATATCGCTATCAGACGCGACACTCTGTATCATTCGGTTCGCCGGAGAGCAACGAAAACGTTCGACTCGCGAAACAATTCCTCTAATTTTCAAAGCTACGCGGTCTTTAGGAAATTGTCACGTCGAGATCGTTAAATTTTTAAATTACCGAGTAAAACGGTCCTAACATTTTGATGGCCGTTCTTGCTCTATGGTCGCCATAAATTTTTTACGTCTCTCGAGTACTTCCCGTTGTTTTTCTTTATCTCTCGCTCTTGCATCTCTTCGGTCATTATATATATATATATCTCTCATTCTTGATCTCTCTTTTCCTCGATCGTCCATTTTATCATCCTATCTCTCCTTTCCTCCTTCTTACCGTGGATCTTGTCCTTTATGTTTTTTCACCCTCGATCACTCTCTTTCCCTTTATCACCCGGCCACTCTTCACCGTTTCCGTTAATTCTACCTTCTCTTCCCTCTCTCCATAAGCGTCCCGTGCCCCTACTTCGCTCAGTTTATCAATCTAATCTCTCGCTACTTCTTTCCCTCGCACTTTCTTCCCTTTTCTCCACCTCCCTGTCTCGTTACCCCCTCCCTTCCATCCTCCTCCGATCTATACCTATCTTCCTCCGGCTCTCTCTCCGCATTTCGTTCTATATTTTCCCTTTCAGCCTCTCTCCCGATTACTCTCTCCCTCTCTACTTTCCCCTCGCCAACGTGCCTCTGCCCCCCTCCCCCTTCCACCCCCCTCGCATTGTCTCTTTTTCCCTATTTCGCACGGTTTATCACCCTCTCTCTTTGTCCCGCTATCTCTCTCTCCCTCTCTTCCTTCCTCGCGCACCGACAGCCACGCTCATTCAAGCTCGACGCGTCCCGAGTCGACTTGGCTCGATTCAGTCGCGGCCGACCCGCCACGCTGCGAGCTTTGTCGAGTACGCGTACATGCTCGGATCGTTGTGCTCCGATAAAACGCTCCTCTGTCTCTCGTTTCTCTCTCCCTCTCTCTCTCTATTTCTCTCTCCTTCCTCCGTCCGTCACACCCACCCCCACAACCACCTATTCACCTATCCATCTCTTCTCTCACTCTTTCCCCTCTCATGGTAGATTCGTTTCTCCTCTCCTCGCGCTCTTCTCCCTTCATTTTTCCGGTACCGGCGTCAAAACTCACGGTAAGCGTCGAGAGTGCGGAGCTTTTCGCTTCGAACCCGACGCGACGCTTCAATCACCCTCTTCCCTTTTAAACAGTGACTTCGTTATCAGAGAAAGGGAGAAAGACGGAGTTCTCGAGTGCCAAACTTCGCGAATCTTCGGATAAATTCCCCACCTCTCTTAATCACGGCCCGTTCGAAACTAAAGCAGAGCTAAAGGGTTAGGAGGACGAGGGAGCTCATTTCCCATCCCCCCATCACGGTTTCTCTACCACGGGCATCGTCCAGTGCGCGGACAATTGTTCCTCCCGGAACCGTCGTCGGCAGAATCTCGGGATTTCTCGTTGAAATGGCATCGACGTCGATGACGCGCGGTGGTTACTCGATCGTCGTCGCCTAACGAGACGGTGAGACGCGGTTATCCCTGCTACCGCCGATCGGTCCTCGGTGAACGGCGGACAGGTGTTTCCCATTATTGCCAATCCACCTTTTCCGCTTATCCGGTGATATGACAAGCGACACGATTAGCTGTCGTTGATCGAGAGGTGATTCGCGGGCGAGTTTTGTCGCGCGACATCGCGCGCGCGTCCGATGCGATCGGCGAACGGTGAGAGGCGCGCAAAGGAGTTCGACGAGTAGAGGAATCGCTCGACGACAAGGGTAGTGGAAGGATCGTGAGATGCTGGCGCATTCGGTGTACCCGCCTCGTCGATGGATGTGCTCGCCGTCGACGTGAGACTCGACGAGAGCGATGTAACGCGACAATTGTGCGATCGTGAACCCGTCGACGAGGACAGGCGGCGGTGTTGGCAATAGGAGATCAGTGCGTTACGGTGTGCGTGAACAGTGTGGTCGAAGGGAAAAGGGAGTAATAAGTGCCACTGTGATATAATAGAAGGGAACCGCGTTGTTTACGTCTGACACGAGTGCGGTGTCGTGTTTGCGTACGTTGGTACGGGAGAGCGAGCGGCGAAGCTCTCGGGAGAGGAGAGAGAATCGGGCGGGCATCCGTCGCAGGATTGGAAATTTCCAAGTAAGTTCCACGACACCGGACGGATTATGATTTAACCGAGGATTCGCGTGACTACGGGATCGCCGGGATCAACGTCATTTAATTACTCGATTAAAACTCAGTTAAATCGCGTAGCTAATGAGAGTTTACAGCGGCACGATGTAAATGAAATTTCTGCCTCTAGTCGATCGGGCTCTCTCTCTCTCTCTCTCTCTGCGACGAGCTCTAATTTGTTAGCGCTCCCGATCGAACGAGAATCGTCGGCGAAATTTCGCCATTTCGTAGAGGGCGAAGCGTTGTTGTTACGCGGCGCGTTTCCGCGTTGCGGTAAATATTCGCTGATTATAATAAATTATGGAGAGCTTTGCGCGTGCGAGAGCGGTTCGATTAAACGTAATAGGATTTGAACCTTCGAAGCGTTTCGACCTCCGATCGGTGGCCCCGGATCAGTGTTTTTGTTGACGGGAAATATAAACGTCAACGCCGAATCTTGCTTCCCAGTAGAGGCTCGAACGTTTCAAGATTAAGGTCCCAGCTGTTTAACGCGTTTGACCGTCGCGTCAACCGTATTTGGGTGACGCGCGAGTCTTCGTACCATCGTTACGAAATATTAATTGCATTAATATGAATATCGGGGGGTTGTTAACCTGTCGGTAGTGTTATACGAGTATCGACGAGTCAAAAGATTCAACCGTTCGGACCAAGTGATCCATAGATCGTCAAAGTATCTACGATCAAGGTACATCCATGGGAATAAATCGTTGATTACGTACAGGGAGATCGCGGTAAGATAAAATTCTTTAACGTATCTTCGTTTGCTTGGTTTGCTTTGCTTGGGTCGTCAGTCTTATTACGCAACGACGGATTTGTTTTATTTTTCCCTCGTCGTTAACAGTGTACGCATTGTATTCTCGTTTATTCGATTCTCCATTTCGAATAAATCATCCATGTACTTTATTGTCGATGATAAATTACTGGACACACCGGTGGTACGTTATTGATATTTTCATATGGGTGTACGTACACACATACAGACGCGGCACAACGCAACTGTCACATCGACACGGGATTTGTGTTTATCTCCATCGTTACACTCTCGCGCGTGAACATTGAACTTGAATAACCTACCGCGTACTCGGCCAGTTTCTAATTCTAGATAATCCGTGGAATATTCAAATTATCGAAGCGTCGATTTCCACGGGAGAAATCTGTGGCGAGTCGATATCAAAGCGTACGCCCCGCCGATCAGAATTCGTTGGCGAAAACCGCTGACGTTCCTTCCGTGTCGTGTTGGCAAAATGATTTTATTTACCGGCTTGGCGAATCCCGGTGCACGCGTTGGAAAATTATATTTAGCAAATAAGATGCTATCGCGTGGCACGGTATTGTTGTTTCGCGTGACAGGCAGAATAAGCGTTCGCGGCTATTTGTCCGGGTACACCTGTTCGATATTTCTTTTGCGGCCCGTAATGCGGCAGTCAGCTGATAGTCCGTGGGCGAAATTTCGTGGGATAATTCGCTCGAAAGGATTTCACTCCGATAAGATTAAATTTACGCATCGAGAGTCGGCTGAAACGCGAAGAGGGGGAATTAATTGGGACACACGGTCACGCGAACGAGTTGCAATTTTGATTTAACGCAAATCAAATCCTGAGCGTGTAGTTTTATTTACGTTAATGCGAATCAGTCGAATTTCGAATTGAGAGGTTTCCACATTTTCACCGTCAAAGTTTGATTTAAACTAAAATATTTTCAGTCCGCTCGAAAGACGATTTTCAAAGCGATACGTACAAACCCGAAATTCGTTTAGTAGGATCCGAAAGCGCGACCTTGTTTATTTATTTACCCGAACGTACGAACTGGAAGATCATTCTGTAAGCAGATGAAAGAAAACCGAGAATTAACTTTGTTTGCTCGACTCCTTTCGATAAAATATCGATTCGGTTAGCGCATGCTATTACATCGATATCGTCGTTGAAAGAATATTCAGAGATGTTTCCATAAATCCAATTTTCCTTACGTAATGTATTTGACAAATAACCAGTCAATCTGACTGGTCTGCGGTCAAAAATGAATTTTTTCAAAAAGTACGCTAACGTTGGAAATACGATGCATCGGCGGTAAACGGAAACGTAAAACGGAGAAAAAGGGGAATCCTGTCCGAAAGACTGCACAAAACTACGTTATTAAATTCTTGTCGCGTTGCAACGTTAAAAAAAAAAGGTGATATTATAGTTAACGGCCGGCAAGTTACCGCTGCGGGACAGTAGGTCAGTCGGCGTAAATCATCGCGCAAATCCGTCGGTGTATTAATTACAAGATTGTACGTGAAAACTTTTCGAAAAAAGTATCAACTACGTTACGCGCGTATCAGCCGCGACTATAGCGTATGATCCTCGTATTCCAAGACGCGACTATAAGATTGATACACCGCGCAAGGTTAAAACGATTTACATTACGCAATCTCTGATTGTGCAAGAAATCTGTAATAAAGTTAGTACTCCTTTTTTTTTTTTTCTTCGCGATTCCATTCATTCCTTGCAGCGGTGATGCGCGAAGGAGGTACGCTGCTGCGATAACGTGTCTCGGGATAATCGAATCTGCCAGTCGATCGAACGGAAAGTCGATTGTTAGAGTGCACAGATCGATTTTCGATATGGTTGGAAATATAAGACAATGGTTTATCTACGAACGTGGGAAATAGTTATGTCCTTACCGCTGATACATCGTACTCCCGAATGCTATCGCCCTTTTTGCAAAAATTCAATTTTTCGCGATGGAAATAAATTTGTATGCGAGTATAAATTCGTAATCAAAAAATTTGTGATGAATAGAGATACACCTTTTTTATATTCAGAAATGGTAAGTTTATTATGAAAATTTTTAATCAGTCTAAATGGCTGGTTTGGTAGTTCTAACGTTAATTAATGCAATTTGACCACCTCCAAAACCCCCACTTATTTTCTTAAAAGATACAAGGTCACGACGCGTCAAAAAGTGGCCTCTTAATCGTTATGTTATACTACCTGACAAATGTTAGAGACCATAATATATTATCTCTGTCGTTAATAAACGACTTCTGCTTTAAATATTAATTTATTTTGTAAAACGTGGGAGAGTCAGGTCCTCCAAACGTATTTACGTATTAATAGTTATTTAGACTTATTCGTCTATCTTAGTTTTTATCCATTGGGATGTGCGTATTGGAAAAATTATTCCCGAATGGATTATCTAATTGTTGGCAACGAAAATAGAGGAAGGATGATAATGACGTTCGATTAACGTCGACGGGTGCGTAGGGTTCAGCGAATGTCTAAATGTAGAAACGAACTTGAAAATTATTACGGTAAAGTAATTAGAGGGTACGCGAGCCGAGGTCCATGTCGTGTGACTCACGTTATCGTGCGGTAATACGAAATAATTGCTGGCGAAATAGCAGTTTATCGCTGGCCGCAAAGCGAATTGTAAAACGCGAGGAAAAGTACAAGAACTTGTCGACTTACGAGACATCCAGGTAATTGTCTATGCGCGGGTAAGTACGAGTCGAGTTTGATATCGGTACTAAAAAAAAAAAAAAACAACCTAGCGTGACAGTTGCATTTGAGAACTTTCATAACCTTGCGATAAAGTTTTTGCGGAGCGAGAACGAATCTTTTCGCGGGCAGGAAATTAATTTTCCGTAGAATGAAAATATTGCAAGTCACGAAACTCGCGTCGGAGCGTGAGGTTTACAGATTGAAATTTTTAATGTATAAAAATTGACGAATTAATTTGTGCCGCGTGATAAGCGTGACGATCAATCATCGTATTTTTTAAATATTATTTAACGCACCAAAGTTTGCACAAGTTCTCGTTAACAAAACTGCGGTGGAAATTGGAAAGTACTTATTACAAATATATTTTCAACGCCAATATAATTTTGTAGATGCGACAAATATAATGATCTCGTTTCACCTATAGTTTCACTCGTGCGAGAAAGACAAATGTGCAACGATCGTGTTGTTGCATTTTCTACATCAGAAGATGCAAGGTGGAAAATATATCGTTGACGCGTTAAAAAAAGAATTTTTAAAAGAAGTCTGCTTGATTTATATTTCCGCTTAATGTATGCAGCGTTTGTAAGGTTCCTCATTATAAAGATATTGTTGTGCCACGTGTTGCAAACATCGAATAAATGCGCTACGGCGTGACCTCCTTAATTAATATGACTTAACGAGAAGCGTAGTTAAATTGAACATCGCGCGTGAAGTCGCTTTAATAATTTCCAATTCATTTTTGCAGTTTATTACACTCTTTTCAAGCTGCAGCGACGTCATATCGCTTCGCGTTTCGTTACACCGAATCCAACAGTCACTTCTCGCCTACCGGTAAATGTTACAAAACAATTAATAATAATTGTCGGTAAAACGTAATAAAAACTAATAAGTATTATTACGTGCACGTGTCAAGTTAGATGATTGCAATACTTTAATTTGCCTCGTGATATTTAGCTCCGAAAATTGAGGAAGAACTAAAGGCATCGCAATAATGCTCAGGATCCTTTTTCCTAAGTAAACACTTCTACGATTAATAATAATTACCCAAGAAACGTAATAGTAACGAATAAATATTACTTCACGTACGTATCGAGTTAGACGATGGTAATACTCTAATTGGCTCGTCGAACTTAACTTCGGCTATTGACGCAGAATTAAAGAACATCTTAATGATGTGCTGAATCCTTTGTTCCTAAGTAAATACTCCAACGATTAATAATAATCATCGAAGAAACGTAATGGCAAGTAATAAGTATTACTTCTCATAGCTATCGAGTTAAAGGTTGTAATACTTTAATTAGCTCGCAGAACTTAATCCCTGGCGAAGAACCAAAGGGATCGTAATGGCGCGTAGAATCCTTTTTTCTACGTACGGACGCGTCGGTAACTTCCGCCGACCGTAGCACCGCGGGGCGATTTCCAATAAATTATATACTGCCGGGTGGATTGGTCGATTAATCGGCGCTGCGAACCGAAAATGAGAAATGTTCGCTTTTCTCATTCCAGGATTATCCACGGACGAACAAATGACGAGCCCCGCGACCCTTTGCTCTCAATTTATCGTGGCTTTCTCGTATTAACTCGCAATGACTGCCATGACGGCAAAGGCGGAGGAAATAATTAAATTTTGGATTTGTTCGGATAAAAGTAACGAAATTAAGTATCGATCCCGCCTCTTTGCGGTACACACGTTTTCGACGGTGAAGCATTGTAGATACTGCACGGTTTCCCATTGAATTGCATTTTCGTGCGTTTCGATATTAACGCTCTTTCATTTTATCGGAACAAACGTTCTCCGCTCGAAGTGATATAATTTATGGAGGGTATTAAGCTCGTGTCCCCGTAACGTACAATGGGGAACCAAAGTACGTTAAAATTCGAGCGGGAATAGAGACGTGTCGTTTCGTCGGTGGGAAAACTGTATTTTGTTAGAAAAATGGTATTTTTGTGGAAATACGCGTCTAATTAAATAACGCACAGACTTGAATAATATATGAATAATATATGTCTTTTTTTTTAAATAATAATAATACATTTTTTCCGCTTAACGATCCACAGCATATTCCACGCGTAAAACTAAGAGAAAAATGTGATACAAAGGCAGAGTAAAAAATGCTTCATCGTTTGTACGCATTGTCGATATTTATCTACATTAGTTCCATTTAAAAGTGTCGGCCGAATTAATAAATATAATATACAAGACAGTCATCTATTAAACATTGACTTTATTATATTGTGATTTCCTTTAATTTTATGAGTTATAAACAAAACATCGACGAAACAATGTTCGTATGACCTTTTCTCTTATAGTTTTTCCGTAGAATATACTGGCATCGGCATTGGAGAAAAATTAGAGACACCCCGCACACGTCGATAAATGAATTATTAATAATAAGCGTTTGGAATAGTAATAATCGGTTCTTACGATATCCGATGAAAACGGCGCGAAAAATGTATTTTTCAATTAGAACTCGCGGTGAACCGTAAAGTTTACTCATCGACGCTCATCTCGGGAAGTTCTAAATGCGTATTCACGAGGAAATTACAGCAATCGTATGTTCTCAGACAGCGAAATTACACGAACAAATTGCGAGGATCGATTTGGCAATTATTCGACAGGTTGTGTAGAAAATTGGACGGTACTTTGTGGCCGTTGTAACGGGGTCATTACGGAGTGGCCGATAGCCGAAGATTCATGATTAATTCATGACCAGAATGTGCAGCCGTCTGTGAATTACGCGTAACTTTCGTGCAAAATTATTGTCGAATCGTTATCATAGATTTTCTGCTGAAACTGAAACTCACTCGTCTTTCGTACACATAGGTAGTATGCGATAACGGCTAACGGTGAAATTCTTTTCGATTTCTACAAAAATTATTGAATGGTGGACGTCCACCGTTCCAAAATCTTTTTAATTCAAGCAAAGCGGATTAATTCGTCGTTAAAAATCTCTTCGATAAGCTAGAATGGAATACACTGGTCAGTTCCCAATCTCTTCCAAGGATGCAACGAAACGCCGTTAAGTCGAGACATAAATTAATTTTCGCGCAAGTTGATACGTAACTCAATCAAACAATGTAACCCCACGCGCTAGATGAAACGAATTAATGTCGTTCCTCGAAACTCGCAAATCATTCAGCTTTAAAGTAAACGTCTCGCGCGGTACTTAGTAGACGGTAATTCTTCTTCGCGCAACGCTTGCTACCGGCAAACGACGAGCCCGTGATAATTAATTCGGAGGTGGAAGGAGGTAGTCACTGTTTTTAGAACTAATGACACGAGGGCAGTTTATAAATAAACGCGACCACTGTCGTGCCGGCGCATCTCGGTATCCGCGAGCTTTCGCGCTCCGGACCTTGTCCCGTATTCGACGAAATGCACGAAACAGCCTTGTCGCGATGGTGGGGGAGACGCGCGTTTAACCGTTTGAGTGCCACGGTCTTCCTGGTTTCCAAATTGAAAATTGCCAAGCAGCGCGAAAGCGCCGTTTGCATTACGCGTAAAGTGGGTCCCCGACTTACGCGGAAATCGTAGATACGCGGATTCTTAGAAGCGAATCAGAAATCCAATTCCGAACGGTGACATTTTTTTTATGGCCCCAACGGGATCTTTTTTGGTAGGTACATATCGTTGATGAACGAGAATAGTGATACAACTGAAAACAAGATTTTCCAGGACTGCTATTGAAAAGTTTCTTGTCTCCCTTATTTCGACGTAAGGGAAGAACGACACAAACGCTTTCTAGCCCTCATTATTGGAAGTAACAACGATGGCTATTACGCTTTTTTTTTTTAATTAATTGTTTAATACAGTTTGACCACCTCGAAAACGCCTGTTCGTTCTTTCCGGAAAAGATACAAGGTCTAGTCTCGCGTACTTGTATTTGGCCCGAGCCACAAGACCTTGTCTCTTGATATGTCATTCTTCCACATAAAAATATGCGGACTTTGCTATACATTTCCACAATAATTCCATGGATGGCCTTATCTTTGTTATGGAGAGCTTATCTTATTATGGTGGTCGCACTTGCCTACTCCGGAAAGACACGCGCATTGGACAAACACCAAGTGTGCGGACAATGTTACCTTCTCAGGTACGACGCTGGCAATTTTGAATACGGAACAGATGGGGCGCAATTGCGCCGCTTTGGCACTCAAAGGATAAAAGCACGCTCGCAATCAGCGACTCTCGACGCTTCCTCGTGCGCTCTCGATGCAACTCGTGGGCGTTTGTTTTCGATGATCGAGTAGCTTCCGAGTGTGATCGAGATCGATGGAGAGGAATCGAGAATATTTACGGGGCAAATTGGTTTAATAATTTCCTGATCGCGTTGCTGCGTTGATCCTCCCGTCAGCCGCATTTCAGTGACACCGGGTGACGGGTTAATTATAGCACGGCACTGTACCGTAATTATAGTAGCGGAATATTCATTTTATTAATATCAATATTGAGATTACTAACGTGTCAAGCTTCAGCCATAGTTGGGTGGCACGCGCGACACTTTAATAACTTTAATATTGATACTACTAAAATGAATATTTTGTAGCTACGGAGCAACTCACGTGTCAACGAAACCCACAACGATATATTTTTTATTCAGATCTTTTCATTTAGTTTACCAAACTGTACGTTAAAAAACTTTTAGAGATATTTTAATGGAATGGCGTGCTTTCGAAGACTAACAATAAGCCGAAGATCGAGGCGATTATCAAACAATGTAACAATAATACGCGCTAGCTAATTCAGCGGTGGATTATTGTTAATGTTCTCGTAATTTCTGCAACGCTCGCGCATGAAACGCAGTTCGTCGGAACAAATTATCGTAAAGTTTACGGAAGCGATGATTTCCTTTTCTCGGCTAGGTTTCCGGAGCGCTCACGAGCCTCTTAAACGGGAAAGCGTTAATCCGCCGGAGCAATATTTTGATTAACAGTCCGCTCCGTTGGAAAGTGTCACGAGCGTAATTGCGTCAAAGAACCAGTTCGCTAATTCGTTTAATGCGAAAGATAAAGAATATGAAAAATAAATTGCGCGTGGGGGTTACCGGTGCGTTATAACTCTGCGTTTTACTGCCCCTTTAACGACTCCTTGCAACTTTTGCCCGTCGTAAAACTCGCACACTCGCGTTTACTCTCGTTAAACGCCGCCGCGGCCGTTTAATCGGAATTACGAGTCTCGACCGATCGGCTGCGAATTGGTTGCATTTAATGCGGGTCATCGGATGGGAGAAATCTTTCCGGCACCAACCTTCGACAACGCTCAAAATAACAATAATGCAATGACGACATTTTCACTCTAGCGGCATCGTGTTTCTTCGCGCCGTCTGCCAAAACAAAAACAGCTGAGTGCTATCAATAAACATGTGCATGCGAATTTAATTTGGGAGCTTCGCGTTCTCGTTATGAGCGCGAAATCGGAGGAGGAACGGGTCATAGAAATAGTTTCGGCCAGCTTCCGGAGACCGGGGACCCGCCATTATTCGTGCCGTTGCCGCGGCTCGTCGGTTCGTTATATTCTGTTGCGTCGCGATAAGGCGTCGCGTCGTTAGAAGTTAGAAATGAATAATTCGCGCCGGTGAAAGTTTGCCAACTTCGTCCGGTGGCTCGGCGTCAATTGTTACGATATTCGATGGCACGCTAATTGTAGCGATTTTGACAGGATCCGTGAAAATGGGACCTTTGCGCGCAACCTAGGAGCAGCAACGACGGAATTCCTCCTTTGCGTACTTGGCGCGGAACGCTGCCAATTTTGCTCGCGGCGCGAAGTATATTGTTCGATTATAATGTTCGCGGATGGTAAACGTTACAAGGATCTTGCATCGTAAACATGACAAAACTGATGCGAAGACTGATAGTTTTGCATTAATTATATCTATCCACGGTTACGTCGGTCGTACGAATAATTGAACGTTACTTTGACTTTCGTCGATGTAACTGTGACGCCTCGAAGAAAACGATTTGTTCGGTCGTGACTTTACACCGCGTATTCACTGGGCGTAACGTGGTACACGAGAGGCGATACAACGGTTTTGTTTCGGCTAAAATGTTTTTGGTCTCCGTAATCCTTTCACATGGATTTCGTACGATTTATGCGTGTAGGATTTACGATGTTTTAGATATTATTTCGAAAAGAACGGTTCCGTTTACGGTTACGTGGGGGATAATTAAAAAAAATTTATATTGTTCGCGCATAAGAAGGGAATGTTTTATACGTAAAAATTGCGCGCCCGATAAACGTAAGTTTAACCTTGGATTTAGCGTGGCAAAAAATGCATAAAAATGAACGCTCCAACAAATGTTTTTCACAAATGCACGAGAAACGAAATGGATTTTAGAAACTCTCGAATAACGTGGATTCGTTATGCGCTAAATAATTAAAAACTTATGTCTGGACAATTTTCTATTTGACGTATCACCGTGATATTGTTTATTCCAAGGCGTCGGTGTATTTTCATTATATCTTTGCTTCCTGTACGATCAATAATTATAATTGTGCATTATATATATCATATATCATATAACTATATTATATTATATCAGCTTGTAGAAAATAAATGATATGTACGAGCGTGATAAATTCTTTAATTCGTAATGCGAATGGAGTCTTGGGTATTCGGGATCACGGAGGGAACGTCTTGAGAGAGTGATTCTCTTGCTCCAATGTCAGAGTGATAAATCATAGCTTTCTCAGGAATTACTTATTTCCCAGAATAACAATTATTATAAGAGATTGGTTTTGCCTGTAACATCTAAATCATTTTGTCTGGAAATAACTCCTTCGATTTACAACGAATATTTCGTAATAATCAATCCTCATTTCCGGGCAATTCGTTACGCGTGACGAAAGTTTTATTCCCAGATATACGAATTCTGAAATGGTCGGCACTAATTCATTAAATTCACTTGATTTTAAGTACACCTGCAAATGCAATGTCGCGGATGGTCCGACGATGTACTCGCAATATTATGCTAATGCACCGGGAGAAAGGGATTGGTTTAACGTGAATCTTTTAGAAACTTTGATAGTAGCAAATAAACTGTGAGCGTTTTACGGAAAGTAAATGGTAGCTCGAGTAAACCTAAAACTGGAAATGGCCAAAATTTAAGTGGAATCGCTAATTTAGGTTCGCTCGTTCTCGAATTTCCTTCGTAAGATTTTTTACGATTCGCTTTACAGTTTCGCGTTTAAATCGGTACGAAGTGTAGTCCCTTTCGAGGTCGTAAAGTCTTCGGAATAAAAATTAAGACTCCCTCAATATTCTCGGGATACCCGCCAAAAAAATCCCGGTAATACTGTAGAATATTAAATTCTTTACGGTATCGTGAGAATAAAGAGATATATGGGACGTGAAAGGTTGAAATATTTTCGATATTATATTAACGATATACTCGCAAAAAGCTTTCGCTGAATGCGTCACGCTTGTCTCGCGACACGATGTCCAACGCGAAATTCGCACGTTCGTTTGTTATTTGCTAGGTTCTTCTGTACTGCGCATTGACTGCGCCATCCACCGTTTTTCGGCATCGTCGCATCGGCTCTCGAAGGCTCCGCATAAACAAAAGATAACTCGCACCTCGTGCCAGCAAATCAGGCGTACTCATGACGCATATATGCGTCAAAACAAAAGTGACCAAGAGTCCGTTGGTTTCGTGTATGTATGTATATGCAAACGTAAAAAAAATGAGTTCACGCATTTTCGATTCTTCTGAAAGTTGATCCGCTGAGGTTTTATGTGCCGTTGAATCCGAATATGGGATTAAAATCCCAAAATTCAAAATGGCGGATAGAATTGACAAAAAATGGCCGGATTTCGATGAAACTTGGTGTTTTGAAATCCGATGAGGATTTTTCAATACACTCTTGGCCCAGAAAGTAGAATCGACCTCGCATAGCCAATGGGTTAATAAAATTAAAACACCACCACGATACTAATATCGTATTTCCACGTTTTCCATAACCTTTCTCTCGAGAAAGGTACGAAACGGCATCTCCCTCGGTCGCGTAAAGTCTTGAAAACAAATAAGTTGCGGCTACATCGTATTATCGCGCGAAACAACGGGGAAGCGATGATAACTTCTTCGTTACGGATTTCCCTTTTCCTCCGGGCGCGCAGTACTTTTTCTCAGCGACGTTGCGACCCGTGTGCAGCCGCCTGGAAAATTTATTCGCGCGACACGCTCGACCCACCCCGATCTCTTTACTCGCCGTCGCGACGCCGATTTTCCGCCTCGAGATGCCACGGGTAGGTGCGAGTGGCTCTCCGGTGTCTCGTCATTTTCCACGGCATGAAATTCAATTCCGCTCGATTCCAGGAGACTCCTGGCGACGTTATTACGACCGTCTTCGTGCCACGGATCAGTGGTAGATTAAGGGTGGATTCACAGCGTGGGAATCGTGCATAGCGATATTACGAATTCACGGCGATCGTTAATCTCGATCGCGTGTAATTAACCTTCCGTTGGTAACAGGGGTGATGAGTAACCGCACAATGCAATTTTTTTTTGTGATCATCGAAAGGTGGTGTTTACCAATTGCTTCAATAACTGATTTTCCCAGCCATTTTCAGTTTCTCAGTTTTCGCTTCTATCGTTTAATACAAATAAAAATGTTGAAATAATAATAATAAGAAGAATTGGTGTCAGAATTGTGTTACCAACGGAAATTTAATGTAGTGGTAAGCAAAGTTTGTATTTTTATTGACACACGCCATTCTGATTCTCAAATTCTGAGAGAATCATCAATATTGTATTGGGTCACCCCCCCCCCCCCCCCCCGAGAGGCTAAGAATCAGAGTGGCGTGTGTCAACAAAAATACAAACTTGACTTACACCACTATGGTTTTAACCTTCTCAATTATTATAGAACGTGTATGGTGCCTCGATGAAATTCTGTCGATTAGTATTGCACTGAAAGAACTAGGAGCGAGTGGGTAATAATAAAAAATGTTTTCATTTTGAACTAAGAAGGAACTTTAATTTCTTCGTTTTCATCTCGAATTAAGGATGAATTTTTTCATTCCCTCGTTAAGTTAGAACATAAATCTGGTGTTTTTGTTAGTCGGGTCACGCTGTATAATGGGACATCCTTATGTTTGACTGGCTCGATAAATCCCCCCGACGAATTTTCTTGTATTTATTAGAAAAAGGTGGATCTTTTCGTAATCCTTTCGCCTTTTATCGCGGAGTGGAGCGCGAAAACAAATTGGAGCTTTAAAACCACGTTGGTTTGTCCCGGCTGAATAATTTAGTAGGTACATACGTCGGAGATATTACATATTAAAGTTAACTCAATTCACTCACAGAGATGCGATGCAAACGGTATCGTACAATTTTACATTATCATATAGTTCTCCGTTAAAAACGAAAAAGTGTTCATTTAAATGAAATATTACCGTCGTCCTTTGAAATCCACGGTTTCAACTTTTTTTCACTTCGCGTCGATCAACGCGTTGGCGGCCGCGTCATTCGTATTTGGCTGAAACGCGTGACGTGTCCATAACTTTAACGTTGATATTAATTAAATTAGTATTCCGCAGCCATAGTATGGACTACTCGCGTGTTAGTCAAATACAGATGACGTGACGATTAACGCGTTGAAAAAGGAATATGAAATGCGCGTAAAGGACAATTTATTAAATATTCGAGTTAATTGAATTAAATTACAGAAGTACGGTGTAAACGGCGTCGTACAATCTTACGTTCTCATATGGTTTTTCGATAAAAAACAAAACGAGCATCGATTAACCCGTTGATCGCCGGGTCACTGATACTTGGGTGACACGCTTCACACGTCGATAATCTTAACGTTAATACGAATTAAATTATCCCGTAACCACAGTACAATTCCCGTGTCACCCAAATACGGATGACGCGTTGGTTAACACCTTAAACAGGAACAAGAACCCCGCGTAAGGAACAAGTTAAAATTACGCGAGATACAGCGATACGTATTTGTTTCTTATAAACAACGCGGTAACGAGTCCCATCCCTTATGGTCGATATTTGTTTGAATCGTACAACAAATTATTTATAGCCTCGTCCTCTCTGTTGCTGACGTTCGTGCCAGCGTTACAAAGAAAATCTTCCTCCGCACGTGCAATCCGCACCGTGCCGATGACAATTAACATAATTTCCATACGTAAACGCGTAGAATTGATATATTCGTTACCGCCAATTCAGCGTAACGTTGGCATAAACTCCGCCGTCGAAGTACCTCGCGAAACGTTACGCGAAACTTTCTACCGTTTGAAAATTCTCACCTACCGTGGGCTACTTAATTTTAGTTTATACCATTTCATTCTATTTAATACGCCTCGGGTACTCGGAATCACTTTCGCGGGAACAAAGGACAAAGTTTGGAGAAGTGGAATTTAACTTTTAAATAGGAACGATATGTCTTCATGCGAAAATGCACGATACGCGGTACTAGTCGGGAATTTCTACCTTCCATCGTGTTTGCGTTTGAAAGTGTACACGATCGCGGAACGGTTCGCGGCATAATTAATTTTAATTATTCCTCCGTCTCTGGGCGTCCCGGGACGAAGATGAACGCATAAAAAGCATTAAAGACGCTTGAAAAACTGATGAGCTGTCCGCGGATGTTTATGCAAAATGCTCTATATACCGAGTTTGAATTGATTTTGCGAAACGAATACGCCAAGTACGCGTTGTGTATGTAATACGTTCGCGTACCCGTCAGTCGAGCGAAATATATCGTACGTATGAATAATGCAAAACGCGTGAAAAAAAAAGAATACGTTTTTAAAGCATAATAACGGAACGAATGTCTGTTCGAGTCCCGCTTCAATACAGATCTTCAGTAAAAATATCAATTTGCATAAATATCCTTGATCTACGGATGGGAATTAATTCTTGCGGGTTTCGTTAATTAATTCCTTGTTTGGTCCAATTGTTTATCGTTGCCATTGGCAAACGACATACGATCATTTCCGTATTCATCGATTCCTCCGACGTATCACGAATACAAGTGGTTCAATTGTAACATAATGAAATTACCGTAATGTCTGCATTGCCCGTAATATAAAGTTTAACGATCACGTACGCACAGAGCTTTGCGCGTGTACCTCGTAACGCGCTCGTTACCTGACTATTTATATTCCCTCGGTGATCGGTAACACGAACGACATTTTTTTTTTTTTCTCATCCACAACTGGGCGACGACAGCATAATGGAGCGCATTGCAAACATGACACGTAACCTGCACTTAAGAATACCAATCACCGCGAGCGGAAACAATACGCTAACCTCGCTGATGCATCTCGAAAAGCGACTGGCAATTATGCATTGTGAGTTCAATACGCTTCCTGTTTTGCATAATATCGAATGGCGCGTGCCCGTGTTTCGGTTACTCGTAATTAATGGTGGAAAATTTTCGACGAACAAAACAAATTTTCGCCTTTCGTTAACGAGCGGTGCATCTTACTCGAACCGTTAGCGTACGGTGCGTAACGATCCCATTTGCAACAATTTTTAATAAGCAAAAAAGACACCGATGTTACGTAGTTACGAGTTACGTTGCGATCTTTTAGTCTGCATTATATCTCGAATATTTCGGTTGCGCGTCCGACGAATATTTTCTTTGGTATTCTTTTTTTTAATGCTAATAGGGTTTCACGTCGAAGCTTTCGGCGTTGTTATTTCCCTTTTTCAATTATAATCCGACACCGAAATTGGAACTCTGTCACTTTTGAATGCAATCTTGATATGTTGCGTAATAAATCTTACCGTTCAAATACTACAATAATGTTTACGAACGCGCGTTTGCCTCCCGGTGCTTAAATTAATGATTCGGTCTGCACCCCAGAGATAAATACTGAAACGCACGCGGTGCACTTCTTGCACTCGACTTTAAAGACCAAGCTTTCCGGAAATGTATGCAAATATGCACGGCCCAGTTCCCGATCATTACATCCATTTTCAATTAAACGAAATGGAAAGTACACGATATCCTGCTCACGACGTCGCACGGCTGCAATTCATTTGTCAACGACGTCGCTGAAGCCATATCGAATTAGTATTAAATTTTATCCGGCAAACTTTTAATTGACTTCGTGCCCCGACAATAAAGACGTCTAAAATTGCGGCGCGCCATCGCGTCAGTAGCGCCGGTATATTATTTCCGGGATTCGAGATACATCTCGATTAATAATTTAACGCGCGCTTTGTCGCTTTTCCGGGATTAATATAAAATCGAGGCTGGAACCGACTATGCCGCACGTCCGACGCAACGGTTACACGGTGGTTTTCCACATTTATTTTGAAATGTCACGACTCACGATTTCCGCGTACAACCGTTGCCAAAATCGCATTAAAATCCCGTTGCGGCGTTGAGAGACACTCGTGTCATTAAAATGATGCATGGCCCGTGTCCAAAACCACCGGAGTTTAAGTGAGGTCTTAAAATACACTTTTTCGATGAGACACACATTATCCGGTGTAAAAAATATCCGAAACATCAACGTAGCCAAAAGGGATTTTATAAACAATTCATTGATTTATCGAAGTCGATCGCGAGGGGGGTAATAAAAGGTAATTGAATTTCCTTTTCCCGCGTCGGTTCCAAGCAAGCGTTACGCCGTTACCGAGACATTGGCAATTACTTTTAGTCATCAATTCTACCGTGCTCGAGACAAATTGTCAGTCATTAGTAACCCCTTGCGGTAAAATGACGCGTCTAGCTTGTCACTGGTTGTTTATGCCATACTGTACAATGACGAGCTACACTTCTCATTAAATAAAACATAAACGGTTACTTCATGCACAATATTTCATGATTAAATCGTACCGGAAGGGGTTAACTCGCTCGATGCGATGGAATTGAATTACGTACGAGTCCTGACGGAACTCCGAAAGCCATCTGCAAAGAGGGTCTCTTCAGGAATCAGTTGTCATCGGTAGATCGCGGATTTTGTGCAAATATACAGAGTAGGCGGAGAAAAATGGAATTGAAACAAATATTTGTTTAGTCACTGGAGCGTTCGAAAAATCTATTTTGAATAGATCTCACCATATTTTCTTTACCCGATGTATTCTCCGTCGACCGTAACAAGACTCGTGTCCGCGTCAAATCCTCGGTCCAGTGATTAACGAGGAAAGATACCGAGTCACTCGTGCATAATCACCTAATTCTTTCGTACTTGAAGCTCGAAACAAACGCGAGAGGGCACGTCAAACCATTTAAATCGATCGAGTTGAATAATTACGCGCGAGTCTCAACGTAACTCCGAAAGCTGCCGCCGCGCCGTAAAGAAACAATTGTAACTACGGGGAGGACGAAAAAAAAAAGGAACGGATATCCGTTACAAGGTGTCCGGAGTGTGTTCCGCGCAGAAACTGGAAATCACTGTTCCATTACAGACGAGCCGTATGCCTGACACAATGCGATTGTTAATTGCCCGTCTGCCATTCCCCGTGCTCGACACCCGGTGCTCAGATTAATTGCCGGAATCTATTACGTGAACGCGCATTCGCCGATTGGAATACCTTTTGCCGTTATCGCGCTTTAAACTCTTGCCATTGAAGCATCCGGTAAACAGCCCGTACGCGGAATCAACCATAATCGTTGATGGTCGATGGTTAATTATCAGTGGATCCTGGGTTTTCCGCTTATTTTTAGAAACTCCTGTTCGTGACTCACCGCCAGCAATCTGATAAAAGCTGAAACAATGTTGGCGCGGTTACCGCGCCATGTTTCGTCCGTGATATTAATTTGTTCGCGTCGGAAGCTGATTTACAGCCTTCGAAATTATAGTCGGACGTTTACTTTCGACTCGCGAGGATACGATAAAGGAACGGCGTTCGACGTAGTCGATAATTACGTTATTACGGGCGAGTAAGATGGAGTGTCTTTTGAAGTATATGTGCCTTTACGGTTAGTTTTCGAAATTATCGTACGTATATCGAGATCTATACGCGATTCGATGGGATCGCTTCAGGAGAATTGACGATAATTTGCGTTATTTTCAAGCGCGATTAGACGCGAGTGATTCGGAATGCGATTATTTCCAGTAAGAACGTTGCATTGAACGTATTGTTCCGTACTCCGATCGCAGGCACTTACCGGGAAATGTCTTCGTTTTATACATTTCCATTCATCGAAGGTTGAATCGAGTCGTCGTAACGTAAAACGATACAGTGTCATCGCGTGCAGCGTACAGAATCCTACCGATCGTTTGAACATACTATAACCCTAACAATAATAATAAAACATTTATATCTTAAACCGAGTCAATTTCCATACTTGGTTTGCTTTAATTCCGTCCTACTCGTATCGCGGACATTCCACGTTCAATTAATGCCAACGCGTTGATATTAAATAATCCGTTAAGCCATTGGAATGACATATATTACGCTACGCGTTACGAAGCAGTGATTCTCAAACGCCACCACTGGCGGAAAATTTTCATTGCCCTCGTCTGACTGCCCGATCTTGGTAATCACGGCGCGGACAAATTCTTGTCTCGCAAATCTTTCGTCGGGGCAAACGGTAAGTTAATAAATTATTCGCGCTCAAGAGAAACTTCGTTGTTCCGTCACGATGACGAGATCAAAAATGTAGATGAAATAAAACACGCGGGATCGCGTCAACTCGTCGCGCGCGTACTCACGTTTCGAGTATTAACGGTTTAATGGATGTACATCCGCTTTGCGGTTTAAACGATTCGTGGGATAAATCGATCGATCGCGTGCGTTCCGAAGACCTCCTCGGAAGCTCTATTTGATCAGTGGAATCGTTAGCTTTTGAATTTGCCATTAATCCCAGCTATCGGTTCTGCGAATGCGAAAACGCGCGTCGAAGACGCGCTAAAGGAAGCACCGTCCAGGCGACGCGCGTCGAGCGGCGGCTCGCTCTTATTATGACCTATGACTATTCGATTGGCCATTATTCACTTGACGGGGATAACCACTCTCTTCTATATATACGCCCTTAAATCTTCATGCGAGACGACGTTCCGATCCGGTATCAAGAAGGCGGGAAAATTTCCTTCGCGTAATCGCTCATTCTCGGATTCATGAATAACTTTTCATTTTCGCGTTCCACCTTTTATCTTGAGATTCGAAATTCTTAGACATTCAACGCTATTTCCACCGAAGTTGTCGAGAGATACTTTTTGAAATTTTCACTTAACCTGCCGTTGGTAACGATTCTGACATCGATTCTTATTGTTACTGTTTCAACATTTTTATTTGTAAACTATTTTTGGATACAAGTGGAAAATGAGAAACTGAAAATGGGAGAAAAAACTAGTTATTGAAGCAATTCCTACACACCTCCTTTCGATGATCAGAGAAACTAAATTTCCAAGTGGGGTTACTCATCACCCATTTTAGCAACGGAAAGTTAAAATTATTATTATTAATTTAATTGTTTTTCCTCAAATAAATGTTTGACTTATAATTGTCGTTAAATTAATTATGCTGTATCTTTTTCCTCCAGTCTCTTTCTGGATCGAAAATATATTTCGGTCGGAATAGGTATACACAAAACCTTGAGGAATATCAAGAGACAAGGTCTTGCCTCGGGCCAAGTACAAGTAGGCGAGATTAGACCTTGTATCTTTCCCAGAAAGAACGAATAGGGGTTTTTTGCTAATATCCGTCTCAAATTCTCTCGCACCGCGAGAGTTTAACATCCCGAGCTCTTTCGCATTACGACGGGACCAGAAAATATATTTTAATCAAGCATTCGGTGAAAAGACGACGCAGACTATAATCGTAATCATGAACTAACGATAATCACTTTGACGGTTACCGTGTGCCCGTTCGTTCTTTCTTTCTCGCTTAATTTCCTGCGAAGCCCCGTTAAAAGTCACGCGAGATAGAAAGTTTTATATCCGCGTACAGAAGTGAAAACGAGGATCTTCCGCTTTACCTTTCAATTATCATTCCCCGCGAAAGTTTCCTCTCGATTTCCGCCGTGATCCACGTTTCACCGGGGATGAACTTTAAGAAAAGACACGCGTCATGGAGGATCGAGGAACAATGGGTATAAATTTCATTCTGGAATTTATCGCCGACAACCACGCGTGGAAGGACTCGAGTTACGGTAAGCGAATAACAAAAAAAAAAAAACCAACATCAGGTTTTATGAATTCATTTGTTGTTCTCGCACCGAAGGTTCGATAAAATGCTTGTACTAGCGTTATCTTAAGTACAGCGGTTTCTCGAGTGAAACGATCCCGGCGCTCGTAAGTAGACCACCACCTCGAATTCCCATTTCGTTTGGGTCCGTGGATCAAGGGATGATTCGAGGATCAAGTGGCAACTCGGTTTCACTTTGGGGATCAAAGTAACCACGTTTTTCCCAGCAAAGATAGGGCGGTCGTTCGATCCTTCACTCGACACTCGATCCGTCGATCGCATCGCGAAAGAGATTCATCGCGGTAAATCCTCGCATTACCACGTATCACCTGTTCTCCAAGAATGCATGCACCTCTTGGCTTCGTTTTGCGCGCGAAACGTGTTTTTGCACGCCTGTAATAAAAGCGCTGGCCGTCGGGTAATTGGAGTTATATAAACCGGTAAAGTTGTGCAACACCAAACAAAAGCGAATAACGTTATTTCTAGACCGGGTAACGCGTTATACGTCGAAGAATGTTATTCCGCATCGTTTTCTTGCGGTCGAGTGATATGTTTGCCGCACAGGTGTCCGTTTCGAACGAAACGTTTACGTCGTTGTATCTCGAACGGGAAGATCGTTTTAATTATATTTTGAAAGTAACGTTGTTTCGGTGATATTTTTAGAGTAACATTGTTTTGATTCTACTTTGAGCGCAACGTGGGCGTTGGGAATATTAAAGTGTTAATAATAAGTGTCACGATCGTGTGACGATTGTAACGGAGTTAAAGATAACATTGACAATGCGTTATTATTAGATTTTTATTTGTCGGCGTCCATGACATTAACCGATCGAGGGAACTAAGGTTCTTTAGTATTTCGTCGTCTCGCGTGTCGCGTCTGCAGCGGGAAATGATTTATTATTTTTCAATTACTCTGCTACTCAACTAACTTTTGACTACTTTAGGCAGCGATACGAAGAACGGAATACGATATGCAAAGCGGGGATGCAGAGATGAAATCGTAAATTCGTTTTAAAAAATCAAAATGATTTATCATGTAACGCGAACGAAGTATAATAACGATCCCGACTCTGTTATACATGTTTTTTTAAAATCCCAGATTAACAATCACAATTGAAGGCAAAATTTTAACTACCTGGATACAAATGAGAGCGATTATACTTTTACGATTATTATCGTGAAGTGGATAAATCGCCGTCGGGATGAAATTAATAAAATTTGAAATATTACCAACGATCGTCGTTTCCCACGGTCTCGCTCGTGCCCGGGCGATCAGCGCTAAAATGACAGAGTTCGACGGGCGTAAAAGCTGGTTCAAAGATCGCTGGGAACGTAACGTATCGGCGGCGTTGAAAAGTTCGTCCGTTAATCAGACGATTTCCGGGAAATCCTATAGTTGAAATCCGTCCATTCAGCGGATTAACGGGCAAGCACTTTCACGGAGAGCGTAAAGCGGTACCGTTCTCCGAGCGGATTGTACGGCGTTTCGGCCGCGAGATCGTTTCACGATGATCGATTAATCCCCGTTACATCCTTTTTGTCACCGGGTATCATGGATCTCTTTATCGCCGTTAATTACACTTTCCGCTAACAAGCGTCTCGCGGACAGTTCTTTCGTTCATCGGCTTCGGTAGTTTGGAGAAGTTGGAGTTTAACTTTCGAGTGGGGACAACAGACCCTCGTGCCATTGACGGAAGGTCGGAATCGATATTCGACTCGAAGGAAAACTCCGTTCGATGGCCGATAGGGCGCGCGGGATCAGTTTGACATTTTGATAGCGATCCCTCGATGTACTGTACATGCATCTGGTTTAACGCGTATGGGATAGCGAATACACGCGTGGAATGTTGATCGATCGCGTAGGTATTATTAGTTTTGTTGCTACCGAATTTAGGGAAAAAATATATTTCGGTTTTTGGGACTGCCGCTCGGTAGAACGAACGGAATACGAATTATTCTATTTTACGAGTACGTCATTACATGTCATTGCTCGATGAGTTAAGCGCGAATTGTATAAATATGCACGCGTTGCGTGGTAGGAACAAAATTATTTGAAGTACACGTTTATGGAATGGAAGAGGTGAAGAAGGATTTATTAAAGAGACGTTTATTCGGAATTTGGTCGTATCATAAATCCGTAGGTCGAACGAAGAGATTGACGTACAATGTTTGCCATTAATTCAACGGAGATTATATTATAAAGTAGATACGTATCGCGCGAGAACTAGCGAACGTCCGCTATTGAATCCAAAATTGAGTCGGAAATGTAAGAATCATTCTAACGAACGGAAATGCTATCAATTATCGAAATGTCAATTTTCCGGCTGATTGGAAAACGCGCGGTCTTCGCGCAATAATTTGGAGCAATAATTTGGTTCGCTGACGAAACTAATTTCGGAAGCAACTTCGGGACAACAATTTCATCGGCGATTGCATTAAGCAACGATAACATTTGTAATTTATAATTGTCACGTTTAACGTCCGTATCATAATCACTGGGGCCAATTCGAGTTATCTCTTCACGATAATGTTACGTCGTGCAAATAACACCGGAAGTAATGGATTTCTGACGCGCCTATCGTTTGCGTGTCACTGGTTTACTGTCCACTCGTCACATCCGGCAGCTGTTTTTCTCCCCTTTACGCTCTTCGAACTGCCTTTGTTGATGTTCGTATTTTTGCTCCTCTCTCATTTTTTTCCTTCTCTGCTACGAAGGTTCGCACATAAGAAAATCTCAACGCGAGTTTTGAGCGACTTTCCTTCCGGTTACATTCATTGCGTCGCGTCGGGGGCACCTTGTAAGACCTGAATACTTGCACGCAATTCGCGGTACAAGGTGTAATTATCGTTTGCGGGAAAACGCGACGTACCATTTTCACTTTTTCTTCTCGAACGTCTCAAGGTCAGTGGTGTTTCGCTCAATTCGGGTTATCGCGAACCGATGTTTAATTATGAGAATCGTGATACGGAAAATTGTTTACGTTCGCACAAGAGGATGGTGCGTATTTTTGTGAATAGAAAATTTGCATATTTATCAGCTGATTCGTAATATCTGTGGCTGTAAGGAAAAACGACGCATGTCACGATTGAGGAAAAGAAATGAAGTTTACGCGTCAATCGAGCCGTAAAGTACAGAATTTATGAATTTATGAATGCGTAAAAATAAATTTGATTTGTACAAAAAAAAATAATGCCTTCAAACGAAGTTCAACGTTCAGTTTGTACTCTTGTACGTTATAGGGTAAACAACGTAAGTGAAACAAATTTTTATGCGACCGCTCGTATCTTCCTTTTTTCTATATTTATTAAACCGCTTATACCGTCAGTTATCTTCTTATAACATAGGACGGATATAATTTTATTTCATATTTTTATTGTAACAATAATAGCGCTTTATGACGTACGAACAATGGATACATTATGTAACTTGTATTGTCCAAAGAACGACATAACGAAGAGGGAAAAACAAAAAAGGAATAAATTTAGTAATTGATTAACGAATTTAATTAAATAAAATTAAATGAAATTTTATTCGTTCAAAACCCAAACGCCAATCCTTTTGTTTGCCAACGTTTCCTCGTTTTCTTTTTACGATATGAATATATATTTTGTTCGTATTGTACAATCGCACAACGATTCACGCAAATAATAATAAACAAAAAAGGAATAATTCCATTCATTTATTCATCACCAAATTAATTTTTCCTTTCTTTTAATTTCTGTTGTTCATTTAATGGAATTTATTTTGTTTTGGGAACACTTCGTAATTGCGGCACGGTAAGGGAGGTCAACAGAAGTCCTGCATTCGAAATTATTCTAATTTTGTTTATTATTATTCGCGTTAATTGTATAAATGTACAATACTATGCACAACGAAGAAAATATACATTTACATTGTATAAAGAGAACGAGGAGAAATCGCCAATAAGAACAATAGACGGTGAGGAATTTGAACGACTGCATCACGAAAGTGAAAATATGTACCACGGCGTCTTTTTTCCCTTGCAGCCACACTTTTTAATTGTAGGTTTCACTCGAGCGCGCGTAATTATCGCGTACATGTGTACCGATCTTTATGTTACCGAATTTTACGTTGCCCGCACCTAACGCGACACGTGTACAATATAAACGTGTAATAAATAAAGTTAGTAATCGATGCACGCGTAACCTTGAGATACGAAACATTTTAATTTTGCGTTACTTCTTTTAACGTGGATAGAACTAGAAGTGTTCTCTATTCCAGAGGAATGTATCTCTGAAAAAATTCAACGCTATTCAAAGGAAGAATTTTATTACCACTAAAAAAAACCACGACGGTGGGAGTACTCGACCCAGCAAAGGTATTTCGCTGCATATTTCATAGATTTTTTTCATAACCAACAGGATGGTGTAACTGCGACTCGAGGTTCCTTTCAGCCAACTATTCCTGCAATTTTACTCTCGTAGAATGATTCCGCTTTATTATCATTAGACCGCGGATCTTATGCAAATATAAATTCTCACGTAAGACAGCGAGAGAAGTGGAATTGAGATGAAAATTTATTTTTACTCGATAGAGGGTACGAAAAAATATGCTCCGAATATGTTTGGTGGGTTTTCATTGTTGGAGGTGGCCTCTGTCTCTCACAACGAAATATGTATTTGCATAATATCAGCGGGCTAATTATTATTTTTACATAAATAGTTTTGAAATTACGGGTTAACGTTAATTAGCGTTACATGCGGGTCGATAATTAGGTCAGAGAATTTAAAATAGATTTAAAACTGCTCACGATAATATTGACAGAAAATTTAAGAATACCCAAATCGACGTTTCAACCATTTTTTGCATTTCGAGTCTTATTTGACCACTCTTCGGCAAAGGAGTTAATTCATTGCAGATTTTCCATGAATGAAAATAAAACTATCAATTAAAATTTTTTTTAATTAAACGAATTAGTAAGCTTAACGTTAACTCGAAGTGCTTGCGATCTATCGAAGTAATGGATTCGAGTGATAAATCGTTTTAACGATGAAATATTAAACAAATTCAAGGGTACACTTTAAATTTTAATTCTCGTTTAAGTTCACGCGGTGTTAGGCTATTTTCGAGAATTAACAATGCGCTCTTATCATAATTCTCTTATTTGACCGTAACTCTGACATATAGCGTCGCGTACAAACATTTCTCAAATCAATTTCCCAGAAAACAATTTCCGAAACATAGGTAAACAATTACCTCCAGAAACCTATAACCTCTTCTGTCAGTAAATGCTTTCCGATAAATCGTTTCATTATTCTGTCGTCGGTGACATCCAACCCGCTTTTCAATTATTCGTACCTGTTCGGATAAGTCACGTACGACTCTCGCAAACTTTTTCCCCCCGACGTTCTAGACGGGAGAAACATAAACTCGAAACGAAGCGAAACGAAGTTTTGAGTATTTTAATAAGCGAGCTATCACGAACGATGCCCGATGGGGCTCGATAGCGCTCTCATGTTGCTATTTACGTTGAACGAAGGACGTCACACCTCTGCAGTTAATTACAGTCACGGCATTATCCAGGTACCACCTACCCTTGTGTCCACACACAAGTGCCCGCCGGCTACTCCAATTTCTCTGGCGTTCCATTACGGTGCAAAGGTGTGTTTCTATGGTACTTCGGGACGCTCTTATTGCTGGTTTCATTGTCATGGTGCGTTCCGAATGAGAGAACGACGCGAAATTGGAGAGAAAACCCCCACCCCCCATCCCCCTCTCTCTCTCTCACCGTCGGTCGACTCGTCTCTGACTTTACCCGACGAATCGCTCGACGGGCCGAATACCGCATTCAATCGGTTAAAATGGGCTGAATTGAATGAAATCCTTACCCCGTGCCTCGAGTGGCGGTTACTTTCATTCCGGATACACGTCAATTTTGTTAATGCCTTCATAAACTCGAAGCAGCGAGCTTCGCTGAATGTACAGGGTGATACAAAGCAACGGTCGTCAAAACGGTTGGGCACGGTTGATCATTTGCCAAGCGTACCGGACGATCGGTAGTCGAGGTACGAAACGCAATAATTTTTGTACGTCATTTTCCGCGACGGACCGATTTTCATTGACAGCCCAGTGTTGCGGATGCGCGACGACAATCAATTTTTGTGGTATCTTTGCATGAACGGACGAAGTTTGTCTCAAACTTGGCAAATATGTTTGAAAATTGTAAAAGTTGTAATCAGCATGCGTGGTTCGAGGTTATATTATCTTAAACAATTTTTAACAAAGCGGCAACTGGGCAGGACGAATAAAATTATTCATAAGACTCAGCGTCATGTACTTGTCATACATTGAAAAACTGAATTTACTAAATTATAATACTATTCGGATAAAAATTCGCAGTACATTTTTCAGAAATTTAGAAAAAAGTAGTCAGTCGTGAGAACGCGTTATGGACTCTACGTAAAGCACTTTATCGTTTACAAATGGGATCGATTAACGAGATGATTATCTTGAAAAATTAATAGAACTATCAATTTGACGCGAATTACCATTTAATATTACTCATTAAGAGTGTTTAATCAGTGGTGGTTTGAAATACGCGGAGTCCGCAGGCGCGAATTACACATAATCGAATGGATATTAATTATGCAAAATTACGATTTGAATATTTGATTAAAGTCGGAGGGACGGTTAACGCGAAACCGTTTACCGCGCATTTTATATTGGAGCATCAAGATGAATTTGCGCCTGGGGCCTCCGAGCGAATTAATTTACTACTGGTGAAACATTTTTGTTTATTCTGTTCCTCGACGATGGCGTTTCGTTGCAGTGCTTTCCAGTTCATATTTCCCAGTTAGCATTTTGTTTGAACAATGGTAATTCATCGAGTCGCCACGTTTACACGAAATAGCCGTTTCGCCGAATTCGGTATGAAAGCTCATACGGCTTTATAGTGTTTGGTAATTTCACTCAATTTCATCCCCTTTCATATTAAATATCAATTATAGCAATTCCATGTACATTTACATTTATACCTTTCCATATTTATATTTACTTTTATATTTATTTTATACCCATTCGCGTAGTATGGTATATCTTGTTTTTTCTACGAGACGAGTGTGAGATATTTCTTTACGAACTCGACGCTTCCACTACAATTTTTAATATGCTCACGCGCGTACAGTAGCACCTACATACGTTGGCGTACGATGAAATCTGAACACATCACTTTCCCAAACATTTAACAACCTTGGCTTAAGTTTTAACGTTCTCGCGTTTTCACGAATCCGTTAGCAAAGCCGGTACACCCGACACCGCGTATCGTGAAGAGTTCAGAATACGAACCGTTTACCGTTCGCGAAAAAGCTAACGCAACGGGGCGCTTTCGAAATTCGTCGCGTATCGCAGCTCGTAGCCGTCACTTGGTGCCATTAATTCACGTTACCCGCTATAATGATCTGAGGTCGAAATAACCATGCATCTCCTTCGCAATAAGAAAACACCTCCTCTGACGTAATTCAAGTCAACCATTAAATTGTCCGGCACGAGTTAATTTTACTCACACGAGTGCAAACCGATCGTGTTACGCGCGTCACGTGATCGCGTTACAAGAAACACCCCGTGGTGTACTAGATCGCTTCTCTCTCTCTCTCTCTCTCTCTCTCTCTCTCTCTCTCTCTCTCTCTCTCTCTCTCTGCTCAGCCACTCGTAACGGAGCTACCGTGGTTGTTTCGAGAACCAGTGAAAATCTACCTTCGGGAAACGAGGTTGCCACGATCCACGACCTTTGTCCTTACCTCCTCCGTGCGGACCACTAATGCTCGAGAATCTTAGGTGAGAATCTTGAAGTACGAATTAACTATGCACATATTTCAGCGAGTTCTGTGCCAACCGGTTCCGTGAATTCAGGAAAAAAAGAGATCCCCCTCGGACTCCGACGGGACGACGAAACTCACAAAGCTGCCGAGAACTACGCTTAATTGCGTGACATAATTATTCAAATGAACTGCCGTTTTTGAATGCTCTTCCGATGCAAATTGGAGCGATTCGCTCTACCGTAAAATGACCAAGATAAATTAAGAATGGTAGGACAGATATCGCGAGTAAGCGTGCTCGCGGATGTTTCTCCGATTCGTTTAAGCATAACGCGTGGAATAATAACATCGGTGATGATCGATAACGATGAACATCGATAATTCGACAAACCAATTAGAATTCGGTGATAATACGCGTTTCATTTGATTATTCGATCGGTCGAGGCACGCGTTTGCGAGGCGTTACGGCAAGTTAATTACGATAACGATAAAAGGCAAATACCCGCGCGCATGGTTGTCGAAATATTGTTAAACAATTTCAATTCGCGCGGCTAGACTTGGCGTAAAACGTTGCGCGGTACCTTCTCCCTCAGAAAAACAATTAACCTGCATCGAAGTTGGTAGGCGAAGAGTTATGGGATGCCCGGTGGCGGTGTAATTGCTTTAAACTTCAAGAAGGGTAATTAGCATCGGAGCTAAAAACTAATTACTTTTTTTTTGCACCGACATTTCGCTGCAAGTGTATTATGGCACTCTTGCCGCTGCTGTCGCGTAACGATTTCTTTGGAAAACATTTTTTGCACAGAACTTTTCGTAGGTGCTCGTATAATCGCGATAATTGTATCTCTCGTAAATTCATAATTTCTCCCATCGTCCGACTTACCGCTACGCGTAATAATAACTTTTCCCCATAAACCGTTCACAACGTTGGTAGAGACTTGACATTTTTCAGAAACAAATTAATATCCGAGGACTTTCCTTCTCCCCGTCCCTCGGAAGTTTTGTTTACCTATTTTCCGCGTTATCCGGCGTATCGCGGGAGGAAAGCTTTTCGCGTCGGCCATAAAGGAAAACTTGGTCGCAAAATCTGGAACTAAGAACAATGTAAAGCCTGATACGGCGGTGAAAACCATAAAGTCTAAGGAACTAATAACTTTGCGGCGCGTTCAGCCGTGATAGCGTCGCGACGATCGATATTACCTGCGTGTGTTGTAAAAAATATAAAGTTCAAAACGTTTAACGTGGTTTAATTATACTCGATCAGCGGATAAAGTATTTATAGCGCGCTATGTTTGCAGTTATTTAAGCAACGCGCACGTGGATACGCCGCTCTCTAAATCAAGTTAGAGTTACGTTAAAAAGTTATACATCATATCGATGATTATCAATCTGTCAACACCTGCGGACCGGTGAACGGAAGATTTTTGATGAAACGCTATAAAACAATTTTAGTCTTCGTTAAAACATAATGAAGTATTGCAATTATAGTAAATCTGACTATAACGATACATTTATGAATCAACGCGCATTATAGGGTTAATTCAGTGGTTCCCAACTGGTGGTTCATGGACCACCGTTGATCCGTGGACTCATCTCAAGTGTCTATAAAGAAGTTAAATTATTTTTCCACAACATTTACTGTATTGCTGATTCTATTATGTGTATAAATTATAAAGAAATAAGTGATACAGGGCGGGGGGAGGGGGGGGGGGCTGGAATTAAATAGTAGTCCATGGTGTTGGAAAATTTACAAAAGTGGACTATACTTAGTGCTGAGTTGGGAACCGCTGGGTTAATGCGACAAACTGCGTTTTAAAGCTAAGGATTCACACGGTTTCGAAAAGAATCACCGATACCATGCCAACGACAATGCGCGACTACTTAGTCACAGAAATGATACACGAAAAAGGAGCTCACCTTTATCATCGATAGAGTTAACGATACACGAAACCTCGCGCGATTCGTCATCCAATCGGGCGGCAAACTCGAGGGATAGAGAGACCGCGCGAAACGAGCGCATTCCGGAAGAAAACTGTTTGCCGCGACTTCTTACGCAACCGGCGACCTTATTTAATTATTGCGAACGTCTCAAGGTTTCCGCGTTGCACCCGCGTCCCGTTGTTTCGCGGGGAGCTCTTACGATCATTACGGTAACGTTACGCTTTCCCCGACGTCGGTCGTGTCGACCAAATTGGTGTAATTCGGAGAATCGGGGAAACCTTACGACTCCATTCCCGCTCGCGTGTTCCAAGGCTCTCTTTCTCTCTCTCACTCACTCTCTCTCTCTCTCTTCTTCGGCGTCGTATCTCATTAGGATTGTTTGCCTTTCAAGTTCGGCTCTCGTTTGAAGCGCTAGTAAAACACGGGGCTCGTCGCGATGCATTCCGCGAACACGTCACGCGTCGTCGGAGAAACTTTTTGAACTGCCGTACGGTGTCATGAATTTTCATCGTTCGTCCGGATCTAATAACCGAAGCGCGGATCATTAGGAAGAGAGAGCGGGGGTACTCGAAAGTGACAGATGCGTACAAAAAAATTATAAAAACGTGAATTGTAGTTCATTTTCTCTACATTTTTTTGTATGCAGGACCACATTTTCTGTAAAATCCTTCTTTTTCAAATAGTATGCCAAAAACAAAAAAAAAAATCAAAATTTTCAAGATTTTTTATCATTTCTCATATTTGCCGTGAAAAATTTTGTTGGCCAACCTCAGATTCGTGTTCAGCACCCTAAAAAGCATAAAGTGATACACCAAAAAAAATTACACCAGAACTTTTAACTTCAAACTACCATTTAACTGGACTGCGAGTATAATTAGGTCTTTGCGCGATACACCGTCGACCCACGAGGGAGTACCACGATCGCTGTTTTGTATTTTCCGAGCGAGGTTTGTTTTCTTTGGGATCGATTTGCTTCCGAGCTTCAATAATTATTCCAGTGTTTTTGAAAATGAAATGAAATGAATCGCGCAGTGCATTTAGTATTTTGTACCATAACCGTTGCTTTCTATTTTCGGAGTGACTTTTGTCTCTTTTAGAGTTGTTTGGATTCATACATAGGATAATTATTCCACTGTTTTTGGATAAAACATGACTTTTTTAGCGAACTTGTCGCACTTTGATACATTTTCAGTGGCGAAAGCTTCATTTCGAATCATAATTGTTCTTTTATACTTTCGGCAACAGTCGAAATGACCTTTGTCTGTTTTAAGGTTAATCAAATAAAAATCTTGAATATGTTCCAGTGTTTTTGAAAAAGAAATTCATTTTTTACTAAATTAACTAATTATTAACTTGCCTCACTCTCCCGGACGTTCTGGGCTAAAAGTTTAATTCTGTACCATAATCGCTGTTCTACAATATCGTTTTGAAGTGAAATATCTTTAGGATTGCTTTGAGTCAATTCTCAATTAATTCCCAGCAATTTTAATAATCTTCGGATATCAGATTTTCCAAGAGCAAATGAATTCCTCTGTAAATTCATATCGGTCAACCGCATTTTCTTTGCCGAGGGCTCCATTTAATACGACGGTGGTTGAAATAGTTTACTTCGCGAGGAAAGAGATATTGCGTCGGTGAATGTGCAAGAAGGTTACGGATAAGCGGAAATTAATAAACGGCATTTGTACAAAAATTCAGTTAAATCTCGTTCGGCGCAGCAGCGGGTTTCATTGGATGGTCGTTTGTTCCGCGAAAATATAAAAATGAAGGAACTGAACTTTCCGTACGTTCTTTTTTTACATACAAATCATTTTTTGCGCTTTTTCCGTATGTACGCTTGAATTTCCATCTGTCGGCTGAGAGTATGAAAACGGGAAAAGTAAATTATATTGCATCATCTCTAGCATTTATAATACACGTTATTGTCACAAATTTTAAAGTAGGATAAACTAAAAAGCATCATGCTCAGCAGACTATGGTATCCTGCTTTCGTCATGCTGATCGCCATATTTAATTTTTTGCTGTAGATTCAGTACCCATGAAAATTTGTATTATCTGGCTTATAAAATAATATCATATCCACGTTTTGCTGAATTCTTCGGAGCGATCCTATTGTTCTTATACGAGAAGAAGGAAGTGAAAATATAAAATTATTTAAAAAAACCGTATTAAATATCTGTTTATTCATGGATTTCTAAAGTTCCCACGCATATTTCAGGTTGTTTGTTATAAGTATCGATTCTTAAAGTTAAGTCCACGGTGGACGAGCCAGCGTTACAGAAACATACCTTTCAAGATGCGTTTCAGGGAAACAATTATTTCCGCAATTACCACGATTCTATTCGGCTTTAATGCGCGTTTTTTTACACCTAAGATAAATTCGTTTGATCGTTGAATTTGTCGTACAATCTTTTTTACGTATACGTAAATAATTTCCCGTACCGTCGTCGAACGTTCCCGGTCCCGAGAGTTTCCACAATCATATTTCGTGGGATGGATTTAACGCCATTTTAATTATTTATTTGATACGACCGAAATGCGTTAAGTGTACGCGTAAATTATTCATTGCTCGTACACGGGGTGCTCCCGATTCACGGGTCCGGGGTGCATGTCCTTATGCATCGCGCGCATTAGATCGATCGCGGCCCTACGGAGGAAACTGCATTGCAGCTATCGGACAGAGACACGAATTCCAAATTTCCAATTCTGACCCGTACAAATTGGAGAATTTTCAACGGCGACGAGTCGTCGTACGTGCGGGGATTTAATTACCGTTATACCATAACTCGTAATGGGAACTGCATCGTGTAATTTCGAATACGGCTTCGGGCTTCCCACCGATATACATATGGTATCCGCAGTTTAGATTATTATTACTGCGTAATGTATTTCCCCGTTCGCGCTATTTCGATCGTACGACAATAATACCGATCGGAGAGTTTTGACACTGTTTCCGGGATTATTCGAAAAATATTCTTCGACGCGATACGTCGAAGACCGTACGCGCGCTATTTCGTGGAATGATTTGTAATTAATTTGCACGTGGATTTCGTTGACACGGTATCGTTGTTCGTGAAAAATCGTACGTTAAGAAATATGGCTGAAAAATTTCTTCGTAAATACGTTGATCGCGTGCTGCCAGAAGTATAAACCGTGATTTAACTTTCTTCTCCACTAAAATGTACCGTCATCCCGATCGCATCACGTAATTTGCAGTGGCGCCAATTACGCTCGCTGTTTGTTTCAATATTTGCTTCATTAAAGCTCTGTACATGACCGTTTAATAGCGTTCCATTTGTTTCTAATTAAACTTTCTTCGAGTTAAATTGGGGTCTTCCCCTGTTTATCAGCCAACCCCAACCGCGATACATTGGTATCGCGCATTTGGATTTTTCAATTTGCAATTTTGGCGCTTCACTCCAGCAAAATAAATGATACTGCGTATTTCCTGGAGACTCCTTTCCTGGAAATACTTGTCGTAATCTGCTTAAATTGGAGATAAAGTTTTTCGAAACGGTATATGTATACGGGTACGTATTATCTAACGGATGCACTTGTACGATTTATCTCTCTTATATATTGCCGGCTGGCATTAATCCAAAAACAATCCATGTACCGAGGCAAGAAATATACCCGACCACTTTTATTCTTGCGCTCGCACAACGCGTTCATTCTGCAACATTGTTAAAACATTGTCTAAAAGCATTTCGGAAATAGAGGCTAGCTTTTCTTAGCGTGGAAAGCAGCGTCTCAATTGTTATCTTAAAAATATATAAATTGATCAATCATTCTCGAGAAACTTTGATCTCTAACGACAGAAATTCAATTGTTCCATTCAAATGCTTGCACTTCGTTAGAAAAATTGAACGAAGAGGGTAAAGCTGTCAATTGTTTGTCGAAGCAAATCAAATCGTCGGTAAACTATTCGACGAAAAATTAATTTTAATATACTCTCTCAGATACGATTCCAATGTCCCTCTTGGAACTTTTTCAAAATTTCAACACGAAAAGACTCTCATCAAATCGCTGCAATTTTAACCATTTGTACGAACGTTCGAGTCTGGAAACAATTTTTAGTTGTGTGGGAAAAAAAAGTCAGATAAAGTCCATATTATTATACTATCTTTAAATACTTTGAAATGAACGGAACGAACTATAAATCAATAAATCAGCATTAACTTCGTTGTTATCCTGATCAATTTCACTTTCGACATATCCAACAGCGACGCGGGACAGATTAGTAGAATAACCTGATTGAAGATCAAACAAGGAATCGGATGAGAGTCAAACAGATAGAATCTTGTTCGCGGTAGAATATCGGATAACCTTCGATCGTAATTGAAAATTCGAGTACGTCGATGCCGATATCTAAATATATTTTTATACGGCGCAACGAAGACGTCAAATGGATTGAGCAAGACGAAGAGTATAAAAAGAGCTTACTAGCTGCGCGTACGAAGTTACAGATGGATCTATTTATCTTGATCTATAGCGAGTAGAAAGACGCGTGTACTTGAACCTGCCACGACGATAGAAACGCGCGCCTTGAACCGCGTGCGCCGCGGTCCGATTTAATTGCTCGATTTGCGATTTAATCGCTCGGGCGTACGGCGACGAAACGCGTTTGTTTGTCCGGCTTATCGATTACTCGAAATGCCCGCCACGATGAAAGAAACTTCACGGTTGTTTATCCCGGGCATCCGTCTAAACGACTCGCCTCGGCTGCCGCGCCGCGCCTTGGCCAAGTCAAACTGATTGTGAGCAAAGGAGTTCGGAAGTTTCGAACTTTAGATTTCATAAGTTTTCCAATCAGCGGAACGTTGTACTCAGTTGGCGATAGTCATTTAGCGGGGACTCGAATATAGTGTACCCCGTGGAATCGTATTAAAAATCTTCCAAGAATCGCGTAACGTATTTCAAAAGTTATTGTTTGTTATTGATTCTTTCGCTTTTCCTGGAAATAATGCCAGTGGGATCTCGGATAATCGGCTTGATAGAGAGACAAAAAGGTTGGATAAATTGAGGATAAATACCTAATAACATGTTTTCTTTACCAAAGCGAGATCTTTATATTCTTAGAAGACGTACTTCCCCGTATAATACATGTACGTCTGCTTAAATTTTATTTTATGTCATCCATGTTTCTTTTAGCAATATCTCGGCCATATCTATTATTCGCAATGCCTCGGCTTTCTTCTTCGTTGAAACCAAATATTCTTTTTTTTCTTTTGCAACTTATTATATAGTATTGAATATTCAATTAATATCTAACGCAGTGACTTTCGGTCTCGAAACGACCGGTTGACGTTGGTAAACTGGAGATTCTGGATAATCGAGACTACCGGTAATCACGAACCGGTTGTTCGGGGTTCCAATATATTTGCTTCTCTATCTTTATTCTTCCTAACGCGAGTGGAACAATTTTGAAAGGTCTGTATTCCACTCGAGCTTCTACCGATTATAACTGATTTAAAAAAAATCAATAATAAAAATCTCCTCGTATTCTTTATTAATTTCCGTACAAATTAAATATTATACACTCGCAGTCCCGTTTCTTCTTTCGGACGAAAATATTTCCATGCTCGAATTATTCTTTCAAAGCAAAGAATCCTATTCCGTCATTACCATATTATTTCACGCTAACGCGTCGACGCAGGAGAGTTTCCCATGACCCACTAACGCGATCGTATCGCTCCGACGTATTGTCTCGCGCGCAATAATTTCGCGTATCGATAGCTCAAGTACACCGCGGTACATACGTGCACGTAACGCGTCGGCAAGCATCATGTTTGTACATTACCGATGATAAAGTGCAAACGGGAACTCGCGCGTCCGGGAAATAAAATTGTAACTTTTGGCATCGATCGGCGTCTCCCGGCGCGCACCAAATTGTCTCGCCGCTCGCAATTCACGGGCGAAGGTCGCAGTTGCAATTTTATGTGTCGGGACGCTCCGCGGAAACTTTCGATGGGTCCCTGAATGGACGCGACACTCGTGTTCGTCGCTTTCGATGGTAGTAAAGCGGGACAAGTGACGAGGTGCGGTGAGCACCCGATTATCCGAGCACTCGATTATTCGCGCGTTCACCCTTTTATCTTTTCTACTTTTACCCGCTGTTTTCTTTTTTGTTTTACTTGGCACTCTATTTATTTTGCGATCTTAACGCATCGCGATCCTCCGTACGCGTACCAGCACTTTTGGTTTTAAAGTTTTATCGTTCGTTTAAAATTTCACTCGATCGCATGTTTGATACATGTATATTTGCCTCGTTACATGGACAAAAGTCAGTAAAAGTGGTAGAAGAAAAATGCAAACGATTTCTGCAAGTTTCCTCATAAAATCCGAATGCGTCAAAATCACGCGCCCCGTAAACCTAACATTAACACTAGGTTTACGGGACCAGTCAATTTCACGGATTTCCAATTTTGAAATGAAAATATCCCAAAAACCATACCATTCGTTAAAACTATTTCGCATCATACATTAATTCAGACTTAAATCGAATAAACCGATTCTGTAAAGAAAATGCGTATTTTCGTTTACCTGTCAATTTGACGGGTGCTCGTAGAAATGCTCGTAGAAACGCCCGTTAACCTAGCGTTAATAACGTTAATTCGATAAGTACCTCGATCCCACGCGATTCGTAACGAACAGTGTTCCCCGTTCGCAGCTTCTCCGAACTTGAATTCTTTATTTCGCCCAGCATTCGAAGTCAACTATTTCCGAGAGGAAAGCGAAACAAGCACCGTTTCGTGACTCTGGTAGGATTTGGCGCGGTGCTCTCACCCAAAACCCTCTTCAGGCTCGCGTCCATGATGCGGCTGATCGAAGGTCAGTGTCGCAATCGCCTGATGCCGCAAGCCGCATTATTTACGGAAACACTCGACCATTCTAAAACCGAGCGCCGTGGTTGCTTTCAATTACGAAATTTCCTTTCCAATTAGGCGGGAAAGCGGAAAGCTTCTGACGCTTCTGACAATTTGTTTTCAAATTATTACTCGAAACCACATTAGTTTTCTCCAATTTGCAAACTTACTTTTACTATCGACACTTTTCTAACCAAAAAATCTGCAGACTCGTTTTTTCTCAAGGCATATTGTTTCTTTAATTTATGACGCGTGAATCTCCTTTTTGAAAATATCTTAATCGATCAGAGAACCACCCTCTGCTGAGGAACGGAATCGATAGCAGCGTAGGACAGCGATATGGCTGTACCTACTTAGCAAGGGTTTAATTTAATTAATTGAAATATCACGTTAACTTTCCGTCGTGTGTTATGTAGACACAAAGTTCGAAATACGATACAGCATATCCGCTAAGTTTCCTCCGCTTTTCGGTAGATCGTGTTAACCCTTTCGGCACTATAAACGCATATACGCGTCATCACATAATCATTCAATTTTGGCTATAAACGCATATACGCGTCATCACATAATCATTCAATTTTGGCTATAAACGCATATATGGGTTTTCACGTTACCCTTAAAATTCGGCTATGAACGCATATATGGGTTTTCACGTAACCATTCAATTTCGGCTGTGAACGCATATATGCGTTCTCACACAACCATCCCCTTCACAAGTTCTTATATTCTTATTCTTTTATATATTATATACTACTATTTTTTATGATGTATGCGTTACTATTGTTATTGAAATAACAATTATTTATTGTTATTGAAATAAATGTTTCTGTTAAGGTTTTCGCAACCACTGCTCAAATTCTTTCAGATACAATCAACATGAGGAAAACATGTTTTGCAATGAAATTTTAAAGTTAGCCAGTCCAGCATGCGCGTTGTCATGAGAAGTGGCAGTTCACAGCACACACCTATTTTCAAACAGCTCAGCGCTGAGGGGACTTTTGAAAATTAAGACGATCGCGTCGATTTCGCAAAAATGGGCACAGCGCTGACACAGCCGATCTGCAAATTTTACGTTTAACAGGCGTCGCGACGGCCGGCACCTTGAACCGTGACAATGAACCCCGTATCTGGGCTCTCGGCAATGACACGGCGCGTTTGTTAAACGACGCTTAATTGATCCGGCGCATCATCCGGCCGTTACGGGTTATCTATCCGTGGATCAAAAATTGTAGGCACCGTTAACGAAGTCGCAGGAAGAATCGCGATACTTTGTTTGATTCGTTCGATGAAAAAGGATAAATGACTCGTCCCGGGATAATTGAGGATAATGGAAATTATATGTAATTATACGTGGAAGCGTTATCGTTGGTTTGCATCATTTTTATTGTAGCCATTCAGTCCTTCAGATGGAGTTAATCAATGTTTCTTTTAAAACTGACTTTTCCGTTTATATCCCGTATTTACGTATAGACCGACCAGCTTTGTGTGTTTCGTGAAATTTTTTAATTCTCGGAGATGAGCGTTTGTCGAAATTTGCAATTCAGTTGTAAGATTTAGAAATTGCGGAAATACTTGCATCATCTCGGATAAAAGATTCTTAGCAAACTAATAGCGTCTGCAAAGCTTCGCACGTATTGCTAAGTGTTTACAGAAACCGATGGCAATCCTAATATTATCGTCATTTAAATTATGTTATTCTTAACACGCGACAAAACTGTCGAGCGAACGATTCGATGGAAAAAGTTCCATCAACCGAAGAGCATAGAAGTTTGTCAGTTGTGCGTTATGTTTTACAATTTACGCGCGTGACATAAAATATATTATTCTTCCACAAAATCCCGAAAAGAATACGCCGAACAAAACGCGAACTGGTTAACGATCACGCGAGTCCTCGATTCACGTACCGTAACGAAATATTTAGCTCGTTTTGCCCCACGATGGGATTGCGAATTTCCTCGCGCATTATCGTGACATTGTTCGACTCCAAACGTGCAGAATAGTAACGCTTGTCGACGCATTTATGGCTAACAAAGAACATCCTGGCAGCGCTGTTTGAACCATTCAATTTAGGCGCGCCTATACGTATGGCACGAGTACGTGGGAATGGCCCAGAGCATCGCGGGCAACAATTAAATTCCCTTCGCAGCGAAATTAACAACTATATAGCCGTTGGAAAATTTCCCAACTGCGAGGCTCTTTCACTCGTTAAAGAAAAAGTGTCGGGTGCAGTGACCGTTCGCGAAACGATTTCGCGTTAAACAAATCCGCGAAACGGCATTTCGTAAAAAAGAAATGTGGCAGAGGTGTCAAAAGTGATACGCTTTAAATTTATGCTGTGAACGGAACGCGCGTGGATTTTTAATGTTCGAATATTCACCCATTTCGATAATGCGAGGCGTTTGAAACACGTTGCCGGAATAATTCGTTGAGCACATTAGAAATAGAAAAAGGTAAAAACGAGTGCAGGTTGTTTGATGTTGTGGGATATTCCGGCGACATCGATTTTATCAACCTTCGTATCTGTTTTTAGTACATGATAAAACAACAAGATATCAACGTTAGAATTAACGACAAGTAACGTATATCTATTTACTACCTGACCAGTCAAAATAGCTGGTTAATTATAACGCACGTTACGCGAGGAAAGTAAACTTTTGTTCGTATTTTTATAATTTTTATGTCGTTCAAAAATATATACGTTATATTATACGTATTTATGCTACTCAGAAATACACCTTTTGCATATTTAAAAATGGTAAATTTAAATGAAAACGTGAAAGTAGTCGAAACGACACGTCTGATAGTTTTATCGTTAAGGAATACTACTTTTCACGCAATATTACACCTTTTTCTATTTTAATTGAGATCGGGGTGAAGATATAACTTCGTATTGGTGCATTGGATTGAAGGAAAACGTCCCGAACAGGCTGCGTCACCCGTACACGTCTGACGGTTATATCGAAATAGCCGAGCGCGTGGCCTGACCGACATTTCCTCACAGACTCATTTTCAAAAATGTAGGTCGTTACACGTTTTGCGTGGCGTACTTTAAGTACGCCTCCCTGTATAGTGCAAAATCATAAACAAGTGGACTGGGGATTCGTTTCTTATCGATCGACGCGCAGTTGTGAATGATACATTTTTCAGCATCGGGATCTCGCTGGAAGTTCTTATCGAAAATATTGTCGACGAAACTTTCCGTAACAAAAGAGACGCGATGTGTCCCGCTTGGCGAGTGAGAATATTGCGGAGCTTCGAATAGAATTTGCGAAGAATAATATCGGGTACTACGGGGTTGTCCGTGACGAACTTTGTATCTGTCGCGCGTTCCACGTTACAGCTGGCAGAAGTAAGTTCTGCGCGAAACCCGTGGAATTGTCGAAGGTCGAAAAGCTCGAAAAGCACAGAAATATCGGTTAGCCGATGGTAATTGGATAGTTGAAAAAGTTTGTTCTCCATTTTTTTTTTTTTTTATAAAGGAGTATTGCGTGTCAAAGGGAACACCTCGGTTTATTCAATTCCGTTTTGCGTTCGGCAAACAATTGTATTTCACGAACGCGAAAATATTTTCGTGCCTTTTGTCGGAGTAACTTAAATCCATGCGCCCTTCTTTACGTGGGTTCACTCGTGCCACCCTATGCGCAGCTCTGCGTTGCGGGGTGAATCTACGAAATATACAGTTTGTGTCACAGGTCGTGATTTGGACGTGAACGTAGTAAATTCTTTTCGTATACTCGTGTGCCTTACAGACGGTCGTTTTAACGAACTATTTTATTTTTAAACAAGAAGCGTGTAATTACGTGTAACGCGTGGTGCAGATATTATTGGATACTACAAATAAATATATATTGCGATCAAATTAATTGACATTTTTCTACAAAAAATAGAAATTACTAATCTTCGATGGGAGTACGATGATAAAATAACATTGAGTCACTCTACTCATTTTCGCTCGTTGAAATATATTAGAACTAAATTATATATAAGTTAGATATAAATATATACAAAAAATATTCAACATTCAACGCCGATTCAAAGTGTAATCTTTTAAACTTAGCACGTTCGGTTGGAGAGGCGTTGTTATCCATCTTTTTTTTCTGCCAGAAGGTAGTTCCCATTGCGAATTGTTGATGAAGGAATTAGATGAACGTTTTTGCGACCGGTGCTTCGCGACAAATGTCTGACACGGCTCGAGGGCGTAATCCGCTTTCGTGTCAGTGCGACCGTGACGGATTAAAATGCGCGGAAAACCTGATAGCGTGTACAAATACGACCCAACAGTTATCTCACGCTTGCCGGTTAATAGCGTGAGCACGAATCGAACGTAGTCGAAGGTTGCTGACGTATAATTTCGCGTCTCGTACGTATGTATAACTGGTAGAAAACCATTGGCAATGGTGTGCGTAGGAATTGGTGTAACGAGTTCGTCGATACTTTTTCTCGATGATACGATTAATCATTGCAAATTGTTTCTATGTTCCAACTCAGAACGATTACGGGAGCGCCGTGACCAGGGTGAACTATGACGCCGATCATAATTCAGATATCTTTGATGGAAATACAAGATTTTTGTTACGACGAGGACGCGTTAATTTCGGGAGTTCGAAAGTCTGAAAGTAAACAGTACAATTACTGTACTCCGCACCCTTTTTTGATCTGTACTTGAATGCGAAAAATAACACTTATAATGACGGTGTATATCTGCAATATTGTTATCTCTGTTTTTTCCGTAAATTATTTCATTTTCGTGAGTTTATCAGTTTTATGCCATACAGTATAACCCACACATACTAAAAATGCGTGAGAAAAATAAATTAAAAGCCTGAAAGGGTACCCAGGTACCTTTCCAGTCGCATAAAGGTTAAATAACTGGTTTTGCAACATTAACCACCGCGATTCATGAAAATATCAAGCCCTCGCTTGTGCGGAGGATGCGTCGTTACACGATTATACGGTTACAACTGCAAACTAACATTGAAATTGCGTTAGAACTTTAATACCGCGATTGAGCTTGAATGGCGCGCGCGCACGACCGACGAAGGTACAGAACTTTCATAGCGATTACGCTATCAAAACTTAACGACGCGAAGCGACGCCTAAATATGTAGATGGCAAATCGAATTAACCGCGAATCAATAGAGTCTCGTTAATTGGAAAATTCAATTCTAGCGTGAATGCAAATAGATCGATTTCCATGAATCAAATCACCGGGGGAAAAAAAGAAGATTACATTCGCGATCGTGCCGGCCGCTACAAAACCTATATTTATCGGACACACGTAATTCGCATTACATTGATCATCGTTACATGCTCGAGGAACTAGAAAATTGTTGCCTCGGTAAATAATCCAGGTGATCACCGTCGGCATATCGAGCGTCATCGTAACGCACGATCGCGACACTTTTTCTTAATCCGATTTACCTAATGTGCCTATTATACTTTTTACGTCGTCTCGTCCTTGAAACTTGTAAAGTGTAACCATGTAGCTGAATGTCACGCGCGCTTAAGTGTGTGTGATCGTAGACTATTGACCGAGTCTTCTGGCTAGAAAACATTTTTCAACGTCAATGAATCCCGGATCCGTCAGTTCATATTGTTTTTTGCAAACTGTTTCGTGCGCAACGTCTGAGGCGAGAAAACTAAGCTTCTCGTACAAAAAAACCTCATGTTTAAATCAAAAAAGTTTCTAAAACGAAAGCTAAAGATCGAGTAATCGATCACTCCATAAAAATACAATTGTACCGCAGAGTCAAGTTAACGATTCACGATCACGATGAGATTTCAACACAGTCGTCCGTCGTACGAATCTCTACTATTTTTTTTTATTCCAAGCGTTCGTTTCTTCGAAATCGGACAATTCGAGCGATCATTGGACTTAGTGAATTGAACAGAAAATTGAAGGCGTTTTGCTAAATACGTCCGGGGGACCTTTCTGCGAGACGTATATTTTCACTCATTCCCCTTACAACTCTAATTCCTAAATGTCGGTCAAAATGGAGGATTTTACGTAACGTTATATTACATTATATGTTACGTACGATAGATAGATATCGATTTTGACACGGTCTGATAGACTCGATTTACCTTCGTGAATTGTATCCACGCAGGATTTGAATATCGATGCCATACATTTGCCATATATTTCTATACACGATATATTCCCGAGGAATCGGCTGGCAGAACATCCGGAAGCGATACGTCGAACACCTATTCGGTCGGCTCTAACGGCGCTCATCTACTTTCCTCCATCGTCCAGATTATTATTTCATTCTTTTCAGCCGGTGGAAGCGCAGTCGGATTAAAGGTCACATCCTACAATTGACTTCGTGCAATTAAAGCGTCTAATTAAAGCTGCGTATGCATGGAATTGAAATGGAGCTTTACACTGCTCGGCCACTTAAACTGAAATTCATTTGAAAATTTCATTTGCCCGAATGGCCATTCGTGGAGCGTGTAGGTACACGCTTTACTTTTCCGCGGCTCGTACAATGTTTGCTGATTTATTGACTTTTCGTATAACCGATATTGAGTTTCCCCGAGTATCGCGAGTAAAGAAAACTGAATAAATGGGAGGTTCGAATGTCCGGTCGATCGTACCAGGGGGGGGGGGGGGGGGGGGGGAAATTGATATCACGGAAATGCGAAAACGGTCGGTGCTCTTTCATTTCAATTTCCAGCAAAAGAAACTCATAGCGCTAGTATTTGCTATACTCGTGTTCACAGAATTTCCGCGTACCTGTTACTGGGTACCAATCTCATTTAACGATGCACCCCCCTATCGGTAACCAAAACATACAATAACTATCAATTAACGCCATCGATATTAAACACTTCCACCAATTCATTTTATCGTATCAGCATTATATCCAACCTTCGAACCTAAATTTGGTAGAATATCAATTTCGTTCGTGGGCGAAATTCTTGAAAATGCAAACGTAACGATTACGGTGAAATAACGGTGTCGATAAAAAAATTGCACAGTCTCCCATTCACCTCTGTAAAGCAATTCAAAATAATCGTACCGTAGAACAATTTACTGTCCCCCTGTACCCCGCGCGAGCTGATCGTTAGCGTGACGGTAAAAGAAATAAAAGTAGGAGGGGTGGGGGGAAATCGGTAAGAGTGGCAAAGAGAAATAATTCGACTTTATCGTCGACTATTAACGGCACTGGCGGGGTTTTTAGGACAAAGCCTAAATGGAGGTGCGGTGTGCTCATTAGAGCCGTTATTATTCGACGTTGGCGCTCATTATGGAGTCGTTTCACTTGGAATTTCACGGATGCACGGATGTGACAGGCCAGCTGGCACCGCGAGGGTAGTGGAGAGTATAACAAAAGCAACGAAATTTGGTTGCACCCCGAGGACGCTCTCGTTAATTTGAATCCACGGTAATCTTCTTCGTATTACTCTGCCGGTTGGCAGGACGATTAATACTGGCGCATAATGGCACTTGCTCTCGTAATTAATTCACTTATTTGCGAAAGAAACGAAGGTCAACGGATTCGGAATGCGTGGCACCGGATTATTGGATGACCGTTTCGACGTCACGTTACGCGACCATTGTTGCGAATCTCGAAAAGGATTACCATTGAAATTGATATCGGAATCGGTGGTCGATGAGATTCGATTAACAAACGACCGAGGCAGTTGTAGCGGGGCCGACGATAGAGGTTTATTGCCATCCCTGATAAATCTGAGGTAAACTGTTGCCCTTTTTTTTTGCAATATTAACGGTCCTCTGCTTCTGGCGCAACGTGGACGTGCATACGGTCGATCTCGCAAATATTTGGACGCTTATAATTAGATTCCGGATGTTTATACAAAATCTATTATTTTTAATGAGCTGACGAGCGATAATAATATATCATACATATAATAATAGCCTCTACGCATCCGTTTCACAAAATCCGTTCGAAGTCAGTATAAAAATAATGCATTTTGCATAAACATGCGGGGTCTACTTATAATCGTTGCTGAAAATATCCCACTTGACGCGTTCAACCGAATTTTCGAAATTACAATGAAATACGCAAATTATGTAATTTTCAAATTTACGTTCCGAAGGAAGTAATGCTAAAATTTAAAGAATCCAAATATTGAGTGGACCGACATTGTACACGTCGCATCAGTATTTTGAAAATACTATTTTCCGCGCAAAACCGCCAAAACGTGTAAAACGTATACACGCGGGATTCAGCGGCTGAGGAAATCACCGAAATAAAAACCGAGGAATATCGTACCGTCGCGTCGTCGCGTCGACGCGAAACAAAATAAATTCCATCAACAATACCAATTTCGGTACGTTTACCTGTCGGTAACGGTACCTACGGGCAACCTTACGAGGGTTTACACGAGGGAAGGAAAACCGGGACAGCTGATCCTCGACCAGAAGAATCTTAGCCCGGGGGCAAGGAGGGTCCTTTTATCGGGTAGACTCGTCTCGCTCCTTCGAGCATCGAATATCTTTTTCTATCCGCTTTGATCCGGCAAGTTCGACGATATCTCCGGCATGTTTGTCGGCCAGGTAGAGGGAAGAGGTAACCTCGAGGAACGAGAGATCCAATGTTCCGTCGAGCACAAAGTTGCTCATCGCCCCCGAGCCATAGGGGAACGCGAGGCGAACTGTCTCGGGATTGAGAGAACAATTGCGATTTGACGCGTGAAAGAAATATTTCCCGCGGGATCGGTAATGGCGAGCCACGCGATTCGAGCTAGCACGCGTACATACGTGAGCGTACGTGCGATACGCGACGAGAGGGTGTATGTAAATGTATACGTGCCACCGCTAAATTTTTTTCATCCTCAATTCCCGCGCGAGTCTGCGACGATTCGTGACGAGCCAAATTATTCTACGAGAGCTCTCGTCAGTCGGAGTTAGGGTCGGGGTGAGGGGGGAAAAGACGATGTTTACTGAATAATAATGCTCGGAATTGTGATACGGATTGCCGTGGGAATTATTCGTCCGCGAAATCGCGTTTGTGCAGCTCGAAACCTTTTGCTCGATACAACGTTCGTTGTTTCAAACGTTTTTTTTTCGGTATTTTCGGGACGTTGACGTCACCGCGGTGCATTCTGTGCGCGCACTCGTATCGCATTAACTTTGACGCGAATATTAGGGTACTTTGAAATGCGGTAATGACGGGTTGCGCTTTAGCCGACCCAAAACTGCAGCGCGAATTTTGTGATAATATTTGCAGCAGTGGCGTTGACCGTCGAGTGTACGCGCAGATATGCACGCGTTTTGAATAATTAGGAAAAGGGGTCCGTGCGCGTTTGAAAATTTTGTATGGATATTTTTTTAAACAGGATAAAAGAGAACAATAAGAATATTTCGCGCGATTGTTGTTTTTTAATGCAAGCTTTTGGAGAATTTTTTTACATTTTCTCAATCGTTATCAATGCCGTTCACGCACGTGGGTATTGTAATTTTTACGCGATAGCTTACGTTTCGTTTCGTCTGAATTATCGCGTAAAGTTTGGCAGAGTCGAGATAGTGCTTTAGAGTTATTATCGCAACGCTTTGCCCTCTGCAACATTATACCGAAGGTCTAACGAATGGTATTATTTATTATATTAGATATCGTTACGTACATTCACTTTTCAAGGTTGACGGCGCGCACACAAAATAACCAAGGATTTTCAAATCCACAGATCATTTCCAATACGAGTAGAACTTATAGTAATTTTAGTCAAATCGATCGGCGATGCACTAGCTACGCACTTCATTTGTATTCAATGAAACCAAAGCTTCCCAATGCGCATAGCCGTAAATTAATTAATTAGCGTTCTATTAAATTCCTTTCATCGAGCACCGACACACGTCACTCTCTTATATCGCGAATCTCTATCGCGGCGCATTTGGTTTAGTGATTAATTAACGAATTAATTAGCCATGCCTTCGCATGGTTAATACTAATTACCTCGGGATACGATTTATGGTAATTGCTAATTGTCATAATTAATACGACAAAAAATGATATTACCAATGCAGGGCCGGCGGTGATCGAAGATACTTCCATTTAATAAAAAAAAAAAAAAAAAAAAGGAACAAAAACTTTGATTTGCTTTATCTCGTGCAACGAGCGGGAGAAACACGCGAGAGACATCGCCGCGAACGATCGAGCAGGTTTGTAGCGGCGCCCCTGACAAGTCGAGCCCGTCGGAACGTTTGTTAAGAAACGCCGTTGTTTCCCTTAAGGTTTTGCTCGAACGCCACCCTTCTTCTTCGTTATCGAGGATACATCGCGTCAGGCTAAAGAGACCCCCGAGATTCCTGAGAGGCTTTCCTTGTTACTTACCTTCTTACAAGAGTCAAGGACAACGGATTTTCAAGCACGACGCGCCCAGACCTTTGTGCACGAAACGTCATTAGCGGAGGATCGAGTTAGAGAACAATATATTCGCCGATGTGTCTGGGAAACGCGTACAGGAAATCCGTACTCCAAACAATTGCCAGGTTTATTTGGTAGCGATGAATTTCAAGCCCGACGTTGGCAAGGGAACGTCATTTAGGAAGTGCTTTGGGAAAATTTCACTCGTCGGAAATTTTTACTCGACGGAACTTTAAAGGGGGTGTCCGTAAAATTTTTCATGAAAGAGAGACCGTCCGGGCAACTTTCGACTAGTGGTCGGAGGGTTTCGTTTCAATAAAGTTTTATCGGAGACTGCTTTCCGGTGAATTATTAATATCTCCTACCCTAATGAAATTATATTTAATGTTCTCTGCTTTAATTAGGTAGCTCGAAATCCTTTTTATTTGAGCCCGTGTATGTCGGACATACACGAGCTTAAATGATGGTTATGGATATTTTCGACGAGGGAAAACCTGCTTGCGATTATCCCAGATACTACACCTTCAGGGAAGTACAATCATTTATGGGACAATCAAGAGAATCATTCGCGTTGGTCCGTTATCCGTACGCGTGCCTCGCGTCCTCGAAGCCTGGGCATATATCTGTTTATTGAGGGCTAAAATGCAATGCTGGCGAAAGAGCGATAAAAATTATGTCTTTTAGTTTGGGAAAATTGTCAATCTCAAAAAGGACATTTGAAAGCAAGAACGGATTACTGGCCAAAATCCGAAACGATTCTTCACCCGCGATACGAGTCGATTCAAAATTCTCGATCGTTTTTTTGGGAAACATTTTTTTGCTGCTCGCCAGGCACAGCCTGCTACGCGCTTGCATATGTATGCGTCGTTTCTAAAGCACTTTATTGGGCCAGGTAGACGAGGGAGCACTGTTTGTCGGCTATTTCCATAAATCTCCATAAGCCAAATGAAATCCCGCGTGGGAAAGCCGTTATACCGTGGCTCTGGCCGGTAACAAATCGATATTTAAGAAGTACACGCGCGTGTGACACGTCGTTGGAAACGCGTGCGCTCGTCGGGGCAACTGTCATTCGTGATTCTTGTCTCGCTTTCGGGAATTAGCGCACTTTCCTATGACAAAAAACCCAGGCATAGCTCTTCGCGAGCCGCCGTAAATTTGCATTTTCGGGCACAGAGCTTCCGGGGAATTATTCCGAAGCGGAATCGATAGCGCAAGATTGGAATCGTCGGGTGGTAGAGTATCGTGGAACACGGACAGCAGCTGATGCTTAACGGAAACTGCGGCGAGCGATTTAAACTTGAACTTCTCGTCCAAGTTTTAACTGTCCGCAAAAAAAAAAAGGAAAGAGTGACGCAAATGTTAGTTCGAGTTCGCGCGTTCCGAGCGAATGTCGGAAAAGTGAATTAATGCGCGTCCTTCGCGATCGTGACACAGATCGCAGGCGGCCTGTTAGTTACGATTAACGCTTGCCAAATTATCGAAAACAAACCATCGCTTTAACGATGCTCGTCTTGATTTATAGCACGGACGTAATAATAAATTCGGTTTGCACGCGATTGCGCGCAAGCGGCGCGCGAACGACGCGGAGCAACGCGCTCTGCTCGCGCGGAAAGACCTTTGTAGCGGGAAATAAGTGTCCGTGTTATCTGCGCTTCTGCGGTAATATGGTAAAGTAACCGGAAGGCGCGAAATAGGCCGATAATTACGTTTGTCCGTTAAAATTATCTTCCGAATTGCGGGATACGATCGTTTGAAAACCTTTATTCCTTCGCTAGGATGCCAGATTGTCCATCTTTTTTAATTTTCTGGCATATTCCTCTTTAGAATGCCGAGGGATTGGCGAGTGCGGTACGTATTCTCTAGTTGCACTCCTCTCCGCTGAATTTTTGATTAAAAAAATTTGTTTTTAACTTGTATACTGGAGAGATGTCTACGATTATTTAAGCTTTATCTGCTCGCGCCTCCTAAAATCGCACTTCAGCTCACTACGGTCGGCAACATTGCCGCCAATGATTTTTAATCATTCTCGTGAATTCTTCTTTATCTAAGGTGCGCGTTTCGCAATAATTAGAACGATTGAAGTCTGAGACAACATCGCAAGCACATTTTTAAACCAAATCTCTGTATTTGAGTAATCACGGAAATCTTCAAAATTACAGTTTAAAAAGAATACGAAATTCAACGGTGGAGAATGTAACTAGAGAATAAATAACGTAATCAAACGGCGGATACAGTTTAGTGAAAGAGCTCAAACCCGTGTTGGAGCGCACTTCGACGTTCTCTGCCTTTTTCGCATAGGAATCCGTCCTACGCTACGCGTCATACGCACCCTATATATTTTGTATCGAGAGTTCCCCGAATTCGCCGAAGCGATAACATATTTTGACGGCGCGACGTTGCAATGTAGACACGCGTCCCACGCCGTTTGATCCCTCACCGGCACTCGCGAAATTCTCGCAATGCGTACAGATACGCATTCCACAGAATTTTCTGAACCAGCTACGAGCTGGTACGTATGTACAAAAGCCTATAAAGTTTATAGTATAAACGATGCGTAAAAAAGAGAGCCGGCACACCGAATACGTTCCGTTACGTCACGTCGCGTCTTCCCTCGAGCCGAAAAAAGACGAACGCAGTGTTTCAATGCCTCCTTCTCCTTTCAATACAAGGGAAGACGCTACGTGACAGAATGGAACGGAACGGAACGGAACGTATTCGGTGAACGCAACGTATGAATTTTATTCACGTTTTTCTTTGTATTGTGTCTACTAGTGTCTCCCCTTCGCTTTGAGAGGTTCCGCGTTGGTGCTAATTGAGGCCAGCGTTATCCCCGCGGAGCGCAATTAGCATTCCGTTTATAATTTATAGTTAACGCGGTAGAAGACAGCGAAATAGTTTCTACTCGATTACCCCTCATTGCCGTTCCGTATACGTTACAGTAATGAGAGCCACGGCCAGAGAGTTTGGTACTCGAAAGTACGCGAATATCGCGCCATTTTCGGTTGGAGCGGTAATATCGCGGTACGTCACGTCCGAAAATTATATCGCTTCCCCGCGTTTCTATTCCGCCGTGTGTCTAAAATATGAGTCCAATTTTCCAGTGGATCGTTTGGACAAAGCAAACCGTGATCCACGTTAGCGGGGATGCACAGCTGGAGACGAAAGTACAATCGCGAGCGTTCCCTTTGTAGCCGCGAAACGTTCATTTCGGAAATTCGCAAATTTTGCACCTTTCTAAATTCGCGAACGCATCGTTTATGCGCTCGTTCGTATTCCGAAACAAAGTAAAGGAACTTATCCGCGAATGCACAGCGAGACCTTCCCCCTTATTTACTTCTACGCGGAAACTCGGCGAAATCCTTCCGCGATCCGAGGGGCCAAAGTGTTTTACGGTCTTACGATGCGAGAAAATGTTGCAAAGTTTTCCAATCTCGTAATACCGGAAAAATCCTGGACGAAACAAGATCGTTGAGCACCGACCGAAGTTTAACGCGAATCACCGTAGACCGCAGAGACTTCTCGAGCCACCGATTTCCTTCCCGATGTTTGCTTTTGATTAACGAGCGGCAATTTCGAGATTCGCAAGAAAAACTGTCGGTCTCGTTCGCGTGTATCGAACTACGCGAACCGCGTTAGTTCCAGAAGGTCTCCGCGCATATCTGTACGGAAGCAAACATAAATCAGTGACAATCGTAGAGCATTATAAACGTAAATCAACGTCCAATCGATATTTTTGTACCGAGTCCAGGATAAAAAAAAGAAGGAGGAACGAGTGCCATCGGCATGAAGTTCTCTCACGATTTTGTCTATTTAGCCACGAACGTATTTGTTTATGAGTTTTCACTCGACATTAATCCCTGGCGGGAATTAGGTCCGTTCCTCCAGTGGCCTAATTAAGATTCACTTTAGCGCGAATTAGCGGGACGACAGCGGCAAGTTTCGTAATTGATGACTTAGCCGATTTCGGCGCTCGAAAGTTAAGCCGAAACTCAATCTACGCCTTTAAGTTAAAAGCTCGAGATTCGATCGAGTTCCTTCGAGTTTAATTTTGGATCCTCGTTGCGCGGAGTTACGCACCGCGGGAAATGATTTATACGCGTGTCCCGTGACTTAATTAGCGTCGTGAAAGCGCAAAGGAACGAATAATTTCTCATTTTTTAAGTTTCGCTCGTCGCCCAAATATGGGTGACGCCTGGGTCAGAGCGTTAAACGTTTCTCTCGACAATGAAACTCACGTTTGTGGTAAAACAACAGCAATTGCCCTACATAGTTTAAACGCGAAGCAACTGTGTTAAATATTATCGTTAAAGCCCAAATCGACCATCGGATCTCAGTTTTTCAGGTGTTCTTTTCTCATGGAACGGTAGCGCCGAGTTATCGTTCGTAACAGAGATATGCCGCGAATCTCGGATCAGCCAGCTTTTGGCGTAGGTCGTGTAGTTATAAACGGAGGTAAGGCCATACGTTGTTATCGCGTGTTACACTTTCCCGTTTACGTTCGAGCAAACATATGCCGATAAGACCGCCGTGAATCATATTGTGGTTTTAAGCAAATTTACCAAACGAATTCTCCGCGAGCAAAAGTTGAGAGGAATTTATGTGTCGGTTTACAATCGCGTGGGAGAGTCCGCGGGTACGTTTGTTTCAAACGCGCGCATCAAGTCAATTTGATTACTCCTATGGAGCGATGTTTTCAACTTTGTATACATATATATGTATATCTAACGGAGACCGTTAACTTTCCGAATTCAATTTGAACTGACTGTGGTCTCGTATGTGGAAATTAGAAACATCTTTCGTTTTTTCAACAAGTTTTCGAATGTCAGTTTGGAAGCTCGGTGTGATTCTAAAGGGGAGTGGCGATCTAGTTTTGGACGAGTAAAAATAAGTCTTTATCTTAAATTTTTAAACAAAGAACTATCGGATATATAAATTATAAACTTTAGGAGTTCGTTTAGTGAGCTTCAAAGATTGCGCACAAATTTTTGTAATGCGTGTAGTTGTGATGTGACATGGCATTGACGAGGGTGTCATACAAAAAAAACGCGTATGTCAAGTTGTCACGATATCTCGACTTGGGTAGCTATGGAACAAAAATGGATCGAAAGTGTTATTCGTTGTATCTGTCGCTATCACAGAGAGTTCCCAGAAAAAATGATAAAGGACAAGGAAATGACCGATTGGTTAAAAAGAACGTCGATAAAGTTGACCCTTTTTTATCTGATAGAAAAAATGAACAAAAACTATTGATCCAAAGGCTTTGGCAGAGCTGTCTGTAACGGTGAAACACGTGCTTGAGATCTGTTTCAAATTGTCACAGGTAGAAATCATGTCAGCGTGGTCGAAAAAAAGTTATTTCCAGAAAGACGCGTTTAATGTTGATAGTTTGAGTTCTTGCGTCTTTACCCTGCGCAACGCGATCGACAAATTTCTGTGACATCGTCAGCTGTAGAAATGTTACAACGATTATTGGAGGCAACATCCTCAAGATATTAAACTTTCGAAATCTACAAAAGTTTTTTGACCCGGAAAATTACCCCCCGCCTGTTAATTGTCCTCATTTTTTAGGCGCGGGATTTTTCTTGGATCTAATTACAGGTATGGAAAAAAAAAGAATTTCGTAAATCGAACTTAACGCTATTTCTACCGAAAGTGGCAAAAGACACCTTTTGATGGAAATAGTGTTAAAGGCATTTGTTGGAAAATGTCGAAAAATTTGCATACATTTCGATTCGCGAATCATATCGATCCTATCGTTACGTGACGACACAAGACCAACGTTATCCTTCCTCTCCTTTAAATAAATTCCCCGCGATCCTGCGCAAGTTCCCGTCGAAGTCGTAGACGAGGTTATTCGTGAGAGAGCAAAGAGAAGTCTGCGAATTAAGGGATCTCGTGGTAAGATATATCGAAGCGAAGAAGTTTCGAAATTTATTGCTATCCTTCAAATCTCCATTATGCAAATAAACCGCCCCGTGCTTCGGTTCTCGTGCACCGCAGACGCGAAGTCGATCCTCACCTTTAAGCTTCTCGTAAAGAATCGACGTAAATCCATCATTGAAAGTGATTTTTTTTCTCACTCGCGAAGTTTGCGAGTTATCCCGTGTGTGTCGGAACGATGTCTCGCGCGACGCTGCGCCATCAAAGTCGACGTTAGGTGGAAAAGTTTAATTACTCCCGCTTATAATTCGTGTCGATCGTGGAAAGAAAGAAGCGAAAGTTTCGCGAATGTGTTTCGAGTCAATTTGCGAAATCTTAATGGTAATTGAATTACATCACTCCAAACCGAGTGTCCGTCAATATTTGTACAGTTCGTTTGTGGAATGTATGCTACAAATTTTGAGGATACACCGAGGTTGTGGGCTTATATCAATAAATTATATCTCCCGAGCAACCCCCGTGGAACCTTAAAGTTACCAACTACGTTCTCAAACACTCTGTCTGTGTACAGCGACGATAAATTTGATCATTTATTATTCAACCGAAACAATCGAATACACGTAAATACGGGTTCTTTAACTTTCAACCAGGATCATCGTTTTTCCAACAAAAATTGTTAATCGCCCGAACGATAATTTCACCCGAAATCCCTCGTTGTCCGTGTCGCTACGGATCGTTAAATCCGTTCGAGACGTTGCGTGAATTTATCGTGCCCTTATCAGTGGATACTCGCGAATGGTGTACTATCGTTAAAGCTCTTATCGATGACCGTCGATCGTAAAACAAGCGTCGCTTGAAACCACGTGGGATTAGAGTTAGAAGCCAACCCTCGGTTGTATCTGATCGGACGTGTTTTTCGATTTTAGCGGAAATATTCGACACTGACGAGCGACCTCAGGTGAATTTGGCAACGCTCAGCAAAATTCGAGATCTCCCGCATGGGCAGGAAATAAAGTGATTTATTATACGAGCTAAGACGGTTCGTCAGCGGATAAAATAGAATTTGCTCCGTTAAATGTTTGTAGAATAAAAGGAGAACTCGCGCCGGTGTTCTAACGAGGCTGTATTAAATTATCCCAAAAACTCTGTGTTCGCGCGTATTAAGGATTCCCTTCATTTGCATTTTCGTCCTGCAATTTCCCTAATTTCTTCCCAGTTTCGTACGGCCACCGAAGAGCGGAGATAAAAACAAATAATCTCGCGTGTCGGGAAGCCATAAACTCGCGGATTCCAGCGCCGCTTTATATTAAACCCAAACCTCCTATTCTCATTTCCGTTACGATCTCGCGAGAGTCAAATATGGAGAAAGGAGAATCGTACGAAAGAGAAGGAACGGCTAGATTCGCTTCCCACCGAGAGCAATAAATCGTACCCTTTTTTAATCTGTACGAACGAGATAAACCAGAGAGCGCTATTTCATAACGTCCGTCCCGCGAAGATATTTTCTCCCGAATTTCGATAAGAGCCCGATCGAGTCGAATGTTTGGGGGAAAAAACTGAAAACGGGGTCCGAGCTATATCGTCGAAGTACAAAAGAGAGGGACGAGAGGCGTCCAGCGTGAATGGCACCAGCGTCGGCGGATAAAAAATGTTTATACATGCGTATCCATGATTATGAAAGTGGTCGAATAATAAATGAAAAAATAAAGAAAAATGGGTTCGTCGGTTATTTTGCGTCAGGTTCTTTCAAAGCAAATATTGCGATAAAAGAAAGCATGATTTAGACCGCTTTCATAATCATGGATACATATACAGATATATGGCTTATTGGTTAACGGTATACGGTAACAACAATTAAGTACAGTTACCGTTTATACATAAGTAAAAGAAAAAGAAAAACTCCTGCAGCTTGCGACTCATGTTTAGACTTTAAACCAAATTCAAAAAGTATTGCGACGGTTTCAGAATGGCACTCGTATTTATTAATCTCGCTAAAGGGAACTATTGTAGTTTAACCGAAACGAACTCGCGTTACGGGGTCCATTCGTTAAGCGAGGTTATATCGTGTAACATAATAAATCGAAACTTGATTTCACGGCGAAATAGGATCTTTGGGGGGGATACCAAAAGAAATTCCAAAAGCCCTTATTGTCGGATGACTTATGTATGCCATTCGAGCGGACGAGCTTCGGAGGTGCGACGTGAGTCGCGTACGAAACTTTAGATTTGCCTATCTACCCTCCGTTGAAAAATGGCGACTTCAAACTCGCCTTGTAGGCAGCAATTCCTTTGAAAGATATCGTCCATCGAACGGCATTGAAATTTTTCAACGAATAACGTGTGCCATGGTGCGCTCGAAACTTTCGAGTTTACATACATCCCTGTCGCGACGGGGGTTGCCACTTCTGTTTTATTTGGCCGGGACAACGGGCTCAGACAAGATTATGTAAATTGTGCTCCATAATTTCATACCATTCCTGAATTTTGTAATAAGCAACGTTCGCGAGTGACGCGACGAACTATATTTCCGACAGTTTTCGTATAGTTTCCATTTTTGTTGCCATTAATTAAACCTTTTTGATTATGTTGGATACTCGTTCGATAATATTATTTTTCGAACGTGTGATTTGATTACATGTAGTCTTAAGCTTAATATTTTGACCTCTGAGAACCTTTCGACCCTTCTTATTCAATCCTGAAGCAATCTCGCTGATTTACATATTTTTCCAATGTCCTGTTTTCGTATCGCTATGTTACCACGTCTATCATCCTTATATTCATCCCATGTACCAACATGTTCTTAATTTCCATAATAATTTGTAATACTTTTTGTGCAAAATTAATTTTTCAGCGCGTTAATTATATGCAAAAACATCTTCTAAGTTTTACAATGATTACTTCTATTATACCTGAGAAAAAATTCCTGAAATTTATACATTTTTCGACCTTCTAAACGAGATGCCCCCTTTAATATATTAAAATACACTTTTCAGAGTCAGCGGCTCTATTAAAGATAAAGGAGATCGACCACAATTTAATTAATTTTGATTTTACAGCGGAATCCAGTGGTCGTAAATTAATTTTATACGATTCGACTCGTTCGATAATGAATTAACAACTGGAACGTTGGAACAGGCACGGTAATAAAACACTGTTCGATTTTCTGCAACGTCCCATTATAAGATGGACGCGATCGTAAATGAACGTTTATTCGCTACGAATAAAGGCGCAATGGAAAAATGTTACGCGGTCATTACGTTCGTTACGCCTCGCCGAATGAGTGGAGAAACGTGTAGTTGCTGAGAAAACCAAAGAAAGGCTCATGAATTATGAAAATATCAGCCAGAACCGAAGAACTCTTGGTAACGTTTGCTATTCGGAAGACCGCGCTGTGAGAGATTAGAAGATTTTCGCCCGATGGAATCTTAAAAAAGCACTTTTCCTCTACGTCGAGTGTACTCAACACTGATTTATGTGAATTTTGATGGCGCTCACTATCGAATAACGATTACTAGTACGTTTTAAATATTATTTGCACGTCACACGAACACTTGTGCCTGTATATTGTACGAGTAACCGTATACAGAACCGTGTGAAATGCGAATTTAGAGGGGGTCTACTGTCACGTATAAGGAAAATTGCGAACGTGCATAAATGTTCGGTCCGACTGAAATATTGATTTGACCAATAAGTAATGTCGGATTTTTCCGTGAGAGGCCGTTTCTGCTGTTTTTAAAACGAACGACTATTCGTGACTTATAAAACGCACGGATGGTCCAAAAAATAAGGTGTAACGTGTAATTCAAAAGAAAGTTCATTGTGTTCGGATAAATTTTGTCCCCCTTATTTTGATTTCAGCCCGAGCAATTACAAGTATTTTATTTTCGCAAAATTAAAAATACAGTAGAAACGGTAAACGAGATTCGCGATGTTTGGCGATGTTGATTTTGCATTACCGATGATAAACGTTCTGGCTATAGCGATCGATAACGCTCAAATCACTGGTCCCAATAAAAATAGAGATGTTGAAACGTTTGAAATATCTGCACGGAGCCGTAAGAACCATTTGCATCAACTTGGTATAGTTTTCGTTTTACTATAATATCCGACGTTACTTATTGGCCAACCCAATAGATTTCTGATCAAATATCAAGAGACAAGGTCTTGTCTCGGGCCAAGTACAAGTACTTATGTTTACACAATTCACCAAATGTCCTTTATAAACATACCCATACAGATGAAAAAAAGAAGCACAAAAATTCAAACGCATCGCAAAACAAATGTCACGTTTCGTCCATAATTTTTCTAGTTTCACCGCTTCATCCTTCATTTCGAATACACGCATGAACTCGGTACGCGCGTCCCTCACGAACGCGAATGAAAAATCGAACTCGTTCGAGATAAACGCGAAGCCGTGCCACTCGCGAAACACGGAAAACTGGGGGGAGAAAAAAGAACAAATGAACAGCACTCAGAATAAAAAATATGAACCGTCTCGAGAAATGTTCCGCGGTCGGGATGCGGTAATCCCCGAATCCGAAAACCAGCCGCAATTCCCTCACCTCGTTTGCCCGCCACCGAACGGTATATGGATTTATGCGACAGGGAAGTCGAATTAGCGCCGATACAAAAGCACCCCCGCCGACGGTTAGGGGTCGGAAATGCGAGAAATTCTCATTACGTCGGCGAGACGAAGCGGCACGAGGCCGGCTCGTCATTGATCTTGCGAATTCCGCGAGCTCTCTCCTGTCCTTGGCCGGCCCTAACGCCGAGAATTCTACTTATATTCGACGGACGATTCGAGTGCGAATTTACATGCGAGGTACCGTTACGTGATGCGATTCTCTTCCTCGCGGAGGCGATTTGTGCATAGAATGCAATCCTCCTCCCCCCCCCCCCCCCTTACGCCTCTCCACCTCGCAAGCCCCGCCGTTTTCATCCCCTCCATCTCTCCCCCTCTCCTCTCTCCCACCCTTTTGCGCGGCCGCGATTTCTCTCTGTCCACGAGGAACGGAATTTTCTTCTATTAACGAGAAAATGGGCTTTTCATCGGTACGCGTCGGCGTCAGAGCGAACAATCCCGAATGGCGTCGGGACTGAGGAAAAATGTGTCCTTACCTTCCGTTGATGTTCCTTTCTTCCTTCCTTTTTATCGTGAAATTTATCGCGCGGAATTAAGGAGTTATTTAAAGGAACTCCGGCGCGAGAATAGGCATTTGGCGAATCGGAACACCGGGTTATAGAATAACTTCAATGGGCCGCGGATTCTGTTTAAGCGGAGAGGGTTAATTATAATTATTGAGAACTTTCGGGGGAATGTATTGTGCGGGGTTAGCGGCGCAGCGTTATTATCGGGTCGTCACCACAAATTATTGTTCAGCGCGTGTATCTACGAGTATATCTCGAATATTTCTCTGCGCAACGTTGTATCAAGGGGTTATAACTTATAAGCCAGGACGGCAGGACGCTGAAAGAAGACAAATTTTCACGATTTTTCTTTTTAGATATCGGAAGCATACGTCTGTACAAAAGGTTTTGTATTTGGAACAGTAACATTTAAAGCGCGACACGTCAGTTTTTCGGTAAAAAAACATTTATCAACGAAGAAGTTACAGAATTGTTTATGAAGGCCTTCTTGAAAAACTCCGTTTGCGGTTAGCAACGCAGCGTGCGAAAGTAGGTTACGTGAAACAAAAAAATCGGGCGAATTCCTTTGGTATATTAGCGTATACGCAGTCTTTAATCGAAACTTTATCCGAGGTATTAAGTTGACCCGGTTGATCACGAGCAGCGGATCGTAAAATTTGTCCAACTCCGCGACGCTTTCGTTTTTACGTCTCGGAAAGCGGACGTGGAAGTTTGCGGGTAGCCGCGAGGCTGCAAATTATTACCGCCTCGGGGCGTTCCTTACCCTCATTCGTGAAAAATTACAAAATTACGCGGGAAACACTTTTTCATCAGTTTTAATTCCATCTCGCGGCGTTTAATGTGGCCGCCGGTGAAAAATTTTCCTTTTCATTTCGCCAAAGCGACGCTTCCGTCTGCGCGTTTGAGAGCGTAGGTGTAAAAATATTATGATAATCGCGTGGAAAATCCGCAACGTTAATGCTGTACACATTTATCGTTTTACGCGCTTGAAACAAATATTATTATCGTGGATGATTTTGCAAAAATAATAATAATTTTTACTATTCTAATTTTATTATTAATATTCTTACAGTTGGCGCGCCCTTATTTCAATCTTATTTCTCATCGATGATAAGGTGCAACTCTATCGTTACGACAGGCGTACATGTATACGCGTCCTCTAAATTTTCCTATACCACATTTACCGTTTTGCTAAACTGATCTAGCACAAAATTAATTGTTTCGCGTAACGTAGCAACTGCAATCAGCTGAATATCAGGGATTGTTTAAATTTTCGCGCGTTTTTATTACATACCGTTCAGCCTCGATTTCGGCATTCTCGTACGCACACTCTCTCGTTTATACGAAAAAATTGACACAAATAAACACATTCCTTTGCTGCACACGTAAGCGTTTATTTATGTCAATTTATGAACAGATTCATAATTTTATTCGTTCGCTATTTATCTTCATTACATTTGTACCTTCTTTATAAACGTATCGCGCACCTGTGTAAACGAAATGTGGATCGTAGTCAATGAGCATAACGATGCACAATAACCGGTCGCAGCGGCCGTGCGAGAATGCGCCGCGGTCAAAGGGTTTGAAAAATACTCGTATTCGCAAAATATTAATTTGCACCAAAAGTCTGTGCGCGATGTACAAGTAATGGCTTTGAAAATTAACGGGTAATTAACGAACAGCATTCGCGGATATGCTTCGTCATTAAGACAAGCAAATGTAAACAGAGCGAAGCGAAGAAGGGTTTTAGATAACGAGCTCTATCGGAAATCTATAATTTCCTATCAGAGTAGGATTGGCTGATTTTAATTACAAGGTAAACGTTCTCCGATACTGCCGCTGTTATTTATTGTCACGAACTTTCGATGGAAATGGAATTAATTTAAAACCGTACTGCAACCGTTCCATACTATCCGCACTTTTGTCGAGCTATCTCGGTGATTAAATGCTTTCCGCGTTCTTTTCAAACCGCCATACTTATTGTTGTCGAATCCAGTATTGTTCGACCATTGTAGCCCGTTGTTCTCGATTCTATGGGAATTGTGCGACTTTCACGTTTTCTTCGTTTGTCAAACAATAGAATTAGTCCGTTCGATTGAAACATTTCAACGGGAATGGTTAAAAAATACAATTTTAACGTTGCAGGAGCTAGTAAACGTAGCTGGTATAGTGGTAAAATTACGTTAAAGTTGAACATATATGATCAAATGTGTTAAGTAATATAATAAATAAAAAAAATGTGTTGCGTGTCTTCCAATTTTATTTATAATAAATTAGATCAAATGGAATGAGAAGAGAAGAAATTTAAATAATGCTTATTGCTCGGTACGCATGGACGAAGTTATCGTTATAAAATAATAATTATTATAGCACGTAAATCTTCACGTTTCGGCTCTCGAGTCGAGCCCTCGTCGAAAGGATATTTTCAATGTGATTTTGACATATTTAATTACAATAAGGGGCAACCACGCTTTTCCAAGGATCACGGTGGAAAGATAAATATACGAAATGCCTGAGAGATGAAAATCATGAGTTTGTTGTAATTACTCGCTTCGAATGTTTTATTACTTCACAAGGAACAAGCGGAATGAACGGTTTAACTATAACTATGTTCGACGGCGTTGAATTAACAAAATTAGAGTTTGGTTCTCAGAATACTACTCTAGGCAGTTGTTCCCCGCTTGTTCGCAAACCTGGCTCCAACTTCAGAATTTGCGTATTATATTTTAAACATGACTGTGTTCTCGCGTGCACGAACTTACGTTATACACATCGATTTATACCGTGCATTATAAACTTCGATGAATTTGCGCGAAACTCGTTACGCCGAAGTTGAAAGTGTTCCAAACGCTCGAATAACGGATTTCCAGCATTGTTAAAGAGAAATTCGCCGCGATCAAAGTTTTTCTATAGTCTCGTCGTTGAAACGGCCCGAAAAGTTTACAATGAAAATTTTCTCGATTTCTTTTCCCAAAGTGGAAGGCGAAGGTGCACGACGCGACAATATCAATTTGTCGGAAGCTGGAAAACGATGTCTGGAAAATCTTTCGAGTATACACGGTGTCCGATAAACTTGGTTTTTGAGTTTAATGCACCATTGAAAGTTGATTATTCGATTAATTTCGTCGGTGTTTAAACATCGTTGTTATATTGTACAGTGGACACAAAGATTCGAAAATATTGTTTATATTTGCACGATAAAATAATATTGTGGTTCTTCGAAAAGCTCGCGCATCGGATCGCTCTCGCGTTTTCTGTCGGATGAAAAATTGTCCGATTCTCGAACGTCGAGGTTCAGCGTGTTCGCGGAAAAGAGAAATGTTCCGTAACACGAAAGAAATACAATGAATGCTGTTCCTGCTTGCCGTACCTGAAGTGCGAGTACTCCGCGTAAACGAGTACCGTGACTTTGAATCCGCGCACCGTGGCGAGCAACTAATTCACGAGAAGCGAAACTGTAAAAAAATATGGTTATGTTACGAGTGAGATGTGGCAAATTTTTCCGCGAAGTTTCGTGTGCTTTGCCAGCACAATTGGGGTTCAAAATATACATAGGAAATGTCACTGGGTGGGCGTCAAATTTTCAGCGAGATACAAATGGAAGAAAGGATGAGATTGAAGAGAAATTTATTTTTCAATGAATGTTAACGCTTTTGCCATTGACAATTGTGGATAACGCAGGAAATATGTAAATACAAAATATTCAATTACGCCACAAGAGCATTTTCTCGGAATTTTTTTATGGGATTTTCAATTTCCCATTTCTCACTTGCATCCACAAATATTTCAATACAAATAGAAATGATGAAATAACAATAATAACGGACGAACTAACGGACAACAAACGCAAAAACCAAGCCAGATAAAATCGTGTTATAATAAATAAATAGTAATACAAAAATGGTATATCGCGTTCGAACTCAACGATTATACACTTCATCGTATGCCATTGATACTCGCTGTAAGAACCACCAAAACTTGGCTCGGACTCATGCATACGTAGCTCTTCGTTTGTCCGCGAACGTGCAGATAATCCCTAATCTTACCTTCGCGTTCTTTTAATCTTTGCGAACGAGGGTTATCCGCGTCCTCGACTAGCACGCTAGAACGGTTTTCATCGAAGAATAATGCCGACACCCTGGAGCACAGGCTACGTTTTCAACCTCGGCCTCCCAAGGTCTCGTTCTCCAATGCCGCCCGAGGTGATACAACGTTACCGTCCACACACACCGGCCCACGTATTTCTTTTCTGCCAGTGAACGTCGTAATCGTCGCGGCGACAGCGTTGCTCCTCGTCGCGACGAAATCGAACGTCATTTCGACGGAAAATTCTCCTCCGCTCCACTAGATTCACGTTTCTCGATTATCGATTATGTCCATTACGTTTTTCAAATGTTTCATGGAGATGCCAGCGGTGCGCGTTAATACTTTATTCTCAGAAACATGGAATAAAAAAAAGACAGACCAGCGTCTCAATTAACCCTAATCTCCTCCAACATCGAACAGAGTAAATTACTATTTCTCGAAGTGATTTTTAACCTTGGGAGTACCGTTGAAGCGTTAAATCGATGATGTCCCACACGCGACGGAGCTTAAAGAACGTAAAGGGGTCGAGAGAGAGTGAGAGAGAGAAGGGAAAACGAAATGGTAGAAAGACCAAAATAGAAATTCCAAGATAACGCGTAAAAATTTGTCGGCACGTAAATCTCGTTCCTACGAGCTTCCATTAGCGGCTATTCCTATTGTGTTTCGTGCACCCCCCCTCCCCCGTCCCCCGCCACCCGCCCCTGCCTCGTAACACCCCCGCGCGCGCCCTTACGCCGTTTTCGTCAAAGAACAAAAGTGGCGTACTCGATGAGAGACGGTACTTTTTCCATCGTCGGCATCGCCAGCGCCGCGTACCACAGCCACGGTTAACGTCGGAATAATTGACCCAAATGTACCGCAAAAATAGCGGATCATAAATTACACGGTCGAAACGAGAGTGCACTTGACACGGCCCTGTCGCGACACGGTCGACGCGAGTTAAAGAGACAGACGACGACGACGACGACGCGGGGTAAAAGAGAGTGTGTTTCATTCAAGGTTACCCGTTCTTCCGGCGCGTCCTCATTTCGAGTGGCGACAATCGGGGAAACTCGCGTCGCGAATCACTCGGGAATCCTCAAAGGGTCGAAACCGTGCTAGTGGGTACGGGGACGGTTAGCTCGACCGTGGTGACTCGCGCGCGGAGGTAAATATCATTTAATTGCGCGGAAATACAGTTGTCGTCTTTCGGAACGAAGATATCGCGTGGCAAATAAATCTGCCGGATTCGTATACAGGGACGCGGGGAACTTGTAAAGGATCGGAGAGATCGAGTGATTTTGTAATCACCTGAGCAGATTAAATACTTTGGACGGTACATCTTTTAGGACTATGTTAAGCCTGCTACGAATCCTGTATTTAAAATATTGACGAAGTTATATCTATTTCCGAATATTTTTTTTTTTTTTTAGAAATCCTTTCCGTTGCTCGTTGATCACGGTCCCGAACAACGAATAAAAAGTTTAAAATTTTTGTTTCGGACCAACCCTGTGACCTGAATCACGCCTCGCCATTTGTGCCCGCGGATAACAGTGTTTTACGCCACTGCGTGCAACCGCCATATTTGAAAGAATTTTTTTTTGCACGATTCTTATTGTTCAAGAGTTGTATTTTCAAATGAGAAATGATTTAATACAATTGATCCAGTTCTCCGGCGAACCGCTGCACTTTTTTAAGCCGATTTTCAGGATATAGAAACGTACATGACCCCTTCAGCGAGTGGTACAAAGAAGCGAAGTAAAGTGGGTCGGGTGGTGCGGCTGATAACTCGTTAACTCGTTACGGTACCGTGCCTCGATAGAGTCGAAACTTTAAAAAGCTAAAACCGTCGATAACCGCGCGTACGAAAGTTTCGTACGAGCCCGTCATCGGCAGCAATTAATTTCCTTCAATTCTCGTTGGTTTCAGATCACCGTCAGGAGGGTCGGAATAAAAATGTAGAGCGAGGAGAGCCCCAAGGTTCGACCCGTCGTCCAAAGTAAAGGATCGGAGGGATTGCAATTCGTGGGGAAAGAGAAGTTGGTCGCTCGTTGTCGCGATCGCGGTATCGGCAATTACGCTGGCAAACGTCCCGGGGGACAAGAAACTTGGCAAGAGGCAACGCCCTTTCCCAAACGAAGATGAAGGCCAGCCCGATACGTCCGCCCGTTGGCACGTCCGTGACCTAAGGTCACCCTCTCGAATCTCTTCCGGTCGAAGAGAAGGAGAAGGAGGAGGAGGAGGAGGAGGAGGAGGAGGTGGTGGAGGAGGAGGAGGAGGACAGAAGAGGGCCAAGGGAACCAGGAAGGGGGCTAGGTCGTAGGCCCAGTGCCGGCGGCCGAGGTAGGCTGAGCGAAGCATGACTACGATCACGACGACGCCTGTGCCGACGGAGGTCTCCTCGGTCGACGTGACGTCCCTGTTAGACGTTACATCGACCGAGGAAAATCCGTTCGTCAATAGTACCAATTCCAACGACATCGAATGGCCGGACTTACCGTTAGCCATTCTGAAGGGCTCGATCCTCGGCTCCATCATCGTCACCGCTGTCTTCGGCAATCTCCTCGTGATGGTATCCGTGATGCGTCACAGGAAGCTGCGCATCATAACCAACTACTTCGTAGTCTCGCTGGCGCTCGCGGACATGCTCGTCGCGATGTTCGCCATGACGTTTAACCTTAGCGTCCAGATGACCGGTAGATGGCTCTTCGGTTATTTCATGTGCGACGTTTGGAACTCCCTGGACGTGTACTTCAGCACCAGTTCGATATTACATCTGATGTGCATCTCCGTCGATAGGTATTACGCGATCGTCAGGCCCCTCAAGTATCCTATTAACATGACCAAGAGGGTGGCGGTTTACATGTTGCTCGCCTGCTGGCTCTCGCCAGCCATCATTTCTTTCGTGCCGATTTTCAACGGATGGTACACAACCGACGAGAACATTGTGCACAGGCACAATCATCCCGAGCTATGCGAGTTCAAAGTGAACAAGATCTACGCGATACTATCGTCCAGTATCTCTTTCTGGATACCATGTACCATAATGACGCTGACGTACCTGTCGATATTCAGGGAGGCAAATCGGCAGGAGAAGCAGATGCACAATAGGATGGGTAACGTGATGTTGCTCAGTCACAGGCCGAGCAAGGATCTCAATAATTTGAACGGTGAGCTGAACAGCGGCGGTTCCTCGAAGACGCTTACCTTGAACGAGATCAACACGGATCACTTGCACACACCTACGAAGGACAAGAACATAATGAAAATGAAGAGGGAACACAAAGCGGCGAGGACGTTAGGGATCATCATGGGCACCTTCATAATATGCTGGCTGCCGTTCTTCCTTTGGTGCGTCTCGTTCTTGCCACTTACTTTTTTTTTCGGGGAAGAGTCTCTTTAAGAGAGAAGGACACGCGTGTTCTAGTAGTTCCGAATTCGCGACAAAAATATTCTCTTTCACTTCGAAATTGCAACAATCCTATTTATTTTCCCTCGATTTCGATGTCCAATATTAGGGACGTATCAAAGTTAGAATCTCTACGTCCGTTGGATACTGGTCGACGATTTTTGAACCGCGAACGCGCAGCTTTTAATTACACGTAGAGAGCAAAGCAAATGACGGAATCTACAATTACTTTAATACGCTCTTCTCACCACCAGGTACGTAAGCACGAGTCTCTGCGGCGAGGCTTGCCCCTGTCCGGATATCGTGATAGCGCTTCTATTCTGGATCGGATACACGAATTCAGCCCTGAACCCACTGATCTACGCGTACTTCAATCGTGATTTCCGAGAAGCCTTCAAGAATACCTTGCAGTGCGCTTTCTGCTCGCTCTGCAGACGCGAGCCGTCCGACCTCGAGGCGCTCGACTTCCGTCGGCCGTCCCTAAGGTACGATCTGGTCTGACACGTCGAGGTACGCACTACATTCTATCGCTTCTCCTTTGTTTCCCACGTTTTACCGTCGACAGCCTCCGCGTGCTTTATTCTCGTACTAACAAGCTGGCACGACGCGACAACGGGATCGCCGATCGGACTATTGGTATTTCGTTCGACGCGCGGAAAATGAGTGCCGACGATACATTGCACCGCACTATCGTTTTCTGATCTACCGGCTTCTCTTGAATCGGCTGATCAATCGGTTCGTGAGAACGGTGGCGCAAGGTAGAATCGCGTAGAGGAGATCTGTTCAATCCGGGGCCCAGCGTCGCACAGTACAACTTTAGGCGGACAAATTTGTTTGTTTTTCATATTGTGCTTTTAATGGTGGGTATTGAAGGACCACTCGAAGCGTACAAACTTTCGGTATCGGACCTGATCCGACTCGAACCATGGCCTCGGGTATCTGCGGATCCCTAATAAGTACCAATGTCGTAAAAAAATGAGTGTACTTTGGGAACCGATACTCGTCGCTTTCAAGAGTAATACCGAAGATGCTGTACTTCCGCGCGTGTAGCTCCGGGCATTTCAGTCTCGTTAAAACGTTTTATATTATCCGTTGCCCGATATACTATCGTAGACAAACGTACCAGGATAATCGATAACCACAAATGTAGTAATCTCAATTTATAGCGACGTCGCGCGTGGTTACATTGCGCGAAAACGTTTTTCAGTTGCTAATTGCTCTTTTAATGTTGCGATAAATCAATTGGATCGATCGGAATTGCGCGCGGGGTATGATTAAATATTAACACAGTGATTTAACGAGCGTCGATGCGTGACACAGTGGTCGGCGATCGTTCATCGAAGTGGGCCACGGAGAAAGAAAATTAAATAATCATCGTAAAGAGAACAGATTATACTGTTCATTATTACGTAGAAAGTTTATTGTCGAAGTACGAGAATAAAGCGCATTTGCCTCTGTTCTGTTTAGTATAAATTCGATGGAGTTACTTTTAAAGTAAATTCAAAATTTTCTATCCCCGGAAACATCGTGTACCTAATGAAATCAGAACACTTTTAATATCCTTTGTTTGCGAGTCTTATTACGTTTTTTTTTCTAGGCACGCGCTGCTTTAAGTACCTTTTCTTTTCTCTGCTAGGGTAATAGCGTTGCATAAAAAAAACTCGTTCGACGTTGGAACGGTATTCTCATAAACCAGGTAGCCGGTAATAAACAAAAATGAAGCGTATTTCGTTTTCCTGCATGAGATTATAACTCTCGACAGTGGTGCGTTTTTTTTGTACGTAGTATCGCCGAAACAAAGTGTAGTACCCTAACAACAATTTCAATATTTTTTAATAACTAAAATTTCATATTGAATATCGTTCCAAAAAGTAATATCTGTTCGCTCGAAAGATATTACTTTTCACTCGACGTCGATATTATTTAAGTTTCATTCGGTATTTCTTTTCGCACAAACATGCCGTTTGGACCGTGGCTTTCAGGATTTTTATCATCCGTTAGAAATAAAAGCATTTACAAAATTACCGTACGATCTCGCGATGGAGGCTGAAAAACGCAAGTTCAATTTATTCGTTGGAGCGTAATTAAGATCTTTCGGCGAAAAACATTCTAAGTACGCGCGTAACGTAATCCTCGATTCTATCCGTGTAGCGTACTCGCCGTAGAAAGCGATTTTGCGAAATTGCGTATTTATCATAATATAATTAATGAGCCCCGAAATACAAATCCGCTTTTGTTCCGACATATACGGATGCGCGCGCTGTATGCATGCGACGTTGTTACTTTTCATGCCAATTATGCTGCTTCCATGTTACATCGCGTACACGCTATAGATCAGGCCTGGCCTGTCTAACCCCTGCACGCCGTGCAGGTGCGTACAGGCTTGAGCCGTCAGCCCACTCTCGGCTTACCCCCCCGTGGCTTCCGGTGCGTGTGCAAGAGTGAGACAGGTATAGCGCTGTTCTTCTTTACGTTCACATCGACGTGCGGGTGGGGGTACCGAAACCGCGTGAGGAGAGTGCGTTTCCCCTCTGTTAGGCAGGCCTGCTATAGATTATCCATGCTCACTCTCTCTAATATACAGGTTACAGGGTGGTCCACTTAAACAGGAGGATTCACATTCTTGATTTAACCTTTAGAGTTCGGAGCGGAAGACTGAGTCCTTAAAATATGGTTCTTTTTTCCTAATAACTTAAATAAGTTTTTCCTAATATTTTTCTTTTAGGTAGTTCTTTTTCTGTAAATTTAATATATGTACATACCTATTTTGTTAAGAAATCAAAACTTAGAAATAACGTTAAATGGCAGACTGTTTCTATTGAATTCGTGGACATACATATTTCAAATTTATTTAAATAATATAATATAAGTCTATATAACATTGAACTACCAGAAAATGTATATTACAAACAGTTTTCATGACCTTTTAGCGGGGCGATCTTGGTGATCTTACTCCATCGCGTACGTTCAAAAACAGGCTCCACACTTGTAACGATTAAAGAAAAATGAACGGCATAAGATTTTCTCGCAAAACCGTGTAAGACGAGATTGTTCGTTTTCTGAAAAAAATCAAAATCCGTTGAGATGTTTAAGATGCTTTGAGTTAAGTGGACTGCCCTGTGTAACTAGCGAGTGTACAATGCTCAGAGACAAACAAAGACAGAGATATCAACGATTACACGGACACGATATTCGGGGCAATAGCGCTTAAAAACTTTAATGCTACTTGAATCCTTGGCAGAGGAGAACGCGATAAAATGGAACGATTAGGGGCGAAGGAGTAAAAAGCAAAAGGCATTATTTTTAATTTCCCGAGAAAAAAGTAGGTCAAGTCAAGTGCCGGATGTCCAAGTTTTTCATACAAATGTGGGTATAACTTAGAAAACGTGTACCTCTCTCTTTTCTCAAGATGGCCCCTTTCGAGTGGAAAGTTCAACTTTTTCAAACGTTTAAAATCTGGACGCAAATTTCTCCATCGCCACAAATTTTATACGATGAATAACTCTACTTGCTATTTTTAATTTATCGTATTGTCTCATTCACAAATAAATTATACCGCGAATGTCTGCCGCTCTTTTCGTATTAAATTGATTTTTGGTCCATGTTTTTAGCGGTTTCATCGTAACACTTATATTATGACTCCATATAATCGTAATCGTCCAAATGTTCTCGCGGATACGTCTCGCGAAAATGTACGTTTAAATTAATTCTCCGTTTACCGAGGTACCTCGTAAACCTTTTCTGAAAATTAAATTTTTCTTCTTGCCCACGTATTCCATGGACATTCGTCACTACCTTACCCACGTATTTGTGACGTTTCTAGCGGAAACTAAATCGATAATAAAATTTATACAAATACACGTACACAACGCAACTACATATATTAGATTTGAATGCTTCTAATATTTCGTACGTCACATCTAAAGCAACGTACATTCGACTTAACAAACGCGCTATATACTCATTCGTTAGAATACTATCGCAATACGTAAGTCGACTTGCATAAACCGATAAAATCCTTCGTTATTATATTTACTGCCCGTTTGATGAATTATTCAAAATTAATCAAAAGTGAAAGTATTGTCAAGAGATTAAGAATCTGATCGTAATCGTTAAAACTGTTTGCAATCGTAATATTAACGAAATTGAAATCAATAGAAAAAATGAACATTCGATAGTTCAATCGTATTTCTAACGATCAACAGGTCGCTCCTCATTTCTCCAACGACCGTGACTTGCGAAAGTATTCTCGCGCGATCTAACCAGCGCGATCTTCCAGTACTCGTAAACTCACCAATCTTACCCGACACTTTGGAGACAAGAGCGAAGGAAAAAATTGCGTTAGTAGCACTCTCTGTCTTCTCTTTTTCCAGGTACGACGATCGCACTAAGAGTATATACTCGGAGACGTACATCAAGCACATCGACCGACGAAGATCGAGCGAATTTGGTAGCAGTCTTTGAGACGACAGCAAAGTTAGATCATAAGCGCATACGAAAACAGACACGCACACACACACACACACACACACACACACACACACACACACACAGGCACAGACAGACACAGCCACGCGTCGACATTCGCATGAATTTTGCGGGCATCGCCGGCGCAATGACGTCGACGCGAAATCATAAGTACATGTACGTGTAGCCCTCCTCCCAGAGACTCTCAGTCGTATTGCCAAAAACTCAGTAAGACTCGCCGTGTTTCTCACGTTCTCTACGTATGTATATAGCGGATGCGTAAGCATGTAATTAACGTCGTTTCGCGCAACTCATTTATCGGTAAATAACATACACGCGCGCGCGCATACACACACACACACACAGGTACACGCCCATATAAACGTACATAGATCATGTCGTATTGCCAAAGTTAGATGTCTAAGTAAGCTTCCGTAAAGAAATGGGACGCGTTTCACGGCAGGATCGATCGATCATCTTCCATGCGAGCAGAGCCATCGGGATCGACTTACGCACGAAGTAACTGGGACCTCGAAGACTATCAAGGAACGAAGCGGAGAGAAATCGAAATCATTCTCTTGGATCTCTACCGGAAGAAAAGCCTTCGAGAGAGATTATTTCGTTGGGACGATCTTTTCTTTTTCTAATGTATCGTAATTTTGCTTTGATAACTGCAATCACTCGGGCGCCTGCGATTTTCAGTTTTCGACGGTACAACGTTAATTATTTCTCACCTGGGTTTTGCGTGCTGTTGAGTGGCCGAAGTGCATTGCGATAACCGCCACGTCACATTGGCGCGATGGTTTATCAAGGCTGGGGATAAATAAATGGATCCAGGATGTTGGAGATATTCGATCGATTATCGCTGCTAACTCATTCGTTTTTAGCCGATATACCGATATATTTTTACGCGAATTAAGCTCGCTATGGGAAATTGGCGTTCAGGGGCAAGATTAGGGATGTAAAGGTAAGAGCGTGTCGCGCGTTACTTGTATGCGCGGTGAAAGTTTTTGTATTTACGTTCGATTGGCGGCTCAGAGTATGAAAGTATTGGTAATTGTACGGATCTAGATAGTTAAGAGGATCGATAATCTTATATCGTGGGATGCAATAAAGAAGTATATAGATGTGGTCGTTATCCACGCTGATTATTTTTGGCTCGTGATAATCTAAGTTAATTCGTGCACATATTTATCTAATTATCGGACGGCCATTATTGGGACCGTGATATTTATTATCGTTCGATGCGCGATTATTCGACGTGTACGTATCATTCGATCCGAGGATACGCGCTTTCCAGTGAGGGATCTCTTTAATCGTGAGCCAAGTCGCGCAGAAAACGTTGTTGTTGTTGTTTGAATAGTATTTAAAATTAGAGAGAATCGTTTATTATTTATTAGCGAAAGAATGTTTATTTTACAGTTGCGTTTTTGGTGAGAGATTATCAATTTATGAGTATCGGCAGATCGGCCGCGGTGGTATTGAAAAAATTGACAGGATTCGTGGAACTGGGCGCTCCGTCAACGAAACGTTGAAGAAGCTCAGAATTTCATTGACTAGTTCGATTAAAAGATTGCAATTTACTATTGATATTGGTTGTTAGTGAATCGGCTTGCATATTAAAAAGAAAGCTGCGTGTCCCGACTCACGAGTTCCTTCCTTTTGGTTGAACTGCAGTTGTCTTCCTTTCGCGCGAAGAAACTCACGCAAAACAATATTTCTGTTAAAAGAAACGCGATTTGAAATAGAATACAAAGGAAAACATCCAATTAATAAATGGCGTGCGCGCATATTTCCTGTATATCTAATTATTCGGTCAATTTCGGAATCTGGTTTCTACCTTACGTTCAATAATAGTAATTTTTCGTAAAGCTCAATGACTTATAGATCGTTAATACTCGAATAATTTCGGTTAAATTTCAATACTCTTGTCCTTCTTTGGATTTGGTCGACGAAGATCGACGAGTACGAGTATGGCAGTGACGCGAAAGAAAACAATCATCAACGGCCTAATTTTGATCAACCGTTTGCCCTATAAATCCGAGTTTCGTTTCACCGTTCCCTCGAGTAACGCTTAACGCGAACGCAGGCAGAGTATTGATTTGCGGCTTCGAGAACTTTGAAACCCTAGTTTAGATTCTAGTCATACGCGTGAAAAATCAATAACAATGGAATCCCTTTAATTATCGGACCTTTGTTTTTCCGCGAGTCGTGCCGTTTATTACGAATTGTTGAGATATCAGATTTGAATGTTACGAGTGATGAGTGCAGCGTTGATGTTAATTATAATACAGGGTGATTTTATTCAAGCTTACCAGTTGCGCTCATTGTTAGTCGATCGTCGTGAAGTTTTAACGGCGTACGGGCAAAGGTAGAAAAAGAAAACAATGATATCGAGTAAATTTGTGTTTCGTTTCCGGGAAAATATAATAACTGACCATTGTTTTATCAGCGTTCACGTTACGTGCAACCGATCGATTTTTAACCGTACGCTATGTACGTGCGTGTATTACGTATGACCTTTATTCCTCTTTATTTTATCCCAACCTAGGCAAGATATAGATTTATATGGAAGCATTTCCTTTTATCGTTGTCCCATCGCTGGTTCAACTTCACGGTTATCGATTAATACGAAGTTGAGTTATAGGCAAAAGATCGCCCGTGCCGATACACGAACGTAATTAATCGTTTAATGTAATGCATTTCTGCGCGATGCGAAGTACAATGTACATACGTGCGGTATCATTTTAATCTCAATTACCGCAACGATTAATCGAGGTCGACCGATGGCGCGAATTGTGCGAAGCACCGAAAAAAGAAAGTGTTCAAAAGACGGTGTTACCGACAGCGCTTCTCATATAATACGTAAGTTTCGGCTCGGGAGGTATATACCTGTGTGTAACGATGATCACGGATGAGCGGTATCAAGGGATATTCCCTCGAATGAGAGCGATTAAAGCAATTGCTAAGAGGCAAAAAATTCTCGATCGATCCTCGCGAGAGAGCAGCGTAATGTACGTTACGTCGAGAAGGGCGCGCGTGTTAACAAAAAACGTTCGAATTGATCGCCCCTAACTTTTGCATTCTAATCGTAAGACATATATCATTCGGAGCCGAGGTACAATCGATCATTTTCTGCATTGCTCATGGCGATCGTGTACCACTGGGGTGTCTCGTGCTCCGCGACTCTCATTAAGTATTCTATATTTCGGAGTCTGATCGATACGGAAGACGTTTTTCCCCCCAACCGTCGGCGGACGATTGCATTGGTACGATCGTGAAACGACGACGAGCCACCGAAAATTCTTCGCATTCGTCGGGCGCGTATGTCCATGAATTTTGTTATCGATGCAACGCTCGCACGGAGACGACGAGGAAAGATATGTTCTTCGATTGGAGGAAGGAACAGAACTGATAAAAAACCCATGCAATAATGTCATTGCGTTAAGAGATTTATTAGATAAGATATATTATGCGAAGCCTCGCAAAGATGTAGTGCACAAGTTTCACGATTAAGTTAGATTTTATTGTATTTATTCTTTCGTACAGAGTATATTTTATGTTTAATTTTAACTTACGGTAATATTCGTAACGCGTTTAATTCACGACATTTATTTTATTAACTCTCTCGTTTAACGAGAGAGGGAGGGAGAGAGAGTGTGTGTGGGGGGGGGGGGGTACTTGCAATCGAGAAGCGTAGTTTCGATCAATGTGCAGATTTTTATTTATGACATTAGACCTCTCTTGATTTGTTTTTTTTTATTTAACGCAACTTACCGTTTCTCTGTGATAGAGATATAGGAGATTCGTCGTGTATTAAAATTCGCCACTGTGTAAATATAGTTTGTAAATATGCGCATCATTTCTTACAGTGTACCCAAGTGGTTAGTTGTGCAATAATTACATTAAACGGTGTTTCTTCCGATCTCCGTATTCGATTTGTTAGTTAAAACTGTAGTCTGCGTATTAACAATCAGATGCGAGATGAATTAAATCTAGAATACGTAAACTGTAGGTGGCAGTGTACAAGAGCAACGCGAAGTTGAGAAAAATCGATATTCGTTCGTCTTCGAAAACGTCATGAATGAAACTATCATTGGGAAAAGCATACCATCCGTAAATACATTACAGAGATTTTTAATGTACACACATCGATTAAAAAGAAAGCCACGTGATCAAGAATATGTCTATCAAAGTCAACGTCAAAATTATTCCTCGTCCAAAGATAAAAAACATTTTCGATAATACCAAATCCCAAATTTTTCCACCTACTTTCCGTACGGAAGAGAATCGAACGAGACCCTCGTTCATTTCTATGCCATTGTAATTGTCTTTTTCCTCGTCGAAACGTACTAAACTCCAATCTTTACCCGGCTTCCTGTTCGAGTGCAAAAATGATACGTTCGAGCGGCACCGTCGACTTTTCAGACATATCAGCGCAGTAAGTAACGTGCAATTTTGATATCGAGAAACACTGCAACGAGTATAACTTACGTTCGATTGATTTGAGCGAGTGCTCCGGACGTCACGAGCGAAGTTCGTTCGATAAGCCCATAAACGTGAAGCGCCGATGCGTTTTACGGGCTCTTTACGATTGTACGTTCATGTTCGTTACGGCATGTCATCCCGAAGTAGGAGTACCAATTAGCAGGTGCGTAAATCTGCTTGGGAAGTACTAACAGTCGTTGCTAAATTAAAATGTGTCGAAGACAAGGTATTAGAGTTCCAGGTAAAGAGCAGAAAAATGCAGCACTATTCCGAAATTCGATTATGCAAAAACAAGTTCCATCCGATTAATTTCGATAATCGACGTTGTACTCTACTTTATTTCTGCATGAGTAACCTTTAGTTTACGTCGTATCTGTTTGTAACAATTTTTAAAATTGGCCAAGGTTTGACTTACTTCGAATAAAAATTTGTTCACGAGAATCGTTATATTAGATCTTGTTTTATGTAATCGTTTTTCATTTTACCGCCAGTGTTATCATTTCATTTCGGACGGCCTAAAAATTCCGGGGTTTTACGCGACAATTGTTTGAGCAATCAATGAAAACGTAAAGCGAGCTACCCGTAATGGCGAGCGTGACTGAAAAACCCATGTCATTGATGGAGGTTTAAAACAACATTCCGTTTGCGATTGTGTACAAAAAGAGAGAGAGAAAGAGGCACAATGGTGGAGAACCTCGTTCACAAAGCTTTTTAATTACTCTCAACCCACCATTATCTCCGATTAAACTGTCGTTCGATCATATTTAAAATCTATGCCGCGAACGTATCAATTTCTGTACAGATCCGAAGAAACAGTACACTTAGGGGGAAAATAAAACTAGAAATACGAACAAGACATAAGTATAGTGTTGTAGTCGACGTATATAAGAAACTTCAATTATCACTATTGTTGTTACATTACTCGTAGCGGGAAAACTTACCGGACTTGTTGGGCAGTACAATCAAAATCTGAGAGTTTTCGCAAATAATACAGATCCTAGCTAGTAAACATCGTATTACGTGTACCGTAAGCGTGCGTTCAGCTGGATTTAAAAAGCAAACAATTCAGCCGGAAGAAAAAGGTAATATTCATCCTACTATGTATCTGATCCTAGCTACGCATCGTATACTCGCTTTGCTGTGTAAATTAATCGAATGGCGCAAGTGTCGATGTGCGGGATTAATCGAAAATAAATAATAAATTGTACGCACAAGATAACGGCAGTTTGTGGAGAGAATGAAACTTCGTGTGTCGAGTGTGCAGTAACCTGTGGTTAATTAGATTTTAGTTTTATACGTGGTCGCATCTTAAATCGATTTTAATTGAATTTCATGGAATCTGTGATATCGCTATGATTTGACGAGTTACCTTAAAGCTGTGACCAGCGAAGATATTTTCCATTGGTGTTTGTCCATCTATGTTATTTACGAAATTTATAATAAACTCGCCCCTCATGCAGAAACGTTTTGCACGTATCTAGATCGTACTTTTCCGTTATTGATCGATGATATTAATTCATTTTATTGTACGCTTAAAATCCCGCAGTTTTTCTCACAACGCATTCGCGTTAACGCGCGAGCGTAGATAAAGTTACGCGACACTTGTGTCGCGCGTAGAATGAACCAAGGCAACGTAATTCAATAAAGCGTCCCGATCAGTTGTAACGTAAACAAATCCAAAACTGACCAAATAATTCTTTCGCGAATGCAACGGCGAAGGAAAATTTACGGGCAGCGCCACGCAACTTGGTATAATCGTGATTAATGACGAGAAACTGAATTCGCTGAATCTTGGAACGTTTCCGCGAAACATCCATACTTTTGTAATAGTAATTAATCGACAAGCGTTATTAAACAACCCGTTCAAATGCTCTCTACGAATCGTAATCGCACACGCGAGAAAAGTCAGTTCCTTCGCTGTTCGTTTCAGCTACATTAACGTTCGCTTAATTAACACCACGGCTCTCCAAAAATACCCACGTGAAGCTTCCTCGTCTGAACTCAACCCCATGCTAATAATTTAAGGTCCCGTGTAACTGTATATTTTGTAATTAATTTTGAAGCGATTTAAACGGTTTAATCGTCTAAGTGACGCTTGCCGAGTAATATCGTGGAAAATCGAAGGGCGTCTCTATGTCGTACGGTAAGACCTCGGTTAACGTAGTTAATGCGTACCATTAATTAAGTTACAAGCCACGTTAATTAAAGCTTTCCTTTACCGACGCTTGGACAAGTAAATTAAAGAATGTCACCCGATAACTTAACTTTCGTCTACCCAAGTTGAGATGCACAAATTAAATATTACCAGAAAATGTAACTGTTCGTAATTGTCTTTGCATAAAGATCAAGGACACAAGTAAGGAAAGGGCATAAGAGTTATACAAACCTTAAAACCTTACGTAAACTGAACGAATAAATATTCTTAATTACAATTCTGCTTTTGAATTGATCAAAAATGGAATTCGCGTGTATCGCATTAACGATCTCAATCGGAGTGGATATACATTTTATTTGCGTTACACGTTCATCCGTTAACCGATTACTACGTTAACCCACGGTTTTGCGTAAACGAACGTCGAGGGAGACGTCGTATCACCGTTCAATTGAAATCACTCGATAGAAATACTCGCGTGGTTCCCGACGAGAGAGAATAGATTACGTGTCCCTAATTCTTAGTGGGTACTATGTATGAAGAGAGCAATGCCTTAGCGCGGAAGGCCCCCCCCCCCCTCCCCACCGATACGGATAACTGTCTTAGCTAATTAATCGTGCGGATAATTAGAGCTATCGCGCCGATCTAACGTACCACGCGACGGGATAGCGATTCGAAAAGCTGGTGCGGGCGAAATTCGGGAATTAAAGTAACGCGCGTGACGTATCTTTGAATTCGTGCGAAGCACGAATCATTACGCGGTAATGCGCGGACGGTATCTAGATAGAATAATTATAAATCGCATAACAACGGTAAAAGAAAACCGTTTGTAAATCACGATTTACGATTATTCGCATTCTTTATTGGTGTTCAATCGAGTATTCTGCTTTTCCTTTGTTTCCTGAATCGGCTTTGTTCTAATTTCTAATCGTGCGATAGGGTAACGAGATTCATTCCTAGTCAAACCTGAAAACTGTGAATGATCGCGCGTGAATATAGAAGAAACCGAAGTAATCGAATGATGTCGAAGCATTTCGCGATGCTTATCGGACGGACATGAATAAAAAATTCACCATCGGGCGAAAAACATTGGACGTATCTATGATAATGCGTATGTACTTCCCTCCCGTCATTCTACTTTTCTGTCGGCTCGCACGAAAATATATACATATATGTGCATACATAGGTTCAGCGTTGGAGGAATATCAAGATTCTTCTCCTATTTCTCTTTCTCTCCGTCCCCCACCCCCCTCTCCCTGTTCCCACCCGTTTCTCGGTACCATTCTTTATCTATTTATCTGTCTATCCGAGATGGAGAGAGATAGTTTACGAGCGCGGGGAAGGTTTAGTAAGCTGACCACGAAAAATAGGTTCACGGTCCTATTACACCGCGCGGAAACAGAATGCTTCTATTTGCGATCGTATCCTGGATATCAGATGGGAATTGCATAAAGGAAAAACATTCCTTTTTCCGACGACCGTAAAAAGGAATGAAAATGCTTTTATTGTACGAGCAAAACATTTTCGTTACGAGAGAAGAAAAGTGCGCAAGCTTTTCTTCTATTAATTAATTAATGATTCATCGCTTAATAGACGCTCGATCTAGCAGAGGCGTTACGTCGTTTCCATCGGTGACGTTATCAAAATGTCGCGATCCTATTTGCAATTGTAAGCGAACCGAAAGAATCCATTAACCGACCGATCGTACTATTAAATTTACTCCGATAATTAGCCGGCGGGTATAATTTTAAATTGTTGTCGCGATCCTTTGATACCGTGCGTCACGTTATCTCGTCCCGCGCGCAACTGTTTTTCGTGTCTCTTTACCGGCGCGCATCTGTTTAGGAAAGGGAAGAAGAAACAAACGAACATAATAGTAATTTAACGTAACGCGTAATATACATAGACAATCAAAGGCGCGTCATAGATGATCGTGAAGCGCGAGCGCATTAATAGGAATTTCGCCTGCATCATCGTTTGGTGTCATACACACGACTTGTACGTACTATGTTAACGATAACAATAATAATATTAATATTAATAACGATAATGTTAAAAGTAATTGTAACTATTACCGCATATTACGCAATAAACGAGGACTAATCGAGGTAAAAAAGTAATGAATGTCTTGTAAATAGTAAGCGTATAAATTGTCATTGTATAGCGATCACGATATAGTAGCCGAGTATGCGATTGTATTTCAAATGTCCACTATTTCTTTTTGTTATGAATTATTTAATGAAGATCGGTCGAAATAAAGATTGTTTTTTGGAGCGCGCATACGTTTACTTGCCCTTCTTCCTGCAGCGGAGAGAATTTCGTAAAACATTGCTCACTGTAATCACCATTGTGCTCAAATGGTTTTGATAACTTGAGTCCCATCTGATTTCTTCTATCGAAGAACTTTTTACGTCACGCAAAACTTTTAAGCGTCAAACGCAATACCTAGAGAAGCCTTCAAGGGTTAGATAAAAGAAATATTGAAAATCTCACGATTGGCGTAAACCGTCGACACAAACCTGCGTAAGAAAAATCGGTGGTTGCTAAAATTAATCAATCACGTTAATTTGAAGAAGTGCATTACGAACCTAAAGTTTCGTGCAAATACAACCAACGATATTAATAAATGTACCACCCGCAACGCGTAACGGTGACGCTATTGGAATTAGAGTTGAGAAAAATGGTCAGACCAATGGTAAACCGAAAAAGTCAATAATTCTTAGCTCTACGGACCGGTACCATTTTAATTCTGTTCACGTATCTTTTTCTTTTTTTATTTCACCCTCGCTCGAATATATTTTCCGCGGTATCGATCGCGCTTCAAACGCTAAAACGGATGTATTATCCGGACGTTACGCAATTCGAAACGTAAGAAATGCCATCCGCTTCCGCCGAATACATACTTCGCGAACAATAGCAATTAGTCGTACCATCCTCGAGAGGCTAATTCGTCATACGAAACGTTTAATGAAATTCCTAAATACAAGGGTGAAACGGCATGGTCCTGGCGTAGCCGTTGCGCATTGCAGCAACCAACCCCACTACAGACACGACTCCGAAGCTACGTGTACCTAATGCAGCAGCTGGTATGCAATGTATACAGCACAGTGGCTCGTTACAATTCTACGAACAGCTCTGTCCTCTTTCCAAGATGCGTCTCTGAAAATTGTTCCTTACACCGTGATTCATTTTAAACGACCCATCGAAATATCTTCAATGGGTTTAGGGGTACGATAGAAAAGGGCAGATACACGACGTGGTAAAACTGTCGAAGAGGCGCGAGCGGTCCAATTTTTTAGCGACTTACTCTATTTGGCGTATCTCGAGTAGCCGTGCACGAATTTAGTTTGACAAGTCCGCGTAACTGTAACTTCGTCAGAGTTCCTCAGACACGAGCCGTTAAAGTCGACGAAATTATGCATTAGGGTACCCTTGTATCGCGCCCACGGCACTGGCACTGTACGATGCGCATGGGCAAGGTCTGACAATGAGCTTCGAAGCGCGAGAGTACAAATATATGTAATAAACCTCGTATACGCGAAACGTGACGGATGGAGGTCTTCGTAATCTCCTGGAATCGATCAAAAACTATCGCTATACGCAGTGACAGCTTTATTTCTCATTTTACGGTTAACACGCGACGTACGGATACATTTGTATACGCGCGTAACACAAACTGGTGTGTTTACGAAAAGTACGAAGCGTGTTTAGATTTACTCAATTCGTTGAGATCATTTGAAATTTCTCAATGTATCGTAATACGCGTAACACGATGTGTAATAGTTCCTGAAGCAACTTGAGTGTTGTATAAAAACACACTTAAAAAATTGGGTAAATTGAGCGAACACACTTGAGCGTTCTATAAAACTCAACAAATTGTTTGAATTGAGCATGCACGCTTGAGCGATTTATAAAATAACGCAGGAGCGTGCTTACTCAATTTACAGAACTTTTTGAGTTTCTCAATATAGTTCTCAATTAAGTTTGTTTAGAATACAATGAGTGCAAGTATCGATAATGCTTGTCGTATACTTCGAAATATAGTTTCAACCTTGGCGCGTTAATCGTACCGGAGAACAACTGAGATCAACTAGCGTGTTAAGCGCAGTGGTCAGTGCCGTACGCGTAATACGACTGCGCCCTGACCAGCCATTTCGTCGACTTTAAAGCCTCGGACCTCGGAAACCATAATAGAGCGACAACTTTTTCTGACCGATTCGAGTTCAGCGACTCAGAACTGCACCAGGTAGGGTAAGTCGCATACAAATTGGAGAATTATATTCTCAAATTTTGTCTTCAATTGTAATTAAACGTTGTTACATGATAATTAAAGAAATGAATATATATATTAATTTCTTAATTTATAACAATTGCGGCCTGTGGGGATGATCGAAGGAAAGACGAAAATTATGAACGGGACAGATTAGCCACTCGACGATGTTAATTTGCTCCATGAAGATTGGATTCATTCTTGAATGGGAATGAACCGTTTCATAGATTCCCAGGAAATCCACTCGAAACTTAATTACATTCAGCGTAATGCTTAATAGAAGTTCTCTGGCGGAAGATGTACATCGGAGCCGTGTAATTATATCGGTATTGTCACCGAGCTGTTACGGGAAACGCTAAAGAGCCGCTCTCGGGTTAACAACATTTTCACATTACCCTGTATTTGCTTTTCTCATCAAAGTTTCTCCGCCATCTAATTTAGCCCCCATTTAGACGCATAACAATAACGTCGGATTCTACGCGATTGGATTTTACGAGAATGTTCTTGAAATTTTCATATATACCATTCGTTTTTCGGATACCTTCGATGGCTGCTACGTTTCGAAAGAACGTCGACGTCATAATATTATTCTCGACGCATTAAGGATTTCTAATATCGTCACTTCGAACAAACATGTTATAATCGTTAATCCTTAATAACGGTGATTATGACGCGCGTAGGACGTTAATCGGAACAGTATCGATCAGAAGATTCATCGACAGTTATTATTACTTTCCTTTCCCAAGACAATCGATCGTGCCAATTAGAGGCCAAGTCGATCAGTCGTATCGGAGAAGTAACAACGATGCGTTATGGGCCATGGGATTACATCGAGACGAATATACCCGCGTAAAAGAAAATAATGATACGGCGGGAAGAACGGTTCGACCGGGGTTCTTTCTTTCCTTACAATAATTTTTGCGATCGAGCCAAGAGTGATCGCGAGTTCCAATTAAATGGCGCGGATGATATCGAGGGGGCGAGGTAAGTAAGGCAAGTAAGACGGGACGCGATCGATGCGGAACGAGATATCGGGCATCGAAAACTTGAAGTGCTTAAGTAAGAAGCTCATTTGCGTCAGTATGGAGCAGATGGGGCTGAAATATGTGACCTTGACGAAGGGGAGAGGGCTGATTCCACGTGCTGATTAAGCGCATGCAAAACCACCCCTTCTACGAAGGCCTTGTCGCGTACGCGACACGAAGCATTTAGAGCGTGCCCCCCGATGCGATAAAGAGAAATATTTTTACCCGTTACGTATTTCGAACAATGTCAAAAGATATTGTTACGCGTCGACGCTTATCGATATTTATTTAAACCTACACGCTGACGTTGTAGAAATTTGTTGCGTAATCATCTTCAACCGAGTCCGTGGTAACTCGGGGTTACATTTTAATTTCAGTGCTCTCGCTTCGGTTTGTAATGATTTTAAGATCGTAATCGAGCGTTATCTGGTAACCTAACGGGATAATAGAACTTACTAACACGATTCCTAATGAATAATTCCCGTTTTTGAAATGTCGCGCTACGTAGGTTTTAGTATGAAATATCGATTAAAGAATACTTCTACCGTGGTTCGCGAATGTCAAGCGTAATCGTTTAAGGTTGGAAGGCGTAATTTTCCGTTCGAAAGTTTTCCGAGCGAAAGTTCTTTAAAATCTGTCAATTCACTGATTCGTCGTAAATATTTATATCCATTTAGTATCCTTCGCAAGGAAATACGTTCGCGCACGTAATATCGCTACGAGTATTTATTATGCATTTAGGAGTCTTCTCAAGAAAATGCGTTCGCGTACGTAAATGCGAGAAATACGTAGTCGAGCTTGGAAAAATATTACAGCCGAGTTCCGGATACGAAAATCCTTTTGAAACGAGATCGAGAACGAAATGCGGAAGACCGAGAGAACCCTATAAACAGGGATCAAAATTTACGGAGGCACAGAGTCCCCGAATGAATCCGAGTTACGCTTGATTTCGAGTAGCATTCTCATTCCTTTCTCTGGTTTCAAGTAGGTCGTTAAGGATAAAGACCCCGTAAGGAAACGAGACACAGAGAGAGAGAGAGAGAGACCAGGGCGAAGAGGAAGAAACGAGGAAGAACGCATTGGGGGTACGACAGGAGATTTTTATCTCCGTCTTTTGCGAAACTATCGAATCCTCGATCTTCCTATCTTATTAGTTTCTTTCCCTCCTCGATTCTCCTTCTTCCCTTGTTTCCCAACGATCCGTTGCCTTAACGTACCAGTTTCGTTCCATTACGTCCAGCATCCTGCGTTCTCCTTTACCAAAGTTCCGTTTCGTTCTCACTTCTCGGCGTCGCCGTCACGTCAGAAGCTCTCGCGACGCATCGTTGGAATCCCAGCGCGATTAAAACTGCATCCCTTGCGAACTATTTGTTTAATTCCGTACCTACGGTCAATTTCGCAATAGTTTTCGCTCGGTTTCTTTCCGCAAGGCGTTGAATATACCGATTAATTAATTGCTATTTTCTTTTCGCCGAAGAATTTATCGATTTTCGATCCTAAAATTCCTTCCTGCTTCTGCTTTAATTTCAGGAATCCTCGTTCTGAGAATAATCAGGATCTTGAGAAAGTAATTAAAAAATTCCCGTTATATTTTATGTTGGGTAGTTTTATACCAATTAGGGTGCATTGCGCTTGTAGATTCAATTACGAGTTTAATTCCTGATCTCGAAACTGATTAAATAACTTTGCATTTATTACTTCTTGTCATTCTCGCCGTTTTGAAGGTGGAAGTACCTAGACAGGGATACCTGGGATAATTCCAAGGGAGTGTTTTCTCATCGAAAATACTCGAATCGCCTTAGTCGAGATTTAATGAAAATCGGTAGTACACCGAGTCTAACGAGTTGTCGGCATTGTATAACATTTAAACGCGTGCTGTGATAAAAAACAATCCCCTTTGAGAAACACCGACAACTCGTAATAAAAAAAGCCAGGCCTAAACCACGGGTTTACGACGGCCCATTTATGGCCGTTCCGCAAAGCGTTTGTATTTCTAGAGACGCATTGCGCTGCACACGCGTTTCCACCGATCCTGAAAATTTCAAATTCCTCGGGACCAATGTAATCTCTGTCAGTACTTCGCGAGATACTAGAGATAAGTGATAGCGCGAAATATTTTGATTATTAAAAAGTATCCGCCACAGTAACTATTGTCGCGACACTGATACCGGGACGAGTTCGAATAAACATTAAACGGCGAGCAGAACTTTGCGCTCGCTTTGAATAGTTTTTATAAGCAAGAACTCTATCTCATTGTTTTGTTACGAATTATCAGTGTTGACGATCGCGCAGTGAAGCGCGCGTTAGATACGTATGTACAGCGACTTGATGTTTCGGTGGTGTCGCGCACCAGCGCGGCGGCGATCAGTTGTGCGTTATCCATTATCCTGTCAATAAGTTACTTCGTCCTTTGATGTCAAGGATCGGTACGATAATCCAGCGGCATAGCGACGCGCATATTCGAGCGGCAGTGTGCATTTTTAAGCGAGCAGGTGAGTTTAAGTTCACTTTAGAGGCGAACGTTGGTGAAGCTTTTTCCCAATCGTAGGCGGTGTGTAATTAATGACTACGTTCATACGCGCGTTCCTCGTAAAGTTTTTGTGAGAAAATCTTTTCTTTGTTTATTAATAATACACGAGCTTAGATATGTACTTGTGTATAGCTTGCAACAGTAGATACCGAAAACTACTCAACTCTGCTACCAGAGTTCGTCTCCCATATGAGCTCTCCGATTGGCAACCGATTTTAATTAATTTCTCGTTAATTAAAGTAACTAGGTCATTTTTTATAATGGTAAATCTGCTCGGAGTTACTCTTGAACGGGATACCAGAAATTACACAACACCTTGTGTAATTTACATATAGGCGTACAAATTCCAATATAATTTTTTCTAATTCTATTATTATCAATTGTTTTGTTATATTTCAACTGTCAAAGCTTTCTCTACCGTGTCGCGCCTCCGTTTCATTTTGGGCTCTAACGTTGAAATTCTAGTCTGCGCGGTATTACAGGTTCGTTGGGTTTCTTATCTCATCCATTTGCGTATTTGCCGCATTAGTTAATCCTGAAACGCATTAACACCTCGTACTCCCATCCTATATCCATTTCCCGTTCCATCCTTCGAATGCTCTATTACTTTACACCGTCCCGTAATTTCATCGTATTTCACACTCTATCTACTATCTCCATTTCTCTCCTCTTATACGCACAAACATCTATCTGCTCCCCCTCGCTATTGTCGCAACGAATTTCATGCATTCCTTTCCTCTAATTAAGTCGTTAAAGTATTATCTTTATATCGATCGATCGCAACGCAAAATATGATCGTTACGTCGATCGATCAGTTTTCTCCGTTATAAGCGTATAACTTACAACCAAAGTACACGCGAAACCCCTTTTCCTTAAATATCCGTTACGCTAACATTCGCCACCGATCTGAAATTTATTCCTACGTGTACGAGAACCTGAAACGGACATTAAACGGTACAACCTTGTATCTATTTACGTAACTTTTTTCCTCAATTTCCCACCTCGCCCTACCTTCCGTGCTCCGTATATCCACCATCGCGCGGAATCCTCAGCAGTTCCATAGCGTTTTCACCCTATCCTTATTTCCACTTTTCCTCCATTTAGTTTCTCCCGCTCGACACACCCGGAAACGGAATACGTTCATTAGAATTCCTGAGGCGCATCGGCGCGTCTCTTCTATTGCGAGGCAAAACCCGAAGGGATTCTGGAATACGCCACCTTTTTCTCTTCTTCCTCATACCCGTCACGCTCTTCCCCGATGGCAAATGCAACCGGACCCTCTCGCATCGACGGTGAAGATAAACCGAGTTTGTTTATGGAACTTGCAAATGTAATATCATTGATCCCTCGTAATTCAACGTTGAACTCTTATTTGCCCGGATCGGAACGCAACGTTGTTCGTCGATGCGCGTGAAACGCGTATCATCCTGGGAGGGAAACCTGATTTGTACGTGTATACCGGATGGGTTCATTGTTACGTTGGGAAACAGCGAGCGTGTTAAGAAAAACGTGAATATGTAATCAAGAGTGAATCGAAGAGGTTGCCGATGCTATTCCTGATTGGGCGCCGAGAGAATGGAACGGATGGTCCGGTGGCAATATTTTCTAGAAAATATCGAGGTCGCGTGGGTAATGGACAAAAATGATTGAAGCTGATTACCGATTGTTGTCGCCTCGGACTCGACGAAGGCGATCTATCGGAGGAGATAGTTTGTTACGAGCTTGATTAACTAATTACTACATAGAATCCCTTTCAAGGAAGTGTCATATTGAAATTTTTGCTGCCGTTGCAGATGTTGAGCAAGTTCCGTAATAATGGTCATTCGCTTTGAAACTGTGTGAGTAATTGGCGAATATCGCGAATATTTTATTATTGTTGACATTTCAATGCTAATTAATTATGAATTTAGACTATTAAAAAGTGCGATTGTGGACTGCATCTAAAGTTATGCTTTGAACAATTTCGTACAAAAATGTGATGTAAAATATGTCTGTTTTTGCAATGAAAGTGAAATAAAATAAAATTTTAATAATTAAAAGTTGTATTCTGTACATAGAGCCCCCTTTAAAGATACACCCACCGCAGAAAGACGTGTCAATGTTAGAGCAATATGGTGAGTAGGAAATATACGTCCATTATTTACTATCTATTATTTTATTTTCGGCAAATAGGGAATCCGTGTTAATTCTCAAATCCGACTGCCCGCTCACTAATTGATATTAATTCCCCTAATTTAATTTCCGTACAGGTTCTTTAGAATTATTTTCCAATTTCCTTCTTAATTTGTTTGAAACGGTGTTACGATTGAAAAATATTTATACTTGCAATGTCCTTTGTTGTTCAACGAGCAGTCGATAAGCGCGAGCGTGACACAAAAATGGTAAAGATGCCACTAGATTTCTTGACGAAAGTCGATATTAACTAACCTATTGTTTAATAAAGCGGACCCGTTATTAACAGGAGATACGATGATAAAAACATTGGTGGTTACCGACGTGGCTACGTGAATCAGATTTCTATTTTAGTTTCAGACGGTATTTTGGATCTGCAATTTCGAAAATAACCGTCGACGAGTAAACAAAACTATGTGACGCGTTCGTCGGTGGTACCACTCTATATCCATTCCGCGTAAGGAGAATGTTATCGCTCGTAGGTAAAACTAACCTCATCACGGTTTAGAAAAACATTGATACAGAAATTATCGGCAGCCAGCATTCAAATGGTTCCGTGACAACTCGCAAATAAAAAATGAAATATTTAATAAAGAACGTATGTTGACTCTCGCGATTGAATCTTATGTACATTCGTAAAGGCAATGTTTATTCATTTCCAAGATACGGATGTTTGTGTTCTATCAGATTATTAAATCAGTCGTTATTACAAGTATCACGGATCGTTACTTTAACGTTAAATCCTGCAATCAGACCAGGGTTTTTTAAATTAACTCATCACAGCGCAACTACTGCGTGATTATAGTACTTACATCTATAATCTATATTCGCTGTATTCTGTTCTACGCATACACATTCGATCGAACATAAGTGATATCATAAATCCCGTACCTCGCGGAAAGTAGAGTTGGAGTATTAAGAAACTCGGGGTGGTGGTGGAAGCTCGAGCATCGTTTCCGTCCCACCGCGGTAACGCGGGATGATCCAGTTAAGACCGTAATCGGGCAGATTAGCGATACCGAATCTGATTTGGCACGATTTAACGTTTGATTAATGGTAGACGATACAGAAGCGCGGACAGAATCGTGGCGTCATTAATAGGGTAGCTCGGGGACAAGGGCAGCCGTGAAATCTCCGTCGCTGAAAGCCAAGGTCAGCGCTGTGCGATGCGACCATTGTGTGCTGCTATCGAGTAGCATGATGCATTAATCCGCTTGTCGTTGGGCGACGATACGCTGCGTTTGCGACGCCCCGGTGGAAAATTGGCGTTGGACGGGCCGAAGCACTTCACCGGTGGTGTCCGTTTGCGTCCTGAACCCGATTAAATGGAAATTCGATTGCGCCATTGAATTTTCGAATTGTAAGAAATTGATATTGACGGTGAGCCTCGATTGGATTCGTTGTGACACGCGGCGGTTGCGGATGTACTAGAGAAGATGTGCCGTGTTTCGGTTCGGGTGGTACGGGAGCATCGCGGCGAACTTTATTTTACAGTACAATTATACGTACTAATTAATAAATTCAGTGTTTAGTTTATAATAGCTTCATTATTTTATTTTTACTCGCGAAGACTTACTAACGCTATGCGTTAGTGTGTTCGAAATGTGTTTCGACGAAATCGATATTCAGCTTTTATTCGATCAAGCGCGTCCAATTTATTAAAATTCCAACAGGGCCATTACCGATTTTAATTCTACATATTAATTATGACAAAGGGTTAAATATTGTATCTACGATGAATTTTACCGCGTCATAGCATCACGTGTATCGCTCCCAATTTAATTATTTGCATCCTACGCTTTAATCGAAAGCAACCACAATTTATATCTATGTATTGTACAATATCTAACGCAAATGCAGAACCGAAATTTTTACACCTTCCGATGCGTTCGCTGGGCGTTGTGTTTTATATTCCCTCTCTATCAACGCCGCGCGTTGACAACGTCGCGGTATAGATACCTCTCTTTCCTTCCAACGATCCATCCCGCTTGCACAATCCAGGTAAGTACATGGACGAGGGCCAGGTGCCGAGTGTACGAAGGCGCACCATGTGAGGCTACAGCTCGCCTGTGATACCTGCTGTAAGTGCGAGAATGACCCTCCGAAGGAAGTAGAAAGAGAGAGAGAGAGAACCGTTGGCTGAAAATCAGAGGAAGACACGAGCGTTGCAGACCGTTGCGGGAGAGCGAGACGGGGAATGACCGCGAAGGAATGAGAGAGACGTATACCGCGAAGTTGACGGTGACAGAGAAACTAAGGAAAGGTGAAAATTACATATACTTGGCCAGAGAAGACACCGTGTCTCTTGATAAATTGACTTCCTCTCGAGCGGAAACGGAGAACCTTACACAAATTCAGGTGGTTTATCGCAATTGTTTCATTTCATTCTGTTTCCCGTCACAGGTGTAAGCAACGAATGCGAGACCCAAGGGCCCCGTTGTGATCATAAGTGAGGAGGTCATATTTATTAGTTGCTGTTTTGACTTCCCGCCGCCCCCCGCTATTTTTGTTTTCGATACTTGACATTGTGGCGTGGAAACATTCTGTTGAGCAGTTCACCGGAGGTCGTCCTACAGGTTAGATGTGTTGTTCTAGCGTTCCCGTCAGTCTAACTGACGCGGAAGTTGTACGAACCGAGATTTCAGGAATTTACTCGATCCCGGTATGTAAATAAGTATTGATCCTAATATAGTAAAATGCCATACGCTGTTCGATCTCAATTTGCCGAGTGTTTTTTTCGCCTTCTCTTCCACCCAGCTGCTCTTCTCTTTCCGCCTCTCTTTTCTCTCTCTGTTTCCGCTTAGAAATGTACCTCGTTCAAGGTATGCAGGATCTCGCAATTGAATGCAGCGCGTACCATTGAATTGTACCTAGCACGGTGTAATTTGTGGTGTTTAGCTATTTAGCATGATATTCCTCGTGTCGAGTAATTAGTACCGATTTGAGTATAATATTGCGCGTGTCGAGTATATCGTATCTCGAAAATAGTTCGCGGTTTTGGAACGTCCTTTTAATTGTTCTAACCTTTCGTGTTGCTTCGGAGCGTTTCTTTTTTTACAATTTTCATATTTGAAGAACGACGGACGCAAACAAAGTTTTGTAAGCTGTTTTGCGATCCAAAACGGATTGAAACGTGCTAGAATAAAAATAATGCATTTTGCTTAAATACCCGCAGTCTAGTAATCACCTTGCATTTACACTTTACACGATGCCCATTTGAATCCACTTCCAACCCGTCAACCCTGGATATACAAATGTTAATAATAATACCGCGGCCTTTCCTTTAATCGCGGTGGGGGGTAGGAGGCGAGGATTGCGCTCGTCTCGTTGGACTGGAAATTTTCATTTTACCGCGAAACGATCAGTGCTGCGCGCGACAGCTCTCTCTCTCGAGAGAGATTTATCGTTTCAACCTTCTCCTCGATCCATCGCACGGAACTTTGCGCTTACCGTTCGCGCGTCCATCGATCCCGTTCTTCCTGGTAGCTCGTTATCGTCGATTCCCGCGTTGTCAAAAATTGTCCGCCACGCGCAGGAGTTAACGCGGCACCACCTTTCCGACGCTTCGAACCTCTCACCGATGGCATCGCGGCGGATGCGCCGCGGCGGCTATAAGGTCGCTTAAGTGCCGCGCACAGTCGATTGTCCCAATTCCCGGTGAAAATCGATAGCGACGCCGGAAAATTTATTTGCAAATGCAGCCCAGATATACCCGCAAAAGTGAAGGCCTGGTACCCCCCCGCCGCTGCCCTGCGGTTGTCCCGGTATCGTTGAAATTCCACGTCGGCGTCGCGAAAATGCCGAAACTTTTCCAGGTTGGGCCGCTTACGACGATGGACGCTCCCGATGGCCAACCGCGACGAAAGAGGATTACGTGTCCCCGTTTCGGCGGAAATTAAACGTAAAAAAAAAACGTTGCGAGGACGAGCAATTTTCTGTTTACGCTCTTCTTTTTTTTGTCCGCCCACTCTACTGACCCCGACGGTTTACCTGTTATGTTTCGAAAATCGATTCGGGATGTGCACGACCGCGATGGCTGAAATTTGGTGTATTTTATTACATTATTACGAGTCGCGTAGATGAAAAACAACTGGGTTTGTGATTTACGTGGCGTGGAAATGTTTGCAGAGATAATCGAACGAGCAGGTGCACGTTGCCACGTTCGCGCGGGCCACTAACTATGATAACAGCGGGAATTAGGTGGAAGCGGAAACGCCCATTACTTTCGTACAATTCATCATCGTTAGCCTCGAAAGTCGTACCAGAGATATCGAGTTTAAAATCGTGATTACGGTCATATTTCAGGAATGACATTCAAGAAAAGTCTGCATTGAAATAATTCGTTATCTAGACGAATTTATACTAACGATGCAATAACGAATTGAAAACCGATTCTACGATGATTTGATCGCAAATGATATTTTGAAAGGTACATCGAAACATTCCTTGTCTAGGAAAATGTACGGTACTTATCGCATCTTTTTACAATTAGCAACGGAAGGTCCGAACGAATGGACGGATCCTTTTTTATTCGGAACAAAAACACTTTTGTTTAGTACTTCGGTGCTGGCACGGTGCCACGTAGTTAGGAAAAGGTCGTTGCGTGCTCTTGGAAACTGTCGGAAAGTTTAATGTAAAATCCTGCTCCTATCTCTAAGACGTTTCCTTCGTTCCATCTTGTATTTATAAGTCGAGATTTGCACATTCTTCCCGCGATTATAATTTAGCGCCGTTATCAATGCGAACGTACGCGAATTAGTTGAAACGTACGAGGCGGGAGAAAATTAATCAACACATTTTTGCGTCTTCTTTGAAATCCTGTAGGATTTAGGATAAGAGAGGACGAGGTGTGCGGAAAAATTACAAATTACAATTACAAAAATGCTTTTGAAAGGAATAACTTTGTTTAAATAATACAACATGGGATAACGAAGAGCGGAAGCGGAAACTGGACTGAGAAATCCTACAATTTATTTCGAAACTTGGACATTTTCGGTTGCAAGTTCCTTTACCAGTATAATTAAAGAACAGCGTAAGATGCTATCGCATACATTTTTCATGCAATTTATACGAAACAATTCTTTTTTATGGCTTCTCCCCCGCGCGTAACATCGAATATACAGTGGCAATTCTTTGCGCAAGTTTCCCTCGAAGAGTCCGGGCTTTGAACTTTCAAATTAGATAGCTTTCTCGGCTCGAGTTCGAAGCTTCGTCCTTTAAAGCGTCCAAAGCAGACATCTTTCCAGAACGAATTATTAATATTCCGGCGATGGGGCTTTCGAATTAGAGGTTTTTCGGACATTTCGTTTATCTGAATTGCAAATTGAACGTTTTTGGCCACAGAAAGGTGCGAGAGAAATTTCGTTGAAATTCGTTGAATTTTTCCAACGGACGACGAAGGATAGAATACGTCGATTTAAATAATTTGATAATAAAAAACCGCGAAGTCTCGCGAAAACTGCATCCCCAGAGTTTATTTTACGATCCCACAGAATTTTTGAAACTTTGTTCTAACGTTTCGGAGATTGACTTTTACCATCGTGCGAAGGGAAAAAGGGCACCGTCTACGACCCACCGGTGTACATACGCGCGAGGTCGAATGTTACACCGAGAATGTCTTTCTCGTACTTGGCTCCATTAACCTGATTCCCTTTGCCATTTTTCTTCCCCCGTCAGCTTTCACTTTTCCCTCTTCGGGGGTAGCTCTTTCCGCTGGGTGTTACTCCATCTCGCAGAGGTGGAACGCTCGGAGGAATCCATTCAACATATTTATTCAAATTTCCGATTTAACCGGACTTGGTGTAAGTTGTAATTAAATTTGTGGAGTAAAGTGGACCTTCAAAGGTATAGCAAATGTATGGAACGCGTTGTTCCAAACTTACGTTTAACACGTTCAGTCCCGCGAGTCCACCGGTGGGTCAATCTTTAAATATTTAACCAGCCAGTTATGCGCTTCAAAACCCCATGTTCACCATTGGTCAATATATTTCATGTTCTGATGTATTATGTTTAATCAAATTACGTAGTACGTAATGAATCTGAATAAAGATATTGCCATATTATGCTGCGGGACTGAACGTGTTAAAATTCATCACGACTTAGCAATTGAATTATTTAAACAATCGAATCGACTTGGGATCTCGCTAGATAATTTCATAAAACCTGAATTCATAATACCTGGATTATAATTGTTTTACGATACGAAAAGTTTATCAAGTGCTCCACGCGGAATAGCCCTGAATATAAAAATTAATGTTTTTTTTTGTCTGTGTCGGGTTTAGCGCAATTGCGTGGTATTCCATTCCAAAATACTCTTAACAATACAGGGGACGGTTCAGAAAGAAATCCATCTTACGACGTTTCGGAGCAGTCTCATATTTTCGCGAGACGTAGGCGACGAGGGAAATATTTTTCTCGTGCGGTACTGATCCGATGAGAATACATTTCGGAAGCCGCATTCTGGACGAGGGTAGGACGAAAACAGGGAAAAATGAGCTTTTTCTAAGCACACATTTTAGCTTGCGGTGGTTCTTTTGAATAATATCTCTTTCAATATCGCGCGTGTTATTTAGAATTATTAAAATATTTCATGGATCTGCTACGCGACATGAATGAGGGTAGGGATCATTTTGTATTTACAGGATACATAATGTTTGAAATAAATTCTAAGATGACGAAGATATTTTGAGACACTCCGTTTGTACTGGGGGATAACAGTTTTCAGTAATAACTGTTACTTCTATCACTCCAAGACTTAATTTGCATGCAAAGTAGTAAAACCGATACACCAGCAAAAAGTAATCGATGTTTATTTTTACATTAAATGAATGCACATCACTTTTCCCCACAGATCAGTGCCTCGCAACTTTGAAATGAAAACGGGAAAAGTTTGTTTGCAAAACAGTCGAGTAATTCCCTTATTACCGATGTATTTTGAAACGAACCTCGTAAGTTGGCGCGTTATCTCGTTCGTATTTAATCTAACAACCCCATGTAGAAAACGGGGGAGGGTGGGTGAACCTGCCCTCGAGAATCGGGGGCAGCGGCCGGGAATGGTCAGGGTCGGTAGACTATCGATCAATCACTTTCTTTTCTACCTTCCCTCGCGAACAAACAGTTTGTCGCCTTCCCATGTCATCCTGTCAACCGCGTATTAATTCATCGTATCAAGATGTTAACCGAATAGGTATGTACGATACCCAACTGACATGGTGGTTCGAAATTTTTACGACTATCTTGATCGGGGCTCGATCGCGGTGCCCAGAAGGGGCACGTGATTTAGCAAGGGACTCAACTGCAATTAAAAGACCGAAGGAAAGGAAAAAAGGTATATATGCTGATCGATCTCAATTGGCTGAATCTTTCTCCGCCTCCTCTTCCACCCGGCTACTCTGCTCTTTTCGCCTCTCTGTTTCAGCATCGAATCGTCCCATTTCGCTGGTATCGTTTTCCGGAAAAAGATGGTACACCTTGTACACTTCTTCCTAAAACAGAATCCAAATTATACCGGTATAGTACCACGTAACAATTGTTTCTTTACCGTACCACATTAAATTGTTCCTGTTTACCCACCGTATAAAATTTTCGCGATGCTATACAACGCATATCTTTTTACGTGAAATCTGCCAAGCGGATAAAATTCAACACCTTCTCTCTTTTTTGCGCGGGCGCTAAAACGACCATGGGGAAAATCTTTTTTATTCGCGCGAAAAGACAAAAAACAAATGTCGCGGTGTAAAAGTGCAGAAATTAAAAGACCGGTGCACTTTTATGCGTAACGCAAACGAGTAACGTGAATTAATGACATCGGGCAACGGGGTGTGGGGATAGGAATACAAATGGAGAGGGGGGGAGAAAGAGCCATTAAGAATAATTCCCGGAGTCTCCTCTTATAATCTCAGCTTTATTTTTTTTTTATCCTTTCACAATTCTCGCACCCAGCTTGGAAATATCAAGTAGGATAAAATTGGTCGTTGCTCGTATAACATTTTAATCCTGCGTACGCGTGTAACGTTCCCGTTGTTATGTCTGGAGCAAAGATACGAGAATCGTCGTTGCAACAGTCGATCGTTTGAACAAACAAATCTCGTCGGCAATAACAACGTTACGAGTCTGCGAGTTCCGCGAATCCACGTTGATCGGATTTAACGCTCCCTTATCGTTTCACCAATTTTATCTTGTCTGACATTACTTTATAGACAATTTCCTCGTTGAAAGAGAAATTCGTGACATCGATCGTGTCGTTCGCAGATTTTCTTCCTTTTTTTTTTGGTGTGTACTTAATTCTAACTGCTTGCCTGCCTAGGCTCGTTTAAATGTCATGTTTACTATGCCGTTCTAGACGACGTTACTAGGCTGGTTTTTTTCCTCGTCCTATCTTTAGGCCCTGTATACAGCGTGATTCAATTAAATCGTGGCATCGAGGGCAGGATAATTGCAACTTGATTCGTTGTCCCCACGAAGGAAATCGCAATTGCCGTGAACGTCGATATTTATTTGTTTTCTTTGTTTTGTTAATCTCACGGAATAGCGTAATTGCGGGATTGTCAGATATAACGCGTTGCACGAGCAAGGGCATACGATTGATTTTGCTGGTCGAATTGAAGAGTATTATCAGACGACGAATCTTGCTTGCCGATCGCACGGTTTAATGATATGAAGACGGTTTGATAACTTTCCTCGAGTGTCTCGATTCTTATCGACGGACAGAAGGTACGTTCCAAGTGTTGGTTACAAAATTTCTCCACAAATACAGCACATTCGTTTTGCACGGCAATTACTTTTGAGTCAAAAGCTTTTAACTCGTGGACCGCGCACCGGGATCGTCGGGACCCTAGGCAGTTTTGATTTCTCGGTGCCTTTCGCGTTATCTTCTCTTCTATCATTCCACTTTTTCTCACTCTCAATCGAGTCGAACTAACTTTCATCCGAATCAGCTACCGCTTCGTACTTTAACGAACATAACGACCCGGCGTGAATTTACTTCGTAACGATTAAAGGGAGAGCAAGGCTGACGAAACATTTTGGGGTCCGGTCGGGCCCAGTGTGCGGTTTTTGAGACGCTTCGGGAAGTGCGTGCTTCTACGGTGTTTACGCAAAACGTATTCCGCGTCTCGAAAAGAAAATCGGAAGGATCTTTTCGGGCGCGTTTCACGAACGCAACGTCGGTAATCGCGCGTTATTGGCGCGAGGCGATTACTATGCACCGTCAAATCAGACGGTAAGATGCGTAGCTGCGATTGGATATCTGGTTAGAAATTAATGTAGCTTCTCGATTACTCTATTTCGCTATACGAACGACGGAAATCGCCGCGAATGTTTGAACGTTCTCTCGCGTTTCTAAGTGTTCGTTCTATCAGCGACGAATAATGTTATTCGCAGAGTAATTTCCTTTGTTTCCTGGCCGAGTCAATTGTTAATGATTTACCGACAGTGTTTTGATGGATGACGCTATTAATTTTTCGGCGAGACTCTCGCGTGTAAATCGGAAAGTAAATCTGATATAAGAGATACCGTCGAAAGTGGGTACGTTTACGAACTGTACTCTAATCGCGACGATCAAAGCGAACCATTTCGTTTTCTTTTTTTATTATGAATATAATAAAAAGCTTTTCGTTGGGCCGGCATCTTTCAACGCTTTGTCACGGAATGTGTGTCAGACGAGAGTATATCCGAACGGCGTGAATATGTAGGTCATTACCCACTTACTTTACGAGCTGCGGATGAATGATATAGATGGAGCTTCGAAAGCTGCAAATGTAAAAAAACTCCCTGATGCAGGCGCCTATATATTACCCTCCCTTTTGGCTTTTTTTTTCTTCTTAGAATCTCTGAATGTTTTGAAAATAAATAACAGTCCTCTCGACCCTCTTGTCTTTCATTCAGGAAATATAAACTCACGCTTTCCGAAAACTATTATTATTTACTAGACGAGCTAACGATGTCCATTGAACGTACAGTTACGTGTATTTTTCTTGTTTTGTTTTTTTTGGGTTTATTTTCTGTTTAAAATCGCTTTCGAACATTTCGTTAGGAATACCAAGAGCGCTACGCAAAACTAAGGTGGTAGATATTACTTTCCGGCCTGACCTAAATGAGAAGTACGCGTTCCGATTTCGTGTCCCGCAATCGAACCTGCTCGATTCCAGATGTGACCGCTTGTTCATCGCTGTATTCGGACAGTTCATCGTTGACGATTCACCGAGGCGAAATATGAAACCGGTGGAAAATTCATCGACGGCGCGATTCATTAGCGAACACGATTCGTCGACGGGACTGGGGCTTCTAATTTTCCCGTCGGTGAATTTCTCCAACGGTGAACTCTCGTGGAATCACCCTTTTGGTACGTATAATCAGAGAAATTACAGTTACGTCCAGCTAAACCGTGATACTACGTCAAAAACGGAAGCCCAATATAAAATGTCTAACGCCCCCGACGAACTGATCCGCGTATATATAAAAATAAAGTTCGCGTCGACGCGTTTGAAAGGAACACTTGCGTTATAAAAATAAAAGTCTGTGCACGATTCTTACTCCACCGTAACTCAACTTATCGACGATCGAAAATTATACCATGGCTCGAATCGACGTCAATGTCAACGTAGCGATTGCGCGATTACGATCGAAAGACGCATTCGTAAATTAATCTCACGAAACCAACGTGACGCATCGACGTTACGATTGTAACAGGTGCTCCGGTGAACGAACGAACGAACGTGCCGTGGAGTATCTGGAAAAAAAAATCAGTGATATTCCCCTCAATTATAAATTAGACTTTCATTCCAATCGCGAGTAGTAGTCGCGGTCTCGTTTAATAATCGAACGTTAATTATCGATTACTCTCCACGCATTCCTTTTCATCATGTATCCATCGAAATTTCGCAAAACGGCGAGACGAGCAGTTGAAAATTGAAAGACAAATAATGACGTTCGATACGTTTGGCGTGTCCGTCATTGGATCCCGAAAAACAAAGTCCCTTCGCTGGAATTAAAACACAGAAACGCGATTCGAGCCCGATTCACCGTTAGATCGGAAATATTAAACACGGCTTTCGCGTCTCGCAAATCTGTCAGCTACAACGATACCTATCGACGGCACCTAATTGCTTTAAATATAATTCCCTTTTGTAGCCGAATACAACGGTTTCGCCCCGATATCGACGTCGAATCCATAACTGGTGTGTCCTGTCCGATCGTTATTATCACGGACGATTCGAGTGTAACGGATAGGATTAATCGGAAATTCGAGCGAATCGAGTGAATCGATGACGTTCCGCCAGGTCAGTGAGAACGGACCGTACGAATGAAAGCGTATAAGGGCGACCCTACGCAACTCTTTTTTTCTTTCTCTCTTTTTTTTTTTTTTAACGAAACGGTCCGACCGTTTTACCCCCCTGTGCTTCATAGAGATTTTGCGCGTGACGATGACGCATCTCGAGGATAAAGTTGAATATTTAAAACAATGAAACGCGGAAGCGGTGGAAATTTGAAAGTCGTTGAAATAGGTTAGAACGGATGCTACGCGTACTGTATTTGTTTCACGAATGTAATTTTAAAAAAAGGTGTTTTTTGACCCTCTCACGTTAGAATCATCCGAAATTATATGAGACACAGGGGACACGTGAAAAGATTCTTGAAAATGTTTAACACTCGTGGTACCAATGATTTTTTGGGTATGGTATGAAGATCTATGTAAACGAAGGGTTCCAAGCTCAAGCGAATAAAGCATATGATTTATTAAATTTATCTAGCACATTACTTGGGACCGTTTAAACATCGATCGATCGAACGAAACGTGAATTACGCGATAAATAAAAACACGAATAAAAATCATCGTTCTGGTACATACGCTCGGATTAGTTATAACGGCGAGAGGGTTAAATAACAATATATTTTGAAAGAAAAGCATCTCGAAATTAATATTATCTGTCATACGAACGATCTATCCAACTGTCAATGGCAAAACCGTCGTATTCTTATCTAAATTTCCCGACCGCTAAAAAAAAATGATCCCTAAGTACATCTGGAATTTCACATAGAACCTATATCGATTTGCCGGGTAAACGATGATGATAATTATATCGATCGGAAATTTGTTTAATACGTTAAGCAACACGTAACACTCACGCCACACGATAATGTCGGTCACTTACAAAAACAACGAGTACACACATCCACGCACATCATTTCATTCGTAATTGTTTTAATATGTATTTACAATTCTCGTTAATTATTGCTATAATACATTTATACAGTCTAGTCGCGCACAATAGACCGTGCGAATAAAAGTTGGCGGGTAATCCAGATAAAAAAAAACAATAACGTCGAGTTCCTTTTTATCTCCGAGAGGTTGAGATTCGCTTTCACGCGGAACACGGTGCCGCGCTTCATTTTACTCGTATGGTCTATCGCAGCTTTCGCGTCGTAATGTTACAATTTCATATATTACACATTTGCGAAACATCGCGCTCTTCTCTCGCGCGCAGTTTCGCTTTAAACCCCAAAAACGCGCACTGTAGTTCAGGTGAGCCAAGGTGATTTTGAACTCGCGATGCCTGTCTCGTAATCTTCTTTCCTTTCGTCAAACCAAAAATTATAATGGAAGGAATAGGCAGAAAAAGTTTCGAAATATATCCATCTGGGTCAGGAAGTATGATTTAGATGGGAAGCTGCATGTTATTAGATGACATTGATTACCGGTAGTAAAATGTAAATTGAAATAGAAAACGTAACCGTACATTGCAATTTTCTCAGATTTATGTTGATTAAAGTTAATTCTGTTCTATGCTTGAGATTTTCAACCGCCGGTCCGCGAGAGAGTTGTAAATCTAAATATCAATGGAGTTTTTATTTTATAATATCAGATTTCAAAACTAATACACGAAATACTAGCGTACCGTTATAAACAATTGTTTTTATTTCTGCTTCCAGGGATTGCGAAATATTTCTCGTATTTCCATTGATCCGACGGATGTAAAGAGGTTGAAAACCACCTTTTTACATCATAGTCTATGTTACGTTTCGTGGAATAAAATCATGGATCGTAAATTGAATTTATAACGATTTACGAGAGAATCGTGACGACAAAATCACACGTTGCTTCGTCGGAACCTGGCAGTACGGTTTAAAAAAAACGCGCCAGAAAGTGTGCGATTGCAGGGTTTAACGAGTACGGCGTTACACATAATACACAGCTTTGCTTCTCTTCGTCTAATTACGTCTAATTAGCACTGTTTGCCATTATCCTACGTTTATATCTGCGAACGTATTTACAGTGTCAACGCGCTTAATCTTCCCTCTCGCATCGGACGTCCGTTTCTCGGCACTATCACTTGTATTTTAACAGCTTACGCGCACAAGGTTTGTTTTCAACTCGTCGCGGATTTCCCGCACGCGTTGCAGCGTCTGCGAGAGAAACTCGCAATATCGTCTGCGCGCAGAGGAAAGACAGAAGAGTACATCGTTTCTTTTCCCGCGTTCCTCTTACCGTCGAGAGCGGCAAGTTGTTATCGGTAACACCGAAGATAACCACGATCGTAATTTATCGAACGAGCCCTCGCGAGTTTCCGACCGAACATTCGGTCGACCTCGACCGTTGGTGTTGATGCGCGAGTTACGCGACAAAACCAGTGGCAATAAACGCGGCGAAGTAATTGGGAATCTTGCTTTTCTTTTGGAAAAGAATTCCATAACTGACAGGTTGTCTTAAAAAAAAACGAACGAATTTTTTTCTCAACGCACGTTTGAAACTTTTCCAAGTGGCCTAGGGATAAATATAATTTCCTGCCAATCTTCGAGTCTGTATCGATAGAATCTCGTCGCTATATTTCGATTTATCTCATTTTCAAAAAGAACACGGCGAATTTATTCCTTCGACTCCCTTAACGTTTCTTTTCATCCACGAGGAAATCGTATTAGAGCTTAACTTCGTCCGTTACAACATTCCAATTACTTCGCAAATCTATCTCTTACTCTGCAATTCGAAGATCGCAAATCAAGCGGAAACTTGCAGTCGAGAAACTCGTTGTAACCGAAGGGCGAAACGCGATCCACGTCGAAAACGTTTGTACCAGCGGTTCTTAAACTTAGTTACGCGAGTAATCAACGTTAGTTAAAACAAATGTAATTTATTACTGTCGTCGACGTTACGGTAACGTGAATTAAGCGTAACGATAATTAAAGCGGAATTTACATATTTACACGAATAGAATTTATTTTAGTATATATTTACGCGTATATCTTTCGATGTAAATACAATTCTCTTTTTAAAAAACGGGTAATATTTACAATTCACAGAAGCAGGGTCCTTGAAATATTCTAATTTACAATGGAATCCACGGACTACTACGTTTATAACTTATAACTGGTAACGCGTGATCGCGCTGCTCTCATTGGTTAAAATTATTTTACAATTTGCGATGGAATATTTCACGATAAATTAAATTTAAAAGGATGCATTACAATAATAGTCGTTCTGACTTTTATTAACCTCGTTAGACATCCACGAGTACTATTTCCGAAACGACGAACGTAAAAAACGAAATAATTCCAATTCGCGCTACCAGTTAAAGATTAAGAACCGCTGGTTCGTAGGATGGTCCTAATCGAGATTCAAAATGTATACGATCAGTCTGAAATACCCGTGGCACTCGTTTAGTTTTTTTTTGTTCTGTTCACGGAATGCCTAGCAAAACTTCCAGAGTTTAGTCTCGCGGTTCGAGCAGCCTCGACTTCCGTCGAGCTTAATTAACGTGCCCCTAATAAATCGTCGAATCGAAACGCCTGCCGGGCTCCCCAATGTAATCGATTCCATTCTATTGGGCAAGGGCATTGCGAACCCCGCGTTTCGTTAAATACGCGAATTTACGTATTTATACGCGTATGTACGTGCGCGCATACGTTTGCCCGTGTGTTCCGCAATTCGTCGTCCCTCGACGGTGCCGTTTGGACGGCCAAGCTTTCACGTCGTCGTCCGTCGGGGATTGCCATTTTTCTGGATTTCGATCAACCAACCGGGAAAACCAAATTTATTTATTACTCGCAAATCATATTCGTTCCGAGCGCGGGATTCCGGTAAATGTAAAACCATGCGTCTTGGCTGACGTTTCGAAAATCCCCACTTTTCCGACTTTTCTATTAGTCATGACCCAAAAGCTACCGGTGAGTCGACTTTCAAGATTCCAGCTCATTCCGAACGTGATTTCTCGATTTTTCCACCCAAACTTAGAATATTCGCCTTTGCGTGAATTTAGAGACGCGTACTTAATGGAATGCATTGATTTTCCGTCGATTTTATTCAGTTTGAGTCATATATGTTATCTGTTAACTGAAAATCTTATGTATCTTGAGAGCAATAAGAAACGTTTCCTCAAAGCGTAAAAGATAACTACGTAGAGAACATATTAAGTGTTTCAACGAGATTGGCGAATAAGAGAAAAATATTACTTTACGTGCCGGTGGAGGTACATACGTATGCGCGTACTTATCTGACACGGTTCGAGCGATTCAATTTTCTACGGCATTTCGCTTCATTTCAATCCATTTGAACTTCAACTTCCTCATCGCGAGGGTCAAATCGTTCACCATAATATTTCTTTCGTTAATTTATTGTACTGTATCAACGATGACTGGGGAACTCTTCGCTTTTAATAATCTGATTACGGTAGCTCGAGTATAAGTCTTATCTTATTTGCTATCGTGGGGAGAGAGCTTATTCAAATCAGATTGAAATTACTATACCCATTCAATTTTCCGGGCCGTTAACTTCGAAACAAAAGGAAGATGATCTCGACTCTGGAAAGTTTTCGAAACGTTCGGTTCCGTGTTTTAGCCGTTCTCGTGTGGATCGCGAACGAACGAAAATTACGCTTCCGGTGTGACCGTTTAGGATGCCCTTGCTCGCTACACGAATTGCGAGGGTGTTTTCCAACAACTCGCGCAGCAGGGTAGGGCGCTCTTCAGGGTGTCCTTGAAGGCTTCGCGGAAATCACGGTTAAAGTATGCGTAGATCAGGGGATTCAGGGCGCTGTTGAAGTAACCTATCCAGAATAAGACGGACACCACTGTGTCGGGACAGTAACAAGCCTCCCCGCAGAGGGATGTCGTCAGATACCTGAAAGGAGAAAGATTAATTCGATCAGTGAACGTTGTAATTAACTTTCGTCATTTTTGTGCGGGATTTGGGAATCTTTTTTTAATTACCACGGTATAGATACCCGATTGACGGAAAATTCGATCCGTTATTAATTATTAATAGGAAATCGGAATCCATCGAATTCGCGTTAATTAATACTCGATTAATAGAACATTAATGATAGGAAATAAGTTCCATCGACGCCTCGTTAATTGATACTTGATTAAATCGAAAACTAGATCCGTTATTAATTATTAATAGGGAATCGGATTCCACGCTAATTGATCATCGATTAATAGAAGTTCAACAGAAATACGCAGAAAATACAATCGGTGGGAATATTCTTTGCTGATAATCGAAGGGCAGCACTCGGATTATTTTGGGACGAACACTAAATAAACTATGCAAATCCGAATTCCAAAGCCATCGATCGCACGATGAAATTTACATATTGACTTTTCAGAATAAGGGTATACATTTTTATAAAATTCAGTGCCCGCAAACTTTTCCTTCCAATCGAGAGCTTTTTAAGTGCGATTCAACGTCGACGTACAATATATCGTTCGAAGCAAAGTCCTATATAACTTCAATGAACGTGATCCGAAACAATTTATATTATCCCGCGCGTGCACGCCTAAATTTCAAACGGTCGTAGAACATTATTCTGCCTTTCGTGCGAAATACGAATTATACTTTGAACACATCGATTAATTAATTTCTGTTTGACGAGTCTTGCAACACTCCACGAAACTATATGGTCTCGTTCGGAGTGCGCGATACGAAGAGTTACGATCCAGGAACTTGCTAATTACAAAGCAGTCACTTCGAAATTTAGGGGGTACCTCGATTTCCACGGGAATACACGCGTTGGCCGTTAATTTCGCTGATAGAAACCATTTGCTAGCAGAAGTGCGTTCGCAATAAACCTTTCAGTGGCTCGGTTGGTTGTATCGGAAGAAACGATATATCGGTTACGACGGAACTAGAATTTCCAATCAGCTTTACTTGGATTAAGATCAATGCGCAATACGGTGTACGCGTAAAATTCACGGATAATGATAATAATTGTTCGTGATCGACAGAAATTCCGTGCGGTTTGTACGTACGAGAATGGAATACGCGACGGTGCATCAGGTTTATCGAACTCTTTCTAAACACGGTGTATGGCGTACAAGGGAAATTCCGGTTCGTACCAGAGTTGAAAGCAAGAAAGCTTTCCCGTAGCATTAAGTGCACGTTATACGAAGTTATTTCGTAGCGCGCGCGCGTGTGTATACGCGTACGATCGTGTACACGAACGTGGGGGTAGATAGGAAAATGCATGGTATATCACGGTACATTGATCGCGTTTGGAATTTTCCAAGGTATCGCGAACTCTATGGAATCTTAAATGATTTTTAAGGCAGAGATTCGCGTGGAATTTGAAAATGTTCTTTTTCCATAATATCCAAGTTTATTCGTTGTTCAGTGCGTATCGCGGGCGTACACGGTGTACAGCAATTATTATTGCGCGACCGTGGATCACTGTTTAGCCGAATGCACTGGGCGGCCCGTCATGAATCATGTCGTGCGGTTGGATTACTTTTTGCGAATATCGCGTAGAGTGGACAGACATTTCAAGCTTATAGCGTATATTTTCGTCGAAACATAAATATCGTCGATATTAACGAATTTGGCGTGAATACGTAAAATTGGCATCTTTATGAGAAATTGAAGTTCTCGACAGGTCTATAATTTTGTTTCTACTTAGTACACGTTTCCTCGTTAATAATGCTAACATTATTCCACTTTGTTAGAGCGTTGACGTTACCGCGACTAACGTTTGAATCGAGTTACGCGTGTTATCCCTTTGTATAATAAATGTTTACGTAATAACGGTCCCTTTGTCCGGAAAGGCAGCGTATTTAAATCTCGAAGCACCTCGCGACCTGCAATATTACAACCCTTTCTGATACGTTGTCAGGGGGTAATAATACCAAATCATTACGGGGATAATAATACCTTCGTGGTCAAAGTGTATTTGTATACGAGAACAATGCCAACGACAAACGCTTATCCGCTTAATCTTCTTTCTTTTCCCCTTTGAGCAGAGTACAAAATTGCGGGTGGTCCACAATGGTCCTGTCTCCGTTATCGAACGGTATGTCAGAGAAATTAATAATTCGAGTATGATAACCGCGATACCGTCCATCTCATTTCGTAACTACAAATCGGGCATCTTCCTTCCATCCGACGCGTGTAATTTCTCGTATGCGTCAATGCGGTTCGCAATATTGTTTCTCGGTATAATTATTATTCCCGCGACAGTAAAAAAAGACGACACCTGTATTCTCGAAACCTGTATTACATATCGCTCGCACGATCAAATAGAATTATAACACCCGAGACTTTAAATTGACGCGTAAAAACATGAATCGTAATCAACCCCGACACGTTAAATAAAGAAGTAATAACTCGTCTATCTCGACCCGCTTCTAATTATTACTTCTCAGTGTAATTATTACACCCGCGATTGTAAAACAAACGACCTTCTCTTGGAACCTGCATTAACTATCGCTCGCTGAAACAAATAGATTTTCACCCCATGAGATTTAAGTTTACGTGACAAATACAAGAATCGTAATCCACCCCGACGGCAAAGAAAGAATTAACAAATCCTCTACCTCGATCCTCTTCTGATTACTGCTTCTCGGTACAATCATTATCCTTGCGATGGTAAAAAAAAACAACATTCTCTCGGAACCAGCGTTATCTATCCCTCGCTCGAACAAATAGATTTTCAACCCACAAGACCCAAGTTTACGTGAAAAGTACAAGAATCGTAATCCACCCCGACGGCAAAGAAAAAAAAAAAGTAACAACCCGTCTACCTCGATCCGCTTCTAATTACTGCACCTCGGTATAATTATTATCCCTGCGGTAATAAAAAGGCTCTGCGTCCTGTGAACCTGCAGGGTGTATCGCTCAGCGAAGCAAATAGTTCGACTTTGAACCCCCGAGAGTGGGGTAAGCCCTCGGTAAACTCCCTGGGATGCACTCTGGACGTTTGCATTAATAAAACATGGACGGGAGCATAGCTTTTGCGAGTACATTCGCCGTCCGCCAGAAACTCTAGAAACTTCGTGTCGGCGAAGCGAAAACTCTCAACAGCTTGACGCGTAACCGTTGATACGGGCGCGCATAGAATGGCCGAAGTTCCGACGGCATTTTCCGGAAACTCGATACTTTGGAATTCGTATGTAACTGCAAAAGCGGCCAACGGTGGCCCAGTTTTTCCGCGAAACTCGCGGTTACGGCCGATACGTACGGTTATTCGTCGATGACTCTTAACGTACCCGTTCACCGAGGCTACTACTGATTAATCGATTAATTCGTCGACACGCTTCGATCTCGTATATCGTAACTAGATCTCGGATGTTTAGGCGGAATGCATTTGTTTTATGAAGTTAATGCATTATTTTATTCTACTTGATACGCGTGATATTATTATACGTATACTTCACGGATACTTAACACATGTGTTTCACAAAATCCGTTCAAAATCACTATAAAAATAATGCATTTTGCATAAACATCCGCAGTGTAATCATAACGCGACGGACGAAGCTGAGACGAAGAAGTTGAAAATAAATTGGTTCAACGTGGTTGGACAATGTTTCGGCCAGAGTATGGGATCTTTGTAAACTCTACCGACTTACGTAACTCGAAAGCTACTTTTTCGAAAAAGCTTCGAGTCGTAATAAGCGAATGTATTATTTGCGCTTACCAAATGAAAAACGGCAGCCAACAAAGGAGGAATGCGCCCATGATTATGCCAAGGGTTCTCGCCGCTTTGTGCTCGGCTCTCCAGCTTTTCGTTTGCTGTCGTATCGAAGTGCCTGGAAAAAGAAATCGACGTTATCATTAATAATTTAACGGACTCGCGAGATCGATGTTGCGGGAAGCCGAGGAAATTTGGCCCGCTCGCTTAATGTTCGAGCAATTTGGTTTATAAAAGTGACGATACGGCCAGAGTGCTTTTTCATCTGGCGCGAAATAAAGTGCGGAACACGATTACGTATGAAACGTTATTACGCCACATTATTAATTAATTAATTTCAATTTGAACGCGATGCGGGTGACACTCTAACGCTCGGAAAGCACGAGTACACCGCACTCGCGCCCACAAAATGAATCCGCGATTATTATATGTGTATTATACTTCCTCCAATCGATATTGCATTTTTCGATTTACTTTTGTACATTATTTTCCACGATTATTGAGAAAGTCTATATCGAAGGATACGAAGGATCGACGATCGATACAAATCAACGCCCCGATTAAAATATCCTATAAACAATCTCCGCTATCGTATATCATATAAAATTTGTCGATTTATTTAACGCATCATTTTTCACGATCATCGCGATACAATACATCGAAGGATACGAAGGAACCAACGATCAATACGAATTAACGCTCGGAATAAAATAATTTATAAATCGTCTCCGCTATCGTAAATCGTTAATCAATTTCTCTAACTTCCGCGAAGGGAATTTAATTAATATTTTTATGAACCATATTGACGCACATCCAGCTCGTTCAACGCAGCGGTGTGGTTGCACGCGTTAAGGAACACATGGCTTTACGCGATGGATAGCAAATTCATTTTGGCAGGGCGATATCCACGGGGGTTGTTTAGATAATATGAGCTAGAATGGGAGGCTAGTCGTTGAAGTAGAGTGAAGGGTTCGCGTGCTCGGATGCAGTGAGGCAGATTTAGGTTGGTTGGTCGATGCTCAGCGCCTTCTCCGCTTTCGTGCAATCGATGCGTTCATCTATCAAGATACACACACGCGTACGGGAGTATCCGTGTGTTACACGTATTCATGCATTTTGCGTGCGTATACACGTGGGTACGTGAGTTTATACGAGCGAGACAATCAGAAATGCAGGACAATCGCGACCTTGTTTCGCGTCGCAAACCTACGGGATAGATGCTGAAACTGTTACTTCGATCCACGTTGTTTCTCTTTTTTCCTAACGTGTCGCGTTACATTTAGTTTGAAAAAATATCCCATCTTATCGTTTCAACATTAATTGTTCTGTTTTTACAGGTATGCGCAAAACTGCCTCGTTCCTGGAATTCGCGCACGTGTTTTCTAACATTTTCGTCGATGCATTGAGTACTGCGAGCCCTTTAAGTACCCGACGTTTTTTTCATCACCCTGTAAGCGATAAATGTTTCGGACGAGAAGATTATACATCCCATATGACAGAAAAGAAACTCGTACGTACGATAAATCTGTGGTTTTAAGGAAATCTACCGCGTGACAAGTATTTTTGTTTTCGAGATACCGTTAAAAAATTTAAAATCCTGTGTACCAATCAATTCTTCTCATCAATCTTCGATTAAATTCCATCATAGTTTTTACCATATGGAATTCGTTTTCATGTATTTTAGTCTGATAAACACGCATAAATCTTGTATTTCACGGTTCAATTAATACGTAAACAGAATTTTTTTATGCGATTCTCGGTGTTTTTTGTTTCAACCGCAGAAATGAGAGAAATAAGAGATTCGATTGGACACGCTTATTCAAATTAGACTCGATGGAGTCTACTTGCGTCATATTTCGCGCTCGTTCCGTTGCCAGAATTTTAATTTCATGCGGCACGCGCTATAATTTAAGCGCATCGGCGTCTCTGAATCACGCTTATTCCATTGTTAAGTTGGCAGGGCGACTTCTTACCGGCATTAAAAACTTTTGCGACTGCTTCGTGCCAAAGTTTTTACACGGCAAGTAGACTGCAGTGTTTTTCGCAATCCCTGCGAGATGCTTCTCTACGGGGCTCGAGAGACTCGGAGGAAAGAAACTGGAGTATCATAAAGTTTCCCACTGGCAACTTTAAGAAGATAGACACGTGTTCCTTTTTCCTTTGGCACGCGAGTACCCGTTTTGCAGCAATAAATTTATCAGGATACTCGGATACGGTACTTTTGGTTACCGATTCAGAAATATAAACAAGACGATTTTTATCTTTACTCTCCTTCCAACAATTCCGTAAGACGTCCTTTGTAGCTCACCGATTATGCTACCTATATTTTCACAGAGCGTACCGTTATTAAATTTTCTACGCCGTCCTGAGACAAAAATCCCGAAGTTCACGTATTCAAAGCTTCAACCGTAGCTCAATATTTCATTCTGTCTCCATCCATCGTATCCATCTTTAAAAGTTGAGAATACGAGATATCGATGCGAATCGATAGATTTTCAACTGGAACATTCGAAATCGTGATCGTTCTTCTAGCGCCTCGATTGTACTTCAGACAACTAATTACGCAATAAACCCCCGTAATTGGTAGACAGCAAACGATCCCGGATAAATTTACGAAATCCCGAGCTCGTGGCGAGATTTCCTTGTAAATTTAAAGGAAACGACGATGCTCCACTTTCGTACAATATGCAGGTCTTGTTGGACGAGGGATTACGTTGCTCTTACTTCGGTCGTACCGTCAGACGGATGGACGGTTAAGTATATTCGAGACGCGCACCTACTTGGTATTACCGTCAAGATTCTCATTGTTCAGCCAGCTACATTGCAGAGATCGGGCAAACGCTAAGGGGAATTCGATGCAGGCCACCATTGTTGCGCGTTATTCCACGAAATCGGATGGGCTTTGTATGTAAGAGGGATCCTGTTACGTTTACCTCTTGGGACCAATTAAGAGAAGAGACGACATCGAGGTATTTTCGGGTTATTTGTGTAGGCTACTATAATATTCGACGAACATTCAGCAGGGTCAAAATACTGTGAGCAAATACGATCGAGAGGCAAGGTCTTTGTCTAGGGTTTAATGCGAACCGCTGTAAAATATTTGATCAGTATTTGTCCAGCGAATCACGTGACATGGTGTCTCAAAAATGGTCATTTTTATTAAGAAACGTCATCTTTTTATATTTTCACCAAGAGCGGACAAAGAGGTCTGTCACGGATCTATACTCTATGACAAATGTGTGTCCATCGGGAAACTTTGTCCTTTTTTAAAGTAAAAATTGTCCTAGTGGCTCTCCAATAGATTTACGGGCCTTGGTGGTGTCGCTGGTTTTCGTCAATTGTGCTTGCGATTAAATAGGGCCCACGTTGCCAGGGGCGAAACTTGGAAATTCCGACATTCGGTGTAAGCGATAACGAGATCAAATAAAACAGTTGAATTTCAATAAAAGCCAGGTAACTTTGTAATCAACGCGTACGCGCGTCCTCTTTCGCTTCTGTAATTCTTTACGACGCTTTAATTAAAATCTTTTTTATCGAGAAAACCCGAGTGCGCGTAACGAGGAGAAAATGTTAAGTTCTGCTTTCAAGAAAGACAAACGTTATTAAATTATTGTTGTGCACTATCAGCAGAGGCAAAAGCTCGTAACGAGGTATTATGTTAATTAATACAATCTCGGAATGTTTAGCATTGATCTCTGCAGGGCACCATAAATTCAACGGAATTCTTTCTTACGAACGAACGTTTCGACTATAATCGCCCGAACAATTTACTATAAATTTTCCCGCTAATCGATGAGAGCGAGACTCGAAAAGATTGCGTTAGCGCAAAAACTTTCTTCTCGATCTCCATCTCCTTTTTCCGCAGTGTCGTTTATCCCATAACAAATTATATTAGAAGCCGAAATTAATAGCTTTCATTCTCACCGCGTTCGTTATTAAAGACGTGATGGGAAAAAGAGATGGGGCAAATAATAGGATAGCGTCTCGCGTTAGTCTGCGATATAAATATACTCGTGTTCGTTATCGATTCACAGTTCGCAAAAAATACTCGCACTTTTTTTCGATTAGAGTAAAGAGACAGTTCGTAATTCCCGTAATACGCAACGAGAGGGAATACAAAGTTTTTGTACCGACCGCGGAGTTATGCTCAATTAATATAATCGAACTTCCGAAAGTTTTCCGTCGGCGAACGACAAAATTTCAGAGTTATAAATACGCTTCTATGTTCTTCATTTTTGCCGTTTGCGTCATGGTACGAGCTATTTCAAATTGTATTCGTCGCGGTGACAAGTGTCTCTATTTGTTTCAATTTGTGCGAACAACGAGCGGGGACAATTCTAACTCTTGATAATAGTTCGGACGTTAATAGTCGAAGAACGTAAACTACGCAGCTCGAGACGAGAAGCTACGAGCGTCGAAGGACGCTTCGGGATTGCCATTTGAATCCGATCGCTTATTGCCGTTTCGCTGGTATTTACACGCGATAATCCGTTTGGTAATATTAAAATCACTCGTTTACGAACGATGCAAACAAACGTCGACCTTTGCCGCACTTTCTATATCAGGTTTGAGTATTTTCCAGTCGGAAACGAAAAGCGATATTGCTAGAATGTAAATATGGACACGAACGAGCTGTTGCGTAATAAAGTAAAAACGTTTGCAATGCTTTTTTACCGTAATATTGCAAGTTCGACACGTGTTGCGTATTAAACGGAGATACGCCTGTTTACACGTGTCTGCTGCGAAGGGAAGGTGTAAAAGAAGGATCACGGTATACATGAAACTTCAATTAACTGAGTATTGGATATATTTAAAAGTCAAGGTGTCAAATGAAACTTCACAACGATATACTGTAGCAGTGTTCCATGAACTACTTTTCAATGTATTCTAAAACTCTTTTCCATCGTCAACACCATTTTTGTAGTGAGAGTATTATTCTAATTAGAGAATGCAACGATGATGCCAAGATGCGAGTCGTGATTGACATTTCAGAATAATTTGCGCATGTTCAATTTTGTCTTCACATCGGTTTGATTGGTCGTTCTTAACGTTTTTCGCAATTTACGACGGATACGATTAATTCAGTTTTCCAGTGCCTCATTTTTTACTTTTCGCTTTTCCATTGTACGAGGAAACCGAAGTAGTCATGGAATTTTTCAATAACGCCTCGTTCATCGCCTCCGCGAGCCATCTTCAGTTGTCAAACAATTTTGAAAATGTTTAATGGGAACCTGGAACTATCCTAAACTTAATCAATTGATCACGTTGAATTGAAATTCTTGGAAAGTTCCGTAATACTTGAACGAGAATCCTCGATAAAGTTCGCGGTGGATACATGTGCATACAAAATATACGTACAAGTATATGCATTCAAATTGCACGTATGTACACGGGAAAGATCGTTTCCCGACTATTTCCGTAGCTTGTCGGTATTGACGGTAGTTAAGAATTATACTCGATCACGATTAACCTTATTTTTGTTTTCACAAGTTCGACCGTTACGCGTAATTACTTCCACCGAAGGGTTTACGTACGCGGAAACACAGAAAGTTCGTGCATATTCCGATACACGGCTAATTATTCTCAATTAAAGTTGCACGCTCAACGTTGCGTATTAGTCGATCGGTTCCCCTGTTTGGCGACCGAACTTTCTCACGTCATCGATCCCCGCGTCGACGCAAAATGCAAATAGAGCTTCGAAACCGAACGATGGCGGGGACAACGATATCGGCAATATTTTTAACCGATGAATCGTTACGATAAATCCATCCTCGAGTTTTCGTGATGCCGAAACGTATGAAATTTAAAATCGCCTGACAAAACAATGTCAAAGATTCATTCGCTTTCTCAATCGGAGTACGACGACTTCGAAAACAAAGGTACGAACCCTGACCGAGTTCATCCTCATGAATAACCATTACGAAAGAACTCCCCTCTGACATTCGATTTCCTATTCGACAAACACTTTCTGCTCGCTGGTCGTTACCCGTAGCTTCACCCTGGAGGCCGGAGCATCGACGAGTCAGGCCATTTCACGGTGGCGCGTATAATGTATAAAAAGAAAAAAAAAATAAGAAAAGAAAAAGGTCATGGCGAACAGAGGGGGTGTAGTCGCAGAAACGTATATATATATATATATATATATATATATATATATATATATATATATATATACATATATATATATATATCTCGAGGAGAACGGTAATCGCGAGGCGTCGAAAATGACGGATAGTACGACTCCTGGAGCTGATCCAACGGATGACGCCCCGGGTTCTCATCTTGGTGGAACGAGAAACGTGGCTCCGGTAATCCCGAGAAAGGACCCGTCGGTCTCTGCGGAGCGAGGGTCTCGCCAGGATAAATGTTTAATGCCGCAAGAACCGTGGCGCGAAACGCGGCTTTATTTTTCTGCCTTGCTGGTGGGGGGAAAAAAAAACGGAAGAATTGGAATGGCGCAGAAACGTCAGGAGTCTGGTGATAAAGGAGAAGAGAGCAGGGAGGGACGTAGACAAGACGATAGAAGTAACGATCGCTGAGATATGAAAAGGGATGATAACCAACCCTCCCAATCGTGCACCGTCTGTCCTGGCCATTCATGAATCAAGAGAGGGGGGGGGGAGGGATAAGACTCTTCCACGGAGAATGACACGAGTAATTCCATTGAGGAAGAATATTGTTGGCGAATGTGCGCGAAAGAGACTGGCCTGGACGTGTTATGAACGAGGGTCGTACGTTCTTTTGTCCGAGTTATCGGCAAAGGGCTGAATGGGATTGCATTTCGAAGAATCGACCGAATCGCCGATTCGGTTTTAATTAAGATAGACTGTTTAAGGGTGAGATAGCAGTATTGGTTACGCTCGAGAGAGGACGTTTTAGGCGTTGCTCCCCGCGTCAGTCGTACTTGGGTGACACGTGAGTCTTGGTACTATGTTTACGGAAGATTTATTTCGTTAATATTGATTAGGGTGTTGAAGTGTCGCGTGTGTCATTCAAATATGGGTGACGTGGCGATCAAGGTGTCAACGGTTGTAGCGAAGAAACTATTTCCTTAGGCTGAATTAGGTTCCAATTTGGAAAATGAAGATGGCATGGTTTAACAGACGATCGTTCGTTCCTTTTGCAAAAGAATTTTTTAGAACTACGACGGAGTAACAAAATTAAGCACTGTTTTATCGTTGATACTGTTTTCGCATTCAGTTTTTTTTTTAAACAAACGTTTATGCCCATGGGATTTATAATATGGTATTATTCTTGCCTCGATACTAGTATGTACTATTGTCTTTATTTATCAAATTGACGGCATATGGCTCAGTTCTACTTTTATTTCCACTTCGGCATGATCAGATGGTTACGACGATAACGCGTACAACGATGAAAGCCACTTCGATCTCCGATAACATCATAAAGGGAAACTTCCATTCAGTTTCTTTCTATTCTTATTTTCCATTGATCTCCATTCTGCCGTGTAACTTCGTCTCACCCCCAGAGCCTTTCGTATTTGTTACAGCCCTTATTAACGTGTCTTTCATGACCGGAGTTACGCACGAACGATACGAATAATACACCGGTCATGCCTTTCCGATGGTTAGGTTCCCTGTTATGTTTCGGTTAAAGTTAGTGGAAGTCGAAGTCTTGTTAACACTAGGTATACGGACATTTCTTGCAGTACATATACCTATCTCTACGAATACGCGTCAATTTGACCAAACAGATAATTTAAAAATTAGAATGCTTTGAAGAAAATGATTTTTGATATATATTTGTCTCGTTAATCTTATGCAGATCGCCCCTCCATCGAACATGTCTGTTTCTATTGTTGCGAATAGCATTGACTCCCTGGCGACCAATACCACCGATAGACTGGAATAACGCTGATATTCTTGTTACTTTTTTAACGTAGAAGTTGCATTCGAGCTCTCGATACGATCTGTTGTATTTTTATACAATAAATGTTCTTATTCACTTAAACGCCCAAAAGGCTCTTATACTTTTTAAAAAAATTCATTTATTAACGTGGTTCGACCACCTCGAAAATCCCCGTTCGTTCGTTTCGGAAAAGATACAAGGTCTAGTTCTCGCGTACTTGTACTTGGCCCGAGACAAGACCTTGCCTCTTGATCTTCGTTCTTGCTCGCGTAACGTCCGTAACGCTATTAAGCTAATCGAATTCATCGAACCCCTTGTTTCCTTGCTCGTTCATTTCTCCCAGTTCTCAGTCGAACGCCGCGAAAAGCCCTTTCTTCCGACACAGATCCTCGCCGTTTCCCCATTAATCGGAAAGAAACCAGGAGTCATACTTTACCACCCTTAATCGTCAGCCCCACCCACCCACCCTACGATACGCCTCCGTCAATTCTCAGATATCGCGTAGGGGGTTCTCGCGTAACCGGTCGTGTCGCTTCGGTGCCTCGGAATTGCGCGCGTGTAAACAACCCCTGGATGTCGGAGTCTCCTCCGTCTCCCTCTCGAGGTTTCCAACCTCCTTCTCAATCACCGCTCCCATCCCCTCCCATTCTCCCACCACCGCCAACCCCCCTGGTTCCACCAACGACGTGCCCCTCGTTTTCTGGTATCCTGCGTTTCCCCCCCAGCCCCCAGCCCCCTCCCCGACCTCCTCTCTTAACCGGTGTTCCCGTCCGTCGAGTTCGCCGCCGTCGTTTCCAGATATCGAGCGAACAAGTGTATGGACGAGGGGTCGGAAGGGGGCTGGCTCCCTGGAGCTAGGGGTTAGGGCGGGAAGAGGGGCGGGGGGGAGGGGGGGCTTGTTCCCGTTGGAGTTGGCTGGAACAGCGTTCACTGACCTACCCTACTGCTCACCGCAGGCTGGGCCGAGATCAAGCCTCCTGCAGCCACCGCCACCGTACCCCCCCCCCCCTCGCACACCTGCTACCCCTACCGACTCTCACCCCTCCGCGCCCCACCCCCCTTTTCTTTCATATTCCCTCTTTCGCTCGTTCCGCTCTTCTCGCTGCCTGACCCTCCTGCATTTCTACCCCTACTCTTCAGACGCGTCTTTCGAACCTGCCCTATCGGTCCGTTAAAGACGGCCTGTTCGAGACGGCCCTGATGGTTTTACGGTACTCCCGCTGGTCATTCTTTTCTCTCTTTATAGCGAAGGTGGTTTAAAGTTTTTATTCTTTCAAGTGAATTTACGAAAAGCGAGCGGAATTTGTATTGACGGTTTTTTAAGAGCTAGTTAGTTGGGTATTGTTACAATACTTTTTGACTCACAGCGGGACGACTATACGTATAGTAATGGCGGACACTGGGACAAGATATAAGAGTTAATTTAAACTTGTTAATTTGACGGTTTTGCAAGAAACTATAAACGTTTCGCGATATATGTTCATCGGAAATTTTCCAATTTGGAGCACTCGTTATTTGAGGATACCGAGTAATAAACATCTATGTGATCAATTATGCTTTCTATTTGTGGTCCAGTATCTCTGTATTGCGTGAGTATGCATCAAGCGCACAATGTTACAGTCGTAACAGTTCTAATATTAATTATTAGAGTTGAGTAACGTTTCTCAAAGTTGTTATATTCACGAGGGGAGTGAACATTTGACTAGCTCTCCCAGCGATGCTTCCCCGAATTTGCTTAATTAAATGATCTCTCAACACACACGTGACAGTTATTCGTAAAACAACTTCTACCCTACTCAAAATGGAATTTCAAATATTTACATATTCTCAGTAGTTGCGAAACATTTCGCGGCATGTTTGGGACGCGTTTGGTTTCCTCAAAGTTGAAAGTCAGATAGACAGGTACTTTGCTCGAGTATCATACTTTTCATTTTGCAATTTTCAGAAGACGAACGGCGAAAGTCGATGTTCGGGTATCGATATCCGTTTGCGGGGAAAATGAAGTTCGCGTTTGCTGTCCGTTCCGCTTGTTAGGAATATTTTTGTTACAGACGATAGCTTTCGATCACGGAGTATAGATTAGTTCGATAAACGTGTGTCACCCGCATTCTATTTCCGAAATGTTAGCGACGAGGGGAGCATTCGTCAATAAAAATAATTCAACCGACATCTGATTTTTTTGCCGTCCGCCGCGGTAACGAAAATATTATTTGGTTGATGACATAAAAATATCGAGGCTACTTCGTAAAATTTGCGGTCGCGAGGAATTTTTTACTGGAAAAAATTGATAAATCGGATATATTCAGATAAATTTATGCACGCGAAACTTTACCCAACTCAAGCCTCGCAATTATTATCCGCGTAATATTCGAAAATTGAAAAGCTTGAACAATATTCGTTCGTTGTACGGTATCGCAGGATTTTCTGTCGTGTTAATTAATCGCAGGTTTATGCCGGACAAAGCATTTACAGAAATATTCCATTCGCGTATATCAATGGCCGTTAAGTAATCGGACCATAGAATTTTAATCGCGTTAACATGAATTTCCGCTAACCATTTCGCACGACTCTATTACGTTAACGACCGTAATCTGATTCACCTGAAAATTACGCGAAAATCGCGTTGTCCGCCGCTGTACCTTTTAATTAGCAACTGCGTTCAATAATATACTTTTCAAAATTGATAATAAGGATCTTGACGAGAAACGAGCGCCGAGGCGAACGAGATACGTCTCTGGCTCTCGCGAATCATCCTTTTCGCGTATTTGGTCAAGACCAGCCTCCTTACTCGCTTTCCGGCAGAAAGCTCTCGAATATATGTCGACCCGAGAATCCGCGTGCTCGAAGCATGAAAAGCACCAACGTTGATCCAAAGGACCTTAAGCGGAAGAGCTAAGGGTTTCGTTATGTCGTTCTTTGCATTCCCTCTATACTCTCGCTCGTATGCAGCCCCGCGATTTTCCTTTCTCTTTTCTATCCCGAAATTTCCCTGCAGGTCTTCGCATAGACGCTTTTGTTCGGCTCTTTCTGGGTCAGTTTCTAAATAGACTCTGAAGTCTTGAAAATCTACGGTCTAGGGCGTGTGCGTGGAAAGGGAGGCGAGGGCGTATATGCACTTTTATAGGAACGGCGTATGCACGCAATTTAAAAGGATCTCTCTCTCTCTCTCTCTCTCTCTCTCTCTCTCTCTCTCTCTCTCTCTCTCTCTCTCTCTCTCTCTCTCTCTCTCTCTCTCTCTCTCAATGCCCTTTCTTTCTTTTTTTTTTCATCGATGCATGACCCAGATAAGTAGTAAACGAGCGTTAACGAGAGCGTACGTATGGTAAGTAGTATCCGCATATTTCGGCGACGATGAAAAGTTTACCTTTGCCCGGCTTTCAATTAACTGCCGTGCTGCCGGAAGGTACGCGGATGCCTATTTAGCGCCGCTGTTAATTCGATGTTATCAAAGTTAGTTGTCCCGCGTGGGGAATGAGAATGTTTCGTGAATTATGGGCGAATGAATTGTGAATGTTTGGTCAGTTGCCATCGCGATGTCCGGCCGCTTCGGCCGAACGTAATATCGTACGTAATACGGTGGCGGGAAAATTCACGATTTCCCGGCATGAAAATTCGTTCGAGGTAAACGAAATACGTTAATGGAAAAATCGCCGAGGCAAAACATAATTTACATCCGGTTCAACGGTGGGAAGATTCGTTGACGGATGGATCGGTTTCTTGGTATTATGATAATTGAAACAAAGAATTTGTCGGTTATCGTAAAAGTGTCGACAAAGCGAATATAAAGTAGCGAAGAAATAAACGTGAGGAGGAATTGACGGTTGGGTTAAACGAGTCCTCAATTACTTCAAGTGACTTCCGAGGTTAACCGTAAATTCGGAGCGTTGGGAAAACGTGAATTAGGCTTCGTGGAAAAAATTGCTTTCGTCTCGCGTTTCTTTTTGCGAAAAACGATGTAAAAAACACAGTTAAAAAATGAGTCTCAATCTTAATGCGTTGGAAGAAACTTGAAAAAACGAATGATACGTATGTTTTATATTTTTTAAACATGGGCAAATTTACAGTGTTGGATAATAATTTAGAAAATGAATGTTAAATACATCCCATTGATATCGCTACGATCGCTTCGAAGCACGCGTTCAAAGTTTCGCGGTATTATGTTTATAAAAGTCAGCTTGTCCGTATGAATTGTAATTCGGAGTTTAACTTTAAAGCGACGTTTATCGGTATAATAAACGTTGCGTGATGCGCGTGCGTCACTTCGCAAACCCATGTTAATTATGCGAGTACGAGCAATTAAACGACCAAGTAAACGTATCTCTCGGCATTATTAGTGTGCACGATAACTTATGAAGTAAATTGTATTTGCCCTGACGATACGTGGGTGTAAATTAGTGCCGAATTAGTAACAATTTCGCGCAATTTTGCTTCGCATCACTTCTCACATTTCTCCCGCCGATTCTTTTTGATTACAAAAGATACCTTTCCGGTACAAAGGTTCGCATAACGTGGAAAGCAAACACAGAAAGAGAGTATGTACGTACGTATGCTTAAACAATTGCTCTCTAATTTTCTTTAACGTGCGTTGTCCGAACATTGTTTAGCAGAAAGTTTCAACAATAAAATTATGCAATTTACAAGCCAAATGCTAGAAAGTCTTTCGGTTCTAATTCAAGGATTAATTAATATGATGGAAATTATTTGGCACTTTTATCGCTATACACAATCCAATTGTCATTATTTTCCTGTACTTTACAACGCAATTAATGCGCACGCTCAATTTTTTCAAAGTTCTGACACACGGCGGTATTACCAACCTACGCGCGGTTCGACATAATTTCTCTTCATACATCTCCACCGAATCGTTGCGCGTCAACGGACACCGTAAACAAAAACAGCTGCCTCAACTAACTGTCGGGACAATTCTAGTTTTCGAATTTGGAAATCCCCAGGACTGATGCGGCGAGAATGCCCCATGGCTGTTCACGAAAGTTGTTACTAAACTCTCGATTGATCGAGCGCCCCATGGATTAGAGAAACGGAGATTACTCTCAACGATTTTCCACGCAATTTGTATTGCAAGAAAAACATTGCGATGTATCATATTATTCGAATAGTACATAACGGTCATTCATTTTCATCGGCAATTTGTTAAGCTCGCGTCGAATATGTAAATTGATTCGTTTGGAGCAGTATGTTGGGAATAATGTTATTCGTACAATATGTACAATATGTTTTTAAAAATAAGTCGATCTTATCGCTACAACGTGGAAATGGATTGTTGAAATTTTCATGACTCGTTGGGAATTTTAACCGACAATAGGGGATTTGCTTATGATTATGGTGCAAAGATAACAATAGACCTGGAAGTTATTAATATCACGGGAAATTGGATGCAGATAGCTTCGGATCGGAATGAATGGAGGCGAATTATGGAGGCAGCTTTCGGTTGAAATAGGTTTATACAGGATGTCCATTGGGAAGTGGGCGTTACTCTCGGGATCGGTGAATTCCGTAAAAATAACGAGGAAGAAAGACATCGCGCGAATCATAGTCTGCTGAGGTTTCAATTTTCGAATTCCCATTCTGTTTTTCATAAATACGGTGAACCTTCCTGTAACGCGAACGTTCGGTTCAACAGTAATGCCGCATTATACGAATCGCGTCGTACCAGACTCGAAGCATGTAGAAATAATATAGTTAGCTTCCGGCACCTTTAGATAAGTAATAATACAGTTAATTGACGTTATTTTATAATTGCTTTCTCTATTTTCATTTTTACAAATTTAACTTCCTTTTAAAAACTACCAGAAAATAACGCCAATTAAATGTATCATTACTTATCTAATTGATATATACGATCGATTAACTAACCTTTTTACTACGTTCCGGAATCTTTTTTTTTAATTATAAAAACAACAATGGCTTAACCAACAGAGATCTATTCTTTTTTTTTTATTAAATTACGCGTTAAAGTAATGTGTTTACACAAAAAAAAAAGTGTTATCACAATATTTGAATCGCGTTTATCGAAATCGCATTGTACAACTGCCACGTCGCACGAAGGTTTACCGTACTTCGGAGCATAGTTCAAAGTACACACGGTACAGTTTCGACGCTTTAAGTACTTGTCACCGCGACGACGTCGCTCGATGTCTCAATTGGTTTACCCGATGATCAATGGACCTGCTCGATTCACAAGTAACGAAACAAACTACCCGTCCGAGGCAGAATAATTCGTACGTCATTCGCAGATGCTTATGCAAAAATTGATGAAAATGTCGAATATCAATCCTGTTGACAATAAACGTGGACAATTACATCCCCCATTCGGATTATACCGTGCACGCAAAGTTCAAACGTCAACCCCACGTTTCCGTTCCCCGCCTCCTCTTCTTCTTTGCCCCCCCCCCCCCCCTCACCCACTAGCGCTTGCTCGTTGCGAATAATTCATGCGCGCAAAACGGAGGATGCAAAAAGTGGAAGTACCTTTGCAGGGCGGAATGGTACATACATTGCGATAATGGCGCGTTTGGTGGCTGGAGGTCGGTTGGGTGGGGGTTGTTCACGGTCGAACCTGGAGGCAATACGATTGCGGAATGCCAAGTTCGCGCAACGAAACTGTTTGGCAACGATTCTCTTTTGGCCGATCTCCACGAGATGCATCAGTTTCGAGATGCTCAGCGGCACAGCGACGACCGGCGGACGAATTCGTGCGCTCGGCACGGGGGGGTCTTTCGCAAAAACATGCCCGCGACGTACACCACGTTGAAAGAACTGGTTGGAAATAATGCGAAACCGATTGTTTCGAAATTGTTGCCACGAGTGATACTTTTTTAATTCCGACGAATTAAACTTGACGTGGGCCCCAGTTACGTTCAACGCGTAAGACGGACAAATTTGTTGATTTAATTGATCTTTATATCTTGATACGCTACTGGTATAATTTGAGAATATTTACTTATACAATTGGCAAATTAAAACAAAATTGAGTGATTCTTTAACTTGCCGGATTTCAATGAACTTGAGTAATTTGATTAAAGAAAACGCCCGGATTGATGATTTACAATTCTAATGGGTATCGTTATTAGTGTTTTTTTTCGCGTTGTCGGTAGACACGATGCAACTTAAGAGCGAATTAGGAAATTATTGCAGTCCTTCATTTTCTATCCCGCGATATTATTTATCGACGGTGACGTCGATATCGATCGTTCTCGCTTTCAACGATCACCGAAGTCATTATACGGGAGACATTCAATTTCCCCCGCGTAGCTTTATTTCAAGCGAAACGCGTTTAGACGTAAATGTATTCCAGCCGAGACAAAATTCTCGCACCTACACGCGATACGTACGTGTGTTAGGTTAAAAGCGACACTTAGTTGGATGGCATGCTCGCGACGAGAGCCTGGTTTCCAGGTGGTAAATTCTATTTTCCCCTGACTCGTTAAGTAGATCCTTCGAAGTCCTGATTAATTAATATATTACTAAATTCACGTCACGCTTCGCGAATAATGCCGTCGATTATTCCATAGAAAATCAAACGGCAGCCCCGTTTAACAAGCATCGACGACGCGAACGATTGTAGAGTGATCGACGGATTGAGAGGCGAATAAGTTTTGATTTCAAACTGCGATCGTTTTCAGATTTTCAATTCTAACGTTCAATTTTCATGTTCGCGACAGAAAGGCAGACTACGGCCAAGTTATACATACGCGAGCTTTCGAGGCGATTTGTCAACGAAATTATCTCAACGTCTTAATGCGAGTCGTGAATTCAAAATGGATTAATAAACGTCTTACGTACAGTGGCTCACGAAAGTTACCGAATTCTCGCGTATGTATAGTGAGTCCCCGACTCACGCGATTAATGCGTTCTAGCGTTTCGGCGCAAGTTGGAAAACCGTGTAAGTCGAATATGCGGGTGTACGTACATTCTCGTTAACTTGACGACAATCAATATATTTGGGTAATGTAATTGAAGAAATTGCGTAGGTTGATCATTTGCAATCCTGGGGGTACGGTTATTAGTGTTTTTATTCGCATTAACGATCGATCGCCATCGTTATTTATTATCCTTTTTGTTTAGGAGTATCTATGTCTGCGCACACAACAACTCACAGGACATAACTTTTTCACTTATGTACCGACAAAAGATGCTATTCTGTCAATCAAAAAACGAATTTCACTGTCTGAAATTGGTTTTCCGATTCGCTTTTAAGAATCCGCGTAACGCGAACCCACATAAGTCGGACACCCACTGCATACGTGAGCGTTCAAATGCTTTCCTGAGCCACCGTACAAACCCCATATCGAATAGTTCGAATAGTTCTCGACGCAAGCGAGCAATCCCGCGAGAGAGCATTATCGAGAAGAAAAGTTAAACATCGCGAAACGAAATAACGGGCACGGAGCACACCCGCGCGCCGTCGGGATAAAAGCCGTGGGCGGGTTGGGGGGGGGGGAGGGAGGGGACATTAATGGACCGTTCATTGTAACTCTGTCGTTAGCACGCCCTGCACAGGGCACTGCGCTAACCGTTGAGCCCCAGCATTGCGCTCGCCGGGCCATTAATTCTTGGCATAATGATCGCTGGCTCGCGTTGGTACACACACTCACGTTCGTACGTATGCGCGCGAAACGGCGCGGCGGGGTCCGTTCTCGGTGGATTCGAAATTTCTCCTTGAATGTGCCATTAAGCGTGTACGCGAAGGAACGTTTCTACGCGTCGTGGTACCAAATTGCTCGGAATACACCGCGGGGCGGCATTAAGAGGCAGGTAGAAATCGGCAATCACTTCGTACCACCGGCGGAATGTATGGCAGAAAGATTACGGGTGACGTCGATCTCCCGGAATCGCGTTCCGTGCGTAATTTTTGATGCCGGCAATTACGCGCGTTTAAGGCGTTATTACGATAAAGCGTACGAATGTCGAACGGGGACGGGAGTCACGGTCGACCGGGAGTCGAGACGACGGTGACGTTTTTTACGTGACGTTCTTAATTGCAACGATCGCATCGGGTCTCGTATTTTTAATGACCCTTCGGAGAGCGTGGAATTGTCGATCGAGGATCGATGTTGGGTGTTCTGTTTCGATGACCCTGGCGGTAGGTGTACCATGCGTTATTGATTTTAATGATTACGTGCAATTGTTGTACACGTACGAGGATATGTTTATTAAGCATTACCGACAAACTAGTATAATTTGTAATTACATTTAATTGCGGAATATTGCGGTATAGGAGTTTGTTGCGAGAAACGCTGATAGAAATACGATATACGTGTTCGTAGTTTGAGTAATTACGTAGAAGTGATAATTGTGGTTATGGATATGTGTACAGGGTGTCACTATTTTTTTCCATCTACGATGCGAGAATATTCTACGAGGAAAGAGAAGAGAAAAATATCATAGACGCAGCCTGAACAATGTTTTATCATATAATGTAACACAAATCGTTTGATACTGCAAGAAAACAGATTAGGGATATTTACCTGCGTTAAATGCACAAATAAATACACGACTAATACTAATCAAAATTTGAACTTGATACATTGCGAATGTTTGGTTGGTTCCCTTTAAATTTCGACGAATGTTATCATTCTTTAACGTATTTTCTTTAAAGTATTTTTGCGCCTACATTTACATGGCATTTGTCTTTTATTTTATCGCGCGGAATATGCTGGTACCTTTCTGCGAAAAGAAAGGTCACTCTGTACTTGTAAACTATAGTGCAAGAGAATCTAAAGAAAATACAACGCTCTTCGCAATTTTTCCTCCACTGGGTTACATCGGAGGATATCGTAAAGTTTGCTCGCACTACAAATTCAAGAGACTTCGTAAACTAGAAAAGTTTGAATATTCAGGGTCGTAAAAGAACATCGATCTAAAAAAAAATTACGTAATTAATGCGACTGCATCCTTGGCTTTACGTATGCGGGCGGAAATATCGGTTGGCGAGTGGGTATCGATCGTGTGCATTATTTAGCTCGTTGAAAAATTTCTTCGCAACACAACTTTTCCCCGAAGCGAATAAACAGGAGTCGCATGGCGATTCGAATTGTATCGTGGTATTATGTGGAATAATAATTCTACGACGATGGAAATTGTGTCAAAATTTTCAAGAAATTCTAAATGGTCGCGGCACGAGCACCGTTCCGAAAGTTCATCGAGTTCGAAAAAAGTAAGAAATGGATTTTAAAGCTCTCCGTTACAATGATTTAGATAATGGGAACATTCATAGTGTTATACGTACAAAATTAATCGACCATGCGAAATGTGCAGATGTACTCGACACTTTTAATACTCGTCTCGTTTACTTTGGGTTGCACACTTTGCGTATAATTGCGTAAATATATTCTGTCAAAATATTCTAAAATTATCAAACCTCCAGCGCGGTAGCCGTGCGCAAATTATTGCAACTTTGCGGTCGCCAAAATTATTTGTGAAAATACAGTTTTGGGGGAAATGGCGAAACGATTGTTTACAGTAACGTAAAGTTCACGTAAATAGCAGGGACTTTATTTCTGCATAGCGACTCTCAACGAATATCTAAAATTAACGACACTTCGCATACCGCTGAATGAAATTTTTCGCTGTCAGCCGTTGAGCTCGCAATCTTGCCACTAATTCCCGTTTCATCTATGAAACGTAAATAACTATAAAGGTGAGAGCAAAATCCTTCGCTCATCCCGTCAGCGTTATTTTATTTTTCTCGCCGTAAATAATTTTGTAATCTAGGATTCGGCAATTGCTTTTAAGCGTCCGCTTAATTTTGTTTAACTGACAGTGTTGATACAGCGTGTATTAAAGGGCGAGATAAGAATAGGATGACCGGGCTAATAGACATTTTTTTTTACAAAAACTTATGTCAACCTGTGTACATTTTAGAAAAATTCTTACACTTTGACGTCTGTCGTCGCGTACGCGTGATTTCGCTAGCCAGTGATTATCGGCCGGCATCTCGAAAACGTGATTTCGGTCTGCCAATGGTAATTATCATTATTATATAAATGATTTCAATCGCAGACTCGATGTCCTCCGGTTACCCTCTTCCACTGCTCACGTTAGTGCCTTTCAATTGTTTAGAACGCTATCTATACTATAGATTCTATAGAGGATGCGATAATCAAACGATAAACTACTAGATGTGAATTGTTGCGCGAGACGTGCAGCCGTCAAAGCGTTCAATCGTAAACGTAAGGCACGCCAATTTCAACCCTTGCTGCAATTTCGATAAAAATTAACGTATTGGCCAGAATATAATGCTACCCATATCATAACGCGACCTACGATTCTAAATGGGCGCCCGAAAACGCATGCGACGCGTACGATACCCGATTATGTCTTTAAAATTACAGGTACTCGAATATAGTGCGAACGTGACTTTCGAATATTGAACAAAAGAACATGACAGTATATTCGAACCAATACGGTAAAATATAATGTATGAATACGACTCTTTACCCCCCGCAGTCACTTTCCCTCGTTTAAACTTTCATTTTGAAATTGTTCACGGTCCTCGGGTTTCCCTTAAATGCGTACGTTAGCATACTTAGCAACTCACCGTTCTCGACGTTGAGCTCAGCGGCGGTTCTATAAGATACAGGCCTCCCAAAGTCACTCGCATCGCTCGGATGTAGCAATAATTGATGGGACGCCCTGGAATGATGTCTCGATGAAGATGCGCGGTGCAAGTGAACGCTATTTAGGACGGTATTGCTAGACGCACGGCTCAGTGCCTCTCTTTGACGCACAGCCTCCTTGTAAATCTTGCAGTACATCACGATCATCACGAGACCGGGGATCCAGAAGGAGACGGAGGAACTTATTACTGCGTACGCTCGATTCACCACGAACGCGCACACCTGATTGGTTTGGACGTAACATTCAATTGCGTGAGAAAGATCGGCGCGTAAATGCTATCGGGGGTTTCTTCGCATATTGAATTAAGTCTATAGGTTTATTATCACCGTTCTTCGAAGCTATGGGTTTCGATTAAATTCTCTCAGTCGAGTCAATTTGTGGGAGATAAATATGTCCGATTTATTAAGAAAGCAAACACTTGATTGGTCGAAACATGAAATTAAAATGTAAAACCGATAAAAAAATATGATCGAGATTCTTGCGATTTTGTGTTAACTCGATTGGTTTATAATCATGATTTCTTTGGAGCTGCGGTTTCGATTTATTTCTCAGTCAAATAAGTTTCTAGATACGGGACTCGATTCGCCGCAAACACGCTCGATCAAGGATTTCAGATTCCGCTCGCCGTGCTTGGATAAGATTTATCGCTCGCGTATAGTGTTCTACCGGTCGAAACTAGGAGCCCGCGAATATTTATTTTGAATATACAAATATTCCCCTAAAACAATACTCCGAAAATTTTCGATTGGTTTTGTACGATTCCAATTAGGTAGGCGGCGGTAGCTATACCAACGAGAAAAAACAAACATTGGCGAGAAGAGTAACCCGAAACCGATTGAAATTGAAATCGCAAATTGTAATCTGAAATTAATCCTATCCTCGCGGAAGAACGAGACGTATGTATGTTTTCCATGAAGATTAATTGAAACTATTCGTTCTAAATTTCCATTTATCGTACGTCCAATAAGAAACAGACATTGAATCATTTCTGTATAAATCGCAAAGGTCATCCGGCTTGCCAATTATTTTCGTCCGTTCAATTTTCACTCTTACCGCGATCCATCGTAGATTATAATCGCGTGTTTCCCAGTTCTTAACGAAGAACAATTCGGAGTGTAAATCATATTTCAAGACAATATTTCTCGTCGCGATTATTAATCTTAAATTATTAATCTTTTGCGTCCGAAGTAATATATTTCTTGAACGGTACGGATCAATGAAAATGTTTGTTCGGGACACTTGCGAGTATTAATACCGAAGTTTACGAAGAGAAATACGACGCTAAAGTCGAAGAAGAGTTAATAAGATACAAATGTCAAATTGGAAAGCATGTCACGAAACATCACGCGATAAAGGAGCAGTGTTTCTACACGGTTACAGGATGATACGCGCTGATTAATGCCGATGAATCATAAACTAACTCCAAACGCTACGAAGATGTACTCATCGGTTTAACACGAGCGACACGTTCCGTAATTATGCGAACGTCCAGCTTCCTCGACGAGAACAACGCGCGTCTGTCCAATTCGAAACGCGTTATCCAAAATTCAGGGGCATTCGGTTCTAATCAACAAATATCTCCGGGAAAGTTACAAAATTTCTTTTGCACCTACTGGTCCGCATTAATAATAAATCGTCATTGCCTAGATCAGTGGTCGGTAAGCTGCCTTGTTCCACGTATGACGTGTTTAAAATACATTTTTTAAATGTTAATTAGATAGAGTTAATCGAATGTTTTAATTTTCATAATAAAACTGTGCTTTCTATCAATAAATAAGACTATTATAATATATGATATTTAGTTCTACTCATCATACCTGGTTTTAACCAATTTCCAAAAACAAAATCCCTGTAAAGAAATTTGTCTCTCAAAAGAAATCCAAATCGTTCTACCGTTGACATTCAGCTGTTCTAACTAATAAGTTTGCCGACCGCTGGTCAAAAGGTTCACACGTGTACACGTTCATACAGCTACACGCGTCGTACGAACACGTCTACCCACAAATAGCCTTCCTCGTGACCCATCGCCAGACACTCAAATGCGAAAAGAAGAACCCCGCGATCGTTCCCATCCGGGTCTACCTGTGGATTCTTCCGTAGGAAGTCCAGGTGTTCGTCGGTGGTGTACCAGCCCATGAAGATGGGAATGAAGCTGATCAGTGCCGGCAATATCCAAGCGCTACCCAACATACAGGTGACCGTCAGCCTCCTCATGATCGCTGGATACTCGAGCGGCCTGACGATCGCGTAATACCTGTCGACGCTGATGCAGCACAGGTGCAAAATCGAGGCCGTCGAGAAGTAAACGTCCAGGGAGCTCCAGAGGTCGCACATGACGCTGCCGAAAACCCAGTGGCCCGTCAGCTCGACGGATGCGTTGAAGGTCATCGCGCAGACCGCGACGAGAAAGTCAGCGGCAGCGAGGCTGACCACGTAACAATTCGTCGGTACGCGCAGCTTTCTGTGCCGCCTGACGCTTGCTATCACCAGGGCGTTACCCACCAGAGCGGTAACGATCACGCATACGATCAGGATCCCCTTAGCGATCGTCCAGATCAGATTCTGATGATTGTGGTGTGCGTCGCTCGACACGCTGACCACTTGGAGGGTGCTGCGAACGGTCGAGTTTATCGACTCCGAGAGGTCGTCGATGGCGGAACTCGAGGCGATACTACCTATCGATCGTTCCGCGTCCTCTTCCGGTGGCTCACTGACTTCCATTCCAGATTCGACGATGTTGTGGCGGTAACATGTTAGATTTGGGTTTGTCGCGTGTGTAATTCAGATTGTAGTCTGTTCGGTTCGCGAGGTGCCATCGAGGATTGGTCGATTTTTCGGGAACTCCGGGTATCGACGTCGTTGGAGGTTTCTGCGATTCATGATGTTCTTTTTGCCGCTCGGCGTCTTTCTCTCTCGCACTCCCTTTCTATCTGGAGCGTTTTTCTGTCGCCCTTCCAAACGTGTACTCTGTCATGGAATTTATTAACGTTAAAATTCTGATACGAGGTGTCGGCAAGTGATTTTTGATCGAGTAGAAGATCGTGGCGATTTGTACAAGGAATTTGCAATTATTACGCGAAGTTTCATTGTGGCATGGTTCGGTGGACGCCCGTTTGATGTGCAAACCCAACGCGATAACGTATCGATTGGAAAACTAATGGCTAATTAGTGGACGACATTTGTCATCGAAATATGACGCGTTGGCGTGGGGGGTCAATCCTTAATTGGTCCGCGCGTAATTAGTATTAAATCTACTTTGAAACGCAATATGCGTTGTTATGCAAGTAATTTCGTTTCGTTCACTGTAATACAAAAAAGGTTTTTAATATCACGAAATTTGCTGAATTTCATTTATTCGGATTTCTGAGAAACGGAAACCCCGGGAAACGATCGGCAACGCGGTGATTTTAATTTCAACTAAACGCCGCAGGTGCCGTGTGTATTCTCGATTAGAGTGATGACCCTCGAGAGACAAATAACGAGTTTTCAATAACGCTTAATGCGTGTAATCAGATTGCGCGTGGGATCGTATCGAGATAGTAATAAAATCCAATTCAGTCGGCAGACATCTGACTCCATTATTATGTTATTACCGATCGGAAACGTTTTGATTGTGGAGAAATTCGGTTGATCCGCTCGAACCCTTTCCCTATACGCCCGTCGACAATGGCCGGCAGCCGCCAGACGATCGCTATAGCTGCGCGTCAACCATAATTGACAGCCGTCGTGGCTCATTTATCTCGCGCGTCGTTTATCGTCGGCCAGCGATACTTAATCCATTTTTTTTGTATTCGGAAGGCTCACGACACATATCGACCCAAAAAAGAATTACTCACAGCCGGAGCAATTTGCTATTAATAGCAAACACTGCAGAACATTTCAGCTGGAAGGGTTAACGCTTCAGAAATTTTGTCAAAAATAGCGATACTCGTAATTCCCTGGTGTCCCGCGAACAGCAACAGTTTTTAACAAACGAGAACAATAAACCCTTTCTCGTTAACCCATAGCCCAACCAAATTGCTGTTATTAACAGAATCAGCAAAAAATTGCAGCTCAAAGAGTTAATAATTAGTAATTCGCTGGTGCTTGGCGAACAGCAACAATGTTCAACAAACGAGAACGATAAACCCTTTCTCGTTAACAGAGTTCTCAATATTTTACGCGTGACCCCTCGTAAATTGTATCGCATAAAAATGTAATGACACGGACCCTGATAATTATTGGGATCACACCTTGCGAGCCACGCGTGCTCTGTACCTAGACACAGGAATACGGGTTTTGACTGAGGTCGGGCGGGACCCTCGCACGAGCAACGCAAGGTTAACGACGAATGAGATTAGCGTCGAAATTGAAGTGCGCTGGTATCGGGAAGAAGAATTTAATTTCGTTGGAACACCTGCGCCATGTTTTATATACTGTATGACGCGACAATGTAATTAGATAATTTAATCCTACGGCGCGAAAGTAATTTCGGCAGATTGCCTTCGCGTATCGATTGTAATATCTCCGCGTTGTTTTCCGTAACGCGACATTACGCAATGCACTTTAGCGCGTAACGCGTTGATAGGTTACATAAAAACTCGTAACCGCATTAACGCTTTTAACGACGTTAGGTAATCGAATGAAACCTTCTAAATTGTTTCCCGAATTTAAACGTTCCGTTGCGCTCGAGAATCTATTGATTAACGGCATTACGCGAGCAATGCCCGAGCGACGCGACGCGATAATCGAAACGCGGATTAGCGTCTTCCGTTCGTTAGCGCGGATTAAACAAATTGGATAAATAAATGTTTTGCAGCGACAGAATATTGGAGTGATCGAACATCGTTACCATGATCGGAACGTAGAAATGTAGGAGAAGAAAAATCAATAAGTAGCTTTCAACGCAATCCTCCGACAGTAGATTTTTATGAAAGTTAAACGATTTCATTTGATTCTCTTGTTGCACCTCAATCCCGCACACGAATCTCTATTATTTAAATTATATAAATGAATTGAGTCGCCATCCGTGTAACTTTTTCAATCTTTAATCCCGCTCTGCAAGATTTGCGAAAGAAAAACATAAACTCGCAAGCGATACAAACGCCGAGCATTATATCTCGCGTTCGCGTGAATTCCAAACAAACTTCGAGCGAGGATCCCGGTTCGCGGAAAGAATTCGAAGAACCCGAAACGTCTATAAACCTGTCGAGGGCGTCTTGATTGATCGCGAGACATGAAAAAAGTGACGGACGGCTAACCACGGTGCCATGCCGCCACGAGACACGATGCAACGTCGTCTTCCATCAAAACGGGAGGGAAACGCGACGAGCGCACTCGATTCCCCGCGACACGACAATTTACGCTAGCAAGCATGCTCGTTTATTTCACCGTAGGTGTAAGATCTTTCGCGACAGCGGCCATTATCATCTGTTTCCTCTCCTCGTTCTGCCACGGGCCACGAATCGCCAACATCGTCCGCCCGTTAGTCGTCGCGTGGACATTATTATTAATAAGTCGACGGTTTGGCGCTTGCCAAGCCTCGGAGCGCCTCAATGTCAGACGTTTGTGGTATAGCGATGCCGGGGGATGGAATCACGAAGGAGTTAAAGGATTGGCAGGCGTAATTAATAGCGCTCCCGATGTGGCGTCGTTTCGGGGAAAACACGAGTCGATATAGTCGATACGTCTAGCTCGAGACACGACCAGCTTCCCGTGAGCTTTCGGTAACTCGGTTGCGAGGGCTAACGGTGAAATCTATTATACATGTGTATCTCCGATCGTGGCAGAGTGAGCGAAAAGATCAATGTAATTGGAAAGCATTTGTTTTTACACTAGGTTTACGGACATTTCTTATATACCTAATATCTACGGAGAAGTTTAAAATTAGAAGGCTTTAAAGAAAATGATTTTTGATATATATTTGTCGCGTCAAATGGATAATAGTGAGTAAAACTGGTGGAAGAAAAATGTAAACGGTTTCAGTTAGTTACCTCGTGAAATTTGATTCCGTCAAAATGACGGGTCCTATAAACCGAGTGTCAACGAAACGCAAGCAGTCCAAAATTATTGTTCAAGACTTTCTGTTCATCGAAAAACATTCGAGTTCCGTGACCCATGGACATGTAATTCCACCGTTGATGACAACTCGATTCTTTTGTTACAAGCGTTTCGGTTAAACATTTTTTCTATTCATAATTAGTCACAAAGCGTTTCAAAGAGATTCTCGGAAAGGATTTAATGATATTTATTAAGGCAATGTATATCTGCGTGTCGTTAATGATATGCAAAACGAATGTCGGATGCATGTTTAACGAGCAATTATAATTTTTAATGCCACCGTTTCGTTCTTTTTTCCCCGTCATTGTAAAAAGCGCGGATTTATGTTTTCATGCGCAACGCGATAATATGAGATCTTTTGTCAATGTTGCTTCGAAAATATTCTTCGCGTTGGACTTTTCGTTACTTATCGAGTTACGCAACTCTCTCTTATACCAATCTAATAGTTATTATCTCTCTACATCTATCGTCGCTTCGCATTCCTTATCAACCGTGTTAAACAGATTCACGTGTGATGTAAAACATACCCCACAAAAAAATTTGAATAATCACCGCATTCATTTCCGTTTAATTGAATATGGCCTTGCGTGAGTGCGAGTAGAAATTAAATTGTCGCTTCCCACTGATTTCTGCTGAACCGGTATACTTTACGTACGATCATTATATTACAAATATTTATACAAAGTGCATTATTTTATGCATTTAATGGATTATTTCACTCATACTTATCGCAATTCTTTCCACAAAATACGGTTAAAGTCAGCACAAAAATAAAGCATTTCGTCTAACGGTGAACCTACAGCCATCGTTCTCGGAAACTACATTGCCCAATCCCCTTCCCTCTTGTCGGGATCTAGAAACAATATCGATCGATCTATCTTTTCACGGAGAATTACCCTATTATCGATTATTTCGGCGCACCCAGTACAGCCGATCGTTCGCGGCCGAGGTATTATTAACGAGCAATCCGGCAAGCCACTCGTTAAACGAAAACGTCCCATCAACGATTTCTCCTTCGCTTCCCGCGGGACCGCTTCGTTCTATATTCACGATGGCGTATATAATTTGAAGTCTGCCCGCTTCCACTTTTCCGAACATTTTCGGCGCAGGTTCAATGCCCGAGCATTGCGATCCGTTAGGGGCGCTCGCGTGCGACGATTTTAGCCGCCCGAACTTATCGAAGAATTCGTCGCGCTAATGGGATAATAATAAAATCACGAATTTGAATTCGATATAACTCGCGTCCCGATATAGCACCGGCGGATTATCGGAACGACTCGGCTCGTTGGTACTCGATGCACTTCGATTCAATTCGCTTTGCAATGCGCATAAAATTAAGCGTGAGTTCGGACTCGGCGTTGACGATGAATCGTTTTATGCGGACCGTAAACCGGGAGATAATCGTTGTACGACTTATAGCTTCCCAGTAATAATCTCGTAATTGATAAACGAGCCACGCTTAATCGTTCAGGGGCCGCCGGGTTTTGCAAAAATCCGGTAGAAAAATATCATGCTGCCCGATCGCGTTTTATTTGTTTTGGGTAGAAAAATTTTAAGAGGGCGATTACGCTCATTTCCGCTGTTTTTTTTAGCACTGATTGTAATCAACTTCTTACGTATATTGATAATTCCGTTCGAAGAATTGATACTCACATTTATCTCCTCCTAGGTCTTTCCAATTTTAAGATCTGCAGTGATCTGTACGTAGTACGTGTCGATTCGCGCTAATCGGAACGTCAACGTCGCGTCACGGGCTGGTGACGTTACGTGGAAATATTTTTTAATCCCAACGACAATACTAGAATCGTCTTATTTTTTTATTTTCAACAATGGATTCTCCCGCACCCTGCAGGGCGAGATCGAATATCGATCAGAAACATTCGAGTATCTTCGAGTACCCGAACGTGATTCATAATTTTGAGTCACTACTGAAATAAACTTCCCATAGATCACGGAAGAACTAACGATTACCGAGTGCTAGCAAGCATTTTTATGTTCCAATTTCGCGAGTTTCAGCTCGTACGTATATCGTGACTTCGAGTCGAGAACGTACCGATGCTGTCATGAGTAAGCATTACGTGATCCCGATGCGAGTCGTATGGTAATGGTGCCAAGTTCTTCCAAGTTTGTTTGAGCCTCGCCGAAACTCTCGTGTTTGCAAATAAGATGTGAGATCGTTTCGTTAATATTAATCCGCGCGGAACTCGTGTTTCGTTATGCGAACAAGGTGAAGTGCGCAGGGGCAAACGAAAAAAAAAATCTTGAAACGCGGTCAAAACTCGTGGCTGTACGAGTAAGGCTGGTGAGACTACGGAAAGCGAAGGTGTAAGGAAATCAATATCAACCGAGGTATATACCTTCGTAAATATTAAAGTTCCTCTATTTATTGGTTCGAAGAATTTTTAATAGATCGATTTGCATTATACCTATAACTTGATTGCGCGTCTGTAATCGAATATCTTTTCCTCGTGCATTCCATTACATTGTGTTAATACAGATTTATTTATCGAGTATCAGCATTCGTCGCTTCCACGTGTTCGAGGCGTATGTTACGTTTAGGTTATCAATATCCCGTACACGCGTCACGTGTGTCGATAAATCAGACAAAACGTGTCTTATATTGTATATTTCTTCTCGATATATCGAGCCGTTTAATGTGAAATTGATGTACGCGAAAGAATTTAAATACTGGATAATGCGAGACGATGTAAATGTTCCGTAAAGTACTATAATAATAAAGGGCGTTTTGTGGCTTTTACGTCAGTCACTGTAAAGTTATATCTCAGAATAATAACGTTAGTTTCCACTGTAAATGAACATAGTTCTCGCGTACTTGTACTTGCCCCCACACGAGGCCTTGATATATAATTATTTTATACTAAAAGTTGATGGTATATTGATGCATTAATTGGTGTAATTATCTGGTCGCACATTTTGCGACCGATGAATAGCTTCAACCTTTAATAAAAATCTATTATGTATCTTGTTATTTAATGGATTACATTATTTTAACGTATAACATGACGGTGGCTTGCATAAGAGGCACGTAACGTGACAATTACTGGATAAATATTTGCAAGCTACGGCATATTACACCAATTAATGCATTAATATTTAACAACATCATTTTATTTGATATTCTTTTGACTCGCGTCACTATTTGTCCCTCCATTCGAGTGGAAGGTTCTTACTTGCCCTGCTATTTACAGAGAATCTAACGAAGCTAGATTCGCACCACTTCTGCGGAAAACAGAACGAAGGTTAAGTTTTCAAGATGCGGCGATAAACCAGATACCAAAAAAAATTGTCTTACACTACTTATGCGTCGAACGGCACAATATTTTATAACGAACAACGGAAGCAAACAGTGAAATTACGCTGATTTCAGTTATCACGTGGATTCAAACGAGATTATCGGGAACGATGTAAAATATTTCGTAACGGTGAAATTAAATCAATTAAACCCGTGGAATAACAACGGCAGCCGTCGCCTTTACCCACGCCATTGTCAATGGGCTGACTTAGCCGATAAAAGGAGGGCAATTAAAAACGTTTTACTAGAAAATAATGGTCGCTCGACGCTCATAGACTTTTGTCAACACGGCGCGGATATCAGGCTTTTATACTTTGTTTTTCCTCTTAACCCCGTCATAACGATTTCCTTTCGTTTCTCGCGTCCCCTTGATTACACGTTTTTCCAAAAACTCACGAATCATTGCTTCACCGTGATTAATCGCCACTCCACGCGGGAACGAATAGTATTTAAAACAAAACGCGATTCGAGAAAAGACTGTGACGAGGTTTCGAGTTAATTTTGTCGCGTGCCGCGAAGGTTGAATTAATACATCGTTTGTGTCCCAATTATACTTTTACATCGCGCGAATAAGTGTCGCGAATTTTCGCTAAAGTTTTACGCAGGCGCGTTAATTCGTTTACCATATTTTAGTCAATTATTTCTATGTCCCCGGGGTGACACGAGATTCGATGTATATCTTTAGCATTTGATATTCTACGTTGTATTTTAAAACAACATTATGATTCAGTTTTATTCGATCCCGCGCGACGGAAATAAACGGTTCGAAATAATTGATTGCTTATTTACAAGTCCGTCGACGGAAATTGCGACGTCTTTTCGAGTGGTTTGCAGATATCTTAAGACTCGAAAGTAAACTGCGCGTATCCGAAGCGTCCTCCACCGTGTTTTTCTACGCGGGAGGGAATTGCGGGAATGAAATTCCGTCGTAAACACTGTAAAATACCTTTCGCGATTGAATTTTCTATTTTATATATTCAATCAACCTGATTCTTCGTTTTGGTTTAAGATACTTCTCTCGTTTAATACTTCTCATTTGTCTACAATTTTTTGCTGAAACCCCCCGTAAGATTCCAGTCACGATCATGGATAATATAATTACTCCACGAAGATAACTAATTGCCAATTGATCCTCATTGAAAAATCTTGTAAGATCGTAATTAAAGTCTACTATAAAAGCGCCAAAGCTACGAAAAGTATTGATTATTCAACAAACAAATTCTCGTATGAAGTCTTTGCAATTAATGTTTAATAACGCGTAATATGATCCTAAAAGTTTTAATATTTTATCATCGTTATGTTATTCAAGCTTAAGCATGAAATTCGAGTTTCCCTGGGGTAAACCGCACCCCAACGCGACCGCTTACGGGAAATTGCTCGATACGGCTAATGCCACGCTAAACGTACAAAAGTAATTTTCCAATCCAATCAATTAAGCGGACTATAACACGAAGTTTTGGACAATATATCGTCGATAAGATTGTGACGTTTAACTAACGCCACGAAGGTCAACATTTACGGTCGTTGTCGTTACCGAGTCGCCGAATGTTTACGCAAATTCATATTTCTACTGAAAGTTAACAACAAAGGGGAACTGGAACCAATATGTCTCTCGTTATTGGAGCATTTTTATAATACAATTTTTTGTATCGTTCATTTCGAAATATACGTACTATATATTTTACTTAAATAACGCGTACGCGAATGTATTATATTACATACAAGCGTACGTACCGCATTCGTCTCACGAAAATGGTTGAAGATCGGCACGAAAAGCATACGAATTTTGCATAAACCTTCGCAGTCTAGTCGTCACGCTCCATAACAGCTGACATTCGTGCAATTAAACAACCAAACAACGCTTACGCGTTATCCGTCATGAACATCGGCCCCTCTCATAACTATTCCTATCGTTTTCCCCCCCCCCCCCCCCCCCCGCTGCACCATTTCGATGTAACACCCGTATCTCGAAGCTACCGACGAGCATTGGACTTATCGAATCGAACAAGATTCGCTTGGCAACGTGGAAATTACGCGTCTTTGGAGTGATTCCACCCCTTGTTCTCTCTTGTCGGAGTTATCCATGATAAATGCTCGCCGCGACCTTCGCGGGGAGAAGTTTCGTCTTCCGGTGGGGGGGGGGGGGGGGGGGGGATTGTGGCATAGCGTACGAGGGGTGGGGGAGCGCAAAGAGAGAATAGTGCTGACAGTGGAGCAAGTTCAAGAGGGCCAAATTTACATACTGCAATATTCATACGGACGACTCCCAGCTATCGTGTCGGTCGGTACACGTATATCGCGCGAACACACACACACACACACACGCACACACATACGTACGTGGAAATGAACGTATGTACGTCGAGTGCACTTTCGAAGCGTCGGTATTGTAACGTCAAATGCTTGATCGTTGGAAGATACGAGATTGCACGCGTGTACGGGAGGGATTTTCGCGAGAGACGGTACGAACGAGAATGCCGAGGATGAAAAAGTATTTTTAAATCGTGAGCGGCACGATGCGAATATTTTATTCCGTTTAATTCAATAGGATCTCCAGCGCGTAAGGACGGCAATAATGTCGGACATAAGTTCTTCGTAGTTTATAGCGATCGAAACTGTTAAGCGCGTTACAATTGACACGGGGCGAAGTGAGAAAAATTTCACGTATCGCCGATCGTCGATACTGATCGCTAATAAGTAAAAAGTATGTACGTAGGAATTTTAATTACAAATTCCAAAAGTCTAACGTTGAATATCATTTTTGATCGCCAATCGTTTTACGTTGGTAAAATGAATTCCTGTCCGAAGGGGTTTGAGTAACAGTTTTCGCTTTTGCTTTTAATTAAATGTCTAACGGCGTCGACGATGCTCGCGATTAACGGTGCATTCTCGAACAAATCGAAATCGAAATTCTTGTTGGGTCTCGTTAAACTCGTTGAAAAGATACGTGGATGCGCCGCGGTGGTCGTTCAACGTTATCAAACACGCGCGATGGATTTGATCGTTCGAGAAACGAAGCGGTGATTTCGCGAACGATTCTCGCAATTTGTATGAAACTTGGCGCGAAGGTCAAGAGGGCAATTTCAACCCCTGGACGAACAATTTCGCAGCAATCCTCTCTCGGACGATCGTTTGATCGGTCACGCGTGAAGTGCCTACGGCGAAATCAATGGGAAACTGATCGTCAATAAAAAGATTAACCTTTGCCCTCGACGGATCTATTTTCTCGATAGATCTTCAACGTACACGCGCAACATTATATTAACCCGGAGACCGCATTGTAGTTTCCCGGTCATTCCGTCAATGAGTTAACGCACATCTGTCCTTGTCGACGTATCAAGTCGTGAACTTGGAGCAGGAAAATATGAAGCAATTTACTTGATCATGTTGCATCGTACGTAAGGAGAAAAACCGCTGCGCGTAGACCTATCGAAGCGCGAACCGTAAAATTTGTTGACACGTATATATTCAGCTAGCAATGTATTTCAGGAATGTATTATTCTTTTGGTGAAATCAACGCTTACGTATTTTATTAGAGAATTTATAAAAGATCTAAGAAGTGTACCTGGGCCTGAGCGGGTTTACCTTTATATTGCTAACGGTGACTATAGTCAACCGGTGTTCGGCGCTCGTGTTGTACTACCGGTGACTTTGAGCACTAATTATAATTTCGCATTGATTCTTATCTTTGGTATAATGGGGTATATCCGTTGTCTCCGTTACGTGTTTCTGTTGTTTTATATTGCGCGAGTAGTGAGACTGGCAATACGCAGATCGTATTGCAGCAGTAACGTTCTTAAAACAGCACCGTTCTTTGCTTAACTTGTGTTTGGTAACACAATTCTTACAACCATTTTTATCGTGATTATTTCAACATTTTTAGTTTTATTAAACTATTTTACGATACAAGTGAAAACTGAGAAATTGAAAATGGGAGGAAAAATTCAGGTATTTTAGTAATTGATACCCACCTCCTTTCGATGATTACAGAAAACAAATTTCCCAGTGGGGTTACTGATCACCCCACGTTACTAACGGAAGGTATGCACAGATGCCAAGCACATTTTACGGTATACGCTTTTACCTCGTCCATTGGTCATATATTACGTGTATTATATGTATCGCAATCCGAACAAAGAATAATTTACGTCACGTCACCAGCCATTAATAGTTACGTTTTCCCCACGGTGAAATAAATACGTCCGCGTCGGGATTGCTCCGTACCGTGGTAGCGGATTCAAGCGCAAACCCGTCATAGCGAAAAGTTTAATGAAAATAATGTACGACGATTCGAGGACCGGATGAGCGAACTCAACGACAATCGTCTGCCGCTACACGTATACGCGTTTTTGCGAAAATGTAAACCGCTAATTTAAAAACGACGATCGTTACGTTGCATCTGTATTTTTATTCGAAGGACACCAGGACCATCCGAAGTGAAATTCGTTCAAAGGCGTTTCTGTGTCATATCCCACATGCTTTTTTCGTATTTTCGACTTTCACGACTGGATATATCAAATCTGCGCGAAGAGATGCGAGGACTTTTACGCGAGTCTGACGACAAACGACTGTTTTTACTTCTAAATTCCAGTAGCGAGAAAATTTCGCCAGTTTTATGTGTTGGCACGTCTCCATTCATGATTACGATTGCAGTATACCATTGCTAGTACCAAATAACAATCGTCCTTGAGAAAAGTAGTAGTGCATTCAGCGCCGGAAATTTTCCTTCCAGTCATTTCTGTTGATCGACCCCATTTCTACTTCACGAATCCGTATGAGAGCGTATAGAACGGCAAGATCATCGCGGGTGTCTTTCAATTATTTCGCGAGTCATGTTTCTTTTCTATGTAAAAAATTTCTTCTCCGGCAAGCGTTAAGTAATAGCAAAAAAACTTTCGACCCACCTTCAATCGCGTTTTTACGTTAACGAGAAAGTCGAAAATATTATTACAACGCACGATTGAAATTACGTTCTTTGCTACAAAAATATAATACGTTGAGCGACTACCTCTGACGATAAGAAATTTCCTTGTTTACACGAAGTACAAAATTCTATTTCGTAAACACACATGACGGGAATCATTTCTAAATTTTGAATGCACTAACATTTCTTTTGCACAGAGATTTCCGATTTCCAGGTTTCCAGCTTGGTCTCCACCAGAGCTTATCCACTATCTTATCTTTTATCTCCCGAAAAGAATTACCCCAATAAGTAATCCGAATCGAGCGAGCCGCGCGTCGATTATCGCTCATGGGAGCGATAATCCAGGTTTGTTTCAAAGTAACCCAATCACGAAGAGATTTAATGCTCGTCTTCGAGTCTAGACGCCTTTAATCACATCGAAGGACACACTTGGGGCGCAAGCGTCGCGCCACGGTATTCAACTTCCATTCTCACCGAGACTTTCCCATCGGACGAATCAGTCCCTCCAATTACGAATCTCATTAATAATCCGTGCGCACGATACGGGCCTACCTCGAACAATAACGCGGACTCTCCGAGGATACTTCGGGGCCCATTCGACGTCCGACGACACCCCCGGCAATTAAAGCTCGAATCTTTCGTACCGGCAACTTTCCTATTCCGCGCACCACCTGCACACTTAGCACTCGAAGTCAACGACGCGCATCGTAAGTGCTTTCTCGCCGGATATCGGCTCGACTTAGGAGCAAGGTCGTAAAATCGATGCTCACACGCGATTTTTACCGGCAATGTAGCGCCTTGGCGGATTCCGTGTACTACGTGTACGGACGACGCCGGTAGACTGAGCGTCGCGACGTGCCACGGCGCCGCGGTTCTCTCCCCCTAGTGCTCGCCACGATTCTCATTCTCTCCCCCTCTCTCTCTCTCTCTCTCTCTATCCCGTTCTCTTCTCATCGCGGCTTCCAACATCTTCTCGCCACCAACATATTTTCCCCAGCGTTTTCACCGTTTCACGGTCATAGGATATCTGTTCTCTTCGTTTTGCGTGTACGTATATTGGATGCTGATCCCGTTGTTTTTGATTTATTTTCGTCTTTAAGCGCGACACGGTCGCGGTGATATTTTTAAAACAGCATAATTGATATTTGTGTACGAGCACAGTCGGGAGTAATATGAATTGGGCGTGTCAATGTTTCGCGTTGACGAATCGGGACATTGGAAAAAGTATCGTTGACAGTAAAGGTTGAATTGTTACTCGAATAATAAATTTCGATTTGTTAGTATTAACGAGCAGACAGTGATTTAGGATTTAAAGTGGATTTTGCTTTTACGGGTTGACGCCGGCGTGTACCGCCGATGTCTCATACTTGAATGTTCCGTCGGTCGGCGTGTACCACCATACATTTAGTGCATTCGTAGAAAAAAATGCCGTGTAATTGAGAATTAGAATTGGAAAAATTTTTAACAGATTTATTCTACTAAAGCAGGATTTATGTAATTTCAATCCGATAATTGTATGACTCACGATTAATTTAGTGCGTACATTTATTTGTAACGAAGTCGCCCGACGGCGGGAACACGCGATACAGTCGTGGCTTGAACGTAACAAAGGAACTTGGGTTTTCTTAAAAATTGTAAACAGGTTTGTAAATTAGTTTATCGGCTGATCATTGTCGAAATTAAATGGTATTTTTCGGTCTCACCGAAGCACGTTTTTTTGTAAACTCTCGATATATTTTCCAGGTGGTACAGTCGTACCGGGACATTTTCTTCTATTTCCGAAAATATGGGGGTTATTCGGGTGGCCTGTTTCAAACGTCGCACCGTGTACATAATATTTGCGAGAAACGGTACTACGTCGCTTGCATAAATCATTGGCAAAATGAAACGTGAAACGGAAGAATACCCTTCGCGGCCACCATTTATTTCTACATCATTCCTCTGGGATTAATATCGACCGGGCGCATGCTTATTTTTGCATTTTTTATCGTCGCGTCATGATTAAGTTTTCATACGTATCTTCATGCACCGTACGCGGAATATGCAGTCGGAAATAGAATTCGCGGAAGTAATAGTGAAATGGGTAGAAATGGAGAGATCATATTCGATACGCAAAGGTACTTTGCGAAGTGCCGCTTTATAATAATAAAAATTAATGTTAGACGAACACGTAGTTATTTACGATGTGTAAACGGGTTACTATGATATTATAATGTATAACCAGGCTGGGAATGTTTATGCAAAATGCATGTTCTCCGTGTCGATTTTAAAGAAATTTTGTTTAATAAATACGATAAGTATGGGTGAAGCACGTAATACATTATTCGTGTGTCCGTTATTCAACCAAAATATATCGCACGTACGTGTAATACAAAATGTACGATAGAAAAAAATATGTAAATCCCTAAAGTAATGAGAGCAATTTTTGTTCGAGTTTCGCATCTTCATTGTTCTCCTGTAACAATATCGATTTGCATAAACATTTACAGTCCAGTTATTCCCTTATATTATTGTACTATTATTATGATATTATTATGCAATTAATATCAGATCGTTCCACTGCGATAATAAAATAAGTACATATCTGTAAAAATTGGAGTAATTACAAGCATTTCCCTACCAACGAATTTTGTCGGATTTACGGGAGAAAAACATTTCGCAGTGAAAGAGTTTCCAGGAAAACTAATTTGTTTCCCAACGTGCAGAACCAACGGAATCTAAGTTTTTCTCGCACTTTCCTCGTACGTTTCTCATAATTTCGGTGCTCCGATCGCGTTCCACCCAATACGTGGGATTCCCGTTGTTTTTCACCGACGTTAGTAAAACCGTTAGGTACCCGTGGTTTTCGTAACAACCGAGAAGACGTTGAAAATGCGAGAATCGATCATCCCGAGGGGAAGTAACACGTACGCGAGCTCGATTCGTGCAAATACTCGCAATGCTGGGAATGCCGTTCTTCGGTAAGAAACGGAATGTCCCTACGAGCGTTTTACGAAGCATGAGAAAATCAATAAAGAAACGTCAACAGTTCATGTCAGAGATTTCAGATAGAATTTAATAATATCTGTGTCGCGTGTCATACGATCGAAAGTTCCTAACAATTTTGCTTTTGGAGAAATGTCTCGCTATAATCCGAATCGTTTTAAAGTGGCAGAGTGAAAACAAGTCGTAGACACATTTGACTGTGAAATTTGTACATCTCACAATTTGGAATTTAAAGTACAGTTTAATAATAATGCACAGCTGTATGGAAAACCGTTTGACAATTTTTTTTCAGTGAAACGTGTGAACCAATAATCTAAATTGTTTGGAAGCAGAAGCTAGAGAGGAAATTTTAAACGCATTTGAGAGGAAAATTTCGATCCACCGAATTCTAATATTCCCGTTGAATACGCTTCCGCGGTCGCAGTGCCGCTTCTTACGAAAGTTTTCGCGCAAATAAATTGGGCTTTTCATGTAGAAAAGCTGGATCAGATTAAACGTCGAATCCGTACCCCTTATCCCGATCCTTTTCTCCCGGCGCACAAAAGTTTATACGATCCGACCCCTGAATATTATTAAAGATCCCCTCATACGTGTAATGAATTGCATATATTAAAGTCAAAATCAATATTTAATAACCCATCACTTTTCAAATATCCTTCCAACCCGTGAGCTAAGAGCTGCTACTTATAATTTTCCATAAATTTCATTGGCGTCTTTCCTACGGGAGGGAGTCAAAATTTACTAGAAATTTCGAATCATGGAATTACCATATCAACGACCCAATTATATATAACTACGTTGAAAGACATTAGCCAAAAACTGGCGATACTTTCACCGCGAAATAAAAACGAAAGACTTATAAATAAACCACCGTGACAAAACTTTGTAAAGAATGGGAGAACCAGTTTACATTTTGGAGTTTCACCGAGCAAAATATAAAACGGAACGTAAACAATTTCACCCGTGTTCCTCTCTTTCAGGGAAAACCATTGAAAACTTGTATTATCGTAAACGAGCATCCCTCGAGACCCATGTAACCGAGATTTTCGGGAAGTATCCATTTTCTTTTTTTCTTTTTTTTTACGAACACGTTTATAGCGTGCACCAAACGCGCGGGGCGACGATCGATTCCCCGCGTAGCGTATTATGACGAACGACCTTCGGATTCGCGAACCGACAGAAAGATTGCTCGTGTTCTCGAGCGATTTTCCTCTTGCCTCTCTCGAGAATGGTTCGAGGCGTACACCGTTTTCAGCACGATCACGCGAAAATCAGAAATCAGCTGCACGCAACAATAAAAGCAAAGTGAGGACTCGCAGTTTTTCCAAGGTCCTCTTCGCAGGACCTTGCCAGCGAGGACACTCGATTCTCGCAAGCCGCCTCCTCCCCCTCCCTGCCCCTTCCGCGGGACCGATGTAAATATTGCAAATTTTCGCGCGATATTGATATCGCGTTCGTTGCACGGAAGGACTATCTTAAAAATTCCACGGTTCCGTTACGATGCTCGTTAATCTCGAGATAGCGTAACGTCCGACTGAGTATTAGTGGCACGAAAGGAGCTCGATTTAAATACCCCGCCGTGCTTTGTGTCGTTAATCTCTCGAGGAAGTGTCAAAAATTGCGTAGTAGCGACGGAACGTGCCTGTTTGCGAACAAAATTACTGATTCTATCTCGTGTGCGAACGCGCGTTCTTAATATTTTTTCTTTTCGGATCAGATAGACGAGAACGATGCTGCTATTCGTCATCTTCGAAACTCTGGCCGTCAAACCTTTTGTAGGTTTTTCTATTTGTGAATAACATTCGTGTCTGTATTACTTTTATCGTATCGTGCCGTTGCTTCGTGTGTTTTAGCTGTCGCGAGAGTCTCGTGAGTCGACGACGAAATTAACCAACTATGTCGGATTACGATCGACGATATTTATCCTGCCCGCTTCGCGATAACGTCCATTTCTGTAGATACGATCGAAGTAACTTTCGTTTACAGAGATATCCCCCGCTGAATCATCCCCTATTCATGCTCCATCCCGCCGGTATGTTTTCATTCGAACCTCCATCATTTCCCACCATTCGTTTTTACGTTTTCAGAAGAATTGTTTTTCTTTGTCACGTTCGATGAAATTGTACGCTTGTGGCACGCAGAGGATGGGAGACACTTTTATCCTGCAGCGTCACGCGTAGTTATTGAAAATTAATAATTCATACTTTAATCGAAACGCAAGGTGACATCGATATATTACAGTTTACGTGTTACGTAAGAGAAAGAAGGATTTGTATAAAAAAATAAAGTAGCAATGCTATTGTTGCGACCGGTAAAAAGGTAGAGATGATCGATCGTTGCACTTTTTCGGTTAGAAATGCATTTGATATACGCGCCGCAAAAATCAGAAAATTTTCAAACCCCGCATGGCTGACTCGTACAGCCGGATACTACTGCCAGTGATCTATGATTTCCTGAATCCGGTGAACATTGCTTCGGTATTAGTATCGATTCCTCGTCGACTGGTTCGGAGCATCAAAAATCTGTTATTGCATTTTACGTTTAGACTCTTTTAAACAATACCCCATTGCCAACGAATACACCTACGTTCGATTTACACGGATGATCGGTTCCCTCGTATCAAGTGTCTTTCTTGGCGCCATTGAATTAGAAAAGTTGAAATTCAGTTTATAACAGGGCTATCGAAATCAAATTGATGTTAGCGGCTTAAGCGTGGCACATTTATGTCCGTCGAAGTTGCTGGAACATCATCATTCGACACGCAATACTTCAGAACCGTGGAAACTTATGATTGCGAATGGTTTATCGTTCCTCTCGCAAGGCCCCACTCATTGTCACGACGTCAGGGAACCGTCGGAAAGTTATCCGCGTAAGTGAGAAGTTCGAATCCAATTTCAGCGGTCGTAAAAGACGAAAAGAAGTTTCTCTTTCTCTTTCGATACCGACCGAAGACGAAAAAGAGACCGAGGAACGCGGGATTGTATTTCGTCATTGCTCAAACTTCCGCTCGATACGGATAATCGGTCGAAGGTGGGAACTTTTATTCGTTAGTTTCATCAGAGCGTATTGTAAATCCTTTCGCATTCGCGGAGACTCGATAATGTCTCGATTAGACGACGAAACGTTGCCGAATTGACAATTTCGTTGGAAGAAATAAAGATTCGCATTCCTGTTACACCGCGTTTTTCAATCCTAATTTAACGTTTGTTCATAAAATCACTCCAATAATTTCGCAACTCTCTTTTAATTCTTAATTAAGGTAACAAAATTTGCGAGTGAATGTTACTCGGGCGAAAATTCGCAGTAGATGTAGAATATCTCCGAAAATTTAATGCAACTCGCAACGAACCGGAAATGTAATTTAAAACACAATCTATAACTTCACCTATTATATAAAATAATTAGTTGGGCGAGTTCGTTTCGTAGATTTACCTAGTTTTTTTTGTAGATTCTCGACGACGAAATTACTTTTCCAAAAAGAATGTTTGGATCGGAATTTATGTGGATTGATCATTTTAAAGGGGAGCGATCCGACGGATACTTTCCAAAATTAAAACCAGTTTTTAATGAACGAAAAACTTGGCGCGGTATGAATTATTATCGGTAAAGCAAAATTCTTCGAATATTCTTCCGCGTTCCAGCCTCATCAGTTGTGTTTCATAAAACATTCTGAACATAATGTAACTTGAGTCCCGCGAGGAAAATGATTCTTTGAAACCTTACATCTTTTGCGTTGCGCGTTCACAGCTCGGTGGAAATCTTACAACGGCCCATTTCAACAGCTATTGTAAAATGAAAATATCTCAATTTCTCATTGTACTCTCTATGAAGTCCTTTACAAACAATGAAGTTACTGTACGGAAAGACTAAATTTAAAGTATTGTTACATCCATGTTTCTCCGCGGTCCTATTTCCTATTTATCAGCCATTTAATAAAACTCTGACGTTCAAATTTCAAGAAACGAAACGGTTGCGCAAAACATACGCCTCAAGCGGCCAGGCAAGGCGAAAACCTCTTTACTTTAGAGTGGTAAGTGCAGGGTTGGTAGGGGAGGGGGGCAATTTTCCAGGTCAAAAAATGTATTGCTTTATCTTTAATTTTTTTTTAAATCTATTGTCCCTTTAAAATGTTATCTCCAAATATCCTCCCGAAACATTAGCCTCAATAGTCAAATCCCTTAATTTTCCTAATCTACAGGGTGTCGCATAATTGGTGTTATTACGTTCAAGACGCCATATATGATAATAATTCCAAGCACGTTTTTCCTTACACAAAACTTTCAAATTACCTTGGTTAACGAGAAATGAATGCAAATTGGGAGTCAATCGAAGAGCTCGAACGCGTGACGACCACCACCATCAGAGTTTGGTAGTTACCGGGATTTACTGTTCCGAACTGTCAGTGACACTGTATCGATTCGAGCCAAGCCTAAACTACGGGTTGACGATTGCCCGTTTATGGCCCTTCCGCAAAGCGTTTGCATTCCTCGAGACACATTTCGCTGGACACGTGTTTCCACAAATCCTGACAATTACAAATTCCTTGCGAATAGTTTTGCTTCGTAGAAACTCTGAGTATTTCGCGAAACTCCGCCGAGAAACCGTGTTTCTCGCGATAAAGTAACGTTGTAAAACGTGTTGGTTATTCACAACCTTCGATATTAATTAGTAGTAATTAATTTTCATCGCGTTAGGAGTACCGAAGACTTATTAAAAAATCTACCACGATTAATCCGAGGCACAGTTATTTATAAAATCCAATTATTTATTCCGTACAGTTTTGCATGCTTTTGAATGCAAAAAGAATTTTCAAGATCTTTTTTAATAGAATCCCAGAGGCGGCAAGAATCGAATCGCAACGCCACGTTTTCGGGATCACTCGGTCGTGTCGCTTTCGTTGAAGATTCTTAAGTAGCTGAACCGGAAAAAAAGAACGATGCCGGGAGTTTCTAAAGAGGCAAGGAGGCGTAATCTTCCTGCCGCCACGGAGACAAAAATGTCCCTCCGCTTTTTTTCCCCTACGCCGCCCTTTAAACTGAAATAGCAGAACGGCGTCACGGCGAAAGAGAGTCACCCGATAAGGGACGAAGTCGGACGGAGAAAATCACTGTCCCGTGGAAAGAAGTTCGTTGGGTTCTGTTTTTATGAATATCGAGTAACGGGGACGCGTATCGTGCAATGGAGAGTCCGCAAATAATTTCCTTTCCGACGTTAAGAATTCTTTGGTTTCGCGAAAGAAAGTACGGTCCGAGGTACGTGTATCGAGTAGAGTTGAGAAAAATTGAACGCCTTTTCCTCTGTTTTGTCTTTGCTGGAATATCGCTGTTGGAATTCCACGGAGTTTCAAGTTAAATTACAGCAGTACATTCTCGTCGTTTCCTGCATATGAATTGCGCGAATAATGTCTTACAACTATCTCAACTGTGAGTAAAAAGCATTTAATCGATATCAGACCGTCAGATTACTAATTCATAACGGTTATGTTAATTCTATCGAATATATTTACGAAAGAAACACGAAATTACGCTTGTGATATTTGGAACGAATAACTGGGCTATCTTGCAGACACGCGGTAATTCCCGACAATTAATTCCGCGAGACTAAAATTTCTTAAAAACCGCGTCTTAAAAAGTAACGATGGGTAGATGTCTGGCTCGCAGACCTTATCAATGAACATTTGCTACTCGTGTCCCAGCATTCCGGTACATTTAACGAAATTAATCTCGACGGAAACACCTGTATCCTCGAAATCCCCATCAAGCCCATCCTGGATCGGTGAAAAATGGTCCGAAGGATTCGGTAATGACGAGACCCGCTCTGGTTCCTAACAAAGATATGACGCGGGGATAAGATAAGTAAGATAAACGTCGAAATTCCCTGGAATCGGGACTCTGATAAATGGCGGCGGACAACGATGTTGCCGCGGAGATTACCGACGGCCTTGAGCGACACCCAGCTTCTCCTTGGACCGAACTCGAAACGTTTCCCCCCGGGAAACGATCTAACGTCGGAATCTACATCGAGATCTCTGACCGTTCCGAGATATCCCCTTTAGGGGCTTTGGAAGTCGAAAGAATTGATAGAGAGAGGGTGATAAAGCACCGACAATGCCGAAATCAGAGGTACTCGCGCAATTGAAGATTCCGTTAAAGGATACATCACCGGATAAAACCAATTCCCGCCGAATGTTTATATCGATATAAAGGGGGATGGCGAATTTCATGGTAGCCGTTGACTCTTGAAAATCGAACGGGGGATTTAGCGGAATCCGCACCGCGGTAAGGGGTTGTTGACGAAGGTCTGCTGTCGGAGGGACCACCATCCGTGGGACGAAAGGTCGTGCCCGTTGAAGAAAAATGATTCTTCTCGATGAAATCGGAGGAACACTGACGGGAGAGATATCGTCGAATCCACTACAAAAGTGTCTTCAAAAGTTTGCCCTTGACGAGAGAGAATTTCCTGTCAAAATGAGAAGTTAACGGTGCTTCAGAGATGACGCAGTTTGGAAAAATCCAATAAATCAGTTGAAATCGAAGCAGAATTCAATCGGGGAACAGGAAACGATCGAAGACAAAATTACGCTGTATCTCAGTGGTTCCCGACTCAACAGTAAGGATGGACCACCCCTTAATTACACTCGCACGCCCCCCCCCCCCCCTCCCTTTCTGCCACCTATTTATTTATAATTTGTATGTACATAATAAAATCAGCAAATATAGTAAATGGTGTGGAAAGATATTTTACCCACCGCGGACCACTCCAGATGAATCCACGGACCACCAGTTGGGAACCACTGCTGTATCCGGATCACGGTGAAGGACGTGGAAACGATCGCCAAACATACTACCCGGAAGAGATTATTTCACGTCCATCGCGGGAAAGCATTTAACTTGACGAAATATGGTCGCGTATACGGACGGACAACGATGACACTTGAATCCTGAAAATTAATGTTTCCCCTGATCGGAGCGTTCGGCCGAAAGTCGTTCTAACGATTTCCCTAACAAAAGGGTTGAAAGTGGAGCATCGTTCGCGGGGACGTTGAGATAACGACTCCACTTTCGCGGAGACAATGAATGCAACAAGATTCGCGGAGGCATCCGTGATTAATGGCCACGATAACGGTGACAATAAGAAGGAACGTTTTGAATTGTCTGCCGTCGCATTGGAACTGGAACAGGCACCGAACGTGGAAACTTCTCCGAACCAGGATCACTGGGGAAACTGATGATTATTACTGTGTACGTCGCGAGAACTCAACGGTGAGACGGTGAATGACGCGTGGAGAAACTTTGAAGATGATCGGAATGTTTTTCGATTAGTTTGTGCAAAAAAAGGAATGCTTAATGTCTTAATTGTCGTCATATCATGCTGGAGAAACTTTGAGGATGACTGGGAATTTTTTCGTTTAGTTTGTGCAAAAAAGTGATGCTTAATGTCTTAATTGTCGCAATATCTGGCTGAAAAGATTGGTGTTCTTATCGCGGGATTGACGAGTTTGACTGTGAGACACATTGCATGAATGCGGACGAGTGAAAGGTGAAGAGTGCACGTGGTCGGTGCATGCGCAGCGTCACGTAGAAATGCGTGCGGTCCGAGTATGAATGTGTGTGTGCGTCTGTGTGCGTGGCTTAAGGGACCGTCAAGTGCCTTTTGGGAAAGGACGAAAACGGCAGAGCCGATTGCGACGTTACAGAGAACAGAGCCGATTGAGACGCGACGACGAATAGAGGTGCCGAGACGCTGGTAGAGTTTAATCGTGACGAGTATTTTGTATTTTTGACGCTGCGACGATTTGACACTCGTGTGCCATTTACTTCATTTAATTTCTGTTCTTTTGAATTTTTTGCTTCAATTTACAATATTAATCACCATTATTGGACCATTGTTTTTTCCATTATTATCAAAGAAGAATGTTTTTGTGTCAGTTCGTTCCTCTTTCCAACGTTCACTCAAACAACATCAATTATCCCACATTATTTTCGATTTGAAGAGTACCAGTATTAAAATCTATATCTGAAATATACTTCCTCGTCCGACGTTTGTTCTGATTTAAAATTAAAGAGGTTCTCATTCATACCGACGTCATTAATATTTATCTCTCCTCGAGTTCATTGTGGTTAAGAAGAGTTACTGGAATTCATTTTTGTACCCCCACGAAAGGACAGCGTGGCGGTTAAATAAAGCAAAGAGAAGCTACTACATTATTAACGTTTCCCGTTAACTTCGCGACGCGGACTGATTCACAATTCCCGAGCGAATTTCCCGCCGCTGCAATTTCAGATTCGTATACAAGAATCCGCGGTAGATGAAGCTGTTGAGATAATCCAAAGACGGCGTAATCTCAAACAAAGACGCGGCGGCGGAGATGATCTCTGGAGTTGAGCGAGTCGTAGGAAAGAAATCTGCGGAGTTCCGATCGAGAAAAAGTAAGGGCATGAGAGAGAAAAAAAAATGAAATCACGAGGAACGAAGTCGAGTAACTCTGCGGAAGAAACGACGAACGGGGAGGTGTGGAAAATTGGAAGGGAGTGAGAAACGTTACGATCCAACGGTAACGTCGATCTTAACTCTGATTGGCTCCTGTTCCACGAACAAACTCTGCAACTCTGTATGTGTGTCAGCCCAGCGGATCAGTCGAGTTAGAGACTGGTGATCAGGATATTGTGTACCAGAAATAGCCCCGGGGAGAACGACGGTGGTTCCTTCCACCGGCAGGATGTTCGATCAATGTTGCAGCGATTGTTCGTGAAATCGTGGAACGTCGTCCGAGGAAGGATATTTTAGAGATCATTTTCATACTGGTATATCTCGAAACGAAGATAAGAATATTCGTAGGATCGACGAATAAAGAACGCGGGAAATTCGATCTATAAAAAAAGGAGTTTGGCAAAGTATATATCCGGATGAGCCGTTTACAAATCGTTTGATTCTACGTCAGTGTCTCTCAACCTTTTTTTGGGCGTGCTTCACCGAAGCATTTCTAAAATCCTAGTGTCCCTCCTGTGACAAAAAACATGGCATCCATGAAAGAGAAAAGTAAAAGAAGGAAGGAACGGTTGAAGTTCAGAGGAGGAAATCATCAAGAAATGATTACATAATAATAATGGGCATACAAATTTTGCTTGTTTTGAGTTTATGACACGTTTTATCTTAAAAATAAAATGATTTTTGTTTCTCGATATGTCACTTTAAAGCTTAAACAATTCCCTAACGAATGGTCTATCCACTTTTCAAAAATATGCAGCCGCGACAAATTTACGGGCGAAAGAATTCTATGAGCATGACCGCATCCAATCAATAGAGACCTGAAGTGCACAGATATAAAGTCATTTTTATTCGAGCTTTTCACCAAGTTCTCAGTTTTCTAAATTTCTGTTTTATTTCGCACCGCTCCGCATTGTCCTTCGAAACATTCAAATTGCCCCCCGGTGAGGTGGCCGCACCACGTTGAGAATCACAGCTCCACGCGTTGCTGCTAACGAGCGTCCAAACAAGAGTGAGACCTTCGCCACTCGGTTTTTCCCAGTCCCTCGCGAAAACTCGCATCCAGCGTAGGCCTAAAGGTACGTTTTTCAAACTGGGACTAAACGCGGCGGCTAACTCACACTGTCCGACTGTACCATTGTTTTGATCGACATGCGCGTTTCGTAACAATAGCATAGTCAGAATGTGTGAATCGGTTAAAGGCAGCCGCTAGTCGGCTAGTCGCACCTTCGAAAACGTACCTTAACGAAGCGCCTGGTTTATATACCCGAAATTCCCTACGTGCCAGAGTCTAGCAATAGTTGTCCCACGATCGAAGGTATCGATCGATCAAAACAATAAAATCACATTTCTTTTCCGCGTAGAGCATCGACCAAGACATTTGTTTTTCGACAATTAAGCTCACCGGAGAATGGAGATACACCGTTCCGCGAAATTTGCGAAAGTAGAATAAATTAGACCATCGCCGTCCACCAATCGCAAAGAAAGTTTGATTAATCGCGTCTATCCCATCTTCGTCTACGCAGATTGCCAATTCACGCGATGGCGGTAATTCGCAAAATTTCTTCGTTCCTTGGAAAATGATTCAACGCCATAAGAGACAATTTCTCTCTATTACTCTGAAAACGAAATGAAGATTTCCAGCATCGAGTCGCTGCGGAGTCAGTTTCTAGGATATCCTACGATGAGAAATGTCTGACTACCCCGAGAGCAGCGCGAAGAAGTTAATTTGATTCAACGCGAAATGGAAGCGTCGCGACTGTCAAAGGGAAAGCATAATTTTTAACGAATTCTTCCGATAGACTCTTCGTTACCGAACTTCTGGAACTAAGTTCGGCCATCCTCGGCTACGATATATTGAAACCGCGGGTAAGAGGTTATTAAGAAGCAGGGAGAAACTCTGACTATATATCTTCTTTGAAAGATTTTAATAAAAGTTGATCCGATAAGACCGCTGTATCTGGGACGACTCTTTGATTCGCGTGGTATTATTCCCGCGTCCCTTTGAATTAAAACGCGACCAGAGTTCAATAGAGAACGATGCGTTACGTTCCAACGATTTTGTAAATTTTAATTATACGTTCGCAATGCTATTCGCTTTTCAATCGAAAACAGAATGCTACCCGCGCTTTTTGATGGAATTGCGGTAACCGTGGTAATGGTTAAAGGAAAGATATTTGCGTGGTATTATTTCGTGTAACTTTGCATGAAAATGCGAACGAAATTCCACGGAGAATAATAAATATGATCAATACCGTATGTCGATTAAACGAGTTGTTTTTTTTTTATGTTCGTTCTACGTTAATTTTTCATATGCATGGTAATTTATCGCTCATCTCGGTTCTCAGTTTCACGGATGTACGGAAGTTATAAAAATTTCGGAAACTTAAGTAGGCCAAACTGGCTACGACCTACGTGCGTTGCGTTACGTTTGAACTATTTCTCAAATTTTAATTACACTCCAGCAGGGGAGTTTTTCACGCGACCGACCGCCCTATCTTTCTCATTGCAATGCAGTTTCGACGGTTGTACTAGTAATTAGATCGAAGAGTTCGAGAGAATCGAAAATGAACAAGCCTATAAGAACGAGGAATTAGGATATAATCGAATATTCGACTTTAGGAACAAGATGTCTTTTAGTAAAAGTAACAAGTTTATCGATCGGGAGGAACGTCGATCACCGCGCTGAAAATATATCATCCCGGCGTATAAGGTAAAAGTTCAACGAAATCCTCTGCTCGAGATTATCCAGTTTAAACTTTGTTCGATTCACTCTGCAATTCGGTTCGAAACTTTACAAACGTGGGAAGATTTTGGGAATTTTGGTAACGATTTACGGAATGCTATTAGTCGCGCATAGAATCGATCGTTGGAGAAGTAAACCGACAGTTCCAACTTTGCTGTTGAACTTTGGACCTCGCTATCCTTAATTTCTGTTTGCCGCTAGTTAGGTTTAAACTATCTTACTATAATATATTCTCGGGATGACTTTGTTAATTTTTTCTTCTAATTGTTTCCCAACGTCGTCTTAACCAAGTGAAACGGGACACCAACTCAATTATCCCTAGAAGTGTTCGGTGTCTTCGTCCGTGACGCTCGCGCCGATACCCTTGAATCGGCGTTAAATTTTTCCTCGGAATATAAATTCGCGCACACGATCATCCTCGCGAAACGAGAAAAAGAGATAATTTGTCGAAACAAAATATAAATCGCGTACTTGTACTTGGCCCGAGACAAGACTTCGTCTCTTGATCGTTGTTGAGAAAGTTCGTTCTTATTTCATCCGCGAATGATACCGCTCGATCAGGTAAATAGTGAATCCATTCTTCAAAAGTACAATTTTTGAAACGAAGCAATCGTCTTTAAAAATATATGAAGCGTCAAAGGAGAGTAGAATTCTTTCGCTCATTGTCAGTGGGAAGTACGTAATTGAAACCGTTAATCGAGAAACCTCTGCAATCGAGTCTCCGTCAAACGTCTTCGCGGCAACTATAACAAAGAATTGTAAAACATACCGCGATATCTTCCAGAAGACACGTATACGAAAAACATCGTTTCCCTCGTCGGTATTCCGAGTACGAACCGCGGTGGAGGAAGCGATTGCGATAAATTACCGCCATAAGCGAACGTGAGCCTATGCTCCATAAAACTCATCGTCAAGAAACGAGCTCCGCTTTACGAAAAATCTCAGCCACGAGTTATTCGCTCGCGGACGTATTACGTTACTTTCATGAAAAATAATTCGTGGCAACGCTCTCAAAGCGCATTTCGCGAGGGCATTCGTAGTCGGATAATCCAACCCCCCCCCCCCGACTCATTACGCGCGGCGACAATGTTAAAAAGACACGAATTCGAAACTGAAGGATCGGGTCAAGAGAAAGGGGGCGACCGAACTCGGTCAAGTTGGTATTTTTCGACGAGCAGAATGGCAGGGAGGGAAAGAGAGCGAGCGAGGGATAGAAAGTCGAGGGGGGCGGTGGGAGACCCACAGGGAAATGAATCGAGTCGCGGAAGGGGTAGATGGCGCGCTATTATATATCTTTTTTTTTCAATACTCGTCCTCGCCCACATTGCTCCTCGACCGCCCACGTGGCCCTGTGCCTCGCTGTGTCAAGTTCGTCTGGATGTTAATCGATACCTCGAGCGAGGTCTCTTGTTTTAACCGCTTCCACGTTTCTCTCCCTTTGCTTTCATCGTTCCTCCCTCCGTTTCCCGTCGCGCTTTACTTTCCTTTCTCGCGTCTCTTTCCTCGTTTCCTCGCCTCCCTCCTCCTCCTCCTCCTTCCGCGCCCTTTGACTCGTGTAACGACCTTTACATCTCCGCTCGCGGTTAAAGTACCGCCACGATCGATGCGGTGGGTCCTCGATTAACGCGGTTACCGCGTTACGTGGACCGGATGCCTAAACTCGCGTGTTCGTCGATAGAAACTGGAAGATGCGACTCGAACAATGGAGCAGAGTATGAGAACATTAATCCGAATTACATTTCTATGTTCGGATCGTGCCGAAAATTGCTGTCAACGCGTAACGGAAATGAATTTATGTTAGGGATGCGCGGATAGTCGAAGTTATGGTTATGGGTCGGAATCTAGAAAGATTTGTAAACGCGTACAGTCGGTACCACAAATATTCGTAACTTTTTACGGAACGCACCGATCGCTATGAAACTTTGCGCGAACTCGGATTGAAACGTTTCGTCGGTTGACCCGTTTAACTAAATTTTCGAAATTACGATCAAATTCGCCGAGTGCACACTATTTTCAAATTTCGTATGCCGAAACAAAAATGTGGGAACCTCCGTTTACGAAATTAGTTCACCTCCCCTCGCTGTTGAGTGAAATCCCTGCATTGAATCGAGCGAATTATAGTTTTTTGTTTTATGCAAAATGAGAGGTCAACGAGATTCGTTGCGAATTAACGCATTACATAACTTTCGAGCTGGAATTAGGATCTCCATTCATCGGCAAGGAAACTTCAAGCTTTTCAATGTTATCTCCGTGGTTTCCCGAGAAATAGAAGCTGTCCGAAGCTTTTTTACTTCAATGATCCGGCTTGGCAATTTGTCTCTCTTTTTTCCTGTTTCCCGTTTAGGGTCCCACCCTGGGAAAGTTTACCCTTCTTCTTCGCGAGGATACGTTGCTCGGAGAGCCGTGCTCGTAAGTTAAAGTCTTCTCGGAGTCTTTCTGTCGGTTCTGAGCGTTAATTACTATCGCGCGTCAGTTCGCAGTTATGAAAAAAAAGCCACTTCCGCTCCAGCGTTTCCGTCTTCTTGGTGAATAGCCGCCAATCAATCTTTCTTTTTGCTTCGTAATAAACAAAAGTGCTCGCGATGACTGTAATTATTTCTGCCCGGACTCGCGATAAGGTTTTTCTTGAAACATTTTCTGAGCAACGGTGCATCGTATCCTGTAATTCCATTCCATACAACGCGGGTAAATATCAATAATATTCCGTTCAAAAAGAAAGTCTGCTTCTCGCAACTATTGCATCGGGCAGAAATAATTAATGCTCGTTGATTAATCCTGAACCAAGCTATATCTAATCGTCGTTAGCGCGTGACAAGCATTGCGGTAGTTTATCGACGACGAATAAATTACATTCGTCCGATTAATTGCAAACTTTATCCACCGTAATGTTTTATATGCCGCGACAAACTTCATTACAACCTTCTTCATCTCGCGGCAAACATAAAATACACGCTCGGTGCGCGATCCGCTTGAAAAGCTTCAACGTAACGATCGATCGATACGTTTCTCCCAGTCCATCGTTTCCTATCGTTTACGTTCGATGAGTATCCTCGATCACGAATGCCCGCGGGTCATTGCAGCTTTGGCCGGACAATTAGGTATTACCGAGCTTACTGGTGCAATAACGCGCACAGCAGCTCGTACATACATACATGCGCGCAAATCAATGGATAACGATGATCCGATATATTGTGTTAATATTCCACGACATTGATAGACGCGACTTTAGCCCCCAAACGATGCGTACACTCGTTTAAATCCACGATGAGCAAAATGAGTCCCCTTATCGCGAAACTGTCTATGTCTTCGATCCAACGGAAAATGGCAAACAGTCGTGGCAGTGGATTACGTTTCGTAATAATTTCGTGAACTGTTTTGTCAGATGAGCCTGACGAATATAATTATTTGTTGTAATTAGTAGGTACCGTTCATATGCAATTAGATAATTTCAACATATATAATTTTGAACAGCGGGAACGCGAAACTTTTGCCAGTGGACAAAACTTTCGTGTTTCATTCGAGTCATCGAACGCGGTTACCGTTCGCATTGTCAAAACGTAACAAGCGGAGGGGGATCGTATCCCCTGGTATACCGATCGCCAACGTTCCGCAATTTACAGAACTCGATGTTAATTTGGCGCACGATATCCGGCAGATCAGACTTAATTGCGTCGCCGTCGACGTCCTCCGACTATTCTACCCTCGCTGTGCCCGCTCGAATCTTGTTTGAACGATTCATTGAAACGCGTAATTAGAAACCGATCGATAAGCGACGGGATCGACGTATGATTACTCTCACGATGCCGTACACCTCTACACGGTGATCCTACTTTGTTCCGCGAAACGATTTCAGCATATTTTACCCCCGACGATAAGAGGAAAATGACGGATTCGCATAGGCTCAGAAATGTTTTATAATGCAGGGTGAATCTAATAATGTGACAAAAATATAATGCTATTAAATATAGCCACAACGCCATAACGCCACAATATTTTTTCATCCCAGGGTAAGCGAAGGACTGGCGTCTATAAAGAATTGAATATATTCAATATATTGCATTGCGATTTTTTGGTTGTCCGTTACTAGTTCCTTATTTCCGCAATCATTTTTTAACAAAGCATTTTTGAGTCTGGCTTTGTAGAACATTCATCTACTCTTATTTCCTGAAAAAAAGTACGGACACTCTGTATCTCGGAGCTCGATAATTCCAGTGTGCATGACGATGTTGGTTGATAAATAAAAGCTTTAATATCCATCTCGGGCCGAATTGACAAAAACCGCATCCCCATACCTGCAGAGTTCAACCTTATTTGCGAATAAATTATATATGTTTACTACGTGTAATTAGAAAGCAACACGTACTCTAAGTTAAATTTAATACGAAATATTTCTGACGGATTTATATTCAATATATCGAATAAAAATTGCAGATCTATTTTTAAAATACAACTGCGACATTCCAGAAATTAATATCGCCATTCTTATCGGCATATATCGCGAACAACAGGTGAATAAAGATCTGAATAAAAACTTGCGAAGATAAAAATCCGACGCTAGAAATTCGACGAAGGTTTGACAATCCTCGGATAAACGTAAATGAAATCTAAGATCTGCCATCGGTCGATCGGGTACATAAAACCTCGTTGTTCTCCGCACGTCAAAAGGAGAAGCACTTTGACCATTTGCAAGAACTGAAACAGGCTGCCTCGAATTCTGTCAAACTTATCGGCGCTGCGTTTCAATACGTTTCCGATATCGGGCCGAAAGTGCATTTTCGTCTATGCAGGAACGGTCGTCTTGTATCGATGACAGTTCCTTGTATCGCGATATAAGTCGGCCACGTTGAAGCTTCCTTCGTTCGATTCTACAGGGTGTTTTCGACATAACATCGCAAAATGATCCTTTTCGAGATACAGATTCGACGAAATATGAAGAGGACCTTATTAACTTAATACGAAGGTACGACAAATTTATATTAGTTAGACTACTTTCGCGTATTGCGAGAGATTTTTTCCTTACGGATTTCCAATTTATTTAGTATGTAACTATTTATTCAGTACTAAATGTTACAATTATCTCATGGCAGATATTCATCTACAATAGTAAATTCGTTTATAACTATTTAAGCCGGTATTCGAAGGGATTAATAACTTTAGAATGCCATTCTGCAAGTACACTATGCACCGGCGGCAAAAAAAGCTGGCGCTGAAAGCTCGCAACTCGCTTTCATGGAAGACACGATACTCAAATGGCACTTTAAAAAGAACCATTTTTCGAACACGGTGCGGAACATTAAACGTCGGCTTCTTGGAAACCGAAGCCACTTCCCGAGATGTCGGTGTCGCCTTGGGACGATCTCGAATCAGTTTCAATTACGCGCATCGTTTGCTTCCAATTCAGAGTCACCTATGCCTCGACGAAACTTTGATTTAAAGCGCGATACCGATCGCGCATACCGATCAAAGGCAGAGAGTAAAATTGAGCGGAAGTTTTGAAAACCCGTGAACATGGAAACTCTGCTGCCGCGAATCCTGAAAACAGCTGAGGAGATCTCGGGATTGATTCAGTGGCACGTTTAATTCTGTCAACAATCGTATTAAGGTGGTTACGAATAAACGTCCCACCTATGAAGTAAATTAAATGCTTGTTAGAATAATTGAGCGAACACTTTGTATGCCGTGAAACGAAGACGAACGCCTCTGTGCGGATGGAATGAACGGATAACGTCTTAACGACGTCTCTGTATCGCGTTTAACGCTGATAACAAGTTTGCAATTAATTTCGTCACGAGCGGGATGAGCGATAAAATTAGATGAGATATTTAAACGGCTAATGAGGAAGAAAGTTATTACGACGTTGCGAGGTTTCCGCGATTTCCGCGCGATAACCAACGTAATTGCCGAAAACCGTTTACTGGGGAAACTCATAAGTACATTGACAAATTTTGATACTCCATGGAAGTTTAGTTTCACAGAGAGGCAAGAGCATCCCACCAGAAAATCGATACAATCGTCAAAATGCGATTAAGGGACAAAAGTAATGCGATGCGCTTATGATCGTTAAATAACGACTGCACCAATATGTGTTCATGAAAAGAGAAGGTTTTGTCTCGGACCGAGTACAAATACGCGAGATATACATACCGGAAGGATGACACGTGGAACATCGTGTTATGGATTATATAATTATATATACGCATAATACTTATTCTACGTACAACGTTTAGTTTTGAGGAAATCCAATAATATGGTTTAATTAAAACCGTACCCAAAGTACTGACCAAACTCTTGCAAAACTGCAATTCGACTTTGGAATATTACTACGCACACGTGCCAAATTACAAGGAAGATCCCGTCGAGGATTAAAAGTTAATTTCATAAGAAACTTGGTCTTCGGGTATAGAACAAAAAAAAAACGAAACAGGAAATACGCGCTGGCTCTCTCTCTCTCTCTGCGTTGTCGACGGAAGAGTGTGCACTGCTTTGGGAATCTTTAAACCGACACCATAAGTCGGCGGAAAGCATTGTGCCATGGAAACCTTAATCTGTGAATCGTTTTCTCACGAAGTGGCACTCGAATCCATCGTCCCCCTGTAACGCGCAAAGAATTCGACGGAGAATGGTTTTCCCGCGAGCCCCTTCTTTAACCAGTGCCCTTTATCCGCACCGATAATGGAATCTCCGGACGGAGAATGCAGGAGGTTCGTGGCGCAGCTGCCTTTCGATTTTCCGAGAGAATTACGTGGATTTGGATCACCGCAGCTTCCCGGGGAAAGCCTTTCCCTTAATCACACAATTGCGAGCGGACAGCTGATTAGTTTACTCGAGACACGGGGAACGCGAATAAAATCTTTCTCTTCGCTCGCATTTTATTTCCGCTGCGTTTGCGAAAGATGCTTCCTCCGAAGATGAGGGTTTTATCAAAAGTTTGTATTCCGCCCCCCCCCCCCCCCCCGCCGCGAAACTTTCTTCGAGCAAAAGTTTTTCGGAAATCCGCGAGAATCTTTTGCGGATTTTGAATGCGATGCAGTTACCAAAGTTTTATTACTCGCAAATCGGCAGACGCGAAATTCCAATTTATTCTCCCGTTTTCCCATGACTTCGGCGTAGACCTTGGACAGATGTCTGTTCTACTATCGAGAAAATCATGGAACGCACGAATCTGTAGAGAATTTAGTCTCACCGCTATTTTAAACAACTTTTTTGAAACTCTTTTATAATATATTTACCGCTTATTTATCTGACGATACGACGTTGAAAAATTGCAAGATGAAAGATTCAATTGAATTTTGAAGAAAGAGAATTTTTCGCTACTTATTTCTTACTGCAGTTAATAATGGAAGAACAAAGTACAACGGTACAATACATTTTATGATTTATGAACGTGTAGCGCGTGCGTTACGCTTGTTCCATGATTGCAAATATTATTAGAAACCGACTGACTACGAATATAAGAGCATGATTGGTTGCTACAAAGTTACTATAATCCGCAGTTATGAGAAACCCGCGGAGGTTTACACGTATAACCGGGAAATGGAAACACACCGAACGCTACGACCAGTTTCCTTAAAGGATTTGCTACGCGTCTGGCATTGTTCTCCCGAGAAATAAGCTTCTAATCGATTTACACTGACCGTGCACAAACCAGCGATCGCTGTTCAATGTAATCCACCGACCGTAGTTGCGCGTGTACACACATATTTGCCGCGATGAAGTGAAATGTACCTGTACGCGTAGATGTTAAAAATTGGTTTGCAAAATAAATGTTGGCGTTCCCGATGTATCAATAATTCAATTCTCGATTTCGGTTCGCCTAACGGGAAATATATATTTTCAAGAGATATTTCTAAATTTCGCTTAACCTGGGAAAACCGGAATGCAGCTATACAAGGTATCGCACCTTGACTGGATTACCGTTATTTACTAGACACCATATATGTATATGCACATGGTGCAATTAAGATGCAGTCTGTAGGATCGATACATTGCGTAAGCATACATTTTCAAGAGATGTTTCCAAATTGAAATTGTTGTCGAATTATTTCAGTGAAATCAATAATTGCGGTGCTACATTCATATGAAAAGTAAAAAATCGTGGGTTACTAATGGAATTTCTTGTTATTTTAATGTAATTCAATGTATTTATTTATTGACGCCTTTCTGCGTTATGCCCGAGAAATGACAAATTAATGCCTGGTAAGCCGTGCGACGACATCGGTTATCGATGAGAAATACCGTAGTCAGTTAAAAGCTTTTTAACCTCGTCGATCGTGATGCGATTAAAGGAGTGATTGAATTTTCAATCGTTGCGCTTGAAATTATTATACCGTTGGCACATTCACGGCTTCCTATCGCTCGTGAGAAAACATTGTTTAACATTGATTCGATCATACGTCATAATTGAGTACAATCAAAATTAAAGGTAATCGATCGTTCAACCGAGAAATTGGAAGTAGAATCTTGACGGGAACTGTGCGAAATTCAAATAAGGCAACAAAACGTATTTGGTAGACCAAGTTTTCAACTAAATTCAACGTTTACGTCGCGATAAAAATGTCAGACAATGTCAGCGGAAAACGAATATTAACTTGAAATGAAAATAGTTTCTACAGGCTTAGCGATAAATCTGTTGCGGTAATTTTCATCGCTTGCACAACAACGCGAATAAAACGATGAAACAGACGTCATCGTACATTTTGGCGAATCCGTTAAAACAAGAAGCTCTCCAGCTACTTACATCCGAATAATTTTCCATTCGAAAGACCACTTTTGTTAAAGGCACGCGAAGAACTTTTTAGTCGTATGCAAAGTTTGTTCGGAAACGTCTTTTATAAGCTACCTGTTCGCCTTGCGATTACGCTACAAAGTTTTCCCTCGTTGTTTCGTAATAACGAAAGAAAGTGTTTTGTTTAAAAACTACGCGCATTGTACTTTAAAAATCACGTCTCATAGAAGTTGTTATTACTCGTCGAACATTGTATTGCCCTTCCATTCCGTTATTTTTTCCACTCGCAATATCTTCCGAGCGGGCGCCAATGAAAGTTACAAACTGTACATCGGTTAACGTTCGCTCCTCGAACACTTGCAAACTTCTGAAAATTGTTTCGTTGAAAATATCCGCAATTAATTATGCTTGATTAAACCCAAGTGCGTAGCGAGAGGATAACACATACGCGCGTAAATAATAATTTGAATTCTGAAGTGCTAGTATAGCGCGCCAACATAATTTAACTACGCGCGAACTTATTAATGCCAACTCAGCGGCAACGGCAGTTTCGAACCTACTATTTCGAGTTATACTAAATTTATTTCATGCTACGAGTGCTTAATTTTAACATAATTACGACGGGGCCCACACGAAACAATTGTTCAACCGTATTTTTTTAAATATGCACGTTGCGCTATAAATAGTATATAGACGTCCGCCATTTTCTCAATTTCCAATAAAACGATTAATTCTAATACCAACGATAGCGACCATCTTTCTGACTAGAAATAACTATCAAAATTTAATTTTGGTCCAACCGGAGAGCAACAATCAATCCCGCCAATGACATAGAATCTTTACACACTGGTTCATTGTTCACCAAATAAAACCAAGAAACACTTGACTAGAACTTTTTAAAAAATTCTCTTGTATGACCAACAAGTAGCCAAACAAACTGCAAAATGTTTTAAAAAATGCATTAAATCCAATCAATTCTTAGGCCGTTCACGTTCACAGGTAGAAGATCTCTTAAGCGAACGCTCGGAAAACCGATGTTCTACTGAAAATCGTCACATACTTCAAAGTACCCTGACATTTGCTACTTTACCGTTTAATATTTAATATCTACAGTTTAAAACGTTCCATGCTTAAGATTCAAAAATGAAGTAGCAAAGGTAATAAAAAAAACAATTAGAGCCTGGTCCCTCGGGATTAACGAGCAAAGCAGAGGAAAGGTTCTTACGTACAAACGTATTATGGCATTCTCGAAGAACTCTTTCTTCTCGAGTGAGCGCAAGGTCACCAAAGTTTGCCAAAGTCGACTGCCGCAACCTTCCATTCTTATCGGGATTGCGAGCACGAATGCTAAAACTCTCTCGATGTAAAGTAGCTAGTGATTCGACGGGACAACGAGGAGTGCACTTCGCTTCGGGTAACGTTGCCGTGAATCGAGAAGAAGAATCCGGGAATATAGATGACGAAGTTTCGAAGACGTGGGTGGTTTCGGGGTGCAAGTTTTAAAAGTATATCGTGGGAAGGTAACGCGATGCGATATTTGTTGGATCGGTGCTGCGTTCACCGAAGCAGACCAAATCATCGCCGATACGTCTAATCTTTGTGAAAAATTGTTGGTTAAATCTCGGTTTGCCGTTGAAACTCAGAGATCATTACTGCGTGTGCGTTGAATGGTATAAATTCCATTTAAATAAGTTACAGCTTATGTATATATATTCTGTATCTTCGCGCCTAATAATAAGACAGTTGGAATTTTGCTTTGTTTCCTTACGAAGGTTAAGATCTGCATTGAGTTGCCGCTGAGGCACATCTGCGAGATTAGTAAATAAATAGTTTACGTTAGTAAACTACAATAGTATTTCGATAGTAATAGTTTATAATAGTTTAGTTTAATTAAGTTTGCGATGAGCCTGGGCAAACGAAGAGCCATATACTCTGTATGTCATTGTTCTTTTCGTATGTGCGATACTGTTTCTCGAAGATAACCTTCGAACCGTCCAAGAAACAATTAGAAAAACGAGCAACGAAATACGTAACGCCTATTTAACTGGAATTTATGCCACTGAAAACACCTGCGGTAATGATTTTTAAATTTTAATTATTCTAATAATTTAAATGAGATTTCAATAATAAATGAGATGGGAAATGAGAATATAATTATTATATACGTTATAACCTTCTACACACATGTATTCTTTTATTTTAATTATCCTAATAATTAAAAGCTCATTTACCTGTTATCAAGAGACAAGCTCTTGTTTCAGGCCAAGGTACAAGTAGGCGAGAACTTTAATTAATTCAATAATTAAGGCTTTATTTCAATGGGAGGCGGTACGCGGGAGAGGGTTGAAACGATGGAATTTATGTGGGCAGGTTTCGAACCATTAGAATCCCATTAGACAGCCGTTAACCCCCGTAAATAAATTTTCGAAAAATCTGCGGTTTTTTCGAAAGTCGCGCGGAGTCGGTCGATGGAAATGAGTCACCCCCGTTCTCCCTCCTACATAGGTAAATAGGTTAGCAGCGTTGAGCGTGCGCCCTTTAAGTCTGCTTTACTCTTCCTTACGAGCTGCTTAGCGAATCGATAGAGGAGAAAGCGAAATGTCCCTCTATGAAAATAGAAAGTCTGACGCGTGGTGTTCAAAAATAGGTACCTCCTCCTCGTTTTCTTCTCGCGATACAATTTGATCTCGACGGATCTAGCAAGATCCTGCCCGAATTTCCAGACCAAGAAATTGCGAATGGAAAATGCGCTTTTCGGGATGCAAGTGTAATAGGAATCGATGTAATGCGGTCTTTCAGAAAGTTATCTCTTGACGCGTCATTTCGAGAAAATCGAATGGTACTCCATAAATACAAGTCGCATTCAGCAATGCAGTGTTTTTTAAGGATTCTTTCACCGCCGAACGTTAAAGTACAGTAATATTCCGATTTACGCTATTATATTTTTGCAAATTACGTTAATACAAAATCCAAATTATTAACACATTTCGTCCCACAAATTTTTTCAATTCGAATCTAAATCGAATCTCGTTTCGGGACTAGTATTAAAATCCTCGATATTAGGGAACCCTCCCCGATTCTAACGCTAGTTTCGAGGGTGTCGTAATACCTAAGCTTCCAGTTTTCATTTTCTTATTCCACAAACGCACGTAAGATTGCCGAAGCTTTCGAAGAAACATTTTGCGGGAACAAGAAAAATTAGAATCCGTGCCGTCGTATCCGATGCGTAATTTGTAGGGGTATGCGGGTACTCGAAATTACGTGATCGGGTCGGGGTAAGGCGGGATCTCGAAACTTCGTAAACTTCGGGTACCCGAATCTCGTTGTACCGAGGGTGTCGTAATCCGAAGATTCTAATACCAATACCGAAACTGATTTCAGGTACTTGAAGTTTACAAACTTTCTGGATCATCATCCCACCCGACCCGACCCGATTTGTAATTTCGAGTAACCGCGTAACTCTGTAAATTAACGCGTCGCACACGATCACGCGGAGTCTGGGCTTCTTGTACCCGCGAAATAAAAATTGAAGTAAAACATAGTGTTGCCCGAGACGCGTCGCGAAGTGATAATTGATTACCAACTGAGGAACTATCAAAAAAGTATTATTTATTGAGAGCAAGGCGGAGACGCTCGGTACACTTGATACAAAATACTACTACGTTAGTAGTAGTCTCATGTTCGTAACACTACCCCGCTCCACTAATTAAATTTGGGACAGTAACAATAAAATCTTCGGTAAGCTTGAATAACAATTATTTGTTTTCGTAATTCATGTTTGTAATGATATATCCGCAAATTAAAAATGTATTTACGAACTCTCCGACGATCTCGCGTGCGTTCAGGGGATAGGAAAACGTCGTAAATTACAAACTTGTAAATTACATGGTTTCCGAAGTCGATTCCCTTGCGCCTCTGCGTCACTTCGAAAACTGTTACTTTTTTTCTTTTGATCAATGCTCAGCCCGTAATTACAAATCAGCTTTGAAGGCAAGAATATTTCCGTACATCTGCAGATCACACGGTACGCTTACTATTCTTTCTATTCTATTCTAGGTTCCATGAAACATTACATAATAAAATCAATTGCGAGGCGACATTGTTGTAAGAGTACGAGCAGGAAATTGCTAAACAAAATAAAAAGACACTCGCTGAAAGTTATTGTAACGTCCGTACTCCTTCGAGTCCCTTTTTAACTTTCGTTTAAGAAAACCATAACTTTGAAATTTTAAGAAACGAAAACGATGATACAAAACTAAGTCCTCGAAACATTAGGTACAGCCAGTAACGAGTATCTCAACTAGAAAATTTTTGAGGAAATAATTAAGGGTTTTGGTTACTGGAGGTAAAATACATAAGGTGGGCAAGATTAAGCTTTGGGAGAAAAGTTTGGTAATCTTATCAACCGACTGTTATAGTCTCCGATTCTCTGGATCCGCACAAACTTAAATGATTTAAGTAAACTATAATTTCTTTGAACCAAGTGTTATTGTCTCCGATTCTCCGCGTCCGCACAAACTTAAATCATTTAAGTTCAAAGGAATTATCGTTCACTCAAACCATTTAACTTTGCGCGGATGCAGAGAATCGGAGACAATAACGCTCGATCGATGATAAGATTATCAAACTTTCCTCCCAAACCCTAACCTTCCCCACCGTATGTATCTCACCCCACCAGTCAAAAAACTTAATTTTCCAAATATATGAGCCAGCGTTCAAAGTATGAACGGTGGTACCTTTTAAATCTCGTCGTTATTTGTACGAATTCCCAATCAATATAATTCATCGTCCGATCTTATCAAATTTCACTAATTACTTTATTACTCCCAAACCACCACTGACGCCATAACAAGTAAGGACCCCCCGGCGGTGTCACGTAGACTCAGTAAATTAAAATACAAAACTCCCACGAGTAGACGTAACGTTAAGCTATTTTAATTTTATCGCGGCAGTACTCGTGACCATTTTTCCATGAAACTCGTCCATGCGTGCCTGGCAGTCCCTCGCTAAGGACTTCGCCGACGATTCAAGAAACTCCGACAAAAGATAAAACTTCAAAACCACCGACGTATACTTATGAAAATAAAAGGGACGACGGATATCTCCGTCTTTCATCCCTTATCGCGAACGAGCATCGGGTAGGGGGAATATAAAATACCTTTCGTTCTTGCTTCCTCCTTGTGCATTCACCGTGCACGGTGCTTTCCGCATTCCCGGCAACGTTGTCGGCGACGTTGGATTGAGTCTGCGGTCAGGCGGGAGAAGCGGAGAGAAGTCAGACATAGTGAAGCAAGGGTTGGAACAAAGAACGGGGGTTGGCACCGAGCAAATAGGGTGGAACGACCTGATTGCACGGCACGAAATTGACATTTCATTTGTGTACCGTTTTGCTCGCGCTCGGGGAGCCTGCCTACGACTCCTTCTTCCCAAGTTACGTCGTTACTTGTAATCTAACGGGTGTCTCGTTTAATCGCGGTACGCGCTTCGAGACCGTCGCACACGGGTCTCTTAATCCTCGAAATTCTCGTTACGCGTTCGTCACGACGATCTCCTTTATAGCGATTTGATTAGCCATTAGCGGGTTCGTCGCGCCATTGAGAGAAGACGAAAGAGTTTACTCGAAGAACGTTATCTATTTTCCGTTAACACCGGTGACATTAATCCGAGTACATCGCGATTCACAGTTAACGCGTAATTACGCGAACGACAATTGTATCCCCTGTACCGCGAAAGTATCGGTGCATAGCGAACCTAAACTGGCGCGGCTGTTTAAAGACCGTTTCGAGAGACCTGACGATAAACAGGTAGTTATAAACAAACGGGTTATGAGCGTGATGAGCACCGATGAGAGGTGATCGTCGGTGTGACGAACCCATTACGTTATTTACTACCACGCCCGCGTTTCAGGACAAACTTTGCCCGGTCACTTTATGGGTTCGCGTAAAGCTTCGCCGAGAGATAGTTTGCGCTTTCTCCTTTTGTACTTGTGCTTGGCTTTGTATCGTTTCGCATCCTGTATTTAACGCGTTCGGTTCACGACGACGGAGGCACTGCCTCATTGATTGCATGACAATTATACCAAGGTGGGACGCGCGAAACCAGGGAGCCGAATCAAAGTGATGACGTAAGTTACCATCGGTCTCCTCTAGCGTTGCACGAATCCCGTGGGTTTGGGATGTTCGAGAGCTCCAAAATGTTGAATCGAGAATTTCTCTCGGGAACGAGACGGGTACTCGAAAGTATCTCCAGATTCAAGAATATCGGAATTCCCAAGAATTAACAACGGTTATATAGACTACCGTCCATACGTATTTGCCCACCAATCAATATTGTCTTTATTCGTATTTTTGTTCCTCAAATTTATTTTATCTTTATTACTTAAACAACTTGTCGTTATTCGACTAACGTTGAACTACTTTAATAACGTTTGGGTCTCTAACCTCAGCAACCTCCACGTGGTGAAACCTGGGACGTTAATATTTTTCTGTGATAATCATTAACTTGATTATATTGAACACATTATCGAGCGACTGGTTACGGATGTATTTGTATTTATCCTTTCGTAAATTGAAATAATTTCGATAACATTGACTTCTTTAGTTTGCTTTAGTTTCATTTCAGAGCGAAAGTTTATTTCCGACCCAAAAGGGAAATGTATTTTCTCTCTCGACCAGACATTTCTTTTCGATTTGAAATAAAAATCGATTTTGATTCATGATTATACCTGGTTCTCGCACCTTCTAGTTAACACAGAACCCTTTTCTCCTCTAGTTTAACTTCTATCCAGAAGAATTCTTTGCCGCGTGAAATACTCGTATCAGTCAAGAGATGCTTTTACGTACAAAGTTAATTCGAAAATGTAGAATAATTTCAGATAATTTTAGACTAATTTATCCCAGGTATAACACTATCGACGGAGTACCACTATTTACGGGACACTCAGTGTAGAATCGTTTCTTGACCAGCTGTATCACTTGTCCGGGCCAATCCCGCATACCCCTTTAGACTCTGCCCGTGTCAATTTTGATCGGTGATCAAAGCAGGCCATTCAAAGAACATTTTTGGAAATAAATCAAATGTTTCGATGTGACCGTGTCACGCGAAAAATACCAAAGGCTTCGGACATGCTTCTCTCGTTAGCGGGAACGAGAGAAGTTTTGCTCGAAACAGTTTTTTTTCTGTTTTCAAAAATATTCGCCTTGTTGGAGACATTTGTTGAAATGTCGCGAATGATATACAGATATGATCAAAGTTTTAACGAACGGGATAATAATGAAAATCGTACGATTAACCATAAAGTTAGAAGTCTGGCAGACAGTTTCGATCATTAATGGAAAACGCGGTGATTTTCTCTTTAGCTATACGTAAATAACGGCTCTCGAAATCAAAAACCAGATTTGTTTTATAATTGGTTTATTATCGCCGCAAATTGAAAGTACCGATAAATCCCTTTCCACCGTTCCAATTGCATTACTTCGGACGAAGTACCGACTTGTTTAGCGTAGAATTCCGCGTATTGAAAACCGCGGTCGTCAAGTGTCGTAAACTCATTTCAACTGACCAACCGAGATTCCGAGTAAATTGCGGTTAGCCCAGATCCACGTTTCGTAATTCGAGATCTTCGCGTACTGAAATATTTGCTCTCGATAATATTGCCCCGCATTCCAGTCTAAGACGCATGGCATCCACCTCAAAATGGCGGTACACATTTTCGAATTTCCGGGACAGTCGGTAACCACAGAGACGGCGGATACATGTTGCTCTACCAAAGATAAAATTCAATGCGAAATTTGAATGCGTGATCAAAGTCACGAGTAATACGAGACGTTGGGTGACATGCGGTCATCGTTAGTAGTAAAAAGTTAAACATTTGTTCTGTCATTGTAATCGTCCAACGTTAGTTCATTTAATCAGTCGTTGACTGGTAGGCGCAATTCGTCATCGACCGTAATACGTTTTCCACCTAGAAACTCTTTTAGCTTTGGAAGAAGATAAAAAGAACGAGAAACGTACGACTCGTCGAAATTGACGCGTCTGCCTTGCAAGGTTTTGCCGTTAACCCCACGCTTCGTGTCTTCCGTCACGAGTGATTGACGCCCCGGTAGATCTTCGTCATGCACGTTTGTTCGATCGTTATTCAACTTTTCACGCTACTTTATCACATCCCTTTCATTCTTTTCCGCATCACCGTTCATCTGCTTTAATTGACGATAAATATCGGCAGGTCTCACTTTCCGATGCATTTAACCTGTAGTAGAGGGGTCAGCATTTTTTCATTGAAGTTTTGAATGTTTGAACTCTCATCAGAATTTGCTAATTCCCGGTTGAAAGGAGAAATGCTTCGGTGTTCACAAACTTATTAATTTTATTAACTATACAAACAGAAAGTTACTCTTCTTTTAAAATAAACGTAGTGTTGAACGTTTGCAGAAAGGTTGCTTAAACGGACTACTGCTATTTATGGGACACCCTGTATAGATTTATCGGATTTCGGTTCTATCCATGAGTTTCTACGGTTCCCAATGAACGATACTTATCGCTTTTCGAATCAGACGAACGGACTTTGCCAATCTTAACGTAAACTCGTCATCCGTTTATACGTAAACGTTTGCGGGATGCGGAGAGGGTTGAGAAGACTCGAATCTTGATCGTATTTAAGACCAATCTGATTAATTAGACGCGTCCCGGTGGCAGCGAGTCGTGAAAACGACCAGAAATAGGCGCTGATCTGAAATATCTATTCGCACGTGACGCGACCCAACTGTCTTCGGAGTAATGACGAAGCAGGAAGAAAAGAAAAAAGAAACCGTGTGGCGTCGCGAAACTTTGGCTTCGTTCCATCGGAAAACGACACGCCTGCTCACACGAGAAAAGAGAAATATCTGTGACGAAAACAAATTGCTTCCCGACGCAACGCGACGCGTTCCTTTTTGTATCAGCGTTTTCCCGCGTCATTCTACTCGGAGCAACATTTCGTAAGAAATGATGGCGTAACATTGATGGATCGATAGATTCAGTGAAATCGAAGGGATTGTTTTCGACACGAAGGTACGTACCGTTTATTTCTATTGTGTTTTCAATTCATTACTGCCTCGTTAATAATGACGCAGGCTAAATGTTTGAAGAACGATGATAAATGCGAGCAATTACCAACATAGCGGAGAACGATTCGTCGATCAAATATTTACGATACTCTTCGTTATTGAACGCACGCCGTTCCTTCGAAACGATCGCGTTACTCATACTTGCTTTCGTACGCTTTGTAACACCGCGTAATCGAACGGCGTAACGTAATCGAGTAACGTAACCGCGTAGCGTTTCAGACCCGTTACGCACTGCCGACTAGTCACCGGCGACCGTGATGTTCGTTAGATGTGTGTTTATGTTTATCGACCGTGTCGACCAACGACTTGCGGCGTTGTTTGGCAAACTCACGGGCGACTAGCCGGTTGCCGCGACCATTCAGATGCACGTGTTTGGATGGACGCTTTCACATGACGAGGGACTTTCGGGGCGACCGCATGTCTCGCAGAGAAATGTCTCATTGTCAGGTATTCGACACCGAAAACTTTATTTAATTATTATTAGGTAATAATTATCATTGTTATGATATTAATATATGATTATAATATATCACAATATAACATTATTATCAATAATTATTATTATTTATTTAAATTTTCGTGCGTATTTTTATAAATCTTTATAAAACACATTGAACATCCTTTTACACTACGATCCTGCAACAAAGCATGCACCCACTGTGTTCTTGTTTTTCCTTTCTATTTTCTTTCATTAGCTAGCAATGACTCGCAATGACTCTAATATTTCAATGTCTTCGACGTCCTTTCTGCGCGAATGTACAAGAAACACTGTTCAATTCGTGTCACTTGGCTTGGTCGCCCAGTCGAGTTGCGCATATTTTACTCGCCGGCGACAAGTCGACAGTGCGTAACGACCCGTTCGCCGGTGAGTACGGTCGTTGCGTTACGCGATTACGTTACGGCGTTCGGTTAAGCAGCGTGTACGCGACTTTGAATTTTCCGACGCTCTTAAGGTTTCAATTTTGCAGTCGATTTAAAACCCGCTGGACTTTGTCCAATATCAGAAATACGCGGCGGAAATACTTGGCACAATCGTGGCACGCGTGTCTTCCCCGGGAATGCCATACTTGACGGATGGAGCAATGAAACTCGAAGAGGCAACATTGGAATTTGCGCAACACATTGCAGCGGAATCGCCGAAACGTGTATTTTATTCCGATATTTACGACGCAGGATGTTAGCAGAGAAAAGACCGAAGGGTAATAAAATTTTCACAGAATCCAAGTGGAACGTCCAATATTTAACATCGAAAGATATCCCAGGATGAATGTAACGTTTAAATTTATTAAGACGACATCGGTCAATAAAATAGGGTTACAATTAAACTTGTTTTACCAAAAGAAGAAGAAGAAATACATGCAACTAGGAAGGATCATTCCAATGAAAAATGAATGGCTCTCTCACTAATGTAAAAATGATTGATTTGTATTTATAATCATCGCCACGTGAATTTTTAAATATTGCCAGGTATCTCAAGAGCTTCGAGCTCGGTTAAAAACACGAGTATACAGGGTATCCCTTATCTGGGATAACTCCAAGCAGGTTTTCCGTCGTCGAAAATATTCGAAGCGTGTTAGTTGACGGGATATTAATGAAAATCGGGAGCCAATAAGAGATGGACGCGGCAGCTGACGGCGCTATCTATTGGGGCGCATTTAAACTCGTCGACTCAATAACGAACTCTCGGCGTTACCGGTTACCGCGTTCCTCGCTATTGGCTGTCGTTTTCGATTAATATCTCGTTGACTAGAGCGGATCCAAGATTTTCAATAAGGAAAAACATATTTAAAATTATCCCAGTTCTCGCGCTTTTAACGGCCTACCACCATTTACGGGGCACCCTGTATACAACGATCACATCTATCGTTAAATACAAAATAATACATTGGCATGTGGCAAAGCGACATTGGTCCAATATTACGTGCCACCTGTGGTAATTGATAAAAGTAATAATTGAATCCTGAACAATCAATCACAATCGCAATTATCCTTCGGTTACTCTCGTTAATCCCCCTCCGTTATAAAAACGTAGAAGAGCGTGGAAAGCAGAAAAACAAGCAAAACCCCTCTCTCTCTCCCTCTTTCACTCGAGCACAGTCAGCGGAAGAACGTGGGGAAGTTTTTATTTCCTTCGCTCGGCAGCGAAGAGATTTGCGTACTTCCGCGGGGATCGCAAAAATACGTATAAACCATTCTTGATAACGGCCAGTGAAATCATGATGAAAGCAACGTAGAAAAGTTACTTGGCTCTGCTCCAGGGGAGTCTGCCGCCCCCCCCCCCCCCTCCCCCGCCACCCACCTCCACCGCCGCCGTGTTCCGCCCCACCCCTTGAACCCTCCACGACACGTACGGAAACCGAGAAAGGTTCAACCACGAAGAGCACACCGCCCCCGTGCAACTCTTTCTATGCGACGTCGGCTCTGCGCCATTGCGGAACGTATATCCTATTCCGGCCTCTCTTCGATCCGCCATTGAACGGAAAATTTCGTTCGCGACGACTTTTCCAAATACGCGATTGTTCTGTTTTCAAACTCGACGGGCGGCCGTCCTCCGGGGATCGCGATAGCAATTGCGTCGTTTTTGCTTATTGCGAAAATCTGTATCGATCGATGCTTTAATCCGCAATGTCGGTGTCTCCGGCTTTGCGTTCTCTTCGATCGTTGATATTACAGTTCTTTTTTTTTTGGGGACGTCGACATTGGTGGAAAATGAATTATACGAAAAACGCATTTAGGGCGCAGTGATTGTAATTAGAGTAAAATAAGTATCACGTATACGCACAGTCGTGGGTTGCAGTTACATGGTTCGCTCGCTCACATTTGTATTTAAATATTGGGGTTCTACATTTGAGATAACGTACGTAATTGAAACATTTAATTTGTATGGTAATTATTAATATCGAGCGTATCTTTTTAAAATTGAAAGGTTGCGCTTGTTTAATTTACGACCACTGCGAAATTTGTCAAGCATGTTTAACACGCTGACACCGGCGTGTACGACCGGTAGCCCATGTTTGGATGTTCCATCGCCAAATATGTAGTACGTTAAATGCCTTTGGTAAATAGGAAAACATTGCAATGTAAATTAAAATTAAAATTAGAATTACTGAAATTATATTATTTTTTAAAGTAAAGCAAAATTTGCTAAATTTCAATTCAACAATTATAAATATAACTTGCTATTAATTAAGTGGTCATTTTTATTTATATTTATAACAGAGCCGTCTGTTAGCGAGAAACACGAAATGCAGCGTAGGTCATAAAACGTTAATAATCAGTGTCTTTTTTTTAAATTCACGTTACCAAACGGACTTCATCGTTTATCCAACACACTTACAACTTTCAGTATTGAATGTCTTTTTTTGGACTATCAATGTGAATAAAATATTTTGCTATTCTATTTGCATGCGACAGTACTCGCACGGATACCTCAGTTCTTTATTAAACGACTATAAGAAGTAATTACGCTGGCTATGCGAGAAACTGTCGACCTTTTTTACAGGGTTTCCCTATCTCGAAAGAAAAGAGGGGTATGAGGAGGAAGCGAGAAGTTCGCCACTAAAGGTACCCCTATGCCTTAGTTATTTTAAACCGACCCGATGGGCTTTACGCCAATGCGGAATATCCGGTCTCAGCTCCGCGAACCATTTTGAATCTGAACCCAACCCCAGGATTCCCTCATTAGCGGACGCTAATTGAATTCTTCCCAACTCGACTTAATATTCGCAGGGATAATAAATTTTTCCGAAACGGGGATAACTACAATTTTTCTTCGTCCATGCACGCTGTCTTAAAAAATCTTTTCAAGAAAGAACGAACGGGGTTTTCGAGGTGGTCAAACCGTATTTTTCCTCTTGTCACGTAAACCCTGCCCGATGACGATCGTTTGTGCAATTAAGTTGAGAAGAGAGGAAAATCAAATGAAATTTGCGCGTTCGTTAGCAAGATCTTACGCATGATCGAAGGTTAAGGTCGTTCCATGGATCGTTCGATTTATAACCAGGGGGGCAAATTCGCATGGCAATCATTTCGCCAACCGAAATTGCTGTCATAACGATAAATAATAATCGTGGATATGCGGTGCGCTAAGTGGATCGTATTCCAAGTTTCGCTTTACGACCATTTACGATCGGAAGAACAAGAATCGTCGAGATAAACGGAGCAATCTCTCGAGATCATTTCGTTGAACGTCGAACTTTCTCTTCGACCTCGGTATTAAAAATGAGAAATTTCTTGATTACCTTTGTAATTTGCAGAACGGCGGAGAAGTAAGGAGGAGGGACGTTCTAAAGCTATTATTCAGATTTTTAATTAGCGTTGTTACGGAAGATCTTTGCCATTCCTGGAAGAGTTTTTTATCCGTATTACCATAATCGGGACGCGATTCCTTTTATAACTTCCCATTGTCTTACGTTTAATTGTTGCGGTTGGAAACTTTCAACGTCATTTTTATGAACTATGTATAGCACTTGTAATTAACCGCCGTTCGGAACTAGCTTTCGTCTAGAATATTTACATAAGCGTCGGGTCAAACGCTTTCAGTTTAACTGTGAATTTAAGGCATTATTTTTTAATCTCATTTCCATATCGTCTTTCACGTTTTCTTTATCAAAGCTATCCGTGGTTACGATGTAAAATTTTTTTAAATCGTGTACCACATTCCTCTCGCGAGGATTGAATATCGGTTTCGAGTCTTGGTGACATTTCGCGTGACCCGTACCAAATATTGTACTTCTGCACACCAATACCGAAAGCAAATCTGCAATTCGCGGTGCAATTGGTTTCCCTGCAACGATAAATACGATCCCGGCCATTCGACTACGAAATTTCCAGTTCGATTCCGCGAACGTGAATCAAGTGGCAAGAAAAATGTATTTATTTATTTGAAAAATTATTCTCGATCACTGCGTACGACAATTGCGATCGAAAAGAGAAGCATTCGACTTCGCGGAGATTCTTTATAATAATTCTTTTGTAATAGAAGCGTTCGATCTGAGTGATGTTAATTAAAAAATATCGCTTTTCTTTGCCGTGTAAACAAATCAAAAATGTGCACACAACTTTGAAACGGAAGGCACAGAAAAAAACTTTCATTAATGCAGAATAATATTTAAAAAATTCAAAATTGTTACACAATAGAGAAATATTGTATGCCGAGTATGATAGATGGAAGGACACTTATGCGGCCGACTGTATGTAAACGCTATAAATGGTGGTAGTTCGTAGAAGGTGTGATATCTGGGATAATCTCAAGCAGATTTTTCTTTGCCGAAAATTGCCGCGGTTAACGAGATATTAATGAAAATCGGAGAGGTTCAGCAGGAGACGCACTGACTCAGCAGATTTCGGTAATTGCCGGGGTCTACGTGCTACGATCTGTCGACAGGTATTCCAGCGAGTGTGTTGATAATAAATAACAACGTTCGACGAACACTGATAACTTGTAATGAAATAATACGGACGATCGAAGCCGGGTATAAACCACGGGACTATGGTGGCCCATTAGCGGTGGTCCGTTTATGGTCTTTCTTCAGAAAGCGTTTGCATTCCTGGAGTGATATTATGCCGGACATGCATTTCTACAAAACCAGGACGATTCCAAATTCCTCAAGGGGATAATCTTTCTTTGGAGAAATTCCGTCAGCATTTTTTTTTTTTACTCTATCATGTGTATTTCGGGTCGCTGATCACGAAATAATTATAGACTTTCTATTCTACTGAAAATTATTTCACAAGGAATCACATGGGTTTGCTTCCTTTAGAAATAGTTTAGAGATCCGGAGATTCGGAGATGTGCATGATCTAGATTTGTTCCTCTATTATATAGGATTTTGGGGCCGTAGGGGTCCTCCAATGGAGTGGCAACTCTCAGTGCGCTCGCTGGTATTAGTCGGCCTGCGCGGGCGATGCAGAAAAGGGTCCTGCGTTGTCGTTCGTCAGGGACGAAGCACGGAAATTCTTACACGACCGTGAAACAATCGGGATGATCATTACCCTCACGCCGATACTGCGACGAATGTGGGAAAACGTTAAATTTCGACCAGAACTCTGTGGTTTATTATCCTAACGCGCGTTCAACCGTAAATTACCTTTCTCTGTCTGATTGTTTTCTTACGAGTTATCAGTGTCAGTGATCACGTTAGGTACAGTGATCCTTGACTTTCGGTGGTAAAGCGCGCCCAGGATCAGCTGCGCGGTACGCCGCCAGAAATTACTTCGTCCTTGGAAGTCTAGGATTGGTACGGTGACCCAGTGACATAGCGCCACGCGTGTTCGCGAGCGGCAGGTAAGTTTACAGGCGAGCAGTTTAGTTTAATTTCATTTATAGGTGAACGTTGTGGTCGAAGCATTATGGAATGTGTAGCGAGAATTACGCGGCGAGATGAGAAACATCAAACAGAAGTAACTCAGTGCTGTCTGAGGGCATTATGCATGTGCGAGCTTGTGAGGGTGAGATTTGCGATGTTTTTCGGACAAAGAGCACATTGAATACAGCGAGCATGTAACCAACGGTAGTAGTCGCCAGACTATCTCGTCGTAATCATACCTTTGTTGATCGCAAACAAGCCTTTGTTAACGCAATTTTGTTTAACAAATTTGTATAACGTCCATGTGGTAAAAATATATATATGTACATTCTCATACGATGTTTGCCAATTACATCATTTAGTATTTTATATTTTACACGGAAGAAAATCATTGATACCTCTGTTTCTCTGAAATCTCAATTCGAAAATAAAGTCCTGTTAAACGTGTTTTGTTGAATTACAAAAGAAAGTGTCGTTAAACTCGTTTCAGCACACGGAATTCAACGACTAATTTTGACCCACTAACAACAATACCTGCACAGTGGTATTCGACGAATTGCAGGACCGTCTTAAATGTCTACGGTTGCGTTAAACTACTATACCGACGTTATATGCAGGCGGACCATGTTAATATCGAAGTATGCAATGGATACTCCCATTGTTGATGCAATCGAGTTACGATATGTACCCCCTAATTGGATCGGCGGATATAGATACTTGAATCCTCGGTAACTTTACCACCAATATTGAAATACATGCGCACGGACACGATTAAAATTCCCTAGTTAACGGACGAAACGAAACAATTACTTTCCTGTGTGCGTTGATTTTAACCCCGATTGAATGTCCACTCCCGTCGAGCGAGTGGAAACTTTATATTTCTGAAAGTTTGATTTCATATACAGCGCAGCTGTGACGGTCGAGAAAGACGCGACGAGATTTGCAAGCAATTTCATATTCCTGCGGAAACTTTTTCATTTACTGCTTTCACTTTGCGTATTAGTTTTTCTCTCTCTCTCCCCCTCTCGACCGACAAATTCGTCAGCCGTCCAGTCAGCAAAATATTAAGGAAGAACTTTGCGCAGGAAACTTTTTTGGGTACTCTGTAAATTACTTTTTCAAGTACTCCTAAAATTAGCGAATTTCGAGCGGTGTAATCACCGATCGTTCGATTATCGTTATTAAAATCGAAAACCGGAATTTTAATTATTCGTAACGGAATTTTTAATTATTCTTCTTTTACTTTTCGACGACCGAAACTTCGATTTCTATAATTTCGATAGGAATATTAATCGCGCCTCTTTGAGTCGATGCCGCGCAATGTCGTTTTTCAAATTTCGTTTAGCCAGAAGATCGGAGAACCAAGCGAAACCTGTAAAATGTTCTACCCCTACATTTTACGCACGATCGGTTGTTGCAATCGGAGAATTACGCGTCCATGCCAACGGTACCCGATGAATCAACGGTAAGGACAAAACTAAACTATGTCGCGTTTACGAGAATTACACGAATCACGGTGCATTATTAGGCTCGCAACTGCAACGCTCGCCTGCGCGTGACCCAATTTCGAACGCGTTTATCTCGATCTATAGTTTCCGCTTCGCGATTCACCACCACATCCACCCCACTCTGGATTCTAGAGCCGAAATCTCTGGCGTGGGCATGAAATCGTAGACTGGACTAATGCCAATGAACTTATACATTCCGGGCATTCGATGGTCCCAAATTCCCGGAAAAGCCCACACACGGTTTCTTTCCTCGAAACTTTTTACTATTCTCCCATCACGGCGAAGGATTTATCTATCGCCTCTTTAATAGAGCTTCAAAACTAAATAATTGTGTACGCGGATGTGTTTTGTCTTCCAAATTCGGCACATATAATAGACGATAATATGTTTAAAGAAAACCGCGTCCCTAGATTCGGGCTTCTTTATTTGTAAACACAGGTAATTCTTAAATACCCACGATTCATCTGCGTACGATCAGATAACGGAAAGAAAAATGTACGTTCGATTCCTTACCTCCTATACTACACAATGATACTTGTTTAATTGATTTATTTACCCCAGATACAATTTTAACTTGATCCCTTGTTTCGAGTAGCTGCTCGACGATCAACGATAATCCACGCTAATCGAAATGACGGATTACCGCAATTTTGAGAAGCAGCGATTCCTTGCATTTCTAATCGCAATTATTGCTACATACGTTGAAGTCGGGCGGTTCGAGCTTTCGTAGCTTCCTTCCGGTGACAGCGAAACACCGTGTTACTATCCTAATTCTGCTTTCCCCATTCATTCTCCTTCTCTCTCGCTTTCTCGTTTAATGTAAAAGTAAAGAGCCAATTCTGTTAGAACGCGGCACGTTTTACTGAAATATATTCTTAATTCGCCGCTGACGCCGAGTTTTCCTTTTTCCAAATTAAACATCAGCGACGACGTATGCAATTTTAACTTTGCTAGTCGTGACAGAAATAAAGAACGTAATTTGATCACTCGCTTCCGTGTCCCTGACACCCCATTCGCGACGTTGTTATCTTTAATTCGATTTTCACTCTAGAACTCGGTCGAATTTCTGTTACACGCTCGGCTTTTCATTCTACTCCTGCCTAGTAGCGCGCGTTTCGCTTTTTAATTCCCGTTTACCGTTAATGAATGTCGAGATTAAACGTCACCGTTCCGCGTGTCTCGTTTAATTGCCACGTATTCTTTCGCGGGGTCAATATTCCTCATTTTATCCCGTTTTAACGTCCGTGCGTCGAGTTCCTAATTTATTGCCCAGCCGAACAAACGATTACGTGGTATTATAGTGACAAAAAAAAAGAAGAAGTGTCCCTTCGCTCGAATTGGTCGGCGGAATTTACGGTAATTTAAAATCCTGCCATTGCAATTGTCGAGAGCGGCGTATCGACGTGAATTGCGAAAACGGGACGGACGACAGATTCGTAAAACATTTCTTGCGATAAAAAGTAATTACGAGCACTTACGCATTCAAACCGGCGTCGTTGAGAAGGAAAGTATTTTTCGTTTTATCGTTGGCCTCCCCTCGATCGCTTTATCCCTCCGATTTTAAATTCAAATGCGACCCGACGTTCGAGAGACGAGCGGCCCCGCGGCATTGAGATCGAAAGTTTTCGTTACGCGCGCAGATCGCAACGTGAATTCCTCAAAATATTCCAAAATGTTACAAGTGTCGTTTTGGTCCTCTACTCTCCCACCTTCCACACGCACATAACTTTTCTTTTTCACGAATTTCTATTTCCATGCCGAAACGAATATTCTGTGCTTCTTAGATTGTTTGTTTTTCAGTTCTAAGACAGATAAAAATGAGCGTTTTTTTAGCGAAAATACGTGTTTTTCCTATATCGAATTTGTTTTCGCAATACTCATTTTTTTAAAATTGTGACGCATAGTGTTTTACGTTACAACCACAGGAATGAGAGAAGTCAGAGATTTTATTGAACACGTTTGTTCAAACTGGACAACACACCTTTGGCGACAATAAATTCTTTTCTTTTTGCGCTTCAGTTAAATTGCATTAATTTTCAAATATATACAACTAGTCTTGTATTTTTTTTTTTTTTGTAAATACATAAATCCTATTGTAACCTGCCACTCAATTACCGCGTGAACTGAATTTTGTTGAAATTGCGACACGCGATGTTTTTCCTCACCACCACGAATGCATGCACATTGAAATTCCCTTTCATTGCTGCGCTCCAACGTAAAGTTGGTACACAGGGTAGAGTTTCGTAGTTATTTTTAGGATGATCTTGAAAAGCAACACTCCCAAAAGGGCAGAAGCGCTATTACACGTGGGCGTTACTTATTTGTAATGGACGCGTGACCCAAGATTATCTGCCGGCTGGAACTTAGTAGTGTTATTCTAGGCCCCTAGAAGATTGAAATAGCTTTGATTCAAGGTCAAACGGTAAGCGCGTACATCTCGATGCAAAACGATCTTGCATTTATTCGAGCATCGCGGAACGGGTTTTTTAATTATTGCAGGAAATCATTAAATCCCTTTCGGGTCGTTATACGTAACGCGTATCGCGATTACTGAAAAAAATACACTTTGTAAGTATTCCTTTAGCCCCGTTGAAGAACGATAAAGCAATTTTCTCGATAAAGAGATTCACGATCCGATCGTTTATGGACGAGAGAGTGATAAATACGCGCAGCTAGAGACTTTTGTTTATCACTGTCGCTCAATAATGGAAATAAAAACAATCATTTTTGAGATCATATATCTCGCGATTCGTCCTAGTAATTTTGAACGAGTCACGCTCAAGTTACTCATCTCGACGCGCCACTTTCCAACCACCAATGCGCTCTTGGAAAGATTAATTTTTTATTGCAGTTTCACCACCTTACCCCCATTTGTTGTTTTCTGAAAAGATACAAGGTCTATTTTACGGGTACTCGAGCTTAGTGCAAGAGAGGACCTTGCCGTTTTATATTAATTATGCATCAACGCAATGGAGACGCGCGAGAACTCGAGTCCGTGTCGGGAATTGATCGGGAAGGATCAGGACGCCAAAAGTATCTCGCGAAGTTTTACGATTCCCGGGAATTTCGAGAACTCGAATACCGATACGAGACTTACATACTTCGGACGATGCTTTCCGATTTTTGGTTTTTCAGGCACTTTAGAATTTAGAACTCCACGACGCAGAGCAGCAAAACGATAGAAGATACGGCATTGTGAAAAAAATTAGAAACTACTATCAAGATCGATATTTTAATAAAAGTAATATTGTCGGCGTCAGTGTCGCGAGCTAGTCTCGAAACGTGACTCGATTTCTCGAAATTCTCGAGAATCCAAATATTCTCGGATCTGCAGATACTATTCGGGAATCCCAAGTCTATCCCGAGAAAAATTATCGACCCGACTCTACGTTTTCGGGCTCCCGCGCACCTCTAACATTTAACCCTTTCGAGTAAAAGCGCTTTGAATTTCTTGCGGCAATTTTGCAGATTACAACTGTGTGATACGCGAGTGGTAGAAATTATGAGAATTCGTACCGTACGGTACAACGGTTCTGTGGTACGTATCATGCATTAACGATACATATTCAGCTTTGTACTTTGCCAATTACGTTCTATTCTCGTAGCGGTCAAACGTTATAAGGTGAAACAATGATGTGCAAAAACTCCGAACGCCTATATTTATCCTTGCCAATCGCGTGGGAGTCACCCTCGGCTTTACTCTACTTACTTATTTATAGTCACGGAAGTTAAATGTACTAGGAAGTTCAGATATAAACGCGACGGTCTCCTTCCTTTTTTTTATAATTACTATTATTATCAATTCATCGCCGAAACCGAGAAACTTTTGCATTTTAAACTTAAACTTCCAATCCGCTCGTATCGATGCTCGACCAAGTTTTATCAATGCTCGGAAATCCGCCCGATATTCTTTTCCAAGAAGGATTTTCGTTCCGTATCCATTCTCGGGCACGCTCAATCACTTTGTCATTATTTTCAAATCTGTGTTCTTCCAAATCCGCTGTCGTCCTTCGATACGAGGGCAAACCGGGATGAAATTCTGTCGTCGATATTCGTCGCAAATGAAACTTGGTTGCACCGTTTCATCCTTCGGTCACTCCGAGTCACGGGGGAACAGTCATCCATCACGACAAAAAAAAAAATAAAAATCAACAGAGCGATTGAAAACATTCGATTATGATTTCGCGTACGATGGGAAATCCTACGGGCAAAAAAATATCAGGATCACCGACGAAAATGTATCGAAGACGGTGCCTCGAATGATAATTTTCATAAACGTGTTAATTACAAATAGATAGAGAATTCTATATTTGAACGACTTGTTATTTGGATTTGGATATTCGCGGCGACATGGTGTAGGAATTAGCGGCACTATATTTGTAATCATCTCGTATGAGACTTAATATAACACGAGACGAGCAAGATTTAACACTAGGTTTACGGGACCCGTCAATTTGACGGATTTCAAATTTTGAAATGAAATATCCCAAGAACCATAGCATTAATTTGAATCATTTTGCATCGTAAATTGATTCAGGCTTAAATTGAATAAATTGAATATTTTGGTTTTCCCGTCAATTTGACGAGTGATCGTAGAAATGCTCGTAGAAATGCCCGTAAACCTAGTGTTAATAAACGCGTAAACAAGTAAGCACGCGGTTATCCTTACAACGCACTGGGTGTTGTCTATTGAAAGCGTTCAATTCTCTCGTAATTCGCAGTCAAAGGATTAATTAACGCATCGCTTTAAGATGCAACCAGGTAACGTGAACATCTTAACGCGAGAAACTTTAACGGTTCTAGTCCAAGGTTTCGCAAACCGAAGTAAGTACTACATTCACGAGTTTGCATACGTATTCACGGTTTGAGTATACAATTTTATCGACCAACTGCGAGTTTCAGCCTGCGTTATACCAACGGGAACGTTGAAGTTGCCCCACCGCCCGTTGGAAGTAAGACCGGGTTTATTTGGTGAATTTTTGCATATTCAAATATACGAAGAGTCCAACGTAGAAATATATGTATAGTGTAGTGTGGTATACAGGACGTCTCAGTGTAGACGATACAATCGAAATGCGGGGGAGGGGGACTTCTACGTCAAAAGATAAATCGAGAATATACAATGAACTTTTTTCATTTGAGGCTTTATTTTTGCTAAATACAGGACGACTCAGTATCGGCGGTAAACCCGAGCTGGAGGATTATGATACGCGAGAAATTAAATCGTAAATATACAAGAAACTTTTTTCATTTCAGGCTTCGTTTTCGAGAAAATTGACTTTGAGCATTCTCCGAGTACGCGCTTAACTGTGTCGTAGTTGAACGTGTCTCGATACAGACCTTATGATCCCTTACCAGTATTATGTGATATATAAAAAATTGTACAATATTGTCGATTTACTTTCTCATGTAGAATATCGTACACCCTATACGATTTAATATATAATTCGTATAACAACTCGTTAAGTTAATACTAATATTCGACTATCGAAGTAATAATTTGCTAATTGGATTAAAAGTCGATTAAGATTTGTGTCGAAACGTGTCTTTATTCTGAAATCAAAAGAAACGCGAGAAATAATTCGATTCGTCCCGTTGCGAAGGAGTGGTCGATAGAGACTTCCAGCGTTGTTTCAGCAGCGAGAAAACGTTCGCAAGTTTAACTTCAATTAGAAAGTAAATGTGCCCGAGGGATTTGAAAGCCGACGGGGAAATCCGCGGATTCGTATTGTTAAGTTTCTCGCGTCGGCGATAAAAAAAAAAAAAAACAAAGAGGATCGTCCGGCAATCGCAGTTCGAAACTTGTTTTCACGTCGGATGTTCCCATAACGCGATAAAGCGAACGCGTCGAATCAAACGGCGAGGCAAAACGAACAGATACGTCGGCTGCGGCGTTCCGCGGACACGAAGGAGAGGCGAGGGAAAGAGAAAAAGAAGAATAGAAAATTTAAAAAGCAGTAGGGGTGTCGCGTACAAAGCTCGGTCCATTTTTATGGTAAGCAGAGATGGGTTCGAGGATCAGCCAGTGCGACATTATTTCAGGAATATCGAAGTTGGCCCATTCGGTCTCTCTTCTTTTTTTTTTATATATAAAGGGAAGAAAAGTTTCCCTGGGGGAGTCTCCGCGTATAGTCTTTTACCGATGGTGTAAGAATTACAAAAACAAATTTTACAGCCACCGTAGGGAGGAAACCAAAACACTCGTGAGACGAGGGTGAAGTTTACCGATGAAAAGGGGCTACTCGAGGGTCGAGGAATCTTTAAGTTGACCGCATATACGTTTGTCACGGAACATTTTCCGCGTACGCGAATCTTTTTTCGATAAAGATATGACACGCGGATGCGATTCGAGACTGGGTTAGCGCGATAACGCGGTTAACGAGGCTCGCAGGACCCTGAAATTATCAGCGGAACGTCCGGATTAAATAATAATAGTAATAATATGAAAGATCTCATTTTCTTTGCATTAGTAGTATTCTCTAAAACACGTGTAAAAAGATCGCACGTAATTCATGTACGAGTTTTAATACATTGTTGGCCACGTCGCCCATTTTTGGGTGACCCGTGACTGTCAGTCCCACAATTACGAAATGTCCATCAAGTGGCAATCAACGCGTTAGAATGAAAACAAACAAAAAATAGTTTAAAGATTGCTTAAAACGTAAGTTCGTCGCGCCATCGTTAAAAGCTGATTTAAGTTTACTCGAACAACGAGTCTCGCGAAATTAGTCTAAGTGCTGGCTTTTAAAGGAGTGGGATGGATTTGAAATTTAATTGCAGCGAATGGCCATTAAAGAATGAGTAGCTATAACGCAAAGCAACCTGTCGCCGTGGAATGCAAAACGGATTTCGAGGAACAAAGGAAAGGAGAAATCCGTTTCCCGATTGGCGACGACGGTCATCGGAAAACGACCGAATTGTCGTGAATGTTTCCCTTTTATGAGACCTTTGCAGTCGTTCGCCGTGCCCCCAGAACGTACCAGCCTAACCTTTATTCCCGGGGCTCTCCCTCCTCGCTATATACGACCCTCACTTTCCAGGTCTGTCGATATCAGTTCGGAAACGAGGTCCGCCCGATTCGATTCAGAATCGTATCACGGTGCCAGGCACATCGGCCGCAATTTATACTCCCTTTGGAAAGCGTCCGCTTACCGTGAGACAAAGACCGGCTGCAAAGGCGCCGAAAAAGGAAACGGGGTTCGATATACCGGACGAGAGACGATAGTAATCAAGATTACATCACGGCACGGGGTTGGTTACGTTTTAGAGACTTCGTAATTTAATCGTTAAATCAATCGTGGATTAATAACGAACCGGTTAGCTGTTTTTGACTAGTATACTCGTCACGAAGAAATGCCAATATTTTGTGTTATGTTATGACGATTATACTTGTTGGCACTCCGCGAGCGCGAGTCGTTGAGTGACTATAGTCACCAGTAGTATCGAAAGGATTAATCGCAGAGACTGGTAAGATTAAGATTGTCTTATATTCTATTTACAAAAATGATCTCCCCTCATATTTTTTCAAAGATTGAATATCGATTAGGAATATTAGACTATTTTCGGGTCCCAAAAGGTGATTTGTAATTTCTCATAAATCACGGAACGTAGTAACGACAACCGAGTGCCCCGGGCACTCGCGATTCCGGTTACCCAGGATTGAAAATTCGAGAGCGATTATTATCGGAGCGAACCGATCCCAAATCACGGGATAAGGAAGATGAGCGCACGCGAATCCCCGTGCGTCCTCTTCTTCCGCCGCTCTCATATATTCGATAGAAAAGTGGCTCTTGGCGCGTACGTTCGTTCGAGGCTGAATTTCGAATAAGAATATCCGAGTGTTTTCGAGCACCCAAGGGTGCACTCGAGAGTCGGCGATCTTTGGCCGTGAACGCGAGCGACAAATACAGCGCGGCTCGATCCAGTCAAGGACGGCCGACTTTCTGCAAGCCCGCGGAAAGCTTTTAGCACGGGAAAGAGAAAGAGGGAATACCCGCTCTCGCTACGCGAAGCCTTTTGAGGCACAAGATTATGGAGCATCGATATTTTTGGCCCGTGACCCAGTTATACCGACGTAGAAAAAACGAAGCATAATGCGATGCAATTAAGCGATACTTGGCGAATCTGCTCTACAATTGAGTCTCATTCGAACGAGACGTTACCTTACCAGTCCTCCTACCATTTATAATGGAGGCTGGAATTGGAAATTCTGCTTCTGTCTTTCCAACCGTTTTATCGACTCCCTTAAAGTAGAGTAAAGTAGAATTTCATTGTACCGGCGTCCGTTACCTGGATGCCGGGAAAGGACATTCGACGTGTATAACATCGGAGGATTGTTAATAGCGCAGTCTCTCGTTAGAAATAAAAGACAATGCGTTGTAACCGAATACAATGCGAATTTTATTTACAATGAGTCCGTTAAATCGCGACGTTACGTTTCGAGTTTCGAGCGATGACGTTTATAATGGAGCCCTGACAATTGGAAATTTGTAACGTTATATCGAGTTTTTATGAACGTAATAGACGGGCCATTTATACGCACGAGAGGATATATTTTAAACGCGCTATATCTAACGTTTCGTTAACAACGGGTATGTTGTACGAGGGTTGAATTCCAAATGGGGGTTGTAATCAAATTCTCGTTAGTAGGAAATTCTTCCATTTCGCTACTTCCCGTTAATATTAATAGACCAAAATATTAATGGATATTAAGATACGCAACCAGTAATTTATTTATTTTCGTGATACCGTCGATTTATGTTGATCCACTCTATTATCTTGTTCATCTTGATCCCGTTATCGAATCCGGATGCATTATTACGAAATTCGGGAAAGCTCGACTTGTACGCGGGGCAATGATAAATCGTTCGATGAATCAACGAAAAATCGTTCGGCGGAGTCGAGTCGCGTTTATCCGGCCTCGAAGTTACGATAAGCCGTAACGCGTTTCGTATTGTCAGTACTGTCAATATATTTAAGTTGGGTCACGCACTGTAAGCCACCACGCCTCCATCATCCGTACGCGACTGAAATTTACGTGGGTACGCATTTTCGATAAAGGAAAGCAGGAATATACGTTACGCGTTTCAAATCCCACGTTCGGCGTATATCTCACGAAAGAATAACCCCGTTTCCCGTAATGCTTAAATTGCGCGGGATATCAGAATCGATCGTTACGGCAAAGTCTAAAGCGCGAAAATTTCTAGTTTCCCCGTAGCCTCGCTCGTAACACGTTACGAAAGTTGTGAGTTACTTTTACTACCCGAACATTGTAATCGGGAAAGGGATTAATTTCTTAAATACGAATAATTACCAGATGATGAGGAAATTTTGCTAAAAAAAAATTATAGCGGCTTTAAACGAATACAGAGGGGTTTTATGTCGACGGAAAGAGGAAGTTGTATTTTTCTTATTACACGTAGTTTATACAGAGGAGGGTGCTTTAAACAGACCGCCAGAATAATTCCCATATTTTCGGAAATGGAAGATAATATACCGATACGACTGCTATCACATGAGAAGTATCGAAGGAACAGGAATACGTCGCTTGACGTATATCAATTTTCATTTTTTACATTACACAAAATTTTATAAAATATTCTATAGTGAGTATCATGGAAGTGACCGAGTATCTCTGTTATAAAAATCGATGTTTATCCTTGTCTTTTATCAATCGCGCTGATGCGCACTAGACGAAGCGTCTAACGGAAAATAATTTACATCGGATAAAATAATTTAGTAGAAGCAGCAGATTAAATACTGGTAACTGTTTTGCCACAATAAAAATACTAGGCGGAAGTCTGACACATCTTTCGGTTTAAGGTTTAATTACGAGGACAACTTTCGCCCGAGGAATATTTTGTTCCTTCTTTTTTTCTACTAATTGGGTGCTAATCCTGTGGCAACTGCACGTTTGCCGTGAGAATGTGAAAAACTCCGTGCTCGTCGAAAGATCAAGAGTAACGCAAAGTTGATTAAATAGCGGTGCGCATGGTATATCACGCGAAGTGACATTCTTGGACAAATGAACCAATTAGCGGTAACCATTAATCAAGATGCAATCGAGGTATTTGCCGCCAGTTTGGGATCCATCTCTAGCAAGCTTAATCAACCTCGTTTGCCCGCTCGGCTTTCAAAAGGCATTGAAATAATATTACGCGTTGAGTATCGATGTGTACCTTAACGTAAATTACATGCATTTGAAAATAAACAATATTCGAAGAAAGAAAGCAAGAAAAACGAAGTCATCGCGCGATAGTTAGAAATTACCAAGTGAATAATTCTGCGCGATATGATAGAACCTCCTGTAATAACGGGAAAACACGAGTGTTCCGATAAGAGAATCATAGAAATCGAAAAAACGAATAGCATAAAAAGGAAAATTCTATAGGCAGCTGAAAATCCGCTAGTAATTAATGTCATTTCTATTAATAACACCGAAAAAGTGGTAAGCGTGGATCATAATCAGTACATTCCCATGACGTTCATAAAGATACATAATTAAAAGTTTGGGTACTAGATTAGAGTTTAAATTAGACGAAAAACCCGCTACGAGTAAAGTCCTTCGTCGTTGCGCAATATCTAATGGGTCAGCGATGATTTATGTGCATTCTCGAGGATGAAACACGGGCGTTCGCGTACTTTGAAATTTATGCACCCGTGAAGAGAGTCGAGGGAAACTAATTGCAAGTTTAAGTCAGCAGGAAACTCGAACGAGAGTGGAACGGTGTCATTTTCCTGAGCTTCTTGTAGGCAATACAAATTACGCTATCGTCGATAAAGTGTTCGGTTTGTGATCGTTGATTAGAATTTAGATTTTTCGAGGTTCGATAGAAAAGAATGATGCGGCAGACTTTTAATGATCTTAACGCGTTGATGATCACATTTGGGGAACACATGAGTTTCGGTACTATAAATTACGGGGTATTAAATTAATTTATGTTATTGTATTTATGTAATAATAATGTCATTACATAGTATATGCCCGCTAAAAAGTTCGATAAATAATTGGTTATATTATATCGATATCGTAAGTACGTATACCGTTACCGTATTGCGGTAACCACAGCGTTGCTCGATAATATTCAGTTGGAATATTATTAATTAAACCGCTGTCGGTGACAAGCTTTGTTCTCCGTAACAATGTTGTAGAACTCCTCGATACGAACCGTTGCCAGAAATAAAACTGCTGTTTACGTTGGTGTCGATATTAATCGTACAAATACGGAAATCCACGCTTACCCGATTATTCTGACATACTAATCCTCGACGGGAATCTTCGCGAAGGGTTTGTTGAATTATACGAATAGTCAGATAAAGCCAATAATAGTACGTAACAAATATAAAATCATTTTAACGACGCTTAAGTCCTCCAGGAGAGTAACCATAATTGTAATAATTGCTTTTAATAAATCTATAATATTGTGGGATATTTGATTGCTTACGGAAGCACTTCTAATCAGAGAGTTTTCTCTCAAGCCCTTTTTTTTGTTTTGTCTGTCGAACTGCATCTGAATCGTATCCGTGAAATTCCCAAACGGTAATTTTCGCGTACTTATAGTTAATTAATAAAAGTACTTTTGTTAAAATTAAATTGTTAATAACTTTTATTAAAAATAATAATTACCATCTTCACCATTCATCGACCTGGATCCCAACACTACCCAACATCGGACACTCGCTGGGTACTATCGGTATCTATAGCCACCCATGATCGGACATTAACTGTATCCTACCGTTGACTATAGCCACCCATTAAAATTTACACTGTTTCGTAACTTTAGACCAAGGGTTCCCAACCTGTTTTTCTTTACGGTCACTTTGAGACCTAATCTTACGTATGTGCACCCCCATACGCGTATGTAGTATTTCCAAATAGAATATTTATTTGTAAGTTAATGATAGCCCGTAATTGAACACTTAAACAATTCTTAAATTGTCATTGTGAACCACCTCAAAGTTTCATACACACGCGTTAATTTTTTAAATGTTTTCCAAACGACGAAAAGGATAAACGAACAGTTTCTAGACACGCTCCGATGTCAAGTTCAATCGGTTCGAGGGCAGTTGCCAGGACGGTCAGCCAAGTTGTAAAAATTGGCTTCCAACTCGATGGCCTTAACCTTCCCCCACGACGACCATTCTCTTCGCAATCATTTTGTAACCACCCTCCAGCCACCCCTCGTGAAACACTGCGGGATACGCGTCAAATTTATCGTTATTACTTTTGAAACTCACGATCATCCTCTCTCTCTCTCTCTCTCCCTCTCGATATCTATTTCTGTCTTTCCCTCTAAACTTCGTATACCGAGATAACAGTGCCGCCGGTAATTACCAGACCGATATAAATCGCACGAGCGCAAGGCTCGCTTTATTTTTCACCTCGCTTAACGACATCGCGTGACGCCGTTTTGGAATTCCAAAGAAGTTAACGAATGTCCGTTAATTCGAATGACAACGCGACAGTTTTGTTTGATCATCTAGGTGTCACGCGGGAATAATTGTGTTCGTAAAGGGGGGCGTTATAATACACGAATTCCCGTTTCTTCGTTACGGAAAAAATGGGAAAATATTTGAGCTGGATAACGCGGTTGAGAGGTGGACACGATGATAAGAAAACATACATTTTCGAACGAGAAAGAAAGTTATCTGACAAATCATCGGTATATTTACCGTCTGTTAGTTTATTTAACGACATGGAGGGTGGGATAGCTTGAGAATAATTTACATTCATCATACCCTGTTTTTTTAAATAAAACAATATCGATGTTCCGTCCCATCTTCACGGGGCTATTAGAATCGCAGATGATCGAAAAATTTCGAGTGGCTCGACAGGTAGACGTTATTGGTGGCACGGCAACAATCTGCATTTCGATGAACAATGAAAATAACCAGGTCGCAAGATCAGGAATAAATGAGAAACGCCATTATCGTCGCGGCTGGACATATTTCCGAGATTGCGCGGCGAACGTTGCTCGCCGATAATAACTGAAAGCTTCGGCAGACGTGCTCGTACTAGTTTCGCGTTAATCTGCAGTACGACCGTGGTGGTTCTTGTTGAGCAACGCCATACAGCCGAGCTTAACAAGACAGATATATACCGTGGGCAGATTTATGAAATTCCAGCCCCAGGATTCAAAGTCTGGGATGGTCATCGCGAGGCTGCTGAGGTAGAAAGTTTAAAATGGGTTACGCGAGCTTCCCTCGGGATAGGTCAGCCGCTCGTGGCTTCCACGGGAATAGGCTGTAACCGACGTTTCACGATCTTTTTCGGAGCATAACTATTCGCGGAGGTTCTGCGAAGTGTAATCTCGGGGTGCCGGAAAGTTTTCGCAGGGAGGAAATTATTTCGAATCGGAGGATATTTTTGTGCGAGAGCTTTGCACAGTTGTGTTATTTAATTTTAAATATCCTATTGTTTTAATTTAATTCAAATATCCTATTTTTATCTTTGATTTATTCTAAATGACAATGTTTGTTTAGGTGTCCGCTACAACGAGAAGTAGATGCACGCGACATTGATCGGAGACCGTTCAAAAGTTTCAGGGTAGAATTGAGATGAGAAGAAAATCGTTGTGTATCGAATAGTTCGCGATAATAACATTCATCGTAAAGTAGCGATGGATACTGAACGCCACATGTTGTAATAAAAATCATTTATGAGTATAGTAAATATCATCAATGGTACTAAAAGGAGTTGATAAGAACGACGCTGTTTCGTGTCATTCGCGCAAAGTATGTTTTATCCGTGTATGCATTATACGTTACATTATAATGCGTTGCTCTTTTAATAATTCAGCTGATGTTTGCCCTCGGAGACTATTAAATTCCGTGCATAGTGATAATCTGACGCGCTGGGTAACCGTGAATAAAAGAGCAAAAGGGCCCTGGGTTATCGTATAAAATAAAAATTCCGCCACAATTTGTGAAAATGTCAAGTGGGGCGTGAAAATCGTTGCTTTGTCGCGAATGATCGATCGGGCGCCGTTAGCCGTAATTTTTCTTATCGCTATTTTGATTTTCCATTATTGCTATAATAGCACTATCGACAAGTTCACTCGGGAGGATGGGCATTCGAGGGTGCGATGTGGCGTAACGTATGGCTGTAAAATTGGAAATCCATTATTAACCACATCCGATATAGTATACGTATATACGTGTAGATACAGGATGCACCATAAATGGTGGTAGTCCGTTAAAGGTGGGATGACTGCAATAATTCTAAGCAGATTGTTTTTCTTATTCAAAATGTTGGATGCGCTTTAGTTAACGAGATGTCGACCGGGTATTTCCCAACGTGGGGCATACGCTCCACTGGGTGACAATTTGAATAATTTGGAGGATACTGCGAAAACATGCAACAAAAAAAAACAAAACTCGGAAAACTAGAACTTCCTGAAAAGCTCCAAGAAAAATTATTTACATTATCTTATTATCCTTCCGTTTCAGTTGAACTGAGATGGACAACAAAATATGGCCGCCCTTAAAACAGTCTGTTTACACTGGTGGGTGAAGGCACTTCCTACATTTTCGATGTGGAAAAAATTGCTTGGAATTATCCCATATATCACACTTTGAACGGACTACCAACACTTCCGGATCACCCTATATATACATATACCTGTCTCTTGTTTGTCACGAACAGAATAAAAATCATCCGTTCGTTGTGATAAAAGATGCATCGGCTTTTTGTTTTACGTACTCTCGTTGAACCACAAAAGCTTCATTATATTACGTTTGGCGTATTAAAGTTACCAACGTAGATCGTATAGTCCAAAGATCGTTGCAATATTCGCGCGTTTTAAATATACCTTTTTATCGGGAAATAAAATTTAACAAAAACTAATGGAGGAACCGTGAATAACACCCATCACGATAAATTTATGCGTTTCGGTGTGAAATAATAATTGCTAGGGACGTACGTTATTCTATTCGTCGTGCCGTGTTACTAATTTGCATTCCGTTTAATTTTTTGCGATCCGCCGCGTTATTTAATATTTCGAAATACAGAACCGTTGAGAGGCGTAAATTTAAAAACGTAATCACACGGTTATAATTATTTATTCACAACCGATGCGTATACAAACGAAGGTAGAAATTATAACTGATTAATGAGTCTTCCGCTCCAATCCCGTAATTTCTAATTAAACAAAGTGTGCCGGAAATCGCGAGCATTTAATGAAACTGGCATAAATAGGTACGTGGGATGCAATAATACTCGCGAAGCCATATCGAGAACGATGTTGTGCCAATAGTGATCTTTTAAATTAATTGGATTTACGCAATACGCCTGAAGCATAACCGATCGTAGAGTGTCTATAACGTACGACACTTAACATATTATACAGATTCGTGTCATAGAATTTCAGCATAATTAGAATTTACCGCATTGCCAGGCGTAATGAGCTCGTCGATATTAGCGGTACTTTTGACACGATACAAATCTCGCATCAAAAGTAACAAACTGGTTTCAGACATTTCAACTAATTGTCAGCAACAGATTAACGTATAAACAAAAGTCGGGCGAGTTTATTAACTCTCTTTACAATTTTCTGTACTTACTAGTAATAAAAAACCGGAGTTGCCGTATTTACCGGTTCTCGGGAACGACGAACTTTTTTCATGAAACTAATATTACAATACGAATGCGCGTCCCGTAGAGATTCGCGACAATTCTCCATGGGAGTGTAAAAAGCTTCCAATTATTTTTTCACGGCACGCGGTGGGCTCGTAAAGCTCGCACGATACAAGTTTACCATTCCCATCGTCGAACCTTCGCGTGGTCTACGGGCGTGAATTTACGTACCCTCTCGCATAGACGACCCAAGCTATCTCCTTACAGTAGGTAAAAAAAAAAATTGTCTGTCCTCGAGATACTGTTTTTTTTTCACTGTAACCAATCTTTGGTAAAATTGCATGGTAGCTCGAATGACATATAAACTTGAGCTAGAGTTCTTGTTACTCGCGCCTCCAAGTACTCGGAGTGTTCGTTACTAGGCTGCGGATGTTTATGTAAATTCATGTTTCCATAGAAGATTTGTATAAAAAGTCTGACTCAGGCAGAAATTTGTTTCGTTATTAGAGGATTTTTTAAATATATTTATTAATACTGTATAGTTTTAGGGAAATATTACGTTCCATATTGCTTAGAAGATGCACGCATTTTTGTCTCGTAAAAACGGATCGAAGTCGAGTATTTCTAAGTAATTTCAATAGTTATATATGTTACGGGCAATCTAAATAATTGGGCATTGTTTATCATGCCTGAGCAATTTAAAAAGTGCCCAAAGGGATATTCAAGCCAGGATCGTGTTATTATTTACAGTGCCCGTAACACATGTACGGACATTATGAATAATGCCCAATTATTTATATTGCCCGTAACATATATACTATACTTGCACTTTACTCGAATTTACTCTCTCTAATCGGAATTCAAATTTATAATAAGTCCTTTATATTTGAATAGTGAATGATGTAACACACGAATACCAATACTCAGATTTCGAGGTCAAGTTCGAATTATAACGAATACTTCTAGTACTCCCATATCCGAATAGTAAGATCTCGTCGGGCATTCGAATTTAAGTACGTAATCGCGAATGTTCTTCTTTTGGAATGAGTTTTTCAACAAGATATCACTCGTCTCTCTCACGAAGTATTAACCCCCGAGGCTTCAAAGTCCTACAAAATTCCACGCGTCTCTCGAGACACCCCGTATCTCGTCTTAAATGACGTGACAACAAAATGGGAGTTCTAGTTCCCGAGACTGCGTGAGAATATAAATTGGGGAATTGCAACGGGATTGGAAGGTATGCATAACTTTCCAAAGTAAAACCCTTGCCGGTACTTTAACGCGGATGTAAGAAAACGAGAGAGAGAGAGGGGGGGGGGCGGAGAGCTCCATTACAGTTTGAAGTTTTCTAGACTTTGTAGCTTCTTCGCCAGTACACGAGAGTAACGGCTCAAAGGGACGTGCTCTCGTTTCTCTTAGCACACGTACTCTTATTCCATAGAAATCTTTATCTTTCATAGAAAACTAATTCCATATTGCGTGTGACCGAGTCCTCGCTTCCTCGGGGAGAAAAATTCTCGCCGATATTACGTGTTTCGAGATACGAGAGGCGAGATGCTCTCTCGACGTACGTACGTACGTACGTACACGACATAACGTATTTGTAAACTCGTGCGTTCCGAAGAAGAATCTTTCATAATTGAACTGCGCTTTCACATAATATTTCCTCCCTTCTCACGTATTCCCGTTGAAAACAACACCGGCGCGGAGTTTCACGGTGAAAATAATATCCCCGCTGATGGAATAACAAAATTCTGCGACGGAGTTTCATTCTTCGGGGCGTTGAATAATTTATGGATGTTGCGTAAGTTGAGTAATAGAAAACCGTGATTTTGTCGTCAACTTATCTCGTGCCGACCTGAAATTTTCATTTCCCGCATTTCGCTGTTCTTTTAACGCAATCTGATTTTCGGTCTCGTTTCTTCCCACGAATTTATACATTTTTCATCGCCGAAAATATCGCGGGTATTGAACGCACTCCACGTTTCATGTGACGTAAATTGTTACACTCGCGAAACGCGGTGCCGGGGCAAAGTGACGAGTGTTTTTGAAAACATAATTGAAAACAAATTGAAATTCTGACGTCGAAAAGGCTGACAAAGTGACTCTCCTGTCCGTTTATGCGAGTAACAAATGTGACACTGTGTTCGGTAATTTTAAACGTAATGCGAAAGGAATACTTTAAATATTTCGTAATCATGATTTTGCGAAAGTTTCTCCTTAGATCACATTTTTATTAGATGATATTTGCATCCTAATATCGTTGGTGCACAAGAATAGTGACACAACTCAAAAATTTCCATATTCGAGAATATTGTGAAAATGTATAGCAATATCCGGATATTTTGACATGGAAGAATGACATATTGGATACTTTCAAAAATGACAGCTCGAAAGCGGTTGAATCGTTCTTCCCTTACGTCAAAGGGAAACGAGAAACTTTTAAACAGCTGTCTTGGAAAATCTATTGTTTTGAGTCGCGTCACTATTCTTGTGCACCAACGACGCGCAGATCATATTTGATCCTATAAAGAAGATCGTGGAAATTTTCCGACGTCTTTCCGCGACCGAAAGAACATACGTTATCTGGAAATAATCTTTTAGAGTGCCCTATCTCCATCATTCCCAATCTCTCTGTTCCCAGTTTCACGCTTCATTCGGTTTTGTACTTGATTCGAGCGCCGGGCACGATCATCGTACACCTCGTCCTCGGAATAATCGATTGTCACGCGATATTATCTTCGCTGTTTGAGGTCTATCCGCGGCATTAACCTTCCGCGTGGAGGATCGACTTTGAACGATGACCCAAGGAATCTTGCTCTTGGTTTTCTTTCAGAGGTAACAGGTTTCAGAGTGCCCCTTGAATTCTCAGAGCACGCGCGTCAATGCGCGTGTATATCGTATAAGAATTCATGGCTGCTTTTAAACAACAATTTTGGCCAATAATTTTCAGCGTTTTTTTTTCCAGTAAATTGGAATATTATGAAAATAGGGAATATTATATTTGATGTTCGAACGCTTCTAAGGGGATAAAACGAGGTTAATGGAACTATCAAGAGACAAGGTCTTGTCTCGGGTCAAGTACAAGTACGCGGGACTAGACCTTGTATCTTTTTCGTAAAGAACGAACAGGGGTTTTCGAGGTGGTCAAACTACAGTACTTTCGTACATTCTTGCATCGTTGTTTAATGTTTTCGCATAGGTAAATATTCGAGTTTAATATTTTCGTATCAAATTAATATTTTCGTATCATAGGGAAATATTCGAGTTTAATATTTTCGTATCAACGATTTGTCGTAGACTTAGTACTTTGCGTTGGACATTATCTACTGAGAAATAATTATTACGAACATATTTGATTTTGTGTACGCAACAGGGGCAGCGGTATACGGCAGACAAAAATTCGTATGAATTTTCTTTGCGTGAACTCGATGCGCGCACAGCTTTGGGAAGTATCGTATCCGTCGGTATGCAAATAATGCGATCTTTGCCACTAGCTTATTCGCAAGCTTAATAACGCTCCGTGAGGTGCTTTCTCCTATGAAACGTCAAGAGACCCAAACCAATCTCCTTTGAAGCGTTAGGTAACGCATGACGAGAACGTGATCGCATTTCACGTTTGTGCAAATATACCGTATCAGGGGTTTTTCATAACTATTTCCATTCCCCCGGATATACAAATATATCGATGCATTGCACAGGACTTCATTCGAAATTATGCGTAAAAATATAAATCTGATTTTACAAACCGAATGAGTTTTAAAGAATCGTACACTTCCTTCCGAGACGTAAGAAAATCGAATCTCCTCCCGTTACGTATATTTGAACAAATATATTACATTCAAAAATAATCAAAAGTACTTAAAGTCCCTGCTTCCGTCGATCCCGTCGCAATTTTAGAAATATTTTGCATTTCGAAATATTCAAAGGTACTCGATACGTGCTTCCATCGATCCTGTACCAAGTTTAAAAATATTGTACATTCCAAAATATTCGAAGGTACTCGAATCACTGCTTCCATAGATCGTGGGATTATTTTAAAAGTATTATACGTATCAAAGTATTCGAATGTACCGAAATCCCTACCTCCATCGATCGTGGGGTAGGTCAAGAGGCGCCACGCGAAACTTCGATGTAATCGACTTTTTTTTGCGAATGTCGAGTGAAAAAACTTTCCAATGGAGTTACGACCGAGGGAAGACATTTCTGATCAGCTCTTCCTTCACTGCCACAGAAAGTGATTGGTCGCCGAGGAAAACTCTGCTTTCAGTCAGATCTTTTCCGCTCTGAAAACCGTACATCAGAGCACAATATCTGTGTTCGTGGAAGAAATGATTCCAAAGTCAGGGAAAGGACGAACTGGGTATCGTGAGAAGATCTTCCTGCAGAAGTTGCTCGAAGGTATACGAAATACAAAATTTTGAGCGCGACGAATCAGCAGTTCGCGAGAAACCGCCGGGACGATGAAAAAAATTGTACGCGGAAGAAACGTAAAGAAGAAAGATCGTAAACGCGTATGGGGTATCGCGCAGATTTCAATGGGACGAATACGTCAATCAAGGACCAGTTCCGATTGGTCTACGATTTATTTCAGGGCCAGAACGTCGATTAACGACGAGAAAGCTGCGTTTTCCTTCCTTTTTCTTCTTCAAGCACCCTCTGCATTTGAACGAAAAAGGAACGGTAATCGAGAACAGTAATATTCAAAGCTTCTCACAATTTCAAACTAAATGGAATTAGTGAAAAGCTTTGAAAGAACTTTTAGGTACAGAAAAATGGGACCGTGATTACGGACGACGGAAATCCTTCCCGGACCGAAAATCTCTGCGGATATTGGACATTTTTTTTCAGAATGCCGAAACTCACCACTGCGATCGCGATAATCCTCCTCTTATAATTAATTCTCAGATTAATTCGCGACTCTCCCTCTATATGGATTATCTATCTATGTATATAGTACCATGGAATTAATTCGTTCTCCAAATTATCGCAACGTGAAATTTGATCGTAAACGCGTAAGAAAACGCTCGTTAAGTACGTCGTAAAAACGCGGTTCCTAATCTCGCGTGTTCATTAAATTTTTGGCCGAAAACTCCAGGTTTAATTGCGAATGGCTCCTCGCTATTAAATTTACACACTTAACGATTCGTCTCATTAATCCGCCCACTGTGCAACGTAACATAATCTTATCGTCGACCTTTTAACTTTCGGGAGAAAGAGAGAGAGAGAGAGAGAGAGGGGAGATAGATCCCGAAACGTCAGATCGTCCGCGCAATCAACGGTGTACCAGTGTGTGTACCTTTCGTGACGGTCGAGATCGGTTAATCGGCTTTCATTAAATCGCATCCCATCGAGAGTCAAGACTTCTGACTGGACACACGCACGTATGTACGTTGTTCTTCCCATTTCGAGCCATTCAGTCGGAATGGTACTTTGACACACTCGCGTGTCCGTCTCGCAGTCGAGTATCGATCGACCAATCATGGAAGCTCACGAGCACGCGTATGTCGGTCTCACATTTGGAACGCGCGCATACATACATACATACAGACACGCACACACACACACACATGTACGGTCCGTGTGAGGGCTGCTAATGCAGATTGCACCTTAAGACTTCTTATGTTGGTATCGCGACACGTGCGGTCACCTTTTCCTCTGATTCGCTACCTTTGCCCGCGCGTAAGGGAATTACGTAATGTATAGGTCAGACGGATAAAGGAACGCTCGGTGTTACGGGCTTCGAATTCAACGAATATGATTTGGCGAATCGAAGTGGCGCAGTTGATAAAATTTATTCGTAGGTAATCATTAAACTCCGGATATTTATGCATAAGGCATTACTGTGTGCATCTACTGGATTATTTTATTTTATACGTATGATATATTATACCTTTTAATATATTATAATGTATTATAGTACTATATTATATATAATATGTTATACGGTATAACATATTATAACTTATAACTTATACATATAGGGTAGAAACGTGGCGAGCGTATTTAGTTCCCGATATATGTAACTTGACTATTCGACTATCGGGTTAAGTTGAGGTAGACCGTGGTTCTTCTGCCGATTAGTCAGCTGCCTCCCTTTACGAGCTCGCGCTCGTTTCACTCGCTTTGTTCTATCATTCTCAGTCAGCCGAATAGTCTGCCGCGCCACGACCTAAACCTTCTCGCTAGCGTTTTATCGTAACCCGTGGTAGGCGTGCAAAACTTTGTTGCGCATCGCCTAACGTCGTGATTCCCAACGCGGAGTGGACGAGGCATGGGAGCAATTTAATTTTTAAGGGATGCAATTCGAGAATGAGTTATTAAAATTGAATGGCCTGTTAGACTCCCTCGGCGGGAATAGGAGTTCACCTGTTTAATAATCAAAATTAATGTCACAGAGCAGCGGGGAGGGGGGAGGGATCAGGATTTTAGATACGCTTAGGTGGATAACGGGCAAAAAGAGATTGGGAACCCCTGCTCCGATGGTACAAAATTCACGAGTACGAATGTTCTGTTCACTCGCAGTTTACAGAACGATCGGAATCATTTCGGAAATGTTGCGCTCGCCGCTTTCAGTAATGGACCAATGATAAGTTTGGAAAGTATCGAAGTGGTCCGTCCTTACGTCGAACGTGTTTCCCATAATTATATATTGCCTCTCGGTGAATTAATAAAACATGATGTTCTTGGCGCATCGTTATTTCGTATCTGCGAGATGGTTATTGCATTTTTTCGATCACTCGTCGTTTAAGCTCCGAATTATAATACGTATTATCGACGAGTGCGCCGTTAAGCAGGTAGATAATTTGAATGAATTGACGAGAGATTCGGTGAAATATATCATTTATTCGCGGCGTTTAACGTATGCGCGCCCGAATGACCATCGTGCGTGCTAAAATACCGACCTTATTTTATATGTACGTATTACGCGAATGACGTAACGACACGGGGAAGGACCATTATGTAAACGGATAAAGGGAGATTTTATCTTTCATAAGTGGGACCGGTAAATCTTATTAGCATTAAATTGATTAAAATTTGTGTACCTCTGTACGGCGTATCAGTCTTTCGTGATGTCGGGAAAATTGTAAAACGGATATTACGATACTTAACATTCGTACTTGTTGCGTATGTAATGGACATACGCCGGTTTACAAGGATCCGCGAAGAACAGGTGTAAGGATTGATCTTTGACAGATTATTTTTAAATGTTCCACAAACCGAGTACCGGATACATATTTCAAGACAAGATATCTGTGAAACTTTGCAGTGAGATAATAACTATGATGTAAGAACAATTTATAGGTGTAGTCTGACGCAAAAGTGATTTTCTAACAAAGCTCTCTTTTACATCACCAATAATATTTTTGTTATCTTAATTATTCTAATATAGAATAATTTTAAATATAACTCATGATTAATTAATTGATAATTTTTATCTGCAACGGAACCATCCGACGTCGAGTAACACGAACGGCGTCAACGCTTTAATCTGCATCTTGTTTGACGTACAAACCAAGGAAATTTTATTCGATAAACAGGCCTGTTACGAAAACAGAATCGTGATCGTTCATGGTCGTTCATAATTCCCATTATTTTATTAATATCATTCTCGTACACGCGAACAGTACCGAGCCCATGGTGTAATTTCCAATTGAGCGACATTCAAATTAGGATTACCAAGAAACGCGTAATACGTTATTCGCGTTACCGAAATCGTGTCCATAAGATTGCAATTACCGTAAGAAAAAAAGTATGTCCGTCCGAGAGCGATCCATCTTCTTTCACAACCACAATTACACATGGTTCACAATGAACGCGCGCAAGTTGGTGGTAAGCGTCGTTTGACGAATGCGCGCAGCCTTAAGTTGCGGTATATTTTTTATCTATGCGAATTTCACATATTTTTCTTACTCGGATTATGCTATAATTTACCACACGGTTCTCACCTATACCTGGTGTCGGAAACCAGACGCACCGTTATTATGCAAATCGTATCTCTACGTTTTTTACATACCTACTCATCGCGAAGACATTACACTCGTACACTATTATTTCAACGTCAGTGGGTAACTTTATAGTATCCTTTTTCGTAGTAGAATTTACATTTCCAAGAGTGATATCGTAACCGGGAAACTTCTACTTCCGCTGAACGGGGAAAATTTGTCTCGCGAGATTCAAAGCTGAAAACGTTAACTACCCTGAAATCCGGTTACCATGGTTATGCAAGAACAATCGTATTTTGGGGCGCATCACGCAAATGTGTCGCAGTGTTTAATTTCTTCGTAAACGAATTATCGCATATAGGACGGTTAACTGGTTTCATGAGTTCACTGTCAATCGACCGAACGATTAGCTCCGCACCGATGCTACGCTAGGAAACGCTTTATCGTGCAATTTCTACGTGTGCGCTCATCGTTAACGATACACCACGATTGAATACGTATTGAATCATTGATTTCCGTTGGAAAAGTTCCCAATTCGGCCGACTGATGTTTTTGAGATTGGAAAATACATAATATCCAGCTGTGACGAACGCAATTAACGCTTTAATTGACTTTACGTGCGTAATCTCAGTTTAACGATTAGCACGGTATTTTGTAATTGGGGTTAGTTGAATTTCGGAGGCTCTCGAAAACGGTATGAAAGTAACAATTTCTAATAAACAAAATACCGAAACTTATTCACAATTATTCATACGAAATACTTCCGGATAACATAAATATAAATAGTTTATTAATTTGCAAAGCGTAAAACATGTCTCCTTCCCGAATTTTTTTTATGAAAACTGCTGGGTGATTGAATTTCAAACTCGTGGGATGCGTTTATCGGTATTTATGAATGGCGCAGTAATTTTTGAATTTTGTACGCTCAGTTGTGGCGACGTCACATGGCGTCTATAACAATGCCATAAAAACCACGTACGTCGTGGTGACACTATATCTCCGGCGAGAAGAAAAATAGCAATAAATATGAAAACGGCCGGCTAGTGAAAAAAGACGTCGATTTTCGACTGAAAATGTACTTCTCTTTATTTCATAGGAAAAGAAAAAAGAACGAATGTTCGAACAGCTTTACCCGAGCTCCCCGTAATAGCGGCACATGTGCTCGATGTCTGATTAAAATTTCAAGCCAATCGGACGGGTAGTTTCCGGGAAATCGTGTCAACGCGACCAAAAAAAGCTGGTTCGAGAAAACCACGTTTAAAGCGACGAAAGCCTGAAACTTAGATATTCTCAGGAATACTAAAGTGATCTTCGAAGATAATATTCTGAACGCATTAAGTCTTCGGAGAGAAAGAAAGAAAAATCAATTTTTTGGATCCGAATCGCTAGGTACTTAACCAGCACAATATCTATCACACCGTGAAAATGCTGACTTTTCGCGCCAAATACTATCACAAGTATTTGGATACATGCTTTCATCTCTCGCTTGAAGCAACAAGAATACTGTGGGGTGGGGAAAATCTTAGTAGGATGCAATGCCGAAGGCATGAAGTGTGAGAGTCGAATGCGTATGAATGTATGTGTGTGGAGGCGTTAGAGGCGCAGCGGGATGATGCCCAAAAAATATGAGGCGCGTGTCAAACGTCGAAGAGTAAATGTCAAAGTCGGTAGACGAATATATTTGTTGAGACGTTTTAGTTTTAAATATGTATGTTACGGGCAATATAAATAATTGGGCATTATTTATAATGCCCGGGCACTATATAGTTGGGCAGTGTGTGAATCCATAGTTGATATCCGGATCAAACGTAAACAACACTATCCTGGTTTGAATATCCCTTCCGGCACTATTTAAATTTACCTAGCATTATAAATAATGCCCAATTATTTACATTGCCCGTAACATATATAACTATTTTATTCCAAATTTCGAACCTTTCATACCACAATACTCTTCTCGACCACCAAACGCTCAGAACGCAAAATTTAAATTGACTCGTACTATTACTGGCGTGGGAAGTCGTTCGACCACGTCGAACTTATTACCAGCGAGTACTTTATTCCTATTCGCCCTACCCCCGTACGCAGCTTATGTTCCTCGTAATGTTTATTATTTACAAGCGTGTATCGGGACATGATAGCGCCGAAGAGTCTGGAGGTCGATCATGTCGCGACCACAGCGTTTAAACGCGCACGGCGGATCGAATTCCACGAACGTGTAATACGGCTTAAGGGCGCCCGTGCAACGAGCGTTGCATGCCTGTAAAAACGGTAGTTTAGATAAGAATCGCGGGAGGCGATAGCAAAAGTGGTGGCAAGGTCCAAGGGTATACGCGTGCGTATACCCTCAAATAACAAACCCGCGAATATGGGTGCGCGCGCGCGCGCGCGTCTACGCGGCACGTACTGTATATTATGTACGTACACGCACGTCTAACGATCCCGAATACGGCCGCGACCGAGACCTCGTCTCTCATTCTCCTCGTTTACCTCTCCGAAGCGATGCCGTTACGGATTTCTTCGGGAGTTATATGGCGAATTCGAGGCACCCTCGGGAAAGCTTCGGTCATTTATTTTTTATACTCGCGAATTATTAATCCGAGAGAGTTTGTTATCGTTAATGTTTGAAGCGTGTTCTGTCTTTGGTCGCGTCCAAGTTTTTATATCGTGCTCTGTCCGACGATTAGGTTATAGATTTTTTCCGAAGTGAATTCTTGGAGTTATAGTATTAAATATTCTTAAACCCTTTTTTTAAGTAACGGAAGGACTCGATGAATTCCGAAAGTAATTATTAAATTGTATTGTCAATGTATTATCTGAGCTCGTTGTACGTATACTTCCGTTCGTTAAAAAATAATATGTCAAGAGACAAGGTCTTGTCTCGGGCAAAGTACAGGTACGCAATACTAGACCTTGTATCTTTCCCGGATATTATTTTCAAGAAAACTCATTTTAAACCAGGAAGGATATTTTCAAAATGCACGTACACAATTCCATAGCATCCCCCGTAAGCTCTAATAACATCTTGCGCGTATTCATTGAACCGGTTTACGTCGGTTAATACATAATGATGTATCGGTCGTAAAGACAGTTATATTATCACGGTAATGATCTAATCATAGACGAAGAGGGGAGGGGGGTACATCGGTACAACACGCGGAGGCAATAAAGCGAAACAATATCGGAGAAAAGCATTTTCCAAAGGCGGATCTCTTCGTTGCGACCCATCAAAGCTTCCTATCTTGCTCATAAAATTTCGAACGGCACGAAGGCGAACGGCATAGCAAATGTTCATGCCACACGACATAACCCACAGTATTCTCATGGACTTTGCGAGTAGGTTCTATCGTAAACCTAACAGGGATTCGATGGAATCGATGTCTGTTCGATAAATCGAATGTTTCTATTTTTGCGTCTTTACGGCGAACCATCGACATTCGTTTAATCGGAATAAGTACCGTCGCTAAAACCACCGGGATCGAAACATTTTCAAGTGGAGGACCTTAAGAACCTTAAGCCACTTGGAATGCGACGGGGCAAAGTAATAATCGTCGGTTACAGAAGTTTCGACTTTACTTCATTTCGAGCTTTTCAAATGACTCGAGCAAAACGCAAAGTTTAACGTTTTAATTAAGGTCACTCGAAATGGGTTAAAACGAAATATTGAAGGGCTCTTGAATTACATTAACGATGGAAAAAGTTGGTAGGAGGTTTGGTTACATTACCATTTGATTACGTAATACGCAAAGATTATTTTCTTAAAACGTAAGTGGCAATGAAACAAATAACGCTTCTATGATTAATTCATATTTTGGATTTACGATATCGTGTCGCCGTTGAGTTCGTAAGGAGAATCGTAATCATCCATATAATCGTATTATCAATTATGTACACATTGTGTGACTCGATCGCATACCGTAGAAGCTGGTAAATATCTGGAAATTACAAACCCAGTAATTAATTTTCATACGGAACGGTACTGATTCCGACGATCACTTATTTGCGTACAATCAATACTATTGATTTAAACGCAGTGCCGGTTGGGTAAATATTGAAAGTATCGAATCAAGCGGCGTCGAGAAATGAGTTTGAAATCACGTACATACGGTCTTCGGGGAAGATTGATCGCTCGATACGTCGTATGTGTCGATAAATCATTTTCCACGCGATTTTGCCTAGAAGCGCGACGTCCAATAAACGATTATAATCGAATACAGATAATAAACTCGATTGCAATCACGGTAATACCTTTCGGTCGTCAAAGACAATTCATTATTTTTTACGATAATGACAAAATCATTGGTATTAAAAACGGTTGCTAATATATAACCACAGATTGAAGTTCTTTTAATTTGAGTCCTGGATTCTAATTTTCAACTGCATAATTCGTATTTTCTTGGCATTATTATTTACTTCGGAAAAGTCCATCCATAGAGGTAATTATCATTCGAAAGGTGTGTCTTTATGTGTTTCTAAGGTAATTTCTTCTTAAATGTTATATTAAAATTTAACATTATATTAAAATGTTTCCATTTGCAGAGTTCCCATCGAAAAATCATTAGTATTGTATTCATCAGACATTGATATTCTTAGTTATATCAATTGATACGAATGATTCACATCCGAATTCTGGCATAAGATGCTTGAATGCACAAGCGGTAATAATGTTCAAAGACAGCACGAAAATAGTATTTAATTAAGATCATTATTGACGGTAATTAAGTCGGGTAATTAGGTGCGACAAAAACTGACTCGAGGAACGTCACCAGTATTTGCGAATGAATTTTCTCATTGCACGAGTAATTGAATTAACATCCCTCCTACCTAGGTCAAATTGAAAATTATTTCCATCATATCCGCCGTGCACACTTATTTCTATTTAATTCTGAACCGTTGAATTTCTCCACATTTCGAAGTAAGGTGTTCGCGATTGCAGCATCACATCTAAATATCGATCGTCCCGCTTGTCGGTTCGAGTATGAACCGATGTACGCGTGTATATTGAAAAACATTTTGTTGTAAAAATCAAGCTTGTTTCGCGTTAGGCTGCCGGCGACAGTGATCGCAATGCGTAATTACCCCGAATGTAAAATCTCAGAGAAAACCAACCCACCTGAATATCCTATTTGTACAATCTGGTTCTTCGTCAAATGCATTTTAATTGCATGCCCCGGATAAAGTAAGAGTTCAAAATGAAACATATGATATTACTCTTTCGTCGGACCAAAACCTTTCACGACCACGATCCCTTTGCGAAAGTTTTCAGTGACATTTACATTTCTAATTGAGTGAACTCAATTCGAAACCTATAGAATGGCCAAACTTTACGTACAACAATTTATGTGTCTTTTGATAATGATCCTGCGGTTAAAGTGCCCTTGAATATAGTAATTATGAAAAGATACAAGAAAATGTTTCGCTTCGAACGCCTAGTTGATCCAAGTTTCCTGAACTTTCGAACAACTGTTCGGTGACAATGGAGTTTATAATCATAACTCCGAAATAACTACATTAGCAGACGTTGTACATATTTAAATATCTGTATTTAAATCTGCTACGATGGTACCTGAATTACGCAAGTATTTATTATTAAACGAGTAACGGTAGACCGTGAAGTCATTCACGACTGTTTCATTAAATTAACTGCGGTCATAATTAATTTCCTTGTAACAATGTTGGCTCCCATAAGCTCGCGCGAAATTTATCGTGGCAATTGATCGTGTAATCATATTGGATGCATAATTTTTTCATTAATCACGGTAAAATAATTAACTCGAAATTGATATCCAGATTTATATTTAAGGGATCTTTGTATTAAGTACCAGGTTTGCAATAATATATTATCAAATATGCGCCGTTGACACTTGGATCAGCGATACTTTTCCAATCTTTAACGAAGATTCCGTTAAAGCTCGAAAGTCAACAGCCAACACGCTATCGCAAACTCATGAATATGCTGAAACACTATTTTCAACCGTTAACGGGTATTTATCGCCATTACGCTTACTTAGTATCAGGTGGAGCCCGATCGAAAATACGAGCGATTTATTCACTTGAAAAAATACACAAAGATACCTTTTATTCATGGAGCAAACAACCGCGTAGAATATGCATCATGGACTCGCAAAGCGGATAGGATAAACGAAATGCGCTCAACGACATTGTTTCGCGTGATAATTAGTCACGCGACAACACTCCAAAATACATTTCTACCGTTACTTCGACGGGGCAAGTTAAATAAAAAGAGAAAGCGAGAGGGAGAGAGAGAGAGAGTCCCATTCAAAACTAGTACTCGAATTGATCGCGATGTGCCATGACAAAGGATTTCGCTTAATCAACGACATCCAACGTACTAGTGCCCAATTTATTGTGAAAATGCATGAATAATCCAGCAATGCTTTCCTCTTGAACGTTACACTCTGAACGGCAATTCATCAACGTCCGTTACCGGGAGTTTGCTAATTGTTACAGGATCCGGAATTGGTATCCTTGCTCGCGTCCGTTTCCCCCCGCAAATTTGAAAAGTTCAAGGACCAGTCGCTGCTTGGAAATCCGATTTTCTCGGATAGTTAAATATAATCGTACATATTATCCTTGTCATCGAGGGTGTGAAGTATATTATTTCTAATATAGAGGAGCACTTAGGATGCTTGGCTGTGATATTCCTTCGCCAGATGTGTACGAGGCTTCAGGAATACGCGAACCTTTTTTATTATTCCCCGTTTCATAAAGTTCATCAAAAACACAAAATTCAAAATTGTAGAATCAATTAAAGGAGGAAAAGAAAAGAAAAAACGAGACGCGTAGTTACCGTTTGTGGCATTTCAGTTAGATGAAGGTTTCGGAAAATTACTTCACTACGGTCCTTATAATTCGAAGTAAAGTCCTCGGTGCAATTTGCAGCGAACGATCGTCGAGTCATAACGGTTGGAAAATTTACAAAAGAGCCCAACAAAGTGGAATAACGAATGTATACAAAGTATAAAATCACTTACAAGGTAAACATAAAATTTCAAACTTTATTTTTGGCGTGACATTTCAAAGGATGAGTGTACCTGGCGCGACTGTTGTGCACTATGAATAAGTCGTTGGATAGCGTGACACTATTGCCAGTTGACAAAGGACAAGTTAAATTACCTACCGAGATAGAAAAGATTGGCAAACGCATGTAGGCGTATTATAATCCTCGGTCCATAGGTCTCAAAGGATTATGTTGGATTCTTGGTTTAAATCAGAAATTCTTCGGTGTTAACAAAACTTATTAGCTTTATTAACAACGAAAACGCGAAGTTACTTTTCGCTTAAAATTTACCAACAACGAATATAATTAATAATTTCAAAGATAACCTGACGACTCATACTCGCACGTAGTACGTTCCACGTTTACAGAAAATCTGAGTCTTTATTAAATTGGAGTTTTGGAAGGATTCTGAAGAGCAGAAGGATCTGTAGAAATTATGAAAGCTAGGTTTTTAGACAAGTGAAATGGAATGGGTGAAGGAGAAGTAGTCAGAAAGGTCCGGTCAAAAGACGACAGAAAGATAGAAATACAGCGCTCGCTCGAAAGTAAAATAACGGTTGAACTAGGTATCCAACAGTTAAGGAGTTTATTGGAGATATACATTTTCTTTGTTCAATATTCTCTGAGACGATTAATTTAAACGCATCCAGGTAAATTAGAAATTTGCATTTAAATCTATGGTGATATTCGAGATGAATACTCTTTGATTCCCTCCGCTATAGAAATTACCATTCTTTAGGACGGCGGGATTATTTCTCGTTTCGCTAAAACGAGGAACTTACAGCCCAGTGGAACATTAAAGACATTCGTGATCGACGCTACTCACGCTGGATATCGTAGTCTTTATCGCGGAAAAGGTGTTCCGTAGCGTTGAAAATAGTGGAAAGGAAATGCCTGATCTAGAACGAATTTAAAAATCGAAATGTGGTAATCCTTGGGGGCAATAAGAGAGCGTAAAACTTCCACTAAAAACAAAAAGTAGATTTTCGTGGTGAGAAAATGACGAGCGAAAAACAGACTCAATTAACCAAATAAATAAAAAATAGGTATCACCGTTCACATTACGCATATTTTTGTCACTGTTTCACTTGATCCTTCGAAACAAACAAAAAGTGTGGAAGTGTGCTCGATGCTCGTGCAATATCTAAGTCAGCGAGAGCAAACAAATTCCAATCATACGAAAACCCCAAAAAACTATTTTTCACATTTCTCTGCTTGATCTTGTATCTACTGCACCCCCCGAGTTTGCTAGCATGAAAATTGTTATTGAAATCAATTCACTGACGCATCCACTCCTTCCAAGACGACGATAGTTCAATCGAGACGATGCTAATTATATAACACTTACACATTTTAACACGTTTCGCATTAAAAACAAAACTTCGTTATCTTCCATCGTTCTAACAAACTTTCTAGTCATTGCAACTAACAATTTCTCTAAGAAATTGCTATACCGAGTCCCAAATTTTCATTCCCTCTCACTCACTGTCTCTCCCTCCCTCCCTCCTTATCCCGAGTAGAACTCTGGCCCTTAATGGCACAAGATTTCGCGCCTCGTTCGTTACTGTCACCCTGACCTACCACCGCGGCCACCCACCTCTCATTTTCGTTTTGCCACCGCCATTGGAATAGAATGCTGGCGGTGATTTGGAATGGTACGAGGTCAAGGGCAGTGGTCGAGACACAGGAAAAATCTTATGGCTGATCTATATGATCCATTATTACTTCCACCGTTGACTCACGACCTCCCGTTCTCCTTTCTTTGATTCGTCGCCCTTTGCCCGAACGCAACGCCGCCGATGATAGGGTATACCGAAGGGTCAAGGTCGTTTGGTAGATCGCGATGTTAACCCCTAACCGGCTAATGGGGATAATTCGCGACATTCCGTGTTCACAGTTATGCGCGGAGAATTATAATTTCCTTTTAGATTAAATTTCCCGTGCCGGCGAATTTGATTGAACGTGATGAATATTTATATGAGTGTACGGGATGAGGGCACATAAAAGCAACCCTCTTTAAACCTTTAACCTACGGACCCTTCGATCGTTACTTCGAAATTACGCGGTCGATGTACACTATCTTGCTATTTGGAAGCATGAAATATCGATGTTGACCCGATTTGCTGGATACTCTCCGTTTAAACGCACGTTGCGTAGGCGCGAGGTACATTTTCGATTATACAGTACTTACGAGTACAAGTCAAACGTGACGATACAATTTTTAATGAAAAGAAAAGTTCTTATTTGTGTTTTCCACTGATTTGTCCGGAAAATGTGAGAAATCGCGAGATGAACGGACGGAGGGATAATGTGCAATAAATTATCGAAGGAATTACTTGAATTCCTCGAACGAAAACGATTAGATCTTGGTTACTATCATGGGAACTATGCATCCCTGCTGATAAAGCTTAGATACTAACCGGCGACAAAATTTGATGAATGAACTCTCAAAATGCGCGTTAACGCCTCCAAGAACTCACGTATTAGAAAATAGTGTTTCAAGTCAAATCGGTTTTTTAACGAAACGTTTTCTGGCATGTTAAAAATTTACCAGCCGATGCGGTATGTTAAATACTTTTCTCTCCTATTTTCGAAAATGTGGGAATTACTCGGATGTCCTTAAAACTTTTAAGTGCATCGCTCGGTACACATTTTTATTGGCTCGTATACTGGAAACTAAGCTGCATTTTCGTTTCCCTTTTTCTTAAATAATGAACAGCGTTAAGAGGTTAATTTCTCCGTACCTCTGGCGAGAGATCTCACCGTTGACGCGTAATTTTTGTTGCACCTGCTGCTGAGCTGCGATAAAAAATAATAGTACTCCGTTACAGGCAGCGACGACTATGAGAGACGCAGAATTAAAACCATTCTTTTTTTAATGCCCCAATTCTATTATTCAAAATAGGTTTCGGCGATGGCCGTTTACTCGGTTGTAACAATGAATACCAGGCGCAGCGAATGCGGGGCATTACGGTTGATTCGTAATTTCGCTACAGCTGCAGCCGACTCGACGTGCTCCTAAATTTACAAAGCGAAACGGCAACGGTAACGACAGTCGGTGTAACTTTAATAACGGTTACTTCTTAGTTCAAACATATTCGTAACTCGACTCCGCTTCGTTGCCAGCGAAACTGCACGAAAGTTATTTCGAGTATTAATCGATTTATCTACGTATCTACATTTATACGAACCCGCGTGTACGGAACACGTTCCCGAGAAAAAAAAACCAAACGGGAAAGGAGAGTCCATAGTACAACGCGAGATTCAATTCACACTGGATTTTTTTCCCTCCCTTCAGAAGCGTCGTGAAATCCGCGTAACGAACCCTTAAAATGCATTTTGTCAACCGAGAATCGTGAGATTTGTTCAGAAATATTCCGGGGAAGCGTGCAAGTTTAAAAAACAAAATAATGCAGAATTTAAAAACTAAGAGGAACCTGTGCAGCGCGTCGTACGAGGATTCAAATTGAATTTTCCTTTCGCGCCACGCGACAGATAAAAGCCTCGCTGCTAATGAAAACGGCCAATGAAATGCCGGAGTCATATGCAAATCTGTTGATTACTCTCTCGCGTATTTTCTGCCTCCTCCCCCTGACCTTCCGCATTGTGCCGTCCTTCCGCCCTTTTCATATCGTATATCATCCTCTTCGTCTATCGTACCCCGGTCCAGCAGGGTCCGTACCTTCCTTCGCGACGATATACGTATGTACGTGCATCTCGTCAGGGCCGTCCACTTTCCATGCACTACCCGCGACCCAGTGAAATGTAAATCGAGCTTCCGCCAGTTTCCTCGATTTCCGCGCGTACGCCGAATCACCGTAGAATTGTCAAGAACGTCGACGCAAACGACGTAAACCGTGAATTTAGACTCCGTTCGTGCCTTACTCTTTGCTGTCGTTGATTATCGTAATGCCGTATGATTATTCTTCTACACTTTGATATTTCTACATGAAGGAAAGTAAGATGTGAACGCTCACGATCAGACGAAGGATAAGAGCGTTATAGCAGTTTCAAAGATATATGTATGTATGTACATACATCCTTTGTCTTTTTGAAGAGAACCCGATAGACCAAAATTCTTATTATCCTACAGTTGCCGCAGGCTGCGATCCGACGATTATGATTCCGATCGTGCCAACGAAAATACCCGAAAACCATGATTTTGTTACCGGACCGCAAAAACCCATTTAATCGGCTCTGCCGTTTCGACCACTTTCTATCGACGACTCTAATCGCCCAGCGCGATTAATGTTGTTTCAAATACAACTAGAAATTCTAATATCTACGTTTTATAGGATTAATACAGTGATCGTTTTAAAACGATTTATCTTTTTATTTTTCATATAAATGGAGTTTTGAAGCGAGCTTGCGTTTGAAAGATTAATCGATCTCTAGGATAATTGAATATCAATGAACACAGGAATCTCTTTCCGCTCGAGTAACCAAAATTAATCCTTTGGATCCGTTTATCGGCAGAGTGCTTCGCAGATTCCAAGAAGTTACTTTGGGTGCTTCTTTGTCTCTAAGGGACACTAGTGAAGTACAGTTTCGGAAGACTTCTCGTACCTCAACGGATATCGTTAAAGGATTTATCGGTGCGTTATACGCATTACGGAATGCTCGAAATGAAGAGAATCGTTCTGAATAAAAGAAGCGTAACTGGTGTCCTTTATCTCGTCGATGATTAAATAGAACTTTCAGTTTAGATCGACATTTAACTATTGTGCATTCTGCATTATACGTAAGAGTTATATATTTTTGTTAAAAGACGTGTATATGTACGTGCTACATACCAGGAACGGAAACAAAATGAAACCGAATCGGAACCTACCCAAGTCAGGAACCGGACTCATTTAGTTTCGTTTCCGTGCCTGGTACATACTCCGTTCGTCCTTGCCGCGTTCATTTAATAAAATTAGTATACAAGGCATGCGTTTCGCATAAACATCCATGGTCTAATCATGAGCGATAATCCGTGCCACTTAAAATTCAATTTTTAATTTTCCATTGATTCTGAAATTAGTCAATTATAATACATGTACATATAATCGTTATTCTACATTAATGAAAAAAATCAATGATTTTCAGTTGATATTATTATATATAATTATTTCGAATTATTTTCTTTTTATCATGCGTAAATACGCGCGCAGTATATACACGATATTTCTATCGCGTTGCACTTTCGATTCGTGTATCGCGTCTCTATTTAGCTAAAACTTCGAGCACGTTGGCAGGAGAACTAACAATAAGAACCGAAGCAACGGTACCTTACAATAGCGCGAAGAGAGTTCTGTAAACCGAGGACTTGGAGAAATCGTTAAATATCATGCGCGTGTAGTGGTAAAGCCTGCGGTCTTGGGAAAATGGAGATCCCTTTGTATTCTCAGAATAGGTGTCTCTTTCAAAGTGTAACGAGATAAGAGGATTTCGCTCGAGCGTTTACAGTTTCCTCATTCCCGTATATTAAATTCACCTGCGCTCGCGGTGCTCTGACGAAAAATTAAAAAGAATTATAATTCCCAATGGTGGTATTAAGTCGTTTAAAAATCCGGATCAAAATTCACAAACAGCGATGTACGGGCAATGATAATACGTATATAAGGTAAATCGGTTAAGAGGGACTGCGCGTACAACTCCCACGCTTTTGAAAATATGATAGATGTACCGAGTTGAAATTGTTTGGCATTAAAAAAAATATTCATTCCGGCTACTTTGAATTCTTTATGAAATTACCTTCGTATCTTTTCGGGGCCTCCGACATTTCTATTTCGAAAAAATGTTGGTTTGGTTTTAATCTGATGGCATGCATCTCAAGTTTTTCGACCCTGTACAGGTACTACAAAATTAAAAATTATATATTTAAAGCTTAATTATGCTGGCGGGTACCGTAAACCTAGATTACGACGTATTTATGCGATAGCGGAGATTAAAAACGTTTAAAGCGTAAAATTGTATTCCTTTCGCCTCGAAAAGGGCCCGTAATTAATTAGAGCAATTTCACTCGTGGTATTTGATCCAACCACACTGTTCGACGAATCTTCGATTTTCACCGAAAATTTTGGATCGTGTAATTCGATCGATACGTTCATAACTGTATCCCTCGAAGCCTTCGACGAGGTTTATTGAAGTGATTACACAGGAAAAACCTCATTTCTGATTTAAAGTCACTCGCAATTCGAAAGTCGATAATTTCTCTACCGACGTTTTAAATTTCCGTAAAGTAACTAGCAGGTTTTGTAGTAGTGAATACTTTATATCTATATCATTCTACATCTACGTCTGTTGCTTCAGCAACAGGATCTACGAGTATTGATATGACTCGCGAAATTAATATTCCAAATGATTCGTTAATCAATGAAATGTTTGAGAATCTACGAATCTACTGCATTACAAAATAATCAACTTTTCCAACACGTTGGCTACTTTCACCTGGCCTTCTACCTTTTCCCCTAAAACTGAATTGACCCCGTATCGCGTTATTAGGAGTCAAAGTATATTTCGTTATACATCAAACCGTGAAAATCCATACGCGCCAATAACAATGGTCAAACTTGCGTGCTTTGGATTCGCAAACTAATGTAAGAGCTACGAAAATACAACGAACATCCGTTGAAAATACAACCGAGCACTTCGATCCAATAGACGATATTTCATTTCATAATTTCCAGCACGTTTACGAGCAATCCCAGCCTCTCCAACCTCCGCGCCTCGTCTCCGTTCAACCGAAATCGTTGGACAGATTCGAAAATCCATTTCCTCGAACGCAATCCTCAACGCGGAGAGAAACGACACGAATGGGGGGGGGGAGGCTGGTTAGGCGGTAATAGGAGGTAGCGACAAGAAATTCCGCCCAGGGCAGAAAGTAGCGGGGCAACGTGATAGAAAAACGTATACCTCTCCGTTCGTCCCGAGAGAAATGGTTTTTCCCGGAGAAAAGTCAGACGGAGTTCCACTCACCATGAACGGCGTGGAGCTCCGTGGGCACCCTAAATTGTGCCGTGTGAAGAGCAAGCTCACCGGTTTCGGCAGCGGCCTGAAGCAGCATCTGCTGATGATGGTGTTGCCTGGTCGACGACCTGTGATGATGTACGCTGTTCAGGACGATGTTACTGGACGTCCTGCTGAGCGCTTTCCTTTGCCTCACCGCCTCCTTGTAGATCTTGCAGTACATCACTATCATCACCAACCCAGGGATCCAGAAGGACACGCAGGAGCTGATCACCGCGTACGCCCGATTCACGACGAACGAGCAAAACTGTTAACGTAAAGGCGAGTGATCGTTTCGTTTCTTGCCGGGTCGTATTACTGGATATTAATAGTTTCGTAAACGCTATTGTACTCTTTGCAAAAATTAATTTTTTTTTTAATGCTTTTTCAACATCTCGTAAAACTGTCACGTGCAGTTTTTTGAAAAGATACGAGGTCTGGTTCTCGCGACAACACAATGGGACAAGACCTCGTATCTTCGTATTGAATTGGTTTATATACAGGGTGTCCTGTATCTTGTGGAACAACGAGGAATGGGTGGTAGCTGCGGTGAATCTGAACCACTTTTTCCTTTACGAAAATGTTGGTCGCGTTTTCATTTTTTAATTTAAATTTAAATTTGTCTTAAATTTAAGACGATGTTACACCTGCCGTACGCTTACCTTAATATTCACGCTGTGCCAATGCGTTTGTTCATGGCTGCGGTCGAGCGCGGTAGAGAAACAATGCTATCGCGGTCGAGCGCTCGAGTTTTACGCGCTTTGGTTGGCCAGCGTTTTTCGTTAATAATTAAAAAATGATGACGCGACCGACATTTTGGTAAAGGAAAATGTGGTTCAGATTCACCCCAGCTACTCCCCATTTCCCGGTAATACACAAGTTACGGGACACCCTGTATATATATATTGAATTTCATATCAAATATCGAATGTTTTTCGCGACAGTTGCCGATCGCCTATGCGTTATACGTCATTCGATAGCTTTCGTTGTATCCTGTAGCGCGATCGTATATCCGTTCCTTCTGCGCCAACAATAATACAATTGCTTGTTAAAATTAAACTACAGAGCGTCGGGTTAAAAGAAATGAGCATCACTGACGTGTTTTTTCGCGATCGATGCGTGCAGGGTGTTCAATCGAAGTGCGATCGATGCGTATGCGTGCAAAACCACCTGCGCAAAGGCGCGTCAAATGAGAATACTCTGCGAAAACACGTGCAACGTGGAGGACGTATGTATGCGCGCTCCGACGAAAGACGAACGTCGTTGCGCCGTCTGACGAAGTCGTTCGTAACAGTTTGTTTTTATACATCTCTTCATCGTTCGGATTAACGAAAACTTTAATTCCTAGGAATTTGATCGTGTGACCAATGCTGTCCAGACTGCCCGGAACACTGGTGCAATGGACGCAGATGGTTATGTTGCTGGGAGAACCGCACAAAAATTGGTTGCTCGGTTCGGGGATGGCCATGTTTCAACAAACGACAAATCGCGTTGTGGTCGACCATATGGGTTCGATGAAAAATGTTTGGAAGCCTTTCCGGGCAACGATCCACGACAATCGATTCGGGAATTGACCGAAGAAGATGCACTGCTCTCGTCAAAGCGCTTCGGCGTTTACAACAAAATGGGAAACATGCAGAAACTGCACGAATTTATGGACCCACGTAATAGGCGGTAGATAACTTTATGATCAAAAGTTTTGAAGCTTTGTGTTTAGGCTCCCTTTAAAGCGCGAAGCTTCCACGTTCGCCTACCGCGTGCCGTTTTTCCCTACGAATTTTCAAATCATTTTGAGACAAAGTCATTTGCCCGCGGCGACGCGCTTAACGGGAGTTAAAACACCTGAGGAAGAGTGGGTTTGACGTGACCCTTTATCGATACAAATCATTTGATATAGCTTCGGTGCTACGAGCGTGCGATGTTTGAAGAGAAAATGAAAATTTTGCAAGAGTGAGACGAATGTTTTTGTCAGACGAGAATATAACGAGAAATTCCTGCTACTACTATTACGTTTCGTGTACTCGATATTTATTGCTGCATTTATAAATCGATATATAAATCGTGTTTGGATGAGAAGTGTTATCAACGACGTTTGAGAAAGTTTTAAGCATTTTCATATAGTATTTTAAGATTTTCATCATAGTTGATCTTTCAAATGTCAATAAGTCTATTCCTAAGTGCGGTAATTATATTACAGCTTACATAATGAGATGAAACCTTTCCCGGTGGTTATATAACCCACGGTTGGAAGTGTTGTATCATATGAAGATTACTTATCGTTTCTCCACGTTTGTTACATTTATCACCTTTTACTCGTTTACTCGAGTACTCCTACCCCACGAGTAATCATATTATATCCGAAACTAAATCTATTCAGGATTACAGATGGTTCGAGAAGCAAAATCAAAAATAGTATTATCCTGTCCCTACAACATCAAACGAAGGTTAGTTATTTTTACGAGTGACAATTAGACCGATGGCAGTCCTCGTTGTTCGAGAACGCTTTTCTTGTAAGTAGAGCATCGTATCGGTCCTGTCGTACTTTATTTTTATCACAAGCGACTGAAAACACCTCCACGTAAATTGGATTTGTCCGGCGAATAAAGCTGCCACGGAATAAATGCCGAGGCGCGACGTTTTTCTAATAAATGGACATAAGAGTAGAATTACCAATGCGGCGGCGAATAATACCTCTCCGAGGGGCGGTTTGAACGATTGAATTAATAATATCACCCTGGTTAATTATTTACTATGAAAGAATATATATATATATATATATAATATTCTTTGAGCGACACGTCCGATCCTTTTATGATTAACCACGCCCGTTCATTATCCTTCGACTCGCAATGCGTTACAAGGAACCCGATCCCGATGCTTCCAGAATGCATTATGCCCTATGCATAACCAAATTAGCCAATCAAGGAAACAATAGTGCAAGTCGCGGCGACGACGCGAAGGACGTCATTGGTCGATTTACTCATAACGCCTACGTATGGAAATCACTCTAAAGCCTTGCACAAATCCTCTTATCCCCCGGGGATTATTGTCACAATTTTCAAAATCGAGTACGCATACGAGAATGGTAATTAGACAATTAAATTGCGTTTACGTCCGATGAAGCGCGTGGGTAAATTCTCATTATTAGGAATAACTTAATTCTCCTGGTAATAGTTCATTTTAGCTTCATTAAAGCGTACGAATACACAATTGAATATCTTATCTCGAAACTCGAAGGTACGGAGAGGATCGAATAAAATTGTTGTCGGATGTAAATACATTTATGCGCATAATAGAAAAACATTTGTTTAGGCTAAAGACGTGCAATGTTTCGCATAGCATCGGAGTTTAGGGATCGCAAGTTACTTTGCTACAGAAACATCTCGTGTATACCTTACCGAATAGATTTTGAATTCTAACGAACCGTGCGGAAACGTGGCAACTGAGGGAAGAAAGTCAAACGTTCGTCTTAAACTTCGACCGATGAAAGTATAAATATGAAAAATAGTGCATCGTGTACGCTTGAAACTTTTAAGGACGTCGCAATTTTTCCTTCGCCTTCTACAGAATTACATATTTGCGTTCTATCGAGCAATGGCATAAAAATCGCAATTACGCGTTGATTAACAAGGTACCGAGCAGCGATGGATTGTACTTGAAATGACGCTCCTTCGAAACACTATCGTATGACGTTTACATCGAAATCTATCGAATCCAAAACGATCGATCGCATCTTTTATCCAGGTGACATAGATAATTCGTACAAATAAAAGCAATATTTTCATGACATAATTATTTTTAAACGAAAAAAAATATTATCCTCCACCCAAAAAAAAGATTCGATATGAAACGCCCGATTGCTCTGTCCTCCCCCCTGAGATCGAAACATCAATCTAATTAAGAATCGGTTCAAACTCACCTCCGGATGTTTCACCATGTACTCGAGATGTTCCTTGGTGGTGTACCATCCCATGAAGATCGGTATAAAACTGATCAAAGCTGGCAGTACCCAGGCACTGCCAAGCATGCAACTGACAGTACCCTGTCTCATGATGACAGTGTACTCCAGGGGGCTCACGATAGCGTAATACCTATCGACGCTGATGCAACATAGATGCAATATCGAGGCGGTGGAGAAATAAACGTCCAGTGAGCTCCATACGTCGCACATGAAACGCCCGAAGAGCCATTTGCCGCCGGACAGCTCGACGGAAGCGTTAAACGTCATCGCGCACATTGCCACCAACAAATCGGCCGCCGCCAAACTGACTACGTAACAATTCGTCACGACGCGCAGCCTCCTGTGCCTTCTCACGCTGGCGATCACAAGTGCGTTACCGAGTACCGCCGTTGTGATGATACTACCCATTATTATACCCTTGATCACCACCACGAAGACGTTGACGTTCTCCGGAAGATTCTCGACGGTCGGATTCTCCACTGGCACCGACGTCACGTTGTTCGCCGTTGTACTCGACGTCGTGCTGCCGTTGCTCGGCGACGTTGGCGTTGGGTCGACTCTCGTTGGTAGGCTCGTCGTCACCGCTGCCATTACGTTCAACATGATGAACGAGGTCTCTCCCGGATTCGCCAGGTTTCTCAGTGTTTCATGGCCGAATGGGAAGTTCGTGGGATTTCGACGATCACGATTGGGACCGGTGGCAGCATTTTGGGATGCACGGTGGGTATCATTGAGTGTTGATCTTTGATATGACGACGGGAAGATCGGAGCGATGGAACGTTTAGGTCGATGCCGTTACGATGGTTGACGATGTTTCGGGTAAATCGGTGGATCGACGCGAGAACGTTTGTTGATCTTGTTGCTAGACTCCGGGAAATTTTGATATATGCTTGTATTCGAGTTTGACGGTATTAGCGGTGCGACGCGGAAGTGGGTCGATTGGCTTATTCGGGATAATCCTTTGTAAAAAAGAGATGATCTTCTTTCGTCCTCGAGTAGGACCGTATTTGACAATTCGTGGGTGTCTCGTGCTCATCGGCACGACTCGTAATCGTCATCGATGTTCCCGACTCCTTTGTGCTAATTGACAGTAATCGTTGAGTGTCCATTGTCGTCGGGATAATTCACTGTGAATTGAACTCCTCGCGGATCGCTCTCGAGTCTCCGAGATTATAGTTTCGAGAGCAGTCGATCGGAGTCGCCGGGGCAGTCTCTGCCGATTACGTTAACGCAAAATCCCTCGCACCGATCGTAAATTCAAATTACACTTTCGATATAAGTTCAATGTTCCTTCGCGTAATGGTATATGTGTACGCCAGATGTACGTGCTATGTGAAACGGAGAATTTTCTATTTTGTCACGACTCCCTCCAATTAGCGCGACTTCGTTCGGGACGTGTATTATTGTTAACAAAATATCTCGCGAACGTTTAGCTCGTTTCTCCCTGGCTTCTGTACCACCGTATTCCTGCAATTAAGAGATACAGGAGATCCGTGGAGTAAAGGCAAGACTCGGTAACGCATCGTATTTGGTTTGAAAACAACTATCGACGTTGCTCTAAAACAAACCAAGGAATATGCACATCAATTTCGCGCGGGCAATGAACATTTGCAATGTCCCACGCAAACGTGAAATTTCCATCCATTCGACACTTATGTACGAGAACGAAACCAAACGTGCGGACAAACAAACGCAAAGCACTCTGTGTGGAAGCAGAAAGAAAATCGTTAATTAATAATTCACTTCGTCCTGTGCTTCGTAGAATAGCTAGAATATTCTTAACTGAAGAAAGAATATTATTTTCAAATATAACGAACCAACCGTCGACGAACAAAAATCTCCTGTAAGATCGTCGGATAATTTTAAAAAGAGACATCGACTTTGAAACTCGTCAATTCTTTAAGGATAGCTACTCGAAGATACCAGTTGCAATTTAATCGTCGATACCAGCCTTCGACTTTCAAAGTACATCTAAAGTTTGGATCCAATTACAACTGTACGAAAGTGACGTTATAAGCCGATGACTCTCGATGATCGCTTCGAATTCTGTATAATACGATTTTCGAAAGTCCATTAACGTTGATTCTCAAAGCGAGATTCCTTTGAATTCGCGAATGGATATTGTTGATCGATCGACGCGAGTAGAGCTGCTGTCGAGATCAATCTTGTTTTTTTTCCCCTACCCACGCCCATTCTTGCTTCCAATATGCATAAGTGTTTTTTAAGCATCTGCATAGGAACGAGAATGCCAACGGTCGAATGTAAATGAGAGAGTAACGTCCGTTAATATTCGTAATTTCATGCGCAAGTGGATCTCCGCATTGTTCGCGTTTACCGGACGCCAACGTCATTCGCGAATGCGAAACATAAAACATTTTTTGTAACAGCGAAATATCTTTCAACTGCGTTTCAACGAATAAACGCGTCCACGGATGAAAAACTAGCGTGGGACAATAGATTGTTCCGAATGAACCGTTAATCGTGCGAAAATGAGTTAAATAACGCCAAAGTTTCTCTACGAGTGAATAATCGCACCGCGTCGCGTACGCGTTTACGCGTCGAGGGATACGAAGAGCGCGAGCCGCACGGTTCTTCGAGAAAATTACGTCGACAGATACGAATGTGCCCCCTCAACGGACGCCGGAGAGAAGCGTTCCGTTGAAAAGTGCATCGATGAAAAATGTCCACCGTGGTTCGCTCTTTTTTTCTGAAAAATTCACGCTCCCCGGTGCGCCATTCCTTCTCTCCTTCCCACTTATAAAGCGACCGAGCGCAGGACCCATTTGCGAAGAGAAGATTACAAGAAGGCCCTGAAATTACTCGACGCGCGAGGGGTGAAATACGTTTCTCGCCTCCCCCCCCCCCCCCCCCCCCCCATCGTCGTCGGAGTGGCGCGATACTCGAGAGCAAAGTAGCCGCATGGCTGCATGTCGGTGGATATAATGAAAGAGGGAGGAAATTCTGGAGCCGCCCCTTGTGCCACGGACCACCTTTAATTACAACATCGTCATTCTCGCGGAATGGCGAGCGAAACCGTATTAAAGCGAAAAGGGGGTTAACAGCATCGCCGTGGCAATATGCTCGAACGAGTATCTGGAGTACCGGAGCGCTGCGATTCCTCCTTTCTGACGCGGCGGGGCACACGCCGCCGCGCCATATTGCGCCTGACAGGTCTTTAACGTTTGCCCTAACGCAAACGCAACGTTGCTTTGTACTTTTCTCGTTATCCGAACTCAAAGCGTTCGACGAGTATTATGGCGGGCTGCTATTAACATTAACGCGCATTAGCCGTTACTTCGGCGCGATGGCGATTGATGGGCGAACGAGGAAATTAGAAGTTCGTTATGCTCGTATTATACAGGATGGTACGTACTAACATTGTTCGCGGAGACTTTGCATGGGCGTAAGTACATAATGCTGGTCGAAATGAGGGAAGTGATGTTGGTAAACGTGGGTTTCGTACATCGACAGTTTTCGAGGTATACAGAAAACATATTTTATTTTATCTTTGTACTTTTGGATTCGTTGTTTTTTAATTGTGTAAAGCACGAGCTGGTTTCGGATGCATTATATTTTTTAGGGTCACTCGAAAGCAATATTTAAATAATTTAATAGCTAGTCGTGTCTTCGGGGAGAGCGTGATCAATTTTTGTAATCTCGAGCAACTCGCACCGTGGGGAGATGAAAGTAACTGGGCTAGCGATCGTTTGCGCGAAGGACACGTAAGAATAATTGTTTGCAAAGAAGAGAGGGGCGCGCGGCTCTGAAGAGTTTCGTAGACGCGTACCTTTAATTAAAAATAGGAATACGCATAAAAACGGGGAATTCAATGGAACGTCTTTTTTATGTAACTTAAAGTGCGCGCCTTTAATTACAACAATGTCGTTCTAAGCGGAATGCAAGCGAGGCGGTATTAAAAAGGAAACGAGGTTAACAACAACCCGGAAGCGGAATGCTCCAATGAATGTTTAAGTAAAGGGATTATGCTCATTCTTTCTTCAAGTTTGTAATTGTCCCGCCTTATGTAAGATTTTAACGAATACGATACTGTTTTGTTATCGTTCGAACAAAGAACCGTTCCGCGTCCATTTTCAAAGAATCGAAGAAACGTAGGAAACGTAGGAAAATAGAAACGTAGGAAAATGGAAACGTAGTGTCGCGGAACAATCATCGCTGCAGGACAGGTGGATACACCGCTTGACCAAATAATATGAAATAAATTTCCCCTGCACTACCGTCCGAAAGTATTTGCTCACTCGTAAAAAATGAATGGAAGGGGGTGAAATTTTACAAACTTTTGATGAAAATCATGAACTTAATCATCGACCGTCAATCATTTATTTTAGATCATATACATAAAAATTAATCGACGTTATTATCTGGTCGTCAATAATTATTAATAATTAACACAATAATTATTAACGACCAGATAATAACGCCGATTAATTTTTATTAAAATTCTAATGAAAGTCGTATAATCAGTATATCAAAATGTTCTTTCTTTCAAAGAACATTCAGAAAAATACAAAAACAGCTATATAAAAAATTAAAAAGTAACAATTAAAAAGTTTTTAATTCTTGTTCAACGACCGGCACAATCTCAGCATTCTTTCTATTAACTTTTCGACACTCTTGTTTGAGGTTTTAGTCCATTCTCTTCTATGATGTACAAGATACGTGTCGTGAACTTAGAACAGCATCTTCTTACTTGTCGATCCAACTGATCTCGGAGAACCTCTAAAGCTTAATTTACAGTACGTACACAGCCTGCTATTTTTAATACTTGCTCAAGTTCGTAAAAAAAAAAGAAGAAAACGTTATGAAAATAGATGGACGTCAGTAAAGTAACTGCATTCTACTTTAGTAATCAACACAAAATAAATTGAAGGAACAAAAAATATGAATAAAAACGATATTGATTGGTGGTCAAGTACATGTAGATGGTAGTGTACGTCGAACCTTACGACACTTTCGTTCCACCAATGAGAAACAACTTTGAGATGAACGCGTTACGACCTATACGCATGCCCTTTCGTAAAATCAGAATTTCCGAAAGGAACTTATAATGCGACATAATGCTCGCTATTATTTCAACTTCGTATAGAGTAACAGGGATTTGCCCGGCGGTATTATACGCGAATGAATATTTATAACCACAAAAACTTTCAACGCGACGCCATTGTTGCGTATCGCAAAACAACTGACAGAGATTCACGGTGAAACGGAACTACGGGGACACTAGCTTTTGCAACCGCCCGCTACGACGACACACCGAACTAAAAGCCTATTCGCGCACCAGCGAAGATACTCCGAGACCAAACTTCCTTCCGAGCATCTTGCAGCGATGCATTTTTTTTTTGCTTTTACCAAAGTTTTCATCAAGATGTAGCTGGCGCTATCCGTACACAAGCGTTCGTGAGCAAAATGTTAGAAAGGTGGATACAAGATGAGATTAAACTTACGTGAAACACGAGTTCTACGTATTTTTTTATTAGAATCGTCATTGGCAAGGATGAGGAATAATAAATCGAAGATACCGAGGATCGATTCACTCTCAGTTAAACTATTTAAATGTATTTAAATTAATAGGGACAGGGGATAAGGTCTTGTCTCGGGCCAAGTATAAGTACGCGAGAACTGGACCTTGCATCTTTACACATAGCGAATAGAATTTGAAAATGTTTCGCGAGGTGATTCGAGTTATATCATGTTCTAACGTTATTATATTCCGCTCTGTTTCTAAGTTTAAATAACTGCTCGGTCGAAACAAATTAAGTACTATTTCTTGGTATCACCGAAGTACCGTTTATTCGCCGTTCAGGGGGTTAATTAAATATCGAGGATATCGAACGGTTTTTACCTTCGCACCACGCATTTCAACCATTAAGAAATATCTTGTCTCGAGGTTCGCAAACGGACAATACACCGACAACTAACAAGACGATTTCCTCGGATTACCACGAATCCCCGTTCCGGAGAAACGTCAGCGTAAATCTGTCCTCTCCAACAGTTTGAATAATTACCGGGTACTATTGAATGGCACTTTCATTGATCGACGTCGATGCCCGCTCCGATCGAGAACAATTAACGCACCGTCGAGTTTCGCGCGTGCGATTCTTTTTTTTTTTTTTTTTTTTGAATCGGAGAGAAATGTCAGGTAGTAACACGGAAAAAGTCTCGACAAAGCGCAATGAGTTTCACAACTGATTTCGCACTTAATAAGTGAAGTGCACAAAAAATTTGTACAAAATGGAACTCCCGGGAACGTGACTCCACATTTCTCGCTTTATCGGCGCGGCGCGGCGGGACGTTATTGTTTTTAAATCGTTGGCCGTGATCGGCTATCCTCGCTGGACATCCTCGTACCTGATTGACGATTATTGGCCAAAAATGCTCTTAATCGAATGCGCACGTTCTACGGTAGATTTGAATGCGATAGTAGCTCGCGCCAGGATTTAACGCTAAAACGAATTAAAACGGCTGCCCGTCTAATTCTCCCCCGAAGATGCGAATTGCTGGGAAACGTCTGAATAGCGTTGAAACAGCACGGATACGGTACCATTCGTACTCTAAGTAGTCCTTAATTATTTCCGAGGTACTCGTCGTTGGTTTTAGACGCCATGCGCTAAGACTCGTCTCGCTTCTATTCCGGTATTATTTGGGAAACGACAAGGCGTAGTGGCGTATTAGCACGTGCATTTATTGTCTCTCTCGCGTAAACCTCGTCCGATGAAATCAGTTTTCCGCGATTTCCACCGCTGGGAAACATTCGTTCTCCTTTCGCCTTTCCTAATGCACCTTTTATTTCCTCTACCGGCGCGTTTGCCTTGCAAAATAATTCTTTTGCCCGGCGTTAACTTTTGCGCCGCGGTGGCGCGCTTCGCGATTCTACTCGCTGAACGACGCGTGTACTCTTCATTGTTTTTACATTTAACGCGTTTCGGAGGGGCGAGAGATTTAAATAACTCCCTCGGGAAAGGTAATGGTAACTAGAAAGAAACTAAAGACGCGAATATACGTGGAGCGTTGTCCCTAAACCTAATCAAAAACTCGTTTTGTCTTTATAATTCGTAGAGGTTTGAACGTATTTTACGCTGTGAATTAATCCAGATGTTAGAGATCTGTTCGCGTGCATGGAGATTACCTCCGTTACCTCGAGAATTGACGTGTCGATAATTTGTTTACTCCGACCGTTGCACGATGCTTCGTTTCTCCAGATTGATAGATCAAAATCAAACGTAATCGAAAATGATCGATATATTCTACGAGGTTATCATTATATATTTTCATTTTTGACGCGCGTATCTAGATCATAAATATTTCTGTATCTCGTTACAACGACAAAAAAATGTCAAGTTTTTGAAAGACTTTCTCAACTGGGGGCTGAACTCGAAGCGTTAAAAATAACTTTCCTGCCCGTCTGAATATCTTAACCCGCATTACCGAAATCTTCGCGAACATGTATTTTGCAATAAAAAAAAAAAAAATAATCAATGTTCCTCAAACGTATGAAAGTTCACTGGTGCGTGCCACTTTTCCAATTCTCGTTTTTTAACGCACCGCTCTAGAATTAAGAGCAAAAGAGCGAAAAGGGTCCGAAGTCTGGTGTGCATCAAACTAACGTCATTATCGCGTCGCGGGGATAGCGAATTCGGCGTTTTTACGTACTTTCAGCGGCGAGTTCTACCCTGAAAGCGATATATAAATTGCGGTAGACCACGACGGGCGTTTACGTAAAATCCAATCTCGCGAGCGAAGGATCACCCGAGGGAGAATTTCCAGGGAGCAAGAAGTACATCACCTACACACCCCGATGGAAGGTAGCAAAAGGAAGTATAAAAGAAATGTATGTCAATCGATAGGCGGTATTCGGGGTATATAAAACACGCGGATGGATGTTGAACAATTTCACCGGCGGCTACGTTTCCGCGTTGGGATTTCCTCTGGCACGTGCATACATATACGCGTGATCGTTAAAGAAATAACTCGTAGCCAACCCCGAGCCATTCGAGCGTTTCGGTGTGTTTCCTGCGAAAGCAGTTCCTGTTTATCCTGGATCCTTCGGGGCATATGTTTTTTGGTAAAGGACACGTACCACGGAACGCCGTGATTTCATTGCCAATCCGCGACTGAAGCTGGAGGTCGTATGGAATTTTTAAAAATTCAGTTTCCTCGTCCGCGCAATTGCGCCGAAGGAATGTTGAGGATCAACCGTGCGACGCGAGAAATCTGTTCTGTTTTATCTGTCTATATTGAAATATTTTGGAGATCCGTTTATTTGCAAAGGTAGCGTAAGCCTAATCGAGGGAAAATTTGCATTTTGTGTTTACTTTTTTTTAGCTCGTTTTACTAAAACTCGAATTTATCCGACTGCACTCGTAAACAATTTGTTTTAAACTCTATACGGGATTAACAGGCAGAAGACATCGTTTTGTAAAGTAAGAGCGACATTAACTAATGGAACTTGTAAATTAGATTTGATCTCACTGTCGGCGCGGTACGCGTGAAATCGCTAGAATGATAGTTGACAACCCCTCAAATGAATTTAGAACTCCTCGAAAACCAGACGGCCGTCAGAAGTAGTAATTGTTTTCGATGCGCTTAACTTTACGAGGATGCAACGACAAATCTTAACCCCCCCCCCCCCCCCCCCAAATAATAACTCCCGGCACCTCCGAATCCTTAACATTCCTGTATATAAGGCAGGAATTTTTTGCAGTCACCTTCCCAACGCGTTCGGTCGTTTCCGTGTTTTCGCAGTTATTTGACGTACGTGTTCTTATTTATTCTCGCATTTCACGTTTTATTCGTGGATGCGTGGGCCAAGTGTTTACGTAGATTCTGAACTTGCTGAACCTCACGGAGTGACCTTTGTCCGCTCGTTTTCGAGATTTCTATTTTTTTCTTTTCTTCATATTTCTCTAAATTAATTTCTGATACTGAGAATAGAACTTTAGAGACTAACGAGCGCGTAGGTTGATTATGCTTTGTTTTTGCAACTGGAGTGTGCAGCTTTAAAATTTGCTTTTGAGATCGAATCATTTGATTTTATTTTCTAAAGGACGATACACTGAGAAGATACCTTGCTTTGACGTTTTCTTTTCGGTGCCCAGCTTGATTATGGTAGATCTATGAAACTGTGATGTTTAGATTTATAGTTTGCTTATGACAGCAAACCATCCAATTACATTTTCTAAAATATGATACAATCGGCAAATGTTTTTTTAAATTCTACTTTTGATGCTTTATACTCGTTCAATTGTCAAATCCTCAGAATTTCCTAACATGTGGTCATGAATCAAAAAGTGAGCATGTATAAAATTTTGCGGGGAAGAATTTTGGTTACATTGCACCAGGTCGAGTTTTCACTTTTTCAAAGTGGCATCCGTTATGACTGTACAAGAAAAATTTGGGCGTGTAAGTGCCACCGGTACACGAATGTTTACAATGCCACGCTAATTACCCACAGCAATTAGCACACTTGGCACTGCAGTGCGGTATGGCAACATAATTCCTGCTTGGTTTAAACGAACCGGAACAATTAGCGATCGAATCGTCACTATTCATCTAAACACCATTAGCTACACAAACAAAACATTGAAATCAGATCTTCGTATCGAATTCTCCTTTCGTTTGATACGGTATCAATGCTACTCGATCTTCCGACGTTTATATGTGTAAAAAAAAATTGCGTTTCGACAAAAATATTTCAAATTTTATGGAAAGATACGTGTTATAAACTTTAATTTATGATAATTAATTGGAACAAAAGAATTAATTGCAGAAAAGCGCACGTGTGAAGCGCATCGTAGCATAATTGGAAATCTATAGTATATATCGAATAATTCAAGTCGACCACAGGAATTGTAGGATTCAATTTCAATTTAGCAAATTTGTCTGTTACACCAATAAAATTGTTCAACAACTAATTTGATGGATATACATAGACGAACAGTAATTTCGACATTTTAATTATAAAATAAATAAACGCCGTTTTGTTCGATTCGATCGTGTAGGTATGTAGTTTACTTGTATTATTTATATCTTACGCATTTTATTATTAAAAAATTATTGTTTGTCCGTGTATACCGATCAAATTACACGTTAAGAAATTTTATTGATATGGTAGGTTTGTTAAATTCAAATTGAATCCTGCAATTACTGTGATCGCCCTAAATTATTGAATATGTAGAATTCCAGATTATGTCTCGCTGCACTTTACACGTGCGGTTTTCTCCGATTAATTCGTCGCGATCCATTTACCAGCGTTATTTCACGCATTTGTTGTTACAACTGACAATGTACTTTCGTTTTGTCACTCTCATCGTGTTTCTCATGTTTTATACAGAGCATGAATTTGGATGTGTTGGAAATGTTCTTTGAACACATTTGTAACTCGAAGTTCACCTTTACCGTTCGTACACAATTTCACGTACCGTGAATATAACGACAGTCTTCATATTTCGGTTCTATGTTCGCGTTATATTTTAATTTTAATCTTTCCTAAATACAAAGCGGAACGCGGTTAAAACAGAATAGTTAAAGCAATCGTAAAAACGAATGTTAATAATATAGTTACTTCGCATAATACCATTTCGTGGTACTCGTTTCGAGTGAGAAATTTTATGTCAATGTTATTGGATTAAAAAAGAATGGTCAATTTGAAGTTCCACCAACATCGAATGCAAAAATGTTCATGTATACCATACGTACACGCGAATGCTATACAATGGTTTGGATATATGTAAGCACTAATTTTTGTTTTCAATTTAATCTTAATCCCGTGCATGCTCCGAACGTCAGCTTTCACGTTTTAGGCTGCCGTCACGCTATCAGGAATTTTCGTTTAATATTTTCCGTGGGATATCGATCACATAGATTTAAATGAAGCACGGCATGCCTAACTGAATTTCCATAGCGTGCAAAAAAAACTGTCTAAAGAAAATTCTTGAGCGTGGCGCCAGCTTAAGTCAACGATACATATTTCAACGTAGCTCGCGGAATACGAACGTGAAGAAACAATCCAGGAACGATGACACTTGACCCCAAAATTTACATGATTCGTATATACCATTCGTACTCCATTTTCAAAGATACGAGATACGACTCGCAGAAATAACACTATTATCGGGAATATCGAAAACTATGGAATCCAAAGAAACATGATGATTCGTGCAATCGGTGGAAATAAAAATTACGTTTGAATGCGCATCAAGGTTTCGTTGATTAAGTTTTTATCAAAACGAACCTAACGAATGCTTGCGGACGTAATATATGAAAATTATACGGGTATTAAAGAGAATAAAATATCGTTAAAGGAAGACAACGAACGGAACGAAAAAATTGTCGGTACATCGATTCAATTTTTCAATTACATAAAAAGTACTTTACGTTTGAGTTTTTCCTTTTCATTGAATTCGCACGCATCAACGTATCAATGACACCGCAATGCACCGCCTGGTGTAATAACTGGAAGACGACCTTAGATACACGAACCTGCCACTATTTTTTTATTTAAGAAACAGGAAATCGAAATCCAAAGAACTCGTCTGTCAAATCGAATATACCCTAAACAATAATCCGAGAAATACTAAAATCCACGTCTCTCAAAACGGAAACCTTCACTCCGAAAAGCCCTCAAGCATCCTCAAGAACGGTAACCCGAGAATCGCGATACGATACTCTCGTCTTACTTTCACGAAAGAGAAAAAAGGAATACAGAATTGAAAGGACCCCCTATCATTAACGCAACGTCCCAGATAAATCAACGTTCGATCGATCGAATCATTCTCCGAATATCCATCCGATCCTCTCGCAGTTTACCAACAACATAAAGTACGAGCGAAATTCAAGACAACACTGAGGAAAGCATTGCAAACATCAACTTCTCTCCCCCAACCCTCTGCTTGAGAAAAAAAAAGAAAACAAAAACAGAGACAGCACGATCGATCACAATCACAACGCGTAGTCACATCGAGCGTGCGAATGAAATCTCTTACCGCATTCCCCGCACGGATCTAAGAAACGTAAATCACGCGCGTGAACGAGCACATTTTCATTCATTGTTTCGCGTACACCGTATAGAATTGCGATCGCGGATATGGGCGCGAGGCCAGGTGGTACTTCAGCCGGTACCGCGGGTCAGGGCACACTGTGTTCGCTTCTGCGAGACACCAGGTGGTTTCCTCCAGCAGCCGCCGAAGGCGCCACCGCCGTCGAAAACAACCCCCCCCGCGGCGGTGGTCGTCGCGCAACCCTCCCACCCCCCCCCCTGCGGGGGTTATCAGGTGCGTTGCACCAACCTATCCCCGTGCGGCCCCTTCGCGCGATAGGACGGATGGGAAAGGGGATGGGGGAAGAAGTTGGGGAAGCTCCTGGGATTTTCTCTTCCTCGGCGATGTAGCGTCGCGGCATCGAAGGGAACGTTAGAATCGTTGAATCGTATTGGTCGAGAATCGAGATGTAGCGCAAATAGTTACGAGTTGTTCGAGACGTATGCTTCGCTCTGTCGCGAAGTGCCGTGAACCGTGCGACCGAATGCATTAGCGTGCTTCTCCTTCTCAAGATTTTAAAGTACTGGAAATGTACACACCGTGGTTGCGAGCACTTTGGTATTTCACGTTTCCATTATACGCGCGTCTCTGAGGATGACGACCTCGTCTGACCAAGCGCTTGTTTACACTACTCGATCTCTAACGGGGAATTACGTTACGGTAGATTATCCCCGATTATCCGGACACTTAATAAGGTAATTCTGATATCGCAAAACTGAAACACCGTGAAATACTTCCGGTGTTTGCATTTCGGTTAATAGACCTGAATAATCGAAGGGACGCCGTACTCTCGATTCGTACGATCGAATTTTGCGTGGAATTGGAATATGTGCATAGTCTTAGAATGGAAGTTAAACGGGACTTAATGTTTTTCTTTAACTTGACACTTTGCTTACGTGGACAATCAAAATTGAGCTGTGCAACGTAACTAGATCAGCTTGAATGTCTCACTTGTTTTTGGCGATAAGAAAAAATGTTATTGTTATTGTGTAAATGTAAATGTTATTATTGAAAAAATATTATGATAAGCAAAACATTCCTCGAGATTTTAATGTCGTCATTTTTTGTACGTACATCCGTTTAAATTTTATAACACGTTCGAAGTTATAATTCTAGCGTGTAGGTTTACGCGAATTGATGAATTTTATCGAGTCATGCGTTAGCAGTTGACTGATTTATTCCTGTCGTCTAGTTTGCGTCACAAAGTGAAAGCTATTTACACCACGGTTGTACTTTATTGCTTCATCGCCCCCGGGGGAGTTATCTTCCGCAGAGGTTCATAAACTTCTTACTTCCACCACTTTCTTTTACACTCCGATCTTCTCACCGCGAAATTTCAGAAAACTTTTATTTTATCAAGATCGAAATTTAGACATCGCGGAAGAAACGGAGAAACTTATCGGAGAACAGTTTCGCCGATGCATCTTCCTTAAAACTGAGCGTAAAAAAAATGCAGTACACGTCAACGGTTTTAACGTAAATAATCAAATACGGGTGAATAAATATTCTTCCCCTAAAAAGCATCGATCACGATCATTTATTTTTCTTTCCACTTTATTTTTCCAGTTTCGGGTCGATTAAAGTTCAAATTAATGTCTTAATCAATTCTGGAATTCAGAAAAACATTTTAACGTTGAAACTTAATTGATTAAAATTTTACTGGAACAATTTGCAAACTATAATTAAGACGTTCCTTGCCGCGCCATTTTTGCGCGACTCTCCGTTCGATCTGAGTTCACCACCGACGGCCTACGTTGGCGCACTTGTTATGCGCATTAATAACGTGCATTTCATAATACTTATGAGATTGAAAACTTTATTATTACCAAAATGAGAAGGCTGCGTTCAAAATGCTCCGTTAAACAAAAAGAATTGCTTGAATGTAAAGTTTAACGTGCGCCATCGGTGGTGCACGCGGCACGGAACCCGTTAAAATAATTAAAATTTTCGTATAACGTTTAACAAGGAACGCATGTCTCGTGCATTATGTAGTTAAATAAAAAAGGCTACAATTCCAGCTCGTCTTAAGTGTCCTAATCTTAACACAGCTGACAAAAATAATACACAAATTACAACTGGGAGGCAGTCCCGTAATTGTTCTTACGTGGCTGCACCAGTTCATGAGCGCGCTCATCATAGTTGTATGTACTCAACGGAGTAAATTGTATGCCAGTGTCTATTTCACACTACTGCTTGCGAATGCAGTCGTCGAATAAGCAGCCAAGTTGAACTTCTCTGAAACTCTGGCGTATGTACGTGTACTTACATCTTCGTGCGTACAGAGATGATAATAAAATCGTGTTTAAACTTTAGACGCTAGTAGTAGTTCCCCGTAATGCGCGCTACTGTGCGTGCATCGTACATGCAACTTTATTTAATATTTGATATTTCGAGTGCAAGCGTTACACCAGAAGTTTATCATGGCATTCGTGTTTGCTCGGCTTTCGTTGTCGCAGCTGGTATTTCCTTTAAGACTCTTCGCGCTTTAATATGTAAACGTTTCATATAACAGCGGGAATGCATTTAACGCTACGTGGGCGATAAAGTGGATGAGGTATACTATTATTTTACTATCACTTCTGTCACGGTGTAATGGAGTCAGCATTAATCACGGTTCCAAGCACGAATATCGGTGTCGAGGTGACGGTATTTATTCTCGCGTTAAGTAAAATAAAACCTCGTCCTTTTTTTATTTATTATGTGGATTATACAAAATTCAATTTATTTTTTACAATAATTATAAGTTTGTTTTTATTGGTATATTATTGTTACGATTGTTTCTATTCATTGCAGTTGAAATTTTATTAGCACTCGAGATCGCCAGTTCTTAATTTTACAAGAATGTTTGACGTACGTAGTAATAATAACGTAAACGGAATTCTGTTCAATGTTGTTAATTACCTTTCGTATATTCCGAATGTAGTTCGCTTCGTGTTATTTATTTAGGTCACATCAAAATTCAGAATGCGGATGTAATTTCGAGAAACCGAGAAAAAATGTTGTCGAAAGGATATTCTGTGTATAGGTATCTACGTAATCTGGGCAAAATGTAAAAAGTTCACGAGCACAAGCGGAAAGTACACTCCTAATTAATTCTACACTTTAAACGGCGAGAGTCATACGTTTTTCATTGCGAATAGCACAGATTTTCAATACAACTCGAACCTTCGAAATTACGTAAATTACTGAAAATTTGGGCACAACTTTGTAAAAATGCTCACATGTTAAGTTACTGATTTTTAAATTAAGAACCACATTCGCGATAATGCTTGAAACACATCTCGTAACTAAACGGACAATATTTTTAGACGAGAGTTTGAATTGAACAAAATCCTCAACAACGCTAGCGATTATGTGTTCTGTCATTACACGAAAAATTGAAAAGAAATTAATTTTCCAATTACCGAACACAATGTTCCTTAAACAAACAATTAATCTCGATCTGTGCAATACTTGTTAAAGTTCCGAACCAAATTGAAATTTCAAAAGTTACCAAATTCTACATATATTATTTCTAATCAAGTACAAATACTTGACCCTACGCGACAACTTACAAAATCCCAGTTATCCTCACAAAACCGCACGGTCACCCCGTATACACGTACATATACACAACTCTACCTTCCTCGGCCACAAAACTTTTGGAAGTCGTCTCCCGTGAGTCGGGGAGGTTCGTGTCCTTGATACTTGCGTCAAGGACTCGCCGATGGTATAATCCGGAAGTGCATAGAACTTTAGCGAACGACCGTGCAAATACGAGGGAGAAGTTCAATGCAGTCTACCGTGTGCAAACGGGATTCCCGGAAAGACTGTTGGCATGCACCCTCTCCTTCCGATTAGCCTCGCCATTGGCAAAGTCAGCGTGTGCTCGTAGCGGAATGAGGGTCACAAGTGCATAATCGATGCGACATGCCACTGGTGCACGGGTCTCCCACCCCTTCGGCCCCGAACCGCCACCTTCCACCCCCCCCCCCCTCCCCTCCACCCTCGCCGAGGATTGACCTTGTCAACTTGAGTTGAAAAACGCGGGAGCGCGAAACGCTGACAATGGGACGAGAGCACACGCGTGACGAACGGCCCGTGCATCATTCTGATCTACGAGAGCGCATCGTTTTGTATGCATCGGGATTACGTGCTCCAGTTACACGGTATTCGTAATTCTGAATTATGTACTCCGATGGGTGAAGCGAGGGGGTTTAAATTTACAGGTACGACACCGGTTATCCTTGTACCGTAGAATCGTGCGTGTGTTTGTACACAAGAGAATGTCGTGTGATCTTCGTCAATTGTAATATACGTATGTTTGTGAGACATAGTATGCGTAAGGTACTGGTGATGAAGAAGAAGTATATTTATTTTGTTAAATATTAGAGAATTTATGAAAAGTTCATAAATTCATCTATGAAAAATTAAGTAATCCGATTATTAATTCCTAGGGGATGGAAATTCCTTATTGTATTCATAATGATTTGATAGTCGTTTCAGAAACTTGGCTAAGTAGGTATACTGAAAACCAATTTTTTTGTACGTTGTTATTGTAAACTCAAATCACAATTACAAAATCAAAATTCCTCCACTACTCGAAGCTGCTTAAAAGTTTCAGTGAAACAGGTCGACGGTTGGTAATATTTAATATCCTTTTACCCTTCCATGATGCTTTACTGACAAAGGGTGAGAAACGAGTAAATTTCTTTGCTGAGCAAGGCTTGCAGCACAGATCGATAAGTGTGGTATACAGAACAAGCAACGATTGTTTTGTGTAGAAAATTTACCATTTCCGGATCACTCTCGCTGTTACCCGCTGAACAGGAAATGCGCGAGATAAAGAAGAGGATCCATGCGAACGCCCGTACGTGTAAGATATATTACGTTTAATAAAATTTAAGTACAACATAATTCAATTTAATTTGAACGCAAGGTCAGTTTTCTTAGGCCTGAAAAAGACAAGACAAGTCGTGAAATTGAGATTTTGTACTACACTATTTATTATATAACATAAACGATTAATACAATCAGAATTTCGATTAATACTGCCTTATTTAAATTCGATCACAAGTATAACATAACCGACAAATGTTTTGCTTTCTACCATATCGATCGTTGAAATGCGAACGTCTTCCTTCATCAGTTACCATCAGATTAGGTTTGCAAGCTGTCTTTCTATCACCTCTTCTTTCTTCTCAGTATGATCGATCATTTTCTTTGCACATCATAAGTCGTTATACAAGCTACATTTTCGTAAATGAAATTTCGCAATTATACTGGAACGTTTATTGGTTATTCGTGGAATTATAGAGAACGCGAATGAGAAAAAAGATGGACAGGACAATTTATGTCTTTCGCCTGATCAAAATAACTGAAATACCGATGTAGCAAAATCATAGTGAGCGAAGCGACCTCCGTGTTTTGGAGCGTAGTCAGCTGGAGGAGTTGGGTCAGGAGTTGAGATAGATGAATCTGAGAGCTACCTACGGCCACTGTCATCAAAGTAGAGTTTTCGCCAAATCCTCTACTGTACCGCGCGAAGGCATTCTTAATTGGACTTTGCCCAATAAACGATTATAAACCTGCGCTAAAAGCAACCAAATTAATGAAAAAGTTTGAAAGGTTCCAAGTACCGACGGAAGCTTAACCTTCCGTTAGTCGCATGTATTTGCAGGACACCGATCGTCGCATACACCTCCCAATTGCTCTGCCTTATCCTAAGTGTTTTATCAGTGTATCAATTGTTTTACGATCAAGGAACACGAAAAAATAAGTCGTTAATCATTGTACAATTTTTTTATTTATTTCGACAAATTGCACACATACAATAATGAGAAGAAGAAAAACAGCCGTTTAAAATACCTCATTTTAACGTCTTTAATTTAACGTTTCACTATGCACCACACAGTACCATGCAACAAACGAAAGATTAAAACATTAAAAGTACTGATTCCTTCAGGGCGAACTTTTAGGAAAAGCCAGCAAGAGTGGGAGATTGACTGTTTGGAGAAAGCCCACGGTCATAAATGAATTGCCCGCAGCTCCAAGGGTTGAACGGAAAAGCCTACCTCTCTCGCCGTGGACCGGGTACAATGGAGCATACCTGGTTTACGTAGAGAGGTTCTTTTTAGATATTATTTGATCACACACGCTTAAAAACACTCACTCGCTCTACCCCTCTATAAAAGCAACGGTTTAATATCACGCGATAAAAATATAACGGTTCATAATATTAGCAATGCTTCGAAATCTATGTAAATCCAGGTTATGACCCCATTGACTTGCGCCCTGAGAGAGATAGATACTGTTCGAATCCCTAGAAATTTACCATTATTTACGGATGGTAGTAACGGTAATGAAAGAGAATATCCAGGTTACGTGACGTTTGCTCGCGCGTTAATTTTTCCCGACTTCGAATGATGCGAAGAATAATCTCGCCGAAACGGGTCAAAAATCCGTTAGAGGGCAATGTTGAACGCATTTCGATGGAAATCACGCGAATCATTAAGTAATTACTCGTCGCGTGATATTAATTCGTTAATTACATCTTACTGAGTAATATCGAAAATGTTTTCGCTGTAATGTTTCAGCAACAAGACCTTCCTATCCGCGTAGTAACGGAGATAAAACCGTCGTAGCAGTCATCTCGTTAAATAAAATATAAACAACTGAACTCAAAGAGAAAATTTTAACAAAGAAAATTGAAGTGCTTTCCGGTACAACAGGAGACATTATTTGTGAATGTTATTAAAAACAAACTATAGTGGTTGGCAATCTTCGTATATTTCAGAGATTTCACCGACGAATTTGCGAAATTTGCAAATTGTGATTAAATCAAAAACACATTATTGCAATATGCAAAATTGATGAGTTAGCGTGCTGACATGTTGAAAATATCATTTGGGTCATGACCTCGCTAACCTATATGATATCCAACGAACCCTGTTCGAACCCCTTTTGTAAAACTTACGCTATTCTTGCCTTTGTACGAAACTACGAGCGGACGAGGCATTGTGAACGTATTGTTTCCGATGCATACGTTTTTCGTATTTTGAAAATTTCTCCGTTTTACTTTTCTTCTGCCACCGACACGATGAGTACCCATCAGCAAAAAACGAGAAGTGCTACTTGAAAATACAATACACCAATTTGTAACGTAAATAGATTCTATGGCGTAACACTTTTTTAAAGATCAATGTTGTAACGAAATATTGACTTTCCTGAAAATCTTCTGGTAGGTTACGTTTCAATTGTATAATTTACAACACCTTGGCACATTTTTTTCCAAACCATTTAGTTATTAGACAAACATAATAAAAGTTAGTAATCGGTTACTGCACACAAATCCTTTGGGGTATAACTTAAGTTTTATTTGAAAATCCACCTGTACGCGTTGCAACAATAATTGCTTTAAATTACCGAAGCATCGGATGCAAAATCTAGGTTGCGACCTCGTTAACCTAGTCGCCAAGATACAGATTCAGTTAACTCATTCGTTAAGCAGCATAAGATCTTTGAAAATCGATATGCAGACACCTTCCGGCCCAACTGCAACTATAGCAATTATACTACAATCTTTCTATCTCCTTCTTTGCCCCTGCATTATTTTGCATACCAAAAAGACGAATATTCCACCTCGAATATCATAAATATTAATTGTCGATCTAAGAACTCTTTACTTGCAAATTCGCCTTTATTCCGATCGAAAGCACTTGCGAGAATTAAAAACATTTCCACTGGAATTCATGTTTAAACTAATCGGCAATCTACTTCTTTCCGTGATTTTCAAATAAATATCGCGGAGCATTGTTCGTAGATCGGATAACCATCGAAGTTATCGACTCAAGGTAGACCTTCATAAAACACAATTTTATCGTCTAGTATCGATTCAATCGACATGTAGTTTTAGATTATACTATAAGTACCAGAACAGGCAAAGTTGAACGTAAACAGAGATTTCGAATAAATTGTTTCTAACCTACAGATTTATGCCAGTGGCGTAACTAAACGATCCAAATGTGTAATCACTGTCACATTCGTGTACGAAAGAGGTATTCGGATTCCGTATTACCACTTGCGATATTGCAGAATAAAAAATATTACAATGATAATGGCGATTAACGTAAAATTGTTTACGTCGATCAGAATAATTCATATAATATTTTACGCTAGACATAAGTAGTAACCATGGAAATTGAGCATTAAAATGGAAGGTGACGCGACATCATCCATTCGGCAATTGCTTGTCAACACGTAAGCCACCAACGTGGTGCCATCGACAGCCAAAGGTCGACTCGACGATGGCACCACGTGGTGCCTCCAGGCGGGATAGACTTAAATTGTCCCCAAATTCACCTATTCCAGTACTTTTGTTCTCGATAGTATAACAAATTTAAACGCCTTCGCTTCTCTACCCCACTAATTAAAAGCTTTGGTTTATTAACACAGATCCAAACGAAACTGTCCCCGGCTAATATTAACCATCGGTGAGACCCGTGCGATCAATTTGAAATATCACGTATGAGAGCGCCGTGAATTATTGAGTAATTACGATATCCAAGCTTCAGCATTTAAACACGGTAACTGAAACAGTAATCTTATATTTACGATGGAAACAACTTTTTGACGTTGAGATAAAATTTTCATCTCACGGTTGTGCGCGAAGTCTTGACAAAAATTAATGGTAGACTTCCCTAATTGTATAAATAATAGCCTGTTCAATGGTACATTTAACTAGCATTTCATCGAACCTGAACAGGACAAATCTAAATATCGGTAGCTTTGATATTTGAACGTCGGCCTGTCAGCGAAATTTAAAAACTCCTTTCTCTCTTATGTCGTTGCAATTTTCCATGTCACCACACATAACTTAATCTTCCTCGTTTTACCCTTACATCTTTGAGTACCGCGGTGCGGGAGAAATCAAGAATGTAACCGCGTGGTATGCGCTAAACGTTGAACTGAAAATACTTCTTTCCTCTTACATTTTCACGAGTTTCTAAGCCGCCCGTAAAAAGGAGATGCGCCCTGATTGCACGAACATCCTAACTTCTCCTTCCTCTCACTACCTGACTGGCCAGTATTTCCCTCATGCATTTCTCGACGTCCGTCCTCTATTCTTTACATCTTTCCGCAATTCTGCCTCGTATCCCATCCTCGCCAACATATCCGCGTTTGTGTCTCTCTTCGCTGTTTTCCCTTTTCCCCTCGCAAATCCTTCATATCCATTTTATATACCACCCTTTCCTTCCCCCACGTATTTGGAAATTGCATAGAAATTTTCCCATTATAGTAATTTCACGTAACACGAATTAAAGGAACGCTCGCGCCTTCTCATTCTCTCTTTCGTTCTCTCACTTTCTCTCTCTGTCGTTGCGCTCTCGACTCTCCACTTCCCTCCTGCCTTTGTTCTCCGGCGCGTTTGCGAAAATTCAAAAAGGTCAGGTTGAAAATTCGTCGCAGAGCGAGCGGTTTAAAACGCAGCAACTGTACCCCGGAAGCAACGAATAACCGAGCGGAACGTGTTATCGGGTAACAAACAACGGGATCAGGCCGGACCAACTCGCCTAACTCGATTTATGCGAGAGACGGTTTTCGCGGATGGACACGGGGTTCCACTTGGCCGAGTTAACGCGTATTAACATTCGCCGTGTCTACATCCTGCGTGCCCGTGTTGCGGGGTTAATGCATGCGTGAAAAGTAATTTCCCATTTTGACTGTGCCACTGTTCTTTCTAGACCGGTGAACCATATCGCTGTGAAATTTAATCGAGTTTCTTGCACGCATCACTTCTGCAACTGTACTCGAATGCTTGAGAAATTTCGGCGATCGGTAATGCTGCAGTTGGGAAGAGAAAGATAGAGATACTTAACGCTGGTAGCGTCAAATATAATTATTCTATTATTTTCAGGGTACCTACAGTAATAATATACCTCGCGTTAAAGGTTGATTCCAAAAGGAAAAATACCGAAACTGGAATCACGCTGCGTCCATCTTTGACGTAATAATTTAAGCGTTCTATTATTGTCAGAATGAAGTAAGAGTAAGTAACATTAAAGAATGATTTCAAAATAAAAAATATTGACATTGTCTCACTATCGTGTGCAGAGTATTATGATATTTGATTTCAATCACCGGATCGTAGTTTAGTAAGCGATTCGAATTCAATTACAGGAATAGTTTGATGGCTTTATGGGTTACTAATTCGCAAAAGCAATTTCCAATTTACCATTAGTTTGCCAAAGACTCGTATTACGATTAAGTTTGCTAGATCTCTCCGGATATTGAATCAAATGTATTTGGAGTGACGTTACCTTCGCTTCATTCGTACCCGTCAGAATTCGCACTCCGACAAAACGGATCGCATGTACATTAGAATAGTTTCCAAGAAAAATTCCAAAGAAAACTTTATGTATCTATTGATCCAAGTATCTCGAAGTAAACAAATTTACATATCTCGAAAACAAGGCGTTTTCTGGAGCAATGTTGAATGCAAAAGTTTCAAGGCTTTAAGGGGGAAATGCAACTACTCTGTTTATATTTTTATACGCGAGACGTTTTAACTCCTTTGTATTTTATCCTGCGTTCTGACAATTTCGGAGACACTTTTCTGGAATCCGACGGTTGCAAAGTATCGATCTATTCACCCGTTGTTTATGCTGATTTGGATTTTGTATGAGCCCGTCCAAACTTTTCGTCGGCCTATTCTCGTCGAAGTTTCACGAGAGGGAATCAAGAACAAAGTTCTCCATTAAATTCTGAATACCAAAGGAATGATTCAAATTCGGAAGGCCTGGGAATGTCTCAAACGGCTGACTGAGAATAATTTATTAGAGATCTCATGCTGATTTCAAAAGTACGGACCTAACTTTGAATCACAGATTTCAGCGTATCATCAAACTTTGACGCTCGAGAGCTTGTTGTTTCATACTTTCCAAATCTTCTCTGGACAAAATTTATTGCATCTCACGTCAGCTTCCACAATTAACTTGCAATCCGTCGCATGGAAACAATGCTTTGTGTTAAAATAAAAAAAAATTTGTTTCATAATTCTCGAAGCACTGTACGTTCCGATGTACATACACATGAATAATGCTCAAACTGTGCTTTAAAATATGCCGCTGCATCGTACTCTACTATATTGGAGCCGTGTATTTTCATGGAGGTTATAAAAAACTAATCTACAAACACGATACTACGTTACTATCTTGTCTTAAAATTAAACGTAGTCTTGCTTCCAAAAGTAAATAGCTCCTTGCCTCAACTAAAAGACGATTTATAGTAACGAGAAACTAAACTAACTGAAAACCTGAAAAGATTAAACAAAAAGAAACGCTGCTTTCACAAAAATTGTACCGCGTCTCTTTTAAAATATATGAATGACTGTGGAGAAACAGTTTTCGACAAAGATAATGTCCGCTATTTTTTTCCCCCGACATTCCTCTCATATTTTTTACAATTTCGTAATCGTCTGTGCGTTTCTTCGTACAAACGTTTGCGGCATACGCACGTTTCGTGGTATTTTTTCTCCTGAACATTGGCCGTTCGTCTCGTAAAAGAATTTCATAGTTCCCCTCGTTAAACTGCAAACAAGCCCGAGCAAATGTAATTTGAGATACGAAAAATCTTTACCCCTGTATTCACCATTGCAACGAATGCTTTAAACCCGTAACCGTTGCCATAGCACAAACGATGCAATTATTATTAACGAGAAGAAACTTTTCTCAAGAAATACAAGGATTGAATTTCTCGCAAATACAAATATTTCTTCGGTGTGTATGTAGATATGTAGCAGATGTATCCACCTCCTTAATAATAAATATAACACTGCTAACAAAAAAACAAAATCTTGTTCCCGGTCCGAGCTTTCTTTTTGTACGATTATAATTATCTTAGAAAACGATGCGAATGAATAATAACAAGGTTTTACGAAAATGAAAACTAACGTAAAGAGGCCGCGACGTATAACTTTTTACGCGACATTAAAATTTTTCGCTATCACGGCACGCAACTCTCCGTCAAATATATTTCACCGCGAACCGACAGAAATTCAATTTTAGACCAAGCATTCAAAAAAAAAAAAGAAAAACAAACAAACATCAAATTACGCAAAACCCATTCATCTCGCCACTCCGCAGGGAAGATGGAAAATTCGCTCACGCAGCGCGCTGAGTGCTTGCGAAAAGCTTGACCAGATAAAACGACACCGGGTGCGCGTCCCATATTCCCGGGACATGCACCCCGGACGGATAGACGGAAAGAAACGTAGCCCGGTGAAAAGTCCGGACGGGGAAAAGAGATTGCACGTTGCATCGCGCGAATCGCCGAAGGAAAAGCACCGAAGCGACGACCGACTTTTCGTAACGACGGTGTCCCCGCTTACCACGAAATAATTAATCGAGAGCTTTCCCGGAATTATTATTGCGATCCCGCGAAATATTTTATGCTTCTCGCGAATAACGGGGGTACCGTGTTCCCTGTAATATCAGCTCCCGGAGTATTAATTTACGAAAATGAAACTGGGTTAATGTACACGGTATCGTCGGGGGCGAGAGATGCGCTACAATCCCGTTAGATCGAGCGTCCCGATCGATCGGCATTTTCCGCCTCGCTGACCCGCCCGTGGAATCGATATTTCGAGGTAACGAGTAATCGAAGTATCTCGGGTATTTTTGCTATGCTCGTGTCGTTACGAAGTACGTGTGATTAATTGATTTCGTTATCGAAACCGTACGAGGAGAGTTTCGCGTGAAACGTAGCAGAATCGAAGAAACGTTTATTGAGATCAGGCGTGACGTGAAATTATGTGAAACGAAAACTTATCGAAATCGATCGCGTAAAAGGGTTTGTCGGGAACGCGTATTTAGCTCGGAACGGATTCGATGCGAAGAGGAAGAAAATGAGAAAATCATCGAGTCACTTTGAAAAGATCGCTTCGTATTCCAGGCAATTTTGAGAAACGAGAATAGAGTAGAGCATCGCTGCTATCGTAGTATCAGAAATAGCGGAGTGGCTATATTTAAACGCAATTTTGAGAGAAGATCTATGCCGGGTCTCACCATATTTCTGGCTTTCATGAATACCAGAGTAGAAAAACTGCGCAGTGATAGGAATAACTGGGACTCGAGTAGCGGCACCGAGAAAGATTGATCGAGGCAATACGAATGTATTGAGTTCAATGTAATTAATTTGGGTCGAGCGTCTCGCTATTAATCATGACACAAGGGAACACGATTTCTTTTCGAGGTAATGAAATAACTTTCGCGGACTATGCGATTCGGAATCGAACACTCGTGAAAACAGTGTATACGCCTTTCGTCTCGACGCGTAGAGACGAAGAAGGCACAATTGCACGGAGAGTCACAATTTGACGATACGGATAAAGACCTCGGCCGAACAACGGGACAACCACCGATTTCGGAGAATAGCTTTTTTCACAGAAACGTGTAGACGCGGGTAGAATTTAATGTATTTGATGACTGTTGCATTGAAATTTTATTTCAAAATAGGTTGGGGGTCGTAGGTAGATCGAATTGAATTTTTATTCGTGACACGTGTTAGTTCTATCGTCGTACAGAAAAGGGGATTAAACACCTCTCCTGTAAAATGCCCATAGCGGCACTTGTTCTCATTGTTCGACCGAGCCCTTCAAATCCGCACTAATGTTCGTATATTTACTGCGTTATTTTACTCACCTCCAAGTTCTTTATCCGAAAATCAGGTCCAAAGCTTTATCGGTGTTTTTGCTGGATTATTCGGGGCGCGAGGATAAACGTTCGTTAACAGAATTAAACTGCGGTGGCTCTTTTCATGAAGGATATAACAAACAGGAATTTATCGAATGCAACCGTTGTATAAAAGCACGCACGCGACAACTTAACCATGCAACACGCTCAGTCCCGACGCCAGCAGAGGGCGTCGTAGTAAGCTTACGGGGCCCGATAGCGCGGGCATTTTGAATTTCAACTCTACCAGTTTTAAATCAATATCTTCTACAGGATTTCTCGTAAAATGAAAATTCTTCGTTTTCTCCAATTATGCCTCCCGTTCCATCGTCGTAAAACGCTAAAAGATTGTTTAACGATTACTAAATAATTTTGTTGATTAAATAATATTGATCACATCAGCATCTATTTTTCCACTTATTTCCACATGAACATTGCGAACCATTACCCGCACAGTCAATTCAATAATTCATCTGCCTAAGCAGATTCGCGTGGTTAAAAACTACGGTAAAAATAAAGAATTCCGTACTTTAACTTCACTTCTCATTTTCCCCTTGCGTATATACGTCAATTATGTAACAAAGCGCAGCGACGATTGCAAATCCCGAATATGCGAAAATGCGCCGGTCGAAAATATCCATGGCGAATAAACTCGTCCCACTGTTCCATTCAGAATCCCACGGTGATTTTTTTACGCGGTCGTCCTGCATTTCGGAATAACATCGCGTGCACGCATCTGCATCGTGGACGTGCGAAATGAGCGTTCGGCGATGCAGTGCGTGGCAGGGTTACATCATACCCGGCCGGATAACCGTGAATAAAACACACGACGCGTATTCTATTGTCTTGAGTGCAAATTCCGCAATAATGCTGAAGCAACTTAACGAGCAGCGTGGAGTCAGCTATTACCATCTACATCGCGCAACAATGCTAGTCAGCTGCTGCCACCCCCGTCCATTGTTTCCACGCGGGAGGGGGGGGCCTCGGGGGCTGATCGTGAGCAGACGCGAAATTGCTTCACTTTCTCGCCCGATACGTCATGTCTCCTGTTCGAACTATGAATACGGTGAACCCACGTAGAACGCGGATGTTAGTCTCCACGGAAATGCCGCACGCTCCACGGGACTCGGATCGCATATAAAAATTCTAGTGTCAGGTGCCAGAGTCGTTTCTTTTAACTTTTAATTATACGAACAATAATATCTTATCCGACAAAAGTTGATTTTCATTTTATTTTTATGTCACGCTAAAGCGCTTCGGGTGTTTTCGGTAAGGCAAAAATCTGCTTGGAATTATTCCAGGTTTCGGAACTGACACGGACCAACTACTATTGACGAGACACCCTGTACAAGTACCGCGTTATACGAGGGTTTACCGCATGCGGAGATCTTATCGGTGCGTCGGAGTATTAATGCGAAAGACACTCGAGATATTCGCTAGTTCGATACGCGTTACCTGAAGCGAGTATTTAATGGGAATTAGCGCGACTCGGGTTTCGCGTCTGACGATGAGCGTAGCAATTAACCCCGCGGTGATGCGTCGGCAATTGAAATCGTGTCGGAAAACAGAAGATAGATATCGCGTGGGAAACAGAAGCATTTATTTTTGCAACGGCGCGGCGTGGAGAAAAATGAATGTTGGTTAAAGCGATAGTGAGCCACTCGTAAAGGTCACGCGGAACTTTATGATTAATAACTATTTTAATATTGTCTCTGATACGAGAGAGAAATAATATGTACGTAAAAGATCATTCGGTCGGATCGGATTATTAGAAAAGTGACGACAGTCGTTTTAAAAGTTTCCAAACGCGTTTCGACTATCGATTACCACCTATCAAAAACGATACTTAAAGAATATTTACAAAAGTGAGTGAATAAAATGAAGGGGTCATCGGCGAGCTTTCGAGAGTTTATAATTTATATTGGTCCCTGGAAAACTTTTTAAACGATGAAAATGCAGTCCTGGCAGGTAGCGAAAAGCTTTTTCATTCTCACTTTTGTCTCGACTCGTGGAAGCTTTTGCCGAGATATTGTCTTCGAATGCAATTAAAAGATTAAAACTAGTAAGGAAATTGCCCTCTACGATGGAGGACATAATTGAAGTTAATTAACCAACTTCATCCGATATTGATCCGCATTTGGCACGGAAACCGTAGCCGCTTCTACATCGATCCAATGTTGCGGCACAGTTATTAAACAAAAATAACAACGCGACAACGCGCGATATAGTTGTGAGGAAAGGTGAAAATAGATACGACAAGCTCCGTCAATTCTTTTTTTTTTAAAAGGTTATTATTAATGCCCTGTACGCGTAGATCGGGACATCTTCGAACGACCAATTGATATATTTATACGTGTATACATATGTTCTCGTTTATTATACGTAACACGCTCTGCCTCTACGGGAACCAGGATCTGTATCTTACACGCTTACTTTCATCGCGACATTCACAGTGCGAAGCATCATGGGATATTTACCTGGTTTTTAATATAATTGCCAATTACCCCCTATGATGATCTACTTAATTCGATAATGATTCTTCGCACGAATACAGCGTGAACCATATACGATCAAAGATTTCTTCCCGCGCTATTGTCATTTGAATACTATACTTCTCTCCTCCGAACACGCTTCTTTTCTCCAATTAACCCTTTCATTACGAGGGCCGAATATACATATACGATATCCGTGCGACGATCTGTAGTACGAGGGCCGGTTGTACAGGCTGCCCCATAAATGATTGTAGTTCGTTAATGGTGCGATAGCTAGAGTAATTCCAAGCAGGTTTTTCCTTATCGAAAATATCCGGAGTTTCTTAGTTATCGAGATATTAATGAAAATCAGAAGCCAATCAAAGGGACGCGACAGTTAGCGGCGCTAGCTATTGGCGCGCGCTTAGACACGTGTACTCGATAACCAATGATTGACGCTATGGCTGCCCTGTTCTTCTCCGATTGGCTGTCGTTTTCGGTTATTATCTCGTTAACTAAAGCGCAATCAACATTTTCGATAAGGAAAAACCTGTTCAGAACTATCCCAGGTATCGCGCTTTTAACGGACTATCAACATTTATGGGACACCCTGTATACGGCATCCACGTGACCTCCGTGTACGAGCTCCGACTATAGTCGGTAATGAATTCTGCCGTATCTTCTGATTTTTTTAAGAACAGCTGTTGTTTAACAGTTACGAGGGAAGGACAGAAATTTAGAAAAAATATCTTGGTCGGATCTACTCTAAATTGTAGAGCTCGCCGAGCTGATTCTGAATCATCACCGTTTATATGTATAAATTGTATCCAATTTGATCTCTTTATCCAAAATCGCTTTACATATTTTAAAAGTGAAATCGTCGTACCGAGTTGAGCTTTTGTAGGTTCTTGATGCCCGATAAAAGGGGCGAAAAAGTTATTATTATATCAAGTTACATGGTATTGTTCTAGGGCGAATTGTTTTTGGAAAAATTGGTGTTTTGTGTACGATCAAAAAACAAAACCTTTCACGCGGATCGGACTAGGGTGTGCCGACTCTGGTGCTTGCGCGCTGACCGTACAGTTACGCTGGATGTTAAAAATCGTTTTTCGCGGAAGGTACATACATGTAGACCTAAAATAATACGACAACTGTCCTTTTTTTGAATAACAATTCATCCTAGAACAATATGATACAAGCCTATTTTTCTCCTTTTATCGAGGAGCACCAATTTGCAAAAGCTGAAGCTTTACACATTTAAACCAATAAATCAAACAAATTTATTAACTTTATTAACTATGAAAACACGAAGTTACTTCTCCAGTAAAATACACGATAATCAAAATAAGAACTGCAGAAATTCTAACGGCTCTGGGCTCACGCGTAGTATTTGAGCGTTTACATATAATATGTACCGTACCTATTGGGAGTTGGGAAATATTCTGATGAAGGCTTACGGCTTTAGGTTTTAACCAAACTATTTTATGAGCAAAAATGTATGGAAGGGATAATAAGTACTTCATAAGGGTACGGAAAACTAGTGGTTGGAAAATAGGTGACCCGAATGTATAAGAGGTGAATCAGGGTTTTAACGTACAATATATTCGGTATGCTTATAAAACATGTTAACGGATGCGATGGATATCCAACATCAGCTCGACGGGCTTTAGAATTTTGCGTGGGTCCGTTCAAAATATTTTCTCCGCTGTCCGTGTCTTTCTCTCGTTTGAAAAGTAGACAGACAGAAGCATGTAAAGGCGCGTTTAGTGCTGGCCGCTCCGGCGGAGCGGACTGCCGTAGCGAAAGGGTTAATCCGAGCTCACACCGTTGCTCGGAGATCTTTTTTATTCGCGCACACTTACAAGAGCCATTTCACACGGTGATACGCGTACGATAGATACCGAATATACGTGGACTCCGATCGAACCATTCGCACGACGATTCTCGTGAGACACGGTATCGCGATACTGATTCTGTGTACCCTAGGTTAGGTACCTCGATCGCCAACAATTTTTTTTTTTAAGACCGAAGGGTAACAATTCTAGATCATGCACATCTTTGAATCTCCGGATCTCCAAACTATTTCTAAAGCAAGCAAAAACATGTGGTTCCTTGTAAAATATTTTTCAGTAGAATAGAAATTCTATAATTATTTCGTGATCACCGACTCGAAATACATTTGATAAAGTAAAAAAAAGTTTGGAGATCCAAAGATCCAGAGATGTACATGATCTAGATTTAAGCCACCGAAAGCAACAGAGAAAAGTGTTTTCGATAGCAAAATTGTGATTCGGAGGAAATTGTTTTGATATCCAACGTCATTATTTGGTGGACTCTGTATCAGACGAGTACCTTTATTGTTTAATTTCTAGACGCGTATCTTCGCGTGAAAAGGGGCTTAACGGTTACTTGTGCGAAAAGTAACAACGTTACCGTATCGTACGTATCCTGTTGCCGTACAAACTTTTCTTCTCAAACGTAAATAGGTAATAAGCGCTCGCGAAATAAGCAAGTCTGTCGAGCAAATGCGTGAACTCAGCTATTATTGCAATGACAGTAATAACAAACTCGAATATTTCGTTATCGATCGTCCTTTCTTTTATTCCTTTTATTCGCTAATTGGCGATCGTTGGGCTGCAGGGAATATTCTTAGCACCTGTATTTCTTGTAGACACCGAATTACACAACGATGTATACGTTACGTTAGGTCACTAGTCGCTTACGTTTCTAACAGACACGCGATACAGTTGGATGATTTTCTGAAATTTGTGAATTGAAAATATGTCGGTACTTTGTCACTCCTGGTGTCCGAATGCGTGGTTTCAAAATTTCTTTCGAAATTTTCTTCCTCGTCCAACACTCGCGAATAGATCGAATGCGTTACGAGAAATGAGAAGAATCGCGCGACATGGATAATCGCCAGATCAGCCTTACATTAGTGATTGTTCTGCGTTCGGTGTGTACTTTAGTAACGATATCAGTGTACCGATTATAGCGATTCGAAATATGTATGCGTGATTCCGTATTTTTCCAACGCAAACGATTGTCGAATAAAATTAAAAATCAAATGCGATCGTTATAATGTTGGAACTTACGTGGTAAAAATGGCAGGAAAATAGAATTTTGATATGCGTCTATTCCTTTGAGACATCCGTTGTTTTTGATGAGATTAAACTAATTGCGCGAAACTAATGAAATTAAAGTATAATCGTTAGAAACCTTGAGCGTGGATATGGGTGAATAACAATTTCGCCATAGACGTAAAGGATTCTCTTGAAGGAATTATTTTGTTGATAGTCCAACACGATAGTCAATCGTCTTCGGGTGGATCACGAACCGGAAATTGTTAATATCTCGTTACCTGAGATGTTTCGGATATTTTCGATAAGCAAAATATCCGACCTGGTTGGAGCTATCAGAAACTACGGGACACCCTTGACACACAAAAAACCCGTTATACGTATTATTGAATCAATACTACAAATAAAAACGGCGATTTTTCAAAGTGTCGTTAACCATTTTTAATATGTAATTGTACACGTTTTAATTCTTCACTTGTTATTCGAAATTGATTTGACCGCGATTATGCTTTTTCCCGTATTTGTCGAATATTTCGTTTCCCAGCAAAAAGCCCGTTGCGCAAGAAGACGCGTAGGTTGTCCTTTAGCGTAACAAATTACATAGTAATTAATGAAACCCACTTCGGAAAGTCGGGTGATTAGTAGGGCCGAGGTGTCCGAAACTTAAGAGCGCAACGGAATATAATGAATAGCTTCGCTTCGAGTTGCAAACCTCACTTTGACTCACAATTTCTTCTTTACGCTTAAAAATTGAGTTTCTAGGCAAACCTTTGCGTCTACGTTCGTGATAAAATTGTACCGTATCTCCCACTCGCTCCGCCTTACGTCTTACGTAATACTACGATCCGTATGTAATTAGTATTACGCATTGCCGTATTGGCAAAATTATTAACAATAAAGACGCTTTCCGTGGGAAGTGCCGAGATATCGGGCGAAGCGATAACATGATTCGTAACCAATATCTTTGTGTTTAATGAACGAAACGATAATACTCGTCTTTTATTGCTATACATATGTATAAATCCCTCTCGTTCCATCATTGGCATTTTCTTCATTCATCGACGTGACTTATAAACTACTCTATACGCGGCGCGTTATAAATGATTCGTCATTGATTCGTGGACGCGAGCGAAGGAATGAAATCATAGGATACGCGAAAAGAACGAATAAAATTACGTTGCCCCGAGGTGAATGGATGAACTTACGTCGTTAGATACATTTACACACGAGATTATGATATCTGCGATACTTAACTAACAGTTTCGAGCGGTTTATGCAATTTCATATTTACAATGATATACTCGATACGCCTGTATCGTCGAACAGTATTTCTTTTCACTCTGATCGTAACCGACCGACAATACCATTATGTACAAAGTGTGATTGCTACGTAACGCAACTACAACATTCTAATTAGACCTTTACAACTGCATCGTCTCTGATCATTTGTTTATCGTCTCGCCTATCGTTCGACAGTCCGAATCACCGGAAGTAGAATACGATCGTGAGTATTTTACTCTTCTCCTATCAACGAAAGAAGGCTGAATTTCCGATCGATAATCAGACTAATTTGCGTCGTGGTAATTAAATATTACATAAACTAAATTGAAAAAACAAAAGGATAATCATTTTCTTCCGCGTCTGTTTTCTTGCGATATTATGTAAATTCGCGGTAAGTCGCGGACGATGTCGTCCGTAGCGTGCTAATTATTTCAGAAAAACGTATGTTACATATTTATACGCGTAACGTACATAGCTTCGATCGGTTTTCAACTTTGTGAGATATTGCGCTCCGAAATATCGCGGAGAATGTATATGCGCGTCATCTGATTTAGAAATTTACCCAAAGCAACTATGTTGTATGTACATACATTATGCAAATCAACGCAGTTTACTTTAAAATCCGTGGAAATTTTCTCCTAGCATAACACAAATCTGCACGACGGCCACTTTCCTGCGTTGATCGGCAGCTACAGTTTCCGATATCGTAAAGGATACCGTAATTTTTTTTTTCTTCAGAAATTTCGCGATAAAATCAAGAGTGGTTCGTACTCCTGCGCAAAATACGCGCACGCGTGTAAAAACGAAAATCTGTTGATTCATTCCAGAACACTATACGAATACGCGCACATTTAATGTCCCAATTTCGACGCGATACTTTCCAAAACTTTCATTGGATTATTTTCTATTTCCGATAATCGTAAAGGTTTTTGCGTAAACTGTGCGCATACCGCAACGGAAATGACTTTGATTAAAAGATTTATACGAGCAAACAGCGCGCAACTTTCGTCCCCGTTTTTTTTTTCGTTTATTCAATTTCATGCTACGTTCGTACAATATTATTTTACGTAACCAGATTCGTTCACAGTTTCTGTATTGCGAATATATACCTACACACACGCCACAACTTTTCCACTTTACGACAGTTTCTTACTTCGCGAAACTTCGTTAAACTTTCGACCAACTTTCTATTCGGCAAGTGCCTTCATTCGTGATGCTTATAGCCACACGCGTCTCGCGTAATTATATGCTGCAAAAAGACACGTTGTGTATCGTACATTCCGCCATGGTTGCCGCGCTCCAATTTACCAGAAATGGTCTACGTTTACGAATTTTCTTTAAACTTTGTTCCTCTGTTTACCTGGAAGCCACTCTCATCCGCAACATCGAGAACAACGAGCACGCCATGAAACCTTTCTACCGTTTGTTCAGATACGCCTCGTGCGGAGTGATTTAAAAATATTTCGTAAATCCTGGCGATGTATTTTGTAAACGATACTATTATAATAACAATATTGTTATACCAACAGTATTAATACTATCCGAAGAAACCAAGTGATGGATCGTAACAAAAATATTCCCATCTCGCAAAAGTTTGTCGGAAGATTTTTTTCTTAATCACACGGCGTGTCTAAAATGGCTGTTCCAGTTTCGAAAAGAGCCTACGTAGTTCTACACCGCTCGAAGTGCATCGTTGCTACCATGTTTATCCTTTAACTCCTCGTGTCAACAACAACCTCGAAGATCGGGCTCGACAGACCGAGGCACTTTTACGCTCGAGATGATTTCCTTGTTTGTTCCGTAATTTTCCACTCCAGATTTTCACGGTAGAGTCCGGTGATTCGCGGAGAGTTTTGCCATTTCTCGCCTGTCTCCTTTCTGCCACGGCTCTTTTCCTTTTTTTGTCTCGGGACAGCTTCTAATGGACCGTATATAGGGCAAAATGGAGCCCCTTTATTCTGGCCCCGATACGTGCTACTTAAACCAAACGCGTCCTTTTTGCTAAACAAATTTCTCCATTGCCCGACTAAGGCCTACACGTACTGCTTCGCGTGTTCTTTAACGAATATACTTTCCTCTCTATGGCGAAATTAATCTAGAAGCGAATTCTCAACTTCTTAACTCGAATTATTAAAATCCAACTTTGGGTTTAATATGTATTATTTAAAGTTGCATGTAATGAAAGTAACTTTGAAGAGGATTTCAAGCACCAACGTGAACCGCCAAACGTTCCGATACATCCATTGCATCGTAATTAGAAACCAAGAATACCTACGGTAACTCAATACATACGTACACTTATGATTGAATGTACGAGTCGTTTAACGCAAAAGGGGTGTACGTAATTCTAATAAAACTAATTAAATTTTGTCCAAAAACTATTGTCGCATTATTTTTTTCCCTCAACAAATGTACCCGTGAAAGAAAAATTACATTTACAAAAGTTTCACAGTGTTACATTTTACCGAATCCTGTCCCCTTCTCGCTTCTACTCCGACTTTCTACAAAGAAGCAAAAGACGGTAGAAGCGAACATTCAATTTGTTACATTCCAGATAATACGAAACCCGATTGTCGTCGAAGTGATAAAAAAAAAAAAGAAAAGAGTGGTAAATGCACGATCTATAGAAGCGTCAGCAAGAGTTGATCCGAACTCGACGCTGTCAGGCCAGTCCTGAAGTATTACTTGAATCAGATCATCAATCTACTCGAGGCGAGAACCTTATTTACGAACTTGATAAAACGCCCCGGCAGAAATAGACATCGAGTTGGCAGCATACGAAGTTTAACCCTTAAAATAGGTCGGACGACCCGAGGAAGCGATCGCAAGTACGATGAAAATCTTCTCTCCAGCCGATACATCGAACATTGAACTTCCTTTCTAACAACAGGTAAACGTCGACCCTCCGACGTCGCGCATCCCGTGGAATGTTAAAAGCTTTGTTCTTTAAATCCACAGCTTTCTCGGCGCGTTTGATAGGCAACGCCGCTGGTACGAACGGGGGGATTCAATTTCAACGCTGTTCGATCGAAACCATATTGTCACGGAGCACGCGAACTCTCGATAGATCTCGAAATTATGCTCCGCTTCGTTCGCGAGGTCGAGAGCAATTCGGCAATTACTTCTATCTGGATATGCAACGCGTGCATAGATATTATTTAACTATCGTAAAAAATTTGTCAACGAAATAACGAATAACGTAACGATGCGCATTTTTGTATCGTCACCGAGTCGGTAACGAAGGAACAGTCCGACTAGAATGGAGTGCCCGCGACAGACGGTATAAATTTAATAGCCAAAGATGAAACGTCGACCGTTCGCCTCTCAATTCCAACGCGTTGATGAAAAACATTCTCGCGTCCGACGCACCTCGTCGGGAAACGATAAGAGTCGTCGACGACCAGTTCAGATGCACGCCTCGATGTGCACGTTAGTCATCTCGCTGGCTCTCAGCTGATTGTTGACGTGAAGCTCCGAGGATGCATTACTGTGCACCAGATCCTGCTTCCTGTGCACTTGCCTCAAGTCGCGAACGGGTCCTATCGCCACGCAACAACTCTCCAAGGTCTTTCTAAAGGCGGCACGAAATTCACGGTTGAAGTAAGCGTAGATCAATGGGTTGAGGGCGCTGTTGAAGTAACCGACCCAGAACACCACGGCCACCACTATGTCGCTGCTTGTGCAGGTGTCGCAGAGGGCCGTAATGATGTACCTGTTGGCCAGAAATTCAGAAAATGAGATAGGGAGTTTGTTGGGAGTAAATGACGTTGTTCGAATTTTATTTAGGATTAATTATGTTAATTTTGTGAATGTTAGTTCGATAGGAGAAAAAAAGATCAACGGATGCGCTGTGATTTTACTTTAACGCGATGCGTATTTTCTATTCGCCTTCTGTAAAATGAGCGAAATTAAAATCATCGTTCAATTTAACGCCTGGGTAAACCCAAAAATACGAAACGCGATAATCGATCCTCGGTTCCTATATACGCGATTTGCGAAATGAATTTATAGGGCTATCGAAATATAGTGGAATATCGGAATAGGAATATAGGGCTTCCTCAATTTTTACCTATCCCCGGTACAAGTAACATCCTATTCGAAATCACTGATTCGTACAAAAAGAAGAATGAGCGGAATTGCAAATGAGCATTCTAATGCGTTCGGTCTGACCCCAGGGGGTTCTCTTGGAGTTAAACTGTCGCCATCTCCGTCACTTTCTCGAGACGCGCGTCTTGGAATATCGTTAAAGCCTCCTACCCCCCGAGTATATCAGGAACGACTCGAAATGGCTCCGCAGGATGCACTATTAATCTCCATTCATAGGACACTCCCACCCGGCCGCGGTCGAATCTAAAGCAGAACAATCGAAGCGTCTCGACCACGTTGACCCACATAGACCCGACTTCAAAATTGTTTCTATTGTTAGAGGAAGAATAGATTTATTGAATTCTTCCGCGCGAATGCCGATAAGGTATCGAGTTTCCCTTCTTCTCGATTCTCAGCGGCATGTCTTCACGAGACTTCGCTACGATGAAATTGTCAAGATTCTACTCGACTTCCGGGCTCGCTCTACGTCCGGGGATGAACGATACACTTTTACTCTCGCCTCCATGCACTCGGGTTCTATTCATGGTTTGAGCGAAAGATCCCTGCGAGGGAACACACAATTTGCAACTCCCTACCTGACGTTATCTTTTTTCTGCATTTATCTTGGTGACGTTTCCCCGAAGTCTTTCGATTCGCTTTGACACTTAACTTTCCGCTGGTAGGAAAATTCGCACATCAATTCTTCTTATTATTATTTCAACATTTCTATTTGTATTAAATTATTTTTGGGTTCAAGTGAAAACTGAGAAACTGAAAACGGAATGAAAATTCAGCTATTGAAGCAAGTGGCGCACACTTTCTTTCGATTATCGCAGAAAGCAAATATCCGAGTGGGGTTACACATGACCCCTGTTACTGGCGGAAGGTCAACCTTGATTTCGGAACGCGTTGATTAACCCCTTGCGCTACGACAAAAGTCGCTCACGCGTCGACCCATGTAGCACTTCAACCATGCACTTGAACTTCTATCCATTATCTCTTCGAAGACATACTTCGATACAATTTTTTTAAGAAAAATATATTTTCACGTGCGACTGTGCCGAAGACGGAATAATGTATCCGCGAGAATTACACCGCGAGTATGACAGGTAGTTCTTATGCTTGGCCCCACATTATTGCCACGTGTCCCACTGGATGTTACTTATAGATTCAGGAGTTAAAGAGCGAAGCGCTGGGAAGGGATTCGATTTTTTCATATTACTTAACATTCTCACGCGATGACTGCGAATAATTTAATATCGATAGCATGTTAGGGATAAGAAAATGGGACATACGAGATTTTGTTGGATCTGTAATAAATAATAATAATAAATTATATATAAATAATAATAATAAATAATAACATATAACGTGAATGTAACACGGATGTTCTATGCGTGTATAAAAATAGAAATGCCAAGAATTCCAAGCGATTAGCACGTTAACAGATAACGGACGGTACACATCCTTTCGGCCTTCAACAAATTCGCGTCTGAAAAGTCTGACCACCCGGTTGGAAAGAGGGTAGACCTTTAATACTCCCGATCTAACTTTAGCACAAACTATAGCTAGTTATTTGGAGCGGGCATAGGATTGATATTGACCGAAGCTGATGAACGTAAAGACAAGAAAATATACGTATTCGTATTCGTGGTTGTAAGGACATACGCGGCGTTCTACGTATCTTCAATTCTACAGAAACATGCCTTTGTGTTTCGAACGTGCGCCATAAGTGCCGCGTGTTCAGGTGTAACGACACCGAGCTACGGCGTTAGCCCTTCACTTCTGTCACCCTTCTGTCACGTGATTCTCAAATAATATACATTATCTGACTTTCCAGTATTCCGTGGTGGAAAGTTATTTCTGGCCGAGCAGTCCTGATTTCTAACCCCTCGAGTTACTACACTTTCGAGATATTGCCGTTTAAAGTTCTCAATGCCAATTTCTCTTATAGACTCCGGTTAAATTGCATTGTTTTTTTCAACATCTATTTCCGCGTCTGTTATTCCGATAAATACTCAAAAGCTGGATTTTATAACACGATTAACGCGGAAACTCATTGCTTTAGTCGTGGCACGCGGCGTTTTACCGTACAGCTACTGATACAATCCATCATTAAAAATAATCTAGTTGAATATAGCAGTTTCTAATTAGCGTAATATTTAAAAAATCGTTCGACGTAGGGACGTTAATCAAATAGCCAATTAATTTCACAATTTTAATATCGATGATCGGGGGACAAAGTCTAATCCCGGAGTAATTACGTCTACGCTAAAAATAAATCAAAATTTATCTTCACGCGAAATCAAGATTCAATATTGGATACGGTATAGAATACCTCCACAAGTACGTAATAATAACTAAATAAATATAGATCTGAAATAAACGCAATGTTTGACAGGTACGAAGGCTAAATTGAGAATGTATTTATCTCAGTTTGCCATCTACGCACGCGCATGCAATAAATACCGTCCCCCCATCTAAATTCACGCTGCAATTGTTATCGCAGATTCGATGCACCCTCTCTTCGTTTCGTTGGATCGCTTCCGACGCCAACTTTTGTTAAATCTGGAAGAAAACCTTTGCTCGTTAAACGACTTCTTTCCATCTCTGGAAAGGTGCTCTAAAAGACACTCCAATCCTCAACACCTCAGGACTTTTATACCCTTCTTATTGATTCGCTTCTAAAGTAGAGCCATGAAAAGCGACAGCCTCGATATATAAAAGACAGATATACGAGTGCAACGTCGTTTTATCCTCGTAATTAAAATTATTAAGGAACATAAAGAATCGTGTTCCCTCGATCAATGATCGATAGACAACAGAAGCGTGGCTTTAATGGGTAGTTCGAGCAGAATCGGTAAAATCGCGAGTAGCCCTGTACCTTATCACCCCCCTTTAACGTTCGCGCGTCTGCCAGTGACGGGACAAATGACCATCGTAAATGAATACAGTCGAGTGGAGAGTGAAAAAAAAAATAAAAGAAAAATGCGATGGCATTCGATGCCAGTTATGCACCTGCCGTAACTCGAAGCGAGGTATACCGATTCCTAAAGTATGTTGGTTATGCGAGGCTGCGAAAGAAGATCACGGACGAAAGGAAGGTAGGTCAAGGATCGTTTCAAGAATGAAGATTGCGGAATTGTGGTATTGGTTTCCGATCTTTGATGAAATAACGGAAACAGAAAGGAGCGAGGGAGTGAGAGGGTTGATGGCAGGGACGTGGCATCGTCGAACTTGCGATAAACAATTTCCTGTTACGAAACAACATCTTTATTACCACGCTGAATCACGAATTATTCAAAACGGAAAAGAATGCTTCGGTAAACGTTCTTTGTTAACCCTTTCGAGCCTACCGGGACAGATGTAACCCACTAATGTTTTTCAAATGCCCGGATGTCTAAACGAGTCCCATTTTATCACATATTTAAATATTGTGGTCTTACCAAAGTCACGTAACAATAGCTTGCACATGGCAACGCTATATTTGACGTTTAACGTCAATTATTCACTGGTTTTTAACCAAACTTAGAAAGAAAAGAGACCACATTATGTCACGCGTACGACATAGCTTTATGAAAAAACTCTTTTACACCGCTTCGTTTGAATTAACAGTTTTTTTTTATCGTTTGTATTAACATGGGAATAAATGATTTTTTTAATCGACTGGTGGGTAATGTTTCAACAAAAATGCCTCTCCGGGAAATGTATGTCCCAGGCAAGAAGATGTATTCATGTGTTCACATAAGTTTTCAAAAATTTTCGCAGTTTCCTTTTTTTCAATTTTTTCTATTTTCAATTTTCAATTTTCAATAACTTTCCAATAAAAAAATCCGGCTCAAAGGGGTTAAGGAGAAACGTTCTAGCACATTTGATATTGTCGAAACGGTATAATCGATATAGTTCGCGTTGGAATATTTCAATCCCATTTCCATCGATTTAAGGGTCCTTGGGGTGGTACGTTTCGAGCGGTTTCACCCTGTATATAAATGTACTTTATCGTTAAACGCGAAATTATGTATCTCGGTACGTCCTACTTATCGTTAGCCATCGAGTACCTTCGCAATTCAGGCTTATGCGAGTGGTGTTGAATTTCAGAGTTAGAATGACCGTACAACACTATTTTTGCTTTTAAATAAGTCCTCCTACGTTTCGAGGAATCAAAATTCGTGTTTCCTCATCCTTGAAAGAACTGAACCACCAATAGCATCTTTCGTAAAGTCCACTCCTCTGCTTACATAATCCTTTTACTCGTCGAAGTTTCCTCTTCCCCGTTAATGAAATCCTAGTTGATTCAAGATTCGTGATAGATTACTCAACTTGAGTGGTTTCTTTAACAGTATAGTTAAACTTCTGTTAAACCAAGTTGAATTCGATCCTGATTACCAACGCTACGAAAATCCTTATTATACTTCGATTACTTTAACGCGTTACGCGAGAGCCCGGACTCGCGTATTTCTCACGTTACCGCGATATAAATCTAGTTCATTCCATACATTACTACCGCATCACATCGTAACGGGCAAGTTCATCCTACGTATTCACGGACGACAGACGCCAGAGCAATGAAAGATCGTATTTCGCGGTAAGGGTAGATTACAGAATCTCAACGCTCGTCAAGAGAACGGGGAGTTTCTCCACCCACTCGGCTCCTTGTTACCTTCAAAGCAATTTCTATCACGTGACCATCTACCGCTTCCTGATAACGGACGACCAGCGTTTCGAAGAAATTGCATCGTTACGTGCCGAAGGTATATCGAGCGTACGTCGTTATTTCTCAGTAGTAGCCAAGTCAATTGCTCTCGTCGAATGGAATACAAATAGAGAAGAGATTGAAGAACTGTAGTTCGGATAAAACAAACTTGTGGAACGCCGGCGAATCCATAAGAAACAAACTTTTCCGCTTCCTGTAACTAGTTGCGCCAAAATCAGATAAATCATCCGCATTGAGCGTTCCGAGGGAATCAGAAAGAATTGGATACGAGATTCCTTCGATGCGAAGTTGATGGTGTTACGATATTGTTTCTATAGTGGCGATTGATCAGCGTGAGATACTCATCGAAATAAGTTATGGCTTGCATGGAATTTCGGGGCACAATCCGGGCGCCTACGCCAACCTACGCCGTACAGGTGACACTTCGCAGGGGCGTAAATTAATGGGAGGTTTACCTTAACCCTAGAACGCTAACCCTATTTTTACCCTCTTTTTAAACTATACGTCGATTCGACAACTCTGGTGTAAAATGTACATAAATATGATAAAATTTCTGTCATTTCTTTTTTCTCTATTATATTTATTCAATAACTAAATTATATGAAAAAACACTTGCTAAAGATAATCAGTGTAAAAGTATCAGTGTTCGTCGGATCGAAAAATGGTTAGCGTGCTAGGGTTAAGCTAGAACTTTGGAAATTTGAAACAAACTCTACGGTTTAAAAGTAAAAATAGCGTCGTACGCTCATTTCTACTTTGGAATCCAATAATCTTTTTGAGATTCACCAAACGCGCATGAGCGTCATTTCAAAAATCGAATTATCTCGGGAAGATTCAAAGTGAAATTTTGTTCTGTTATTTTCATTATTCATCGCGGTTATTCAATCTCTTGAAATTAATGTTTTCATAATTCACTTGGAGCGTTTTTGAAAATGTATTTTTGTAATTTGACCCGAAGAGGGGTCGACAGACATCGACATAAGCGATCGTGAAACAGTCTCCGCGGAAAAGCGTAAAACGAGGCAAAAACGTGCGATAAGAAGAAGAGTTAATAAAGCGAAACGTACGCAAGCAGGCAGCAACGTAAGTGCAGAATCGTGCAATTTCCGTGTCGAACACGTTCGTTCTCGCCACCACTACCAACCAGGAATTCCCTTTGACCGTTTTCATCCCCCTTCCATGTCTCTCTTTATCCGCCACTCGGCTATCTCTTCCCCTCTCGAGAAAATAATTTCGCCGGGAAGTTCTGTTTCGTCGAATGCTCGCTATACGAGGAGAGGCAACACGCGCGGCCAAACGAATTTCTCAACTTTAACGCCCACTATTGCTTATGTACAGGGTGTGCCAATATTTTCGCCGTAAAGTACGTTTTAACCTTCCGCTAGTAACACGGGTGATGAGTAACCTCGCTCGGAAATTTTTTTTCTATGCTCATCGAAAGGAGGCGTGCACCAATTGCTTCGGTAAATGATTTTTCTTCCCATTTTGAGTTTGTCGGTTTTCACTTGTATCCAGAAATGGTTTAGTACGAATAAAAATGATGAAATAATAATAAGAAGAATTGGTACAGAGGAAGCGTACCGATGAAAAACATAGTCGCATTGAAAGGATTAATCCAGCGTAATCGAGAAGTAGGAAATAATTCCTATCATAATAATATTAAAATTCCTATCATGGAGGAAACGTAAGTGAAATCATTATCGATATTTCCTCGCAATCGTACTAATTGCCAATGAAACAATTCGAATATTGGTCATGCCGCAAATAAAGACGCAAGAACAACGAACTTTGCGATTAGATATTCATGTGTTCGAACGACGACTACCAAACGTACAATCATTCCTGTGGAAACTGAATCACGTGGGCGCAGGGAAATTGCTTCTGCCAGAAGGGGGTAGTTTTTTTTCGTTCGTATACAATATATATCGTCCCCGTAAACGTAAGAACGTGTTCGGTGGCTCGATACCGGGCAACACATTGCAAAAAAAATTCCCTAAGGAGGCTGAAGAACTTAGGTGGATCGAGGAGGGAAGGTACGTGGAAGAAGAAGTAAACGACAGTCTACCACGGGAATCTTAGTTGATTCGATCGGACGACCGAAAACACTGGGGAAATGGATGTCTGCCGTAGAAGTCGAGTCTCGTATTGCAAGAACAATTGTCACGCGCGATATTGTCCCTGACATAGAGCTAGCAGCCCAACGATAAGTCGGTTCGGTTTCAAATGTCTAGGGTCTGTAGGGTGAAATCTATCCGGCAAGAAAGCAAACTTTTCCGATCGAGCTTTGAAAATAGCACTGCGGAATAGTCTGCGAATTTGTAATTACACGAATAAAATTGATCGCTTACATAGCAGCTTTACTCGTTGCGTACGGGTTACGAGATATCTCGCATAGATATAGCAAAATGAAGTCGAGGCTAGGTTACAAGATATTTCGTTTTAATACTGTCTTATATGCGCCTATCGATGATTCGGCGACTTAATAATAATTTCATCTGTTTGTTGCGTTGCCAAGGCAACTGAGCCTTGCAATTTGTGACACCGGAATCTGGAAAGAAAATGCATGACCAAATAATGGAAAACAATCGACCAGTATTGTGATTACATTGAGCAGAATCTGGTAATACCATTCATCGTACCGTGTTTAATCTCTCACTGCACCATATTTTGTTACTTGCAAGTTAGCATTCCAATTTCCAAAGAAATATTTTTTAGCCCGTTTAACTACGCAATATGATCATGGTAATTGGAGAAGTAAGCGAGAAAGCAAGCAACCTCGGTTTCGACCACCGAAAGTACATACGAAATTTTTCATGGGATCGATTAAAAATCCGTCATTGAAAAAGAATCGTAAATCCCGTCGCAAGAATTTCGTGGAACGTAACGCGAGGACATTATATTCGGATAAATTGTGCCACGGTGTTCAGCGACGATATTGGCTAGTGTCGCGAAGTAACGCGAAAACCAACGACAATAACGAAATGAATTTTCACAGTACAACGAAACGCAATACCCAGAGTCGTAGTCGGAGTTGAAAAATTCTAAACGACAAGTTGGCACGATCGTAACGCCGCGGGAAAATATAAAGTTTCGGGTTGCGCGAAATGAAATTCCACGGAAGTATCGAGGTATACAGGGAGGAATAAAGGAATCGTTGATGCGAAAGTTCAGTGTACGGTAGTCGGAACGGGTGATAAGCGGGAACGCGTTAACCCGCAATGAAGACACTGAATAGGCTAACATTATTACCCCCCCTAAAAGTAAATAGCGTATTGTCCTTCCGCCTTTTCGCCGTACGCAAAGTGGTCCCGTACTTTTCATTAACCCTTACCGTACCTCCTTTATTGCTATACTTCGCTTAAATGAATTACCTTGGATCGAGCACGACTACTTATCTTCTGTACGTCGGAGGAATTCAAAAATGCTCAGAATACTTTATAATAGTTAGCTTACTACGCGTGGTATACGCGTATTCTCAATTTGTTTAAACGAGAACTAAAAGCGAAACTGAATTAATTTTTAGGTATCGTCTCGATCACCACGCTCCCCAGCGAAACTCGTGAAGCGGCTCGCTTAAGGTTTTAATTATCCACCGATAATTAGTTAAATTTTCTTACGAGATGCTCAACTGAACATGGAGGACATCCGTCCCCCTTCCTTTTCGCTGACGAACATTAATTCTCGAAATCAGGTTTAGGATCAATTAAAAATTTCGGTAATCCAAGTTTAAATTAACGCTTAACCGACGTCATCCGCAAAGGAAAAATGGATTCTTATTCGCTACTCAAGTATCGTGAACTCTATTTTGAGAAAATTCGTTTTTATAACGAATCGACGATGTGACACACGTGAGTCTTCGAGCATGGTTCAGGGAATTTCGAAAGTTAAACTTTCCACCACTCGCGCGACCAGTTGACCCTTTGTCGGTTAATGATGGAATTTTAATTAGAAAAGAAAATTTGTTTTATTACAAAAGACCGAAGTATCCCGCGACGCGAGTTCTCGAGCATCATCGAGGGAGCTCCGAAAGTAAAGTTCGTAGCAGTTACACGACCCGTTACCCTCTCAACGATTATCGATAGGATTAACCCCGTGACCTGGTGGCATCCACGAGCTTCTGGATTCTAAGATGGCCTACTACAAATCTGTCAATGTCCGGCTTGCCGGGTACTTCATCCGGAAGCCAATCGAAACCGACATCGAGCTGTGTATATGAAGTACTTGCTAGCGCCCTTCTGATAGCGTAATCCGCGTCTTGGAATAAGAGGCGCTATGGAAGAGAATAAAGAAGATAAGTGAAAAGGATACAAACGAAACTAAACAATGTCAAGAGGTTTGACTAAACCTCGTCGGTGGACCACAGGGTCACCCTGTATACAGCGCGTATACATGCATACATACAACAAGCGAGTCATTACGAATGGACTTTCCGACTCCGCGCTACATTTTCATCGATAACTCGAAAACTCGTTACGTTACTCGGTGTTTCTTCTTTGAAAAGTATTCACATTTCTTTTAATATTCGGCAGGTTTAATTTCAATGAAAATAACGACTTTACTTTATTTGTACGATTGAACGGTTGAAAATTGCATTTTTTCACTGGGATTAAAAATTCTCGTTAAATGTCCTCCTTCTCTGAATCAATCTAAAAAAAATTAATTTCTTCTACCATTAACAGGTTCGGAGGGAAAATGATTCACTGTAAAACGTTTAACGACTCATAGCGCAAAACCGATGTACCTTTGACCGTACGGTATACTAGTGAAAAATGTTTCTTTTTGCCACCTCTATCGTCCCTTAAACGCTGTCGGTCGACTCGTCCTGTACATATATACACGCCGGTGTGTTGGCGCGCGTTCACGAAAATACGAGGCCTGCACGTGTAAACGATGCGCGCAACGATGAGTCGATATGTCGTACGTACGCGCGATAAGACCTTCCCCATATCAATCGCTGCACTAACGGACACTGCTTTAGGCGGTGCTCGCGCCCGCAATTCACCCTCACATACGGAAACGGAAATACAAACGGGCACGTAGGACACGGGGACACGCGCGAGTACCGCGAGTTATACACGTACATCGACCCAGCGACAAAACGTGATGCGCCTGGGTAGAAGGAATCACCCGAGCTCCCTACGGGGACAATCCCAGGGAATAGCGATTTTCGCATTGAAGGCAGCGAGGGAGGAATGACGGGTATCACGTAATTCGAATCGGGGATGGTCCCTTTTGGTCCTGCCGATTAAACGAACTTCCTTTAATTCCATTGATGCTCCTCGTCAACGTAATCGAGTCCTTGATTTCTTTCGGGGGAATGGTTAGTCCGCGTTTTCTTGTGGTTCCTCGATTAATCGAATCGACATAATTGACGGTGCGCGATCCCCTTAAATTTTACGCGTCACGTAGGCTTTGGATGATTTTCGAATTAATCGAGATGAACATTTTGTAGCGAGGGGAGAAAATTGTTCCACGGTGCCTTAGCTAGTGGTAGAAGAACTACCGAATCGTTAACGTTAGGTTTACGGGTTGCGTCGTTTGGGCGCATACGGATTTCATGAGAAAAATGACAGGCACCGCGTATAGACAGAGCGGTCACTGTAAGGAATTTATAAAAACTACTTCTACAAGATCGATATCGCGATGGATATCGGACGCAAGTACCATCGCAACGAATGCAGAAGAATAACAGCCAAAGATTTTGGTTTAAATAGGCCTGTTTAGCCAGCGGAATAATATTCGTGCCGAATGAAAGCATCCATTGAACGAGCGAAGGGAACGTTGGAGGATTTATTTTTTAAATGTAAATTGAATAGATAAGAGGAATGTCGACGCGCCGGGACGTACGTACACACAAACATGGCGCAGTAAGGACAGGGAATAGAAATACGGTAGACAAAGGAGACGATTGCGCGATGCGGTGGCTTGCACGTCCACGATTGCCAGACAATACATTTGTCAGAATTGGTACGACATTTCTGGCGAATCGTCGGCATTCCGCCGCGACTAAATTGTATTTAACCATGGTATGCGTGCGATGAAAGCCTCGCCTGACGTGTAATAGCCAATAATGACATTAATATTCCCCGTCTCGCGGTTAAATCGTAACGCGAACAAATTTTACTCTTCGCTGATAATCAAAGGTAAAGGTAGATAGCCCGTTAAACGCGAAATCAGAGTTTACTCGTTTGAATTAAAATTCACCCATTTGACTGACAGAGATATTATAAAACAGAAAGATATAAATTATTCCTTTATAAATTATAAAGATAAAAATGATCGACCTCAACATTGATATCCGATTGTCGTGAAATATATTTTACTTAACGGAGAGCATCGTTCGCGAGCCGATCGAGCCCGCAGATTCCCACGGCAACGGGTAATATTTCGAAAAGACACTTGACACGCGAACGGACAATGCCGCGTGCAAGCGTACGTATATATCGAGTCCTGTGCAAACCACTCGAGATCGTAGTGGCACGGCGGGTACTTTTTCCACGCGAAACTATCGATCTACACTTACATACGCTGCTCTCTCACCTCCTTACCGCATTACCAAACCCTCAGGAATTTTGGTGCAGCGGGTGGGATGCGCCGCAATATTCCGGTCGCAGCACGACCCACGGAATACTCGAGGAAGGTGGTTATTGAAACTTCTCTTCGTGAAAAGGACCCGTTTTTCGTTCGACGCTCTCTTTAGAGAATTTTTCAGTGCCTCCGAAGCGACGCACTTCAAGTACAAAGGCTTGCCAATAATGTCAACGAAGATGGCGGTGAAAGAGACGTCTTTTGAACGACGTTACACGAGGATCGTGAAAATCAAGATACCTCATTGTCAGTTCCCGATGTCCCGATTGTTCGGGGCGAACGGTATTACTTTGAATAACGTCGATGATATCGAACGCGTTAGACTAAGCCCTTCTCGCGACCCCAGACAAGATATCTCGCGACGCGATACCGATCGTTTAACGCCTTTGACGAGAAATCCAGTGTCCCGATGACGGTCGATTAAACCTATCGTCGAGAAATCGCGCCACCCAGTATCGGCCGTTTGACACCGCCGACGAGGTATTTCATAATTGATACTGTTCGTATGTATGGCTAAACAGCGAAGGGAAAAACTTCAATTTTTGTCTGCGCCTTGTTTGTGAATATACACAATCATAAATCATTTTTGAAGAATTTTAATACGAAGAAAATAGATCCAACTTGCAATTTTCCTGATTGTGGGTTCGATGTTATTAACCGAAAATTCATTCTGTTATTTTACGTTATTGGGCGTATTCGAAATTGATCGGAATTTAGATAGCTCGCAGGGAAAGTTCCAAGATCGAGAAACGGAGAAATCGTAAATGAATTAATTACCACATTTCGCGAATTCACATTTTTCTCCGTAAGTTTCGGGAAATTAATTAGAATCGTGATATAATTCTGTCCGAAAATTTGGTATTCCACAACTGGTTGCAAACGAACGCGGCTGAACTTTTCTATTTATCGTAGATTTGAATGAAAACTTTCACTTAAAAGCGGCGAAAAAATTATAAATAAAATATACCTATCGAATAGACAAATGTCAAACGTTACCAGAGAAAGAATGGCAGCCAACAGGCCAGGAACGCTGACATGATGATCCCGAGTGTTCTGGCAGCCTTCCTTTCCCTTTTCATTTTGCTGCTGCTAGTGATCGGCGGATCTTCGGGCTGTGGATCTGGCGATGATTGATCCACAGTTGGTAGCGACGTAAGCCCAGCGGAAATACCGTTGATCTGGAGATGTTTGTTCAAAAGGGCCGCCGCCACTTTGCTCCTGTAACAATGTTCACGAGTTCTGTTGAAATTCTCACGTCAGCTCGAGGAAGTTGAAATTACAGGATACAAGGTTTAAATAAATCGGTGGGAAGGGCAGTTCAAATTTGAAATAAGAAGTCTTCAGACAACACGAATAGTTGAGGGAGAATTGTCTTTTTTATCTATAAAAATATCAATTTTTGGAGATTTTTTCCTAGACGAAATCACGCGATTGATTAATTTCAACTTTTGGACGTCTGTTTACTGTCGTTTCAGATATTCACAAACAAATTTTGTAATCATTTTCACGATGAAAGAGACCGAGGAACAATACTGGTGTACATTTATGAGTATTTACACTCATCTCAACACTGCACAAACATGTATTTTTGTTTGCCAGCTTAACTCAGGCTTATCTATTTACTCTGTTATTAACTTGGTCATTTATTTACGCCTGCTAACCGCTGATTTCGAGCGTATACAAACTCAGTAAATTTTTCTCTTTCATATCTGATTTCTATTTGAATAAAAAAATCGAGCTGATGACGACTTAACTCGTCATTTTGAATCGCGCTCGCAACCGTACTGCCCAGTTGACAATTTAAAAAAAAATACGTAGATTGACGCGTTCGGACGACGAACCTTAGAACCCGAATCCTCCAAGTTCGTGTTTCGGCTAGTTTAGAATGCCAGAAAGAAAAACTTCCGATTCGAATTTCACGTCAAATCGTATTCACTCGAAAATACAATTTAAAAGCATCTAACTTTCGCGAGATTCACCCTCCCCCCCCCCCCCCTTGAGGAAGGTGTCCGACTTTTATTGGATTTTTTTTTCGCCAAACTTTCACGACTCGATCGTAAACTTTTAACACGCACCAACGTTTGAGCTTTGATCCGAATCTCCTCTCAATTCCTCGGGTTTGATGGCGCGGGTTCTTCTGCGCTGTAATCTCTCATCTGAGAGTGTACAACTTGGCGAACAGCACCATTGCGCCCTCGCAAAGTCTTGGCGAAAAATAAAACCGTCGAGTCTTACGGAATGTCGAATTAACTCGCAATTCCTTATCCTTGCCGAGCGGCAAGCACCCCGGGTATAACGAAAGTTACGTATTACGTTTGCATCGCGATATCTTTTGCGAGTAATTCCGAGGTATGATTTAAAAACTATTCTTTCTCGCAAACCGCGAACAGCTGACAAGATACGCGCGTTTATCTCATTACGTTCGCCACAGCGCCACGCCGAACGCGAACACGGACTCCTAACTCCATGTTTTTTTGAAACAATTACTGTGTACCAAACCGTTGTCCGAGGTAAGCTCGTGGAAAGCTTATCGCGTTGAAGTATTTGCGAAAAAAGGAATGCTGAACCTCGTCTTGCGTAAATTCCGCGTCTCGTCGGTATGCGGCTTTTTAAATTGTTCCGTGTGAATTTAACCCTTCGTTAATTGCCACGGAATATTTCAATACCCCTGAGAATATTATCGTGGTTTACGTCAGCGTGCAGAGTGGCTACAAAAACATGAAGTATAATCCGGAAAAATAGGTTTAATGAGATCTTATCGGGTAACTATCGATGGATAACAAAATTATGAAATTTAATACCCAAATTTAATGATGAGATTGAATACGCAAACAAACTGAATAAATTGATCAATAGGTATTATCTGAGAATCATCACTTTATAAATGTTGAGATATGGAGATGAAATGTCGACACGATTCGATAGCCGAAGTTTGATTCATCGCCATTCAGTGAATCAATTTTCATCCCTTAAGCCTTGCCGTGCCACCACTGTCACGCGTTGCCGCGAATGAAACGATACACGCTGTATGCAACGATAATTGTCTCACCACAACCCTCTCAACACTATAATCGACTATGGTCACTCGAACATCGTTTCGGAACCAGCCTTGTCGATTACGACGGATTAGGATTTGTACCTTTTTAGACATTATCGAATACCAGTGTACGAAGCATGCCTGGTCAACTGAGGAGAATCGCACTTGGAAAATCGAAAAATTAATGCAGGTGCGGAATATCTTGCATCGATGATAATTAATTTGTCGTCACGAGTAAGTAAAAATTAAATATCAACGCAAGATACTTTAGATCCTAAAACTAGCATCAAAACTACCTAGAATTTTATATCCTACAAAGCAGCCAATTTTCTCGGTATTATCGACGTAATGAAAAAACCTTGAAAAGTTCGTCAGCCTTCGTTCGTCCACTCGTTTACCTCGCCAACCTCAAATTCCTTTCGTTATTAATATTCTTAAGACGCTGACCTCTGATCGGCAGCGATTCGAGCATCATTCTCACTCTCCCCTTACCCCTCTCTATCTCTATCTCTCGGTCTCCTTTGTTATAAATACCATTCGAGTATATCCAACTTGAAGTGCCATAGGTATTCGCTATATCTGCAATCCGTCCCCGACGAGTCTTCGAATAGTATGACCCAGTTTCAAGACTGCCGCCCCGTATAACTGGCATCGAGGAAATCCTACAAAAGCGAAATACACTCGTCCAGCTGATACATTCCTCGCGTCAAAGATGCATGACGCCCCTGTGCGAAGTGTCACCAGTTGGCTTTTCGACTTTCCTTCCATTTCTCTCCGCGCTTCGGCTCTCCTCTTTCCCTCTTGTTTCCTCCCCGGCACCCATTCACTATTTTAACCGTCGCGTCGCCCCTTTCCTCGTAGGTGTGGGTTTCTTTTCACTCGACCGGAGTGCTTCTCCCTTGATCTTCGTTGACCCGTTTATCCTCGCCATTTCCATATCCGTATTATTTTTCTTGTATTCGATTTCTGTCCGCTCTCTTCCACTTACCGATAATTGTCCCTCTCGCCCCTCTCTCGCTATCTCCGATCACTCTTCTCTCTTTTCATTCTCTCCCATTTCTCCCCGGTCCATTATTCTCCCCCCCCCCCCTCGCGTCTTCGGTTTCTCTATTTTGTGGCGGCGCTCCGTTTCCCACCCTTTTCCCTTTGTCGTACTTGCCGTTTATAGCCGTACATACCGCGTGTACGCTGTCGCGTCCGTACGACGCGCGTCTGCCCCACTACGCGTGTACCTTTTGTACAGGTAACGTATAGCTGTCAGAAACGCAGGATGTGGAATACTCGTTCCGGTTTAACGCATACATTGTAACGGAGATACGTGCATATTTACGTCACCGGCATGGCCAGCTCCGAGGTAAATTAATTCCGTCCGTGGCGCGATGGGAGAATTTCGGCATATCGAAATAAAAATTCAATGGACCTGTTTTCTCGGCTGACCGTAAAATCGCTGAAACGATCGCTCGCCCGAATCGATGAAATTCCGATTAATCGCATCGAAAAGGATTTAAAGAGAATCAATTTGGATCACGACCCCTTTCTCGTATCAGTTAATACGATTATTCCAATTGAACGTACTTCTGACTTTTTGTGGTTTACGAAACGAAAGAAATGTATAGTTCCAAGGTAACTTTCTTTGCGTTTTTTCGTGGAATATTTTTTATCGTCAATGATCGTTAATTTTTATATTATTTTAATCAACGCATTCGCACCAAACATATTACTTTCTGCAAGTTATCGAAAATTTCCGCAGCTTCTTAGTTAACGAGACATTAATAAAAGTCTGAAACCAATCGGGGAGAAACGCGGTTGCGGGCGACGGTGATTATTGGCGCGCACTCAGTCTCGTCTAGGCTGCAACCAACAGCCGGCGCTACCATACACCGCGGTCTTCTCCGATTGGCTCTCGTTTCGGCGAGTAACTCGTTAATCAAAGCGTAACCAACATTTTCGATAACGAAAATCCTATTTGGAATTATCCCAATTATCGCGCGTTTTAACGGACAGCCATCGTTTTTGAGACACCCTGTATATCCGATAAACATACACCCTTGCGTTTCTAACGTCGCGTGCTACGCTTCGTCCTTTAGCGTCACTTACGGGAGATGAAGAGAGAAGTAAAAGGAGCAAACAGCGAGGAAAACGAATGAACGAGATTACGAGGAAACGGGATTGCAATCGTATCGTGCGGAATCGAATTAAACTGCGGCAGTCAGGAGTGGATAATAGATTTCTTGGAGGACAGGATCAAAAAACGATTACAATGAATCCGTGCGCGTACATTAAATTCGTCGTCGAACAAGAAATCGTAATGACGAAGTATAAGTTTTTCCAACATTTTACTACTTTCCTGGCAAGATCAAGAATTCGGCGCGAAAGAACACGAACGCGGAACCCTACTTTTCTTATGATCCGAAATTCAATATAAAAAAAATCTCGTAAAACTCAAATTTAATCGGTTTCCACGGGCGAATGCTGCGCCGTGACGTTCTTCTTACTTTCAGGAGAGAGGAACCTTTCTACGTGATATTCCCCATGGACATTGCGCGAGAGAAGAAAAAAGAATATTTGACAAAGTTATCGAGAAATTCTATCTTTTCCCGTGTTTTCCATTGGATATAAGGTTTTTTAGAATAATCATGCTGCGTACACATGGTTCGATATGTAATCTTACCACGCTCCTCTACATAAATACAAGGACATTTTCGAAACCGCGATTTCGGTACTTTCTTATTAAAAAAAAAAAAAAGTGCAAACGAATATTACGCGCGATTGAGCACCTCGAAAACTTTAAGAGTAATTCATTTGTTGAATGTCGTCGAGGTTCACTTTGGCTTAAGTTACATTGGAATTGGCTGAGTTTACGTTGGATTTACTTAACTTCCGAGAACCGTTGCGCACCACCATTGACCGACTATTCGAAAACTATGGTACGTTTTAGCAATTCAAATAACGGAAACTCGCGCGTTAAGTTCCGTCACCGACTTTGATCTCTTTCGCGCTTTCCTCGTGGCCACGATTTCGCAATAGTCGGTTCCATTCCGTCGAAATTATTTCCTCTTGTATCGGGTCTCGGCAGTTCGCTTTTCGACTGCAAAACAAACGACATTTCTGGTGGAATCGCTTTAGCAATTCTAATGTCGACGCCATTCTCGACGCTGAGGGAACCAAATATCACTGCAAGCTTGGTTCTTTATACGTGACAGGGTTTGAAGAAATTTGAAAAAGCGTGCAGGGTTTCAGTTTTAAATCGTACGGGACACAGCGGCTCTTGTTTCTATTCGGACACTTTGTATTTCGTATTTCTGTTTTGGGTAAATATATTGTTTCATTTCATTCGGTTGATTTCGGGCAATCCTTTGGAAGAATACCGTTCTAATGCAATTATGAATGAAACGGTATGTGCTTCCACGAGGGTTCGAGGCGTCGAGATAATTAAGTTGTCAAAATCGCGCGATAATTTGAAGTATTTGCTACCAATTAACGTTGCACTGGATGCGCGACGCTCAGCGAGAACTTGTTGTTTCTGGAAACGAGCGGTGGGAAATGCTGGGAAATCTAGCCACGCTGTTAGCACAAAGTACGGAAAACGCAAGAAATTTTTCAGAAAATGGATCTCTAACTGCACTGAAAATTACTGCTTAAACTATCCTATTTCCGTCGCCATCTGGCACGAGTGGAGCAAAAGAACGAAGCGAAATGGCGACGAAGAAAGACGTGAGAAAAGGGGGACGAATTTCTGAAAAACGATTAACCGCTCGGCAGAATTGCGTCTCCGCGTATCCGTCGCTTCCGTCGTCACGTAGCGCGGGAAGAACAAAAGCGAGTAAAATAAACGGAGTACCGAGCATTCGTTTTCTGCTTTGTTCCCGTAGCGAACGTGGACAGGTTTCGCTTGACTTCGTATGGTAGAAGAATTATTATCCCGTACAATCGATTTATTTCAACCACGGGTATAAAATCACAGAAGCGAAAACGAAAGACGGATCTCAATAATACCCGAGACGAACCGAACAATGGCGACGAATTACTGTAGCGTTATCGATTCCGTACGATAAAATAAACGTTCGCTAAAGAAGACTAATTACCATAGAACGGAGGTTGACGAAAATCAGACATTTCCGTTCGATTTAACGGCACGACCGAGCTTCGACGACGATCCAAATACTGTACGTTCTTATTCTAAATTGCGTAAAATACGCAATTCGAAAAATGTAGGTACGTCCGAGGAATAAAAATTGTTGGCAAAATCTTACGTGGTAAATCCAATAATCACGGAACGATCTGTATGCAGAATAACTATTATTCTCATACTATATAATTATAGTATAATAGCGGAATCCAGAGCATCGTTAAGCAAATGTTTCGATTACCAAGACAAATATCGCTGAAATAATAGCGACGTATCAACGTGAACGCGTAATCAGACCGAATGGAAATGAAGAAAGGGAAGAATCGACGGGAGAGAAGTTGATCGGGGACTCGTGCGGGAATTGAGAAACGGCCGACTTGAAATGAAATCACAAGAATATGTCTTCGACGACCTCCCTGATTCTCCTCGATAAAACGGACAAGCACAGTAGCAGAGAGACAGAGGGCGGGATAGGGAATCTTTAGTAATCTCGATCTCGAGTCTCAGATTCCACATACCTTTGATAGACCGGTTTCATTGAGTCTTGATTTACTCTGAAAGGAGCAGTAAAACGAATTCTGTTTTCAAGAGTCACTTCTACTTCCGTACTTTCATCACTCCTGCGCGTCAAAGAAGAAATTAAGTCTATAGACCTCTGCTTACTCCGTGCTCCACGGTGACCTTGTTTGCGATCCAACTTTAGAAGTATTTCGTCTCTTTCCAAGATAACAGAAATTCCAATGATCGAAAAATCAAAGATCTTCGAATTAACGCTTCGTTACGGTCTCTCTACTCGATCGAATTTTCACATGGTATCCATCAGGCGCTTTCGTTTACTAGCTCCATCTTTCTCGTCCGTTTGAGTTTCGGTAAAATAACGAGGGTTCAAATTGAAAAAGTGGTTTGTGTCAATTCTAAAATTCACTCGGCTTTAGCGTAGCTTTAACCGAATTTTGATTTCGGTCGTACCCATTGGCGCATTCGAGTATCCGAATGATCTGTCTCTTGTCATCCACTTTGTGGCTTTTTATTTGAGTAGAAGCGTGGGAATTAGTAATCAGAATTCAGTGGGTGGTGAACGTAATTTGTCCTCGTGGTCGTTAATTATTTAATTATCTCTTAATCTTGCAACGAAGTCCCATTGCACCGCAAATAGCTCAGCGGTTTCGTAATTTTGATTCCACGCAGATTGAATCAAGTGTCTTAAACGACCCAGCAATAAAGCCGCCAATTTTAATCTCGCTAAATTTCAGCGAAAGCCGGGGTATAATCATTCGCGGTATCGCAGACGTTAATAAAATATAAAAAAAACGAATGAACCGTGTCGTCGTGATAGGTTATGCTCGTAAATAAGTGACGAATCAATCTTCCGTCGTGATGTTATAATCTCGGGTATAATCGATGAACGATAAGAACCAACGTTTCTTCGTTAAACAATAATTCTTTTCAATCAAGATTTTTTTCTCAAAACATAAAGGTCCCGTTTAATTGTAATCGGGAGCTATTATATCGATAATATTACACGCTGCGCAAATCAGTGCATTCGGAAGCGTGTGCGACGCCCACGATTGCCAAGTGTTTGACGTCACGTCGTCTGACCGCAGCCGGGTCTTTTCTACTTGCCACTCGCTCGCTAATCGATCTATAATGCAACGCTCTTTCCGTACCCTCGACACTGATGGAAATCGATTGCACGCCGAGCGTTTCGTATCGATCGCGATAGTAATCGAGTATCTCACCATATTTCGAAGGGGATTATAAATCTTTGAGCGACGCGAAAAGCTGTAGCCTCGGCGGTAATACACCGGGAACGATAAAAATGACGCAATCCGTCGTTTTACGACCTATACCTTTTTTTTTATTATAAAAACAGGTTGTTAACGGTAAAACGGTACGAACCAATATAAAATTTACAGAAAACTCCGATCGATTTGCTAATTTTACAAAATTTACTTACAGGCTCCGACAGACGCATTATAGAATTTTCATCATATTTCAACGATATTCAGAGTTATTTACCAATCCTCACGTCGTACAACTCGTATTCAGCAATTGTTTATAGTGATTCCCAACTTTCACCGCATTGCGCATTGCAAACACCAGAACAATGAATTTTTACCGAAGTAACGGCGTTTATTCTACATATACGAGACAGTCCGATCAGTTCTACAAGTCAACCTTGATCGTTCCTCGTGGCACCGCCAGGTACATACGATAATTCCGGAATTTTTAAATGAGGCGTGTAACGTACAACATTCGTATCACTTAGAATATAATATACAAATTTTAACATAAAGCAACTACTACATAAAATTTCAATCCGTCGCAATATAAATGGAAAATTAATACATTGTTACGTGTACGACACAATGTCAAAGACGAAACGAGAAAGGTGCACGATCGCTCTGCGCACTGATTAAAGATTATAGCTGTTGTTGAAATCGAAGACATTATCAAAGGAACGTTTCAAAGGAAATGTACGAGTGACGGAGCGGAAGAGCATTGGAACTTCCTGGGTAGAAAACACCTCGAGACTCGTCTTTGACGTTCAAACTAAGTTTTCCGAGAAGAAATTTCGCGTTTAATAATAATGCTAATCACCGTCATTGGCTTCTTGCGTATTACTTTATCCGGGTACAAGGAAATGAAAGAGCCAGTCGTGCATTTCGAAGTAAAATCCTGTCTTTTCGTTCGTTTAACCGCGAGACGCGAAAGATGTGTACGTATATACGGAGGTTAAATCGGCTTATCGCGGCAGATTTAATTTGAGATAAGCAGGTATACATTAGAGCTTAAGTAGGAGAAAGAAATCGTAGAGCAATGGAGCAAGTAATTCGAAGAATGGAGAAATCATTTCAATGGTCGAACGCGAAAAGCGCCAAATACTGTATTCGAACTGATTAAGTATATTCGTATAATCTTTAACAAACAACCATCATTTATGAGACGCCCTATACACGTATAACCTGAAATGTACTATATTAAAAGAAAATTTTTGTTAAACTCTTTAACGACAAAAAACATTTTTGCCTAATTGACCTTTTTTATCGATCTTCTTTCAAACATGAAATTACATAAACGTTCGCTGTCTAATAATGATACGTCCTTTATTATTATTAATTGCAAATATTTGTAATTCGGCTCTAGCCCTTTAATTTACTTAAATCGTCAGGAGAAAGATCGTAACGGACGTATTTATTGACCCTTTCCTGTGCACAGGTTAATATACCGTGGAATAATAATGATGTTATTCCTAACGCAGATACCATTCCACGGCAGATAACATTCCAACGGGAAATTTCACGCTCTTGCGAAGCGTTAAACACAATTTAATTAATATCCTAAACTGAATAAAAACGAGATTACGATATACGTCAAACTTACTCGCGGTATACACGATCCCCTTTTAGTTCCAGAAATCTTGTATTACCCGCCATTGAATAAAAGCAAAAACAAGTAGAAACAGTCATCAATCACCATCCATATTCCGGAAAATCGAAACTTTACGCTCGTTCGCTCGCGAAGATCCTTCGTGCTCCTACGAGAATCTCGGCGGTAAGTTTTGGCGAGATCGTACCTTGGAATTCTCGCTCGAGTGTTTTGGTAATGCGATCGTTGAAAATATTTATAACGGGGGGTGGAGCGGCTTTAAACGAGCCATCGCGGCAAAGGATATCGTCGGACCGTTCACCGAAAAACAGGATTTCTTCGATGCGGAGAATCGCCGTGAGATAGAATTTTCTCTTTACGAAAAGGTAACGACGTTTTATGATCGAAACGATTTACCGACCACCCCTTTTGGCGATCCTCGTTTTAAGAACCCATAAAATTTCAAGTACTTTACGCGATCTGTGCGATTCGAAAAAATACGCTAAATCCACCTTCTCGAATAGGGTTCGAACGATATACGTAATACTATAAAACTTTGATTCTCCGAACATCTCGTTACTTGGACCGCGATTGTCTGGATACAAATAATTTTTATATCTTGAAGTCGGGAGTTGAAACGGTCGTGAATGTAAATCTTTCAAAGTGTTAATACATTCGGTTCTGACCGAAACAGTTATGTGAACCGAAAAAAAAAATATTATATCGCTCTCGGTTTTAGCTCTTGAAAAAGGTAATGGAATTTAATCGAAGTTCGATACAAAGAATCGCCGTTGAGAATTTAACATGATAATATCTCGAAAGTGTAATAATTCGAGGGGTTAGGAATCATACTTCCTCGGTGCGCAATAACTTTCCGACACGAGATAATGGATGGATAGATTATGTATATTATTTTACGATCACGGAACATAAAGTTGCCATAACTTACAGTTGGCAAATTGCAAAAGACAAATCTGTGGTGACGCGCGAATTATATTCGACGGACGTGTCGCTTCTTATGGCGCGTATTCGAATCGTAAACGCACGTTTCCACACAAACCGAAGTACGATAAGAAAAACTGATATAGGAAACTTTAAACGACTTTTTTCTTAACGACCACTGATTCATTTGTTCGCTAACGAGCTAAATAATTGCTCGTGTCGAGTAAACGCAAAGAAATTCTGTTCGAGAATTCGCGTAGAGACGCACTTTTCTCGCGAAAGTTTGCCTCCTGCCACGCGTACACGGAACGTTGAGGGGTTTTGTAATGGCCCTAGTTTTATTACCATCCCAAGCGATATTCTTAAGAGCCCTGGTTAATGTCTTCTTATGAGAGAACAACCCTAAGCTAAAAATCGCATCCCTTAACGTTTACCACCCGTGGATGTGTTTAATATGTTTTGCGAATAATGCGTTAGCGGCAATTCGTTCAATTACGATTAAGATTTTAAAAGAGATGTCTATTTCGCGTAGACAAAATTAAAACAGCCACGCCAAACGCGCGAGATTATCAAGAAGGATTTGAAACGAGTTATCTACGAGTATACGCACGTTTATTCGTTCCAATCGCTAATTAAAAATCTACGACGTACACTCTCACGGTAGTCGTATTTCATTATAGCTCATTTATAAATCCAGTCGTTTCGTTAAACGCATTATAGCAGTTTCCACAAACTGTGTGTAACCGTCGCGAGTAATCTAATTATCGATCGATGCCCATATCGGCAATCCAATCTTCCGAGATGTCTAAGCTCTCTCTTTCCCTTATTTTCGAGATAAGATCACGAGAAAGAGCGAAGTAATGAGAGCGATGGCGGGGAGGTTGAGGCGTTGGCGGTGCGAGAGGAACGAAGTAAGTAATAATCCTTTAGATTAAGGCCGGAGCTGGATAACCCAAGTTCAATTTCAGCCGCTAAAAGAGCCGTCCCAACAGCTGGGTCGGGGGTCGAGGGTTTCGCGAAAGTGGCTCGCGGAATGAAAGTTATGAAAAAGACGCCTTGCGCTAATTGCATCCGGGGATATTTAAAAATGTAACGCGTAGAGACGAAGGGGATGCAATTCGAGGGAAAGTAGAATCGAACGAGTAAAGTTTTCCATAATCGCGAGACGGCGTTAACGTTCGCGCAGATTTTTTTAATCAATGATGGAAATTAGCAGAATTCGATAGCCATTTGGTTCGATCCTGCAAAGTTGAGAATGTGTTTGATTTGATTAACGAAATTTTTTCAATTTAAGTATTGGTCCAGGATTATTTGCCTCAAGCTTCGTGTTTCTCGCATTGTCCGTGGTGATTTCCCCGATTGGAAGATATCGAAGAAAGCGAAAAGGAGTTCTCGACGTGATTTGTGTCATTGCGATGTAAAATCAGAGCTTGTTTTGCGGCGTTACGGTTTCGAGTGGTGAAAGAAAACGGGTTATCTTAGGTGATTGGTACACGGTGTATGCATAGGAACGTAACAATAATTCTCTCACGCTCGTGACACTTCTGTCGATAGATTTGAGTTATCCGGCGCGTTACTCATCGCTTTTCAATGGATAATGTAATATGTATTATGCATGCACGTACTACTCGTACCATATGTCCATAAAGTTCGTACGTTTACGTACACCGATATAGTGAGAGAACTTTTCATTCATGCTGGGAAACTGATATTAATTCTACTTTTATATTTCCAGATTATTTCTACCACGACATTAAAGATGCGTATTTAATTACTCGTCGAATTAAACGCAAAGGTTTTTTAAGGCATCATGAATCAAACGGTAATTTGGGTACGTGATTTTATCAAGAAGTCCGTGGGCAGGATGTACAACATTATTCCATAATTATAACGATTATATCCATTGAATAAAATGATTGGTTAATCAGTAGAATTACACGACTAACCCATTAGAAGATAATACAATATTACTTTGTAATTAGAACAATTATTCAATATTACAGGACCGAAATAACCGTTCCTTTCAAAGCAACGAGGATTATCCTTGTTAGCAAAATGATCAATGTCAGTGGATATTAATATCGAACGGACGGCACAGCGTTTAAAGTACTTCGGAATGAATATATGTATCTACGTAGTACCGATACAATTAATTAAATTGTTCGGTGAGCCAGTGATTGAACTCCACTCTCCTGTGCTAGAGTTAAAAGCATTTCCCTGTTTTACATGTTATGCGCCCGCTGAAAGTTGCCGTGCGGACTGAATTCGCGAATAAGTTACCAGTTTTATACACCAAGGAATATTCGATGATACACATCATATCGCGATACGATGAAACCGTATTGTTGGTCGTGGACCTTCTATAGCTTCATAAACTATTCGCGGACAGAACAGTGAAATCGCCATTCTCAGAAACTAAACCACCGATGAAAACATTTTATTCTGTATTTTTTTTTCTTATTCGTTTCACGAGTAATTACCCGCTACTAGCTGATACATTTCATTCGGCTGCGCCTCGTATAATTTTGTATCTCTGAAAGTAATACGAATGATATTCAATCGTCGAATTTCTCTGAATATCGGGGACGCTCGTTCTCGAGTAAAAATGAAACGCGATATAAACCCGGGGTATTCGATAAACAACGAATAGCTAAAGGGTACAACGTTGTTGTTTACTTTGCTTTTGTTTAAATAGCGAGTAGGTCGCGTATCGTCGCGTATACTGTAAATATGGCAGAAACTTGTGCTCTCGTTACAGCTTTGCAACGAAATCGCGCGGATCATCGCATTATCGATCGGCAGGCATTAATAATCATTTCGATCGACAAAAATACGACAATCGCACGCGAGTAACGCCCCTCGTGAGAAGGACACCAGCATTAACGTAACGCCCCGTCAATAAATTCATGCATGGGGTTTATTCTTACACCGAGCATTATTTTTAGACCGTCCATTCAGTGCCCGTTACTCCATTTAATGTGTGCACGCATTCATAGGAGCGATACGTATCAAATAACGCGTACGAAAAATTAACATTGGAATCTCGACGAATCGGTCTTTCGTAAAATGACGAAATTTCAATAACAGATCACAAATTTTGAGGAACGAAGCTTTTTTTATCTACGCAACGACGGACGTTTACATTTCAAAGTTTGAAAACGAACGTTTAGTCAGAATGGCGTCCACCATTTTCTCATTTTCCCATAAAAATGGTTAATCCGGAAAAGATACAAGGTCTGGTCTCGCATACTGGCATTGAGCCCGAGACAAGACCTTGTCTCTTGATTCTGGCACCACAGATAGCGACAATCTTTCTGCATAGGAATATGTATAAGACGAACAAGAAAGCAAACCGTTTGGCGGGTCATATCAATCTCAATTGAAAATATTGTGAGTATAATAATGGAAAAGCGTCCGCTACTGAAACTCCGGTATTTATACGTCGTGATTTAAACCCAATTAAGGTAGGGACACACATTACCGTACCATGCCCGATTCGTGTGTAGGTCGAGTATTGGTCGTCAGTCATTAAGAAAATTGCGCAATACTTTTTAAATGCAATAGTTCACGCATCACCGTATCAATTCGAGCGCAAAATGCACGATTTCTGATGCGGTCGGCTTACGGCCGACTTCAGATCGAGCACGGTCCGGTAATGTGTGTCCCTATCTTTATACTAACAGCAACGTTCGACTTAAAGCCAACCGGAAACCGGTACGCGAAGAAATGGGAGATGAAACCAATTTTCGCTCTTCGTATCGCACTCTTTTACCGTTCAATAATAATTCCGTGGAGGATGATAAGCTCTTGTGGACAATTGTTTTCGATAACATTCCACGGAGGAAGGCGAAGTTAATCGTCGACGATAAAAGAAGCTGAACCTCTCGTATCAAATTCCTTGATACGGGAAAATAAAGGATCTTTTATGTTTCTATTAAATTCCGTGAAATTGCATGTTTTATTATATGTACGTGCGGTGGCACGCACAAACGTTCGGATGCTTAAAATTGTATCATAACTTTTTATAGAACACATCGACCGGGATGAAATATTGTGCGAGAAGAGCTAGAACTTCTCGACGATTTGCGCGCTTAAAAGTATTTTGAAAAGTTGCGAATTTTCGAAGTTACGACCAACTTCGTATGGTGTGTAATTTTCAAGTTTGGTAGAGCGTACGGAAACAAAGAAATAAAGATAGAAAGCAACCTAAACTGCGAGCGAAACGTCCTACCTCGTAAATCTCGTTAATCTGTACGTATGCCGAAAATTGAATTCGATTTCGTTCAATCCCCGAGGAATTATCGATCATTGAAAGTGCACAAAACGCCCGAGATTCTTGTGAAATCGAAAATCCATCATTTTCTGCACTTTTAAAGATCGATAACCCCTCAGCGGATCAAGGAAATCAAGTTAAATTTTCAGCACACGCTTATGGATCGACGAGCTCTGCAAGCGGGACCTTTCATATTTTCGCTTCTGGGCGACATACAAAATTTTGCAAATAGTTTGCGAACTTGATCGTGATCACGAATATTCGCAATTTTCCAAAATTGGATCAAGCGCGTCGACTAGCAAAATATTTTAATCAAGCTCGCACATAATTTCCCCCTGCTCGGTCCACTGTGTGAAAAGTCAGGATAAAATTTTAACTATCCCAATATTTGTGCCAGCAACTGTATAACTCGAAACTTAAAATTCCTCTATTTTATATCTATCGAGATATTTCGATAATCCCCAATGACCCTCGGTTTTATTAACCGCCAATGTATAGACGTGTATTGCTCCGTTTTCGAAGCATCAAATTTTAATAAAGCCCCCCCGAGAACGGGCAAGCAGAATGAACAAACGTATTATGTCATCGATGGTTAATATTCGTGGAAAATGTAGGGGACAAAAATCACGACAAATTTTAAAAGAGTAATATTCGCGGAATGGACCAATAATGTTACTAGAATATTAAAAAAATTATGCCATTATGTCTTTGGCCATAAATGTAGAAGTCCAGTGTATCGTAACAGTGGTGTGGTTCAGGTGCGAGCGTATGCATGTGTGAATGTATGGATAATGCCTGATCTGGCCACCGTTGAAACGACGGAGATGAAACGAATTAGAATCGGCGCGCGATCGAGAGATCGGTTAGCAACAGTCGTTGAGAGTGGCCCTTGATGGAAAGAAGGTAAGACTGTGTAGTAAAAGTTGTATTTCGTAACCACATGTCGCGTATAGAGACTCGCAAGCCAACCTTTAAATAATAATTATATCCTGGAATAAATCCATTCCTGCATAAATGACTAGAAGAAAACCACGTTAAATAAGAATAAATTCCTGCAACGATATCGATGACAATATGGAATTTCCGAAACATGCTGTATAATTATTTTGCATTCGTCCGTTAGTCAATCGTTTTTGTAAAATAATAATGTCTTTTTCAATACATTCTTTCCAATAGCGTCCTGAATTTTGTTGTATTAATTTGGTTTCATAAATAATGCTACAATTCCGTCGCGTTCTGGTGTACCTGTACCTGTAGCAAGGCTCTAATAAAAATACATATCCAACGGTATCGATATCACGAAAAGATACACAACGGCCGTTAATCGTTCGGATTTATGGCCTTTCATATTTATTTGTTTATCCAACCACTAAGCTCAAGGGACATTTATTCGATAAAATAAGAGAATAAACGAGCGTAAGAGTGGAATCGATTTATTAGGATATACTCGTGGATTTATGCAAATATTTAGAGGAGTGTATGTATAATCCGTTTAACGAAGGGTGGTCTAGTTTGCGACACGTAGAAATAGGAGTTCTTCCTGAATTAAACAAAAAAAAACTACGGGGTGAATAAATTTCAAACCTTGGAGATACGTTTACCGACGTTTGAAGATAGCCTATAAATTTTTGTAAGTTTATATATAATAGTATATACAGTTCTGCTGACGTCACATTGCGTCCACTACGAGGTCGTAAAAAAAACGCATCACGTTGACACGACATCTCCACTCGTACAGCTTTGAAACAAAAATGGATCGAAACCGTTATTCGTTGTGTGGCTATTACGGAGAACTCCAGAGTATGAAAAGCCATTTAAAAAATCAGCAAATGGAAGATTAGTAAAGCAAAACGATTCTTGACTAAAAATGTATCCTTAGTTGTAAAAAAAAAAAGAAAAGTATTGTTTGAACAGTTTTGCCCAAGCTTTCATTATATTTTATCCAGTTCTTACCATACTTCATACGTTCATCTTGTAAAACAAAATGAGATAATATATTGTTATTATATTGTACAATAAATTAACGAAGCTGATATGTACATATAACCCTGTATTTTTTGAAATACATCGCGCGTAAGGGGAAATAAATTGTAAAAAAAATTCATGAGAAGTTCAAGGGAGAATAATTATATAGCGCGAACGGATTAATAGCTCGCAATAATTTTTGGCACGTCGCGTCGTCGAGAATTATTATTACGCCACGTTCGGCAGGCACGAACATAAACAAAAAAGATATTCAGGAATTGCGAAACGCGTGGCAATACGATTCGATGCACTCGAACGGATTAACGTTTAATGGTTTAACGCGACACTTTCCTTCTAATAAATTATTTTAACGCTTGCAGGAGCTGTAGCTTCTAAATAATTAACGAAATAATTTCATTGAGAACTACTTCACTGTCGTACTGAAAACTGCATTAAAAGTTCGCGAAATCACTTACGCGAGTAATGCCCTGCGAATGCTAATTAATGTACCTCCCAGGAACTTAATATCCGCACCCTCCAATATTTCGTGTAAGAGTGTTAATAAGATTTTGAGTTACCGCTAAACTTGCGATATAATCCGATTAACTTAAGATTGATTTTGCAATACAGCGCATAACTATATCGCGATAATTTCCACTCGCGATACAGGTGAACCGATTGTTTATCGATACATGATAATTTCTAAATTGCGTAATCCATGGAGATTTAGGGCTGGTGCACCATTGAATAACCGATTAAGGCTACGCGGAGATATAAATTGGTTTCTCGGTTAGAGAAACGAAATTAGACATTTAAAAGAGATCCTTCGGTGATAATTTATGTTTATATAAAAACTATATCTCATTTATGGTAAAATATTTTTCTTTCGAGGTGGTCATCAAATTCTGTATTATTCATAAACGAAGTGCGCGTACTTTGGATTATTAAAAAAAAAAAGAAAGAAAGATGACACGTTTACTTTAATTCGTTAAATCTGTAAAATGTGTAAAACATAAATAGCGTGACGTTCACAGGTACGGATGAATGAGAGTGGAATTAAAATATTCTTTAAAAGTAGTGACAAAAGAGAATATAAAAATTGGAATTCCAGATAACGGTATTCCGACTACCTTAAATTTAACACGTTTTCACGCCTACTTGTTTTTGTGCCCCCTTCTTGTTAGTCGAAATATTTGTTAAGCAAATTTCGTCGTCATTGGAATATGAAATATTCGATCGATATCATTTCGTGTTAAATTATTCCGTTGAGGTAAGATCATACGCGGTAGATAGGGGCACTTACAAGTTTGACAGTACAATTCATTACAGTTGATAGACGTTGAACTCTTTCCACGATCGCTAATTGCAAATGATAAAGTTCCTCGGTAAATTGCAGGCTACCGTTCTGTTTTCCATCGTTTATTCGCAATCAAGGGAGGATATTGCATTCTGACTTATCCCCCCTGAAACGTGGCTCGTCGAAGGTAGAACGTTTCACCACTTTTTCTCTTTTCCAGTTCCATGCCTAACATTACGAATGTAATCAACAGAAAAAAATGAACGCAAACCAGAGAAACGATACGAGTTCGCGTACCGCGTTGTTATTAAATTCTCAAAAGTACATTTATTCGCGCGATTCTACCATTTCGGATGGAGTTTCCTTTCGCGTTACGAATGCAAATTTGAAACATGGATTAATTCCGAGGGTCTGAATGGAGAACAATGGATAATCACCGAGTATTTCAATTCAAGGAAGACCGACAAAAGCAACACCTCGGTATTAATCTTACCAACGATAAGATCCTTCCAGATTTGCGTTGAATTAAAAAAATCTATTCGTCTTCGACGGTGTAAAAGGTAGAAAATTGAAAACTTTCTACAACTTCGAAAACTAGAGGATTAACAATTCTCTCTTATGCGAAATTCGCGTCGTCCGTAGCGACGAAGTTGGGAAAACGTAAATTCACCGTGATTCCTATTTAGTTGATAAGTTAGCAGAGTACCGCGAGTTAAATATGGCGACTGAAATTTTAGGAAAGCCCTGAATTTTCGCGTTTTTGTAAACTTCAACTCACTACACACAATATTTTATCCTGATTGGTGCTGATAGGTAAAAAGCTATGAGTTAAGGGGGTCTGGGGTATGATATATGTTATGAGTTAACAGTTAAATGGCGTTTTAACGTTAATAGGAAGTGCGTTGAAACGAACGACTTCGACGATCCGAACATTCCCACGCGGAAGCATTCGGGGCAACGAAAACAGTTATTTGAAGTGGTACAAAACACAAAAAGAAGGCAATCCCGCGGAACTGCTAACTTTAACCAAAACTGTACACCTCACAAATCTTGAAGATCAGTGAAACACATACGGGTCATTCCGCGTCAAGTGGGACACTTTTTACAGACATGTTCGAGAACTTTGATGAATTTTTGTGACCATGTAGTGTTCGCGGAGAAAAAAGTTTGGGTAAAAACAAATTTCGAATTTTTGAAAGCTTTTTGAGTTACAGCCTCTCAAACTTTCAGGTAAGATTATTTTTTTTAATTCATATCTCCTAAACTACTAACAATATCGCATTCCAGCAAATTCGGTTGCATTCGTAAAAGTTCAAGCTTCCAATAAAAAAATTCATAATTGTTGGATAATGTTTATAAACGTTAAAAAAGTTTGTTTAAAAAATATAAATTGCTGTATCTAAAAATGGCCATTCGCTATTTTTTTCATAATTTTTTTGCAACAACTCTGAAGCCTTTTCTAAAGAATGAAACAAGAATCACGGTGGCCTCTGTCTTAGTTTTTGAGATATCATTGTTTATTCACCAGCGCGCACCAATAACGCGCGCCACGCCGTTAGCAGCGCAATACTCGTACGTTCGGTCTCGGTAGTAGTTCGCGGCGCACAAAATTTATCATAAATCCTACAGTCCACGTCCAAATTGATTGCTGCTTTTTGTGCAATAGTACCAAAGCCTTGTCCAACGACTTGTGCAAAGATCAGAGTGGCCATTTTAATATTTTCTAAGTTATGGCTCTTAATTCACCGTCTCATTGCACCTCTTGCGCGGCAATTCGTATGGCAGTTCACTGGCAAAATAATTTAAAAAATTTACCATTAAACTCGCACTAAAAATATAGAACAGGCCAATCAATAAATACATGTTTATTAGGGAACTGTTCTGAGTTTTCCGACTTTAATAATTACAATAAACTTATGTAAATGCGTTGCAAGTTGTTTCTATGCTATCACATTCCAGAAAAGAAACCAGATTTTCAAAATACGTAGACGTCTTTAGAAGAGGTACAAATATTTTAGATGGTCAAGAGTGGACAATGGTCAATGAACAGCTCACGTCCGAAATAATGGATTGAACTACCGAAATCGCAAAGATTTCGAAATTTCGCAAAGAAACACACTGTCAAAAATATTTGAAAACGACAGTTCAAAAATTTTCGGTTGATCTTCGATTTCTCTATAGGGAGCGTCGAGACGCCAAGGAGTTCAGTCTGGCTGCAGCCTTCGGTGGGTTCGGATCTCCAGCTCCAGGTCTGGATCTTCGCTGAGGACGGGTGACCACTGGTAAGTGACCACTTCACCACTGCTCGCGGTTTTGGTCGCGGCCGCGGTCTTGACCACGATCTTGGTCGCGGTCTTGACCACGGTCTTGGTCGCGGCCGCGATCATGGTCGCGGTTGTGGTCGCGGTCGCGGTCGCAGCCGCGGTCTTGGTCGCGGTCGCAGCCGCGGTCTTGGTCGCCATCGCGGCCGCGATCATGGTCCCGGTTGTAGTCGCGGTCGCGATCTTGGTCGCGGTTGTGGTCGCGGTTGTGGTCGCGGTCGCGGCCGCGGTGTTGGTCGCGGTTTTGGTCGCGGTCATGGTCGCGATTTTTTTCTAATGGTTGATGCTTCCTAGTTATTATTTATGAAAACTTTCTGTATAAGGAGCGTCAAGCAGTTCAGTCTGGCTGCAGCATTCGGTGAGGTTGGATCTCCAGTTCAGCTCCAGTAGCAGTTCCGGATGTGGGTCTTCGTCGAGGGTGAGTAACCCCTTGACCACTGGTCGCGTTCGCGGTCCATGTTATTATGATATTATTTATTTTTAATTTTAATATCGATTGAATTTTCAAATTTCGTTTGCGTTTTTGTTTGATCCCAACGTTGGCCGTGGGATTCGAACATCCCTCCATTTTTTTTCGTTTGGGATTGTCATTTGGTCATCATTTCGACACTTGATTCGGCGTGGTACAGCAGTACCTCTGAATTTCCAATGATACGTTTAAGTTGTTTATTTCCAATTTTAACTGTTTTACTGTCTAATGTTAATTTCAATGTAATGTCTAGCCTTTAAGGTTTAGATTTTCAAACAGAAGAGAAGAAAGAGAAGAGAGAAGAGAGAAGAACGAAGAACGAAGAACGAAGAAAGAAGAAAAAAGAAAATAAAAATAAGTTGATTTATGTTATCAATAAGAGAACATCTATGTATGATCATTTGTCGCGTGTGTTAGAATGTCTTGGCAATAAACAGATGATTTCAATAAGTATTACTAAGAAATCATTGTACAAGGGAGATCGAGATACGCCTGGTGCGTCAATCTCCCTTCGGGTCTCGCTCGCAGCAACCTCCACGTGGTGAGACCTGGGTCGATAATATTTTTGTGTACTGTACTTAAATATTATCGGGCGAATAGCTGCGAATGTATTCTTATTTCTTATTTCTTCCGAATTTCCGAGTGTGTGAGTGTTTTAAGTAGTAATTTATAACACTTAACAATAAACAGACGATTCCGATACTTTCAATTTAATTTCTTTGCAACAATCTTCTATCGTCGCTTTGTGTTTTTCGTCTTCTCTCGTCAGATCGTTATTACTTGCACGTGGCTTTCCGACTTTAAACTCTCCCCAATTATAATGCTTTCCGACTTTAAATTCTCCCCAATTATTTTCGCGTCGCGTCCCATCGTCTGTTTGTAGCTTAAGTATTACTTGTAAGGCTTATCGTTTAAGCGTTGATAGTTTTAGTTGAGTTATTAATAAGAAAACTTTGTAAAAGCGAGTGCGGTATGCGTCTGTATGTATAATAATTACTAGCGAATATTTGTAAGGATTTGTAATTTGGCTTGTGTATTTGAATGGCTTGGCAATGAACAGACGATCCCGATATTTGCAATTTCATTTCTTTGCAACAATCTTCTATCGTCGCCTTGTGTTTTTCATCTCCCTCTCGTCCGATCGTTATTACTTGCACGTGGCAGTTGGGTTCGAGAGGAGTGCGTGAGCAGTAGCGCGTACTTGTCTCAGATACCCAATTTGAGTCTGCCTCGGTTAGAAGTCCTGGAGGGAAAGTCTAATCTCGCACAGTTAGGCCGGTGCTTGTAGAGGCTCTGAGCCTTGGTCATCCAAGTCCTCCACTTAGCTCGTCGCGGGAGGAAGCTCCCCTCTGCTCTTCTGGTCGGGGCATGCCGATGTTACGGGCAAGTAATGCTTTCCGACTTTAAATTCTCCCCAATTATTTTCGCGCCGCGTCCCATCGTCCGTTTGTCGCTTATGCATTACTTGTAAGGCTTACTATATGTATGTATCTAGTATAGGTTTGCAACGCTTAACGATAAGCTGATAACTTTTATTCTCTCAATTTTACCTTCCCCCTTGAATTCTATCGCGAGCAACTTAATTTATCCGTCAATTTAAGATCAATAACTTTTATGCACAACTTTTTTTTCGCTAGCTTATCGTTTAAGCGTTGATAGTTTTGGGTTGAGTTATTAATAAGAAAACATTGTAAAAGGGAGATCGAGGTACGCCTGGTGCGTCAATCTCCCTTCGGGTCTCGCTCGCAGCAACCTCCACGTGGTGAGACCTGGGTTGATAATATTTTTGTGTACTGTACTTAAATATTATCGGGCGAATAGCATCGAATGTATTCTTATTTCTTATTTCTACCGAATTTCCGAGTGTGTGAGTGTTTTAAGTAGTATTTTATAACACTTAGCAATAAACAGACGATTCCGATTCTTTCAATTTAATTTCTTTGCGACAATCTTCTATCGTCGCTTTGTGTTTTTCGTCTCCTTTCGTCCGATCGTTATTACTTGCACGTGACTTTCCGACTTTAAACTCTCCCCAATTATAATGCTTTCCGACTTTAAATTCTCCCCAATTATTTTCGCGACGCGTCCCATCGTCTGTTTGTCGCTTATGTATTACTTGTAAGGCTTATCGTTTAAGCGTTGATAGTTTTGGGTTGAGTTATTAATAAGAAAACTTTGTAAAAGCGAGTGCGGTATGCGTCTGTATGTATAATAATTACTAGCGAATATTTTTAAGGATTTATAATTTGGCGTGTGTATTTGAATAGCTTGGCAATGAACAGACGATCTCGATATTTTCAATTTTATTTCTTTGCAACAATCTTCTATCGTCGCTTTGTGTTTTTCATCTCCCTCTCGTCCGATCGTTATTACTTGCACGTGGCAGTTGGATTCGAGAGGAGTGCGTGAGCAGTAGCGCGTACTTGTCTCAGATACCCAATTTGAGTCTGCCTCGGTTAGAAGTCCTGGAGGGAAAGTCTAATCTCGCACAGTTAGGCCGGTGCTTGTAGAGGCTCTGAGCCTTGGTCATCCAAGTCCTCCACTTAGCTCGTCGCGGGAGGAAGCTCCCCTCTGCTCTTCTGGTCGGGGCATGCCGATGTTGCGGGCAAGTAATGCTTTCTGACTTTAAATTCTCCCCAATTATTTTCGCGCCGCGTCCCATCGTCCGTTTGTCGCTTATGCATTACTTGTAAGGCTTACTATATGTATGTATCTAGTATAGGTTTGCAACGCTTAACGATAAGCTGATAACTTTTATTCTCTCAATTTTACCTTCCCCCTTGAATTCTATCGCGAGCAACTTAATTTATCCGTCAATTTAAGATCAATAACTTTTATGCACAACTTTTTTTTCGCTAGCTTATCGTTTAAGCGTTGATAGTTTTGGGTTGAGTTATTAATAAGAAAACATTGTAAAAGGGAGATCGAGGTACGCCTGGTGCGTCAATCTCCCTTCGGGTCTCGCTCGCAGCAACCTCCACGTGGTGAGACCTGGGTTGATAATATTTTTGTGTACTGTACTTAAATATTATCGGGCGAATAGCATCGAATGTATTCTTATTTCTTATTTCTACCGAATTTCCGAGTGTGTGAGTGTTTTAAGTAGTATTTTATAACACTTAGCAATAAACAGACGATTCCGATTCTTTCAATTTAATTTCTTTGCGACAATCTTCTATCGTCGCTTTGTGTTTTTCGTCTCCTTTCGTCCGATCGTTATTACTTGCACGTGACTTTCCGACTTTAAACTCTCCCCAATTATAATGCTTTCCGACTTTAAATTCTCCCCAATTATTTTCGCGACGCGTCCCATCGTCTGTTTGTCGCTTATGTATTACTTGTAAGGCTTATCGTTTAAGCGTTGATAGTTTTGGGTTGAGTTATTAATAAGAAAACTTTGTAAAAGCGAGTGCGGTATGCGTCTGTATGTATAATAATTACTAGCGAATATTTTTAAGGATTTATAATTTGGCGTGTGTATTTGAATAGCTTGGCAATGAACAGACGATCTCGATATTTTCAATTTTATTTCTTTGCAACAATCTTCTATCGTCGCTTTGTGTTTTTCATCTCCCTCTCGTCCGATCGTTATTACTTGCACGTGGCAGTTGGATTCGAGAGGAGTGCGTGAGCAGTAGCGCGTACTTGTCTCAGATACCCAATTTGAGTCTGCCTCGGTTAGAAGTCCTGGAGGGAAAGTCTAATCTCGCACAGTTAGGCCGGTGCTTGTAGAGGCTCTGAGCCTTGGTCATCCAAGTCCTCCACTTAGCTCGTCGCGGGAGGAAGCTCCCCTCTGCTCTTCTGGTCGGGGCATGCCGATGTTGCGGGCAAGTAATGCTTTCTGACTTTAAATTCTCCCCAATTATTTTCGCGCCGCGTCCCATCGTCCGTTTGTCGCTTATGCATTACTTGTAAGGCTTACTATATGTATGTATCTAGTATAGGTTTGCAACGCTTAACGATAAGCTGATAACTTTTATTCTCTCAATTTTACCTTCCCCCTTGAATTCTATCGCGAGCAACTTAATTTATCCGTCAATTTAAGATCAATAACTTTTATGCACAACTTTTTTTTCGTTAGCTTATCGTTTAAGCGTTGATAGTTTTGGGTTGAGTTATTAATAAGAAAACTTTGTAAAAGCGCGTGCGGTATGCGTCTGTATGTATAATAATTACTAGCGAATATTTGTAAGGATTTGTAATTTGGCTTGTGTATTTGAATGGCTTGGCAATGAACAGACGATCCCGATATTTGCAATTTTATTTCTTTGCAACAATCTTCTATCGTCGCCTTGTGTTTTTCATCTCCCTCTCGTCCGATCGTTATTACTTGCACGTGGCAGTTGGGTTCGAGAGGAGTGCGTGAGCAGTAGCGCGTACTTGTCTCAGATACCCAATTTGAGTCTGCCTCGGTTAGAAGTCCTGGAGGGAAAGTCTAATCTCGCACAGTTAGGCCGGTGCTTGTAGAGGCTCTGAGCCTTGGTCATCCAAGTCCTCCACTTAGCTCGTCGCGGGAGGAAGCTCCCCTCTGCTCTTCTGGTCGGGGCATGCCGATGTTGCGGGCAAGTAATGCTTTCCGACTTTAAATTCTCCCCATTTATTTTCGCGTCGCGTCCCATCGTCCGTTTGTCGCTTAAGCATTACTTACTAAGTATAAGTTATTAATAAGAAATCATTGTACAAGGGAGATCGAGGTACGCCTGGTGCGTCAATCTCCCTTCGGGTCTCGATAGCAGCAACCTCCACGTGGTGAGACCTGGGTCGATAATATTTTCGTTTACTATACATAAATATTATCGGGCGAATAGCTGCGAATGTATTCTTATTTCTTGTTTCTTCGGAACTTTACATAAGTTTCTGTTTTAAATTCTTTTTATACGGAGCGTGTGAGTGTTTTAAGTTTACGAACGTTTAGTACATTACGAGGTTGCGAGCGAGTGTCATTGTATTCTTTTAAATTCACTCATTTATACTAAGAAATGTAAGTTTGCTCTTGTATCTTACGATTCAAACCACTCCTTTGTAAAAATCTCACATTTATCTCTTAGCAACGGGCGAGGGTTCTATCTATCTATAATGTTTTGATAAATTATTCATATACCATGTTCTTCCATTGCAAAATCAATTAAGTTCTAGAGAACGTTTGAGAAAAAGTGAGATTTTACATCAAAAGTGCATAATATTAAATAAGGTAGCACAAAATCAGAATAGTTATATATATCACGAAATGTAAATGATTCCCATGTTTCATTATTTGCCGTGTCGCGCGAGAAATCGCGTTATACGAAAACCGTCATCGCGTTACACGAAAGCCAACTGTACGTAATTTTAATTCCAGCTCGCTTTATCATCCACGCGTGGTAGATTGGAAGAAACGCGACGATCGAAAAAATGACCGTCGCAGAAGTATCCCCGACACTGATTACGAACGACCCGTGTACAGCAGGGCTGCGTCTGAGGGGCGCGCTGGCGAATAAAAAATCATATCTCCAAAAGTTTTAAAACGTCCATCGAGTTTCTTGCGTCATTGTTTAGAGAAGACTTCGCACTTGTTGTAAAAAATAACGAAAAAATTTGCTGCTCTGTTTTCGCAGATACATCAATTTCTTTTTTTCAAAATAACTTTTTTAATGTTTATAAACCTGATCTAACAATCATGTATTTTTTATTGAAAGCTTGGTGTTTTATGAATGTAGCCAAACTTGTCGGAATGCGATATTGTTAATAGTTCGGAAGATATGAATTTTTTAAAATAACCTTACCCAAAAGTTTGAGAGGCTGTAACTCAAAAAGTTTTCAAAAACTCAACGTGTTTTTTTACCAAAATGTTTTTCTTCGCGAGCACTACATGGTCAGAAAAATTCATCAAAATTCTCGACCATGTGTGTAAAAAGTAGTGCTTTTGACGCGGAATGACCCGTATGGGTTAAACATGTATTTATTGATTGGCCTGTTCTATATTTTTAGTGCGAGTTTAATGATAAATTTTTTTAATTATTTTGCCAGTGAACTGCCATACGAATTGCCGCGCAAGAGGTGCAATGAGGCGGTGAATTAAGAGCCATAACTTAGAAAATATTAAAATGGCCACTCTGATCTTTGCACCAGTCGTTGGACAAGGCTTTGGTACTATTGCACAAAAAGCAGCAATCAATTTGGACGTGGACTGTAGGATTTATGATAAATTTTGTGCGCCGCGAACTACTACCGAGACCGAACGTACGAGTATTGCGCTGCTAACAGTCGGCGTGGCGCGCGTTATTGGTGCGCGCTGGTGAATAAACAATGATATCTCAAAAACTAAGACAGAGGCCACCGTGATTCTTGTTTCATTCTTTAGAAGAGGCTTCAGAGTTGTTGTAAAAAAATAATGAAAAAAATAGCGAATGGCCATTTTTTTTTACACCAATTTATATGTTTTAAACAAACTTTTTCAATGTTTATAAACGTTATCCAACAATTATGAATTTTTTTATTGAAAGCTTGAACTTTTACGAATGCAACCGAATTTGCCGGAATGCGATATTGTTAGTAGCTTAGGAGATATGAGTTTTAAAAAATAATCTTACCTGAAAGTTTGAGAGGCTGTAACTCAAAAAGTTTTCAAAAATTCGAAGTTTTTTTTTACCCAAACTTTTTTCTCCGCGAACACTACATGGTCACAAAAATTCATCAAAGTTCTCGAACATGTCTGTAAAAAGTGTCCCACTTGACGCGGAATGACCCATACACGTAATAATGTGCAATAAATAATCATTCGCCGGATGAAACGACGTGATGTCAGTCGCTCGATTAACCCAGACACTCAATTATTTGATTATCCTGTAACTAATTGAAGCGGATAATCGACATCATACTGTGTTTTTAAGGAAACATAAGAAATCCCCGCCACAATTATCCGAATATTTTATAATGCAAATAATAAGATTAAATAATCAAAGGTTATTACGATCCTCGATAAACTGCACTGACCGATTCCCGAAATTATCAGAAAAATCGCGGTTCTACCGCAATTAATCTATCGTCAGTCGAAAAACTAATACGCTCGCGGTAACGAGGACTCGTTTATGAAATTGACGAGAAGGCGGACAATCTACGCCCGATGAATTCTCATTTTCATTCGAGGGTTCATGAATCACCGTGAGGAATGGACGGCGGTGTGTCTGCACCTGAAATCTGCGCCCGCGGGCAAGGTTCGACGATTAATGGTAGCTTGTCACCCACGAGATTGCGTAACAAGTTCATTATGGATCGCGCCCCGGGTCGAAAAGGAAATACGTTACGATGTTCCTTGTTTCTTCGACCCGCAAACATGAACGAGATCGATCGCTAAATGTCACTGACTAACGCGACGCTATCGGTGTCTCGTGGGTGACGATTTATCTCGGAATTGTTTTTTACCGCACGGGAGGAAAATCAATTTTGTCAGTACCCGATTTCTCGTTTTTCGGGAAAGATAAAATTTTATTCGCAACAAATGCATTTAAAATATCGATTTATTATAGTTTTCATTTTAAAAGGAAATTTCATTGTTATCTTCAAAGACGCACGCTGGAATGGCAGGCAAATATCTGTATTGGGTACATTAAATGTTTAAAGAACCCGGAAAGAAAGCGGGCATAATGGAAAAACAAGTTTGAACTAACATGATGTTATCCGGTTGATAATATTTAGACCCTAAATACTCATGCAAAGTGCATGCTTTCCGTATGGATTTTCAAATAATTACAGAATTATTCGCACCAGATTTTCAAAATACATAGACGTCTTGAGAAGAGGTACAAATATTTTAGATGGTCAAGAGTGGACAATGAATAGCTCACGTTCCAAATAAATTGAACTACCGAATTCGCGATCATAGGATACGGTGTCAAAAATATTTGAAAATGACAGTTCGAAGACCTTTGGTCTTTACCTTTGGTTTCTATAGAAGGAGCGTCGCAGAGCTCGAGGATTCAGTCTGGCTGCGGCACTCGGTGGGATCGGAGCTCCAGGTCCAGTTCTAGTTCCAGCTCCGGATCTTCGTCCAGGATCGGTGACCACTGGTAAGTGACCGCTAGACCACTGGTCAGTGATCGCTTGACCACTGACCACGTATCTGACCAGTGGTCAAGCAGTCCAAAAATTCGCGACCGCTTGACCACTGACCACGAATGTGACCAGTGGTCAAGCAGTCACTAATTTTTGTTTCTAACGGTCCCTGTACCAGTGTTCACTCGTCTACTCTCCTATTCCTCTTTTTTTTCACATCGCAACGTTGGCCGTGGAATTCGAACATCCCTCTCCGTTTTTCTCATTTGGTTTCGTCGTATTTATTTCCACTTTAACTGTGTTTCTGTTTAATATTATTTTCAGTGTATGTCTAGGCATTAATCGTTTAGATTTTTCAGATAGAAGACGGAAGTAAGAAGAAAGCATCGTTGATAAGTTGAGTTAAGTTACTATTAAGAAAACATTGTAAAAGGGAGTTTGGCGTGCGTCTGCATGTGTGATAATTACTCGTAAGGATTTGTAACTTGTGTGTATTTGAATAACATGGCGATAAGCAGACGATCTCGATACTTTTAATTTCACTTCTTTAGCTCGCGTGGGACGCTGACCGCCTCTGCTCTTCTGGTCGGGACATGCCAAAGTTGCGGGCAAGTAATGCTTTTGGACTTTAAATTCTCCCCAACTGTTTTCGCATCGCGTCGCGTTTTATCGGCTGCTTGTCGCTTGGTTAAGTTATTAATAAGAAACCATTGTAAAAGGGAGATCGAGGTGCGCCTGGTGCGTCTATCTCCCTTCGGGTCTCGAGTAGCAGCAACCTCCACGTGGTGAGACCTGGGCCGATAATATTTTCGTTTACTACACCTAAACACTATCAGGCGAATAGCTGCAAATGTACTTTACTTGGTTCGTCGGCACTTGATATAAGTTTCTAATTTAAATTATATTTATGCGCAGCCTCGAATGTTTTGTCTCTTACGAGGTAGCGGCTGAGTGTCATTGCATTCTTTTAAATTTACTCTTTTATATTAATAAATTTAAGTGTGTTCTTGTATCTCACGATATAAACTACTCCCTTATAAAAATCCCGCATTTGTTTCGTAGTCATGGGCGAGGATTTTATTTATAATACTTTGAAAAATTATTCGATAAGAATAATTATGTGCATAATTCCTTTGATACCATGCTCTTCTGTTGCAAAGTCAATTTATTGCGAATTTATTGCGAAACGTGTTTCCGGTTAGATCTCACTTCTTTACTTATCTCCTATATTAAGGTGAATTTACGTAAACATCCGCGATGTAAAACTACTTGTCGTCGAAGTTCACGATACCAAAGGTGTGGTGAATTATTGCAAAAAGGACACTTAATGTATACAGTAAGGTTTTATTCGGTAGAGATACGAAAGTGAGACCAAAGAGACGCGTTGGTATCTTGTTTCGACGATTAATTCCCAGATCCACTTACTTCCCAGTTTCCAAAGCTAGGGATTAGTCTTGGTGTAAACCCTGTAAGAGGATCAAATCCGAAGAGTAAGACTACAAGGCTGAAGAAAGGGTTTCCACGAAAGTCACGAGTACGTTCCCGAGCTTAAGACAAGCTGACACGACCTACACTGAAATCGCATTTTCTCTCACTCTCGCGATGCAGCGACTGCATTTTGTACGTATGTAGCTTAAAATGCTGATAAATCCTGGAAGCTCAAAAAATAGAATTAATGAGAAGATACGCGTGTCAATCCGCACGTTTGCGCATATGAGAGTAATAGTACCAACGTAACGAAACATTCGTACCAATTAATATGAGAAAGAGTATCAATGTCAGTTAAATTTTAATCATCCCCGTGAAAATTCTGCAGATGGAACATTTTAATGTAATACTTGGACACTGGACAGTCCTGGTTTTCTAAATTTCATTTTACCTTTGTCTCACTACCAATTCTATCGCAAAATTAACATCCTTATTTGAAAATTATTTTATTTTTAGTCATTTTAACGGCACGTTAACAAAATTGGTTCTCCCTGACTCATTACCCAACAGATTTTTATCCGATTCCAATAGATCCAACGACCTTCAAGGATCGGTCATTTCACTCCAAATTGTGGAAAAGTAAGATATTTGAATGAGGTACGTCGCATGACAATTTGCATATGTAGAAATGAAAACAAAAAAGACGTGTTAGGAAGTAAAGCGTGGTATCTAGAGTTCGCGCTCGAATCCTTGCGATCCACGATCGACTATATCGCTCGACCAATAAAGGTCGCCGACAATGTCCCTTTTTACTCCGAGCAATTAGATTTGCGAAGATATCTCATTTCTCCGTCGATCAAGAGCGATTTCACTCGTAGGAGGATTCAGTGGAATTCCAAAAAGGACGCCAACGACGCAACGCCGCGAGATGAAGAAATTTCATTATCTTCGCCCGAGCGCGCTTTTATCCTTTCTTTTTACGCTATTTCCTTGATTTTCACTTCGAGCACGAGAAAGATAGAGTAATTGCGAGCCAAATGTAAAGGTTATCGGACGCGAGGAATATTCGTGCGGGAAATTTCATCGGTACGAAACACCGATAGCTCCGGATGCGCGCGAACGAGGATTTATTGACAGCAATTATAAATCACGGCCAGAGCTTTTTTCTCGCCGACACGGAAACCACCAAAAATTTGATGACAGTTCCGTGGCCCACGCGGGGTTGATAAAGCTTAAAATCTGACAGAAGTTCGTGCAGCGCTGTAATTAAAAAGTCAGTTCCAAGGTTTTTTCGCGGATATACGTTCATAGCAAATTGTCGTATGGTTGAGAAGTAGAATTAGAATAATTTTAAGTACATTTATTGGAATGGAAGTAGAGTTTATTTGGTTTTTAATGCTATAATTACAAATATAACTTCCGATTAATTAAGCGGTAGTTATTATTTGTATAGGGACAGCCCGATAGTGAGCAACACGAAATGCAAGGCCGACGTAAATGTCTTAACCAAATTGTACTCGTACGTGCATGGTGACGATAAAAAAAGATCTGAGTAATTTATAAGCGTATGGAATAATATCACCGGTAAGTGGTTCACGTGCCAACGAAATTTTCGTACGTGCCACCTCTGGTTTGCCATGTTTGATCTATGGGGTTCCATTTTTATTTTTCAACATTGGTTTGGATTACAGTTTCCACCTTTAACAAAGTTAGTATTTGTCTAGTCCAACCGATAGAAGGCGATCAATTATTCCTTAGCGTATCGTAAATACAAAAATTACACTGTGTCCGAATGTGCGTGCTATGAACGATGATGATTTCAAACGTTGGATTTTCCTTGTAGGAAAAAGTAAATGTTAATAGAGGTTCGGAGAATTGCGAACGGTACATTTGATATTAAACGTATTTACATTGCAATAATTGATATTAGTTTGAGCGATTGGAAATGGACGCGACCAAATTGGTCAATATTTTACCGTACCGTGACCAAACTTCTAAATACGGTAACGTAATTAATATTAAAGCAGAACCATGTACCCTTAATAAATACTATATTTCGATCGGTATTGCTGCGCAAATATCATATTTGAGTTTGCAAAACACGCTCGTATGTACAATACATACCGTATCGCTCAGCAGTCAAATAATTGTTGGAAATACATTTCAAAATGCAACTCGCGTCCGCAAACTTTTCGCCTGGAATGTCAGCAGTTCGTGAATTGCTATAGCTATGAATTAAATGGCGTGAGCACTGTGAAATTTAAACAACAAAAGTTGGTTGTATCAAACCCGAAGTAACGCGTGTGAGTCATAACCACCTGTCCGAACTTTTGCTTCGTGCCTCCCGAAATTCGACCGAGTACCGACATTATTATTCGTCCGTCTGTAAGCGGGACGCAAATTATCGCAAAGTTCGCTCGAGTATGATGCAATTTACGCAAATCGCGCGTATGTTGGATTTTTGCCGTGTCCTCCTCGTTGTTCTACAATATGTTTACGTTCACGCAACAGCGTGTGGCTACGGGACGCGAAACAGTTTGCTCGTTAGAACGCAAAGACCCTTTGTGTGTTACGCGTCAACGTGTGTTACGCGTAATGAGCACTCGATCAACATCACGGACCCCCCGAGCCATTGTTTGCAGGTACAAGCCTTTGATTAAGGTCGAAACATTACACGCGTCTTAGGATAATGTATATCGGTACTTTGAGTACTGAAACAATCGTTCTAAACTGCGGAAGAACAGGAAATATGTCGATCAAGTTCAGAAAAATTTATATTCCAAGCGGTTTTTTTTGAGTTCGCATGTATGTCATACTGTCTTGAAACGAAAAGACAATAAAAATATTTAAAAAAAAGGAATTAACAGTATTTTTGTTATTGTTATTTGTTAACTTCAAGTCAAAATGAACAAATCTGAAACTTACATTAACGGATGAACATTTATTTCTAAAATTTATTTTTTGTTTCTACAATTTGAATAACGGTACTTTAATGATTTATGTTTGAAAAATTGTAGGTAAGATAAATTTTCAAACTACTTAATCTTTTATGTTACGATGTACGCAAAAATGTATTTAACAGAAATAAATGTTGGCTTTAATGCACTCGGTAGTTACTTTGCCTTCTCCCTTTCCCTTTTTCCTCGTTTTTATCCTCCGCTACCGCCAGCTAGACCCATCCCTTCTCATCTTCTACATTAAGGAACGTCACGAATTCAAGGTGTGTTTTCCGTGTATACGACTGATTATGAAAGTAGTCGAATTCCATACTTGACCATCAATAATAACACAAGTGATAACTAGTCTTTTCCACCCGTATTTGCACTTCCTTACAACTTTATAAATCGCTGCTCCCTAATATAATACAATATGTATAATATAAAGCAACAAATAAAATAATGCTTGCGACTACAAATTAAATGTCGTCAACGCAAGATATTATTAACACACATCAGTCGTTTTCGTTAAAAGCACTGTTAGCGTTTCTCAACTGTCAAGAAAACTGTTTGTTAAAATCTTTCGTATCCATGCTTCACTTAATCTAAATTAGAAGTCCATTTGCAACAAACCTCCCCATCACAGGTACCCATCACCACCCGTGCTTTATCCTGACTTCGTCAATGCGAATTCTCGTCTCGTACGCGAAAATCAATGCGCCCGTTTTTTCGGCATTTCTGATTTATCGCACGGTAAATAAAACTTTAAAGATTAATTTGACAAATTGCTCGAACCGCAATATCTGGCTGCACGATATACAGCGATGTAAACGAAGCGGCATTATATTTTCATCCCTCGCCGCGTGTACCGTATTTTTCGCTCAATCAATGAGATTAAACGCGACATCTCGTAGTACCGGCATCGTGTCACAGAGTGAGTGTCCTTCGTACAATGTAAACGTGCTATCGTGTGTAACCGCATAATAGGAAAATATATGTAATAGAGAGCGTGCCGTGGCATACCGTTAAGCTTTAATCAATAAACAGATAGAGGCTCGTAGAAGCTTAAGTAAATAAGATACCCAACTACTTTGCAGTTCGGGAGATATACGCGAGGAGTTAATATCGGTATCAATACCGACTTTGACTTTGATTTACTAACTCAACGTAACGTGAATCACGCGAACGAGTCTCATCCCGAGTTCGCTGTTCTAAAGAAAATCCGGTTAATTACGCGAGGGTATTTTATGTCTAATTATTAGGGAATCTTATTAGTATTCTTGCGCTGGATTCTCGCTCTTCCCGAGATACAGTACGTGGAAAAATTAATGTTGATGCGTCTTTTAGGCAATATTTGGAGAAGGATTTTATCGCGAAACTTAACTGAGCGTAATTTAGACGCGGGGAATGAAAACTATATAAAGATAATATCGGTAAGCGTTTTACAGTTGATTGTAGCTTAAAAGAAAATTGCGAATTTCCGAGTCGCGCACGTTTATCGATCGCACTCGCTTCAAAAATATTTCAGGGCTGTATAGTTATACAACGACTCTTGTCGCGTGGGCCGTATTAATAATACATTTTTTAATTAAACGCGCGTCGTCAACGATCAATCCAAACGTTATGTTTTCACGGTAACGATCTTCAACGCACTTGCGATCGTAATTACTTAATCGTAATCAATACGCGAACCGTTAATTCAAAGTCTCCCTCTCCCTCTGGCACACTCAACGTACACAGTCACCGCTTCCGAAGAAATTTTCCCCAATTAAAAGTGTTTCAAGTTAAACGCAGAAGTCTCGGTTCGATAAACACTGCTGCGCAAAGCGCATCTCTCCAGTCTTCTCCAACATACTTATTGGTTTTTCTCGTTGAAGGGATACCGTGACAGTGGTACGATTTAAATTTTTGGCGAGGCGCCAGACAGATCTTTCCGCCATTATGCAAATCGATGGCAAACTGTTGCACTATTCCACAAAAGTATATATGTTCCCGTCGGGGTCGCATTAAAGCAAGAGTCTCATTTACCAGGACGTTTACCGTCGTCCCCGTTTTTCCTTCTCGTTCAATTTCCAACCAACCGAATCGCTTCCGCATCAAAGCCAGGATACGCGCGTGGGCGTGGATGTAAATACCTCGCAATTTCCGCGGAAATTAACCGATATTCTCGTTGCGGATGCTCCACGATTCGTGTCTTCGGAACCGATGATGGCAGAGACGCCGATGATTGGCTTATTACAGGTGCGCAAACAGCTTAATACCGCGATAAACCGAGGGGGTTTAATGAACGCGATGTTCAGAAATCAAGGATCTTCGATCTTTCGATCCGGTGAATTTGTACGAACGTTTTGTTGATCGTTACAACCATTCTCGTACGAGCGAATCTCTCGTTGCGCGTTATCACCGAAACGTAACGCTCGCTTTGTAACGGTACCGCGATTCATTTTCCGCCCCGTTAATCATTCGCGCGCCACCGTAATTGCCCCGAAATTATTTATACGCCGTACCTACCGTCTAATTACCGATTCCGCCAGGCTCATCGAGCAATTAGAGATTCCTGTCTTTCCCCGACGAATTTTGGATTAATAAATGAACGGATCATCGGGCGTAAATCTTCTTGGCGAATGCCGAAGGTATTGCTTCGTTCCAGTATCGCGAAAGGACGGGAAGGGTCGTAACTCTCTCGAGAGAAAGGGAAGGTCGAGCCATACTTTTGCAGGGTTTCCCTATAATCTTTCCGTATATTAAGCCTTATTAGGTCTATTACAACTGGCACTATGTTCCTGTAGTTCACCGCGAATAAGGTTTCTCTCTGATTTACGTTTATTTTTAGCGCACTCGTGGTTTAAACCTGCACCTTATTCTCGTTATTGCGCGAAGAAGAAACGTTGGATAATACTTCACTTAAGATTCTCTATCTTGTCTTATGTAAAAACTCAAGTGGCACGGATTTACGTTAACCCTTTGAGCGCTATTGACGCGTATACACGTTTAGCAAACGTCATCCGCATCGACTACTACAGCCGCACTCGACTTTCACATTTTTTTTTAAGATTAAAAGATGGTATTCAAACAACTCGTGACGTGTATATAAAGAAAGCGCGTGAAAGCACTTAAACACGCCACGTTAACTGAATTATGTATATTGTTAAATCAATATCTTAAAATGCAATTTTCTATGTTTTTCTTACATTCCTCTACTTCTAAACATTCAACATTCACCCAGATTTTGAGGGTCGTCTGTATGTACTTACATTTCTGCGTGCATCTCGCGTTAGCAACAATAAAGCGAGAATAAAAAATATGATACAAGATAGATAAGATTGAATAAATACGTAAACAAATAGGCACGCGGTTATCGTTGAAAACGTTGAAAGAAAAATAAAGCGCAAAGAAGCGCGGTTAGGTTCCAGCGATACGATATTTCTCTGTGGCTAACTTTAATCGAATTTCTGAGTGGTCTCAACCAGCGGTTGATTCATTCCGTAGCAGAACGTTAAATCGCGCCGCTTTGATGTGCATGCGAGGCCCAAGTACAATTTGAAGGCACGTAATTTCACTCTTACCGCGACGAATGTAGAGATAAAAGCAAACATTCGCTTTGACTATCGCTGCACGACACTCTTAAAGATCCTCGTCGTGCTCGGTTATAATATCTTCTAAAAAATGTTATATCGCGAAACAAAGAATTTGTCAATTTTTTAAAAGTGGTTCAAAGTAACCAACACCCTGGAAACGTTTCGCGAGCTAATTAATTGTTCCAACGACGATGAAACTCGGATCTAATTATGAGTTAGGAACGTTTCGTTACTATTAAAAATCGCTTGCAAAGACAATCGTCACCCGTTTCAACGCCTTCGCTTTCGTGCAGATTTCGAACGAAAAATATTTGTTTCACGTGCCGTAACGCGTGCTAAGATCGCCTTGGTTTATAAAAATGAAATTACATCGTCCGTAAGTTATCGTGGCGTGTACGAGAACGGTAAAGATGAAAAGGCTTAACAGAAGCCGTGCAGTATTTTTAAACGACGATATTACAGTTCCAACCTTTACTTTTTTACTCTTTTCGCGTTAATCGAGACACGTTTGCGCGACACATCAGATATTACCTTTCGTAGAAACCATTTTACGGGAATTGCATTGCGTGCGTTTTGTCGCGACCATTGCAATCAAGATACGAACGCGAGAGGTTCGAGAAAAGTAACGTTATCGCGATTAGAGGTGCGATGATAAACACCGCAGTGTAGATTCGTCACGAGCGGTGACTCTATTTCAATCGTACGATACGTTTGTCCGAAGTTCCAAGGATTTTTACCGTTTCGTCCGAATGTTTTTAATCAATTTTATAACGAAACTTTTCGAACAATTTCGTACGCCGCGAGTTGTGTGTTTCTCGCTCGCTTGCTCGCTCGTCTCGTACATAATATTTCCTAACTGCGAGCGATAAAATCTTAGAAGACAAACAACCCATAAAACGGTTGCTGTCCTCGAAATACGCGATACCGGGGCCATGCATCGTAACGACAACAACTAGTATCGGTGATGTATTGCATTTCATCTTTCCAAAAAAATGTATCACGAAACTTTACCTAGTTAAGAGAAGTAAACGAGAGTGGAGTTGCAAACTACTAACATAACGTTGCTCCCAAGTAACAGTAAATTGCAACAATTTTTGATTATCAAAAAACGATATAAAATTTTGTTTTAGTTGTTGGTTTATGCGTCGCGATAATACAGTTCATATCTCGTCGTAGTTTAATCTTTAACGTCAACTATAATAAATATTATAATAATTATATTTATATTACTATTATTAGTTGTTATTGTGGTTAGTTTAATGACTGTCAAAAAAAGATTCCAATTTTTTTATTAATAGGAGATAATTTTTAAATATTTCATATTAAAACCAATATTTTTCGATATCGAGGACTGTACTTCAGCTGAACGCGGTTGCGTGATATAAAATAATTTTAGAATACCAGCGTGAGCTATCGCCTGCCGCAACGCGTAATCGCGTTGCGATATAATTCGACGCCACGTAATTCAATACGTCTGTGGCGGTAATGAAAAACGATGCGTGTCATAATTTCCAAAAAAAATCGAGTTTACCCGTTAATCGAGCTGTAGAATACAGTAGTTGTGTGTCTAGCAGAACAAAGTACGCAAAAATTATTTTGTAAGTTAAAAAAAATAATGAAAGTTAATAAATGCCCAATAAGAAGAATCGGTGGTTGAAACATAAACCGACGGTACATCGAAAGTGACGACACGCGACGCTATTCCTTACAACCACAGACGTTAAGTTTGGTAAATCCATGGATGTAAGGAAAAGCGCGGCGCGTCATACTCTCCATTTTCAAGATACCATCGTTCGAAGTTTCGAACGCCAATTGTTGAACTTCGGTTAAATTGCGTTAGTTAGTTTAACATATAAAATTTCTTCTTGCGTTCTTTGCCTAATAACTCCATAAATCGTCTATTCCACAGCTCGATTAACGCGCAAAGTAAATATTTCTGAAACTGTGCCGCACGGCACTTTTCCTCGCAATTTACTCAGTTTTATTGCTTCGATAGCTCTCGAATCGTCTCAATTCGTACTGTATATCGACGGACACCCACCCCGAGTATCAATCCCAAACGTACGCGTATCTATAACATCAAATGGATCTCGATCCCGTTCCCGCCAAGAACCCTGGAAAAAAAAAATTCGTCGAGCGAAACGATAAAATTCGGAAAATCGTTGTTCGGGCCACCGATAAACTACCCTCTCCTACCCGCGTAGACCTTAACGCGAAACATTATTCTCAACAGCTGCCGATGGAAAAGTTTGGAAAGCTAACTAATGGGATTGCTCGCTAGTTCCTTATCGTCATCGTTCTCCCCGATCGACCACGCTTTAAATTCCATCCGAGACATTGCGCTCTCTCGTTGTTCCGCGCTACTTTCGGGTTAGAGGGCGAAATTTATCGGGTCGTGCCGTCGTTGAATAATAAATGCCGACGGAATGCCTCGCCGTGAATCCATTATTTGCCGTTGCTTCGTCAGAAGCTGCGGGATTAGAGGGAACCTCGCTACTGACTTTGAAATCCCAGTTGATTCGATTACATCGTGATTTTGCGTTCCCCGCGTTTACGCTCTACCTGGATGACACTGAGTACGCTGGTACACGGTGATATTCCGTATTGTAGGGAATTTTGTACGGCGCAGTGATGACGTGTCGTCAATTAGTTAGGTCGTCGATCGTTATTTGATTTTGACGGGACCGGTCAGCTGTGTCGTCGTTACGCGTGTATCGTGCGTGTGGGAGGTGACGTTTGCCACTTTTGGGAGAATCGATTGCATCGAAAGGGTGTCGGCTGTGCGTAGTATGCGCGTAAGTCTCGAACGTGAAGCGTTCGAAGATTCACGACGACAGGTTATTTGTGAACTTTTACTTTTAAATCATCTCTTGCCGTTTTAAACTTATCTCATGCATTAATGCTTTAACTTTGCCGGTAAAGTTAAGATTTCACAGTTATTGTTTCATCGGCTAAAATGAGTTATAAAGAAACATGTATTTTAAGGTAAATTGCAAAAGTCCATTATTTTTTCTACTTACGTCAAACGGCTAAATGATACGTTATTATATTTATTGAAATTATGTTTTATAAACGCACACGCGACCGTCGGTTTTGAAGCGGGACTATTAATTTACAATTTTTTACGTTGTACACGTCAACAAGGATAATTGCATGGGGGAGTGGTGAACCAGAGAATTTCGAGGTCTTCGACAGCGTACAACACAATGACTATATTAACTGATGACTAAACTTGCGATTATACATATATAGAGGTGACGAGGTCAGCGTTGGTACATTACAGTTTTTTAGCGACACAACGTCGAAAGCAGGAAAAATAACAAAGCCATCCAACTCGTACTTCCTGCCATATCGTGCACCTTTCTTCCTGAACGCAACCCCAGGTATTTAGGCACGAAAGGCACCAGAAAAAAAGTACACGGGAATAAGACGTGTAACGACTGACGATCACCCGCCACGCGTCTAAAGATCAAAATAGAGTACAAAGGAGTCACAAAAAAATGCACCCGTCACGTTGAGGGTGGGGGGGTCGATGAAATACAATGGAAAAGCACTTATCGCGAGTGAGGCGCAGGATCGATACAAGGAGTTTCTTTCATTTCTCAAACTGGTTTCACGGCACTGATCCTATACATATTTAAGGACACATTTCCTGCGATATTTCACTGAGAATGCTTTCAGGGACCGTAACTTGTCTTCGGGTTTATCATGTTGAATCCGTATTTTTAGCCCCCTCCGTACCCGTGTTATCCCGTCTCTTTCTGTCAATTCTATTTTGAAAATTTCTGGTTTCAATAGCGAGCGTCACCTTTTTGCCGCGCACGATATTCGTGACCTGCATAAAACCTTATTCCGCGGTGATTGATTACATTTTTCGATCGATATTTTATCGCGCTATTTTATAAGTTTTCCCTCTTATGGGGCGATTTCTATTATGACCGTTTAATTACCTAATCAGAGAATCGCGTCCTAAATTTCACGCAAACCTCTGTAAAAACGGCGCTACAAATGCAACTTGATTGAGCGCACAAGTGCAAATACGCTTTATCCTGTGGAATTACTATTATTAAAATGGTCTGCGCAATTTTTGCATACCTGCTGACTCAACCTTACAATCATAGATTCAAAAAACAAGCGTAAATACACTTTATTGAGTGAAATTACCATTATTAAAATGTCGACAGGATTACCGCATTCGTACTAGCTCCATCGTAGAATCGTAGATTCAAAAGATCAGCGAGGAGGTACTTAACTTTTTCTGGAAGGACTTATTAAAGTGAGAAAAAATGATTTAATTTATTTTTCCTGTCACGCGTCAAGTTGTCTGCTTTTAACGTTGAGAGATTCTCCAGCGAATAGTTCCCCACTAAATTATAATCTTTTTACACAATTCTATTTATTTTTTCAGTGAGGAGGATTTTAATTTAACGAAGGCTAAACGTACGCTTACGTGTCAGTCTCCCCGAAGAGGTTTAAAATGAATTTTCAGTCTGACAGAAATGGATTTCTGTTGGAAAACAATTTATCATTGCGAGTGTATAAATTATTGGTGAATAAATACGCATAATAAATAGGCGCACGGAGCAAATATTTTCGATTTTGAATAATCAATATCATCGGACAGCATGACTTATTTATAGTTGAGTGACGTATCACCCGAGCGTACCATTTTACAGTTCAGTTTAATAATACTTAAACCGTGGGAAAAGCCCTTTGTCATAAGATAAACGTATCTCAAATTCGTCGTACACCCAGTGCCATATTTTACGACCTTCCACCTCGAAAAATATCTTCTTTGTTTTATTAACGTTGGGTCTGCCAAACCAGTAAGTTTGACGTGTTCTAAATTTCCTTTTAAATTTACCATTTTTAGGTTTGAAAAAAGTATATCTCTTAATAGGATAAATGTTTATAGCTGTATGTATATATTTCTTAACGATATAAAAATTGAGAAAATGTGAATAAATGTTTCTTGTCAAGCATAACGTATTTTATAAATTTCCAGTCATTCCGACTGATGCTGTAGAAATAGGTATAGATCAATTATTGGTAGCTGTAGTGTTAGAACGAGTTATTATGAAGGTACTGACTTTTATATCCATGAAACTTATAAAAAGTACAGTAGGAATCAAGAAACAAGGTCTGGTCTCGGGCCAAGTACAAGTACGCGAGACTAGACCTTGTATCTTTTTTACAATTAACCGAAATAAACTTGTTCTTTGTGACCTCGTGACGATGTTACACCTAGAGCCTTCAAAAGTGTAAATACCACCGCTGCGTAAATAGCGCCCCGCATCATTACTACACAGTGATGATCGCATATTAACGCTTTGCGGACGATCGAAGTGTATATGTGTGTTGAACGTAAACCATGAATGTGGCCGAGCATCGCATGTGTACATGAGTTCGATGAAAACAGGTGGGTAGAGCCAAATACCCAAATACGCGGTCTACGAAAACAATCGGTTTAGTCGTAACGCGCGTAAACGCTTTAAACAAACAATAGTTGTTAATAAGAAAGCATCGAGATAATCAGTGATTTACGCGTGAACTGCAATTTCGAACGACGTTCTACGATGACTCACATGCACGAAACGCTCAGCCGCAAAAACCCTTCGGTAAGGAAAAAGTCGAAATATGTTTACTCGTCGTGGATCCCGAGAATCCTAATACTTACGTCCGCAAGGGCTCAAATGAAATCAGTCGGAAGCGTAGAATGAAATTTTCACGGAATCTATTCTATTCGCCAATTTCCCGGTGAGAGGGGAAAGTTGGGTCACGGCATTTTAATGTTAATTGCACGATATCCGACGGCCGGGAGGCGTAGCGAGTAGCGTATAAAAGGTATTCAAATTCTTCGAAACAAATTCCAATCGCGGGATTATTTCTACCCGATATATCCCGTTTCTCGTTCCCGAGCCCCTCCCGGCATTCGTATTCCAATACTCGCGATTTTCATAGTGAATATCGTGAAAAGCCGACGTATCCCGAACCACTTGTTTCCTCGGGATATAAATATTTATCCGATACGCCTCGCGACTGCAAAATCGCGAATGCGTTTCCTTGGTGCACGCGGTATGCTAATGCGAGGCAACCATGTGTACACGCATTCACGGAAAACGCACCGACGCGACGGAATACCACCGGAAAAACCTGGATAAAACGATGCTTGTTGCGTGACTGCATTAACGTCAATTCTCGGCGGCAAGATTTTGCGGTAAAATAGCAATATCGGTCGGGGGATTCTTTTTGTTTTTTTTTTAACGAAAAAATTGATCTGGCTTTAAAATCAACAGAGCGAGAAGAAAAAAGGTTTTCCACGAGGATAGAATGATTTGTCGTATGGCGCGACAATTAGACCACAGGCGAGCTTGCGAGAATTTATTTTATTACTACGCGAACGTATATTTCATTTAATGGATGATTTTTATCTTACGAATTGTACCCATAATTCTTCGGTATTTACGGTAACTTCGGGGAAAATGACAAACGATACCTGTACCTCGCCGAACGTTTTTCTTTTCTCTCTTTCTAAACGCCTCGTAAATTTATGGAAACGAAGGAAACATGGTGATTTATCGATAAGGGCAAATATTAACTGGAGATCCTATGATCCAAGGAGAGGAGTTTTCGCGTTCCAATAAAATCGTGTTTCTTTGATAAATCGCGCGAGCCGTAGCGATAGAGCTGTACAAAACTACCCGAACTTATTATTCCGCGGGTGAATGCAATTTCAACTCGCGCTTCCGCGAAATTTGCGAAAAAAGGCGGCCGCAATTCTAATGTTCTCATGAGAGTACGTTCCCATGAGTTTTACACGATATAAAATGCAACGTACAAACTTTCCTCGAGTTATTCTTCCTTGTCTTCGCTATTATGTTTACGATTTTTGAAACCGAATACGCGTTGGCCGAACTCCGATGGCGGTGATATTTCACGAAAATGAAGCTTGGAGAAGCAGCGAGCTGTACAAAAGAATTCATCATCCGAGAAGTGCCGAAAAATACGAATCCGTCCGAGATACACAAACTTCGTTTCGAGTGAATCGATTGTGTCACGCGACGCTTGAAATAGGACAGAGCGCTGCCAATTCGATTTCTCGCAAGCTCCGTCCTTGCACTCCTCTTTTTAATGAACGACGAGGGCTTTTCTCTTGAACCGATTACCCACTTTCTCGATCGTCCCGCATTGCAATGAAAACGATGGCAGGAATTTTTGACACCCGCGCAGAAATAATCACCGGTCTCGTTTAGTTTTCAATTACTTTCGTGGAATCTTAGATAAGACGGATAGCAATTATATCTAACGTTCATGCTCCTATGAAAGAGATACTAAAATTTATTCGTCGCTCGTACCGTGAAATGCACCATTGACAATTAAACGCTTTCGTTATAGCAATCGCGTCGCGTGACGATTTGTTCGAGAGTGACAGTTTTAAAAACATTCTTCGAACGATTCGATGTTTCGAGATAAAGCTCTTCAACGCTATCAGCTGTATCCTACAATTTTACGTCTACGTCCATACCAGGCACGGCGAACCATTGTTAAATCCTCCGTCCACCAGGTGGGGTCTGCACAGACTCCAGCATGTTCGTATTAGTTAACTTTACAAGAAATACGGGAAAATCACTTCAAACTTCAAAAAAACATATTTCTATTATTTTTCATTAACAAATACAACAGTTTGGATGTTAGCAGAAAATTTGTTAGCGAATGAAACGAGCATTAAACTTTGAAACCATAATAAACTTAGAAGAAAAACAGTGCGCATAGGGCCCGCCTGGACCCCACCCGGTGGACGGAGGGTTAAGTCCAACGAATGATTTGTGAGTCTTGTTGTGGTCCAGTTCCGAGAATTGTAAAGTTAGAGTTAGAAATAAATAGTTTTATTTAAAATACGCAAATACGACGTATTTAACGCAAATATATGTGTGTGGTTTGACGGAAGACGAGGTTAACGGACGTCGCTTTGAAGAAGCTTGAGAGAAACTAAGATTTCCAAGTACTCGGTTCTGAAGTTTCCGAAAATTCCGCGAACGTTGGGGTCCGTAGATTTGAGGAAAACTAGGTCTTTTGGAATGCGAAATAGAAGGGACGGATATAAGGATGGAAGAAGTAGTGAGGTAACGTGGGAAAACAGGACATTAGGGAAGAGCGGGTCAGAAGGGTTTTTCTCTTTACTATTATTCGATATCATTGCATTCATATTACGTATTCGGGATATTTCGCTGAATGAATTTTTCATTAATTTTTACGGAAATCGTAGCATTCATTATTCAAACGGAATGTCTTTTGTCTCATTGCAAAAATATTTGCAGGCGCAATATTTACGCGCGTCGGAATTTGTTGGAATTTTTTAAATAATCTACATACGCACGGTATTTTTCTGTGTCACGAAGTCAAACTCAAATACGATTGGTAAGCACAAATCAAGAGACAGGGGCTTGTCTCGGGCCAAGTACAAGTACGCGAGACTAGACCTTGTATATTTTCCGGAAAGAACGAACGGGGGTTAAACCCTTTCAACCAAATTTGAAAATCTTTCAATCTCACCGTTACTTCCGTTCGTTTAAATTCGATGACACGTATCTACGTAGGTGTCGGACGTATCACTGTTCATTGCGATTGCATTTTTGAAAACGCTAGCTCGGTGATACACTGATAACAACCTTGCTGGATTTACATGATTCGATATACACGTGTCCATGTATGTACACACGTATATGTGTATATCCTGGCTAACCAGATATCACCCATGACGCCGACGCTGATTCCAATTTACGACCTTTCCAAAACACGCCCAACGATCCCAAAATTGATGAACTGGGTTATCAAATTTTAACTTCGGAATATATTTGCGTGCGAACAAATTATGAATCCTGTTTTGCACCAATTACGCTAAGTATCCAACCCCTAACAAATAGCTCTCATAATATTTGCAATTATCTCGGAAAAATCAGACGTGTCGAGCCAGATCCAACTTTAAACGCAACTGTTTTCCACACGGTGAGTATTCAATTTGAACAAAAGTAATTTGTAAAAAAATACAGTCCACGCAAGTTTTAATAAAAAGGATATCGCGATTCTTGGACGAAGGGATTAATTACGAACCTCAATTACAAAATTGATATCTTCCAAAAAAGTTCCCGATTAAAACGATAGAATTTCGATACCGCGAATAAATACTCTTGCCGAAATGATAACGCTAATCGAACCGGGTCGTGTATTTGGACTTAATATGTAATCGTTAGAACGGTCGTCGAAGCTTTCGCACGATTTACTATTATGTCCGATACGAGGTTCGAGAATTACAGTCGCGAACAAAGATCGTAGCAATAGGAACGACGACTTCCATGTTGACATTTGTATGCAAGGTGCGCAGCAATGGCGAAGCGTTGTGTACAAAACGTTGTGTATCGATTGGCTGGAAATGCTAGAGCGTAAACGAGGTTTAAGGGCTAGGAGATATGGTTTCGGTGGGCCGGGGTTTCGTGGATGGGTAGTATTTCGTTTGAAGGGTTTGGCCCTTACGCCGGAAGGTACTCGTACAACGTCCACTTTTGCTTAATTACCACCAGATTAACCCTCGGAGGCATACCAGCGTCATTCGGCAAGATCGTGTTCGAGATAAAAACGAAATTTCGCATGCCGACAAACTTCCCGATGTTCCCTGTCCAGCTATTAAGTAATGGGAATTACTATAAAAATTGAAAGCTAACGCGCCCGAGAGCGCTAAATACAAGATGTAACTCTTAGGATTTGTTTTTATATAGCTATCGATCTTGTACAATCATCACGTATTACGTTTGAGTTATTTATATATATTGTAAATCGAGCTATTATGGGATCGTGTTAAAAGTTTTAGCACTGTCTAGTTTTGCTTTTTGCATATCTCCATTGTTTCCACATCACCGCAACGAAATGATGTCACACCTGTTATATTTGATAAGCGTTAACTGAGTCATTCCCCTTTAAAAAACACATAATCCGTACATCCCGCTGAAATCACGTTGTATGTATCCGACGATAAACCAATTTAGCAAAATTCCCTGATCGCTGGCAAAGGAGAGCATAATTTCCGCTTCACGGTGAAGAGATACAACGTCAAACTCGGTAATCAAACTGCCTGCTGAGAGCTAATGGAGGCTTTTGATCATGACCCATAGGTACCGATAACTCACCCTTTTCCAGATTTAAACCGTAATGGTTGGGTGGCAAAGAAATTTTATATTTGGTTCGGTAATACGAGTTAGAACGTGGGTTATAATGAGCCGCGATTTAATCAAACGGCTGTTGCGTAACACCATCAAATTACGCTGATTATTGCGCTCCATTACGTTGGATAACAACAATTAGTAAGGTGGCTAATATGTTGTATGTACTACATTAGAATTAGGAATTGAATTTGACTGCTACCATTTATAAAGTTGTTTGTAAACTTTAACTTTCAATTATCGAAGAACGTTACATCTTTTTCTATAAGCCACTGTAAAGTTATACCTGGAGATAATAATCTCATTTTCACCCAAAACTCAAAATACATAATATTCAATATTCATCTGACCTACGCCACCTTTTTTCCGTCCATTCGAGTGGACAGTCCTTAGTTGATCTACTATTTAGCGAGAAACTGATCAAGCTTAACCCATACTACACCTGCGCTAAATAGAACGAAGGTGAACCTGTCGGGGCGTGGTGTTAAATCGAATATGCATAAAAATTCACTCGCATCATTTCCGAGTCAAATGGCTCGTATGTGCCCCAGAACCGGAAATCTGCTTGTCGGTTTAATGGAACTTTTACTCTTTCAAATAGGGATTACAGTTCCTGTTTGCTTGAAACAATTTTTATACTTGCAAAAAAATTCGCCATTTATTAAAAATAAAATTGAACAAAAGCGTTGTTATGCTTCATTTTGTAACTGTTTTCCTGTAAAGAAGAAAATTAAAGTTTAAAAGTATTCGTTATTTCAGAACTAATTGAAAATTTAAACAGTTTCGTTCGGTTCTGATTACAACATTGCAGCGAATAATATCGACCCGTCGAAATACTTTATGCAATACCCTGAAACTCGATTTAAATAAATCGATAGTTACCAACGCGATAAGTTGAATTTATCGTAGTTTCTGTAATACAATGCGTTCTAACAATTATTAGAATGAAATAATTATTTTTGATTCTATAATTAATAGATTATACGTATACTGCACTTCGTTATATCCCATAACAATGAGCAAATATATCCATGTGAAAATAGTTCCGCGGCTGTACTAATATTCCTCATTTCCCAAAACAACCTGCGCTTGCGAGTGGAGCTACAGAAAATAAACAAGACACGCGTTTCCCAAAGCTCCGTTCGTAGATAACATCTGACAGCCCAATCGGATAAAAGCAACGTATACCCACCTCGTTAAAATCGACGACGTTTCGAGTCTACTCTGGAATACTAAAAATAGTTGATCGCCATGCATTTTGCGCGGCTTCCGGGAAAGCGTCTATTAAAGATAAAGCGCAGCGCTAAATCCACCGTCGATCAAACGCGCGTTTCGTCAAAATATCTCGTTAATAAATAAATCATTCTCGAATCGATTCGATATCGGTCCAACGCGCGACACGCCATTAGGAAAATACGTTTTTCGGGGGATCGGCCACTGTGATCGATTGCAAAATACACCCTCCACTCATCGAGATGAGACTTTCTTCTGCACACCAAAACGTTTCCACGTTGGTCAGCGCTCCTCCGATGAAAAAAAAAACCACAGCCGTTGTATTATAATCGTATGAATCGAACTTCCTCGATTCTTCTCTCTCATTCCTTCGCGGACCCTATATTCTACGCGTGATCGAAGAGAGCCAAACATCACGGGATTCGCCTGCGACCTCCTCGGCGATAGTGTTAAAGAAAAATGAGGTCGTTTCCGGCTCCTCTTAAGATGTAAGCCGATCTCCGTCGTACATTCTCTCTCTCTCTCTCTCTCTCTCTCTCTCTTCCTCTCATTCCCGTCGAGTGCACAAATTTTAATACCCCACGGCCAGATTAATCGCTCGGCGACGATTCACTGGGATGGAATCACTTCAAATAATTGTGCCAGGATTTTATAACGGAGCCGTGCATCGAGGACCTTTCGCTTCCGTAAACTGGTCGGTTCGACGCACAAGACATTTCGAGGAACGAAAATCCTGATGTGAGAAAAAAAATGTACCCGCGCAATAGTTTCATGATCCAGCTTGTATGTATATTTCGGAACCGTCCCGAGCCCTCGATCAAAACCTGGATTTTTATTTATATGGTACGATTAGAAGGATAGAGTATCGAAAAAAATATTATTTACGCCGTTGAAGAACTCTTTTAATAAATAAATTCTCATTGATCCTATCTGAACTAGATCGATCCTTCATAGTTACATATCACTAAAGTGGGTGTGGTAAAGCGATCCTAGGAGTTTGTTGGAACTACGCGAAACAGGGTAAAAAAAATGAGACTCCGGCGCGCTTTTAAGCGAAGCAGTAGAACTCGAGAGGTATTCGTGAGTTGCAGGATCCTCCAGATAAAAATTTCCAGTCATTTTATCTTTACGACGGAAGGACGGCGGGGAAGAATAGCGGGCGGACGGGCAGATGGAAGGGAAAAGGGAAAAGAATAAAAAAGCGAAGAGAAGCGAAGGCGAGAAACGGGACGCGAGGGTGGGCAGGGTAAAGGATAAAAGGAAAGGCAATAGACGAGCTAAAAGGGATGGTATTGCACCCTTAAATGTATACACGTGGCTACCCAAAGAGGATTCACGGATATTTCGTCGGCGTCAGATCGTCGTAACCAGAAGACGGGTACGAGGCACACTCGCAAACCACGCAACGGCGAAGTTAATAACTTTTTCTGTCTCCCGTACGTTCGGAGAGCTCTTAACGATGCGAAAAGATGCGATACTTAGAATGATTCCAGCTAAATTTTTCCCGCACCCAAAATGTTGATTACTCTATAGTTACCGGGATATTAACCGAAAACAACGAACCATCGGGGAGGTACTGTTCGTCGATGAGAAGAAGGCATCTGAGACGCTCGGAAGGCAAGAGTCGGTCCGCCCGTCTCCACTTCCGACGTCCTTTTGACCCTGCATTTGACATAGTAGTAGGATTACTATTTCCGCGGGGACACGTAAGAAGTATTCTTTTTCTACGCCACTGCAAGGTCGTTCTATTCCATTCGGTTCCTAGCCGTTTCGTTCGTTTTCTTCGTCGAGCGTTTCTACACGAGTTTCTTAGCGCGCGTGATCATTTGGCCAATGGGAAGAATGCGTGTGCCCTGTCTCTATGATTGTGTTGGAGTAGGTAAGGCCCAAACGCTCCAATCAATCAAACCGCATTTTTCTCAGGTGCCCTCTTCTCATCGACGAACAATACATGGTTGAGCCGGTCGTTGGTTAACCCTTATCGGACGCCAGCTTTGTATATGTATGTACATGGTTCTCACTAGGTTTGCGACATAATTCCTGTTCTGAGTTCCTTAGTAAAGTTTTTTTTTGCAGTTTTTTTTTGCAAGTTATATCACTGGTAATGCGAATCGCTCCATTAGTAATATTCAATTGACAACGCAATTGTGCGCACATTCCACAGACAGCGAGTTTCGACATGATTCGTCTTGTCACTTCACCCGTGTCATACAACCGCAGCGAGAAAGTACTGTTGTCACGTCAGAGGTGACTTACGACCGATATAGGTTATATGGGTTAACTGACAACCGTGTCCAAGTGCACTGCCAGCTAACCACGACCCTCTACGATTTGCTCTTGATTTTCATTGCACCGTTTGAGTGCCACTAGCCTTTCTTGTTTCCCAATGACAATTGTCAAGCATCGCTGTCCCGCTACTTGCACCTTTAACCTTAGAACGTACATAAAATTTACATAAATATCTTAAAATTACTGTGATCTCTTTGTTCTTTATTTTGGTTGCTTCAGATAAGTAAATTATATTTTTTTAAACATGCTAGAAATAATGAGTATAAAAGTGTCAGTGTTCGTCAAATCGACAAATGGTTAGCGTTCTAGGGTTAACGCACTACCACCATTCACGGAACACCCTTCGTGCGTTCATCGACCACAAAAGGGTTAACTACTTTTTCCACTCACGCGAAATTCGAGACGATCGGAAAAACCCTTCGGGATAGGTGTGCATGGGTCGTCGGAGGGAAGAATTCCTCGTAAATTGAAAATACGAAGATCTTAACTGAAACGACGACATTGAAATGCGAGCCGAGAGTAGATTTGTACTTGGCTAACGTAGCGACGGTCGGTCTGTGTATACGTGTATCGTGTTCGTGTAATCTGCATTCGCCCACTATCCTCTTACACCTGTTGTAGATTCATTGGCACTAGCATTAGCTTACGAGAATAACTCACGGCTACGTTCACTATCTAGATTTTGATATAGCTTTTACTACCACGCTCCGAATCGACCTTCCGTCAATTTGCTTTACATTCCGCGATGTTCAACTTACAGATAAAACTGCCGAACAATGTTCCCCCCTCCCACGTATTTTCGTGCCTCCTCCTGTCGCGCTTTCCTCTCCCTCGAATTTGAGAACAAACGATATGGCGCGTGGGGGACGTTATCGTGTTTCTCTTCCGCCGAAATAAGTTACGAGCGAAGTTTAAAGATTATTTATAAATTGCCGGAATAAATTTTCTTGGCCGCAGAAAACCTCGCAATGTTTCGTGGACGGTCAGGGGAGGGGAAATTCAAACAGATATTTCTGCTTCTTTTTTCGTCAAACGTTTCGACGATAGAATAAACTAACAATAAGTGAAATGGTGTTTAAGGGCATAAATTAGGTAAAAAGTTAAGGTTCAAGTTACGTTTAAGCGTGCAGTTTCTAGAAACGTAACAATGCGCGTGGGGTAAATTTTTATTCCGTGCGTGGTAAATACTTGGAACGAAACCATATAGAGATATTTCTACGTAAAGTTCGTGACATTTCTAGTACTCGGAATGAGCTAAACCAGAGAGATCGCAATTTGCCAATTGCCACGCTAAGTAAATCCTCCTTTCTTCAGCGTTCCGAGAAACGGGGATACTACGATTTTACAATTAATCGTTGAAGCGGAAATAGCATTCCTCTACGCGATTATTCTAACTTCTTTGGCAATTCTGCAACTGCGGAAAGACCGCGGGTGAAGTACTCGGGGTAATTAAATGTCGTTCGCGCGTGGGAGGGGGTGAGAAAGAGAGAGGGTGAGGCGGTGAAGGAAGGACGGAGGGAGAGACTGTCGCGTGAACGAACCCTGCCAAATAGTAAAAGCTGCATCCAACGTAAGTTGAGTTACAAAGATGTAATGAAACGGAGCTTATTAGTTAATTGTCGTCAAAGAATCCAATGAAACGTTGTTCCCTTCGTAACCAATAATTAAAAACTCTATTTCTGATCGCCCGATCGATTCCCGTTTATCCTTACGGAAAATAGACCTGTCACTTCGTTTGCTACATCAAACTTTTTTTACATATCGCGGGACGAGAGTATAAAACCATTTCCATCTTTACTGTAACGAAAAATGTCAAAAACAACTCGTGGAATATCAAACTCGGGATTGTGAAATTTACGCTTACCGATACAAGGATAAATTACTGTAATCTCGTATCGCAATCGAGGAAAATGACATTTTTCTCTGGTTCATTTGTTCAGTACTTGGAAATTCGAGGAACGCGGGATGGTGCGCAAATAAAAATTCTGCAGCGCACTCGAAAGCATTAATCTCTCCCGACTTTCGCGAGCGTATATTATGTACAAACGTCAGCGAAGTCCATGTACGTCGACGATTTCCGCGCACCTTCGACATATTAAATTTCCGGTGGTCCCCAACCGTCCAGGTGCAAAATGTGAAGAAAGGGATCTGCATTCCGATATTACCGATGTCACCCACCAAAATGACCCCCCCCCCCCCCCTTCACGAATCATTTCACGATATCTGAGTAAAAGTGGGAACATTCCATCAACCGGGATTCAACGGATTCTCAGGAAATAATCATCCCGGGTGGCTACACCCGTGGAAGATGACCGATATCCTTCCAACGAATGGGTGAGGCGAGACAGGAAATCTCGTGATAGTGGTTTGGATTTTCGTTCTGACACGGAATACGGACTTTGCGGGAGCGTGAGATGGTTCTTTAAAGGTTTCCTGTCTACGCGTGACGTATAAGGAGTGTAAGAAATGGTAGAATTGCTTAATTATTTTTCCCGTATAGGACGCGCCGTTAAAAGATTTATGATTTAATTCTCAACCGTTGCCGTATAGGTGTAATGTACCAACCCCGATCTCGTTAGCTCTATAAACAAATAGTATAAAAATCATACATATGACTTTTATGATGTATTCTTGTTTCCTCGCAATAGATATTAAATTTAATTTAACCATTTTCTATATACAAAATGTTGATACACTGCTATCAATTATTATTACATAATTATTATTTTGGTGATGCATTGTGACTTTCTGGAACGAGTTTCACTGCGGAGGTATATCAACGGAAATGTAAACTTTGTGGAAGTATTTGTAATGTAATGCCTAGAAAAAAATGTTTCAAACTTTATCATCAACGCGTAAGCTACTTCGAAACTTCGATAATTTCGAATTTATCATGCGTAGTGAAAGAAAAACTTCCATCGAGATGTCTTCGAGAAGTCTGATGAAAGTGGCGAAAAAGAACGCGAAGTAAAATAACAGAATCTCAAAGATGCCTGAGATGTAATAGGAAGAGACGTTAATTAAAATTATAGAAAAAGGGAGTAACGGAAAACATGAAATATTTATATTATCGCGTGTGCAAAGGAAAAATTCATTCTCGCCTTGCTTTTAATTATACGTTATAAGAAGTCCAGTAATAATTAAAACACATCGACTCTGAATAAACGCCATATCGAAAAATTTATAATATAAACAGAGTCAAGGAACAGAAAATAAAATATCGTTCTTTCCGGATCCATTACGCTTGGCATAATCGGGCTTCCATTTACTAATCATTGAATTGTTACCAAAAAGGATCCGCTAAAAAATTAATATTGTATCAAAACTAATACACCTTGGGAGTATTGCAGAGAATCATGGAGAGAATCTCGTTTCAAATCCGTCTCTGGTTACCACAAACGCTTCCCACTACCGCGTTTATTACAGACGTACCTTAACACTGACTCTCCCCTTCAAGTTCAACCGCAACAACTACAAAGACGGCCCACCGTAGGTGGCTTTATTGCACGTTTTATCTCTTACATAATTTCGCAGAACTGAATAAATTGAGGGATAAATTATTAAATAAAACGACCCTACGATATTACGTTTTACAGCTGTGATTAATTAATACAATTTATTGTTTCTGCGAATTATATATTTTCGTCTATAAAGTTCCTGCCAGCATATAAAATATTTGAAATATCAATCAATAATTATCAAGAGACAATTTCTTGTTTCGGGCCAAGTACAAGTACACGAGACTAGTATAATAATCGTTCGATGAGTAATTTCAAATTTTATTATATTACCAGAATCCTGAGCATCTTCGAACAATCAAGTTCACAATCAACTCCAAGTACTAATAAAATCGTGGAACTTTGATTTGTTCTTAAAATTAGAAGTCTATTGTTACAATTCGAAAGGAAAGCGAGCTCCTTTGGAAATGTTTCTCATTTTGAAGAATGAGATAAACGCTATTCCAACAGTCGAAGCGAATAATACGAGTGCTGATCCAAGAAAGAATCCTGATGGATTAATAGACCGTACGGATGGAAGTATCCAAGTTGGCAGACTGAAGAATAATAAGGACGAAGAAATGAAAGATGCCATCTTGAGACTTTTTTGACCCGATTAAGAGCGTTATCTCGAATCCACTGATAAATGAGCCGACGCGACGGCCCGTTTGGACCTGATCCTCTATAAAACGACGAATCACGGAAGAAAGATCGCCGACAATGGCGATGATGACTCGAAGATATTGATAAGGCAAGCGTAAGAAAAACTCTGAAACGTATTGTCGTCCTGGAGCGAGGAGATCGTAATTCAGAATTTTACTTTCGCTCTCAGAAAAGCACCGAAAGATTTATTTCATTGACTCGGAATTCTACTATCTGATCTTTCATATGGTCCTGACGAGATTTGGTAATACTACACTCCCTAAAGATCCAGAGAGGGATGGATGGCGGACAAAAAAAATTATCTTTTATGTACGCATGATTATCTATCACGAGACAAGGTCTTGTCTCGGGCCAAGTACAAGTACGCGAGACTAGATCTTGTATCTTTTCCGGAATTAGATTTCACGTAGCTTTTGATCGATAGCCTATTCCACCGATATATCGATTGACCCATGAACAGATTATCTCGATTAGGACTCTGGTGAAGCATCGACTACCAAATTGTTTATTCATCGTCCACGACGGGATTATTAAAAATACGCGTGCGAAACTTGTTTTCATTTACACTTTTCAAACGAGATTAAACGAGATTTCAAACTATCGGGAAATAAAAATACTTTTGCGTAATATGAAACAAAAAAAAAATCCTACGTTGTTTTTACATTTTATAATTTGTAATTTCGTTAGATCGCTGTAGGGCTAAAAAAAGCAATAAAAAATGTTCGAAGCAGTTTATTTTTAATAGACATTATTCGGTTACTTTCAAGCACCGAGTCGAGTACCTTCTAATCGAATTGGAAATTTGATACACGAAAGTATTTCCATATAACGCCTGTTTCAAATTTCGCTCAATCTACGGGGTAAATGTAATTGTATTGCTCGTCATACTTCATTAGATCCTGCACCGACATCACTATGCCGTTATGCCAGGGGCTCGTATTCGATCAATTTGATTCGATTTCATGGTGCAATTAAACTTTGTAAACAACGAGCACCATCTTGCCGTGTCAATGGTAGGAGAATACGTGCCATAAGAACACTTGACGCGAGCGAGTACATCAAAGTACCTATTATCGCTGTTCTACATAATTCCAAAGGGAATATATAGGTTGAAACAATTAATGCTAAACTTCGGAACGCTTTCGGAATGGTTTGCGTACTAGAATAATTAATTCGTAACGAGTAAAAATATATCCGTCTATTTGAGAGATCGCTAAACGATACGAGGGTCGTTTTAAACTGAAAGACACAGCTAATTTTGACGAAACACGATTACTAATAGTAAATGACGAAGCCGAGTTTCATAGCCTTCGATTTACCTTACCTGTCTCGAGATCCCTGATCACTCGCACGCAAATAAAGGGCAAGCAACGTAGGGGCACTTGCTGTACACATGGCACTTTGTGTTCTAGAATTGTTTGTTCCCTGCTCGTTGAACGATACGCGAACCGATCTACCGCCAGCGTCATACCGATACGATATCAAAACTTTGTCGTTACGGCGAAGTTAGATGTACATATTTATTATATTTGTTAGCAATACAACGAGTAAACTGAATTGCACGCGCACCTCTTCACTCTCGAGACGAAGTACACAAACAAGCGAACTTCCATTCGAACACTGCACTCATGGTTGCCAACTCATTCACTCTGCTAGTTCAATCTCAGTCGTGCCAACCTTCGTTCGATCCATAATCGATAATCGCCCAATATCTAACCTCTCGCGCTTAAACTGCCATCTATCCACGCGCATTACATAACCACACATTCGATCAAATCAATCTTACATTCACAAAAGTAGAATAAATGGGAATAAAAAAAAAATTAGCATGTTTGTAGAGTAGAAAAAGCACTTTCGAGCAGATATCTACACTTTGTCATTAGGAGACAAAATAGAGAGAAAAAGATTCCAATAAAATACGGAAAAAATTGAAATCAAGGATAATTTTAATAAAATACAAAATGTGATAGCACACGAGCTCACGTTACGCGACGGTATTCTGTTCCCAGTATAATGCCCGGTTAAATAATCGCAAACGTAACATCTTAATCGTACGATCAGGTATTCAGATACCTTGACCCAAAACATCACTAATTATCGTTTTGACAGCTTCTTATCCAAAAGCACATTTCCTGCTCCGATGTTCGTCCCTCCCCGCCTCTCCCACCCTTCACGCTTTTTACCCTAATTGGACGTTCAAGAATGGCACGAAGCCTCCAAGTTGCTTTGCAAGGGTTGTTTTGGTAAGATAACAGCGCGTGCTTTCAAACTCTCGACCGCGCCGCGGAAGATTGAACGACATACCGCGCACCTTCTAGATTCCAGGTAAGAGACGAGCAATCATTTCGGTACATTAAACGATTTGAAAGATGACGATATTAGCCCCTTGCTCAAATCCACTCAGATTTTTCTTCTGATCGTGACGTCTCTCGATGGAACTGTTTAATTCTGATCAATGTCAAACTCTTTGAAGTCAGATTTTCGTAACGTTATATACTTTTTATAGAAGGTTCTTTTGTATTTGGATAAAAACTGGACCCGTTACATTTGATACGCGCACGTTACGCATGTATTTTGTTTAAGAAATAAACTTGCGCGTGTCGGAAGAATCTGCCATTCGCGAGTCAGTCGCCGTGACGTCTGAATACGATGGAACGTCCCCTATCCGAATTAATGAAGAGATGCGTGTATTCGAAAAATAGAACAATCGCTTTTCGGATACCTGATTTCATTTATGTAAATTGGGATGAACAAAGTTGACAGTTCGTTTAAATTAAATATGTCCAGTAATCACAGCAAGTAATTTGAATTGAATCCCCATACGATTACGATCGATCAATTAAACTTGGTCACACTATTATTGATTTACATATTTGTGGACCTCGTATCTGTTTGTTACCTAAATCACAAGTATGTTTCGGTTTCAAATTACGTTACCGCGATCTGAATTAGTTTTGACGATTACCGAGGAAAGTATACGTTGTACGTGAGACAACGTAAAGATACTCTGCTCGGATAACAGAAGCATTCTGATAGTAGAGGATTAGGATACTAGGGCAATCGGATAACGGATGTTCGGATACGAAGAGTTCTGCCTATTTCGCCGCAATCGAGAGTGATATCGGGTCGGTACCATCGACGTGACAACAAAGAGAAGAAAATCACTCACCGATACAGCATCCGTTCCTGTCGATCAGCCTCGCGATATATCTTGTAATACATCGCTATCATGATGATCCCCGGCACCCAGAAACTCACGCTGGAACTGACCACCGCGTAAAGTTTATTAACTTGAAACACGCACACGTCCGGATAATTCCTGCGAAACTCCAGGTGCTTCTCGGTGGTGTACCAGCCGGCGAATATCGGTAGGAAGCTCATCACCGTCGGTGAACACCAGACCACGCTCAGCATCGTGCTCAATCGTAGATTCGTCATGATCAACGGATAATCGAGTGGCTGTACGATCGCGTAGTAACGATCGACGCTGATGCAGCAGAGATGAAGAATGGAGACGGTGCTGAAGAAGACGTCGAGGGAATTCCAGACGTCGCACATGAAGTAGCCGAAGAGCCAACGCCCGGAGAGCTCGACGGAGGCGTTGAAGGTCATCGCGAATATCGCTACCAGCATGTCGGCCAGTGCCAAGGACACCACGAAGTAATTGGTTATCACGCGGAGTTTGCGATGCCTCATCACCGAAACGATCACCAGTAGATTGCCGAAGAGGGCGCAGAGGATGATGAAACCCATCACCGTGGCTTTGGCTGTCAGCGCCATTACATGCTCGATCTCGTGGCTCTTCTCCTGAGCGTAGATGCCGTCGCTGCGATTCGTCTGACCGGTGTCGATGAGGACCTTTCCTAAGTTTGGCAGCTCCGTTAAGTTACCGGCGTCCTGTTCCATCGTCTCGTTAAACTCCATTCTTATTCTCGAACCGTCCTTCTCACTGACCCCCCCCCCCTTTTCCCCCCTTTGCCGCTCGTCGATTCTTCCCCGATTTTCCCACGTTACCGTCGGGGTGGAGGATATTCCTTCTCGTCTCCTCCCTCGTCCTCTTCGTCGTTGATCAGAAAATCGTGCCAGTCCATCGAAAGTACGAAGAAGGGGCTTCAAACTAATTTGCGATCGCCGGTAGGGAGTACGACGACGAAGTTTCCGATTCGCTCGAAGCGCAAAGAACGTTGAAAGGTACGTGTCCTCGGCGTCGATGGGAATTTTGTTGATGGAGGCATCAGCGGTAACATTTTCGCGGCAGGATACTCCTACTCGTTGCACCGAACTCAATCCTTGAGGTAACAAGAGTTCCGAGATTGAGATTTAATTTTGTTGGGTCTGTTCGGCACGAGAACGATGGACGACAGGGTCGAATCAATTTTCGACGCGCCACCAATTTTTCATCGTGGGAAAACGAATTTGTTTCCGTTGCGAGCGCCATGACAGCCTGAAATTGAGAATAACGACCAAATAAGATACGTGTTAATTTTGTATTCAAAGTAGGTTGGCTAAACGCAAAATGGATTCGCATTTCCAAAGGGTTTAATTCAATTTCCGTTGATACAGCAGGACGGTTTCGGTGCATTTTAATTATCTCGGTATCAGGGGTGAACTTTGTTCGGTAAAAATAAGGTTTATGCTTCACGGTAACTTTATTTTATATACGAGAACATTAAAAGTACTGCCGTGACGCCGTCGGTGCGTCAAGCGTATGGCGCGGTGTAAAAGGGAAAATGTCTGAACGCAACACGGTTCTTCGTAATCAACCTTAGGTTCGAAATGTTATTGAAAATTGGCAGCAGAAACTATCTTACGAGAAATTTATTTGTACAATTGGAACACACTGTCCGCATTTCCGATAATGTTATTACGAAAGAGCGACACATTTCCATTTATTTTTCCATTACACATCGAATAATATTAATACATTGTACGGAAGATGAAATGTCAATAATATTGAATTTCGAATTGAACGGCCCGATGCGACACACCGATAAAATGCGCAGGAAGAGCACTGGCCGAACGATGTTTCAAAATGCATCGAAACCTTGAATAAATATTGCAAATTGAAACGTCTAAATTTTCCTTAAAATTACTCCGTGATATGTGTTACGTTTGCGAGCAGTCCAACCGACGATACAGATAAGAAAATGAAACGTATTGTAGTAAAAAAAAAAAAACTATTAAAATCTGATTGATGGTCAAGTTCTCGATGGGTCGAACTCGATACTCGTATCTCGCAAGCTTTCGCGAGTTCGTAACTTGGGAAACCTTACAAAAGTGGGGCTAACGTTCGGTAATTGTTTACAACAAACAAGAATCGACGAGTGTACGATACCGATGCTTCTTTCCGTGCCGAATGGTGTTCCCATCGAATCCCTCGCGGTACCGACGTTTGCGAATTACGTAATTCTGCGCAATCTGTGTACAACCTCGAGCGGTAAAAGCCTACCGCATTACAAAACCGATAGTCAATTCCTCATTATTCCCAGAGTGCACTTAGCGCGCTCTGTTCTTATAGTCCATCGCGTTACCAAGTTTGAAATAAATTTATAGGTCACAGATTTCGTAGGTGAACAAGATAGTACGGGAAGAAATTCAAAATTGTCACGCATCGACTACCAGTTAAGGCGACGATTCTCAACATGAAACAATTTAAATGTTTTGTGGAGGGCAATGTGCCGTAATTAACATTTGTTATATTATTTTGTTCAAAAACCGCAGTTATAGGAAATATTTTGTTGATATTGCAAGTTGCAACCCTGACTTTTCGAGAAAAAAAACTGCCAACACGAGGCGTGTTTTTTATATCACATCATATTGTTATTATTTAATAATTTCTTGATTATTCCTTCCGCGGTACTTCAACTGTCGTCTCCTTCGTTTCTCTTTCTTTTTCATGCACGCCATGTTTTTTCTCCCAGACTGAACATTCGGATTTTAAATGCTTCGGTGGGTATATGGTTAAAAAAAAAGTTGAGAAACACTTAGTTAAGGTACTCGTCATTAAATCCATTCTGTACCGTCGTCGGTTTAATTACGTTTCGCGCGACGTGGATCAACAACGGCAAAAGCAAGAACGTGACGTTAAATATGTTTTTCCATGTTCAATATCTTTTACTCGAGCCGAATTCAATCCGACGCAACGTCATAACGATGCGGAATGATAAATCGTGCCCGTAAATTTATTCATGGATTTCATTTCGATCCAATTACATCAACAAAATCAAATTATTGGAGGCAATTTACGTCGATAAATGGAAAAAAGGATAGAAAATAAGACTTTTCCTGATCGACTTATTCGTAATCACGGTCGAAATGCCAGGTGCGCAGAGTTTATACTCCATCCTTTACAATAGTGTTGGCCGTAAGATATCGTTTATTTTAAGGGACGCCTTTCAGTTTGCATAAAAATGCGAAACATTTCTAAAGGAGCTCGCTCTTTTTCTCGAATATTAAGATGCGCCGCGAAAAAGTTCATTATTGCATCAGTGAATGGCGCCGCGTATTAACGCGTGACCTGTGCACTATTCATTCTAAAATAATTATGCGCGGTAAGGTTTGTTAAATTACAAGAACGGGTTACGAGAAAAGATCTTCCCTGTAACCATTAATAATAACATTTATCAATGCTAATGTTAGTTGATATCTATCGCCGGGGTCGCAAAGTATGGAAAAAGTTGACATTGAAAATATTTCTAAGTTCAGTTCTATTTCTAAATCATCGGTTGCTGCCGTTGCAGAACATCATGGTAAGTTAACTTTGTAACGGTAGACTTCTACTTTCAAGAACAAACCGAAGTTCCACGGTTTTCACGGTACTTAGAGTCGATTTTGTGTAACGTGTACACGTTTTTAGACACACCGATCTCTGCTAGTACGATGAACTTGATTGTCCGAAGACTCTGGAAATTCGTGTAATATAATCAAAATCGAAGCTACTCATTAACCGAATATTAATATAATGTACATACATGAATATTCAAAATACTGTATGACCAGTAAATTACATCGATTAACGAACTTCAAATATTTGACGATCGGTTAATTCCGCCAATTAACGCATTTTTATTCAACCGTGATAATATTATGCAGCTGAATGTTCGAAAGAAATAGGAGTTCCAACGATTCTGTCGTTCAGTGGGTTTCAGGAAAAATATATGATCTTACGGAAAATAATCTGGAAGTAACGATGGGTAACTTGTTTTCGATGGAAAGTTCACGGGAAGAAAGCTCGGATATTGAACGTCGGAATACGTGATTCGAAGTAGATGCGTTTCCGAGATTTAGTTTCGGAGTTATCGATGAAAATATAGCATGAAGTCCAAAAGACCATTGCTAATGGCCCCGTTAACGCGTGTATTTTCGATTCCTCTCTAGGCTTCTTCGTCAAAGCGAAACCCCGAAATCCATAAACGGGTTATTAGGAATGGACTTTCTTCTTGGTAACTCTGCGTATTGAATTTGATACATTTTTATATAGAAAATATACTGTAGCGAATTCTCCGCGAAGACGCCTCGCGTCTCAGTTCGGACCATCGAGTCCTCTCGTGCTTCGTCTTACGCCGTCGACGGCAATCGTTTCGCGCAGCTCCTCGCGTACGCTTCCTTGCCGAAACCTCCCATTGCGATCTGGTTCGCTACAGTAAGCGTCGTTTGTAAAAGTTTCTCGTTTTGTTCTCCAGCAAACGTTTTGTTTCTCATAATAATTTTAATAAAGATCAGTAAAATACAGTATTTTACGACGCACCCAAGGAATTCAGAAAACCCAGTTTCGTGCGGGACGAACATTCGTCATTTCTTAACATATACAGTACATATTTTTCAGAATTATTGGCAGGATAAATCTAAATTGAAACAACGACAAAGTTCCTGACCTGTACCACAAAATTGATACATTTTCGAACCCCGATGTGTGGATGAAAATTGTTTCTTTGTATTTCCTGTACCACCCCCTAAACATTGTCAATTAACCATAGACTCACCCTTATAGTTTTATTTATCCGAAAACTGTATCATAGCAAATAAGATCGGTCATCGGTACTTTGGTAACATACCGGTAACGATTCTAAAAATCTTCACTTTATAAAATATTAAAATTGTTGACTACGATACACGTTATCATGTTTTTGAATGAGCGCCGTATCTTCTCTATTTTCTAGGCTGTGAAAAATATTTTCTATGCCAAAACCTTTCCACCCTCTTGATTCATGTCTTATACATCCGCACCGAGTCACCCATTTTCCAACGCCCAATGTCCTGTTTTTCCACCACTACTGTTTTCCCTCCCTATGAGTTCAGTTACTCGTCACCCTTTCCATACTTTTTTAGTTTAGATAATAGTTTTCTTAAAATCTAAAGCCAGCAGGCTTCTTAAGAGTGATTTCAAACTCCAAATAGTAACCATGCAATTTTCGGCAGACGCTCGATACTACGCGTGAGCCCAAAGTTGTAAGAATTTTATTCAGTTATTTTGTTACTGTACATCTGTAGTCTAGTAAATTCGCTCGTAATATTTAATAATTCGTGAATTATAATAAACCGAACCTGAAAGACGCAGCCGGTATACAACAGAATGTGTACCCGTAATTTGAGAGTTTTTAATCCCACCGTAGGATCTCGTTAATTTCACGACAAAGCGTGCAGGTTCTTCGCGTTACTTACAATCATTCCCAGGCGTTAGTTAAAACGTTTTCTTTTTTTTAAACGTCTGTACAAACACCTGCGCCGTACACTGTGCATTAAATACATTTCGGCTAGAGCTTGTCGCGTGTACGCGAAACGCATAAAAGAAAGTTGGAATGAAAAATGAAGGGCTGAAGAGGGGAGGGTGGGAGAGGGGAGATAGGAAAGGGGAAGGAGATGAGAAGGTGAAAGAGAAAAAGTTGCGAGATACGGTGATACCGTTCTTGCGAACTCGAAATCACGTCTATGGTCGCTTAATCTTGTTCGCGCTCGAACGTGAAGGGAGAACGGTGGAAAAAAGAACCGAGAGACGAATAGAGGGAGACGGTGAAGAAGTCCAAAGGCACATTAATACCCTTTGTGTGTACTCTCGAATCTGCATTTGCCGTCGCGTGTGCTCCAGTTCGCGTACAAATGTAGATGGAAAGAAAATAGGAAGGAACGGGGGGGAAGGTACGGAGGGGAAAGATAAATCAGCGGAATGGAAAAGTGAGACACACACAGGACGGAATATTTATTCGCACAATTGTGTAATTACGCTCGAAAATTATTCTTTAGATGGAAGCTAACGTGCGCAGATGGCTGGCCAGAAATTAGTATAATTAGAGATAACGAAGAAGCATGCTTGGAGAACCGAAAACAATAATTCGGTGGAGCAGAAATGGAGATATACTTAACATGTTCAGCCCCGCAGTATAATAGACATTAACTTTATTAACATTGAAAGTACAGTAACATTTAAATATATTGACCGCTGGTAAACACACAATCATGAAGTGCATAACATCCATGGGTGAGCAAGAGCCGGCTGGTTACGTAGTAAAGGAGTGCCCCACCGGTGGGCAAGCGTGGCTGAACGTGTTAAATAAAAGAAAGTACAAACTCGTGAGCCTGTGATTTATTATCCGTCAAACGAGACCCGATGCGCGAACGTGGATGGAAAAAAAGGTAAGAATGAACAAAGAAAGGGTACGCGAGAAATAAATAAAGAGGGCGGAATAAGAGAGGAGAGATAAATAGAACGGAATGGCGATGCGTGTATGGACTCCGGTGATGTATTACACGTTAGACGAAACTTGATTAACAAAAATGATTATAAAGAAAGCAGGAGGAAGCAACGAATGGGTACGCGAGAAATAAATAAGGATGGCGAAATAAGAGAGGAGAAATACGTATAAACAGAATAGGGCACTCATGACGTATAATCCGCTAGGCGCAACCCTAACGTACGAGGTCTGTTAATGCATCCTTAATATCAACCACCTTTAAACCCTGAAGAAAACCCTACGGGATAATCTGACATAACTTCGGTGACCCCGTTTACGTGACTGTATTACGACTCGTCTACACAGTCACGTCACCTTAACATTCGGGAGGTTTTACAAAGCAGCGGGTATATCAATTTTTGTTTCGTGGTGTTGGTTGCCTGCTGGCGTACAACGAGAAACGTAAGTGGCGTAAAATGTGTGCGAACGTGTCAGAGAAATCTTTGATATGAAATTCAATCGAAAAGTTTCTCGCGACGTTCAATCCTAACGAGGGTAGGACGCAATTACGAGATGGCAACGATAATACAATGAGAACGGCTACCCTTTCATTATTAGACTATCCATGAAAAAAAAAAAATCATGAATCTTCTCTAAATGAAGTTACGAAGTTACGATGCCTCTGAGGTAGCCTTAACGAGGTCGGATTAATTTAATACGTATCCCTATCACTGATTTCTCGAACTCATCCCCCACAGTTTGCGACTGATTAAACTAAAGATACGGACGGTCTTTGATGGAAAAAAGATATTTTCGACGGGAACGTAGAAACCGTTTGACGGAAAAGTGGTGTAATTGAATTTTTTGCCTGCATGGTTTAACCCCACATTTCGAGAGCTTAATTAGTTAGAGTCCAGATTCATTAATTCTTCGCTAGACAGTTGGGCAAGTAAGGACCATCTCCTCGATCGAATGGAAAACAGTGATGGGATTCAAAAGCATATTGAATCAAATGATTATGTATCATAAGGTATAACTTTACGAAGGTGGATTACCGAAAAGAGGCGTAATGTTCTTTGATAAGATTGCATTTTACAGAACTTTTACCTTGGCTCTCATTACCCAGAATTCAACATTTTTAACCTACGCCACTTTCGCGTTAAGCGGCTCGTATGCTCGTGGTTCTTCAAATATTAAAAATATGCCCGAAATCCGTGAGAGTGAAGCGGGATTTAATAATAACTAACAGTTATTGGTAAAAGCACCATTCCGGAAAGGAACGGAAAAGCATTCCCGACCGTGGTCGAGTCCTGGTTGGCAAAATTTTTTTGCAAATCTCTGAAAATATGAAATTTTTTCGTTCGTGAAATTCCAATCAAGAGCGATTAAAAAATTCTAACCGGTATTAAATATTCTCAATCCCCAAAATTTTTGATAAATGATTCATACCATTCCAAAACTTCCGAACGAAAACGTATTACGTGAGAATTCGCCAGTTAAATCTTTCATGACCCAAGCAATCGTTTAAATTTACATCCGTGTATTAAATGGATCTATAGACAGGGTTAATAATAACCGACGCAACGTACGAAGAACGTAGTCTCGTTAAAAAAATTGTGCATACGCTTAGGCGTAAAATAAAGTCTCGTTATTGAGCCCGTGGTTCGCGTACATACGTATTCGTGGAAACAAAGCACGCGCAACGGCAAAGGTACTATACGAACGTGTTGCTGGGAAAATTCGTAATATTCGGCCAAACATTCTCTACTTGCCATGAATCTCTAAACCAAATCTAGAACAGTTGTTTCGCAGAGTATAACTGCGCAAGAAGAAAAAAGAGGTTTCTGAAAGGACACGTATTTCCAAATAAAAGAAAAGTTATTTCCGAGAAGCAAGTACGTCTGCGATTGTAAGGAAAAGCGCCGCGTGTGGCTCACGTTATTTTGCCCAACGCGTACTAACTGAACGTTAGATCTCGGTTAAGTACAATATCTTTTTGCTTTCACGTTTTTTTTCCGAATCAACACATAAATCCTATATTCCACGGTTGGATTGACGCGTCAACTCAACTTTCTTTAATTGTGACACATGACGTTATTTCTTGCAGCCACAGATTTAATTTCAAAAAAATTGTGCAAACATATTATGTACAAATAAAAAAGCATATGTACTCGTATAAATAAAAAGTTTCAACTAGATACGATATCTTCCATTTAACTGTTTGGTTCAAAATATCATAATTTTCTTCGTCACGAGAATATGTAAATTCTATAATTAATTTTACGTCGTTGACAGATACCAAGTACCGGTGACGTTAATCAAAATTGACGATGACCAAAAGTAACCGAAACGGAGCTCCCGTCATTGATAATGGCTATTGATAACTATAGTAAAATTTCCATAATCGATAGTGGTTATTCGTAAACAACGTTCCTTCCGTACGCGTTCTATCGTCGCGCCAAACGTACAGCTGTTCTACTGCCCGATCGGCGAAAGGGACGCATCTTTCTACTTGCAGAAACTACCGTTTGCAAATCGAAGCCTGGGGATTAGAAAATCCCCATTACACGGATTGATTATCATTACACGCGTAAAGGCGTCCCTCGTGCTCTTCAGTTACACAGTGACTTCGAATCGTATCGAATCAGACTGCGACGCTTCGTTCTATTTTTACGAAATCGTCGGACACCTGCGCTTCGTATTTCAGAGATACGCGATCTCATTTTGTCCGTCAACGCGCACACGTACGACATTTTTATTTTGTTTTCGTTCCATTGACTTGCTTCTTTTTGGTTCGCGAGACAGCAATTTGTACGAGATTCCCGTGTTAAGTTCTCCGTGTGAAAAGAATCAAGCGAAATTATGAGAAAACGAGGAAAGTCGACGAGGAGAATGTCTGAATAAAAAATACTGTAATTTGTGAAATCCGTTCGGTGCGTCCGCGAAACTGTTGATTATTTATTGCGCGCACGAGCTTTTGTGCGCCGCAGGCAAATTAAAAATAACATTAGAATGGAATTAGAAATACCTTGAATAAAGGAATATGGAAATACGAATGCGTAATATATTTGATGTGAAAGTTATACGTAGTATTTAATAGGATAGCAGTTTCACCAGAATCGTGCAAAGTCACGGACAGCTCGAAATCGAATAATGAAAAATTTAAAAACGCCTGACCGGGTAAGAACGGAACGGAAAGTACTAATTGTTTGTAATCGCAGAAACTCTAGATAATGTTACCCTCGCATCGAGCGATATATTTCGAGAGTACAGGGTGGATACTTCACCTTGAGGTTCTACAGGTGCAATATTTCCCGACGTACAGGCACAACAGCCGCATCGTTTCCAATGCATTATCGTACTTGACACAGAACTCTCATCGTTGCAAATCAGTTTGCGCGTCTCTTCGTACCACGGTATAATCGTATCACGGGAATCACCCTCTTCTTTCAGCCGATTCAGAATCGTACATCGAGATTTCCAAGAATCGTCATCGTTTTCGTTTTTCGCGAGGTAAATGCCTTTAACGCGACCGCGATCGATCAAAAGTTTCTATAGAAAAATAGTCTCTCGCGTCGATGTATTTGTTGATTCGGTTGGTGGAAGAACGAGGTTCGATTCTCATTGCGACGGTGACACGGTTTCGCCACGTGGACTCGGTTTCGCTAATGACGATACGCCTCATTGTTAACGTACCATAGCAGTTTTTTGTTTGCCGATCGAGGTACTGTTCGCAGATCAAAAGAAGGCACCTGAGAAAAATGCGCCCTCATTGGTTGTAGCATTTGGGTCCTGCCTATTCCAACACAACCATAGGGACGGGGCACACGCATTTTCGCCATTGGCCAAGTTGCCACGCACACTAATAAGCTCGGGGTGTAAAGTACCGCTAACTAGGATTTACCTGTCCCTCGCGCAAATAGGACTCCTACTACTATAATAAACGGCGGGCCGAAAGGGCGTTAAAAGTGGGGATAGGCGAACCCACTCTTGCCTTCGGACCGCCTCAGGTGCCTTCTTTTGATCTGCGAACAGTACAGACTCTTCATTAATTAATAATACACGTACCCTTTGTTGCGAACGGATTTTACATTCATTTAAAATCCATCGATCCTCCTTGACGGCCGAACGGTAACGGGTTACGTGTAATCCACAACTCCGTTGAAAATTGTCATTCCCCCAAACTCATTTTTACAAAGCGGCCGTTAAACGTTTTTAACGCGATCACTCGCCCGACATCCAAAATGGACCAGAAAATTTTTCTCGTTCTCTTGAAAATTCCATTAACGATCCACATACATAATATTGTATCACATAGCGAATCGACCCGGAAGATTCGCAAAAATATAATCCTCTGCAACGATTAACGCGAACCACCGCCGAAACGGTCAAACCGATAACGTCGATCGGTCACGCCGGGCTTACCGATCGTATCGTCGGTAACGACGAATTTTATTTTTATTTTCGCACCACTTATGCTCACCACTTCCTCACGATTGCCCGAGCGAACTGTCTAAAAGCGTCGTGAGACACGCGCGCCGCTTATAAATCCACGCGACAATCTCCTAACGATTTAAAATATAATCTCCGCGATCTTCGCTTCACTGGACACGGGGACAAACGATCGAGAGGTGGAATCGAATTCGGGAGCACGTGTTCGTTCGCGGCTTCGATGGAAAACGCGTGGGACACTCGCGATATACGCGCAGACACGCGCACGGACGCGTTTCTGTTTACATCCCGATTAGCAACACGATCGCAACACTGGACGCACCCCCGGTGGGACGCCGTGAACGAGAGCGTAATCGCGAATGTTGTTGTTCGTACGGCTTGCGAGGCCGGAATGAACCGTGGGTGGTCGTGGATAGTCGGAGCTTTCCCGCTTTCCAGCAACCACCTCCAACCCCCCACCACAGCTCCGCCGGTAGAAACGCGGGCGGCTCCACCTCTAGCGACTTCTGCACGAACACCGCCACCGTCGCACACCCTTTCTCAAACATTCCTTCTGGACTACCTACCCCCCGCGAGAGCTATCTCGTCCCTTTCGGACATGTTGCTTCTTTGAATATGGGTCTCGTCTTTTGATGCGACTACCACTCTCTCGACTAGTAAGTACCGTTTCTCTTGTTACTTTTTTGGTCTGTTAACACGTTGAGTGGGACGTCAGCCATCGGTGGCTGACACTGAACTTTCGGTGTAAGCCGCGTCAACCACCGGTGGCTGACAGTGTAAAATATGATATGAAAATAGAAAATTTACATTGTTTTAAGTAATTACTGAAAATTTATTTATAATTCACTTGATTTTTATTTATGACAATATTATATCATTAAGGCATTTTAATGGATTTTATTGAATTACGGTAAACATTAAAACGATTGTCCTTCTAAGCAGGTTGCGCTTCTAAGCAGCGCGCGTGGCCTGACGGGGATTTCCTTAAGAGTTCGCGTGGCGCTCAACGTGATGAGGGAGGCGTCTGATTTGGAGGATCCAAAAGATCGACAATTTTCTTCGATCGCGTTGGCACGATTTTTCGGAAAGTAATCGTTCGATTCACTTGAAATTTGAGCTACATATCAAACGTGCGCAAAGCCGGCTACATTGATGAAATACACGTAAAGTTTGAATGACTAACGTCACGCGCAAACGTCGTCACCCTTACTACTGTTTTAACTACCCTCTTCGGTCCTGATCCTGGCCTGATTTTAGGGATAGTACCGAGAACCGTCGACCCCAAACCACCCCTACACCTGTGCACGGATCTACATTTTCCAACGAAACGTTTCATTTTCTTAATTATAGAATGTCCACTTTGGTTCCACAATCGATGGTAATTGCCAGTTCGCGATTGAAAAATCTAACGTTGATCCCCTACTAAAGAATTTTGCCATATTTAAAAATATATTTCCCATCTTACTGTTTGCTTTGTCTAGTTTGCACGGGTCTTGGACGGCTTTTTAGCGGAAGAGCTGTATTTATTTTATTCCCTACAGCTTGCTGGAATAAGAGCCTTATGGGATCAATATTGTATTTTTTTAACAGCGTGCCATTCTCCAGCTTTGAACGTAAATAAACTGCAATTCTGGTGTTTATTTGCGGAATTGACGTCCATTCCAGCCACACTTTTCAGCCACGAGTTTTGCCCGCTCTAACAGCTTGGCGGGCTAAAATAGTTTGTCCCGTCTCTTCCAATTTCATCGATAGAGAGACCCGGTTTGGCGACGGTGAGGCGTTTGACTAATTATTTTATTAAAATCGCGTTGCCTCTCGCGTCATTACAGACGAGTAGGATTTAATTCGTTCCGATTTGCATAAAATTTAACGATGTACATACGCGAGATCGAAGTTCATCTTTACATACAATACCCTTCGAATGTCTAAAGAATGACTTACGTTTACTTTCCTATAAAATAATCAATGCTTCGCACGTACAAAAAAAACCTGTTCATTTTCAATCGTCGGTCAACTTTGTCTACGTTAACGCCAAATGCAATTTTAAAGCATTTCGTTAATCGGGTCGAGTATATGATCGCGTTATTAATTATAATGTAACTAAAAGGAGGGCCAGGTGTACACGTCTGCACATTATTCAGTACGAGCACGTTTCCCGAGCCCGTGTACCGATATTGCGTAAAGTTTCATTATATCGGAGTGCATTCTCTCTTAGCTCACGAGAGGATGAGCGCAAATCACCCCATGCATATCGAAGTTTTAGCCTGCTCGATGGTTGACAATATCGGGGAACGTTTACTTTACCTCCACCACTCCATCCATTCCCAACCCTTATTTTTAGAGAGCAAGGCTATCGCGTTTCGCGCGTATGCAAGGGTGTAGCTTTCTGAATTCGTTGCAGCGCACCGGGGCGGCAAGATGCAATTTTATACATTTTATTACGCACGTTAAACGGTTTCGATGAAATATCGGAATAGCGTAATCGAAAACGCGATGTCTCGTTCGTTTTAGTCTCATCGCGCACAGTTTCTTCCGAGGAAATAAGGTCTTGTAAATTTCTCGACGTTACGTAACGTTTTCCGATATTCTTTGATAAGAGGCATCAAATTATGAACGTGTCACCGACAACATTTTTTAGAATATTCTTGTTTAAATCATAGTTCTTCGCTACCATTTTCAAACACTGCAGTTAATGTGAAATTATATCGAACGGTTGAAGTAATGAAACGGATAACGCGCTAATATCTCTTCCGCGAAGAGAACGATGAAATATAAAGCAGGTCTATTTTTGTGAACTTTTCTAGGCACCATTCTAGCATTTGGCGTCCTTTATCGATCGCACGTACCTGGACTATCCAATCGAACGCTATAATTAACACCTTCGACGCGTTCTAGTTGCCAATACACGGTTCTTACACCTACGCGATTCAGGAATGCAAGCCCTAAATGTGTTTGCGACTGTGGGAGTACGTTCCAGCGTAAATGAAAGTGTCCGGTGCCGTATAAATAATTCCCTCCGTCAACGTTTAAATAAACTTTCCTGCTGTAAACTATTCCGCGAGGTAATTCGCAGACACACAAATTTATAAGCAATTTTTATCTCTATATCGCGGATACATGTCAAAATATACAACACAATTTCTCATTGCCTATAATGGGATGATTGTTTTCGAGCAAAGCGATTTCGATTAACGGAAGCCCGGACGCATCTGTTCTGGGAAATGAGAACTTATTGTGTACTATTATGCACTACAGGTTTATACTACTGAAACACGTGGGACATGGTACGAAAGAACGGGGATAATTTATCGTCTATTCGGAGAAACTCCGTTTTCATCCGAACTTCGTCCGTCGTTTCTAACCGAGAAACGTTTCAAACATAATGTAATAATCGAATGGAACACACTTTAAATAGCATTAATCCGGCTACTTGAACTTCCTCGAAAGAAATGATGTGGATCATCCGACTCGCCGGTTCGAACCTGAAAGTTGCTCAAGTACACTGAAATTTTAATAGAATTTATCTTCCTGGTTAGTTTGCTTAAAACTTCGTCCAAAGGAATTTTGGGATGTTCGGTGGCTGTGAGAGTCGAACGAGAAGTCTGCTTATAAATAATTTCTGTAAGAAGTTTCTTTCTCCCCTTCGTTAAACCATCGGTTAAATCGTGGGAATAATATTTTTCCGAATACGTTGCACGGTGAAAAGATTTGTCTGTACAAATCCGTAATGTGATTTAACTCGCGGCGGCAATTTAATTGAAACGTTTTATTCGGATATTATATATCGTGTAAATGTTTGTTACGTTTTAATTATGATATCTCGCAGCGAATTTGAAAGCAACAAAGCGGTAACACGTCGATCAAAACGTTTTGCATGATTCTCGCGATGACCGGGGTATGAGATCAAAGCGTTATTCCAGAGAACTTTAGCAATACCATTTGTTACCGCCGTCTCGCATACGTTATTAGAACGATACAAAAAGAAACAGTTACGCTTAATGCGCTCCCATCTCTCTTTTTTATACGACGTCCAAAGAGACGGCGAAGGACGCAAACGAAGGGCGCGACTCGAGCCAGTTGTCAGTTATTTTCAATTTCGGGCTATCTCGCCGCCTCTACGGTCTGTTTAATTTTTTTTTCCTACGGATACGCGCCTCCAGCATTTTTCTCGTTCTCCGGGTTACGTCGTGTCAATTATTCTTCCGAAGGATTACTTTGCAAATTGAATATGTTCCCCCGTTCTCCCCATTTATTCGTCCCTTCGCTCGTGTCATACGTTTCATATGAAATATGTGTCTACCTAATAAACTAAGACTATATTGGCATACTACGTGTACAAATTTTCACTTTAAGCGCGTTCTTCTAGTGACTCTCATAAAACGATTGGTATTTAACGTTCTCGTTACCATTCATTACCTCTTTGCTAAAGTAACTCTCGAGCCCGATTGAATTTTATCTTTCGACTGGTAATTCGAGATAACCGTACCCACTAATTTTTTTTTAAACGTAAAAATCTTACATCAAAACTTTATTGTAAATACGAACACTGGTAAGGTCTCGCTAACCAGTGTACTTTCCGCGTGTACATTTGAAGTTCTATGTACGCATGTACGCACGTGCGTCCAAGTGTTAAAATAAACTACCACCGTACAACCGAATCATAAACTCGCAGGACTCGTAAACGCAAGGAATCGAAGTGGAAGTCGAAGGAACTAACGATGCGTGGGGTTCCTTCTTATCACTGTAAAACCTCTTCCGATACGAGACCAACTGCAAAAAGCAACGTCAGGCGGATGTGAGTTGTTCTCAACCCCCCCCCCCCCCCCGCCCCCCCGTAATCTCCATTCTCTTTTCCTTTCGCATACCAACGGAACGTTTCTATCTCTCACTCCCTCCATTCATTCCTTTTACCTCGAATTCTCCATAGAGCGTTTCACCCTCCTTTAGATTCCATTTTTTCCGACCTCCCCGAAACCTTCGGATTCATTCTACCGAGGTTGCAAAGACCCGGACACTCAGAGAAATTACCGTGGATTATACCGAGAAGCTCTTACAGGGTCAGGATCGATTACGATAAAGCAGGTAATCGCGATAAAAAGGCGGTCCTTCCCTCAAAGTCGGTTTCAACGAGGAGAAAAAAAATATCCGTGCAATTCTGAAACGCACTTGCATCCCGTCGTCCTCCGCTCCGTTTTCCGGGAACGGAGCGGAGCGGAATAACGCTTTGCAGGATCCAATTTATATAATTGCCCGAATCGCGGGAGATCGTTTAAACTTGACAAAAAGAGTCGACCGCCGTGTCTGCGACAGAAAAAATTATTCTTGGCCGCCTATTCGTTTTATTCCTGATCCAGCGAGCCAGGGTTGAATTCAATGATTTTCAAATCCCAAAATGCACCGTTTGTTCCAAGTCTACTCCGTCGAACATTTGTAGGAACTAGAATAATAAACATGTACATACGGCATGTACATACGGTAACACAAGTTTCCTCGCGGTTTACGAAACACCGTGAATTCAGTCTAAATTTGATACACAAATTTGTGTATGTACGAGTAATCGAATAATCTGAAAGCTCATAGGAGAGAAAGTGAGCGCGATGAATTCCTCGAATAAAACAGCGAAGTGCGATGAGACTTTTTTTTTTGTTCGATATACCGGGGGCGTTGGGAAAAAAAAAGTTTCGAAACGGCTGCCGCAACGCCTCGACGAAAGTGATAAAACGTGGTTCCTACATTTACAGCAGACTAAATTGCGAGATGACGTTCAATGGTAATAAATGCGATGGAAAGAGGAATGTGATTCGTATCGCGTTAATAATTCATCAAATCGTGACGCGAGTCCATGGATTCTCGTATCCTCCGCGATACGTGACGCTCGGAGTAAATGCATCGACGCGCTTTCACCGGCGAAACGGATGTTAATTGATATTATCGAAATACAGTGGCGACGGCGTATTTAATACGAGTCGGCGCTCTCCTCGTACCGCTTTCCCCCGGCGTTTCCAGAAACAATGGGAAAGCGTTTAACGCTGAGGATTTTCAGCCGGAATATTCCTCCCGATGATGGAAAGGAGAGAGAAATACAATTAAGGTATACGTCAATCAACCATTTACGGTATTCCCCTGCTTCGCGGTGCTGTGCTAAAAGGTATTCTCAACCAAACACGGTATACTCTCGTTTAGGCAATTAGTACCGATAGCACGGCTCTTTCACGGCAGTTTAATTACCCTACACTGGCAATCTGGGGGTACGAAGTATTCGAGGTAAACGTGCCTTTTTTTCACGACGACGTATCGCACGCGCGTGATCGATCAGTGGAACAAATTTTTGTACCACGGCAAACACGAAGCAAGTCAATTTTGAATTTATGAAAGAGCCGCGATAGGTGTAATCGAGGCTCGACGAGAAAACTTGTATTTATATCGAGAACTATTTCGAATCGTTACCGAATCGCTAGGTACATCGAGTACAGAGGAAAGCGATTGGAGTCGCGTAACGATTACGTTGCCGGACGCGTGTATGTATTCGTATACGCGCTTGTGCGTGTCAATTGTATTATTCCGGTTTACGATCGTAGATTACGAGCATCCCCTCGCTTCCTATCGTATCCAGATTTTCCATGTAAAACGGTAGGTTGAATAGGCTTCGTTAAAACTCGGGAGGAAAAGCGCGAGGCAAAATGGAGACACGAAATGCGCCCCAGTCGCGAATCATTTATCAATTCAAATATACCATGGCATTTCGACTCTACTGTCGAATTATCGAACCTTCTATTGGAAGCGGAGTCGAGTCTTGTTAAGCGGGTCCGGTAAATTTATCATGTCACAAGGGAATCGATTCTGTTGAACTATGGTCTACCGGTTCGTCCTATACTTCGTTGCGGAAAGTGTGTCTTGAAATTTTCTGATACACGGAACACGCGTGTTTGCACCTTTACCTATTTATTTATTGATCTCTGCATCGCGGAACTGTACGTTTGATTAATAGTGATCGCGGCCGTTTGAAATTTAATACGTAACCCATTTACTGCCACGAGTGAACGTCAGTTCATTAGTACTGTCATTTCCGTTTTAAGTTTCTGCATTTACCCAATTGCAGTTACTTTTTTTCATAAGTATGCATATATCGCGTGATCGGAAATTGTTTGCGTGCACAAAATCAAAAGCGAGTATACTCGCGATTGATAACGGGAATGCCAGGGGACTCAAAGCCCTTTTCCGTATGCGCGAATATTTCAAATACAACGAGCAACAACGATTTATACTCTTGAGGATAGTAGTTAACACCATGCAAATGGATTAATAAAATAGTACTGAATTCAAATGGAATGCTTTGAGAGAATGGATTTCCGAAACATGATCGCATTCAGTTACTGCCTACACGAATAACGTTTTAAGGAACCGGACTCTTCCATTTATATGAGGAAGTGCATCTGCGCAAAAAAATGTCCCTTTTGATCTTGCCGAAAAGTTACCGAAGCCTCTTAACGCAGAATACTTTTAGCAACCTCGACGTGTACTTCAAACTTGAAATTCGTCGGATCAAGGCGTATCTTTTTCCACTCGAAAGCTGAGATCGATATTGACTTTTAAGGGTAGAGGAGGGAATTCATGAAATTTCTATCTCCCGAACTTATACCCGAATACAGATTCTCGTCTTTATGCGCTCTATTTGATATTTTGCTCGAGAGAAATTTGTATAGTAAGTTTCGAAGCGTTTCTACAGTCGATATACCCCCGGGGGAAACTTTTCCATCGGCAAAACAAAAATTCGAGCGAAAAAAGATGGTAATACGTAACGTTTGCTGCTGGGAAATAGCATTTTCAAACTTTTATCCGCTTACCTTGCTTCGAGATTCGTTTTGTCTATCGATATAGTCTATTCGAGGAAGCGGAGGTCACGAGATCGGAAAACGTGCCTTCGTTTCACCGAAATCGAAAGAGTCCAGAGGATGGATCGATGTACGTAACAAATACGTCCATTTAGTTCAAATATGCTTTCCCCCAAACTTTTACTACAATCATCTTTCTATTCCGAACACGCTGGAACGTGCATCGAAATGATTTATAGAGATACTCCGCCCCCGATTTCTTTAAATCGAAGGCCAACATTTATGAGACAGTAAAGCACGTTATATGGAGTTTGATGCACTTCCGAATTGTTGAAGCTCCACGAAAAGTTTATGAGCTTTATAAATGGGACATCCGATACGAACGAACGAAAGTTGGGAGATCTACGACTGGTTCTAAATACGGCACAAGGATTTCACTGCCATGAATTACTTTTTATAACTAACAAATATATGAATGGCAGGTGATAAAACGAATATATTCATCGCTACGCAGCTACAAAGGAAACGGAGTAGTTATCCCTCGCCGGTTAATTCAAAGGGAAATTCATAAAGTACAGAGTGTTTAATAAATGGTAGTAGTCCGTTGCAGGTTGCGATACCCGGGATAATTCCAAGCAGGTTTTTCCTCGTCGGAATTGTTGGTTGCGCTCCGGTTAAGATGACATTATAAAATAGACAAAGCGTGAAACGAAAAAATTGTTGAATTCAATTTGGATCAAAAACGGTATTGATAAAACAATGACTTATGAATTTGCCAAAATGTTGTCGAATGCCAACTACTTTCGTACAATAATTTCGTAAAAGGTGTAATCAATATATAAACGTCAACTCTCCACGCATACGTATGTTCTGTGTATTACTTATAATAGCAATAAAGTTTCCTTGCCGCAATATAATACGCTGGTGACACCGGAGAGCTTTGAAACACTCTGATTGCAGTGCAGCGTGCGCGTCACCCAAGTTTCGCGAATTCCTGAATCGAAAACAGATAATGAGGAGAGCCACGGTGAAGTGTAAGGCGTAAGGTAAATCGTCCCATTATCAATCGGCGTTGCAATCACAGAAAAAGAAGAGAGGACGCGATAGAGGCCGGAGCCAAGAGCCACTCAGAAATTGGGTCGTCAATGTCGACGATCGGCCATCATTAAAACGGTAGTAATTACGACGGCCTCCAGCACCCTTCTGGATTAGGAAACACGGTATTGGAGAAGCGGAAGCGCGATTGGCGGCCGTGAAAGATTGGCGAGCCGTTCCGCTAAGCTCTCACATAATTGTACAGTCTCTTCTTATCGTTAATTAAGACATACCGTGGAATCGGCGCCCCGCTCAATAACAACAGTCGGATTAATCGAATTTTCTATCATTACGACTGCGGTTTCACTGCTCCAATTTGAAAAACAAAAAAAAACTTTCATGAGCACCACGTCGATAGGCCCGAACCGTTATCGCACCGAGTACTCGGCGTTAATTTTACTAAAGTACAAAAGGAAATTTGTGGAGCGAATCGCAAAGTTGCCGATTATTTTGTACAGGTACCTTGTTGAGCATTGCGAAGGGAAAACATGATAGAATATGACGTCACATGCGGGACACAATGTTTTTTTATTCCCCAATTGCAAGCGGTTTTGTATTTTTAATATCATCGCCAATCTAGTTGTGCTCCAGTTGTGTAATTTAATTCTTTCATGAACACGCTAGGTCTTTTCTTCCCGCGTTATCAATTTGATTGAAAGTTTTATGATAAAGATTGAAAGAATCGCGATTGAAGAATGCGAAATTGATGACTTTGTTGATATATTTACCGGGAATTGTTGATTCGCACGCAATACATGCTGATATGCGCCGCCAATTCCTAAAACTTGAGGTAAAACTGATCGCTTTTCGTGTACAAATACTATTGCATGATCGAACCGCATAGCATAATCTTGATACTTTTGTCATTACTCTTCTGCAAGGTCACTTTCAATATTTTTTATTTACTCGAACGAGAATAATTTGTTACTTTATCGGAGAATAAAATAGACAAAAACGCAACTTAACGTATTATATCGAGACAAATTTCAGCGTAAATTCAGAATCATTGTTTTGTTATTAAAATGCATCTACCGCGATACGATTACTGGTCGAACGGGATCGGGAGCAAAACTATTTTTTCTCGTAAAAATAATTAAACAATCTCATCTCGCCGAACTACATGAAAGAGAAATATATTATTATTCTATGTTTATGTCATGGATAAAAAGAGCAGTGAGATTAAAATGATTCGCGTGAATAAGTATAAACCTTTATTAGCGCAAAATGTAGCCACGTAGCCTATCGGATATTAAATTACTCGAAATCGAGTTACAATTCTCGCGTCAGAAATCAAGGGAATCAAGTAAACTCGGCAAACACCGATTCGAATGGTACACCACTGCGCGTGATTTTTATGAAGTTTTGGCAGGGCAAGACAGGGCAGGGAGCGAGTTTGATAATTTCACACCTGAGAGATCGACCTCACTAGCGTCGCTTAGTTTTCAACCTTTTTACACCTGCGAAACGGTGAAAATAGGAGAAGATTTCGCGAACCGAAGAAGTAGAAATAAAAACCGTTATTTTTAACAGTATTTTGTGTACGAGTTTTTCAATCTAATATTGTAAAATGAAAATTCTACAGTTATATAAATTTACAACTTTTATAACTTTGTCGCAGTGATTGAAAGCACTGGAGTATAGTATGCGTAGTATAGTATTGTGTATAGTTGTGCGCGTGCAAAGTTCGAGAAAATAAGCATTCTATAATCTTCCACTTAAGGCTAAAGGAAAAAAGCTACGGCCACACGTGACAGCACAAACGAAAACTAAAATAGCAATACAAGGTGGAACGATCGATCACTTCGCAATAATAAAATTGAACTTGAAACTATTTGGACTGTATCACTTAACGATCACTATCACATTTCAATATAGCTGCCTGCCAGGCAACTTTCAGCTGCTAGCTAATTTATCAAAACCAAAATGACAAACTAACCGATACGTGGCGATACCAGCCGATTGTTTTGCATACTTACAATTATTAAATAGATTTCTTTAGAAGAAGTTTTCACGTTCTAGCATGGGACTCGAAACTTTATCCTGCATTAAAAAGATTACAAATATTGCAACGACAAGATTATAAACGGTAACGCCGCTTGTTACACAGTTACACAGTGTTTGAAAAAACTCCTCCAATTTCCATACGCTTGTCCAAGTCGGAAACAAATTCAAAACATTGTTCAGAAAGTCTGGAAATACAATCTGCCATGTTAATTGTATAGATTTTTCTCGTCGAACCCTATTGTATTGCAATAGTTTTAGCTATTATGGAACACTATGGTAATATCTGGCAATTTGAAGTTAAATAGCAAAAAAGTCATAACATAAGAAACCAATGTCCTAATTGATGAATTCAGAAAACAAAGTGGTATAAAAATAAAAGAAATTAAATTTAAGAAGGCGTCGTCTCGAATTAATAATGGTGCAAATTACAGACAGCGTGGAAATCGCTTCACGCTCCTACTCACAGTTACTTTATGTAACCACTTCATTGCCTTACGTAAGTACATCAATTAAGTTACCAGTAGTTGTCGCGATTGCCTTCCTTTCCAGTAATTACATTACGACAATGACTGTAATTCATAATGTTCTTATATATGTGATGCAATGGCAACGGAGGGAGATAATTAGAGTGAAAGACTAACTAGAAAAACTTTTGAAGAAAGAATATCCGACTGAAATCGATTTTCAACGGGAATAAAGTGATTTTCAACTTTTATTGATTCACCTCTCGATACTTCTTATTACGGACTTAATAATAATAATAATCATCATCATCATCATCATCATAGTAATTACAATAATAATAAATCGTTATTTAGAATTATTGTACATCGATATATTATTTAATATAATCTATTTTATATATTCTATATTAATATAGACTTCTATCTGATTCAATTAAATTCTTAAAACTTTATATTTTATCACCTGCCGAGTAAATTCTGGCAACGAGCGAGAAACACTTACTTAATGGAAAAGAAAATACACCACCAGAGCGTCGTCAATAATATTGTAATTCTGCCGCACGCATATGGAGACGCCGTGTCTGTGAACGCCAGCATGAGATTAGACAAAGAAAGAAGCGTATAGTTTCATATTTTTCGTATCGCACGGAAGTCTGTATTACTAGTGTTAGGGAAAAAATAATAGCGTTGGTAATAATAATAGGAATAATAACAACAACAACCCCTTGCTTCTTGCGTCAATTTCGCGAGACACGGCGCGTACTGTTTAATTTTCGAATTGACTTGTAAATTGTCCTTCAAACATTGTCAAGCCCTTCGGTAATTACATAATTAAATCACATGCCGCGTGTGATTAGAAAAAACGACGGTGCTAAGAGGACTAGACGCTACATTAGAATTAGTAGAAACGAAGACTAAAGTTAAGCGAACAATATAACATTTGTAAAGAAACGACTTTTCCTCTTACGATTTTTTGTACTTTTTTGATTAGGGTTAATTATTTGGCCGAGCCAGTACCATAAAACTTTGTTCATTTGCGAATATGTCATTAGTATGTACCAGGCATGATCTTAATACTTAAGTAGTTCTACTTGTTTCTTTGCCCTCAACGCTTTATAAAAGATCTATTACTTTATAATGTTAACTACCGCGATCGTTCTGACTATCTCGTACGGTTTACCCGCGCGCACAGTATTTTTTTTGCACAGAGGAAAGTACAGCTTAACTGGTACTTCATTATGTTAAATACACCGGAAGCGGCCACAGAAAAAACACAACGCTCCGCCCTGTCTCTCGCCAGAGAAAAGTGTCGTTGTATTCGGCTTTGCCATTTCACTTTATGCTAATTAACACAGCTCGAAGTTAACAAGTGATTTAAAGACAATTATACACAGAACTTTTTGACCCTTATTACTATCTTTAAAGATCACATGGTCTGTACCAGAATCTTCAAGTACTTTCTTTAGCGCATAATTGGACAAAGAATACGACTGAATGTCTTACAGATCTTCAACCACTTAGAAGTTATAATTATGCTCTTTTCCCGAGAAATAGCCTTTGTAACAGAGAGACACGAGAACTCTTTTGTCCCTAATTTCCTTCTCATGTGTAAGTGACAAGTGCATTGCACTACTTTTTTTTTTACTACAGAAGTCTTTGCCTCTTATATAAAGATGGTTTAACTGCCAATAAATTGTACATCAATTCTGCTTTACTGTTATTAAAGCTTCTTTACATGCGTTATTACGCTTGAATTTACGCGAAGTAGATTGCCCCTTCGCGTCTGACATTTACCCATACCACATTTTTAGCAGTTTTAGTATATCTTCTTCATTTTAAACACAATATAAAAATTAATATTAGATTTTATACTAATTTGTGATGTAATATTTCTTCACCGCGTACAACCTACCGCGAAAGGAAAACTACCGAAGCTTTCAAGTAGTTCCAAAATAACAAAATTTCAATCATTAACTTACTGCTGATCGTTAGGAATTGCACTTCGGCAAAACCACAATTACTCATTGCGAAACCATGTATAGACAAATGATAATAAATTAATAAAACAAATATAAAGATCGATTTATAAGTATTCGGTACAATTAGTAGTACGAATTAATAAGAATTTTCAGTGGTATGGTAACCAATATTAGTGTACAAAAATCGTGCGCAAACAATACATTGCCAGTGAATGTGTATGTATCGGAACGCGTAGAAATTTTCGTTCGAGTTATTCAGACTGCAGATCTTACAGATCCTGCGTTATAATTGTAATCCCACTGACAACGAAATTACGGAAAAAAGTCTTCTCAGATGGATTTAGTAAATTAATCGACTGAACCTTATTATTCGTCTTCCGTGTCACCGTCGCTGCTGTAGTCTTGCAGAGCAGCTGGTCTTGAGAAAGGTGCATTGTTGGTTTGCCTGTGATAATAAAAGAAAAAAAAGAGGTATTATAATAAACGGAATCATAAATGGGAGCGAAAAGAATGTTTTAAAAATAGAGTCCTACACTACTTACACGAGTCTGCGATAATGATTTAGCCATTCTTCCAACATTTGTGCTACGAGCAAAGGTCTCTTGTGAAGTTTTTGTTGCGCAACGAGAATGCCACCCTCGGTTCTGCACACATCTAGCCATTCTTTCAAAATAGATTCTTCGCGACCCACTTCATCAGTGCTCAGAAAATGTATTGGTAAAAGCTTGTGTTCCCGATCCATCAACGGCATAAACGTAGTTTGCATCTGTATTTGTAACTGTTGAAGTGGACTATTCCCACCTCCTAAACCTACACCACCATGAGATGAAATAGGCGGTATTCTGGATGATGAATACGGTTCAATGGGAACTAAAGCTGTAAAGTGGCCACGAGTGTATCCCAGTGCAATAGGTGATCGAATGCAAAATGACGGCTCTGATAAAAGTGGAAGGTAGACACCTTCGAATCTTGCGTAACCTAAGTAACCATCGAATCGATTAATGAATTTTAAAGTTTTGTATGATGCGCAGAATTTATGTTTAAAGTGATTGCTTACCTATATCTTCTCCGCGAAAGCTTTTAACATATTTAACTCCGTAAACAATAATAGGTCGTCTCAGAATATGAGCAAGCGCAAATACATGTAGCTGTTCCAACGCGCTTCCTGGTTGAGCAGCCGTTGCTAATAAGCTCTCCCAATCGCCTTGCCACTGAGTCTCTTCTAATGTGAAATCCAACATTCTGGATGCTTGTGATGCTTCGTACTCTCTCCATCGAGGATAAAAACTGAAAAAGCAATAGCACTGATAAATAAAGATTAAATTCTATGGCTTTCATGTAACATTTACTTATTTAATATTAAAAAAATTGGCCCATTAAAGAATATAATACTTACAATTGGCCAGCCTGCTGTAAGGAGTCAGCAAGAGCTCTTCTTAAAGCATTGTCTCTGTCGAAAACCCCCCAAGTGGCTTGCATTGCAGAATCTAGTAAACAGTCTCCAGCAGATCTATTCCAAAGTGCATGTAAACGACTTCCTAACCGCTCAGTAATTTCTAACGACCAATTGAGTGCTGGCGGTTCTCCACCACCACCTTCTAGTTGCTGTTGAGCTTCTTTGTCCAATAATTCTTCCAACATTTGCTCCTGCACGATACTTGGCAGATCCTCCACCTAGAAATCAAATCTTCTATTGTACTTGCGCCTAATAAAAGATTACTTGAGGGACTCGATAAACTCATCCATTTAATAAACTATAATACCCCAAGGGAAGAATTATAACATTATAGTAACCTCGGCAGGCAAAGCAAACGTCGCCATGTCAGTAACAAAGTAACACGGAAAAGAACCCTTCCGCATTCTGATACTATTGGTGACGTGTCTACGTATCTGAGCAGCCAAATCGGGTGCAACATAACTCGGTACCCTTTTTATTCCCGAACCGGAACCTTCAATTTGTGATAATAACGTCGCGAGAATATCTTCTCTTTGAAATCTGCCAAAAATATGAAACATGAGTAAAAGATGCTACAGGAGTATCATCTTTCTTACACACCAAAAGTTTGTTCGCTCTACTGCGGAATGTAATGAACAAGTTGAAACATATCCAAAAAAGATATATGCATGTTTAAATATATGTTAAATATATAAAAATAGTCTCAAAGAAATCCTTCGTTCGAAATGACTTCTCACTGACCTAATAGCTAAATGTACTAAGGTATGCCCAACGTCAAAAGCACTACTTCTATTTAGAAGCAGAACTTCCGAATGTGTCAACTGACGAGCAGGATCACCACCGCTCGTCAGATACGCTTCGACAGGAGCATTCTCGCCTTCGACAATGCCAAGACACGCGTTTAACCAGCACCAATCGGTATGACGTCTTAACTGTTTCAGTCTATGCTCATAGTCACAATTATTAGGAGACTGGGGAGTTGACAAACTATCATTTCTGCTGTCAGGGTATCTATGAGAACTCCTAAAATATATTGAACTTTAATTGAACTGACATACCATAGCACGCTACTCGACTATCTAACTTATGATTCATTAAAGTTTATTTCAGTACAAATCATAAATTACATTATCCGTAGCAGTATTTGTTGGAATTTGAAAAAACTAGTCGAAGAATTTAGCTATTTACCTTCTTCCTGCAGCCAAATTGTCTTCTCTTTGTGTTTGATGAATATATGGTACATGAGGTGGTGAAGGTAAACCACGTTGGCTATGATCTTTCTCAGGACTTGGCAAAATAACACCTATGTTATTAGTTGGTTTGTCCCTTCTATCTTTCTCCTTTGGACTACCACACATCACACACTTTGTAGCTTTTGGCCAATTTTCGTAAGTACACACAAGACAAGACCATTTCTCAGGATGCAAATTGGATTGCGTATTATAATACCTATCAGGATGTAAGTTTGACGACGGAGGGTTTAACAGAGGATTAGATCCTGAATTTGGCGGCAGATCACACAGCCTAAGAGGTGCTAGATGTTCGTGCAAATTTGAAGCTACGGAGTGTATTGACTGATTGAGACCCGTTGGTTTCCTGTTCCCACACTGAACACAACGTGTGGTATTTTGATAGTTAAGATAGGTACACATTGCACAAGACCACTTTCCACACGATGGTACATTCTGACTATAGTTCTGAGGGCTCAGATTATTTGAATCTGTTGGACTCAAGTGAGTTACCGGGCCTGACGCGACGTTCGATCCTGATCTTTGTGGACTTGGATCCCTCAAACGATAAATATCTTCCCCCAACAATGGTTTTGCGCCTCTGCACATTGTGCATTTCAATGAAGAAGGCCAATTCTCGTATGTACAATATTCACAGGTCCATTTTGACTCTGTTTCTTCAAGCCTGCTATTCATTTTCTCTGTATGATCCTTTATGGTGTAAAGTCTATTGCCTCTAACGCATAGATAATATAATGTTGATGCTCAAACTAAATGTATTTACAAAGCGGAAAGGTGATATTGAATGTTACATTAAGTAGTTGTCGAGTTCACTGTTGCGTATAATAGAATTTTGGTTTATCCTGTGTCATGTGACGTGTCGAAAAGATATTTCCCATAAGTGTGATTGAATTATCCACTTGTCGTATAACAAGCTTCATGGCGTGCAAGCATTTCTGATTTAGCCTGGGGAAACAAAGCTCCTACCAAGATATCAACGTAGGCAGCTATCACGATCTGAAAAATGAGAATAAAAGATATGAATCCAATGCCCATGATCGCGGCATAGAAAGATTTTTATAGCATTAAACATTTGCTCCAAACCACACAGATAATTATAACTTTTAAGAAGCAGTTGTCGAGATCATTAGCAATTATGAATTGTTACTTGTCAATGGAAAATTTGACACTGTCATTTGTGACACTGTCACAAAATACAAGATGAAAAGTGTGAACCGTTGAAAAATGAAAAAAAAAATCAGTTTGATTACAGTGGATGACAGATTCCATTCAGGTGCCAAATGACATTTACATGTCAACATTATGAAAATATCCGAATGTACATGTACACTCACGGAAGAAACATAAAGGAACATTACTCGGGAATACCGAGGGATGTTTTAAAACAGAAACCTGCTAAACAACAAGCGAGGTTTAAAATGTGACTGACCTCTGGTGCTTTTATGCTCGCACAAGCATCGCGTCAAGGGGGGAAACGTAGAATACAATCGTAGAAGAAAAGCGAAGCTTTTAATGCCTGGTATTTCGGAAGAGGGGCTACCTGGCAAAACTTGAGCCTGGTGTCCCGATAGTTGCTGTCACGCGCGAATAAGCTCCATCGATGCGCGATGTATCGGCCGATTCCTGGGTAACCGAGGTCGAAGGCAGGACGTAGATCAGAAGACTCGCGCACTACGGCCAGCACCCCACTGTAATCGCATTTAACAAGAGGAAGGTTAAGGGAGAATCGTGAATCAATTTCCGCGAGGACGAAAGCCCGCGGCTTCTCTCCTCGCGTTGTAATCGAAGTAATCTCTTCTTCCCCACCGACGAAGACCCGAGGCACGTCACTCGTCGAACGAGTGAAACGCGACGAACGAAACGAGACGAGAGAATATCTCTTTCTCTCTCTGTCTCACACGCACACACTCGACACCTCTTTCTTACTCACACGCTCCGTCTCTCTCTTTTTCACTCACTCTCCCACCCCCCTTCTTGCTGTTGCTTTGCACTCACTCCTTGAAAACTGAACCACGATTTTCCTGGCTGCTGGACTCTACACCCCTTCTTCTTCTTCCGCTTCTTCTACGAATCGAATGCAATCATGATGCTTTCCTTTGCACTGGCATGCAAAGCCGCGGACTTCGCTTCGGAAGTAGGTTTTGGGTTTTGACAGTCATCCGCAAACAGATGTCAGTGCTGCCAACGTCGCTTTATCCATAAAAAGTTGACACCCCCCACCCTTCCCCCGCGGACCGTTACGTCACGCGATCTTTTGGCGGATATTCTAACCTCAACGCGTCGATTCCTCGCAGATTAACTTACTACCGAAGGTGATTACGATCCTGATCAGAATAACGTCGTTAACAAACCGCGTGTCGAATGCGACGTTCTCGATGAGATCTGTGATGGTTACACTGACTGCACCATGTCCGTTTCCGGTTTTTAACACACGTTTTGCCAAAATGGTCAGCTCGCCCTTGACATTCCAACCCTGATTTAGCACATCCAGCGATAAATCTGATACACGAATACGCCGATTCTCTGTATTATTCGATTCCTCTCGCTGGGATGATGTATCTTAACGAAAATGAATACACGCGAAATCTTCCTAGTATCAACTGAACTCATTCACGCGGTGTACACGGGAAAGATATTTTTTATTTATAAATATTCCGGGCAAAGTGCCAAATGGGGCTTAGCCTAGACATTTATCCTTGACATTTCATTGAATAAGGTTAAGATTGTTACCGGACGTGGAAATGCATTCCGTGCAAACACGGACTATTTTTCTGGAATTCAAAAATTCAATTTACGGATGCCGTTTTCAGATATCGTCTGCTACGTGACCAATGACGTCACACATATCAGCTGAGTGATACTGATCAGTACTGATATGACAGTGATACTACTCTGTTGCGATCGATTAACAATTTTTCTAAATTCATGTCGAAAATTTTTGTATAACGAGGAATAGTGGTGAAATGAAGAATATAAATATTACCGTATTATACGGGAGCGAAACCGGCACTGCACAAGATGTGGCTGAACAAATTTGGAAAAGCGCCAAAAGGTTTTGTTATTGTTCTCCTTGTAATCTATATACGAGAATCATTCCACGATTAAAAAAGACATGCTGTCGTTACATAATTGCTAGTCATCTTATTGCTATAGAAATAATAAAGCCCTAGAAGAACATTCAAAACCAATGATCTGAAGGATTAATCTCTACTTCATTTTTTCTTTTTTAGGAAAGGTTTACGGAGTACGGTATCCGCTATGGATGACTATGACATACAAAGTCTAGTTTCTGAGAAAATAATTATCTTTGTAGTTGCGACTACGGGCCAAGGAGATCCTCCTAGTAATATGAAACGGTTTTGGAGGTTTTTATTAAGGAAAAATCTTCCAACTACGTTACTAGAGAAATTATCTTACGCAGTGTTAGGTTTAGGTGACAGCTCTTATCAAAAGTTTAATTTCGCTGCAAAGAAGTTGAATAGAAGGCTAGCACAGTTAGATGGACAAGAATTATTGCCTATTGGACTCGCGGATGATCAACATGACTTAGGTATAGATGCTGTTGTTGATTCCTGGGTGCAAGAACTATGGCAAAAATTTGTAAATGTATTTAACATTTCTGTAGTAAATCCAATTATCGATGATAATGAAATTATTGAAAGATTTAACATCTGTGAAATTGGTGCCAAACATGTTGGTTTAACGAGTAACGTACATGATCCAAATATTGATATCTATATGCCAGAAGTACCTATAAAGGATGAGCTAAAAGTAGGTATGGTTACTGAAAATACCAGAACTACCGCTCAAGATCATTTTCAGGATGTCAGATTAATTAAGTTTCACTCAAAAAATATCATGTATCAACCTGGAGATATACTGTACATTAGACCAAAGAATTCTAAGCTGCAAGTACAGAAATTCTTCAGCATATTGAGAGATAACAATGTGCAAGTAGATCCTGCAACAGTAATTGAAGTATCCGAGAAGGAAATAAAAGTACCTGACGTTTTAAAGAGAAACTTAACTCTGGAACAAATAGCAGAACAGTATTGGGATTTAAGTTTTAAGCCACGAAGGTCCACAATGAAATCTTTGTCCCTTATTAGTGAAAATGAATTGGAGAAGGAGAAACTCCGGGAGTTTGCATCTCCTAGCGGCCAAGAGGAATTATACAGTTATATTAATAGGCCAAGAAGAAACATTTTGGAAGTCCTCACAGATTTTCCTCATACAACCAGCAAATTAAATGTTAAATTGTTGTTTGAAATTATGTCGCCTATCAAACCACGTGCTTTTAGTATAGCTTCGAGCGTAAAAGCAACAAGAGATGAACTTCATATTCTAGTGGCAGTAGTTCAATATAAAACAAAATTATTGGAACCAAGATATGGCTTATGCTCCAATTGGCTAGCAATTTTAAATGCAGGGGATGAAGTTATATTTTGGATACAAAGAGGAACTTTCAAATTTAGACATGATAAACCAATGATACTCATTGGTCCTGGTACAGGTGTTGCACCCTTTAGAGCAGTGCTATTGGAGAAGGTTGCTCTAAATGAAAATTTGAGTGATTGTATTCTCTTTTTTGGATGCAGAAACAAAGACAAAGATTACCATTGTAAAAGTGATTTTGAATATCTATCGGAAGAAAAGCATTTAAATTTGTTCTGTGCATTTTCCAGAGATCAGGATCATAAAATGTATGTCAGTCTAAGTTAATCACTTGTATCTTTTATACATCAATTCGTTTCATGTGGCAATTTATGAATATTTCAGATATGTACAACACGTTCTATATGACCAGAAGCAGATGTGCTGGGACTTTCTTAGTAAAAATGCCAACATTTATTTAGCTGGGAATTCCAAAAACATGCCTAGTTGCGTACGCGAAGAATTTGTTCGTTTAATAAAAGATGTGTCTGGCATAACACAGGACGAAGCAGAAGCCATTATTAAACAAATGGAAAATAATAATCGGTATCAATCAGAGACCTGGGGCTAAGGTTTCTTATGATAAATATACATAACCATTAATAAATGCACGTTACTGCCAAATTTTTAGAGAACGAGCAATTATAAAAAAATATTTAAAAAACAGAGGAAAGTATTTCAATAAATTTACAAAATTGAATAAAACACACGTGATCTTCTAAACCCATAACGCTCCTTCATCCCTGCTTCTCATTTATACAAATTTCAACCGTAGTCCATAAAGTGTCCAGAGTGTAAAGTTTTATAAGAAACAGTATACTTAATAATGCAAGAAGCAAAAATTCTGATTTTGTTATCGATTTAAAAATGTCTCCTGCTATTGAGAACCCTATTAGAATACGTGTTTTGGATAAACTACTTTGGGTAATTTAATTGAACACGTTAATAAATACAAGGATGAAAGTTCATGGAAAGTCTCATAGAAGATATCGGACAAGCTTATCGTGCACAATTTTTAAATATCGGAGGCGTACTCATTTCGTACTATTTCGGACTACTTCGGACATCTTCGCAAAAGCGTGGAGCTTACTCGTCGAACTCTTAACCCCTATCTTGTTCTAACCTAGAAAATTAAAATGGAAAGATGGTACGTCTCGCAAGTCGGTGATCAGTTACGCTCGTAACTCGGCATCGTTAAGCACCGGGTCGCATGGCCACAAGGGGTAATACCTTTTGGAGATTAAAGGGCAGTGAGAACAAGAACTGAGGTATAAAGGAAGGCTTCTCCAAACTCCGGTCAAATAATCATCGTACTTAAAAGTTTTCACCGTGGATTTTTTTTAATGTGGATAACTGTCGTCCTTCCGATAAACTTAATCGCATACAGCTGGAGAAATTACTTTCTTTCACCCTATCGACACGTGGAATGCGTTGACCTCCGATGTTACAAACACATTTAATTTGATTGAAGTTTGAACATTATACGAAAAAATGGCGGGTAGTTACACGAAGAAAGAATTCGGCGCTGGGCCCGAAGAACAGACTTTATTAAAAGATCCGAATGGAACACGCATCGTTCCTGCAAAAGGCAAGTAATAAATTCCTACTACCTCCGTCTTTTCTCTCATATTCTTAAACCTTAATTGCACCAACCTCACTTCCCTCTCTCTTTCAAACAACAAGGGCTCTACCTTCTTGGAATTGAGTTTTTTGTACTTTATTTTTATCCTCGAATAAGGGCTAAACCGGTCTTTGAGATGAGTCTGATCAGATCCACACAGTGCATCTTGAACGCCACTCTTCAAACATTTTCCTTTACAATATTGGTCTGTGTTTTTCTTAGATTCGTTTTCTTTTACAAGTGTGTTGGTCTAATATTTGCTATGAAACGTTAAGTATTATTCTTGCATGCTTCAATTATCATATGATTTATCGCTGTTATGCAAAATATATGTGACAATTCCTGTGTTACTTTATTCTTCTCTTGTGCTGTTCAATTTAATTCCCCTTTATTTTAAATGATTTTGAGATATTTCATCTATTACAAAGCAATTTTTTTGGATACATTAAATGTAATCTTGTTAAGATACCAAAAAAAAAAGAACGTTTAAAATACGCAAATGGAAATTTTTTTATTTATGCATTAATAGACAAAAAGATACTGCTTTTAATTTTCATGAAATATCTAACAATGAACAGCCCATTCCTGTATTTTACTTTTGTTAATCAATACGCTTTTTTTGTTTAGCTAATTTATGAGCACTGTGTATATTTTACAATCATAGTTTTTAGTAAATACATATTTGTTCTTGAAAATCCATTCTTTGTAAAAACGAATAATGAGACTATAAAGTGTAATATTCTATGTCCATCAGGGTCTATAGTGTTACACTTTTGGGGTCGTGTTTCACACGCCAATTTTTGTTCTGTAATCAGTTTTCAACTCCATAGCTATGATGTAGGATGCTTGTAAATTATTAGGAATTTTCGTGTTTGGAATTGTACCAGATTGTGATGGAATTATTTCTTTGAAACAATTTGCACTGTGCTGTGTGAAACCATGCATCAAATGCTTTTCTGCAGATTCTGCTAGAACTTATTATAGTACTTTTCGAGTTCCTATTTTAACTGGTAATTAATAGTTTATTTCTTACTAGATCTAATAATAACGTTTGTACCAAGAAAATCAGTTGCTCTTATACATGATATACCAGCGAGTACTTACGTTGTGAACGTGAAATATTAAATGAATGTATAATACGTGTATCAAATACTCATGCCGCTTGCATTAAATTAATAAATTGCTTTAAATTAGAGTATTATTAGCCAGTTGTCATGGTAGCTCCAATTGCTGTAGCATTGCATTAGACTGCGTAATTGTAGAAATCATATTGGAGAAACGAATCCTTCTATTGTAGGTACCGAACCTGTTCGTCTTTCACCAGGATGGGAAGGTACAGGTAGACCCGACGACGAGTTAAATTTCAAGGGTGTGACAATGGATCAAGCTGATCTGGAACTGAATCCTCCTAAAGATAGGTAAATACAAATTTACAATTTTAAAGTAGTTCCTAATGTATCAATAAATTGGATTATTGGTGACCAATACATAAAATGTTTACATGTAAAATTTTAGATTAAATCTAGTATTCTGCATATTGGTACTTCATGGAATTGGTGCCTTGATGCCATGGAATATGTTTATAACAGCGAAAGACGTAAGGGGCTTGCTTTCGACATGTACTTTTTTCCTCGATTTATCAATTTTGAATACAAAACGTCAACTAAAAAGTATTTAATCGAATTTTATTAATCTTTGTAGTATTTTGTTAACTACAAATTATCCAAGGAATATACAGGGATTGCTACAATGTATGCCACGAATTTCCTTCCGTACTTAGGATTTGCTGCGCAAATTCCAAATCTACTCTTCAATTGGTTGAATATATTCATACAACTTGGGTATGTACACGTTTTTGAGACATCTTTTAAACTACATCTACCGTTTGTTACTATTATAACGGCAACTGTGAAAATCGTGTGTCCGGTTATTGTGTCTTGTAAACAATTTTTTTCATCTATGATTCCAAACATTGTTGTAGAACATTTTATTAATATGTATGTAATTTTTTTAGTGGCAATTTGACAACACGTATAGTGTGGGGCATTTTCATACAGGTTTTGATATTTGTATTTACTGTTATTTTGGCAATGACTGATAGTTCTGGCTGGCCTGGTGTGTTTTTCTGGATCACCATGGCGTCCGTTGTTGTATTAAATAGTAAGAATTATTTATTTTGGAAAAGCATATTTCTACTTGCCTTTTCCTCCTTTCCATATTCTGAAAATAAGAATTAGTTCTATAATTCAGTTATATTTCCCAATTATATCACAAGTTATATTTTCAATTTAATCAATTGAAAAATAAATCAGCTGTATTAATATAATACCATTATTATCCATATTTCAGTTCTTTTCATTTGTAATGCTTCTTTCAGCTGCTAATGGAATTTACCAAAATTCTGTGTTTGGTATGGCTGCAAAGCTACCCATAAAATACACAGGAGCACTTGTCTTAGGCGCGGTAAATATCAAATCTCATAATTTTACGATAACGATGTTACATAATACTCTTACACAGCCATATCATCGTTATACTGTTTTCAGAATATAAGTGGAACATTTACAGCCATAATTAACTTTCTTGCTCAATATATAGCACCCAATGCACGGACGGCTGCGATATATTACTTTATAACAGCTCTGTTTATTCTACTCGCATGTTTTGATACTTATTTCGCACTTCCAATAAATGTAAGACTATATTTTCCTTAAATTATTTAAGTACGTCTTAGTGAACATAATATTAACCATTATGTCTTTTATAGAGGTTTTACCGATATCATGAATTATTATATCAAAAAGGGGTAAATAAGAGACACCTGGAAAACAACACAAGGAACAAGCATGAAACCCCACCTTATTGCAAAATATTTAAACAGTGTTTCCCCCAATGTTTTAACACGTTTCTCGTATTCTTTGTAACTCTCTCTATATTCCCTGCAGTCCATTCCGATATAAAGCGGTCGGATCCAAATTTCTTAGTACCCCCGGAGTTTTACAGTAGTGTCATGTGTTTCCTCACGTTCAACATTACAGCAATGATTGGTAGTTCAATTGCATCATTAGTTCAGTGGGTGAGTAAATCATTGACATTGTGCTGCGGTACGACTTTAGGAGTAAATACTGAAAATAATAACTACTCTGTAATTATTCTTCTCTCTTGAAGCCTAGTCATAAATACTTAATAATCCCAGTTGCCCTACGCATATTCTACATACCATTGTTTTTAATCTGCAACTATCAACCTGCACTTATTGAAAGAGTACTACCAGTACTAATTAAAAGTGACTGGATATACCATTTGATCGCCGTTACAATGGGTTTAAGTAGCGGCTATTTGTCATCGCTGGCTCTGATGTATTGTCCCAGGTCAGGAACGTTAATTTAACATCTTTTTATTAATTACCATACCATGTTTGAAATTGCAATAATCCCTTTTTACAATTTCAGAATGGTAGAATCAGAACATACAGCTGTAGCTGGCATGTTTGGCGCAGCTTCATTAATTACAGGAATCTTTACTGGAATATTATTCTCTATGGTCATGCCGAGCGTGGTAGCAAATGTGTCACTTGGACTTTCATAATGTGCGTAACAGTTTTTACATTCATTCAGACGTTGGAAGATTTTTTACTTATATTCTTGATGGAACAAATTAATCACAGGACAGCATGAGATAAGGAAGATAGCGAGATCGGAATTTGCTAAATGGCATCAGATAAGATCTGATCTTGGCGTTATACTGTTGTTATAGTACCCGACGAATTCAAGTTATGCAATTTCCCTTTGATCAATAGACTAGAAATAAGACTAATTGGATTACAACAGAATTTTATCATACAGAATGCATCTGCTTCTGTTTTATGAATTCACGTTGCAATGGTCGGAAAGATTTTATTACCTGAAAGAAAAGAGAATGAAAGGAGAAATAAAAGGATTCACATTGAATAGAAAGTTTTAAAGATATCTGAAACTTTATAAAACCGGTCGTTAACACTAATTACGCGATTAATATTCTATGATAAATTTAAAAACGCAGATTTTAACCCTGACATTAAACCCAGATTCATATAAACATTTTTAAAGTCCAAGCACTGCCCCAATGAAACCTATTGCTAATAGATTGGACCAATCATATAATGCTAGGTTTTACATGTGCATAAATTGATTCAGAGCCGCTAAAATAAGCACATAGTGGAAGGATCTATACATTTAATGATTAAGTGTTACTTACATAGACCAAATTTAAGGTAAGACTGCCCTTTGTTAAAATTCTGATAACAGCAATGTATCGAAATAATGACCTTACTGGGCCACACACAAGTTAAAGCTATTAAGGAAAAGATCTCAGACATAAATCCACCTCGTTATTCTCTGCATGCTGAGTAGAGTCTAATTAATGATTTAAAATACTCTGATCATCAATGGATATAACTGCATCCGGAAAGCACAACATATTTTTCACCAAATTATATGATAACATTGCATAGATCGATATTTATCAGGTTTCGTTAATATTTTACTGGTTTCATTTGAATTTTTAGGTCCTTACTTTTACTGATTTTAACAGGTTGTATTACTTTATAATCATAGACTTTTACAATGGAGTATAAAATACTCACGTGTGGTTTTATGTTTTGACACAGATTTTATATAAACTAGTTGTTTATAGTTAAGATTATCATTTACAATTGGTAGAATACAGAAGCAGTAATGCTTAATACTCCAAGAAAATCATGACATTACAAAAAAAATGAATACGATAACCCGACGACCTGATCATTACGAATCTGAACACAGATAAAGACAATAAAATCTTCGTTTCCAGATGTTTTATTTACTGTAGTTTCAACATTATTACACGGCAGCGTTTTATTATACGAAGCGTGAGGTCTCGTTTTGCTTTACTTGCAATTGAATTAACTCGTGGCATCTGATACGCATTACGGTTTTCATGTATCTTTCCTTCATTAAAAGTTCGTGCGTTAAAAGAACTGAATGGTATATAAATCGAATCAGGTGACAACGTAAAGTAACATGATACATAAGCTCAACAAAATTTTACCACAATATTTTCTGTACGTTTACTGTGTATGCTATACTTGTTTATATCTATTCACAATAGCTTAATTGGAAAATTTTAAGCACTACGTACGTTAAACGTATTCTCCTAAATATTTTGTAAAGGATGTATACTATTTCAGTGTTATTATTACATCTTTACTTTGCTATGCGGTGATAATGAGTTTTCATCCAAACAGTGCCCATTCACAAAAAAATTAATGAGTTCGATCCCACGTGTATTATTATGTACATTGTCTCTATAATTCAGTACGACTAATGAAAAAGTATACATCTTGAAGTACATTATGTAGATCTTTACTTTTGTACTTTTGTACACGAATTTTCCGCAGATACTCATTCGCGTATCATACCTGAAATTCAAAATGTTGAATAAGTGCTTCCACATGTTATAACATGTGACAATGTTTACAAAAATGCATTTTATTATTATACACATTAACTCGTAAGCTACGCTGTTTTACTATTTATAATATTGTTCATCCAATATTTCCAGTAATTTAATAGGCAATCATAATCTATACTCTCACACTCTTTCATATTACGCCAGAGCTAAATTCATTATAGTAATCAGGTTGCACTGACGAAAACAAAAAAAGGCGAGAGATTTGAATTACCTCACACGTTGTGTCCCAAAGTCGGCAACAAGCTTTATTCTAAAACATAGAATCCGAATTCCTAGAAGGACAATCCTCCGAATGAAGCAATTCAGACAATAAATTATAAATGAAATTCAATTGAAATCAATGAATGGAAAGATCATTCAACTTGAAGTTGATAGAGTGTAGAAGGGATATTTTTATATCGATTCAGTCATCGACACGTCTCATCCAAAATTGCTTAATGCATATCATATCACCTAGATTTGTAGTTTTCCAGTAAAACTCGTACGTTCAAATGATAGAACTTAAAGAAATGCAAGCGAAAACGTCCGTTTCTACATAAAAATGGTATTGCTATGAACTAGTGGAAACAAAGTAGCTAATTGGTACACCCGCGTTGATACAAATTGTACCATTGTTATGTTGAAACATTTGAGCATGCACAGTATAAATATAAATATAAGCCCCTGTAATATAATATACTTATAAAATTTCATGGTTACAAATGCGTCTTATCAAGTAGGTTTACGGAATTGTTTAACCCGTTTAATCTATTGTAGAGATGATGTTAAATAAATGAGTAAGGACAAGTGTGATTTAATTTTTAATAATTAACACTATTATTACAATCACTCCATTGTATGTTTATTTTAAAAACTTCCTCTTTTATGCTACACAAGTGCTCTATATTAGTTTTATGTCCTAATAGGTAGGCACAAATGAAATTGATAAAAACACTTCCTTAAAAATAAATGTTATTCTTTGTTGTTAATATCGGTGTACAGTATTAAACAGTAGATATTTAAAGTTAGAGTAATGAAAGCAATATGCACTATTATATATAATACAAGTTCTGCCTGACTTAGCAAATTTTACATAACATAAACTTTTTCAATCTTTTTATATGGAAAAACTTCTTTGGTTTTTGGACAGATCACAGTACCATTGTTTTCTCGAGCCATATTTTCCAATGCCTATAATAGAATTTAACAATTATTAAATTATTCGAAGTAGAGTCTTGGTTTTGCGTCAAATATAGTTTCACATTGCACTACCTAAATTTGTTATTTACTTACTTGTTCTCCATACACATATCCATTTGGCATCATCATTGGTTGATTGTATTCATTTAACGGTTTTCCACTGATACTGCAGACAAGTCTGGACTGTGAGCAGTGAGCAAAAGGTAATGGTGCAGCCAATTCATTTAGAGCTTCATTACACACTGGGCAGCTTGGATTTCTGCCTTCCTTATTTGCGCTATAGCACTGAGGTGTCTTCAATGCGGACAAACCAGCTTGTAACGCTACTGTAAATACACTCTGGCTTGCCAATTGGAAAAGTTTATAGTTTTCGTGTCTAAATTGCTCGATCAACCTGTCCCACCTAAATATCAAACATACAATAAACATGTGCTGCATACAATTGTAACATTATACTTGGAATGCTTAGCCTCATATGAAATATTTGCAAATAATTATTCCAAGCCTAGCTTTTGCCAATTCAAGTGCAAGAATATATATACCTTTTTTTATCCAATAAATCCTTATACGGACTAAGGCTTGTACTGGCAGGAAATGCCAGTTGCCCCATACAACATTGAATTTCTTGTAACTGATAATCATCGTAGTTTGCAAAACACTTTCGAGCGTGTTTAACAGCATCCAGCCTTCTGTCCGCTCTTACTAATTCTATAAATTCTTGCACACGTAGATTAAATTCCATGGTGCTACCTAATTTCCTCAATTTGGATCGATTGTCATGGCACCAACCAACGCATCGCGCAGTCTCATGGTTTGCTAATGATTTCTCTACTTCTCGCGATACCATGAAAACGTCTACGAACATTGAAAACATTTAGTCAATTAAGAACAAAACGTTATATCATTATCGCGTGATACATTAACCAACATTGCTAATCCATATACCTATGTTAGTTAGATCTCTGAGTTCGCTGCTATCTGCCAACTTTGTCGCTGTTTTATAATATCCTTTACGGAGAAAATACTCCACCAACATTCTGTCAAGTCTTTGACGTCGCCATTGGTTTACGGCACTTGGCGCTGTATTGGCATGTTCCTTCAAATGATCCAATCGTCTTTTACACACCATACCAGCTTGTAACTCCTCCGCAATAGATTCTTCTGCTTTCCGCTTCAAAACTTGAAGTCTTGCAACGACTCCGCCTAAAAGTCTAGTTATTTCTCCAGCTGGAACACCAGCTCCGTCGCTCTTTAACCCTTTCTCTAATTCATTAGCCGCAGCTTGCACATGAGATACTTCCCTATCTAACGTTTTTTGTGCAGATCGGAACTTTTTATTAAGGAGCTCGTAAGGCACCTACAATCATATCTTTATTATCTCTTTTCTTCCAGTTAATTTTCCAGTCAAGTTGTTCAATTCGCAATTTGTCTCATGGTATAGATATTTTAAATAAAACAAAACTCATAACATGATCACGAAGTACTTTCGATATTGCAGATTACGTCGTTAAGTTAAAAGTAGAAAAAATGTAGGTTCGATAAAGTTAATTTGGGCAAAAAATGGTTAGTTTTGTAAAACAGGGATTGATTACCTTTAAAGTCGGATGCTCAAGGCTTTTAACGTCTGACATATTGGTTATCTTGAGAATACGCGTATAGTTATATTTCAGTATCGAAGAGAACTTAGTTCTTCTATATCGCAGCTAATATATTTTACAACTGTACGACCTATGATAGCTATCCATCTTCTTTCGTTTAAACAATGAACACAAAACGCAATGACAGAAAGTAGAAACTTAGCATCGAGTTGCGATGATACCTGAGACTCGCGTCAACAACTCTCGTTCTTCTTTGACGAAGATAATCCGTTTGTTTCAGTTTGTTTACGCATGACAACGCATGATGAGAATTTAGTGTTGCGATATAAATGTAGATGGCTCCATTAACTACTGGAATAAAATTAGGGATGATTCCCAGGTTCACTGAACGTAACAAAACATTACGGGCTTAGCGTTTTTACGATAGCGGAATGTTAATTAGAATTCGTTTAGCAAGAAATGCGTGAGATCGAGTTCTCTTTAAGTTTAAGTTTCCCGTTAGTTATTACAATCCGTGGCCATGCTAAATTTTATTCCCTGGAATCCGATTTTAGTATATTCGATTGGTGGCTGTTCTAGATTAATTTCTAGCGTTGACCAATCGAACATTTTATCTGTAAAATGCAAGTGCATCGTAGTCAAATATTATGATTGATAACTAATAAAGTTTGTTTTCTGGTGTACTCAATTTGGCATCAATTTATTATCAAATAATATGTGTAATATGTATAACGTGATAATGATAGTTGTATTTTGTGTAGACTGTAAAAATGTAACAAAAAAGTGAGTTTTTGAATGACACGTGTAATAACCACATTTTTGCATTTAAATTAATTAAAGCGGCGTAGAATAACATTTCGATAGCGATGACTGAATGTTTAAAGATTAATTCCTTTATTAGTTTTGAAATTCCCATTAGTTCCACATAAATCTTATCCGCCAGGCGAGGATAAACATAAAATATTATATTGTTCATTCAAGAAACCCAGAAAAAGAAAATGCGTCGGAGGACGTTTCCCTCTGAAATTTCCGTCGTGATACGTAGTCGAAATTCAACCGTTTGTCAGAGCACGTTCGGGTAAGTTCGTGGTATTCCGGTGATCCTCGACCGGTGACGGAGAGCATCGGTGGCGCGCGCGAGTCACTCGGGCGGCCGGGGGCCGCCATTTTCCTCCAGCGAGGGAGACAGTCGCGAGCGTAGTTCCGCGCATCGTCGACCGATTTTTTCGTCGAATCGAGGGATTTTCGCGACCAACTGGGGCGTCGGGCGGGCGCGCGTGACCCCAGTGCCCGTATCCGAGAGAGTACCGTTCCACGGGAGGCACAAAGTCACCCGTGGACGCCGCGAGATCCGTGTGAATCGAGAAGAGCGCCCAAGAGTCTAGGCAACCGCGCGGATATACCTCCGAAAAGAGAGACACATCGTAAGAACGCCGTGTGAGAGAGAGTGAATAGTTTTGGTGAATAGCAGTGTAGCCGGTGAATATACGCGAGTACCCGGGAGTATCGTGGATCGAGGAATACAGGGAGAATCGCCTCCGACAGGTTAGTGAGAGTGGCCCCTCGCCGTGTGCCTCCAGTTTTTCTCACGCAGATCCGCGCCGAGTAGCTCAGTGAACGCCGTGTGCGTCGTCGCTCGCTCGCGCGGCCCCTGGTGCGCTGTGCACGGTGCATGCGTGCACACACGCATCGGAGAAAATTCCGCGGGTTCGTGCGTGTGCATCTGTATGGGTGTTCATTTCTATCTCTTCCGTCCGTGCGTCGCGTACTACCAGTACGGCCGGTGCATATGTAGTTCTCCGCTTAACCGTTTTACCACTATGTGTGCGAGAGTGTGACAACACTCTCGGTGTAAGAGTATGCATTGAGGGGGAGAAAGAAGGAGAGAGAGAGAGGGAGATAGAGGCTGGTGTGATATGGCGGGAGACGCCGCGCCAGCACCGAGCCACGCGCCTTTCTTTTTATTCCTTTCCTCGGTCGAACTGGCTCGATTATCGTGTCTTCTTACCCTCTCTGGCTACTTTTTGATCCTCCGAGAGGTTTAGGAGGGATTTCCAGTCATGGGACGAGGCCTTCGTTAGCTAAATGTCCCACGATTCACGAGATTCCGCGTGATCCCACCCTGAGGCTGACCTTCAATAACGAATTTGATTCTCGGGACGAAATGTTCGATATGCGTTCCCCCATTTTTTCCTTCTGGCGTCTATGGGGGTTCGGGTGTAAGGGAGTTTCGCCATAATCTCCATACTCGTGGAAACTAGTTAATTCCGAAGTTGGGTTACGAGACGTAATTGCGACGCTTATCTTTTTTGTTATGCACGAAGATAGTGTAGCTGGTCTTCATTCGAAGTGAAGTAGAACTGTCTCGTGGCCAGGGACGCTATCGTGAAAAAAGAAAGAAAAAAGTTCGGCTTCCATCGTGACGTTAATGCACGTGCGATTGGAGGAAATTTCTGACATTATCGTAGGAGCATGAAAATTGTTGTCAAATATTGTTAGATGGCAGCAGCTACGCTTCGGGTTTAAATTTCGTGTTATTAATAGGAAAAATCGGTAAAACGATTTGTAATTGCTATCGGTGTGTTTATTTCTGCAGTTTTGGATGCTTGACCGACCGTGAGTTTCCTCACTTTCCTTGCGTTTTATCGAATCGATTTACCGGCAACGACGAACGTAATGTTCCAAGCACGTATCTAAAATGTCATGTGCCCGCGATACACAAAATACAAGCTGTTATAAATCATTTATTATGCCAACTGTACGTGTCGCGCGGTCGACCGCCATTTGGACAGACGGACGCTTCTGGAATACCATTCATTTGTATCTCTTTCTCATTCTATCATCGGTCTATCTGCCTTGGTATCTATCTATCTATCTATCTCGTGATATGCCACGTTACTACATCCGTGTTCTTTGCAAAGAACTCATATATAACTATCAGGACAAATTTCGAGCGGCAACAAAACTAAAGGACGTTATACTCCCATCGTTAATTATCGCGGCACGGCCATTCGTGTTGCGAATTATTATCCCCCGAAATCAGAGAAACTTTTGTGAAAGTAATTATCTTTCATGGTCGCGTCTGACACTCGCGAATACTCCGCGTCTCCTAATTTCTTCTTTTATTTCGGGATTTAAGAAAGTGTATAGACCGCGCGAGTTGTCCTATATCTTTAGAGAGCCCGCATCCTCACGCTTGATGCACGTAAAATATGCGTTTCCGTATGGTGTTCGTGTTGCTCATGATCTCCTTGGAAAGCTTTAGTATTTTCTCGATATTTTCATTGAAAATTAAACCTGGCAATTTCTTGAATAAATCTTCTTTCTATCGATACAATTTTTATTCCAATCGTTTAGGCCCTTCTAATTATATCTGATTAAAATTTGTGATGCGATAAGCGGCTCGTTTTGCTTTTCGGTGAGTTTGTTGTTCTGCATTTGGGAATAACAATCCGATCAATAGTAATTATGAGGATGATTAAGATAGATTAGGAAGAAGTTATCAGGAGTAAATAAATATACGGTAAACTAGTGTCGAAAGGTTTTTTTTTTCTATAATGTTCATATTTTCGGTAAACGTCGTTCATAGTGAGTCATTTTCTCCGCGTGATATTAACATACGTGGATACTGAATCTTCACTCGGAAGTACGTGGCGGTATTATCAAAGTGTTTAACCGATAGCGTCGCTTACGTCACGTTAATTAGAAAGTAATTCAGTCGAGTCATATGTATCTCGCTTTATTTTCCCCGAGTAATCCGCGTAAACTTAAACGCCTAGCCGAACGGTAGATACGTGGGTCCAACGATTTAATAAATGTATAGACAGAGCATTACGTCGTTTGTCGCGGTAAAGTGGCATTCAGAGGAATCTCAACGTCGAACAACTTGTTGTCGGAATGCTTTTACAGCGATTGCCAATAATATCAGAACCTGTATGCACGTTTTTATCTGAACGCACGATCTTCGTCATCTTGTACACATTCTTAGGAGCGTGGATATCGCACAAGTTACTAGCGGAATATTCTTACAAACGAAGACAGGATTTGCAAGCTTCCGCTCGAAGCGTCACGATCAATGGTAACGGCCTAGCAATTTTGAAGTACGGTTCAACGAGTGCATTGGGGGTATCTTCGTAGAGCTTCGGCAGTCAGGTAGATCTTCCGGACGTGCCCTCGGGCATTCGTGATAAAGCCTTAAACGACCTCGACGCCGCACGGAATGACATTCGATTGCGTAACTTTCGCCGAATTTAATACGAATATGGAACAAACGTCGCGTACGTTTCCCTTCTTCCGTTCCGCCGTATGCGCGGCACACGCATGCATGAACGCACGCACACACACGCGCGCACGCACACACACACACACACACACACACACACACACACATGTTGCTTATTCATCGCTGGTTGTGTCGGTATTTAAACGAGCTCCCGTTCTGGCCTTACGTAATTTGCTGAACGCAGAGAGTAGCAGCGGTACGTACGTACGTACATACGTACGCTCGGTTGCTTATTCAGCGATGTTGTGACCTGTATTCACGTCGCGACGCTTCTGTTTCTTTTTACTAGAAACCTCCTCGCGAGAGGCGGCAGTGGTGGTGGAGATGGCGGTGGCGGTGCCTCGTGTTGTACGCGCCGCGTGTATTTACGTTTTCTTCCTCGTAGTTGCCGGCGCCCCGCGTGCGTCCATCCTCTCGCAATCGTATCTCCGCGAGCACGGAGAAAGGAAACGGGGAAGGCGTTATCCCTCGAGAAAGTTAAGCAGTTTAATTTGACGAAGGAGGTCGGACCTCGTGCCGCGCGCCGTCACTGACCGAGAGTTCGACTCCCGAGAGTTTGGGAGACAGGAGGGGCCCCTCCCCGTACGTTCAGTTTTCAAGAATACCGAGGTTGTTGAATGTTGCTCCGGTCGATGGGAGCTCTCGGCGCCGCACACTCGCCGACTGATTATCGCGTAGCGCAAACGTCACGATGGCACTTATTGCGAGTGTAACTTGCAAACACGCTAATCCGGTATCCAATTTCGCAGAGTCGGCGCGTAGTCTTCTCGGGGACTTGTTACTCGACGTCCGGACATAATGAGGTCAAATATCACGTTCAATTCGCTTTAAGAATATCTCTCACGCGGCTTACGAGATGCTTCGCTTGGAGTTTCGACGGCCGATGCTTTCGTTATTTATCGATGACTCGCGTCTCGTATAAAGTGCCGGATGGACAGTGTCGACGGGAAGGTTTCATGTTTTCTTTTTTTTTGCGTACATCGGCAATACGGGGGAAATACGTTTCGCAATGGTTTACAGTTTTTTTTTTTTTTTTTTTTTTTTTTTTTGGACAATGTTCGCCATCGAGATTCGAAAGCATCGGGCATATTTAGAAAAGTATTTCCGAAATTTTCGGCGCGCGCTGTAAACTTGGTGGCTATCGCGATAAGAATAAGTACAGCACGATATCGTTGCGTGATAGCGATATTTTCTATTTACGATGTAACATGCAGTTCAGAATTAGTCGGCGATTTGTCATCGGTCTTACATTATCTTCTATGGGATACCGAGAGCACATATGTACATTCCTTGTGTGTACGTAATTTCGCCTATTTATACGTGTTATCGTGCGAGAACTGATAATGGAATGATAGTACAAAAGCGCATATCAATGCGAAAGCAATTCGTGCGAGCTACTACTTTCAAACACGCGCTTTTCATATTTATTATATCTGCTTCGTCGAATGGAACGTTTCCTTGCTTTCGCGTGGGATTGTTTGGACGAACATCGGAGCCTTTACGCCCGGAATGAAACTTCGTGTTTCCGATATATTCGTGAAATCAAACTTTTGGAAAGCACTGTTATAGATAATCATTGCTGACCGATACCACTGGCGAGAATATCTCTTTTCGCGGCACTTTTCGTAAGTTTTCGAGTGTTCCAAGGAACGCAGGTTAATTCTACGAAAGCAACAATTGGTAACGATCACGAGCGCGACACCATTGAGTAGCTATGGTTTCTTTACCCAAACCTGCAATTTAACGCGTCAAGTATCACGAAAATTGCGACCAAGCAGTTGTTGATTTAAAATCCGCCATTGTTTGGCGGGAGCGGGCGGTAAAAAGTAAAATGACGGGGAGATCTAGGTATCGTCGCGCAGGGAACAAGAGCGGGAAGTCTCTAAAGTCCATCCATTTTCTCTGTCGCTCCTGCCTTCCGTTATTTTTTGTCGCGTAATCACAACGCGAGGTCGACGCGAAGGATAGAGCGAGAAGGACGAAGGGCCGTGGAAGCGGCGAGGGGGACGGGGAATGGAAGGGCGAGGAAAAAAAAGTGTCCCTGTCTCGTACGAGCCACGGGTGGAACCAAACCGCGGCGGTTATTATCGATCTCTCGGCATCGTTACACTTCGTCCGGGATCCGTACAAGTGCGGTGAAAGGCACGAGAGAGTGGTTACGTCGATTGTCCACGGTTCGCGGAGAAGCGACGCTCTACACGCCGGATTGTTCCGTGGAAATTTCAATGTAACAGCCTAAGTGGCATGTGGAAGGGCGTTCGACAGAGACGCGAAGGAAGAAAGACGGAGAGCGAGAGAGGGGGAGAGAGAGAGAGAGAGAGAGAGAATGTGCGTGCGTGTGCGAGCGAGAGAGCGAAAGAACGAGAGGTCTTGGACGTTGTAACAGGTGCCCCCACTCTCGCTTAGTTGTTGCCCCTCTTTTCCTCGGTACCTCTTCCCCCCCTCCGCAATCCCCCTTGAGTTCCTCTCCTTTCGGTTCGTGTATATCTTATAACATTTCCTATCCCCCTTTCCTCCGCCGTTACTTAGCCTCTTTTATGTAAGCTAGCAAAACTGACCTGACTCAACTATCGGGTATGCTACAACCTCTACAACGATTCTCTTAGGGGCGAAGGGGGGGGGGGGGGGGGCAAAGAGCAAAACTCTTCTATTTTCTTTTCGTTTTCGTCGCTCGAGTTTCTTGCTTTACGCCGCAGAAGGGCCAGGGAAGGAGCAGGCAGGATTTCCGTTACAGGTCGGATAATCGGAAATACAGCGACCGTGGGAGAAGAGAGTTTTTCAGACCACGGTGAAACCGTTTGGTTCGGTGGTAAAACGGATCTTCCTGATTGGGATAAATCTTTGCTTCGTCGGGCGCCGCTGATTCCCAGTACGCGAAACTTTAGCGGGAAAATGTACTCTATAGACTTGGCACTCCCGTATCTCGCTTGCCTAAAATGCAAATGCGCTTACTTAGGTGGCATTACATTTGTGTAATACGGTATCGTCAACTTTTGTCGAATAAAGCCAAGATTATTTGGGGCCAACGTGTAATGCTCGTAATTTTTGAATAGCGGTGTCGTACGGATTTGAAAAGAAGTTTTACAATTTCTTCGTAATCGAGCAGTGGAACGTGCAGACTGTTTCTCGCGCTACTTGCTTCGTTATGGGCCGTTTAGTTTGCAAAGAATCGAGAATAAGGAAAAGCGTAATTACTGCTACGTTACGAAGCGCTCGAGCAATCGATTTCTGCTATGCCTATAGAATGGAGTAGAAATACATGTATGCAGACATCGCCATTCGTCTTCTGCCAGTTTCGTGCAAAACGGGCGTCGGTGTCTACGATAATAGATAAATGTTCGCGCATTACATAAATGGCGTGAAACAATACGATCGGACATTCGCGCGAAATAGGACTGCTCGTTACGCTTGAACTGCGCTATCTGTAATTGCATTTGCGTGGCCAGCCATTGCGTGTAAACCTAAACACAGTTTTAAATATACGCGACGCATCGACCTTGGGTCGTTATGAATTTTTGTAACATCAACATATAATCATAGCCCAAGGGATTCTTCCGCGCGACTCTTTTATCCCCTTTATCACTTGCCTTGGCTGCCCTCGCTATACTTAATGACGCTCGTTGCAAGCGGCATCATAAAAAAAAAATAGTACCTCATCGTTATCCATCTGTACTTATATCGAAGTATATTTACAAATCGCATGTCACGTGGATGAATAAGCCGTTGCAAGAAAAACGACTCGTTACTCGCGTCGCATCGCAAATGAAAGCAAACGCAATGGCAGATACGAAACGACCAAACAGAAATACGGAAGCTACGCCAAGAGAGATACATTGGTCCGGTGAAAGAGATTCACCGTCGTCTCCGCCGCCGCCGTCGTCGTCGTCGTCGTCGTCGTCGTCGTCATCCCCGTCGCGATATAGTCCAAAGGTGAAGTACGACCCTGGGATAATGGGGGTAGCACATCGCCATTGTAAACAGACTCGAAGCAGTAAGCAGCTCCGGGATTTAGTTCGATGTGTCGGTTGGCCGGGGGTAGCGCGAGAGGTGGAGGTGGTTGGGCGAGACGGGGAAGTCTAACCGGGTGGGATGAGGCGAGTCGGAGTAGGGTAGAAGAGGGGACGTGTCGTGAAGAGAAGGGGAGACTGTCGAGGGTGGGAAGTTGCCGAGACATCGATCGGGCCGGCCATTGCTTGCCACACTCCACTACTAGGAGTCAAGATGCCATATCCACTACGAGGAACTAAACTCCATGAAACTACTCTCTGCCGCTCTCTACGCAATTGTCCGAACCCGCTGTAACTCCGTATTGGTGAGCGCGCGCCGCGCGCGCATAGATTCGAGTCCCGTCGACGAGCGTTACGAACCTGTGTACGCCTCGTACACACGTATCGTACGTAGGTACTTTCGCGATGAGCCGAAGAGTGAGAGAGAGAGAGAGAGAGAGAGAGAGAGAGAAAGGGGGGGGCGAGAGAGAATGAGAGAAGATACGCGAAGCGAGTTTCGTGCCCTACGTACATACATACGTATTACGTGGCAGGCTGTACACGTGTAGGCGTATATAGGTACGAATACGGGGAAACAAGTGTACGGAGCTCACTCATCGCCGGTTCCCGAGAGTCGTGTGCGCGCGGAGGAGAGAGAAAATCGTTTGTGTTACACTTGCGGCCCCGTGAGGTCGCGTATATAAACGCGATACCCGTACATAGCTCTTGGGGTATTCGTGGACGACGACGACGCTCTCGTGGACGGTGCCGAGCGTGTCGTGGAGTAAGTTATAAATTGGCCTTTTAATACGCGGACCGAACGTTCGCGTTGTAACCGTTGCGGCTTAATGAGTTATAGCTCGTTAGACCCTGTTAATGGATTATCGTTGCTTTGCCGATTTACCATCGCCACAACGATCTCTCTATCCGAGCGATCGTGAGCGAACGGACTCGTAATCGGCATTGGACGCGCGCATCGGATTCTTTCGTTTTAAGAGATCCCAGGCGGGATGGCGGAGCGAGGGAACAGAACTATACCTCCGAACGGTTGTTTACCGTTTCCTCCGAAAGTAATGCGCCGGGTAAAGTGGATCGTAGGCTCACGGCTAAATTATAACGTTACTCGTGTTCCCATCTGGCCCGCGCTAACAAGCTTCGCTAAGTATCTTTACTACCCAGAACAATCTCGTGAAATTCTCAATCAAAACTTCCATTTTGTAGAGCTTAAAGGTTGCACGGGAGAAGGACTTTCGCTCTTGACAAGAAATTTTCTCTAAATTACCCCCCGCCCCCCCCCCCCATTCTTTCTTAATTACCCGTCTGCCTTATATCAGTTTCGTGGTTATGACTTTTACATTAATATTGTCGCCAAGGCATAATATCGTACCGAGGATACCTTTACGCGCGACAATCGGTTTTTCTGAAAGTGATTTATTTTATAAAGCGCGCGCGCTAGCATAGAGCGGGTGCGGAAACAATAAGAAAAGTTGACGCGGTTTATGTGGAAAATTCTGATTCAGGGCGGAAGGGGATATAGGGAACTGTAAAGAGGAGGGGCCGATAAAGTCGCCGGAGTGTATGTAACTTTGAAACTTAACAAGGGTATATTCATCGCGTTCCCTACGATGAATAGGGGACACGAGCTGGCACATGTCTTGAACGTACTGGCATTGTTCTTTTTGTGTATGGCTCTCGATCGAGCCCTTCTTGACCCGGCAGTGGAGTCATGCGAATGGACGGTCTCTCTCGTACGAGAGATGCCGTAACAATTCTCTGCATCGTAATGCTCAAACAAAACGACACGACACGACGCGCGCGTCAAATCTGATTTAATGCCGTCCGTCGAGGCGAAGGGAGTCGGTCTAACCTTAAGGTTATCGCGAATAGAATGGAATTCCGGGTGCATTACGCGCGTTATACCACAGATTCCGTTATTTCCCACCTTCCGTCGGACTTTCCTCGGCTGTTCAAATATTAACGCGGTGGTAGAGTCCGTGTGGAGTATTCATGCGCTATTCCGTCATGTAGACTCGCTCGCGTTATAACTTCTCCAAAGTTTACAGTAGCAAGGATTCTACGTTGGTTTACGTTATCGGTTGTATTATCGCCTGGTCAAGACACGGTATGACTTGTACTTCCTACATGCTTTCCAGGTGATAGTACACCGTCCACAGCCGCTTTACATTTCACTTTTCGCGTAAATATTCATTTCACCTCGTAAATGAATCACACAATGGTCAGGTAAATTGTTATTCTCATAAAAGCGTAGTTCGAAAGACAAAGTCGAACATTCCCACCGTGCATAATTGTATGCGCATACAATTGTTTGGAAAGTTAACTTCTCTCGTAAATATTTCACGTACTATTGCACGATGCCGATGAGTCAGTGGGTGAGCCCATTTGGCTAATAGTGTCACGATGCAAAGGCCTGTAGTATTAATGCGTGCGCCTATATCGATCAGTGCGTGAGGCGGGGGGAGAGGGGGGGGGGGGAGAGCCGAGTCCGCGTTGCGAGCGTGCATTGGCATGTGTATAAGCGGGTGCAACTTCAAGGCCGGCACACGAACTGAATTCGTCGGGTTCAACAAATCCACGTCTGTCGGCCGTTGCTTTGCTACTTCTTTCTTTCGCTTCCCCTTCTCTTCATGCGATCTTGCTCTTCTTCTCTCCCTTCCCTCGCCCGCTCGAGCCATCCACGAAACCTGGAAAGAATCCACGGGGTCTATTCTCATTTCTCTCCGTTTCCACGTTGCAAATCGGAGCATATTTTCTCGATTTCATGCAATCTTTGATCCTTATCAATTCCCACACGCGAATCAGGGTATTTCCGCTTTACGCGCATTACGAATTATCACTCTTTAGGATATTAAAGTGGAGTGGCGGAGCCTCGCTTCTGGGTCGTTTCTATTCATTCGATGAAACTATACGCCGTACCTCAATTTAAAAGTTTCTTCTCACTCGTTAACCACACTCGTTGCCTCGTTCAAAACTTGGTTTGCGAGCGCTGAAAAATGAATCTTCGTGAGTATCGATCCGACCGGTTCCTTTTTGATTCTCGCGTAACGAAAGAGGGACACCACTCGACCATGGTGAACGGTGTGTGCGTTTCGATACGATGCTTGCAAGCATGCGCGTACAAGCTTGCAAAAAAAAAAATAATATGCCACGATGAACATTGCCAACTCGCGTCTTCCTGGGAATCTCACGAACTTTCTGGAATTTCGATAGTTGGGTTAGGGACGAAGACTTGGCGCGAGAGGGGGGAGAAACATCCTTCTTCCTGAAACGTCTCGTAGAAGTTTACAGGTTTCACCTATCCTTCTGTGAGTCACTTTTACTTTTTGAGGTTTCGCGGGCATTCAACGTTTCGTACTCGACGATGTTTCTGTCGGGTAAAGTACCTTCTGTTAAATTTCGTGAATTCGAAATGATCGAAATTCCGACTTAACGCTTATCGAACGTTATACGTGGATAAATCAAATGTCAAACGTGGGACAGTTCTCGATTAGCGTCGTTTTTAATTGAAATATAAATTATGTTCTTCGCGACCACAGGGTCAATCACGGTTCAATGTATCCATTAAACTGTTTAAAAGAGTTATGCGCCCGACCCGCATTTTTGGTACACATCCATTCGCGTAAAAATCCCTCTCCAAACTCGAGACAAACAACCTTTCTATCTACATCCGTTACGTATAAATAACAATTCGAAGCACTCCGAGATCTTTCCCACCAACCATCTACCCGCATAGCGTTTCCGTCGTCGCCCTGACAATTCACAAAATTCTCCCGCCTATCGTTCTATCCCGGCAAGCCTTATTTTCGATCCCGTCGATCGACAACGATTTATATCGGGCCTCAGGGAAAAGTGGTAATTCCAAAACACACTACTTACTCCTTATGGCACCGGAGAAATGGATAGGACGGCGGAGACTGTACAGAGTCTGAGTGAGAAGGAGTGAGAGAGGGAGAACGAGGAAGAAGAAAGGCAGGAGGAAAGGAAGAGGACGGAGAGGAGAGAAGGAAGGCAGGCAGGCAGGGAGGCGTTGGAGAACCGAAGTTTCGCTTTAGGAGCGGAGAACTTAACTGAGTTAACTTTGCTGCCGAACCAAACTTTCCGCCAACTTTAAGTAGTCGCCTCTCCTCTCCCTCTCTCTCTCTCTCCTCCTCCTCCTCCTCCTCCCTCTTCCTACGCTCATGGTCGTTCGCTCGTTGCCCGTTGAAGAGACAGAGGCGGAAGGTACGGAGCAACAGCCCCCCCTCCCTCTTGCCCCCTTCCCGACCATTCCATCGCGCCTAAGGATGAGAATGCCCTTACGCCGACACCGATACTCGTCATCATAATTGAACGAGTTCCTACTCCTTTTCCCTTCCCTGTACATTTTTACAGCAAAGAACAAACTTCCTCGCTTTATTTTTGTGTCCGTTTAGTTGGCGTTTTATCGGCCCCGTTCTAGGGAAATCAAAGGCACGGGACTTCTCTTTTACTTTTACCGAGCGGTGTTTGTAATTAGACACGAGTCGTTTATTTTGGGGACTGTAAAATCAGTGATTACAAAGATCCGGCTCGTCGTGTACGGTGGGGGCTTCGGTGCGTCGTTTGATTTGTATTTGCATAATCTTACGCTCGGGCAAGTCGTACTGTACGATTGCAAAGTAATCTTGGAAGTGGGAAGTTTCGGATGTAACGCACCGCTATCCTTACAAATAATTCCTTAGAGTGCAAGGTTAATGATTATTCAAAGGAGATTTCGGCTTTTCCAGATAAGATTTCAAAATTGTTATCTTCTTTGTGCGATTAGTTAAGACCGAGTTGCCGAACGTAAGAATTTCGTACAATTGCGCTGCGTGTTCAGCACGCGTCGTCTCCGATAAAACGTCGTTTCTTCGCGACACATTTACTCTTAACAGTTTGTGAATGAAACTTTTGTCGATGCCGTCATTCCCCGCGATAATTCGACTCGGGTATAATTAATCACTCGTGCAGAAAAGGAGCGTTAATTGTATGACCGGTCTCGGTATTCTACCACGCCAGATTACTTCTAATAGATCCAGAAATGTCTATTCAATTACGCTTGAAAATAAACGTCACGGCTCGAGATCGAAATTCTTGCTCCTTGGGAGAACGTTAAAGTTCTCTTTAACGCTCGGTGTCAAAGTACTTTCACGCGGAATATTAACGAATCCCAGACTCGATTTACGGGGTAATTAAAGCTCCAAGTTTAAACACTTAAGCGACATCGGGAAGCCGGAATTTCTACACCGTTTAACATAAAAAGCACTCCGTAATTATTATTGCAACGAAGTCGTTTGAATTTCACGTGACACTAACAAAAACCTAGTCACCTCTCTGTGCGGCAAGTTTTGAAACAAACTTTACTTTATCGTGGCTCGATTGTAGGGAGGGAAAGAGCCGGCAGAGCGAGCTTCCCTCCCACCAACGGTTCTCCGCCAAGTAAAGTTGCTCCCAGGTTAGACAATAATTGGATAACTTCGCCCTCACAGCGCCCCATCCTACCAGAAGCTTCGCCGTTCCCACCCTCGAAACTACCCCCTCCCCCTCCCCCCCTCCATTCCCTTCATCTCGGTGTCTCTCTAACTCGAAAAACTCTGTTGCACACCGAGATTAAGCTAAAGGGTTGAATTTAACCGCTTAGCCGAAGCGTTCACTTTAAAAACTTGGCAAATTTTTAACTTGGTCAAAAATGCCTTGACGAGTTACAAAGACCGTTCGCGTTTTAAAAGGAGCAACATCTCTTGTACCGGTAATCGGCCCTCGATGTGCCATGAAAATATGTGATATATAATTGTTTATATATGACGATTCCGTGACGATTATATTATAATTGGATTGTAAAGATGGATGTACCACGTAATGAAAGGGGCGATACTTGTTGTTCATTACTTGACGCTTCATCTATTCCTTCGCGTGGAACCGCAAATTTTGCGCGAGAATATGAAATTTCCATATACCAAAATCACGGTTAACGTAGTAATGCTAATGCACATTCCCAGTGCAACTAGTTATCCCCGCGCGACCGTACGGTAAATACGGAGTTGTGCGCGAGTCTCTTCCTAAGAGTACTTCCTCGACACATTGCCCTCCCTGCTACCAACCGTACGTGTGTAACGTATGATATACGCCGCCAGCTGTCGAACAGGGGCTTAATCTCGCCTCCTCGCCTCTCCTCCTTTTGATGATATGAGCTTGCGTTTTCGCTGAGTTGGCACAACATGTGCCCAAGTCAAAGTGCTTGGGTTTGCACTCTGCGTTAGTATCGCATCCTCGCTTTCGCTGAGGTCAGCAGCGATCTCATTTTGTAGCCTTCTCCGCGGGCAACGTTTCCGATTACGTGTGTATATCGACCCGCAGATCAAACACCACTGTCTACTCTCTGCTCGGTCGTCGTCTTCTTCCTCCTCCTCCTCCTCCACCTCTCCCTCCCCCTTCTCGCCCGCCAGTGCGTGAACGGATCTAAAACGCGAATCGTTTATCCTGTATTAGTACGATCACGTGGAACTTTTTACCGGTTTCCGATGACGGGCCAGTGACGATTTTTGCCCGCTTACGAAATATCTCCAAAGTGCTCGTAATAACGAGGACCGCGTGTCGCACGTGCTAATGCGACTCCAAAAGACGAATGGCAGGCTGGAATTGGGGTTTCGAGTGCATCGTAAGTGCAATTCTAGATTCTTGGGAAATAGTTTGAAAAGTGCGGAGGGATAGAGGTCAGGCTGTTGCAGGTTCATCGATATTCCGGAGTAAATCCATCGATCGTTACAATCGTGACTTTTTCGACACGAGTGCACGTATTGGGGGAATTCTATGTGTGTGCGTGTGTGCGTTCGGTTTAAAGTTTGTGCACGTTCTCTCTCATCGAGCGTTTAGAGAAAAACGTTCACGAAATTGCTTACGGGTCTGATTTTGCTGTGTTTTTACGGTTAGGTAATTAAGGTGCGAACTGCTTCGATCGGCAGAGATTTCACGACGGGAATCTTTTCTTACAACTTTCGGATTTATTTCGGATGATGTTGGTTAAGTGTCGGACAGTAACGGCGTCCACCTTACGCATGCGAGGGCGCCACGTGTCAGTTTCTCTGCTTTCTTATGGAACTTTGCTGGTTCAGCATTTTTCCGTTCCGCCATATAAAAGCACCGGGTATTAAATCAACTCCGATCCAACATATTTGCCGTTTTCATATTGCTAACTCGCACACTAGTCACTTGAGCGTAGACGGAAATCCTGAAGACATATATACTCACTGATCATTGCGCAGTTGGTCCGAATATTAACCGCGAATATAGCATGATTGGTTTACAATTGCTGCCGAAAATGGGCTGAAAATGTCGACCCACTAACCAACGCCAGGCTTTCTATTAACAGTTCCGAAAACATTTGCCCCAGCTAGTAACTCCACTCCGAATGCATGGTATGTTTCGGTGCGTTTCCTTTTTCCCGGTGTTTAGAGCCGAAGTGTAGTATATTCGTATCTTTTTTTTGTCAAAAAAACACCAATTCTACAGTCGTGTCGTTTCTTACGTCTTCCGGACGCTTCTTTCACTGTGCTGAACATACGTAGTGCGCAGGTTAAACCGGCGCGTTTCAAGGTAACCTAAAAAGTTTGGTTTCACACACGCTACTAAGTGTTACGCTCTTCGTAATGCAAAATAGCATAAAGTTCTACTGGAGAAATAAATATCAGTGTTGTACGGTTCTCAGAAATTTTGAGAGTTCGCAATATCTTGTTCGTACGTAGCATTCTTTCGAACGTACATATAAGATAAAGTTCATTTCCAAATCCATGAAGAAGTTGAAATGTATGTTTATTGTTTGTAGTGTATGTTTCGTTTATCGGATTTGCTTTTTAAGATCCAAACTAACCATTTTGTACGAGCTTGTCAAAAAGTTTGGTTTTTGTTATCCTTTGTTTTTGTTATCCATTTCATGCATAGATGGTAGTAATAGGTCTGTGCTAAATTCATTTGTTATAAAAGAAGTTATATTACTTTTTTTTACAATACTCAAGAGTTTTTCTCGTACGGACACGAATAGATGAAAGATGCATAAGTAATAATTGACTTTTGTTACGTTAACGTACCGCAGTTCTCTCATTTATAGAAACAATTTTTAATAGAATTACAGTATCCGTAATGGTATAAGATGTCTGCAATAACTTATTGTTATTGAATAATTTCAGGAGACGGTGTTCAAGAAGTCGTGATGCGTTGGAGGTTCGGCGGTCCTTGTCCAAAAACCGACCAGAAGCCAGTGTTACAACAGCAATTTGTGTGACAAAGCATAAAAGTGTGAAATTAAATATTGAGACATACGAAGAAGCTTCCGTACGAGTGGATTATAGGACTTCCTTGGAAGAAAGCAGACATTGTTAGTGACACTGAGAGTACAAGTGAAAATTATAAAAATAGGGGGGGCTGTTTGACCGATGGACAAACGGAAGATGATGCCCAAACGCCCTCGAATGGAGAACCTGAGGGGTCCTATTGCAAATGGACCCATTCAGACACGACCGTTAGTGGCTTTACTCGATGGCCGAGACTGTTCTATCGAAATGCCCATTCTCAAAGATGTCGCAACTGTTGCCTTCTGTGACGCACAGTCCACATCTGAAATACACGAAAAGGTAATTTCTTATCGTTAAATGTGCAAAACATTATTATGCACGGTTCTATCGCGTCCGTAATATTGAAATGCATCAAAATTGTATGTAAATGCTACTAAGAAAATGCATTCTCTTTTTACCGATAGGTTCTAAACGAAGCGGTAGGTGCGCTAATGTGGCACACCATAATTTTGACAAAAGAAGATCTCGAAAAGTTCAAAACCCTACGAATCATTGTAAGAATTGGATCCGGGGTAGATAATATAGATGTCAAAGCTGCAGGGGAACTTGGCATCGCTGTGTGCAATGTGCCCGGCTATGGGGTCGAAGAAGTAGCTGATACCACCCTCTGCCTCATTCTAAATTTATATCGGCGTACGTATTGGTTGGCAAACATGGTGCGCGAAGGAAAAAAATTCACAGGGCCAGAACAGGTATGCGTATTAAAATATCTTCGGTTTGGATTCAACGACTTCTGTGCGTCTAAGACAAAAGCCATAAATTTTGTTGTTTGGTACTTTTCAGGTCAGAGAAGCTGCTACAGGATGCGCAAGGATACGGGGTGATACACTCGGAATAGTTGGGTTAGGTAGGATTGGTTCTGCAGTCGCACTGCGTGCTAAAGCTTTTGGTTTCACCGTCATCTTTTACGATCCCTATCTACCGGATGGAATCGAGAAGTCTCTTGGTCTCACCAGGGTTTACACATTACAGGTTTGATATCACTCACGCGTCATTGGAAGAATAAATAAAACAGAAAATAGTTACACATAATTTTTCTTTTGTGTCTGTTACAGGATTTACTATTCCAGTCAGATTGTGTATCCTTGCACTGTACCTTGAATGAGCACAATCACCATCTAATTAACGAATTCACTATCAAACAGGTACCTTACAATTTTTTGCGACCGTGTATTTTCTGTTTCGCATTTAATACCTATTGTTTCTATTATCATTTAATTTGTATTTATTAATTTATATTTCTAATGTTTTTTTTCATTTTCCTTTAAATGCCAACCTTAATGATGCGTTGCTCATAGTGCTGTATAGAACAGCACAATTCTCAGTTTTTGTTTGTTTATTATATTTACTATATGATAATTCACTGTGTTGCAGATGAGACCTGGCGCCTTTTTAGTCAATACAGCAAGAGGTGGTCTGGTGGACGATGACGCATTAGCTGCAGCGCTGAAACAGGGTAGAATCCGTGCAGCAGCACTTGATGTCCATGAAAATGAGCCATACAACGTCTTTCAGGGTCAGTCCACGCAATGTGAGTTTTATCTGTCCATACCTAACCCTCCCTCATTCAACTAATACCTCCTTTCATCATCCTATTCCTTTTTCATTATCGGGTTGCAAATCTGCACATAATATGAAAGGTATCCAAGGCATGGCTTATAGAGAGATGGGTAAAGATGACGGATTGGTGACCCAAAGGCATACCGTTTGGCGATTATTATAGTAGTATAGAGTATATTTAAAAAAAGAATGAGTACTTTTTTATATTCCCCGTAAAGTTGTTATTCCGTCAACCCGTCAATGAAGCGAGCGTCGCATTTGATATTCGCTGAGGGGAATGGGGTACTTAATTAAGGAATCATAAAAATTACCTAGTAGTGAAAAATGATTATTGCATATCATTAGACCTATCCTTGCAAAAAATAATTCAGCTTTCAAACCAGCTAACAATGCATGTGGGAAGCATTGATATCTACTAGTATCGAAATCGTAATGATCGGATGGTGTTACGTGTTTGCGTAGGTCCCCTGAAAGACGCACCCAATCTGCTGTGTACACCACACGCGGCATTCTACAGCGATGCAAGTTGCACCGAACTTCGCGAAATGGCAGCCAGTGAGATACGAAGAGCCATCGTTGGTCGCATACCCGACTGCTTGAGGAACTGCGTGAACAAGGAATACTTCCTTTCCTCAACTGGGTAAGCCCATTTCATGTTAATATAAGTCTACTCAGCTTAAGAAAACCGTAGGGTATACTGGAGTTATCGTCGCATTTGTTTTTCTTGCACCGGGAAAAAGATATCGTAATTTTTACAGAAACAGATTTTCAAGCAGATGTTAACTCGTATTACATGGAAAGAGAATCGAGTGTAAAGTAACGTGGTTAGAAGCGTTCGAACCTTTGGATTTCCTAAGAATCGATTGGGCACTTTGTAAAAGGCATTTATCGAAGTGGCCAATTTCTTTTCGCTTTCTCCAGCAGCTACCCTGAGGGGATCAACGGCGGATACTATGCTGGGGCGCTGCCCGTTCAACAGGCGCATTCAACGACTCCTCACGATTCTGCACCCCCACCTCCTGGTGGGCATTCCGTCGTCGGCGGCGGTGGTGGTGGGGGTGGTGGCGGACCGAACTCCTCGGCAGGCGGTGCAGGCGCCGGGGGTCCGACAGGCCCCACGGGTCCAACGGTAGGCGGCGGTGGGGCTGGAGGCCCTGCTTCAGCTCCTCCTACTGCTGGATTACCCGGTCTACCACACAGCATAGTGAGCGAGCCTGACCCCCGGCCAAGCCCACCTGCTCCGAGCCCTCGTTGACCTTGAACCCCCGACGTCCACTCCAGCACCACCCTCCGATCTAATTTCCTTTAGCCATTCACACACGACCTCCGATGATAAACGGCCGATTGACTAACGAGTGTGGTGCACGATGTGCCGCAAAAATCTGTCCGCTGCTTCCGAGGAACTCGAGGGAATCCATCCTTGAGAGAGAATGAAAGAGAGAACGGGGGGAAGGCGGGAAGAGAAAGAGAGAGAAAGGGAGGGAGAGAACGAAAGAGAGAAAGAGAGTGTGTGTGTTTGCGTGCGACCTTGAGAGAGAAAACGATAGAAAGGTAGAAAGAAAGAAAGAAAGAAAGAAAGTAAGTAAGTAAGTAAGTGAGAACACTTGATTTTTGGTTGGGCATAGGGGTAAATTGGGTGCACTAGGACTTGTATGTACGGCTCTGTATGTATGTTAGTTTACGGGAGTCTGATTTGTACGTATCCGTGAGTGCGTGTACGTTGAGTTTGCATTTGCGTTTGTGAGCTCTTGGAATAGTGCATTTGATGTAACGTTGTGACCAAACCAAATACAGTTGGGCAGTAATGATGACGGCTTTATAGTACGATGTCGTGGCCATGAAGGAAGTAACAAACGGTGGTCAAGAATTCTCTGCGTTGTAATTTTGTATAAATCAATTCATACTTGATCGAACCTGAGTTTAGATAATTCAAATGAAAATGAATTTTACTTATTTCGGAGGAGATTCGATGAGTTTTGATTAAAAGATTGGTATTAGTTCCTCGGGCCCATGATCAATTCATCTTTCTAATACCTACAGCATCGAGAAATATATTGGCTAGTCATAGAGTACAAATCAAAAATTAGTGACATTGCAACATCTGGCATATAGTAGAAGCATATTAAAAAGAGTTTAACGTAAGCATTTGTGTAAAGTTCGTTTATTTTCCACTTAATAGGTTGCAAAGGAGTAGAGCATAAATAATTCTAACTATACTTTTCATCGTTTTATTTCATAATCGCGTCGACCCAATTTATAATCTTGCGCGGCGATAGCTTTTAGTATCGCGTAAATATTTTCACTTAACGAACAAGTGAGACGGACCTCCCCAGTAAACGTTTTATTGTAATTTATGTCTTCTTTTCCGTTCCAATATGAGAAATGTTTTTAGCAGGTCATACATTATTTTGCCACACTGTATTTGGGTTCGCGCATGCTATTTTAATCTTCTTTTCTGAAGAATTATACTCTGGAAAAAATATATAATTTGGCAACTTCAGCGACTCTGACAAACTTTGTTTCTTTTGTGGGCGATGTATATCTTTCAGTGTTGGTATATGATTGAAACAGAAATGTAGTTGCTCACGTATACATTTTTTGTCTCTTATGTTTTACTCAAGGTTATGAAAATGCTGCGTGAATGGATCAATGATTAGAGTGTCAGTAGTTTCCTATCTGCGGTAGAAGTGGAGGGGCAACTCTGGGCGAAAATGTAATCGTTGGGGCATTCTCGAACGTGCGTATCTTACATACAAGAGTTTTGATAACAAACTCGTACTGTTGTACGTCTCGAGTGAGACATATATGATTTCGTAAATCTAGTGCTTTGTTTATCGTATTTTTAAATATCCGCAGCAGTGCAGTAGTAGAATTTCTATTGCATTCTTATATATTTTTATGTACAATTATAAGATCGGGTGAATATTCGCGTTTCATCAAATATGTGCGGATGTATGGTAAATCGAGTAACATTAATAAACTTAGAAATACGTCATTTATAAATCGCGACTTATTTTCGCATTCCTTTCTTCGAATTGCGTTTACGAATGCCTTAACGTTCTGCAAGATGATATGCAGCATCTTCATTGCAAATTTAAATTCGTAATAGTAAGTAACATCGATAAGTGGCGTTAATACGTTTTGGTGTAGAGTATTGTTTTTGTTTCCGAGGATGCAAAACAAAAACCACTTGTTTTTCTTTCAATGAACATATACCTATCAGTTAACAGTCTTTAAGCGAGTGAGATTGTGAACGGAAGAGCGTGAGAAAGGGAGAGAAAGAGAGCGAGAGAAAGCGAGAAAGAAAGAATACATGAGCAAAACGTAGAACGAACAGAAACAAGTTTTATTAATTGATAATTATAATATGATTAATTATTGTATTAAGTAAAGTAATGCGATGTTACGAACACTTGAATATATTATCGAAAGATAAATCATTGGAAAAGGAAAATGGACAATTTTTTGAGAAAAATTATGGAAAGCGATAATAAGTAAATAAAAAAAAATATGGAAGATATATTTTAGAGACACACATATCTATTCGGTTTTTTTAATATGATTTCACTTTTGATGAATATCTTGAAAATTTATCGTGTGGGGTGGCTACCGTCATGACTATAGGTTACCGAATTAGCAAAAATACATTGATTGAGCAATTCCAAAATTTATGAGCGGTCGTAAAGAACTTGATCTAAATGAACGTAATGTGTTAGCGTTTTAAGGTACACGGTTTCTGAGTGGTGATATAGACGATTAGTTTTTCTATTCTCAGTGGTCGATATGCCAGATAAAGAATTTGTTATTTAAAATCATTCGAGATGAAAAATAGACTGAATCGTTTGGTATTCATCGAAGCCTCTGGGATGCACCTTACACGAGCTTTTGCTTTGAAGCTTTCAAACGAATGAAAATCATTCCAACTGATGTAGAAATCTACCAAGAAGACTACCAAGCTTATTTGATCGATAATGCGAGGCGATGTAGGAGCGAGAACGATAAAGCAACAAAAAAAAACATAAAGCATCACAAACACACAGCGTGACAGAGATGACATATACATTTTTAAATAGAATACGCTACGTACATAAATACACGAGGTACGTCTGCCGCGCGACGAGGTGGTCCAAAAGCTGCATGCTTGTTTAGAAGACTCGATAGAAATGAGGGCCAGCTCGTCTTTGCACAGTCGTACCAGTACATAACGTAGAAACATTATACATACTTTTTTTTTCAAGAATATTATTACTTATAAATACATCATTATATATAGAGCGAGAGAGTACGAGAGCGAGCGAGAGAATTTTGACGAGTGAAGAGGTGACATCACTATCGTATGAGGAAGAGAGAGTTGTTCTTATATAGTTTTAATTGTGAAAAGAGGCAAATTAATGTGAGGATTCATGAACCAATATCTACCCACTTAATTACAACTAGCCAACAACATGAAGCCTCCTTTTTCCCCCTCTTCCCACAAGAATTACGTGGGTCCTGATGCTGTGGGATTACAAAAGAAAACTCACATATTCATTCATCTGTTTTTAATCAGTTGTTCTCATATATATATATATGTATATATATTATTATTATTACATATAGATATATATATATATATTATAGATCGTTCTTTTCTTTTTTTGATGAAAATGGCGCCAAAACACCTTCGTTTTACAATTACAAAGAAAGCAAACTGACAAAGAAAAGCCACATGATGAAAAATTGAAGGTGGTGAAAACAGCAACATTAATATTATAATTAATAATAATTATAATAAATACAATATTTGTACAATAATCAACGGTGCTGTGGTGGATGCTGCAGGTCTAAATCTACGATACCCCGTACACCCATCCTGACCTATTTGCAATAGTTATGTAATACATAAACAAACGATCGAGTTTTACAATTTCAAAGTTTCTAGAAATGTAGCACAATTAGCTTCGTTTTTTTCCGGTCGGTTTCAACGACAGAAGACACATACCAAGATTACTGGATGCTACCATGCGCGCAGTATTATTTCAGAAAATCTTCGACCGAAACCCCTGAAATGACATTAGCGTCAATGCGAACAAGTTATCAGTCAACAGGTAGAATCTTATCGAGCATCGTTTTCATGTTATCATAATTTATTTTACATTTTTTCCGGTAAGCTGGTACCAATTTGAATCACAGGTATTCGACAGTATCGAGGCAGCATACGATTACTGTCGATTATCGATACTGAATTGTGTCACGTTAGAGATCCACCGTGGACTCTCATGTGCCTATTGAGATTGCCGCTTTGACTGAACCTCAGGAGACATAGTTTACACTGATACGGTTTTTCGCCGGAATGAATACGAAGATGCTTCGTTAGCGTGGAGCTGTCCGAAAATGCTTTCTTGCACGATCGACACCTGAAAAATATGAATCATTAAATGCAGCTCCCATTGAAACACCAAACAAATGTCGAATGTATGGCAATGATCTTTGCCATATTTTATTATGCCATGATCCCTATGTTAGCGTATATGAGATAACTCGTCTTTTCTCAATACCCATTGATTTTATACATTACAATTTTTCTTTTATCTTAAGTAAAACTCACCCAAAGCGAATGTATCGGTATGAAAACTCGTCAAAACTCTCCGATAAATTTTTAACAGTTCATTATAAATTTTTGTTCCCGGCAGTAGTTGAAAGAAAATTATTTTTTTTTTTTTGTTTATTCGATCAGTGCTGTAAATTATTCCCAGTACTGCTACAAGCTATTTGCCGACATGGAAAAACGTATTTTGCCTGACAAAATTAATCTACGTATCAATTTCCAACTTACCTATATGGACGCTCTCCCGAATGTGTTCTCATGTGTGTGGTTACAGAACTACTCTGCGAGAATCTTCGGTCGCACACCGGACATCGGAATGGTTTTTCGCCGGAATGCGTTCTCGCATGGGCTGTTAGATTAGCAGCTTGACTGAATGCCTTCGAACACGCGTGACACCTTAAAAATAGCATTTTATTGTAAATAAAGGCGCGAGGTTGTGAGCTCCGGTACTCGAGATCTTTTTAAATTTCGCGGGAAAAGTGACATTCGATATATCGACATTTCGAGGATGTCGCACAATCGATTAATGTTTCCACTTCCGGAAATTGAAAGTATTACGTGCTGTTCGAATATAAATTTCAGCTTTGAGGGAGTGACGCGTATCGTTACCTAGTATTAATTATTAATATATGAAGAACAGTTTTACGGTATTATGAGTAATAATGTAGAGTCAAAGAGCTATTCACTATTGACATCGACGAACAGCGGCTAACAGAAGATACCCCTGAAGAGTGGTAAGTATCATCGAAACATCTTCGTCTTTCTTAACGGAACTTGTTACATCTATTATACCTAAAATGCCAAGAGACCGTATTCGGATTCGAAATTTGGTTGATGGTGAAAACACTATTTCTACCGAGGGTGTCAGATGATACCTTCTTTGCATTTTACTTTAATCCTTTTTCCTCAATGAAATTTTCGACTTTTCCTATTAAATGAATTATATTATATTTTTTTCAATCTCTTTCCGGTTCTAAAATACGTTTCGGTCAAAATACGTATACACAAAACCGTGGCAGAAATAATGTTAGATTTAATTCTACGCGTCCCCGAAAAGAGAAAACTATACGAGGATGTTGAATTTCGATAAATCTTCGAGTCTCGATAATATCGTTATGCGGATCATCGGGAGTCCTGAATCTAACCTAAACGGTTTCTCTCCAGAGTGAGTTCTGAGATGCGTCTTGAGGGTGCTGGGTCGTGCATAAGACTTGCCGCATATTCTGCAGAGGTTAGGTCTGCCATTGTCGTCGGGGGTTACGGGAGTCCCCGTGGCACCTATGCAGAGCGCGTGCTCGTTGGAAAGCTGGAGTCGCGAATGGCCATGCGCCGGGGGATGAGAATGAGGGTGGTTGCCGGTGCCAATCAGGCTATTGGCCGGGGGTTGATTCATCCTGGTTTGCGGTTCCACGGGATTATATTGCTGGGCGGGACTCAGCAGGGGCTCCACGCCCCATGCCGACGAATAGCTCTGCTCGTATCTACGCATACATACAAATCCATGAATAACTCTGCTCTCTCCCCCCGTATCCCTATACACGTGCACGCAAGCTCCGAGAAGGGTAAGATGGCGAGACGGTTGACTGTTAACAAATTCTCGGGATGTATTTTTTTTGTATCGTTCGTCCGTAATCGTTATTCATTTCGTCATTTCTCGTTCAATTTATGCTTTGCGCCATGCCAGATAATCGAAGTTCATTTTTAGAGCAACGTTTAGGGGTGAATGCACAATTTTTGTTAACGTTTGAATAATGGATCATATTTAGCACGATGAAATAGTTGTATGTGATGTATAATTCTCGTGTACTTATACTTGGCGCGAGACAAGACCTTGTCGGTTGACACTGAAATCTACTTGATTACATAAAACCAGTTCGGCGGCAGTACTTTCTTTTAGATAACTTCTGTTTGAAAGATTCAGTATTGCTTCATGTTAAAAGCCAGGCATCAGTGAATCTGAATTTGGGTGATTTATTTGGTCATTATTACACGTACTTCATTAAAAACATGTTTCTCGGGAAATCATTGTTCGAAATTAAACTTAACACGTCTGTTAAAGTGAACGCGTTAGAGGTTGGAGAATATGTTAAAGATACAAGGTCTAATCTCGCGTACTTGTTCTTGGCCCGAGACAAGACTTTATCTCTTGATTGTAGATAGATGCAACATTATGGAACTTCGAAATTTGATTACAGATAGTAAACATTTTCCTCGATACTTCAAATCTGTAATATCGTGGGACAAATGCTATCTAATGAAAGATATCTTTACGTATTTCTAGTAACACGTACTTTTAATGGCAAGAAGAACGATTAACTTACCCGGAATGCATGTTCATGTTCATCGTCATGTTCATGGATACGTTGACGGACATTGCGGGGGTAGTAGCATAATGGGTAGGTGGTACAGGTGGAACAAGGTTCTGGGTGTAATCCTGGGAATAGTGATGACCCGATCCTCCCGTAGAATAATATCCTCCGGTCGGACTTCCGGGATGAACAACGGCATGTTTTAAAGACAATAGGACGTCCGCGACACCTTCGCCATTACCGTTGCCCGTTCTTGGCACGCATTCCCCTCTGGTGCAACCCCAACTGCAAGGACACTTGAAAATTACAAGGTACATCGAATACGGCATCGTGGTAATTTTGTGACCGATTTATTTTCGACGGGTGCTTTGTTTCTTTTAGTGAACAGAATGCTCGGGACTTTTGATATGAAAAATGATTCCGTTTGAAATTTTTTCAAGCTGAAATTTAAACAATCTACCTTTACCGTTTCATCATAAATTGCATGGGCGAGTGTACGATTTCGATATTAAGTATTGGTGAGCTTCTGCATGTTCAATGTGTTTACCATAAAATCGCAAAAAATTTGAGTTATTAGTATAACTCTTTGAATTCCTATGTCGAGTGTGAGTTGACATCAATTTTCTTTCCGGTGACTACTATGTCGAGTCTTACTGGACATTTTAAAATTACCAACAAAATACAAAAAACATTGAATAAAATTAACTTCTTAACCAAATATTCTGCAATTCATTTAAAATAAAACGCACAAAATAACGCGTTGTTACTGGGAAGGAAACTGAAAAATAATGTTGAGTGCATAGAGTTAACTTTGCGTACATAACGCGCGTGGGAGCGACACGACGCGAAGTAGTAGAACCGATCACTAGACGGACAGTCGTTCTCGCTTTTTGTACTGCATTCTTGAAACCCGAGTACGTGGAGATGTTATTGCGATATTTAAAAAACAAACACGGCTATCATATTTTTTTCGTGAACATATAATTGCGGCAGTATATGAATTTCAGAATAGGAACAACCACTGCATTCGTTATACCTTAAAATTCTGCAGAGACATTTCAATCTTGCATCGACGGCATAACTAACAATAAAGTTTAAGGTGTAAGTTTCTACTATGACTCACTTGTAGGTTCCTGAACACGGGCTAAAGAGGCCGGGAGGTAGAGGATCCAGATCCAGAGGTGGCAATGGGAAACCCGCCATATCGTCGACCCAGAAGCTCGCACCAAATTCACTGACTACTTGATTTTGGCCCGGATTCTGGATCTGATGATTCTGATCCCCGCCGATGTCTTCCGGGGAATTCTGCAGGTCCTGCAAGCGCAGGGTACCTTGCAGTGCACCCAAGGTCTCCTCGTTTTGGTTGTCTGTTAATGTATCTTCGTTGGACAGCACACCGAGTGGTCCGTTACAAAGGGCAGAAGGTATGGTGGCCTCGATACTACCTACCGAACCTGTAATTAGAAAAACCGTATAACACATACTTTCTCGCATCGCGTAAGATGCGGAGGTACGGTCATTTTCCGAAAGTAAATAACATTAAAACTCATGTTTTTATTCGCTATTCAATCATTTTATTAAGATACCGAAACTTTTGATCCGCATGATTCTAAACTAACAGAAACTAAATACTTCCGTGAAAGAAATCGAATTAATCTCTACCAAATACCTGGACAATCTCCTAATCACATGGAACACGTCATTCGATACGTTTAGGAAAAACTGACACGTACTTTCGCGAGGTAATATCTAAAATTCTCTTTCCGGCCAATTCAGCGTTACGTTAGGAATTTCTTATTCTTATTTCTTATGAGTTTCCACTTATGACACCTCAATTTGACTGGATTTCGCTCGTAGTACAATTAATGTATCGTTTATCTGTTCAATCGGGAGACTGTAGCTCACCTGTGCCGAGTGTGTACGGCGGCTCGGAGGTGTTCACCGTATGATGATTCTGCAGAAACTCCATCTCTGCGAAATTTCTGGCCGCAGCCTCCCTTAGAGACACCCCTTCCGCCCGCCCCTCTGGAAAATACACGGTTGGACTGCCTCCTCCCTATAGAGATGCGGTCCAGCCCCTCCGGTCGTCCTGGCAACCGCACATTGCTCCGTCAGTATAATCGACTTGTCCGTTAATATCTTTTATAATATTTCTCTCTTGATAAACGATCCCGTTGCCCTTAATTGCCGCGATATTTGTCTCAAATATTTTGCTCTCGGTCGTCAATGTTTTGATTGTCATGTAACCGACGATAACAACAAATATTCATTATTCTACGGTATTTATGTGATTTATAAAGTACGAATTTAGTTAATAACGTGGTTTCGTCGAATTATCGCGACTTTTGACTTGAGAGTTATGAATTTGAGTATGAGTGAGTGCGTGTGGTCTCGTGTGAGATCACGGAACCGGTAAATTTTGACAACGCGGAAAGTACACCGGAGCACGTCATCTTGCGAAAGGTGAGGAAGAATATATTTGAGTAATTAGTTAATGTTTATATGCGCAATTTTCGATATTAGAGAAACTAACCGGGAAATATGCAAAATTCTTTAAAGGAGTTTTCTCCGTTGGCTTATAATATTCACTCACGTTTCGTAATAAAAAAGGTTCCAATTGTTACATGTAAGTGCGTTTGCAAAGCAACAATCTCTCGTAACAAATCTTCTATAACGAAAGATTATTTCGATAGCAGTTTCCATTATACTCAGTTTAATTATTATTTTATTAGTTATTAAATTTACGTAGGTTTTCACAACGTAATCAATCGAGTAATGATAAAATGAAATGCCACATCACTGCTACCGTGACACATTGTCGAGTGTATTGGCATTTCTGCAAGATTATTGAGCAATGCGTGAATGTTAAGTGCAATCATTGCTTTGTATCGGATGATCGGTGTGAAAATCATAAAAATCAGCAAATTTCATGAATGACTTTTTATGAATGACTGAAAGGAAAATGCACGTGCATATGGACCTAGCGTATAGAAGTACCTTTATGGCTTGGAAGACCTGCCGGTTTCCTCACAGGCTTCTGTAGAAAATCTGCCAGATATTTTCATTCATAAACTCAAAACCATGTGCATCTTCCCACGTGACTGGTTCCTTCGTATGTCACGCTCGAAATAATTATGTGCTAACTGTAATCCGTTCTATACACGAATTAATCACTTACAAAGTGACGCCTTAATTCGATTGTTCGTGGTACGACGAAAGGCACGTTCTTTTATTTCGCTAGTAAATTTTCACGATTTATTGTCTTGCGGTTCGGGAATAATTTAAGAATTCGTATAAAACGTACGGTTTACTTAATCATAAATTAGTTGAGTGACCGTGTATCAAGATCTGCAGACACTGTCAACTATAATCCTTTCGACTTGTTATCATTTTTTAAATTTTAAATCAACTTTAATTGAACTGTCTTTTAGTCTTTTGATTTACCCTTCGTATTACCGTTCGTGGAATAATCATCACGTGTTTTTATTCTTCAGTTACTTCAGTTACTACTCATGCATTTCTTCCTATTTTTGTAGAGATTCTTTATCTTCTTCTCAAACATTTCGAAAAGTTTCTTCTCCTCTTCCTAGTGTTGGGAAATAAAGATGTCGCGTAGAAGTCTCTTCACTGACATTTCCCTTCGGCGATTGTTTCATGTCTCTATGTCCAAAATTTTAGCGTGACCTTAAAACACTGCCACGGCATAACTGCACCATATTATTTGCAATTAAGTTACGCAATCCATATTTACACCATTGACTATTCCCACCACTATCGTGCACTCTTTAAAAATTCAACTTGAACGATCCCGAAGAAGTCTACGACGAACACTATGCGAAATAACTTCGGCGACGACGGTTGCTGAGCTTCGCTGGGATGTCGGAGGGTATCCTTGCGGTCCTTCGTCAACCTTAAACTCGTAGCGCAGTATAAATCTCGAGGTGACAACGCGAAGTCTTTAGGGACACTACAGCATGCTACTGCCATGCAAGCACGATGCCTTGTCAATGTGTCTTGACTAACTAGGGATCTACCACCTACTACCACCCACTCTCACCCCTTACTCACTGACTACGTACCATCCGACCCCACTCCATCAAGAGCCGGCCTCTGCTTCTTTCTCTGTCTCATTTTTACTCCCTCTATTTCTCCCTACCCCTATCTCTGTCTCTCTCTCTCCCCGGTCTCGGCCCACGTATGTATCATCCTTCCTCTTCTACACGTGTGCCCCTACCTCGGCGACGCGTTAACCTTCCCTGCTCCAACGGCAAGGTGTTTGCTAAGAGGTTCGTAAAGCTTGGCGAAAGTACACAAGTTTTGTGTGTCTGGATACGTGACGTTACATTAAAATTAGTTAATCAAATGTCGGAATTGTCTGTAAATAATCGTTTCAACTTTCGTCGGTGCGAATTACAAGAGTTGTTAGAAATTGCCATCAAATGCAGGAAAGAGTGGAACTATGGTTCTTTGCGACACGAAATGCCACGGTTGTTTAACGTTAAGCGTAATAAATATATACATTTTGCAATTGACATGAATACTCAACGGTAGGACATCTATCTCGTTACGAAGATACCAAAGGAAAATCCAAGATTAATCCAACGCCTTGCATTTTCTCCCAGTTTGTCGATGCTCGCCTCCGCTAAATCTAAGAAATACGTATAATTAATATATCCGGTGTTGATCCTTGTCTACGAGTGTGTCCGTAGGCCGATGTCGATGCCGACGACACGGGATACTAATCGCTCATTCGGTGATCGCTGATCGCCGATCGGGGGTCTCTACGGAGCCTTGTCCCTGCTACACCGATATCCACCTTCGAGAGCGGGACGGGGAACCGGGATATTATTTTCTCGAGATACCATTACCAAGCCGATCACGGTGGTCCTGCCTCGCAGACGAGTGGCCCCGATACCCCCAAGATCACTGGCTTGTAATGCCTTCCCTTTCGTGGATTATTGACCAGTGAACGGTGAGCCCGGCTGCGAAGGACCCCGACGCTACCTATTTCACTTGCGAACGAGCTCTGCGTTCGCCACCCCTCCCCGACTACGGACACCTCCGTTGGAACTCTTTGGCCGGCGAACCTAGTTGATAAACCACCCCGATCTTCCGATGGATATCTAGCCGAATCATTCGTCGACCGGTGGAAACCGCGGGACGTTGGAAAATACTTGAACGTATATCGTAAAATTTATAGACCTGATCTTGAAAAGATGTCGAGAACAAGTGGGTCCCTGATTTATGCGATTAATGCGTTCCAGCGTTTCTGCGTGAGTTAAAAAAACCGCGTAACTTGAATATGTTTGTGTGTATGTACATTTATGTCTGTACACGCAATAACTGAGAAGAGAGAACTTTTCCACATATGTACAGACAAAGATTCCGTTCGGGCAATCAAGAAACGAATTTCACAATTCGAAAATGGATTTCGAGGAATTTCAAGCGAAGGGAAGAAAACGAGAATCTTTCGGTAAATTATTCACCGTGCGGTAGATCGGGGGGTTAATATTTACGCGCACGAAATGCTTGTGCGCGAACGAAGTCTCTTGAACTTGCATGAACTATCGCGAGAGAGACTTCAATTAGGAAACCTTTCGTAAACGTTTGCCCAAGTTGCTCGCCACATACTATATTGTTTTGAGCGGCAACTACTAAACTCCCGCTAAAGCGGGAGATAATACCGTACACGCGACTGAAAATTTAAAACAAAAATGAAACTATCGATTGTTTGTAAACTTATTCGAATTGATCGATAGGATTCGCGCTACAATCCATTCCATTGCCTCCCACGATGGGGTGCATCCGGGTACTATCAAATGTCGGCATAATCGCGAACGTCGGCCGCCAGGCCGGACACCTGACTATGTAGTTCCGATCTGGACACAGGAAGAGGAAGTCGACCACACGGCACAGCTCTGCCGATGTGGCGTCGACCGTGTGTCACCGGTGCCATGGCACATAGGACGGAATACCGTCCTGGATCGAATTCGCGTCTCTTCCTCTCGATATTCGTGTTCGATATGCGCGCCCGAAAAAGGAGCAACGGAGAGGGGACGCGCGAGAAGGGGGCGGGGGGAGAGGGGGAGAAAGAATGAGAGAGAAAAAAGGGTCAGGGTGTAAAGATGAGAAGGTGGAAGAGAGAGGAGGAGGTCGCATAGAAAAGGCCAGACCTCGCAGCACGCCGAGTGTACACCCTGGGTATTGGCTTACACTTCCAACCGATTGGGCCCACGGTATTTACGCAGGACCCCGTAGAAAACCGGACCCCGCCCCTCTCCCTTTCGGCTATAACGTGCAATTCCACGGAACTGTAACGTTTCCAACGGCGCGAAAGAGTTACTTCCACGGTGACATTCTTTAGTGGTATGCCTCCGCGCGAGGGTGGCCGATGGGATGACGATGTGGAAGAGCTGACATTGTGCAGCCGTGGGAGAAAGTGATTGCCGACTCGACTTATGGTTGCATAATTTATGAATTTTACTTGTGTTATCCAATAGATGTAATGTACTGCTAGATTAATACTGCTACGAATAGTGCGAGAACGCGACCGGAAAATAGGCATATTTATAAAGTAACGTTTATTGCTAGAATATAGAGAACACAACCGTTCCATCTCACAACTCGAATACAACAACTGACATATTTATAATTGGAATCTCGGCGCCCGGCAACTATCAACTGCCTATCGGCAATGCCGGACGCCAAGAAGGCAATGAGATACATAGGCATTCGTAACAATACTTTTCATTACAGTTTATAGCGGTATTACATTTCTACCGCGTCTCTAAGAAATTACTATTCGGATATGCGTAAGCAGTTTTCTTGTTACACTCAACTTCGAAATAAATATAACAGCGCTAAATAGTAAACTTGAAGTAAAGTCACTACCGAACTATGGATCTAGAGTCTTGCGACTCGCGTTAGATCCAATGTGTATGAACAAATATTTATTCACGTCATTCCAACGAACAGATCGGAATGATCGAAATTAATTAACTGTAGGTGATTTCATGCATAATCAAAAACGGGGAATAGATTTGTTCGTCGGTATGATAAGTGAAAGACGAAGGAGTATAGTTTTGAAAAGATTCGTCATTTATTTATTTTTTCGAGTTCGTTTTACGTATCAATCTATAAATATATGTAGAGTATTAAAGGACCACGAATTTATTCCGCAGCAACTACGATTCCCTTCTTCACCCTCTTCGGTCCATTCTCTCCCACCCTATGGTGCACGGAGGACCAGCGGTACATAGTTATATGCAGCCACACCTGTGTTTGCTCGCACCTGAAATCAAAGAGCGATTACATTCCCGCCATCGTGATGCCTGTGATGCAAAGGGAAGCAAACACGCATCATACGCACATCGCCCGTGATCACGTGTGCACGTTAGGTAGCCACGCGGGCCTGGTTGCACGTATCGATGAACACTTACCCGATAAATACTTTTTTTGAAATACCTTAGGCAAATATTGCGGTCGCGATTAAGGAATGGGGATTTACTTGTAGGAATATTATGCTACGTTTTTTGATACGGTGTAGGTACATTAAAATCATTGTATAGCGCTATATGTGCATTTTACGAGAACGCCTGTTACCTGTCATCTACATAAATTATTTCTGGAAAATTACTCATATTAACACTTTCAATTTGACGTACACGGTAATTTAAATAGTTGCCAGTCATTTATTACTTTTTAATCCGAAAAAGTTCTTACCGTTGATTATTGGTTTTTGTTAACATTTTAGTAACTACTGAACATTACCAAATATTTTTTCCGACGACATATGGATAATTGTTAGGACTGAACCGTGCCAAATTATTTGAAGTGCAACTGTACATTTAAAATTGAATAAGCCGCAATCTGACATCGGTTTCTGAAAAATATAAATCTGAAAAATGTTAACTGCTCTTCCAAACATTCCGTATCTATGTTTTAAAGACTTTTGTCGTGAGTCAGCGCAAGGAAACGTTGCTTTATGTAAAATATATTATTTTTAACGTGGTGACGGTTGAAAATAATATATTATGCGTGTATTATACTTATAATAATATACTATACGAGCGATATAATATATTATACGTATACTTTACGTATATTTATCGTGTTCGTTTCACAAAATTCGTCTAAAGTCGGTGTAAAAATAATGCATTTTGAATAAACATCCGGAGTCTAATAATAACTATTTCTGTGCTATCAGCTGCAATTTTGACAAGATCATCTTCGCTACCCATGCAGTCGGTCGTTACGGCCGTTTACGTACCCGGAAAGTCTATCGTCGCGATTTCGAGTTGAGTGATTAACCCTCGCGATGGGATGACAGTGACGGTATTGTTCACGATCAAAAGTTCCTCCCGGTAGTCCCATCTCCCCTCCACTAAAGTGATTGCGCACCGGATAATCTCCTCTGCTACGATAACCTCGGCTTTGACCGACGGAGATGTTACTAAATACATCACAGATACTTAATTACGTTTGCGGCGGACCACCTCTCGTGCCACGAGCTTACAATATTCTAGATTTCATTTGGGATATCCATCCCAACGCTTCCTTTATAATTTTCTGCGCGTGTGACCCGATGAAGCAAAGTTTTAAGAGGGAACCATACGATACGGTAAAATATGTAAATAAATACTAGGTGGAATTCACTACTATAAATGTAAATTGCCACGATTTGCAACTACTAATACATGTATAAATATGATCGACTACGCACGCTGTATTTTATATACTCGCAAGCGTTTATTAATAGGGTAATAAATTTATACATATGCATATATTTTCATTTATTATCTACAAAAACGTAACGTTAGACGTGGCGACGGTGCAAAAACCGTGCATCTAATTTAGTAGAGCGCTGTCCATTCAATTTCTTCATGCAGTTTATTTTGAATGAACTTTTTAGTTAATATTCTTTTTTGTTTCTTTCAATCGGTGTTAGAATTTATATATATTATCTCTTACAGTATAATGCCACTGCACTTTTTTCTGAAAAAGACACAAGGCCTCGTTCTTGCGTACTTGTACTTGGCCCAAGTCAACCCCTTGTCCCCCGACCAATCAATTTTCCCTCAAAACTTTTGCAAGACTTTACAAATGTGTCTTAAACGCTCTAAATTAATGACCGAACCGAATACACCCCTATTGATATAAATTCACAGTATCGGCAAACTCACCATAAAAAGTGGATGAAGAGAAAAGAATGCAAACGCGATCCACCGATCCGTAAATCGCCCCAAAGTGTCGGGAGAGAGTCGGACGAGGTATGGGAGTTTTGTTACCAACCGAAATCCCATCGGATGACAAGATAGAGATCGAATAGTGGATTATTATGTTCTTTATTTCAAAGTAGATCTTGGTGTGTATGCGGTGGCGGTGGCGGCCGGGTGGCACGCGCCGCGTGTAATTCAATCGGCTATTTCGACGACGTCGGCCGGGGATCGGGGTGGCGAGCGAACGGAGGTTTTAATCCTTCAGAAACTGTTACAAACGCCCAGTAACGCTCGTTGCTAATCATCTTGACGATTCTCGCCTTATTTTCTTAGCCGGCTACTCGGACAGATGCTACGCAGTCAGCCGACAGCGAGTTTCTTCGTTCAACCCTTTTTCAAAATACGAAACCCGATACGCATCGAATGCATGCACCCTGATACGTTTCGTGGTCACTCTCTTGGCTGGAAGCACCGTTTAAGGTTTACACGCGAATTTATTGAAACAATTTATTTTTTAATGCGGTTCGACCACCTGGGAAACCACCGTTCGTTCTTTCCTGAAAAGACGCAAGGTCTAGTTCTCGCGTACTTGTCAAGAGACAAGGTCTTGTATCGGGCCAAGTACAGGTACGCTAGAACTAGACCTTGTATCTTTTCAAGAAAGAAAGAACGGGGGTTTTCGGGGAGGTTAAACCGTATTAAAAAATGACACTATTTTTCTAAGGAACTATACATTAAATAATCTCCGATAGAAAGGCAGAGAGAACAGAGGGAAAAGTATCAGAGTATAATAGATATTTATTTCTTGAAAAACAACTCCAATTAACCGCAACAATTAAATGAGAATAAGGTTCCCGAATAATGTTATATCATTGTCAGCTCTGTGATTTTCTTTATCGCCACACCACTTGTATTGTTTATTTCTGATAAAGTAGATGGATTTTTATTAAGTAACTAAATGTCCCGCTTAATATTAAATCAATAAGTACTACAGCCCTCGATTTGTGTCAATACTGAGAGAAGGTATACTGAATTCAACCCCCAAGATGGCTGCTCGGTGGCATAGAAATTTCACTTCACCCACTTCGGATTGAGTCGGTTCTTACTGCCATTAACAATTAACCACGCGAATGCAATATAAATATTATTTTAATACTTATGTTTTTCGTCCATCGTGAGTCATTAATACAATAATCGACATCCTAGTATGTCCTCCGTAGCCATTGTTCGATAACGTAGAAGTAAATACCGGCTTCATTCTACCTACCTATATAAGTATCGCTATTATAATAATTCAAGTAAAGTAGGTATATCAATTGAATATTTCTGTTTTAATATCGCACGTGAGGGGGGGGGGGGGGGTTGGTAAGATTCAACGTCGTAATGCGTTAACCGAGCGATCGGAATTATTAACAAGAGCAACGCGGAAAACACGGTCGATATTATTCGAGGAAAATCACCCATCGCGAAGCACATATAATTGCGCCAGAATTCTGGAATTGCTTTAGAACATTAGCTTCAACGTTGCAGAGAGGTATACAACCCCCCAAGATGGCTGCTCCCGGGCGTATCGACGTTTGGCGTTTGGAGGGTTTCGCAGAGGTAAGCTCATCGGAAATTGTAAGTCTTCCTTCCCCTGGCATCGTCCCCCGCCGCCTTTGCTGGCCCCTTCAAAACAAAGAAACACACGTAATTAAATTTTTGTCCGGCACAAATTAATGTGAGCGCTACGGGTTACCGCTGGCCGCAGCTGTGCCCACCGCCAAAGGACGTTTAATCCGCGATCCGGCTTTTAATCGAGCTCCTTTCTCTCGTATTTTTTTTTCTCCTCCCGTTCGTTTAACCAATCTTCATGCCCTTTTTCATTTCTCTGCAGTTTCGTTGACATTCTCTTTCTCTCTCTCTCTCTCTCTCTCTCTCGTCGTTTTCTCCTTCCTGGTGTTTCAATTTTTGGTTTTACTTTCCGCATACAATTTTAGTTGAGTGGAACTTTTTCTCTTTATCGTTATTTCGATTCGTAAGAGTAATTGGATAAGCGTATTGACACGTAACTAGAACATTACGGTGTTTGTACAGATTTATGCTCAAAGAATTGAGATTCGCAGCGCGGGAGTTATATGAAAATGAGTCCATAGCTATTAGGGTTGTTATAAAGCTGGTAAGGAGGGGAATGTATCGTAGAGTTTATATAATATTACGTACAATGCATTGTGATAGTATTAAGCTCTATCGTGCTAGTGCATACGTATAGAGATTCTGCATCAAGATACACCGTTATAGATTTGTTTTTAAAGTGTAATTGAAGCTAAAGTACGCTTTTTTTGAGCTTTTAACTCCGAGGCACACGATTTTAAAGAAAACAAGAACCTTAGTTGCACCGAATTAAAAAAAATATAGAATAATGTGGAAAAACGTTAATTTCAATACTTTAACATGAAATATTACTTGCAATGATAAAGCAAATAATAACATTTCAATAAAACATTTATTGAACGATGGGACATACATAATCCGACCATGCGATTAATGTTTTATTGTTAGATGAAAATCATTTCCCCGATTTGAATCTTTGGAATTTTCATTCCATATTCCGATTCCGCGATACAAAAAAATACATAATATCCAGTTTCATAAAATCCGCCGATTCTCTAACATTTGAATTCGTCCGTTTGAATTTTGAAATTGCGATATCATTTTTTGATTCAACGATAAAAAAAACTACTGGGTACCAACTTTGATAATAATCTGATGAACTTTTTTTCAGCTCACTCTTCTCCATGTCATAAAGTAGAATTCACCTCGAACAGTCAAGGGGCTAATCGCAACAGTGTCAACAACTTACGAATGCGTTTGGATTTATATAACTTTGTTACTTTTCACTTATTTATATTTTATTTCACTTATGCATTTACCGTTGGTTTGTATCAACGACAACCGAACCAAAAACTTTAAATAAAACATTCTACTGTATAAGTACTACAAATTATAATACTGTACCATGCAACTAAAGCTGATTAGAGCTAAGCAAAAGGTGTGACAAATTTGAATTCACCTAACCGCAGAAAGTTAAACACAAAGTCGTTCGTTTTTAATTTGTTGGAGCAGTATGGCTTATAACGCACTACCTTAAATTAAAAGAATATTTACATTAAGGATTAATTTGAAATGTAGACTGATTAAACATCGCTCAAGCATAGAATATATCTGTTCGGTTTACTGCCGCGATATTGGTAGATAAAATGCCAGTATTACGATTAGATTCTAATCAATCTTGATTTACTAAAACCGCGGTAATATAAAGATTATGGTACATAATGTGAAGCGTAACCAAAATATAAATCTTTTACTTGGTGTACACTAAAATTCAAAAAAGTTACTGACATTTTTGAACGTCGGTGTTCAAAAGCTAGAGGGAGAGAAAGAAATTTTTGGATAAAGTACTTACATTTTTGATGAATAAGAAAAATATGAAACAATTACCTCTTATTAAAGTTTACACCGAATATTGTAATAACCGTTTGAATGTTACCATCAGTGATATTTAAATCACAATGTAATTAGAAAATACGTTTATACTCTACATATACATATGGGAAGTACATACCAAAACCAAATTGTGTTTTTTACGTGTCACCAAGCTTTATTCCAAATAAATAACATTAATATGTTAACCAGTATGGAAAATTTTCATAACATTAATTACACTTGTGTAGTGGTAAAAATTATGATACCATGCGCATATTTCGTGTCATTCTCACTTAGCATTTCAAATAAGAAACTGTTTTACCACATAAATATTAAAACGGCATTTATTATAATATTTATCTGTTGCATTTTAAAAGGCAGTTGATCTTGAAAATACTTAATGCTGGATATAAATTTTCTACGAATATAAAAATTAAACATTTAATTCGATATAACAGTAAAACTCTGTACAAAATATATACTCAAAAATATATGTACATTTGCATATATTTCTATATAAATATATTATAAGTATTCCTCATTTCCCGGCAAACTCTTCTCAACTGATTCCCACGTGCGACACCTCTGAATGCATGTCACGAAGTTCCTAAAACCAGGAAAAATAAAAGTTATTACAGAATGTTTTTACGGGAGTAAAAAAAAGTTTATACACGTACATGTAACATCTGGTAGTGAACCCCTTTCACTTCTTTTTGTTCAAATTGTTGTTGGGTGTCGTTCAACAGTACTGTTACATTGTCTGCGTCTAAAGGCCCAAAGTCCCAACCACCTTCACCGTCGAAACGTAATAGTAACTTGTGATATTTAGCGAGCGAAGCCACGCGATGTGTAATCGTAAGCAATGTGATGCCCTTCTTTTTGGCAGTTTCGTATATGATTCCTTCGGCCTCGAGACTCACTGCACTGGTACATTCGTCTAAGAGCGCGTATTGCGGCGCGTGATAAAATAACCGGGTCATTGCGAGCCTTTGTTTTTCACCACCCGAAAGAGTAGAGTCCCAATCACCGAAAGCATCGAGCCCTTCAGGTTCTCTGTCAGCGAGTCCCCGCAAGTCAACGTCGTCCAATAATTTAAGAAGTTCATCGTCAGAACAGTCTACGGTTTTCGACTCTGCAGGATATAATATTTGATCCCGCAAACAGCCTACAGTCATGTACGGTTTTTGTGGAATATAAAATAAGGGAGGTCTGCCAATTTTCGCAGTTGCCGGTCTTATTAGAGTTCCTCCGTACACGGGCCAAAGACCAGAGATTATACGGAACAATGAGCTTTTTCCGCATCCGTTAGGGCCAGTGATTAATATGTGGTCACCTGGTTTGATCTGTAAGAGTACATTTATGAAATAATCTATTTTCGGTGTAACCTTGGATTTAGGTAGTCTGCAGTCCTTACGTTAATCGTTAAACTAGAGACAATGATTTCACAATTTGGTGTAACTATTGGCACGTCGATTAAGCTTATACTGCCATCGTTACTTTCTTGTACAATTCCTGCCAAAATATATGCATATATCGTTATAAATATTCCGAGCGCTACATTTCTGTTGCTCGCATAATTAGCAGAGAATAAGTTTACCATTTATGATCGGTGCACCATCTTTCAATTCAATTATTCTTGTTACCGTATGATGTCCATTGCCATTTGCAATTTTTAATGGACTGTTAACGATATTTCTTCTGTATTTACAAAGAGCAGCGTCTTTAAATACATCTAACATTTCGCTAACTCGAGTTGCGTATCCTGCCAGCGCCACCAGTTCCTTTAATTAATGTTATTATAAATCGAAATTTGACTAGAGTACATTTTCATTGAATATTATTACCATTGTGCCATATTATAACCAATAAGAAATTTTGTACATACTTTATAAGATGACATAAGCCTTTCGACAGCATCTGCCCCAGAACTTAAAAGATTTTTTGAAGTTGTCAAATATCTAGTCCTTTCGCTCACTCCACCTATTTGCAAACATACAAAATTCAATATTTCACTTAAAAGTACCACACGTGTCGGCACAGTTCAAAGTTTAAGAATCAGTTTAAATTCCATTGTTCGGTTTAATATCACAAGAGTCGAAATGACTAAGTTCTGTTGTCTTATTTGCAATTTCGCAAGATATTTGAATGCCAACGTATACGCACCATCTCCATCTCTATTGTCACGCATTACGGATTCCGAAGTAGCAGTAGTGTAGAGAAGGGGCATGGCAATAACAAACAGTCCAGTACCGGACCACACGTATTTCATGAGAAACTGCTCCAGCATCACGTACCACAACTTGAGAGCCAAAATTCTTCGTAAATGTGAAACTAGAGACGTGTATGCTGTAGTGAGATAACGGTGTTCCGTATAGTGACCACCGTAAAACGCTATTTCTTCAGCATGGGCACTGATACGTGCATGGGCTTCTCGTAATCGCCCGCGTCTCGTCGCTTCTTCTGCTACTAGCTGACCAAATTTAGGTGAAGCGAGACGTAGGATTTGTCCAGTTACGGCAATTACAACTGCCGCAAGTAGGGGTCCTATAAAAACAATGAAGATTAACATATAAGGTGCATAGAATAAATTTAACGCGTACAATGTTCTTCTGTCGCCAGTTTTGTACATTGTATATAGAATTCATAGACGAACGGCAACTCGTTTGTCTCGATATCGATGCTACAATTATTTTCTCGATTAAGATAAATTAAAGATTCTAATATTTTACCTGGTATTGTTCTTGCACCCATGTTAGCCGAGAACGATATAAGCGCAATGCCTACCAACGCGCAATCTAACAATGGTTTAGTCAAACTGGAATAGAGATGAGCCACAGAGCTTGCAAGCTCGGACAAATCATCCGTCAGTCTTTGCTCTGGACCGCCGAGTCTCGTATCTAACGCAGCTATTCTGTAGTAAGTTTGTTGACTTAGGTACATGTTATAAGCATGTGTTACCAGACGTTCCCTTTAAAAAAAAACAAAGAGGAAACGTGATAGCAATGAGTCACAGCATTGTAATTAATTTGGATCATAACACAGGTCCAAAGTCCAGCAATAATTTCACAAGGAGTCCATTGCAATTTACCTAAAACTAAGAGCTAATCGGCCTTCCAGGTATCTGATCGCCGAATTAACGAAGGTAGCCGGAAAAGCGATGGCGAACCATCGCGCGAGCATAAAGGAAAAGCCTCGAACGTCGCGCAGCACTATCCTCTTTACGATCTGTCCCTCCAAAGTGGCGACGTAAACTGAAAGAAAAGTCCTCGCCAGAAGTGTCAGAGTAGCGCAAGTCAGAAGTCCTGCCTCGCGCGATCTCCATCCGGGGACCATGATCTTCAGCAGCGCGATCAGCTGTTTGAGAAACACCCTATCCAGGCCCACGCTGCCCTTTCCGGCCCCGCCGGAAGTCCTTTTCGCGGCATTATCCTCGCCGCGCCGCTTCCTGACTTTGGTGCACGGTTTATCCCGCTCGTTGGTCTTCTGGTACCGTGCGATTCTATCCGCGACGTACGGATAGCCGATCTTCAAGAGATAAAGCGCTGTCACGACGCCAACGACGCCACGGGTGAGTTTTTCTTGCTGGATACCGTACTTAGCGGACGTCCTGTTGATTAACTTAGAAAACACCGACGACATCCTGCCGGGGGCACTGTCTCATCGGACTAGAACGCAGAACTCGTGTACCGTGACACGCCGAAAGCTCTCCCGTAGTCCGTCTCGATCGGACGGCCTCACGAAAGTAAGTCTGTCAACAAGAATTACTCATGTCGCGTGCATGTTCTATCGGCGGCTCTCTTACGCTACGACGTACTTCGGGACACGATTGTCGCGTGATTCGACGCGCGTTGCACGGCTCTACGCACGAGGAGGAAAGGGCACGCTCCGGCAAGAACGTGATCCACGTAGACCGACGACCAGCTGGCGACTGTTCGTTCGTTCGTTCGTAACTCGTCTCTCACAGTCTGCCGTTCTTGTTCCCTCTTGGACCCTCACCGCGACACGAGTAGCCGTGACTGGTTGTCTGCTGCTGGACTTGGACCCGAACTCATCGAGTGCACGTCACTCGTTCTTCTCGGGTTGGTTTTCGTGGAGGCGCGTACGCGCGATTATTATACTCTCGATTCACTCGTCAAGTCTCTTTTATTCCCTTTTAAGGTAGAAACTCATTACGCATTGGGTAGACTCGTGGTGTTCGTAAGGTAGTACCGTTGGTTACCCGGCCATCTAATTCGATTACTCGTTTTAAGCCGCAAGGCTGGATGAATTCGCGGATCAAAGTGCCGCTAGTCGACTCTAACCGTAATCTTCCGTTTTCCCACTCGTCGTTTCGGTTCGGAGAGATTACGTAATCTATATTTGAAACTTTCAGCAAAAGAGTGATTTATTGTCGATCGCGACGACGTAGGTTACGCGAGAAATACATAATCGTCTGTCAGTAGAATCGAGTAGCGGGAATCGTTATCGGGAACGGTATAGCGTGTTCGTCATTTCTTTATACGGTAGAAGCTATTCTTCCTGTTCTATTCCTTCGCTGTCCTCTGAATTCTTCTATGTGGACAAGGGCGAAATGGCTGTACCAGTCGTAGAGGAATTTCGCGAGATTTTAGGTTGCGCGTATCTGACCGCTGCCCGATTCGCATGGCCAGATACATGTTTAACTTAAGTCTTATTTTAGATACCAGTGCTGTACTCAGTTTGGGCGCGATATTGGTACACGAAATGATAGTCGTTGAAACGATGAAAATATTACGATGAGTTTGTAGAAAGCTAGTCTTATAGCTATAGTTCTCGATTTATCGTTTTTGTTAGGGGTAAAAAAATAAATAAGTAACGAAATGGTACGTATTACGATGATCCGCGTAGTTTCAGGGCCCGCGTAATTTTAGGTTGAGATCCGTTTCTACGGTAAGTGCTCAGACGGCGTAGCGTCTGTTCTATGAATTATTCTGCAGCTAACCGCAATGTTTAAGCTTTGCTCTGATTTTTTGCTGTTCTAGACTCTTATTTTAATTGTAAGAAATGTTATTCTCTTAAATAATACGAATATTGTACTGATTTCTGATTATCAATCTCGCGTTCAACGACAAGACAACGAGATAAGGAGAATAGATTACATACTTTCGATAATCACACGTGGACGTGTTCCACGTTATCTATGAAACGATAAGTAATTCAGTAATTACGTGAGTTATCGTACAGACATTTAACGGACCAACGATCGACGATTACTAATTTAATGCATTCCCAGAACATACATTACCATAATAGCATTATAATTACGATTCGTCCAATGGAGGATAATATACCAGCCAATATATGTCAATAACGCCTGATACCGAAATCGATACGCTTTGTTTTCCAGTCATCGGCAGACAGTTATTCATAATTAATTTGATGCGAGCATAATCCAATTCCAATCTATAGCAACAGCGGACGGAAGGTCATGAAAAACATTGCGCTTTAAAGTGTCTCTTTCATGCAAATGATCGCGAGATATATTACATGTACAAGTGATTATATTCCACGCGAAGAACGGTACTAACACGATATAGGAAACGTACTCCATTTAATGTTCTCAATTTCACTACGTACACGAGCGCGTCGAGAGTGCCTTCTTCACGGTTTACCGAGGACAAAAACACGACGGATAGAAGCGTGTAGATGGAAACAGTTCGGTTGGCTACGGGGCAACGTTAGTCTGGCCTTTCGCAACACGACCGCTAGGCGAATTAGATACGCGATGCAACGAAGAAGTACGCAACACGTGCCAATATCGGCTCTCGTGCGTTCACGCGTGTACGTACGGTGTACCAAGAGTGTACGGCGGACTCCATTAAAGGTACTCTGTCACGCGTGTGTGAGTTCGACGCGTAAAGACATCGCAGGCCTCGCGATGGATTCAGGACTGACGCGGCAAGAGCCTCAAACTCAAAAGAATTTGAATTTGAAAGTTTGAATGGTGCGATGCAAATGTACCGTCTCGTGCGCGGATGGAATCTTCGTATCGCATGCTTTACGATCACTGATTTTCTCGAATCCACCTGCTCGCAAGGCCGAACCGCCAAGTGCAATTAATTACGCTCCGATGATAGTTCCATTTTTTGCCATTTTTCGATACTGTACTGGTTTACAAATCGAGCACGCTCTGAGATTAGCAGCTACACCAGTCGGTTCACTCAATCCCGGAAGATAATATGCTGTATTTTAATTTGCGAAATATAATAACCTGACGGCAATTAATGTGCGATCAATGTATAATCAACGCGTGCCCGAGTTTTGTAAAAACGCAAGGAAAACGTATCGGTTGACACAAGAAAATCTAGTCGCTAGGTTAAACTTTATTTTAATAGAAATATTCCGAGACGCGGGTATTGTTAATTTTAATAAATATTCAATTATTATTAATCTTGTATTGAACACGAGTCGGTAAAAGTATGGACCGTTCGAAACGCAAGAGGTTTTGTCGGGTGATTGGCCATAAGATCGAACAGGATGATAGGGAAAGCGGACTCCTTTCGGTTTCTACTGCGAACGATGCTGTTTTGCGTTTCGTGCAGAACAGAGAAAGTAAAAGTAACCCATCCGTAAGCGGGTTTCTTTTCATCGTTCACTTTCGTTCTCTCTGAATATCTTTGCACTCGTCGACGAGAGACGCACTGTTATTATCGTCGCGGTAACCTTCGCTTATTCGCTGCAAACGTTGCCCGCGGTTATCTTTTTGCAATCTTTGTTTTTGTCGAACCGAGCCTCGTCGTTTGTAGTCTGGGAGTGGGTTAGCAGAGGTTGGGGGGTTAATATCGAGCTTCGACAGAAGCCTCGGATGAACGTTCAGTTCGAAGTGATCAGAGATTACTTTCTTAAAAAATTAATTTGCTTCGTAATACAATCAATCTGCAAAAAGGATTTTGTAATTAATAAACTGGCGTGGCGTCGAATGCGCATCGTATTAAATCGAATTTCACGGAGATAAGCGTTCGAGACTGATGGAAATGTTTGTAATTTCGACATCGTACTGTATCTCTATTTTTTTTTAGTGCAATATAAACAGTTTCAACACATAACATATAGTTGCAAGTATCCGACAGATAATAAAAACGAAACGCGCTGTGTTTCGAAGTAACGAAAGTATTTGTACGATGACTTCCGTGCAAATTCACAGTCACGAACGTTAATTACAAGATAATGCCGGACATTAATTAGCAGTTCTTCGTTCGCGATGCCGTAAAATGTTCTCACGCGGACGGCAATGGTAGATTTTTTTTTTCTTTGGCGTAAATCTCTCTCGGGTCAATCTCTTTTTACTCGGTGTGTACCAGCTTTCGAGCGAGAGTGCTACAGCGACTTGTATCGGTTGACGAAAGTTTCTGCTTGCTTCAGAAAACCGGCTGATGACTAACTGGGATCGCAAACAATAAAATTCAAGCGTAGCGTAGTTATGTACTCCAATTGTAAGGAAAGCGGCACCATTGTGTCATTTTACGTATCTTTATTGCGATTCTTGGTTTTCTATTTCTATGGCATTACTGGAGAGCGCGTTATTTCAGGAAAGAGCCACTGGTAGCGCGTAAACGGTCGTTGTTGCGAAGCCCGATGCCGGTTACACGTTTTTGAAACGTTGCGAATTTGATGTCGTAAAAACCCGAACGACTTTAAATTACTCGGATATATTTAAATTTAATTACAACGCGATAAATTTAATCACCTCCGATAAAGGTGACTTGAAATAAAAACAATCGGAAAAAGAGTTTAACGATAGGAGTACGAATATGTATGCACGTAAGTGCAATGGTAATCACGACGAATGTCTGCCGTATACCGGATTTCACGACGGAAAATTGTAGTCACTGAAATAATTGAAACGTTTCTTTCATTGGTATATTATCCTTAACTACCGGTTCGGATTGCGATTTCTGGGAAATAGCACTAGATAGTATCCCGTGCATTATGGAAAGAAATATGACTCATTCGTTTCTTGCACAGCACATCTCTATATTTTGTCTTATATACAATTAAAACTGAATACTGTTTTGTATGTACAAGAATTATGTATGTATAGTTGTGTACACGGATAGTCGCGAATACACTTTTACGACTTCGGTCCTTTCTCTGGCACTTTTTAACGGTACGAGCATTCGGAGAAAACAGCCGAGATATCGCGCAATTTAAATCTCTCGGACTTTGCGGAACGATAATTCGCCCGTGTACAATCTTTATCGCGATACGTTAAATCGAAGTCTTTGTCTAATATCGAGGACAAAGAACATTTGGCCGAAGCGCTCGGCGTACTATGCTGCACATTATGAAATTTTTTGCTCACATAACTTTCTTTCGCGTAGTTTCTCTGTTTAATATGTATCGTTCTATCCGGTTATTCCGTCTCAAAGAATTTAATAGCTAACATTCCGACGGATGTATATGTATATTACGTCGTGGAAACGCAACTGGAAAAAGCAACTTCGCAAGTTTTTATCAAAGGACCATAAAAGGTTTAGAAAACGTTGGGATACAGTTGTAAAGAGCAAAGGAAATTACATTTTATAATATTCTGTAACGAAAATGAGGAAAGAATAAAATTTTATATTGTTCTACAAAATAAGAGATTTCTTTGCGTTAACCCTAAATGTTTTCTATCCAGTAATTGTCACAGGCATAGGTTTAGGTAACCGAAAATCATCGGTTTTCCGCAACTATGAGTATTTCTTTATCGTAATTAATGATATGGAAATCTCTTGCAGAATGTTGGAGGATTGAAGATTACGTCGATCTAATTGCGCTTCAGTCAAGAAACTGCATCATAATTACGCAATTACGCAGTTAAACCTAGCCACTTCTAATTGTTCACGTTAATTTATCACAGGACTATCACTGATTCTTTATATCTTGGTCTACGGGAAAGATAAACCAGCAATGAATTTGTTCCAAAAATTTCTGCCAGACGGGATCCCGCGCCTAGGATTATCGATTCATCGTTAATAGTCTAATCACAATCAGAAAACGAGCCGTGGAACGTGTTATTATAACGCCTACGTACCTCGTGATTATTCGCACCGTTGCCAATCACCATCCTCTCTTCTCATTTACAATTGCCATCGTGTCGTCAACGTCAGTAAGTAGGCGAGCGAGCATGGCCGACATGATAGGTGCGACGATCGTCAACCGTGGCTTCGTGCTCTATCGACTTCGATGATACTATTTTATCGGATATCCTTTCAGTGATCGATTTATCTCCGATGTGAAAGGGTATCTTAGGAGTTCCGTTCGATCCTTGGGGATAAGAAGGCAACGCTTCCAGTATCCGCGGTGGATTCTTTTTCACGGTATTGATGAACGAGCTGTAATACTTTTTGGGGGAGTTTTCATCAAATAGCCAACCCATTCGACCGATATACCCGGTCGGTTGACGCTGACTCGGCTTATAGTTCTCGACCTCCCCAATCACCGGGGCACTGCTTTGTAAATTCAAAGCATTCAGCTGAAGGTAATTGCCGCCGATAGGAATAGCGTCGTCAGAACCTCCCGATTTGCTTAGCCGGCTACCGGGCTCTGAAACGTGATTACGATCTCTTGAGCGTTTCTACGTCATCGATAGTGAGTTGTTTGTTAGCAAGTCTGTGCATTTGCGATGGTTCTGCGTGCGTCAAAAGTCAAGGTTGAGCTGAAATCTTGATGGAATTATTGCCGTTTTTGTCAATTTCGTAATTGTCTCACAGGTCAGCCAACGTGCAAGGCTGGCGGCCAATTTGAAAATTATAAGAACAAAAAAATGACATTTATATCTCTTCATCGATTAAAAAGACAATATTACATATAGAGCATGTTTACCAAAGGTTTTTGCTTCACGTGCACGCGCTAAGAGCGTATCGATCCTACTCCGGCGGAAGTAAGTGTCGACGATGTCTTGTTTTTTAAACTCCTCGTGTTCATTAACTTCTTCGTCATTATTTGCATCGTTACGACCACTCTCATCCTCTTTATTCTCCGTATTGCTGTTGTTATTGAGATCCGGTTTGGAAGGAGTTATGGAGTATTGTGCGACGTTTTCTCGGTGCACCAGCGAGGGTGGTGGAAGAGGAATATGCGGCGACACGTCTGGGAGACGCCAACGTCCGAGTTCGTCGCACCAGGTTGCCGTAGCTCGGACAGCGGTAATGTCACGAAACGGACATCCGGGCCGGAGGTGAGGTACCATCGCGTCGCACAGCTGCGACGTTAACAGTTCCCTGCGTAGCAACTCCCGTCGTTCCGCATCCCAGGAAGCCTGGAGATCGGCAGCCTCTATTTCGAGTTGTTTAGCTCTCCGTACCATTCGTTTTAAAGCATCCTCCGTAGACCTAACGGCGAATACGTTTCATTAATGATCACGTAAGTGTGTTTAGATATCCGCGTAACATTGCCTAATTGTATTGCAAGATGTCATCGCTCACCTCAGTTGACCGTAGACTTGGAAGACACTGCCATTCCCTTCCTGAGCGCTTGCCTCCAAAGCAGTGGCAAGAGTTTCCAGCCTCTTCCTCCTCTTCTCGCGTCGTCTTCTTAATTCGGCGTTTGCCTTCTCTTCTCCACCGATAGTAAGTTTCTCTAATCTCTTCAACACTTCCTGCATAGCCGCTTCTCGTTTCTTCCTGCGCCTCTCTTCGCGCTCTTGGTCCATTTGGTCGATTTCCGGTTTTCCCCGTTCGGCAGTCTTGGAATCCGTATTATTAATAATGCCGGCTTCGTAACGAGATTTTAAGATCTCCAGTTCCTCCCGAAGTCTCTGAGCTGATAAATTGGAATTTTCACATTCCTTTTTTAACCTTTCCACCTCTTCCGCATATTCGTTATCTTTCATGCGTCCCTCCTCTTCTTCCTCGGCCATTATTACCGGAATCTCTTTTATCATCGGTTGATCGTTCGATTCAAGCAATTTACGCAAGCGCTGCAATTCTACCTGGTACTGCCTGAGAAGGGCGTCTTTGGGATCCTCGTTAACGATAGGTTTGTTTTTGATACAACGCGCTCTAGCAGCGTATCGCAGAGTACTGAGTGTTTCCTCGGCATCGATATCGCTGGGACTTACACACGCGATCATCAGAGTTCTGGCATTGCCGCCGAGACTGTCCCTTAGTAGCCTCGTGAGTTTACTATCTCTGAAATCGGATTTAAAAAATGTGTTGATCAACCAGTCTTACGAAGAACCTGTTAGACGCGAATTGCTCAACGAAGTAACTAAAAGATTATAACCTTCGCGGGCGTACATTTGAAATTAAGTTGAAAAGACATATCTTGTATTTTACCTGTAGGGCACATGTCGGCCATGACCTGCAGCCAAAGCACTAATGACATTCCCCAACGCGGAAAGGCTCAAATTAATACTAGCCGCTTCTTTGAGACGATCACCGGTTGCTCCAGTTCTAGCTTGTCTCTCCGAACCAGCCAGATCCACCAAGTGTAGCCTACCTCTTCTCACCGCGCTATCATGTTTACTGTCGTCGTTAATGGCGAGAGCTTCGAGCGCGAGGGTCAAGACAGCGTGGCTCCTAGAACTGGCCGCGTTCATCTTCGTAGCCGCCGCTGCTCTCCTCCTGTCACCTTGCTCGACAAGACGCGCGCACTCGGCGGCATCTTTGACGGTAACCTCCCTCAAGCCACCGGCCACGTAAGTGCCACGCGTTGGATCCTCTTTCAGTGTCAACAGCTCGCTGGTACAATCTTGCAACAGATCCCGCAATCGCTCGTTGTAGATCTCGAGATAGCTCAGCAACGCCAAGTACCTCGTCTCCGAGCTGGCGGTCGACGTCGCCTCGAACAGATGTTCCAAGGTGCGCTCGATGAATCCTCGCATGGTGTACGATTTGCCGCAACCCGTTTGACCGTAAGCAAAGACCGTGCTGTTGTAGCCGTCCAGAACGGCTTCCACGACGACGGAGCCGACATTTTCGTAGACCGATTCGGTGGTAGAGTCCGGGCCGTAGGCTGCATCGAATTGGTATACCTTCCCGTTTCCGGCAGCACCGGGGGTAGGACACTCCAGGGTGCAACATTTCGTCAGTGGATCGATCGACACGACGTTCTGGGAAGCAATGGGGAAAGTAAGCAGTTTTTAATTTCCGTCAGTGTTGACACGTCTGCCAGCATGTAATTTCAGGAAGAGATAAACTGCCCAGATTGTATCACGATTAATGTTTCGACGCGCGTTTCCTCTGAAATGTCATAACAGATAACAGATTCGATCGATTATCGGCATAGTGGACTAATTATAAAATAAACGCTTGCATTCTGAAATCACAAATGCGATTCTATGTCGGCTTGTACTTACAATATTTACGAAACGAGTCATTTAATTGATTTAACTTTTAAATAGAAACGCGTTGCAATAACAATAGATACATTAGTGTGCCATGCATATTTTTTGCGACAAGATCGATCCGATTGTGGTTGTATGCACGTCGATTCACATACGAAGAACTGAAAAGAAGTTAAAAACAACTTTTTTTACATATAACTTGCGTCAGTGGAGAGTAGTAAAACCAGTCTTATACACGTGAATGTTTGATGGGACAATATTCTTTGTCCGAACCATTGTTCAGGTATTAAATACCGTTTAGCATATTGTTGTAAAACTACGCGTTGCTTATTGCATTGATCTTGAATGCATGAGTCTTTTCAATTTCTTCGGTAGCGCATGATTTATACATTATTCAATCTTTGGAAGTGTATGATTATCAGGCCATAAAAGATACATTCCGTGCAGATGCTGGAACGGTACGAAAAACAATGGATGAAGTAGGAGACATTGCATATTCATTTACAGTAGATACACGATTCCAGTGACTTTTCAACCTGTTTGACATTGTATGATTTTTGCAAGTATGATATATTTTGCAATATATTCAGATATGAGTGTCCCGTTATGCGATACATGATAAAGGTGACAAGGCCAATGAATATACGCCAGAATCAAAATCGCGCGCCGCGCAGTTTTGCTGAATGTTCTTTTTTTGGAGGGGTCATATACGTTTCGCAGTTTGAAAAAATAGATTCTTTGTTCTTACAGATTTTGAAAAATTCATCTTTAAAAACTATGTCCAGCCCTCAACGAATACTTTATGTAAAATATTGACGAAGTTATACCTATTTGAACGAATCTATTCAGACCGCTGGGCAATCACATTTGCCGAATTTTAAACGCGTTTTTATCGAAACGCTGTTTCTCGAGGTGGTGGGTGTGGTAACTGCCACATCGAACGTCTTTTTCAATTAATTTTTTATATGCATATTGCGAATTAGATTTTGTAACGAGCAACGAGCGCCATCTTTGATAACTTTAACCATTTTTAATTTAAATTTTACATTTATAAATTTGTGCCAATTCATGCATCTATTTTTTCAAAGTGCGACTACTCCCGAATTTTTTTTTCAAAATTCCCTCTCGTTATTCATTAATCATTGATCACAGTTCCGAACAATAATAACAAATTCAAATCTTTTATTTCGGATCGACTCTGTGACACGAATCACACTCACAGTTTGTGCCTGCGGAAAAAGCTTGTGACGTCATTGCGTGCAGCCGTGTATATAAAAGAATTTTGTTCTTAACATAATTCTTATTGTTCACTACGATGCACTACACTTTATGAGCCAATATTCAGGACATAGAAACGTATATGACCTCTTAATACAAGTTTTTCTTTCTGCCTCTCAACAAAGTCATATTATTCATCAAACGGAGATGAAGAAAAGTCATGTATAACTCAGATATTCATTGGTAAGTAATTGTGCAATTAGCGAATGAGAGATAAAATTCACACTATAATGCAATATGAAGTGCTCGTGACCATTCAGAATATCCTGATTTATATTCATTACACGATCGTCGTAAAAGGAAAATTGTGGAAAAGAAACCAGAATATATTCTATGCGGTGTGCAGTAATCCAACGTAAAAAGTGGAAGAAATACTTTTTCAGTTTGTCGATACTTATCATTTTTCCCGCGAAACCTTGAAACAAACTTTACTACCTGCTTTATAAATATAATATAACTGCACGTCGATACGAGACGTCTATTAAATTCGATCGTTATTACGTACAAAGTAAGATCGTCTAAAAATCGTGCATGATGCGCATTGTCATTAGGCTCGCCACTGCATAAAATATTCAGCTACTCTCGCGAACGCGAGCACGGAATCCAGCGAATTTCTGATCGGTGCATACGCGGCACAGATAGCACCCAGTCAGACGTAACGCCGGTCTTTTTACACACATTTACATGATTATCGATGAAAGGAAATATGTGTCGAATCGATACAAGCATAGCCGGCTCTCGTGACGTTTTCTATGTCCATAAATGAAAGCAGACGCGGTTGATGGAGTAGGGCAAGTACACGCGTGCGACAACATTTGAGACATAGTTTTACATCCAGAGAGTATAGACATGTATGCACACGCGTGATTCACACGCATACCGTTTCACGCCAGTTCCTGTCTTTCTTCGCAAGTCGTGGAATGCACGATTGCAATGTTTACACTCTCGTACGTTCTATACCAGAACGGCGGAATCGTATATCGTATTATTTATCCATTAAACGTATGTTTTCATCGATGCGATACATTTGGTCAATACCGGTATAATCAAAATGTTATTTGTTCCGTAATATTGATAATGACAAGCGCGTATAGGTCATTTTATGTACATAACAATCGAAACACATGTATCGTGCAGATACAACGAAACCACGTATCGTATGTGTTCGATTGTGTATCCCATTCAATGATGTTTGCAAAAGTGTGCACACAGAGACGTGAACGTTACCTGAGCTGTTGCTGTAAATTCGATCGATTAAATAAGGAGCTGGATTGGTATGACTGCTCATATGACTCATGACGATTACTCTTGTTCAAAATGGAAATTCGAATATCGGAAAAATGCAGCGACGATGCACGACGCTCGTTCCCGTGTTTTGATACGGTCGCTAGGCTACACCGCGCTCGATATGGCGATAACGGTTTTCCACATGCTCAGGCTGATAAACAAAATGGAATAACAGGTGGAAACACACCGTAGCGGCGAGTTAAGTGCACGCGCGGAGTGCGAACAAAGCGGCGAGTGCATTGGTGCTCGTGCATTCGGCAAGGATGACGTTTCCCAACGCTGACGCGTGTACATCGCGCTCTCTCTCTCTTCTTCCCTTCCTTTCCTTTTCCATTTTTCTCGACGTACCCGGCATCCTTGCTGGAGCTCTCGATCGGACATAGGCCGGCATCTCACGGCCACTTTCACGGACTCGCTCATCTAAAAATACAGGAGACGGGTCACTTCGCGTATAGCGGTCACTTTCAACTCGAAATACAAATTAGACATTTTTATTTTGTTTTTCATAGTGCGACATTTCACGTCTAAAGTCTAACGTAAAAGTCTAACAAGTATCCGTTTTAGGGAGCAACCTGCGCAATTCTTGATATTATACAATGCAAGTTTCTTTATTCGTGAAACAATCCTGCATGTATTTAGCGTATTTCTCATTAATTAATTAATTTACTATTTCTTTACTCGACGGAGACGCGAGTTTCATAAGCACAGTCTGTATTTTATTCGACAGAACATTTGTTTCTACGTGAATCAATAAAAGAGAAAGTATCAGATTATTCGAGTATGAACGAGCTGCGTAAGAGCTATAACAACATTCACGAGCGGACTTTTTTAACAAATCGATAATCATACATAAAAGAAGATGCTTTACCATGTATATTTGCAAAGCTTTTGAAAAGTGATAATTCATCATATAAGAAGTATTTCCTTAAGAAAATCAGTTGCCGATAAGAATGGTCAAAACTAGAAATGCATAGGAATGATTGTTTTCATTTCGCATAAATAATTTGTCAAGTTTGCAGACGTCTTTTGGTACGCTTTCACTGCGGAATGTCACATTTTCACAAGAGCGCGCTCTTTTTTGCTCGTTATACATTCCGTTCGTGTCATTGTTAAATGGACTAGTTGACCGTGAACCCAGTTACACCTTGAATCGCCCCGAAATATCGCATGTACGGTCACGCACACTTTTGTCGGCCGTGCTCGTGTATCACGATTTACGCCTACTAAAAGTGAGAATCAATCGGACAAAGGCATGTTGTAGGTGCAAGTCGACGTTTTAATACACGATTCGTTATTGCACAACACGATCAAGATGTCTGGTGCGCTCTTGAATGTGTAATTTAAAGAGTACTTGTTCGATCAACTGGCAATTCCCAATTTTGTTTTAGTCCACCTCCATCCCTTATCAGGGTACCACGGTTTGCAGTGATGCTGCAAACTTCTGGTACCCTGTCGATCGATTTTCTCGCCGGTGCCCAGTTTAAAACACCACTGCGACCCCCGTATAGGAGGTTCGGAAATTCCGGGTTGTCCACAACCTAGCCCAGAAGGGACTCGTGAGTCCAGAAGGGACTCACCTGCAAATCAAAATATGAAAAAAGGAAATATGATCACTTGTATAAATAAGGATGTAAAAAAAAAGTAAAATATAGATCTCAGAATGATTGCATATAAATATAAAATGCGACTCTCAATTTATATTGTGAATAAATAAAATATACGTCACTGCGCAGATTGTAAAGAAATGAATATAGATTTCTATATATATTGTAAATAAATAAATAAGTATTGATCTTAACATAGAAAGAAGCTACATGCTGCTCGAATTTGCTGTCGCAAATTGAAATTCAATTCGCCTCTCTTTTCTCTCGCCCTGTTTTCTGTAAATTTCCACGCAAAACTTTAGCGAGCATCAATCGTAAGTATAATTTCACACTGCTAACGTTTTGTACGTACACGTATGTACAAGGCGATAATTCAATATCAAAGTGTGGTTTATTTCGATCTTACTAACCATGATAATGAGATATTTAACGTAGAAAAAGTTTATTATTTGAATTTAATTGATCTATGTAAGTCTCTGGATGATTTGTTAGTGAGGAACATTATTCAATTTATTTGATGCTCAATATATCTGAAACAGGTGCTCGAATGATTTCTTGAGTCTTACAGTGTTTAATATGTAGATGAATTCCGATCACGAAGGGTAGATATGAAGTCGGCCGCCTAACCGAGTAAACCCTGTAGTTTGACCTACTATGAGGGTCACTTATGTTAGCCATAGTTATGTCTATAGTTGCTGAGTGAGCTTGAGTCAGTTATGAAACTTCGAAACAAATTTGCAAATGTACACTTTGTTTTTCATCACAAATTGAATAGTTATACAATCCAATGGCTCTTCATGAATTGTAATTAATTTTGACATGCTCCGTTTCAAGACCATTTTTAGAAAATAAAACGAACTAATATTGCCGAAATGCAATTGATTAGAAGTTTGAGCTTCCACTAATAAAATATACAGACAATTGCTCAAGATTTTAATGAAATTTCAGGACAAAATCTAATTTATTAAATGGCATCATCGATAAGTATCATCGATCGTTTATTTGTTTTGTTGTCAGATGTATTTGTAAATAATAGTCTATTTAAAAGCCTGTTCAAAATTCTATACTTCTGAAAATGCGCGTAATAAACAATCCGTGAAATTTCAACGTGCATAATGAACGTACATACTACGCATCGTAAATTATAGATTCCTATTGTCAATCACTTTTTTACATTATCCCCGAGAAATGTGAGAAGATATTAATTTCCATGATGGAACAATTCCATGCTATTAAAGCACGGTGTCAAGCGTGGTAATGTACATTTACATAATAGCAACAAGAGAAACTCAGTTTCATCACGGAAGAATATAATTACACAAAATTTACTTCGAAGCAGTCTGAAAAGATTAATATTGCCAATCGTGTGTCAATGCTTGCATATCGGATGAACGAGTGCTCGTTAATTATATTTTTACTGCCCGATCGTACTCGACGTATTAAAAAAAATATTTGCAACAAAAACGTGATCGCAAGCAAAACGGTGTTTTCGTTACTTACTTCAAAAACGGATGTATTTCTTTTTCGTCATATGATACCGTATTCTATATTCGCGAAAGCATGAGTTACCATTTACATCGCGATAAAGTAATCGTAGATGATTGTGTAGCGCACCGAATGGCGAGCACACCTGAACTGGCACGTCGTAAGTTCCAATGTCGCGAATCACCGACACCTTCGTCGGCGACATGCGCTCGTTCGAAAAATGATAAAGATGCGCGCGCAGAATCGACGCGCCATTCGATTGGTCGGTCGGTACTTAAGCAGCGTGCTCTAGTGCTATTATATTTCATTTTTTTTACGTTTCTCGTACAACAAAACTAGGAAGGGGGTTACGTTTGTCATGGCCGACTACAATTTAAAGAAGCCGGAAGAGGTTAAAGAGTACCTGACGAACCTTCACACCGAATACAGATTTGGCTGCTACAACGAGAAGAAACCCGAAGGTACAGTCGAGCACGATGTATCCTAACCTCTCCATCAAAACGTTGCGTTCTTTCTTTTACTAGTGTGTCATCTGTTGGCCGATTTTTCCGAAGCGATAAAAAAGGATTTTAAGAAAGCCGGCTTGTTGTACAAGTCAACGTGCGACAATTACAATTACGCCCAGAGCTGTACGAAATACGGGAATTACAGCTTGATCGGTACGTAACGATGATAAATAGATGGAATTACTGTTGCCGATAGATGATTCCATACGTGTTTCGAACAATACGTCGTAAGATGGCGCGTAAGTCGTACCGCGGTATTTAAAATAGCATTTCCAATGTACCATCGCGCAATATCGAGAATATTTAATATTTGTATCGTTGCAGTTATAATTAGAAATTCGTACACAATTTATTCTGCGATCATCTACAGTGGTAGTTTTAAATCCTGAAAAGATACAAGGTCTAATTTTCGCGTACTCGGATATACTTTGCCCGGGGCAAGACCATGTCTCTTGATTCTTCGTAATCAATACGTAATCCATTCTGTTTTCGAAATGCGCGCAGGTAAATCGTGTGAAAAAGATTCGGTCGAAGGATTCAAGTACATGCGAAAAGGTTGCGAATTAGGCGACAAAAAAGGTTGCTTTTACGTCGGCGCTCTGGCACTATCGGATACAGATGTCGGGGAAAAAGATAGGGCCGCCGAGGTAGCGTTAGGTGTGAAAATGCTGACGGAATCTTGTGCCGCTGATTTCGAGAAAGCCTGCTTTTATTTGTCGGGCGTTTATCTGTCCGGCGTAGAGGGATACGTCGATAAGAATATCAAGGAAGCATACAAGTTATCTTTGAAATGCTGCGAGGAGGGAAATCCATTCGCTTGCGGTAATGTATCCCAGATGCATTATAGAGGTGACGGTGTACAGCAAAGCTTTGACCTGGCCGAAGTCTTCAAGAATCGCGCCCTAATGCTACAGAAAGAACTGCAAAAACATAGGAAAACAATCAGCTCTCATTAAGTTGTAGTCGAGTATTTCGTGTAACATATTTTGTATTAATTGATCGTGACTGAGATTGTTGGGTGTAGTAAATAAATATTTATCCGATTTGTCCGTTACTGGCCGTACTTATTTCTTAGCAGTGCCGCAAAATTGATTGTGTTAGACTCAATGCAATTTCTCGAAACCTGGGAAAGATTTTGTCTTTTTTCATTGTATTTTGAATATGGTTATGCGATAGAAAATATTGCGTAAAAATGAAATCTAGGTACTGCAAAAACGTTTGAAATCAATATGCTCTACTTTCCCGGGAATGTATCGCGTGTAATTTGTAATTACGCGTAGATAACTTTCTACTAGTACGTGTAATGTACCGAGCGTAATGACTTATCGTACTATTGTTATTATTGCAAATGCACGATACAATGGTCGGTAGAAATTACACAAAATATTAGCGATGCGTGCATTTAAGATATTTGAATAATAACTTACGATTAGCTTACAGAGAAATCTTCGATGCAAATTATTGGCCGTACGAAGCTCTCAATCATGCTCGCGTGGCGAGCAATCGTGTATCGCCGATTGCCATACATCAGGCGATCGTGACAGTACACATTCACTTCCAACGAGAAAGTCGTGAAAACCTTTTACGATGCGTTTACACCATTAGCTCAATTAAAGTCGTTGTTAGCGACATGTGGCATTTTACTTGTTTGCGTTATCGCCAAAGAAATGTGTTAATTACTTTTCACCTCCGTAATTTACTATGCTACCGCTGTTATTTTCCCTACAATTCATAATTTTCTCTTTAGCCGCGAAATTAAAGCTCAAACGTCCTACGCGTAAGAATTAAATTGCGATTCTTCCACCTAGCTAAACGTAAGTAAGCCTTGTCATTTTTAAATTACTTCAATGTCACCGATAATATAATCGATTTCCGATTTACACATATTTTCAGCTATTAGAGATTCAAATGCCAGGAGAAGAACTTCGTAATTTCTGGCAATTTACGAGCGCGTTAAATTGGGACACCGCGTTATTGCGTTCCATAGCCCAGCAGAGACGTCCCACCGATAACCCTGCCTCCAGAACACATCCATAGTGCACGATACTTTCTTCTACCCGAGGAATATTTCAAATGCCACTGAACATCCCATTGATTATCTCATATCTCTCTTACTCTCTACCTCTCATTCCCTCTCCTCGCCTTTCCCCTTCTTCGGTGTTTTCCAAGGCCCCTCTTCTCACGATCCGCCAAACCATCCGCCTTAGTACTGCGGTTAAAGCAGGTTTAAAGCAGCGTCCACTTTATTTCCACGCCAGAAACACCATGCTGTCCTACCTGTTCACTCCCAGCTGCTCGCTGGCGACCTTAGTCTTCGCTACGTTTCTCAGCCATGGATTATTGGTGAGTTGAGACAAATTTTCAGGATAAATCAGTGTTAATTTATTATATACTGCAAATTTAAGACTTTGAATCTAGCGTATGGTCAAGCTCATGACTCTTTGGTAATTGTGCAGGTGGCGGGCGATGAGTCTGCAAAGACGGTGGTAGACGTAGGCGTATATTATGAATCACTATGCGGCGACAGTATGAGATGGATAAGGGATCAATTGCTGCCGTCGTACGGGACGTTAAAGGATCATCTTAGGATCAACTTCGTGCCCTACGGCAAAGCTTCGGTGAGTGTTTCACGTTGCTACGACACGTTATCGGAGTTCTGCAATCGCTGAAATCTTAAAAAACTATTCTTCTCGAGTACTGAATGATACTGCATTTGTCGGTAAATCGATCGATACAACGTTTCAGTCATGATCTTATCATTGAAACAACGCATAGAGAAATTATGCAAAATATGAGTTAACTAGGTACTAGATTGTTACATGCTTTGTAAACTCCTTTTTTCCATTTCGATATACGGTTAATATACGAGGAAAAAGAATAACTCTTCAGCTGATAAATGTTTTTGTTTTCGCCAAAGTGGACGACCTTGTCTGCCATTTTTCGGTTATTATATTTGGTCAGAGACGGACAAAGCACCTGTATACCTGTATGTTTATTTTCTGTTAGCACGTATACTGATACAAAATTTACGATGTAGCACTCCCGTGAAGCCGGAACCGGTTCATGGCAATTCTCTTGTCAGCATGGATCCGCGGAGTGCCGTGGAAACATGGCCCAGAGTTGCGCTATCAATGCGATCAAGAACGGAGAGTTAGCTGAAAAAATTCAACAGCTTACCGTGGCTCTCGTGGGTTGCGCAATGTCTTCGAGGTATCCACCGACGGCTGTTCCACAGGTAGTGATTTATCGCACATAATTTTCCAACATATTTGTCAATCAAAGCCCAAGATTTTCTTGCAAATTCTTATACAATATATATGTATAGGTACATGCGCAAAAATTTTATATCAATAATATACGCATGAAAGATTTCGTAGATAGACCACGTGGATTATTAAAACTTGAAAAAACCGTGATTGAAGTAAAAAAATACGAGCAGTATTCGTGCAGTCGTCGAAATTTATCTAACGCGATTCGTTGCATTCCTGCACGTTTCGCGATAACAAACGTGTGAATCATTGAGGTTGTTATAAATAATCGCCGATGACGTTGACATTTTTAGTGCGCCCAAGAAGTTGGTCTAACCCAGGAGACGCAGACAAATATTAACGAATGTATCGAAGGCTCTCTATCGAAAGATTTGCTCGCAGCTAACGGCGATAGAACATTGGAGTTGAATCCAATTCTCACATTCGTCCCCACTATCACGATCAATGGAGTGAGTAGTTAAAATAAGCATAAGCGCGTCACCGAATATTTAACTCTATTCCGAAAATCTAATCCGCAGGTTAATTCCAAGGAGAATCAAGATAAGGCGCTCAAGAATTTCCAAGCATTGATTTGCGGCTATTTGTCGGAGGCGGAACGGCGAGCCGAGTGTATTCGCGCGGAATGAACGATTACTAGGAAATTCTTGAGAACGGGGAAGTTTAAATCACGAGGATAATTCGATGCGGAGAAGGGAAAATAATTGAAATCAACGACTATTATTCGCTTATAATATATACAAGTGCCTATGTACAAAAATATATATGATTTTGTCAAGTGTAACAGTAGCATATAAAAATCAATGTAAAAAAAAAACAAGTCTTTGGAAATACGGCACGACGTTAGAATTTAAATCGTGCCTCTCGACGAAGGCGGTGGCTGTCTCAGTCCTTGAGAGAGATCCTCGGTAATTAACCGTCGATAAATACCGAGTCGTCCAAGTTACTCAATTCCAGGAACTGCTGCTCGATATCGGACCCGAGCTCGTGGAAGTCCGGGACATCGTCCTCGACGCAGTATCCTGTAACGATAACACAAGTGCGTTGCAGATTCGTCTCTCTCGTTGGTCGAATCAATTAATCGCATCTTTATTTTCGTGAAATCATAATGCGAGGGCTATAGAGAATTTAAAGAGCGCAGGGCGTGTGTCGCACGTGGCAGCGCATCGTCTGTTTTGGCGCGTGTCGCGCGTACATACGTGCGTGTGCTCGACCAAAAAAGTAAGGAATATTATTTTAAGACTCGGTGTGGGGTAAAGACATAAAGCGGCGAACCTCCTCTGAGATTAAGTATGGAGGACCGAGCGCGGCACTGTCATCATCGTCGCCGTCACGGTGTTAGCGCGCACCAATACAGAAAAAGGCAGCACGCGCGAGGAGAAAGCACATACGTGCGCGATACAATAAGCGATGATGCATGCACGTACGATTCTTCACGAAGATTGGTATTGTGGTACGAGAATTACGGCTTTTTATAGACGTAACCGTTTGCCGATTTACCATACCGAAAATACTTTAACGGCCGACGAGGTACGAGGAAAAAACGTGCAAGCATTAACCATTAGAAAAGGAGTCGTGCTTTGTTGCGTGGAAAATTCGTAAAGAAATGTTTAAAACGTCCACGTGAGCAAAGATAAAGAAACGAAGATTTTTTGCGGATATTTGTTTCCCGCAGAAATTAATTGTGAATAAGGAAACGACCAAAATTATTTTCGTCCAAATATCATCCTGCTTGATGTTTATTAAAATTGCTGTTTACCTATGTCGTCCGTGTGTGCATTACTGACGTCCTGGATGAGAAAACGTTTCACCGACTCGATCGGAACGTATTCTTGATTGTTTTCGTGGCTCATGGGAAACCTATCGATTTGACAGAGGTTGGTTTGAAACAAATCCACATCTTCCTCGGTGTAAGACCCCGAACTCTTGTACGATCGGTAGCTCGTTTCCGGGATAAGCGAGCCCGCCGTTTGTGTTTGTTGCCTCGGGGTCGTGGTAAGCAAATCGTGCCTCGTTGTTGCTGCCGTCGAATTGGGGATAGAACAAGGAATGCCGGTAGAGGTTTTACTATCCGATGATAGAGACAAGTTGGATAAGGGAGCGATTGGCTCCGAGTGATTTTTCACGTGCTTCCTCAAACTCGATGGGTCCGTGTAGCGTTTTCCGCAACCGGTTACCTGACACGCATATGGTTTCTAGAAATACAAACGAATTTCGATTACGTTATCGTAAGTAGCATTCGCGCATGTTAGTTTATCAAATAGTACAAACAGTTTGATCGTATCTCGTGCAAACAACATTTGACTTTTGAAAAGCAATCGTTAGTTCAATAGAATTACGAATCGTATAATCAGGGATTCTATAAAAAAATATGTTCGTACAGTGTCGTAATGAGTCCTTTGGTGTTTCGCACGATCACTGCTGTTGCTGAATGCCTTGGTACAGCCACGATGCTGACACGCGTACGGTCTCTCCCCCGTGTGAGATCTCTGATGGATTTTTAAATTTTCCAACCGGGAAAAGGCTTTCTTACATCCAGCGAACTGATAACAAAATAAAATCAGCATGAGATTCCTGAAGTCGGTCTTCGATAAACGTGAAAATACACGCCTATCTCAGCAGTGAAGATAACGTGGAATAATAAATTACATGACGCCGATGGGCGAACAATTTTCCATTTCTCGAGAATAATTATGCAACGAGAGATACAGCGACGAACAAATAGAGGATTTGCATGCGTATACATACCGGACACTTATTTGGTTTTTCTCCGCTGTGTACTCTCATGTGTATCAGTAATTTGTATCTGGCATTGAACGGCCGTGCACGCGGACATCCTTGCCAGAGGCAAGCAAATTCGTCCTGGCCACTTCCGGTACCGGCGAGATTGGCTTCCCCTTCTCTGTCCTTTTCCTTGTCCCTGTCTCTCTGCACGCGTCTGCCATGTCCATGTGCATTCGACGACGAGGATTCTACGTGCCGTCTTTCTATGTGCCGAACAAGACCCTCTTGCTCCGCGAACGCGCACCCGCAGTCTATCCACTGACACTGATAAATCGACGTCAAATTATCTTCCGGTGTTGTGCAGTCTGGACAAACATAAACGTGTCAGCAAACATATCGGGTGTACAGGACCGAAATTGGGATGTATCGTGTGTAAGTACTTCTAATATCTACTACTATCTGTTTACATTGCTCTAAGATAAAAGAATTCCCGTGGCATCTTTTGGTCAACAAAATGAATCAGTGAACAAGCCGCGACCTCTTCATTTTTATAACGCTTCGCATAATAAAACGTTTGCGTCTAACGAAACGGCATAGTCGTGATACAAAATTGAAAGTCAATAGCTGAGTAATTTGTCAAGATCGTTTGGTTATCTTTACGTAATAATGTAAAAGTGGATTTGAGATATTTACCGTAAGATTTGTTACGTTTGTCGATGTTCACCGTCGATTTCGATTCGGGCACCCGTCGATCCACGAGCATCAAACCCTCGTTGCGCGGCAGCACTACCTGATTACCGAAACCGTCCACCAAATTGGTGTCATTTCCAAAATTCACCGCTGTAATCGTAGTTGACTGGGGTGCCGATACAAGATGACCGACCGCGTAGCACGAAGTGTTAAAGTTGGGAAAAGGATCTTGCAGTTCCTCGAGGTAGGTGGACGACGGCGACGAAGGTGCGTCCACGTTACTCAGCAACGACGTCGGATCACCCCTTATCAAACTGAGATCGAAATCGTCCGTGGCTATCTGCATGGACCCACTGAGTCCCTGAACCTCCTCGTTCGGGGACTGCACGGCGAACGGTAACGAAACTGACAAGTCGTCCTGATACTCCTGATAATCTTGATAATTCTGATACTCCTGACGGTACTCCGGATACGCGGTATTGCAGAAGGTGCGCGAAAAGGAGAATGCGGAGCCGACGGAGGGTAGACGCTGTCCATTGGAATATTCCGACGCGTCGTCGCTCTTCACGATGTTCCATGTCGGCGTAGTTGCCTCGCTGGAGGTGCTTCCCGGCGATCTGTCGGTACCGGAGTACTGTTGGCAAGGATTCTGAAAGACCGCGGTGAATTGCTCCCAATCGGTGTACTCTCGGGGACTGGTGCTCGGCAAAAGCGGTGACGAGAGGCCGGTGTCAGCGTGCGTAGTTGCCCAGCATGATTGCTGGGCGGTATTTGCGCCCATCGTGGTCACTGCCATCGACGTGATATGCAACGGGCCGCCGTTGAATTCCTCTTTCTTTATCGTCCTGGAGATCGCCCGTTGTACGTCCTCCTCGTTCCTCTCGGCCCGATACTCCTCGAGATGCATCACAGTACGATAATCCCGAAAAAGCGACACAACGTGACCGTTAACGCAACATCGATAATTTCCAACGTAACGTCACGAGATGATTTCGCAACGTCGGGATTTCGTTCCCGTGGCGATGTAACTATCGCGACGATGTGTTATTACGCGCGCGACCCACCGTCGTCGTTCTTATTTTGCCGAATATTCGGCGATCTCGGATGGTAAAGTCAAACCGCGATAAGAGACAGAAGTCTCGGTAGAATGTCGAAAGTAAATCCCACTTCGGTTACTATCAACGGATCAACGTGTGCCCCGATAATCGTACCCTTATCACGCTGGTCTTTTCCTCGATCCAAGGCCTCGCACTCCGCGTGGCACGCGCACGATCTTAATCGTAAGCGGTAGCGTATTACGCAGAGAGCGATTACTATAGCCAGGCCGGCCCGAGTAAAGTGGAGGTGGGTGCCCTACTGGACCACTGTGTCCGACCACTGTGGTTCAACAACGTAACTGACCCCGAGATAAGAGGATAGCCCCGAGTTCCCGCTGCACCCGTTCTCGCGTCTCTCGGAAGACTATCTCACCCACTACAAGACATAGCCGCGCGTTTTTCCACCAGACGAGAACGACATCGAGCGAGGATCATCCCCTCCACCCTTTTTCTCTTGCTCCGCTCCTTCCGAGATCGTCGTCAGGGAGCAAGAGAAGAAGAGGAGCCTGCGAGAGGGTACGGGCGACGAATACGCGCCGCCCACTCGCGTGGCCGTTTCTTCGTCGTCGTCTTCGTCGTCCCCCTCGAGGGACGCGAGAGATCCGTGGCACTTGTGCAGCGAGATGCACTTGTCGGTGCATCGCGTTGATGCGCGAGCGCCTCCGTATAGCTATAACCGGGGCTTGTCGATTTTGCCTCGAGAAGTCATCTAACTCGGCCGCATCGGGGGGTGGCGAAGGGCCGCGGCACATCTGCGTGCACGTCTGTCGTCTCCCTTTTTCGTGCTTCTATATTCGAATTCGTGCCTTTTTTTGCCACCGTTCGCGTATAGATTCTTGGAACGAATCTGTTGAACCGTACGGAGTTGCATCATTTTGTAAATTGTGCATCCTTTGGTTTTCAAGAGGGAAACGCAATTTTAATAACGAACAGTATGGTTACACTTTTCTGGAATTATGCAAATTAAGCGATACCATTAACCCATTCATTTTTTAATCGATCATCTATAATGATAATTATGATGTTATATTATGATATTGCGGCCCTGGAGTTGCGCGTTTTATTTGCCAAGTCCTGCTTGCGCAATTTCTATTGCTTTGCTTGGTATACAGTAATTATCTGTTAATTATCTAGGGTGAAATGGGTAACAGTAATCGTCGGCCCGTTTCGTAATAGTCATAGGAAAATTTCGAGGAATCGTATCGAGGTGCAGCGCACGGAGTGAAAGATGCAACGGTGGAAAGAGGGGTGAAAGGGGGAGGGGGTGCTTAGGCCGATCTTTCGTCGCTCGAGCCCCGAGAATCGGGTGCGGGACAAAAAATGTAAAACCAGCTGCCGCACACGCGTCACTTATTAACAACAGCTTCTACGCGCGAACACATGAGGGCAAGTCGTTCACTCCTTCCTCCTATTACAGGCTACTATTATTTCACGGACCTCCCCGTCTCTCCTCCTTTCGTTGCGTCTCTGCAATTCCCCTTTCACGACGTGTCGCGCAAATATAAACCCAATATCGCATGCTTTCATTGAAGATCGGTAGCTTCATTAGGATATTCTTGCGGAACGTGTGCGTATGTACATACACTTTTAAGTGCGCTCGTTACAGCTGCAGATACGATAAAGAGTTCTGTCAAATAGTTGGATGACAATCCTGATCTCTGACTACTTTGAAAAGGATGACATGCGTTTGTTTTTTTTTCTTCAAACTGAAATGCATTTAAAATCAGCTTTGTCGTTGTCCACTTATTTATCACATCGCAGATGGGGGTGGACATTCCTAATTTTTCGCCGTACAAATATTGCCGTTTGTAGTATTACTTCATACAAAAAACGTGTTTTAGCGTATAGTAGAACTCGTAAAAATTTGTTAATTATTTTCCATTGCTCGCTTTCTTATAAACGAATGGGGTGGAATTGCAGAGTTTTTCTGTTTATACGTAGAAATTAACGTTGTAGCATAATCAAATGCAACTAGAATTAGTGTTCCTCGTTGAAATGAATTTGCGAGTTCAGTCTTGCGTGGATGAATCGGAAATGCATTGTTATGATTTCTCAATGATAGCTGGTTTCGCAAGAACATTTATCGTTCACGTCGGTGCACGAGGTTTCTTTGATACGAACACATACGCGAGCGTTTTCATGGATCCCCGCGCCCATCCCTTACGTACAAACGCGCGTGCAACTTGGTCCCTGCACACACGCACACACGTGCGTTTACAGTTGCATCTTATGGTCGGGTTGTACGTCATATTACGGGTAGATAAGTGATAGAGTGGCACATGTGGTCTGCCAGCCCTCTATGCTTACATTATACATACTATACTCGCTCTCGGCCACGCTTTTTTGTCCAGGCACCTGTCAACTCCGTTCGTACCATAGTCACCGCATGTGTACGCCTGCCATTAAAATAAATATACTGGAAAAAGGATTCCGATCGTACACCCCATACGGATGCAATAACAGAGAAAAGGAATGAGAGTAAAAAAAAAAGAAGTTACGAACGTTTAATCGCTGGTCAGGAAAGCGATGAACCGTATTTTAAACCACCTCATTTGTGTGCCTTTAAAATGAAAACGGCACCAAAACATTGCGGTAGCTTAGAACGCGAAACTGCTCGATCCGTCATAGGAACATGGTTTATAGCATGTGCGTCCCGACGAACTGTTTATGTGTCGTAAACGTAAAATAGATGATGCATAGGGTGTATTGGAAATAGTGCGGTGCACATCACGTACGTGTCGGCGTTCAGCATTCGGTCAAGCGACGTAAAAATAGAAAGACGCGCGCTCTGCATGTGACTTCGTATAATTAGGTACCGAACCCGAGCCGTCGCGGATGTATATCCCATACGTTACAAACCTAGCGCATTAGAGAATCTAACACAGGGCCACACATCTTTTTTTTGTAAACACACTGACGAATCGAATTCGGTTAAGTAATATTATATCATTCCTCCTCAATTATGTAGTAAACTGTAAACGATTTCTTGTTATATTTCATCTGTACACCATCACTTAAGGACACTTTTTCTGTGTTCACATACATACTTATAAATATATATATAACGTGTATCTTATAAAAATACGAAAATTGCAAAGTTTCTGCGGCTTGGCACGAACCATGGAAACAATATTGCAACTGCGTATATCAGAGTTATAATTTCTTATTTCAAATTAATGCAACTATACAGGTGTCCCATGTCTCATATCCATGACCCATCCATATCAAGTTCCGCACCTTTATCGGCTATAGGAAAATGTTGTACACGTCCACTGTTCCATGCGATAGTTAAGGAAATTACGGGATTTTGTAACTTGGTTCCCTTTTGGTAAAAGGTAATACAGTTTGGCATTTCTCCGGGATATCCTTTGATCAAGCAACCTGGCTTAACTTCTACTATTCGCGAAATGAGTGCCACTTTGGTTTTAACCAGTGCGATTAGAGGACTGTCCTAAATAATTGTAAACTTTGTTAAAAAATCTTGAATGCATTATTAGCAGTTTCGTTAAACGCTCCAATGACGGATCTTAATCTGAGAACAGTACCTGAAACATAACAGCGAGGTAGCTTCCTGTAGGATCCCATTCCATGGAAACTATTCTGCCACCGACCGTGACAAAATCGTCATTGTCATCCGACGTATAATTCAGCTTTGAGAAATCGATGACGGGTACGGCCATTTTCACATCGGCCAGCGATACTTTTTCATTGTGAAAAATATTTCCTTGGAGTGGTAATGAGAAAACTGTAGCCGGATCTTCGTTCGATGCAAATAACAAACTTAAATTGGGCCCGAAACATGCAACAGCTACACGACCATTAGGCACAGTCCACTTATCCGCACTCCACCCTGTTGGTGTCTCAGTGTTCCAAACTCTGAATAGAAATTATAATTGCTTTATGAATGTCAAATTATGTTGCAAAGAAAACAACCACAACAAAAATTGTATCAGCGAAAACATGAGCTTAGTACCTAAATACGTTCCTAGACGTTGCAGCAAACAATCGTGAGCCGCAAGGAGACCAGCGCGCAAAACACAAACCACCTCCACCCACACGTTTCAATGGGATGCCTTCTCTCTTCGAAGTATCCCATATAATCATGTTTGAATCTGCCGGAGAACACGATACCAACAAGTCACCCTGCGAAACATAAATGTTACAGTTCGCTATCACAGATGAATTCAAATAATTTGTACCTGTGGATGCCACATAACATTTGTGACGGGTGCATGGTTCCTCTGTTTTAGTAACACGGCATGGCTGAGGGAATTACTGGCTGCGCCCAACTCTACTGTCCAAATTAAAACTCCGCCATGACACGCTACCGCTAATTCTCTACCGGCGAGGGGTCTCCAACTCATACAACAGATTGATTTCTGGGCACCGTGTCTCAGTAACGGTACACCGGGTACACCTCTAGAAAAGATGCGAATCCGATCGTCTCGGGTAGCTATTGCGAGACGTACGCAATGTGGATGCCACGAAACGCACCTAATCTAAAAATGTGTAATCTGTGTTAATCTTGCGCCAAGGGAAGATTCTATAAAGATAATTATGCAGTTGTCTTACAAGAGAAGTATCCCAGTCTCTCGTATTGACGACATCCGCAACAGACTCGGATCCAGACACGGGTAGTATGTCGCTGTAATATATCCCTTTCTCCATTAAGTCGAGTATCCATTTAAGTCTGCAATTAAAAACATATAATTCCTACAATTCAAAAACGATTAAGAATTTCGATAATTTAAAATCTAGTTTTGCAACCTTGTAGCTATCCAGTGCACGATCGTTGTGACCTGCTCAGGATTCGCAGAGGCAGCTAGGCAGATCGCATCGGTCAGACCCTTCTCTCTCCAGACGCTTGCAATTTTTTTAAAAATACTATCATGAACTGGTAGAAACAAGTCTTCGGCCCCTATGGTACAAGAAGTCTCACGCGTGGCAAGTATATCCGGGGTAATCGAAACCTCCGGAAACGCACGTGTATATCTAGAGAAAGGTTGCATTTCATCTTGCAGGTTGTTATAACTGCAATAGTGCAAAGAGTCTTCAATAAAACCAACAGCGGCTAATTCGCTGAAGGAGGGCGAGTTGAAGTCCTGCAGAGACAAAATCTTCATCATTTTTGCACTCGCGTGTCCAAAGTTTCATTCGCGTAACCTACAAAACAAAAATAACGGAGAACCGAATGATCTTCGTATTAAAGTACGGCCAAGAGTCACAGGTTAAATTGCCCAATGACGTTGCACAAGCAAAATCCATGCATCGTCAAGTTTATTATCGTAAGAAGCAAAAATGTCAATCATCATACGTCCGATAATCGCTTCCTGTCGTGCACCGAGATGCCGGATAAAATGGCGCGAAGTAGTTTACACCGGTCGCCATGGCAACCGCCAATCATACACTTCAGTCGCGAAACGCTCGCAGCGACACGAAACGATTCAAAATGTTCGAATCGCGAGCGATAATTTCGATCTGATTGTACGATCGCAAATTCGCATGACATTCCCAGTCGATATTTCCATATCAAAATCCACCGTGCCATCGATTCGCCGCGTATCGTTGGGCATCGAGGAGAGTCGCCGCGCGGTCATGAAAACTGATAGGAAAAATCGAGGTCTGGTCGTTCGGAGAGTACGTGCGGAACACGACGATGACAGAAGGGTAGAGTAGGGGGAGGGGGTAGTAGGAACCTCTAGGTGGGGACGAGAAGGGAGGGGTGAGGTGGGGACCGCAGTGTGCGGTCGCTATTCGTGCGGCGTAGGTTACGTATTAGAGTTGTCTTCTGCTACGATCAGACCTTATTCGTGGGGAGTTTCGTTCCGAACCTTTTTCTAACTCTCACCGTAACGAGGAGCAAGAAGAAGACGAGGAACGGCAGAGAGAGACATTCGACGGAGAACAGTCGGTAAGATGCTACCGCGAAGGTAGTGCGCCCCAGAAGAGGATTCTTCAACCGCGATGAGGATGGTTTCGGTAGGGCTTTCCTCGTAGAAAGTCGCCCGAGATCGGAGGGAGGACGAAAGGCAGAAGGGAGGAGGACCGTCGGCCTGGACGTGGGGAGAGATGGGCAAAAAGGGTTCTAAGCGGAAAACCCGATGGAGAACCCTCAGCATCGGTGGTGAGTCTGGTTCTTTTCCGTTCAATCGAGCTTATCCCTGTCCACTTTAACTTACCATCGCCCGCAGCCCCCGTGGCGTGTGTCAACGTAATTTGAATCGCACGTTCGATTTTACACGTTACCCCGCACACTCTGGCACCTTCGACTTAAGTCGATATTCTCGAATAACCTCTCTCTCCCTCCGATACCACTGTTTCGTCTAGTCATTGATCTATCGACGGACGTGTGTGAGAGAGCGTGTTGTTACCATGATACGCGGAGAAACGTTATCGCGGAGAGCATCGTATATATTAAAATGGCCATTTTACCGTCCACGTTATCGGTCGTGGGTCTCGTAGCATTATCATGGCACGAGTCGATCGTCCGATCGACAACCGCCGACCGACAACCTTGACTATCTTTTCCGCTCGTGGGAAGAAACGGTCGAGAATATTTTCGTGCAGGGGCTCGTCGTCGGTCCATCGCGATACCGATTGCCCGCTCCGTGTCGCGCGGCTTAATAACTACATAGAAAGAAAAAGAGATATGCCATCCTGGCACGACAACAAGGACATCGCGCTGTCACGCCGAGGAAGGACGACGTTACCAGTGCTCGCCTCGCACCTTGTGACAGCGTGCGACGTAAGGTGCACTGGAAAATTCGTCGTTCTGCACAGAAAGTGTTCTACCGTGAGTCTGCCTAGCACCGAAGCATCGATCCGCACACCCTCCCTCTGACTTTCTTCCATCGTTGTAACGTACCCTACCTATACCCGCTGGTGTAAGTACCTCTGCACGCGACCTTACGTACATACGTCGGAAATAATTCTCGCGAAGCAATCTTTTCGTTCTCGATCGAGAGGCGCGCATCGCACTCTCTCCTCCAAGTTTCCGATAATGCATTGTTTTCCACGTTATACGCGAACAATTGAATGCAATCCGGATGCGCGTTAAAACGGCACGGTCTCTCAGTGTGAATTTCGCGTGAACCCGTTCGCCGTTCCGTAGGCGTGTCACGCGAAAAGTACGTAAGATTATTTTCAACGCCTTTGGGGACGAGGATCGGTACGCGTCGTGCCGTTACGCGCAGCGGTGTGTGTCAGTCCCTTTTCTCTTACGTGACGGATATTAAATCTATTTCGATCCTACTTGGATGTACAAATCTGAAATTAATGAAAATTAATTAAGGTACGCACGCGTATTGAAACGTGACCAACGATTTCGTCACTGATCGTGAGACCGAGAATCCTGGAAAATTCGTCCAATGTCGAGGGGTTAACATCGCACGCGACCTTACGTGCGTCGAAAGTAATTCCCGTAGGAAGTGTTTTCGATTTGAATCGTGAAACGTAGTAGCGATAGTACACGTTTCTTTCGTGTGCGACCAATCGCGCGGTCGTTCGTCCCATTTTGCCACTTATCGCGTGTAAACATTGGTGTAAGAAACCTGCTCGTTTAACGTCGTTTATTCGTACGCGTATCCCTTCCCCTTGATAGTTTTAACCCTGAGAAGAAACGCACATACTCGTTCATTGAGTTTAACGTCGTGCCGCGTGTACATCAATCTGCCTAATTAGATTAATCGCATCATACGCACATTTCGGTCGTAACTTCCTAAATATTCTGTTCTACGGGACTCGCGTTTGAACTGGACAGTTTGAATTAATAGCTCACGCCCCGAAGGAGCATAGATCTTGTCTTTAAAGTATTTTAAACGTGATAGAGCTAGCACTCGGGTATTCGTATAAAATTGATTTTGTCGAGCGTAAAATAATACGAGCCAAATGAGAGGAAAGAGGCAAACGTGGCTAATAACTGTTTCAAATGGATTTTCACTCCGATACGTTTGTCCGATATTCACCTCGCACCGCTCGAAGAATTTTATTCTGCTCGTATCGCTCCATTGGTACTCGTTAATCGATAAAATTGCAAATCCTTAACACTATTTCTACATCGTTTCTGCATGTGCCTATTTCGACCAAAACGTATTTTAGATCCCGAAAGAGATTGAATGAAAAGATACCACATAATTAATTTAACAATCGTTACAGGAAAAGTAAAAAATTTCATTGAGGAAAGAAGGTGTCTTTTAACATCTTCGATAGAAATTGTTAAAAGTGTTAAACCTGCTCGTATAGCGTTTCAAAATTGATTCGCTTCGATTCTCAATTTTACCCATGGTCAATGTTGAATGAGACAAACACATCCGAGTATGCTAGGTCAGAGCTAGGTAATGAGTTCAATATAGTCACACTGCCAAATGTAATAGCGTTGCGTTTCATAACAAAAGAGTAGGAAAGGCACCGCATAACAGTTAGACTGACATTAGGGTCGCTCTAAAGATCTATTAATTGCCACGTACGTGTCGTAAGAACTTCCCCCTTTACCGTTTTTTCTTCTTTTTTACGATCTCCGTATGCACGTTGCTCGATTTGGATTTTATCAGTTCGATACACGTTATCCTCGTCGATAATGGTGTTCTCCGAAGTCTGCTAAGTTAGGCAAATTTTAAGGGAGAAACTATTCGTATACCGTATTTAAAAATAAACACAAGCTATAGGAAGCAGGAAATACTAGACACTGAAATTGTTTTCAAAATTTAGTACGTCGATATGACAGTCGCAAAAGTGCCTTTCAGAAATATTAACTCGTATTCTTAATTGTGCCCATGATTATGAAAGTGGTTTATCATACTTTTTTCTCTGCTTTTTTTATCACATCATTTGATATCAAAGAATGTAGCGCAAAATAACCGAGAAACTCATCTATTTTTTATTTCGTTACTTAGAACACTTTTATAGTAATCACGAGCATAATTAAAATTTATACAAAAATTTACTCCAAAATTTGTCACGAGTGGCGTGAACTTTGCGCTCGCCTTTCGAGCAACCGTTGAAAGATCGACAGAGAGGTTCAAATTTAAATACAGGTGATTGTCGTAATCGAGCGGGACCCGATATTATTGAAATTAACACAACGTTAGCGTCGCGCAAAGAAAAAGTAATCGGTCGCTGCCCGACACCCCTAATACTTGCCCGTCACTATACATTACGCCGAGTATCTTACTAATCAACTAGCCAGTTCAGTCTGGATGATCTTGGAAACTCGGTCGTGTATAATAGATTTAACGAGCGTCCTCGATGCATTTCCGCAACTGCGTGTAGCGGCACTCGAATATCCACCAGGAAAAGTGAGCTTCTTCGGCGAACTATGCTTCCTACACATTTCTTCATCGTTATCATGCCGGATCGTTTATAAACAATAGCCCTCGGTCGAACGTGTGCGCACGTGATACTCCAGAATTTGTGGGACTTATTGTTAGACGTCTCTGATAAGATACGATAAATATGCAAAAGTTGCACAAAATTCCCTCGACTTCTTCGTAGGGTCTACAAATCGCTCCTCGAGCTTTTGTGATAATGTATCAATACGTCTATTATTAAGACTCGTTCCAGATAACTGTCGTCCCGATCGGATGCCATTAATCGATTTTATTTCGCGCTTCGATCGTGTGATTTATTATGCCGTTTATTTACGGCGACGGTAAAAGCGAGAAAAGAGCGAGGATGCGTCGGTACCAAACAAAGCCCGGGTAATGTAGTTCTATTTTTATAAAGGTTAAAGTACTTCGCTGATACGGAACGGGAGTAAAATCTTTCCACGAAAGCTTCGCTACCTGCAGCCTCTAATTGCGTCATAGCGGGAAAATAATTTTTGCATCGTTTCAACGTCCACGATGATTAGAATAATTTTTAATCACGCGTTACATTCTCGCGGGACCTACCGTTCGTTTCCCGGTAGTCGCGAACTAATTACTAATTACTAATTAACCAAATAGACTTTATCACGGTGCGCTATTATTGCAGAAAGCCGATAGGAAACAATGATATCCATAACCATTATTAATTATCCGACGATACACATCATTTATACCTGACGTCCTACGCCCTTTACGTAATCTAATATTGTATCACGTATCGCAACCGTGACGTAAAGATGGATAATCGTTGGATTTGCGGTCGAACGTAAAACTTTATTCTATGCGTATCGCGCGGAATTTTAATTACCCTTGGCTAAATTTATCGTCAGTCAGTTATCGACGAGCCACCAGGCCTTGACATTCACGGCGTTTTCCGCAATGCCCTTTTTACCTTTTGTACTTACCTACTTAATAGACCCCCGCACGAGGGTCAAAGATTCTTTCACGGTTCTATCGTATGTCTGTTCGATGTACATTGTACTGCGCGAAGTTGTAGGTGTTCTGAGACAGGGGGACAGGAGAGAGACAGAGGGAGAGAGGAAGAGAGAGAGAGTGAAGGGGGGAGGGAGAGACAGGAGATAGTAAAGAGAGTTCGACTCGTTACGGGAGCGAATCAATAGGTAGGCGTCGCGTCTCGATCGTCGTGCCGGGAATAGGAAATGAAACGACCCCCAGGGTAATGTCCGCTCGCTCTAATACGGAACAAGAAATAATTTATACTTACTTGCCAGTAACATCGTTAGAAAGTTCATTTTAGCTATCAGTTGTTCATCAGCGTACCGTTTCCCGAACGAACGCACGGAAATCCGAGTCGAGGATCGTTGACGCACACGATAAAGTCTCGTCCACGCTGAGAACCGACAAAGCGAAACTTTTTTTCTCCTCTTTTTCCCGCGCCTTCCAAAAGGTGTCGAACGAATATCGACTCGCGGGAAACCTGCGAGAAACGTTCGCCAAACGAGCGACGACTTTTGCCGAGAAACGTGGAACGTCGAAAAAAAAAGTTTCTCGTTGTCGCTTCAGCGTGGAAGAGGCTTAAGAGAGTTGTATGTTTTTTCAGCGCGCATTACGTCCGGCAAAACGGCGTAATCGCTAAGGGGAAATGGAGGGAGACGTATAATTGTAGTCTTGTAACCTAGATAACTTATGTAATTCTTTGTTTTGAGCGTACATTAGCGCTGTACGATTTCAGGATGTAACCGATGCGATTCCTTTCGGTGGGCGCATTTTATGAAAATATATCTGTTTGCGGATAAAGTAATTTGAAGATCGAATGACGAGAGACAAACCTTTGTGACACGAGTAGAATTTAATTTCCTGCTTCTTTCGTTTCGTTCGTAATTTTATTGCAAAACCAATACCATCCGTTCACTATTACATTTTTTTGTAAACTTGATAGACTTGATTGTATATTTTATATTTACGGATCGTCCTATCGCCGAGTTATAAATAGCCTCCCATCAATACCTTGGACAATAATCATAACAGTTTTTCGTATTACGATACTTAAAATATCTTCGCGCATGGTGTTAACCCTGCACCATAAGTGGCCGCCAATGGCCGACCTTTACTACTTAAGGGCGTACCACTCACCAGACTACTCCACTCGCATTCTCTACTGGCGGAACATATTTCTCTCTACGTTTTCAGGCTGAGCAACTTCTCGTCATATTTTTGAATTTCCTTCGAGATGTACTTCTCCTCGTGAATCTCTCGTTGCGCACTCGCTCGATCGTTAAAGCTCGCGAGTGTTTTCTGTATCCATCGTTCCGACAACAAATCCACGCTACGTTAACGACGCGAGCTACCCATCTCCAGACGAAATTGACAGTATAAAACGTTGTCCGCGAGAGCCATTAAAGAAACCGTATGCGAGGGTGAAACGTTAAAATAAAGGCAGCATAGGCGAGAAGCGACTGAGAATTCCTTTATCCAAAAATGGAACGCAGCTCGGGTAATTTATCAGTTATGAACTTTCGACGCGGTCGGGTTCGGCGTAAGCGTGGAGACGAGCTAAGTATAACATTGACAGAACAGGAGAAACGAGGATGAATATGCGTGAGCGCACGTGTATTCAAAGTTGAGCCGCGCTACATGGTCTCTTATGTAAGTCCATAAGTCAGAATTCCCGCCTCGATGCCGATTTTACCGTAAAACATTTCGAAATGAAATTAACGTCAACTATTCTCGGGTAAACTCAACCATCATTCCCTATTAAGACTGACCATGGACCGCTAAATTATTTTTCTCTGACACGACGGCATACGCGTGGATGGTATCCTAGATGCATATCATATTTACATAACAATTTCTATATTTGTTCTTCCATACCGATCCCAAAATAGTATCTCGGTCTCTCGGTCTATTTCTGGTTTCCTCTATTTCAGTATTTATAGTTTCTAGTACATTACTTGTAATCGTAAATCTGGAAGTAACACTTGCAACAAAGATATCAGCAATATTATACTTATCGCCAAGCCTCGCGCATAACAATTATTATCCATGACTCATCATCTCGATAATCGTACGGTACGCGAAAGAAAGGCAGAAGCAATAATTACCAGGTCAGTGATAATCGGTTGACTGACAAAATTACGTGTAGCCGGGTAATAGCTTTTATTTTCGCGATGTACGCCGCAATGTCACCGTGCTGTGAAAAAAAAAGCAGGAAATATTAACTGTCTGACATCGGGTTTAACCGCCCTCGTATCACGAAGTCGGTGGACGTATTCTGCACTACTGAGCGTGTAAATAATGATTCGCCCGAAGCCAGGAAAAAAGGAAAAAACAATGATGGAATTCGGTATCCGTACAGACGTCAGAGACGGAGACGGAGACGTCGTTGTTTCTGCACGTTGCACGTGTTGCAGATCGTAGACCTTCCTGACGCTCTCGCGGATTACATAATGGCCTCAGGGTCCGCCAGTAATAAAACGCGACTTTACGTACGTTACGTTTCGTGCCGCTCGTTAAATATAAGTGTACGTATTACATACCTACGCGCTTTTCCCTCGGTGTTTCGCAAATCAGTGTGATTTGTGGCAAGTATGAGATCCAACGTAACGTGTAGTTACGTTCTAGCCGGATTAAAGGCACCGAAGATCCCTCTCCCCTCGTTTGCCAAAAAAATTCTTTGTAAATTTTATCTACTAAAAATTAAAAACTAGATATTTTCTATCGAGTCATTTATAATTCATCAGCTTGATAAAAGTAATAAACTTGTTTTCTTTCCACCGAACATCGTAGATTCCGCTTTTACGCGCAACGCGTAGAATACGATTCAGACGATACTATAAATATGTGCGTAGACTGGCATCCAGCGGGATGCCAGTAACGTATCATACCGTTTGTACGAGTGTGCGCGAGTAACACGCCGATCGCGTGCGTGTTGGAAACTCGCACACGCTTATAGAGGCATTAGGCGTGCGCCTGACGAGTGCACGGACCCGACTATACGTCGAATCTCTAACGGCTGAAAACTGCGTGGAACGAGACGCTTTGAGTTCAGGTTATGAATAGCACGTGAGTGACCACGAGGATCTCGTCACATGCTCGCACCACGGGCATTCGGCTTTCGAATCATTCGGGTGTCACGAGACGTTTATACTTAACTTTGAGTGTTCGGGATGATATTCGACCGCGGTTACGCGAGTCGGGCATACGAGGCGGAGCAGACGTATGTACATAAAGTCCGTACGCCAGTTTGGGGAACGCGGTGATAATTGCAATCGTCGGTGCCAATTTTCGTCGGCAACGATCGAATGCTTTGATCGTTTGTCTCGAAATAAATGAGGAAGGGAAAGACGTTGAAAACGAGTTCGCGGTAGTTCCAAAGTATCTTGTTACTCCGACGCGCGATTAAAATCAAAAAGTATTGCGCGAACGTTATGGATTAACGGCGACCGACGGAGGTTTGACGACGTTATGGAATTATTATTCAGCGTATGGTTAGCGCGGGCTGTTTAAAAATGGATACGAAGATAGATTCATTATTTCTGCATCGAACCGATAATTTCACGGTCGCTTCGCGATATCATTCGTTAGACGAATCGAGGGTGAATAATGTGACAGTGTTATTTGTTCGTTCCGTTAGTTTGAACGTTGCGATGGCTATTCGAGAAGCACATAACTTTCTGATTTTGATCGCGGTTGTTCGTTTTATGCTCGAGTGGGGGAGAAACAAGCATTTTATCTTCGTTCGAGTATCGTGGTTGTGGTATTGCCAATGATTTACCACCGGTCGCAAACGTCGCGGTTGTTTTATCGTTCCTCTGTAAAGTTGTTTTCTTAGCCTCTGCCACCTTGCCTTGAAAGGTTAAGGAACTTTTGACATTATGCCAATTCAAACGTTGTTAGATTTCATGTTTCCATCGACACCTGTGTTTCGCGCTTCCTAATCTGCATACCCGCGACGTCCGACGCTATCTTAGGAATTGCACGGTGCGAGTTAGAAATTCATGTTCCCGGCAGAAAATTGCTGGAATTCTCCATTACGCGTTAAGCTTGGATTTCCGTTACTCGTTCGTAAAAACGGCGATAATCGAGAGCAGCATCTCTGAGTAGATTGCATTCACGTTGGACGGTTGGGTTTTGCAAAGGGGTAGTCACGGTATAACGATATTTAATTTGGCAACAGTGTTCCTGAATACAACCAGATACAATGTCTTGTCACGATGGATACCTGACGTCTAAAAAATCTATTCGTCTCGTCCGTCGACGGCTTCTTCTCTTTTCGAAATATTTCTGATACCCGGTTTCTTGGTAACGCGAGACAATCGGGAATAACGTTAGGCCGGGTACAGACGTGAAACATTCGCGCGTAACAAACACCGTATTGCAAATATTTTATTAACGTATTTTAGAACGCACAATCACAACTAGTTCATTGGTGTCTCCTGGTGTGTGTTTTGTGATACGGGCGAGTGTTTTAAGTCTGTACCCGGCCTTAGGCGAACTATTGGAAAGACAGTATATCTAAATGATTCGCGTGGTAAATCACCGCGACACCTTTGGTAAATACCAGTCGAAGAACCGCAACTGTTCGCGTCGCCGAATGACTTTTACGTCCTTATTTAACGACCATACGTTGCGAACGTGATTTCCCCTTGAAATTATTTCTCGTACCATAGACAACTTAATTACTCAATGGCTTTAAGACAAACGTGTGGAGTTGCGCGAAATCAGTTGGCAGTGTCCGAGAGCATTCTGTGCATTTGCCAACGGAAGGGTTGGTCCATTGAGTTCATTGAGCACGATTTAGTAATAGTTCTTCAATATTTCTATGTATTCGACATCCCAAAATATCTGAGCTTTTATGCGTGAAAGATTCAAACGCCGGTCTCCGACGCAAGGTATTCGCGCGATCGTTTAACTGGGTGCTGAAAATTAATGGAATAATTCGCAAAGCTTCATTCATCGAGTCACTTTGCGTATTTTTAATTCGACTAAAATACCCCGTTTCATTCGATTTGATTCTAATTATAATTTTCTATTTTCCTACGCAGTGGAAGTACAATCGATAAGAGGTGAGAATTGTTGCACGTAACGACAGACTGAATTGTAAAGCACTTTGTTTTCATGTTTTACTCACGAGATACGCGTGCAATTTGTTAATGAATACGTCAGAAAATGATGGGCGAAGTGAAGTAGTTTTTATTGTCTGTAGGAGAGACAAAGTTAAATGGAAATGGTTTTATCGATTTGCTTACGAAGCATCGCAGGAATGATGTTTGTGGCTTCTATCTTGTATGACTTGTTTTTCTTGGTCTCTCTTCTAGTACTACATTATTACGAACCCGACACTTTTATCCACACGCTCGATTGTGTTTAGAAAGATTGTTTTCGTTATTCCGCATACCGTTCCATTGAACACGTTCCAAAAACTATTGTTGCTGCATTAATAAAAGATAATCGCTTAGCGACAAATGTAAATAATAATAACGAGCATTTCTAGATCGCGGTAGAAAAGCGAAATCGACAGTCGAACGTTTAATGGGGATGTTCGCGTAAACTCTTTTTTTTTAGTACATTGGTAACGATGAACTCAAACGGAAGTTTATATCGTTATTAAATTGTGTAAAAATTATTACATATTTCACGTAAATTATGCGTATACGAATATATTACGCGCTTCACCCAGCTTGACGGGTTCAACCCGAGAAATCAATTTAAAATGAGTATGGAAAGTATGCATTTTGCAACAACATCCGCAGTCTAGTAACGAAGAATAATCGCGTTGCGAAAAACGGAGGGTTCGGAGCAGAAGTGGATCGAGCCCATTCTTTTTATATACAGGGTGGTCCACGCAACGTGCACATCACGAATAACTTCTACGGTCTGTGTTTGAACTAAAATATTGTTTATACTTTATACAATACCTACGCAGGACGCAGGATCACGTTGCGTGTATGTATCTTTTTATAAGTTGGCGCTTTCCAGAGATTTCAAGGTCAACTTCGTTATTTTAAATGGAATCGCTATGAATTAATATTAATTGGCGCATATCCGATAATTATCGACGCGAATATACGCCAATTAATATTAATTCGTGACATTTGCATTCGTCGAAATAGTAAATTCGCATAACGGATTTAACATGGAATACTAATGAACTTTTTAAGCAACGTTAGCGGCATTGGTCGAATACGATGTAAAATTAATGAGTTTATTGCAGCAAAACGATTGTTTTTAAATGCATTTTTCTACTAATAATTCAAGATTACGGTATGCTCTCCAAAATATGGAGAAACTTTGAATTCTGATTAAAAACGTAGCGATCTTTATTAGCCCCGAAGCAAATAGTTAACGAATAATGTCGCTTTGTGCCTTTAAAATTCATTATGCATACATCACGATACAGAATTCAATATAATCAAAGGTTTCTGTTCGATGTTTACGCGACAATATTCGTCAACGTTACAACATCGCGATCGTCTGGTACGTCCGTGATACAGTATGGAAGTCACCTTCGATTTCTAAACGTAACTTACGACAAATAAAAGCAAAAACTAAATTAAATAACAGCGACACGTGGACACGCTTTTAGTATGTAGCGCGTGCGGTGAGAATACGACAGGCAGATAAACGAATTTCAACAGTTTTTGCGCATCTACTATTTATAAATATCAACTTTCATTTGACTCTAAGTACGACCCGATTCAACTTGTATTACCTGAGATATGTGACTCGAAAGCCGTCTACTGAGACCCAAAAATACGACATTTCATTTAAAATGACAAAATGGTCCTTGAAATCTCCGAAACGCCTCCACTTACAAAGGAGATACACTGCATAATGGCCTGTCCGCGTCATGCGACTCTTGTACAAAACATTTGATCATACAACGCGCACTTTAGAAGTTATTCCTGTATAATTTTTTTTTAACATAAACTTAAAATCAACGGACCAGCTTTTATATCTGTAGGATATGGCGAGTATACATGGCGTTCACTGTTTTCGTTATTCTTTCTGGACGGGGTTGCTCGCAGGTCCGTTGCTTTTGGAATCGTACTCGATAATGGTTCCATTCGTCGTGGCTCCGGCAAAGAAACCATCCCTATCGGAAAAAGGAAAGAAAGGGGGGTGGGTGGTACCCAAGTTGTCCTTGGCCCAAAGAAAAACGCGACTTCAAAATCCTTTCAGAAACATAACGTGGGGAAAATAAAAACAATAACAAGAGTGACGGACTGGTCGAGATCGTATCCGACGCTACCTGACTAGACGCGCCGACATATCAGTATTGTTGCGGAGAAAAATTTTCCCACGGCGGATACTTCGGTAGATATTCAGGGTGTGTGGATCGTGTGGACCACCCGGTATATATTTTTTAGCGTAACCTTATCTCGTGGTATTGATTTTTATGCCGATATTGTGTGCAAACTAATAAAATTTGAAAAAAATGAACTTGATCTAGTAGCACTCCGAACCTTCCAAACAAAAATAGTAATAACGATAATTTGTAAACGACCGATAGGAAAGCGAAACCGACCATAATGTGTTTAATGGGAATCCTATACGTACGTTTCTGTAAGTGCTACCGAAGGATGTCACAACACATTTTTTTCTTCCTAACGCCTCTCGCCACATGTTAGGTTAAAGATCGAATTACTAGACGGGTACTAGAGGCAGTCCAAGTCCGCAATGTCTTTCGGGTTTCTCAAAACAAAGAAAACTCAGCAGTGTCGAATGTCCAGATTCTACATATATATTTTTGTTATTTCAGTCCGCGGTATAGTTCTCAGAGAGCACTCGTTCCGAAACGCTCTAACGAATGCTTTATTCGATAATAAATAATGCAAAGGACTAGGGCATCATGAAACTCGCATCGTTTGTCGGCAATGAAAATTTTGACCCGTTTAAACAAAAAAACCCATGACGACCACGCAGTTACGCAGTCGTTTGCGATTGTAATACCTAAATACAAACGCGAGATTACGAAGTTCTAAAGTCCGAGAGAAGGCACCGTACTAACTTGAAGAACTTTCGCAGGTTTTTTTGCACTTCGGAGTATGATAATTTGGGGCCACGATAGTCGGTGCGCAATATCCTCGTTAATGCATGTACGCGTGAGAATTCCTGGACGTTATTATCGATTTAAAATATTTGTATAAATTGTTTCGCGTATCTGAGGATGCAAGAGAGAAATAGTGTCCTTTCGAGACGTTATTCAAACGTGAAACGTATGAGATAGAAATTGAGGAAAAAGAAACTCCGTAAAAGGAGGTCGGGAAAAGATTTTAAAACGTGTTTGCTAAAATTTCCATTCGTTGAGAATAAATTGTTCAGCTTCAGACCCGACCGCTGTACGCGGAGCATAAAAACAAAAAAGTCGTGACTTATTACCGTGTCGCAGGTTCGTCTTTTGCTTTTGATTTCATGATTGATCGTCGCTGTTTTCATAAAACGTTTGTTCGGCACTGCGATGCACGGGATATTTAATCGCATACGATAGAGATTCGGATTGCGCGGGTCATCTTGCCCCTGTCACCTGGTTAATTGCAAGGGCGCTAATGACGCTAATTCCGCTTTCACGAATGGTTACGTTGGACGATTTTCGATATTATCCAACGCGTCTCAATCGCGTAACGTGCCGTGTAAACGCGCTGCGAAATGATGCGTGATATCGACCCAAGTTTTTAGAAAACACCATTTTTTTTAAATCAACACTCCGTTATCGCATACGCGTCTGAGCGTTGCTTGTTTTCCGGATACTCCGTGCGAACACTTTAACCTTTATAGGTCCGACACTTTTTCATTGAAATTTTGCTTACACGTTCCGTAAGGTTTCCAAGTTCGTTCCTGGCAGTGATCACCCTGTCTCTCCAAGGGTTAATTTTTCACGAATTGGAAACTCGACAAAACTCGCTATTATTCGGAGAATTGAGTTATCGATTAGCGTATTTGTTTTTGAAGCCAGACCAGACGCATCGCTACGGTAACTCGTTGCCCTAGCGCAGGGGTCCCGAACCCTATGTTCACGTTCACCATGACCCCCGGGGACCCTTTTTACGCGTGTCCGTCCCTGTACGACCGCGATAAATAAATTTATGTTTACAATAAAATCGTATGTAAGAATTGAAAAAAATTTGTTTAATATTTTATAATTAATTACAATTAGACAAATAAACAAATAAACCGTAAATATACGCGTATTTGTTTGAAAATAGTTTCAGATAACCGTTTTTAAAAAACAGTGCAAAATAAATGATACCCGCCGTCCCACCGATATTCTAGAATGTGCTCTGAGATACAAAAAGGTTGGAGACCCCTGCCCTAGCGGCTTAATAAACGTAATCACATTCAGTCTAGCTTCCTTACCCGCAATTACGTTACCCTCAGACAATAATTGACAAAGGGAAAGAAACGATTAAATTTGCGTGAAATAATTTACTATCGATTATTTTATAACGAAAGCAGGATGCATTTGCGTAATATACGAGCACAATAAACTTTTCTCTCCCTCGTGCCATCCCTTTTTCTTTCGCGCGCACACTCACCCTAATTCATTTCACATATCAAGAGACAAGGTCTTGTCTCGGGTCAAGTACAAGTACACGTGACTCTTTTATCATAAATATTCCTGCGAGCTTCGCCAAAATTCGTGATTCTTTCGGATCAGAATATCAAGAACGAGCATAGTTTGAATACAGTTCGAATATTTTAATTTACGATCGGGTGGTAGAAAGTTAGCACCATATACCGATCGTTATCTCGCGTTTACGCTATTAAAATTTTCTATTAATCACAGTGAGAGGCAGTAGTCAAGAGACAAAGTATCTCAGAGTAATCTTTCCCGTTACCTTTACGCTCCATTATCAGCACTATATCGTAATACCAAAGGCATGATGAAGCTAACTTGGCAAAGCTACCGTACACTCGTACGTGCGACAATCGTGCCGAAGGTGTCACGATTTCGAACCTAGTAACCTCTTCGTGGTGGGGACAGATAGTCGGTCCTATGTTTTCGACAATGTACTTAGCCGATTCTATAATAGTCCGACGTTCCAAATCACTTTATGCCTCGCCTATCCGTAAGCAACCGTATAAGATCGTCTACCTCGAGGACGACGCGACGGCAATGAACAAAGTCCCAATTTTATTTCATCATTCTCAAATACCCGACCGTTTTGATCCTTTCGCGCGTTTCATTCCTACCAAGGGCATTTCGTTCGGGTACGGCGAGTAAGAAAAGTATTCGTACATCGGTATTCTTCGTCAACAATTACAACTAATCGTAGATGAATTATCGATCAAATTTTATACGAGTCTCGGAAACTCGTCGATTCGTGTTAAACTGCGGATCTTTATGCAAATTCATATTTTTATAGAAGCTCGACGAAAAAAATGAAACCAGAATTGAAGTTTGTTTCGTCAGCCTAGGAGGAAGAGGCATGAGCGAGTGTAAGTAGGCATATCGAATCACGCATCGTTATCGATCGTTCACCGCGTATTGAATTGTGTTTCGGTTACAAATCAGGGATTACGATAAATAGTACTCGTCCGTGGTCTTTATCTTGCCGAACGAATTACATTGTTCCCCTGATAACTACGGTGGTCAAGTTTATCCTTTTGACTACTCGTTTGCCGATTTCATTATTCTTCTTATCTGGACGCGCTTTTCGTTCTTTCCTTTTTTTTCAAGCGTAGCGCGGTATTAAATTGCAAGGCTTCTAATTAATCACTCTGTTATTGTTTTCCAGTCGTCTACGTTAACCATGGCGAGCCTACGGTATCAATGAATCGTATCGGTGAAGAGTAATTTTTTGCTTTCACTTTCTTTTACATACAAGCATACTAAGTAATGGTTCTCCCGTATCGCGTAATTTCGCAATAACGGTTTAATACGACGCACGGTTTGAACATTGTACGGTACATGCAAAAAAGAAACTATGTACGTAATCATATTCATTCTTATCTGCATTGGGGACAGTCTTTAATTGAGGATCAAAAAAGCAGAAACAAAAACTAATGCAGTTAAACGCACATGAACGCGAAAACTATACCACGGTCACCGACAATAGCACGGTAAAACGTGTCAATGGTTTAACGAACTTTAATCATTTTTCAAAGCGCCGTTGCACGACTCTAAATGCAACTATGTATAAGTTGTTTCGTTGATTCTACGAACACTTCGTCAAAATATTAAAAAATGCATAAAGGTTAACGAGCCCTGCAAACGGGAAAAAATCGGGGACCTTTCAATTTATTGTTTGAATCGATCTGACAAAATTTGAAGATGGCAGAATTTGTGAATTTGGTCGTGATTTCAAAAATTTACGATTTTCCAAAATTTGGTCGAAGCTACGCTCATAAAAAATTTCATTGTGATCGGTGCATTTACCACGGATATTTAAGGACAACAAAGCTTATCCCGACTCCACTCTCGCGTGCCCGGATGGGCTTAAACTCTGACAAATCGTAAAATCCTTGATCTGGGTTTTGCGCCTCACCCCGAATTAATCCGTGATAGACGTCCAATTCCTGTCGTGTACAGGGTGTTCCGTAAACGGCGGAACTCCGTTAAAGGTGCAATACCGGAGATAGTTCTAATCAAGTTTTTCCTTATTGAAATATTAATGAAAATCGTGATCCAACTGCAGAGGGATGCGGGAGCTAGCGATGTTAGCTATTGGCGCGCTTTTAGACTCGTCTATACGTTAACCAAACAGAGGTGTTACCGGCTACCGCGCGCTCCTCCGATTAGCTGACGGTCTTGGTTAACATCTCGCTAGCTAAAGCACAACCAACATTTTTGATAAAAAAAAATCTGCTTGGAATTGTACCAGATATAACACCATTAATGGAGTACGGAGTAACGGAGTAAACAAAGTTTATTCCAAACCCAAACAATGTTGATAAACATGTAAAAAAATTGCCATATGAACGAGGACGGAATAAAAAAAAATTACGCGATACTCGATATCAAACGGTCAGACAACGACTCCAAAATCAAAATTTTGTTTTCTCTCAGTGTCGTGCTCCAATTTTCAACGCGTGGGTTCTGCCGGCGCCTTCCCACATTTATGCGCCACCCTGTGTAGAGACCATTTCACCTCGTTCTTTCTTCAATTTTATTCGATCGCTCGTACGCGAATACATCGTAGCGATCGTAGACATATTCGAGCATCCGAGCCGTGACACCGCCGACGCGATTGAGCTCTTAAAACAGGTGATTTATGCAATTTTCACGCACCATCGTGACTTGGCAACGCGGGTAGCCACGAGTGGTTGACGAGCACATAAGTTTACGATCGCGCGAGTGGTGCCGGCGCAAAAGGGTTAAATCTGGTTGCCGGGTGTCATTACGGGAACTGTGGGATGGGTGGCCCGTAAGGGGTAGAAAGAGTTGAATGGCAGTGGTTCAAACGACGAGTGCCAAATTCTAGCCGGACGGGAGTCTACACGCACGTACTGTGGGATCGGTTTTTATAGCCTAAGTACTACACAAGGCTTCTGTTATTTACACATTAATAATAGTCGGACTTCCTAAGCCTATCCCGCGAATTTCGTTGGCAGGTGTCATTATTGTTGTGTTGCGATACTACAATGTGCTGTTGTTTGTGTCCATCGGCAATTCTGTGACTACCGATGTATTTATACCGAGTAAAACATCGTACGAATCCCCGGTGCCAAGGGTTAGTGTTCACGTAACCTGTCCGCGTATACAAATGTTCTCAAGGGAACGTCGTTTTATCTATATTTACCTAACTTATCTCTCGTCATCTAATACAATGTCAGCCACTGTCCGAAACACGGGTGTGTCTACTTTGTCGTAAAAGAATACTGGGTGTAATAATATATCAGCGGCGTGTCAGGCTCTCGGGAAATGTTGAACATTTTTGGAACGGGCATTTTTAGTTCGCGGAAATGATGTGAAGGTAAACGTTAGACGTTTTGTTTTCGGGGCTACGCGTGGCAAATTGCAAAAGAGGGCTTTGTATCGTCCCGCTATCTGTGAAAACTTCCTGTTTTTTGTTGTTGTCATTTTAATTATCGATTGCGTTAAGTGAGTGCTTAGTATTAGAGGTAAAGAAATCCTTTTCCTCTTCTTACAGTTTTTGAAAGTTTTGGTAACAGTCTACGGTGTAATCTATTGGAAAATTTAGAATTATATTATTGTTTTATTTATTTATCCGTGTGGAATAGATACTTTTATTGAAAAGTATCAGTATTATACGTGATTTGTGAAATGCATATGAGCGTACATGTAATTTAAAATCATAAATCGTAGGTATGGCTACACTTAGTACATACCTAGGGCACATAATTATCAAGTTATATTTTGCTGGTGGATTACATCGTAGACTGTTAATAAAGTTTCATATTTGTAAAATGTTATCCTGAACAATAATTTTAATATTCCTAAAAGTGACGAAGTTGTACTTCTTTGTCGGTCGCACAGCGCAAGGTAGAAACGTAAGAAGGAAAAGCTCAAACGCATTTTCCACGAAACAAATTTTCTCGACAGCGTTGACACAATTTCTCGGAAACTACTCTTCCGATTGACTTGTAATTTTAACCGGATATCAAGCCCAGCTTCCTCTATTACACGGTGCTCTGACAAAGCTGTTCGAGTAATACTTTTAGAAAAAAAAAAATGAAGGGTGAACTTGAAAATCCTGATTTTTTAGACACTGCAATTTTCTTATTTTTAAATGTTTTTTTCCCTTCCGCGATCCGTGTAATCGCCACAAACAACGAATAACACTGTCGACCCATTTTTGTGTCAAAACTCTACGACTGGAAATTAAGTTTGAACAAATTTTATGCAGCCGCTTAAAACACCGGTGAACATGCGTCTAAAGTTCAAAATTGATTCATCCAATAACTTTCTTTGAAAAAATTCAAGAACGAGACTCATTTTCGCGCAAAATGGAACAACTGGTATTCAACAACAACTTTGATAACAAAAGTTGACAACAAAATGGTACAAACTGGAACCGCTTTAATAATTTTTCTCTGTACATTTGCGGAACATGGTTCCGGTGCATTGTTGCGTGACTGCAAATACCGGATAATGTTTTTTCCGGGCAGGAACACGTTCCATTCGTTTTAGAGGTACACGCGTGCACGCGTTCATCGTTCAACGGGTGAGAGATGGTAGAATATTCTGGCCTTACGCGCGGTATATTAAAAGCACGAATGTGTATAAGCCGAAGAGAATAAAAACGAGTCGACGAATTTCTGTTCCATTTTCTCGCTTTCTTAACACGTTGAGTGCCATGGGGGTCACCGGTGGCCGGCACTCAATTTATCGGTGGCGCCGTGGGGGGTCACCGGTGAACGCCGCCGCGACGCACCAGGATTAGTAGAGATTTATAATTACAATAAATGTCAATACTTGTCAATTTTTCAATACTACCATCGTTACCACAATGGCGTGAAGAAATTAATACATTGTGAAACGTATTAAAATTGTTTTATTTAAACATTAGAAATTATAAAAAATTCATTAAACATGGTTGTACGCCACAACTTATCTACTGCAGATAATATTTCAATAAAATATATATTGCATAATAAAAGATTCATGTTGGCCTCGTAGGCAATCCATCTAAAATTATCGTGGCATTCAACGTGCTATTCGTCGATATTTCTCCTGTCGCGTAACCTGTTCGATAAATCTCTAACAAAAATATACGAGTGAACTATCTAACGTGACACCCCCAAACATTTTTCTTGCGCAATTTTGAAGAGGAAGTTTTTCAGTCTGCAGGTTGCGCGGCCTCTCAAAACCGTGTAACTACTTACCCAGAAAATACCTTTCGAGAGTTGCATCAAAAATAGGTTTGAACGTAACGTTAAGCCGATCACTGTGCATACCTTTCGTTACTATTTACTCCAATCTAGGCATTTCATTCCCTTTTCTCACGTGCGTTCAAAACTCGAGCTTGCAGTCAAATATTGGGTAAAGGCTGATAATGAGACAACAAGGGAGGCAGCAAGGGTAGGGAGAGAGGGAGAAAGATAGAGGAACGGGGGAAAAAAAATGAAACGTGCCCACGACGCACTCTCTTCGTCTTCCGCCCAGCAATAGTTTGAATGCGCAGACGCTTCTCCACTTCCATCCGCAATATAGCTAGTCACGGAGCACCGCTAGGTCATAGACACGAATTCAACCCTGCACCCGGCAACAGATTCCAACCCCTATTTGTTACGTTTATCGACTGGTCTATCCTACCGAGCGCAAACTCGATAACTGCATGTTTTTCAAATGAAGAAATTAAGTGCATTTCGATGGATTTTTCGAAAACGTACAGCGAAGCGCTACCAAGCAAATCGTACAATTTGAGGATCAGTATTGTTCTTCTTTTAATATAATTGCGATAAGGGTGACATTTTTTTTAGAGATTACTTCGGAACAGATGGAAAAGTTAATACGGAGTTAGGTTATCGCAATTTACGTTTACCGTTCTGATCTTCGCGGATAAAAAGAATAATTACATATCGAATTGTTGGAGTTAAAATTAATATTCGTATATAATTATTTTCCCTGTACGATCCATAATGAATTTTAGTCGAACGATGGTAACAAATATTCGGAAATATGAGAGAAAACTTCTCTATCGCTTGTCCGAGGAAAAGCTCTCTCGGTTTAATTCCTGTTCATATATGACGATACACACCAATCGCGCGATAGTATTTGTGGCCTGGATTCGTCGAAAATTGCAGGTTTAACGTAATATCAAGACCGAGAATAATTTCACTGAGGTAACAATGGCGTGTAACATTAATAAAATACGTAATACGCATTTTGAAAACACGAAAGAATATAATCTGTGAAAACGTATTCCGAACAATATGTTTCTAAAAACCCAATTAATTATCTCGAGCAATTTTTCAAGCATCCCGCGCGATAGCTTCGCGTAATAAAGTTTCAGGATTGCCTAACGCGACGCACGGTTAAAGAAACTCCTCGAGAAGGATGAATCGACTTGAAACTCGTTGACATCGAACCGTTATAAACCCTTAATCGAATAACGCTAAGAAGAAGAGGAGGGAGGTGAAGAAGTTATCTCTGAGCAGGTTATTTCCAATTTAATAAGACACATACTCACGGAGAAGTGTATCGTGTTCTCTAAAATCTTTGCGCGTCACTATAGCCACGAGAGTAACGAGAAATGCGCGTCGATTACGGATCTATCAAAAGGCAGTATTGTCTCGGGCCAAGTACAAGTACGCGAGACTAGATCTTGTATCTTTTCCGGAAAGAACGAACAGGGGTTTTCGAGGTGGTCAAACTGTATTAACCAATTAATTTAAAAAAAGCGTAATAGCCATCGGAAAGGCCGCGCCGAGGTGAGTATCCACTTTTCAATAATAAACCCTCCAACTCCCAACTAGCGGCGCGCATAGCCGGATGGCTGTAGATCGCGTCGAAAATTTTCCGGCATATCCCTAAATCTTCCCATCGCGATGCGCATTTGATTGCGCGTCAAACGAAACAAATACATACTTCCATAAAGTTCGTAGTATTAACTGGACCGGCCTGTATATTCGCCCTCGTCGGCCGTAGACACCAACTAGCAACGTTGCACCCGGCGACCAGTTTGCAGTTGCGCAGAACGCGGCACGACAATGTAGACGGGATACCGAGGGTGTCGGCGATGGGCGAATCGACGGGGAGGGGGGGGGGGGATAGGAGAGGGGGCCGAGGGAAATCGAATTGGAAGGAGAGAGAAAACTGGGAAAAGAGATAGGGAATCGGGATTGAGAGGCGGAGAAAGAGAATTAGAAGTAGCCGGAGAGAGTTGGAAGGAGAGAGAGAAGAGAGAGAGAGAGAGAGAGAGAGAGAGAGAGAGAGAGAGAGAGAGAGAGAGAGAGAGAGAGAGACGGATGACGGGCGTAGGAGGGTGGCGCAAAATCGTTGCACAGTCGCGGGTCGCCACGGAAAATCGAAGGCTCGCTCTTGGAGCCAGTGTGTCGCACACCACCGCAGCATTCACCTCCGCTCTTTCCACCTCCTTCGACACACTCGAATATTCTTCACGTGTAAAACTTTTGCACATCCGGGGGTAGCGCAGGCACGGACCTCGACGAGCGAAACATGCTGCTGGATGCCGGTTGAGCAGTGTTCTTTCGGTGTCGTCGGTCGCGGACCTGGAATTTCCTTTCTCTTGTTCGCGAACGATGAGAGAACAAGAGCGAGGGGTAGGAGGGGGCGGAGGGCCGAGGGATACAAATAATTGAATGAGAATTACGATTATCAGTGGGGACGCGGTAACGCGAGGGCCTGTGCCCCGGCGAGATCGCTGCGTTTCAACGCGACGGATGGCTCAGCATGGATCTCGCGATCGTAATTAATTTTTCCAATGTTCGCGTACCACGAGTCGCTTTACGAAAGCGTTCGGCGTGAGTAGAATGCGCTTCGGTGGAGGTTGAATGGAAGTTTCGAGGGAAGAAGATCGATGATCCGAATCCACGTTACACGCGCTTTCAGTGTTTTGGATTAACGATCGTTGATTAATCAAGCTCCTCTTTAAACGTCTCACTCGTCTCATTTACCGTTTACCTTCGTCGTCCCGTCCAAAGCCGACGCGTAAAGACACGGTAATTGAAAATTATCCGGCGGATGGTGTAAGTATTAATATCAAGTGGTAGATCGAGACGTAGTTAACGGTTTATACGATTCGAATGTAAAACGAGGGTGCGGCCCGTGGCGATCGTAGCGACTACGCGAGTTCGAAGACACCGGAGATACCTCGTCCTCCCGTTCGCCGTACGAGGAGGCCACCAGGATTATTTCCGGCATTTCCAAAAATATTCCTTTCCTCTTTTGTAGTGCGGCAAAATTCCAGGTAGCAAATCTTCTCGTCCCAACGGATCAGATTTAATTTAGTTAGAGGGATAATAATTCAGGACTAATTAAGAAGCTGTGCAATTGTAGAGAATTAAGTAGCAGGCACCACGATAGTTACCGTCTTACGCAAGAGTAATGGTTAGCGAAATGTATTCCTCGTGGTTACGTCATACCCGCCGCGGAAAATCGAAAATATCATCGGTGGGTGAACGCGTGACCGACGAGGGGAAGCATGTTTCGCGGTAATTTTCGAATTTTCCACGAAAGTCGTGGTAACTCTTGCTCGTCGTCACGCGGATTCTGTGCACGCAAAAATGATTACGTAATCGCGGGCCGCTGCCGCAGGCTCGATAGGTTCGTTGATTGTACCAAATTCGAGTTCGCTGTTACCTCGCTGATAACGGAGTTCAAGCCATAACAATAGACGTGCGCGTTACACCATTGGCACCTCGGTACTCCACCTGATTCATACCTGTATAAACGACATTTAAAAAAAGGGCGTACTTAACAGGATTTATACCGAAAATGTCCAAGGACACCCTTTTGCAATTTCCATTTCAATTATCATTAGTTCAATCGTTTTACATCAATGAAAATTTTCACTTTTCCTATAATGGTATCTTTTTCCTCCAAACTCTTTCTCGATCTAAAATACGTTTTGGTCGAAATAGGTATACACGAAACCGTGGTAGAAACAGCGTTAAACTTGCCGAAGCGTTCGAGCACATTAACGCTTAACATGTTCAAATTAACGCGCGAATGACCGAGGATAATGGTCACCTTAAAATTGTCACGAAATCCTAAAGTTAGGATTTTCAGTGGCAAGCGAATTGACGGAATGCAGGAACCGTATTTTTACCTTTAAACTATAATTAGCTCCGAACCAAGGAGAATGGAAAGAGTAAGGCGGGACGGCAGGCAGTGGAAAGACAAACGTGGGAGGGTGGGCCGGCGGAAGGGGGGAGGGGTAATACCCGAGGGAAACTGCAACACGAACGAGCGAAGGGTGCTCCTCAAATGTCATTACGTCGATCGATATGTGGTTGCGAATCGCGAGCTCTCGTCTCCGTGTTTCTTCGCTCGAGGAATCTAAGAGCCGGCCGTGAATAGACCTAAGGAGGAACGTGTATAAGATACGCTGCCGGGTTGCGTAACCAACGATAACGAGTACGTTCCTCCGGTGATGTATTATCTGCGCCCGAAACCACGGAATATCGTTCGAATTCCCGGGCAAACTAGCTAAACGGCCGATTAAAAAGAATCGCTGGCAGAGCGTTGTTCGTATCGAGTTTATCGATGACGTTCGTATTCTTGTACCCGTAATAACTGCCAAGGTTGGATTATTAACTAAACACAATTTGCGGTTACTCAATGCCGAAATTATGATTAATTTCTCCTGATATTTAGCTGGAATATGGATAAACGAATAAACGTGCAATTAAACGCGATCGATGGTAGACCGTGATCGATACCGCATTTGTTTATCGCGTTTGAATCTTTGTGTTCGCAATAATAACGCAAATGGAGGCTCAACGATAGAATTCTCAATCATTCTAAGACCAATGTGTTGAATTCGCAATGATATTAGGTCTCCCGATTAGTTTGACGATCGTGTTAATCAGTCTCGATCAGCGATGAACTATTCGCTCTCGATTGTAAGTAAGCGTGTATTGATCGTGGAACGTTAAACGACGGCGGCTCGGCGAGATTTTGTTTATTGGAAAAGCTAACTTCAATAGCAAACGGATCGCGTTTCTTCCGCCACGCTTGCGTGCTTTCGCGGACGCGTAAATACTTGCTCGAGACTGTAAATAATCGCGAACGAGGAGGACGATCGAAGAAATTCTTCGGTTTGACAATTTCCACGAGTATTTTCCGAGGAAGGTCGAAGAATGAAAATGCTATGGTTCGGCGATGCGTTTATCGGAATGAGAAACGGTAGGATGGGGGGGAAGGAAGAGGAGGAGAAGGAGGGGAGAGGGCAGAAAGATAAGAGTGCAACCGATCAATGGAATATACATACCCTCGTCCAGATATGAGCACACACGACGAACTATCTAAGCACTTTAACCGACTATACTTTTAATGTACTATGTAGGTTGTAGGAGGTTGTAGGAGAATCTAGGGCGGGTGTGGATTTCGTAGCGGCCATACCGTGCGTAAAGAAAGTTAACTACATACGTTGAAACAGTTTCGCTTAAACAGTTTATGGAATGGCAAATCGAAGTTCCACCGCTCCGTAAGCTATTCCAGGTAATTGAATTAACGGTGGTAAATCTTGTACAGTGAATCGAGAGATATTCATCGAAACGGAGAAATATACCGAACGTAACTTCGCTACGAATCGTTGCGACTTGAGCTCGATCGTAACGCGGGTTATCGAATTGATACGTCCTATTGGTTTCGGATTAAATAATATAGATTAGTTATTTCTGGCAGCCTTTTCGACTTTCGAAATTTGGCTCATCGGCGAACATCGGTGATCTGTTTTGCAATTTAATTCGCGTAGATATTATTCTGCCTATCGCTCGGTAGCGCAAAACTCATAATTAACGTACTCGTGGCATGGTTGCGCATAGAACGTTGAGTCGAATGGCTAAAGGCAAAGGTAGCGAAAAAGAAAAAACCGATAAGCGGCGGAGATTTCTGTTCGTAGTATCTCGTGCGTGCCAATGATCAAAGATCTCTCAGCAGTGCGAGAGAGCAGGGGTTCTAGCGGTAGGTTGAAATTAGTACTATTTAGTGTCAGCGCCATAATTGCACCATGCTACAGCGCTTACCGACTGCTCGTTCGTGACCTTTCCGCGTCCATCGTTGTCCGAGACAAAAATTTTCGAGTCTGCTATATTTAGAACAAAAAAGAGAGGGAGAGAGAGAGAGAGGAAACAAAAGTGTGAATGAATCCGATTATAGGTGCAAATAATTAAACGTTATACCGTTACTCGAGTTAACGATAGATTCCGAGCTATTCGTAGTTTTATATAACGCGACAATGAAGCACCATGCAACCTACTTGGCACTTACGTCGAAATAGATAAAGCTGAGTGAGATTCCGCGGTGGACCTTCAAAGCCTCGTAAATTTACGTGCACGCGGTGCTTTCAGGAATTACCGCTGGCCGTCGTCGGTGGAAAGAAAAATAAGAGAAATAGTTCGCTCTCAAACATATATATTTCTAGAGTCACCGACCCCTTTCTCTCGTACCCCCCAAACGAACCGCGTTCGATTCACAATATCTCAACTACTCTTCTCGCAAGTTTAATTCAAAAACAGACGGGCTCCTCGTTATCAGATAAAATACGTATTTCTCTCGCAACGTCTCCGTAACTCGTTCTCCGTCGAGAAAAATCGAAGAAACGCTAACGGAGATCACGATCCTGCGTGAGGCTCCCCTTTTCGAACCATTCCACGACCATTCGGCATATTCGTTTTCCGCGACTGTATAGCGTGGCTATCGCTACCACCGATAGCCAGTGGTCCTCGCCCGTTTTCTATTCTAATTCTAGTGCTATTCTAGTCCACGAACGGTAGCCAATGAGCTACGTCCGCCGACACGGCACAACGCTCTCCGTACGATCTCCACCATTCCCCCCCCCCCCCCCTCCCCCTCACGCTTTACCCGCCCTCACCCCCCTTCCTCGTGTCAACCGCAGTCGTTCTCGAGGCATCGCGTGCGACAGATTATCCGACTACATCCTCCTATATTAAGCCTGTCTCGTACGGTTATCGGGGTGGTATTCGTAGTCGCGTTGCGCTCCCTCGATCGTTCGTACGCGCGTTACGAATCTAACGAAATCACGGAGCCGTAGAAGGAACGCGAGAACGGTCGTAGAAGAGTGCGCAGAGACTTTCCGGAGAACATCGGTGCCCTCTTGGAACACCGTGTTTCCTTGGATTTTTCATTTCCCGCGAGGAGGCAAAGGAGGGAGGGAGTGAAAAGAAAGGCGGTGGTTGAACCGTGCCGGGTCCGCCACCTGGCCCGTATATCACGATAGAGGAGACCAACGACTTCAGGGTGGTGGCGCCGTATAAGTTAGCGGGTGGAAGGAGGGAGAGATGCAGTGGCGTCGGCAACGGAGGATCACCCACGTGATCGGATCCTCCAATCACGTACTTCTTTTAGCGAGGTACCAAGACGGTACGGAAACCTTGAGGGAGGGCGCTTGAACGCGAAAGTTTTCGGAGGGGGCGGGCGGGGGGGTTCGCAAGAGCTTTCCTTTTGCTTTACGATTAGAATTCGAAACGAACGTACCACCGCGGCTGTAGAGTTTCGAAACACCGTAGCCGCGCTTCCTGTATTTATTGTAGTTTCGGTCGTCGAGTTCTTCTAAATTTTCACTTACACGCTTTGCCGCGGATTTTACGAAGAACTTGTAGCACGTCGCGTAGCGTTTGTACGTAAGCTGTTTGCGGGCTTCGTGTGGTACGCTGTGTTCTTTTTTTTGCGTTAGGTGTGTGTATGGCTGCAAGCACTGGGCGATTATTCGCGCTTCGTTTAACGGGTATGCAAGTTTGCGAGTTAGTGTACTTTAGGTGAATCGATGAGACGAAGATGGTAAAATGACCGTTTTTTTTTTTAACAAAGAATCAAGAGACAAGGTCTTGCCTCGGGCCAAGTAAAAGTACGCGATTTTATTCTCGTGGAAGAAAGCTTCGACACCGTTTTCATCGCGAAGACGTTGTCTCGCGTACTACCTTCAAAATAACAATATAGTCTACAGTTCTAAGTTGCACCTTGTATCCCACTGTACAGCATCGCATTACGTTGTAAAATATATTTAATTCCACGTAGATATTCGCTAAACAACCTTGCGTATAACTTTCCTTAAACACACAGATCTAAGTTGCACCTTGTACCCCCCACTGTAGTATTGTAGCATTGCATTACGTTGTAAAATATATTTAATTCCACGTGAATATTCGTTAAGTAACCTTCCCTAAGCTTTCCCTAAACGCACGAAACCAAAGTGATTGCCCGTTGCATTTCCTGTATTCGCACAACTACATCCTAACCGGTATTCGTTTCTACCAACGCGTATTACCAACGATGGGCAACGCGCGTATAGTGCAATGGCCGCAGCTTAATTGGTACCCGGCGTTAAATGGACAAGTTTCATTTTCCTGGAAAATTGTTCGATCGGGCAATCCGTCATCGCAGCGACAATGACGATAACGGCGAACGTCGAAACACCCGATCAGAAGTTGTCTTACATTTGCATTTCCAAAGTCCCGCGGTTTCATCTTATGCAGCGTGGTCCCGAACGCGGATACGTTCCGTTGTGCATCGAGAGACATATCCGGTTCCATCCCGTTGTGCGTCGAGAGACATATCCGGTTCCTTCCCGTTGTTTGCGCGTGTGCTTTGGTACGCGGTGGGATTCACCATCGATAAAAGATACACCGGCCGATTACGGGTGAACTCGAGTGACAAATTCCTTTGTAACTCGAGTGATTGTGCACGCGCACAATTACGTGCTTGAGAAAGGGACGATTGAGTACCCGGTGGTCTATCTATTTTGTAGTTACAAGTATTAATTTAATAAACAGATATTATCGTTACGATCGAGTGTTCAGGGAACGAGTCAACTCGTTTCTTTCAGTTAAAAGTTGAACGTATCGACGATAAGACGAGGGTAATCAACGCTCCGTGTCATTTGTCAGTGTCGCTGAATGAATATTGGAGCGAGGACAAAGCTTCGGTAAAAGATCAACTTTGACGTATCTTTTTTTGAAATTGTATTTTAAGCTGCCACAATAGCTTCCGCTTTGTCTTGAACCCTCCGCTTGTTAAACGCACTTCTAATTATACAGGGTGTCCCGTAAATAATAATACTCCGTTTAAAGTTGTTATACCTGGTATAATTCAAAACAGGTTTTTCCTTATCAGAAATGTCGCAAAGAGCTTCGTTTAACGAGATATTAATTGAAGTCAGGGGCCCATCGGTTAGTTGCTGAAGTCGCTTTAGCTTTTGCGCGACCGTCTACCGCGTTTTTCCCCAATTTGCCGTGGTTTTCAGTTAATATCTCGTTAGCTAAAGCGGAACCAACGTTCCCAATAAGGAAAAATCTGCTTACTTAACAAAGCAACTGTAGAGTCGATGCTCGTGTTGAATTTAATTCTAAGCTAGCTACCTAGACTAAGGGGGAATAAGAGAAACGTAAAGAAAAAAGTCCCCGCGACACAGATTTCGTAAGATAAACACACAAATGCTAACGCTTCGAACTCTTTCGACATTCTATGTTATTAGCTCCACCCGGCGAAGAAGACGAGGAAGACGGATTGCAGAACGGTTACGTAAAAGTCCAGGAGAATGACACGGACACGCACAGCTTTGATCGAAACGGGCAGCGCGGATATAAACCACGTAGAACGGCGGCCGGTAGCGGTGGTACCAGCGGATACGACAGTAACGGTGCGAGATCACACAAAGATGAGTCTTCGGGTTTACAATCGCAGCCTAAAATCATATTCAACGAAGGCGAGTACATGAGGATTACGACCCCTCGACAGGATGTCCTCTTCAAGAAGGGTTACCTGTCGCGTAAGAAGCCATGGACGGGTAACGCGAGTACCAGCGCCACGCCATCGACTACGGAGAGTCAATCGGCGTCGCATTCCACCGCAGGTAGAGGTATAGGTAGAACCGTAATGCATTTCATCGATTTTCTTCTTTTTTTTTACACCCTTGTCCATTTTTTGCGCCCTCCGCCCGATCGACGTATCTCCTTGGAAGACTTTTTCCGACTGGAATGTTCGAGGTGTAGTCGTGCGTCCGTGACCTTCCGATGAATTATGGTGGACCTCGTACGAATCCCGAAGAGGGAGAAGATACAATATTTATTTATCTTTTATAGACGTGTCGTTCGCCGTATTTGATGAATGTATTGCACGATGTGGCCGTGAATATTTTATATCTCAATGTTGTTACTCTGTTTTGATGCGGTGTGTCTGTACGGTATATCAAGAGCGGTAACATAATTTCAGGGTTCCGTCTAATTTAGAGATGTTTAATTAATCGTCGTAATCGTCTGGTAACGTAGATAGAACAATAAACTTTTTTTTCCCCGTTCGCGTAGTTAATAAGGTGATTCATCGACTATGAGTGGTGCACTTTTCGACGCTTCGCTGATATGACGATGGAGTGCCACACGCGAGTCTACATAGATATTTCTTTTATCGTATCTTATCTGATCTTCGACTACCATAATGCTACTTTCGGTGCTGGTATACTAGACAAATTTTAAATATCACCCGTCATTTTTTCATGGTATTATTAACTGAAATTCACCTTACAAAAAGCATGTATTAAGATAACAGCCGGATTAGCGTAGACCAATGTTGTCTCTTAACACTATTTCTACCACGCGTTTGCGTATACCTATTTCGGGCAAAGCGTACATTGGAGAAAAAAGATTTTATGCAAAAATTTCGAAAAGGTGTCTTTTGACATCTTCGGTAGAAATAGTGTTAAGTTTGCCATTTCGCGTAAGTCTATTACAATTTTAACAAGACCTATGAGGTATGTTTATTTAATTGGGCGCCTACCCCTTTGTATTTAATAGCATGACAAACAGCGCACCTAGTAAGATTTTATTAACCCTAGAACGGTAACCATTCGTCGATTCGACGAACACTGACACTTTTATACTGATTAGTTTTGGCATGTTTTTTTTTCTATAAACTAGTTATTGAATAAATATAAGAAAGCACAATGAAACCACAGTAATTTTAACATATTTATGTACCTTTCATACTACAATTATCAATTCGACAAATGGTTTAAAAAAGGTGTAAATATAAGGTTAGCGTTCTGGGGTTAATGTCTGATAAAATGGCTTGAAATCTATGCTTTCTTTCGATGCACACTGGTGGCAGTATTCTATTATTTTGTTTGTTACTCCAAGAAATCATGATTCACGTTAATTAATCACTGAACGTTTCAAATCCTTCGTTACACCCCTACGTGTTGCAAACTTGCAGACGGAAGTGAAACAACGGAGGACCAGCAATATCTGGATCGAAGCAGTGGCACTGGAGAAAATCCACCGGTGGTGCAATCGGGACCGCAACTGGGATACGGGACATTTTACGACCACGCCAGTGGTTACTATTACGAGTATCCGGTAATGTTGGTTGGGCCTGCTCCGGTACCAGCTCAGGTTGGACCAAGCGTTCTGGCGGCTGTTCCTTGCGGGCCTATACCCTTAAGACCGATCGAATGGATCAACCCTGCCTTCGTACCCAAGCTAGCTACCCACCCGTATTGCGTAATGGATTATCAGGTAAATGGTTTTGACGTTCGCGTCTCGTGCACAAACGTGGAAATTCCGTTCAGCGATTCTCTCAGTAAGTAGCTGAACGTCTGCTATTGATTTTCTGCAGACATTAATAAGAAAAGCGAAGAGAACTGTATCCAGTTGTTTTATAGATTATCCGCTCGCGCTTCCTAAAGTCACATTTCCGCTCGCTACGGACGACAATTTGGCCTCCCATGATTTTTTATCATTTTCGTGGATTCTTCTTCACTTAACGTGGATGTTTCGTAATAATTAAGATCATTGAACTTTGAGATAACATTGCAAGCACATTTTTGGCCAAAAATCATTATTTATATAATCACAGAAATCTGCAAAATTCGAAAGATTAAAAAGAGTGTAGTGAAACCTAGAGAGAACTTTGCCCGAAAATTCCGAAAGGCGGCCAATCTGCCACCTGCGCGAGCGGATCAAGGTTAAATTCTCCCATTTGCAAGGAGCTCTAGAGAAACTTCTAGACTCAGAAAATTAGTCGAATTAGTCAATCTCCAAACGTATACGTTTAACCAAAAATCTTCCAGGAAAATCTGCAGATCATAAATCAATCGTATATTTGATTGCAGCCGGTTCAAACCGCAGAGAACACGGTTGTGTTAGAGGGACAGGATATCGCCTCACTGCCAGTAGAAAATTCCAATGGGACGTGTGGCGAAAGTGTCACTGGGAGTGCCAGTTGCAACGGAAGCGTAGCCGATGAAACCGAAGAACAACTCGCGGATACGATCGTTACCAAAGAGAACGAAACGGATGATAAGCCTGTAGAAGACCATTGCGCGGAAGAACAGAGAGTGGAGGAGCAGCAGGTAGAGGAGCAGTGCCTAGAAGAACACCAGGCGGACGAGGTTTACGCGAATGAAGAAGTTGTCAAGGAGGAACCCGTGGAAAATGGGATGAACGGTGGCACGTACTTCGAACCGGACCTAATACAGCAACTACATGTTTCGCACGTGATACCGGCGGTGCCACAGCCGTACATGTATCCTGGTCATTATATGTTTGGCCCTCCATTGGTTAACGTTAATGGTTAGTTACTTTAGATTGGTAATTTTCTGGTGTACAAGATCGCCGGACGATTTTTGATAGTTAATTTATTGGCCGCTACCGCATGGGTAGATCTACATTCTGGCTCGTAGCTTTCGTTCTGTTCGCGGACAGATGGACGGAACAACGGGCGAATGAGTGAACGAGGTTGTCCCTCTTGTGTCTAAGAGAATTAGCGCGCTTCGGGGAGGGAGCGCACGATGACACGTGGTATATCGTAACATTGCGCAATTCTCTCCTGCATTGCTCGCTCAAAGCAGTTTCGCGTTATCCCGAAATGTGTCTATACAAGTCTTCCTGAACTATTTCCTATACCTAATTTCTATTTCACGAATGGCAGTTACGAGCGAAAACGTGAAACACTTTGCTTCGAACCACAACGGGGTCTTTTGGTTGATCTACATTGAGCTTCCTCAAATGTTGTCCCTGAATTAGTTTTCTGTTAATACCTGAACGTACTCAATAGCAGTACGAAATATAAATAAGAGTGAAAGCTGAATTCAGCCGAGCCGTACGTATGTACGTTGCACGTATAATAAATCTCGAGTCTACATCGTGCGAATTCTCACTTCACTTAGGAATGTTATCTATGCACAAATCACAATTGACTTAATAACACAAGGATACGCAGTGTCGAATAGGAGATTAGAAATTCTATTCTCAATACACGCTCCTTCCTCGTACTGCGTCAGTGTGGGCCTAGTGCGTTTGATTCTACCTATTTCTAATGTTAAACGAGAACAGTGTCGGTTGGATGCGCGGCCAGAGGAAAGGCATATACCCAGATTCATGACTGCTGTCCCGTCCATCGGCATCATTGCTGTTTTATTACCGCCGTGCCTCTACCACATTCAAGGTAAAAGGTAATAATTCGCGAAGAGAGATACCACCCTTTAGATACGATCGCAGGGAACGGGGTGTTATTCATTGAATTGGCAATTACGTTGAAAAGCGGACCGGAGTGTATTCCGAGAGCAACAACGTTACGGCTTCAAGGACATATACTGTCGATCAATAAATCCGCGCCTGAATCTCTCACGATTGTACCTAAAGTTCCGGCTCTCTACACTGTCGATGTGTGTCTGCATAATGTACATACTCTAATTCTCAATACGCCATACTTCACATAATTTCAACGAGCATCTACTCTCGCCGCTCCAGCACGTCGTTTCATCGCTACAATCGCCACGCACGTTGCACATGGAAAATGGCGTTTCGCCTGGGGTTCCGTTGACTCATACCGATCACGAGGGTGTTGCTGTTACATCGACATTTAATGTTAGAAATATGTCTTGGCCGCATGAGGGGCGTCAAGAGTCAGTTTGGCAATGATTGTGCATCGTTAAATTTTAAATAGACTTCGTTCAAAATATCTCTCTTACGTCAGTCTCTTCAATAAGAAGCTAGAGGGTAAGGAAGTGGTGGAAAGCCAAGTTCAGTCTTGACGCCCTACGGCGGATTCTGCTGCTCTTTTCGAACTCGAATTTCAAAAGGGTTATTATTGCATAGATATCAAATGAAGCATTCGTCAAATTGTACTGATAGTTTTTCGTGCCGGTATAATGTAAAATATTTCCACTGTCCAAGGTGTTACAATACAGAGTGGACCCATGATCAGAACTACAGACATAGCTGCTATGACGGCCGCGTGTGCCAAGCGAAGGCGGAAAAGAAAGAGAAAAAAGCAGAGAAGACCCGTTTTGGTAAGTTGTAGAGTTATTTGGTAGCTCTGTTTAACAAACCCCACCAATTAATTCATGTTACGAGTGAGCTGTTAACGTTTTATTTGAAATTTAGGGTAACACGGAGGACGAAGAGGATGAAGAAGAGTATAGCTCCGAATGTGATACTGGTGTACCGTCTTCCCGACTATCTTGGACAGCGTGTCCAACTTCTACTACGACTACGACAACGACTATAAATCGACCACTCAATCCTGAGTGCCAGGAGTTTCAGTTGCGAACAGTCGTTGAACCTCATACCTCGCTTACCATTGTTCCGACTTCCGATAATACACCCACCTTCGAAGAAAGTTCACCTGCCGATCAGTCCAGTACATTGTCATTAGACGGGACGGCATCCGTTAAGAGAAGTAACGAGGCGTGCAACGGTGATATCTCTGATGATACGAAAGCTCAAGACGACAAACTGACAAAAGACAGCAACACTAATCAAAGTATAAAGTTGTCTTTAGAAAGTAGTCAATTCGCATCGCTTAAAACCGATGATCTGGACAATGAAGTGAACAGACTGAAAAATTGCCACGCGGAGAACGAGAATGCGCTTTCGACGAACGAGACTATAGAAAAAACGAGCGGTGCGCAGACTGAAAATGAAGCACCCCAAAGTACTGATATTAACACAATCGCGAATGATTTATCGAATGCCAAGGAGACCTGTAAACGACCAAAGAGCGAATTTAATGGCATTAGCGCATCATCGAAAGGACGGCCAGAATTATCCGAAATCACCATCGCAAATGGGAACATAGATTCGGACTCGAACAGTGACGAAACCAAAGCGTGCACTGCCTTCTTGATCACCGCGACAACATCGAGATCACCATCGCCGTGTAAGGATGATAAATCCGTCGAAAAACTGCGTTCCAGATCATCCACGCCGATATCCATTTCTGCGCAAAACGCGGAACTTCACCGAGTACAAGAAAACCACGATCTATCATCGAACGTCAAATCATCTGCTGCTTTTCCGAAAAGAAAGTACAGCAGCAAAGGCTTAAAATTTGTAAGAGAGCCGACACCCGGACCAGATTTAGATGACCTTACAAACGCAGATCTCGAGAGTGAAAAGGTGTCGGTATGCGATGTAACGCAAATCTTCGATAAGATCGATCTCTCGAATGGTTCGTACTCAAAATTAGATAATGGTACGATGATCGAAAGCTTGGATAAGATGGAGGATAAAACGACAAATGACATTGTATCAGAGACTGTATGCAATCATCGTATCAAAGATGCAGTTATAAACGACGAGGTAATCGAAGGCTCTAACGAGGATTCGGGCTTCGAGAGTCAAACGCGACACTCCGATTATCCTATCACAGAAGCAGTAACGGAATGGCTTCGTAGAGTGAACTCGCCTGATATATTTGTAACATCGACTATTTCTTCGGAGAGTGATACGGAAGATGAGGATGAACTGAATCCAAAGCCGCCAAAAAACTTGCAAGGCAACCCCATGCCTGCACTATCTGCTAATACCGACGTTGACAATGTGACATTGTCGCGTCCGACTAGCTGTGGCGAATTCGCAAGGGCCAGCAACATCAAAATCGATCAAGTGGAGTCAAACGGTGGATCAGCGGTATCGAGAAAGAAAAGGGATGGAAAGGGTACCAAGAGAAGATCCGGGGAAAGAATGGGTAGGCGAGTCAGGCACATCGACGAAAAACCCCAAAACGAACTGGTGTCTTCCTCGGATTCTTGCAGTCAACAGAAAGACTCTTTTAATACTGCAAGAAGAAAGAATCTATCGAAGCAGGATGTTGATGATGTTTGCGAATTTACTGACAAGGATAGCGTTGCGGGTATGAGGGTTGCTTTAAACTCTCGGATGGACTCGAAGAGAGTCAACGTAAGGCGAACAAAAAGACAGGGGAAAGGTTTTAATCGAGATTCCACGGAGAATATCGAAATGAAAATTCGTCGTATAGAAGATGCGCATAATGAGAACGACGAAGGAATCGACGAAGATACGGTGTGCGTAAGAACGTTTGAGAAGGGGGAAATCATTGTTACAGAAAAGGGAAGGTTGTTGACAACTACTTCCCACGAGACAATTCTGTACAATAGTCACGATGCTTCCACCTTAATTAAAGCAGTATGTAAAGCCGAAGCGTGTAACGAAGTCACACAAGAAGTAGAATACGTTGAGAGAGATAGTACCGGCGATGAAGAACAAACAAGTGCAATAATTTCGTTAAGTAATATCGAAGAGCCTGATGTGTTAGAATGTTGGGAAGCTGAAACAATTGAACCTGTGATAACCCCGAAGAGAATGTTGCAAAGCCGTGGAATACTGTGCGAGGGTGAGGCAGCAGAAGAAGACAACTTGGAAACCGAAGCAGTTAATCTAGATTACGTACAGAAATACTATAGATTGGCACGTGAGAGTGCTACGAGCATAGAAGATGAATCAAGTGAGTCTAAGACAAACATCAGTTCGTCTATATCCAGAACAGTGCCAAATAATTCTGAACAATTGATCGAAAGTTTCTGCAGTGAGGAAATTCCAGGTCTTTCGAACGAAAATCAAAAGGGGAATGTGGAGGTTGATAACATACCCATTGAAGAAGCATTTGAGGTATATGAAAGTTGTTATACGGGAAAAACTCAGTTTTCGATTGATTCTAAAGTTTTTAAGCCGCGAACATTATACGGTCAAGATGCCGAAAATCCGGTACCATGCAAAGCGGTTTGTTGTAACATCCAATAATTCACAAATATTCAAGATATATGCGTCACTGCAAGTATTTCTCCACAAGGGCAGGTGTGAGAAAGTATCAATGTCAAGGCTGTCCTTTTCTATGTAACGAAAGCCCCTGACTTTATACTTTCGCAGGCATATTACGCATCGATGGACATACGCGTACACCCATTACATTTATAATTGCATTAATCGAAAATATTCGAAAATAGCCCCGTGGATCGATATAATTTGATAAAACTTAGAGCCACGCTCACGAGCAGCAAATGATATAGGAAAAGCCTATCCATTGCTATTCATTTTTGTAAATAGCTTTAAAAGATCGTTCGCGATCGTGTTTCATGGAAGCCCTGGTAAAATGTTATGTGTGAAAACATGCATAGTATTTTTGATGTTATCAGTTCGACTTGGTGCACATATTCCTTTTATTTTAACGGCACTGAAAACAGTTTCGCGCCGAATACTATCAACTTAACTGAATCGAGCTTATTCAGATTCAAGAAATCAGTTCTCTGGGTACAATGAATTATAAACTCTAAACTGGGTAAAAGGAATGGAACGATTACGACGTGCGGTGTGTCACAATGTTATATTTCTTGTTCTTGCTATAATATTTTATAAGCGCTACATGAATGATACTACATCAAAGTGACTAAGGCATATTTTTTACAAATCCTATCTAGAACATGAATTAAAAAAAAACACGAAAAATAATAATGTTGTTCCACGTACCACGTTAGATGGCCTTTGCTTAGAAAAGTCTGGACTGCACGTAGACAGTTCAAATGTAAGGATTAGTATCCGTAATGTGCACTCGTTTTGAATTCTTGAAAGAAAACAATTACATTAATGGAAGTTCAGAAACAATTAAGCAACGCAGATAATGCTTTAGATAAAGATATCCAACAGCCATACAGAACGCAATGTTACGTTTTCAGTTAGATTATGAAATAGTTGTTGAAAGCAGGAAAGAGCGGTCAAGTACAGCGAGGTATATCGACGTACTGTAGCTGTTGCAAGCTAAACTAAGATGTAAATAGATAAAGCTTACGAATGTTCAATTATACTGGTTTTGTTGAACGAATAAAAGAAAAGCGAGTTGTTTGTAATAGCTGTTTGAATCCAAAACAGGAAAAACATTGCATGCGTACGCATGTGTGTACTTACACGTATGAAGAGGTGCACTTGTTATGACATAGTTCACGCTTTAGTTGATTTGTGTCAGTAGATGAAATACCTCAGGTGGCATATTATATAAGTCGATTGATAGACGTGGTTCGTGAAAATCATATATGTTTACCCCATATCATAAGGTGCGAGACATACCTCAACGATACCTGTAAATAAGAAATACTGATCATCCATGTAACATCAAGTATCATAGTAATAATAATAATGATAATGATAATGATAATAATAATAATAATAAAACTAATATCACAACAGCGATATAGGCACAATCCTTCCTGCGAAGCTCTAGATTCCCGAAGCATCATATACGTAAAAGTAATATCCAGGACGATCCTTACACCTAGAGGAATTCAATGACACCAAACTACATTAAAGATAGATACGATATATCGCTATATTAAATGCGCGTTGCATCAATTGTGTGCCTTATTCTGTGGCGGCCATTTTTGTAACCATTTCAAAGCACTCTCCTCGATAAGAGACAAAAGGCTATCGAGTAAATCCGAACAGTTGAAATTTGTTGAAATTAACAAGCGAACAAATTGGGAGACATATTGTGTTCCACGTAAGATGGTTTTATCACGGCATGCATTACCAATATGAATTCATTGATTCCTTTATTACGGTAACTAATGTTCATCAGGTGTATACAACTGACGTGGCATACATTCACAAAACATATAGACATTAACACTGCATCTTACACGAGTCATGTTATCGTATAATTATATTTTAGTTGAATTAAAGTAAACGTGTAAGGAATAAGTGTACTTGAATTTTCTTGTGTTTTTGCTTAAAAAATATGAATAAAATGTTTCAATTAATTCATGACTTTCTGAATTTATATGCGTGCGCGTAACGATGAATTGGTGGAAAGATTGTTTCCAACAAATCATACTTAGATATAAAATTATTATTATTTTGTGTGCGGGCTTAAAAATAATGTCGGATGCATAAAATATGGACCCCGAGTCTTCCTTGGTATCCCTGCCTAATTTATGGAAAAGTTATATAAAGTATACAACTTTTAAGGATAATAGACAATTCAGGCTTATGCATAGGTAATGAATCATGAATTTACTTTGTCGTTGCCCAGTTTATTTTGCAATCACAAATTACGAATTTATGTAGTTTTTCATCAAAGTTATAAACACCGCTTGATTTATTCATTCGGATAAAAATAAAATTACTGAAGACGGTCCACAGTAGGGCTGAAAGATGAAACATTTGGCGCAACGTAATACGGTTCGCGTCGAATTATTGACGTCTTCCCGGACCGTCCTGCCAATAAATATTTCTCATATATTTATTGTTAATCTCTTATCAAAATTATTTATACGTTTTCGACAAATTGTCCTAAATGTAATCCAAACGATCTCAAATGACCCCCGCATAATCTCGCTATACGTTCGATTTCTCTAATCGACGCGCCTGTACCGTTCCACGTATCGATATCTCGCACGGCTGGAAATCCATGCGATATGCGACACTATGCGATACGATAAGAGACGATATAAGCGGGTATATGGTAGCGCCACCAGTGGTGCCGAAGCAGAATTTGATGCCATTCGTTCGCGAAGGGTCGGGGACGAGAGGTACCGCTAAAAAGCGCGAACGAGGAACGGAGAGGAAAGAGAAGGGGTTTGGCGAGTGCGAGGGAGAGGGAACGATCGTGTCGTGCTATGAGGCTGTCTTATATAGACGGACACGCGCAGGCTACACTCGGAAGGGTGAGGAGGTGTATGAGGCTCGCATAGAGTAAGTGTGGCGATATCTCACTCTCTCGCACCGCAGAGGGGAACGGAACGGTGGTGGAGCGAGAACGAAAGACGAAGAAGCGAGCGAGCGAGCGAGCGAGGGCGAGAGCGCGAGTCGGCCCAGCGAGCGTGGAACGGAGTAGAGCGAGCGAGCGAGTGTGTGGTGGTGGTGGTGACGACTGGTGCCGTGGACGGACGGTCGGTCGGCGGTCGGGCCGTGGTGTGTGAAGAAGTGAAAAATTCGCAAGTGGTGTGAGCTGGGTCGGTGAGAGCTGGCTGGTTGGTAGTGTGATATCGTCGGGGTCGCGCCACGGACAGTGTGTCGGGGGTTTTTTGGTCGTCGGGGCCCGCTGCCGAGGGACGTCGAGGGACGACGCGTGGAACCGAGGAAAGAGGAGCGCGTTTGGAGCAATGTCCGACCGGGAAAGCCTGGACGATCAGCCGCAAAGTAAGATGGATAAGAGAGACCCATGCGATTAGGCGTATAGGATCGGGAAGGACGTGCGAGCAGAGTACCGCGGTCGCGGCTACTTCCGACGTGTCGTAAAACGTGCGCGAAACCGACATCTTTCCGTGTCTCTGTGCCCCCCGTGCGGAGCGCCTCCGGTTACCAGGACCGTCTTCCCCATGAACAAACGCGAAGAGTCCCGTCCCGATGGACCCGCGTCTTTACTTCGCGCACGGTCCGTGAATAACGCGGGCTCGCACACGCCCGATCGTTCCTTTCGGCCCTCGTGGCGTTCTGTCAACCGCCGAAAAGAATTGCTATTTTTCAACGGTACCCAGGATCCAAGATGGCCGGCCGCGTATCGGACGAGAGACAGGCCTTGTCCTCTTCTCTCCTACATCGTATTCTCCTTCTCTTTCTCGCTTGCTCCTTCCCTCCGACTCCGACCCTCCTACCGTATATTCTCATCCTCGCTGTCTCTCCACTCCCCTCCCCCCCCTCTCCTCCTCCTCCCTCTCTGGCTATCTTTCTTTCATTCGTTTTTGTCTTTATTATACATACGCGCATTCCCCCCACCCCCGCCCTCCTCTCTCTTCCTTTTCTACGTTCAGTCTCTCTCTCTCTCTCACTCACTCAGAGTTTCTCTCCCTTTTCCCTTCCTCTCTATTCTTCCTTTCCCGTTCGTCTTTCCTCTTTCTCTTTTGCGCTCCGGCCCTCGTGAGTCGAATATTCGCAACTTCCGACGTTGCCGTTCGTCGCGTTCCTTGCGGTAGTTTTTTGTCCGCGGTTTTTTTTTAACCCGCGATGCCCGAAGCTGATTTTTCCGTTACCAGTTCTACATGACAGACGTCCTGACCCTGCTGGACGAAACCGCCGGGATAGTCTCGGGTGAACACGCGTGATGTAACTTACCGATCTTACCTATCTAGCACACATGTACGCCAGATACACGGGCATGGAAAGCACTAACACATTGACAGGCGCGCGCACGCACGCGAGCAAAGGAACCGTGTGGCCACGACTCGCGTAAATTTCACACGTGCCATAGGCGATCCCCACCCCAGAACCCGTCGGCTCTTGGCCTCGAAACCAAACGGCCACGACGTGTCTGCTCGCTGCTCAATACCGGCTCAATTACATCTTCTCGACTTTCCATATTTCCGCGTACGTACCAGAGATGGAAATCACTGGCTCGCACGCCGTCAACTACCGTGCGAAACCGCGTCTTTTTAATTCTAACCTCAATCATCCGAATCCCCGTATAACTCCCTAGGATTTTCGTCTCGCGGCCGCCGATTTTCGAGGTTCTGCGCATTCCGTAAATATCGCTTTCGGATCTTGCCCATCCGTTTATTTTGCACGGTACTAATTGAAATTCATATTTCGATCGGGTCAGGTAGGGTAGATTCGCTTTATTGGAGGAATGAGTAGGTTACGTCGCGTTAGGTCGCATTCGTGTAGGTTATATTCATACGAGCGGTTTGAAATAGAATATTTGGAGTGTAACGTACATTCAGCTGAGCGCGAGTTCTTTGGAACGATTTGTAACGATCGAGTTGCCGCAAAATAATCATTACTCAACGTACAGTTTCTGATTCGATAATAAAAAAGTATTTCGTCGTATAAGGCGTAAATATTTGAAACAATTGGTACACTGTACTAATATGAGTATTAACAGAATCGCTTAATAATTCCAATCTCTTTTTCTTTTATCAGAGTATGGAAATCCAGGTGGCATGGATGCAGGAGGGGCTGACTTCGATTCTGGTGAGTCAATAAACGTGTATATAATTAATGTGGAAGCTTTTATCAGGTGTAGTCTTATCGATATGATGGATTGTTTAATCAGCGGTAATACTAATTCGGTAACAACAAAAAAAAACACTTTTTTGCATTGGCAGTTTACACTTCACAAAATAACCGATATTTTTCGCAGGAAAAAAATCTCTTGAAACTACGTATAGCATAACTTTACATTCCTTCTACAAGCGTATTGTATTTTTACCACTGAGACGCGATGAATTAGACGCTTAAAATTGTCTCGGTAGCATCCCTTAATAAGCTTATAATACAATAGTTCGCAAATTATACGTTTAGGCGGGGAACATTATATTTTATTTAACAATATTGACCCCGAATTCATCAGGCGATACGAAAAGACCAGGGCCAGAAATCTTCATATAGATTTCAGTACACGGAAGAATGGTTTAAATTTCCGATATTAGTCTGTTTTGTTTTTGGCCGAAAGTTCATTTAATACGAACACTTTTAGTTCTGCATCAAATTATCGCGAGAAAAGATTCGCGCGCGCACCCTATTGTTACCAAAATTAGAAACTCAATAATCAACTAAAATTAAAATACCAAATATGATTTGTTGGTTTTACAAAAGCAGCTATAAAACCCTGACCATGAGTACCTTGAACTTTATTGGCTTATATGGTCTATTCCATAATTCAGGCTATAACCTAGACCAAACTCGAATAGAAACATCACAAATCAAATATCGAAGTACGCTTCAATTACGTACATGTTCCACCCCGTGGAACATGTCCCACGCCCAAATCAATCTTTATCGAAAGACTCGCTTCCCGCTGAAAAAAAAGCAGACTCGCGAGTTCGTGCTCGTTAACTGCCAATAAGCAACAGCGGTAGGAGTAACATAATCGAGCAATGGCAGTTGTAGCAGTAGCAGTAACATATCCGAGCAATAGCAGGGCAAGAAAGAGGAGTAGGGAACCGTACTAGCGCAGTCAGCTGGTCGTGACGTCACGCGGTCATGTGGAGCTCCTTATGGTGGGGGGTGCCGAGTCTGTCACGTGGTCCGTGGCTCGGAGTCACGTGGCGCGCGTGGTTCCCAAACGCAGAAGCCGGTGCTACGTTAACGCTGATTGGTCGACGTGACTCTGCCACCATCATGCGCGCATTCCATCGACATGACGGCGGGCTCCATGAATGACCGGCACGTCATTCGTGTACAATTTCGCGCTTGACGACACGTCCTCGTCGTCGTTTCTCGGTATCTTCGGTGCCACCACCTTCTTTTCCCACCGACATGTCTCCTCCTGTGTCTGTTGTACGCCGTGCTCCGCAGTGTCGACTGACGAGGAACGCGATTACGGTGATGTGTATAACTGATCGGTGAAACGCGATGTGTCATCGCGAGATGACTGGGCTCTTACGCTCGCGGTTCTTTCGCCTCCTCAGTTGACGCGATACATTCTCGTGGAGGCTGATTTCTAGTGTCTTCTGTCTCAGTTTCTCCAAGCATACGAATTTCTCTTAACGAAGAGTTTACCGTGACTGTACTGCCTCCGATGTGATCTCAAATTTGATTCCGATATGGTGTCCCGTATGACTCTTGGCCATACCGCTGTATGTGAGCTTTTAGAAATGAGGCCGGCTTCGAGCTCGATGCAACGTGAAGATAGCACGAGTCTCTGATCGACTGACCGCGAGTCGGAATTTACCATACGTCTTCACCAAGATTTTCCGGTGGAGTTTTCTCATGAAAGATCGGACAATTTACGCTAGTCATAATATAGTGATTCTTCTGCAGTTTTTGCGGTTCGTTGTGCTGTGAAATTTGTGGTTATTTCGACTACTGTCTTTAGAAAGTATGTTAAGTTTGTAGGTTAATAGGTGTTCGTAAAATGTGAAAACTGTTTTAAATCGATGTTCGAATGGTCTGAGGAGAGTTATAACGAGTTACGAGGATATAAGGGTAACAGAGTGAAACATATCGCATCGAAGGGAAGTTTTCACAAAAGTGCTACGCGATGGGTGAGATCGTCGAAATATCCCAAGGTGACGATCAAGGGAATTTAGTAAACGGCTGGGGCGGCACTATGGACAAGATACAGTACTGGCATCCTGAAGGTAGCTCTCAGTCGATACTCGCGATAGTTTGAGATCAGAAGTGTGATATTTGTCCCACGTGTAAAGTTTGAATTAAAAAGCGAGTATTAACGTACAAGTTACACTCTTTTAATTCTTCGTAGCGATTATTAATACTTTCAGCCGATTAATATTACGCAGGTCGATGATTTCAGCCATTTCGCTTTCCCGTATTCTATTATATTTGTAGATTTTAGTTTCAAATTCGGGTTGAGATTCAAAAACTGACTAGGTCAATTATAATTATGCATTCAGAAAGTATAAAAGCTACTGTTAACGAAAATGAAAGGGGAACGTGTAGCTCGAAGAAAGCTTGTACACGTGAACAACGAAAAGTTGTAGCGAAACGCGTAATCATATTGTGCGAGATGCTCGTGGGAGATGATTGTGATCATATGTGGGAGATATTGTGGTAAACTTTATTATTATAAAACGTTACATAAATCGGTGACGCTCGGCAAATTATATAATTAGTCTAACGTAACGTATTATTTTTCTTAACAATATTTACCCCGTATCTTAATACAGATGAATAATTAATTAATAACTACGGTCTTCATATAGATTTGGGTGTAGAGGATAATATTTTTATTTTTCGATATTTATCAGTTTTGTCCCAAGTTCGCTTGGTACGAACACTTTTGATTTCGTTGAAATTTCGCTATGCACACGAATTTCGCGAGTCAAGATCGGCGGAGGTGTCCTATAGCGATCAACATTAAGAACTCAACAATTGTTGAATAAAATTATACCGTCAGACATTATTAAAAAACTTTATAAAAACCGATGACGTGCCACGGGACAATACGCGATTCGATATACATTGTATCGTCACATCTAATCGCAGAACATCCCAGTGTATGTTGCTTGCACTTACGTGGCTCGTTCGAGGAAAGTGTGGTATGACGCAAAACCTAAAATAAGCTGTCTTTTCGTTCCCATAAACATTGACGTCTCGGTAAAACGCGTGAAACGAAAAACATTTAGAGAAAGGCCCCCGCAAGCCGATTTCTTTGAACTCGAACAACCTACACATCCGATGGTTGATACGTTACTGAAATGCTTACTCGATGATTCAGTATCAGCGTCAAGTGTTCAGAACTGGGGTTCAAAAATAGCCCGTGCGGAGCACGAAACACCTTCCTCTATGTGTTCATAGAAACCAGCTTGAACAACATTTATTATTCTCCATAGTAAGAAATGCGAGTGCCTCGTATGAATAGAACAAATAACAGAAAACGACATAAAAGGTATTCTAAATCAGAATGATGTTCACATGTGAAAATAAATAGTACGTCCAACCAGGGTTGTCAGATTTCCAAAATTCAAGATCGGGACAGTCACCATGCGAATGATACAAAAATTAAATATCTGTTAATCCTTAAATGCATGAATTTTTAAAAAAGTGTTTAGTGGCAGGTGGCAAACAAAAAAGAATTTTTTTAATTATAACAAAAAATATGTAACAGATCTGCAACCATATGCATTTAAGAGTTAAATATATTTTCTACAAGTACATATTTTTGTTATATCGCGATTTTCATAGGCAACGCGGGATTCGGGACTTCCGCTTGGCAACCCTGTGTAGAATACTTACCAGATTTTTCCGACAAGGATAATATGCTAATCATGGGAACAAAAACTGGTGATAAGTTTGCGAAATCTCACGATATCTCCGTTATTCGTGCGAGAAAACATTACAGTGAAATCGAACGTCGTGGGTCACTGAATTGAACGTCGACACGAGAGAATCTGTTTTACAGTGGGACGATGGAATGTCCCGAGTTTCTATTGAAGCTTCTGCAGTCAGCGAAATAGGAATCGGATTGACGACGCAGAGACATTTGGCTCACCGCAAGGAGTTCCACTCGGTTCATTGAAACTTGGATGCAATTAATGTCCGCCACATCAGTGAGTTTACTGCGTGTCTCAGACTGCGTGTGATTGGGATACGTAATGTTGGAGTTTCAGAATCGATAAAGTTTGAAGAAATTCTTGTTGGAATACAACGAAAGTAAAACAAAAAAAAATAAGGGCTTTGTTGTAATTGCGGACAAGGACGACGAGTCATCTTACTTTTTATATTTCTCGTGAGATTTAAAATTCGAAAATATAAACATTTCAGAGATATCGATCGAGAAGATCGTGTAAGCAGGGTTGCTGTGATCGCATTTACACGATAAAAGTAGTTTGTTTTAATGGGCTTCTCAAGTCCGTGGCCCCGTATTACTGGCGGCCGATTTTTATTGAACGAATAAAGCCAAGAGATTCCACTTACTGTCTGACAATGAGTCACAAGCGAAACAACCCGTTTGAGTAAAACTTTCCTCATTGTCGATGTCACCAGCGATCAATCACGCTTCCGTTTGTCATTCCCCCCGTTACCTGCCCGGAAACACGCCCAAAATTGCAACTCGGACATGCGAGTTTAAAAACCACATATGTGCCTCTCGATTTCGAAACTATGCCAAATACTCGACGTTTCGATTTCGATAGAAAAACCTTGCGGTTCTTTAACATCCAAATTTGAATATATTTTTACCTATCACTATACGCGCTCAGAAGAACTGACGGCTGACTGAATTGAAAAATTTTAACCGAAAGAATCAAAAGGCGGAGCGCGTCTATTTCGCTGGCAAAGTGCCGTGCAACTTTCCACCCTTTCAAGACTCGTGAGATCATGAAATTGAAATTCCGAAGCAATGCCCGAAGTCAATCTCCATTTCTAACGGTACGACAATTCAATGAGTCCGTCTGTCCATTATGAATCATACATACACGCGATGCATTAATAGCGCAATGCTGGTCCGATCCTTCGGCCGGTACACGTCGATGCATCGATCAACGGTGTGGAAGGATGCTGCTCGCATGAAGGAGAAGCTGCAGTAAAAGTCACAGACTGTTAATAACGCACGCATACGTAGAGCAGCAATTGTAATGCTTTCAATGTGTTCGCGCGAAGCATATATTATAATTCGAACAATCGTCCGATCCCGATGAAACGCGGTCTGCTATCGGGCAACGGCAGGTAAAACCCACGCAATTGGAGTAAGGGATTTCAATGGATCAGAAATCTGGGTCACAGGCGAGACCTTCGGGAACAAAAACTGCCACACCTCTGGCGCCGCGGAGCGCTTCGGTTTTCGCTTTTGAGGGGAAACGGAATAATTCGGAAAAATTGGAGCATTCCGCGAACGCCATAAGGAAGAAGTGGTAGAACGGGGGAGTACCGTTGTCGCGTCGACGCGCCAGGACGTCGGAGGCAGAGCGGAGGCGTCGTTCGACGGGCGTTCATGGAAACGACGTTGCTTCGGCCCCGCTGGAAGAAGAGCGCGGCGGGGCAGGGATGACTGGAAGAGAGGTGGACGAGGAGGTTGTTCGCGGAGGAGGGAAATATGCAGTTCGCATTGAGGCAGGTCGGTGCAGCGCCACGAGTCGCGCTCCAGGCGCAGAGATCAATGCACCCGCCCCCTTCGTTTCTCGCCGTTGACGTCCACCACGTCGTATTCTCCTCGTAAAACCGTGACTACGGGATGCGTCTACGGTACGGGATGGTCATTCGGATCGCGAGGAGAGTCTTGGGGACGGAGCGAGGGAATTTCGACAGCGGGAGGGTCTAAGAGTATGCGGAGAGCATTGCAGAAGTGATCGGACGAAGAAGAAATGGGTGGTGGATGTCCTGGTTACGTAAGAAGAAAGGCTACGAAAAGGGAATCATCGTTTTGACGTAGATTGAGCGTGCTTCTCGTGCGTGTAGCGATAACAGGGGAGGTGCGTTCACGGAGGTTGCACCGGTAGGACGAGAAAGTTGATTTCTTAAAGGAACCAGCGTATCTGTGCTGTTGACGAGAACGTACGGAGATTCGACAAAGATTATGAATAAATGAATAGAAGTATTCTTATGGGGGTACGAGAAGCAGGAGCAGAGGGGTTAATTGATTGTACTGAAGGGGAAATGTGGTTTTGATAATGAAATGGTAACGCCTGGTGTATCAGATTTTACGGAGAAAGTTATGAGAGCAACGGAGCGCTATTGCCGGTTGCTGGAAATGTCAGTTTGCCGTGATCGGAAAGTATATTAAAAATGATTTAAGACCAAAGGGATAGGCAAGGCAATATTCGCGTTACGTAGAAACAGAAAAGAACCACGAGACGATCCATCAGAATTTAGCTCTGAAAAGATCGTCGTATTGCAAACAATTGATGTACGCGAACAACACCGGAAAATTTATTCGATCCTGATTATTTTATAACGATTGACCGCAGATCCAGCGCCAGTGAGGAATTACCTGAATAGGAAGTTTATTAACACTTACAAAGTCTAAAGTAACAAACTTCACGGTCGTATAAACATGTAAAGGGTTCTATACATCTTGCATCGTTTTAAAACGTTATTCGGGTAACCATACCGTTCCCTCTCTATCCTGTAAGAATTTTCGCAGGATGTTAATCGCATTCCGTGCACCCGAAACCGAAGTTAGTCATTGGCATTCGAAGACGACAACTGCATTCTCGTGGCGAAAGATGTCGTTCGGAAAATCACGTTCGTAGACTGCAGAATTGAGAGACCCCGAAGGTATCGTACAACTGTACGAATGAACGAGTCGAGTTTTGGTGTGTACGAAGGACGACACGTTTCCTGATAATAAATGGTGACCTAGAAGAGATACAAATTTGAGGGTGGAGTTCCTAGGAGAGAGAGAGACAGAGTGAGAGAGAGAGAGAGGAAGGGAGGGAGGAAGGGGCGGAGGGAGAGAGCAGAAGGATTCAAGAATGACAGATGTCCGTCCTGGTGACCTAGGCTGCGCCGAGATGCAACTCGACGCCGAGGACGACGAGGGCCACCAGGATAAATCTTCCGTAGTCGTTGTATAATGGTCCTACGTTCACTGACTCGGGCCGAAAAGGCACATCCTTGCCATTCACCGGATTGGAAAGGGGAAAAGAGAAAGGGCTAAGTGTGATAACCGCCCGGTCTGTGAGTGCGTTTATGCTTCTTCCAAGGGACCGTTATCAGGGGTAGACCGAGGAGAGAGAGGAATAAAAAGGAGGACTGATATCTCGAATGGAACATCCAAGAATTCATCGAGCTAGCTGAATGTCATTGGTCATTGCGCGTAGGTAAAAAAGAAAGAGGTCAAGGGGTATTCCTTTTGGTACAATACTCGTGTCTATTTTCCCCCTCGGTAGAGGGGAACGGTAGCGCGGAGACTGTTATGAGGACGAGGAAAAAAGAGGGACAGCGTGTGACGGTGCGGGGATAGTGAGATGACATCGACGAGATTTTAAGCGCCGGAGATTTCTTCATGGAGTGTTCTCGACCCTGCCCTAATTTCGCACAGCTCGCGGTGACGCGATACGCAAGGGATCCGTGCGAAGGGGCGGAGCGAACAGGGATGTCGTGTCGCTTAGATGATGTAACTGATTGATCGCTATTATACGGTACGCCAAAGGCCCGGGTAAAGGAGGAAGGTTCACCTGCCTGGTTTCGTAGTCGGTAGAGAGAGTACCGAGAAATCGATCGGAAAGGGAAACGAAGTAGAGAGACGCAAAGGGAAGAGCGACGGAGGGAGAGAGTCGGGAGAAGGAAAGGAAAGATAGAGGCGCGCAAAGCGCAAAGTATGTACAGGTGCACCGACTATCGTAGCATAGACAGAATGTTCAAGAGCAGGATCTTCCAGGGCGATCTCAGCCCTGTCCCAATTCCGGGCAGCCTGCAACAATCCAGTACGTAATAATGAGGGAAACCTTTACAGTTAGATCGATCATTCGACGCACGTTTCGCGCAGGGGATCAATCCTCCTGTTTCCAACTTAGAAGTATGGAGAGCTCGATGTTACCCGAGATAGGATTACGACTACTACCCCACGTTTGACCGTTTAATCGAATAAAATATTTATGATCGTTTTCCGCTCCAATTTCTTGGATTCGAGTTATCCATGCTCTTGGGTCGTTTTAGGGTATGAGGTATTCTAAAATTAACGTTGTACTGTAAACAACAGCATTTATTATTCATTATTACACGTTTCATGCTATTTCTGTACTCTATAGTTCCGCTCGTGAAATTTCTTGTTTCGTTGCCCCACGAGCGATACTTTCGATCCTGTTTCGTATCGAGATAGAAAGACAAAGGTAGTTAGAATAGTAAGAATAAGCTAACGACGATAACACAAAAAAGTAGGTGGAGATGTATCTGGTCGTAGTAGTGGGGCACCAAAGAGGTTGTTGACCCCTCTGGTGCAGCTGTTATTGATCGGTGAGGACTAGCAACATCGCTCCGACGTTATGCCGAAGTGTACTTGTCCTATCCCAAAGGATCGACCATTCGTTTCGTTCCCCGTGCCGAAAATCTCAACGATGGCGCGAATCCTATTTCGTTTCTCAACAGAAATATCCCCCCGGATGCCCAAATTTCCCGGTCTAACCCAGAAGCGTGACTTACGGGAATCCGACAAAAAGCACTGAGCGCAGGCTGACCCAATAAACATCGGGTGACCCCTTTACGGAGTCCTCGCTCCGCTTCTCTTTGTATTCCTTCGTTTGGCTGTTCTCTTTGGGAAAAGAGAATGGAGCCATCCTTTGACAATTAATTGGTTATAATGATCGTTTCAATTTGCAATTAACGCACGCCTTATGCGTCTGTTCTTCATACACGCGTGTTAATGATATTCGATATCATTTCTTGCTTCGCTTCCCGTTATTTATAATTAGTTCAATATTCTTTTGAACTACATTTTCGTCCGTTCGAATAATTATGTATGTTTTGATACTCACCCCAGGGATTTCAGAATTACGTTTATCGCGTAATAATTAATTAATCGTCCTTGTTACGCGAATATCAGTGGCTCGTTTTTAGGGTGTTATGTATATTAATATAGCGGTGAAAACGAGTATAGTTTAGGGATAGGCATAATTGTAAACCATGATTCCGGGAGCACAAGCTAAATTGAGACGGATTGGTCACGAACATCCTCCCATTTATTGTTACATAACAATATGACCACGCACTTGAAATTAAATGATGATATGTTAAATAAAGTAAATTCCTATTCGCACCTACGTACTCGTGCCATTGCATAAAGATATTGTTTCATATATTTGTAGACATCGTTTACCTGCAAAATGAAAAAACCTTATAAACGGATAAACAAAAAAACTGTAGAAAGATGAAATTATAAAACACGAATGAATTACAATTCTACTGTGGTATCCATTAAACGTCTACTAATTATATTTGCATAATCTTTTAGGTCAGCAGAGTCAGCAGAATGAGCAGGAGTTGGCGACGAAAATGTTGCAAATTCAAAGCAAAAGATTCTATCTTGATGTAAAGCAGAACAGACGTGGAAGATTTATCAAAGTCGCCGAGGTACCTTTTAATTTCCTTAACTTACTCTAAAAAAGCTTCGAAATGTTGAAATTCCGGTCTGAACCGTAAATCAAGACATCGATCACCTATTAAATTCAACACCTATTAAATTCAACGTACATATAATCCAAGTAGATGTATGCCATGGCTGTCCTTCGCTAAACAAAATGTTGTATTGCAGATCGGAGCAGACGGAAGGAGAAGCCAAATTTACCTGGCGTTGAGTACAGCATCCGAATTTCGAAACCACCTCTCGACGTTTAGTGACTTTTATGCATCTCTAGGTAAACCGATATTTCCTATTAATATCATGTAGCCCGCAGCTATTGTCTATCAACGCTAAAATCTATATTGAATATTAGCATGTACATTGAGCTCTCTAATTGGTGTGATAATTGAGCGAATACGTGTACGTTGTGTATCGATTTAACTCGTCAACCACTAACGCGACGAATTTATTATGTACATTCAAAACTACACGCATAGGCTTTCCTCGTTTGAATCGATTTCCGGCATTTAAACAAAGGTTACTAATTCCTTTAACGATTCGCAAGATTTTCGTCAGAAAAATATCAGGAGGAAAGGTATTTAATGACGTGTCATTTATTATTCCATTTGGAATCCTCAGGTCCACCAAATCCAGAAAACGTGCCAGACGATGGAAAATTGAAATCGGAAATGATGGTGAAGGATAACAGGCGGTATTACCTGGACCTGAAGGAAAATTCTCGCGGCCGTTTCCTGCGGGTGAGTCACCCTGTATGTACCAGCCAATGCATTTACTTTCTATGCTAAATGATTAGGAGAATCTCTTGGGTATCGCCTTGAGGCGGAATCTTTCAGAAGAGTAAAAGCATTAATAGGCCTCCTTCGCGCGATTGAAAACTAAGTGTTAACATAGGAATTACAAATGGCTTTTTACCACGAACGCAAACATTAATACGCATTCATTTGTACGTAGAATGATTTCTAACGCTGCAATGGAATGAATTGTGTTCAGGTATCGCAGACGATAACGCGAGGAGGGCCCAGGACGCAGATCGCAATACCGGCACAGGGTATGATCGAATTCCGCGACGCGTTAACGGACCTTCTCGAAGAATTTGGAACGGACGATGGTGGTTTTAAGGGTGATTTACCAGAAGGACGATACATGCGCGTGGATAGCAAGAATTTCTATTTTGATATCGGCCAGAATAACCGTGGTATTTACATGAGAATTTCCGAGGTACGTATTGCCATTAACATATCAGAATTTACTACGGGCTTTGATCCTTTCTTTCTGCGGCCCGAGGTGTATAAAAATGTAAAATGTGCTAATGTTCGCAGGTGAAAACGAACTTTAGAACAGCTATTACCGTGCCAGAGAAATCCTGGGCGCGTTTCCGTGATATATTTGCAGATTATTGTGAAAAAATGAAAGAGGGGGGCACTGGCGTCGGCGTTGGTATGAACAGCGGCGGAGGAGGAAATGTCTTGTCTGAGGGAAAGGGCTCGGTGGTGGCACAGGTACCATCACCATCCTCAACCTCACAACAGCCTAACCCCAATCCAAATTTAGACTCTCCCTTAATCAAGTGAAAAAGGCTTTAACTTAACTCGAACATTGGAATTATAACCGTAACTCGTTTTCAAGTCATTACGCGAACTAAAGGAACTTGTCAGAGTCTATGCCATCGTCATCGCCATTTTCATCGACATCGTCATCGTCATTGTCACCGTCATCGTCATCGTTATCGCCACCGTCACTATCACCGTTACTCGTCGACGCGCGAGAACACTATTACTCGCCTGGAATGGTCATTATTGCAAAGAATCACAATTGTCAGCTGATTGTTGAGTATATTCGTAGTACAGATTCAAATAGTAAAAGTGCGCGATGATAACAATCAACTGTTTCGTCTGCACGCGTTGGGAAATAGATCAAAGATGGTCGAAGGAAGGATAGATGATGTGTGTGTGTGCGCGAAGAGAACGAGTCACTGCCGCTCGTGCGATTACACAAAGAGATAGAAACACCGGACGGCGGGATCGAGAGTACAGATTTATCGCGCGATGTTCTTAGGCGAATGCGAGTTGCCATCGATTAACGTTATGAATACTAAAGTTCATTTCCTGGATATTTTCGGACTATGCGCTTCTTTTGTTTCCGTTTGTTCCGTTCAACATTTTGGAGCCGTTCAGTACACGAGCGCCCGCGAAATACCGCGCGCGCATACACCCATACATCGCTCGAAATAAGTTTGTTCAACGAAAGGATGATTCTCAGCGGGAAATGGACTGTAGTGGAGATTACGTTACAATTGAATTTGATCGTTCAGAATTTATGAATAAATAGTTGTTATATTAACGATTATATCGCATGGAAGGAGAGCGTGTGGGTCGTCGCGTCAGAAAATGGGCCGCTGACCATGAAGGCGCTGCACTTTCCGACTTAACCCAACAATCGAGACTTTAACACCTCAGAATTTTTGTAATATCAACGATTATTCGTCGGGCGCGAACGAGCATTCATTCGTTCGTGACTTACGCGAGTCCAGCAAACTTTGTTTTTCTTTCCAATGGCATCTGGTATTCATTGTTGCGGTTAAATCGCTAGGGGAAGTGCGTGCTCGTTTACCGTGGGATCGTCAATCTCAGTCTAGATCGCGACACCGTACACTCGTTTATAAACTGAACGACATCTCTATTAAAGTAATTATGAAATAATATATAACATAGGTGAACAAAGAAGCTAGCCGAATACGAATCCATATAATATGTATATTATACAAAGTTAATTATGTTATGTTTTGTTTCATTGATTCGTAAGAAAGGTGCGCATACAGATACACGTATGGCGTTTAGATACATTCGCCAGTACGTAGTGCGGTACACAAATCCATAAATACACGATAATACGTACACGTATACATACGCTCGCGCATACACGTACACTCACAGTAGTTAAACTATACAGGAGAACACGTAAGATCTTTAACAAGTAGAGAGAGAGAGTGTGACACATACACACACCACACACACACACACACACACGGTAACACACAAAATGTTCCACCATGAAAGACGAACGGTACAAGAGACGGTGTGCACGCGTACGCGTAATTACGTTACGTTTGAGCGACGACAGAGTTCTAACACAATTGCATATTAGGTATGTATTATACGAATGCATATTAGGTATTTATATAGAATCTATATAACTGTATAATTGTAACGAAATGCCAATGTCCGTGGACCCAGGCAACTGTGTAAGCCGGCAACGTATGATCAATCGAATTGAATGTGTTGTGGGCCTGCAGTCGCTTAGGTCCTGTCTCCGGACGCAGGAAGAGACGAGACAAAACGAATGGAAAAGAAAAGAAAAGGTTAATAATTTCAAGACGAACGACCGAGTAGGAGGAGAATAACGCAGTCGAGTTATTTCTCAATGGAAAAGAAAATCTTAATACGCTTTGATTCTGCAACGCTGTGCTAATATCATCAATGATAAATGTCTATCCGTTCTCTTGCGTTTCTTCTAATCGAAACGACGATAACCGAAATAATCTATATTTCGCACTGGTGCGGAATGAATTGAGCAGTGAGCGGCATAGATGCATAGACGCATAAAGTGCTATTTAATTAGACGTGACCGATTCGTGCGTTATCGGCGCGTTACGTTTGAAGAGATGAGTAAAATTTTATTTATTTTTTAGCAATGAACCTATTATCTATTTCGATAAGATATTTCTTTGATTGCATTTCCTTCTAAATCGACAATTTCGGCTGGTCTGAATTTACTTAGCACGTAGGTTTTGATGATATAATGAAATATAAATCACAATAACAAATTCAAATACGCACGAGTGGGTAAACTGTTCAGACAAAGTTATCCCGATCCTCTTCAATTTAAGAATAGTTTGAATTTATCCCTTCTCGTTATATCGTCTTTTAACGCACCGAACGTGTACGTAACTAATACTGACCGTAGCTAACTAGGTACACAACACCGAAAAAATCATCCCTGACCGCTGACAAATTTCTACACGTCCATTTTCACGTTTGCTCTATACTCTCAAACATTGTTGAGTTCAAGGGGGTCGGCGAACCCGCAATCTGTGCACAAGCATATTGTCCAAACCAAGCGTTCTGATGAAAACGGCAAAGAAAAGGCATAGAAAATTCGTTCACTGGCGCAGATGGTATGACATTGTGATCTATACAAATTACAAATTACAAAGCATCAACAAGTAGTAGATATTTAAGATATAAATACACACACGTACACCTATGGTGACCTAGACACTGTCTAACTATGTACGCAGTTGCGCGTATAACACAAACATGTTATTAAAGTGAGGACGACTACAACGTACCTAACTACAAAACACAGAGAGACAGATATAAGAAAAAAAAAGAAGATGAATCGTCTGACATGTAAAAGTAAGCAAAGTAATATAAAATGAAAGAAAGAAAAAACACGACGCTCCTGCCACGCAGCGAGTCCTTAGACAGCTTTAAGATAATAATTATAAATGATAAATAATAATTATTATTAAATAATAACGATACACTTTCTATATGTTGAATCGTGTCTAGTGAGAGAAGTACTATTGAAGTAAAACAAAAAAAACTACTATCGCCACACATAAATTAACACAGTTTATATGACCATTAGTTGTCTATCGAATGTTCTTTTTTCATTTAGCGGAGAAGGTGGTTGTTAGAGATTAGCTTGGTGTTTCGTTTGCTGTTTTACAAACGTTGTGCGGTTGATGATCGGCGAACCTTTTATTAGGTGTTGATGTCAAAAAGGTCGCCGAGGTCCACACCTGCGTTTATATTTGGTGGGGCTTAACCACTACTGTTATCATTATCATTGCTATTATTACGTAGGGTTTTCATATCTTGATCGTGTCGTAAAGCTGTACGTAGAACCAACGATGTCGTCTTAATGTACAGATCGGTCTCTCACGAGAGATTGCATGTATCACTTTTCATTCATTCTACACTTTCCCCTAGTGTAACCTTCGTCCAAGGCAACTGTTTAGAGAATTTACCTCTTATGCAATTATCCCTCGCGGCTTCCGACGAAATTTACGCCACGGTATGAAAACTCTGCGCTCGCTGCGATTATTCTTATTATCATTATTATTATTACGATTATATTGTCATTATACTTATTATTACGATTATTCTCCTTATTATTACTATTATTACTATTAGTACCATTATTACAAGAACACTATCAGTTATCCTGATTGCTGATCATGGGACCCGACCTCGAGCGGGCTGATTTTTGTCTCTTCTTTTTTTTTTAAACATACGTCGATTACGATCAGTATCAGGTTTACTATACTTCGTAGCTTTTTGTTCTTCTCGCTCCCATCTCGAGTTTTAAGACAAAACAAAGAAAGTTGTACTAAACTCTCTTTACTCGTCCGTTTCACCGGTCTCGTACCCCGTTCCTTCCTAGCCCACTTTTATTCACTTTTTAATCGGCCCACTCAGGTCTGGCGTAAAGTCGATGTAAAATGTTGTACGCGTAAAAAGAAAAAGGAAACTGACGGATATGTGCGAGGAAAATGGCAAGAATATAAAACAGATGGATAAGGATTCGACGAAAGACCGAATGGCGCCAATTCAAAACTTTGGTCGACGGTGTTAGACTAGGCCCGCGGTTTAGCGAATCGCTTTAAACACAAAAAAAAAGATACGGGAACCACCTTTAAGCGTGGCTTTTTCTTTTCTTCCTCTTAGCGCGCTCTCGCGTGTGTGCATGCGTGCGTGTATGTGTTCGTATGCGTGTATGCTCGAAATAATCGAACGAGCGAGCTACTCTTTATAAAGGGAAGAAAAAGACAAACACGAGAGCCGATCTCGAGAACGATGCATCGCCGAGAATCAATTAGAAGCGCAATTCGCGAACCAACTTGTAGCGATTAATTCATAAGAAATTCTGTAAAATATTAGGCTCGTCGTAAGAGGGAACATTTAGAACGATTTTTTCTATCGTCATAAGGTATCGCCTCGTTGCCGCGTAACCGACAATGACGAATATGAAAGTGTATCCTTTAAAAAACCTGTTGGGATTCACTTTTTTTCAAGTCGTTACGCAGTGACGAGGTATAGTAGTACTTTTCTGATACGATAATTCGGTAGATGCGCCTCGCGCCGGATTTAGATATAGAATTTAAAGTAGGGAGACACACGTGTGGTAATGTTTGAACCTTCGCTGATGTTTTATATATTCGTGATGCTTTCCAATAGTGATGAGCTGCAAAATATAATTCTCCCGGCTACCGTATATTTTTCAATGCGCGACGTTAGATCGAATTTCTTTTTCAAGTTCAAGCAATTTTCTTCCCCTCTGCCCTCTTCGCGAATTAAATATTCATATCCTTTTTAAATTCGTCACTAATTAAGGAGATTATTTTACGTTAAAATTCGCGAGTTTCACAAGACCGGCGAGGACCATCTGCAGCTCGTCACTGCGACAAAGCGATCCAACGAATGCGCATAATTAATAATACCCGTAAACGATTCGTTCGAAATATCATAGTCAATTGCTAGACCTTTTTTTTATTAAATGTTCTGTACAGTATCGCGTTACGATCGATACCGGTATCAAAATTCCCGACGCAAAACTAGTCAAATTACCGGAGGAAAATAGTAGGTGCAATTTCCAAGTACGAGTCGTATTAATTCCGGACGTAAACGATTTCCGGAAAGTGTCCGCAAGGAACGTTTACGTGGTGCATTGTCCTCGGGTATCGGTAAACGTTACAGAGACGCAACGCAAAGAACGTCTAACAGTTTGCAGCTCTTAAACGTTATTTATTTCGAGGATTGATATCAGCATAATATTATTGTTACATAAACTTATCGAGTCAAGTTTTGAAAATGTTACGAGCACGAGGGTGATCTGTCACATACGATTCATACCAATTATTTCTTCGGATAAACGTTTTTTCGCCCATAGTTTGTAATATTTTAATATTAACTATTAAACGAATGGAGAAAACAAAAACACCAGAGTCGGGTGGGCGAAAGATCGATCCAAGTGGCACGGTGAAATCGGTAGCTGATTACTGTATCGAAAACTACAAACGATGAGAAACTTTCGTCGATGTAACAGCTGATTCTTCGCATCACGACTGACAACGATCTTTCGCCCATAATTGCAAGGGACGATACTGAAATAGTTACTAAAAATAATAGAAACAAACCACCTGTACACTTGTACATGCGTACACGCATACCTGTGTACCGCGAATGCGTGTGATCGTGTATATACGTATTTGTTGGGAATTGTATATGGTTGACTAAAAGGCGCATAAATGGGAAAGATAATTACAAAAAATGAAAGAGGGAACCGACATTCATTAAGCATACGACAGCTGTCCGTCTATATTTGACTTGTGTGTTCGACGTGAAAAATGAAAAATCATGAAAACAAAGAAAAATAGAAACAGTACTACGGCTCACGTTTGAAAATAACAAAAAAAAATATTCATCGCCTCGATGTTAAATGTAACACGTTTTACAAGGTAACAGAGCATTTCATTTTATAACATTTCTACTGTCTATACTTTCACCCGTGACATTCTCAACCGTGGACGGAAGTGGTAGGCGGTCCATGTGTCTCCGAAAAAAGAACCCCAACCCCCACACCTCCTCTTTATATCGATATTAGAGACCAAAACTCCGACTTTTTCATTTCGTTAAACGGTGCAATAAAAAGAGTAGTGGCTCCTCGTCGTTCGGGTTCGTTATTTCAAGAGAAGTATCATTTTCGAGGTTTCGATACTTGGGAAACTCCACCGAACGCTCGCGCAAGTTGTTTTAGATTAGACATTTTATGTCTCTGAGGTGTATCACGAGAGTGCATGCGAAAAAATATATAGAACTAAATGTTGAACTTAAAGAATTTCAACTGCTTCTGTTAAAGAAATTCAAAACCGAACTCGAAGCGAACGATTAAATCAAAAACAGAAATATTACTTAAACTTTCGCACTGAGTGCTTATTATTTGATTGTATCGCATATCTAATGGAATTCCCGGAAGATAGAGCGCATTTTATACAATTTATCTTTAGCGCGGAGCATTGTAATCAGAGTTGAGTGGGCAAAATAATCAATCGTAATATGCATAGTTTTTGTCATGTGGAAAACCATGTAAATTACACATTCCTTTCTTTGCGTGTTTTATGTGAAACGAATGTTAGAATATTGACAATCGGTAGGTAAAAAGTATAATTTACCAATAACTTGAAAATTACGTGTTCGATTTTGTGTCGATCAATAATCGTTCAACGTAATCAAAATTCATATTGATCGATTTCAGAATTATCTTTTATACGGAAACCATAAATATCAGCCGATTTTCGATACTTAAAATGTACTTTAATTTATTTCAGCAATTCGTAGAATTGAATATTTGCGAAAACTGTAAGTGACTAGAAGTACATTAACCGCGGTTTAATAAACGACAGGAAAGGGGTAGACAAAATGTTTTATTTCTCTGATCGTTACATCCCCCCCCTTTGTTTTTACACGATTTGTCCATGGTTTTCGGCATGTAATGCAGAGAAGTTTTTTCCGCCTACATTAGAATTTTGGTAAATCGAGGACTGTATGCCTGTTCAATTATCCGAATGTATTATTTAAGTACAAAAGTGCTCATATTGCGATATAATCGAGATCCGAATAATCTAGTGTTCATTAATCAGGATTCTATCGTTCACCCACTCAAATCTGATTTTGGTAGATTCATAAAATTCTTAATCCGAAAAGTTCTTGGCACTCTTCCGGGTGCTCCGCAATCATTTCCATTTTCAAGTCTTCACATTTAACGTTCAAAGTATTAGATTTATTCCTAACGAGTTTAAACACTTCCGACTGATACGTTGGCTCCGACAGGTGACACAGAAGCCCAGCGCTGGTAAGAGCAAAACCGAAAAGAGACAGGCCGATCAGCGACACCGCGAAACTCTGAAAAGACGAAAACCCTTGCCGCGCCCGTTGGAATCCAATGTCAGTCCCGAGAACCCCTCCTCCGTGTCTGCTTCCCGGCTTCCCATCTCCAACAACATTCCTGCGTCTTCCATGTCCGCTGTAACGACTCCGAGTGCCAGCAAGAGCACAGTGTCCGAGGAATATGCGTCTAACGATTCGTCTACCTCTCAAGAAATTCAAGGGGTACCGCTGTTGAAACCGGGGCAAGTTTAAATATCTGTGAATGCGCATGCGCGGGACTAAAGCGGACTACACATCTTCAGGTAAAACTGAGCGATTTGACTGCACAGTTGGAATGATACAGTTCAAACTTGGAACTAAACGCATAGTTCCGACAGGAGACTCAAGCAACGTAGCTTTGATAAATGATGCTCTGGCAATTCTCGGTCTAATGTGCGCAATAAAAAAATAGAAAATGTAACTTGTGGTGTAAACAATAATCGCTATAAAGAAGTGAATATTCACATACAAATTTGTTAAAAGAATTGAGAATTATACCGGAAGATTTGAATAATTATTTGCAGATGAATGAAGATACCTGTTTGCACCTTCTTTCATTAATTACATCATTACAAAAGAAGTTGACTCCAGCGATGAAGTACCGAAACTAAAAACTGCACACTTTGCCTACACATGCAACATTTTCACTGCACAGATTTGTTGGCGAAGCTTTATCAAGTTATTTATCAGATATTTTCAATGTATTTCCGATCGACTGTACAGTTTTAAAGGCTACCCAGTTTTAAGCTACACGCGTACGATTTATCTGCACAGATAAAACTGTTCAGTCAAATTGCTTAATTTTAACTGAAGGTGTGTAGCCCGCTTAAAAAGCGGAAATGGAAGTGGAAATTATGGCGTCTTCCGTTCGATACGGTGAAGCACCGAGATGTACGCCATTTGATTTCTTGTTTAGCATTCTACCTTTCGCACGATGTAAGATTTTTTGCGCTACGCGGTTCTGTAAGAATATGTACGGAGAATATCGAGAAGAGTGTCGCAGGGGAGTAGTTGATTTTAGTTTCGCGGAAGTGTTGTGTTTAGTTTAAGTTTGAGCGCGAGTTTCGATTTGCAGAAATTCCGCGTTCAATCTTGCAATGATCGTTAGAAACGATTGAATTTACGTTACGATGGAATTACCACGAGTAGTGTTCACAGAAGTAGTCGGAAATATTCTTTCTCTTGTATTACGCGAAACTTGTGCTTAATAGTAGTCCCAACCAATTGCACGATAGCATACACGTGTTGTAATTGAGAAGATCACGTCACCGTACTCTTTACGATCATTTTGAGAATTAAGAAAGCGAATAGTATGTCATCAGTAATAGAGAGATAAAGGGGAGAGGATGAATATTTGATAACTTGGCACGAGTTCTTGTTGTCGTTTTCTTTTTTATTTCCAGTAAAGAGAAATCGGTATTGTTGAGTTACGTTTTGACTTGTTCTGCACGAGACACAGTAATGCGTCCTATATACGATAAATGTCTGACAAATGGCTCGATTCGACCGGTGGATCGCGTATAAATATTACGATGAAATGTTAAGATTGATAAGATATGAGAGCGAGTAATAACAATTGTTGTACGCAAACTACTAATGCTGATATTGGCTCTTGCATCCTTTTCGAAGATACCCGAAATATTATGCAGCCAAACGGTAATTTAATAAAGGCATCTTTCTTTCATATTGTGCTCTTCAGAAGTTTGATTTTACTTTGTGGGTTTACGCTACTTAATAGGCCTCAAGCGTGAATACATTCACGATTATAACAGCCCCAAAAATTATAAATCAAAGGGAAAATGCTTCAATAGTAATTTTATTGTCGAACTAGTGTATATGGACACGGCTCCAACCATCTTATTTTTGAATTAGATATCTGTGTCTTTTGTTCGATATTCACCGAACACTTTCAGCCATGTAGGAAAATGTGACAACAAAATTACCGTGGAATGCTTATTTTCCAGTAAACCGTGTTTTAATGTTCGCAATACACTTTCTTTAGATTCGATCGAATGATACGATGGTTCTATTTGTAACAAAATAATGCACGAATGCAGGTGCTTTGGATAAAGATCCAAAATATTTTTTCCTTGATTCTCACAATATTTGATCACGTGGTTCAAAACTGACTGTATAAAATCTGTGACGGCAGGAGCATAATCTAATCTTATCAGTAATTCCTTCAAGAACCCACATACTAACTGAAAAATACTTTGCGATCTACTAGAATATTCGAATAGTTGATCTATCGAACATATGTTTTGCAAGTTAAGTACGTTATTATCTTTATTTAGATCTGTACACGTCGTCATAAAATTGTGTAATAACGGTTCATCTATTAGTTTACATCTTTGCGAATTATATATTTTTTCTATCGTAGAGAGATCAAGATTTAAATTGGATTCCTTGCAGACAGCATACCGCAGCAATTCTTCGGTTTCATTACAGCATTCTAACTGTGATAATCTTGAAAGTAATTTAATTACATGCTCTTTGTAGCAAGAATCCTTAGATGCCAGGCAGACTAAAGCACTAGCTAGAGGTAACAATTTATCATCGGTAGCACAATTATCTAAAATATCATCTGTTACATATTTTTCCAAAAGGCACTGAACAAAGTTTAACGTCCGATTTTCATCCGTGAATGCTCTACAGCTAGCAAACCCATCTGTGATTCTGCAGCAATTGCGTAAAACATCCTAGAATAAACATGAGTCGTTCAAATACTATCTCATGTACCTTAAAGTGTTATTCTATTTTTTAAAATACTGTAATAAACTTATACATGAATCACCAATGGTAGGAATACGTACAATTACAGCAAGTCGTACCGCGTAACGTTGATAAGCTTCTTTCGATACTTTATAACTCAACAGATTTGTTAGAGAGGTGCATAAGGCATTAAACGTAACACTGGATTTTGGTAAAAATTTATCTTCTCTCAGTAATCTTTGATAATCATCATCTTTCTCAAGATCTTTTGTGGCGCTTTGACAGCTGCGTATAATTGATTTTAGAATCTTTCCATCCATATTTCATTAAACTCTCTAAAACAAGAGAATGGTAGAAAAAGATTATAGAACATCGTATTCTTATAAATCAAATAAAATATACGCACCAGTTGCTTAACATGGTCGTTAACACTGATTCAAGCTAGTTACAAGGTTATGTTTTGCAGTAATATGTTTCAGGACCCACTAACACAGTGAGTCGGCCGTTATAGTTTCCCGTTGCCGAGGGGCGCACAACGGTAGCAACATTGTTATTTTTCAATGACCTGTTTGACTCTCTGCAATGTTTTTCCTCGGCACATTAATCAAGATCTCCTCGAAAATGTATTTGGCTGTTTAAAATCACCAGGGTTTAGGAACACAAAACCAAGCTGCGCCCAGTTCATTAGCAATTTAGAGATTTTACTTATTAAAAATTGGGCCACAAGACGAACGAAAGGGAATTGTGAGAACACATGCGACGCGTCGTTGCTGTTCACCCTCCTGCCCCCCGCCAATTTATTATTGAAAGCAATGCGAGCAAATTAGAATAAAATTTTGCTAACGAAATCCCAATTACACTGTTCACTGGTGACAGGGGCCAACGGGGGTCAAAACACACAGCCGATGCTATACTGAAATTGATTGGCCCTATCAATTATTCTTGTTGCAAGATCGACAAAACCGATATTCTGAAATACAACCGTAGGGCGGTTTCAATATTAACCGAACACATGACGGCAATATATTTTCGGGAAAAGATAGTAGACCAATTACGGCCAATAATTAATTTCAATCTGTGCATAGCATAATTTGGATGCCTGGAGCACAATTGCAAAAACCTACATAAATAGATACATTTTCGTATGCATTAGCAACATCTGTCGTTAAAAAATGGTGCACACGCGTTAATTTAATTTTATTCAGGAAGGAAAAACGTAGCGACTGCCGGACATCATTTAATATATATGCATATAATAAGAATTACCGTCAAATAAATGAAAAAAGATTTTTTAAAAGTAAACCATTTGTTTTCACTACAAACCCAGTGAAACCCGGTCACTCCTTTAGATTGCCTACTCCATTGGCATCCATTGTCTATAGGATCCCTTTCATTTGCTTTCATTCGCCAAGAGGGGAATGTCAACCTGTGTCAACCCCCTGACTTCATCAAATCTTGTACTAATGACTTATAATTATGTAATTCAAACCGATTCTTTGTAATGACCAAATTACATTTATTGATATCTCATTATTCATAATTCACTGTACATACACACTAATATTTTTAAAGAAGTTGGTTTGGTCAGTTTTACCGCGTCATTTTATTTATAAATTTTATTAATTTACAATTAAATGTCAATCCTCACGTCTACCTTACGCGTGATATTATGACATATAACCAATCTATATACTATAAAGTTAAACAAATAACCTCAAGAACTTTTTGTAGCCATAATGCCATAATGGAAAGTATAAGAAATGAAACACATAATGCACGCAGTTTAGAATTACGGTCCTTTCACAATTGGTTTAAACATTCTTCACCATTTTTCGCAAGTAATGATTCATTAAAATCGATTGAAAGAACAGTTTACAAGGATAACGTATTACGAGTTAGAGATGCGAATGTTGAATACAGTAAAAAGTAAGCAGTTTATTAATTCTTAAAATACCTATCCTTGTTACATATTTTGCATGGTTACTTTCTGATTCTTAATATTAATTTGAATAACTAAACGTAGAGACAGTTTTATGAAGAAACCATGCAGTAACCTTTACAATCACATAAGTCAACGAAGTGTCTTTGAACATTGGAAGACGTACGTTATACACAAATTGTCTACTCGAAGATCTATCTGTGAAGCGGATCATTTTTATCGCACAAAACTTCTAAGAAAAGTTTTAATCGCGTTGTCGAGGAATGTGTTATTGAAATGGAGGAAGATCGTTGAATCAAGGGATGATTATATTATTAACGAGGTTGGAATTAGCAAGAATTATTCTAAAGCGCAGACTTATCACAATAAGTTGTTACTGAGGCAGTACTTTGGATGTTGGCTCAAATATATCGCAATTACACGTGAAAAAAAATTGCGAATTTATCGATCTGACACGATTTATAGATCAAATTGCCTGAAAAAGTATATGATAAAATGGAGAGCATATGTCGCGAAGAGAAAAGGAAAGGAACTCGAGCAAAAAAGGACGTATGAAGTAAATACCAAATTTGTTCGAATATATGTATGTATTTTGAGTTACATCATACCGCGGTAAATATTTCCCACGTGATGCAACGTTAGTTTCACGATACGAAATGTATTGCAACTTATAACAATTAAACAATGGTAACACTTGTTAAAAGCGTAATCCCTGGTTTAGGCGCAAAAATATTACGAGAAAGTTATCGTCCGAAAATGTTTAACACATTGGATCGATGTTTTTGAATGTACACCCCAAAAAATCATAGAACGGAAAGCGGTGAAACATTATCAAAAAAATTTATTGAAGAAATGTTTCACTGCGTGGATCGAGTATCATAATATGATATTGCAAAGGTGTAACGTTAAGGAATGTGTTCGGCAATGTAGTAGAAAAAATATATTGAAACGATACTTCGAACGAATTATTACGGTACAGTATTTATATAAAATAAATGTAAAAAAAAATCATCGCAATGTTCGGTTTATTGAACAGCAATTTACTTTCCTCGATTTAGTACGTTAATGAAGTTAGTAATGAGAAAGCTGCGTTAGAGAAAGCTGAAGTGTTTTACAATTGCAAACTTACTCGGAAAATGTTTTCTGCATGGCTACAATGGTACTACCAAAATATACAAAATCAGTTGAAAATAGATCGAATTAGGGAAGCTCATCGAAGTAGAACACTGCGTGTATCATTTGCCGATTGGAAATTATACGTATTCCGCAAAAAGTGCAAAAGCAGGAGAATTTTACAAACGCAGAATTTCTATAAGAAGAAATTGATGATTAAGACGCTAAGAATGCTTAAGAATTATTTAGTATACAGGAGAGAAAAAAAAATTAGATTATCATATTTAAATGATGGGAAAGTAGCGATTGTTTATCTAATCGAAAGCATGTACTTTGAAAAATGGAGAAACGTGCTTTACGCTAAAGTACGGGAAAAACGGAATATTAACCAAGCCATTGAATTTTGGGAGATGAATCAGATTCGTAAATACTTTTTTTGCTGGAAACAGTTCTCTCAGTGCTATAAAGCAAAGTCACGGCATAAAAAGGAATTGAACGAGCTTGCTTCGAACTATCTGCTAAAAAAATGTATACTAGTTTGGCATAGGAAATGCCAGGAACTATTGGAAATACGTACTAAAGAATTTCATATAATTGCCATGATTGAGCATAGGATTATACGAAAATGCTTGTTGCGCTGGATAGAGTATGTTGCGTATAAGGCAGGAAAAAGGAAAGATATAGAAGCAGCGAAAGAACTTCACCAAACATTTATTTTACGGGAAGGATTAAAAGAAATTTTAAGAAATTCCCTTCGAAATATTGATCGTCGCTACGACGTTCAATTAGAAAACGCAACGAGGAAAACCGTAGACAATTTAGAAATTTTAAAGTCGTCTTTCGATAAATGGCATTCTCTAATTCATTTAAAAAAGAAATTCAGATATCCGTATAACAATATGACGGATAACAACTCTCAATTCACAAATACTAAAACAACTTTTAACGATATGGCGTACGAAACTGTTACAAGTACAGGTTTGGTGTTACCAGAATACATGCGAGAAAATATTGAAACTTCCGCTGTTCCCGACTTGTTTATATTTCCACATGGACATACATCTAATTGTCTCTAGATAGTATTACTGTAATTGATGGAAATTCCACGAATACGATAATGCAACAAACGCCATGCTACATGTAAATAATACAGAATACAATATTGACGAAAAAAATAAATCTAAGTTATTTGAAATCAGACAGCAACGTCGCATTTCCGTAAAATATGTATTAAATTTACATGATTTATTTACATATTGTCTTAAAATTATATCAGTCGATATCATACAGTTGATTTATTACATTACAAATTGATAGGTCCAGCAAAGGTATTTGAAGATTGAGATATTTCAATAAAAAATTCAGTTCATCTTCTTAAATTCATTTTATCGACATTGAAAATTCATTTTACTTTGCTTCCAGTCCTTCGAGTACAATAATGACAATCATATAAGACTGATGTACAAATATTTCAATATATCTCACTTTACAAATTGCAAATTCAACATTCAGACATATGTTACATTATTTTCACTTCTTCCTCTTGATCTTTTTTAATTCACTTTGCTGTACGGAAGCCTCGCCAAATATTTCTTTTACTTTGCGTTTACGTTCGTCATCACTCTTAATTTGCTGTTTAATTTGTACTTTAGCCAAGAAAGCCCTATCCCTCCGTATTTCGCGTACAGCCCCTTTCATTTCCTTTTTATATTTGTGCAATAATTTCTCCCTTTCTGCCTTGCCCTTTGACATAGGTTTGTGCCTCTTACCGTCATACCTGTAAATATACAACGTTATTAATTTCCTCTTTAAAGTATACTTATGGAAACACTTCTAATGCGAATACTTACACTCTCTCAATTCGAGGCTCGTACATTCTTAGCGGCTTTGGCCTCTTCTTCTCACGTACCATGTATTCCAATTTCTTACTCTTCAATTCTTCTAGATTTTTCCGAATTTTCTTTACGTGTTTCTTCACGTTAAGCGGATATTTCTTCAAGGCATTCGATTTGAGTAATTTAAGTATAGGTTCAAATATCGAATACACGGCCTCCAGTTCTATGAGATTTTCTTTGAATTCGTTTAGTAGATTCACAGCAGTTACTAAAGCTCTTATCCTGAATTCATTGTCTAATTCATTGTTTACTAAATCAATTGGTTTCATAAGTGCCACATTTGGATCAATGTCATAGTTTGGTTGATCATCATCGAGTACCAGCAAATTGCTTAGCTCTCCCACTGATTTGAACGGTGGGATCACTTTTAACCCCTGAATTAAATGCTTTGCCGTAGCTGTATAGATTACTCCACGTAAAAAATTAATCACAGACGGAGCAAAACGTTTACTCAGCACCGTATACTGTAAAGAGTTGGAAAGTTTGTAAAATTGCAATTTTTTCTAATTTATTGTAGCTTATTGCTAGACAAAAAGAATATTAGGACATTACCTCTAATATTAGCGTAGATATAAAAAGTCCTTTTGAAATGTCAATTCTATTTCTTACACGACACCTAAGTAATATCTGAGACATAAATATTAGACAAGGCGTAGCAACGGGATGTCTGAAATCAGACGTTGGAAATAACAAAGAGACTAGTTTGAAGAAAATCAGCTGAAATAAATAATAATAATTAAAAGTCGGAAATGTTTGTAGAAATATATATATTGCTTTATGTTTTATTAAACCTACCGTATCTAGACCAGGATATTTCTTTTTATTCTTTTCAAAATTTTCGTGTTTCTCCTTAATTATTTCTTGCACAAATGTTTTAGTATATCCTGGATTTACATGAGCAAGATCGTATAGAAATGGAGACAATCTGAGAAAATAGAATAAAATACTATGTAGATAAAAGGTTAAGTAATTATACAATAAACCCTCGTGTAGCGCAGCTATTTGGTTCCATAGAAACGTCGCATTATACGAGACTCGGTAGAAATGGAAAAGGTAGGATTAGGTTCCGCAATCGTTCTTTTTTTAATTATATAAACAACGATAACTTATTTAACAAACATGTATATATTTGTAGACTGTGTTACGTCAAAAACGCGTTCTATGAGTACCATGTTATACGAGAGTTTACTGTACTTGCTAGATTAGTGATTATTATACCTATCAAGAATTTGAAAGCAATTGATTACGCTATCGGCGTCCGTTTCTACAGCAGAGTTGTTTAAATGCTGCAATAAGTATAATAATAAATTTGATAATTTTTCTTTATTTTTGCCATCCAATGTCCAATGATTGCATTTAATTATGCGATCTATGATAACTGACTGATATTCGGAATTTCGATCCTTTAGTAGCATTTGCAATTCCTCAAAGCTCTCTGGTGCTTTGTAAGTGTAAGGTAATTCTTTCCTTGCTTTTTCCATAATATCTTTTCGTTTTAAGAGGTCAGCCCTAATTTCCACTTCTCTGTTGTTTTCAGTCGACTGCTCTACATTCGGGTTTGTTTTAGATTTCAAAATTGATTTTGTTTCCGTACTGGTGGGTTCTAATTCTTGTTTGGAAATAGTTACACTACTATCTGCAAACGACACACTTTTCTTGCAAGGTACAGTTTCTTCTTCACTGGCTGACTCAGAGTTTATTAAGTCTGATAAATTATCTTCATCGGAACTGTCAGATTCTGAATTTTCTGCATTAGAATCTATGGCTTGTTCATTTTCCTCGGGTAATTCATTATCAGCTTCACTTTTATCAATGCACTTAGAAATATCGGCATTACTTTGATTATCCACAATTTCTTTCTCATTACCAATGGAATTACTATCAGCATTGTCTTGATCGTCCAAATCTTCTTCATCATTGTCATCCTGGTCATCGCTTTTTTCACTGCCACTGCTTGAATCATGTTCAGCACTTTTAAGTAAATTGTGCTCTTTGTCAACAGGTGGTTCTTTGTCTATGGTTTCTACTACAAAACCATCGTCAAGATCATCGGCTGACTTATGTTTAATGTCACTGTTGGAACTGTTCACAAATCCTTTCATTCTTGCTAGTCGATCTGCTTCGAGAGTCTCCAATTTTTCTTTTTCCTCTCTTATAATTTCTTCCTCTGATTTCAGTTTTTCGGATGGTGTACCTCTAGCTTCAAACTTTAATTCACGTAAAGCAATGTCATAGTCGTCCGCTCGTGTTTTTTCAACCTTTTCTTCGATAGCTTTGTTAGCTGCGGAGACAAGGGGAAGCAGATCTTTCCATTCGGAGTCAAGTTTCTCAGTTAAGTCTACGGTTTGTTCTCGTATTTTCTGTTTTTCAGCTTTTCGTTTCTTCGATTCTGCTATAAGCTCATCTATGAGATCTTTTCTAGATTTTGCAGTTTCCTGCTTTGATAAAATACCCCCACCAAAATGTGCTACTCCAACAAACTTATTGTCCAGTTTCCCACTTTCATTTTCCTCATCGCTGAATTCATCATCACTTTTTGGATCATCAAATTTCTCTATCTCTTCCAAAGTCTGACCCCTATGTGTTAATACTTCTTCGTCGTTCAAACTATAAATATTTTTCTTTTTATGGGCCTTCATACGTTCCGCTGTAAATCTGGCCAAAGCTTTGTCCTCTTGGCTCAACGAGAAGTTCTTTTCACCTATACGCTTATCTATGAACAAATTATCCTTGTTCTTTAATTTATATTCTTGAAGTAATGTTCCTTTTCGCTTTTTAATTGCTTTTGCACGTGATATGCCTGGAAGTCCTTTATCCATTTTACTTTTCCTTCCCAAAACATTTTGTTTATCTTTATTAATGTGTACTTCAAATGGATTCAAACGCTTTTTGTTTTGCTGATCACGCTTCTGTTGCGAAACATCTGATAATTGTTTCTTTTTTGCTTTGACCATTGTGATTTTGTGTTTTTAATCTGTCATCAAGAACACAAAACTATAGTATGCTAAAACAGAAATAAACTTTTCTTGTACCTCCAACCACGTACTTTGTACTTTTAAAATACGCGAAATATTTTAATAATCTCAACACTACATGACTTAAAATGTATTACAGTTTGATTTATGTCGACAATGACAACTACATAACGATATCAATTCATAAATTAATAACATGTCGCAAAAGAAAAAAATATCTCATAAGTGTAAGTACTTAAGAAACTTAAAAAATTAAGAATCAACTTGCTTTATATTTAAATACGATGTACTTTTTTCTTGTGTTTAGAAAGTACATTGTGATATAACCTCTTTTTAAAAATATGCGTAAAATCTTTTCTTAAAGAAATATTTGTGAAATGATATAAAATGACACTACCATGTTCTATGTAAGTATGGCTGTATGTTTTACCTAAATATGTTGGCATTAGACTTCAGCAAGTTGTTCTTTTCCCACGCACAATTGGATGTGTTAACGTTCACCACGTGCCTACAGTTTTGTTGATATGTGCCAAGCTACGGGAAACATAACCTCAAAGCTTCAACGGCCTCGTCCAATAGGCCGCGACACCATGTTTGCAAATCAATCAGAATGTCTTATTGTAGATTTAATAAGTGTTTGAGATTCAAATAGTGTATCATTAACACTACTTGACTTTGGTGCTCTTCCGCTTCGCACAGTGGTTCTCATTTAAAAATTGTCTGATGTGCTACGTGTAACTCTCTTTATATTTAAATATTGCAATTAATAATTAGATAAAAAAATTCGTTTTCAACATCAACCAAACATTGTTAAAGAAGAACGATCTTAAATGAAAATGCACTAACACGAACATTGATCTTAAAACAGTAAAATTATTTGTTCGCCCAATGTGAGAATCCCTATCTTGTACATAGAATGACGTTGATTTGGCGGCAATCATTGTGACGTCAGTGAATGTATCAACTGTGCTGACGAAGCAACTAGTAGAAATCGTATTTTAGGACAGTATTATATCCTTTAATAGTTATTATGTTTTACTACGCTCACGGTAATATTAAATATGGTTTTAATATATCTATGAGATAGAATTGTATTACGTATAAGAGCACATAAAAAAATGTTTAAAATTTTCCTTGGTTCATTCATATTTAGTGAACTCAGTGTCGCCTCCTTTCGGACGAGTGCTGCGTAATTTTGACTCGGCAGACTACGTTTATACTTGGCGGCCCTGTCTCCAATGACAATCGTTTTCGTGGATAAATGGTTCGATTATCAAGTACGACATGTCTCGGTCAGGTTAGAAAATGATTCTAATGTCAACATGAATTTGTACGCGAAGCAAAATTTTTAGACGAATGTGAGAGTTCAAAGTGTGAGCGCGTCTACGCGTACTTGTGATTGAAAGTAATCGAAGGGACAACAAAGAAAAATCCAAATGCCACTCGTTACAAGGAACTGCCCTCACATCACTAATCGCGGTGATCTTTCTTTAATTGAATCTGTCGTGTCTCAGAAGGACAGGTACGTAAAATGTATCGAGTGCGACAAGGAGGGCCCTAATTTGTGGCTATGTCTTTTTCCTGATTGTCGTTGGGTCGGTTGTGCAGAGATGCACTTAGACCACAGTATTGTCCACAATCAAAAGTTCCCCTCGCATTGCGCGCACATGAATCTTTCTACAAATCGTATATGGTGTTATGCATGTAAAAAAGAAGTTATAACTCGACACGTTCCATCTCCGCCGTTGTCACCTACCCAAGTGGATGTTAAGATGCAGAATAATAAGTTCTCGGGCGATGCTCCGATTAGTGTTGACTGTAAAATGGATGACATTAAAAGCCTGAAGTTGGACAAGTAAGCAAGAGTTTCACTGTCATTTAACTTACTGGAAGGTACGAGCGAACAAAAGAGTCGTGTAAAGAATAATTGTCTTTAAGTAATTTTGAAGACAATTACCATAAGAATTCCTATAAGATTATAAGACTAAAACAAAAAGCTGCATCGAGTTCTGAATCTCTACTTGAGACAAGTATTAACGAGTTCCACTCAATTATCGCACGAATGTAAAAATATTTTGCTCGCACGGTTGTTTGCTCTTATCTCGTATATTGATATTATGGCAGGGTTTTATTTTATTTATCTCCGTCATTCCTGTGTATAATTTGCAGATTGTATGGCGAATTAAGGAACAGGGTTTATTTTGAAAAAGATGCGCAATTCAATGAGAAGTCTGGTGATTCGCCAGATACTACAGATTCTGATGAAAGCAAAGATTTTTCTGGAAAACCAAGGGGTTTGGTTGGTCTTCAAAACATTGGGAATACATGCTACATGAATGCTGCTCTTCAAGCTTTGTCAAACGTACCACCATTGACTCAGTTCTTTCTGGATTGTGGTCACATGGTTAGCTATATGTCCAAAGATAGAAAACCTGGTTTAAGTCTAAGCTACTTAAACCTCATACGAGACATGTGGAATAAGAAAACGAGTGGATACATTGTACCACACGGTATACTCTCCAGTATTAGAACTGTTCATCCAATGTTCAGAGGTTACCACCAACACGACACTCAAGAATTTCTAAGATGCTTTATGGACCAATTACACGAGGAACTGAAGGAGCATATAGAGGACGACCGCGATAATGTGTTAAGATTGAAAGGTCTTGGAGAACAATCTTCGGATGATGAAATGGACGAAACAGGTTCCAGCCAATCTGACGCAGAGTATGAAACTTGTGACTCTGGCGTAAGCGAACAAAGTTCTCTCAGTGACGAGGGTGAACGTGGTACAAAGAGAAGATACTCTTGGGTATCCCAATCGGAGAAACTGAGAAGTAAATTTACAAGTAGGAACGCGAAGAAATCAACCGCAGATCAATCTTTCTCTCAGCCTCAAAGATCAACGCAAAACTCACCAGTTAAACACAGAACGAAAAAGCAAATGAAGACACGTAGTATCATTAGTGAAATATTTGATGGTAAACTATTAAGCAGCGTTCAGTGTTTAACCTGCGACAGAATTTCAACGAGGGTGGAAACTTTCCAAGATTTGTCGTTACCCATTCCAAGTAGAGATCACATTGATATGTTACATCAAGGATCTCTTACACCCCAAAAGGCAAGCCCATGTTCAGACGTTGTATATGTAACCAATCAGGCTGGTTGGTTGTTTTGGTTTTTCCAGTGGTTGCTCTCCTGGTTTTGGGGTCCAGTTGTTAGTCTTCATGATTGCCTCTCTGCATTTTTTAGCGCAGACGAACTTAAGGGAGACAATATGTACAGTTGTGAAAAGTGTAATAAGTTGCGCAATGGAATCAAATTCTCAAAAGTCTTAGAGCTACCAGAAGTACTATGTATTCATTTAAAGAGGTTTCGTCAGGAGCTGATGTTTAGTTCAAAAATAGCAAATTATGTTTCATTTCCATTAGAAGGATTAGACATGCGACCATATTTGCACAAAGAATGTGTGTCCAAAGTGACCATGTATGACTTAATAGCAGTTATTTGCCATCATGGGACAGCCAGTGGTGGTCACTATACGTGCTATGCTCTAAATCCTATTGTCAATAAATGGTTTGAATTTGACGATCTGTGTGTCACAGAAGTATCACCAGAGACAGTAAAGCATTGCGAGGCTTATGTATTGTTTTACAAAAAATGGTCGCCGGAAATGCTGCAACTCCGTGATAAGACAATGGAATTGATGGAGATATCATCGCGAGAATTATCGGATCTGAATTTCTTTGTGTCCCGTCAATGGATAAATCGTTTTAACACATTCTCAGAACCGGGACCTATAGATAATTCCGACTTTCTGTGTCCACACGGTGGCGTTAATCCCGTAAGAGCACAATTCGTCGACAACCTAAGTATGCCAATACCACAAGCAGTTTGGGAATATTTGTATAACACGTAAGAAGTTACTACATTTTTGATTCAGTTGATAACTTTAATTGAATTGCAAATACGTAATTTAAAAAACGTTTCAGATTTGGTGGCGGTCCAGCTTGTACACATCTATACGAATGCCCTACGTGCGAAGAAAAATACGAATCATTGCAAAAACGAAGGCAGTACGAACTGGAGATATTTCACCGATTGAATCACAATACTGACAATCCAACTGCTATCTATGGACTCGCTATGGCTTGGTTGCGACAATGGCAAAGCTTTGTAAGGGGTAAAGAGACTCAACCACCTGGTCCAATCGATAACAATTCCATTATCATTATTAAAAATGGGCAAAATCTTCTGAAAGTTGGTGAGTTGATTGGTATTCAATTTATATGCGACATACCTGTACACATGTATACTACGTACGTGTCGTGCTAATTAATAAACTCTTTCCAGGTTCCGATTATGGGCAAATACCAGAAGAACTCTGGCAATTTTTCGTAACAACATACGGAGGAGGACCAGAATTAATGTTGCACTCCTGCCAACGATCTGTTCCTGCCGAGTCTAATATGTCATTGCATTCCACGTCAAATCCAAACTTAGACCAGAATTTTAAGTCGAGTCGCGCAGAGGCTAAATCTAATAAACTTTCTATGACTAGGAGTTCGGAAACAATTTCGCAACAAGATAGCGCTATCGAAAGTTTAACTTCGGACAGTGATTCACATTACACGCAAAGAGACGTGAGCGAGTAATTTATTAAAGTGTCCCGTGAGTAAAACAGATTAACATTTCCATTGGACATTCAAGTTATACCGGATAAGCGTGTAATAAAAATCAATTCCTAACTCTTTGTCCTAGCTATGTTACAGATTGTTAGATTTGTAAAGCAAATATAATTGCACGGTCTCTTTGTACGATACACAAACATTGTGAGAACATTATCTTGAAATTTCAAACAATTTCTCAAATCGTGATACTCACTTGTGTGTTTTCTTTCTTTGTCACTACGTACAATTTACTATACATTTTTGGGTATTGCGTGTATTTGGTGGGCAATGTAGCTAGTACAAAATTTGGTATCGGTGACTATTATTTAAAAGACAATTATACGCATCAAAGAAAGTTTGGAGGCACCAGTATTTTGACCAACCGGGTGCTAAATGCAGAAAACTAAACGCATACAAGAACATTCCTTCCACTGCAAAAACATTAATTTATCTAAGAGAAGTAAGATTCTGTGACATCTGTGAATTATTCTTCAAACGTGTATGGGTACAATGTGGCAGTCGGTGAAGAATAAGGTTTTTACGCTCTTTAATAGCGAGTTATTCTTCTCGCGTGGTGCAATGCTGTTCGTCCGGGTAGGACAAAACCCAGTCAATTTGGAATATTTCACGAAACTGCATAAAGTCAAAGAGCTCAACTGTACGTTCTAAAATATCCTGGCAATACATTTGCAATGCAACACTACACACGATACCGGACCAAAACATGACTTACGATTAGCACTCCCCTGCAGATGTCGCAGCTGCAATAATGCCACGCGCTCATAGCACGTTGTCAGAAATCTTAAAGACTCAGAGATATGTACATGATTTCGTCTGCAAACGAAGTCAAACCTCATTCATCAAATATGCAATTTTGATGATTCATAATCAGCGGAGTTTTATTGCGTGACACTGCGATTTAAGCGTGCGCGCTGTCGAAGATCGTCATCCATGAAGACTAGTCGCGCCTGTCGAGTTCTAAATCATCTAAGTTGAAACTAATCGACGAGTTGCTTCATAATTACGAACGATAGTTGCGTTATCAAATACGATACGCCGATCGTTTATTTGCGAGAAACGAACATCAGCGAACGTGGTGGAATTCTTAATCAATAATGATCTGGTATACTACAGCCCTATTGATGCACGCGCAAGTTTGCACTATCATGAACAGTTCGTCCTATTGGCAGATCTTTGGCGGTCGAGTCCGAGGGTACGCGTTTTTAGAGGCATTAATAGTTTTCTACTGATCGTGGTTTTAGCATTCAGTGATCCATTTGAGATAAAAGCAGCAAGAGTGCAAGGTACCCAGCTTGTACCGTCGATACGAATCGACCTGAATGTAATCCAGGATTTAATCATACATTATTATGCATTTATTCGCTCATAATTTTAACGAAGGGAAAAAGTGATGGCCCCAAACTTTTTTTGGTGCTTGTATTTAGCTATATTCATAGCCCAAAGCTGGCGATGTCCTAGTCCTCCGACTTTGGTAACAAATTTAACATTTTTGATGTTTGTACATTTACTGTAATATCTGTGTGTCATTCCTGTACATGAAAAATGTGGTTATTGTATTATCAGAAATTACAAGTTTTTTTTGGTTTGTATGGATTTATTAAGAAAAAGAAGAAGTGGAAGACTGAAAAATAGATCAATTTAATTTAGCAAAAATTCTTAGTTGTCGATAAGATCTATCGAGTATAATTCAAAACTACTTTACCGTAGTACATAAAAGAAATAGTAGGTGCGTTGCAGCTTTGTATTGTATAAAACTTCGATAGAAAATTGAAAAATTCTATTTTAAAGATGTTATTGTAATTATAAATCCATGAATACATTTCTTTGGTAGAATATAGCAAAGCATTTTTCGTTGGGATCCCACAGTCTTGTATCGTTACCAAGATTGTGGATTTCGATGATGGCGTTGATTTCTTGTACAACACAGTAGCAGAGTATTCGAGTCGTGTGGTGTGCGGAAATCGCTCGTTTGGAAGCCAGCATAATTTGAATTATAAACGCAGGGACACAAACGATTGTAAAGTTAATATTAATTACTGCTAATCACTGTGAAGAGTAACATACCTAAGAATAAGTAATAAAAAAGTTGGTTTCTTTATTTATTGAAATATGTACAGGTTGTTATTCTTGTCTTCCAAATCATTCTATTGAAATGTTAATCCAATGTTTTCAAAAAGAATCGCAAAATCAGCGTACGCGTTCCGTATAAATGCATATAATTTTGAATACAAATGCGGTTTCTATCCTATGAAACGAGTAATGTAATCGTTTCATTTGCGTGACAGATTTTAACGTTGCTGTTTATTGTGCGTTTTAAGCATTTCAAAGTTTTCGTTTAATTAATTCTCTCTATAAACTACAACTTGGCCATAATAAGTGTAGTAAAGGATGATAAAGTTTGGAACAACAAAAGGCCATAGTCTTTCGCTTCAAAAAGATACGAATAATCGGTCGCCTATACCTTTAATTCTTTTAAGCGTACGTCTTTTCTGAAAAACATGACTAATTTTTATATTATAAAATTTTCTGATCTTTAGACAATTAATTTTTATTATATCAAATAATAATCTGATCTACGGATTTGCGAACACTGGACCCCGGATGTTTATGCAAAATGTATTATTTTATACATTTAATACATTATTTAAAACCTTGTTTTATTTTATGTTATACGTATGTGCAATATATTATACACATACTTGACGCATACTTATCGCATGTGTTTTACAAAATCGGTAGCCAGTATAAAAGTAATGCATTTTTCATAAACATCCGGAGTATACCGATCACTAATAATAAAAAAAAAACTGTTCAAGCCTATCGGAAGTCAGTCAGAGCTATACGCTCGTCATTCTCCATTTTTCTGTTTGCCCTACGCGGGGGTGTCCCAACGCTCGACTACACTACTGTGTCGCTGTCGGACGGAGATGTTCTCGTGGACCACATCGATCGAGTCTTGCGCGTTCGGGGGATGCTGGCCATATTCTTTCGTATCTCCCAACCCCCGAAACGCCAACCCCTTAGTCTATGTCGCGATCAAGGGCTCACGATTAGGGGGTACCTCGACAATCGCGGCAGACCGTAGACGACCATGCGGTGTCGTAGCCCACGTAGTTAGACGGCTGTTTCAACCCTTTATTTTTCCTCGTCTAAAATCTATTTGCTTTTTGTCGTAACGCGTACCTGCCGCGATCGTCTTTAGTTTAGTCGCAATACGTGGCCACCCCCCTGCTGCCCCGAAACGAAAAAACGGGCCTACTCGAGAGCTGTGTCTATCGTCCAAGAACCATCCAAGTGTCCCCGAGGAACGGGAGGCTTATTTGCCGTTCGGTAAGCGAAGAATTATAAATTATTTAAGGATTCACGAGATTCTCCGAAACGACGAGTCGTGGGTGGAAGACGGGGAGCAATGTCTGCCATGAAGTAACACTGGCTGCGACCCATTTTCTTTTCTAACACTCTATTTCTATCACGTTAAACGAAATAGGACGTTCCGTGAACAAAGAAAATTGAATTCGAATTCATTGTACGAACGTGCCACGGAATTATTTACCCGAGGACTTTGTTCGTCGATTATTGGAAATGTCGAGGTGGTCCGTGTAATGTCGATAAACTGCAACAGTTGATTCTTATCGTCAAGTCCTTCCGATGAACCATTACGAACCTCGTTTTTATCGTAAGGAAAATGTACAAAGATAATTTCGCGACTTGGAATTTGCTGAAATATTAAAAATATTGAATCGGAAGTATGGATTGCTTAAAAAGTGTATTGGATTCTATGGCTATCGTACACCGTTATGTAAAGGCAACTTCGTTTAGTAAGGTCTTTCAGCATTTAATTAGTAGAGTTAAAAATTGCTCAAACCTGTTGTTCGAAATCATTTGAGAGTGTTTGTAAGTGCTGTATAATTTCGTCATAATTACTGCATGATCGACCGACTGGTTTACAATATTCCGTTGAGTCGTGTTTTAATTTTATGGAAGAAAGCATGTTTGTACTACTACTTCGATAAATGCAATGAAGGCACATTTCACTTACGAAAATTCTGTAATATCGTAACATTATTTATCCACTTTTAGAATCAACGAATTAAAAGATGGCCAGTTTCCGTGGATACAACATACCTTCTTTCGGAGCAACTGTGAACGTTGCTTGGGAAACATTGAAGGCTAAATGGCCAGAGAACAGCCCCTGTATGGAACTTATTCGTGGTGGTGCTGGCGGTGTGGGTCAACAGCAGGTGCCAGGGGAGGACGGCCAAGGCCAATTCAAGTCATTCGACGAGGGTCGTGATAACACAGAGATGATGACTATGAACGGAGATCAAGCGTATCGGGAGCAGAACAACGTAGCCGTCGCCGAGGACTCCTTTAGCTATCAAAGAAATGGGTAATTATCCTTCGATTCTTGTCACGCCGGACTCATGCCGGAACTCAGTTTGGGCATAAATAAGTTACCATTAAAGTTTTGCTCGAGCTCGATTGATTGATATTATTTTTATATGCGATATATCTTGATTATATTCAAGCGTCGGATCTGTGATAAATAGTACGACTTTCTGACATATTTTTTTAAATTACTCCGCAGAGAAATATTAGCGAAAGTATATACAGGGTGATTAGGAAAGAATACAACAATTTTGAAAATATGTGTTTGGAACTTTGGTTAATGAATCAATGTAAAGAGTGAACAACAAAGTTTTTTTTAGTAGGCAGCTCCAACATGTTTCGTTCGATACATACATATTTTCAAAGCTGTGATATCGTTTTGTAATCACCCTGTATAACTGTCGAGTAATTAAAATGAGATTTCCAAGTAATTCAGTCTTATATCTGATCTTACAGGGACAAAGTGAGAACGGGAAGTCTTAGCAGCGGCGAGTTCAGCGAATACGACGAGGGTGGCGGTGAATTCGGCAGTGGCGGCGTGAAAATCGACGAATGGCAAGCTGCGTGGAACGTGACAAACGCCATACAGGTACAGGTTTTCCTTTGAAACAGTTTTTTTTTTTTTTTTTTTTTGTAATAAACGTCCATCTCGATACAAGTATAGTTTTCTTTCAGGGCATGTTTATCGTCTCGCTGCCATTCGCTGTTTTACGAGGCGGTTACTGGGCCATCGCTGCAATGATCGGTATAGCTCATATCTGTTGTTACACTGGTAAGATTCTCGTTGAATGTTTGTACGAGCTCGACACCGTTACCGGTCAACGGGTGAGGGTAAGGGATTCGTACGTGGCGATCGCGAAAGAATGCTTCGGTCCTACGTGGGGCGCGAGAGCCGTCAATATCGCGCAGATCATCGAGTTGCTGATGACTTGCATCTTGTACGTCGTGGTCTGCGGCGATCTGATGATAGGCACATTCCCCGAAGGCGCGATCGATACCAGGAGCTGGATGATGCTGATCGGTATATTTCTCTTGCCCCTCGGCTTCCTCAAGTCCCTCCAACACGTCTCGGTACTCAGCTTCTGGTGTACGATGTCTCACTTGTTCATCAACGCCATCATCGTTGGCTATTGCATTCTGGAGATCGGCGATTGGGGCTGGTCGAAAGTGAAATGGACCATCGACATGAAGAACTTTCCGATCTCTTTGGGCGTCATTGTCTTCAGTTACACGTCCCAGATATTTTTGCCGACACTGGAAGGCAATCTCATCGATCGCTCCAAGTTCGATTGGATGCTGAATTGGAGTCATATCGCTGCTGCCGCTTTCAAGTCCCTCTTCGGGTGGATCTGCTTCTTGACTTTTCAGAACGACACGCAGCAGGTGATCACTAATAATTTACACTCGAGTGGCTTCAAGGGCCTGGTGAATTTCTGCCTGGTCGTGAAGGCCATATTGTCGTATCCATTGCCGTATTACGCGGCGTGCGAGTTACTCGAGAGGGCCTTCTTCAGGGGTCGCCCGAAAACGATTTTCCCGACGATCTGGACGGTAGATCGCGAGTTGAAGGTCTGGGGCCTGGCGTGGCGCGTCGGCGTGATCGTCTTCACCATAATGATGGCAATCTTCATTCCTCACTTTAGTATCCTCATGGGTTTCATCGGTTCGTTTACCGGCACGATGTTATCCTTCATATGGCCGTGTTACTTCCACTTGAAGCTGAAGAGAAACTCCATGGAATGGAGCGCCGTTGCGTACGATTGCTTCGTCATTTTCCTCGGTGTTCTCTTCGGCGTGATCGGAGTATACGATTCCGGCTCGGCCCTGATCAATGCCTTCGAAATCGGCCTACCTTTCTGAACGTGTTCAAGAGGTCTCGATTATTTAGTTCTCATTCTAGATATTATAAATATGCGCGTGGGTCAAGGGAATTATTAAATCGTGTATTTACAATGTGTAATGTATAAAAAGGGGGATTTTCAATGTTACATCGATATCACGAGATCGAGGTAGTTGCTACGAACATGTTCTAAGAATTATAATCAAGCGGCACTATGGAAGCTTATTCGAAACATTGCTTAATCTGCATGATAGATGTGCCGGTTTTGTGTTGTATCACACAAATATCGCATCTTTCCGCGTTACTATCGCAATTTAATATTTCCTTGAACTCCCCTCGCAATCGAATAACGCAATACATATTTTCGTTTACCGTTGTCACGTACCATGGTAACGATTCCACGGTTGCTGGATTTTTGGGCGTTTCAACATACATACCTGCAACAGAATTGACCTAAAAAGAAAAGGGAAGTAGAGCGTCGAGTTAACCACCAAAAAATACATTTCGCGACAATGGTGCCGACGTCAGGTGCTTCCTAGACAAGATTATGTAGATCATATACATATATATAGCGCGCAATAAAGGTGACAACATCTTAATAGCCATAAGCATCGATGTCTTCCACACACGTTATGAGAAACACGGTAAATATTGTACAAGTTAACTATTGTTAAACAGATTTTGGGATTTTATAATTACATTATGCGAATCTTATAATTTCTATCTACACGTTGAACGCGCGTCGCGCCGAGGAGGCGTTCAGTAACGTTCAATAGACGTATTATTCGGCGACCTGTAAAAAGAGGTGTTTTTTTTTTCTTACAATTGAGTCGCAGATGAATTTAGACGGCTGCAACACATGTGACCGGTAATAGCGGGCGCGTAATCTAACGTCTCCTCGTCGCGTAAGAGAGTCAAAATATGTAACCAGTTATGTACGAACCAGTACAATTAGTTATATAATCCAACGTCTTCCAGGGTCTTTAAAGACCGCATAGATTACACGTTAGTTTAAGCAATATGAATGTAGACAGTACTTACAGTAGCTCGGCGGATGTTGCGAGGTGTTCTTTCTCGTTTTATACATTTTAAGCTGTGAGAAATAATAGATTTTCGGGGTTCTACGCGAATTTTACTTCGGGATCTTATATGCTTTTAGGAGAAAGTGAACGTGCAATGTACAAATGTGCAAAGTCTCTTTTGAAATTTGGAAAGTATAGACATGGAGCACCCGAGAACTGCGGGGTAATGATTCGTAGCGGATACAATTATTATGATTAAATAATAATAAGAGGATTCTAAATTACTTTCGTCAGTTATTTAGTACAAATTGGCGTCGATACGCGACGGAGTGAAGACGCGAAGTTCCCTTGGAAAAGGCACGAAACTTATTGTGCCGCGTTTAACAAATGTTAATCAAAGTGTGTACGAGTATCCGTTTCTGTTAAAGGTCGAGAGAAACAAAATTTAAGAACATCTCGCAGGCGCAGAAAGATGTGTTAATTAACCGAGATACGATGATAATTGTGAAACGAGTCTTCCGATGATGTCTTCCAAAACGATAATGGTAATCTAATACGATCTATTGATCGTAGAAAATCTTTGTCAATGATATTACACGTTATATCAAGAGTTATAGGAGTTAAGAGTTAAATCTTAAGGCTACGATCAAACTTATCGTGTAAGTAATATCAAGCCGATCGTGTCGCCGGTTTTTATTATTTACCAACAAGTTGCCCTTATTATTGCGTTATTTTATCGAGATAGATCGATAAACGATGCAAAACGACATCGTCTTGGCATTGACGAAACATTTTCATATCCTGTAACGAAATGTAATACCTGGTGCTTATTTGAGACAAATAAGTTCGCTTTGATTATCGACCAACGTATAATAGAGTTAATATCACAATGTTTAGCGTTACCCAGTTACATGGATCGCAAAGTGTTTTAACTTGTTTATAAAAATAGAATACAAAATGATAAACGTAACGCAGGTAATTGCGACGTTCGCGAGGATTAATCAAAGTCAGTTAAATTATTTCATAAATTTATTTGGTAAAGAGATAATGTGCGAAGAAAGGAAACTTTTTACAAAATCCGAGGCCCTCGGTTTGCGAACCACCGACTCAAATACAATATCAGCCACAAAGACATTATTTACAATAATATTCTACAGAACAATTGTGTGTAGTTTAAAAAAAAGAATTGCGACGTATTCCGAATTCTTTCGGAATTTGTGTTCTATAGACGTTAAGCGAGTAGCTTAAAAAATGATCGTCGTTTTCGTTCTGTAATAGCGCGAGTGAGAGGATGAATAAATTACCGAGAATGATGTTAACTTAGCGTGTAAATGAAGGATAGGTAGCTATGGAATTGCGATTGCTTTTAGAACTTTTTTTAGTATCGGGGTTGTACGCGTATACACTGTTAGTATTATTATTACTCTCAGTATTGTTGTTGGTATTCTTCATTTACACGATTGTGACCGAAATGCAATGTATTTGTCTCCCATTTGACGGAGAGAACAAATCCTCCGAGAACTGACGTTAAAGCGATCCTTTCATTTAGACTTAAAGTGCTTTCACGGAAGTACGCGTTTTTCGTGGCGTCTCGAAAACAACCTCATTAATGTTGTAGCTAAATATACGTATAGACGTTAAAAACGATGTAAAAGGGGCTTCCATATACATACATATACATATAAATATATATATATATATATATATATATATATATCCTGTACGAAATGTAATATATATATATATATATATATATATATATATATTGTGAGAGATGAAAATACATTATGCAAATAATTACGGGAAGTGAAAATACATTATGAAAATTTTACATGCGCGCGATTCACTTACACCCAATGACCTAGCATGTATTGGTGTGGTGTCACAGTAATAGATATTTCTTTGACGAGTGAATGTTGAAAATCAATTTTTATTCACTCAATAAAATATTTTCTGTTGTTAACACAAAATCGTCCATCATCTTTACCCGAAATCATGCGTGCCATTATTACATTTTCCTCATATCGCATCGATAATAATAAAATACGATCATTCCAAAATGTTCTGGGTGCAAAGAGATTGCAGCAGTAAGAGTCTCATGGCTATTACTGATCGAATACATAATTCTTTTTAATTCATTGTTTCGTGTTTTCACCATGGAATTTCTTTTATCCTTCTATCGGCCTGATGGTATTAATCTTGGTCTCACTTTGACAGATTTTACAGACACTGTTCGCTGTGATCTTTTTATCGATGATGACGTGTTTGACAAAAAAAGGTAACTTTCTCCATAGAAAACGCGTCTTGAAATCAGGTGTTAGATTACAGTAGTGGGTACGGTTATGCTCTAAATGCTGTTTATCGGTACATAAAGGATCCTCTCCATTCAGAGTCGTCAGTCGCCGTATTTACGAGTATGGCAATAAAATACGTGGTAAGTCACGCGAACAAATGTATTTTTTTTTATAAAAATATTTCGTTACACCAAGGTATGTATGCACTACCGTATATTGCTTATTGATAGACTCCGGATGTTTATGCAAAAGGTATTATTTTATGCATTTAATGCATAATTTATTTTATATTAATATGCACGGTGATTGTACTTTAAAAAAGAAATATCTTACAGAGTATACTTCTCTTGGGAAGACAGTTGCGTATAGTAAATTGGCATCACTTTCCAAATCGTACATATTGTATAGATTTGTGGACCATTTGACACACATATGTTGATCACTATTAACAATAAGTTATAAATTTTTTATTTGGAAATTACTAGATAAAAAAATATATCTCACATCAGCGTAAGACAAAAACTTTATTTATAATTTCTACAGTGATAACATTCAATCGACCTGGAAGATTGATCTCTTGAATGTAGTTTTATAATTTTATGGAAACAATCCTTCTTCTTTCTACATTTTCAGAAAGTATTCTGTATCTTCCTTCTGTTTTTGCTGACGATATTCGTAAATGGAGACAGTGATATCGCAAACAAATCCCTGCGTCGCGACATTCCTAAAAAAGGTAAAAATCAAGCATTAGAAATAATTTTAGACGGATTTCGATTATTTCCTTCATCCTCGATTGTGCTGTTTATCGATTTATTTGCAGACGATGCACATCGCGTGAAAATAAAAGTGTACCGAGGGCCGGTACAAGAAAAGGATGGCGAACGATTTGCTAGTTTTGGATTTTGGGTGCAACAACCGGCCGGAATACATTGATTGTAGTTGTATTTTGTCATGACGATATTAAAGTTATGTAATTACCAGTATTAACAAGATAGTATCATTTATATTGAATTTCTGAATCAGAAACGTTTATCGTATGTGGCGCGGTCGAAGCGTGCATACCTTCGCGTCGCAAACTTGCCAAATACATGGTTCCACATTCATATTTCTCCTTCGTCACGTACGAAAGGGCTAAACTCGAAACGAGGTGATGTTTGTATTCATATTTGTTAAGACTTTATACACCTTCATAACCGTAAAACACACTGTTCTAACGTGTATAACACATATTTATGTATACCGTGTGCACTGTTTTACCATAAGCGACAACTTCACCTTTTCCCCGGTCGTTGCCAATGCCATTGAAAAAAAAGAGAAAAAATAAATCCGTCTGGCAAAGCTGGCAAAGTGAACTTTAGATAGCATGACTTTTCATGGAATTGCCAAAGTACCAATAAAAGTTTCTCCGCAGTAATTCGGGGTCGTGTTCCGCCGTTGTAATTATTTTCAAATCGTATACACAGAAGTTCCGTTGTCTCCTTACCATCGTGTTGTAAATGTGCAATCTGGTGTAACAGTGAATTGTTTATGAATGTCATTTCAGGTAGAAATGGACATAGTACAATACTTTCGGTTTCATTAGTGCAATTTCACTCGCCATTACCGTATGATGTTCTTAATTCAACTATTGGGCTGCTGCTACCTAACCTTTTTATTTTGGAAATTATTTTTGCGATGATAATAAATTGATTACAGAGAGATTTTCGTTCTGAATATCTATAATTGTAAATGGCATTTAATTAATTTTTTTAAGCAATCGACAATCTGCTTCGTAACGGCGTGCCACTAGTCAATAAGATCGTCTTGGATTGTATAAAAATCGTGACATAGCGGGTTACAATCAATATTTACTCCATGTATACGAAAAATTGGTTTGAACAGATGTGTCTGCATGCTGTTTTGTAGAAATTGGTTTCCTTCATTTGCAGTAAGAATGACGCTATATACATTGCGCGAATAATATTCCCGAAAGAAAGAAGTGACCTGTGGTTAAAAATTATTTTACAATGCTGTTGAAAGTATCATATTAGTATGTACAATAAGTAAGCAGAAAGAACCTCGGAATTTAGTGAAACTTATGTTACCACAATACCCCACATGTACCGATTAACACTATCATCGATATGTATTAAACGCATTTAAAATATTTTCAAATTCTCATTGGCTCTTCTACATTTTTTAACCCTTAGTGGAATTGCAGATTCATTAATCCAAAGTAGTTTGTATGGTCTCATAAAGATAGGATTAACAAAGCGTAAATGAAAATCATATTTAACAAAGTGTTGTTAAAATAGCAGCCGTATTATGGATTATGGACTTTACTATTTGTTTAAACCAATATTACTATGACAAGAAAATTAACAAGTCAAAATCTTTCTAAAATAGTATTAACTTTTCCAGGCACAAGATGGTAATGCAGTGGTGAACAATACATCTCTCTGAAGCGTAATGTCGGACGATACTTCACCACATATTTCATACAGGCTCGATAGCCTTGGTAGGATAGTACAAATCGAGTCAGATATCACGCATCTTACCAGCTTAGAAGAAACATTAAGAAGACTGCAGACAAATCTAAGGTCGGACCAACAATTGAACGAATTGGTTAATGGTGAGGGCACAAAAATGTTTGTATTTTAGCAACATAAAGGAACATTGTAACCAATATTCTTTGTTCCAGAAATAGGAGATATTCGAGATAGATATTCAGCGATAGCTGCATCGGACAACCAACAGTCACATAATGCGATACCTGATACTGCTGATAATGACCAACCAAGAGATGTAACCGATGGCGCATCATCGCCAAATCAAGCTGCACCAAATGTGCCAGCAGTAAATTCAGATGATGAGTAAGTGTTTTCCATTTCTGACCTTGCGTTAAATATGTTATGCGATTTTGAAAATATTAAATTTTGTTTTAACGAATGTTTAAATGGATGATAAGTAATAATATTATTTCTTAATGTTTATTAATATTTATCTGTAAGAGTGACACTGTTTTGTTTTTTGCAGCAAAAGATATTGTTGGGTTTGTTTTGCGACAGACGAAGACGATGCGACTGCTTCTTGGGTAAAACCATGCCACTGCCGTGGCACAACAAAATGGGTTCACCAAGGATGCATACAAAGATGGGTTGACGAAAAACAGAAAGGTCGTGCAGGTGCACTCGTAGCATGCCCACAATGCAACACCGAGTACATTATTGTATACCCAAATATGGGTAAGTTATTTCTTTTAGTACAGATAAAGATATTTTAATTCTGTTTTTAAAACAAGACTCAATGTTTAATATTTCAGTAAATACTCATTGAGTTTTGAAACAGATCTATTTTAGGGCAAGCATTTTTTTTACAAAAATTCTGTTTTTTTCTGTAATGAACACTTAAATGAACATTGTCTTATCGTTAGTAATACTAATAGTACGTAGATTACATTATAGAAACTAAAATAATTTCAGGACCGTTGGTATTAATATTGGATAAGATTGATGGCCTAATTTTCCGAGTATGCCCCTTTATCGCTGCTGGCATTGTAGCTGGGTCCATATATTGGACTGCTGTTACTTACGGAGCAGTGACGGTAATGCAAGTAGTCGGTTACAAAGATGGCCTAACTATGATGGAGCAAGCTGATCCTTTAGTGTTGTTACTCGGTTTGCCAACTATTCCAATTATGTTAGTTTTGGGGAAAATGCTCAGATGGGAGGATCAAGCACTCAGCCTCCTTAGACGACATGCATGTAAGGTTCCTATTTTGAGACATTTTTTACCCAGCAGGTATGTACCAATACAAACTTATATGTTTGACATAAATGTAATTTATCTTGAATCAATAGTTGAAAAATGAAAATCATGAAGAGCGTGAATGCCAGAACATGGGATTTGTAATTTTTTCCTGGTAATAGGCATTATAATGTGTATCCAATAAGGTAATTATAACCATTCATCGTTAATATTAATTATTTTGGTGCTGATGCTCGTTTTTTTCTATTTATTACAAGTTTTGGCGCACATGTCTTTTCCCATTTTCACTTCTCAATTTGTACTTTTGCTCGTGTACACGCGTAACAAGTGTTTTTTGACTTAGTCATACTGACGAAGAGAGAGCACAATCAGAAGAGGTGTCACCCATAAGCGATCCAGTGTCTGCAACGCATGTTCTTTGCGGTGCACTTTTGCTACCAACCATTGCCAGTGTGTGCGGCAAAATATTCTTTGAAAGTATAAATTCCAACTTTCAAAGAACGTTGCTCGTATGTATTTAACAAACTCCAGATAATTACATACTTTAATTCTGCTGTTTTAAATCTTTTTAAAAACTTGTGTTTACAGGGAGGTATAGCATTTATAACGATAAAAGGTGCGTTTAAGATTTACCACAAACAGCAACAATATGTGAAACAATGCCAGCGGCGTATAATGGATTATACGGACAGTAATGTGGCACTATACAGAAGACAACAAAGCTCTGAGGACAATCAGACGAGTTAAATCGAATTTTGTGAAAATGTTGAAAAATACGCTATTAAGGAACAGTATAACTTATTAAAACAACTGAACTTCTTTAGTACTCTTTTATTGTGAAATCAGATGTCCTACATATTACTTTTAAGTAATGATGTAAGTTAATGGAATTATACTGCAGCATAAGAAATAAGGCATTGTATATACACACGTAAGAATGAAACGTTGTCATATATATACACACATATATATATATATATATATATATATATATATATATATATATATATATCTAAATCTTACAAGTAATTTACTTACTATACGTATCCGGTAAGAAATGTTGGACTAAAAATGGTATTGTGCCCCTTAAGTGTATTAGTAGCATAACGATTATCTCTTCCTTGTTCAGCAAATAAGAATTGAGCTATGCTGACAAATTGCTATGATGCAATTCAATTTTCTTTACTCTGAACTCAAAATTCAACTATCAACGAGTATTTTAATGCATTAATTAAAAATCGAATTTCTCAATAAAAAAAATACATACCACGAATGATTAAACTGAGACTGCACAAGATCCTATGTATTGAATTTTACTTGCAGTGCATCAAAGAACAAGTAAAACAATTTGTCACTATGACCTATAAATAGGACTATTGGGTTTGTTATATTGAAAACAACAGTTTTGTAAAAAGAAACTTTATTTTATGTAAATGCCTTATATTACTGTAAACATATGCAACTAGTAAACTAATTAAAATTAACATGCGGCGTATTTGTTTGTATTCTTCGTCGAAACAATTATGTAGTATCATGTATACAAAAAAATTATAGTTAGATTTCAACTATATCCTTTGCTTTCATTTTAAGTGTCCACACCAAGTGGCAATGTTGACTGATGGATTATTTCCTTGATATAAACCACAGAAAATTATGCTGCAATATGCTTTACGTGCATAGAGGGAACTTTAAACAAAAATAAAACTTACACCAACCATGTTGCAGTACATAGAAATAGAACTAACCGTTCAAACAAGTATATGACTAAAAAATGTCAGGTACTCTGAGAAATACTTTTAGAAGAAGGTAACTTTTCTTGTAATATATAAATATATTTATTATTAAGTATTTTTTTCTTAATGTAAAAATTAGGGACTAATTAAGTACAGTATATGTTCAGAAAATATTATGCTCAGTTATGCTAAAATTCTAAATAGTTTTATTTTGGTCTGCAAGTGCTGTGCAGTGTTTAACTTAAAATAATTTTAATTTATATATGCTGTATGTATAAAAACTTTTACATACTCTTTTAAACTGTACAATATGTGAGGTGGGAGGTTCAAAATGGATTGGGCATTATCAGCACACATGGTGAAGGAAGAAGTTAGAAGGGAAAAAATAAGGTAATATGGACAGGAGGGGAAAAAAATGGAATAATTACATCCGTTATATATATCCTTGCCTTGTACTATATACCAAAAAAGATATTTGCCTTTGCATATTAAAATTCAGTTCACCAATTTTTTTTATCATTGCTACATATACAATATCCTTGAGAATTTTGAACTTATCAGAAATATACATATGTCGTTGCGACTTAGTTCGCACTAATAATATTATATCAACTTAAAAATAATAAATAATAGTCAAAGAAATATTAGAATATATAATTTGCATCAAATGGAATTCTTGATGAAGCACCTATTCGTGTGTTTCTAATCTACAAAACAGATGTTCACAAGAACTGAACAGTTATATATATTGCGATGTACAACTGAGTTTATAATGCAATTCAAGTTACGGTTGAAAGTACAGAATGGAATTAAATACATCAAGAAATGCAAAGTTTTAAAACAAGTAAGATACAGAAAATGCCTTGAATGTTCAACATGACATTAAAGGAGGCCCTGTGTACCTCAGCGTTAAGGAAGAAAAGTTTAACGGACCATCAATGAATGCCAATTTAACATCTTCAACTACATCTGATGAATCAGAACATACCTTAGAAGAAACAGTTTTAAAATATGTGCATGGTCGTGGACCCCTTCCTTTATCATTAACATCGTAAGGTGGACTAAGTATATCTAAAAAAGCACCAGGACCTTCGATACATGAAATTTCGTGCAAATTTTTATCCCGTGGAGTGAGAATACAAGCAGGCGAATTACTGTGCAAAAGTACTGGTCGATGTTTGACTGCTGCTATTTCTTTCTTTAATCTTTTTTTTATTATGTGATCGTCGCTTGTCTTCAAACTGTAACTGTTCACCTGAACAGCACCACTGATTACCTACATTTTAAAATTTATAAATACTCAACGAGAGAGTTTTAAGTTCTATTCATTTGTGAGAGTTAAAAGTTTTATTCCTTTTATTAATCAATCAACGAGGCATTAACTTAACATTAGCGCATTATATACGAAATAAGTGACTCTATATCTTTGGGAATGTTTTTCTACGTCAGATACTTGGAGGAAGACTGAATTAATAATAAACTGGCAGCTATCGTGTTAATTTATAATATACACACCTTTAAGAAACCATGCATCTCCGGGTGATCGTGCATTGGCATTGTGACCCCAGGTTTCAATATGAAAATCGAGATGGTTACGTCTTTGTTTTCGAATATGTTGATCACACAACTATGCATGGGTTGCTCTTGAACAAAATCGAGAACTTGTTTGTTTAGATTCACATCCTCGGCTGTAATTTTGTTCATCAAATTCCAAAGTTTGTCGAAATTCTGTTGGCAAAGCTTGAATCCTACGTTTCTTCGTCCATCGAACGTTTTTAGCGCTTGCTTCCACAATATTTCGATCGCCGAGGTCATGTTTCTACTTTACGATAACAATCCTATGTGGTTTTACCTTTTGGAAATAAATAAATATTTCAGGAAAATAATCGCAGGTGTGCTGGATTTAAAGAATAAATACTATCTGTAAGATCTAATCAAAAGTATATCTCACGGTGACTATATACGCAGCCGCTTAATGTCATTATATCGAAATTTTAAATAAAAGGAAAGCAAAAAAGTCAAACGAACACAATCGAAAAAGGAATCACATAAAACACGATAAAATTATTTTGCACGAATCTTCTAGGCTTCTATACAATTGCTTACTTACTTATATACAAGAAAACTTTCATGCTTAAGGGTTAAGTGGCATGATGTTAGACTTACCATATATTACAATTCGTTTTTAGGTACTGCGTACTTTTAATGAACGATGAACTTTATAAACTTATCTTCCAGTCTTTCAATTAACTTTTTATCCTGATCCGAACGGATATCTCCCGATATTGGTTAAACATGGGTGAACATCTGAACTGATCTGAACATAACTGCTCATGCTATTTGCAAACGTTTTTTAATATCGATGGTGCTATCGAAAGCGCCCATAGCGTACGCAACTTGAAAACTATCTTACAAAAGTTGCGTACGCTGAGGAAGTGTGATATTACTCCTGAGTTGCTGAGTAAATAAAGTTCTGTAAATACGTTATAAATTGTTTCTATTCGATATTGTATTCTGGAAAAGCAACATATGAGTGTAATGATCAGTTGCCTATACAGTTATAATCTTGATGGTCAAAAAGTGAAACATAACAATAAAATGAATTTGGTATACTATGCAATTGTTTTGTATAATATACCTATGGATGTTAAGTTTCTACTTGCCTGCATACGTTGTGAACGGAACTCGATTTGTTACTTATTTTCCTTGCTGACTTTTATCGTTATGCGCAAATTTGTACAGATGCGTTAATCAAGTTCTAAACGAGTTTTAACATTTTTAGCATAACATTAGGTTTGAAAACTGAATAACAATTAATGATTAAATGAAACGCTATGAAGTTGCATGAAAGTAGAAGATATTTGTCGGGTGACTTGTAATGAAAACGTTTCAAATTTTTTGTAAGCTTACTTTATTATGAATAAATGAGTACATATTGTTTTTAGTCTCTTATTATATATTTTAGAGCTATAGTATGTACGAGTGTATGTTTGGCAAGTTTCTTGAAGTTGACTTTCTTCTTAGGACCATTTTCACTTCAAATAAATTTTGCTCATCTGTCAAAATGAGTTTTAACAGACCAATAATGTTCATGTCATTATTATTGATCAACTATCATTGGTGTGTGCTTTTCAACAAGTAGACACAGTTCATGGCAACTATGCCGCCTTATCATTACTTATCGTATTCTGCTCAATCTCGTTGTCGTCCATGCGGTTATGAAGACCATTCTTTTTTTATAGAAATGAGAATAAAGTTACGGTTAATAATAAACCATAGTAAACCGATGTTTGAGACGCGAGATATTTCTTTCACCCTAATCGGTAACGTTGGAATAACTGTAGCTGACATTGACCAATGGTATGCTGACCGGATCAACCTAAACTGGGCTAAACCGCTTAAACCTACCGATATGCGTTTACTTTGGTTAGGTTTGTCCTATAGCACATCCGTGACGGAATCAGTTCATCAATGTTTGAACATTCATTTTCATCCGTGTTTTATTTTCAGAACACTCTAAAATCACATCTTTGTTTAACCCAAAATATTTAGAAAGAAATTTCGAAAACCTGAATAAAATTTACGTTTTCTAACAAATCTCGAAGTACAATCATCCATCCTGTAAAGTATGTTTCTCAAAATGACCAGTAGACGCCGCGAGAAGCAATCTTCCTCTGAATGGAAGACCCTGCTCTAGCGATCAGTCACGTGGGCACTGTTACCCAGCCAATCAGTGTCTGCGCTACGTACCACGTGATCGGAAAAATCGAAATGGTGGACGTATCGGGACGCAGGATCCCGAGAGGAGACGAAGGACGATAAACTGGGCAAGGGCCCGTCATCCGTGTCATCGGTGTTATCAAACCAGGGACAGGATTAACCGCGAACATCAGTGTAATTTCGAGCAAGGCGGGCCTCGATTGAGCCGACGCACGATTATCGGTGACAGTAGCTCTTGTTTACCGAAGTGTCAGTCCGCCCGTATTGTACGTGTGTTCTCTTGCTGGGTGCGCGAAAACAGAAGACAGTGTATCGTGTGCGCGAGAGCCACAGCTGCACTCGACGTTCTGTACGTGATACGTTCTCATCAACCGCGCGTAAAGACAGTATTATACTTGGAGTGAAGGAAATTGAGAGAGGAGGATTTAGAATAGCGAACAGACGGCAACGCATTTTCAGTGAGATTTTAAGCCCGCGGAAGCATGTCCAAGTATGTGAGAGCTTCGGTGATCCGTAAGGATGTGTCACGTCAGGCATCATTCGATCGGCGAAGGAGGTAACGGAGAAACTCTATTCCACGAATAGGCATGTGTGTTTTTGAAATTGCATTCTTTCACGGTGATCCGTAATGATAAGTAAGTGTCATGCCTGGACGAAGAAATTCCTGATGACTTTAAGCCCGGTTTAGTGTGTTGACGTTCGCACTACCAGACCGCTGCTGATTGGTGATGTGGTCCAAGACCCGCCAATCGGCTGTGGAAGATGGTTTTCCTGCGAATGTCAGCCGTCAGGTTCGAAGCAATCGGTATCTTGAGGACGTATATCGTTTTTCGCAATCCTTTGTGTATCTTGAGAATGATCAATTTAATCGCGATTACTGCTCGCACGAAAGATTAGTTTGAATTATGTCTTACAGTATTTATTCTGGCTGTTACGAGAGATGGTAGTGTGTTCTGTAACAAAGCGAATTACCGGTAAAAACGGGGGGTGGCTCAGGGATATTTTTACTTCCGAATAACTTGTATCGGTCGAGAAGAACCTGGAAAAGTGTGGAAAGAATTTATTAGATGATAAAGACATCTATACGATGCAAATTTTACTTTTTTAAGGTTAGAATTATCGAAAAGGAAGCCTAAACGAACGATTATCGAGTTATATTCTCTTGACATTATCTGACAGATAACACTGGTTACACTAATCACTGCATTAGAATAAAAGAGTGCGAAGCGAATTGCAAACATTAATTTGCGTAAATGCAAAGGTGCAAGGTCGTATTGTAAAAAGAATTAAGAATCACGGCATAAAGAAACTTGTCTGATAATAATTATGAATAAACAGACTAGAAAACATAATTTAATCTTTGGCGTTGTTACGAACACATCTTAGTGTACACTTTGTTCTTGGAAGACTGAATTCCCATGGGTCTTTCTTTTTCAGATAGGATACTTCCATAACGCACAAAATTGTCTTAATGCGTACAAAAAATGCAAATACATCTACAATCTGTTGCAATAAATGTCCTAAAATACTCGAGAGGTATGAGAATATTGATACAGCATTGAAATCCTTGGATTATTGTCTTAGTAAGGAAGCTGAGCTAATATCTGGCAACAATACCACACCTACACTATTTCCAACTACATTGTGAATGCCATGATAAACCATAATGGCTGTCAAGGAGATTTTGTTGGACACACAGTGTTAATTACGTGATACCTGAATTAAGCGCATCATCTTATAAATTGAAAAGAATACTCTAAAGAACAAAATCCACTAACAAGGAACTATGAAATTGACTGAATACATAAATTTAAAAAGAGTAAAATTATTTTAACAACTCTATTTTATTATACTAAAAAGAATATTAACCGACGATTAAAATACTCTTATGCTGTTCCATCAGATCGATCAAATTATCAAGTAATTAACTTAAAAGAGACCTTCAAAAATGATTTAGAAGTATTTTACCACTTCTATATTCTATGCGCTACGATGGATGAAAATTAATATCCCAGATTTTTATTTCATTGAACAAATGCATTTATAAGAATTGACATGGTACGTTGTAATGAAGTCTTACATTTTATGATTAATGGATAATTTTTGAGTGCATTTGACAAATTTGAATTAAGTATATTAAATTGATATAAACCATAACCTATATCTGTAAATAAATAAGTTCATTTAAGTAACCAGTGAGACTGTAACAGTGAACACTTTTAAACAAAATGTATAAAAGTTATTTTAAACGTTTACATAAGCCACTGTATATAACTGAAAAGCAGAAAGAAGGAGAAACGATACATCTGAAATATTGCATCGATGACAGAGGACTAATTTGTTAACCCTACTAAGAACAAGGTAAAGTAATTTGAGAAAAACTTGTATGTTGCAAATGTAATGAACTGTGATATCGAAAAATTCTAATTATAATATTTCAGGGTTAAAAAATGGAGAGCTGTGGTTCTGGAGTAGTGCAAGTATTTGTGGGTGAATGGAGCCCAGAATATGAAGCACTTTCGATTAAAGCTACAAAACAAACTTCATCGGCTGAGATAGTAGAATGTATTATTGACAGACTTGGGTTAGTCGATGCCTCAGCTTCCAATGGGTATGAATTAGCAGAAGTGGTAGGAAATTCTGTTGGGCAAGAGTGTAAAGAAAGAAGACTTGGTCCTTCCGAGTGCCCCGTTGCACTTATGTTACTATGGCCAAAAAGTGCGGCACAGCAAGAGTACTACAGGTAAAGCTGCAACAGGCCAATTGCAATGGCTACAAGTCTATACTTTTGTAAAAATTGTGATTACTAGAAGATAGTGATTTTTTATGTTTTCACTAACGAGTCGTCTAATTTTAGGTTTTACTTACGAAAGAAACAAACAGATTATTTATGGTCTGATAGTAGATTTCCTATGGATCCGCAACTCCTAAAAGACTATTTTAATAGATTTCTTTATCAACCACGCGACAAGGAGTATCCAGATCTCTGTCAACTTCCAGACCTGAATGAACAAACCCTCTTGGATAATCTTCGGGCTAGGTTTTTGGCTGGAAATATTTATACTTACGTTGGCAGCATATTAATTGCGTTAAACCCATTTAAGTTTTACCCTATCTATAACCCGAAATACGTAAAACTCTATCAGAACAGAAGATTGGGGCCAGACATACCTCCACATATATTTGCCATAGCCGATGCGGCTTACCATTGCATGCTTAAAGAGAAAAGAAATCAGTGCATAGTTATCAGCGGCGAGAGTGGTTCGGGTAAAACAGAGTCGACGAATTTTCTATTACATCATTTGACAGCGCTCAGTCAGAAAGGTTCTCATGGGAGTGGGGTTGAACAGACAATACTCAGTGCTGGCCCAGTATTAGAAGCATTCGGTAATGCAAAAACTGCACATAATAACAACAGTAGTCGTTTCGGTAAATTTATACAAGTGAATTATAAGGAAAATGGGATGGTGCACGGGTAAGTCGATTGGAGAAAATGTACATTGTTTTACGTTGTATCATAATGGTTTACTGGACTCCGTGATAAAATCAACAGGGCTGTCGTGCAGAAGTACCTGTTGGAAAAATCAAGAATAGTCTCTCAAGGGAGAAATGAAAGGAACTATCATGTCTTTTATTACCTCCTAGCTGGGGCAAGTGAACAGGAAAAACAGCTTTTGCATTTAGAAAGTTGCGATCGTTACAACTATCTAAATAAAAGTGGCTGTTATGGACTTGAAAACATTGATGAACGACACGAATTCTCAAGACTGAAACAATCCATGGAAATGGTTGGATTTACACCCGAGAAACAAAGGCGACTTTTTGCTGTTCTGTCAGCTGTTCTTCTACTCGGTGATTAATAAATTATTCTAAGGTGTTTTACAGCAATCTAACCATGCATCACTGCTTCAGGTAACGTGGAGTTTCAACCAAGAAAATCGTATCATCATCATGACGAAGCGGTAGGAGTCAAAAATCCTGAAGTGGTTGCATTGATATCCGAATTACTTAGAGTGAAGCAGGAGACACTTTTGGCGGCTCTCACGGCCAAACGCGCAAGAGCTTCCGGAGAAACTTTGGTCATTAACTATAGACTTCCAGAAGCAATTGCAGCACGCGATGCAATGGCCAAATGTTTATATGGAGCGCTGTTCGATTGGATTGTGCTTCAGGCACGTAATCACTTCCTTTGATGCGTGAAAATGTAATGAAGAATTTTACGAAGATAACGTGGAATATTATTATCTTCAGGTGAATCATGCCCTACTGTCAAAGAAAGATACTCTAAGAGATCATCAAGGCAATAGCATAGGTGTACTAGATATATTTGGATTTGAAGATTTTAAAACATGCAACAGCTTCGAACAGTTATGTATCAATTATGCAAATGAGCAATTGCAACACTACTTCAACCAACACGTTTTTCAATACGAACAACGCGAGTACAGGAAACAAGGAATTAGATGGACGGACATAGGATACAGTGACAACTCGGGCTGCTTAAATCTAATAGAAGGGAAACCGAGTGGTCTCCTTTGTCTCTTAGATGATCAATGCAAGTGAGTGTGATATTTGATTCTAATTTGAAAAGGTCCATACGATATAGTGTATCGAAAACACCATCACAATGTAAATCATGAAATTTTCAACGACAGTTTTCCGGGTGCGACGAATGAGACACTGTTGCAGAAGTTTAATTCCGTACATAAAGACAATCCATTCTATGAGGCACCGCAACGACGCGAGGCAGCCTTTGTTGTGCGTCATTATGCGGGGGCAGTTAAATATCAAGCGTCAAACATGAGAGAAAAGAATCTGGATTTAATGCGGCCAGATGGTGTAGTTGGTGTTCTAAAAAACTCTTCACTTGCTTTTGTTCGAGAGCTAGTGGGTGCAGATCCGGTCGCCGTGTTTAGATGGGCAATTCTCCGAGCCTTTTTCCGCGCTCATTTTGCTTTTCAAGAAGCAGGTCGAGCACATAGGCATGGGCGAGGTAGAGTTTCGTTGTGACTCATATTTTTCTTTATGCTACAATAGATATAATTTGATCATTTGTGTTCGATCTCACGTGAATAATATCATTTATGTATTTTTTATTGCAGCTGATGGAAACAAAACGTCTGTACAAAATAGGTATAGGACGCCGAACGAGAATTTGATAAGGTATACAGTACTTTTCATTTTAATAGTTCCATGTTGTCTTTATTTTCACTAAAATGGCGACTCAAAAGAATCTCAAATACTTATATACATTTAAAGAACAACATTTCTCTGTTTACTAATATAGAATCTGTTAAACAAACACCAATGTTGGTGCTCTCGTATTTGAATATGTTTAATCTGCATATCTTACCTGATAGTTTACGTTGTGCGTAAATAATATTTGCATCAAGCTGAAGGAGTTCCTATGTGTTTCTAATTAAAGTAAACTTTACTTATATTTACATTGGCCACGTGTCTTTTGTCCCTGTAGCCATCTTGTGACGTTGTCGGCCGTCAATCTAACTATTAACCGAATTGTGTAAGTGGTCTTTTGATCCACTGTATGTGTAATTTTGCCAAACTTTACATTTTTATAGATTAAGGTACTCTATGGATTTACAACGTTCATTCTCTTCGCATTTAGAAATCAAACTTGCACTGAACACACATTATGTCCCAATTTGCGATTTATTTGTATACACGTTCTTAAAACTCGTATGAATTTGTAAATCCATATAATTTTATTCCAGTCTTGTGTGTCTAAAGTTATTATTTAAAATTATGTGTTTGCACCTTTTGTATTAAGTGTGATTAGAGTGAAACCTTCATGACATTTGCCATAAAATTCCATTCTGTCATTTAAAGAATACATTACTTTTCTGCTGTTCTTAAGCATGATTAACCATGTAATAGTAATTTTTTATTTATATATGGTCCGTGTCAATCATTGCAACTTGCATTTTCTCATTGAAGTCACTCATCAAATAATAAATCTTTGCGGAAATCATGTCATATTGAACCATCAACGTGATTACAGTTTGATGTTAAATGCGAATATATTTCAAGTTGACCATAAATCCGTTAAACAATTAATCTCGCACTTACCGCCCCATAATGATTGCGAATAATACATAACTATTATGTCACAAATCATTATTCAACAAAGAACTAAGCACGAGAGACTTTTTCAGTTCGCACAAACATAATCGTCCGCCAAGTTATCAGAAGCAGCGCAGTGTCTGTTTACCATCGACTATTCCCACTGCTACATTATCTTCCATACAACTCGAAAACAACGACAATGTAAACAACAACCGGTTGTCGTGGCCACAATTTAGAAATATTAATCAAACGCAACACCCGTCAAATGTAACCATGATGAAGGGTTACTTAATAAGGGGCAGGGAAGACCAGCCCCATAGTAATAATAAACTCAGACGAGATACTCACACACCACTCGAGAGGGTGCTTCCAAAAGACGAAGCAAACGTCATGGAACGCGCTAATCAAATAGTCATGTATGTAAATCGCACTTACTTGATACTCAGTTACAATGTAATTTAAGCTACAAACACTCACTGCTCCACAGCGCAGGTAGTGTGTGCTCTATAGTGATTCTGGGTGAAGGATTTATTTCGTAGGTAACAGCATTTTCGTAGGATATTAATGGTCTTCCCATGCAAAGATTATGCCATGGTTTTCTACATATTATTCATTATTTTACAACATACTGTTTCCCCTCATCTTATCGAAATCTTAAGATTACTCTAGTCGGCGAGCCATCAAATTCACGATCATTGTCCTTCACTTCTTGATTCTTAGTCATCATGATATCACGACTCTCTCTTTCTTATAATTTCAGCGGTGATTGGTGCATGTTGATCTCACAATGGTAGATTTCTCACCCTTTGTAGTAAGAACGTGCATTAGCTCATTAATGATACTGATTGAAGGCTTATGTATTCAATGCACTTATATCTACTGCAGTTGACTTAAATTTCATAAAACTTTGCAATTACTTTCTTATAGATTAATAAAATTGCATATTTTGATTTTCTGCGGGTACGAAACCGGCAATGGGTTAATTAATATTATAGATGATTTCTTGAAATATTGAATGCTACCTAATGCATGCTGCTGAATGCAGCAATTTTCGTTTACAAATTTTTTGTCCGAGACTACCTGTAATTAAACGTGGAACATAAATAAAATATCCAGACTGAATTGTACAACGAATCACCAATTCCAGTGAAAGTGTAAAACTAATTTTGGTAGTATTACCAGAGCCATTTATAAAGCCATTCTAACTACGAAAACATAGTATTTTAGAAATGTACCTTTTTTGTTTTAGTATACTAACGAGAATACTTTTGTTTGTGAAAGTGATAGATTTCTTAAGATTTTTTAGCAGCTAATTGACACATAGAACCTATTGACATATGCTTTTCACATCTGCTCTCTTAATCTCGCCATTCAAACCATAATAAACATCTTACTCAGTTTTTGCTACTGTACTTACATTTCACATCATATAGTAGATATGTTTGGCATATCTGCAATGCCATTATGTGTTATTGTAAAAATCTTACACTGTCCTTTTCCTGTTTTTTTTTTGCCATCGCCCAATGATGGTAACCAAATACTCTCTGTTCTCCATGATGTTATATATAATAAAATTTTGGGGGAAAAACAGGAAAAGGAATAAACAGAGTATTACTTAACACTGAGCTGTTTGAATTTAATGCTATTACAGGAAAAATAAATCATTCCGACCGAGAGAACGTGGAAAGAAGAGTTTAAAAAATCTTCAGACTGTTAAGACATTAGCTGGAAGAACACAAAGTTATGGTACAGGGCCTGGAAAAGCAAGAAAGCAACCTATGACAGTATCCGCACAATTTCAACATAGTCTGCACAGTCTTATGGATACTTTGAATCAGGCAAATCCTTTTTTCATAAGATGTATCAAAAGCAACGCTAACAAGGTACCAAACGAATTCGACGAAGAAACAGTGCAACGCCAACTGCGATATACAGGAATGCTGGAAACTGTCAGAATAAGGCAGGCCGGATTTAATGTTAGATTGACGTACGAGGAATTCATTCAACTTTATAGAATGTTGCTTCCGAAGGGATTGTTAAGTTCACAATCAGACGTTCGCGACTTCTTGCTGACTCTGAACCTCAATAGAGACAATTACCAACTGGGGACAACGAAAGTTTTTCTTCGAGAATCAGAAAAAATCAAACTGGACATAGAATTGCACCAACAAATTATCACCAGCATCACGACAATTCAAAAGTGGTTCCGTGCTTGCTTGGAAAGGAGGAAATTCCTCAGGCTAAAGAATGCGGTAGTACAAATACAATCTTATTGGAGAATGGTCATTGCCCAAAAACATGCACATTCGTTGCGGGCTAAGACCGAAGCAGCTGTTCATATTCAGACTGCATGGAAAGCATACAAACAACACAGTTGGTTCAAGAAATTTAAGTCGTATGTAATCACTTTTCAAGCTCACGTTAGAGGCAATAATGCTCGAAAAGCGTTTGCGGACATGAAAAAACGTAGAAGAGCGGTGCTTGGTAAAATTGAAAATTACAAAGAGATTCAAGATCATAAAGAAGTAACTTACAACAATAGTGTGGCGTGTCCCCGGCTTCGAGGAAGCGAGGAGTAAGTATTTCCACGTATAATACCCGTTTCCACGCGCAGAACGCAATGTCAATATTCTAATATGTTTAAACATAACCAGATCGCTCACGGATGATCATACCGCAGTTGAATTTGGCCCCCTTCGAAAACTCGAATCTCAAAATCGTCTTGCATCTACAAGGTGAGTACATATGCTGCATTTACATTTTTACATATTTAAACGCATATCGACAACAACTATTTTGCCGCAGATCCGATATATTCCGGGAAGGTGCAATTGATGTGAATGTGTCTTATTCTAAGCGCAAAGTTGTACCAAGTACGAGAATATTGAGCGAACCTTCTGCAATCACGAAAAGTACAGAAACATTCTCTTCCGATGAAATTAGTGAGCGTAAAAGCAGTTTGGAGAGTTTAACTAGTTTGAGGAGCTACGAATCTCAAGTCAGCATTAACAGCTCTGAGTCTCAAGAAAATTCTTGTCCCAAGCCCGTGCGCAGTACCAGAACTAAACGAGGTGATCATTCGCCCGTAATTGCTGTGAATACAAACTTGATGAATACCTCGAGCCGATTTTCATCAATGAGTAAAAGGGCAGACAGCTCTTCGACAGGATATAGTGACGGTGAAACTGATACAGAAACTCCAAATGCCGTTCAAAGTGCACCGCCTGTTTTTAATACCGCTCCACCATTCCCCAGCCCGCGTGAAGTTAAATATCATCAGTCTAACATAAACTTAAGTCATAGTCCAAATTCGGACATTTGGCGACGTAGGGCAGACTTTTCGTCCATTAATTATGCCGATTGTTTAATGTCCGTTCCACATAAAGTAACGGTAACGCGATCTCCAAATGTCTCGCAATATAAGAACATGGCGGATAATGTATTTGATCAGACGCAACAGCAAAAACCAAACGAAGCTGCGAATTTTAACGTGAAATTGGACCCGAGCGAGCGGTTCGTTCACATGGAAAGTTCGGCGAACAGAGATCAGCGTAAGCTTAGCGATAATAGTGTGCCGAGTGAACGATTAGACAATGTTCCGACTTCACCTGCCAGGCGCGATCAGGCGTACGGTCTTAATAAAGACATCAAAGATTTCGGCTACTTGAGGAGGCAAAACTCCGAAGGTGATACGTCCATAAAATTGGACACTGTAAACGATGAGAACGTTCTAAAAAGTGCTCTATTGAAAGGAACTTCGCCGAAAGATAAGAGTTTAGGAGCAAAGGAGAAGGCGGAACCTGACGTGCCCGTTAGAAGTGTGAGAAGAAACAGGCCTTCGAGAGAAGTGCAGTGTCGATCCATGGGTGAAAGTGTATCGGAGCCTAGCGGCACTGAAACGCGAAATCTGTTCCTCGGTACGATCAAAGAAAGCAGCTTAAACAAGTCCTTAAACGTTTGGACGCGAAAGGACAATCCGCACGAGACTCCTTCGACGTCGGTGACGGATTGGCCTGTGAACAAAAATGAACCTGCTTTCAAAGGACAACAGCCCGGTAAGCGTATGAGATCCAATGCCATTACGAGTCTTGAGCTGAAAAGAAGAAATTCAGACCCAGCAACAAAAATCTCCGGACTTAGCGAAGAGAAGACCGGAACTGACACAAGTCCCAATGACTTAAAGCTCGCCCCTGGTATGAATCTTTTAGAATGGAAGGGCAATAATCTTTTCACGTTAGCTGGCCACCGTTTCCGGAAAGTTGCTCGATTTTCCAAAGACGACGTGTGCGTTTGCTGCCACGAGAAGATGGATGCATTCGTGACGCAGGGTTACAAATGCGACGATTGCAAACAATTGTACCACGTGAAGTGCATCCAGAATGGCGGAGTACTTAAAATGCCATGTATACTGGCAAATACCCCGGGTAGACGGAAAAACAGAAAACCACCGCGTACGCCGTACGAAGCAGCGAAACAGACTGCCGCGTCCAAGTTTAGTTTGACCGGCACCTCTGCTTTTTCCGACAGTACCGATAAGATCATATCCGATGCTAAAGAATTAGCCCTCATGCAAGATTTCATTACGAAGAAGATTTACAAAATGGAAGGGCAGGAAGAAGGAAGGAAACCGAGCGAAGTTGATCGCGTGTTTAAGCAAGCTTTGCGCAAATTCAAAGACGACTTGGTTATCACCTACAGCGTTGCTATTCAACAAGGTGTCGAGGGTAATATCAAGTACACTGATCTAATAGCAAATTTTCTACACGTCATGGAGACAGTTTGTAACCAAGAGAATACCAGTGAAGATTTTCCCGTGACAATGGGAGTGAACGCGTTCAGGGGATTTATGAATGAATTCATGACCATAGTTAAGACCGAAGCGCCTGAGAAACAAAGTAAGAGCAGGCGCAAGAAGGAAAAGAAACGGAAGCAGGAGGAACCAACGCGGCACGGAAATCATATGTTCCAATTGACTATCATAAACATACCGACAGCTTGCGAAGTGTGTACCTCATTCTTCATGTGGCCCATCGAACGGGGGCTTGTTTGTCAGAGTAAGAAACTTTTCTTTTTGTTATCCACTATGCTGCTTATTACACCGTGTTAAGATCTCTGTAATGTTATTGTACGATTAATTATCATTATTTACATTTTTTAATCTTCCTGTGCGTAGATTGCAAGTTAACGTGCCACAAGAAGTGTTACACTAAAGCGTCAGCGGAGTGTGGGAAGGATGCATTGTCGCACGAAACGAACTCGCAAAAGGTTTTCGGTGTTCCGTTGTACAAACTGGACTGTGGCGATGGTAAAGTACCGTTGGTGGTAGACCGATTAATTACGACTATAGAGATGCATGGTCTTTACACGGAAGGTATATATCGAAAGAGCGGCGTAAGCTCGAAAGTGAGAGAATTGAAGTTGAAAATGGACGAAGGTGATTTGAAAGAGGTGGACTTTGAAAATTATCAAGTGCACGTACTCGCCGCCGTACTTAAGAGCTTCTTCAGAGATATGCCGGAACCCTTGTTGACCTTCGAGTATTACGACGACTTCCTGCACGCTTCCAATCTGACAGATCCGCGCGATAGGATTAGCACGCTCTTCGCAATACTGAAGAAGCTGCCAAAGCCAAATTTCGATCTGATGGAACGGCTGATCGTTCATCTGGCAAGGGTAGCGCTCCACGAAATTGACAATCGAATGTCGCCGTCAGCCCTGGCGATAGTCTTTGCTCCGTGTATATTACGAACCAATAGGACTCTACCCGCGCAAGACTCTCTTCAAGACGTGGGCAGGCAAACGTGTTGCGTCGAGACGATCGTACAAGAGAAACTGAGAGTCGTCCGGGCGACTCTGGCTGACATAAATACCCTCGAGTCCGCATGCCACACGGCGACTCATCGTTTGTCCAGTTTACGATCCTCGAAGATCTTCAGCCCGGAGGAATTAAATACCGCGACCCCAAGTGTAGCCGCGAGATGCGGTCCTGCGGATCGGGACAGGGATCGAGGCGACGAAGAAGAGGCCCTTCTCGTCGATCACATACAAGAGATACAGAAAGAGAAAGCTCTATTAACTTCAACCCTGCCGAGCCTAACGAGAGCATCTTCGGACGACGACCTACTTCTATCGGCCACAGATTTGGACGACGGATCCCTCGATGATGTCATGCCATCTTCTGCTGGTAAATGTAATGACCTTTCATAGTCTCATTAGTTACCCGTATCGCACGACCACGCACGCGGTTATCAATATTTTTTTCTGTCTCCCGCTTGCCGACAGACGGACTCGTAAGAAAGAAACCTATTCAGAGGCAAAGCTCCGCGGACAATTCTTTTCCTACGATCATCAACGTTGATGAGGATATGGTGATGGTATGACCATCAACGGTGAATATTACCACGAAGGATGATCACTAAATGTAGCAACATGACACGCGCTGTGAAGCGTCGACTGACGGCAGCGAATCGACGAGTCTTACTTCTGGTCTCATCGGCAAGCCGCTAGTATTTTAAATAAGTAGTACACACGACATTAGGTAGGTCTAGTAATTTGTTAATTCCACACGAAGTTAAGCTGATAATCCAATCAAACGTATATTTTTTTCACTCTGTCGCAAGGCTTTCTAAGAGTTTCGAAAAGCGTGAAACCTTTACCGCAATCGGCAAATGCGCGAACATACAGCTTGACGTGAGATGTGCTAAACATTCGTTTTATAATCTACTTTATCCCGGAATGCATTCCTCTTATCAAAGACTGTCAATCAGGCTAGATCTACAGAAAGTTCCATTGAAACGCCAATACACCGTATGCAAACCACGTAGGGTAACTTACATTTCAGTCTGTCATTATCTCATGTTTTTCTTTTTGTACGATCGGCGTGAAGAGTGGAAGCATGGGTCACGTTTATCTTTGTAAAAAGTATCCACTATTGTTACGAGTGTTTAATAGCTTTTAAGTTCTCGTTCTTCTGCGGTGTTTCCTTCTATTTTTTTTTTACTGATTCATTTAATACGAATACTTGTTCAACTCTCCACACTCATACAGATTTATACACTGTTGCGTGAATCACACGAAAGTACTTTTTCTTAGTAACGAGAGGCGTAAGTCTACTACTACTTCATCTATTACTTTCTTTGACAATCGCTGGTCTGAAAAACATTAGCGTCCCTCGTCAAAGGGTCGAGTATAAAATTAGGATGGTGTCGACAATCCAATGTTGGGAAGCTAGAGCGGGCCGATTTAATTTTTACGAGGCATTTCGTTGACTTCTTATACAATACTCGCGCGGCGCTAGATGGTTATCGATTTACTAGTTAATGCGGGGGATTTGAATCACGTGGAAAGAGGGGAAAGAGAAACCAAAATATAGCTTGTATATATTATACGATATGACTATCTCGTAATAATCTGTTATTATTGTTAAATTTACGAGAGACGTTACCAAGATTATATTTCTATTGTCGATATTCGTCGTAGGGTTCGCACGACCTATAATGTCGATATACAGGGCCTGCCGATCTTTTTTCCCCCTCTACGAATCAGTTCTCACTTAGCGTATGTCCTTTCGCGACGAGACTCATTGCGCAAAAGCGCCCATGCATTTACGCATAAGTATGTACACACACACATGGAAAACATTATATACGAGTACTTATGTATATACAGAGATTTCGTGTGCGCAGGACTGAGCAGACGTTTTTTTTTTTACTTGAGATTTATTACGTTTCGTTTTAGTTTCTCTGTCGTCCAGTGCGTTTTTAGTTTCCGCTTCCTTTATTTTCATTCCCCTTTTTATACACTCGTAGTTTAGTTACTCTCTTTTCCTTTCGTGCGTTCTCGTGCCGGGCTGAAATAGTCCGACAACCGAAAGGGTCGGAAAAACGGACGAAACATTGGAGCCGGAGATTTTCGATCTTGCGCCTCGCGAAATGAAACTCCCTGTATGTGCCTGGGAGAGCCTATTGAACCAATATCATTTCAATGCGCCGATTTTAATTGAAATTCATGCTGCATGGGTAGTTCGATTTCATATCATTTTCAACCGAAATTGGTCAGTTAAGCGAAATATTACTTTTTTTTTTTTTATTGGGTCGATTATCTTGAACAAATCTGACCGCAAGTTGCTTCATTTATTTCGAGTAGTCATGATCGTTTGTAACATATACACTTATCGCGTAGTCGTTAAGTTCGGTAACACGCATCATTTTACAGTAATTTCTTAGTTTTACATAGTTTTACTGTACGAGAAATATTTATAAAAAGGAATGTTTATATTTTTATTTGTTGGTTACTAAACGAAAGAATCATCCAGGAACATAACTTTTCCGTGTACTTCGTTACAGTGGCGATCCATTGTTGAAGTGGAATACATTTGTAACGTGAGTGCGCACCGAGATCGAAATTTCTTCTTTATTCGTTACTTTGATCGTTCGATACGTTTTTAACGTTTACGCGCACACTTTTCGTCTGCACGTTTCCTCTCTCTGTCTTTCTTTTTTTTTTTTTCAACGAATGGTCGGCCACGCAAGCGGATCTTTTATTTAAGGAGAAGAAACACACAACGTTTCGAGGTTTACGAATTTCTTTTACACGCTCGTAATCGAGTAGTTCGAACGGTCAAATAGAATTGTACTCCGAATTACGTGACCCGGGGGCAGCGCGTGACTTTTACCCAAGTAACTTAGGATTAAGTCGAAAAAAATTTGGAAAAAGCGCGCGGTTCGTTCTTCCAAAATGCATTTCCTCCTCGACTCGCGGAGTTCATTCGTGTTACGTCGTTTTAAAATGACCGATCCAACGGCGATGATTTTAAATGTCCGTTACACTTCTGCCGTTTTAAACATTTTCTTCTTCGATGCGCTACGCGGGTTGAGATTTCTCCTCCATTTTACGATTGATCGAATTTTACGGTGTTAGGATAGTTATCGTTGTAAACTTTTGTTCGTTATGCGAACGACAGATATCGCAGTGTTTTTAACGTAGAAATGTTATTTCCTTCTCCAAAAATTCAAAGTCGCGATGTCCTCGCGGCTAGCGCGGAAACGAATCGCGACTCGAGTGCATTTCCGTCGGCGTTAGAGATAGCTTCCCGTGTTCTCGTGCTCTCGAAACTGTACCCGAACGATCGTCAGTTTTGATTCGAAGAAGGGAGAAGGGACGAGAGTAGGACCGACAACGTTGAAAAGTTCTTTGCGCTGAAAGTGTTAATGTTGGTTTCAGTGTACAAAGGTGTATCGTAGAGTCCCGAGCGAAAGCTGGTTTGTTGTTTCGTTGAGCATACTCCAAGAAAAGGTTGACTCGAAGGTTGATTTTCGTTTTGGCTAGTCTGTTATTGCTTATTACGATCGGATTTGTTATCGTCGACTCTTTCGCGTCGCCCATAACCACGTTTCCGTTTTACTAAAACAAAAAAAAAGAAAAGAAAAAGATACTGAAATCTATAGAGTACCCACGGAGTCGATAGACTTAAAAGCGTTTAGAACACACCCGTGGGCAGAGTTGGTAGTCTTACCATACGAATAAGTAAACGATTAATCGTTAATCTGTATATGATTGTTTTACGCAAACGCATACGCTTCTACCGTGCAAAAGGTGCTTCGCGCGATTATCGAGAGCCGCGGTACATCTGTCTTGGTAGCTCGTTACTTGAGGGAGAAGGCGAACGAGGTAACGAAGGAAACGACATCGTACATCGCGACGAGGGATATATCCCCTCTTTCCTTCCAACGCAGAGTACTCCTTCGTTTTCTGCCAGTGAGAGTAGAAATGTCTAACAGCCAGATTATCCTAATTGATTTCCAGTGATTACACGGCAAACTACGAAGATTTCTTCATCGAACGTCACGTTTAGCGTTAATCGAGTTAAAAGTCCATAAATTGTCTCGTCGGTGTGAAATTTTTTCTCCTACCATAAATACCCCATGTATCACGTTGGGGGTACCGTAATGTAAATAGGCGATAAGTGTGCAAACAAAAAAAAACAAAAAACCAAGCAGGCGCAAAAACTCTTCATGACAATATCGCAACTCCGAGAGTCCTAACAAATTCGTCTATTTGCTGCATCCAACGGCGATGATTCTCACTTCTCTCCGTTTATATTTTTATCTTCGAGTTTCTTAGTTCACGACGTTTCGGGGAACGTTGCGCGCGACGGCGTTCGCCTACGGCAAGAAAACGGATACCAATCTCTGCGTCGACCTTGCTCTTAGCGTCGAACGGATCTAAAGTCGCCGATGGGAGGGAAGAGAGAAAAAAAAACGAAAACTTAGCAGGGTATTACGGATAGAAACGAAAGAGCGAGTCGTTCTACTCGGCTGAATTTTCGAAATACGCTTATTACGAGTATAGATCTGACACTAGTACGCTTGCCATCTTCAACGAAGCCTACTTTTATTCATCCGATCACACCGGACTTGCACCGCAATTTTTCCCGATGCGCAGGCAATAAAGAACGTACTTTCCGGCAAAATACCTGCAGAAAAGGCGGGGGCTCCTTTCATTTTACGAGCACCGTACGTACCGGCGTGTAACTACTCGAGAGGGGGCCGTAAATACCCAGTCGCGGATGCCGAGGAAGGCCGACGCAGATCCTTGAAATCTCGAGCCAAGGTCTGGAATCGATTTTGAGGGGAAGATGGAAAAGAAAGTATGTGAACGCGAGGTACTGTGGCACTGTACAGCAGTAGCGCCGAAACGTCGCGATATTAATGCTCTTCCCGTTTGTGTCTTGGCATAAATCTAAGTAAGCATGATTACGATCGGGGTATCCAAGCTCGCTGTGCTGACGTTGAGAAGCGAGGCCTATTCTTATTCGCGGACGATAATCCCTTTTTGTCGTTAATTAATCGCCGGTTTCCTTCGGTTTCGTTCCCAAGAACGCGTTTCTCCCTGGATCGAGACAAAAAGAAAAATCTTTTACTTTACATCAGTTCCGCAGTTCCCTACGAGCGAGGAGCATCGCCTCGACGCCAACCGACGCTTCGATCCTAGATACAACGGGCGTGGACTCCCCGTTCATTATATTTATATATACACATATGAATATATATATATATATATATATACCTGTTATTTTTCTTCGAACAGAAGGCGAGCGTGTACGCGTGATACATAGATGATGCGAGTTTTAGAGAAAAAGGCGCGCGACGCGCGAGGAATTATGCGCAACGAGAAGATATAAATATACATATGAATATAGATGTATGTGTGCAAAAAAAAAAATTCGTAGGTGTGCGTAGAGAAACTCGACGGCTGCGACCGTTCCCTTTTCGTTTTGTAAATCCCGAGCGAAGGAGGAACGGGGCGAAAAAGAAACGCGCGCGCGCGAGCAAGATTATAAACACTTCGAGAAGCGTGCGGCGAAAGAACAATATTGGGATGTGTATATTCTATATATATATATAAAATATCGTGTGTACCGCATGTGTACGTGAATACGCGCACATGTACGATGCACACGAGACCCACGCGAAGAGGGGGAGGTGGAGAACGTATAGGGAGCTTCCTCGTGGCTCCACTTTAGTAACTTAGCATAGCTTGGACTATTCTTCTTTCCTCGCGACAAACCCCGACACCTCTTCTCTTCAACTTCGTTCTCCCGAGGATTCCCACGGGCCGACTACTTTAACAAAAATCCACGATCCTGCCAGCTGCTCCTCTACTTTCTTTCTCTCGACTCTTTTCTCCTGTCTACTTCTACGCGCCTGCCCTCCGCGATATTTTAACGGTATTTTCCCTCACTGCGATAAGGTTTTACTTGGCGCGTGTGCGTGCATTGAAGTGTGTTTGAGTGCGTGCGTATGTCGCGCGTATGTGCGCGCGTAAATAAGGGGGGGGGGGGGGGCAGGGAGAATCATCGATCGAATTTACCGACGGAATTTTACGAATTTGAGTAACTCGGGCGAGTCAAACGATTAACTCCTCGTTACTTGAATTATTATTCATTTTCGTTTCAAGTTAAACGAACTTATGCTCCGTTTCCTTTGTCGAGTACGTGCGTACTCGAAATTACAAGATTGTAATTGCGTCCGTTCGGTGAATTCGATTAAAAGTTTTCCGCCGATGTGCATGCTAGGGTTGAAAGTAAACGTTTCGTTCGCGGAGCTTGCGGATAATTGCGAATATGTTCGTCATCGGAGTTAGAATTCTTGCACGATTTTTCTGCCTACTCTTTCTTACTCTCGCTTGTTTCGTTGACACCATCCGCGTCTTTCCGAACATTTTCCACCGGTGAGTTAGCTTTTCTGTTCACGCTTCACCGCGCCTTCGCGCCCTAATCGGCGAGGATCTAGCGAGCGAATTACCGTGAAATGAACCGAGCAGAGTTTGTCGGGGGGACACGGCAAGGACATTAAACACGATCGAAGTACAATGACGTGTAACGTACGACACACCTTCTTCCTCTTTTTTTCTTTTTTTTCTTTCGTGCTCTTGCGCGACGACAATGCAGCGACAATGAGGACGAAGAAGAAGAAGAAGAAGTTGAAGTGTACACTTCGTACGCGATACCCTTCTTTTTTGGTCTTCCATGCAACGTCGAATCAACTGCAACTACCTAAATGGAGTTGGCGTCTGTTCCGTTTTCTTGTTTTTTCTCCTCTTCTCCGCGGTTTGATGCAAAGGAGAGAGCAACGTAATTTTTGAATACAATGCACTTACGTTTCTTTTCCTAGAAATTCAACGTAAAAGGAAAACAATAAAAATAAAAACTTGGACGTTACGCGTGATTGTCGTGCTTCGTACAGAGAGAATCGTTGTTGCTCGGGCCAATTTGTCTGAGAAAACTTATGGGAGAATAAAATGAAGGAAGATGCGTTTTCTTTCTCGTCGCTTGTCTCCCGATCGAATAATCGTCGATCACGAAGATTTTCCAATTAAATCTGCAAGTATGTACAAACGTTTACTCGACTATGCGTGCCGTACGCGTGCATACGCCTGTTTGTCTGAGATATAAGTGCGTTCGCGAGACGGTGTGCGTGGTTATTTTCCGTGATCGACTGTAATTTTATATAATATTTGTAAGGCAAAAGAAATATTATGTACAGCATACCTGACAGTAAATAATAAGTATCCACCTTATACCTAAAACTTGGACTCGTACGATACTTTGAGAAACATTATCGGTGAAGTGTCGCTTAACCCTTCGACCGTGGCCTGCCCCCGGGTCGAACTAGACCCGCTACGATGGCGGGGGGTCACCGGTAACCTCCGGCACAACGGGCGGAGGGTTAACGTTAACGTTCACTCAATATTATTCCGACAGCGTTAGCTAAATCCTTCTGGCATAATGCGAGTAAACGAGCAGTCGTTGTGCGTTGTAGCTGGATCTCCGTTAAACAAGGTTCGTTAATTAGCGCCGATATTCGACGGGTACTCCTGGATTAATTAGCTACTACAATAAGTAGTTAATGTAAACAGCATTATGCTGCTCGTTCAAACGGATAAAATTATCGCAAATGAAGATTGCGCCATTGTGCTCGTTAGAGAGCGTTGGAGCGTTCGATTATTACTTCGGGCTTAATTGTTTGGCACGGTTAATATTTATAATTTTAGGGCAATGTCATTTATCCGTTCGCGCTTTTGGCACCGTTACGATGACTATGGGGCGTTCTACTTTTTGAGAGTGGTTTACGGAGATATTTTTAGCGTTGGACACGGGGAAAGTAGTCAACAAATTTAAGGGTCAATAAATACCGTGAAAAAGGAGTAATAAAGAAACCAGAGCCATCGTGGATTTGAGAACTTGAAGGTTTACGTCGAATTGTAAATATTGCAAACGTAAACGGCACACTGTTACATTCTTGAATACTTGATCGTGAGATACGATGTAGCTCGAAAAACAATATCATATAACGGCGCGTTTCCGTCGCATTTTGCGATATCGTTGCGTTTTTATGAAGTCTATTGACTTTGGAATTCTGTTTTCCTATTTTTCCCCACATTTCCTCACGCTACAAATGTCATCGGAAACCACTTTCGAAGCGCGGCATCGTAATTATCGTAATCGATCCGCGCTTTGAAACGCGCACGCGAAACTATGCCACGATCAAAGCAATAAACGCGACACGATAAGAACACGAACCGCGAGTTGCAATTTAACACGCGATAATAAACTATTACGATTTTTCTCCATATTTAAAACGAGTAAAGGTATTCATACGCGATACATTGACGATAAACCTATCCGAGCCGTTTACTTTGAAAGTAAACAGGGTCAATTATGCGAGAAGAAAGGAAAGTAAAGACGGAGTTTAAAATGGCAACGCGTTTGTTCAGGTAAATTGAAATTCAAATCTTTGTGTACGTCAAAACGATGAAAAGGTGGAATGGAATTCCACTTTCAGAATAAACGGCACTTTAACGAAACTTCCCTTCGTGTATTTTCATTTAACGCTAACGCTACTTTCGCTGAAAAGTTATGGCGTAACAAATACTTTTCTTTTTCTTTTTTTTGTTTGTACTCGCAGCGCGTACAGAGTCGTTTCCCTGGCAAGTTGTCGCATTGCATTTAACAGCGCTACGCGAAATCGCAAGTGCAATTAAACGACACAAAGACTCTAGTATAACAATGTTCGCATTCTTTTTTTCCTCCCCCTCTCCCCGCGTACTCGGGCATCGTTTTTTTACAAAAATACGAGTCGTACTTTCAGCCACAATTAAGTACGTCGTTTCCAGGGATTTGATGTAGTCCAGGAACGGAGGGAACGGAGGCTGGGGATTATGGCGGTCCTAGGACGGGGGGGTGGTCCTGTGTCGCAGAATCGCTCAAAGCTCGTGGAAGACAGAACGAACAAACGATAATGTCCCGAGGCCGGACAGAAATGAAATTCCTGTGATATAGCCGCTCGAATTCACGGACAATCGGTGGTAGAGAAACGGAGAGGAACGGTGTGTAGAGAGGGGGGGGGGGGGGTTTGGAGAACACTAAATCTTTTCGAAAAATGGCGAACGCCATTTCTTTGACCCGAGTACGTACGTGGACTGCCCTCTCCCCCCGCCTCTCTCGCTCTATTCTTTTCTTTTCGCTTTTCCCCTTCGGAGTCACCCGTTACCGCTACTCTCCTTTCTTGGAAGCCACGTACCGAGGCGATGGTCTCCTTTTTTGCTGGCAGCGGCGACGTTTTCGGTTTCTCATCTGCCGTCTTTTCGCTTTTATTTCTACTTTCTTTGATACCGTATATTCCGCTCGCGGTTCCTCAGTTTTTCTCGGACACGCGCTCGTTTATTTCGGCGCCACTCGGTGGTCCGTTGGTCTCGACGCGTCGACAGAAATCACGTACGCGTGGATAATCGACGACGGCGCGAAGGGGCCCCGCAGGGAAATGGACCGGCAGAATTCAGATTTAATGTAATTTCCTGAAAGAATTACTTCCCGTCCCTTCCGATTGCCCGCGTTGGAGTAATACGAGAGGACCGGGGGGTTGGTCGAGTGAGAGAGCGGCGGGGGTCAGAGGGCTCGACGGGGAAAGTTCCGTCGGGCTGAGGGGGAGAGATCGAGACAAACTTACGATTCGCAATTTGTATCGATTCTGTACGCAAATACGCCTCGGGCAATGTGACAGAAAAGTTAACGGCAGTACTGGGACAATTGACTTCGAAGTAATAACGTGATTCGTCATAATCGGGTCTGGTACAGCTCTGTCAGCATCGTTCCTCTTATCGCGAAGCGTTTCGAGGTGATTTGCATCGGCTTTTCGGTTAATTCGGTGAATTGAGTGCGGATGGGATTACGCGAGACGAAATATTGGTCAGATTGATTAAGACTGGTGTATTAACGCGTTGAGTGCGGCGTTTGTCCCTGAGATCGACGATATATATATAAATCAAAAATTAAATCTTGTAATTTAAATGGTGTTTATTAAAACATTCCGAGCAGAGATATAGATTGGATTTGCACGAATTAGAAAAAGTGAGTACGTTGGTTCAATTTGTGGCTGTTTTGCGCCTGAATATTTGTACATTAAATTTGTGTTATAACAATCGCGACAATATCTTCAAACTTTATGCAATTTATGACCCGGCTTGGAATTTCTTTATTCAAAGAACGTTGGCATTCGACGGGTGATATCCACTTGAAAGGAAAGCGCAACAAAATCGGAGGACGATCACGCTTCTCTCGTTCACTGTCTAAAAGTGGCAGTTAGCCGCACGGTCAACGCTTTGACTTAAATACGAAGACGAGGTCCATTCGCGTTTACAAATTAACACAACGAAGAATATTTAACCCATAACGTCCACGATTGTAATATTTACAGCAACCATGCCAAGGGTATTACGCTTCGCGCGAGCAAACACGATGGATTATTAAAAGGAAACTTTGCGATCTAGTAATCGGATGGACAAACTTCTTCGGCTGATAGAAGTCAAATGTAAATACCTCACGAGAGGATACCTCGTCGTCGTCGTTAATTCGATAAGATTTAATGCTCTCTACGGTCTACCGGCGGGAAAACTTTAAATGAGAAAAAGAAAGGAAACGCGACCTGAACGAGACGTCGCGGTTGAATTTTTCAAATCAATTACACGTCTGTTAGATCTTCCTGTCGATAATAAATGCGTGTCCCTCGAATTCTCCCGCTTCGCTTCCTCGACCGAGAGAGAATTCGTCATTTGGATCAACGGTGTACGTACGAGTTGATATTTTCAACGTTTCTAGCTCACCAAAATACCTACGGCGGTGGATTCCAAAATTACTGTTGGCTTATTGTTATCTCCGCTACACACGGAAAACGTGTCCCTCCGTCTAAATGGCCAGTATCAAATGACTTTCGAAATCTCTGGCAGTTTCTCGTGCGACGATCATTGAGAAGACTGGGTCACTCGAGAATTCGTGGCACGGCCACAATTGTTCCCCCTGGTTCCGCTAATCGAATCGAATTGAATTTCCATCCTCCCCTCTCCAACCCCCCTTCTTCCTCTCTCTCTCTCTCTCTCTCTCTCTCTCTCTCTCCCTCTCTCGGGGAAACCCCAATTCTTCGGGATACCGCCTCCGGGGAGTCAATAAAAATTAACGGTTGATTTGGAAAAATAGCGCTCGCCTTCTCCTCCCGTCCCCTTTTGCGATGGAAATCAAGGACTTCGGTCCGCCTCGCGAGAGACGACGGATACAAGAGTTTTCTAATAACGGCTACCCTACATACATACATGCATACAAATGTACGTGTGAGTGCGCGGAACCAGGAATACAGCGGCGAGGACGGGAGAGTCCTTCAGCTTGGAACGATAATAGAAAGGACGTTGGAAGGAGTAGGTCAGAGACATTTTTGGCAAACGTCAGCTTCGTTACTCTTGCAGCGGCAATCGAACCGAGGAGAAAACCTGATTGATCGCAATCGCGACCCATCCCTGTCTGCCATCCCCTCCCCCCCCACCCCTCGATATCCTCGAATAACTGTAAACAGGGCGAATTTGAAAATCGCCGACTAATGGCAGCCGGGCGTGTCTAACTTTCTTACCGAAAGTTTCGCGATTTTTCCTCGACGCGAGGAGACGCCGGGAGTTTCGCAAAAGTTCGAACGCGCCGTGTCTGGATAAGCGTGAGAGCGCGCGCGAAGCACGAAAAAAGGATCGAAAGGAAGAGAGCTGCAAAACGGGAGATTATTTGGAGAGCTCCCGCGACATTAAACTTTAACCCTCGAAGCGAGAGAGTCCGCGCCGAAACACATACGACGGTCACGCTTCCTGCCATACTGGATTTGATCGGATCGTCGCGTCTCCCCCCGAATGGTGCGTCGCGAGAGTACTCTCCTCACCGCGCTCCGCCCATCGATTCCCTTGTATTACAAATTCCGAGGAGTCCCGTAGTTTGCCGGCAAATCCCGTGGCACTTTTCAAATATATCGCCGCTATCCTGATACGGGCGCAGGGTCAAACGTGTCAGGATCATGATAGAGGTAAAAGAGAAACGATAGCGATCGCTTTGCCGTTGAAAGATGTGGAAATGTATGCCGAACACGTCTGACCATAATCGGAACGTTTCTACTATCTCCTCGAAACACCGCGGCAAGGGAGGAGGGCGCGAGGGTGTAGCGAAGGGACACGGAGAGAGATTTGTCAGGCATTACGAAACTGACAAATTCATTTACCTTTTTTTCTTTCCTTTCCCCATTTTTTGCGGAAGGAACGCTGCTTGCTCGTCTCCGATTTATTCGCCGACGTCGATATAATCTCATCGATCGCCCCCTTTTGTTTTCGTTGAGCGAACGAACGCTTATTACGGATGCTCGCCCTGCCCCTTCCCCCTTCCCGCCCATCGAGAAGACACTCGAATAGGCGATAATGAAATTAGATTCGACTCGTCGATTAGTTCGCAATTTCCTTCCGTCCTGCTCAAAGGATTTTTCATATTTCTTCGAACGCGTATCCGTCCTACGCGTTTGCCGTTAGCGCTGAGGCGCGACCACGGCTCGTCCACGGCGAAGTAACGAACTCGAACGGGGAGAATGAAATTTTTCAATTCCAGAAACTCGGTGGATCTAGTATTATCTGTATTGGGAATCGATGCCCAACACCTTCGGCCACTCGAAAACACAACGGCTGAAACAAAAGGGACAAAGAGAGGCAGTGAGCAAGAGTCGGGAGAGATAGAGCGAGAGCGAGGAAGGAGAGGGGGGGTGGGCGGAGGGTGTGGGTGGGCGGAGGGTGTGGGTGGGAAAGGGTTGACAGGCTTGAGAGAAAGAAAGAGATAGACGGAGACGACGGGGGAGGGGGGGGGAGAGAGAGGGAGAGGGAGAGGTGCGCGTAGAGGAATTTTTGGGCAGCAGTCGGCCTCGTTATGCTGGAAAATCTGAAATCGATTGGAGAACCCGGCCCGTGTCGGGGCGTCTGCGCGACGCAGACGTCGACGCAGACGCCGAGGTTGCTCGTCAGGGTCGATAGCGGAGCCCTGGTTAAACCCCACGAGCGAACTTCGCCGATGGTCCGTGAGGAAAAGAGGCGAGGAGGTAGCGCGAGAAAGATGGCTGGAATCGGTTTTAAGAGAGCGAGAGAGGGGGGATGAGAAAATAAAGAGGGAGAAGGGTGAAAGAGCAAGGGGAGGAGTAGCGAGAGCGAGAGAGAGAGAGAGAGAGATGGTGGAAGAAAGGGTTGGGGAGATCTCTCGTACTTCCTACGAAGAGAACCGACCAGCATTGCGTCGACGAATTAATTACGAGCGATCCTTAGACCCCGCTTAATGGCACCTTCTGTCCTTCGAACCGAGTCATCGAGCGTCCATCACTGGGTCGTCCATCTCGAGAATCCTTCTATCGAAACTCACTCGCGATAAGAATACATCGCTTCGAGATACTTTGATTCCACGATTAACGATCTTGCGATCGCGTAACGGTGCTTTGTATTCCGTCTTATGTTCCGCGATACACGGAGGAAACGGTTGATACGTAATAACAGCGAGGAAACGAAATGGAGTGGAATCGTATTTCAAGATTCTCTTTGGGAGAAAGGTGAAATATTTTATGCCGCGTTGAAATTATAGGGAGCCGTAATTGATAAACCTAATGGAAATGCTCGGTATTCGCGAAGGTTGGTTGATATCGAACCCCTCGAAAGATATTCGGAAAAGGGGGAAATCCGACGATACCAATCCTAAAGGGAAAATGCTATTCGCATCGGTATTCCGCGGATGTAGTATTTGCACGCTCAAATGAAAGATCGCAAGGAAATATAACTTGAGCGCGAAAGAAGGTCAGCCGCGAAATTTGGTTCGGACGTGGAAAAAAACGAATTGATCGCGATGCGAATTACGTTTATCGTCAAATGCGCCCGATTATACGTTTATAAAGCTCCCGACGCAACCGGTCCTTTAGTTTTCAGTTAAACCGTATTTTTATTGAGAATAGTCGATTAAAACTCGTCTATTGCGCCTTTCGAAAAGAATCAGTGCAGAGCGAAATCGAGTGGAATTTATAGCGAGCGGCTGGTATTGATATGCCAATACGTGTGGCGCTGATTCGATCAAAAGTGGTGTCATAACAAAAACACAAATCGAACCTACTACAAAAGTGCACCATCCGAAATTGCGATTCAGGTACGATCGTATTAATCGGTAAATACGTACGTGTTTCACGATCGGTTTCGTTCGAAAATGTTGATCGTGCGTATAAATGGATGAGTTTGGGGGAAAAAAACAGAATTGATACATCGATGTACTTTTGATTGCGCGCCGTGTAACTGAAAATATTGAAATTCTAATATTTGTGGGTCACGGTAGATAACAGCCGAAATATGGGAAGCGGTAAAAATGAACCAATTAAACTTCAGTCTCGTTGATATTTTCAATAAAGGAATGCCAGAAATATTCGTTCAATTGAGAAGAATTACGGGGAAAAACAAAACTGGTAGCGGTTACGCGACAAAACCAAACTTGAGCTCTTAAACGCTAAACTTCTTTGCGAAACGATCATCTCGCTAATTGTCGTTAAATCGTCGGGAAACAGAAATAAACGACGAGGAAATAAATGAATAGTCCCTAACGCAGTATGTGTTTCGTTTACCGTCGAGGAATTTCAATAACATGCTATTTGACTCGTTAACGAATCGTCGAGTATTTTCATCGATCGCGCGATCAAGAGGTACGTAATATCGATGAGTGTTTGTTGTTTTTTTTGAAAAAGTGTTCATCAACGAGGAGCGCTCGTGCTATCGGACTTTAACGTAATAAAATCAAATTTGAACTCTTAATTAGCCGATGAATCGCTTTCGCTGGGCATTCGAAGGGAATATATATTTTGTGCTCACAAAGGTAGTTCGAGTTTTCCCGGGAACGCGGTGGGGAAATAAACGACGAGCCAAAAAGGGTGGAAAAAAAAAATCTCTAACGAAGTGATCTCATCCGAGTTTCTGAAAACCAACGCGGCGGGAGACGGTAAGCCAAAATGAAATTTTAGTGAAAGATTCAAAATCTCCCGGATATACCGTACTTCCGCCCTGTTCGGCTCCCAGGGGGAGAATCGCTGTCGACATCGAATTCGAGCCAATGCGTCTCGATGACGGGCGCAGTCAGGTAAAGTGGGATATAAGAAGAATCGGGTATAGGGTCTCGCTCGAGTATCACGCTCGGGTCGATGTCTTAGGAGAGTTCGAAACCCGTGAAACCTTCGTTGGATAACACTATAAATCTAGAGGAGCACCGGCGATGCTCTCCTCCGCGCTGTGTAAGGCTTTACCTTAAGCCACGATCGATCGAGCCAAGTGACAAACGTCGTTGAATAAATTCGTTTCCCCTGTGCGGATTACGTTTTTTCCGCGTTCCCGCGCCACCGTCAAATGATATTTTGTCACTTCGGGTACGCCGCTGCAATATTTACCCTAGGTAGCGTAGCAGAGGAAAATGTATCGGAAAGTCTGGCCTAGTTTAAGGATGCATTCCATATTGATTCTTATTCGAAAATTCCCTCGGTGTACGTATGCTCGACAATCGGTAACGCTGCTGAAATATTATGTAACGGAGCGCTACCGTACGTTCGCAACGTACTCCAATTGCATCGCGATGGATCGTCGTTGACGTTAACTCGAATGTCGCCACGATTAACCGTGTTCGTCGTCGTTGGCGGCAAAGGAAACGGGCTCGTTGTCTGGAAAAACTTCGCGTGACAGATCGCGCGCGCGCGCGCGTGTGGATAAACGAACGTAAAGGGATATCGCGATAGTCGGCGTCCGAGTGGAAGAAGGCCGGTTTACAGACTATCGGAAACCTTAGGCCCGGTACACAAGTGCGTCATTTTGACGCGCGGTAACGCTGCGTACATGGCACGTTAAAATGACGCGCTTGTGTGCCGGGACGTTAGGGACCGTATAACATATTGTTACGAATAGCATTATCTCCGTTGCGCCCGGTACCACCGATAACTTGTTGTTGGTTTGCCGGGCGCTGATATTCGTGTTATTAAGTCTGTTGACATAGAAGTTGTGTTCGCGCTCCCCATACGAGCAGTTGTGTTTTTATACAACAATCGTTCGTCTTTCCATAAAATGCTTCAGCGTGTTTCGCGCTCGCGTAACGTTCGCGTAACAAATATAATTTCCCACCCCGTACGAGCTAGTATCAATTATCCAACTCGTTAATTGGGGGAAAAACAAATCGCATTTACGAAATTTTCCGAACGCCGAGCGTCAAAATAACGCGCACGTGTATCGGGCCTAAACGGGGAAATTGAATTCATTCGAGCCATCGTGGTAGGCACTTCGGTGATCTACCCGGATGTCCCAAACGGCACCGCGAACGAGCGGAGGTGCTTGCTTTAAAAAATTCCGCAAAACCCTTGAAATATTAAGGCACCGCTAATAGAGGGTCCGTTCGGAAATAAGGTCACCGCCGTTAAAGTCGAACTTCAAGAATTTTGCCTGCGCGTAGAACTTTTCGTTGGCCGAGGCCGCAACTATTTCGAAGCGGACGTTTACGCGACATCTGCCGAACGTATGTATGTACGTATGTGCATAGAGGTTGTCGATGGTCGTGTCCGGTCAAACAGACAATTCCTCTTTTCTCTGGTATCGTTCCAAAGTTTTCTTTGGAAAACTCCGAACGGTAGTCCCGCGGTTAATCGCGAGAGTGATTACCGTTCTCGTGTCCCGCAAAAAGGACACCTTGTCCGAGCATTTCTTCAGCGTAGTTCCAAAGTTCTCGAAAAAAAAAAAAAATTCCCTGACCGTACGTTCGTAACTAATCGTTACAATGATTATCTCTGTCGGCGTCGCGTGAAAAGGGACACTCGGTTCGATGTTTCTTTTTTTGCGAGAAAAATTCCTCGACGTATCTTCGCTATCAATCGCAGAGAATAATTATTGCGGTCGTGACAGGCGAGACAGACATTTCTTCCAAGGCTTTCCTTGCCATCCTCCCAAAATTACACGAAAGAAACAAAAAAAACAAAAGAAAAACTCCTGACGAAAAAAACCCGTTTCGTTCAGTTTTATTTCGGGTGTACCTCTAAGTATCACGAACGATCTTTGCAATGGTTTCGCGATTAATCTCGAAAACGATTCTCAATGTAAAACGATTGGTAATTTTATTCTTAACGAATCGCACGCTCGCGAATTCAAACTTTCCCCGAGGTTTTCGCCCTCGAAGGGTAATTCTTCGACGATGTAATTTCGTCTCCGACGTACGGCGAGGTCGGGGGCTGGCGGTGGTGTAATTCGAAAGAATGTCCTCCCTAGCGTTGCCAAACGTCTTCGTATCCTTGTTCGGATAATATTCGCAAATTGCTAGTACTGCAATTTCTCCCACCTGGCTACAGCGCTTCCCCCGGTTTACTGCCGGTGCTTCGGAAAATATACTGCGATTCTCGTTAAAACTTCCCAGAGAATCGAAGCCTGGTACAAGGGTGATATAATGAGGCACTCTCGTGTAATAAAGGAATTTCCGTTGAAATCGAAGAACGTTTAGCTCGACGACGAATTTTAAAAAACTCACAAAAAAAAACACTTGGAAGTGACTTTGAAGCGGATAATTGTGACTGGCGGGTATCGAGTCGCGGGTCATGCAAATAAAAAAATGTTTTCGCAAGCATTTTACTTCGGGGCAGTATCGTATCCGAGAGAAATTCAGTGCATCGGATTCCGCGGTATCCTACCGAGCGTGTATGTAAAAACAATCAGCAGGATTTGTTGCTACGAGCCAAGAATGGGGTAACGGTGGTAAAATAGTACCATGCAAACCGTACCGCCGCAACGCACGGTGAAAATATGTTTGAAACTTTTGCTGGGACGTCAGAGGTAACGCGAATCGCGCTCGGTTGTCCCTTTACTCTCGTGTTTCCATTTTTCGCGAAAGGATATTACAAATTCTGTTTCCGAAGAATTTTGATGAAAGTGGCATGCGTATGTATATTTCCCGGAATTCCCATCCACCTCGGAAACGATACCAACCGCGGGAATACCAAAGCGCGGTGAGTAAAAACAAAAGTTCCTACCTCGACGACTCTACCGATAATCCCCGATAACAATGAAATCTCATTGCAAGGACGAACGGTGAGAGAGGTAATGAGAAAACGCAAAGGGAAAGGGACAAGGATACGCCGAGCGGGAGATACGGAGCGACGGAGCAAAAAGAACGAGGGGAAAAGAAAGTGGGAGAAAGAAAGTAGCCGGTTGGAAAACGTTCTCCATACTTTTCCCGTACCCCTCTCTTCTCCCCCCCCCACCCTTCCATCCACCCCCTCCTCGGCGTCCCTCCTTTTCGTGTGTTCGTGCGGTCTGTCCGGCTTGTTTACGACGCGAGCGTCGAAGCGAAGTTCGTCGCGAAGGTGGTGGAAACCCGATATAATTCCGGCTGCTGCCACCCCTGTACAAGTACGTTTCCCCGGACAGGGGTGGGTCGCGCGAGCACCGACGTGCCCACCTCTGCCGCCAACCCCCGCCGCTTGCCGGGGACCGGAGCGGCACCCCCGGGCACCCACGGTTCGCGAAAGCTAACTTTCTTCTTCTTCCTCGTATCTATCATCGCCCGCGTTTCAATACGTATCGGGGATCTAGCGATCGGTAACCGTGAACGATCGGAGTTCCCTCGATCTTCGCGCGTTTGCCGGAAATGTTTATTCGTGGTGTATTTCTTGTCGCTTCTATCCCGTCCTGATTGCTTCCAGGAGAAAATCGAGTATTTCGAGTCGAATGTTTTAATTACGACGGTCTCAGGGTTTGCGTAAACCCTTCCAGCTGGAAAATCTTGATCGGATATTTAAACGCGACATCTGTATTTTCGTTTCCCACTTTGAACTTTTCGACGCTACTTCGTGATTCGTGTCGTACGCGTCGCGTTATTCGATAGAACTTATCGTTGATGATATTTTTGAAGAAATTGAATTGGTTTCCGAATTGGAAGACGCCTAACTGTCATTAGTATGCTTTGGAAGCCCAGTAAAATTGATCAGCGCACGCTGGATCCATGGAAGCTAACTTTCGTCTTGGTGCTGCAAACCCACCCGCTACCCGGTGTATCTATGATCGAATGGAAGCTCTACCGGTAACTATTAAATTTAGTTTAGCAATAACTTTGCTGAATACAAACTAGCACGTTGTACGGGTTCGCGTTAGATGCCCCTATTAATTAATATTATGAGTCTCGCGAAGTTGAGAATAACAAAATATGCTTGGTGTATCGTCACGGAGGGTAGGCATCAAGAGGCAAGGTCTTGTCTCGGGCCAAGTAGAAGTACGCGAGACTGGACCTTGTATCTTTTCTGGAAAGAACGAACAGGGGTTTTCGAGGTGGTCAAACCTGTATTAAAAAATGAATTGAACAAAAAACTATAATAGCCAACGGAAAAACTGCGCCGAGATGAGTAATTTCAGTACGATTTGATCATATTTATTTCCAGGATCAATTTCAATAACGAAATTTTGATTATCTCAAGGCTAACGAGAATACTATGTACGTATATTACGTAAATGTACAGCTAATCACCGTAAATTTAGAATGCACTTGTTCGGTAATTATAACTTAGTGGTGACACATGTGGCGACCACGCTGATTGGTTGGCAGCCCGCTAACTATCGATCGTTTATCGCCGTCGATCCATCCGCGCAGACGATAGCGACAGAGGGCGCCCACCGCACGACAACCAATACAATGTCTGCTTTTGCCTCAGGCCCCGTTTCCTTCTTCGATCGCCATTATTGGTTTTTGCATTTCGCCCGCGCAAAACAGCTTTCTTTTCCAAATCCCAAATTCTCTCCTTGTGCTCATTGGTAGTTTTCAAGTCTTCGTTTAACGTGATCAGTGCACAGTGAAGTGGAACCGTCATCAAGATTCATCGACTCGTTACATCGTTCGCAGATTCTTCACGATGCTCAACCATGTGGTTGATTTAATTCAAACACATTACCATTTTATTATTATTGCAATTCCGTGCTCACATACCGCACGGCCAAACGCAGAAACTCAACTTTGAGACTTTCGACTCACGACTTGTGCGCAAATGCATAACGTATGCAGTAAGAAACATGCATCACCCGACGCATTAATCGCGTATTAATCGGGGTAGATATTAACTGACAACCTATAACAAAGTTACCGTTTTATGTTTTTATCAGGGACGGAAAAAAGAACCGAACGTAACCGAAACCGAACCCGAACCAGCCAGGTTAGGAACGGAACGTATGCCGCTCGCGAGATTGTTCCGTTCCGAAGAACGTAACGAAACTGGACACCTCGAGTTGTCGTGACAACTGGGCCCGGAACGTTCCGCTTGGTTCCTTCTTCGGAACGGAACAATCTCTCATGCGGCATACGTTCCGTTCTTCGGAACAGAACGACTTCTCGAACGGCTCACGTTCCGTTTTTCGGAACAGAACAACTTCTTGAACGGCTCACGTTCCGTTTTTCAGAACCGTTCTTTTCCCGAATTAAACTTGGCTCAAATTTTCTTTGCAAAATTGTGTAAGTTGCCACGCCCGTTGAATTTGTGTACGTTGACAGAGGATATTAACAAATACACTTAACGAAAGATAATAATAAGCAATTAAATGAAATTGATCGTGTGTCCACGATTGTAAACTAATGCGCAGTAATAAATTCAACTGCGATAATTAGCAAAATGAAAAATATCTCATTATTTCAAATATCTTTCGGTGTGTTTCTCTGTTAAAACACGTGGCGCATCTTTCAAGAACTTGGTTGTTCATATAATGGTTATATTTGTTGTTGAAACCTGGCAGAACGCCTTCGAAGATAGTTTATAACTACCAGTTCGCCGAGATCGTTGTGCTTCCCTTGCACTCTCTTTCTTTTCATTCATTTCTGTCTCATCGTCAGCTTCGGCACAGCGTGTCAATGACGATTTACAGGTAGACCTCCGTTCCCAGGTAAACGTCTCTCTCTTTTCCTCCTTCGCTCGCTCGCGCTAGCACTTTGGTCGAGAAGCAGCTTTCCTATCCTCGCAGATGTTCAACCGCGACGGAGCGAGGAAGAAAGAGAGAAAGTCTTACAGACCTGAAGGTGCAAAAAGGTCGCTATTGTTCCGAGGGGCATCGGAAGACCTTAAGAAAATGTGCTAGTTTTCGGCTATGTTTCGTTTGCGCAGATTGCGGATGAAGAAGCGGAAGAACAAATAGTGAAGATATGAAAAAAAAAATGCTTTTATTTCCAATTTTTTTTTTAATTACCCGACAGTATGTATGTATATATATTACCGTAAACGATGTGTGTATATGGATGTATATATTGTAACATCGACATTATACATATATATCAAACAACAATATGGAAATCAGCAAATCCACGAATTTTATGAACGTAAAAAAGGAAAAATATCGTCACCAAAAAATCAACGAATTTCCTTACGCTGACGGATGTGTTCATGTATTTATTTTTTTTTCATATTTTTACTATTTAGTAGAAATTGGTAATTGTAATTTCTAATTTCCACCCCGTGGATGACGAAGAGAGTTGCAGAGGGTGGTGGACTGTGTACCTGGGGTACCGAACTTTACCTTGCGCCCGAATTCCGCGAACCCGAGTGAGTCTGGCGACCAGATGTTTTATTGCCTATACCAACGCTGCAGAAACGTTGCTTCAAGGGGCATTGGAAGGCTTTAAGAAAATGCGCTCGTTTTTGGCGCCGATACTCTCTTTCCCTCGTCCGTCGCCTCTCACGTTTGCACTTGACCGAGAAGGGACGAGAGTCGGCACGGCGCGTGTTCACCCTGCCCAATTTTCGCTGTATGGGTCCCTCTGCCGAATGCCACATTTTTTTATGTTTTATTTCTACATTCCAGGAGTTTGAGACATTGAAAAATTGGGACACTTTTTCTTCAAAAATTACCAGCCGCGGACTCGTTTATCGTAGTAAATTTGCTTTCTAAGTTGAACATTTTTAAGTTAAAGTTGTTAAGTTCGAGTCGGAAAAGACTGTGGTTTGACGAGAATTTTCAACCTTGTTCAAAAAGTTTGTTCCTCAACGCATAATTCATAAAAATAAAAAAGAATCGTTAATTTGACTGTCAGAGCATAAATGTTGTCTGTCTTTACCTCCCTCGCTCCCCCTCGCTCGCACTTGGCCGAGAAGAAGGGACGAGAGTCGGTAAGGCGCGTCCCCACCCTGCCGCATTTTCGCCTTGTGGGTCCCTCCCTTTCCTACCCGCGCTTCGAGCGTGGGAGAGAGAGAGAGAAGGTCTTATGCCGTGGCAACCGGGAGTCGACACCTTAGACAATGAACGTGGACTCCAGATCTAAATTTTGTTTCTGTTTACATCCCTCGTTCCCCCTCGGCCGAGGAGAAGGGGCGAGAGTAGGCAGTACGCGTGTTCACTCTGTCATCAATTTCGACCGAATCGGTAACCCCAATGTCGTAGCGTCCCCTTGTAAAAAGGTGTTAAAAAATAATTAAAATAGGTTCATAGCTTCCGGTCGTGCATGTGCACTAAAGTTTGCTGAAATTATGTAAAATTCTCATTTTAACGATAGTTTTTAACGGACTTCGGCAAACTTTAAAGCATATACGCAACCGGAAGATATGAACCGCTTTTATTTATTTAAAACAAATAAAAAAACGTCGGAACCGATTAAGCCGTTGTAGGGTAACACAATTTTGACGAGGAAAAGGCAGCTTGGAACCGTTATGCGGTGGCTCGTTTCGAAGAAATTGAGGCACAGGTCCTGGAATTTGCCCGCTCAGACTCACCCGGTAGGCCCAAAATGACCGCGCCCGAATGCGCTGACCCGAGTTTTATGGTTCAATAGCATTACAATAACACGGTCATCATGCCACATAATGAGAGGGTTTTGACTAAAATTCAGGAACGTTCATCGCTGGCATAAAAGGACATAGAGAAAATAATAAAAGTCCGCCGAAAGTAAATGTAAAAGCTAGTCTACCTGTGTAGAATAATGGATGTACCGTGTATAAATCAAAGACCATTGCAAACAAAATAAATCTTTCAGTAATATTGTGTACAAATTTTGACTTTGAAAATCACGTTTCGAGAAAAACGCATTTGAAGTTTGATAAGGCCTTTTAGAGGATTACAGATATGAAACAAATTGGTCTATAATTTCTGCAACAGTAGGTACTTTGGTAATAATTTGCCCAATACATTCTTAACATTATAAACTATCTGAAAATGCAACCAAAAAATCGATTTTTTGAACATTTTACTGTCGTGTACCCCCTTAAGGACTTAACTTTCCTTACTACAGTGAATAATGGAATGTAACAATGGAATTTTCTAACTAAAGTTTCTAATTAAATGTTTCTATCCCATATGGAATCATTACGTTTTTTGTACGTTAGATTTATAAGTATCCAATTATCCGCAGTACTTCGTTATTGGTGGAATTTATTACTGCGCATTAGTTTACAATCGTGGACACACGATCAATTTCATTTACTTGCTTACTATTATCTTTTGTTAAGTGTATTTGTTAATTTCATCTGTCAACGTACACAAATTCAACGAGCGTGGCAACTTACACAATTTTGCAAAGAAAATTTGAGCCAAGTTTAATTCGGGAAAAGAACGGTTCCGAAAAACGGAACGTGAGCCGTTCAAGAAGTTGTTCTGTTCCGAAAAACGGAACGTGAGCCGTTCGAGAAATCGTTCTGTTCCGAAGAACGGAACGTATGCCGCCCGAGAGATTGTTCCGTTCCGAAGATGGAACCAAGCGGAACGTTCCGGGCCCAGTTGTCACGACAACTCGAGGTGTCCAGTTTCGTTACGTTCTTCGGAACGGAACAATCTCTCGGGCGGCATACGTTCCGTTCCTTACCTGGATGGTTCGGTTCGGTTTCGGTTTCGTTTTCCGTCCCTGGTTTTTATGTGTCGTGTGATTATTAGTCCACCCATAAACTGTCTTATTAAATGCTACAATACCTATCATCAATTTTTATTATTTCACAAAGCTACGAATGATTTATTACATAGTTGCTGCGATTAACGACACGGCTTTCGCGAATTCGTTAGTAACGTTAAAGTCCTTTCGTTCCGGACAACTAGATACCAGATCAAAACTTATAAAACGTTTTTGAGAGAAAATTCCCTATTTCTTCATACTAAATAACGCGAGCTACAAAGTTGAGCAGATTCGAGCGGTGATTGCGGAAGTTAAATTCATTCGCCCCCGGGATGGTTGCTTCTTTCATTCTATTTAAACTTATCGCCCGTGGTCTCCGAAGTCGTACGAAAAATTTGTTTCCCCGTAATTTATCGCACCGCAATAACACAATTTAAACAACTTTCCTGAACACGGAAGACTCGTTCTTGGAACCCGCGAGCGATTCATCGCCCGCATATACTTATGATATCACGAACAGCGATGCGGTCTATGCCAAGGAATATTTAGTTTTAATATATGCAAACTAATGCGTATTCCCGGAGTTTTATGTGTGCCCGCGAACCAGACGTCGAACACGTGGAAAGTGAATTTTCTATGCGAAAATCATCATCGCGCAGAACACGCCCGTGTAATCGCCCCGTGCCTGCGGGCACGTAAAGCGATGCGTTTTCTAGATTCGCATTATTTGTGCAAATTACTAGTCAAAGAGCGTGCCTGCAACTCAAGGGGAATGAAAATCATCCGTTGATATAGTTTAAGAACACACACGGAAAATACGTTTCGTGTCGATAGGTTCTTGCTATTTTCAATGTTATATCAGGAGTATGATAATTACGTGAAAGTAAAGGGAAGTTAAAAAAAAAAGAAGGGTAGACTTTGTGGATTAATTCGAGTGTAATTTAAAGCCGTAATAACCGTGTTGAACTCTCGATGGTTATTTGCTCGTTAAAATTGAATCTCGTGTATTCTTTGCGGGAATTATATTAAAATAAGACGAAAATATTTCTATCCTACGCGTATCTTTGATTCCAAGTATTATTTAGCATTACGCTCGGAGAAAAATCTTCGTCCCGTATATTCTATTTTTATCCAGTCCATGCGATCTTTTTTGAAATCGATACTTATTACAATCTTGTTATTTCGATCGTTTAAACCAGAAATAAAAAATTCCAAAGTTTATTTCAGGCACCGAAGCGCATCGGGAAATGTTGACTTTGGGAAATTGTGCCAACGTTTACTCGATTTCGTGGGAAAGCAGCATGAAAAATATAACATATCTCCGATATTTCCGATAAAAACTTCGCGAGTTTCTCAAATATCAAAGTGCAGAGAGTATTGACCAGTCGTTTATAAAATCAATAAGGAAACTAATCAACCTAATACCAAGAAACTCGAGTATCCTATGTATGACAGTAAAACTCAAACAGCGGTACAAGATCCCACTATTGAATGTTTCCTCAAAACGTTTTTGCAAAACGTTACATCGTTCGCTTTAGTAAGTATTACAATACCTTTTGAAATAAAAATGGCTCGCGATGTTGCGCTAACTAACCATCGCAACACAGCATGAAAAGTTTCTTTGAAATGTATTTCGTAAGATGTGACATTACTCGCTTTATCAAGTATTACAATATTCCTTTTTAATAAAAATGATTTACGAAGTTACGCTAACTAGCCACCGGAACGGCAGTATCGAACGTTTCCCGGGAATATTTTACAAGATCTGACGTTACTCGCTTTACCGGGTATTACAACTTTTTTTTCTTTGAATAAAAATGGCTCACGAAGTTTATACTAACGAATCGCGAGAACAAATGTCATTTGATGCACGGCAAACTTCGTTCGGAAACGTCGACCGGAGAGAAACCCCTATCGTAATCCATCGCGTCTCGTCGGAAAAGCAATAGGAAAAATACAGGAGACGCGAAATCACGATAGCATTCGGAACAACGATAAATGCGCACCACGATACATAGCCAATGTGGGACGAAGAATTCGTTTGCGGAATCGCGAACGCGTCAATACGTCTCTAAATACTTTTAATGGAATGAAACGAAATAGAAAATTCTATTTTCCGATCAAAAAAGAATAAAAGTACATTTCGATGCGACGCGAGTGGTTCAGCCACTCGCTGTACGAACACACGAGTGTCCGTAAAAGTCATAAACGGAATTGTCACTTTTCTGTCACGCGTTGGGGAAATTCGGACGCAGGGTATTCCCGAGCACTCGAATTGCTGAGTGATTAGGGTAACAAAAAATGAAAAGATTGGTCAAGTCGCAGCGATATAGTTATAATACTGATTATAATTATTATATTTTAAATACTATCGGCAAAAACATAGGATCAAGTAGTCAGGTAGCAGTGGATGAAAGTCTGTTGAGTATCTTCGGATACTTTTCTAATTTTTAGTTGTACAAACAAAACAGTTTTTGTACTTTGGCGATGGAGTATAGCCAAGTTAAAATCATGGGACTAGGATTACCGATTACGATACTATCGGGCTTGTGGATTTGGCTTTTGTCAACGTAGTTATGCTCGTAATCACTCAAAATAGATTCGAATATACTGAAATAAACAAGTAGAAAGGAAAAAAATAACATTCATTGTCTCTCGAATGATGATCACAATTGAGATATTAAAAAAGTCGTTGGTGCACAATAACGACGTAACTCAAAAATGGCCATTTCCGAGGTTGTAGTGAAAATATAAAGCAAAATCCGCATATTTTCATGTAGAAGAACGACATATTGTTATTTCCAAAAATGACGGCCGAAAAGCAATTGTGTCGTTCTTCCCTTACGTCAAAGTGAAGGAAACAAGAAACTTTTAACTAGCTGTTCTGGAAAATCTATTGTTTTGAGTTGTATCACTATTCTTGTGCACCAACGATGTATCGTTTGTGGGGAGTCTTTTGAAGGAGACTGAATTCACTGCCACTGATGCAAAGATGGGGTTCGTGAAGCTCGCGTTGACATTGAATCGTAAAATATTTATTACTGTCGTGACGTTTGCAAAACCAAAGAGTACTTTGGTCATTGTTGACCAGTATGTCCAGGGATGGCTATCGTTTGTTCTATTGCCAAAAATTAGAGGCTAACATTTTTCTATCATGACTTGAAACTATCTATGTATAGAAGTTTCTATCATTTTATTATAATCGTTAAAGAAGGTTCAAGATTTATTATAAACGTAGAAACACAGGTTCAAATTCCTTATCGGTAGATTTTTCGCGTACGTCGTTCAAAAGACCGATGTTACCCAAACTTCAGCGATTTCCAAAAATGACGAACGCTCGCTTTCAAGTTTCCCGCGCTAAATCAATTTACAATTCTCAACTTTCCTGACGCAAGGATAGAAGGAGAAAGACAAAAATTCACGATACGAGTATCGAGACTGATCTGCCGGATGTATCCTCGCAACTCGTTCGGGAAGTTTCAATAAAAAATCGAGGTCGGTAATATTAAACCCGAAATGTCCAATTTTGATACGTGCCCGACTTTTTCATTAAAACTTTTCAATCGTAATTCTACTCCTCTGTTGGGTTGATGCATAAGTCGTTGCGGTTTTTTTTTAATTGAAAAAGGGGTACCGAAACAAAAGATTTTGGATTTATGTGATACGTCGCTTGAAAGAAAATTCATCAACCCGATACATTACGAATATACGCGCTATTCGAGTCGATACTCGATACCACGCGTATAAAATAGACCGTACACAACCAAGTCGCGTCTACCGGAACAACATTACCGCTTTTTTTACCAACTACCAAAAATAATGAAAAACCATTACCAACGACGGACGCATCGAAACACATACCGGTCACTCTTCTATCGCCGGTCAGCTGCGACCGGGAACCGGTCGATTCGTCCGAGAGAAATCTCGACGGAAAGTCGTGGCGGATATCAAAGAATTCGCACGGACCCTCCCCGTCGCGTTTCGAACAAAACGTGATACGTGCCAGCACGTACGTTCGGCGCGGAGCGAGTAACGTGTCCAAGGTACAATAAATATCGTCCTGGTAGCAGCGGGACGTTGAGCGTCCAGGCGCCGTTACCGCACATCTGGCGCTGTCGCCATGAATATAACCCCGTACCAACTTCACCCCCGTCCCCGGCACCTACTAAACTCCCTTCCGCTCGTTTCCTCGGCTACGTCCTACGACCACCCCGTTTGTCCCTTGTCCCTGGTCCACCCGCCTCCCCCCCCCGCCATTCTTCCCTTTTCTTCCACGTTTCGCTACGGGAAAGTTTCATCCTGTTTTGCACGGAGGTGGTACATACCTGGTACTTCGTCCCACGGAGCCAGTGCGATTCGCCCGGTCTATCCACCTACGAGATCTTGGTCGGATGTTTCGGGGCTTCTCGCAGGATGGTAATCGTTAAACCTGCCCGGAGACCGTCCTCGTGGGAATTTGCCCAAAGCCCTGCCGAGTCCTTTTCCCGGGCAGAATGGATAGGCGAAAAGGAAAACCGGATGGGGGAAGGGGTTAAAGTGTTTACCGAAGGGAGAGTAACAGACCTTGGAGCTCGAAAAGAATTCATCCGTGCCTTCTTTCGAGGCGCATCGGTTCGGGCCGGTGTAGTTGAATTTGCGTGGGACGTTCTGGCAAAAAAAGCTTCCATCGTGATTAATCGAAGTCACCCGAGACAAAACTGGCGTTCGACAGCTTAGATGTTTTAAAATATATTAAATTTGAGTACTGAGCTTGAGACTATTGAGATAATCGGCTCCCGTCGATTTGACTTTCCGACTACGAGATCAAATGCCAGGTTATCGATACCCTTCGGAATCCAATCTTTTCGTGTTTACGACCTCGACGCCTTCGAACGTCTCCCGCGGTACCACGCGGTCCCATTTATTAATTCCCAGAGACAACTCTTTCCACGTTTGCCTCGCGGCTCTCCGCGTTCCGCGACTCACCCTTCTCCCCCCTTCTCCCCCCCCCACTCCTCTTATCAACCCTTCCGCGTGGAACGACGTCGAACGTACGTAGCCACGTCGTCGTCGTCGTCGTCGTTTCGCTCATCCGTTTCTTTTCTAGGTGCTATGACATCGTAGGTTGGCCAGGCAGGCAACCAGCCAGCGAGAAGCGAGAAAGCGAGCCCCAGCCAAGCCAACCATCCCGCCGTCATCCCTCTTTTACCGGGGCTAAAGTAGGGGGATGACGGACTCCGGTGAAGCCACAAACTAATTACGACCCGGGGCGCCGTCGAGAGTAGAGGCGCCGGTGGCTCGGTAGGGATTGTACGGGCCACGAGGAGAGAGAAAGGGTGAATAGGGGGAAAGGGATAGAAGAGGGAGACGACGATGGGGCAGATATATATATATATATATATATATATATATATATATATATATATATATATATAGATAGAGAGAGAGAGAGAGAGGAAGAGAGACAGAGAGAGGTAAGTACACGGAGAAAGAGATAGTCGAATAAGGGTACAGCGGGAGTGACTGGGAGAGGGATGGTGAACCGAGAGAAGGATAAGCATTTCCCGCTGTCGTTTGTGTTACCCAGAGTAGACGTGGGCCGTATCTAGCCAGCCATATAGCGCGCCAGCCTACTTGTACTAACTATACTTAAGTGCCTGAGTTCCGACGCCTTTCGCACGGGAAGCTTCAACCAGGATACGGAGACACATGTAGACGGATAAGCAGAGGGTGTGAGCGAGTAAAAGAGGGGAGAGAGAGAGAGAGAGAGAGCGAGACAGCGCGAGAGAGTCGGCGAACGGAGGATGGGGTGGCAGTGGTTGCGCGAGAGCACCGGCAAAGAAATTTAAAGTGGTAGAAATTTATAAGGGATTTGCAAGGAAATACGACAAGAAGACCGGTTTGCTGCCGTATATTCTTGGTAAGTGCACCGGGAATATGCATGCGGACTGAGCGTGAGTATATTTTTGAGGAAAAGCAAAGGGCGGGAGGGTTGGGGGGGGGGGGAGAAAAGGGTGACGGGTACTCGGCGAGAGGTTTAACTCCGTACTAATTAAGGCGACCGCGTGGCAGGCCGAGTGGGAATTAATGATTAATATTTTGCTGGTTTATTAGTTTCGTTATCGTCCCGTCGCGCAATGAAACTCCCCCGATTCGCGGAATGGCCGTGGCAGTATCGTGTTTAATAATCGCGTAACCGAAGAATTATTGTACTAATAAGTCCGACTGCCATTCCTGGTGGAAACCTTGGGGGTTTCGGGGGCCGCGGTAACGTAATTGTACTTTAAGTACCTTTTGCGCGAACTCCTTTCTCTTATTCTTCCCCGATCTTGCTTCGGGGCATCGTGCTCTAATTAATACGGGATTTTGCGCGGCCGCGGTAACGTTGTGTAATTTGATTTCCCCTCGCGCCGTTACCCTTTACGCAAAAACGCGTTTCAATTCCCTCCCCCCCCCCCATATTCCGCAAACAACGCATAAAAGTCAGACGCCCGCGTAATAATACTTTCCCATTACCATTATTACCGTGACGTCGAAGCCTTTTTGGAGTACAGCGGGCTGTAAAACGTCGCGACGTACGCGTCGAACCTTATTGTTCGGACGGAACGCCATTTGGTTTTATCGATCCGGCGTACCGAACGATCCTACTTGCAAATGACCCAAAAATTACAGATTTCATGAATTGTTTTTAAACATTCCGATACGTCTAACGCTATAATTCCTTTTGCAGTTTGTTGGGCTGGTTGTTGGCCACACATGAGAATTTTTTAAACAGTTTTAGTCAATCGTTTGTTGGTTTGATTTGGCCCACAATAAAGACGTGTTTAAAAATTGTATGTTACCAGCTGATTTGATTGTTGCTGTTCGGTTGAACTAAAATCATATTTTTTAAATTATTCTTAATCGGAAAGATTGTTGCTATCGTTGGTACTAGAATTAATGATTATGATTGAAAATCGGAAAAATGGCGGACGTCTACGTTTCAAAATTTGAAACCACTCGTTTCTCGAGGTAAGTTCTGTAATAACCTGTGCCGCATTTTATGATTACAAGTGGCGCATTGCATGCCTGCGCCTACTTATTCCTTTGACGTAAGACTTACTACGACAATACGTGACATCGCCCGTAAGCGATCCGAAGCGTCTCCCTAAAAACGATGCCTCAATTGCACGGTGCGTCTAAACGCGTATGTAAAAAAAATTCGCGCATGGCATGTAAAAGGTTGACCACCCCTGAACTGGAGTGTATCAATCATGCGTGGGCGAGCGAATTCTCCCGCGGGGAAGAACTCGGTGACCATGGTAATGGCAACGTTCGATGATATAACTTCCGGCATAAGCCGCGGACGGGCAATTCGCGCTCGCAAAATGCCTTCATCGTTGCGGCGGTATTTGGCCCCGGTGGTGCGCGCCGACGCAATTAAATCCTCGAGCGCCTAATTGGCGCGCCTCGTCTGGGCTAGGCTTAATTGAACAGTATGGACCTAACGATGTAATTGCCACGACGATTTAGAGTACGCAAACTGGGATATGTGAGTGGCATGGGATTGTGCATCGTGGGAGGAACGAGAAGGGATGACACGAGAGAGAGATACAGTGTGTGTGTGTGTGAGAGAGAGAGAGAGAGAGAGAGGGGGGTGGGTGGGGGATAAGAGGATGCATTCGGCGACGCACAAAGGAAGCCACTCACCTTTTTTTTCCCCATCCCCGCCGCGATCATGCAAAACGCTTGGTTACACCGAACTAAAGTCAAACGACGGAGCATTGCTCCGCCAGGATCTACTCGATCGATTATGTTAATTCGAGACCGCTCGGAAGAGCTCCTGAGAGTCGAAGTGGCCCCTTAGTCACGCACCGACCGGTCGGTTTTTAAGTCGAAGCTGTCGAGCCGGATGTTAAACGGCAATACCGTATGGTTTCATTGGGGTGAAATGTGAAGTATAAGATTGGTATGCTCGGCTATAAATCGTATTGACGATGAAGATATCGGTTATAAATTCAGAATATTTGGCACCGGCTTTGATCAAATTTACGTGTGTGCGCTCCCCGCAATATTGGCGCCGTGGATCGATGCAAGATCAATGGTAGATTTTTGACCGTTAGAAATGAAACAACGGCAGCCACTCTTCGTTTAATCGTTATCGCGCACTATGAGCACGCCGATACGTTCCCGCGATGACGGACAAACAAATGTTCTTTTCGAGGCGAAAAGGTTCTTGGATTTTCGATATAGACGTTCGATTATTACCTAATCTCCACGGTATCGTACGTCAAACGTGGGATCGTAGCCCGCGAACGAGTCAACGTATCGATAAATTCGTATAACCGACGAACTTCGCGCGGGTCACTGTACATTTTTCGCGAAAAGCCGCGTTTGTTCGTTGGCCGAGTTTTAATAGAATCTCTCCGATTGTCGAGAGGCTGAAAACGAAATCGGAAAGCATTTTTGTGCTTCGAATGGATTGGCCTTCTTCTTCCTTTTATTTTTTTTTATACCGGCGAATGTTTTTCCCCCGGTCCGTGATAAACGATAATCACTGTATCGCGGTGTAACGTGGGAAATACGTCGAGTGCGCAAGAATCGCTCTATCCGACACTCTAATTTTGGCTAAACATTCGTTCCGATGTGGGTCAACTGTCTAGTAAACCAAATGTTCCATCGATTCCTTTTTTTTTCTTTTTTTTTCTTCTCCCCCTCAGAGCCAATGGCCTTTCATCGGGATGCCATTTGTATATTCTCAAATGGCCGGTGAACGATCGTACATGCTAGTGGCATAAAATATATCATCGATCGAAGAGTAATTTCTTTTTATATATTCAACGTTTCGGTCCATAGGCGGCCGACAATCGTTTCTCCGTCCGTTCAATAAGAAAAAGCAAACTACCCCCGTGGCGTTACAAAACGACCCGGGTTCGTAATCTAATAACCGTAATGGACGAAATCGCAATTCTAAATCAGGGGAGAGGCTGTTAGAAGTTTCTAACCCCGGGTCTCATTGAAATCGATCGGCGCTGCTATTTAGGTCCCGACGATAATAATCTGGGTTTGACGATAGTTTTTGAACGCTAGATTGTGTGAATGCGGACAGATGAAATTTGGCAAATGAAAAAGACGATAAGCGTCAAGCGTTTTATTGGGAAAAGGACGCGCATAGAATTTAACTGTGACGGAAATTATATTTTGACGCTGCGACGTAATCAGACACGTGTGACGTTCATTTAACCTCTTCTTTTGTGTATTTTATCTCAGATTATAATAGTAATCGTCATATCGGATTTGGACGATTTATAAAAGACGAGTGCGCACGTGACCTGCTTGTTTAACCCATTACTGCATGAAGTTAAAAAATCTCGAATTTAGTTATATTTTCCCGATTTAGCTCGACTCGAATAGAGTAATATACTTTTAGGGGGACACCATGCACAAAATACTATTGATATATGCACGAGAACAATTGTGTATTGAAATGTATTTTTAATAAACTAACAATATTATTCAACCTGATCAACATCTGCAACGGCACCAAAAATGACAATATCCCCGTTCCTTATAAGGATCGTTATGCACTAATGGCTTAATCCCCGTTCTCTCAATAAATCCCACAATAATCCTATTAAATTCTCAAACAGTATCCTCCGGCACAGCGATTAATTATGTTAAACTAACACGCTGCCGTGATGGAATTAAACCAATTTTAGTTACCCGACGTCGCAGAAAACCAACTAACGCCACTCTCGTTTGTTTCACCCGGAAGTTCGTTGAGAGATTGACTGGCGTGTAACTAAGGGAATGTAGCGGTACAGCCGACAAGAGACACGGGGATGGAAAAGGGACGTGTGAGTACGCGCGCGCGCGTGTGTGTATGTATGTGTGTGTATGTCTGGGGGAGAAAGAGAGGGAGACGGACATAGAGAGTACCGAGGGTGAAAGAAAAATGGGTTTCGGGGTATCGAGAGGTCACGCGCTACCCTGTCAGGGGTAAATGCAGCCTCGGTTGAACCTTGTCACGAGATTATCGATACAGCTTTGCGATAAGTGTGTTAGCCGCTCCACCCGATGGACAGCTCGTAATCGTTCGACGGTGAACGCTTCTTAAGGTCCAGTTTTCATCGTTCTCCCCCGCCTAACCACGATGTATCCACAATGTTCATCCGATATCGCCTTGTTCCGTAATTTCAAGAGAGCCGGGACGTTGGATGGTTTTAATAACGCGAAGTGCTTCTTTGGAGAATAAGGACGATATTAATAATGTCGTGGGTGGTATACAAATGGTAAAATAATTTAAAGAGAAAAGTTTGATTAGATAATCAATGTAGAGGGATGTCGCTGGTTACATCTGCAAAACGATGCCAGTGTATTCTACGAGTTGGAAGAAGAAAAAAGTGTCCAAACGTAGGCTCAAAAATGCTTTATTATATAATATAACAAAAATACAAAAGTACCACGTACAACCGTAAACTCGCAATGTAATAAATTCAATTTTTGGCTGATGCCAGTCCTGTGTATTTATAAGAACGGACGAGACTTTGGAATGGAACTAACGTGGATGAATGTCGTCAATGTGTTCTGATAACGTGCCGAATGATTTTCGTTATGTTGTAAAACATTAAATTTATGCGGTACTTTTCTCTTATTTTTACACGTAGAATATGCTGGCATCGTTAAGCGAGAAGAAGTAGGAAAGCCTTGATTCGTTAATCATTTTTCTTGTAGGTTTTCCTGTATCAAAATTATTAATTCTGGTACCAACAATAGCAACGATCTTTCTGATTAAAAATAATTTAAAAAATTTAATTTTGGTCCAACCGGAGGCTCTTCGGAGTCTTCAAGTCTACCTCAATTTTTTTCTATTCAAAATATTACAAATATCAAATTGTTTTTAGTCGTCGAAAATAAACTGTAATACGAGCAGGAGCGGCACAAGTTTATTACGCGAATCGGCGTATTAACGGCGGTCGTAAAATCGCGCCCCATTGTAAACGAATAACAACAAACATTAATAATAAACGTAGGTCTTGAAAATAAATCCCGTCGATAAATTTAACGGAGAATTGGATTGTAACGTTGTCTTTGAAATCGCGGTATCTTGCGTTACATCGGCGATCATTATGGGTCGGCAAATTTCGATAAAGCAACTCGCGCGTGCGTAATCATTTTATTTCGTTAAAACATTATTATATTACGCGTTATCGTATCGCCCGATTATACGGTGTTATTATTTGGCGATGACAATACACTCCCCGATAGCTACAATGGGATCGATTTCAGGATATTACGATTGCGAAACAAGACATACCCACGTGGGTATATGTTACGCTTTTTTTTTGCATATATACGTTACGTAATCGATTCAATATTTATAACCCGAGGACAACGGACATAACTAGTTTTTCGTAGAAACACGTCCCCCCGAGTCGATAACATCGCATTAGAAACCGCCAGTTCTTGTACACCTTCGAACTGTACTTTTATTATAATTTACCGTACTCCGTTATTCGTTACAATTTCAATTGCAATTCCGTGTTAGAAATCCGGATTCCAAATAGAGTAGACCCTACCACGAAGGCACGTACAGTCACGCGATATCAATTCGATATCCTTTTCCTCGCTCCTTATCTCTCACTTTCACGATTACCATGAAACTGTGAATCCTCGGCAAAGGACTGCTCTTCGGTTTGAACAAGTAGTCCCACTTACGGATAATCGATGAACCGAGTCAAGCTGATTTCCATGATTCGAATCATAAGCTGAAAAGCGATTTCTTCCCTCTCGAGCACGTACCTCGCACTTACCTCGCGTTACAGCGGATCGCGTGAGTGTTCGTACGTCCCACGTGTCGACTTACACCTAATTGTTTTATTGATAATATCTTGTCTGGTGTTTTTTTGTACACGTGGACTCGCGTAAGTCGTTCCCTCGTATTAACTTTTTATTCTGGACACTTTGATCGGAACGGTCGAGGGGAAACGCTTGTTTTGTCGCAGGGGGTGTAATTCGATGATAGAAACAGATTTGATTCATCAATTTTCTTCTTGACAACTAATTCCTTAACCCCTTGGCGCATACCGACGTCTGGGAGTCGTCGTTTGTTTCGCTCGCCGTCGCAGACTTTGACGTCTGTGAGACGTCGTATAACAAAAATGATCATGTTATATCATTATATTCGGCTCTGTTTCTCAGCTTACGTAACTGCTGGGCCCAGCGAAATTAAACAGTAATGTTCGGTCACTACCGAGTACGTTTTATTTGTACGGAAAGGGGTCAGAAGTGTTCTTACCTACACGACGGTTTTTAGATATCTTTTTAAGAATTTTTTAGTTGGGAACTATTCAAAATTTCAACCTCGGCCTTTACACCGAATAAAAAAATTCCTAAAAGGTTGCTTGAAAACCGTCTAGACGATTCGTCTAGACGAGAATGCTCCCTTACGGACTTTTATCCTTTTATGAGCAACTTAAGTCACCTTACGCTGTACGATCCAAACGGTTATCGATAAAAGTTTATTACGCGAGACTCTTATTTCGAGAATGGTGCGAATCCACGTCGGAAAAAAGAATTAATTGCACTGATTACAGTCGCAAACTACTACTTGTCCATTTATACTCACGGACAAATAATATCGAGGAATGAACTTACAGCACATATAAAATATTTATAAACTGTTCGTGCAATTTGGTTGTCTTTGCTGAGTGTTCTAAACGTAACGAAACAATTGAGCCGTTTATTTTAAAAGCGATCTAAGACCATCTTTTTCATTTTTAAAATCTTTTCTTATGAAAGGAAATTCAAGTTGTACACGTCACTAGTCAACAAAAAAAAAAGTAGATTTAGGTCACTTTCAAAATGAACGACGCAATTATACTCGAACCTCGAACCGTCATTCGACTATCCGACGGATAGTTTTCCGATCCCACTGTACACGCAAAATACCACACATCTACGCATCTTTTATTAAATCGACGGTAAACCAATTACGCGTAATTTCACGCGTAGGTATATAATTCTTTTGTTAAGGTCCCGGCGACGGCCATTACTTATTAATATTCTCATTTGTACGGATCCTGCGATTGGTCGATATCGCTGCACGAATACTCGTATCTACGTGGGCGAACAAAAGACGGTAGAAGGAACCGACGAATGTCGCGGTGTTGCTCGTAAGCGCGTCGGAATCACGTGTGATATCGTGTCGATGTCGTTTCTCACAAAGCGTCGTTACCTTTTGCTTCCGTGTCGGGAATATCGCGATCGCGTTTCCGTGACGAGAATTCTCCTATTCGGCGTAGGACTCCTCGTCCTACCACGGTTCTTCTTCTTCTTCCCCGCAACGCGGACGATGACAAATAAGTAAAAGAGAATTGTCCGGCCCTTTATAACGATGCACGCACGTGCCGCGTAAAGTCAGGAATAACGAGCATCGGGGCTGTCCACCCTTTTTGTTGCCTTTGGTTTTCGACAATAATTTCTACCGGAGCGTGGATAACGAGCAGGGGGTCGCGTACGGTTTTAACAGGAGTTTTGAGATCGTGCCGAATAACACGCGTGCACGTAGATTCCCTGTAACTTTCTGCTCTTCGCAATTATTACGGATTTTTATCTATGATTAAGGGAACCTTCGATTGTCGTGGTGCAATTTGCTGCATTTACATAGTTCGAACGTGCCGGGTGTACGATTTTTATTTTTACGAATGACGTCTCTGCTTTAGACCATTGTACGTTTGTCATTCGAAAGATTTGCAGTTCCACGTTTTACCCATTTTTTGTTATAGGTGTGTATTATACTTCATTAAAGTTAGCTCAAAGTAATGAGCATGGTATTTTCCCGACGGATTCAGCGAAAATATTCTATATCAAAAATGAAGCGTCGAATGCAATGACTAATCTTCAGCCAGCTTATAGAGAACTCGTTAACGTTAAAAGTTGCAAAATGTAAAGACGCCATGGAGTTTGCAAAAAAGTACATTGCTGAAAATCAACTGCGATTTTGAAATAAATTGAAACCAGAAAACTTCGCGTTGGGGAGCAAATTATTTGAAGATGATTATAACACGCTATAAAAGTACATCCAAATATTGTTACTTCCAAGTAGATTATCCATTGTAGTGATGATTAAAACAAAATAAACTCTCTCTTTAAAGCTCTTTACCGTGTACTCAGAATATTTTCTACTTCGACACAAAAAGAATGCAGCTCCAATATTTAAATTCTATTGATCGGAACGGCAAGGAGGTTATGGGTTTTATATTAGGTGTAAAACTTTATTTACACGAATATTAATTCGCCGTAAGTTTACAGCACGTTTGAAACGGTACTTGATTTTTCATTGCTGTTGACTGTTTTATTAAAATTACCGGAAAGTGAAGCTGCCTCCTTGCCACAGTTCCTTCAATGCATTAACAATTCCGACACTTTGTTTTCACTGGATTTTCGAGATATCGAATGGTTCGGACGATACTTATTCGTTTTCTCGACTTTCCACGGCACGATGCTCAAATCCCGTGCTTTTACGTTTCCACGTATCGGAAACAGAAACTTTTAAATACCTTACATCGTTATCCGATCCGGTCGTATACCGTGGTTTATTTTCTATATCAATATTTTGATTATAAACACCGTTGTTTTCGTTTCCCCCGTTGATCGAAGCACACTGCAAACTCCACTTCTCGAAGCTCGCAACTCGAAGAAGTTCGAGTTCTCCGGAAATCTCGAATAATCCCGCGAATCTGACTACGACAACGTTATCTTAGGATTGATAAAAATGAGCGAGATAGAAAAAAGAACCGGTGAGCGTAACGAGGCTCGAAAGAAAGGAATGGGGAGGGGGGGGGGGAGAGAACGAGAGAATCCGTGCGATAGGGGATGGAGCGGCGAGTCGATGTACGAGTAATTGCTCCGGGCCGAGGCATAATAATCAATGGGTGCGAGATTACGCGAGCGGCGGTTGGCCCAATTCCTTTTAAAAGGATCGATGAGCAGACGGCCAAAAGGACGATTTTAGAACGCGCGGGGTTGTTCGCTCTTTCGGGGGGTCGACCGCCAACGTTGGCCGGAATCAACCGTTTTCGGGAACAAAACGGTAAACACTGTAGCGCGGTTTGGCAGGTGATGCTTTTGATGGCGCAAACAAAACGGCGAATCTTCGACACACGAGAACCCCGAAGTGACAGGATTGATTGATACTTTGATCGATGAATCGAGCTACCAGCGATCGAACACCCTATACTCGTTTTCCGGTTAGATATCGTTTTCGTCTCTTAGTTAAAGCGCGCGTTAACGTCACATCGATTTGGTAACGCGCGTTTGTAAAATCCTTGCTCGGCGCCGTAACGGTGTACGCCACTTTCGTTTCGAGTATTGCGGATCGAGTTACCAAAGGTTACCAACTGTGATTTTTTAAATTATATCGGGTTACCTGTATTGACTCTATGTATACTCGTCGCCGGATGGCAATCGTCGAGGGAAAAGTTTCGTTTCGAGGAATCTGTGCGACGATGAAAGCAGTTTTGATCCATTGATGTTTTCCACGAAGATGTTATGAGCATCTACGGTTTATTTAAGTAGCGTTAATATATGAGCGAGAAAATTTTTGTGATAGGTTCCGCAGTGCGACCATGAGCGTACGTACACTTAAAATTTCGTCAGAAATTTTTATCAGGTATACCGATAACGATTAAGTTTTACACGAACCTCGTTGAAACATTTTGCTGACTGACGCGTTAAACGGGATATCGAAAAATTGCGGATTTCTGAGATTAGTACGAAATTTGCAAAGAGTGCTGTTTCCAAATTCAATATGTCGTCCGGAAACACACACCACCCTGAAAAGATACAAGGTCTAGTCTCGCGTAATTGTACTTGGACCGGGACAAACCCTTGTCTCTTGATACGGAATTGCGCCGTTTACAAAGCTCGTTTATCCGGGCGCGTGCTGAAAATTGCATTCGATTTGGTTGATCCATCGTTGAAAGGGCAAAAAGTGGTAGACTTTCGACCGTGCAACGGAGTCACGCTGATTTCTTGCACTTTCAAAAGGAGCGATAACTTCTCGACGGTGTCGTCAACCAAATCGAATGAAAACTTTATGGTACGTACGGATCGAATTCGATGATAATTTCGAAAAGCCGGTTAAACACGTGAACCAGCAAAATGTTGCAATCAGGTGCACACAGAATTTAATTACAATTCATGCATTGACGAATTAAACGATAAATAATTCTGATACATTTCGATTCTCAAAATATTATTCGCGTTTGTATTATCAGTATCTGTTTGTAAAATAATCGAAGCGCGCGATAATGTTGTCGAATAGTAACAGTAACGGATGTATTTATTTATGTGGAAATCGTGCATGAAATAATTTTTTTACAACATCCTCGGAAGAGACGGATAAATGCTGGATGCACCATTGTGGCCCTTTCTCGGAAACGGTCTTTTTATATTCTCTTGAGTCGAATGTGCAGCCGTGATCGTATATCTAACCGTTCTTTGGCATGCAATATATATACGTGTACGTATTTACGTGTGTCTGTAGTCACGTGCGGTCCAAATGACAATCCGGATCTGTTTTTGGCCACCGGGAGACACATTGCCAGCATCTCCCTGTGATTCAGAATATTTTCTGCTGGCGTAATAATACTTCATCGCCAACTGGTGAACGCGTTGGACGAAAGTTCTCTTCGTTCGCCGATCGATCGAGAGAACATTAAACGAACAACTCGGTGAGATTTACATTTTCCAAAGCAATTATCGTTCGCGATAGATATCCCGAAACCGGAGTACGCTTTTGCATTTGTTTGTTTGAACGATAAAAGAATTTATTTCCGTTCACGCGGGAAAATTAAATGAATAATAAATCAGCGATACCGATAGAAACCAAAGTGCTCTTTAAACGAAACGGTCAAGAAGCGTGTGCACGCGTATACGTGTGTATTATTTATGCAAATTTACAATCGATACCCGGCATTGTCCGTCCTTCCATTTTCTCTTGTCCTCGTCGCTCTTCATTTTTCTCCTCGTTTCTCGATACACTGCTTTTTTCCTTATCACCGCATTTAATGGTCCAATAAAGAGTGCCGCGCCGAAATCGTCGCGACGATTTAGCGAGTTTAAAATGTCAAATTAAATTCGTAACGCGGAGGAGAAAATATTTGTTCGAAATCCATAAATAAAAAAGTTTTAATACCACTTTAGTGCCCTCTTGAAACGAGCACCCGCGCAGGGTGTTCAGTAATTTCTGGATAATGACTTCTACTTTCTGTTTAACGGTAGTTTGGCTCGCATGAGTTTCTCTGTCGATCGTAATTCACCGGCGAATAATCAAGAAACCGGCATTAATACATCCTGGAATTTATGTCGCACATATGCGCCCCGGGTGGCTTATTTCCTCGATGCCTACACCGATTCACAAAAGTGTATCTGGCGTTTCGTTCTCCTTTTTAACGTCGACGATGCGTGGCGGTAGAACTCTTCTTCTTTTTTTTTTTCAATTCGACTCTATCTCCATTACGCTTAATCGGGAATGAGTCGCGGGAGAATCGACGAGTGGGATTTATCCCCAATGGGACGTAAAACAAGCCGATTTTCGAAAGTATAAGCGAGGCGAATGTAAAACAGAACGGGGGAACGTTTTTCACGGAGGAAAAACGCGTGTAACTCATTCGTTTGCAAGTGGACGCGGAAGAGTTAAATTACGATGCAACGTTATCGCGCTATTTTATCGCGACGATATTAACGGTTACCTTCATTTGCATACCCGCGAACGGTGAATGTTAGAAGATCGCGATAAAAATCAGAGTTGACCGTGGAGATGAAATAAAGCATGTCATAATGCTTTAATAAACGTCACGTGATAGCGTACGAACCTTACGGCCCGTACACAACGAAATGGCGGTAATAATCCACCCTCGTACAGATAAGGATCGCTAGTTTCTTGGAAAGACGATGGTTCCCCGGAGTTCTGGCGTCAAAATTCGCGTCCAGACAAACGTTCCGGATCCAAAATTGCCGGGCAGATTTTTTTAACCTCGGGTGAAACTGACGAGCTTTCCGAGACTCTGGAACGATTGTCGAGAAAAAAAAAAATATGTTTGAAAGAAATCGATACGCAACGTAATGGGAAATTTGAATTGCAATTTTGGTCATCTGCGTTTGGAGAGCGTAGAACTGGTTCGGTGAAAGTATTTTAGTTTTCACCAATAGAAGAAATATATATCACGGAAGAAATTAACACTAGGAAACGCTCGATATTTATTTCGTCGATAGCTTTCGATTTTTAAAATCGCAGAATTCCTTCGATTGAGTCTGTTTAGTAAGTATACGTTGATTACGATTACTTATTGGCCTCGACTTATATCAATTCTATAAAACAGCTTCTAATTCAACGCGAGGATTACCAGCGACCTCGAAAACTTTTATGATAAATGCCATACCGCTTCGTTATTTGCACTCTCTCGCTGTAGCGGCGGTAACGTACGCGCGTACAACCAGGACGACCGATACTCTCGAATTTTACCCGTATTGGTGGTTCGAGCAGAAATTAAATTCGGGACACGCGCAACGCCCGAGCAATTATTTATCCGTCGATAAATAATTCGATATGTATCGCGACTCCCCGCTTCCTTATCACGGCTCGAGACTCGAGAGTACTTACCGGTTCGAGAATGCGCTTGTAGCGGAGGTATCTCGGCATCGGTTTTTCTTTTACTCAAACTCAAACCCCCCCTCCCTCCCCCCTCTCTCTCTTCTATCTGCTCTCAATTCCTTGCTCAGCCGCGTTTATCAAAACTTTTCTGTCCATCTGCCCTTCTGAATTTCAATCGATATCGAAAAGAGCACTCGAGGAGGTTCGAGTGCGCCCATAAATAACTCAAACTCATATCCGCCTCGATGCCATTCGTCGGGGATCATAAAGGGAGCACTAAAAATGAGACATTTGCGGAATTGACGTTTGCAAAATCATCGTGGGTATATTCGCGGGTGTAACCACGCGACGGCTTTTCTTCCGCGGCGAATGCCCGTCGATCGATTTATTATTCCCTCTTAATTCGTTTTTCACTATGCTCTCCCGCGCGCATGATCCATCCGTCGGCGTTACTTTCAATCTCACTGCCCGTCGATTAAATCGCACGAAACGTCCGACGGTGAATTAGTTCGAACGATTCCGCCCGTCACGCGCGCACGCCTATTCTTTCTTTCTTTTTTTTCCTTTTCATTTTATTTTTCAAACCTATATTTAACGGGATTCCTTCGTCGCATCAATTCGAATGGGTTTAATGATCGAAATCTGGCTGGACTATTTACTCGGACGCGTATATATGCTTTGTTCCGCGCGCGAGAATCTAATGGAATATTCGAGCGAGCAATTTGAATGCATAAGTAAATTCGGCGTATCGATATCTGTTACTCCGAATGCGCGCTCAGTTCAATTTACGGGCATTCCGGAATGAATACTTTCAACGTTTTTGTTCCGATTTTTTTTTATGATTTACTGTGTCAAATATTAAAGTGGTATGTTACCCTTTTGAAAACTCACTGGTATGCTTATAACGTTGATTGAGCTACTTTATTAGAAAATATTAACAATTGGACGAGAGATACAATATTGGGTTAGTCAAAACGTAATGCCGGAATTTTCGAAACGAACCCGTACAGAGTTCGCGGAAATGGTTTCCAACGCTGGTTCTCGATATTGTTAATATTTCAGCGATCTCTCGCGAGGTATAACGTGGATCATTTTCAATGAGACCGGAGATTCGATCATTATTGATCACGTTAGGTTTGTCTATATCGTTTATCATCGGTAAGATACAAATCACCGTCACGAAACTTTTTCAATAATTGGCGTTAAAATTCGCGTTACAACTTGCCAACGTGCGTACCGAAATAAATTTATTTAGGTAAATTGAAACGTTTCGATGCAATACGTGTTAAACTTTGCAAGCGAAATTTAATACGTATTCGAGATGGGTAAGCCGATATTGTGGTGCGGTAATTGCGTTCTTACGCGCGCGTGACAGAATAAAATATATTCAACGCGCACGGTGTATTTTATTGCCAATGTAAATAATTCTAACGTACGTCCGAAGCGATACCAACAAATAAATCGTATTTTATCCAAATAACAATTCGTTGGTTTTGCGTGATCTATATATATGCATACGTAGATCCTGATTTGTAGCAAACCTGAAATGCATCCGACTTTGTATTAATCTTTGTTCGCGCGGAAATTCTAACAATTTTGTCAGTCTAACAAAATGTTCAACTGCCAGACTTCGGTGCCCTTTGGTTGCTGGATTTCTCGTGCGACATCATTCACTCAACAATTTTGTTGTACGTTAAGAATTTTCATATCCCTAGAGATTTCCTATCGAGAAAAAATCAATTAAAAAAAAAAAAAATTAAAAGATACGCAAAATAAATTTCCCTAACCAGGACTCGAATCGGGATTGTCGTAAGTATGATTTATTTGGTATATTAGTATTACAATAAACGCAGGTTACAATGGAATTGGCTATCGCGGTGGCCCAACAAATATAAAGTTTATAAAAAATAATCGTAGAAAGCAACTTTGGAAAGATCTCGTAAATAGATCACAGCAGAATCTCGAGCACGTGTGGCAAAGTTGAACGCACGTCGGACAGTCAGCGCGCTTCGATAGCGTTTCGTTGAAAGTTTCGACATGCAACATCCCCACTTCCAATTTCCTTCTTTCTTTATATCGGTACAATACACATTTATACATATTGTAACGAATAGTATTGTCCCCCACATGTCCAACACCACCGGCAGGTTATTGTTGGGTTGCCGGGCGCTGATATTCATGTTGTTACGTTTTTAACGTTGTTGTTGTATTCGAGCTCTCAATACGAGCGATTGTATTCTCGTATAATAAACGTTCCTATTTATAACTAATGCCTAATCTTCGTTCGCCCTCGCGTAACACGTCCCTAATACTATTCATCTAATTTTATCTAATTCAATATTATACATATTTGAATTCTGCCACGTATCGACAACGCCCGCCCGTCCTTTCCGCGAACCATTGCACCGCGCTGTAAAGAAAAGAAATCATTAAAAATTACCATAACCAGAGAAGCGATAAGAGATCTAAATATTCGCCCCCTCGGAGCGCTCGAGCGTCTACGAGCGAGACTCCGAACCATCGCTGAAGAAACAGTTGGAGAAGTAACGATAAGCCGGTCGACAAATACATTAATATCAGGATGCTATTCTTCTAACACGCCGTCGCCGCAGATAAGAGGATTGCACCGATATTCCTCTCTCACACCGCTCCCATGTTAAGCGGGGGAGCACGGCTGGTACACGTCTACCGGTTATTACCGCAATAAATACTACTATTAAGAGTACGACGCGCCGAAAGTTTCGCCTTTCGGGGGCAGCGTTTTGCCAAGTGGCCCGCGATGCTCGAGCTCGCGCAAAGTCGAACAGCGACGTTTGAGCGCGACCGATTTTCACCGGGGGAAAATATCGCGGTGGTCGAGCTGATGTACCGCGCGAGGATCCGCTGCCAGATCGGCGGCGAGATTTATCGGCATTTCAGCCGACTTTAGTGACCGGTCCCAGGGCAGTTCGGAGACTTTCAATACCGATCCAATATCGTCCACTATCGCCCATTCACCGTGTCCAATCGTATTTCACGAGTTTTCGAACGGCGTCACGGCTATGGAAAGGTATTCGTTATCGTGCCTCTCGATCGGTTTCCTTATTTAGTTTGATTTATACGCAGGATCGTTGGTCGAATATCGGGGTACGCCACGCTCCTCGGGGCTGCCTCTTTATTTTATTTGATTTGTACGCACGCCTCTGCTGGATACGTATTGCGAAGGTTCGCCTAACGACTTCTTTACGCTAAGATTTATTCGGTTTGATTCGCGTGATTGGGGAGGAACGTCGGGGCAGGGGATTTTTGATTAAAATGATTTTTGAAGACTCCAGAGGGTGGAAAGCGTGGAAGGTATTATTTTTTAAAGACATTCGTTAACGGTTACTATAATCGATACGTTGCTTTGGTTGATACAAAGGAACTTCGCCAATCGCGTCGAATTTATTTCGGTATTCAGTCATTTAGAATTCGGATGTATCGAGCGCGCAAGAACGGTGTTATTATTCGACTGCAAAGGTATGTGGAAATTTATATTTTCATAGGGGATCAAGAGGAAATTCGTGGAGAAATTTATTTCGTTACTCTGGGATTTCGGAAACATATTTTCTTTGGTATGAAAGATGTAATATGTATGTGCAATTTCGATTTTGTGAAATAGAATGGAGTTGTGTCACTCTATCTTGAGTTATGTCACGAAGTATTTAAGATTTTACGTTGAGCCGCATTCGTTACGTCGCTGAATTAAATATGTAAACTTCGAAACAACTCGCGTTCAGATTTCGCGCATAGTATCATCGTCGAGCAGTATTAAAAAAAAAAACCTATTCTCTGTGACGTTCAATAAACCGCGATAACGTGCAACGGTTACTCTCGTTACGCTTAACTTCGCGCGATCGTTTGCTCCGATCTCTCGATTCGAAATGGCCCGAACTTATCGTGTACAGCGAGGTGTGTACATCATAAATACGCAAATCGTCCGAAGTTCGGCAATTCGGGCAATTGCGCCAGGTCAATTTGGACGATCTTAATCTAACCGACGCGGAGCTCCAATTGTAATTCATGAAGCAAAATCATCGGCGAAATTTCCGCGTGCAGATTGTTCCTCGCCGCCAGAATCGTCCGCGAGGCGCATACGTGCCACGAGTATATTGTTTAAAACATTTATCAGCGGCTCGCAACAATTTCCGACGTGTCGGGGGTTCCAGCATTATTCTTCGGAACGAAATTACTTCCGAACACAACGGTTACGCGCGTTGTACGATCGACTAATTAGTACCCCCGATCTAAAACTTTGCAAATTCGAAAACACCCTCCCTCTCTGGTTCGAATCGGAACGTGGATTTTCATACTCCAGCAGTTTGGGTTTAATTCGAATTCCATTCGAAGCACGCTTGTCGGTAGATTACAGGATGAATGCCATAAATAAATGCATTATCGTTAATATTGAATATTTTCTCGTTTACGGTATCAGCCGTTCGACGTGAAAATAGCGTGAGTCAATTTTTCGCTCGTTTGGTTCAACATCGCGTCCCGAAGGCTTAAAACCTTCGTTCCGTTTCGCGCGGGTGTGGCGCGAGTCTAGTTTCATTAGTTTCCCGCTAAATAGCATCGCGAGTAAGAACCGCCCACTCGAATGGACGGCAAAAAATGGTACAAGTCAAAAAAAGATAAAAACTGGCATTATGATCTAGAGGTATAACTTTACAGTGACTTACGGAGAAGAGAGTAACGTCTTTGATATTGTTCCATTTTACAAAACTTTTACTCCCCCTCTCGTTAACCGGTACTCAACTTCTTTCGCTTACGCAACTTTTGCATTACCACTAGAACTACCAAACCAGCAATTTTGACTGGTTTAAAATTTTCATTCAAACTTTTAAACCCACCATTTTTCGGTATGAAAAGAAGTGTATTACTAATTATTATAAATACGGATAATAAGCATATATTTCTTAACGGTATAAGAATTGTTCAAACATAAATACAAACTTTACTTCCAGCGCAACGTTACTCATAAATCACCAATTCTTTCGATCGTTCCGGAAAAAAATGGGTATGCGTTAATCGGTCGGTAGTTATCGCGTATCAATAATAATATACCGAGTACCAGCTTGAAGCGTTTTCAATTTACGTCCGCACGCTCAACGCACATTCCAATTACTCGGCAATTCGTCTTGTCAACGTATCAAAGGGATAGCAATTAATCAGATACGCTCGCGCAATGCAGTAACCTGTCACAATATTTGATAAGCATCGGGGAGTACAATATTAGCTACGCGTACGGACATTTGTCAACCGTGCAAGAATTTCTCCCCGACGTTAAAACAAATTCCCTACGCCCTCTCTCTCGCATTTGTCCTCTCCGTACCGTACCACCTCCCCACCGACCCCATCTCATACCACTTACCTCACGCGCCGTTAGAAACCCACGCATTTTTTCACGAACACGCGAACTCGGTATCCGCGGTACACGCGTACGTGTCGCCTCGTTCCCGCTTATACTGCACGTAACTGTGTCAGGTTCGTTGTTTACCCCCCCCCCCCCCCCCGCCCTTTTCGCACATTCATACGTAACGAAGTGTTTGTATGCATGCCAAAAACGTGTAGCGAGTTGGTATGTTTTATGTATTTCATGGATTCCAACTGGCCGACCGGCTGGCCTACATTTCTCCTCCACCCCCTACCCCCGCCGGAACTTGAGAAAAAGAGTTTCCACCATCACCTTACTACGTGGGTGATGCCGTAGAAAGGGACCGGAAGAAGCCTGATTCCGAGCTATGTACGTATCCATCTTATTTCTATTTTATCGATCGTCCGACGTAACCTTTATTCGTGCCGCGGATACCGTCAAAGGGATACCACCTGTTTATCCGCTGATTCTACAAAAGCGATTCACTGTCACTCGATTATCGTGTCTCGCGTGATGCTTTAACTAAAACACCGGGGAGGTAATCGTCCTTCGATATGGAACGTATCTTGTCCTGGAAGTAATTAACCGCGATAATAATTTGTTATATCTAGAGTGGCGAAAACAAAAAAAATTGAAAACTTGTACTTGACCCATGTCTTTATTGTATTTTAGATTCATTTTTCGTTGAATGGATGTCATCGGTGTTGGGAAAAGAAGTGTTAAAAAATATTCCTCCCAACGAGAACGCTTGTTTTCAATTGTTTTCCTTGCATCTGACGTCACGCACAAGTTCGGTCTGAATCCCATAAAGAAGGAGTATCTGAAGAATTCGAAAAGGCGAATAAAAATAAATTTATCAAATATCGTGATGTCGTATTTTCTAATTTTCAATTATTAATCGCACGAGTTCCGACTTACACGTCGAATCTTCCCGACAATGCGCTCATCCTAAAACACCCCGACCGTGCACCCCCCAATAAATTTCGTCCCCCCCACCAGGGAAGATATCGTAATTATCCCATGGTTTTCGTATTTAAATTTACGATGGTCGGCAGTGCCGTGAATCGGTGGTAACGCGAGGGAGGGTACCCTCGCCACGATCGAACAGACCCTACCAACCGAACGTATATCAAAAATAGTCCACGTTACTCTTCGCCTCTGTCATCTCCGATCAGCGAAGACGTTCGAAAAAAATGCCTCTCGACCCACCCTCGAAGGGAGGGTAAAAGAAATCTTGTATTATAATGAGTTCCGAGAGTGGCCGCTTCCGCGCTATGGCCTCCCCCATTTCCACGACAAAGTTTCCTCGAAATATGCTTTCCCGCGCACGCGGTGTTCGCGACACACCGACGTCGAAGTAAAATCCTTGCCTCGAGCGTAAGATTCTTTTTTTCTTCCTTCCTTTCTTTGGTTCTCTTTTTTTTTCACCAAACTTTCTTCCAGACGAGACCGGTCGGATGACTGGGTGCGTCAAACGGAACGATCGTTGATCTTACGCGCGGTCGATTTCGACGTACCCACCCCTCCGCGCGATCGCGACTTTACGGCGAATAATTTCAAATATTTACTTAGGGAGTCTCGGTGGCAGGTACGATATGTTTTCCAATGTTACATATTTGCACGTGACAACGAGTGCTCGTACGCGAGAGTGGGGTGTGACTAACAGTGCCGGTAGGGAGAGCGTAATGGACATTGCGTCGTAAATATCGCTTTACAATGTACGGTGCGTGTCCCGTTTCGAATAGCGCGAATCGCTCCCGTACACGCGTATATTCCTGCGTTACCTGCCTATCTACCTGCTATTGTTTCAAACGAATCGCTCGAAACCGTTGGCAATTTTTTAGCGCGAAAATCCGTGGGTATCGCGGATCTGTAAATGTATTTACTCAACTACGTATGTATGCATGTATGTGCGTACGCATCGATGACAGGATTACAAAATATCAATGCGAAAAAATCGCCCCCCTCCACGGGGAAACGCGTAAGGGTTTCGTTTTATTACTCGCGCTCGCGAAAGTCCTGCCGCGAAACTAATTGTAAGTTTAATTACCGAAGTTGGTTCCGGTACGTTCAATGCGACGCCTTCTCCCTTTAAACGCAGTTTCCCGTATAAAACAGGTTATTGCGAATTTATGGTACATTCGCCGACTGGAGACACGGCCCAGTTACGCGTTAGTTCGAGAATCTAGACAAACAATATATCGCGTGTACCCTACGATTTTGCAAATGTTACCGCGCGTGCTCTGTTTTCTTTTCATTCCGTACGGATATTACTGCTTCGTCCAAACTATTTTCTAAAACTATATACGCTCAATTTACGCCCACGATACGTGTGTATGATTAATTATAAGTTTCGCTATCTCGCGTGAAATTAAACGAAAGTCAACGCGGTACGTATTCTACGTCTACGTACTTATTATATCGCGTTTTAATATATCCTCAATGTTTCTGGGTACAATGAATTATATGGATGTATTTTAATGTAATCAGTTTCACCGATGTTTAATTTGGTAGTTTTTTTCATAGAGCGTGAGACTTAAAAGGAATGTATAACACTTGAAATTGATTACTGTTATTATACGCAATGTTTCTTAACCTTTCGAGCGCTGGGGTAGCCAGTGTAGTAGCAATTTGAAAGGGTAAAGAGCAAAATAAGGAAAACAGGAAATTAAACCTACAAAAATAACGCAAAAAAATCATAAAACGAAAAAGGCACTTCAAAACTTTTTACGTCCGCGTCGTTAGCTCTGGGAAACGGCAAACAAAAGTTTTATACACGAATGTAACTGCGGTTATTCGCTTAGGTTCCTTCCGGATGGCATAACTGTTTCTCTGTATAAAATTTCGACAATGCGTGCTCAGAATCGTGATTAGCAATATTAGAAATCCGTAAAAATCCCAAAGTCAACATTTTGAAAACTTGCAAGACTCGCCACTCCTCTCTGACCATAATGGTCAGAAACAAATTTCGAAATTCCATGGAACACGTAGGTTGCACACACGCATAAATTTAAAAACATTCAAAATTCCAATGGAAATACGCCGGCCCACTAACGTTCCATTTGTCGCGTGGAGAAGTGAAAGATTAAAAAACGTGCAAATGATTTTAAAAAATTCTCTAATATCTCCACCCCTACTTCGTTTTCCGTTCTCTCAATTCCAATCGAATAATTCCGTTTGCCTAACCTATTTCCTAAAACTACGCTCACACAATTATTGCGAACGATCTATGCGCGTTACAGATAATAAATTACGACATACCGAGTGAAATGAGACGGGAAAGTCAATGTCCTCGTCGTTATCGCGCGACGGTTATCGAAGCCGTTTCGCTGAATCGTTGGGAATTCCGTATAGATCTAAAATTAATCTGTGAATTCCGGTCAAGTCCTTCCGCGATTCTCTTCGTCCCTGCGATTGGATTTACCTCCTCGCCCTGGACGGTAGTATTTCTAGAAGAAAGGGGCTTCTTTCTTCTACCTCCTGTCCCCTGAACCCCCCACCCCCCCCCCCAACCCCCGAAGACACTTCACCTTGATCCAGGCAGTTCTAGCGAAAAGTGGCTGATCGATGAATTCGAGTTCTCGGCTACGTCGACCGACCGACCTCCTCTTCCATAGCTTCGGGGAAAACTTAAGGCGAGACGACATCGCCCAAAATTTACGACCCTGCGAATCGTGCAGCCGTGAAGGCTTATCCGGATTCGCGTCGGTGCCATGCCCCCGAGTGTATAGCCGGAGGTTAGACGAAATTTTTATCATTTTCCATGGATTTTGATTAAATTTTATCGAGTATGTGATTTTAATTTCCCGCTCGCGTCGTCCTGACGAACAAGAGGATTTTCGAAAATCAGCGTTTTAAATAAGGTGCGCGCGATGTCGGCAAGGTGGGAACGAGGGAGAATTATTTTTACGAAGACGAGTATAATTTACGGCGCGATGATTTATAGTTATTAGAATTAATCTCGCGTTTCCGGAAAATTATTATGAATCGTAGATAAGAGGAGTGTACAAACAAAATGGATCCTCGAGATCAAAGGAAAGCCGAAGTCTCGATATTGCGTCGGGTTCATATAAACTCACGTTTTCGAGATATGATGGCGATTGAAGTTTTAGCGTCGTTTTTAAGACGGGACGTAAAATAATGGAAGCGACGTCAGGCTTTTATCATTTATCCTCCAGCACGCTACGCGTTTATATCGAATACACGTCGTGGCGCATCTCGGGATCAAGTTCTCAAAGTTCAAAATGAACGGGTATATCGCGTGTCTTTGGATAGACGCGAAAAGAAGCATGATTTCGTTTGACAATCCTCCGACTATGCTTGCACTGTGGCAGGAATTTTTATGGGAAATTTTCGAAAGTATGCAACGCCTCGCGTTAAACTATACGGGAACTTTACTCGACGAGTTCGAGAAAACCTCCCGAGTTCATACGATGTCGATGACGTTTACTATCGTACGAGTCACGCGAGGGTGAATATTTACCCAACCCGTTCGACGACCCTGCAACTTTATACGCGTGTACGTGCACCTACACTCGCGTGATTTTCCTCACATGCCGCGACACATACTTGATAACCCGTCATCGCCAAGGAGGAGGATTACCGGTGATCGTTTAATCGTGGCGTGTACTTAATATCGATATTCTTTCGAGCAGAAACAGAATTAAGATCTTTTTGTCGATGTAACACAATTTACGTTTCATCGCTACTCAGATAATATATGTATGGCTGAATAACACATCGGAGAGGGCACGAGGTGATTCGTCATGGAAAATAAGACAAATACCTGTTCGTTTTTTCAGGAAAAGATACAAGGTCTAGTCTCGCGTACTTGTACTTGGCACGAGACAAGACCTTGTCTCTTGATACTTGTTTATCGAGGCTCAGTTTCCGAGAAAATCGAGTTTCAAAATTATACGTACAGTGTGAGTCGATGGTGAACCGACGACTTTTAAGGTATTGTTAAAGGTTTGGGGTCAAAAGTTTATCCCGAGTCAGGCAGAGCGTTGAGTACAGAATGGTTTGTTTATCATAACCGTCGTTATTGTTAAAAAGAGTTATTCGGAACATGTTTTTTAAATATATGTTTTGCGATATATGAAACTATCGCACAACACAAAGAGATACTTTTTTCCGTTATTCGTAATTTTATGAGACTATCAAACTGTTAATACGCATAAGTGGTAATAAACAACGAGCGAGCTTATAAATGAAATATCAAAGTACCGAGAGCTTTTGGAACAGGAAAAAAAAAGACACCGACCCGCTTCGAAATGTACTTACTAAATATAAGTTGGAGCCCCGGAAAATCCAATATTCTCCCAAAAATAAAATTGCTTCCGAGGGCATCGGGAGGAATGCTAGTAAGAATTTTTATAAGGATTTCTGAATTCTATTCGCCGAGAGAACATCTTATGATTTCACGTCGAACGACAAACTTCTTTCTGCAGCTTTGAAGGGAGCTTAAGTTCCTGGGAAAGTCGATGAAATTTACGACGTTACGAGTCACGCGAGAGACCAAGTTTACTCGAATCACCCGATAAACCTTTGTAACAGCTATGTCGCGAGTTGATGCACCAGCAATTTCCTTCGACCGCAACGATAAACACTTAATAACCCGCCGTTTCCATTAATAGCGTTACGCGTAATCGTTTTTTTCCACCTAGAATAGTGATAAAGGGTTAATAACGATCCGTTCGTATCCACGAAAAAAAAATTTCCCAAGAATTTCTGGAAGAATAGAGTTTCCTTGTGAATTCGGAATACATACATACAGCTAGTGCGTATTTCGTAAAGCCAATTATACTTTTATTTAAATATGTATATGTACCTACATTGAACGATCTATTAAGCTTATGCAGGAATATAAACTTCTGTTTCGTTTCAAGTAAGAAGCTAAATGTTAGCAAAATCAATTTGTACGTCACGAGCGATATCTGCATTACGCTACAACAGGCGTTCATTAAAAATGATATGATTTTAAAAAATCTAATTACGAAAGGAACCTCACAGGGGGCGGAGACGTTTGGAAAAAGAAACACGATGTTGGATTCATGGTCGAAGGAAGGAATTCCTCGGAGTTAAAAAGCTCCTAATTTTATCCAGGAAAATTACACGAGGATAATCTTCTCTCAAAATGCATGGTAACAAGAAAAGTGGACAGGTTCGCTAGAAGGAAAACTTGGATTTTGATAAAAAGGGAAGCTAGAACGGACGATGATTAAGCGCCAGCAGTATGAAGGTTATAGTCCAGGGAGGGCGAGTTAGACGTTGGAAAATAGTTGAATCACCGAACACAAGTCATACAGGATTGAGGATTTCTGTGTGAGGAAAAAAGGTAGACTATTTTATAAGTAAAAATTTACAAATGTACTATTACGAGGTAGCTCTGTCGAAAAGAAGATAATGATTGGACTGAGTATCGAACAACCAATTTCAGTTTAATTCTCTTTCTGCTTTCTTCACCCCGGTGAAAAAAAAACACCGTTGGATATAGAACTTCTATTGTCAAAGAAATTATTCATCTAATTATTGATCCCAGCCACTCAGCTTTATATTGTCGTAAATAAGAATTGAACCGAACGGACGGCGATTCTTTTTTTTGACCTTTCGTTTGTACGCTACTAACGCGAAGTGCATTGACGACGAGAAAGTTTGATTTTCTTCTCATTCCCTTGTTTAAAAAGCTATCACGTACAGGTCGGGGTCTGACAAACTTTTTTTTCCCACTGATTCGAGGAGAGATTAACTTTGCAGAACGCTGTCGAAATTTACGATTCTGCGAGTCATGCGATGTTCAATGTTATCGGTTAACCTAATAGAATCAACGACCGTGTAAGTTTGAATATACGCCGACGGTCACCATAATTTATATATCACTACGATTTTTATATAAAAGTCCGTGGTTGCCATAACCAGCGTGGCATTAGTTCCTACCAGAATTTTCATCAAAATTGATTTATAAATATTAAAGCGATCGTTAACAGTAAATGTAAACCTTTGTTTCCCCGCGTATAGAATATGGTTCTTTTAAAACTATCACACTGAAAATCTATCGTACAAGTAATAACTACTGTGGAGTTCGAGAAAACAGTGTGAGGGTCATGAACGTAAGGTATAAGAAAAGGGTGTTTGAATCGAGCGACCGTTTGAATGAATTTTAAGAACTGGTGCCTACGCGACCAGATATCGGTACGTGGCGAGATTGCGCGAACGAGTGCAACTGCGCGAATGATTTGACCCGTAAGAGGGATTCGAAGGAGTCGAGGATCGAAGAGCCATAAAGCGGTAGAGTTGCGAACAGCATCAAAGAGTCGAATCGTCGTCGAAAAGCGTTGTACGCGTGGAAGGCATTGTGCCTCGTCTGTATACCCATCAACTTATCGTAATACACGCCGTTCCCTTCAGATAAAACAAGAGCATCTACCCCTATTTGCAGAGTAATGCGCAACGTGGTGGTTGTGCAGAATAATTGACTTCCGACTCATGGGAACGGTTTTGTATTTGATTTCATGATGTACGTTCAACGTTTAAAGTATAATACAAAAAAATGTCGTAAAAATGTTGTAAAAATGTAACTTTGTTCTTCGAGCACTGATCGAGATCTGACAGTGCTCTTAGTAAAGATTTTAAGGATGTTCCGTGTTAATCGTTTTTGGATATTCTGTCTTGAGACGTTCAGGGCATTCTGACGATGGAGAGGGTCGGTAGGTTTAAGAAAAATTATTATCTGACGAGAAGGGATGGTGAGTAAGTTGTTTTGATGGAAAGTAAAAGAGGAGAGGACTAGAAATTTGGACGATGGATTAGGCCATAAGGGGAGATGCGTAAGGGAATGGTGATTTAGGGTCTAAGGGCGATTTTAGCGGCGTATAAAATATTTGCTATACTAACTTACGACTAAGCTTATCGTGGAAGAAAACGAGTCAAAATTCCATTCAAAGCGAAAACAATTTCAATTCAAATACGCACACTATTGATTGTGATCGATCATTTATGTTTTGTCTCGATAAGACGTGGCTTAATGTTTATTTCGTCGGAAGCAAAAATAAACTCGTGGAAACGGAGGGTTAAGAGAATTCAAGAGAAATCTATTATTTCCGCGCTTCTCCGAAGAGCGGACGATCATTCGGAGTACAGTAAATATTTAACGAACAACATTGCCTTTGCGATTTAACGAACGTCTTAGCTTTGAGCCGGTTTTTTTTAGATCAGCTGGAGGAGATCTTTAAATTGATCGATCTTAGTGGCAGCTTCTTACGAAGATAGATTATTCCCCTTAAAACTCTTTGGGGCCAACTTATCGGTTTCTCGTTGAGCTAAAAAATTTTTATAATACTTTAGTCGAGTACATTGCGGATAATTATCATCCGTCCGAGTACTCGGAACAAAGTACACGTTACCGTGACAATCGCATTGGATAATAATTCTTCATTGACACTTCTGTCCATTGAAACTGGTACTCGAGCGCCGCATTATTCACCCATTAGGTTTCTCATCCCGCTTCGAGCATAATTATTCCAAGTACGCGTTTCCCGGTATTATTTTCCTTTTTTTTTCTTTTTCCTCTTCGGTGATCATCGAATGGAGGTCGAGGGGACTCGAGTCTCAAAGAACCGTTGTTCGCGCGAAATCGCGGTACCGGCAAAAAGGATGAAATGTTTCAACAGGAACGTTGTTGCCTGATGGCGCGACAAAGTCCCAAACAGTAATTGTTCCGGCGCTAAAAGAGGACGAGAGGAACGAAGCTTTTTACGAGACACTCGACACCGCCATCGCATTTGCATCCCAGACGAAGGTGTCACCGAATCTTACCCCGGAATATCGTTAGAAACGACATCATTGCCGGGGCTAGTGCGATAAAGCACGAGTCGTGGTTATCGACCCGCGGAAATCGTTGTTAAACGTCATGGCCGAAAATATCGCCTGGCTTTTGCGATAACGGAATTTTTCTTTCTGCTTTGAAATCAGCGATAATTTAGATTCGCAATTCCCCGAAGACGCAGGTTTCGTATAAATCCTGCTTTTTTTGGGGAGCTTACCGGGCGTGGGAGTTTGTTCTTATAATGTAAAGTCCGTGAAAAACAAATGGAGTATCCGAAGTTGTGATTTTACATAATAAAACACGACTTTGGATTATTAACTTTATGGCAATGCGACGCAACGTGCTCTTATAATATCACTAAGGTTTTATTATCAAGAATGGAATGTCCGTAAGTGTTATATTCAATAATAAAATATGATCTTGGTTTATTTAGTTCACGGCAATGCGGTGCAATATGAGCTTACAGTATGAGTAAGGTTTTATTATCAGTACCAGACTGCGGATGTTTATATAAAACGGGCGCTTTCCATATTTTTGAACTGATTGTGAAATAAATACGACAAACATGCGCTAAGCGTGTGATATATCGTACATGCGCCGTTTAAATTAAATGTATAATATATATGCGTAATAAAATATGCGCGGTATGCAAAAATGTGTTTTTAAAACCCTAGAGCAGAGGTTTCCAAAGTTATTTAGCCATCCACTCCTTTTCCAGAAAAAAAATACTCATCGCGTCTCTAGAAGTCCATCTTCCTCGAGTGAACAGAATTATATATTAAAATCAACTACGGTAACATTAGGAAATGCGTGTACACCGTTAAACAAATTTATTTTTATTTAACACTTCCAAATTGCACCCAAGGCTGCTGCCGCCCTCGTTCTATTTGTCTCACCTTTCCGTCTCTGTCCTGGTATTTGGCAATGCACCGGATGTGTGCAGTGCTCGCATCGTCCCATCGTCCCCCGCGGGCGAAATCGTTTTGAGAACCACTGCCCCAAAGTGACGGAAAAAATGTTTATTCGAGTCTCACTCCTTCATATGTCACCCATAAACAGATGAATTTGCATAAACATACGCGGTCCAATTATTACGAAGAAAATATCGGAAATTGGAGTTGTGGATCGTGAAACATGATTTCTGTTTATCAACTTTATGGGAGCGCGACGCAACGGAGGGTTAAACGCAGTTGCAACCGTATACGGCATTGAGAATAGATTTATCATGCGACAAAGTCGTACCAATACGCATTATTGGATAGATATCAACTTTTTATTACTTTCCTTATGCCCGATTTCCAAGATTGTCCTCGCATTACCGTTTGACGATCGGCCCGGCTAGGCAAACTTACGTACGTACACGTATGCGCATTTGGACTCGTTTCATATCGAATTGACGCTCCCACTAAATTATCCGTGCAAAGGAAATTCGACTTTGCGAACTCATTTCCCGAATCCTCTTTTATTTAACTCCACTCTTGAGAAAGTCCACCAACATAAACTGGGTGGACAATGGAAATGCCTGCGACCTATATACCACGCTTGAATAATGCGGGGAGACAGAGTTCAACACCTTCATCGAACCGAAACCCCCTCCCCTACCGCCGCGTCGCAACCCGTAGAAACTAATTAACAGAGATTGCTCTTAATTTCACTATGATTATCAAACCAAGCTGCGGTACTAACATGACGCGGAACCGCACGCCATCGGCCTTCGTCCAAATGGAATATTAAATTACCGTCTACCCCGTAGTCCTGGCAAAACGGATTTTAAACCGTGCATTGAGATAAAGAAAATCTAGTAGACGACGAAAATCCGAGTAAAATCCGATCGTCCGTGTGTCGGAGGGAAATTTTGTGGAAAGCCTTGAGCGAATTCGTACCTACATTTAATTCTTCTGCACGCGCTATCATCTCACCGAGAGAGAGAGAGAGAGAGAGAGAGAGAGAGAGAGAGAGAGAGAGAGAGAGAGGGAGAGTGAGTGTGCGCGCGTGTACGTAAGTACGCGCTGTGGCGGCGCAACGTTCTAATTCCCTGATGCTTTTCGTGTATACGTATTGTTGACGGGAGTACACACGAGGAAGGTACGTGCATACGCAACGGTGTGCGCGCGTCCGTGTTGCGTACTTTGTTGTACTTCAGCAGCTAGATCTCTCTCGTTTCTTCAATTCCCGGTGCACTTGGTTCGTGTCGTTCTCAATGAAAGCCCTGCTTTGAGCTCACAATATATGACGCGCGCATCTATGCAAACGGCGCGGTCTGAACTTTGCGTGATTACGGGTAATAAAGATTCTCTTCTTTTTTTTCTCTCTCTCTCTTCTCGTACATACAGATGGAAGCGATGTTTGGTGTAAAGGGATAAATTGGTTGCTTCCCGTTAACGGACGACCAAACGACGGATCGGTAATTAAAAATTTGCCCGACGCGTCTCCTTCCATTGAATTCTTAATTGATCGTTCTCCGATTACGCGAGGCAAACGATTACGGGATTAAACGATCTACCCCTGGGATTCAATTGCGTTAGGCTTCTTTAGCACGGGGGCCAACCTTTGTGTTTTTCTTCGATTATATCGATGTTACGGATAAGTTGACTGCTCTCCGTTTAATAGACAACTAATCGGAGAGCACGATTCAATAATTTTCGAGGGAAAAGAATTTGTCGGTAGACTCGTTCCCACCTCGTTTGTATCTTCTATATCGAACAGTTTATTTTCGTACAGCGGTCGTCGAAATATTTCGGTCCGAAAGTAGAAGAGATCGATTCCGGTGGCGAACCAGTGGCACGTGCGAGAGAGACCTGAACGTTTTCGACCCTACTCAAGTCTCTCGATGCAGTTTCTTATTTGTAATTGAAATATGCCCCAGTATCCGCTTCGTGAATTGTTGTAAAGCCCCATTCTCCGAATTCCAATTGAATCGAACTTACCTACCCACTTATCTACCCTTATCGCGGCTCAAAGTTGCTTGGCGACGACAGCCCGAACACGAAACCGAGTAACGTGTTTTTAATTTAACGATAACGCTCTCGCACGATGAACCTACGTGATCGTAACTCGTACGCACAAATTCCGGTGCACGCTCGTCCGTAAAGCGCGAACGGCGGAACGCGTGGCATCGTAAAAAAAGGAAGTGCTCACCGTAAACCAGTACTTCCGCCGTGTCATAAAGTGATCCAGAATTTTAAGGTAGCAATCAAGTCCACCCTTCGCGATATCCCATAAACGCGTACGCGGAACGGAACCGAGAGAAAAAATTCCATTTTCCAAGTTCGCGAGCGGGACTGACGACGATATATCGGGCGTCTCTCTATGTTTCGCAAAAGCGACATGACGGGCCATTGGTCTAATTGACTTTAAACCGGAAGTACCGCTCGATATATCGAGTCGCCGAGGACTTTGGCGTACGAACTGAAAAATATTTTTAGCGTTATACATACGAGTTATAAACGGTGGATCGGGTCAGGCATCTCGGTTTCTCGCCAAGTTACCGACGGATTAACAAGTCAAACTCGGAAACGAACTGTTCGCGGACCGTATTAGCATCGAGATAGAATATTTAGCGCGTCAAACGAGCCGCGCGAAACTGGAATATATTCCAATTTCGTCGAGACTGTTCTCTGTAATACGAGTAGTTAGCGCTAAAGCTAATCCGCGGTGCACTCTCGAGAATTTACTTCGGGTTCTGGTTTCTCCACGCTAACCATTTATCCTGCTTTAAGGGTGGCTGCGGTTTAAGGGAAAGTGGATTACCGGAAGTCCCGTACGAGCCGTGCCCGGTCGGCTTCAATCTCGGGTAAATTCGATCACGTGGCTATTCGCGAAACGATAAGGGTCGATTCAGCAGGATTGTCGTTCGGAGAGAGACCCTTATCTTTTTGCTGAAAAAGCCTCGCGAGTGAATCGTCTATCTTAGAACGAAGTTGCAAACGTTCTAGAATGGGAAAGTTGGAAAAAGATTCTTCGCTCTCTCTCTCTCTCTCTCGTTAAACGACGCAAACGCGAGGAACGGTTTGCGGTTTTCCGGGGGATTCATTAGAATTTCAATGTTTACACGGAGAACGTGACTTATTCGGCAAAGTTTTGCGCGTCCTGTGCAATTTGAACTCGATCCTTCGAGACGTATCGTGACGACGATTCTATGTACACGGTACCGACGACGATACGTTCGCGAATATTTATTTTTCCCGTAAATAAAAAAACTCTGGTTCGTTCTTTCCGGAAAAGATACAAGGTTTAATCTCGCCTACTTGTACTTGGCCCGAGACAAGATCTTGTCTTTTGACACCGAAGCCACGCGTTTTGCGATTACACTTATGTAGTTGCGCGTAAATACATGTGTACAAGTTTTCTCCGTGGATCACGATACCCGATGTATTAATTTGAATCAGCACAAACGATAGATTTGTGTAGTTCGAGCGCGACATTGTCGGAAAGCGTTTTGAAAGAAAATATCCGCCCCGGGAGCAACCGAGTTGGAAAATCATGGTTACCGTCCATTTGTCGTGACCCTCCGAGGGTCCGAGAATCTCTCGAAAATCGAATAATGCATGGAGGAAGGTAAACCGCGCTGTTTCCCTTCGGAAAACACGTATCAGAAACCACTATCTCTCGTGGGGTGGGGCCATTTTTATCGAGTGATAAATTACTCAACCGAGGGATACGTTGCGCGTGATATCGGCTAGTCGACACATTATCCACGGTCGCACCTAGTTTCCCTCGCACGTCGTTACGCTTTCCCCGCCATTGTTTGCCGTCGAGACGTAGTCCGTCCCAAAAAAAAAAAAAAAAATCGGCGCTTACGTCGTCGCCCGCGCGATCTAATTTTTTTTAACGAGAGTATCGTGCGTTCCATGGTCAGACCTTTCATAGGTATTATTAATGCTGCGCTGTACCGCACCTCTATTCACGGCGTTACTCGACACGCCATTCATTCAGCAAAACAAGCCCCTCAAACTTTGCGCCGGATCTCTGCTCATTCGACATGCATTCTGCTTTAATTGGTATGCATATTGATGTACACCGCAAGCTCCACGGTGCAATTACTAAAGTCATTATTACTTTCGAAGGATTTCGAGGGAAGGAAATCATACTTGTGATTGGAATACATATATGTATTTGGCGGGCCCCTGCGTGTCACGGATTCGCGAATGACTGGTGCGGAGAAGTAATACGATTTTAATGCACGCGTTGGTCGTGCAAATAAACGCGGTATATTACCGATATAATAATTGCAACGGAATGGCGCGATTGGCGTTTTTGAGATTCATCTTTGCGACAAAGTTTATAGTAAATTCGAAGTTCGAATCACGTAACAGTGCCTGCATATTCTGGGAGTAAAAATAATAGAAATACGTTACATAAACGTAGGTTAAGAAATAGATTGTCGTATTTTCGTTCGATACGGTATAAGATGAAATTGACGATATTTACCAACGTGTCGCTCATTCTTATAAACATCCAGGACTGATATCTATGAAAAATGGAACTTATTACATTGCAATTTTCTGCTTGATTTCCTTTAATTTTTGAACAAAGTACTCTTACGCCCGCGTTTGTATAACATTTTTCCCTTATTCTCCGACGTAGAACACGTTGGCATCGTTATGAGAAAAAAGTAGGTACCTTCGAGGCCGATAAATAAGTGAACTACTATATATAACATCGACAATTAATCTCGATCGCGATCAACCGAACCACGAACAAATTTGATAGCGATTCGACCAGGATTTTACGAAAATTGCACGACAGCGTTTTTCGCAAATGTGCGCAACCTAAACTGCTCTTTTTAGATTCATTTTAACAACGAGGGCTAAAAGTAGGGTCGAAGTGCTTTCCGCTATTAGCGCTAGAGCGATTAGCGATCGGAGCGTGTGAACGGAACACCTGGATTGCTGGACGGCGAGTTCTCCTACGTCCTAATGGTCTAATCCTATGTATGTATATCTTGCCTACCATTTCGCCAGCTGCATACTCCGCTATTGCGTATTAACATTGGATACGTCGTACGTGGCGTACCGATACCGATAACAAGGGACAAGATCTTGTCCTGGGCCACGTACAAGTACGTGAGAATTATACCTTGTATCTTTTCTGGAAATAACGAACGAGAGTTTTCGAGGTGGTCAAATCGCATTAAAGAATGCATTTTTTTTTAAAGTGCAATAGCTTTCGGAGACGCCGCGCCGGGCCAAGATGAGTAGGGTGAGTGTGATTTGAGGGGGTTAAAGGCATAGTGGCGTAACTCCAATTTTTTCTGAAAATTGACTTGAGCGCGGTATACAATTGGAACAAATCTAGATCATGCACATCTCCGAATCTCTGGATCTCCGAACTATTTCTAAAGCAAGCAAACACATGTGATTCCTTGTGAAATAATTTTCACTAGAACAGAAATTCTATAATTATTTTGTGATCAGCAACCCGAAATACACTTGATAGAGTAGAAAAAGTTTGGAGATCCGAAGATCCAGAGATGTGCATGATCTAGATTTTAGCCATGCAATTCTTAAACAATAAATTCCTCCAAAGGCAAAATGAATGAAGTCGTAATTCATGTTTTCTACTACCAAACGTCGGAACAATATTATTAAAAAGTGATGTAAGTCCAACTACTCGAATAGAGCTTTATCAGTAATAAACTTTGTTGCAGCAAACAAATGTAGAGCTGAGATCTTCTGCGAATTCGACTTGCATTGTAACATTTGTACTTTCTATATTAAATAACTATTCTATAATAAATATTCTGAAAATTTTCTTGTCAATAACAGGCTCATACCTTCCTAAAATGTTTGATTCGATCACCCACGCGATTATGTTATTTGGGAATTTATTCGCGAACTTTTAGTTTTAATAAAACCTTTTTCTTCTCGACTTGAGATTCACGTGACTTACACCGCTATCCCTTGAATCCCCTCGTTTGATCAAAATTTCGATATTTCGAGAATGAAAAATCCTTACGAGCTCTCGGCGAAAGAATTAAACGCGAGCGCCGAGATACTCGGTCCAAATGGAAATACGGAGGCGCCGCGTCGGGCGTCGTAAGGAAGTAGCTAGCGTTACGTCGACGCTAACAAAAAAAAAAAAGAAGAAATAAAAAGAAAAATGTTCATCCGTCGAACCAGTTGTCTACGAGCGTAGCCACTGCAGTTTCCGCGTACGGTTACCCGTTGACATTCGACGTATCGATCCGCGTCGCTAGAGTGTGCGCTTGATGTCGAGAATGATTTCAAACTTTTAATGAGAGAATTGATACGAACCGTGGCGTAATCGGAATGAAAGTTGAAAAGTTCGCGCTGTCGAGAAATAGTCTGTTTCTTTTTTTTTCTAGCCGCATTAAAGAACGTGTACCAAGAATGATATTACTTTGACGTTTTATTTTACAGTTCGCGTGAGTTATGAAGTCAGACTTTTTTGTTCCGCGGCGTTGGACGAGGAATAGAATTACGGTCGCTTATAAATTCTCGTCGTTTTATTCGTACCCGAGCTCTGCCACGTAACTCGAAACATCAACTAACTTAATATAAAATATTAATTCAACCGTTACGTCGTTTCTTTAACGTGATTTCCCACCAACGGGCTTATCGATACCTGTCATTCCGCGTCGAACGGTTTCGATCAATTTCTGTAATAGCCTATCGACGCCCCAGATCGATTGTTCCGTTTCCCCCCCTGGCGATTTCAATAATGAACGAGAACAGCCCGTGAATCGAAGAAACGTCCCGATAATAACATTAATGACGGTGACAAAAACGATCTTCCTGTACAATACACCGTAGTACAGGGGCAAAACGGATTGTAATGGCTGATCGATACGTCTCTCGACTAAGCCCAATCTGCTCGGAATCAGTCTCCTCTGGCACTTCAATTTCGATTCTGCCTAAACGCCGTCCGGTCTGCGCCGTTACGTGTAAAGCACCGGTGATACAAACACGGGAGAGCAGAACTTCTGTACATATCAATCCCTCCTGTGTGGGCCAGTGTGCATATGTACCTGGGGGTTTGCACTCGAGCATAAACAGTCGTGTGTATGCGCTTGGAACCACCTTTATCCGTCCTCCTCTTATGCAAAAGTTCTCCCATCCGAATACGCTGTACAAACCTTGCGTTTGCGCGCACGATAATGCTATACATATTCTCATTCGATCGGAAAGATCTCGCGAAATAGTTGAAATCCATGGATAATTGCACGAGTATTTCTGTTCGTAATGAATTGGTGCAATTCAAGGAAGGTGAGTATATCAGCGTGACTAATTTTTAAATAATAGTATTGATAAAACAAACGATTAACGATATTAAAATTGAGGGGAGTGCTACTGAAAGTTAGATAAAAATGAATATTTCTACCCTCAATCGAATATCGTCCACTCGACATATGTTGTTAATTTTATTCTCAAACGTATGTAATTTCATACCTGGAAGGTGATCGTTCTACAATCCCAAGGATTCGATTGCCCGAACAATTATGTCTCCCGGTTAGTTCCGATAATAGAGATTCTAGCGTACACACGTATGGGTAATAGATCTGTGCCGTATACGTGCAACGGGGATGCGGATTGCCACCGAGGACATCGTTATCGCAATGAACGGTCCGATATCTTTTGCTTTCTATTGACCGTAACCCCGCAATTACGAGTTTGACCGATATTTGACTTGCGTCTCGCAGGTACCTCGATTGATTTCGACTGCGACGATTCGACACCCACGATCGACGCTGATAATTAATCACCGTTGGACGAGTCGGAGCGGTGTCCCGAGACTGTTACCTCGTACTCACTTGTCACGAATGGGAAAGGATTTCCGTTTAATCGGCGGTGGTCGTACTCGAGGCAAAATTTTACAGAAAACCTGGAAGGTCTGATAAGGTAATTGAGATAAGATCGTGGGAGTTTTAAGCAGAAATGGCGAACGAAATTAAATTAAATTAAAAGGACCCATGGCTCAGGTAGTTTGGACGTGAAGCCGTAATGTAACTAAACGAAACCACCCGGGTAAAGAACGTAATGAAAGTGGAGCCCGAGTTTACTTACATTACGAGTAAAATTACTAAAGTTTAGTTACGTGTAACATAACTAAACCGTCTCGAGATTAGCTAAGTAACATAGCTAAACCGCCTCGAGGTTAGTTACGTTCTAAGTAACATAACTAAGGCGCCTCAAGATTGTTTGCGTTACCAGTACCATGACTGAACCGTCTCGAGTTACTTAACGTGTAAGTTACGTTACAAACGTAATAGAAACGATCTGTTCGGTAGGACATAATTAAACGTCCTGGTACCGGAATTTCATTTCGGTTAAATTTAGGAAATTGTCAACGCAAATGCCACTATTACTTCCAAACACCTTTATTCGTTTACTTGATACGTTTAACACTTGTTGACGAATGATAATATGTTGATCGAGGATCTCAGTCTCTGTATCAAGAGACAAGGTCTTGTCTCGGGCCAAGTACAAGTACGCGAGACTAGACCTTGTACCTTTTTGGGAAAGAACGAACAGGGGTTTTCCAGGTGGTCAAACTGTATTAAACAATTAATTAAAAAAAGAAAGAAAAGAAATTAATTAAAAAAACGGCCGCGCCGTGATGAGTAATTTGTATAGTATTTCTTTAAATAAGTACTCGACAATCTATATGTATGATATTTATGTAAGGAATTACTCGGCCTCTGTAGTGCGAACGATTCGACGTTAACGCACTATTAGGTGTAAGTAAAGTAATGTTATTTCCTGTCTCGTCTCGTCGAGTTATGTCTTCTAAGCTCAGAAAAGTGATTGAGTTTCAGGTTCTCTGCCGGCAATCCTTTTTGAGTTTCTCTTCGTCCCGAATCATTGTCAGTTGCACAGTTCATTGTGTACTTGGGAAATACCCGAATGGATTAATGGGTTTGTATAATATAATAATATCGGTCAAAACTTTATGACGGTCCGCATAATAGGATCGTTGCATTGTTGGATCGTTTTTCGTTAATTTCTTCTTAACGATTGAGCGTAATATCAGGTTATGATAAGATACGGTAATACATACTTTTCGCAGCTTAATATCTTTTATGCTAATAATTTGCCCAGTTTCTTCGTATTGGACGTTTGAATGCAATTAATCGCGAATAACCCCGAAGAATAATGTATGGATACCGTATCGAAGCACTATACGTGTTTTCTTCACTTCGCTGAACAATCAAAATGTATAAAACTCAAGAAAAATTGCATACACTAGAAAATGTCAGCTTTATCGCGAAAACCTTTCATCTCTCATGCATTGAACGGTATTTCTGATATGTTGAACGTCGGACAAGCGAAATATAGATTTTTAGTCTAATAAAATTGTATCGGAAAGAGTATTACCAGTACTACTACTACTGCTACTACTACTATTATTATTATTATATCACTGTTTTATTTAGCTTGGTTTCTCCGTTCGTTTATGTATTTGCGCGAGTTGAAATCAATTGTTGACCCATTTCTAACAGTCCGATCTTCGTGAAATTTTAAATGCTTATGAAATGAAAATACATCGTTTTATCAAATTGGAATTGACCAACCACGGATTTTGAATATCCCGGATTATTATATTATCCGAGCACAGACGACTCGAACGGGGACGCGAGTATTTGCAAAAAAGAAACGATAAAGCAACGCGAACCTCTATTGGTACTGGTTCGTGTTTTTTTAGTCATATGTAATTAAAAAATGTATGTAAAAAAGATGACTTTTGAAGTTACACGGTTTGGTTAAAACGCAATAAAAAGTGGCAAACGGATAGTATAAAACTAAATAAAATCGTGGAACCTCCGTCAAAGAATTATGTTGGTACATAATAGAATTATATATACAGTATACAGTAATAGGTGATTTAAAAAAAATTAATTTTGTTATTAAACCATGATAAAACAAAATATTACATTTTGACGATGGATTCGATCAGTATTACAAAATTAATTAACTATCGCGTTATATCGTTGACGATAATTACGGATAATCGTTGAGCCATTAATTGAAATATTGAATTTTTTAATTAAACTAACATTTTGAGACGAAACGAAACGCGGTCATTTACGCGCGAAGAATCTGATTATCGGAAACACGTTTTGCAATGCAAATTGTAAAGAATAGCAAGCAAGCAGAATAGCAATTGTAAAGAATGGCTGTACAAAATGTAAATTCTACCTTCGTATTTCGTGGTTTCGTTGTTAATTGTTTAGAAGAAATCACTTGCAAGGCTACCTACTCCAATGGACGTAACGAATTTCGATATATCACGAGCGTCTCCTTGTCTTCGAAGTATCGAACTTACAGGTAAACAGAATTTACGATCCGTTAAATCAAAACGGTACATTTACTCTCAATTGCCCGTAACTTCACGTTATATAACAACCACGGCAATACATATAGAACCCACGATCTTTTAAAATACATTTTAACCGTAGTAGAGATATCGCGGTGCGGTTTTTGCAACTTTAATCAATCGAACATTTTATATTTCTTTATTTACGTACAAACATTCAGTCGGGCCGAATTCACATCCCGAGTTTGAGTTATACAAAATCCCTTTTTATTTTTATATGCTTTTACAGGGGTTAATGTACTGCGTAGTCGATGACGTCAGAGCGTCCCGTCTGTACGGAACAAGCGATGCGTATTACCGATAGATTTTTTTAACGTGCATTGCAGTTCTCGTTGAAAAAAAAAAAAAAATACTGAAGGGAAAAATCGGTGTCGCGCGTCAACGTTTCGTTTTCACGCAAAACGTAGGCTCGAAGGATAAACATATAAATATCACGTATAACTGGTTAATGAATTTCGATTTACCTCAGATACCAACACGTTCGTTGGATTGAAATGTGGGTACGGGAATACCACCGAAATGACTTTAACCCGTTACTGTCGACCCCAATACGTAGCGCGGACCACATATTCCCCTGTATGCCACCTACTATTGTATGTACGGTGATATAGACCCTCGCAGATGTAACTGTGTCGTGCCATTATGCAAAGGTTTATGGATCAATCGAAAGCTTCGGTATTAATATATGTACGATGTATACGGAATCTGCGTAAAGTTTGATCGTAATTCGTATTCAATGCGTGGAGAACTATAGATTGTATTAAATAAATAGGTAGGTTTTGTCGTAGAATAGATTCTTACGGATCGTTAACCGTGTATCGTGGTTCTGACTTTGGCACGACGTTCAATTTCCATGTGAAACGCACAATTACGAAGAGGTCTATAAATCTTCATTATTAAAATATATAATATACAATCAGCTTAAAGTTTGGTCGCGGTGATTGGTATTCAATGTGCAGAGTTCTATATATTGCGTTAGAAGATAAATATCTATAATATCTGTTATAAATATTAGTATATGCACAGAATATGCGTAAATTTCGATCGCGGTAATTTGTATTCAATGTGCGAAGTACCGTAAGTTCCGATACAAAAATAGAAGTTTAATTACATCTTGCGATCGCAGCTCTTCTCATAGAACAAATTCTTCTCAATCGTTAACCGTACATCGCTCACTAATGCGAGACGAAGTATGAGTCTGACTTTGACACGCTATTGTCACTCGCGCGTGAAACACAGCAACCCGGCATAATTCACCGTCGATTAAATCAAAACAGTATGCTTCCACTAAATTGTCTGCAACGTCAATTCGCATCAGACATCGCTGGGATACACGCATTTACTTACTAAGGGCACGATGGGCGTGTAGAATAAAGAATATCTAACGGCGTTATCAAAAATCGCGTTTTGTGATCTCAAGAAACACCATCGAACCAAACTTTTCAAATCACGGTAACAATGACCATACATACTTTCGCAAACGTTCAACCGGACATAGCAAAATTGTACCCGTCAGTTCGCATTACTCGTCCCTAGAATATTTTGCATTTACAATTTGAACGAACAACCGACACGGTTTGCGTATCGCTAATCATCATGCAATTTTCCCGAGTACAAGCGTTTATTTCTTCGCGATATTTCGATGCGTGTCGCGATCAGTTCCAAACCGGGTAATTTATAGCGCAAAATCAGCGTTTAAATCATCGGTGACACCGAAGTCCGAACAACTTTCCCGCACAGGCGACAGAGGTTACGCCGCGGAGAGGTCTCTATACGTCAACGAATGTTTAATTTTCACGACGTTCAAGTGCAATACCGCCGTGTATCGCGCCAACAAGTTTCGATCGGACTCTGACGCACTGCCGTTCTCCGGGGCATCGGACACGACGATTCCTGCGGCATGCTCGAGAGCACGTGGCTCTAACGAGAGGCTCGCGTGCCCCGGTATAATTAAGCCCCAACGTCGAATCAGCCTGCCCAGCCTCGGGCAGAACGACAAACGAATCCGAAAAGTCGGAAAGCCCCCGCGATCATCCTTCTCAACGGACACCCGTTACATCGCGATATCCCGCGATTAATCACGCACGCGGCCGACAGCTACAAAATTTATCACGTCCCCGTGAGTAAGTTCGCCTCTCCACCCTTTCCTCCCCCCCCCCCTCCCTCTCTTTCTCTCTTTCTCTCTCTTGCTCTCGCCCACTTTACCTCCGAAGCACACGCACGCATCGTCTCCCTCCCGCTCTCTTTCTCGGTTTCTCTCGGTCGTCGAGCACGTAAGTAGTTTTGTTTGCGAAAAGCGAAACGGCGAGTGGGCGGCAGAAGGAAAGATAGACAAGGGGGGCAGATAAATAGGTACGCGACCGCGTGTACAGCACGTACGGTGGGAGTATTTAAACGCGAGATTATGATAAATTAGTTGTAATAAATCTGCGGAGCGGGGTAATGTATAGCTCAATCCGGGGGATAGTTAGCCGTAGGTGGAGGAGGAACGGGTTGACAATAAATTATGACCATAAATCGATCAAATCGAGCGTATCGGCGTTGTCCGGGGGGGGGGGGGGTGAGTTTCTCGCTAACGCGTATGTGGGACAGAGAGAAACTGGTTCAAGGATAAATTCTAGAGGTGCACGGAGAGCGATAATCGATCAAGAGAAAAACACGTCCCCGTTACGTTCGATTATCTCTCCGAATCCTAACCACGGGCGAGGAGAAGATCGCGAGACAGAGAAACACCGACGACAATGTCGCAGGGGCGTCAGAGGGGGACGGGGGGGGGGGGAGAGTTGAAACAACAAAAAGAATTTCCAACGACAAGTACACCTCCGACGTACGTATACATCTACATACACGCGCCGTTGAAAACGAAAAGACGCGAAACTGGGAAACGGATGAGATCGCAGGTACGGTACCGGTCCCTCGTTAATTACGCACGATAAACGTGTGTATTATCGTACGCGCGTGTACACGGCTACGCGGCGCTCGGGCTCAAAAGTCGACAGACGTGCGTACATATGCGCCAGCGAGCATTAATGACGCTGACGTCGAGGGTCGCTGAAAGAGAAACGCAAGCTCACCGCGCGTCCTCGTTAAATCGCCAGGTATCACGGCAAGGTTGTTGCGCAGTGAAATTTTATTTTAAGCGCAAGTCGAGAAGTTTCATCCATTAGAGACCGACCGAGAGAGAGAGAGAGAGAGGGAGAGCGTAGTGTGTCTCCCTTTCATTAATCATTTTTCCGACGTTACGTCGCGGGGGTGACCCTCCGACCGGTCGTTAGCGCAATACTTCTAATCGAATCGTATTATCCCGTGACAGATGGGAACGGGGCCGACAGCGACAAAGTGTCTTCTTCTTCGTTATGGCACACCGGGGGGCTGCTTTTAGAATCCGATGACACTTGTTGAAGCGTGCATTAATACGTCCCACAATTACTTCCTGACTTTATCGGCCTATTGCACGGAGAGATATCGCGGAGATTAACCGAGTCGAACGGAAGCGCAGAACGGATAGGGGATAAATCTTGGCATAGTATCTATCCGGAGTGTAGCGGGGCGTTTATTAAACGGTGGAATTTCGAGGATCTCGTACGTGGTACTCGTTAATTGGATCATTTCCGTTTACGTATGCCGCGGAAGTGCAACCGCGTCTCAGAAATCGTTCGTATTCGAATATCGCTGAAGGGGTCGGTCGCGATCGCTTAAACGGGTAAACATCGAAGTGGGCGCCACTGTAAATTAATTTCTATTCGCGCGTATATGTCAACTTTTCTCAATATCGCCACGCAGTTACTGGGGGGTGCTTGAAAACGATAGGTACCTCTCGTCCGTACCCAATTAAGTTCCTCGCGTTACGTTTAAATTGCAACGAGCCTAGGTACTTCGATACCACCTACTGGTTTCTTCGTTCGACCCTCTCTACTTCGCGAGACCACTTATATCACTTATACCGCTCCGCCATATAGTCTCGATTCCGAAAGTACGCTGACGATTAACTCGAGTCGCACGCGCCCGCGATATATGAAACAAAAGTTACGCTTCAGCGTGTTACGCTACTGAATACGCGAATGACCCATCGGCGGTGGGTATGTCCGCGAGTGCATGCCCGACGGAGCGAGAGATTGAAAAGAAAGAAAGGGAGTGAGGAGGTAAAAGGGATTGGCATCGAAGGGAACAATAAAGACGATAATGCGGACGATGAAGAGGACAATGGTTAAGGGAGGACGGACGGCAGCGTCGGATAATGGGAAGATCATTATTTTCGCGAACAAAGTCCCGTCCACGTCGTCGCCGTCTCGTCGTCTTCGCCTAAGCGTGCCTTAATTAACATCTGCCCCAATTAGAATGGTTCTACCGAAAGACTCGCCCGCGCTGCTTTGAGTCTTTACTCCTCCCGCTCGGCTCTTCCTTCTCTACCGCACCCTATACGACTCCCTTTCGCCCTCCCCCACCACCCACCCCCCACCGCTCCCGCCTCTAACCCCCACCCCCGCGTCCGACCCCCACACACACCCCCTACGCTTTTCTCTCTTTCACAATTTCTTTTACGGCCTCCTCTTATTTCGCTCACTTCCTGCGCGTTCTTTTTCTCTCTCTCTCTCTCTCTCTCTCTCTCTCTGCTCCCCTCTCCTCCTTGTTCCTCGTCGACAAACGCTTCGTAACAGTGACCCGATTGTACGCGGAGGAACGGCGTATACCCCGACGACATTTTCAGTGCTAGGAAAATAACTACAATAGGCGGTAGGCGTATCGTGGTGCACGGATAAAGGAGAAACGGCATGAATAGTCGGCTTGCGAAAAATGCAAACTGCTTTTGTACCGCGACGTCTGTTTTGGCCGTCGCGGAGGCGACGCGAGGGGGGAGGGGGGGGGGGTAAAAGCGCGGTGGATACGAAGATGCGAAATAAACATCGTTCGACGATGGTAAGTAGAACATTGAATGTACGTACATACGCCGAAGATCGAGGAGCATGGTCATGGAACTTGCACTAAACGTCGGTCAATTAATCTTTGCTGTCACGGCGTCGTCGTTCGGCGATCTATCGAGGATGCTCGTACGAAATGTTACGGAAAATGATATGGTGGAATGTTACGTTGATAACGCTCCGTTGTGTTATATCAACTTTGCGTTGGACCCCGTTGTATCTAAAATAAACTTCTTTACAGATATGCGCTTCCAATTTGTAATAAAAAAAAAGAATTGCAAAAATTCGTCTTTTTCCAGCTTCCTAAACTACTCTTCAAAGTTCGCGAAAGCGCTCGATCGTGTACAGATATTTCTTTTAATTCAGGCCATCCCGATGACAAAAAGGAAACGTAAAATAAAATCCTACGTAAAGCAAAACAATCCAACTCTATCGAAAATCTCTTTCAACCGCGCGAAGAAAAACGCCGCAACGGTCATCTCGATCGCAATAACGGCACCGCGTTCTTTCCGCCGATAATTCGAAAAGCGATAGAATACGCCGATCCGGCGACATGGCCCCCAACTCGCTCACCTGCTCCTTTTCGTTTACACGTTCCCCCCTTCCCCGCTGCGCCTCGATTTGTCAAGGGTATTAATCGCGAACGCGATAACGTCGTTGCTCTTGCTTCGTGCATGACAAACGACATCGATATACACGTGCGCCTTGCACGGCGCGGCGTTAAAGCGAGGCAGCGTATTTATTTAACGTGTTTTACGGGGTTGCCGTGGATTAACTTTTCCCCTGGAATGAATAGGCACGAGGGCGAGGGAGAGGAAGGCTCCGGGGGGGGGGGGGGAGAAAGAGGTCCGGCGCAAATGCATCAGAACTTTCGTTCTGTCAGGCGTTATCCAATTACCCTGGAATCACGTACGTCCCGTAACACTCTTAATTGTCCTCGCCGACGCGCAGAGTTCCGCGACGATTCTCTTCGAAAAATAGATCTAATCGAGCCGCGCCGTAAAGAGGAGCAAAATTGCACCTCGCGCCGGTTTATCGGATTTAACCTCGTTTATCCGTTTTTCGTAATTCAATTTGGGATGCTCGATCGTGGACATATTTCGGTACGGCTCGTTGGTGTCGCGCGAATCCGTTTTTTTTAAACCGCTATTAACGCTCAGTGGGTTAGATCATTAAAAAAAAAAGAAAAAAATTGTGACGCGACCTTCGGTGTCGTCGTACCGTATTCTCGTTATTCGGTGGAAAGCTGCGGCGCGTTATCATCAGGACATCTGTCGCATCGCCTCGTACCTCGTAATGCATGGCATTTTATGAGGCGAATAAAACACGTTTCTACTTCGCTCGAATTACCGGTAAATTGAAATTCGCGTTTAGGCGAAGTGTGTACGCGTCGAACGCGTGGTACGCGTAATCGAGCGTTAAGTAGCTTAGGAAAATCCTCCGGCTCTTACCGATCCTTGATACGCTTTAATTCGTTGCGAGTCTTAACCATAGATTACGAGAGTGTCGTAAAATTTACGATCTCGTAATACAGATTTATTTGAAATCGTCAGATAGACGCGCGCTAGTGATCCGCCGCGACGTCTACTTTTCTAGTTTTTTTTCAAACTGTACTTCTTCCAAAGTTTAAGTGTTCCACAGATTTGTGCCGAAAGATCGATAAAGATATTATTGCTCCGAGTTACGCAAGGTTTTCTTCGGATAGTAAATTTCACGAGAGTTTCGAGATAGCGTAACTCACGGTAAACTACCCTAAGCTAGGATTAAGACATCTTCTCTAACGCGTAAACGTAAGAAAGGACACGAATTTAAAAATTAAACTCGTCGCGGCGTTAACGTTACGCTCGCGACGGCGAATACGTTGCCGCGCGGGTGCGGGAGACGTTTAAAAAAAGCAAAGAAGATTGAAAATTCAGTGAGAAAAGCATCTCTGTTAATCTACCTCGAACCATAACCCCCGTCATCGGAACACCGTTATAATACGAAGTTTGCCACCGTGGAAATTCCGCCAGGACGTTTCCATAATCCGCAACCGAAAAAAAAGCATAAAATTTCCACCGGGGTAGACATTTTATTTGTGATGTAAATTTTATAAGCGCAAAGAAACTCTCTCGCGAGCGGGAATAGTTTGCCGGTAAAAAGGTAGCGGTAGTTTTTACGATACCATCGATAATATCCCCAAATTCGCCATTGAAATTTTACATATGCACGAGGCCATAAACGTACAGGAATATTTCCGTTGCTCGCGACGGCGTTATCAATCGGCGAGACACATTCGGGGGAGCGGAAGAATTTCACCGAGACGAAGTGGAAAACCCAGACGCGCGTGGAGAGGGAGAAAGAAAAAAGAGAAGAACGTAGTAGTGAGAGAGAGAGAGAGAGAGAGAGGAGGATGAGGAGTCTGCTTGGAAGAGAGGACGAAATGGGAGACAGGTCTGATGCACCTGCAGCTGCGTACGACGTTTACACTTATATTTCAGAAATCTTTTTTCTTTTTTTTTTTTCGTCTTCCTCACCCTCTGCCGTCTACTGCTCCCCTTACCACGCCTTCGTAGTTCTCATCCGCGCTTTTTAAGGACTCTCGCCGGGTGAACGCGGCGTTATGAGTATTCAAACGGAAGTTTTTCCCGTCCAAGTAAAATATCCACGTCATTGGGCCTCGGAAGATAGTTTCCATCCCCTTCAAAGTAATGGAAACTGGAGCTGTTTGTGTTAAGCGCGATACGGAAGAACTTGAAGTGGGGTAAGTTTACTGTAACGATGCTTCTGTTTTCCGACTTGATGCAATATCGTGTACGGCTGTAAACTCGGAGTTTGTACGTATATATATTTTCGACGGTTCATTTTGGGAACGAAGTAAACCGAATAAATTCAATTTGGAAAAAAAACGGAGTTTAAGCGGCCTACTCAATATTTTTTGATCGAGCTAATCGAACTGCAAATCTGAACCCTGGAACTCCCAAGGGATGGTTTCCTTAACCCACGCGATGGAAAACTGCAAATTAAGACAATTTTATTCCTACGGAAAATCCTCAACAAGACATTGAAGAAACGCGTTCAAGCACCGTGGGTGCTCACCGGTGTCCCCCGGTAAGGTGAGCACCTGAAGCATTATAATACGATTGAATTTAACCTTTGTACGTAATACTCTACCGTAATATGCATCGCGTAACAAAAAAATTCCTGCCGGCGCCGTGCGGAAGTCGTAGGAAATTGTTGCGACAGCAAACATGTTAGCGAGCAAGTGGGTTTACTGTACTTTAAAAATTGCTTCGAAAAGTGTGCGTCTCCCAAAGAAGTCGGGAGACGGGGATAATCTTCCACGTTGTTCTTTTTTAATCCTAAAACTTGTGGATTAGGAAAGCTTATGAATCTTTCGACCAACGATAGTCGATCTGCCGCGGAAACCAGATAATTTTCCACGGTCTCGAAAAACCCGCAAACCTATAGATCGTCGGGAAACGAGAAAACTGCCTAACGCCACCGAGAGCGTTCCTGATTTCTTTCATTAGATGTTCTTTCACGGCGGAGTCCAGCGGAGCTCTGCCTACTCGTAAAATTAGCTTACACGAGTGTACCGCTGGGCTCCGAAGACCCCTAAATCCTCGCTACAGAGTGACGCGAGTTGCGCTCGGGGAGGGAGAGAGGGTGGAGAAGAGCCGAGGATACAACGCGACGAGAAAAGGAAACGAGGGGGGAACGACGAGAAAACGAGAGTGAAGACGAGAGGAGATAGTCGAAAAACGGGCGGAAGAAAAAAAAACGAGGAACAAAGGGGTATGTAGCGAGAATGATTGAAAGCGGAAAGAGAGAGACGAGACGAAAAGAAACGAGAGTACGGCGATGGGTTGCGGAAGAGAGAAGAGGAGCGGAGAGGAATCCTGGAGTGAAGGAGATTACGGAAACGAGGATAACGAAAGAGTAGACCGTGTAACGCGAGGGAGGGAGCGGGGGGGGGGAGGAGGGCGTCCGATCACCCAGGAGAAAAGTTATGTAATTTACCAAATGCCAGTCTACCGCGCCATGCAAATTCTTCGTCGGCGGAAACTTAACCGAGATTCGAAAACTTACTCTCGACGATGAAGGTTAATCTCAGCGGATCGCATCGAATGAAGTAAGGAGCAAAGGAACCTACATATTCGGAACACTCGCTTTAAATTTCCCGGCGGGCTCGGAGGATCCCCGCCGTAGTCGATTATTCAAAATTACGAATTCTGATCGAACGATCCTCGTCGTAGCCGGGAACTCAATGTCATTGGTTACGTTCGCTCAGACGGAACGGAGGAAATAACCGCAACTTCTGTAAGGAATAATTCGGCGGGATGAACGTTGATTCATTCTTATCGGAATTAACGTTAATACGCGTCCAAGTTATTCCGGGATTCGTTTATTTTATAATATACGAGCCACGCTGAGCAGTCGTTGCGAATTAATGATAAATCGCTCTGGAAAATACACAATGTTTTTTTTGTTATCGCAGGCCTTTCTAGCTAATTACTCGAAGCTTCCTTAATGTTTAGAAATAGTTGTATATTCGTTGAACGGAATGATTTGAATTTCGTAACGTTCAAACGTTACCACGCTTTCGCGTTATTTTTCCTGGATTCAAATATATACTGGAAAAAAGCAACGACCCGAGGAAATTTCGCGGACTCGTACGGTCTCGTACGGTGGTTGATAAAAATACTAAATCGATGCATTCGTCAAATCGGTGCCCCCCTTCGTTGTTCCATTTTTGAAAGTTCGAAAAGACAAATGCGCGCGACTAAAATTAGCACATCTCAGCGGAAGAGACAACGTTATTTCCCCGCGTAGAGATAAATGATAGCGGAAAACCGAGCGTTGTTCTCGGGAATAATTACAACCCAACCGACGGCGATGAAAGAAATATTAAATTTTGTAGTGAATTCACAAAAGGCCGCGTAGATTACTGACAAAAAAAAAAGAGGCACGGCGCACAGCGATGGGAGGGAAGAGAGATAAAAAGGGAATGTCGAGGAGACGACAATGAGAGCGAGGAAGAAAGTTTCAAGGAATAGAGTTGGCCGACCCTTTTTTTTCTGCAATCCACGGATCCGTCATGATCCTTCTCGTCGGTCGGATTAACATCACCTATCTCGTATCTCGGACACCTGGACTGTTTGCTTAGGAGAAGGAAGCGAACGCTTATCTTTTACGAAGGGGTTTTGAGGGAATTATGATCGGTACGAGCGAACCGCGCGATGAATACAAAATTGCATCCCGAGAGAAAGAGAGAGCGAGAGAGACGACAGAGGAGGTAAAGATAATCACGAATTTGTAGAAGGAAGTTTATCCCGCGCTGTTTCGCGATCTCGATTTCAATTTTAAACGGTCAATATGATATCTCGTTCGCCGCGAGAAAAAATCGCACTCGACCTTCTTCCGCGATACACGCGAAACGGAAACTAGTGCTATATCACAATATTTCATTTCTGCGCGAATACGTGTCAGTGTTACTTTACAAAAGGCGTTTTAAAATATGTTTCAAAGGGCAAAGAGAAAAGTACGTTTACGAGGAAATATGAGCTTGTGCCGGTTCGGTCCCTCGAGAGAGTAAGGTTAACGTCGTAAAGGACGTACAATTTGTCCGCGAAGAAGAAGAAAAAAAAAAGAGAGAGAGAGAAGGAAGCGAGTGAGACGTTACGGCGGGGAACGAGTAGGGAAGAAAATGCCGGAGAGGCTCCGCGCGAGTAATGTTTATCACAATTAAACCGGGGGCTAAATAAACTACACTCAGAAACATTATCGCGTTAGAGAAGGAAGGGTATTCCGGTTCGCTCTCAAAGCAACGTTTCGTTACAATTTAACTCGCAAAGAATAATTGCGGCCCCGTTGACACGCGGGTTAACGCGCGACGAAAAGTAATCGTTCGAACCGCAAAAAAAAAAAGAAAATGGAAAGGAAAAGGGCAAGCGTAGCGATAATTGGGCGGATGACGAGACCGAGGGAGGAACGAGGCAAACTTTTAAAATTCATCTTCGAAACAATTTCGTACTGTCTACGTACGAAACAGAGTCCCCCATTAATCACAACGATTTAACGTGTCCTCGGATTCCGATCGATCAAGATTAATTAATTCCGCGAGCAGACCGGTCCGATCGCGCTAGAATACACAACGGCCATTGAATAAGATTAACACCGAAAGGGAGCTTAAAACACGTTCGGCGCGAAGACCGGGCGTAATTCCGCTCCGCCCGAAAAAAAAAGAAGAAGAAGAACCAATAATCGTAAAAGAGATCCGAACGCGACAAAGAAGTTTAACGGGAACAAAAAGGTGGGTAGTAATCAAAGGAAAAGTACAAAGAGGAGAGCGACGGGGGTATACCCGAGATGAAAGTGGGTCGGAAGAATTCATTACGTCTCGTATTTGCGAGATAATCTTCGGTAATCATAAAAAGGAATCAGATCCAGAAATCCCGTGGAAATCTACGACGTTTCGGGGGGGGGGGGGGGGAGGAGGCGGGAATAGAATTCCAACTGTTTCGCGGTCGTGCCGCGATGCCCGACCGCCGTAATGCAAACTTAAGATCATACGAGACCGCGGCGAGCGTGTCTCGGAATAAGCGGGAGAAATTGTTGGCTGCTTAGAAAAAAGCTGGGGGCTAGATAGAAAAAAAAGAGAGAGAGAGAAGGAACACCGTGGAAACGAGGGAAAAATACAAAAGGAGGCCGGGGGTGGTGCTGCATTAAAAGCAACGGCAGTAATCAGACAAGGAAATTAAGAAGCGCAAGCGCTAAAAGGCAGAATAAAAGGAAAGCTGATTAAAGGACTCTTCCCGGATAGTGACTCCCTCCACGCGAATTCCAATCACCCCTTGCATTCGTTTAACCCCCGGGGATTAAAGTCGCGGGGACTAAACTACTCTTCGTTACTCCCGCGGATCGTAACGTTAACAATTTCCTCCGACAAGTTCTCGCGTTCCGAAGTGAAACGGAGAAGGACGATAGAAAACGGAGGAAAATAATACGTACGTTTTGGTGGGGGGATAGGGGGGGGGTGGAGAGCGTTTTCCCACGGAAATCCTACCCCAATATCGTGGAAATCGTAAAATTGCCACAGTGCTCGAAAACTGTCGGTAGATTAAAAAACGAAAGGTCGAGTCTTCGCGGAACTTATCATTAACAACAATTTCTGCCGCTAGTATAACTCGCCTTCCGAACGAAAATAGAATACGTCGATATAAAATTGAGAAAACCAATCAACGGCTTGAAAAAGCGCGCGATCTCTCGGGCCAATATCACCGGTTTGATCGCGGGAAACCGTAAAATTTCTTCGTACTCGATCAAAGTTTCCACGGAACTTAACGTTAACAAATTTCACCCCGAAGTTACTGGGATTCGAGCCGAAAGAGCACGGCGATATAAAACAGCGAGAAACGATCTTCCTTCGGGAAGCCACCTTATTTTTGAAGGGTAATACCGTCCCGAGATCGTGAGGAGCGTAAAATTTCTCTCGTACCCCGGAAAAAGGGAGTAGCGCATTAAAAGACGAGAAGAGTCGAGTCTCGAAGAAACTCGACGCTAACGAATCCCTTCGCCGGGGTAAACTACGTGTATGCTGAAAAACAGAGAATTCTCGACCGTAAGCGTAAAGTTTGTTCAAACTCGACGAGAGTCGCAGGTTGAAAGATGAAGGATCTTAAAAGACGGCAAAGCAGAAACAGCGGCAATAGTAGTTGCGACGTCGGTAGTGGTAACACCATCGGTAGGAGCAGCAGCACAGACGACAGTGGTGGTGTCGCCGCCGCCTCCACCGCCGCCTCCTCCGCCGCCGCCGCCACCGCCGCCGCTGACGACGACGACGACGACGACGACGACGATGACGACGACGACGACGTCGGAGGCAGGCAGGGTAGTGGTGGGTAGCAGTGGTAGTGGTAATCAGAGAAGAAGACCGAGGAAGAGAAAGGGTAGGAAGAACGGGAGTAGGATGGAACGAGCGTCGGAGGCCTCGAGGAAGGAGGAGGCTGACTGATCGCCGGAGTAGAGGAGAAAGAGCACGCCTGCGCGGAATCCCCGGGCGGGCGCGGGCAGTGCCACTGGAGGCCCGGCGGTTTCAGAGCTTCGCCCGGGACGACGAACCGCAGACGACCCGTACGCAAAACTCGGTCGTAGTTATAACCGTGTTCGACGGAGGAGCGACGGTATAAAAAAAACAAAAAAAACACACACACACACACACAACAACGGGGATACCGAATCGAAACGCGATAAGGTAATATACGGAGGTGGCCCTGTCGTGAACCTGGTGCGATTATTGCGAGGCTACGTCGTCGGTGGAGAAAGACTGGTGAGAGGCCGAAGGGAGCAGGGAGAGAGATAGGCAACGACGACGACGAGGACTACGACGACGACGACGAGAGGGAGAGAAAGAGAGACTGTACTCTACCGTATCGGGGAAAAGTAGAGAAACGGTGCAACGTTTGCGGACGACACTCTCCGGGAGATAATGTGAACAAGTGCGCGGTCAAAGGGATAGCGCCGCACACGGGTGGTTTCGTATCACCGAATAAGGTGTACGTACAGTTGAAGCGGAGATCGTGCAAGAGAGAGACTATGTACGAGGTCTGGTAGCAGATCAGATAGCAGGTAGAAGAAAGTAGGAGGATGAAGAGAATGAGGGTGTACTGAGGCGTCGCGAAGGTACACCGGAGTGGTGTGCTGATCGTACTGGAGATGTCAGTGGACCTATCGAAGGCATCTACGTCGTCGTTCTCGTCGTCGATGTCGTCGTACTTGTCATCATGAGGAGATCCTCCTACGTGAACTACTACGTCCTGTGCCTCGTGTGCTGGATCCTTCTAGGCATCACCGGTAAGATTAAGTCCTTCCGCGTGACATATGTTTCGCCCTATTAACCCCGCCGTCCCCGCCCCCCCCCCTACCCCCTGGCCTAAGCCTGGGCATAACCTCATGGATCTTACGGGGAGCACGATCGAGGGTAATGCCGCGGGAAAAATCAACGATTGACGATTGGGAAGGAGGAGCTGCATGCCCGAGGATCGAGGAACGTTGCGGATCACGATGATCGTCGATCGTCAATCGTGTAACCTAGGTCCGGGTTCTCGTTTGACTGCCGATGCTTCCGTACGGGGGGGGGGGGGTCGAGAGGGGGCGGATGACGCGAAGACGGGGGGACGACGAGCGGGAGGTGGGGACTGTGGAAACTTGTACTGCGGATGGATCGATCAGATTTTGGGGTGTAACTGTGCGTGCTCGAGTTTGCACGCGTTAAGGATATATATACCCGTGTCGTTCGGAAAAGTGATATACCCCTTCCGAGAGACAGAGGCGGGCAGCTGATCGCTGGTAGATTCGCGAATCGATCGCGGCGAGGATCGAGATACGCGTAGTGGAGGGAAAAAGAAGAGAAAAAAAAAAGGACTCGTGGCGGGTAGGTGGGGTGGGGGCGACGGTGAGGGAGTCGGGGTTTCAATGGGGAGCGGGAGGGGGAGGGGTGGTAGAAGGGGGGCTGCCTCCGGACCCGGTCCAGGGCTGTATCTAGCGCCACCCTTGTTTGTCGCGCCGTCGGTATTGTGTTTCCATCCCACCTCCCTTCTTCTTCTTCTTCTTCTGCCTCCTCCTCATCCTCCTCTTCTTCTCGTACGCGCGCGTTCTTGCTCTCTCTCTCTTTCTCTCTCTGTCTCTCTCTACCCGTCTATCTACCTTGCTTCCTCGCCGCTATCTCTTTGTCGGGTCACCGTGTCGACTCGATGATTCTGTCATCGTGGGGGGTAAAGACAGAGGGTGCACGTTTCCCCCGTGTTCCCCCCTATCTTTGCCGTGACGCCACTCAGGGACGTGTCTATCGATTTCATCTCTCGCACGGTAGCATCGCGACGTTGCACGCGGATAGCTCTTAGAACGTCGGCGTTTCAATAACGGTCCCGAATCGACGACGATGTTCGCTAGCGGAGAAACCAGCTCCAGCGGAAGTGGGTAGTCCGATATACGCGTTTTCCTCGGGTCTGTCGACACAAGTTCGACAAATTCAACGCCCAACTAATTTGTACCGAAACGCCTTTCGTCGTTTCCGTAATGGTGATTTTAATCATGATCTTGACGTTTCGTTCGGAAACGTTGGTTATGTTATTTACTTATACTACTAGTTCTACCACTAGCGCTGCCTCTAACTGCTGCCTCTAACCTCTAATTTTACCACTAGTTCACCGAACTTTGATGGAAGTATCGACAAGATTTCAGTTGGCGATAGTGTAACGCTTACAATTAGTACATAAAGCAGGTCACATTCTCGGTGAGATTCATCTCAGACGTTATTGCAAACGTAACGACGACCTCGCCGCTCGTGCGTAGATTTCTTGTCGATTCCGATCATCGCTAAAGTAATTCGCGAATCCGTTTCCTCGACATGTTTTATCTCGCTAATCTTCCAGGATATTCCGCCCTACCGATATAGGGGTTCGTAGCACCCTTATCCATCGACCAATAATTTCTCCTTTCTGGTAGAGTACTCTCAGAATTTTCATCTTGCCGGAAGGAAATGAAGCGGGAGAAATCGATTTATCCAGCTTGCCCACATCCGACAGTCTCCTTTCCTTACGTCGATTGAGCGCGATTTCTCGGTAAAGATTTCCGAGCGCAAAGCGAACGACACGCGCGCTTCTCCCATTCGACACGGGCATTATTTATAAGTGACATTTAATGCATCCTCTTTATCCGCGATAACCTACGCCACGGACGACGCTCAGGTATTCGCGACACTCGGCGAGGAAGAAAATTATTTTTAGGTACGAGAGTCGCGCGAGGGTCTTTGATAATCGTGAATTAAGGATATCACGGCGAATTATTAATTGGGTCTATTAACGGGAGAAACCTCGCCGATCTTTCCCGCTGATACAATTAGGCGCGGAGTTGGAAATTTTGCCGTGCAATTTACCGAAATTCGATGAAGCAGCATTGCTAGTCGCTCTTCTGGAAAGTCTCTTAATTGGATCGAACTGCGCGTTCGAGAGTGTTTCAGTGGCCGCAACGAGAGGAGAAATTCTCGTATCGATGCGATGCATTATGCACTTTCGACCCATAACATAATCGCGGTACAACCGCCGATTATGCTTCACAGTGATTAACCGACCAGAATATACTTTGCCTCGGAATGGAGATTTCGATATTGCGGCCGCCGCTACTTATGGAAAATCGCTTCGCCGAACGTTCGTGCAATTCCGACGTATATCACGCGAAAAGTACGGTCGTTGCGAGCGATACTAATTCGATTGCATCTCAATTTTTGCGTCGTTAACCGTATTATTTCTGCGACCATGCCCATTATCAATCTACTCGAGTTATTCCGATAAAAGTGTTACTTCCGCACCTGCATTATTCGTACTATAAGTCGCGCGACCTACGGCGATAAAATTCTACGAGCCATATAAAAAATTGCGATTTAACCTGCGCGTAACGTTAACCCCCCGTGTATTTACCGTCGAGTAACATTCGCGATCCACGGACGTGCTTTAATTTAAAAGCTACATTACGGCGAATCGTATCTACGTAACAGTCGTAAAATCTTACGAGGGAGCGTAATCACGATACGCGAGCGTAAATGTTTGATGAACTAGGAACATGGAAAATCGAGTTATATCGTACGGCGCGGCGCGTCGCGGCTCGACGCGGTGGGGCGGGGCAGGGCGATCTACGAGGGACCGAAAATCTAGATTTATGTCCGAGTTTAGTACCCGATGACGTCGTAAAATTACACCGAACACTCCTACGTGCCGTTCTAATAAAGTGGAAGGGAAAGCTCTCGCCCCTCTGACACTCGACTCTCCGCAACCCCCGTCACATCGCGTACGCGTACGTACTCGTGGATCCTCTTTCACTTTCCGAGCGATTTAACTTTCGCTTTCTACGCTCTTTCGGATTACTTTTGATCGAATCCTTGTCATCTCGCGTCTCATCGGGGCATTTCAACGGCGTACTTTCGTCTCTCGCGATCAAACGGCACCTTAACGCGTGCACGCGCAGTCCGCGCATCGCCGTTCGCACTCACGGCTTAACTGGAAAATAATCAGATTTAACGATCGTCATTGTTCGGAGTATCGGCGAGGAAATACGTTTCAATTATAACCCAATTCGCCGGTTCGTAATTCCATAACGCTCGTCCGAGTCATTATCACTCCGTACTCCCGTTTCCAATCGCGCTTATTTCATTATTTCATTCGACGGGACAGCGGTACAACATTAAGCGCCTTAACCCCATCCCCGTGCTTCTCTCGCCACGGGAAAATGCAATCTCTATGCCTCGCGCATCGCAAACCGTAATAACGTCATCCCCGAAAATTTGCGGACGCTATATCACCCGTTAAAATCAGTCATAAACAATGCATCGGGGTGGTCATCGGCACCCTCATCCTCTTATCCGTTCCAAATCTCTGCCGACCCCGTGCCGTAATCTCGGAGCGAAACACGATTTTCCAGGAACCTTGCCGACGGTAATCGCGATGTTCGAATAATTCAAGCAACGGTGCCCATCGGGAATGAAAAATGTGTCTAGAAGCCGGCGGACGGTGCGGTGCTGTGCGGTGCGGTGGTTAGAGCGATGTCTATTTATGCTTCGCGGTAAATCACTCCGATTGGTCGGTGGTGCGCCCGCGGCCAGATTTGCGTGGCACGCGCAAGCGCGCGTAGGTTTTCGGATTCCCTCGGGTATCCCTTTTGTGTCGGGGATCGCGAGTTGTCCTGGCACCGGGAGTCCGGTTTCGTCCCGATGCCCGCGACGCATCTCTCGCCGATGCAATATTGCAGCCTCGATGGTCGAGCGCAACCGATTGCTAATCCAATTGCCGCCTACGAGACGGGTAAAGCAAATCGATTCGCGCCAGGGATCGTTCTCGAGATACGTGTGCCTAAAAAAGGAGGGCGGGCCGCGAGAGATGCCGCCGCGGTCGAGAATTAAACGAGATATCGCGCTTACGCGTACAATCGACTAGAAACCAGATTGTTAACTGGCCGCTTGGCTTTTGAACGAATCACTGGCTTCGCTTTATCTTTTTCGATTAAAGCCACGGGCGGCGGCGATGGTTTATTTTGCTGTTCGAGCCCTTTGATCGGGACTATTTTTTTCCCCTCGTCGACTTTTATCGCTCGACCGGGGTTCACGGGATGGTGCTGTTTGACGGAACGTGGAGAACGTAGATTCGCGGCTCGTGACGTTGGGTATATTTTGAAATCACGTAGCGATACATCGACGTACTTTTGTTTAACGCTAAATGGAAATTGTTTGACCGGATTCCATATGTAAGATTAAATGAGCCGTTTATTTTGAAAGTGGCTAGTTCATTTCTTTTTGTACAGATATAACAGGAAACTTCAATTTGTACACGTTACTACAGTCAACAAATAGAATGGACTTGGGTCACTTTCAAAATGAATGGCTCAAGTTATCTATGCGTATACAAATATCGTAACCCTATCGCAACTCCAAAGTTGGTCCCTTTTAGTTTTAAATGAAATGTTTGACAAATTTTCATTTCTCATTAATTCATATCTGAATATTAATATTTGCTAATTTCGCGATACGTAATTTTTTTTCACTCGCGATAAAGGGATCGTGTTTGTAGAGGGTCAATGTTCGTTACGTATTATTCCGCGTAGTATTTGCGTTGTTTCGTGGAAATGAAGGATACTTTAAGCGCGAGGGAAAATTATAATCCCAACGATCGATCGTACAACCGCGCTCGTTCGATATTTGCATTGTCAATATTTAGCCTCTGAAAACGGGGTAAAGCTTTTTCGTAGTCGCACGATAATGCAGCGAATAAAGTCACGCGGCGCGATTACAAACGTAATAAGCTTCTTTATTACGCGCGCCGAACTATTTGAACGGTCCAACGGATGATACGACCCAAACATTTGTCCCAATTAAGTGGAGGCAAACAATATAATAATCCGTGATATCCCTAATATTACGAGCACAATTATTATTCGAGCGACGCTTGTTTATTCGACCGTTTATTATCCGCGAATATTCGCTTCCTACCGGCTCACAAATATTCGAGCTCGCATTTGAAAATAATACACATACATATATATTCGCCATTGCCACGCGTTAACGGTAACTCCGCGCGCGTAACTTTCTTCCGCGCCACCACGCCGGAACATTCAATTTCGCGCGGCCGCGAGAGCGAACACCGATTAAAATTAATTGATCCCCGCGACGCACTATGCGATAATCGTACAGACAAATCTTCCGCCTAGCGACGAAATCGGCGATACGCGTTCCTGCCTCGACGTAGTATCCGTGTGACACGAAACAAAAAAAAAGAAAGAGAATCGCGCCACCGGATATCACGCGGAGAGCGTAAAAAGAAAGAACATCCGAGCCACGTATGATATCGTATCGCGTGTAACAGAAAATATCGGTTTCCTTTATTCGCTGGGTGCTAGACCGGATATGAGCCCTCAAGGTCGTTGGAACGAAGCCCACGTTGCTTCTCGGACCGAATGCTGATCCGCCTTTAGATCCCTCGAATCGGGATCCTCAGGATTAGTATCCATTTCCCCGAGGCACGATGGCTTGGCAGGAGCTCTGATAGGATTTATTCTGAAACGCAAGGAGCGATAGGGAGAAGGAGGGAGAGAGAGAGAGAGAGAGAGAGAATGTGTGTGTGTGCCTGTGTATGTGTACGCGTGCGACAGAGAGGGAGAGCAAGAGAATCGGTATACGTATGGGCGTCACGAATGGGAAATACTCTATATTCCCGCGGTCCTTTTATTATTCCATTATGGCAGCGTCACGGGCATTTGTACAATATAAATTCATTCGGAATTACAAGCTCCCTCGTACGCCGAACCACGTTAATGTATCGGTAAATTGCTCGTCGGGTGCTTTTCGTCGGACAAGTATGGTTGTACGCATAAATATAAAGAGTTTTATTTGTCAAACAAAAAGCACCCTACAATTACTCGGCCAATGGTCAACAGTACCGTTCCCTTTATTTAATTAGAAAGTTACGACGGTCATTCTAACGCGATAAAGAGCGTATTTACATACGCTCGCGTATATTCGAGTATATATCCTTGTACGCGTCATTACGATCTGGCAAAACTGATCGCTAACGCTGATAAGGAGTAGCTTTTACGTTCGAACGCTCTCGCCGTTTGCGCAACGACGTTGGACGCATAGCCACTGTTCGGGGTCGTATCGTGCGCCACGGTGATATCAATTTATTTCAGGGAAATTAATCGTATGTTTCAGGAGTGAGCACAAGATCCCATTCGTTGGTAAAGAGGTTCGACGGAATTTACACGGGGCCGTATTTCGATTCAAACACGCCAACGAACATAACGGCCCAGTTGGGGAGTCATGCTTATTTGCCGTGCAAAGTGCGACAGCTTGGTAACAAATCGGTAAGTCCGCGACGATTGACGACGGTTTCTGCTGAAAGCGATTTAATACTCGACGATGCGATTTTCAAATATACCGTCGATCCTACCTATTTGAATTCCTTCTAATTTAACACGTAAGAACGAGATCATCGTGATACGCCATAAGTACATTGTAAATCCTCCGTTAATATTTAGCACGGTGCCCCCAATCAGATGCAAATAATTGAATTTCATTGTACCGCTCTTACATATTCAGAAACCCGGGAAAATTATTATCTCGTTCGCCCTTCTCGCAAAAAGCATTTACCCGGACGCCGTCGACTGTTACGTAAAGATAAACTGGATTTATTTTGCACGCGACTATACTGGAGCTTTTCCGCGACCCTTTCACCCCCCCCCCCCCTCCCCCCGCAACTCTAATTGATATCGCCACGCCGCCAAGTTTTCTGGAACAATGTGTGTATAAACCCTATCCCTAGATCCGGTTGATACCGAAAGTGAAATGATATCCGTAGGTTTCCCGAAGCGCATCGATTATCGCCCTACCTCGACAGGTCGTACGTCTTCGCTATTACGTTAATCGAAACATCGGCGATAAAGCGTCGTGCATAGGCACGATAGCCCCGGCGTATCTTCCACGAAATTTATGCGAGCTATAAAAATCTAATCTGTTCGGATTCGCGGGGCGTTAAAGCGTATTATACGAGCCGCGTAAATTTTACGATCGGCCAGCGAGACGGTCTCCCGTGTCGAAATAACCCAGATTGCAGCGACGAGGGGTCGAGGGCTTCGGCGGTGCGAGGAGGGTGGGAAGGGGGTGGCCAAGGGTCCCTTTTAAGGGTTGCTTTTTCAAAGGCGCGGAAGCGACGCTCGCGACGCCCGCGCACCGTCGTGCCGCGCCGGGACGGTAAAACTTTTCGCATGCTGCCTGTCCCGTATCACTCGTTAACGAACTTTTACCCTCCTGTGTATACAACGACAGAAGTTGTACGTCGAAGTACCTACGACTAAGTGTCCGCTGACACGCGACTCTTGTATAATAGTCCGGTTGCGTACTTAAGGGTTTGCTACCCCCTCCCGACGCACCCCTCCTCGCTGGCCCTCGAACCCCCAGCCGGACTACGGATAACCCCTTGACACCCACGATCCTTATCCTCCGGAGGAATTAAATGTTCTTTTACAACTGACTTCTTTCAACGGGCAGCGCTCATTGCAAGCTTATTGCGCTTTAGTTCGTTTTCTACTCGCCTCGCGCGATTGGAAGTGCGAGTTATGCAAATTGCGACGATGAATTTGAGTTTTCATTTGTAACCGTTACTTCGCCTGCCGTGGAACTTTGAATGAGTAATTTAAGGAGTGCTGCGCTCTGCGACGCGAATGCTGCGCCCTATTCGTTTTATCGATCGTCAACTATAATTAACGGGAATCAATCAAAACTCGGCCAACTCTGAATTGATCGTTACGCCACTGCGATAGTTTTAAGAAGATTGGACCTGCGCAAGGCTTGGGCGTTACTCGAATAATGATTATTTAAATAACATATCTCGTTTGGTTAGATATTTTCTCAAATAGCATCCGATTTTATCACGACAACATTGTCAACTGACAAAGGGATATACGTAATTATTCAAGTGTCCCACGCGTGTAATTTTTTCAATGGTAAATACATAAACACTGCCTAACATTGCGATGAGATTACCTGTTATTCGGTACGAGCTAATTAAGTACCTAAAATAAAAAATTTCCGAGAAATGGCTTTTTGGATCTTAAAAGAGAATAATTTCTTTTCCTACGTTATTTAAAGAATAAAGTTAATAAAGTGTTTTCAGTTATACGTTGTTTCAAATTGTTAGTTTGTATCTTCATTGTCGCGGCTGAAGACCCGAAGGGAGATACTTTGTTATCACTGACTTAAGAAAACTTTTTAACGCTTAAACGATAAGTGGACGATCATAACCCAACGTAAAAATACTTGAGAAGGGTTGAAGTATTGTGATCAATCAAATTTGCAATAGATACGCCTTGCTATTAAACGTTTGTTCCTCTAAACACGCAACTTTGCGTTTAAATTGGGAAGTCTGCTTTCGTTTGATCTCTCATGCGTAGCGAAAGCTTTTTCCGTTTAGCCTCCGTTTCGTTATCGTGAAAAGCTTATTTTTTCTCGCTTCTGACGTCACGGGGTGTCGCTACCTAACAGAGGACGAGGATTAATTCCCCTCAATAATTCTTGTTATTAAAAGTTATTGCGCGTGAAAGATTAACGGACATGAATTTTATTTAATTAATACTCTCTTTTGTTCATAAGTATGTATATGTTTAACAATAGAGGAATATTTATGGCAGTTATACAGTGTCTCGTAAGTGGGGGTAGTCCGTTAAAGATGCAATACCTCGGACAATTCAAAGTAGGTTTTTTCTTATCGAAAATATTATTAATAATATACTATTAATAAAGCTGTTTGGCCTCTCAGTGGAGTATTTATTTTATTTGAACTATTTGTGAAATTTTAAATAACACAAATGAGTAAAGAACAATGCGTAATAAATAATAAAAGATGCACCGTTTAAACCTACATTACAACCGTGTAATAAAATTTACGATCTCACTACCTGCCTCAACGGAAAGATCAACAACGGCAAAAGCAATAACTTGGAATCAAATCCGCAAAAATAATGCCGATTATTAATCTCATAAGTAACGCAAACTAACACACTCTGACGCGCGTTACGTCGTACACGGGGAATCGTGTACGTGCGCGTAGCTCGAACGCCAACTCACGGTAACGTTCGCGATACTTATCGCGTAAATAAATTGAATCTACTCGTAATTTGATTTCTTTCAACGACTAGCGCGTACCGCCCCCAGGCTCTACGGAACGAAAGAACCTACGCGGAAAGTCTGATCGATGAACGATAAATTAACTGTGGACAAGTAAAAGAAGATTGATCGTCCGAGATCAGGAAGTCGAACAGACTCTTCTCCTTGTTTTTCCATCCCTCTCCCCATGGAGTTTTTCTTTCCTTTTCCATTTTCCTCCCTGGAGCCTGCGTTCCCTCGTAGTCGTGCAAGAAAAACTTATGGAATTTGACGTGCACGATTACGTTTCGAGTAGTCGATAAGTAGCTTATCGGTTAGAATAATTTACATTTTGAGATTACTCTTGATACGCTTACGCGGGCGTCGAACAATTTTATTCGAAAGATTGATTCACGGTAATCCGTGGAATTGATTGAAAATATGAAAAACCACGTCGCGGCTAATGGGTTAAAAAAATTATATATCTTTCCTTTCCACTTCGCCTCATTTCTTTAGCCGCCAACAATTTCTATAATATACCAAACGTTTCCTATCTTTTTTTTTTTTCGAAAATTCAAAGGTCTCGTGGGTCAGAAGAAGGGACTCGCATATCCTGTCGGTAGATAGAACCATGTTTATCCCGGACGAAAGGTTCCAAGCGATTTTCGTGGACGCGGTGGACACCTGGACCCTGCAGGTGAAATATGTCCAGGCACGCGACGAAGGCGAGTACGAGTGCCAAATCTCGACCGACCCAAAGATGAGTCACATCATCAAGCTCAACATCGTCGGTGAGGAATTGCTGGAGAAATTTGGGAATGACTATATAACATTAACGAGATTGGTTATTGAACTATGTAATTAGGATTGATCGCACTTTTGCTCCGTAGAGTCGATTATTAAAATAAACGATATTAAAGTTTCATGGTTTCTCCAATTCGTTATTCGAACGAATAATTGATTGAGATTATGACGTTTATTATCAAAAAGAGTAGAATTATTCAATATCGAAAGAAGGAGAACGTAAATTCTGTGTGCGAGCATTGATACTTTATACAATTACGCTGTATAAAACTATGACGTGTGTTCGTAATAAGGAAAACGTAATTATTCGAATTCATAAAAACGTAGTATTAAAGAGGGGGGGTAGACAAATATTATGACTCCGATCTAGATATCGGGGATTCAAGCGGAGAGTAGAAAATTAGAAAGTAATAAAACTGGGATCTTGATGTTTCAGTGCCAAAGATCGAGATCATAGGCGATCGCGACATGTACGTGAAAACCGGAAGTAGAGTCACCATACGATGCGTGATCAAACAGTCCCTGGAAGGTCCGTTCTACGTATTCTGGTATCACGAGGGCGACCGTGTCCTCGATTACCCGTCGGGTAAGATCGAAATCCAGACCAAGAGGATCGATCACGATACGGTCAGCAGCCTCGTGATCCATAAAGCGAGGCGAGAGGATTCGGGTAACTATACTTGCAGCCCGAGCAGTTTGGATAGCGCGAGCGTGCAACTTCACGTTTTAAATGGTGAGCATCGACATTTTGTTGTTACTCTTAATTTGTAACGTGTTAATCGGAAACCTGAGAAAGCCCGAGAACGTATTAAAAAACTCAATAGAGTCGTAGATTGGATTGGTAATCCGCGAGGTTGCATTTTAATGCGTTTATGCCGGCGGGTACCACCACATATGTATGTAGTTCGTTAAATGTGTTTAGTGAATAGAAAAAATGTTTATATAGCTGACAATTAGAATTAGAAGAATTTGGAGTACATTTATACATATAAATAAATTAGGATTTATACCGTTCCAATTCAATAATTATAAATGCAACTTACGATTAAGTGGTCATTTTTATTCGTAACGGAGCCGGCCGATGCCGAGAAGTACGAAATGCAACGTCGGTGTCATCGCGATGATTAAAATATTTGCAAAAAGAAGACGCCATTAACCGTTTGAGTGTCGCGGGTCTTTTGCAAAAATCTGGTCGAAGATTAGCAGTCGGCGTCATCGCGCTTCTTTCGTTGCGCCTCGGAAAATTTCAAGTGCGTCATTACGCTGTTTTTCAGCTTATAAGCGGTAAGCATTGGCCCACTGAAAACATTTTTTTTCAAACGACTCTTGAGCTTTCAACGGCAAAGATTTCAATTTGGTACAGTCTCGCTAAGTAGTAACGGTAAAGACGCGTACCGGCGAAAACGGTTAATTAATTAAAGAAAAACGGTTAATGATAGAAATACAGTTGAATGAAACACTTGTTAAAGGGAGTTAAATTCAGTTAAAGGAGGGCACACTGAGGCTGCGTCGTGAATAGTGGTAGTCCGCTTAAGGCACGATACCGATTAAATATTATATAATATATAATATATATTTTATTACGATATATGTTATATATATATATATATATATATATATATATAATATATTGAATATATAATAACCACCGGTGGTACACGCCGGCGTCACAGTGTTAAAGTAAAAAGCCTCGTCGCAAAAATTCCCACCCGTGCAAAAATATTAAAGTTGCGCCGCTGCAACGTACCCGCGCCACATCGGCGTATAACGGGGGCATCGTTAAAAGAGCGAGCGGATCAATGTAATATTATGTTCGCGCTAAAACGTACGATTTCTGTGTTCGCAGGTGAGCATCCCGCTGCGATTCAGAGAGGAATGAATTCGGCGCCAGGCGGTTGTTCGACGCTATGGTGGGTCGCGGGTGTAGTGACACTGTACTCGAGTCACGGCAGTCGTTTGTTCGTCCTCGTCCTTCTGATCCTCATGGTCCTTTATTCGAAGAATCCATCTTACTTTGCGCCGGAACGATAATCAGTAACGAAGGGAGGATGGGTATTGCAAGATGATCGATTATCTCCTGCTACGAGACCCGGTGAGAATACCTCGAGAAACGATCTTACGCGAGGATGAGAGGAACTACGAAAGGATTTGTTTCACCGTGAAAAATCGACTTCGGGATAGAGGTGGGAAGATGGAGAGCGAGGGGAAGACATCGTGGAGAACCTGCGAAATGAAAATTAAGTTGGGTGTCGCGATAGTCGGAGGTTTTGTTTTGGCCAGCGATTGTCGTTTACCGTTTGATCGTTCGTCGCTAGCGGGCAAGATGTCTGAAATTCTATCGAATCGTTTTGGGAATTGAAAATAATTTGTTATCGTTGTTTTATGGAACGACGCCTTTGTTAACGCACGACCGTCGGCGTTTTTTGCTCCGAACGGTGGCCCAGCGACAATCGTTTGCCGAAAAATTCATCTTCGACGACGGAGATTCGAGCACCGAGAGAAATCTTTACAACGAAATATTGAGTTTGTTTCTTTGATCGACTCGATTGAGTTCCATTGAGAGTCTCGTGCGCGTACGCGACTCGACGCGACCGGCAAATGAATCGCTAAAGTACGCGTCGTCGCGCGCATCGCGCGATTACTGATTTTTCTCCGTGTACGAAAGTAAAGAGATTAGAGACGCATCTCGCGTATCGAGACAGTGTGATCCGGCCGTTAGTAATTAGGGATTAGTTAATTATGGGAATTCTCGTTATAAATCGGCGCGAGTTCTTCACGCGGTCGAGGCGGGAAATGTACGATCGAACGAGGACGAATGGCACGAAGCTCGCGTGATTCTTAATATCCCGTTGAAAGACAAAAGAAAAAGACCAAACGATATTTCGTAATCATTTGTAAAGACTGCAAAGCGTTGGAAGCATAAATCTTCGACGCTTGTCGAATTAAAGTTTCTCAAAGATCATTAGTCGCGCCAATAATTGGATGATTCATTTCGATTCTTCGTTATTTCTCGATACGCCAGGCGTCCCGCGATCTTCGTGTCTTTCTCGCGATGAAGCCAAACAGAAACGAAGTCTTTGCGATCGATCGCGAGATTCTGTCGAGGACGTCGGAGGGTTTCGTAGTTTCTTTTACATCGAGATTAAACTCAGCGAACGCGCGAGTGTGATTTCAAAGGTGAGACGCGGTGGCGTGTCAGACAGCATAGGGGGGGAAAGGTGCGAGGGAAAATCCACGGAATGCCGAGAAACTTCGTCCGCGCCGCTCGTAAGAATTGAAACTTGTTCGATGAGTTTTTTGGAAGCGATGTGATTAATTATATTCGAATAGGGAACGATTAACGAAACGTGTCTATACTCGACGTCTACCGCGTGCACTCGGGATCGTCTCGGAGTAGCGATATATCTCGACGATTCGTCTCTTTGACGATACTGTCGAAATAATCCGACACGGAGAGTACGCGACAAAAAAAGGGGGTAAAGTTTCTTTTCGGACCGTGACGACGTTATACGGCGAGAAAGGAAAACTCGCGAAAATGATCTTAAAATGGTTTTTATTCTCTACCGAGATACAGAGGTGTGGCAGAGTCTTGATTATCGAAGCGATTACCGTAAACGTAAACGCGAGAGCGTTTGATGGAACAGTAGACAGAATGGACCGTGATTCTTTTGTGTCAACGTCGAATCACGCGACCGTTAAATAAATTCTGCGTTTACCTTTCGCTCGGTACCATCGACCAGCGCATACTTTAATATCTCTCTTGATTCGCGGAAACTCATCTTGAAGAGTTGGACGAAAGGAAATTGAACCTCTCGAAGCGAGAAACTGTCATCGTTTAATCGGGACTCTACTACATCCTTACGCTATTTTTATTCTGGAGGAAATGACGTAGACACGACTTTTGATCGCGTCAAAGTGGCATTCATATCAAACGACAATGGGTCGACCCTCCATATCAGAGTTTCTCGCAGTTCCTGAATACATTTGCGTACGTTTGAACCGTAAAATCGGGATGAAACGTTTCTCATAGAGAGGTTTCGTCGCCGGACCATTGTCAATGATTTTAACCAAGACAGACATCACTGCCCAGACCCTAAAACATATTGTATTGACAAAATTTCGCTATTATTAGTATTTACGGTCCTTGTTACACGAAAGCGTACCGAATGTCTCGGGACGATCCACGGTGACAAAAGTTTTGGTACTGCAGCGCATTGAGTATAAACACGAGCCAACAAAAAGATGTTACATATCCGTGCATGCGCGTCATGATTTCTGACGGAATGGGTCATAAAGCGGGTAAATTTTGTGGTAAGTAGTTAAACAAGAAATTCGATTTACCGCGAATCGTTAACCCTTTGATTATGACAGGCTTTGAAATTTTTTATTAGACGTGCATTTCTAAGAAGGTATATTGAAATGATCAAAACACTCAATTAATTCCACCACATTAAACCAATATTACTTATTCATTCGTATTGCGCATTGAATTGTTACCATCGATGAGTGTAGATACCAAAAATTTAACATCAACTTTAAACTTTTTTTCACAATACATCTAATAATATAGTAAAGTGTTGATTAAGTGCCTATAGTCGCCTACGGTATCACAAGAATAATTTCTTGAAGCGCATATGGCGTCTACAGTATCACAAGGGAAAATTTACAAATCGCCCTTAAGCGCCAAAAGTAGTCAAAGGGTTAAATAAAAATTTCATTCGAGTTCCATGCGATTGATCTACCAAATTGATTTTTTTCCTCTTAAGAATATTACCATTATACGTATACGTATTACATCTGAGTTGAATCGCCTTACGATAATAAAAAAAAAGATAAGAACGGATTTTATAATTAAATTCGATTATTAAATTATATTCAACTCAGTTTTGATATACGAAAGCTATCCGCGAACCTCGGGTAGTAGAAACATACGCATGGATATTTTACCAATATTTTATTATTAATTTTGACCCAATCCGTTTAAACATTCCGCATGATCGGCTCTGTAAACATTATACGGACGGACGTACAGCTTTTCGGGGTGCCTGAGGTATCCCGCAAATTTGCTTTCTTCTCGCAAGCATTAGGAGATACTGTTTTTTATAATATTATATATAAATATATATAAATATATATATATACAAACGAACAGATAAATATATATATGTATATGTGTACGCGCGCAAATACGTTGCACAACGGTGTTGAAATATTGAACAAGTTTCAGCTCGAACGAAAACGAGCGGCGCAAACAAATAACACGTGAGACACTGTGTATGCGTGTGTGTGTGTGAACGAGAGAGGGCGAGCGGGAGAGATCCACGGGGGTTAAAGATTTGGGAAAGGTATTTGCGAAAATGGCGTGCGAAGATACACGAGGTAAGAGAAAGAGAAAGAGTGCGTGTAAGTGCGACGATAACGTAGAGCGGGCGGAGGATAATTGAAAGAGGCGAGCGATACGTTAGAATATCTACGATTCATGTGATTGTAAATACATAGTATATAAATAACGTAACGTTAATTTAACGATATGCCGTACGTGTTACATTAAACAAACAACAAAAAAATAAATAACGTTACTGTGTAATTTTTCGGATCGTAAACGCATTCGAATGGGTCTGGCCGCCTGTGCTAACCGGCTCGAGATCGTGCGATGGACACGCAAACGGAATAAAAGGGCGAACATTACCAAAAAAAAAAAAAGCACGTACCGAGGAATCTTTCGACATCCGACGAATTTTCGAGACCCTTCGATCGATCGCTACGCGACGATCCTCTCCCACGTTCTTCTCCTTTCCTTCCTTTTTCCGATATCACTGACAACGAGGGAGTTAAGAGTTTACGGAGACCCTCGACGCGTCTCTGCGAAAGATTTCGAAAGTTTCTCGATGCAAAGCTTCACTGGGTGGAGAATGAAAAGTTTCAAGCGACAATTGCAAAGTGAGGGTAAAATGATTAATGGTGGGACGAAAGAGAAAGAGGGGCAGAAGGGGATAAAGAAAGATGAGGTGGGCACCGGGGTGCACGCTTTTTCTGGCGCGTCGGTGCATCGAGACAACAAAAGGAAGCGCAGCTAAATGTCGGCTGCGCTTCTGGATAGCACGGGCCGGCCACACGCGACTAGATGTAACACTAATTAACGCCTAGCGTAAGAACTAACGGATATAAATGGAGGATGTATCGTCTGACTTAATAACCCAGGAGCGAGTATAATGTTCGATGTGCGAGTGCGCGCGCGAAAGATGCTCGATCGACGCGTACGCGTGGACGCTCACGATGCGCCGTAATCGTAGCTACGTATGGGTGTCCTTCTGTGTGCGTGAGAGAGAGAAAGAGAGAGAGAGAGAGTGAAGAGGCGGAAAGGAGGGTGAGAAAGAGCGAGACTGAAGAAACTAAAGCGAGAGTGCGAGCAGAGAGAATGGAGTGAGCGAAACAAAAACACGTACACACAATACCCACGTAATGAGAGAGAAAAGGGGATGTTGTTCGTTGGACTGACGTGCCAAGGCGTTGGTCGAATGACGCACTCTAAGATAAAGAAAAAAAAAAAGAAAAAAGGGGCGACCGGGGACGTCTTCTTGTACCGTTTCTTCCCTTTCTTCTTCCCGCGCCTCGCGAGGCCACTCTTGACGAAGTGATAGAGAGAAAGGGCTAAGGATAGGGGTTACCTCGAGGCCACAATTAAAACTCGCCCCCTTTCTCCCTGTAGCCGGGCCTCCCCTCGCCAGGTGGAAGAAGAAAGTTGTCATTTCGCGCTGCTCCTCGTCGCTCCTTTATTACAAATTACAATTGAGAACAGAGAGAAGGAAGGAGGAACGGTGGAAGGGAGATGATGGTGGTGACGATGATGATAATGATGATGAATTAAATAAAAACGTCGTCTAAGGTATACTAACGTCGTAGACAGCATTGAATTTTTGTACCATTGTCTATAGTAGCTCTTAAGTGTCGCGAATTTTTCTGTTATCACAACGGCAGCCTGTGCAGGCTCAAGTACGTAATTATTCTTCGTTTCTGTCGATTGCTCGCGGGGCGGATGATAACAATTCCTTGAAAATTAATCGACGAATGCTTTGTACGTTCCTCGCGTATTGGGATGCATCGCTTCGTCGGTATTGTGAATCTTTCGTCGATCGTGAATCACTTGGCTGAACGACCTGACTGCGTCGATGAAACTAGTTTAAATAACGACGATGATTCGTAACGAAGATATCGTGATACGAAGATAAGGTAAAATTTTTTTATTCAGTTCCGTTATAGTTATTAAATGAAGTAATTCCGACGGGGATTTTATTGGATACCAAGATCACGTGCTACGATATATGTAACTGGAAACGCAAACTGGAATTAAATTCAATGCGCTCCACGATGCAAACAACTTTTACGCCTATTTCCAATTATGATATTGACACGAGCGAATCTTCAAATGCGTTCAATTTTCGATATAACGTGGAATACTGTTTTATCGAATTCCTGATGCGTTCTATTCGTGCGATAATCCTTATCTTGTCTTTTCTTTCTCGTGAAATGTTCGCGCGATATACGAATGTTTCGATTTTGGAATACGGCTCTCGTCGAGTCCTCGGAAACCAAAACAAGAACGACCGACTAATTGCCCCAACGTGGAATCCGCCCCGGCGAGGAAAAAAGAAAATAATACACGCCCGTTCCCGAGAGTCGCGGTACGAATATCGAAGACACAAAAAAAAGAATCGTTTTTCGAGTGATGCTTGTTGACCGTCCTGATAGTACGTCGATGTGCTCTTACGCGTAGATACTCCATTGTTAGTTTTTTCGATAGTAAGTTATACGAAGGATTCCGGGCGATAAAATTCCGCCGAAGATGAACGTAGGATCAACGATCCGGATGTCAGTTTTACGATCGGTGAGGTGTCGAAGGACAATTTTTTTCCGAGGAAAAATGTACATAAGCACGCGGCTACGGTGTGAAGTTATACATATATATTATTCGAGGAAGAGCGAGTGGTGTTTGATTTCAATGAGATTCTGTGTGTACGATTATTGTGATTTTAACCCTCTACCGCTTATCGTTAGCAACGATTGCTACAACAATCGTTTTTACCGTGATATCGTGAAGTATTGTAGATAATTTGCGAGTAGAAACGAGAGCGTGTTACATTTAATTAGACTCTTTTAATTTTCATCGCAATTCGAGTATTTAGTTTACCGGCGTAATGAACTTCGAGTAGACGCGGCTAGAATAATCTTAGCGCTAATTTGACGAGAAACAGAGATACACTCTTGGCTGTGGAGGGTTAGAAATAAATAAAGGGTATAGTATAATCGTCGATCGAAACCCTCGGGACGGCGGAAGTCTCACCAATCCCTGCGTCACCAGCGATATTAATACACCGTTCGTCGTATATTTATTTCAATCGTGCGGCGAACAGATATGCCCATCGCGGTTCCTGAATATCGAAGAAACGCGCGGTGCGTATTCGGTACGTTACGAGACGTACGCGTACGTGCTTCCCATTTGACTCCGACAAACATCAATTTCCCCCTAAAAAATAAAAAAACGTTTCGTATCGAAAATCAGGAACCGCGAACGCGAGCGAATCTATCACAACCGATTAAGTTGTCGAAAGACCGACGACGATGATCGTTACGTTTGCAATACGCGACGGATCATAGGCAACAATGCGTCTAATTAATCGTTAACGCGTGTCGTTTGCCGATTCGAACGTTCGACGAAGGAGATTCCATTTAATCGAATGCAATGCACAATCCAATTAAACGAGGCCGAGGTCAAAGGCGAAAGACGGGATAAAGGAGTTTCGGAGGGAGCGTAAAAAGCATTTGTCGAGCGAGCGAATAAGCGGACACCGATTTCGGATTACTATATATTAAATTTAAAAAAGAAAATAAAGGTGGATAAAGTGAAAAAGAAAACGAAAAAAGAGAAATCCCTCGTGACAAGCCTCGTCTCGCAGATTCCAATCTATACACCTTGAGCGCTTTAGAGTAAACGTGAATAGACTTTAAAACGAATCTACGAGATGATGCAGAGGAAAAACGACGTACGAGCGAGTGCGAATGTAGAACTGAGCGAAAGTTTGAACGTGTGGAAGAGACTGCGTGCGCGTGAGAAAATAAATAAATCAATGTTAAACCGATCATTACAGATTTGCAAATTTCGAGAGACACATCTTCGTTATCCGCCATTTCTCAGCATAAGTTCAGCCTCGTTTTCGAAAGCTGGGCGGCGGCCTCCTCGGGAGTAAGTCGCAGCCGAATGATCCGATGCTTTCGGAAAATTTTCTAACATACGCGGGGAAAGTTCGAACGCATACGCGTTAAAGCTGCCCGGCGTCTTTTCGGTTGGGAATTTTGAATGCATCGGACAGACGAGGATTGCGAGTGTTATTACCCTCGGGGCATCGTCCACGTCGAAGTATACATTACACACGAATTTCAGCGTTTCCGTTTTTAAAATATCGTGGCAAACGGGACGAAAAACTGTCCCGTTCTATGTGTGTAAGAACCATAAAGCTTAATGAAGAAATTATACTATGAACTTACGGGATACTAAATAAAAGTAAGCCAAACCGTTAAGGTTGCAATGAGTCTTATTCCCTTCTCACTTTTCACCGACCAAGGAGCGATACTTTCCACGTTTTTTTTTTATTTAATCATGCAACTTTCTTCGATGAAATAGAATCGAATAGAAATACATTATAATTAGATAAATGTATATTTATTGTGCGTCCATCGAGGAGGACGTAAATGCAATATGGAAATTCACATTAAAGTCATGTCGCCCTTTTTCTCACTTTTGGTATCGTGTACAAGATATTGACTAGCACGATATAGTTATTCGGATTTCTTGTTCTTGTCACGCGTCTTCATGCAATTCTGAATGATTCTTTGGAAATGTACGAGATAACAGGCGCTCACGAGCCTGAAGAATCCTATTAGCATTGATTGTAGGAGTAATTCCGTGATGGAGGTGAATGGTGACATCCCAGTACACAAAATAGTTAACATAAAACCTTCCATGCCCACGGTAGAGAAGAACTTTCCAGCCTAGAACAATATTTATTTGGGCTTAATGTGTAGTAATAACGAAATACGAATAAGAAATTGAATCGTAAAGAATTGTTTGTGTGAACAGAATTAACGTTCGAATAGACTTTTACTAACCAGCGCATCCTTAAAAAGTTGTTCGGCTACTACTTCGGGACCGACCAAGGTGCTAGTTTGAGATATAAGTTTTGTTTCCAGCGGCTTTGAAAGCTCCTCCATAGCGAAACCTGGCGTATCTGTATCCGGTGGTAAACTGAGCGTTACGGTAATGTTATATGGCTTGAGTTCCATGGCTATACTTTCTGCTAAACCACGAAGTGCAAACTTTGTACTGCAGTAACCGGAATAACCAAAGATACCTGCAAAAAGCGGGAATAAAAATTAATGATAAATCGTTTGTGTAAAAATGTTAAAACATTCTCACAATCGGCACGAGTACCTAATAGCGCTGCTTGAGACGAAGTCATAACAATAATACCCTCCCGAGAAGTTTTCATTCTTTGCGCTACTGCCTTGATGCAATAATATGTCCCAAGAAAATTAATGTTAATCATTTTGTTTATATCTGCGACCGAAGTATCTTCGATCTTGCCACAGATCGCAATACCAGCACAGTTCACCAACATGTAAATTGGGCCCATAGTTCGTTCTAGATCGGACAGCGACTTCTCAACATTTTCATAATTTTCACTGACATCCAAAGATAAGTACTCCACTTTCTGTACATCCTTATTTTTGCAATTGTGTATTATCTCATTTCTCGCTGCTTCCAATTTTTGCACGTCTCTCGCAATTATAGTCACGTGTGCTCCATATTTTGCAGCAATTATTGCTACGCATTTTCCGATTCCACTCGATCCGCCAGTCACCTTGTCAAATATACATTGTTATTTATAATTTCAATTCATTACGCATAATTTCCTGTTTTTAAACTACATAGGGGAAAGTGTTATCTGCATTGAAGGTTAAAGTTTCACCGATATATATATATATATATATCTATATACATGTTAATCTTATTTGAGTTGTTGACACAAAAATTAAGCGTAGTGCGCTCTTTGTTCCAATTCAATTTGTTCTTAAACAAACTGTAAACAGCTTACCCGGAAAAGTCAGTCACGATACAAATATATCATAAAATAGGTTAGAACACACTTTATTTACTTACGACGACATGCTTATTCTCGACAGTTTTCAAGCGTCGACGCCAGAAATAGTGTTTTGCCAAGAGAAAACAGATTAGTAATGCAACGTTTATCAGTACTAATCCCAAGAAAATTGACATTTTTCGTATGTATAAACTCCTCCGCAGAATCAGTCACTCGAAACCGGCGCTGGTCTACCTTATCAAATCAAACGCTGTATGTTGAAGCCTTCTTGGATTCAATTTTAGAATATACATAAACCGCTCACTCGTAGATAAGTATTTATTATATTTGTGCGATAGTATTTCAAAAGAGGTAAATAATATTGAAATTAATTAAATCGAACAATTATTGCATACCGTAATATGATCCCGATAAATCCAGAGTAATCCAGTTATGATAAAGCCAACGCGAACCGCCGTCCACGATAAATGTTTCTCAACTCGAGCTTATATTAAAAACAGACTAAATAATTGCTTCTCCTCTGTCAGACTACGGTAAAATCATTTCCAACTGTCTGCACATCTCGTGATTCATTTTGATAGTTATTTATCGGCACGTGGCGCCACACATTTAATTTCCAGAAGCTTCTTGCCCAACTACGTCGCTGCTCCTAGGATAAGATTCGGTTTGTCGATAACGCAGTTTCCTATCAAAGCAAATTATTATTACTCGCGTGTTCTCCAACCAGATTCAATAAACAGTATAAATAATCCCCATTCTGTACAATTCAATCAGAAGCACCGCGTAACCCAGTCATTGTACGCAATCAAATATTCACCAATCGTCAACCACGTCATATCTAAATGCTCGCTACTTCCCACGTCGATCTCGAACTCCCTCCAGAAAAATATGATAATCGCGACGATATCGGTAAACAAACAGAATGCTCAGATAATGCAATATTTTGACCGTTCAGCAAAACACGAGCGGGCAAAGAAGCCCGAGTAGTCGAGATGAAAAACTCTCCCGAAGCCGTGGATCGATCCTGCGCTCGGTGGTGCACCGCTCCAGGACGGGTTGCATACAAATAGGCGCCAACGAAATGCGACGAATGCAAGAAGACTTTCCTGAAATTATTCTGCCGGTGCACGATCCACCTTCTTCCCCTTACGTGTCCGCCGAATCGTGTACACGCATGACGAATTAGCACGATAGATTATGGATTCGGGAGTTGTAGAATTGGTGGGACAGGAAAGTTCATAATAGTTCGGTGCTCCTGCGCGGTCGGGAGCTGGATGGGTCGTACGTGCATTCACCCCCGTTACCGCGGGGCAAAGTTCCCGCCTCACCCCTGCCGTTATCCTTCGCGCAAAAGGTCACGTACCACCACCCTGTCGATCGTTCACCTCGTCCTGGGAGTCGCTCCTGGTAGCCAGGTTAAAGCGGAAGGTACGAAGGACCTCTTGCGCACTTTAGACGCCGGTCGTTGTGAAACGGAGGGGTTCCTCGATGAGAGTAAACAAAGTGCTAAATAGTGGCAGGACTTTTAATTCCGCTTGTTTTTCCGTTTAACGTAGATATTGTGATTGGTTTAATGATGTCGTAAAGTCAGTGATATTGGTATTGGATATATTATTTAATTTACAAAGTCTCGTTGATTGGTCTAACGTACGCGAATAAGACAAATAGGGATTGTTTATTGTTAAATTAATTTTGCTAGTGCGTACGAATAAATATTGCGTTAATTATTAGTACGCGCTAAAATCCTAAACTGCTCCGACGATCCAAGAGTGAACCAAAATTAGATTTCTGAACGCATATTTCATACATTATCAAACAATCGTACTAGTATGAATACATTGTTCGTTAATCGACCATGATAAACTGTTGGGGCTGCACTACTACAGTTTAAGTAGAAACAACTTGCTGGGAATTACTTTTTGCTAGAATAATATGGTAATACCGTATATTACCGCCGGCACGTGTACGCGATGACGTTAAATTGTTTTACCTCAAATTGCTTTGCGATTCATGCGTCACCGAGCGTTTCACGATGAATTCTGATATCGCGTTTCATTTTCTCGTACACGAGGGTTGGATATTAAAACCTCATGGTAGCGTAAAAACGGCAAACAAATAAGACTGACAATGCAGCGAACAATAAACTCCGATATTATATTCCCGTCTCTGACAAAGGAACATCCAATGCTGAATGCGCTCGACAGACCCACGCGAAATCCGAAACCCAAGCATCGTTTCGTTTCAGCTGTAGGCACGCTGACGTACGACGCCAAATTACGCTTATCGCGTCAACTGGCCATTTACTTAAAATACCCCGATTACGTAATACGGAACGCTATACGAATGGCCATGCAGCTCTATGGAACATAAACGTAAAATCGCGGGTTAAAGATCAAAAGTTCGGAACGAAAGGTAGCGGAGTCGTAAGCGACGAAAGACGAGGCCATCGGTATCAAAGGCAAAATAAATATTCCCACGTGGGGAGGTCGCTCGATCTCTCCCTCAAATATCATTATCGTAAAATCCAATCTGGTACCATCGGCGGCTACCAATCTCATTGGTCCGGCGCGTCTACGATCCTACCCGGCCCACGAGTCCGTCGTCGCGTCTGCCAAATTATCCGGAAAATCTTACGGGAGGATAGTTTCGGCGGCGAAACTGCAACACGGGGGCGATCCCGCGACGGGAAATCCTGAGCCGGGTAACACCTAGCTACCCCAGGCAACGCGGAGGGTGCAGTCCGTCACTACGAATTCGGATAGAGGAGCGTACGTTGCACTCACCCCCCAGAAGGGAGTGTCCCGTGCAGCCCCGGCCCTGCCCCCGCCACCCCCCGCGTCATCAGTACCCCTACTGTGATACCCTAGCTACGACCCTGGGTTCCGTGTCTCCCGGGCTGCACCGGGGGGTGAACGCCCTCACCTGACCCAGACTCAGAATCGATCTCCATTCGTTGCACGGTTGGCAACCCTCACCCTCGCCTGCCCCCCCCCTCCCTCCTTCCCCTCCAGCCCCTCTACTCCGCGCGGCATCCCCGCGGATACCCTCGCCCAGGGGAGGCTCGTCACACTCGTGGATTTTCCACGGGACCACCCCCGTAACCTTAGAAAAAAAAAAGGCGCGCGACGCTCGGGACTTCCTCCGTTACCGGAACTGGCTCCTCCGTGCTGCTTTTGTTTTCAGTCCCTCGGCTTCCGCTTGGTAAGATCTCGCGAGATGGTAAAGCTAACGATTTTATCCTCCCCAGTAATTCCTGATAAGGGGCCGCGCAATGGTTTCTATTCGAATTGTTTTAACGTAAACGACGGGCAAAACTGTTTCGAGTTTGAGAATCGTCGGTCGTCCCGTAGGGTTCTTGTACGGTGTTTCGGTGAACGGATCGAAGATGCAAAGTAAACTATGCGAGTAATGTAAGTACCGAGGAAGCGATTTGCAACTATTGTTGTTGGAAATGCCGGTCAATAGATGCTTGATCCCCTCGCGAACTCGAGTGTCCAGGGGAAAGAGAATTTCGACGGTCGATGGTGCGCTATTTCCGGCTCGAAAACCTTATGAATATTTGAGGCTTTACTATTCCCGCTTTCCCCATTATGCCTCCTATACACCTTTGACAACCCCGCCGAGATTTATGGAACGTATTTTAGTGGCACGCTAAATCTGTTTCATGACAAGACTCGATTCCGCGATGCGCGGTAGTATCGCGCAGCGGTTACGTAACGTCAAAGAAATTGAGGTCTCTATCTCGATGAAAAGCTGGGAGAGAAAAACGTACCGTATGTACATACGTCCGCGCGGTCTGTCGTGGGGCAAACCTATCTCACTTTTACACCTTTGCCCCCCGTATCGCGTCGAGGTCCTCGAATCTCTCACCAGGGCTTCGTCTCGCGCAACGGATCCGCGAGTAATTAAAAATAGTTACCTTCTTTGAGATGTATCGATGCAAGTAATAATTACTCGCTAAAATAAACGAGGAATAGTTCAAATCCTATAACGCTTGAGCACACAAACTTACCAATTATCGATTTCACAAGCGTGGCGGTATTTTCATTTCGCGATAGCTTTCCCAGAATTATATAAATTATAATATCCATTGTATTTATTCCGCTCCGTTCGTAAAGGTTCCGCTTTTTATGCTAAAGCTCTTTACATCTCGATCTAGGGAGGAGAGCATACACCCACGATGCAATTAAAAAGATTATTTACATAAAGCTAAATCTTCTCAGAATCCATCGTAGGTACGATCGGAAACAGGGAACGATAAAACATCCCCTTTGACCGTCGACTGATATTTTTTTCAGCGGCACGTAAATTATTAAAGAGAAAGGAGAAAAAAGAATCGCTGGTAAAGAGGGAGTCATTTGTCCGGTCTCCCGCTTTCGACTAACATAAATTATACGACAAGAAGTACGCGTCAAAGGGAACCGCCGAACCGTCCAGCGTGCATTTACCATCGGGGTTGGTGCGACATTCCCGGCGTCTAACGATTTCATCCCTCCGCGGGAGTCAGCTGACGTGAGCGCAAGGGGTGCAACGTCGCGTAAGTGAGTGCACCTCGGCTCGGCGCATTCTTCGTATTACGGTCTCTCACTCCCATAGGCGTTGCGAGAAGCCCAACGGACTTTTTAACGACCTGTTTTCCCTGATGTTCCAGCGCCTCGACGTCAAAGGGTGAGAGAGAGAGAGAGAGAGAGAGAGAGAGAGAGAGAGAGAGGGAGGGAGAGAAAGCGACTCTAGTGTCGTGCCCTGGAACGTTATGTACCGTGCACCGTCCGCGAGACATTGCAGCTTCCACGAGGAATATCTACGGGTGACGGGGAAAGAATGATGTAGGGGTACGAGTCGGAGGGTTGGACGGACGGGGATAAGGGTCCGATAGGTTTTCTTCCCTTTTCAACTCGCGAAGGTATCTCGATATTCCGCTCCTCTTTGCCGGATGCTCGCGTGGAGGGTGGTTCTGAGAGGCAGCGTACCGCTATTATTTGTCCTTCCTCGATTACCCTTTATGCTTATGCGATTTGGATCTATAATTCGTTCGTCGCGGACGGATTATTGGATATGCGATTCTGCGCGCCAGGCTACTGATTTCTATTCGTTTGTTTAAAGAACAGCCCGGCGGAATATTATTTCCTTCTTCTCGACTTTATCGGCTTGTAACGAATCGAGAGGATAGCGCCGAGGAAGACGGATGAAAAGCGAAAGGGAGGAAAAAGTTCAACGAATTCTCATGTATGTTTTAACTCAAAGAGCTTCGCGGAGAGCCATTGCGAGGGATTTTAATTGCAGGCTCGACTAGGAAAATATTTCTGGATTCGTCGAGTTATTTTCGAAACCCGGATATATCGCTAACCGACGCGCGAACCAAACGCTCGGTATCTCCGACAACTGTATTTTAATTCGGAAATATCCTAATTAGGGAGTTAACAGGCGCGTTCGTAAATTTTGACGAGCTACAAAATTAATATTATCCCCGGAGCAAACCATTATCCGCTAATAAACCGCTCGAATCTCCCCGCGCAACATTCGTATACGTAATTACATCCCCGATCGTAACGAGCAAAAACATTTATAAATGATCATTCCACTAGGAATCCGAGCGTCATGTTCTCCAAACAAGATTCTCATCCATCGTCGGGTATTCCACAAAGACGGGCCCGATATTCCGTTTTTATTCTGTTCGTAACCGCTTCGATCATATAGTGCGTATTATTTATACGTACATTATTAATACTTTACGCGTCTCCGAACACATCACTGGCGCGTATCGATTTTTACCGCGCCGCGTGCCTACTCCCGTTATTTTTATTTTTAAGCTTCGCGTTCCGCTGTAATTAATTCAATTGAACCGAGTGCACTTAATAATACCACGCTCGGCGCTTATCAGCTATCTCCCCTCCCCTCTCGCGTCGTGCGTATTCAACGATTTCACGTGGGACGCCGAAGAATTCGGGGAAACTCGCAGCTTCGGCAAATCGGTCCCAGGAACATTGTCGTCTGCGGAAACAAAATTCTGATCGGATATCGAGCGCGAGCGGGAACGATGAGATCGCATTAAGCGTTTAAGCGCCTTGCGCATCGAGTCTTCGTATCCCTCTACGTTGTAGTCGGGAGAATACATCCCGGCGTATTCTGGAAAATTTATAACGCGGCAAACGTTGCGCGGCGGCAGTGCGCGGATCAAACTTCCACGAGGAGAAGAAGCGACGCACGTCGTTCTAGCTGTGAAATGAGGCCATTTCTATCCCTCCCCCCCTCCCCCCGTTCCCCCCCTCAACCCTCCTCCCTTCTCCACCTACTCCTCACTTTCCCCTCACCCTACCCCTGTCCCTTTCCAGCCCACCCACCCACCCCACTTTTCCCTTGCGATGCGCCCCCTTTTTCCACTTCGAGATACGTCAACGCTTTGCAGAACAATCGGGGGAGAGTTCAGTGCACCAACGGAGAGTTCCACGAACTCTCTCCTCTTCCCCCGGCGGATGCGCATTTGCCGCGCGAACATCAATTGACTATAATGAAGTTTCACGCTTTCGGGAACAAACTTTCGAACAAAATTTCAGATACCGGGCGCCGCTGTACGTACGTACGTACGTACGTCCGGGTGGAATACGTGTTTAGTTTCCGGTTGTTTGGATAATGGGTCGTACGAACTAAACGTATGATTTCGCGAGGTGGTTTCGTTTCTCAAGTAGGTCTCGAGAGCGACGACAATTATTGCGTCCAATGGGGAGTGCATTGCGGTAGGTCCGCGGGGGAAAGAAAAAGAGTTATTCGTGGGTTCTCGTGCCGATCGACGGTCGACGTGATCGGTAGATTTCAAAATTTTAATCTCCCGAATCTACGTTTGTAGGAGGTACTTTTAATTTTGTACTTCGTGCACAAATTTCACACTCCGATTTATCGTGCGAGGCGCAAAAACGCTTCGAAATGGCGCGCGTAATGTATAATTTATTTTCGAACCACCGTATCTCAGCCTCGAAGACCGTCGCTATGAACACGAGCGACGAGGGTGATCGTAGGGGCGGATAAAAAAAAAAGGAAAATAAAAGAACCACCCCGCCGATATACATATATCCTAATTTGCCGCCCTCGATTCTTGGCTACCCTACAGGAGGGTTAATTCACGCCCTAACGTTTCACCCTTCAAATTAGTCTCCGCGCGTATCGTTAGGTATTCAAATTCATTTCTTTGCAACATTACATTAACGAAACGTACAGGTATTGTAGCTGGCGTGATTACCGCCACTTTAGTAGCGGAGTTCCCCGCTGAAAACGAGCTCCTTCGTTTAGGCTATATTCCGTACATTGTGGCAGAATCGAATGGAGTTCATTGCACCGCAGAACTAGCCTGAAACGCGCTCTATCGGCGAGAATCAAACGAAGTTTCAAACTCGATGCTCGCAAAAGCGGGTACTTTGAGGAGAGAATTCGTTTCTGTCCAACTATGTGATATCGAAGTGGAGAAAGCGTATTAAGATTCTGCGTTGAAAAAGTACGATATTCGTGACGAGGAATATAGCGATCGATGTTTCTGTAGTGAGCGTTTAGCTATACAGCGTTCCGTGATAGAAATCTTCCAAATGTCTCCAAGTTTATTTTAAGGGTAGAGTACAATTGATCGTGTTGTTGGTAGAGCAACGGATACACGTCCGGTCGTTACTCGCTTACTCGTTCGTTTCGGGAGCAATAAATTATTTCGCTGTATTTTAAATATTTCTCGTAAGATCTATTCATTTCTTCCTGGCCGTGCGGACCGGTTCCGTTTATTGATCAAATAATTCGTATTTATACGATAACTCTTTACGATCTAGACATTATAACAAATCGTGATAAATCAGCGTTCCGTGCCATTCGAAGTATTCGAACGCTAACGGTAGGAATGAAATATGATTTTTCGATAAGACAAAGTCGAATATCAGAATCGTTCGATGAAAGTTCTGCGATTCTCGTTGATAAAACGAGATTCATGGATCTGTCTTTCGCTGTCCGCTTATATAATCATTATTAAATACTATTAAAAAGGACAATGACCCATTCATCAGTCCACATGTATTTACCCATCAATTAATATCGTTTTTATACACATTTTTTGTTTCTAAAATATTTGTCCGTCTGATCTTTAAAACAAAGAACATTATCATATACTAATTATATGACTTTCATTAAGAGTTTGCAAGATATCACCCCTTATGCTCACTTTTCATGAGTGGGAAAATACTTATGGGCGGTACTGTATATTCATTTCAATCATCGATACCAAACTATTATAACTTTCGTGCCACTTCCGCGATATACAAAATTCCTAGATACGTTAATGCCACGAGGATTCGCATGATCTTCTCCCTCGGGTATCGAAGTGCGCGAAAACCGGCTGTGCAATGATTTACCCGATTCGTAATTTAACCCCGCTAGTTTCTGTAAGCGTAACTCGTGGTCGGCTTCGCAGCCCCGCCTATAATTCGCATGCGCCCATTTCCCAGACATCGCGGGCTCAGCAACCACGTTGAATCAATAATTAAGATACCATCCGATCGCCTTACGAATCGACATGGCAACCGAACTAAGCCTGTTTCGATCTTACGGGAATCACGGCGGAGAATCTCTTTGCGATGCTCCTACAGTTAACTGCGTTGCCATTAGCGAATCACTAGTAAATATGTGCGTTAATTAGTCGCGGTAAATAGCGTTCCTTGATTGGGGAATTCGAAGAACGACCAGAGAATTGCGATTTTCATAGAGGCGTAAGTTGATTTGATGAGCATAGTTAATAATACTTTTACGAATGTTTCGAGAGTGCGAAGGAAAATAAAACATGATTGAGAAGTAATACGATTTATCGCACGAGAGCACGGGTGCTCGTGTAGACAGCTCGAATACAACTTCTAATTCAAGGAACTCAATAACACGAATATCAGCGGCCCGGCAATCGACAAAGGCCTGTCGGTAGTGCCGGACGCAAGGGAGGCAATGCCGATCGTAACAATAAACTCCCCGTTTCGCGAAACCTATTGCTAACGTCGTTTTCGCATCCGTGCATTTTTCTTTTCTTTTTTTTCATATAAAATTCCTCCCGAATTCCTTCCGAGGGGACCGTGCACGCGTACTTAATATTTTATATTCTTACGCCGTACTACCCGCCGTAGAAATATTTGATATGCATGTTTATAAACGCCCGTTCGTTCCACCCGGAATATCTCTCAACCTTTATAATATCGATTATTTACCCATCCCCTCCCGTCGCGAGAATCTCTCACGTTTTCCGTATCGTCGTAACTTCCTCCCTACCGCGCCATCTTCGCGAAATCCACTTTACCCCTGAAATATTCTCGTTTATCAGGCTCCGGGCGCTCCTATCGAGTCCAAATAAACCTTCCGTCGATTCACCTGTCCGTACAAGCGAGCACAGGTGTCCGCGACGCGGAGTAAAGCGGCAAGGTGCAACGCCCGAGCGTGACTTCGACTCGAATCTCCGCCACGTCAACGTTTGCACCTTGAGGCCACCTTGCGACGCTCGACATTCCGGGTTACGTGAAATTCGACTGTCAGAGAACCGTCGTCGGCATCGTAAACCAACGAAAGAGCGTGGGCAATGTTTTGGCAGTGGCGCGAGAGGGTTCGTTACGGAGAAGAGAACCGGCGAGGCGAACGAGGATGGAGATACAAAGCGTAAAATCGGATAAAAAGAAATACACCGATGTGGAGGTGGAGGGAGAAAAAGAGGGGCATGAGCTAAAGAGAGAGAGAGAGAGGGAGAGAGAGTGGGATGGCAAGAAAACGAGAAACGGAGAGAAAAACGTAGAAGAGAAGACGGTGAGGCAGGGTGTGTACAGAGTGGTGGAAGAAATTAAAACACCGAGACGTGCCGGGGCGTACGCCGGCATGGTAGATGTATAGTCCTGATAGATCGCGAACGGGGGATGAGAGGGGTGGGGGTCGGAGAGGAGGTGGGGTGGGGGGGGAGGGAGCGGGAGGGTGGGTGGTGGCTGGGTGGCGCACGTTGGGTACGTCAGGGTAGGGGAGGTGCGTTCCGGGGGGTACGCATGCGTGCCTCGCTCGGCCCTGACTGCACCGCAGGGTGGTTCAATGTTACGGGAGGGCACTGACCCGAGCCGGAGAATCCACCCCTCGGTGCACCGAGGTGGGTACACCCCTGGTATACGTAGGAGAGAGCCCGCCGATCCCTGCAACCAGCCCTACCGACGATTCACTCTCTCTTCGTCCCTCGGCACCGTAGCTTCTCCTCTCCCTTTCCGCGTTGCTCCATAGCCATCGCGCCACCACCCATCGCCACCCCCACTGCCTCCGCCGCTGCCGCCGCCGCCGCCGACGTCGGGGTTGCTACCGCCGACGAGGGTAGAGGCAGCATCGCGGCCCGGGATAACCATTATCCACCTCTCACAAATCACCTGGACCACCGTTTACGCGATGCAGCTCTCTCTCTCTCTCTCTCCCGTCTTTGCCGTGCTACGATTTGATGCATGGCGGAGGGATCTGGAAAATGATAAAGGCGCGGGGGGATCGCGACGGAGTGGTGGATAATGAGGGGGAGGGGGTGGATCGTAAAGCTGCGTTCGATGATTGCTTTCAAAGCACTGCTTGATTCGCTTAGCTTGTCGGATAGATCGAAGAGAACCGACGCGAATGCGTATGTTACTTTTTATTTTCTTGGAAATAAAGGAACACCTTCGTCGGACAAATAATTCCCAACGATCGCGAGGAATATGCATTTCTCGGTATTCCTGGGCGATATTTCAACGTGTAACGTAAATGCGGGAAAACCGAATAATGCCCGGGCGTTTATTTTGAGTTTCCCGCCTCGTCGCGCGACGCGCGTCACTCGATACGTTAATTCAATTTTCATTTCCGATATCGCGATGCGCGTTCGCGTAATTGAGAAATTACAATCTGGCAGTGGCGCAGCGTCGTCGCAACGCGGCCCGTCCGCGCGGGGTTCTTCAACCCCTCGGGTCGCTACCCTCGCGGAGCAGCGGGTCTCGCCCCGACCCTGAAATGAGCCACTTTTTTTGTCGCTACTCGAAAATAAAAATCCCCGTGAAAGTAAAACTGCGTTAAGTCGTATCGTTTTTTTTTTAAAAGAGCAGCTGTCTTTCATGGCTACGTTCTACGGCGACGTCGGAAAAGAAAACCGGTCCGTTGAAAGAATCGTTTTCGCTTTTTTTCCAGTCGAACTCGGAAAACTACGAATCTCGGGACTTTTCAATTGCATTTTCCGTCCTCTATACTCGCAATTTTGCCACCGAGAATTATAACTCGCTATCGGATTTAAAATCTTTCCAGTAACCTCGCCACGACGATCGATATTAATTGAGGGGGCTGAGAATCATAGCGATGCAACTTCATTTTTTACGCTTGTTGACACACACCACTGGGATTCTCAACCCTCCCCAATTACCGTCGATGGATCCTTCAACTCGACTTTACACACTCAACTATTTTGCGTTCCGCTCTCTCGGATATTATATTCGATCTCCATCCTGGAACCGCAACTTTTTAAACCGTGCAGAATTTCATCGAGCGTATCGTTCAATATTGGCTCGCGTCCATCGAAGATCAAACTCCTTGCTTGAAACAATTCAACCCCCAAATGCCCCCCAACCCTCCGTTACATCGTGCCGAACTCGTTGACGCAAACGAAACCCTTACCGCGGTCTCGAACGTTAAATGTCGGATGTCGACTTCCACCGAAGCCTATATAACTGGCACTTGAGACGACCCGGCAGGAGAGGGGGGGGGAGGGGGTTCAGTGGGGGTTGACTCGGCGGTTGGGTCGATTCCCTGTTATGCTAATTTGTCAACGGTCGGGCCCAGGGTAGTCAACCGAGGCTCAAAAATTATTCCACACCCGGCTGACTCTCTTCTCTCTCTTCCTTTTCTCTCGTCTCGACTTCTCGTCCCTTCCTTCCTCTCTCTCTTTCTCTCTCTCTCTCCTCGAACCCCTGTATCCGTGTCGCGTACATACACACCGGGCCCCTCGAAAATCAGGACTACGAGATTCGAACGCGAGAGTGATTCGTTCCAGAAAATGATTTCTTTTTTCTTTGCTCGCCCATTCTCCCGGCCTAGCCTTTCGAGCCACGCAGGACGTCGCCCCCTCGCATTCGTCTTCTTCCTTCGAGGTGGTACAGTCGGCGAAGAGATACGCGATTCTATTCGTCTTCGTGGAAGAGCGTCTTCTTATTTCAGAGATAGACGGGGACGGAAAGGGGAGAAGGTTGGGAGGGGGGTGTGGAAAGAGGAAGGGGGGGGGAGGGTGAACCGTCAGGAAGAAATTACCGACGATTATCGTCGTCTACGCGAGAAACGAACGAGAAATATCGTTCGGGAATTCAGCGGCTGCCGGGATCGGGGATAATGAGGTCGTAGAGAAGACCGGTCAACGGACGTTAGCATGGGATTCCTCGATTTCCCGATCGCCGTTTCTTCGCGGCCGAAGTATTTACAAAGTAAACATTTAAGGGATACTAACTGCAATACCGTGCGCGCTCAACACGCAAAGAGACGGGATTTATGCCGATAAGAGAAGCTAAATGAAGATATATTCCCGCGGATGGGGCTTAAATTAAACGCGGACAGTTAAAGCTGGCGAAACTGGCGAAGAATCACGTTACGCGTTATATTTATTGCGTTTCTTCTTAACGTCCGCACCAGAGGACTCCGTGTTACGTGGCGTAACGGATCGTCGTATCCTCTTTCGCTTCACTACGCAAAAAGCGAAACGTCGATGAATATCGGAGAATCGGTAAGGGGAGGGGACGAAATTACGGACGCGCGCCTATGCGATTTGGAAAATTGGTGAACCGATTTCCGGTGAACGTATTCCGAGTAGTTCGAAAAGGGGGAATTCGGATTCCCGTGTCAACGACCGAAAACACCGGGGTTACGTGCGCCGTCGAAAACTTTCGGTCGTTTCGCGGAACGACTTGAAAAGCGATTAAATCGAATGTATCGCGATCGAATGCGAACGCACCTTAGCGGCCACGGCATTTCGACGACTCGAGATATGACGGCGATCGTCAATAACTTCTGTCCACAGGAATTTCCGCCTTTGCGGGAAAGAATCGGTATGGGAGGGACGGGGGCAGATACACACAATCCCGTTTTCGCTCTTCCTTCCATTCCGATGGAATCGGGCAGTCAACAAGGATGAAAAAGAGGGGAAGAAGGGGGCGCCCGAAGAGAGACGGAAACAGAACCAGGGGCGTACGTCGTTATTTCGCGGTGGATGCTGCGGGATCAATAGCGTGGAGAGCCGAAGTGCCGGTAGGGGGAGAAGGAGAGAGAACGAGAGGCGGAGAGGGACAGCAAGAGTGGGATAGGTAGAGATTGACGGGGGTGAGGGAGAGAGAGAGAAAGAGTCAAGAACAGAGACGGATCCTGGACACACGGGTAGGGGGAGGGGGGTGGAAGTTGGCGAAGGGGTGAGAGAAAGACAGGAGGGAGAGGGTGACTCCCCTAGTCTCTGGTACCAACATCGACCCCTCTCTCTCCCTCCCTCTCTCCTCGTACTTCTGTTACCGCCTCTCTTCTACTCTTCTACTCTCAGCTCTCTCTCTCTCTCTCTCTCTCTCTCACTCCATCCACCACCCTTACCACCCAACAACCCCAGGAGTCGATGCATCCAGGGTCGTTGCTACCGGCAGCGAACGATCCAACCTTCCATGCGCTCGCTCCCCCTCCTTCTCCCCGATTTCCCTCTCTCACTCTCTCTCTCTCTCTCCCTTGCTCCTCTCTCAATCCTCTTTCTTCCACCCTTCTCGTTTCTCCCTCGCGACGCCCGTGTGTCTGCCTCTCGCTCGGTCCCCGCACATGCACGCGCATCGATACGCGATAAATGCGTGTGGCGCAGGTGGAGTTCCCGCGTTTGTTCGTGCATGCGTATGTATGCATGCGCGAGTCGCGTTACCCGGTGCGTGTGCCCCGGCATACGTATCTGCCGTAGGTAGGTAGGTACATTTTCCACGGTGCGCCGGCATGCATGGGAGAAGAAAGACGACGACGGCGACGACGACGACGACGACGGCGATGATGACGGCGACGAGGATGCGGGCTACTGCCCACCTTGTAAAAACATTCATGCGGGAAGTTTTCAAGGACGCGCGACGAGGATGCGTGGAAAAATAATCGCGTACGGGGAAAGACCCTCGCGTATTCCTCGGTTTTATGTATTTTGCGAGGAATAGTACGGAAACTTCATAATACCGCTTTGCTAGACATTTCCTAGAATTAATAATACTTCTGAACAAGATACTTTGGATATTCGCTATCAGCGTATCAGAGTCAGCCGAGCACTGGATAATGATCGCTAACTTTCTTTTTCTTTTAATTGTTTTCCTTTAATAACTAATTCTCGTAATAAGAAACAACTGAAAGAATTATTATCCTTTTAAGAGTACGAAAGAGCGTGTCTGCCGTTGAATAGAATATTATACGTTCTCAGGAAACAAAAAATATAATACTAACGCGGTAGAATTGTTCGATTAAACAAAATACAACGCAAGTGAGTAAGTACGTAGATCTGCTAGGTTTGATCGTTTTAATATCGATCGGTACACGATCGTACCTGTCCATCGTGTTTCTTATTTACGAGGGATCGAGAGGAAAGCAGACTAAGGTAAAGGGGACGAGGTCCTCGAGAGAATTTCGGGTTTGTCTTACCCACAGGACTCCGTAGCCGGAGGGCCGAACAGGATTCCCGTGGCGGCAGACTCTGTCGAGCGAGCAACAAGAAGGAACCCACAATTTCTGGGGGCATCGTTTTCGTTCGTTTCCTTTGTTCGCTCTTACCTTGAAGGAAGAATCGCGAGTCTTCGCCGAGGCGAGTTCCTAAACGCGTCGAGTCGAAAATTCGATTACTTTGTTTACGTTTGCTCCTTATCTTTCGATTAATCGAGTGTTTATCAGTTATCGTCGGTGTCCCTTGAGGCGAGAATTTCTGTAATTTTAAAATCTAATTTCAAACCACGAAACGGTACGATCGTTGGCATTCAGCATTTGTCCGTTCTTTTGCGAAAATGTTACACATTCGCGTTATCGTACATGGGATACAGTGATTACTTTTTTTCTCATATCGCGGACCACTGGTCTCCTCGTGCGTCGAAGATACTCGCAAAGGTATTTGTCGTAGATTATTATTAACCCAGAATTTTTTTATGAAACGTGGATCGTGTTTAACAAAGATCTTGTTTCCGTAATACAAGGCTCGGCGTCTTGCAAAACCATGAACGGACAACGGGAGCCATCGTCCCGAAGCAAGTTTCGAATTTCGCGAAGCATAAAACCCATTTCCTTAACGGGTCTCCTCTTTCTCTACCCTTTTCCTGCTCGTTTTTCGACCCGACAAACGAAGTTCAGCCGCCTGTCCGAACGATCAGCCAACACAACATTCGGGAACGTCGCCGGGCCCAAGAGTGTCACGATACGACCGAACAGAAGTATATTATTACGTTAAAAAAGAATCTACGAACTGTCTCAGAAATTTGTTGACGATCAGCGACCGCGAACATCGTTCGCCGATCGGGTCAAGGTTTTAACTGGATTCCAAAACGTTCATCGTACTTCCAGTATTCGCATTTATAAATTCAGCCCATTCTTGCTCACCTTAACGCTATTCTTATCACAATCGGACAATTGAACGTTTCTTAAATTCGGATTAGGATTTCTAAATTGCACCGCCATTTAAGTTAAATGTTAAAGTATACGTTATCTGTTTCTAAATAAAAGAAACTATATTGTTTTAAGATCAAACCGGCTATTATCTTCATTCTACATTAAGAAATATAAGTTGTTTTAAAGATTGATCAGTTTACCGGTCACGGTAGGAGTAAGTATAAATGAAGCGTCGGTAGGAATAGTGTTAAACTATTTCGTAGACTTCCACCCGTCGAGCAACATCTTCGTACTATTCTTACGGTAAACGCAGGTGATCACGATTGAGACTAAAAAGAAATAACGCTAGAGCGCGAAGTCTGCTATCATCTGGCACCCGTTTCACGTGACCCCGCGTCACCGTAGATCGATTCTCGCCATTAATTAGATTCTAAGCGGCGAAAAAAAAGGCCTTCCGCCTTGTTCCCATAAATCAAAGGCCGTGTTCGCTCATACCCGGGATAAGTATTCGCGTCGTTTCGCAAAATAATTAATGCAACCGTGCGCCGGTTCGCGCGCCAAAGATTTACGCTCGGCGGCAGTGTAAAGTTTCTGGGAGCCGAGCCGAACCGAGCCGAGCCGATGAATCTCGCCTTTCTGCTTTCTATGTGGCTTCGAGCGATAGTAATTATTATATTATCATTAGTCGTTAGTCATCCGGCCCTCTGGAGAGAGGCGGTGGTTTCGCGGAACGGAATCCGAGGACATGACGGAAGGTGAATCTTCTTTATGCCTCCTTAGACACGCGTGTGCGCGCGCGCGTTCACCGTAATCAGGTACACGCGCGCAACCAAGATGAATCAACGTATTGAGAGAAACCGGCGCGTCATCTTTTATGCGCACACGCGCGCAAATCACGGGGGCCGAAAATGCGTTTATCGCGACAGATACGTTTCTCGAGTACGTTGGTATTTGCTTGAAGGTACACACGTATCGATAGGTCACCGAACATATATACGGTTGTGTGCGCGTTAACCGAATATCAGTGTTGTCTCGGTACATAGTACGTATGTCGACGATGTACACGCGTATCCATGTATAATCCGAGATCATTAATACGCGGGCACGTAGACGAGTGGATGAGAAAGTATCGATAGAATATATTACGCGCGTATACGTATATCTATTTAAACGTATCTATCGACACGTCGACGAACATCGTCGAAACAAATTGATGCGTCAAGACCTACGCGCCGTGTACGTACGTACGAGTCCGTCGAATATCGTCGTCACTCGTCTATACACGCGCGCACACAAGCTCGCAATTGGTACAAGCCTTAAGTCGCCCTCCATCGCGATCACGCACACACGGATCCGCGTGCGCGTTCAGCTTCGCGCGTTATGCATACGTAACTGATCGCGCCCACAAGCGCGTCCGTAAGCATGAATATTTATTTTCTGCCGCGTCGCTAAGTATTATTCATTACCTATTCGCGTTTACACGAATACCGTATAAGGTGTAAGCGCGCGTGTGCGCGCTCGAGCCGAAGAAATTAAATACGAGGAGTATCGTCGTGTTTCGCCGTCTCCCCCTTCCTCCCCACCCCCCCTCCCACCCTCTTTCTTACCGTCTATCTCTACGCTCGTCGTATTCTCACCTTCCGCCACGAGTACGGTGGCCTCTTCCACGTCTTTTCTCTTTTCTCGGTATTACGAGCATCGAAAGTACATTAAGGGACTTTATATCCTCGTGTACGCGCGTGCATATTTACTCTGGCGCATCGTTCGATCCGTTACGAATATTCCTTCCCCGTCTGTATAACCACCGGATCCTCGAGGCGCGGTTTTCCCGGGAATCGTGGAAATCGTGGGGAGAGCGCGAGCGCGAAATAGGAATAAAACGGGGGAGAAGGGAATCGGCCAGGAATGGAAGTAGCAGCGCTAAAAACTCCATTCGTCTGAGTGCACCGGTGCAGGCTTAATCGTCATCTTCCGATGCACTCTCTCGCCTCGCGGATCGGAAATGCGTGTCTTTAGACGGGCGCCAAGGTATCGGGGACCGGGGGGGGGAGAGAGAGAGAGAGAGAGAGTTCATCATTTTTATGGACGATAGAAGCGAGTGAAACGGGGTGAATCGCACGCTTCCGGGAATTTCAGGGTGGAGCGTTATGCCCGAGTTCTTGTAAGAAACGACAGGAATCCTGCCGTTGCGATGATGTTTAACAATAGGAAAGGGATTCCCGGGGCGATGGGGCGAATGAAAAATGTATTGCGCGAAGATGAAAATGCATGCTAACACGCCCTGCCGCTCTCATTGTCGACGAAGAAGGGACCGATATTTTGTCGGGAGACAAAACGATACGCCGGGTCGCGTCGTCTCGTTAGAATTCAATTTCAGGATTCTCGCCTGCTTTGGCGTGTCTCGCGTGTCCGACGCCGTCGTGTTTTTATTTCAAAGTAATTTCGCTGCAACGGGTCGTGCAACGCGCATCCGTTATATTCCGCGCGTTCCGCTTCGAAGTTATTCACAATTTTTACCCGCGCAAATATTATATATTGCGTCTGTGCGCCGCGTTTGTCTCGCGACTATCGCTCCGAAAAATTTCGCGAACGCTGTGAAATTTGGCGTAGGAGCGTGCTGCTGATGATTCTTACTCATCTATCGATTTATGATTATGGTGGATTAACGAGGACAAGAATGGAAGGAGTCAACTGTTAAATTATTATTAAATTTATAGTATATATCGCTATGTAAGTAATTCATAATTTTAATTTGTTTATTCTTAATTTTACAGTAAGTAAAACATTGAATTTAAAACAATAAATTTTAATAACTGAAAGTTGAAAAATAATGAACCTAGAAGAAATATATCATTCGGCTTTAATGTTAATACAATTTCTGGTTTTTCGTTTTTCTGGTTTATCTCATTAACTGCTAATAAATTCTCATAAATGATTCTAAATCAATAATTCTTAATATCACTTCTTAATAAATCAAACGCGTAATATCTGAAATTCGAAAGATAATTTAATAACTCGTTCCGTCTGTCGCGCTTCGCCATGGCCGCAAATCGGTAGATATGGCTAATCATTTTTCGCAATCTGTCCCGACGCCAACCTTTGCCAGCGTTTGCGAACTTTTTCAAGTGACAGTATATAAGGACGCGTTCCATATTGCATGTTAATCGGCAGGTTCTGAGGTCGATACATAGAAAAGTTAATTGATCTTCGACCGCAGACATATCGCGGCGGTATATTACGCGTACAAACGAATCCACGGTCCGGTGACACGCGGAAATCAGAAATAGCTTCGAATTTTCGTTAGGGGGGGGGGGGGGAAGGAACGCGATAATGGAATTGCGGCGACGCGACTATCAAAACGCGTTCCCGAGGCCGATGGAAATTCTACCCGCGCCGCGGAAGGGCGTTCGCGCAACCGCGCCGATAGTCTCCCCGCAAATTAGAAAACCACCATTTTTCCGATGAAATGCGGGAAAACGGGATGAGAGCTCGTCGGATGTATGCACGCCGGAGGATCGTAGTTCGCGCACGTTCGACAGATCCGTTCGCGTAAAATTTATAAAATTGACTATCGGGTGGGATTGCGACGAGGAACTAGAGAAAACCCTTCGTTCGCCGTTATCCTTTTATCGATTCCTGCTGGAAAATCGTATTCATCCGTGACGATAAGATCACGCTCTCTCGTGAAAAAGAAAAAGACGTATGTACGATACCATCTGCGCGTACCGACAACGCTGTATACGATCAAGAGTGTTTGCATGGGTACTTTTATCGTGTAATTACTGGCCCGTGAAATGTCCTAACGTAACGTACCTATAATTTTTCAAACTTCGTAGATAGGACGGCGAGATAGTACCTGTAGTTGTAAGGTAAAACGGCAGCGTGTAACATATTTTCACTCGTGAGAAACCTTTTTTAAGAGCTCTATTGCACGATTAATGCGTAAACTTATTTTTATTTTAAACCATGACACACGGGTGTTTTTACAATCGCGGATACGAATCCAGATAGAATTTCATGGAATACAAAACGAACAGGAAACCTCATCTTTTGCCGGTATTATTCGCGAGCAAACGAACATTAATACCGATATTTAAAAAAACAATTTTTACGTCAACGACTCAAAAAACAAATTGTTTCGTATGAAAACACAATTTTGTTTGCGTATCCGATCATTTTGCACCGAACAAATTAAAAGAAAAAAATGATGCGCGTGGACGGTTAAAGACGCGCGATATCCCATCAGCCAGGTGGTGGTCAAAACAACGCGTTAGCGCTAACGCACAAGCGAGTACGTAATGTTGCGTGTGTAACGCGCGAATGAGGTACGATACGGTAAAAAACGAAAGCAACAACAGCAACATCGACGACTTCGGGGCCAGCAATGAGTCCCAGGTGGGAGGCAGCTGCCAGGCGGTAACACCTGCTCTTCTTTCTTCCACGTTGGACGGACGGGACTCGTTTTGAGAATCGGAAAGAGGCTCGGCCTATCTACTCCATGGTTTCTTTCTTTTCGAGATGCTTTCGTCCCTCTATCCCCCCCCTCTCTCTCTCTCTCTCTCTCCTTTCCTCCCATCCTTGGGCCACCGGAGGACCGAGGGCCGTCGTTGCCTCCTGCATGCGGGTGCACGGCAGGTGTTGCATTTTTCTTGCGCCACCTTCTTCTCATTACTATTATTAGCGAGCTCTTCTTTGCCAACGCGAAGCACGATTGGCTCGTTATTCGGGTTTCCTTACGCGATAAGTAACGAATTGAGCGATTTGAATGTTTTCAAACGATGCGCGGGCATAGAATTTTTTCGAAACGTCGTTTCTCGTGCCTCTACGTCTTACGGTACTATGATTCCGAAGAATCATGACTCATAACCGACGTAAGGTCATAAAGGATGCTTTGTACATACTCCCTCTAGAAAAAAATATCTGTAACGATGAGTATACCGCGAATGTTTATGAATATTCATATTTTTATAGGAGATCGATAAAAAGCGTGGGTTTCCAACAGTAATTTCTTTGATCTCTCTCGTGTTTTGAAAATGTATATTTTCATATCGCGCATTCTGCATTATACATACGTGTCATGTATTTTACTTAAACCACGCGTTATCCGCGGTCTAATCAGGGACGATACTGCCTCTACGCGTACAATTAAACTAATGAAATAAGTAAATCTAAATTTTCCGAGTTCTGGATTATCCGTGCATTCGTTCGCGACGAATATCCATTATATCCCGAGGTTTCGGACGTATGTGCAGAAATATCGTAAGGGGAACACATCCATCGAACGGACCCACGAATGAATTGCAAATCGGAAAATTCCCACGCGACCGATCTAGATCGGCTCGACTGTATCTTATTGTTATACCGCAGGCAGATTCGAAGCTCTATCTTTCAAATTCACAAAATACGAGCTCGGCTCGACGATACTAATTTCATAATCGACGCACGGGTGCGAGAATACTAGAAAGGAAATTCGAGGCACCGACCGAACCAACGGAACGAAGAAAAGGAACCAAAGAAAGGGAATCGGGGGACAAAGAAACGCGAGAGTTTCGCGTCGTTCGAGGCTCTCGTGGCTCAATTTCGTTGGTCGCCGGGGGAAAAAAAAAAGAAAGAGCACGTTATACGCTTGCACAGCCGTCGTGGAACGTCGTTTCTTCTTCCATGTCGTTCCTTCCTCGTCTTCCTCCTCCATCTCGCCCCTATCCGACCACTGGGTCTCTCTTCCTCTCCCCTTTGGCACCTTCTTCTACAGAACCCCCACCATCGCTACCATCGTCCCACGTGGCATGAGCGCCGTCTGTATAAACGAGCACGCGCCACCACCTGCTCCTTATTATCCCCCCCCCCCCCCCGCCCCTCCACCCTGGACATAAGGATCACCCCCTGCTCTTCCTGCACACGGGTAACCCCGATCGACGTTACTTTACGCGCTGTTCTCCCTGCCGACAGCTTACGCGTCGCTGTCCCGTCGTAACGTTGTGCTCGATAATGCGAACGTAATTATCATTACTTCCGACGGTCCCGATACCGATTCCTTCGACGCCCGTAATTATGTCATAATTACGCGAAAATACCGAACCACGGTATCGGGTTCGCGGGAGTTTAGTTTGTTTTTGACATAAGGTGTCAGTCGTCGTCTTGTTAACGCGTTCGGTGCGGCGCCGATCCCTTGGGATCGACGGTACGAGACTTATGAGATAAACTTGGTAATTTATATAATATGAAGAGATACGTTTACAACTTCTTTAACGCGTTGCACGCCGGCGTGTACCAACGATGGCTCACGCTTGGATGTCCCATCGGATGACGCTGTACCATTGTATATATGTATATGTGTATACGTAGTTCTATTAACTGATACGTACAATTTCGCATTCTAGTAATTGTTATATCCGTATTTTTCACCGTTGCTATGTTGGTTCGGGCGAATCGACAAGTAGTTTGACGGTAAAGATAGTATTCGTAATTGTATTTGATTATCCACTTATTATTCTGTATCATGATTTTCCACGTATCCAGTATTCTTGAAATAATGCTGTATTTGCAATTGAGTGCACACGAGACTCGCCGTCGTTAGCACTCAAATGGTTTGATAACAGCAATTAGTGTTTACTGATGCCGTTGATATTATATTATAACGAATAGCACGTAATTATATAATATGAAACTGTTTCGCTGGATTCCTCGCGATCTAAGCGCTTTGAACGTACATTCCAATTACCTCTGTACCATTAACAGAACATACCTGTGATTACTCGAGTAACTTTCCAGTCGCAAGTGCACAAAGTAACGTACAAACCGTACAAACACGATCTCCGCGTTTCGGATTCAAACGGGTGGGAGCATTGCAAAAAAAGAGAAAAAGAAACATTTCGTATCCGACGAATCAACGATCGCGATAAGACCTTCTCCATGCGTCGTACTCGTTATTTCCAAATTATGCGATAAATCCGATTGATCCATATACAATAAAAAATGCACGCTCGAATCGTACAATCCTATAAATCAAACGAAACAATCAAAATGATAAAGTTTCCCCGTCGTAACTTCGAATCCTCCGTTCTCGTTCATCGCGTTTCCCTGTTAAAATCGACTGATCCCCCGATACTTCCATCCCCCCTCAAAGACAAACAGTTAAAAAGAAAAAAAAAATAACTGTGTTGAATCGAGTAAAACGACTGCAACGGGGAGGCCAAACTCGACGTTGCGTACCTATTAATTTTATTGTCTTTGTCGCGGAGCGTAGCGCGAGGGTCGAGGGTCGGAATTGCTCCTTGAAATATTCAGCAGTCTGGCCTTGGACGGAAAACGTCGGGAGAAGAAGGGAGAGGGATGAAAATGCAGGGGTTAGTGCCGATCCGTGTTTCACGAAACGCAGACCTTGGAGAAGGAAAAAGGGGCACGCCGATGAAGAGGGGCAGACGTTGCGTCGTTTATTTTTCCACGTTGCCCGCAATATTCTTGCGCTACTGCGATGCGATGTTCCGAATCGGTGATCTCGCGCGAAATTTTTCCAATCGCGAAACCATAAATAGAGCCAACGCGAAAACGGGGAAAAAGACCAATTGATCGTATAGCGTTCCTTCGAGTGTACATACACTGGGTTGGGTATATTTCTCGCAACACCTGATTTCTGGCTAAACCATTGTTTTTGTTTGTTTATTATTCTCAAATGAAATTCTTGTAGGTTTTGTTTTCATTCTGTTCAGTGATTTAATTTGATTTTCAATAGATACCCTATTTGTCGAGATAAGTCATCGGCAGTTTTTTAAAGTGCATCACTCCGTATATTTTTACATTCTCAAATAGACATTATTTTATTGTTTGTATAGAGTGTCTTTGTAATTCCGGAGTTACGGTGAATTTAATTTGACTTTCCGCGAAAGCGGCATGAACCACCAGATGGCCCACGATGTTGTAACTGTGTTACGCATGATAATTACGCGCCAGGTGAGTGTATTCCGAAACTTATTTACGTAAAATAGCAGCAACTGTCTGGGTGGGCAATCTAGCGTGGGTCATCGGGGGCCTACGTGGTGGCCAACGTGTTAAGGCAGGAGTGTATTGGGTCAAAATAATTAATTTTTTTAATTACACCAGTCCAACAAATTTAAGACATTGTAATTAATTAAACGACTCGTGTCCCCGTGTCATTGTTGTAATTTAAAAAAATCAAAGATAAGCCCCATCGATCACGAATCGAAATGGTATGACGAATAGTAACGACCCTTAAAATCCAGAAACAACGTCACATTGAAATTTAAAGTCAAATTCAATTGCGAAGAATCTCGAACTATGCCTTACGCTTGGAAACTAAGAGATAGGTAGCTGGATAATAAATATCTCATGCCGTCAAAGTATCCGCCAAGTGCATTAGCATAAATCATTGCAAAATATAGGCGTGCTACTTCGAAAAGCAGGCCCGCGTACCTGGGAGAGACAAATATTAGACCGTAAAACCGACACGAACTAAAGCTTATCGCGAACGGAGCTTCGATAGTAATCGGCGTGGATCCGAACCCGAAAAACCCTGGTATATGGCACCTGTCGCGGCGAGTGTACGGCAGAAAAAAAAAGGAATGTATTTCGTATCGTTCGAAACTCGTGCCTCCGATGTATCAAATTCATCGCAAATACTCCGTGCGACGTCAAACGCGTAACGTATCAAACATACGCGTATACAAATAAATAACTGTCATTTTCTCTACCGTATTGCGTATAATAGTTCGCTGCGGACGTTAAATGAAATTCGAATGCAACATTTTCTCCACTGTACTGCGTATAATTGTTCGTTTCAGGCGTTAAATGAAATTGGATTGCTACGCTGTTTATTCGATATATCGTATCGCAAATCTTTCGGGATATTATTGTCGGATGTTTCTTCTCGCGACGTCAACATCATTCATATTTACTTCCTTTCGCAAAGAATTATACGGAAACGAATCTACTTATCGCGATGTTTGTTCTGATTTCTTCTACGTCGCGCTAATTTAATATAATCCGAATAGCGTCTGGTTACGCAAAGAGGTATAATATAAAAATACTTTGTTCACCCGCTATACCTGTGTCCCGCTCGCGCATTACGATTACCTGTATACCCTTACCAAAACAAGCACTGTGCTCTATACATACCGGTACGAAATCAATTCCCCACTCCCGTCTCTCCTAAATCTTTATCCCACCTCCATCGAATCATTTCCAAATCATAACATCGTACATCGCCACGTAACCAGCAGCATCCAGCGGTCGATCGTTTCACCCATCAACCGGAGAGACAGAGAGAGAGAGCCCAAAGCACAACAGAGCTACCCTGAACGGCGGAAAGGTAGGCTGGCACGATCGAAGGTGCAACGGGAATCGATATTGCACCTGGAGCGGAGTGCAGCCGGTAGTTCGCCGTACTCGCTCTCATCGTTGCGACGATGCAGCTCATAGGCGGCCCTGCCGTAAACCCAGGGACGGCTCTGCCAGCGTGAAAGCACCCTTTGGTTCGATGGTTGAAAGAGGAGAGTGAGCTCGGAGCGCGTGCAACGCGGGTTTAGGTGATGTTGCCGTTTCAGAGGGGGTGGTGGAGTAAGAGAAGGTTGAAAACGGGGCGGGGCGGGGGGGGGGGAGGGGGAGGGAGGGATGACGGCCGAGGGGGATGGAAGAGGATGCAAAGAGATACGGGGGGAATGGTGGCAAATGCCTGGATACTGATACGGTGGCCACTCCGTTCCATCCAGTAGCTCTTCTCTCTTCTGTCTATCTGGTTATCTTCCTCCCACTCCTCGCTATACGTTTCAGTCTGCCTCCCCGTAGTACACCTATTTCTCTCTCTGTCCTCTGCATAGGTTTGCGTACACGCTCGTCTCTTCCTGTCTTTCTCCCTCTCTCGCTCTCTCTCTCTCTCTCTCTCTCTCTCGTGCGCGCTCTCTCGCAGACATAATATCGACAACCGCTTTCCCGCGAGCGTTCGTCTCGTGTTCGCTCGCATGGGGTATTGTATCATGTGATATTTGCGAAGAGAGCGCCGCTTCTCAAAGAGGAGAATTACCTGCGTAATGCAACCAGCCGGAACTTCGATTAAGCGAATAAATTCGTTAATAAGAGGGAAAAGGTATTGCCGTTCGATGGAGGGACTGATGAAATTGTCGTGTTCCCGGAACAACGAGGACGCGAGTAATGTGTTTTCCCCCGATCTTTCGCGATGACCGTCCTGGTTCGATACGGTATTGGTCCAGTTCATATTTCATCTTTTCCAAACGCTCTACTCGCGGAACCCATTTGCGAGCCAAGATGCAATGGAGTTTCGATTGAAAATGGTAAAGGTTAAGTTATAACTCTGTTGTTCGCGCGAGATCGTATAAACGCGTACGCGAAACCTGGATCCATACAAAATACAAAGTATGCGTATGAAACAAATGAAAATTCGTATATTTATAGTATTCGATTACAGTTTTGGTTTATAAAAAAAACAAATGTCAAGGAAAATGCCATCCCGCGTAGCGTATCGTGTATTCAAATTACATTTGTGTTTAATTGGAATAAACGAATTTCGCGCGTACTTATTTGTCCAGGCGTTAAGATAAAAATATGAGCGCTCACACGAATACTTACACGAATACATATGAGTGGTAGTGATTTCTAATTACGCGTTCGTTAATAAACAGAATCCTTTTTTAACCTAATCTTATTTAATTATCATTAGTCCTGTAATTATTTAACGCTTGATATCATTTTAATATAACTATAATTACATTAATAAAACTAACAAATAATACTGTATGGAAATATTATCAACCCAGGCCTCACCACGTGGAGGTTACTGCAAATGGAGACCCAAAATCTGTCAATCTCATCGGTTTAGTTCTGGTATTGTTAGACAATTCTGTTTTTATTACAAGAACCATCTAACGATGTAAGTACTATTAATTATGATGACTCGTATCTAAAGTAAAATGTTGTTAACTAACCCAGTCTTATTAAAGATTTTCAACGTATTAAATTTTCAATGGGATGTTGGATAAAATTCTCGAAAACAAGTCAGATGGCGAATGCCAGAACACATTAACGTTGATGTTACGAAAAATGTTGCTCCGATTCCAGAAAAAGATAAAATACAGAAATGTACGAAGGAGCGGAGAGTCGTTAGTTACCTCGGATGCTCGTGAAGAAAAAGATATCGAAACGGTAACATCGTTCTAGTTCTAAATAAAAATAAAAAAATACAAAATACGTGAAAAGAACATCGTTAGTATTGGTATACAGTAATCAGTACATATAAATATCTATATTAAAAAAATAAAAATGGTGATGCGGTTCCTGAATACTAAAATGTAAAATCTGTGATTTCTTTGTACATCCTTGAAGACAATTTCATTAATTTCATAGAGCTGTGCAGGTACTAGACTCCTGTTTCGGGCCACGAAGTGATCGGGTCGTGTGGGGTCTCCCACAAATATACGACGCTTAAAATTTTATTGTATTTTTAATTTTTACCCGATTAGTACCCGACGCTGAATCGGACGCACATTAAAGCAATCATAGGTTTTATAAAACTTAACTGAACGCGCAGGATGACAAACTTGCACGTTACCGATATCGATTTATACGAATGATATTTAAATCATAATAAAAGTAGAATCGTAAAACATGAAACGCGAGAAATTGTATAACTCAGTTTCAACGAAACAAAATGTATGTATAAATAACCAACGCATTGGAAATATATATTCCATTCCATAAATATTCCATTTATGCTTGGTAGTTGTATAAAGTTAAGACTTAAAGCAAAGAATAAAGGCAAACAACTTTGTTCGAATTTAATGGGATACAGTAGGAAATGATATAATAGAATTTAATTTAATTTCACAAACAATAATAATATTAATTTGTAGTATAATTTCTATGTATGTCGCAGGAAATTCATCGTTATTTAAGCGATTTAATTAGAACCAACTTTCGTTCAAATGGTATTAAAAGAGATGTAATTGTTTTAAAAAATATGAAAAGCGATTGCATTCGAATTTCTTTCGAATGTGTGTCGCGTGCTTATTTTACGTAAACGATAAGTTCTTAATACACATTTCCGTTAGCGGTGCAATAAATAAATAAATGCGTTCGAAACCGCGGTGCAGAAGATTCTACTTGAAGACTGAACTAATTTCACGGTACCGGGTAAACCAAATACGTTTTCAAACAAAAAAATACTATCGATCGTGCACAAGCGTCGACACCAAATTATATTTTATCATCGTTTTAACGAGCCTTTAAATTTTCATCAAATAAATGCGAAGCAAGGAAATGATTTGGGTACAATACTTGGAAAATTGATGAAAATAACTACTATCTTGATAATTATACATATACAACTTTCTTCCAGGCCACATAGCGAGGCCATGAAATTGAAACAAATATTAAACATATAGGGAACACCGATTTCTTATACAGTATACCGAAGTTACGAATTAGCAAAGTAAATATTAAAGATGAAACCACTACGCGGAAAGAAAAACAACCGTGCTCTATCGATAATCAGTGATTATTTTTAATACTCTGATTACAAAAAGGTAAATTATGATATTTTTATACGTCAGCTTTGTATTGTAACTAATAATACTCAAACCATGTAAATGTATTTAAATTATTTAAAAAATATTCCGTTTCCGACAGATATTTATTTTGCGAGCATTTTCACTGACAAATGCACGATTCGCAACGGTAAAGTAAGGCGTCGCAAAACATCAGATTTGTAAATCTTGGAAAATTCCGTACAGCTAATGAGAGTGCAATTTATTGCGCGACACTACTTTATTAATTAAGTATTCCGCCAAAATTATGTGCTCGCATATGTGCAGCGTTATACTGCTGAGCACTATTTCATTAATTAAAAATTCAGACAAAATTTTATACCAGTGTTCGTGGCACGTCGTATTGCGCGGAACCATTTAATAAATTAAAAATTCAAAAAAGTCGCGTGGTGGCACTCGCGTCACGTTTTATTCCGCAACACTAATTTTCTAATTAAAAATTTAAAGAAAATCCCGCGCTACTGTCCAAAGCGAATCATACCGCGCGATACTACTCGTTTGATTAAAAATTCAATCGAAATTGCGTGTAGCCACTAAAGGTGCCAAGCCAGCTGAAAATGCCCAAGTGCGGTATCGCTTCAGGTTGGACAGAAAAGTTTACATCGAATTTACTAACAAGTTCCAGACCTCATATTGGAATTTTTAGTTCAACGCTATTTAAAATTCAATACCTGTAACAGAATATATTTTCTTAACCCATATTCTCTCTCTGGATAATAACTAATATATTGATTTTTATTACTAATTTATTACAGTTATTTTAGTTTCAACTCAAATATTTGTTTGGTAATTTGTTCACTTTTACCGAGTCACGCTTAAATTTTGGTTTCATTGTTTGCAATCTAACGAGACATATTTTACAGCCGAGGCTAGTACCACGGGAGTAAAACGCAAACTTGATTTTAACCCTTTTGCGCTAGGTTAGTTCCGTGGAACCCCCAAAGGGTTAACGCAAATTTGACTAAATAACCAGGTGCAGGGAGTCACCGTCCTACGGTCGAAAGTGTTAGCGTCCCCTGGCCCTCTCTACTTACACGTTAACAGACACATCCACGAAGTAAGTTACGTCTCTCCCCGTCACCTAGATTTTTAAAAATGGCGAAAGTACAATCTCGCTAACGCAACTCGGTCCACGATTCTGAAACGCAACGACCGGGTACATAAGCATACCCTAGGGCAATGGTCGGTATTTAGTTTCCGAGGGAGTTCGGATGATTTAAAAAAAAATGTCGAGGTCCAGAAAAAAAACTGAATATTAGTTATCGTGGCTATTACTATTATTATAAACAGCGATAAACAATGGATGCCGCCGTATTCCCCAAATAAATCCTAAAAATAGATCAAATATTAATTATATGCAGATTGTTATCAAGTTATTATGTGTACACAGCCAAACAATGAAGAAAAACCAGCATTAAAGTAAAATATTTTTGGCGATCCGTCTATTTCTCCTCTGCGGTCCGGATTCGAACCGCGGACCGCCTATTGCCGAATCCTGGTCTAGGGTGAACGTACCGGGACACCACCGTCACCGGAACCTGGTGCAACGCGCACACGCACGTAGCCAGGTTACGTACAATTTCCCCTGAAATGGACGGACAGTGATAACGAACGTTGCGTACGGACGTAAGACAAACGTAACCCGAAATACCTCTGGCTGTAAGAAAAATCGTCGGGCGTCACAATTATTTCGAGAACTGAGTTTATGCATTAATCGAGCTGTCGAATACAAGATGTATGTATTTATCAGAAAACAAACACGCGAGAACAAATTCGATGTGTTGAAAATCATTTGATTTAATAAACCGTGTTTCGATATAAAGAATTCGTGCTCAGAACTTTAAATAACGATATCGACGAAACGTTAAATGAATATTAAAACTCTCAAACAGTTTGATTTTATTCCACATCGAAAAAGGAATTGACCGCCCGAAATGGGTCCAAAATCGTTATAGAAATCACGTGTTTCGCATAAACTAAACAGCAACACTTCATTTCGTACCTATCAGCATTATTAATCTTTAGTACCGTATAAATTGAACTTCGATACCCCCATCAAATTAAACGATCAAAAGCTCCACGGTGACGATTATTAATTAGAATCGTATCCATTAAAACTCGAAGCGTCGCAAATAACGTCATTATACGCTCCGCCGATTAATAACGATTGACAACGTAATCAGTTTGCTGGCAGCTTCGGGGCGATCATTCGATAAAAAAAAAAGATTAACCGAAACTTTCGTACAATCCTTTCACAGACGACAGGCCGAGGGAGCAATGGCGCGATAATTATTCCCGCGGAAATGCCTGTATCGAATCGAAGGATCATAAACGACACCGAAGCTTAATTCACTCGTGAAATATTCCCATCGAACGCTTCAGTCGTGCACCTAATTAACTAGGGAAACAACGACGCAAAGCCGATAACCTACGTCGGGTGGGGGAGGGTAGTGGCGAACGGCGAGGGGGGTGAGGGGAGGGAGGGGGAGAGAGGAACGTATGAAATCGCGGAACCGCGATTATCGTCCGTTTTACCGGCCGATCTCGATTACGTCGCATACGCGCGCCAGCGCGCTAATTAATCCCAAATACACCTGAAACGCCAACACCGTCGGTGGGGGATGAAATAATTCGCCGAGACCCGTTATAGGGGAGGTTTCGAACGTCATCTCACACTCCGTATCGCCCCCTCTCCTTTCCGCTACCCTTGTCTGAGCTGTCTCTATTTCTCCCCCTCCCCCCCCCTCCCGACCCTTGCATCACCCCTTCTCGCTACCTCTCTCCGCTTGTCTCTGTTTTCCTCTTTATCCGTTCTCAGCGGACAGCAATTGTATTTACGAGCGAATCGCCGGGCCATTCGCATAGAAATTACTGGTAATTCGCTAATCGATACGTCGGCGTACGCATAACGCGAATCAAGGGAATCCCGAACGAGGAAGAAGCTAGATCTCGGCGGTACGTATTGTGCCGGGTACCGGTGAGAGAGAGAGAGAGGAAAAAAAAGGAGCGTTGAAGGTGAACGGGAGGGGGAGAGCAAGATGATAGAAAAGAGGGTAAGAGCTTGCATTCTGCGCCCACCACCCCTCTCCAAACCCGTGGCTCCTCTCTCGAACGACTGCGGTTTTCGGTGCGGATCCGCAAAATGGGGCGAGAGCCACCCTCTTTCGAGAGGCCACTCGCCGAGCGAGAGAGCGAGAGAGCGAATGTGAGGGGGTGAGTGGGGGAGGGAGAGGGAGTGAGGAAGACAGACGACGAGGAGGGAGAAAAATGGATGGCGGCGCGGAGAGAGAGAAGGTGGATGAACCAAGCCGAGGTCGGTGAATGGCGAATGCGGGGGAAGGGGTAGGAGAGATCCCCCGTAGAGAAAGAGAGAAACGGCAGGAGGGAGGGGAGGCGAAACGGAGAAACGAAAAGAGAGACGCTGCTCTCCTAGGACAGTCGCGGGAAACTGACAATGCGAAAGTTTTCCGCGATTATTTCAATGGTTAGCGCGACGAAAGGACAGCGTAAATAAAACAGCGGAATCCCGAACAATGCCAATCCACCCCTCTCTCCATCGCCGTCGTGTCTGGCGACTGTGTGTAAACAGGTTGGAAGGGTGGCCGGAAAGCTCGGGGGAGAGACTCCGGGAGAGACTCGGTACGCCGTGGGCCCGTAAATATACCTTCGTCACGGAGTCTGATCGGGAGGGGGGGGGGGATGCCTGGACGCCGAACGTCGTTCAGAAAATTATAACGATCCGGGGGTGCAGCTCCGTACTACGTGACCGGGCTAATCGCAAATTTATCAACGTTTTGTCCGAATAGATTATGCGATAGTTTTGATTTTTATCTAGATTTTGATCAAGAAACATTCCACGTTACGGGCTTAATGACGGTCACGCAAAATATGTAAGAAGTTCCATTAATAGAGACACTCGTCTCAAAAACAGACGATCTACTTGCCGATTAACGATTCAAGGATCAACGTTGAGTAATCTCGCTAAATAAATTCCGTTCTTCTGCAAGGTCTCTCCTGCGGTAACAAAATCACACCCCGAAAACCTCTCTCTCTCTCTCTCTCTCTCTCTCTCTATCGGCGCGTAGACCACTCAATATTCTAATGTCAGTCAGCAGAGACGTCGATCTCGTTCCTATGAGCACGCATTTTCGGCGAGCGGCGAGCGACGCGGCGCGGATGGGGTGGTTGCGTGCACCGGCCGTCCGCCACCCTCGGCAGACTTGGAGGACGGGGGTGCAGCAGCCTGGGAGCAGGATGGCGGAGGTGGATGAACCAAGCGGCAGTCTGCAGAGTTGCGCGCACACTGGCAAGCGACCGGCCACGCATACAAGGCGAAGTAGAGAAAGACACGCTCGTACGTGTACGTGTCCGCTACAACCACCACCACCACCACCACCTTAACGCTCCGCTAACCACCGTCAACGTTTACCCGCTGCGTACGCGCAGCGACGACTCGCGTTCGCGACCGTGGGTTTACGCGATTGCGTGTGCGTTAAGTTATGCCCGTGAGGGAATGGGGTATACGTAAAAATGAAGATACTTTGTGGAAAGATATGAGCGTAAAATGTAGATGGAAGGTGGGCAACGATAGTGGTAATGATCGCGAGGTCGGGGACGAGGGTAGAAGAGAATCGGCGTGGTCGCGGGGGTGAGAGGGGGTGGGAGGGGGGTGGCAGGGTGTAGGATGCGGAGGTCGTGGGCACGGGGTAGAATGAGGAAACGCCGGCGCGGGTGCTCCCGCGCGCGAGAGGGAGAGAGAGAGACAGAGAGAGAGGCGGTCGGGAGAGGGTGTGAGAGAGTGGCTGGGTTTCCTGGGTTCGTTGTCATGACGACGAAACCTCCGCTCTGCCAGACCAGACAGAGATTCGCGCCCACCGACGGCAATGAGCACACGAATGCAGAAATAGGGTGGGCGGGAGACGGGTAGGTGGAAGCAGGACGGCGCGACGCCGGTGGGAATGGAGGAAAGAGCGTGGCGGTGGGAAAGAATGAAACGAATATGGAGAGCATGGGAGCGAGCGAGAAGAATGGCAGGGGTTTGCGGGGGAAGAGAGAATAAAAAAAGAAACATTGGCGTATAGAAAGGGAGATGGCAAACGCGAAGCGAGACGGAGGGGTGGGTGGGAGACGGGGGCAGGGAGGAGAGAGAGAGAGAGAGAGAGAGAGGGAACGAAAGAGGGGGACAAAAGTGCGGAGAAATCAACGTCGAGGAAGAGAGAGAGAGAGAGAGAGAGAGGAGAGCGTAGAACGAGAGATAGCGAGAAAGGGAGTTTCTCTCCATCCCTCCAAAACTACCCCCTACACATCCGAGCGACCCTCCTAGGTCGGCCTGCAACCCCCGCTGTCTGGCAGGTCGTTTGTTGCACCGAATCCGCCGGGCCAGTGGCTCTCAGTTCCTCCAACGTGGAAGCCACGGTAACGGGTGCTTCAACCCCGTTCGCCGGCGAGTTTGTTGCACCCCTGGCAGTGGTTGTCAGTCGTCTCGTTCATCGAGCGTGCGAAAACAAACTTTACCCGGCAAAACCTATCCGCGTTTGACGAAAACCGTTTATCCTCTATCTAACGGAAACAAAATCGTCTATAAATGGAGGAACAACGCCAAAAACGAAGCGCGGGAAAAAAAAGAAGCAATTTCGACGTGTTCGTTAAAAAAGAAATGGGTGGATGAAGGGAAAAGTGATGGTGATTCAACGGACAGATTAATTCCACGCTCGTTAGATATGATATTATTTATTAATATAATGTATTTCGTAATATATATACATATATAATTGGGTGTGTATGTATGTATATATATATATATATATATATATATATATTTATTTATCTATATATTTATTCATCTCTTTATCTTATCATCTCCCGTATCGTTAAACATACGTGAAACCCTGATAGATTGGGATTAGCTGCGTCTTGCTCTCTCTCACGCGCGCACGCATTCTCTCTTCCTTCTTATCAATCTCCCTTTCTCTCCGAAACGCGCGTAGCCTCCCGCAACCTCCCTTTCCCATTACCATTTCCTATCCTCGTATCTTTCGACGTCCGTTTTGCAAAAAGAGTCGCACGCACCGGCCGCGATGCCGAAGCGTTTTGCATACGCCCGCAACGCTAGTAAACGCGGTGCGCATCCTAGCTACCGCATCGGTATCGCTACATCTTTCTCGCGCTCACGCGCACACTCACTCCGACCACGCACACTCCTCTTACTTAAATAACAACTTTTTCTTTTTTTTTAGCGACGGCACACGGTCCGCCGACCAGCCGTCGTCTCGCGGAACACGTTTAACTGGACAAATTATCCCCAGCGGAATGCAGAGTTTCGCGAACGAAAACGCGCGAGCGTACCCACGATTATGAACTTCGGTTTCGTTGCTCGCGACTCGTTCGATCGAAAGTAACGACGGGGGAAAGCGATCCGGACGATAATGAATGTTGACTTTAATGCGGCGTTTTATACTTTGGAAATGAACGAGTCGGCATCCGAATTGGGCACGGTATGAGATAATGAAATTCGTTCGCCACCGGAGGGCTACGTTTCGTAATTTCTTTTTATAACGGCGAACGCTCCTTTAATCGTGATTCTCGGGTAACGAGACTCGAGTGTCCTTCCTCTTTCACCGAAGTAAATCGATAGCGGAGGCAGTGCTCACCGCTCCTGACCTGCCTCTACATCCGCACGATTTTCGCGATGTCTTTCCGCGGACATGCCCGAGTCGAAAGTTTACGTTTCGTGGCATATGTGGATTCGGGTGCTTTATCGCGTCTTTGGAGTAATAATCGGGGAGCGATAACCGCTAATAGTTTTATATTCAAATTACAGGATTCTTTGTTTGCTCCTTGTCGTATACCTCGAGGACTAAGCAGCGATTGCATTTTCCTGTCCCTTATGGCGAAGCATACATAGATATTTATGAAAGGATAATTGCATAGTTTTTATTTGAAACGGAATGAAAATCATTATGTCAATTTAACCCCTTCGTACTTAACCCACTGTTTTACACTGTTATTTCACACGATCGCAAACTGAATTACTTGTTCGCGCATACTTTTTTTATTTTCAGCGCTATGAATTAGGTTCGCATAATCAATACTTGACAATAACAATAGTAGATAATTATTCGTTTTTTTCGATTATGTTTAAACAGACGGTGTAACTACAGCTCTGCTTCTTCGACGATCGTGAGTGAATTTACGAAATTTAAGGCTTGTTCGAAACGTAGACTCGCGCGCTAGAGATTTCCAAAATGAACGAACACTCCTCTTCGACTTTTCTCCCTGAGAGACCTCCGAAGAGTTCGTCTCGAAGATTCATCCCCTCGTCAAGATGTCTCTTAGAATGGTGATAATTAGACTCCAGATGCTTATGCAAAATGCATTATATTTACACAGACTTAAACACTATCCCTTTCATGTATACCTATTCCTACCGTGACCGATCAATATAACGATCTTTGAAACTTATATATTTCTTAATATAGAATATAGTTAATAACGATTTCACGTTTACAAGTTAACTTTCCAATGTAAATATTAAAATGTTAACTTGGAAACTGGAAGAGTTAACATAACAAATTATAACATTGTTTTATGGTCGCTCGGATCGTAAAAAGTGTCCGCATTTAAGGACGGTGGAGACAAGGACTAAGGATTTCAAACAATTTATTGCATAATACAAATTTTATTACAATGATAATATCGATTAATACAAAATTGTTTACATCGATTACAATAACACAAATAATATTTGATGTTAGGGTTAAGTAGTAGACTAATTCGTAGTTAACAGAATGAAGTGTCAATGTTGTTTTATCACACACTAGTCGCTTGCGTCTTCGCGCATCGTGCGCCCGACCTACTAATCCGTGTTTCCGGATGATGTGAACGGAACGGGTCATCCGAAGGAAAGAGAGGGACGAATACTGCGAAGTTGTTAACGCGTGGGATCGTGGTGAAGAGAGAAACGAGCGGAAAGAAAAAATACACCGGCAGGCAAACGTACTGGTGTAGTAACATCTCGGTCCAGCATTTCAGTGGGATACTTTTAATCAATTCTTTTGTACATTTCGATTATCAATGCGTAATCTCGCATCAAAGGTACACTTGCCGAATTATCCGAAATTTGACATTTTTCATTCTTTATTCACCGCTGCCATAAGTCCGTACGGTTCGGGATCGTCAGGAACGAAAGAGAAGGCAACGTAGAAAAATCGATGGATCGACGAGGCTTGCAGAACAGTTCTCGAGGTCCATCGATTCTCGAGCGGTCGGTGCTCTGGATACTGACTTGATTACGAGGAGGGACCGCAGCACTCCCACCCTAGAGCCTGTGTCAGTTAGGTGCGAAATGCGATCATGGTGCGCTCATCAAGATGCCAGGTGATGGCCATGTTTGGTCACGCCTGAACGGATTCCGTAGGCCGCGAATTGCGACTACAGCCGAACGAACCGTAGCTTCAAATTATTGCGCCAGAAAATCGGCAACCGTACATGCCGTACGTGACGTACTTCGAATCGGGACAGGATCCTCGTGATCCGCCGATCGTGGCGTTGCTTCGACGGTTGACGTGGGCGGCAGGGCTAGTCCGTGTTTCACCGGATTCGTCCCAAGAGCGTCCAGACGGTGTTTCTTGTTCTGTCAGGACTTTAAAATTTTATAAACGGATGGAACAAAATTGTAATTTTGGTGTAGTGTACCGTGTTCGGTGTGTCCTGTATTATAACCTAATAATAATAACGCCCTCGTCTCCCAGTTTCTTCTCTCGTCGACCGACTGACAAAATTTGGAATTATTTTGTTAGATGTAAGTAGAAACCCTTCTTCCCGGCAAAAATATTCCGAGTTTCAAGTTAAAAAAATCCGAGATTTGCGAACTCTTTGTCTTGGGTTCATGATTCTGGCAGATGAGAGTCCCAGGTGAGAACAGTGTTAAACGGATTTTGTGAAACAAATGCGATAAGTACGCGTGAAGTATACGTCTAACATAAAATAAAATAATGCACTTTACATAAACATCCAGAGTCTAGTAATAATATTGCAAAAATAGAATTCTCGTGTGTAAACTCGCGATGTGAATGCCGTCCGGAAATCCGATTCTCCCCTGCGTTCGTGGCTACCACGAGTAGCAATCGAGTCCGACAACCCCTCTGCCGAGGCTTGGAATCGTGCTTCCACGCTGAGGCACGGATCCTTAATTCATAATAAGAATGTAAAACACGTTTAACCGCCTAAACACACGCGGTACAGTCTTTGACAGTTTTGCAGACAGACAGACAAGCGTACGGATATGAAAACACCGAAGGGGATATGAGGATGCGACCGGTGCCGACGAAGTGTATTGGTTGATTGAACGTTCACCCGAGATACTCAAATATTCGAATATCCTCGAGCACCTGAGCGTATCGCGAGTCTCGCACGTTCGAACGATTGTCGACGACGAATCTTTTATTGCCCTCCGAATCGAATACTCGAGGCGGCAAATATATTTTATTCGACTACCCTTCGATATTACGAATGTAATATCGAAACGAGTATCGTATTACTTCTTACTTAAAATACATTTCCAACGTAAAACGAAACGCTGAGATTCAATTCAAGGTTTTGTCCAAAAGATGCATTTACCACATTTATACGACGCGCGCTTGTTTTAAACCATGGTTAGAACGATCAACACCGTTACGTATTTGCGTATCGTTACCTCGCGGCAATGGGATGCCGTGGAGGGTTAATTACAGTAAGGTTAATTAATAATTATTCGTAAAAGCATCGAGCGGATGAACCGGCTAACCAATCGCTTCCCTCTAAATTGCTTTCCCGCGTTTCAAAGGGACGCATAATTCTGTAAACAATATTGCCACCCGGTAAGCATCGTACGGCGCAGTGTCGCGCAGAAATCCGACGCTTTCAACGTGTCCAACGAATCCACGTGAATCGTTTCACGTATCAGGTAGATTCGAATCAACCAATTTTCATCGTCGGTGTGACGTGCCACGCGTTCGCAATGACCGCCGATGTTTTTTCGTGGGAGCAACGCGCCGTTCTTGACCCGCTCAACGCACAACGCGCACCGCGCGCGTGTGCGTGCGTGCGTGCGCTCCGTGTCGTTCGGCAGGTGCATCGGTCGCCGTAGGTGCATCTGCACCTGGCGATCGGTGCCACGTGCCATCGGTTCAAAGGTCGCGCCACGCGTCGCATCGATTGAGAGACGTCGATGTGGTATGTTGCGTTCGCTCGGGGTGCAATTGCGTCTTGCCGCGATCCAGTTGCAAACCCCCGGGGACTGTATGGAATGTGCGACGACGTTGCACGCGGAGTGCGTATGTGCGGCAGGCCCATTGATCCGTGCCGAGAGAAACGGATTCGTCTCTCTATTCGACGCAGCCGTGATAAAAGTAAATTCGCATATACGCGCGTACATTTTGCTTTTTTTTTGTAATGCATATACATCCATATGTATATATAAGAATATATATATATAATTATCAATATAATATATAATAATAATTACGCGTTACATAATAACAATTATTATATATGACGTATAATTATGCCAGTGTGCTTTCAGCGAGCGCTCGCGCGCGTTGGCATACACGCGCGCGCAGATACGTACGCGTATATGCGGCTGTATATTGAACGCGTACATAGCCATGGATACGTACGTATGCGTGATTGATTGCGAAACGGTTTTGATGAGAGGTGGGCACAGGTATCGAGAGTTTCAGGAGTATACCTAACGCGGAGTTCCCGATGACCTGTTTACCGACAAATCATTTCCGGTTATCGGGCACCGGCGATTAAATGCGAAAAGCGATTCTGTGGAGGATCGCGAAGACGATTGGGTTAAAGTTGGATGCAAATTTGTAACGGGGGAAGAAATTGGAAGAAAGATGTGACGCGACCGTCTCGATATCGTCTCATAAAAATACATACGTAAAATATAACTCTCGAACATCTCTCTCTTTTTTTTTAACTTTAAGGTCGTTGTCCCGAACGAAGATGGATACTGCTTAGCGAAAATAACTGTTTCTACCGTTCAATATAAAAAGTTCTATCGTTACAGTACGCGATACGGGTAAACGTAACGATTCTTCCAAATTCTTCTCGAGTCCCTCGATCGAGTGTCCTTCGCTCGTTTATTACGGCTAACCACCGATCACGCTCGTCGGTACGTTAAACGATCGATACGTTTCGTTAACGATCCTCTCCTCTCGGATTTCGCGGTGCGCTCGTGATTCCCGTAAAGCTTGAATTAAATACGCAAGCGTGCGCGTTTTCGATTCTGCGTTCAACGCGTTTCTATTGCGAACGATTTTTAGGCGTAACGCGTTCTCGCGTTACCTTTGCATTGTTTCCGTTTAGAAGTTTAAGAACTGTTTTGGCACCGTTTTCGTGACTGTCGCTTCCGCGAATATTGTTTGCTTCGAACTACTCCCCTTCCGGTTTCTCGCCACTCGATTTTCACTACCACCGATCCGCTACTCGATTACCTCGCTTCATTTACGTGCATTATTTATTTTCATCATTTATACTTCCCCTTCCCCTCCCTCCTCCCTCAACGTCACCGTGGATTCAGCATAAACGCAAGGGAGAGCTTTGAACTGAGCACCAACGAGCAACCGGATAGCGCTAGCCAGTGGTGCTCAAAGGCGATAGCGATCCTTTCCCTCTGTAGTCTCGTTCGGCGGGGTTGAACATACATCGATTAATCTCACGTACGTCAGATCTTGCTTCTCCCGAGTTAACGAAAGAGGCGTGGAAAAAATCGTAGAACCTCGGATTCTCTTTCGCCTTGCTTCGGACTCTCGTCATAAATTACAAGTTTCTAATCGGCGAATCAATCTTGACGGTTACCACCTCGCGGAAAGCGCGAAGCAGCCGAAACTGCTTCGGTGAAATTATCTTACGCCGATCAGAGAATGATTGCGTGTTTTCGCGTTGATTTGCCGTGCCCCTTCGAGTTTTAATTCGAGACCCTCGGTGCTCCCACGAGACTCCGAAGTGGTGTCCCAACCATTACCGGGGGATCGACTGCGTACTCGAAGCGATAGCTTCTCATTAATGATAACGAACGATGGATTAACCGGTGCGAAGTAACGGGTAAATGGAGGGTCGGAAGGTGAGGAACATTGGAGAGGTTAGAAAAAAAACCTTCGAACCGAGATTCTCCCGTCGGCGAATACGCGGGCCTCGGTCTTCGGGGCGCAGGAACTGACGATTCAAAAAATATATCGATATACTTTATCGCGTATATATAACGGGTGGGACGAACAAATCGGATTGCGAACGCAGGCCCTCGAAAGAAGCGATTCTCAACCGCGTTCTTAGGAATTTCATTCGCGGACAGTCGTATCTCCTCCTCCACTTCCAACGACGAGGGGATCGTTGCGCCATTGATCCCTCGCGAAGCTTCTCGTTTCCCCGAATGGATCTACAAGTTTCCCATTCCCCTCGTGCTTTCGGCAATTTATCCGTCTGTCGATCGACGAGACAGAATTTATCCTGCATCCTTCCTCCGGACACGCGTCCCAAGGAATCTTTCACCTCGCGAGTCCTTACCAGCTCGAACGTTCGAATTCGTCGTACTCCAGGGACCGCTACGAAATATCATCCAAAACTAGATTTATCTCTGTTATTATTATTAATTTCATAAAGTTTCGTAGACTTCCGCTTGATTTCTCCTTCCCCTCGCCCACCGGATAAAGGTAGTTCTCTCCGTTTAATCTCTTCTTCCCGTTTTAATCTCTCTAAAGTTACGTACGTATAAAATATTTACTTCTAGCGTTACCGTCTCTCAATATCCTCCTACCCCCTTGTTCCCTCTCTCGCTCTATTTCGCATTTCATCCCCTTTAATACTCTCTCCTTCGCTACCCTTCGCTCTCGCTCTCTCCCCCCTCCTTTTCTCCTCCCTCTTCCCTTCTCAGCCTAATCCTTATTTACTCCTGCCGATTGAAATAACCTCGGTTCGTGGCGAGCGACCGAGGTCCTGCCTATCGTGGCCGGAGAATCCGTGACATTCGTTTCTCAAGATAATCCGTCGGATACGCGAGAATCGCGCTATTCCTTCGTCACGGTGGATCGGACACGGGGAGGATCGTGAATGGGGGGGGGGGAGGTGGTTTTCTACCTTCTTCTAGGAGTGACAGCGCTTTCGTCCAATAGGATTGCCGGGGCAATTTATGCTTGCTGATATATGGGAGACGAGCGAGATTGTTTTGCGCGAAGGGTTTGGAAATGAACGATGACCACCCAAAATCGATCCGAATCGTGACACGAAGGATAACCGATTTGACGGGGAGCCTATAAACTCGGCGTTAATATTCCTGCTTTGCGTTAACAAGGCTGTCGCGAGAGGTATAATAAAATTGCGAGAATAAAAGTCCAAGAATATCAGACGCGCGGAAAGATTAGAGGAGGTAAAAATTTCTACGTGTATTGCATTACGAGAAAGGTGAATTTTATCGGCGATAAAACGCAACGAGATACGCGAGACAGTCCAGCTATTGGCTATTAAGTTTTTCGCCCCTCGAGTGTTGAAGAGAACCCACGGAACGATAGGAAAGTCGTGATATTAGGTACCCAAAGCCATAATCGTTCGTGTCACCCGGAACTCGTGAATGTTAATCGTTATTATCCTCCCTCCGCGTAATCTATATAGATTTGTATGTGCGTAACATAATTGTACGCGCGAATGACAGACTACGGGATATTATTAATCGTGCGCCTTACGCCTCGTATTCGCGACGCGCGTAATATAGATTTAATACAAATCGCTGTGACGCAAGTCAGCGCGAATAATACCTTTTCTCGTCTCGCAATATACCATATCTTTCGTAAATATCTACGGTACGTATAATTATTTTGTTTTGCCTCATATATATATATTTGTAGACTCACATCGTTTCGTTATATATATATTTATTTCAAATCTTTATTCTTCCATTAAGTAAATACACACATCTATATAACATCTTTACGCGAAATGAGAGTGTATGCTTTCAATAACGTACACGTACGTTCAAAATATACAGCATTCGGTAGTCGAAAATGATCCGAGCGATTTCTTTTATCCCTCTCCTCTCTCCCTTTCATTTCTCCGCTAAGCGATTGTAATACTTTATAAACGCCCAAAGAACGTCCACGCGAGTCGTACTGCATTCTACGAACGATGACGCGACGGGGGCGGAAAATTTGTATCGTTCGCAATCGAAGTAACGAATTTTCATACTCGTACACCGCGAACGGATCGCCGATACCGAACGTGAGTCGAAACTTTTAATCCGTTCGAACGTCTCGCCGATCGCGTAATCGAAATTGTGCGTTGGCCCGTGACTCTCGCTCTCCTCCTACGCACGCTCAATTTCCCTTTTTGGAAACGGACGATCAGTCTTCGTAGATCACAGTAAGTTTTGATATGGTCGTCCACAAAAATCTTTTGAAAAATTTGTCTAAATACGTTCCACCGTCCATGTAGCGTATTGTCGTATCGATGTTTTATCATCGGCTATTTGTCTCTCTTATCATTCGAACCGAGTGTGTTCTCAGCTCGTAACGTAATCTCGGTGCAGTTGTAAACGTAAGAGCGAGCGGCGATTGGCGCGATTAAAAGTCCTCGTTCCGGCCGAAAGGGATCACGCTGATCGTATTTATCCTTCCGTCGAACGTCGACGTTCCCGCTGTTAACGATTTCGCACGTAATTGCGTACGACTCGCGAAGAGTTGTTGTTGGCAGACGGAGAAACGACGGAAAGAAAAACAACAAAAAAAAGTGAGCGTGGAGAACGTTCAGCGGAGCGCTTACTGCTAGAGAAACGGATTGCGCCGATTTTGTAGATCATGACAAATAGAAAGAAAAGGACTTACACCGTATTGTAGAAGATAATATATATTTTCTTTCAATATATTATATATCCTACATACATAAAGCAATATATAAATATATATAATCGATATACGACACAATCATTCAAATTAACACATGTATATATATATATATATATGCGTGTGTGTGTGTGTATATATATATACGTTATTACAGGCAGGATATGCAATTTTATGCAATTTACGAAGTACCTATGACGACTCGTTTTCAACTTCCATTACGAGAAAATCGATCACTAAGAAATTTTACAAAATATTCCGATGCCACGCATGACCTACGGCACATACCTCATAAATATACATCATATATATGTAATACGTTCATAAGTCTAATATACAATTTTCTTCCGATAAATTATAAAAATATTACGGCAATGTATTATAATCTGTTCCAGTCTATACCGCAATTTATGCGTGCAATATCTCGAAAAAACAGGAAGCTTAAAAACAATTTAAAACTCGAAGAGCAAGAGTTCGTTGACGACGCTATCTATTTAACGTACGTATGTATGTTTACTACCTACGCCGATTATTCGCAATCCGCTTCTCTTAAAGCAGCGTTAAACTTTAGAGTGTGTACTAGCGTCACCTACGGCGGAAATCCGACGAGTCGTCGAAATTCTCTATTGCCGAAATTGCGAAAGGGGAAGAGAGCGTTAGAGGGAAGCATGAGAAGCATAGAGATCGGAGCACGATAGGAATACATCCAGAAATGGGGTGAGGTTTTTGGGGATGGGGGGGGGGGGGGGTGAAACATCGAGAGACGTGGGTGCGACAAGATTGGCGATAGTCGAGATTACGATTACTTCTCGAAGCAACGAACGGTCGATCGAGTTAATTACCCGGGGCGGTAACCACCGATCGCGTGTACTAAGTGACAGTGTTAGAAATCCATGACGCTTGATCGAGAAGCTAAGTCGTCCAAAAGAATTAGCTATCCGTTATTCACTTCTCAAAATGAACGATATCTCGGCCGGACAGAAAAAGAAACCAAAAACAAACACTGTCGTCGCTAAACTAATGCCGAGCGTCGAAATCAACGTGATCGGTTCTCGTAATCGTATTCTCAGGTAGGGGGACGGGGAGGTAGTGGGCAAGTGGAAGCGTGGAAGATCAGACTTTCGTTCCGTCGAGGGAAGCGGGTAAGGAAACGAGAGGGAAAAGAGGTGTAAAACAAATCGAGGAATTCCTTTCCGTCTTTTGCGTGCGATTCGATCGCGCGATCGTCTCGCTATAATCATCATCAATCGTCGCGCACGACGCAATGTACGCATCATTCGCTCGCATTAAGGAAATCAGTGTCTCTTTTTTTTAACCTCCTATCATTCACACGCCTCGCGTACCTTAAGTAGTTTCAATTACTTATTGCTTTGAAATTCCGTATTGAAGACGCACGCGGCTCACTTTCCAGCCGAGAAGAAACATCGTGGAGAATGATGCGCGGGGAAAGGACGGGAAACGGGGACGGCGGAAGGGGGGTGGGGGGTGGGAGGCTCCTCGATTATTATTTCAAAGGGGGTAGGTAGCGGGGAACGGGAGTGAGGAGTAGTCGGGTAACAGGAGGGGGGAAACATTTATGGGAAACTCTGTTTAGATAATTAGTAGACAATGACACCATGTAACGTACGTAAAAATTATAGATTATTAGCGTATTAAATGTTATTAATATTTATATTTATGTATATATATATATATATTTTTTATATTTTTATATACGTGTTTGTTACGTGCTCGTATAAATAATCGAGTGTCCGTATTCTGTATCCTGTGTGTGCGCGATAGTGTCTACGTGTACTTGCAGCGCGATGTGTCGTGTCGGTGTACGTGCACGCGCAGAAAGTGTCTTTCTAAAGTTTTAGGCCTTAATCACTCGTGGCGAAGAGTATTGCGGATGCGAGCGTAACCAACGCACGTTGAATATCCTCGAACGTGCCGCCATTGCGAGCGTCCATCTTTCATGTACCGAGAGATCGTCGGAAACCCGTTTTCAAAAATGATATCGCGACAAAAATCGCTAGATCGCGACAAATTGAAATTATACTCTAGATCGGGGATCGTACAGTAATTCTCAATCGTATCCGCGCGATTACAAAGACACGGGATATCGCCCAGAGAAATCAAACGACATCCGTCGCGTTAATCACATGGCTGTGTGGTGAATTCTATTTTATGACCAGGTGTGTATCGAGAAAAAAGTTCATCGGATTATTATAAAACTTGGTAATGTAGAGGTAAAAAAAGAAACCTTTGGGGTACCAAGGTTCAGAGGAATCGAAATTGTATAAGTTAATTTTAACGCGATCATGGTCACTTCTGTTTCGACGCACATGTGCGCGCTACACAGTCAAATGATTAATCGAATCGATTCACCGAGCGCCGATGATCTATGAATGAAATTTTGTCCTTCCTGACGTAACGTCGCTCTGCAAACGCGATACGCTCGCTTAGCATCCGTTCCATTCCGCGCTCTCCTACCCCCGCCCGCCCTTTTTTTCAACCCCCCCCCCCCACCCCTTTCCCCGACACGTCGTAAAAATATAATCCGTTAGCTCCCCTCGATTCTATATATAAGCCAGAAATCATAGCGCGCACGGCAGCAATTAATAACGGGGTTTCCGTCGTCGATCATTAAACGGCGAGACTAATTGGAGCCGCTCGAATGGGAAAACCAATCCACCCGATGGCGGACGACTATCGTGAAAATGTTTGGCTCTCGATGGAATTGCCGTGCGTCGTCGTCGAAGGGCAGAAAATCCAGGGTGGATGAACGCCGTGGTGGCCGACGAAACGATTTAGCGCGAGGACGACGTTCAAAATTCTATCCCGTTTCACCCCTCCTACCCCCCCCCTCATCCCCCAGTCAACCTTCCCTCCCGTCACCTTCCTCCCCCGCCTGCCCATCCCACCCCCCACGAACCCACTCCCCCTGAAACCAATCGTTGAACGAATCGCCTCGTTTTTCTTTTTTTTCCCTCTTTTTTTATACTGAATTATCGTTATTTATTTTAATTAGTAATATCGTCTGACACGTACCCTATCAGTTGCTTTACAAAAATATATATTATCGTTATTTCAGCACTTCGACTATTGGAACCTATCGTTAAATAATACTTCTTCGACATTGGTCCGGACGCGCCAAATGATTCGAACTTTGCCAGCGATTATTGCACATCGCCGGCTCTGCAACGGAGCTTAACCGTACACGCAAGGCAAGCGTACGTGTATACGCGCATACGCCCGGTACAGGCGTGTACACGCACGCATACGTATGTTTTCGGATAATTCGTTTCAAACGTGTCCCACGCGTTCGTTCTCATTCGCGACTCGTCGTGGATTGCTGCGGTTATGCACAACCAAGGATCTCGATCCTGCGAAACTATACTGGGAGAATCCTCCCCCCGTGACACGGGGGCGGGGGTGTGGAAATGATAGCGCGTGATACATCCGACACGGATATATCGCCGGGAGTAAAACGTGTATTCTCTGTTTGCGTTGCACTGTGTGTTATCGTGTACTCTGTATTTTCCTTCTCCTCTCTCTCTCTCTCTCTCTCTCTCTCTCTCTCTCTCTCTCTCTGCCGGGTCTTTTGTTTTTCCTCGTTTTTTTTGTTTGTTTGTTTGTCTGTTTGCTTGTCTGCTTGTTCGTTTGTTCACGTTACGATAATCAGTCGAAAAGCTATGCGCGTATTATATAATGTATATCATATACGTATGTAAATAAATATATATATACAGGATAACGTTAAATATATATATATATATGTATGTATAATATATAATATATACTATATATTTATGTATATATCACTTATCTGCACGAATCAATTGTGTTTAGCCATTACTTTTTAGGTAGTTAAATGCGAAATGAGTGAGCGAGCGAGCGAGTGATCCGGGAATGATTCGAGTCTCCTATGAAAATTACCGCTACGACGACCGAGTGCCGATATTTAATCATTAATCTCATTGTCGGCTAAACGCTTATCTTCTTCCTCCAACTCCCCCCCCCCCCCCCACTTCCGCTTGATCCGTCCATCCTTCTCTTCTTTTCCCCCCCCCCCATCACCCCTACCTTCCACCCTTTCCTCGTTTACGCACGTGTGTACGATAATAGACGGTAACGCGCGCAACGCGACCGACTGTCGGTGCGAGATCGTTATCTACTATACTATTCTTTGTTATCCACGCCCCGTTCCTCCTTCTTTTCGTTTTCATTTTTTTGTTCTTTTCTTTAGTCGATTATTAAATATGAAATATAATGAATCTGTCGTCAATTCAGTAATTATGGATTCTCGACGAGACTCTCTTGGCTTTTGTATCGTCCATAACTTTCGTCATACACGCAGCCTTACTTAAGTAACTAGGCTATAGGAGCGTTGGGCAGTATGGGATTTCTCTTCTCTTTACATCTTCTTCAGCTTCTTTTTTTCTTTTGGTTTAATTGTTATTTAATGGTGCGATCGTAGGGCGCGTCGTTCGTCGTGGCCGTAGTCGTAGCACCTTCCTCGGGAAGTAATTTCCACCCGTTTGTCCTAGTTCTCTTTCTCGAAATGACTGGATCGCAATGCCGCGATGGAATTGCGAACAAGGCGAAACGTCGTCGGAACGGAAGTTGAGTTTCAGAAATCCTCTGATTAGCGGTCACCCGGTCACCCTTCGTCGACGATGATACAGAGGTGTTCGACGCGACGCGAATTCCACGATTTCGAACGCGACGAGAATTTTTCTTTTTTTTACCGTCGGTATCTCGTCGTTCTAAATTCTAGGATCGCGTTCTCGAACATGCGACGACTAACGACGACGAATGACGATGATAAACCAGTTTCGCGTTGCGGCACGGTCCAACGTTCGGATTAATACGGAAATGAAGAGCGATCGAACGCCGTCAAACTGTTTCACTCGCGAGGACTCAAATATTCGTCTCGTCGAGTTCGATAAAGATGAAAAATCGACGGGCGATCCGGCGAGTCGATGGGGTACCGATAGATCGAACAAAAATCCATAATCATTTCCTTTTTAATCTACTTTCCCAACGCTATTAATTTTCTTTGTATTGCTATTCAGCATGCTGCTAACCGACCACTGGAAGGACGTCCCGTAATAGTCGTTACGCTAATTAAAAATCTATGGTGTCTCATCTTACGCGTCGTTCTTAAAGATTAACACACTACACTGATATAAATATATATGTATATATATATACACACATATATATACACACACATACATATATATACATACATATATATTTGCATATATATATATATGATACCTGTTTACGGTAACTAAGATTTAAAAACTACATACAGTTTACGTCGGGAATGTTACACGAGCGGGTCGATGTCTCTATAATTCGCACTTGGGGTTTTACGGATTAAGGGGATAGTGGGCTTATCAAGGGGTAATATTTTTTTTTTTCTTTCCATGGGACGTTACGCGGGTAATATCAATCTGTAATGGCATCGTATCCTGTCGATACGGTGCAGTCCTGGATAACGCTCGATCATCCATTATTATAATATATATTTATATATCATACACAGAGCGTAGGTATATAATATTTATCGTCATATATATTTAGATTTAAATATTACTTTTAAACTTTTATAACGTTTCATAGATCGAAAAATAAATATAAAAATAAACCGGGCATTTAGGTATTAATATTTTGTATCAATAATTTTTTTTTTCTTCCATTCCGCCTCCCTTCTCGTTCCTTCTCATCGCGCATCACATATCCGACTGTCTTTTTTAATTGCTTCCCTTCATCTCCCTCTCCCCCTCAGCCTCTGCCTCTCTTCACCTTTCAATTGACTTTCGTCCACCTTCTCGTTCCACGTTTTCCACGGATCTTCGGCGTAAGGGCGATTCGTTGAACGGTTTTTCCAACTTACCACTTCCACCGACTCTCTCTCTCTCTCTCTCTCTCTCTCTCTCTCTCTCTCTCTCTCTCTAGTTAATTCGTATCGCTGTTCGTACGTCTCTTCTATCCTATATTCTTTCTATTCTTGAAATTACGCGTGATTCTCACCCACTCTCTTTATCTCACGGATTCGCCATGCACGAGTCTTCCCATTCGCGCGAAACGTCGCTCCATTGGAGTTTTTAATTTCTTGTGCGTTTGTTTAAAAGTCGATAGAGTTCGACGTTCGATCGCGAACAGCCGTCGGCAATGAATACGAATCTCTTGCGCGAATAATCTCAATTTTGCCTTTCGTATAGTCTTCCCATTCCACAGCCCCGACTGTAATAGCTCCCTTCCTTATTCGCAATAAATGTTTTTTTGGTAACGATAACGAAGTCGTTAAAGCCCATCTTACGATACGAGCTGCCCGTAACTATCCATTTTTCGAGCTCTATCGTCGCGGAAAGTTTGACCAATTTTGCGACGCACTCACTTCAAAAAATTTCATCTCGTGTATCGTGCCGATTGCCAATCCTGACGCTTAGGGGATCTTTATCTTCGCGCTCGAATACCCTCTTCGAAAGAGAATGAAAAAAAAAGTGATAAAGAAAATATACTTTACACGTAAGCCCGACATATGTCGTTCACCGAGCCGCTCCTTAAACGCCGACGATCGTATTCCTTCTGTATTGAGCCCAACGCGAATCATGTATTCCAAGTTTAATGAGCCACACGCGCCAGTTTATTAATTACGATAGATAAGATCTCTCTTTTGTTTGAGCATTTCGCAACGTTCACGAAAAAGTACAAAATTAATTATTCTTTATCATATTCTCCGTGTCGTCTCGCATTCTCTCTCCCTCTCTTCCTCTCTCTTCCTCTCCTTCCCGTAATTACTATTTTTTTCATTTTACATTATTTTCTCATTCCCTCGTGTACTCTTCCGCGTATCCGCGACACTGGTTTCTTTGTTTGTTTTTTTTTTATACTCCGATCGCCCGCGCCTTTCCTTTTTATTCTGCTAAATTTTAACCTTAATAACGTCGCGCAATTCTCTCCTCTTCTTTTTTTTTTGTTGTTTTCCTTTAAATATCAATTAACGTCGCCACGCGTAAACGACCGCGATCTCGCGTTGACACCTTTTTAAACGACTGTGAATATATATTTGGATCGATACATCTTATACATAAATGTAAATACGCGTGTACGTTGCATTTTATATCCCTACGTATTTATACGTATGTAGTTTGTGTGTGTAGCTCTTAGCGTGTGTACGTACGTAAGGGATAGTTCTTTTCTTTTACGAAACGCGTCGTATAGACAAAATGATCTATCGCCTAGGATCATTACCATAGTAAAATAGAAAAAACCCCATTTTAACCAGAGGTCACGGCTCTATGCTATAATAATTATTATTATTATAATCATGATAATCGTAATGTATTGATCGTATATATAGTATATAAATATCTATGTAATACGCGCCTTACGATTTACGTACATAATATGTAGTTTATATATATATATATATATTTATTAATTTATTTTGCAATATATTTATATATTCCCTTTAACGTTAGATTATTTTCTCGCACCTTGCAGATATTTCTGGCAGCTGACGCCAGTTCCCTTCGCGGATTTCATTTGGCTCCGAACCTCGTGCGATTATTCTATGCAATTAAAACGAATCGCGTATTTGGGATCTAACTAATCGTAAGATATATACCTAATAATGCTCATAAGTTTCCAACTATCGAAAGTGACCGATCGATGAATCGTTAAGGAACCTCGATCCAGTTCGACCCGTCATCTTCTTAAATTAATTCATTTTTTCTTTTTCTTTTTAACGAAATTGGACAATTCTAGCGACACGCGGACAGAGATCTGTCCGGCAAAAACAAAACGGATAGATAATGGCGCGAGTACAATTAGTATTTTTGATGATAAACTATCGTGCGCGTGACGAAGCTACAACGAGAATACCATGAAAGAAAAGTTGAGCCAGTTCTTTAAGGAATAAAATGGATGCGATTGCGTAATAGATCGCAACTACTTCTCCGTTCCATTTTAGCGATCAATGTGTGAACGACTTGTACCAACATACTGAGTGAGCAGCGTAATGCAAAAATTAATGACGTGAAATTAAAAAGATAGATCGATTTATCTTCGGCCGGGGCAGACGCGGCAGGGATCAGTCACCTTCCGTTCGCCTAACGTTCTAACCGTTGCACCTGTGCGAAAAAATGCTAAACCATTTTGTTTCGTAAGTATGACCGCCCGTGCGAAGAACGTGTATATATGTACGTGTATATATGTATACTATATACAATATATATCATACATAACGTCATCCCGCATGATTAATCAATGGAATAAAGGAATTCCCGAAATCGCGATGGGCGGTTAGAGATCGCTACCCATCGTGACTTCCGAAGATTCAACGTTCCCTAAATTTTGCATGAATATATTCATGAGTCGCGTTTATCGAGCAAATGAAAACCGGACCGCGTGAAATTCAAATCCGGTTTGGATTTTTCCTCATTTTCCATCCGTTGGAGGCAATCTCTATTCGACGAACAAACGCGGCGAAGGATCGCAATCATGAAAATTTAGGAAACTTTTCGCCAAGCTTTTCTCAAGTTTCTCAAGTTTGAAAATTTTGGGAATGAATTCTGGTGATCCGCGGAAACGCGAAGCATTATGGATATTCGCATTAATACGTTTATCGTCGAGAACGAGCATTTTCTCGACGGGCAGATAAAAGAAAACCTTTTGTCAGTGTTTCCCGACGTCGAGCAACGTCGGAAATGATAGAGTCAGAAATAGGATTGCGCAATGTTGCTTCCGAAATTTTTGTCGGTTAAAAATATTATTATCTACTACGACTTTGAAACATTCTTAACGCACCTTCTTGCGAGTGTTAAGAAAAAAGGAATAAGAATCATGGGACGCGGTCAGCGACGGAGCAACTCGATAAACTGGGACCGATGGGACCCTCGTCTTTTGCTTTCGTCTTCGTTCTCGTAACGAGTAGAAATATCTTTGTTGCCCGGTCTCCGTCGTTTATAAGTATCTCAAATTATAAAAGTTTACGCGCTCCCATAACCGTGAACCATGAAATAACGCGATGACGATTGAGAGCCACTGGGAAGTTGTAGGAGGGTGGTTGGGCAGGGCGTCGCCGCGTCTCCACGACCCCCACGAGCTATCGACCGAAAGAGAAGAGAGAAAGAGAATCGACGGCATGGAAGGGTAGCACGGGAGAGACAGATAGAGGAGGAGAGAGAGAGAGGTAGCGAGGAAAGGAAGAGTAAGGAGAAGAAATGGTCTCGGCGATAGAGAGAGAGAGAGAGAGAAAGACGAAGAATCGTAGAATAGGAACAACGCACGGTAAGCTAAGAGAGAAAAGGAAAGAAAGACGCCGCATTTACTAGTCTGGCAAAACAGTTATACCCTGTATATCGTTTTCCTACCCTCGAAGGACCTTCCACACCCCTACGGGGGAGCGAGAATAAAGAAAAGCGTCGGAATTTGCAAGGGGGTCTGCGAAACGGATCGATCACGATCGTGAGGAAAATTACCAAAATCCGAAGAGCCCGAAACTCGTAATCCTTGAGTGTACCCGGGGAGACGTTATTCGCGTAATTAAACCCAAAAGCATCTGGTCCCCCTGGGCTTTTCGGACGCGAGAAGTCAATTTGAAAAATGCAATATCTGGATGAAAAATATTGCGGAAGATTAAAAATGAAGTTAATAACGATCTGTAACTAGTATCGCAAATACTGTTAAACGCGAATTTACGTACGTATAAAATAAACTCGATTCGGTCGGTCGAGCGAAAAAAATGAATTATTAACATTCTCCCGGATAAAAACTATCGTTTGGCTTTAGAGCTGTCTCCAACAATGAGATCACGAAGATTACTCGTTTAGTGCCCCGAGAGACCATGGTAGTTTTACGGCTTCCCCTGGATCGCCGTGATCCAGATCGAGCGTCGCGAAACTGCGTCGTCGACGTCGTGACGCTGACCCGCGTCGCACCGACCTTGAATGCGAAGCCTCGACTCCCGGTAACGCCAGGATGCATTCTAAACGAGGATCGTCGCTCCTCGTGGTCGGAAAATCTCGTCGGGGCGAAAAGGGAGGGGGGGGGGAAGAAGAAGACGAGGAGATGGTTGGCATTGAAAAATCGAAGGAATCTCTCCTCTAACCGTACGGTAACGAACCGGAACGCGGAGGGTTTTATCAATCGACACCACCGAACGTGCGAATATTCGAAAGATTTCAAGAACGCGTATCTGTTTCGCGGCATTGGTCGTCCGCCCCATTATCTTTATCGATCTTTCACTCAAAAGCGAACTAGAAAGGAACGCTTTGTTATCCTCGTATTATATCTGACGTCCAAGATAACATCGTCGGTCACTCTCTCGCTCTGTCTCTCTCTCTCTCTCTGTGTTACGTAACGGGATCGTTACCGCCACCCCTTGGTGTCCCCGTTCCAAGACGCACCCTCGAAATTTAGCGATTTGGTTCTTCGATAAAATCGCGTGTCGTGGCAAGTGGGGAGGGAGAATAGAAAAGAGAGGAAAAGAAAAGTCTTGGGCATAGGAAAGAGCTACGTACAGCCCTGAGAGTGGCCTCGAGATGGCTGGTAGCCATATCTCCCTTTCCCTTCTCCCGTTCTATCCCTGTCTCTTTCCCTTTCAACCCCTCGCAGCGGAGAGCGTTCTCTGCGATTTTCCAGCAACGTGTGCCGACTATATACACATACATACATACATACATAGATTCATATTTATGTATATATATATATATATGTGCATGTATATGTATATATAAACGCGAGTCGTGCGAGAGCGAGCGCGGTTGCCGTTATCGATCTACTGCGGAGCAACGGAGGCTGCCGAGAGAGTACAAAGTCGAAGGTTGGGGGTGGCAAAAGAGAGACAGAGGGAAAAGACGAAAGGGGCGAACCGGCGGCCGGACATGTTCGGCGGAAGAGCACCGCTACCACGTTGCTCGGCGTCATCGGGGGCTTGCGAGACATTGTCGGCTTTTTAAATTCGCATTTCGCGGTCTCGGATTCGCCCTTCGTATCCTCGCCACCCCCCTCGAAAGAGGTAACGTCGACAATGAGGTGGAGCGACGACGAGAGGGAGGGAGGGAGGGAGGGAGGGAGGGGGATCGCGCGGTCGATGCAACTTTGACGATGCGATTTTAATGAGAACGAATATACGACGTTCCCCGCGTATCGACGAAGATTGCTCTGCATTGAAGTTCGCGATAGTACAGCGAAAGGGGATGACATACCGATGAATTGGTATCGCCCGATCCGTTTACCCCCTGCCCGCCGTCCCACACCCCCCCACACCCGGCGCGTTTCGGCGCTTGCCCTCAATTATTCCAGCGTACGTCGAGACTTTGCATCGAAAAACGAGCCACCGTACGTACGAATACATTAAGGAACTACCAACGAACGGACCGACGTTTCCTTGGCATCGTTTCGGGGCGTTAAGCCACCTACTTTCAAACTCTCGCGAGGTCAAACACACCGGTTAGAAACTACGGTGGGTGATATTAATAACTTTCGATTTCGATGTCGGCCGGTTTATTTTCATCCCCGTCGGACGTGTACGAGGGTGGTCGTCGGTGGCCGGTGGGAGACGGAGAAAAAAGAAGAAGAAGAAAAGATAGAAGAAACGGTAAAGGAGAAACGCGGCGATACGGCCTGAGAAATTAACGTGCGCTTTTTCGTCGACGCGAGAGTTGGCGAGTAACGGCAACCTCGCACCCCGGTACGACGCCACCATCACGACGGCGGCATCGACCGTAGCCCCAACGCTGCAATGCGACGTTGCCATCCCAACGGGCAACAGCCCTTGCGGCTAAGGCGCTCGGGGTGGCCCGCCGCGTTGTTAGCGCCAACAGATTTTCGTGGCACGCTCCTGTGCGCCGTTCGCCGATCGGTCATTGGTCGTCGCGAACACGCGACCACGATCAACGCGCCCGCTCCACGTGATCGTGATGCCCCGCCGCCCCTTCGCCGGGATTGTGATTGATCGTCGCGAGATGACGAGGAGCATGCCTCGAAACGGTATCGAAGGAAATTTCGCTGATAAAAATGAACTAACGTGGCGTGTCGGGGAATTGACGGGATATGGGAGGAGGTGAGCAGTCGTTCGGGGGATGAAATTCTCGTACGCGCGGAAGCGCCCGAGACAACGTTCGGGCCCCCAGAAATGAAGTTGGAGTATGATTTGTCGTCGCTTCCCGCGGGATATCGAAGTAGATTTTGCGTGGGGTTAAAATTTCTTTGGGGTATCTATCTCGTCGGTGGTATTTTTTTTTTTTTAATGCGCGACTTAAACGGGCAGGTTGCACGTGCGCGTGTAATGAGATCGGCGCGCGCGCGCGGCTGAGATGCGCTAATTAACTTTAGCGATGACGATGATCGAACTTTTTAGCGAGGAAAGCACTTTTTAATACGATACATTGTGAAAACTGCCAGTAGACGGATGAACGAGAATGACAGGGGGTGTGCGGAAAATGAGAGAGAGAGAGAGATATGTCAGTGAGCAACTGAGGAAACGCAAAACGCGCGAGAGAAAAATGAAAAATTAACAGTTAATGTATAAAAATCACGTAACATTTTATTAAATTTGTTTCCAGTAGGTATATGCGTGTGTACGCGTTGCTTCTTGGCTCGTACTTTTTTTTTTTTCTTCTAATAAAATATTTGGTACCGCTTCGTAGGAATTCTTATATCAGATCGCAGCATCAATTTTCTGCGTCCTTTTTTGTTTTCTTTTTTTTCGTTTTTGCTTCTATAGCCTTTCGTATCGAAAGATCGCGGATTATCTTTTCGCAGTCCAATCAAGTACAAAAAAAAGCACGACTACCTGCCGCTCGTTATAATAAAAAACATAAGATTAGCATCGTATAAAAATAAACGATTTGGGAGTAGGATAATAGCCAACGGCGATGTCAGCGATGCTTTTGAATTGACATACGTCGTTTTCAGGCTAGCGCGACGTACAAGATATTAGAAAATGCTCTCCACAATATATAATATATATAAATATAAAAAATCATTCGACAAAAATATATTACGGGATAGAATATGCATTTCGATAAGTAGTTGAATCGTGTCTGACCGTAAACAATAATCGTTATCGATAGTAATAGGCGCAGGCGTTGATAATGATAAACGTATGCGTAGTAATAACTATAGTATCGGTAATAATAAAGTGTCGTAATGATAATAATAAACATAATAGTAATAATCATAATCATAATCATAATCGTAAATGAATTACGCGTCTACCGTATTAATAATTAAAATAGGATAGTCGGGTTGTTGCGTCTGGCGTGTGTTTGATTTCACCTCTACTTCCTCACCCCGATCGTCGTCGAATTGTAAATTAAATAACAAAATTAAACATTAATCAGCGAGGGGTTATTTATCTCGCAATTTCTCCACGGTACCGTACTCTCGATAATGAAAACCGATCAAACACAAAGCTTTAAACAACCGGACAAGAACACAGGGAGGAAAACATAAGTACACGTTATATGAAAATCATATTATATATTAAAATATTCATAATAATAATAATAATAATAATATAATAATAATAATAATCGTAATATATTATCGCATGTCCGTAAAATTACATAAAAAAATATAGAAAATAATAAACTCGTAGCTTCTGTATTTTTGCTTCATACATTCTCACTTTCTCTCGCTCTCTTCGTTAGTGCTTCTCGTTTTCTGTTTTTTTTTTCATTTCTTTCATCCCAAACTCTTTCTCTCCCTCGCTGTCTCTCTGCCTCTTTCATTCCTTCGAAAACAACTTTCACAGTGAATCTCTTTCTCTCTTGTCTCACTCTCGCGCCTGTGGCTACTACGGCTATAGCTATGCGTTATATCATTAATAATAGCAGTAAACGTATCGTCATAATTAGTGTACATACATAATCGGAGTCAGTGTTCGGTGCTGCGAATGATCGTGTATGCGAGATCGTGTCGACGCGTGTATGGTTTCACTTCGTTCTCGGGGAACGCAATTTTAATGATTTTTATACACATACGTATATGTTTATTAGTCCCCGTCTTTCGTCGCTTTAATATCAATCAGCGAAACGTAAAACTCGCGCGTAGAGCTTACGGTTCGTTTCTTTTTCTCCCTTTTTTTTTTTTTTTTTTGAAGCATAAACCGCGGAAAGAAATACGTATAATATCGACGTTGTTATACTACTGGTCGTGTCTCGGAGCGACGAAGAAACTCGGCGATAAAGCGATACGGTAGAATCGGCACGCGAACGACGCGTGGCGATGATCGACGGAAGGTGAGCGGGATCGCGAGAAATGAGGGGATCGATAGTGAGCGAGCGGTTCGCGCGTCGGCCACGGCGCGATTCAGTTGCACATTGGGATTATTGCTGGTTTCGATTTTAACGTCATACGCGAAGGAATAATTCTAACTATCGTTACGACGGAGCGGGACAACCGGTTTTTTTTTCGCGCGGACCGATAATACGCGACGCTTTATCGTTCTTCCTATTCCATCCTCCCACCCCTTTCGTCTTCCACGACCGGACGTTTCACCCTACCACACTCCTACCCCCCCCCCACCCCCTCCCCACCTCCGCCTATCCTGCCAACACCAACCCCCAAAAGCCCCCCCCTTAACCCTTCCCTAGGTTTTGCAAAATCATAATGCCCAAACTTCAAGAACCCGGTACACGCTCCTTTTCCCTCCGTTTCTCGTTCTCATCGTTCCCGTCGAACGATCGTTTTCCCCCCTTTTCGCCTAAGCGCGGCACTCCGCGGCGCGAGCATCGTTTGCCGCGCGGCTAACACGCTGCCGAATGTCGAAGGGCGAATCTTTTACCCGAGAATTCGAGGAAAAGGATGAAGAAGAGGTAGAAGAACGCGCGCAACGAACGCGCGGTGGACGAGAGAATTTGCAGCTTCTCCGGAGTACGGTCTGTCGTACCAAGATTTCGGGATTTCTTTTCCCGTTCTCCGCGTTGTCGAGGACGAGGATTACGCTTCGACGTGGAAACGAAGATAAACGAAGAGATCGGGGAAAGAGGTCGGGTAAAGAGAGAGAGAGAGGGCGCGACGACGTAATCGACGAGAGAAAACGAGGGAAAGGGTCATTCGTCGCTTTCGCGCCACGTGGCTCTCCCTCGTTTCTCCCGACGATCGACGTTGACGTCCCTCCGTCACTCCGTCGTTCCTCGAAGGATGGTCTAATCGACGATGGAGATGAGATTGCGCGCGTATGTACAAATTAGGAGAAACTGCCTCTTATTCCTGGCCCACGGCGGAGGTTGAGAGACACTGGCGGCGAAGAAACTCTCGACCGTCCAACTACGTTTTATACTTTTCGAGAAAATCCACCTGAGTCGATGGCCGGAGAGGGACTGCTCGCCAGTGCCCGGCGAAAAGAAATGTTTCTAGTAGTGGTAATAGTGGTGATGGTAGTAGTAGTAGTGGTAGTAGTAGTAATAGTAGTAGTAGTAGATAGTATCGATAGTATTTGTAATATTAATAATAATGCTGATAAATATGATGACGTTAATAAAATATTGAATATAAAATATTCTCGCTACATATATTAAGGTTCTCGTTTAGCGTATTCTTTATCTCTCTCCATTTAATCCCCTGCTCGTTGCCTTGCAACGGGATCTCGAAAGAATACTAAGCACAACATTCAATATATATATAATATAATCATAATCATAATAATGCGATAACTACGATAATGCGTTCTACGTTTATAATGCATTCCTCTAATACGATCGCTAAAGAGTGTTCAGAAGAGATTTTCAGCGTCATTCGGTACTTTTCATCCCAACCCAACGACCCTTCCCCGCCCGCGCTCCCGCTCGGTGCCCCGCACCCCCTACCCCCAACCCCGCCCAAATTCGCATCTCTCCAATCGTCGTTTTTTTTGTTCTTTCTCTTTGCGCCCCGTCGGTCGGAGATGTCGTTACGCTCGGTTGCGAGCAGCGTATCTGAAATTTTCTTGACTCTCTCGGTGCATGGCTAATTTTTTTTCTCACTATAGTCTCCGATCAACTTCTAATTATAATGTCCACGCATGCTGCCGTGACCCTCGGCCCCCCACACCCACGTGTATTCGTTTCACCACTTCGAGGGACCGAGAAATACACTCGTCGTCCCTTAGCGTTACACGAGAATAATAGTAATATAATATTAATATAATAATATACACGCGTATACGTATATACACGTATAGCTATATATATATATAAATATATGTATATACGCGTATGCACGCTCGTATGTGTGTATATATATATACGTAGATTTTTTTGAAATACTGATTCTCTAGTCTCGGAGCGGTTGCCTCTCTCGAATCGTGTCGCGCAAGCGGAAAAGGGCTTCGCAATCGCGCGCACAAAACTCACCACACGCAGGAACACACACACCCCTATTGCCTAAGCACTCCTTCGTCTTCTTCCGTTTTGCAAAAAAGATCGGGGAGCGTACATGCCATTGTTCCTCCTCGCGAACGCATGTATTCGCGAGTACGTCGCGCAAATTATCATTTCTTTCTCTTCATATTTTCTCCTCGCCAATCGTCGCGCGCGCCTCGCTCGACGCCCGTTTTCCTTTCTACGTACGCGAGGCGTCCGCGATCACACGATAATTTACTTGGAAAAAGTTTTGGCGAAAAGAGTGAAATAGGATCTCGACGAGAAGGAACGGAAGTACCGCTACTATCTGAACGACGCCAAAACGAGACGCGTGACGACGAGTCGAAGAAGCGAAACTTAATTACGATTACGTAAAAGCGTATAGGAACACAAAAGAAAAAAAAATCTATGAACGAGGAACGAGGATCGATGAAAATGAGAGACCACGACGACCGATGATCGGTCGACGACGTTTATCGCGAATCGTCGCGAGCACCGCGCTAAATGTTTTTCGACGGGTTAAGGAATATGAGGTTTGAGAAGATTCGTAACCCGCGCAAAAGGGAGGGGCCCGATTCGCTTCGTTTCTCGTCTTTTCCTCTCTTTTTCTCATGAGATCGAGTTTGTGGGCTGACAGCTGAACGTAGTAGCCGACGTCCCGAAAGGTGTACGCACCGCGCGACGTTGGCCTCGTCGGGTTTACCAAGATCGAATCGCGATCGTTGTCGTCCCGTCGTCACTGCCGATCGATATTAGTAGAAATCTCAACGAGTGTCTCAACGTCGACGCGCCCACGCGCGATCGAATAAATTGTCCCGAGGAGGTTTCGCGGACTCGTAAAATGAAACGTGGAACTGGATTTAAAAAAAAAAGAAAAAAAGGAATACTCGTTCGACCTCGTTACCCAATTAAGCCAATCTCTTTGAACAACGTTAACATTTGTATTGAAAATGATTCTTTCACTCGCGGAGGAGTGTCGACGGACGAGACTGACAACGACGCGATCCGCGTTATTATTGCGAGCGACAGCAACGTACGCGGACTACGCCGATGGTGATCGGGATCGGCGATGACGATGATAATGACAACGATGATAACGATAACGATGACGATGATGACGCGATAATAATAATACCACCGCACGCCTCCTGCGCGTGCACTTCCGCGCGCGGTTTCGACAAAATCTTACAGACGACAGCTACGGTTTCGTTTGTCCTTTAAGATAATTAAGTAGATTAGGTAAGTAGTTAAGTAAGTAATTACACGGTCCGCACGTTCGAGTGCCGTTCGTACGAATCGCGAACTCGACTTCGTTGGGAATCGCGCCTCTTCCTTGGTTTTTTGCATTGTTCGTCTATGAAGAGGAGACCGCGTGTTTCGCTTACGAGTCGATATAATGCATGCACGGAATAATGATGCCGCGTGTGTATGTGCGCGCGCGCGCGTACGTGCCTGTATTCGCGGCATTCCCTCGAACGTGTGTCCTTTACTCGGTATTCGCGCGATACAAACATACGTGTGTATATATGTATATATGTATATATATATAATATATTAGATATTCGAACGTTCTCACTCATATCCAATCACTATCCATCGTCGGCCGATAAGCTTGCACGGGGCGTGAAAATAAAGCCGCGGAAGAAAAATGCACGGTGGCAGCGGCGTGAGAATTTTCCTCGAAGGAACATGGGTGACGGATCTCATTTTAATTGAACGAGAATTGCCGCACGCGTGGTACGCGCCCACGGACGTGCGATGAAAGAAGCTATCGTTGGCCGATAGACGACGAAGGATGCGAAAGAAATCAAAAACGAATAAGGAGAAGAAGAAGAAGAAACAATTGGATAATTGCGAATCGAGCTCGCAGATCGAAACGATAAATAAAATGAGCTGTTTTCATCGAGGTCCTCGCGCGAAACTTCAGACTATTCGATTTGCTATGCTGCGAGCAGAAACTGTGTTAAATATATATATATGTATATATTATAAATAGACCAATAATGATAATAATCGCAATAATAATAATTATTGTAATAATAATCATAATAATATAATTAATAATAATAATTGGATATACCTATTCAATAGAATATAATCATATAGTAAATAGAGACAAATTAAGCAACAACGATCATCTATTTTTCTCTTTCTCTCTCTCTCTCTCTCACTCACTCTCACTCTCTCTCTCTCTTCCTATATATATTTATATAAGTTTCGATATTACTATAATTAAATTATCATCCGCTTTATCTGCCCTCTTCGTTAAATTTCCTTATTACTCTGCCGTCTAACTCCTATAATCTCCCTTACGTTTAGTTATTATTCTTTGAGATATGTATCGTCGTGTGGGTGTATGTGTCCTCACATTTTTAATCTTACACATGTCTTTCTTTTTTTTTGTTCTTTTAATCAATTTTCTGCCCATCCTAACCCTTAGTCTCTGGGTCAGTGGGATTTTCCGCGGGGCGAAGTCGAAAGGGTGGGTCGACAGACGCTTCTTACGCTTCCTCTCCGCCATTCTCGATCCAATTCTCTCCTCCACCATCTTAATCACCTAAGATTCCCCAACATTTTAACGCTATCGAACCGTCCATTTCGCGTATACATTGTCGTCAGATCGTCCACTATATCCGCCACCGAGCCTTACTATTCATCCTGATTATCAACGGTCCCGCTTCTCATCATTCTACGTCGCGGAGCGTGTCGCGCGTTTCTTCGTAAAGAAACCTTTGCGTCCGACCAAGTGCGTCTCTCACTCTATCCCTGTGTATGTGTTGACGGGCGCGTGTGTGTTTCTGCGTGTACGCATACGTGGTACCCTTCTACGCGAGCAAACCCGGAGTACTATCTCTGTCCCGTAGTAAAGTAACGTATATCATCTTCTTACCGCGTTACGTTCGTGACACGAGTGTCATTCGCGCCTAGCACATCGCCTTTACGACTCGCTTCGCGCTTATGTTTGCTTTTTATTTATGAAAATGGCAGTTATCGGTCACAGCCAATGGCTAGTAATAATCTTTAAACATTACGCTTTTAATACGTTACGATTATTTAACCCTTAGACACGATGGTTTACGTTTATTTAAATACTTCTTATAGAACGCGCTACGAAGTTACAGCATGCTCGCTAACCGCGCCGGAATTACGGGAGTGTACGCGCGGTTGGTATGTGGTTTATCGAGTGATGATTATTCCGATCTTTCGCGCGTCGATCGGCAAACTTTTGTTTCGCTCCAAATAATTCTTTAGCCGCTTCGACGGCATTACGCGAGAAACGCGATCCGACGAGATGCTCCCGATCTGTTTTTTTTTTGGTTGCTTTTATCTTTTTTTTTGTTTTTCGTTTAAATCCTTCGGCTACGCGTCGCCTCGGCGCACCGAGTGTAGCTTTACGCGGTAAGCTTGAGAGGGCGTTTGCTTTATGGTCGTTTAAAAGAAAAAGAAACAATCGATATCTGGGAAAATATATATATATTGAGAAACATTTTTAAAAATAATTATTCCAAATTTATTTCCAGGCAAAAACAGTGTAACAAAATAAGACTCTTAAGTATCGTGAATCAAGATATTTTCGGATTTTCTTATAATATGCGACGTTAATAAATATATATATATATAGATATATAGATATATATTTATATATAATTTTAAAAAACAGGAAAGTCGAGCCATATTGACGTATCGCCCCTTTCAAAAAAATACTAGAAAAAGAGTATACAATTATCTATAAATAAACTATTTTCACTGATCAACATGAAGATCGAGGATGATGTATGCATCGATGCGTCATCGAAAGATGCTTTTATGACTAAGAATGCGAACGATGCACGTATAACGGTGGGCATGCCTTATTAATTTAAAAAAAAAGAAGAATGTTACGTCCTCTGCCCCCGTCATTATCTTGTACAAGAATTTTTTTTTAATTGCTGCAATTTGTTAACTTTGTATAATCTCAACAATACCAAGATGTGTCTAACGGCATCAATTAAGCAGCCACTTCCGGGTTTTTAGGCTCTTTAAGTTTATTAGGCGGATCAGCCAATAATATTCCTAGGGGTTTACAACAAATGCGAAACAGTGTCCAATCGGAAATCGGTTTTTTAAGTACTCATCCAATTAGTACGGTTTTAACTAAAACTGGAGTGAAAAAAAAATTACTGTACAAGATAGTGACGGGGTCGAGCGACGTAACAAGAAGAAAGAAGGGTTCGAGAAGCTAAATATCGGGCGAAGTGTGAAAAACGCACAAGTCTTTTGATCGTTTAAAAAAGTATTCAAAGTCGTTGGACTCCCGGCGCGAATCTGAACGATACCGAATCGCCGACAAAAAACAAATGCAATTTACGAGGGTGCAGCTCGCAAGCCTTCGCTGGAAGAGGATTCATTGGCAAACGAAATAGACTTTTGATTTTACGTATGGCACTATAAATAACGCGAACAATACCGCCTTCCTGCTGCTTGGCCGCCCTTCGGTGAATATCGTTATGCGCGTAACGCGTCCTACGAGTTAACGCGTTGCCGCGGCGATCGAGATCTTTGGCCGCCATGATCTCCCGTTAACGCGCGCGTCAGAATCGTCGAGAGTCTCGGGAACACCCGGCACACGCGACTGCCACGTTGCACGCGTCTCGATTGCGAGGATATTCGAACGTTTGATACTGATCGCGATAAGGGAGGAGCAATCGCGTACGTCGATGCGTGTATCTGTTCGTGTATCTGTCCGTATAAACGTGTCTTCCCGTGAAAAAATAACGATTACGATGCGAAGGATGATACAACGAGAGGGAACGTCCAACGACGACGATACACCCGCGCCTCGCGTCGACGACGGAGGTAACGAATGATCTTTTCGCGCAAACGTTATTCGTCCGTCTCTCGATCTCCCTCGATCAATCGTATTATATTCGCGCTGCTCGTGTCGATGCGTCTTCCCGCGTACGTCCCTCTCGTCAACGTGATCGCGTCAACGAGGGGGAACCGCGCGGGACGATCGGAATACGGAACGAAACCGGAGATATCGCGATGACGTTATCGGGTGAGATGGTGCGAGAGTAAATGGGCGAGTGCACGCGCGTACGTACATTGGCGAGAGCGCGAGCTTGCGCCAATGTACGCGAATCCCCGTGGAGCGCGTGTACGGATACGGTAACGAAAATGACGATTATGACAAAACGATCGTGACGCCGATTAAATCGCGGATATATGTCAGAACCTCGGCCAAAGTGAAGGCTGCCTTGATGTATTGGTAATCGGTTAAGTGCTATCCAGCAGAATTGTCCCAAAGTCTAGCGGAGGTTCTCGACAACCTTTTTGTGCTATTCAATATTGATACGATTAGCCCCCTTAAGAAGTTCTTACGCGTTACGTTCGCGTCGCACAATCGCGGAACTTGAACCACCGAAACCCCTATGCTTGTCCTTGAAAAAGAATGCGCCCTCGAGGGAACGGGAGATGGGGGGGGGGGGGGGGAAGACTGCGTAACGATTAACGCGCGACGAATTTTACCCATCGGAAAACGTATCCTACCAGTGGGCGTCAAGCATTCTCAACCGCTGCGTAATTAATCGGATCGATCGATAGATAGAGAAGCGATTGAAAGCCCGATCCTAATACTCGATTATCTAGGTTTAAAACACGAGTCCGACGATCGAACGATGATCGATGATTGTTTCCTTAGGTGTAGGCGATTATCGTGAGTTTACTATAGAGAATGTCTTTTCGGTAGCTTAAGTTCCGGCCGCTGGTCGTCTTGACCTCGGGCGCGTCTTAAATCGCGTCCCGACGTCCCGGCGTCCGCGCGGAGCCAACGATGTGCCACGGCTACGAAAAAACGCCGAAAGCTAACTCTCTCCCTCTCTCTCTCTCTCTCTCTCTCCCGCTATTCGCATATTCGCATTCTGCCATTCATACGCCCTTCTCCTTCAGATTTTTCGCCTTAGCGTGCTTCTGACTGCTCGGCGTCACGCACCCGAGTTACGGCAACCGTCCTTATTACTCCTTCGTCCCCTCAATAGGAAGAGTTTTCACTCTTCCGTCGTTTCGTCTTTTTAGATTTTTCCTCCCTTTTCAATTCTATTGTCCCTCCTCTGTTCCAAAGGAAGGACGTTATATCGTACGTACGAACTTTCTCTCCCTCTCTCTCTCAACCTCGCGCACGCGGGCGCGCACTCGCATTCGCACGCACAAAACATTTACGCCGTGTATCGGTAAGTATATAGATTATTAGCATTTTTCTTTCTCGTCCGCGTACCCCGCTAATTCGATCTTCCCTCTCCCCCCCCCCCCGGCTAATGCGTTGGTATACGCGTAACACGCGCAGCCAATGCACGCGTGCACGGTACGTCGCATGTTACACTTATACCCCGTACAATAAGTTAAACGTGGATCCGAAGAGTTATTATTCCTTTTCATCTTCTTACCTCAAAGAAACCATTCGAGTCTTCCTTATTATTTTCTTTCACTCTGCCCACCCCCCGCCCCCCCACCCGCCCCTTCATCCCCTCAAATACTGATCTCCAATTGTGAGAATCAGATCAGACTTATACAGCGAAGTTAATGACAGATTATCTGGCATGATCTACATATGTATGTACGCGCACGCCGACAGCTTTACAGTTTTGCGCGCCGGCGTTCCCGTATGTCGGAACGTAGATGCTAAAGAGAATACCTATAAATATAGTTTATATGTATATATATATATATAATATAATATAATAATATAATATATGTTTATGTCATCACCATACCATTTACGCATCTTTTTTTTTCTCTAATTTATACTTAACATAGAAAAAATATAGAATTTACTTTGCCTCGAACTTAAATATAATAAACTTCTCTCTCTTTCGCTCTCGAGCGTCGATTATAATATATAAATATACGTTTTTTTATGTGTCTGTCCGTGCGTGTGCGCGTGTGGGTGGTGTCGGGTGCATATTGGATTGTGTCCACGCGTGTGTTCTGTGTGGATGTGAATTCCCTCTGAGTGAGCGGGTGAGTGAGTGAGTGTGTGTCCGCGTGTGTATGTCCGTGCGCGCGGCGAGCGCGCGTGTTTTGTATTTGTCAAAAGTGAACGACGTTTCGATACAATAACAAATAATATATATTAATATACGTTTGCGCGTACTTTCTCGCGCATATCTTTTAGCCCGCGTACACGCGCGATAATGTGCGTGCCCGTGTTGTGGTGTACATTACGAATCCGGCGTGGAAATGAATATACATGAGAATGCGATTGTGTGATGCGGTTGTGTGTGTGTGTGTGTGTGTGTGTGTGTGTGTGTGTGTGTGTGTGTGAGTGTGTCTGTAGTTTTGCGTGTATCATTTGTCCCTGGTTACGTAGCTGTGATAAGAACGCGCCAGAAGGAAGAGTTTTTTCGAACGAAGGGAACGACAGTGGAAAAAGGGGGTTTGAAACGAAACACACGGCGAACGAAGACACCTAAACGAGATAAAAAATAAAGAACGTAAGGGGGTGAGTCTGGCTCAGAAACTACCCGAGACACCCGCTATACAGAGCTGCGGCTCGAACGATCGAAAAAATATCCTCTTTCTCTTCTATCATCCGTCAACACTGGATGACGCATATAATATATAATATATATATTTATATGTAATATGTATTATAATACACCTCGACTTGTTCGGAGCTGCGACTTGAGCATATCTTCGTTTAAAAATGGCAACGATTGACAAGAAGTTTCGACGATAAAGAACAAAAACGTAGAAGAGAGGGTGAAGTATACACGAATGATAGGTAAAAACATAGAAGAAGAAGAAGTAGAACAAGGGGAAATAGAAACAAACAAAAAAAAAAGAAAGAAAGAGAGAACGAAATTGAACTCGAAATCGAAGTCAGAATTAAATATAAAAAGAGCAAGTCACCACGAAATCGTGGCGATTCTCTCCGCCCCTTCCCGCTTAACATCTACTAGTTTCGTTTTTTCGATTTTTGCGTAAAATCTTCCCACCCCACCACACACACCTCCCAAAAACCAAACAAACAAAAGAAAAAAGCGGGGCACAACGCGCTCGTTGCGCTCGACGGCAATAAGATCGTTTGTCCAGCTTTTTCTCTCCTCCGTTCGAAACGCGGTTTAGACGATTAATTAATAACGAGACTTCATCCGTTTAAACATAAGTGGAACACAGAAAAACATAGAGACACGTACCGGGCACCCTCTCCCAGCCGAAGGACGAACGTCGCAGTGTTCAGCGTCCTCCCGCTCGCTGGACGGGAGCTTTCCGACCATCGAGGTTCGTCCGCAAGGACGTACACGAGGAAGGACGAAAGTTTATGCCGTGGAAAGAACAAAAAGCTCGATCGTCCTTCCTCACGGCCGACAACAGTTTTGCCCGAGAGGGAGCCGTAAGAGTGGCGTGTGTAATATACGATACCCCCGTATATGTACGCAGAGACATGTATCGTGTAATAACCTGCGTACACATGCGCGCGTATCCTCTAGCATCCGATATACATCTATGTAAATACAATGCAATGTAATTATAATTGCGACTCTTCAAAGAAAATCTAAATGCGGGTCGTCGATCCCTACGTGAAAGTTACATCGTTTAGTCCTTTTCTTTGAAAGAGTAAGCCATTACTCGATTATTATTACTAATTGAAGAATACACTTACGGGAGATGGCCGCGCGTAGACCGGCACTGGTTTCTCTTTTCATTTTCCGTATTATATATTCTCCCCCCCCCCTACCTCTCCCTTCTCCTCATCCTCCTCATCATTATGCCCCCACGGCCCCTCGCTGAGCGGATGACGCGTTCCCGCGATGTGCCGTCTTAGAAAACTTTTCTCTCCCCGTTGCCGCGCCGTAATTTTTCTTTTTCTTAAATAAACTTCTGGATCCGTCTTATTATTTTTTTTTGTCACTGGCGCGTCCCCGCTCGAAACCACCCGTCGTCCCGTCGACGAAACGCGCGAAAAATACAAAATCTAAATCTCCTCGATAAAATATCATCCTTCTTCCTGCCGCCAGCACTCCTGACGCCATATATATATTTATGTTTATATTTATATATAATATATATATTATTAATGTTATTATTATTTCAATTGCTATGTTCGCTTATATAAAGGTAAGATAATACTCTAGTAGCGAGGGAGGCTGGGTGGTGTACGAGCGCGCCACTTTATAATACTAATATCTATGTGGTTTCGCGGCAAATCGAGGGACGCGTGACCTCTCAACTCTCACTCTCACTCTATCACTCTATCACTCTTTCTCTTCTTTCGTGTAGCGTGTGTAAATGTGTGTCCGATTAGCCATCGAGCCACGTACGAGCGTCGATGTACGAGTCGCGTCGGTGTGGGTGATTTTGGTTAATGTTCGCTCGCGGTGCTCTTGGGACAAGCTCGCAGGTTTTCGATTTTCGGGTGTCCTCGAACGTACAACTGACACCATTATTGCTCCAATTTTAAGTGCTTCCACTCGCGTGATCCACGAAAATGGGAGGTTGAAACTGTTTCGATGGAAGCGTGGCTTTCAGATTTTGATAATTCGATTAGGAACGTGCCGTTGTCAAACTTAAAAAACGAAGTGATCGTTGAAAAAATTCAAGAGTTTTAATGACAACTGACGCGCATAAAGATGAACGAATTTTCGTCGCTCTGGATTATCGCCAGACGCGTAGCCATAAACGAATTGGTACAAACGTTTTATAAAATCTATGAGCGCTACGGAAACATACACGCTGAAACCCGCTTACGTCCGTTTCGATATAACGAGGAAGAATGATCGCCTTTTCTTCCCCCGTAACTCGCAATTCCAAATGTTTTTGGTTATGTCGTAACGGCGTCAGCTGTTCGATCGCCGCCATTATTGGCGCGCGATCCTCGATCGCATGATTCTGCGAGACGATAAAGGTGCAGCGTACGAGAGGAAAACTGAACACGTCGGAAATTACGCCAGCGATCGAGTTAAGTCGCTTCATCGCTGAAAATCGAAGATCGCAATTTTGATCAGGCCTTCGGAGCGTAAAATGGGATGTCACGATGATTGGTTCACTTTTTAAATAAAAATATAGACCCCGCAGAAATTGCGTTTACCAGTTTTTTTCGTAAGCGCCTTTAGCGTAACAATATTCTCTAATGTCGCGTGGCATGTTGCGTGATAAAAATCATGACTTCGATTTTACGAGTTGGGTGAGCACGTTGTGGAAGACGAAGAAAAGAATTCTCAGATACGTAAAAATCTCAAAAGCTATTCTCTCTCTATCTCTCTCTCTCTCATGTAAAGAAGCCATACTACGATAGAACAAGTCTCGTGGATTGTCAATTATATAAAAAACATTGATTAGTTTTACAATTAAATTCCGCCATCGAAATATTCGATTCCATTTAACAAAATAAAAATATAATACAATTCAAAAAGCGCCTCCGAACTTTATCTTTCCTAACTGCCTTCGATACAAGGTTCTAAGAAGAAAAGATCTATCGTCGCGTCTGTAATTGACTAAAACTAAATTTGATCGAACCTTACGGCAACTACCTGAATTGGGTTGCACAAAAGTTTATTTTCGATCAATCACCTGCAAAAGTAGCGTCTCAGGGTTCAAAAGTCTCGCTACTAACTTTCAAATCGCGCCGCGTATCAAATTTGTCGAGATGGCTCAAAGGCAGATCCTACACGACGAGCTCAAATATCGTGATCGATCTTTCTCTCGCGTTGCACCTTTCCGTTCGATGTATTCACCAACTCTTTCAACTCTCACCTCTCCTCTCCCATCACCCTCTCGCTCCTTTTCCTGTTTCTCGCCGCTCCCAAACAACGAATCATGAACCTGCGAGCCACACCCACGTTAGTATCGAGGGATGAAATGTGAAACGATGACAGTGAATGAGTGAGTATGTTTCTTTCTCTCTCTTTCTCTCTCTCTCTCTCGTGCTATATATCTCGTAGAACTTAAAAGCTGGCTTCGTTGTATCCGGTCGGCGGGAACGACCCGACACCAAGGATCATCGGGGCATTCCCGGCGCGTAGAAGAGGTTATTGGCAGCAGTGGAATTGAGACATTGTGCGCGTCCGATCCCCCGTTTACCGACGTCGCGGTATAATCGCGACCGCGAGTAATCGCACGGAATCGGGGGACGCGAGCTGTACGGAAAAATACGGGGGTCTGGGTGGTTGGATGATCGACGGGGGCCATTTCGTCCAGCGGCGTCGTCGTCGTCGTCGTCGTCGTCGTCGTCGTCGTCGTCGTCGTTTTCCTGGATGAGCCGGCGACACGTCGAAGAGCAAATCAATGATGGTGGGTCGTGTGGTGTATCGGCCGGTGTACCGAGGTGCCGCGACGCTGGTTAGCCTGATCTCGTCACCGATGCTTATGAGAAGATACGAAGCGCCTGTAGGACTGGCCTGGCACATACCGGGCAGCTGGGATTGGAACTCTCGCAGACCCGATTACCGCAATCCAGACAGAAATGATTGTGTCCGCACGGTACGAGGGCCGCGGTGACCTCCTTGTCGCCGCATACGACGCACTCCCGTCGTCCGCCGCCGAGTAGCGAGTCCGTGGGTGACGCCGGACTCGCCGACGCCGGCGGCGACGGCCTCGAGGGTAGCGCGACGCCCGGGAACGACCAGATCGAGGAGGCGGAGGCCGCCTGTGACTCGAAGGACGGCGACTCGCCCAGGCCCTCGTCCCTCTCGATTCCGGCGCCCCATATGGCGACGAGGTCGTTGAGTCCGGGCGCGCCGGAAGTGCTCGACGAGCTGCTGCAGCTTCCGCTGCTGGAGAATGCGCCGCTGGAGCCGTTCGAGCCGTTAGAGCCCGGTGGTTCGAGACAGCCGAGGATCGAGCCAAGTCCGCCGCGACAGAGTACGCTTAGGAGTTCGGAGTCGTCGAGGCTGGGTCCGGTGCCGGTTCTCAGGGCGATGTGTGCCTCGATCTCGCGTCTCGCCGCCTCGACGCTGTCCGGTAAGCCCGTTACCTCGAAGACGGGCTCCTTGTCGCGACTCGGCGTCACTATGTAGGTGTGAGTCTGATGCTGGATTCTCTTGATGGTGGCGCCTTTCGGTCCTACGACCAAACCGACCACTCTGTACGGTACGCGTACCTGAATCGTCACGTGGCCCGGAACTGATGCCGGCGGTCCGGGCGGCGCACCAAGGATCGCTCCCAGGGAGCTTTTGCGCGACGCGCGGATCTGAGAGAAGTGCTCCGCGGCTGAGAGAATCTCGCGTTTCGCACGGGCCACGTCCTCCTTGCGTCCCGTTACCACGAAGACCGGCTCTTCCCCGCGTACGGGCGTCTTGATGTAAGTATTCGTCTTTGCTCGAAGAGCCTTGATCTTGCAGCCTGCAACAGCACAAGGAAAACATTGCTATAGAAAGGATTTCAGATTCATATTATTAGACTTACGAATACATTCTCGAGTTAGACCCTAGAAATCGTTTCAAGGGTGCGCGCAAAACAACGCGGTTCGACAAACAAGAAATCGCGGTGACATCTCCTAAATCGCAATACCCAAAATTCAAGTTCAAATACTCAATTCGTTATTTACCGCGGTGGCATCTCGAAGTCTCTACGTTTTCCCCGTGACGCAATTGTCCGCGCGCCAAGGAGGGAGAGACAGCGCGCGTACATGTACGCACAGCATTGTGCGCGAAAAAAGAAGCTAAAGGTACTCGGATGCCACGGAGAAGGAAGACCGATGCAAGCAAGGGGCGAAGCGATGGGGGGTGGGAGGGGGGGGGGTGGGAGAGGAAGGAACAGAGAACGAGAGAAAGGGAGAAAGACCAGAGTGCAGGAAACTGGAAGGAAGGAGGTCCCGACCCGGTCTGGTCCTTGGTCTCGCAGACTCTCTGGCCTTGAGCCGACGCAATGCTAGCAATGCAGGTGAACCACTCCTCTCTCTCTCCTTCTTCCACTCTCCCGCTCCTTCTACCCCTATCTCTCTCCGGCTCTCTCCCTCCATCTTCTTCCTTCCCATACATCCTTCGCGGTTTCATCCTTCGTTCCTCCCCCCCCCCCCCTCTCCAACTCCCCCTCTCCTCTCTCTTCTCCCAAGCTCCCTTTCGTTCGGTTCACTCTCTCCTTCGCCGTACGAAAGAGAGAACCTTGCATCGCATACCATCGCTTTCCGTTTCTCTCGCCCATTAAGCCCCCCCCCCCCCACCCCCTCACCCACGCAGCTTTATTATCAAAACTGCAATTACGCTTATCGTGTACGCAAAAGATAGAACGAGACTCGTGAATGACGGGGAACAAGTTTCGCCTACGATTCATTTATCCACCGGGTAGAGCAAGATAGTCGTACACGAGCGTTTAAGATACCTCAAACTAACAATAATAATAATCGGGAAATATATCCGACAGTAGAATCGCCAACCTCTCAGTACTCTTAATTACGGGAAACAATCGTGACGGCATTTCGAAAGGGAGCCTCCTCCCTTCGCGGAGAACGGAGTCCTTGCGCGTCGCGACAATGTCACGGGCGTCCCTGTCTCTTCAGGGACAACCGCTGCGGCACAATCTTGACATCGATACGGCCTTAAATGCACGGTGGAGTTCGCGATTGGAGGCAGTTAAACGCGAGAGGGGAAGGGGTCCCGAAGCGCGCACGCATCGGAGCCCGACAAGGTCGAGTCGGGGGCGCACGAATATAATTAGAGGTGTAATTGCTTTTTGACGCATTCCTCCCCCCCCCCCCTCCTACCAGTGAATTGGTTTTCTCGATTCAAGAGAATCCTAACGTGGTAAAGTTAATGGCGTTTATGAGACGCGTGGCGCGCGAGGGCCTGACTTCGTTACGACACAGCGCTGTGCGAGGAGTGCGAGGGGGACGCGTGAAAAAGAAGTCTGAGGATGGAAACGACATTGTACTTTATCGTACATCGTCGGTACCGGCGTACAAAATAGGTAAGTACCGGAGCGGGCTAACGCGTCGCGACGTATAGCGTATGCTGCGGTAAACATAAAATTACGGCGTCGGTGCGTGTCCTCGAATCAGTGGGGTAAATCCAGTTTCAGTTTCATCGATCACGCTTTATTTTCGGAACCCATTGTACCCAACCTTCTTGATTCTTCCTCCGAGCCGGTTTACCTTCGGCCATTATATTCATTCAACGGTTACGTACCACGCGAATACCTCCCTTAATCTTTACACCTTCGATTGTCCGGGGACGCGTCGATCCTTGACGCGCGAACGTCGGTACGACAAAGACTCTCGAGACCGTGCGTCGATTAACGAACTTAATCTTTCGTTAGTAACAGGGGTGATGGGTAAACCCACTCGGAATTTTTTTTTCTCTTTCTGATCATCGAAAGGAGGTGTGTACCAATTGCTTCGATAACTGATTTTTTCCTGCAATTTTCAGTTTCTCAGTTTTCACTTGTATCCAGTAACAATTTAATACAAATACAAATGTTGAAATAATGAGACCAATTGGTGTCAGAATTGTATTAGTAATGAATGGTTAATTGGAAAATATCTTCGGCACTCGTACAGCTCAAAAAATTATTACATGGAACAACAATGCATTGCCGTTTCCAAAAATGACCGATAGAAAGCGGTTGTGTCGTTCTTTCCTTAAGTCGGAGAAAGGGAAATAAGAAACTTTTAAATTGCCGTTCTGGAAAATCTATTGTTTTGAGTTCTGCCACTGTTCTTCTGCACCAACGAAATATTAAAGAGTACACGTACACCGTTGACCGCGGAATTCACGAGGCATCGCGGTGATGAAATGCCGAGGGAAAAGTCGGTCGTAATTCTAGCAGGCAAATTGTTAAGAAGAGCTCGCCCCGACGGAAGGGTAACCATTATTATCCGTAATCCGAAGAAGCATAAATTTGCCCAAGGATACTGGCAGGGGCGCCGAGATCCGTAGCGTAGAAAAAGGAAGGCGTAGAGATCGAAAGGAATAAAAATTAGTGGGCGGGCGTCTCGCGGACGAATTACCTCTCGGCGTCCCGCGAACAACGTGGGATACAATTTTTACAATTAAATCGCGATAAATTGAATTACGGGGGACAGAGAGCTGAGCGGCGCAGCTCGATCAATTAACGTCTCGTTAATTGAGTAGGTATATCTCGAGGTGCTAGCGTAATTGGTAGAGTCACTCGATTAACCGACGCCAACCGATGATACGCGTTAAACGCTTTCGCGCGGTTTAGTATGCATGATTATCGCGTTGTCGCTCGTATACGTAAATCTTGAAAATATTTTCCAGTTAAATATTCATGAAGCGTGGACGTGTAACTTAGTTGCTTTCAGTTGTGGCGGGTTTTCTGTTAAAATCACAAATACCCAGGTAAACATGGAATAGCTACTCGAAGAGTTCTACATAACATAAGGATTCTGATAGTAGAATCGCTTTCATTGTCTCCATTGTAGCACGAATCTTACGCTAAACGCACGTTCGTGGGAAGGAAATTAATTTTTTATTTACATATTTCACTCATCGCGGCGTAACGCGCGACACCATCATCGAAACTACATCGGTAAAGAAGTAAATGCATTGCTGTCGATGCAAATTTCTTCCGCGTATACGCGTATATGCGTTTTTCGTTGCCGAGAGGTTAAGTTCACTTCCACGGATCCCACGCACATACTCATCGAGCATTACTATCGCGAATGACATTCAACGGTCTGGCGCAAGAAAAAGATTGCTTCCCAGAAGGCCTCCATAAAACACGAACAACTTCGCTTTCTACAAACACAACGTTGTCCGTAAGTACCATGGCGCGTAGTAAACGTACTGCGGGGCACGAGATCGCACCTTACGGCGCGGATTCCGTGGCAACTTCAGCCGTGTTTCCGTTTATCGAATATTCTCCGTCGTTCCGGAAATTCGCCTAGGGCATACCGGGGCGGTTCGGGCGGCTAAATAACTCTGCGAAGGCAGGTGGACGTGGGTTCGGTATACGCGCGTACACGTTCTTAACACGGGCGTCTTGTAAGTATACGCAGGAGCGAAGACCCGCGAGGGAAGAGAAGGAAAAGGAAAAGACGATACGGACGAGACGGCAACGAAGAGGAGGAGGAAGAAGAAGAAGAAGAAGAAGAAGAAGAAGAAGAAGGTTGCTCCTCGTGGTCGAAGAAGGTGGCCGCTAACGTGATGGTGGTGGTCGCGGTGGTCAGATGGAGGAAGGAGAGGTGGGGCGTGGGTCGCAGACAGTTGAAGGGCCGCGGCCAAGGTGAGGTGAGACGGAGAGAAGAGAAAGAGAGGAAAGGAGAGAGAGGAAAGAAAAAGGCCCCGTCGGAGGGAACACGAGGCGCTTTTGCCTTTGTCTGCCTCTGTCGAAAGGACCAGAAGGACGAAAGAGAGGATCGACGGAGAACGAGCTCAGCCGATCCACCGTCCCTTCGACGTCGTCGTCGTCGTTGTCGTCGTGTTCGTCTTCTTGTTCTTCCTCTTCTTCTTCTTCTTCTTCTGTTACGCACCGCGAAATCGTAGGGGACGAAGAGGAGGACTAGTAAGTTGGATCGACCGGACGATTAAAGTGGATTATAATACGGTTCGATCGAGGCAACGTGTAATGGCACTCGGTATGTCGAATCAAAGCGAATGCCGCGTTTTCCCCTAAACGTCGTGCCATCTCTCTTCTTCTTTATTGCGAGGGACAATACTCCCGTTTACAAACGAAAATTCTTCTTCAGACCGAATAAACGATCAGTCGACTACAATTGAATCGCGATCATAACCGTTTAACGTTCTAATCCGGCATCGCGAGACGGTGTTCATTATTTTCCCGCCATCGCGCATCGTCTTCTTTCTTACTTATTCTTAGTACCGTACGCGTACCTGATGCACGCGAAACTCACGTGGTCTGTCCTACGACCGTGAGTGAGTACAATGCCGAGCAAAATACTGTCCTCTCTCTCTCTCTCTCTCTTCTCCAAGGGAAAAGGGAACTTGGGCCTTCTATTCCCACGATACGTCACACTTTCGAATGACGTTGCTGAAATCCGCAGCAGCCGGTAGCAGCAGCAGCAGCAGCGGCAGCGGAGCTGCTCCCCAAAGGCCGCAGGATCAATAGTTACACGCCTCTATAGCCGGCGACTGCATTATACACACGCTTCAGAAACTCGCGGTTATAGTGCACCGCATACGAGGTGCGTTATCGACCTATTTGCGATATGCACCCTCCGAACTTGCCATGCAACGTTACGCCTCCGAACTAACCGTGTACCTCAAATGATTATCGGAAACTGACGACGGGTAATTAACCAAGATACGATACGTCGATAAGAGATTCGGTAAACGTTTCCCTTTGAGCGTTAAAAGCGCATCGACGCTCGTACGCCGAAAGGAAACTTTCGAGGCGACAGGGAAACGCTAAAGTCTTGCAGCTACTGTACTTCTTGGAAACGCGCGATGTAGCATTTTCAGAGGACGGGGGGGGGGAGAAAAAATGGTCCAAGAGGGACAGGAACTCGGGGGGCCATCTGCTCGACTTTGCTTTAATTACGGCCACCAAATGCTTCGCCGAAGAGGCACTCTCGTCTGTGTCTTTTCCACGGCAATTCGCCGACCGACCAACCCACCCGACCGAACGGCCGTGGGCGGTATCGACACGGTCTCGAAAGGGCCCTCGGAAATTCACGTTAATTGTTTTACGTCTCGTTCTCCTAATTGAGGTTTCTATGCCAGTTTCGTAAATTTACCTCTGAATATTCTCGCTTTATCGGCACGATCTTGCGTGTCTGTATAAATACGGAGCGTGTCGGCGATCTTTGAAATAAATAAACCGTTGCAATGGCGAATGGAAAAAGAATGTTTCGCTGCCGATGTATAATAATTCCCATAAGACTAGAGCGCAATAGATCATTAGGTTTTACGCGCCGTTGCAAGCTTCTCACCTTGATTGACTCTTCCACAGTCAGTCTGAGAAATCTCGCGCTCTTAAAAATAACGGGGCAGCCAACCCTCTCCCTTATCAGTACCATTATCGCCAATCTCAAATACGACGCGGCTTTTCGCGGCAGTGTTCGAGACAAACGAAACACGCTGCTCGAAATCTCTGGAAAGATCTTTTTCACGACGTCGATGCGTGCCATAGGAGAAAAGTGCAACAGTGTCGTGTCAGGTATGAGGGGACCCAGTCCGTGCAACGTGGCACCGATGGTAGAGGTTTGTTTAGGACCCACGGTGCCCTTAAGTAGCGGTACCCTTTAGCGTTCTCTCCCTGGACATCCTTGCGCGTCCGTGTGTCCGTTCGTGGGGCACGAGCCGCGCGGGTATCACGAGTTTCTCAGGCAGGTCAGTGAAACTGCGCCGTCAAGTTGAAGGCCAACACCCCCACAATGCAACGGCCGAGTACCACCGCTCTCTCCCCCACCTCTGCCCGAACCTCAACCACTTTATCCTCTCCTCCCCCCCCCCATTCCTCTTCTCTCCTTTCCCTCCCGTTACCCCCGCTTCCTCGAACGTCGCTGCTCCCTCGGCCCTCACCCATCTCTCCCATACACACGAGTCTCCGGAACATCCGAGGAAACTCCAATAACTCCGATAAAGTCGCTGGCACTGCCTGCCTCGGCGGGTGCCACTCGAGCCGCTATCGACGCAAGCAAATTGGAAATTCTTTGTCCGTTGCGCGCAAAGATCGGCATGGTTGATTTATATGTATCTCGGCAGGATCGAGGGTTTTCGAGGCTCCGTTTCGAGTACCGGTGTCGATAAAGCGGTAAAGAAGTAATTGGTATTTGTTGATCGGGAAGCCGTTGAAGGCTCGATTCGCGGATGGAAACGGGGGTTGAATCGTTGAACCAGATACAGACGGAAACGTAATCCGATTTGTGCGACCATTACGACCACAGTAAGAGTTTCAGAATAGAGCCGCGAGTTGACTAGGACCTCATCGAGAGGATCTCGCAGTGCATAGACGGTATTGCGTTTGGCACAACTCGAGGAGAGTGCCTCTCTCCTCGGGTCGCGGTGGTATTCACGGATTTCCAGGAAAACCGCTCGCCCATTGGCTCGGGGCCTATCCAATCGCGGCGAGTCTTTAAAGACGAGTCAGGGTTCCGCCGCGAGCTAAACTCGAGCGAGTGGTCACTCGTACGCTGACCACTGAGCGTTGCGGATCTAATGCGCAGGTGTGCCGGCGAGTTCTCCTCTCTTTCTCCTCCTTTCTCATCCCTCGCGCCTGACTCTCTCCTTCTCCTTCGCCATCGCCAACTACCACCTTCTTCTTCTTCTTCTCCTCCTCCTCCTTTCTCCTCGTCTCTCCCTTTCTCTCTGCTGACCCCTCGCGAAGGCCAGAAATTCCAGCCTCCTCTCGAAATAGATCGATGACACTCGGCCGAACAATCCCGTGCGTGTGCACGCATCACACAACGCTGCACGCGTGAGCGACCGCGTACGTACGTCTCCTACGTCTACGTACGCGCTTATACGTACTATCTATATATACTGCGCATGCACGTCTCACTCGCGGCTCTCTCGGGGCCGATGTCTCTGAAATAACCGAGCGAAGCTCACTCGCCGGACAGGGGAATAAGGTGCAATGCACGCACCCGTTCACTGCGCGTTCTCTCTCCTCCTTCTCCTTCTCGCGCTCGCTCCCTCCACACTTTTTCCGTCTCCCTCTGTGCCACCTCTTTCCCTCCTTCCGCTGCCTCCTTCTTTCCTTCTCTCTCTCTCTCTCTCTCTCTCTCTCTCTCTCTCTCTCTCTCTCTCTCTCTCTCTCTCTCTCTCTCTCTCTCTCACTCGCGCGCTGCAACTGCAGTTGCATCCAACACTGTCTCGAATGGCAGTGGGGGTCACACTATATTAAGATTGAACTCCACTGACACTGCCGCCCAACTGCGTTCATTCTCCTCCTACTCCTCCTTCCTCCTTCTCTTCTCTCCCCTCGCGAGTGCACCTTTTCTCCTTTTTCCCTCCTCGCCTCTATCTCTTTTTCTCTCAACGCCCGCGTACGGCTAGTCTCTTTATCCTCGATATACGTCAGCTTGTCCGAGCGATATACGCGTTCCATGAAAATCGTTCCGGACAGGGGCACCGCTGTTGCTAGATCCGGCGCGATGAAAAAATTAGATTACGACGGACCGTTGATTTTCCGTGGAAACGTGGAAGAAAAAAAGAGAACGAAGGACGGAGAGAGGGAGGGAGAGAGAGAGAGAGTCCGTCACCCTTCGACGGGAAGGGAAGAGAAGGGGGCTGACTAGACGACGGTGAAACCAAGGATGTACTTAGAGCTCGAGGGACTCGCAGATGCGCACGAGTGCCTGTGTAAAGACGATATGGAAACCCACGTTCCACTAGAAAAGCACTTGATGGAACTGTAGCGTGTACGGGCACTACGGTATTTCGAGAGCCCTATCGTAGATTACAGTAGTTTCTCAAATCCGTGGTGCTTACTGGCAATTAAGACGGTCGTGACTTTAACGTCGTTCCTGAACGAAACGGGGCGATTATTCCTTCTTTAACATTTACAATTTACGCGCAGCGTCGTCTAAAACGACCTAAGATCCGCAATATAAGCTCGGGACGTTACTTCTCCGGGATATACCGAGATAAATAGCATCGCGACGCATATATATCGTGCAACGAACCAACTTTGGAGGATAACGCGTCCCTTCGTTTAAACGTCGCTCGACGCTCCACCGATACGCTCGATTATCGTATCGCGAGTACGGCCAAAGCTGCAAAACTCGTATGGCAAAATGCTGCAAAGTAACGAGGCACATTTCCTCGCTCCGATGATTCATTAGCAGTTTACGAGAGCCGTATTACGGTCTTCGGGACTTATGCGGCGAACAGTTCAGTTATAATTACACGATATTGGATGTCACGATATTAACGAGCCACGGCGGATATAATGGGACGTGCTGCCCACCGTGGAAGCCACTCCGCCCAGAGTTGCCCCTCTCGATCGTTCGTTCGTTCGTACATTGGTCGTTCGCTCGAGAGAGAGAGAGAGAGAGAGAGAGAGAGAGACCAAAGGGTGAGTCATACGTCGATCGACCTACCTCAAACTCTCTCGACCGTACGAGTGGAGAGACAGCAGCCTCTGAGAAAACAGGTAGCGGCATTGTTCTATCCGCGATAGATTTTCTTACTCTCCCTCTACTTCCTAACGCGAACGTATGTATGTACATAACACCTCGAGGGTCTCGTTATTCATCGCGAAGAAAGACAGACGCTTGGTCCAATATTTGTGCCGCGACTGGCTATTACGAAACACTGGATCAGAGCCGCAACGAAATAATTCAGTTTCCTTTCGTGCTCCCGACGAAATTTCTTCGCGATTCCGTTTTACAATATAATAGCAAGATTTTCTACCAAACACTCGACCAACGACCGACGACGTGCATAAACGAGCAGAGTCTCTGGCAGCTAGAAGTACAATATCGATTACGAGCGAACAGCCAACCGGGCGAGAGTCCCTTGACCTGGAAGAAGGGTGCTCGGGAAAAATACGCTACCCCTAAAATCATGGCTATGTCCCATCAGCTGAGCCTGCCAGCTGTAGGGGCTGCTGCTTCGAATGCAAAGAGATATGTCGTTCGAGGGGACAACGGGACGGAGGAAATCGTATGTACGCGTATATCGATCAAACGACTCGCACTCGCCATTTTCTCTCCGCAGACGAGATCTGTTCCCGAGGGAAGCAAATAAAATGGCACGAGGCACGACTAGTAACCCCGCTCGCCCCACCGGCTCGAACATCCCTCGCGGAGAACCCTCGCATTCTCTTCCCCCTTCTTTTCCCCTTCCGCAGACTTTCCGTCTCTCTCCCCCCACCTCCATTCGGACCGCTTTCTCCCTTTTCTCCGGACCCGCATCGCACGGTGTTCCCCTATTTTGCCGTGGCAAGTCTCAAGGTTCGGAAACCTTGAGAAGCCGACGAAATTCGATGCCACAAAGAGGCTCCACACCGCCCTCGCTCTCCTCAGCGTCCGTTTCGACGGACAAGAGAGATGCCTCTCTATTCGCTTCGTCCCATCCTCCGTGTATCCCTTTGTCTCGATTTCCAATTATGTTTAGAAGTTTTATCGCAAATCCTGCGTTAAACCTCGCGCGTTCGAGGCGAATAAACGATCGGTGTACCTCTACTCGTAACTTTCGTGTAACGTTTGCGTAACGGCGGTTAACGTGGTGGCGAGTGTAACTCGCGCCCGTATTTTTCTTTCGCAGAGTTATTCTCGCTCTTACGGACGTTACGCGAACAAGAACGAAGATTAGGCACTTTATAGGAAGAAGAACAATTTGTTGTATAGAAACATAATAACACGAATATCAGCGACCAGCAGCAATTTATCTATGGTGCCGGACGTAAGGGAGGCAATGCTATTCGTAACAGTACGACTCATTCGCGATTTCTTCAATCATTTTCCATCGCGATATCTTTCATTATACGCGCTCGCGCGTTCAATTCTTAGTAACAAAGGTGTACGCGTAACACGCCAACTGAATTATCGCGATGTTCAGCGTAAATCGCACAACACGTACGCGAAGTGTATATTTTTGTTTCGGACGAGAGCTTCGTACGATTCGGACGGGATCAATAAACGCGTAGAAACCACAGGTATAGCCCGAACAGACTGGCGGTGCTTTAAGGATAAACTGCTGTGCGTAATCCGTACGTAAGAAACTTCCTTCGACAAACGCACGCGGTTTACTTGGAATGTAAGCAGAAATTATGTGCAACCTGTGAGCGTAACCAAGTACGAACTCTACTTCGACACGGAGTTCAGACGTAATCCCCCGTGCTTCGCTCCTCGAGTAGAAACTATGCGCAACCCACGGAGAAGGAAGCTCACAGCTGGACTATAACGCGTGTAAAACGTACGCACGCGATTTCCTCAGAGAGTATGCGCAAAAACCGGTGCATAATTTGTACACGCTAAGTTTACATCGAATCATAACAAAAACAGCGTGTAATTTGTAACGGCGGTACGTTACCTTCGGACAAATTACGCTTGGCCCGTCGCGTCTAATTGCGAGCACGGAGATCGTTCAATAAACATCGGTTTCTATGAAGACGAAAACTATCGTAACGCGAGTATATCATTTTTCAAGCACGTTACAGTCGAACTGTTGCGCAAGAAATATTATTATTACAATTTTCTACGCGTACTGCACGAATCGAAGAAATTAATCTTTAATTTAATATAAAAACACTCAGCGTTTGCTTTCGATGTCAAAGGGAATTAACATAACCTTCCAATGGTAATATAATTCTGACGATTATTCTTCTTATTATTATTACCTCGACAGTTTTATTTGTGTTAAACTATTTTTGGATACAAATCAAAACTGAGAAATTTCCAAGTGGTAAAGGTTATACTCATCACCCCGATTACTAACGGAAAGCTAAAATCTCTCGTACGCACTGTCGCGTGTAAATCTTCCACGAATTCGCGACGCAACGAAATTTGCAAAATACACGCTCAACCAAAACTGCCCATCCATTACGCTCCCGTGGTAGATTCGCGCGGCGCAAACCACGCGTAAGTCGCGCCTAAAACTGCTCATAATTCATACCCCGCTGTATCATGAACCCAATCAAAAACAATCGGCAGATCGTGTGCTGACTCTCCTATCAAGAAATATCCCGTGCAACCGAGGCGCATCAGATTTCCCGCCAGTTGGCGTGGAAAGTACTGCACCTAAACCCCGTACGCGTACGCAGAGGCTAGGATGCTTGCCACGCGAGATTCTACTCGATACCCACACAAGTTGGCCCGATCGTGTGTCGGGAGCACGTGTGAAAATGGCGAAGACGAGCGAAGGAGGCGGTCGAACGAACGAATGAACGAACGAACGAACGAACGAACGGACGGACGGACGGACGGACAGACACTCGTCGTACTCGGTTGACTCAGCGACTTGACTCGGCGCATAAATAATCGTGCGAAAAAATTCAACCCGAGGAGGGGGGGCGCCTCCGAGACTTCAAGTTCCAGTGCACGACTAGCATTTCCTGTTTCGGGCCCTTACCCACCGATGGGCATAACTAATTACTTTCACGTTTCTCCCTGTTCCTACGCCGGTTATTTATGCCCTCGAAACATTGTGCCATAATAAATCGGCGGGGCATGCGCGAGAGATAATTTGCATCGGATAAAGGTGGATAAACATAACGATCCCGAGGGTTTTGGATTGCGCGCCGAAGTTGTTTCGCGAGCGAAACCCCGATCGGTTTTCACGGATACCCACGAATTACGAGACGCGCGTAGATTATCGGATGGTGACGCGAGATCGGGTATTTGCCGCGAGATAGAGATAACGCGAATAAATATTTTAGGTAATACCTGTATTTCTTTGGATACCGTGGTACGTTGGAATTAATATTCCTGTATTCGTGCCTCTTTCGAATTGGATCGGTACATTGGTCGATGAGTTCAATTATATCTTTGATACGCGTCATTTGTCGTATTAATTTAAAATTCTTCCGTACCATCGATATTAACGACCCTTTCAACTCCGAATTCTTTTCAGTTTTCTTTCCAGCAACTCCACGTTATTTTAAATGAATTTCAGAGTACGTTCGGTGAATAAATTAAATTACAAATCGATAAACAAAAACCGAATACACCGAGAAGGCAGCGTTCCTTTTTTACATATATTGTTGACAATCTTAAAATAAAAAGAGTGACTCAACGTAGAAATTGCTGGAAAGAATATTGACGTCTTCCAGTCACTCTGAACATGGAAGTTCAAACTATTAAAGCCGAGTTCTAAGTTTCTTACGGTGCTACGACTTTGGCGCGTACACGCGAAGTTACGAAGTGCACGCGCGATACGTTATATAGACTATCGTAAACTCGTTTTCAATATTATCGGTAGAAACAATTGCGCTCGACTGGCGTGGTCGTTCTGAGCTCATTGTAGCGATATTCAAACCTTTTATTTTTTCCCCGCATCGGGCGGACTGGACGCGGAGGGGGCAAGCAACTTTACGTGCAAATTTATTTTCAATGGCGTGAGAAAAAGCGTGAACGAGAAGCAAGATACGCTTCCACTCGAATAACGCGCGGAGCACAGTTGAGTGCGAAATCCGCGTGTAGCACGAAACTCGTATCTTACGCGACCGTGATTGTCAATGGATTCACCTACTTTTCAACGAGCGCGCGTATCCAGCGAACACCTCTCCTAGCAAATCGATCGATTCCGAGAATGTTCGACGTTTTACGTGGAAAGAAGGATCTCTCGTAAACATTTTACGTCTGGTACAGACGTGAAATATTCGCGCGTAACAAACACCGTATTACAAATGTTCTAGTAACGTATGCGAGAACGCACAATTCTAACCAGGTAGTCTATCGGTGCATCGTGGTGTGCGTTGCGTGATACGCGCGAATATTTCACAGCTGTACCCGGCCGTAGAGTCGCGACGATGACAAAGCAAAGCGCGTAAACGTAACGAACGACAAACTGGTCTTGCGGGAAATTAATCGACTTTACGCGAAACACCGAGAATGACATCGAACGATGAAATCACCAGACCTTTAGCCGCGTACTCGTAGACGTTGCGTGGGTGCCATTGCTAAAAATTGCAAACCTCGAAGCGGCGACGCTTTCACCGTCGATCGCCGAGAACAACGGAAATCAGAATAATTCGAGCAACGACAGAGAACGCGGAACGAACAAAAAGTTGCGCGCGCCCGAGGCCGGGCGACGTGGCACAGATTTGAATCGTCTTCGAGCACGGTCGTTTCTGGGTATATTTCATTAATGGAATAAGGTCACGGATATAATTGTGTAACGCGAGACGCACGATCCGTGAACTCTTTTTAAGAACGTTCGAAAAGAAAAGATCGATGATGGACTTTTCTCCCGCGGGCGTGCGTGCGTGCGTGCGTGCGTACGTGCGTGTGCGTACGGTGACAAGGCCACACCGGGAACCGAGGTGAATTACTTTAACGACCGCCCGGTATATGAGAGCGTAGTAAGGCGTGCAACGCGACACGATAGCGATTATCACGAGTGTCGGGGAAGGGGGGCGGGGAGTGAGAAAGAGAGGAATAACCGAAGGACCAAACTAAACGATGGGAGAGAGGAGGAAGGAAAAGGGGGTGGGGGGGGGGGGGGGGTGCGGAGGTGCCTTGGACAAATTTACAATCGTAAACCGTAAGGCACGCCGCGTACTCCGGCGCGTCGTCGGTCAGCGTTAACGGAGGAAATTACGTTTGTCGTTCATTCATTTTTATGTCGACGGAGCACCGTTCGCGCTCCGCCCAAAAGCAAACTCTTTGCGGGGCAAATCGTCGATGCTCTCAGGACACGAAAACTCGATGAAATTTGTGCCAGGTATACGGATTGGACAGCGAATAGAACGAAATTCGGGGAACAAAAGTGAATTTTAATTTTGCAGATACCGCGCACGGACAGAGGTTTATATGATTCGTTCCTGTGATCTATTCCCTCAGTCTTGGTACTTTGGATAATTGGAAAACGAACGCAACTGGGTTTCTATTGAAAGAAGCGTACTCGTTCTAAGTAGCACCAGACTATCGTGACCACCGTAATTATCAAATGCGTCCGGTGCGAGATAAGGAGTCAAGAACTAATTTGGAAAATACCGCAGCTAATAGAAAGTCCCACTTGCGTGGGTAAATTGTAATTAACCCTCGGTTAGTGCGCAACCGAATCACTCGCTTCTGCGTAATTTCAAAAAATCAAATAAGATTAAAATACCAAAGTATCAAGACGATGCGAAAGTTTCGTCGAAATAACCACACGCTGTCCACCACAGAAGCTACAGTTTCCTCACATTCGTATGTGTCGTAATTCTCGTCATTTGCGAAACTCAATTTGCCATTTAAAAATGTCAGTAAACTTCCTCTCCAACCAATAGCAACGTGCCCGTTTCGACGTTCTACGCGATATTTAAAAACACCTGCTCTGCGTTCCTATCTCATCGAAACCGTAAATATTCCTTTTCAATAAATCGTATAATCGTAATCGAGTACACCGCAAAGTCACGATCAGATACTAACAAGTTTCTGTTAATCATCCTTCCAACGTACATCGAGCAGCGATCTTTACATCTCAAATCTTTAATTCGATTAACCTTACGAAACGAACGATAGCAAAACATACAAAAAAAAATGACACGTTGTAAGTACTTTACACAACGACTCATCCCGCTCGACCGACGACACGTTTCGTTCGCTCGTGCTACGCAAAACGGGGCCACTGTTCCGCTGGCTCGCAAAATGTGTTTAGGACACACTCTATCGAGCGTGTGCACGGGGCGACGCTTATATAGAGTGTCGGGAATGTTCGGCGACGATGTAAAACGTACGCAAGGAACGGCGAAGGCTACTTTCGTTGCGCTCCATCCCCCTTTTTTTCCACCGCTATCATCGTGACTCATCCAACGAGGCAGAAAGGGAGAGGCTAGGAACGAATGCCTGAGAAACGACAGACTGGTAGAAACTCGTTTTTCCGCGGCCGATCGATGCGCGTAAGGGCGGACAGACGCCACGGGGAAATCTCCGGCATTGCTTTCGCTACGAATTCGGTCGTTAAGGCTTTATTGTCCGGTATCGGGTGTCTCCGTATCTCTTTTACGGAAGTCGCGAGAAGGGAACTCGAAACGAGTACGCCGAAAGTCTTTTTTGAGAACGGAAAATCCTTCCCGGAAGTGGATCATCGATATTTCTAATGCGCTCGGGGAAGTCACTGTGTATTTTATCACCAATCAATATTGTTTTTATTCGTATTTTTTGTTTCTAAAATTTATTTTAGAATTGGTGGCTGGAACAACGTTGGATGTGACAATTTTGGCAAAGTTGTTTTTTTTTGTGATATGAAGTAAGATTGTGACTCGATGAATCGGAACGTGTAAAGTTTTTGTTGTCCAACTCACTGATAGATAGTGATAGTTCATTACCGATTGGTAATGAAAATATTCTATGTTCTATAGAATACAGAACATTTTCGTATACTAATTACGACTTTCATTAAAAGTTTATGAAATAGCAGCCGTAATATTCAGTTTCATGAATGGGAAAATACTTATGGACGTTTTGTACAGAACTCAACATAATTTAATTGCTTATCTTCACGCGTGTCGTTTCTAACAGAAACAAATTCGGCGAAACTCACGAGGAAATAGACGATCGTCGAACCGCGCTGTGGGAGAACAATGATTTCCCCGAGGAAACAACAATTTTGACATCCCCGATCGAAAAACCTCTTATCCAACGTTCAACGCGGCGAAAGTTAAGCTCGCGATAACTCTAACAGCGATTACTCGACGCGTGTACTTCTCGAACGAATAATGGCTGAGAATAATGCGAAAATAACACGCTAATAATAGAAAGAAAAACATTTCCCACCCTCGTTATTTCAACATCTTCGATCTTCGCTACGCGCTATAAACCGGCAGTCACGATATTTAAGAAAATATATCGAGCGTAGTAGAATAGTCGTGCGTAAACTAAAGAAAATTGTACGCCTGGAGCGAGGTAACGCTTTGAATACCGGTACCGCACGAAAATTGAATTAATTATTGCCGTATACGCAACGGGGTTATTCCCGTTGGCCAACCCTCCCTACTCGTCAACCCTAACCCGACGATCCCCCACGAAACACGCACACTCGAGACACGCGTGGCTTATCGATCACTCGCAGAAACGGCCCTCGCGTAATAGGGCCGACCGGTGTTGTTTCCAGCCCAAGGTATTGACCTAACAGTGAATCATCCGACGACTATACCGCCACGATTATTATACAATACGTTAGGCAGCTATGACTTTTCGTGCTCGCTGCATCAAACAGCTGAGGAGCGCCTGTCCGCGATCGCGGATAAGCGAAATTCAACGATCGATACTACCCCGCCTGGCTACGATATAAATTCAGTTCTAATGAAAAAGCACGATACTTGCCCTCTGTCCTCCTGACAAACGAGTATACGCATATATATGTATATGCATGTAATCCCATACGATCGTAAATTATACCGCTACGTAAGATATAAATATCGAAATATCGAATCCCGAGAAGCGCGCGAGCCTGTCAATCACGAACGTTGCTCCGTATTTCCTGACTTTCCCACCTAAATGCTAATTCGAACCTCCCTCTAACCCCCCGGTAGTAATAATATGCCAATAGACGGTGTAGTTCGATAAATCAACGTTTGCGCTCAAAGTACATAGACGGAGTCGCAATGGAAGCGCGATAGCGTAACTTTATTTGCATAGCGCGCATTAATCGCACCGCAGTGATTAGCGCGAACGGTCGTCGCCTCATGCGGGATAATAATTAATCGACGATTATTCGTGCGCGACAAAAGGCGAACGTAGGAATCACGCGCTGGACGGCTCGGTTCACTTTTGCACCACACCAGGCGGGATATATATCTCTCCGTACGATAAGCGGGTGACGTAGTGTTTTCATTGTTCTTTCCATTCACTCGTTCCATTACAACACGGCAGAAGTGGTGCGTGTAAGTATACGCGATTCGCGATACGTACGCGTGTATGTATATATTCCACGAAAGCGGGAGACTGAATCGAGTCTATCTCTATCCCTCTCGCTCTCTCGGGTTAAAGTAACCCTAGCTATGATGGCTCCACGAAGGAATTCTTTTCTATCGAGATTTTAAACGGGGGCATGGCTGCTCATTACGAGTTTTACGAAGGACCTTTGAACGTGATTTCGCGTAGGTGTGCTAACCTCGACATTTTCCAGAACTGGCGGTCGCTTTTCTACAGCCACGGGGATCTCTTTCGCTCCCTTCCCCGTTTCTCTTTCGAGTCTCTCTCTCTCTCTCTCCCTCTCTCACTCTCTTCCACCCTCCGAACATGCGTGTCGATCGATATTCGACGGTGCACGCTCGTGCCAGCGGCTCCAGGAAAGATTAGTGGACGTCTACGCCAATGGTTTCCATGGGAACTTCGTCAAGCACGGAAAACCAGTGTCGTGTGCCTGAACTTCTTACCCGTAGATAGATAAGCGGTAAAGGGGGTGAAAAGGAAATTGGTGGGGCGAAAAGTGTTCAAGCTGAAACGCTACCGGCCGTCGTCGCGCGGTAAGAAATCAAATGTATAATACGCCTCGTAAAGAAATCTCAATTTCAATGGAATAACACGTAAATGGATTTTAATAACGCATTCAATGATCCGACTATTCACGAAATAGCTCTCTCTCTCTCTCTCTCTCTTTCTCTACCTCCTCCCTTACCGAGCTTCGTGTTTAAAATCTGAGAGCATTGCAGTGAGTTGTAAGCCCGATTTCAACCTATAAAGCACTACGGTTTGGCCCGGAGGGTTCTTTGTCCCGAGACATTTTTTCTTTTTTCTTCCGAAGGTAGGCACCATGCCGGGAGCGAGGATAAGTACCTGAAAAGAGACCTCTCGGATCCATGGTCCGAGATTTCGGTCTTTCGGGTTGGCCAATTTTGTCTGTCAACGGGACACAATTGAATTTCTATACCTGGTCCCGAGATGAGCGAGACAAAGGAGAATTCGTTACGAATTACGAGTAGGTAGGTACTCGGCGCGAGGAAAAACCGAAGGAAATAAATTTCCTTTCGGTAACGGTGAATTTGTTTCCTCCGCGCCGACGAACGGTCGTAACCCGGCTTTATCTTTAAATCGGATGTGGCGCTCGAGGGGGAAAAGACTTCATTTCGGAGGAAAAACAGAAGCGAACGGAGGCCGTGCGATTTTACGTAACGTCTCGCCGATAATTGCATACAAATCTCAAGTTTTTTTTTGTAGACAGTCTTCCGTCCGCCGTCTCGATAAATGGTTTTTTTGGGGGGGGGGGGGGGGGGGGGACTTCTTGTGGCGCGTACATTAACGTCAAGTATCTCCGTACCGTGGAACGAGAATGACTCCGATCGAATGCGACGATGAGTAACGTAACGAAGGAAAGACGACGTGCCAAAAGTTAATAATATTAATAAAGACCAATTTTGATCAAATCATCTTCGAAGGCTATTGCACTTAAACAAAAAAAATTAATTTTTTAATCCAGTTTGACCACCTCGAATACCCACGTTTGCTCTTTCCCGGAAAAGTTACAAAGACTAGTTGTCGCGTACTTGTATTTGGCCCGAGACAAGTCCTTGTCTCTTGATACATGGTACGTACGAATACGATGTAGATCGGGCAATGTCCAGCTAACGATGAAATATATATGTATAAATAAAGAGGATGCCTTTTTGGACCTTTTTTATGGACATTTGAATATCCGTGCGACTCGTCGAGTCTTTCGATAGTCATAACGGAGCGCAAAGGAAACTCTTTAACGTAGCTTTCCACGCGATGCAGATGCGAGTAATTCTCGCCCGGGATTCCTCAGTCTCGACACTCTGAATTGCAGCTGCGGACTGCACCGGATGTTTTGGCGATGACGCTTCGACGATTTTCTCATACGTGCTATAATACTCGCGAGGAAAGTCGCGCGATCGTGATCAGCCATAATAACCATCAGATTTTCCTATACAGAATTCAAATTCAAATCGATCCGTACCCATCACGCGAGGTATCTTATCGCGCGATCGATGTTAATTTTATCAACGAACTTCTCACGCCAAATCAAAACTCTTAACGAAAAGAAATTGCTGCAATGTTACGGCGATTGATGGAAAATTTGATCGACGATTACCCCGTACGTAAGATCGCGTCAACGAAAAATAGATTTGCGAAAGGCAGCGGTGGCAATTCTCGCGCAGACGGAACCTTGAGGAGATTTATCCTTGAATTCCTTGCGAAACACACAACCGTCGAGGGGGCCTGGCGCAGGGATCGAAGAACGTAAATATTCGTGCGCGCGAATATGCTCGTCTTTGCTCGGCGCCCGCGAGCGAATCGAAGTATCGCGCGGGAAAAAAAAAAGAGAAATTATCGGTTTGTCATAACCACGAGCGTTACAAAAGTAAAGGTTAAAAGCCTGTACGTTCGACCAATTTGATCGCACACGCCAGGCTTGGCGTGTAATGTCACGGGGGGAATATATGCTCTTGCGCTAACTACCGACATTATTCTCAACGTTCATCGATTGTCACCTCGAGACAGGAGCGATCGATGCTTTTGCGGAAAGGTGACGATCGATAGTTTATCTACGAATGTAAATACGACAATTGTGGTATACATACATACGTGCGCGTAGAACGAGATACAGTCGTGGACAAAAGTTCGGAAACTTTTGATCCGTGAATTAAAGCGCGACGTTTCGTATCAGCGATGACGCGTTTGATGAACTTTTTTTGCGAGTCCTCGAGTCTTGGTGTGTATTCCGTGTTTGCGGGATAACGAAAAACTCCCGGATCGTCACGATTCGCGTTGTTTACAACGATTAAGATTATTAATACTGTCTCTACTAAAAAAAAATCGTGAGAATTATCGCGAAGATAACACTTGTCACGTTCATCCGTGCATTACGTTAACTGAAAACTGTACACCCACGCGAAACTTACGCTTAACTTTTGTCCTCGACTGTATATTCGATACCGCTCCAAATATAAACTGGACCACAAACGACCGATATTCGTGTTAAAAGTATCTCGTGAAAAAAAAAGCAAAAATCTGCCTGTGCGCGTATTCGTCGTTAACGATCACTGTAAGCCCCAACGTAAACGTGGAAGTGTGCTTTATAAAACTGCTTTCGCAGCTTTTTCGGAAAAGCTAGGAATAGAGATTGATGCCGAACGCAGCGGGTGCCGAACGATTCGTCGTAGAGACATCTCGTGAGAGATCGATCTTCGTGAATTTTCCATCCAGACCTCCACCGGGAATATTTTGACAAAGTCGATGCCTCCTGGAGTGCTTTCGAAGGACCAAGTGGAAGTAAATAGATCGTCCAAGAATACCGAACCGGGAGACAGCGAGAAACCGTCGCAGCCTCCCGCGAAATTCGTCACGTATCCGTTGCCCGGAGTTAACGTTCCTACACATGGATGGAATGCGTGTCTGTGTCGTTGCCGTCGATTCGAAACCGCACGGTACAACGGTATTGCGCAACAACGGTGTTAATAGCGTAAAGTAATGCCGCGCGATCAGCGTACATAATAATTCCTACTCGATGCGTTTCGACGTTTCCGAGTCCTCGCGCGCAAAACGAACCAATAACTTCGACGTATCTACCGAGCATGTGCATTCATGAAATCCTGACGTGCCGTTCAACGCTCGTGAAGCAATAAATCGCGTTATTCCTATGGCAGCGGATTTCCAATGAGATATCGTATGACTGTTGGTTTTAGAAAACTACCGTGTCACTCGATGCGAGAAATGTCTTCATTACCATTACACCGCGTCGTTTGCGCGTGTAACGTTTTATTTAAGCCGGTACGGTTTCCAGGAAAACGGAATCGCGCCGGTAAAGGCGCGTTTACGCAATGCCGATTCGCTCGCGCTCGATGGATCGTTTACGATTGGGAATTGGGATCCGATTTGGCGCGGCAAATTCGAATTCGTTCGCCCGGCAGGGGCGTTCAAACTTTCGACTTCTTTGAGTCAAATTCAAAGTAAAATATCTTAATATTTTATATCTTAATTCCAACGGATACTCGTTGAGCAAAAAATATTTCTGACAAATATATATAAAAATTCATGTTCTTCAAAGCTCCCTAATTTTGAAATTCTCCATGTAGTATACTCCATGTGGTTTAATTGACGCATATTTGTACAGACAAGTATACAAGAAATGTCCGTCAACCTAGTATTAAAGACGTAAGCGTATACCAACGGCACAACGCGACAATATTGTTTAAATAAAAAGCATTACCACGCCGCGCGAATTAAAAAAAAAATGTAAGAACATAAAGATCTCAATGTTTTGAGGAAATTTACGATCTCACGTTGGACCGCGGGTTGAACAGCCCTGCGTTACAACTCACGCGTACCTTAAAACTGTACCGAGCACGAATCGTTAAACCGCGATAAAAGTTACGCTCGATGTTTCGATTGGTTCTGAAATTCCAAATGAAACTCTCGAGGCGAGTACGTGCAATGGTCGCTCGTGGAATTCCGTGAATTCCAGTCGACGGAACTGGCGCAGTCCAGGGAGGGTGGGCTCGATAATCTCGCAAATTTCATTCCTATAATGGCTCTGCGGACAAAGATGAACGAAAAGAAAAAGAAGCACGGTAGAGTGGCAAACGAACGAAGGAAGGAACGAACGAACGAACGTACTGGAATCCAAAGACGCGCCGGCAACGTTAACGAACACAAAGAGACGAGAGGAGGAGAGAGAGAGAGACCCCGTGCATGGTCGCTGCACGCAACTCGACGCGGCGCGCACACACACACACATACACACGAACGTATCCCGCTTTATCGCGGCGACGAACGTGGCGCACACGAAGAAAACCAGAACGACCCATACCGAGTTGCGCGTATCGCCGACACGTGACAACACAGAGAGCGAAGCCGAATCCACCAACTGCGAAGGCGCACTTTACGCGTGTACACGTCGACGAGTAGAAACCGCGGTAACCATAATGCGCGTAATTCCTAAGTGAAATTATTGTCATTATATAATACCGCGCATTAATATTCCATTCCGCGCGGTACGGCGAATAATACAGTCGCGTTACGAATAAATTATTGTTAACCGTGGAAACCTAAAATTCGCGTATCCTTCTGTCGATTCGTTGACCCGTAGGAAAACTTTAAAATCGCGAGTCTTCGACGTACCACGCATACGTCTCGTAGAAAGCAGCTGGAAGCTCATGGTACCCTCGTTGCACGAACCGCGTCGGAAGGAAAGTAAGATCGTAAAATGCATCTTGGGCCACATTTTGCCGAGCGAGATACGTTCGCTGAATGGAGTCTGCGGTGGCGGGGTTAAACGCGCGACGATCCGCGAATTCGAGAAAGTGGCCGCTTCTCGTCTGTCAGAGACAAACAATCGCGAGGACGAATTTGGAGTTTGCGTCTACCGCGATACCTATACGGGTCTCGTCCGTCTCCCCGAGGCGTCGTCGGTCCTCCCCGTCATCGTCGTCGTCGTCGTCGTCGTCATTACCGTCGCCGTCATTCGCGCGTCTCACAGACCTCGGGGGGTTACGAAGGCTGCGAAGAAGCGAACGACGGAAAGGCGCGTAGTTGCACAGGAGAGAGAAGATTCCAGTCGAAGAAGGGCCGTTCTGCCCCGCACATCCCACCCATGGTTTCCGCCGGCCTTGGAGCCACTGAACCACTCCGTGGTTCAACGATTCGACGGGCCCAGCGGTGCTCAACCTGTCGCGATACTTCCACGAGGTCGCTCTCTCCCTCTGCTCTTTTGTTATGCACCGAGAGAGAGAGAGAGGGAGAGAGAGAGAAAGAGGGGAGGAGAAAAAAGTACGCGGCCGGCCATGGGCGGATGATACACGGAGACCGAAAGGTCTCTGATAGTACGATTGTTGTGAAGAAGATAAGGACGCGACGGATGAAGTTGGCTAGGCTGGATTTTCGCCTTGCTTTCTTTTCGGTTCGATCGTTTCGTACCGCCTACGCGCTTTGGAAATGTAAAGCAGATAGGATCGTAATTTCGATTTGAGAAGGCGTACACCTCCATTGCTAACGTTTGTTTATGTTCGTTTTTCCCACGGTGCGCGTTTAAACGTTGTCATGAAGCGTCAATGATTTTCAAAGATACGAGGAAACTCGTGTATGTTCGGGGGGGTAACGGGTGAGATCGTTATCGGTGATGTCGTTTGATTTTCGATCGGAGTCCCTCGCGGGACTTTGAATACTCTTGGAAGAAAGTAGATAGCGGTAATTAACGTCGTAATTCTTTTTTTTTTTTGGTTCGCCTCCCACGAGACGCGAACCGTAGGATTATTAAACGTTGGGATAATCGGACGAAGATGGCTAAAACGCACTCCCTTGTAAATCAAGTCAAGGTTCTCAGAAATCGGGCCCCGAACGACCGGGGAACAGTAAAAGGCACGATCCCAACGAGCTTTCGAATTCAAGGCACGACCCGGACACCTTCCGCTCCTTCGTCCTGCCACGTCTTTACAGCCAATGACCGTCGGTCATGGCAAATACGCCACCTAATTTTTTTCTTACTTTCTAAGCCTTCCAGTCATCGGCAGGAAGTGGCATATAGTCTGTCGACAATGTCCGACGACCTATCGGAGGATTTTACTTCGCGGTGCACGCGTGCGTACGTGTTGTCGGAAGAGTTCTCTCTCCCAAACGACTCTTCGTGGACAGTAATAACAGATAACTTTGCAACGGCGCGCAAATAATACTCGATAAACGGGATAATCGTTGAACGTCTTTTTCATCAAGTTGGTACGTTCTTTTCCTTCCCTTCCACTCGCAAGCTCCGGCGGGGCCAGAACATATTTTGACTCGTGAAGACAGCGCAAATATTTGATACGCACAATAATTACGCGACCGGTCTTCTCTCGACAAGCTGTCGTATTCGCGTACTTTTATACCAGCTTCCTGGTTCCTTTATTTATAGTATCCTTATAAAAAGTTCTTGAATTCTCCCAGAAGAAGTAATTATTATACCCATGAATAAGAGCAAAAAGATTATTGTCAGTTTAATTTAAGTTAGATTTGACAAAGTTAAATGAATCGACATTAATATTCTTAATCGGTAAGCATATTTCATATTCGAATCTTGTCAACAGATGCGAGAATGCATTAAAACCGTAATACGACGTGACGACACCATTACTCTCGTTATTCTTTCTATCTCCCTGCTACCCTCCGATCCGCGAGTCGCACACGCCCGAAAGTATTTGAATTCCCCACGATCCGTGTAACGCTCGTTCGTTCGTATGTACATTACCGTTCGCGCGACTAGCACAATGACGGCAGGTTCGAAATTCCACGCTGTTACCCGGGGAGAATATTTTTGTTTACAACGGATCGTAGGTAGGTGCTGGGAGCAAAGACCAATGCCGTGCGGCGTAAACTTTCCGAGCGGTACGTAAACCTTGGCGAAATACAGGTATATAGCAGTGCTCTATTCCCGAGGGACCGGGAAGACGAGGTCGGGTTTGCGGAGTACGGAGGGCGTCGAGTAAAACCCTCGTCATGGAATAATCCCGTAAACTGTCGTCCCGGCGGAAGAAACTCGGTAGAGCTCTATAAACGTCGGGGAGAGACATCGTTTGACCTTGCCGCGGTACCTCTACGCGCGATTCGTCGCTTTCTCTTTCGAATATTTTGTAACGCCAGAGCGCAATTCTCACCGCTAATAGTTCCCCGAAAACCTCGCTCGGTTTACGAACGTTCGGATCGATATTCGAGAAACCCTCTCGTCGGGGAATTACGCTTCCGAGGAGAGACGTCCGTCCGCAGGTATAATAGCGGACGGACTCACTCGTGTTTCCCGGTGGCGGACGATTATCGTATAAAAATGTCAGCGGACGGTCAAGAAGAAATGTCTTACGCGATAAAACCTTCGGTATCGACTTAATTATACCAAACACGTGTTCCCCTACTTCGCTTTATACGACTCTCTTAACGAGCTCGATTAAACAATCGTTTTTATCACACTGCGTGCCCTACTCCCCCACCCCCCCTATCCCTAACTCTCTCCCTCTTTCTCTTCTTCTTTATACTATCATGGATATTATCGTGACGGCGACGTTGACAAAAGATCCGAGGACCCGCATTTTCGGCACAGGTAAACCTCGTGAACTCGAAGCTCTGGACCAAAGTCCGAGGCACGAGATGCACCTGCGGTGACCGGTGCGAGGGAGGGTGGCGTTCGGTGGGAGGCCGACGACTACTTCGTGATGAAACTGGACGGAGAGGGTGGGGGTGGCGGAGGGGGGACGGGCCATGAGAGGAACGGGATGGGGAATGGAAATAAAAAATGAGAGGATGCAGACACAAATAGATTGCAAAAACATAATAATAGAGAGAGAAAGAGAGGGAGAGAATGCGTGAGCTTCGCGAGACGCTTCTGCGGGAGGAGGTCGCCGCGCGCTTTGTCTCAAGGCGAGCTGCTCTCCTTCGCGGCGGCTCCTCAAAAGACGGGACAAAGGAACGTATACGCGAGGCCCCACGGGCGTTTCTCTGCCCCCCCCCCTGCCCCCGTCCCACGGCCTCACTACCACCTTCACCACACCCCCGATGGATTCGTAACCGTCGATCGAGAACCCCCCTTTAGTCCTCCGTGACCTCTTTGTCTATGAGGATCTCTCCTCCCGTGGATGGCAACCTATTAAGAGTCGTTATAGTTTCACCTCTCGCGAAATCGATGCCAATGGAAAACGCCAGACGCCGCGTCGGACGTCTCTTTTTGCACTCGAGCCGATCGCGTGATATTTCGAGGCGATCATTGTCCCGCTTTTGTCTGATACACTGGCGGGAACGCGAGGATTCTTGGATTAATATCTTGTTGACACGTCGAGGTTCGAAAATCGCGAATATTTGTAAAGCTGCCTTTGGATGCTCCAAAACCTAAAGTCTCGTAACGTAAAAACCGCATTTAAAAATTTCAAACCGATCCATGCGCGTTACGATCGTTAATTTCCACGAGAACGAAAAGCGATGGCGCAACAGTCGCGCAGGGTTTAACACCGTTAGCGCGTCGCTAACGATTAACAATGGAATCGAGGCTAAGTCATCTGGATCTTTTTTTTTTTCCTCTCCAACTAATCCGCGCCGCTTTCAGTCTCGTTAGCGAGCGGCGATATAGGTAATGTCGTTCGTTAGGAACGTTTAGCGTAATACGATTTTCCAGCGGAATCATCTCGGGATTCGTTCTCCTCGGGGGACCGACTCGCCCGCTCGCTCTTGCTTTACCGTCAGAAGTTCCGTAATTGAAAGCGAGGCGGGGTGCTTGCTGTGCACGTCGACAACCCGAGTACCCACGGAATTTGAGATTAATAAAAATTATCCCGTCCGTCGAGTTTATTCGCGATAAGGACTGCGAGGGCCTACCTCGACACGATTTAAGATAATCTTTTTTATTAACGAGAAGCGCGGTTAGATTTAGTCGCTCGTAAAACGGTACGTTACTTCCAGCCGTCAAAGGAACTTAATACCGATCGCGTTGCGTGTCCCAATAACATCGCGAGAGGCAAGTTTCTCTCTGAATAATTGGAACGAGGCTCGGCTTTACGGCGACTCTTATCGTCCGCAACGTAATACACGCGGCGTACCTACGCGCGTCACGAATGTCGCCCGAGACGCGAAAAAGCGGCTCGAGACATAATGCGCCCCCGGACACTTTTCGTTTCTTTTGAATCGTGGGAAGAAGGGGGGAGGGGCGGAGGGACAACATGATAACGTAAAACCAACGCGTTGCGTAATACAAAGAAAGTTATCTATGGTAAAACTGGATATTGGAAAACCGCCGGATCGCTCGTGCCGCCGTAAAACGTCGATAAGGATACATTTACTTTTATTTTTTTTTTTTGTTTAGTCGGCGCACCTAGGTTTCACGATTTCTTTGCTTAACGGTGATAATCGAGGTGCGCGGAGGAGGGGTGAGAGAAAGAGGAGGGTAAACAAAGTATGCGTACGGGTTTACCCGACGCGAAAAACAGAGACGTTAAGAGAAGCCGGAAGTGGGTCAGTGCCGTGATTTGTCTCCCCTCGGACTCTGTCACATCTTTCGAATTAGCTCGTGTGTCTCGTTAGACCGAGCAGAATGCCGTCACCGCTTTCCCTTTCCGCGACTTTTGCAATTGCGTAATGACCGCGGGGGCCTTAAAACTCTACGCGTAGCCTTCCAACACGTGCCACCGCACGAGCACGGTTCAGTTTCGTATGGTAATCGGAAAGCAAAGTCGATCGGAGCGATTGAAATTTGCTTTCAAAGCGAATCTCGAGGATCTTCGACGAATGCGAGCCGATAACCGGCAGAACGTAATTAGTCAAATAGCCGTACCACGTCCGAGATTGCTCGAGTTATTCTGTCGAGTGGAAATCTCGGGGAAAGGGAGCAGGGTGGCGACGATTAAACCAGATACATAAAAAGAAGGGAAAAAGAGAACTCTCGTTACGACAGAAAAGAAAAACACGCGCGACAAAGCGTCAAAAGCTTACGAGCATACACTTTCGATCCCTTTGGAGTGACGCCAGAAACGGGCGGCAGGTAGACGCGCACCGTCCCACGCGAGACCCGCCGTTATCAAAAACTTTGAAACGTATTAACGCGGAACGTAGTATACTTTCACGATCGGCAACCTTCGGCGAGAGATTCGATTTCGCGGTCGAACCCCCCTCGGCATAATTTCATTAACCTGGGCGCGGGGCAAAAAACTTTGGGACACGATTTGCCTTCTTCGAGATCGAGAGTGGACTGACGAGGAAAGGGACGGACGATGGAGCGAGCGAGAACGGAGACGCAGAGGCGGGCGGACGAGTGAACAAAGATAGAACGATGGCGAGGGAGAAAAAAAAAAGAGAGAAGAAGTACGAGGCGAACACAGACCGCGGCTCCGTGAAAGAGCGAGACCAAGATACCCGCGATGGCGAGTCACCGCTACTCGCACACATTCGCATCTACGCGCATCGCTCGCACCCGCGCGTATACTAGCTAGCGTAGGCCTTCTCCGTCTATCTATCTCTATCTATCACCCTGTCTCTCTCCCGACGCCTCTCTCTCTCTCTCTAGCCGCGCGCGCGTACCACGCACGCAGCAGCGAGAGAACCCGTCGTCGATGCACACGCATACAAGAGCGGAAGGCGAAAGGATGAAGCCCAGCCTCGACTAGAAAGAAACGGTCGAGCAGCAGTAGTAGACAGTCTTGAATCTTGACCTAGGACACGCACCGCCGACTACGTCACAGTTCGACGTACTACGAAGGCTCTCTTACGCGCTGCTGCTGGCTGGTGCCGGTGGTGGTGGCGGTGATGGCGATAGTGTGGTGGTGCCGATGGTGCCTGCCGTTGCTACTGCTGCCGGTCGACATTCACACGGTTCTCGTCCAGGATGGAAAGGTCGACCGAGGAGCGAGGTCGAGGTTTTTCCTTGAAGAACGAGAAACCCCATGCCCGCCGTGGAGTCGGGCTCTCTCTCTCTCTCCCACCGGAAATGTCGATGCGCGTGGCCTGCCGAGAGAGGTTTCTCCAGAGTTTCGTTCGGGGACCCCGTCTATGCCCTCGTATACCACACACATTTTGATTCCGTCGAGCGTGACACGTCATCACGCCACGAGCGATTTTATTAAAGAATCGTCTTGTTATTGTCTTGGGAAAGGCAGACCACGTCGATGAAATTTCCTACCGAGGCAATCATCCGACGTGACGTTTTTAACCAAACGAAGGCACGTCTGGGAGCGTGGGCGTTTGAATATATCTCTCCGCGCCGGTTCATCGAAATACCCACGCGTTTTAATTTCGATGCATCGATGGTAAAGAACGCATCGCGTGCCTCCCGTCGAAACGCTGTTAACCGAACTGGGGTACGACCGAGTCGTGATTATGCGGGCTCTCCTTGGGGATGTTTCTGGGAATTCGTCGAGAGAGTCGAGCATCGGGAGAAAGGAAGCGTCGCGTGATACCGGCGTGACATTTTCAGCTGCACGGGCGATACGTACCGACTCACAATGATGGGACGCTTAATCAACGATCGATATCGAAGGGATATTCGGTGTTTTGATTTTGTGTCGCGTCGATGAGAGAGAAACGCGAAGCTAGTGGCACGGCCCGACGCCGATGCTTTCCTCGTCCGGACGGAAGTGCCACGTCGGGTGCATTGTTGCGAGCCGACTGTACGGGACGCGGATTGGCCAAATGGAGCGAGAGAGACTCTCTCGTCGAGTTTAACTCTGTGTTCGCACGTACGTACGTACGTATGTACGCTTACCTCGTGCCCCGTTCCCCGCGGAGCGCATACACGCGCGTACACCGAGAGTGTAGGTGGGTCGGTTGCGAACCACTTCCTCCCGGGACGTGTGCGGTCTTCGAATAATCGGATACTCGTGCGTGTTGCATCGGGGAAAGGATGTGCACCGTTGTAAAAAAATAAAAAAAAAGAGAGAGAGAGAAGAGAAAAAAAGGCGGAGTTCCTCGATGCTCGAATAACACTTCTTTGTACTCTTTTCATAAAGTTCCTGCGAAACCGTGGCCGCTTTTACGCATGAAATGATACGTGCCGAGGAAACTCGATAATACGGCGAGAGGAATCCGAGGAGCGATCTTATTTTTAATGTACCCAACATCGATAAGTAACGTCGATAACGATCTCGCTTATCCATCTAACAGGATAAGGTATCGTTCGTATTCTATGCACGGGAAGTGTTCGAAGAAAGAAAAAAACAAGAGAAGCGACTTCGATAATGCGCTTGGTGCGCGGACTGGTCTGCGCGTACCGATGAAAAAAAATATTCATTCCCGGTCGACGATGACGCTCATAGAATTATTCCACGCAGAGACATTTTGCAAGCAAACTGTCTCTTTAAAGGGGAATCAACGTTGCGTACGTTGCGCGTGACATTGCGCCGTCGTGGAATTTCGCCAAGCTCTCGGAGTCGAGGTACGTAGCGCCACAATGCGCCCCGACTGGCCGCTACCACTATAGACGTCCCAGGATAAAGAGAGGAAAAGGAAGGAGACGGGACAAAGGTCTGACGAAGGAGGAGAGAAGGAGGCAGACGTGGTCGATCGGGGAGAGCCGGCGAAGCCGGAGGAAAGAAAAGCGACAAGGAGGAGGCGGAGGTGGTTAGGTGAAACCTCGGAGACGGCCGCTTGTGTGTTCCTCCTCGTCGTTCGTGGATATTCGATATCCCTCTTGTGTATCCCCGAGTATTGCCCCGACCTGCCGGTCGACGACAAACAAAGACATTTTCCACTTCCGATGAGCCTTACGTACCTACTTCGATCTCTCTATCCGAACGAAACTCTATCTTATCCCGTTCGCACGAAACGAGCCAAAGCGCCGAGGTTTGATGCGCGGCAAACGAATCGCGATAACAAACGGGCGAGTGTGATTTGAAACATGGCTGGAATCGGTAAATCTCGTGAACGAGCGAACAGAGATTTAGGAGCGTGTAAAAAAAAATTCAGGAGTATCGCTTCGCGAGACTGGATTCGATCGAACAAGAGGCCCGTGCATTGATTTTTATATATCCGCCGCGAGTATAAATACAGGGAATATCGACAGGTGAATGATATGGAGCGATAAATATATACCGATGATAAAATTAGAAATACTAAATACTCGAATGCAATCGCGCCATCGTTTCGCCCAACGTACGACGTATCGAATATGATAGATAGATCCGAGCACCCAACGTTCTTATTTACAGGAGATAATAAATGCATAGTTGCCTGACCTACGGTGAAGTTTAACGCCCCTATTAACGGATGTCATTTGAATGGGAATGTAATAAAAGTCGCGTGCAGCATAATTTAATTCAAGGTCGTACACTCGCTTTCAAAACAGATGCAGAGAAGCGCGATTACCCGTAATGTATATATTTACACGTATTACCGGCGAGGGCAATTATACATGCGCGACGCGCATTTTTATCGACAATAATATTTCTACCCGGACCGAGATTCGGCCTTAAAGAATTCACCGCAGCAGACTCTGGGGGGGGGGGGGGGGGAACGTTAAATTATGCAGCGCGCATAATTACGCTTAATGAAATCCTCATCTTCGCGAAAACCCACTGCGACTCAATCGCCCCCAACGGGTGCCTATATTTGTCCGGTCCAGCGAAATGATCGTCGATTCCACGCGTCACACGCGCGATCCCGACAAACGTATCGCGAATGAATCGTGATCGGACGCGCCGCGTGACGCGATAATATTAAAGATAAGCCGAGGAAACAACGCGTCGAACGATTTTCGAGACCCCGGAGCGAAGGAAAAGATGGTATCGAGATACCGAAGGGCGGTTCGAGAGGCGAGCGACCTCTAGTCGAGAGGGTAGTCGGTGCACATGGCAGACAGAATAAATAAAAAACGAGAAAAACCGCTCATTTCAGCCAACGCGCTGTAAACATCTGCTAAGCGGGGGCACGTTGGCCCTAGTGGTTCTCATCCAACGGAAGCCCCCGGCCTCCGAACAACAAAATTCATCATCGAGAGCGCCCGGTGGCTCGTCTGCCCCCCCCCCCCGCCCTCCTCCTCCTCCTCCTACCCGCCTCACTTCTCTCTCGCATTCGCAATATTCATCGTTTACCTTGCCCTCCGTTTCTTCCTCTCTCCACCGTGTGTGCTCGAGGGTTAAGCGTCGATCGAGTTTCGAGCATGAGAACGGAAAGGCCCGGTGTGGGTCGGCAGCTGCTTCGGAGACCAACAAAGGCACCAACCAACCACCACCATCGCCATCGCCATCACCACCATTACCATAGCCGCTTCTGCCACTACTACCACCACCACCATTTACCATGCTTGCCAGCAATTTCTCGTTCTTTCCCCTCGGGGAACTTCCATTCTCGAAAAGTGCACAGACGATGCATCGGAGGCAGCGGTTTGGAAAAAAAAAAACAAATCCCCTGCGATGGATGACCTCGAAAATGGGGATCTTTCTTCTTTCCCTTTTCTTTCTTAACGCGCAGGTACGATTACGTTCGTCCACTTCCATCGACGCTGCCCGACGACGCCCGAAGTTCGGGGCCGAACGGAGAAAGCGCGGGAAGTTTCGACATCTTTGCCCGCAAATTGAATCGATTGAAACGGTCAGGCATTCCAGGGTCTCGTGAGAGAAAAAACGGGACGAACTCGTGATGAAAACGTACGTAGATTCTTCGATAATCGGAAGGGATCCGACAGTTGCAACGAGGACGATATTCTAAAGGTTTCCGTCTGGATTATTCTTCATCGGCAGGAAACTCTTAATTTTGCGGTTGTTCTCGCGGTCGAAAGAAACGGGCCCGACTTTCGGAAATACACGGGCAGAATTCATTCGCGTCGGGGTACGAACTATAACCGTTCGTGCGAGCAGAAACTGTCGAGAAGGAAATCATTTTTAACTTAACTGCACGCTTCCTGTTTCCGAACGCGTTACTGTCGTCCGAGTGAAATGGAATAATCGCGAATTACGAAACGAGGGAAGTGACGTCGAGTATTTGGTTATTAATCGGTATACGGGGAATTCTCGTGTGGTGAAACGGACGTGGGAATAAAAATGGGAAGAGAGAAAAAAAAAAGAAACATCCTACATCTGTTGACCAAGTGCCAGGTGATACTGGACAATTTGCTTGACTAAATATTATTACGAGTTCTTATCTCGTTTACTCGTGGAACCAACCACCCACGGTAGTGCAGGAACGAATGACATATGACGAGGCTCGAGAGAAGAGAATAAAAGGCAATCGAGAGGACCGAGCGTGCGAATAGTGAAAAATTAATCGCGCGTAACGAACAAAATTTGAATACGCCCCGTAACGGAAATCGTTGGAGATTTGTCTCACGATTGTTCACGAGTCTTTTCCTGACGAGAGTTTCCTTTAAAGGTCAGTGCCGCACGGATCGACGAGCGTCAGTTCCAACTTGTAAACTGGTGTAAATAAAATAATAAAAAGAAAACCTTATAGACTACCTCTCCTCCAAAAACTCTGGGGTTCCGACCACACAGAAGAAACAGGTCGTAAAATTCTCGGAGAAGATTCCCCCGACCCTTCCATGCTTTTTACGAAGGCACGTTAACAGTGGTAGAAGCTGTACGAACCCATTAACACGATTTCATCGGCGACACAAATCTTCCATCCCGGTAGAAAAAGGTATCGTGATTCGATGCTACCGAGCGCGAGACGCTTGGTACTCGTGTCAAATGATAATCGGAATTGCAAACAATACGCGAATTTGATTTATGCTTTTAAAACTCTTTGGGTTAAAAACTATCTGCTCAACTGTCCGCTTTTTCATGCATGGTGGGATATATATTAACCCACCACGAAAAGTTAAAGTTACTCATAGTCATACAGTTTAATATGTTATTTAAAGTTTTTCATTTAGTTACCAATGCTACGAACCAACGGTAAACGCGTAATTTAAGTGAAAACCAAAATTGTAAAACGTATTAGTAAGTTGGGTGAGACGGCTGTGATTAAGGTTAGCGAACTGTGCGGCGCAGTGAATTCCTGTGCAATTCGGGTTTTTATTTTCTTTCAAATCGTGCACGTGGAATAATTAATCAAAAAAGAATCGGTCCCGACGATCGTTTCCGTTCGTCCCACAAAAGATGGCTGTCTCCTCGTTTACTAATAAGCTATTCGCCAGCCGACTGGCAAAAGTCTCACTTCGGACGGAGAAAGTTTTTACGCACAGCGTACAGAGAGATAAGGCGCGTGCATACGGACACGCGTTTAGCTCGATTCGACAAAAGGCGATTGAACGATACGTCGTTCGGAATTACGAAATTCTTTCGATCGCCCCCGTACGATCGTTCGCCACGTCAAAGTTACGCGGTGCACGGCAGCTAACGACCCGAATAACCATCCGTGATGTTTCCAAAGTAACGTCATCGTTCGCCACGATGCGACACGAGGCGACGAGTCTGGCGACGGAGCTGCTCATTACAATTTCCGGTCCAGGAGAGCGAGTCAGAAACAGAGAAAGACTGAGCAAGACAGAGAGGTGGGGCGGGTCGAGAGTGGGGAGAAAGAGAATTAGCAGCAACGACAGAACAGAATAGCTGAGAGAACGCGGAGAGAGAGAGAGCCGAGCGAAAATGCTCAACAAATAGCCACATCCTCATAATGGAACGGCGTATCAAACTCATTAGACGTCGTTATTGAATCGACACGATTACGTTCCGCGGAAGGATCCGATCTTTCCGCTAAAACCGAGCGATCTATCGGACGACGTACCGATTGTCAGTAAAACGATCGTTACACGCTTACATGTATAAATTTATTAACGTTCACCGTACACAATTTCTAATCTCACGAATATCGTACGTATGTGCACCGCGTATCGAGGTAAACTCGACAAAGAAACGCCGACAAAAAAAATATGCTAAAGAGCAAACTCCGGAAATCGCTTGATTTAGGATCGGTAAATAAGAATTCGACGATTCTTCCTACGGATATCGGCGCCAGTGTCCAAAGGACCGTTTGAGCGAAGGAAAAAAAAAGAAATGGATAATGTCGAGTTCGCCCTTTCTACTCGCTGCGCCCCGTAGATACGCGCGCGCGTACTCGTGGGTTACGTGCATTCGTGAAATTCAAGCAAGTAACTACGGGAATTCACTCGCGTTATATCCAATGATTCATGCCAGGTATGTTAAACTGGTTTCGAGGCGGGCAGCGGCGGGTACGCGAAAAAAAAAAGAATGATCGTGTCCCGATCTACTACGAGACACAATGCGACGTTAGAGAGAAAACGGGGGCCCCGGATGTATTTAAATCCGCAACCCCGGCCCCGCTCTCGCGACGAAGGGTGGAGTACGTATCTGGGAAAGCAGGAAGCCGAAGCGCTTTACGTAAGTGAAGAAAATCGTGATTCGCGGCTATCGTGCTCGCATAATCGATAGGAAAACAATCGTAAATAATGTCAGGCATATTTACGATTATCGACGTCCTTCTCGTCGTCGGTTTTGCGCTCGAAAAACTTCCCAATTAAAGCACGAGAGTCGTTGCAGAGGACGCTTTGGAGTTCTCGAGCGAGATTACAAATCGTATTGATGAAATTCCCAAGAGGCAAATTATCCGCGACCCGAGCGCTGTTTCGCGTCGCTAATACTCCGTTCGGTAAAGTGAAATCGATACAAAAAAAAAAAAATGAGGTAATCATTCGGTTAAACCGCGTTACGTACGACGCAGAAGCATCGAGAAGAGTTGCCTCCCTACGCGTTTCTGTCGCGCGACGACGGGGCCAGGGGTTCTCAGCCTCGATGGCTGCGCGAGTCGCACAGAGAGGATGCGAGAAAGCACGAGGAGGCAAACGGAAGGGACGATAAGCACGTACGAGAATCGTTAACCGAGCCTGAATTTAAAACACGAACTGCCGGGGTCTTGACACCGTTCTAAGTGTCCAAGTCTAATGTTATCGAACGGTCAATATTAGCCCTCCTCGCGTAATGACTAACAAGCGTGTACGGCTTCCCCCTACACGCCATATCGTACTCCCTTCTATCGTGGAATTCTCGTTTCTCGCCGGTAAAACTCGTTACCCGTGCCACGCCGTTCCGATGCAATAAAACGTTATCGACGAGATACCGTCGCCGAACAATTTTCCCCGACGGAGATACGCGCGGTCCATGTGGTAAAAAAAAAAAATTCTCGCGAGACATTGAACTCCGCTGGAAAAACAAACATTAACCTGCCTCGATTCTACATAATTCCATAATCTGCGTGTAATACCGCGATAACAGAGTAATGACGTCCCGAGACGACGCACGTTAGTCAGATTACGGGGGCAAAAAGAAAAGACTATTTTTTAAATAATCCGTGAGTCGATGCACGTTGCGTACACCGAATTACGAGTAGACGGAATTATATCGCGCGAGTGTTCCAAGAAATTTACGAGTGACGCGTAAATACACAATCGACGTCACGTGCTGTCGATACTCGTCTCTACGGGATTTACACGCGTGCGAAACTTTCTCTCTCTCGCGCGCGCGAGAGAGAGAGAGAAACGTTATTCCCGTAGTTGAGATTTTCTACAACCCTCCATCTCGGATAATAGAGAGAAGAGGGAAACGCGGAATATCGGATACGCGTATAATGGAATATACGCGTGTATTTAAAATCGAATTAGGAACGTTGGACGCCCCTCGGCGGTAGATACCAGTACCAGAGGACACAGGCTCAGAACGGTATTGATCGTCGCAATCGGACTCGGGTGATTATTCATCAGCGTGCAATCTCTGACAGACGTTAGGATTTAAATGGCAAGGCCACGTGGCATCGCGATACACGGCCTGGCGGTTTTCTCCATTTCTTAGCGTATCGCGACACGCAATAGAAACGAATTAAGCTGTTACTTTTTTTCTACGCAAAAATACCTCGCACCGCGCACCTACAGTTTAACGTACAAAAGGGGGATTAACTTTCGTTTGCAATCTCGCAATGTCTGACCCGAAGCGAGCTTCTCGTTAAACGACAGGAGTTCCGTCGTACAATCGGCGCGACGAAACGTTGAAATTCCACGAGCGTGAAACGTTCGCGGTGGGGAGGGCGGGGGAAAAAATGTCAAATACCGAAATAAGTGTCTTACGCGAAGAATATCGGTAAAAAGGTCGAAAGTATAAGTCCAACGTCTGAGCCGCATACGTGGCTCACACTTTATTTCTATCCGGGGCATGCTTTTGACATTTTCAACGCACGAGAGGAGCTCGTAAAGCTTCTACACCCCAACGTTTAGTTTGAAATTCCCCAAGTTTAACGGTCGTCGACTCGATCGCCCGTTCGTGAGCCGCGGTAAACACGGGTTAATTGTAACATAACAGAGCGGTGATAATTCTAATTAAGCGTTAGGCAAATTAACCGGCACGGTATTACGACAGCCTCGGCGATGCGGCGTTTGATTTCCGTGCCTTCGTAACCCCCGCCAATTTTTACATACTTTCTTGCGCCCATAAAATCTATCCTGCCCGACAACAAGAAGCTCGCAATTAACGCGCGCGAGCGCTGTGGGAAAATCAAGTCAGCGATTCCCGAGTAATGTAGCACTGTCGTGCCTCGGCGGAGTGTAATTAAACTATTACGATCAACGTTCTTGGAATTTGCGGAGCCGGTAAAAAAAAGGACGCGAAAGACGGTCAGCGGGGATAAAAGAATTTGCCCGTTTCGTGGAACGGTCGGTGGGCCAGTGGTTTGGGTGAAGGTTACGAAAGTAATCGGTATCGGACAGCGAACGTGGAATACAACGCTTCTCTTTATTTACGTGCCGTGGCGGCCGATGTGTCGTTAAAGTTGTAATCGAAGCGTAAACACGTCTCTCGGTCTCTCTCTCTGTCTCTCGACGTATCGGAGGCGAAGGGAAATATACGATCGACACCTAGCCCCGTGGGTTTTCTTTTTTTAAAGACCAAAAAACCAGAGACTCGAACCACGACCTACGACAGGGTTCACGGTACGTATCGGCTCGCCGAGCTTTCGTACAAAACAAATTTGCTTTTCGAACGTAGATTGGTTTAATTGCGTCATTACTTGATATCACGTTTCTCACACCACGCTTACGCCCGTGCCAATGAACTGTCAGTGGTGCTGTGCGCGCGCGAACCATTCCGGCAACGGTTATGCGAAACAAAGCTCGCAGTAAGAATTATATATGCGAAATAAACGGAGAAATTCAAATTTCGAATATGACGATTAACCGACACCCGCAGGAATATAACCAATTTTTCGAGTCGTATCTTCGATCAGTCGTGAATTTTTGCGAAATCGACTGCAGTAACTACGAACGTCTCCATTTTTCGTAATAGATCGCGAGTAGATTTCTCGAGATTAATCGAAATAACCTATACGGATTCGTTAGTTTCCGAGTATTTATTGTACGATGCTTACGAATCTGTACAATTCTGACGCTAACACACCATACGATAAGGATAAGAATTTTTCCAGCCGTACCTCTCGTTTCGAGATCAATGTTCTCGTAACATAACCGTTACCTACTCGCGTAATTACACCGAGAGCTCCGAAAAGCCACCAAACCGTCTCTACGATACAACCACCCATTATTTACGTTTCTAATCGATCATTCGAGCAGTCCACTTATCGATCGCGATGATTCAGTATCGAGGGGATACTATCGCTTATCTCAATTTCCGCGTATCTCGCGTTTCGACATAGCGGAGAGAGCCGTCACACTGTCCGCGGAATGGGAGCGAATAATGGTTCGAGGTTATGTTCAACGCTTACCTTGTCGGCCGACGATCTCCGCCACGTGCTCGCTGCTAGGCACCGGCACGCACTCCGTCATGTTCTGGCTCTTCTTAGAACGCGCTTCCTCGAAAACGCTGGCCGGTGTCGCTTGCAGGGGATCTGGATCGTTGGTAGTTCCAGTGCCCGTTCCCGTGCCGGTGCCAGTGCAACCGGGTGTACCCTCGAGACCGAGCATCGACAGTTCCAATGCCAACTGGAGGGCCCGTTGATCCTCGAGGGAAGCGGCACCGCCGCTGTTCGCTCCACGATCCATCTCTCTGAACAAACTTGTCGGCATTTCGCTCGACTTTAGATTATCGCGTTGCGTCTCGCGAGTTCGAGTCGACGATACCCAACCAACGCGCGGCAAACCACGGTGTCTGTCTTTGTTTTCTCGCACGTTAGCGATGTTCTCTCGCACTGTTTCGCTCCCGTGTTTATCGCGCTGTAAACTCGCACAATTCGCGATTCGTCTTTTCGGCAGAACAACGGTAACTAACCTCGACGATAAGGATGATCCGATGTCGGAGTAGAGTTTGTTCTTAGACGGAAACGATCGAGGGAACCGTAAAGCACGCGTTCGCGCGTGCAGAAACACGCACGCTCCGTTATTTAGGACGAGGAGTGTAGTAGTGTCGCTCGTGACACGAAGATTCGAGTAGATTCTCTGGCGCGCGAGTCACGGGGAAACGTGTTTAGGAAAAACACCGATGCACCGTACAAAAATAAAATCGTTGACTCGCCGGTGATCGTACCCAAACTTCTTCCTTTCTCCGTTCGTTCCCTCTATCGTGCACCACTTCCTCGAGTCTTCTTTCCACGCTGCTAGAAAATACGCGACTGGCTGTTCGTCGTGATCTCCTTGTTCACGTTCGCGCGTACCTTTTTTTCTCTCTCTCTCTATCTCCCTCTCTATCCGTTTAATCAGTCCTTGTCTCACTCGCGCGTTCTCCTTACTCTTGCTGTCCGTGAAGCAGGGGAACGAAAATGGCCTTCTCGATATATATATTTGCCCTCGTCAGAACTATTCGTAAACGTTCGTATCGTTGAACACGAGTTTCAACCGTCAAAAGTCGTAGCTCGCGATGATCGTTCTGCGTTTCGCGTGGTCTCCCTTCGGCTTTTAATAATTCGTTCGTTCGTCCTCTCGCTCGCTCTCTCTATCCCTCCTTCTCACACTCTCGCTCGCTCCTTCCGCTCGTTCGGCTCTTGCTCTCTCTTCCCTTACGACGGGACGACGTAACGTAACGACGCGTGTATCACGTTTGGGAGCTTCGTCACCGACCGACTGACTAAAGCGTCCGAGAGCGACGTCGCGCGACTGAAGCACTGAAAACGGAGGCAAGGGGCGCCGCGATCTCTCTTTAGTTCTTTCTTTCTCGCTTCCTCTTACTCCTTCTCTCGCTTTCTCTCTCCGTCTCTCGCCACGATCTTTCCTTTCGAAGGCAGGCGCGTACAACTACCCTCTCGCTCGTGTTAGCACTGCGACTGACTGCGACGTACTGCGACTGCGGGTGCCGAAGCCGGTGCGCCGCCATGTGCCGGACGCCGGCTATGCGCTCACCCGATTGGTCGGGTCGGTCACGTGCCACCGCGCCACCCCTCCCCACCACTCTCCGACCAACCGGCGCACGAAGTGCGAGCGCACCTACCGGCGGCAGAGAGCGCCGCGCTTCGTTCGGCTCCGGATACGGGCGCGTGCACCCGTCCCTACCGGCTTTCCAACCCCCTCCGTGTTACCGCTCGGGCCTTCGCGAAGTTTCCCTATAGATCCGCGTCGGAACACCGGCTGCACCACCGATTTTTCGGTGCGATGAATGCGAGCCCGGGAGACTGGCTGGGGATCGCAGCTCCATCTCTCCATGATAATACGGATGCACGATTCAAATAATAAGGTACTTTCGATCGATCCCCCTCGCCTACATAACTCTCCAATGCTTATCACCGATATCCTTTAGGGTACCAGCTTTGCGCTGCGAGCGTTTACTCCAACTTTCCTCGCCGGCCGAACGGTAAACTCAAACGTACCCTGGACCGTGTTCTTTCAGCGATCTCTCATCGTTTCTCTCGTCATCGTGGAGCAATATGGAGTTTTCTCTTCGTAAAGAATGTCGAATGGCCGTGTATTGGCAACGATAAACTTTGCGACGCAACACCCTTTTCTGCCGTGAGCTCGACAACGACCTCGACGTGTACAGGGATGCTTCGCAAAGCGCTCGTCGTTATTTCTTCGTTCTTTTTTTATGTTTTTTTTTGTTTTTTTTTTTCGAAGTGCGTACAGTCATTGCAGCACATCAGCGGAGAGGGCAATGCAACAGGAAGGAAATTTACGACTCTCGAGAAATAATAGCGAGGCATCGTTGAAGTCGTAAACCGTAGTTGGATCGTTTGAGACTCCTATCACGCCGTAAATTAGATACGACGTCAAGTGTATTTCAAAGAAAATCGCGAATATTCGTTGCTATCGATGTAAAAATACCATGGTTCTCTCGATAACTGCGATTTGGTCAATTATATTTTTCGTTTGATCGCTCTTTGTCGAATTTCGGTAAAATTTTACGAGCCTCATGCTCTTGGCAGTACTTTATTTGATATCGTTCGTTTAATAATTCGAAAATTATACGTCCGCGTAAAAGAATGCAGAACGCGCGTTTCAATGCGTCCATTTAATTATTAACTGCGAATTGGCTGGGTGCAGAATTTACGATACCGTGACTATTTGGCTGAACACAAATTTCACTATCGCCGTTGAAATGTGCTCGACATTCATAATGGATGGTCAATAACGAAAGTATCGCGAACGAATATCACGCTCCGAATCAGTTAAGCGGTGCTATGTTCCTCCGATCTATCGTCCTTGAACTCCGTCGGCGATGATTCTACGGACACCAGGACTGTACGTGACTCGGTGTCTGCGTATCACCTGGGCTTATTTTGCAATTTATTTCGTTCACCGCGACTGAAACGCGGAGCAGGTGAGGAACATGCAACGGAATGCATCGAAAAGTCAAGTTGCCCGGAAAATACGTAGAGGAGCTCAACATTTTTCTTCGCGCGACAAAGGAATTTGCCATCCTCCGTTTTATCGAGTGATAGATACAGTTGATTTTGACGAGATACGCCGCGAGAGATTCTCCTGTCGATAACGTAGCATTAATTTCGTAATTCCCCAATGATTTTAAACGGTGATACGAGAGCGAAAGTAATTGCTCGCATACCTGTAAGCTCTTAATCCGCAAATCACGGTAGAACAAGCAGACACCTGCGCGAATGGCAGTGTTTAGTTAAGAGTGAAAAGGGAATTCGGTCTAAACCGATCTAAATGCACGCGGGCCTTGAGCCGAGGTGCAACCGTGCTCCATTGTTCTCTGCCGACGACCCTTCGTCCTCTCCCGGAGACCGACCGATTGCTCGATTTTTAGTCGGGCCTACACGATCGGCCCGTGTCCTCCATTCTCGAGGACAGACGAGAAACGCCCGAGAGAGCAATCGGCGAATATCAGAAAATTTTATTACCGTTGCACCGCATGCATGCAATATAAATAAATTAAATTGCAATAAAGGAGGGAAGGTAACTTCCCCCTTAATCGCGTTTCACGTTTCGTAAATCTTTACCGAAAAAGCGTGGGTACATACTACACGCGTTTTTGTAAATAATTTTATCGTTTAGGTTCTTGTACTTTGATCTTGATTATCTACCGCTCCGGGCGTGGAAGATCGTGGAAGAATCACTGCAAAACGTTTCTCGTGAATAAAAAACTTTTGGGCGTAAAAGTCGTGCAAGGCATTAGGGAAATCGTCGAGAAAATACTTTAGAAAAATTTCAGTTTCAAGATTGCGAGAGCAATTTTCTCCGTTACGATTTTTGAAGAAAGAATAAAACGTGATGGATGACGAGCGTCATCCCACTTGAGCAACCTTAAAATAGTTATGAAAATTATTTTAATTTTCAATAATTGCGAACGATGGTACGGGTTGACCGCATGTTCTTCGCGAGGGTTGACGTTTACTTCGAAATCGGCAACGATTCTCGCAAATGGGAACCGTGGGTCCACGTGAATTCGTTCTCGGCAAAGGCGACTAATTTTGTTTCTCATCGTTCGCCGAAAGCAACGACCCGTGCACGTTCTCTCAAGGCTGTCTCGGGACGCCACCTTTTGCCACGAGCACCTGCCGACTTCTGGCGAGCTCGTGCTCTCAACTCGATCGTAAATACTTTCGAGTTATCGCGTACGCGCCTTCCGAAACTACGTTTCTGCTAATTCCTTTTTATCGCGGCGCAGGGACGACGGGGACGATCGAAAGTGGAAGCACGATGGAGGGTTTTACGTCGAAGGGCACATCCCAGAGGGGTGGTTTCCTTCGACATACGTACGTCCCGGAACATATGCTGGAAAATCGAAGTGTGAAAATAACATGTGCGCGCGATTCGTTTGCTCGTTCATCGATATCGTTATTTCAGAAATTTCCGCTTGACCCGCCGATAATTGACGCGTGACCGCCACGTCATGCGTATTTGGGTGACACGCGAGCTATCGCAATGATGGAATATTATTTTTATTAACATCCATAAGGTTATTAACCCTGGAACGCTTATCATTCGTCGATTCGATGAACACTGATACTTTTATACTGATTATTTTTCGCATCTTTTTATACAGTTTAGTCACTGAATAAATATAATAAAGAAAAAGAAAAAACAGTAATTGTAACGAATTTATGTACATTTTATACTATAGCAGTCGATTTGGCGATTGGTTTAAAAATGCGGTGGCGTTAGGTCGTTGCGCGTGAAATTTGCGATACAGTAGGGTTCGGGACCCTTGAAATCATGCCCCACCTCGTATTGTCGCAAACACCGAAATGCTTTTTCGCGTACATTCGATCAGCGTTATGATTCTCCACCGCGTTTCGCCTACCACGCGTGACGTTACGGTTTCGCTGATTTCCCGTCTGCATTGATACGACGATGCCAGCGAGGGCCAGAGAAGAAAGAAAATAATGTCGAAAAGATGTTGCGAGACGATACGTTGCGGTACGGCGATCCACCGTAAGGTACGCCGGTAAGAGCGGTACGTTTAACAACGCGGCTCGTTACGCGCAATAACGCTATCGTATATTTATACCTTATCAAGCGTCGACGTTACACATTACCGCTCGTAATAGCGCGCTTCGAAAACATCCTTTCTTACGTACAATAATGACGTATTTACCACGCATCCATCAATGATAATGATTCCATAACCTACGCCATATCATTTATATACTCTCTCTCTCTCTCTACCGAGCGCTCTCAAAGTATTCTCCAAGACATTCGGATCCTTATCTCAGAGCCATCAATAATTGAGCGCTTTCGTATATCCTCAAACGCGCCGCGCGTGCCGTGACCCAAAAGATCGGGCGCCATACGTGCACCCGTAAAGTGTCTTCGGGGCCCCGTGTAAGACCTTCGACGAATGTACGATCCGGTCTTTAAGGGCCGGTGGTTCCTCAACGGCACGTGCATCGGCCCAGCCCTTCGAAGACCGGCGCCAACAGCACCGACAGCTCCGTAACCCATGTTGGTATTGTACGTTTGGTACATACGCAACCTACATACGTACGTACTTACGTACGTACAGTCGAGGGAGCGTTTAAGTTAATAACGAAGCCGAATGGAAGCAACAGTTTCTGACCGCGGTGCATTAACTAACTCCTCTTCGGCGTTTCGCGTCGTTCGTCGTATTTTTAGCGCGTGCAACCGGTTGCCTTCCACGGTGATCATTGTCGTTGCTTTGCGAAACTTGCAACTCCCGTGGAGTGCGACGCGCCGTATCCCTCGCCGTGCAAAAGCGATATATACCCAGCGCGACGTTTGCAAGCGGTACGCGAGTCGATACTAACGCGCGAACGTGCGTTTGCGTGTCGTGCAAGCGTGCGCATACTTTCGTTACCGATACGCGTCGCGCGTGTATGTGCGTGCCGACGATTTTTCTACGCGCGCACGATTTTGCGCCGAACATTATCGTTCGTTCCGTGCGTTTTCAAGTACGCGCGTTTTCATGCGTTTCTGCCGTAAGTAGGAGCGCAGGCGCGAAAGTATGCGTGCAACCGATATACGTGAGTGTACATGCGTTGCGTATGAGTTTATATATAACGCGGATTTACGTATGGATGCGGACGGATACGTGTGCGTGCGCGTATAAGGTACACGGGGATCGAGGCGGAGAGGATATTTCTTTCGATTTCGATCGCCAGGGTGCAACGCGGGAGAACCGCATTGCTGGCCTCTGAGTCGGCTATGACTACGAGGAGGAGGACGACGACGACGACGACGACGACAACGACGACGACGACGGCGGTGGCGGCGGCGGTACGGCCGCGGTGGTGGAGGCGACGCACGCCTTGTCGCCCGAGAACGTGCTTTAAGGGCAGGGCCGTATTTGCAGATACCTAGTACCCGCTTAATAGTCCCACGGCGAAGCTATTGTTTTCGATACCATTAACAGATTTGAATTCGGACGATGCGTCTAGACATTTCGTTGGCGTGTATCTCGTGTCAAACGTAAGGTTTAATCCAGGATATCGCGATATATTCATATTTAATAGAAGTTTTCCATGTCAGGATGAAAGACACCGAAATTTCATTTTAATGTGCTCAAAACGCTGACACGATGTTTCGTATAAGTGCAAAAAACTTAACATCGCGTTAACGCTGTGCCATAATATGAAGTTGAAAATAAATCGGGTAGCATCGTGAAGCGAAAATAATACTACGACGTACATTAATTGTAACAAATACGTGTCACAGCGAATCTGATATTATATAACATTAAAATGCTGTACGAAGTACCGTACAGAATCGCAGACCACGGTCAGCTTACCTACGGCCTCGAGGTATATTCTTTAACCGCTTCGAGTCTAATTATACTGCTAATTATCACTGGAGCAGGTATTAGATAATATACTTTGGACCGCGCGTAAAGCGAGCTTTCACATCCCTAATATGGCACACGAACGCGAGAGAGTGCATCGTGGCTCGATGTCAAATTATCTCGATGCCGATAGTATTGATTGACTATCTCCTAATGCCTGGTTTACCGCGAAATCGTGCGGTCGCCCACACGCCGATGTATTATACATAGGAGACCATCGGCATGGCTACCGGGGTTTGGTACGCTCGAGTCGTAAGGCCATTGCACAACGGCTAAAACACATAAATAGCATAGTAAACGATGATAGCGCGGATAAAGCGCGGCCTTTCTAAATATACTACGCATGGTCCATACGCGGAATGTGCTTCTTACCACGGACGCAACACTTGTCACCTTCCCGGTTTACATGTGTCCCGATCGTATCTCGCCGCGATTTTTCTTTTCTATCGCGAAGCATGCCCACTTGCGTAAAGGGAGCGAGAACCGCGTGACGCGAGACCGAGATGACGAAAAAATTGAGAATTGTCATAAAGATTCTTTTCCACCACCGGGATCCAGCTGCGAGCGAAGGAGGCTTACGATCCAACGGACCGCGCATCAATTTCACGTTGATCCAAGAAATATATACTTGCGACGATGTAGCGTAAGGATAGGCGTTACGGTACGAAAGCAAGCTTCGCGTATCACTCGTGGGTACTAAACGCGTTTCTTTTTCGTGGACTCGACCGTTAATCGAAAGAATTTTGCGACGCTAAAAGTATCGTTCGCCAAAACACCGTTCGGCGATAAAAGTTCATGGCGAACGGAGAGGGGAAATAATTTTCAATAAAACAACTGGAGTTATTTATAATCCCATGGATCATTTAGTTTTCACGAGTACGATAACGCGACGCGTCGATGCAAAGTTTTCACGGCGTTTAGGATCGCACTCTTCGGCGAATGCGGGAACAAAATAATGCCGATTTCGACGGAAGATTTATTTGCAGCCAGGTGCGATCGCAGACTGCCTTGCCCTTCGCGTTTATAGTCCCGTCACTTCGAAGCGACCGAGGCTGTGCCCGAACAGAGAAACGGAAAATGTTCGATGCTCGGTTTCTAGGCTGCGTTTTCACCAGGAATTCGAAGTACCTGCCAAGGGTGTAGGTACGTAAGGGCAAGAAGGTTCTTCCGGTTAGCTAAAAAAAAAAAAGAAAGAAACAACGGTCGAGCGTATAAACCGTGAGACGAACGAAACGATGCTTTCGGATTGCCGTTGAGAAATAGAAATTGGCATAATAAAGTAATGGAAAGCTGATGCGCGTGTTTTCAAAGTTTCATAAATGTTCGCGATTTATTTTGATTGCCGGGAATGATTCTTGCGACACCCCTGACGAATTTGAAGCTCGTGGAACGAGAGAAACGAGATTGGCGGGAGTTGGAGAGACGGAAAGATCGTGGAACCGATGCGGGGCGGTGAGAAAAAGAGAGTAGAGAGATTCGAAAGTACGAGGGATCGAGGGAGAGAGAGTGAGAGGCTGGGGGAGACAGAGATGGAGGAACAGGAGCACGCAGCGAAGGAGAAGAAAAGGTTCGCTTTTCAGGCGGTTCAATAGATTTCGGTCCGAGCGACTTTTTTTTTGCGCTCCAAACGAAAGGAACAATGGTCCAGACGGAAACCATGGTAGGACTTTAAGACCTCCCGTGTGTATACATACACGCATAGGTATACAATTCGTACGTTTACGATTGTTCCGCGTGGTGTGCGAACTTATGTTATCAAATCCGTACGCAATGCGTGCGCGCGAGACCGTAATTGAATGATTCTCGATACTAATGAGAATTGCGTACGATCGAACGGAGGTGTCGGTGAGAAAACATTCTACTTTCGATCGCAAAAATGTTGACAAAAAGTTTCGACAGTTTCTTTTATGCATACTCGGGACGATTGCGAAGCGGTTGAACGATAGTTTATGGGTAGAACGACAGAGTTCAGCAGTACACGATTCGTGAACACTCTGTTCTCTCCTCTCCTGTCGCGGGCCCGCGAGAGAGAAAGTCTACATCGATTACGTACAGCAGTTGGGAGTCGAAGGTCCCCCAGCTGTTCTTTCGTGGAGAGCGATGGACCAACGCCTCCTTTCAAAGGCCTTTTGCAAGATGATGATGCTTATCCGCTGGACTTCGCCGAATTCGATTGTTTTCCCTGGTAGCCGCCCGTAAAATAAAACGTTCGATACGTTTTATTATCGTGATGATAGTTATTATTTTATATGAATCGCGATGTTATTAAAAAGAGATGTATGTGCACGTAACACTGTTATGCCATAAATTGCCAGTTTCGAATTTCACTGTGCGGTATTTTATAGGAGGATTGTACCTTCGCAGAACCGAATAATACGTATGTCGATATTAATCCAAAAGTTTATGCGAAAATCGTTTGGATTTATATGCCGGCGCGTCTGGTCAGGTAGCGCCGGCTACGATCACGACCAACCCGTTGCTCTTGTTATTGTTTCTATTGTCCTCAGGTTTTGTTTCTAAGAAGATTTCGGATTCGCGGTTTTGTTTGGGCAAAGGACAGATTGGCCCTCCGCCCCCAACCCTCTTGGTTGCTTTTCTAATAGGGATGTTTACTTTGTCGGTGCCACGACGAATGGAACTGCATTACCCACTACGATTTGTAAGCTAACGTAGCTGCAAGACGCTCATTGTGGACGAAATCAAAACGAAGAAATATGGACAACGAGAATAGTGAGCGCTATGCATACGCCTCTTATCCAACATATATGATCGAGATATCCGAATTGTTATGTTCCTGTCATTGCCAATGAATCATTTACTAAAGGGTTTTTCAATATCACCGACTCTCAAACGTGAACGCGAATGGTGAATTTAATTCGCAGCTGAATAGGTTTCATGTTTCCCGAAACTTTTGTACGGAATAATTTTGTTTGAAATGTTTCAATCATCTCGGTCACCTTCGGTAGAACCTTACTCGAAAGATCGATAACAGGTCACAGTAGCATTTCTATTTATACATGAGTGTCCCTAACGTAAACCAGAGATACAATCTTCGAGATGTGGTAGATTGATTCGCAGATTTGCGATACATTGGGCATATTAAAAACCTTAGGAACATGGTTTCAAGCGGTTATACCGACACGTCAGATACCAAACGTAATTCATCAGAGTTCTATTTCTTATGGAAACGCGATAGATTCAACTATTTTGAATTAGCTATTGCCATTCGTTGATTTGTATTTCCAAATCATTGAATCGCCGGTAATGCCGCGCGCTTAAATGTTAAACATGAAATAAATCGTCTATTTCAATTCACCGGACACGTGAATCAAATCAGCTTATAAACGCGAATAATTCTACCGCGTTTCGCTCGAATTCAAACGAAATAGTTTCAGAATATAAATGACATTCGATCCTTTAATCTCGGATTACGACTTCTGCAACGATCAACCGCAAACGCATATATTCCATTAACCGCAACTGTGTTTAACCAAGGATTAAGCATTATCGGAAGAAATCGACATGAGGTGGGTGTAATGAATACAGTCAACAAAGCACCAACTCGCTTTTATTATTTACTGTGGTTCAACGACAGTTCCAATCCTTTCGAAAACGGACCTATTGAAACTATACTAATAAAAAAAGATAACATGTTACTTGACAACAGTTTGGAAAGTTCTGATTAATTCCAAAGATTTAGGATCCACAGTGTTCTCTCAACCCTCTTTTTCTTGAAGACTGTATCACGGACGTGTGTGTGCGTGTGTTTGCGTCTAGACGGTCGAGATACGGTAAGGCCGATTAGGCAGGATCCACGAACGTGTTCGACGAATTATAACGATTTAAAATGGGACATGTGCCAGCACCGAGAGGGAGGACGATTCTTTCTCTCTCTTTTTCTCTCTGGCCAGTTGACAATGAGGGAGAACGACCCTTCGAGGGCAGGGGAAACAGCTGTTGAGCGACGATGAGAAAAGGACGGAGGTTGGGACTCGGAGAATGGCAGAGAGGGCAGACGTGGTGAAAAAAGAGGTTACCACCTGGCTTACCTGGCTTATGCTTACCTGAAGACCGAAGTTCGTATACCTGCCCGGGCATTCTTTTGTGCGAGGCCCGGGGGCACGCACCCATTCCCAGACGACGGTACACATCGTACAAAACTGCACGACACAAAGCTACTTGTCGTGTGCTGAGAATGATGTTTTGAGAATTATCCTACGAGAGCTAGGAGGTCGTCCTGGCCAGGAATTGTTATTTCCGTGACACTGGAAACGTCGGGTGACAATCGCGTCCTGTGGGACTTTCCGCACGAGGCTCTAAATTTCATTGATCTACGCTGAGTTTCCCTGCTTTTCGGGGAATAACGTCGGCCGACGATCGAGCATTGATTTTTCTTTCACGGATGAATGATCGTAACACGGGTGCATCGCATTTCAAGATTGACTCGAATCGTGCATAATGAGACGCGAAGATGTGAACGACGTTTATTACGAATTTCACACGCGCTCGAATGGATGTTTTTTCTACAGTAATTTACATCATAGGTTTTGTTTCTGTTACACCCCGTAAAAATGCACCATCGGTTGACGTTGGTGTCCTAGAGAACGTTATAATTATTCTGAGCGACATATGTCTCTACTGCACGCACAATTTTCCTTTGCATGGAACTGACCGCTCGAAGGGATCATTTGGTGCGGCCTCTCGTTTCCGGCCTCTGCGAAGCCAGATGCGCTTCATTTCCCGGCAACTTTGTTGAATTGGGATCCGAGAAATTTCCAATTTTCGAGGCCGACCGTACCCTGCTCAATTTTCTGAGTACACGAAGAATTTCAGCAGATGGCGAGTAACCATGGCGTTCGACCGACAGAATTATCATTAGCACGTAACAAAAAGCATGATGGGATTTTACGATGACGCAACTGACCGGTTAAGGCCTTTTCCTGCCAATCTCGATATTCTCGCAATGTCGAACGAGTTCCTTTAGAATTGCGAATGATTTTATACGTCGAATTGAATCCGGCAACCCGAAGAACATTTTGATTGCTATGCGTAAAAGAGAGAAAGATTTTTGTTGCCTTTCGCGATTACCAATTTGTTTGGAAGTACTTGTCATTGTTGAATAACAATTCTAAATCAAAACAATTTTTAAATGTTTAGAAATGATTCGATTCTACGTACGAATATCTGATCACAAAATTAGTATGTACCACTGCCAACACGTACAATCCCTTTCTTCTTTACAAAACATTTATTACAAAAACCGGCGTGACATAATTTATAACGAACTTAATACTAGGGGTGAGCAAATGAGAATGCGATTAAAAGAACTGTACAGTTTATGTAGGAATCCCACGTAACGCATCCTGTAATTTCTTCCTCGCAAGAGCAACACGGTCTTCTTGCCTTTTAATGTCCTCCTCAGCTATCGAAACGGCCTGAAACGAAGATATGTTTATTTACCAGTCGCAGTATGTTTGACAATTTCAAAAATAAAGTTAAAAATATGTCTGCATCTCCGTTGACACGCCCTTTCGAACCTCCGGTACATTAATTTATTGAAATTAAATAGGGTGTAGAACGTACGTTTAAGCATATTTAACACATATTATATCACTATGCGGTTTTAAGATTTAATTTTAAAGCACCCTATCCGATATCTAAATGTCAATTCTACCTGTACAAGGGGTTGATCGGGATTAAGAAATACCCCAGGATTTTTCTCCAAAGCTGTTTTTGGACCAGTTTGCCCCATAACGGGCTGAGAAGAAACGTGCAGTGCTGTAGCAACGCTTTGTAGCAAAGTTTCCTCCGTAATGTATGGTCCTACTGGTTTCAGTGTTTTGGGTAGATCCATTGTGTTGAATTCGAAACCATCTGGATCGCATGCTCTTAAACCTTCCAGACGTTTCTCCCAAAATAACTGGAAAATTATAAGTAAAAATGATTAATGAGCAACCATATTAGACATGCACGTGAATTAACTAATCGCAAAAGCGTGAAACGTTGATACGCTTCACAGTCGATATTGCAACATACTAAATAGTACAAATTTTCCAAATGATACATTGGCAACGTTATTTTCTATTAACAATTAATCGGTAGAACTGCAATAAAAATAAGAAAATAGATTTTTGGAAGATGCAAAGGTGTTCTTCGTTATCATATTAAAGGTTTACATTTGTCATAGCTTTATTCACAATTTTTACATTTAAGATAGTCGAGCGACAAAGGATAAGATAATTAAACATGCACTACATAAATGTAAAGTGGATTCAGAGATGTAACTACAAATCATACGATATTCAAGCAAAACTTTCAAATTTATTGCGAAAGAAAGGAAACACATAATACACGACAATTCCTTAAGCACATTGAACAGTGTTACCTGCTTAGGCTTATCTTGGGAGCCGCATTTGCCATCAGTTTTATCGACCCCCTCCTAAACGAATGATTCGATGATTGTACCATGAGAATTTAAAAAGGGCAGAATTCAGATAAAAACACAGTTGCATTGGACTACAGAAACTGTTTCACCAATTAAAATGATCGTGACATTTCTGCGTTACGATAAACCAGTTTAAAATGTTTATATACATTAGAAGGGTACGGAACAATTAATGCGAGGCACAGAAAACATTTTGAAAACACTATGAATCGGTAATAAACGACGATACGTGGGGAAAAAAAGTAAAGTAACATTTATTATTATTATTTAAGGGATACAGCATTATCAAGACCGGGTAAGATTAATGTGGCTTACTTTAACGACTCGATGCGCATAACGTAGAAATCTAATCCAATAAACACAAACCTGTTTTGGTTTTTCCTGATCTCCCTGTTTGTTGTCTTTTACTATTCCGTCCGGCGTTTTGTAGATGGTTACCGGTTGTTTGAAAATAGATGCTGTTTGCCTGATCGGTGCCACCAAAGATGCGTCGTTTCTTACACCGCGACTGTAAGAAATAAATACGTGAATCGTAAGCGTAAAATTAATAGGTTAGAATCTACGATAGTTATTATCGTATCGATTACTCACGATTTAACGTCCGTCACCAACAACAACAACGTATTCGAATTTTTTTAATTTGATCAATTGATCATGAAGAGAATTTGTTTGAGAATACTCAATGTTAGTTAAGACCTACCTGTAATAATAAACGTCAACCTTTCCTGTGGATGTCAATTGACTTTGACTCTGACTCTGACTCTTTCGTGGTTGCTCCTCCCTTGTCGGCCAATTTGTTGGTAACGCCGACGGATACTTCTTTTTCTCTACTGACATATTCATTTTTACGAAGTGTTTGTTTCAACGTGCACTCGTACGTTTGTCAAAATCCGAGCGAACGTACGAGCCAGTACGAGCAAGCTATTGGCGGCCATATTGATGCCTTGCCTTCAATCGGTATAGGCGGGATAGGCGGATATATTAGGTTATGTAGTATATAGGTTAGGGTAGTTGCCGGTTCGAATACTTTAGTTGCGTGACAGCGATATATTGCTTGTCATCTGTTTTATTAGATTCTAATGAGTTGGAAATGCAAAATTAATACAACAACTAGGTCGTTTCCGTGAGTAATTAATCTTTATACTTTTTAACATTGTCAAATATTTACAATTTATTCGACGTGCATTGTAAATTTGATCCTACAACACTATGGCGATCTTGCAAATTGTATATAATTTCACGTAAACAGAAAATAGCAGCTGCATTCAATTTTAGATTGCTAAAATATGAAGTGACTTATAAAAATTACCGTCGATTGGGTCAAGGAAGATGGTTCAATGAAAATGATTGTATAAACATTTTTATGTATATAGATATAGATGATTTAATTGTCGAAAGAAACAATTTTCGCGTAGCTATAGGAACAACATGAACTGTGCTTGGAGAGGATTAACACTGTCTCTGCCTTTTCTTTGTTAAAAACGCATTCTCTGTACTTTCGTAACACACGGAGCGCAAAATTGCGAGCACGGAGACACAATTCGTGAATGCGGGGCACAATTATTTATTGCGGGTGTCGAATCGCGATTTCGCTGCCTATTCCATTTCTTATTTTTTTTTCTTCCGGGTGCATGTGTATACGTGTACGTGTATCTGTGTGGGTCCGCGTGTCAATTCGCTGTAAAAGAATATTGATTCTGTACAAGTTAATTCGTTAGAGATAATTAACTATTGAGTCTTCTTGAGGTATCGTTGTTTCTATTGGTCTATTATCGGAGCTGTGCTCGTCGAAGATCTTGCCTTTATTTTACTTCGTTTTTAATGTTATTAGTATATTCGTCACTGTTAAACATTGCGGCAGTATGCAGCATGGATTCTACGACGATCACAGCAATGTAAAGGTGTGCCTTCCTGTAACAAAATATAAATCTCCATATGCATCCCCTGCTTTCACCATTCGGATCCGAATAATAATGCGGTATCTCAGTAGCATAATTTCATATGCCATTTCAGCGGCACGAAGAAATCGTTATCGTACGCTTCACGCAATATGATCCTGTTGATATAAACTTCCAAGACCGATCACCGTTGGTCGAGTCAATCGATTAGTTAAACCTAGGGTCAGGGTGGACAGTCACAAAAATATCTTGCTGAACATCTTGCAAAATGTGTCTATGAGCGTAGCCCGTGTGTTTTATTCGTGTATGCGTATAGTGTGATGCCTGGGATGGCAAATTACGGCGCACGTTTATGGGCGTCCACTTGTTTTTTTTTTAAATTCACGTATCTCCATAGAGTATCTCAGGGTTTATTACATGTGTACGGGAGCGAAACGTTCATTATTTTTTTTATTTTTATTTATGTCAGCACAATATGCGAGTACATCGTACATCGTTAGCCACGGTGAGCGACTCAAATTGACGTAATTTGTAAAAGTTATAACGGGGCTAGCACGTTTTTTTTTAAAGCAACGTTTGCGCGTAGTGAGAGTTGCAATCGTAAAATATTCGATTCGTGTAACGATTCTTTACGCTCTCTTTTAAAATCAATTTGAGGCACAATCCGTCGCGAACAACGTACGTCGCACCAATTGTGATTTATGTGGGATAATCGGGCTTTCTTACGGATACCAATCATGAATGCCATAAGAGGAGCCCTCCCGCCACTCTTTCTCTTTCGACTCTGTCCATATTTGCATTTGTTATAGAAAATGTTAAGAGATAGAACGTATTTTTATCCTTCCGTGCCTTTCACAAATTTCCTTAGTTACCGAACGTAGTTATGATGGTGGTTGTGATATTGACATAGAAGAGTAATGAAAGAACTAAGTTACAACTCAGGTTACATACGAGTACAAATGATTACTCTTCGTAATGGAAATATCAAGGGTCGCGTTAATATCTCTGCTTGCTTTACGCGTCCTAGCTTGATCAAAATTATCAGTTCATAATCCTTTCGTATCCGCTATCCATCGTAAACACACTCTCTTTGTCTACGTGTGTGTTCAATATATTATGTATAATTCTGTAACACGACACACAGATTCCTACTTTGACGAGTCTACTCGATAAATCGGCGCTCCAAACAACTTCAGGCATTTCTTCGTTCGTCGTAATAACGGCGAAGCGCAAGGGCGACGCATCGCGTGCGGTGAGAAACGCAGACGGCATTTCGCTTCGCCCGTCTTCTCTCGCGATCACACGTTGGGTCACTTAATTGTAAAATTCTATATTACATTAGCAACATATTACACAAACGATTCCGCGCGAGACCGCGTACGATCGTAACATCGCGCAACTGGTGAGAATATTCTCCGCACGCATTCCCATTCTCGAACGATTCACCCTATTTATAACCATACGTTCTATACAACCTTAAGTAGCTAAACGTTCTGCCACCTGTATGTATTTATATCTATATAATGTAATTTCAGTTCTGTGGTGCAGCGTAGTTTTATTTTTCTGTCCGTCGTGAAAGTCGACGCGACGCCACTCTAGATCGCTAAACGCAGCGCGACAACGTACACACTTTTAGTCCACAAATCGAGAATTTCTTCTCGTTACTGGTCGCACATCAGTGTTCGTTCGGCTTGCATCTTCACTCGATCAACAATAACTTTCATACCAATTCAAAAAACAGCCTTCAATCTTCACGCTCACATGTCGTAGCCCTCGCTCGTTACTTTTTACACGCACGAATCCTATAAAAGCGTAGCACGTTTGATAATGTCTGGCATTTGAGTATGTCGTTGAACGAATAGTTCAGTATATCACTTCGTAGACGGTGGCTTTCTTGTCGCCCGATCCCGTTACGATGTACTTGTCGTCGGTGGAGATGTCACAGCTGAGCACCGATGAAGATTCCTTCGACTGTAACGAGAACACGATTGTTATTATTCGACCAGTCATTTAACAGGCGCGCTGCTTATCCTCGCTCGCGCTGATTACTTTCAAACTTACCTGGAATATCGAGGCACCGTAAGGCGTACGCCACGCGTTAAGTAAGTTGTCCTTGCCGGTCGACACGAACCATTTGCCGCAGGAAGCGAAGCGTAACGAGAGCACGCAAGACTCGTGCAAATGAAGCTGATATTTGTCTGGTTTCGTGGCGTGCAGGACTTCAACGTTGGAATTCTCCATTCCTACCGCCAACCATTCACCGGTCGGACAATAGCCGAGGGAGAATATCTGCGACGTGAAGTCGTGCTGCTGAAGTTGTCTGCCTTCTCGAAGATCCCACGACCGCACGGTATTGTCGAGGCCGCCGGTCCAGAGCTTCGAACCGTCGGCGGAGATATCGATGCAAGAGGCACCGTCCGTGTGTCCCTGGAACTGTCTGACCAGTGTCTGATTCTGAAGATCCCACACGGCGATGTTGCCATCGCTGCAGCAGCTGAAGCAGACTTTCGAATCCGGCGAGATGGCTAGAGCGTAGCACGCGGGTGCCGAGGACGTCAGTTCCGCTTTGATTCTCGGCGTCGGACTCGCTAAATCCCAGATACTGAGATTGCTCGCCTCGCCGCCTACTATCAGGGTTCTGCCGTCCGGTAAGAGCTTCACCGATCTGTTTGTACACGAATGTTCAATTTGTTAGTCAAAACGTTATCTAGAGAATAAATATCTGTTGAGTGAAACCGGAGTTTTGCGTTTGTTATTGGTACAAAATTGCATCTTAACACATTGCGGACCAGTAGCTTTATTGCTAGCTTTACCCAATGGGTTAGTTATATAAATTACAACAACGCAAATGCGAGAATTCTCGTGATTGGCTACAAGCTCTAAAACAGAAAACATGAGAATTGTCGTGATGCATCCGCAATGTGTTAACCTTCCGTTAATAACAATGGTGATGAGTAACCCCACGCGGAAATTCTTTTTCTGTAATCATCAAAAGGAGATGTGTACCAATCGCTTCAATAACTGATTTCTCTTACCATATTCATTTTTTCAATTTTCACTTGTACCCAAAAATAGTTTAATACAAATAAAAATTGTTGAAATAATGATAGCAAGAATTGGTGTCAGAGCCGTGTTACCAACGAAAGGTTAATAGACGCGTAACATTTATTCGATGAACCATGTTTAACTTGTGTTGGCGAAGCGTAGCTCAAGTGCCACGTAATCCCAGAAGCATGCAATTCATCTAACTAGAAAATTGACTAAGACTATCCTGATTCTCAACGGCTCGTAAATATATCTTGATAAATAGATTCGATCAACCATAATTAACGCTGCTCTGAATTTATTTAGGTACAAGTTATGCATATTACGCAACGCGCGGTGTTAATACGTCGTGCGCCTTAACGTTCAACCAACCTGATGTAGTTGTCTCTTTGCAAGCAATCAAGTTGCGAAACGGGTTTCGCGCTACCACCGCCACCCTGACTGATGTCCCAGACCTTGACACATCCTTTGCCACCGGTGTAAACGTATTTAGTCGGATTTGAGATCGTTACGGCACACACTACCTCGCCGTGTGTCAGGGTATTTATCTGACGCGCATGACGCGGTATTCCTGCTCCGCTTAGAGCATCAGGTGGAAAGGGTACCGGCTGCATAGTACCTTCGCTTGATACGTGAAAGCTGTATGCCCTGTCAAGGAGATTCAAAATTAATCAATGAAAGTTCTTTTTTGAACAATTATTAACGATGCGACTGAATTTAGTAAATAAAGTTAGTATTATAAACAGGAAGCATAAATGTGCCCGTGATTATGAAAGTGGTCTGTTATGTTTTTCTTTTTTTCTATTTTTCTTTTTATCGCATTATTTGATCTTAAGAGTAGAGGATCCAAGTAGAGCATCGAAGAATGTGAATAAACTAATTTCTTTTATCCTTTGACTTATACCGCTTTCATAATTATGGGTACAAATAACAAAGTGACGTTGAAAGTACTTACGGCTTGCCACCAGGTACACCGAGATGCCCAAGAGGTGCCCTCATGCTGCCATGAGGATCGTAGAGTTGCTGAAGAGGCGGTCTCGGGGGGTATCCGTTCAGGGCTGCCGAGGGATAACCTAGCATGTCCACGTGAGGTCCTGCGGGTGCATGATGCGGTGGCGGATAGTGTGACGGATAAGGTCCGACCGCTGAAGCCGAGACCAGTGGTTTGTTGGAACTCGATGGCTTCAAACCACCGGAACCTGAGCTGCTACCACCTGCCGAGGTATTTATCGTTAGCCCATCTATCTGCCTCGCTATAATTCTAATTATTTCTGCTCTCTTCTACCTCTAACGTTAACGTAAGAAATACGAAAGGTCACGCGCGCAATGTTAACAATTTCGGCGCAAAATTGTATGCCGGTACTATGTTAATCTTCACACATTGTCAACCATTATTGTCGCCACGTTAACACTTTATGTATACCTATTCCTATCGTGACCGGTCAAGTGACGGTGTAATCAAGAGACAAGGTCTTGTCTCGGGCCAAGTACAAGTACTCGAGACTAGACCTTGTATCTTTTAACATTGTATGTAGGAAATTCTAGACGAAATTTAAGTGTTAATCGATGGAAAACAGAACAAACCTGCTGATGTAGGTGTGACGGGTTTGGAGATCGGAGTCGTCGGTTTCTCCCTTTCCTCCATTTTCTTCGCCGACGGAGTGCTGGCATTGCTACTGGTGCCGCTTCTCGGTGACGGTGGCGGTACTTCCTTCTTCACCTGGCTACTCATAGGCACCGAGGATGGGCCCATTTTGTCGAGGCCGTTTTCTCTTGGCGACGATGTCCCGTTCGCCGCGGGACTCGTCGGTCCTTCGCTCGCGTCGTCGACCACCAAATCCTGATCGCTCTTCTCGCCATCGCTTTGCTATCGGGGAAAACGAGCACGGTTTAATTATGCAACACCACCGACAACAACTCGCGTAGCTCTACCCCGGAATACCTACATGCCCTATGTCCTTGTCTTGCTCCTTCTTCATTTTCTTCAGGTGCATGTGCTCGTGGTGCTGGGGGTCTGGCGTACTTCGCGGCCTGCTGTACTTTTCACGCTCGGCCGGCGATATCGAATTTCTCTGTAACAAATAAACAAAAAGAGAAATTATAATAGTATTCCTACTTTCTTATTAATCATACAGTACAGCGAATATATTGATAAGAATAACGATGAATTAAATCGAAGAATCAATTTGAAGAATAATTCCGTGCTCTCGATATCCAATAGGGAGCGGCAAACATTTTCGAGTGCGGGTTCGGTGAATCAGCTGATCGATCAGAGCTCGTTATTCGACACCACCGATCGGTTATCGGCTATGGTAAATATCGCCGGATAAAGATAATCGTTGGCGGGTTATATGGATGTTTGACGACGCGCGCCTGCCAGAAGGTTATTGTTCGAGGGGTAGGAGGCAGGGGTAGAAAGAGAGAGAGAGAGAGGGGGAGAAAATGTGGGAGGGAGCTGTAAAACGAATGTTACGGTTTATCACGGGGAATCTCTTACCGGGGACTATATAGCCCACTCTCGGCGCGGTTAATGCGATTTTGTCGATTTCACCGGGGCTTTTTTACGGTGCGCAGTTCCGCCCTTCGGATTTACACGATGGTATCGAGAACTGCGGCAGGGAAGCCCCGGCCAGGGAAGCCCGGAATGACGGAACGTTCAAACTTTTTTTCCCTTACGCGATTAAACGATACGTTTCTCGTCGAGATTCCGAAGAAGAGGATGAAATTCTCCACGCCCTCCCCCCGGTCCTTATATCGTGCTCCCGCGTCATCGACGACAGGAGTAAAAGTAAGTAATGCGGTAGAGGGGTATCAATTTTATATCACGAAACTTATTTCCTTTCAATTCGACTTTAAAAGAGAGCGATAAAAACAAAGCATACGGGTACCGTCGCACAGAAACGAGATTCGAGTGGAATCGTAAGTTTCTATAATCTCGTCCCGTGCCATCCGCTAATGCATCGACAATACGTTACCTCGACAACTACGCACGAAATACAAGATAACCGGAGAAAGAAATCCACTTTGGCTTTAAATCACGACGAAACGGTCCCCCACGAAAATGCTTCTGCCACGGTATTCGAGATATGAAGTCTCCGACGTCGAAGATATTATCGACAGGAAGTTTTACGAGCGACAGTTTTGTCGCCGATACAGCAAATGGCGTCTCCCCCTCTTCATTCGCGTAAGCACGCAAGCCCTTTTCCTGTCCCCGATAACTGCGCCCCATCCAGCTCAACACCGTAAACCACCCTCCTTCCTCTCGCTCGCAGACTCTCTCGACCCTGAAGTAAATCTCCTTTTCTCAATTACCCTTCGTCTCTCATCCACTGGCACCTTTACCTCGGTCCATTACTCCGACGCCTCCGTATCATCTGCCCCCCCCCCCCCACACCCATGTTAGATGGGTCTAGCGGATCCTCGAGTGAAAAGAAATGGAAAAGGGGTGGCCCGTGATTTTCGAGTATACACCGCGTAAGCGCCACTTTTCCGTGACTGCTCCATTATTAATTGAATTGTAAATTTTGAAAGGGGCTTATCTCTGAAAATTAAAAAGTCTCGCGTACTTGTACTTGGTCCGAGACGAGACCTTGTCTCTCGATTTTTCATGAAACACAAAGAAAAACTGATTTTCTGTTGAATCATTTGATTTATCTGAGCAAAAAGTCAAATTTTGAAAAAAACCTTGGGGTGAGCACTTTTCGAAATTTGCAATTCAATTGTACGCTACACGAAAACTTTCTATCTATTTTTAAATAAAAGGAACTACATTTTTTCATTATCCAATCGGCTATTATCTCCACTCTATTTTAAGAAACATGAATTGTTTTAAAAATCGGTCGTTTGACCGGTCACGGTAGGAATAAGTTAAGTATACGCGAAGTGTCTGTGAGAAGAGTGTTAAACTATTTTTCGACAGCGCGATATAGTGGCCAGAAACAAAGCCGTGTCGAAAGGGTTAAACAAATATTACGCGAGTTCTACTTTTCACCGTAACTCGTTACGATAAATCACATCGCTCTCAGCTATAATAAATATTCGTAGCACGACCAGTTGAAATACTTTGCGCTATTCGGGTGAAAAAAGACTCGATATCACGCGATATGTAACTCGGCGTGGTATTAAAACGGACAATAGGGGCATTAGATAATATCGGCGCAAACCCGTGAAAGGGGGGGGGGGTGACATTGGAGGCACGCGAAGAGAACAATGCGACGACATAGAAAAATTCACCAGGTGCATTCTCGTGTCTCTCCGTAGCCGAGCGAGGTAAGTTCACTGGGAGTGATAAAAAATGGGAAGGAGGGCAGGGAAGAGAGACGAGGCGAGAAAGGAGGCGAGTTCTTACAAAGGGACGCAAGAAAACACGCGCGCACACATGCGCCGCCGTCGTGGATTTCTCGAAAGAAGGAATCCCCAGAGAGCCGTATTACGTGCCTCGCTCGAGTTTCCTAGAGCGAGAGAGGATCCGGAGATGAGGAGAGAGGGGTCCCCCTCACCCCCCCCCCCCCCCACCCATCTGGCGAGGAGCAAAGAGAGAATATAAGCGACCTCTCGTTACCCCGTAATGGCCAGTCACTATTTATCCGCGCTGGAGCCACGGAAACCAGCTGGTACGACTGTCGTCTTCCTGGAAAGGAAAGCTTGACGAGAGAACACCTCGACGCGCTCTCTTCCAGGATAAACGGACGGTAAAAGAAAACAGAGGGGAACGAGTTCGACTGGATATTTCCGAGAACGGTCTGCCCCTCGAAAGAAGGAAAGAAGGGAAGAAGGGCAGAGGTATATCGTCGGAGGAATACGCTAGGTGGGGCATTATCATAAAAATGCGAAGAATCTCGAAGATCCTGGATTTATGTCGGTACGGAGATGGTTACCGCGAGATAAGTTTCGTGGAATTAGAACGAGGGAGTCGTATAAAGAGGGAGGGAGAGAGGGAGAGAGAGAGGGAGGGATACACGTGAATTCGCTCTTTCCACGGTTCCTCGCGCTATCGTACAATTTTTATATTATATTTACGCGAAGCGTTTTCTAAAGGGGAACGGAAAAATATTGAGAAAGTGGTTTTTCTCACTCCCCTTTTATGTTTAATTCAGAAATAAGCGGTTCGACGGTCATTTCATATACGACCGGAGGTTTCCGTTTATTTTCTTTCCGATTCGACCGTTGAATATCAGAAACGCAACGTACCCTCGATACTTTCTACCGCGCGCAATAAGCCCGACTCGACGTGTATACCGAGAGGGCGGGAAAAAAAGGTATGATATCCAGCCCGTGTAAACGCATCGTTTTTCTTTTCCCCTTTAGAAACAGCGAAAGCACTCGATGCCCTGTCACGACCTTTCCCTTTCCCACTACTGTATTTCCCGTTCTGCCGTTTCCGCCGTATACGTGCACGTAGTACCTACGAGGAAGTGACAGTACACACGCAGTCCGACCTTCATTCTCGTAAGTTTACTTACACCTACCCCGTCGGGTCTTTCTGGCAAAGAGGGTCCGTGTGCCACGATCAATATGGGGGTCGGTACCTCTCTCAAAGGGGTGGCCTGAAAAGGAGTGAGGCAGGGGAGGAGGGGTGGGCCGTTGGGTACACCGTAGATATATAGACTTTGTAGTGTTAGGGACGACTTGGTCTGCCGGCAGGCAGGCAGGCAGGCAGGCAAGCAACTTGGCAAGCAGCAGCAGCACCACCACTACCACCACCACCACCACCACCACCACTACCACCAACCATCACCACCAGCAGGCACCGAGGTGCAGGCGGAGATGGTAGTGGTGGTGGTTGTCGAGAGAACGGAGTGGCGAAGAAGGGAAAGAGGAGGTTGGTGGTGTGCGTGGTATTGGGGTTGGTGGTCGGAGCCATGAGGGTGGTAAGTGAGTGAGCGACTCCTTCACCACGGCGCCTCGTCTCGGCCCAACCACCGTCACCCACACCACTAAACCACCCCGACCGACCACCCCTTACGGATATATCCCAAGCCACCGACTACCTCTACCTCACCCACCCCTACCACCCCTTCCTACTCCTTCCTTCCTTCCTTCCTTCTGCCTCTCCTCTACTCACCGAGTAGTCTCCTTACTACCCAACCCCACGGTATTCTACCTCGACCAACCCACGGTGCCTGTTTCCCTATTCCTCACTCCACCCTCGTCGTAGCCCAGGACCCCGAGAGAGGAGGTTACGAACCGGAGTCGCGTCTCCCAAGACCCCGCAAACCCCAGTTGGTACAAGATTGCACCCAGTGGCTCCCAACGCCGGGCCAACTTGGCGAAGAAAATTGCACGAGACGCGAAATAGAGATTCGTCGATCGTCGTCGGGGACACGAGTTGGAGAATTGTACGGTGAATTAGGATGATAGGGATGGTAGGGTTTTTTTTTTTTTTTTTTTTTATTATTCGTATACTCGTGTAAAATAAAACTATCTCAGTGTTACTTTGACAAACTAAGTATATTTAGCTGTACACGAGTCATTGATAAACACATTTCTGTCGGTACGATAGATCTATGTATATTTCGCTTCCTCCGACGGACATTAATTTTATCCTCCTAGTCGTTTTCGAAATTTCTTACGGACAGACAGTCGTTGGGAAGACGACGACGCGCAGACGCAATTTCGGCGGTTCTCATGACTACGCGGGACGCTCGCTTACTCGTAGATGCATGGAATTTTTAATGATCCCGTCGGAGGGATAACGGCAACCGATTTCTGGAATCAACCACGTGTCACTGGGTCACCGTGCGCATCCATCATCGCGGCAATTAGTGAATGTGAATTTTTATTTCCGCGGTAGTTCGGTTACCGCGCGCGCGCCTCTCTCCCTCGCGCGCTTCTGTTGAGTTTTTTTTTCCCATCCGTGAGAATCGCGCAGCTGATAGCAGGAAAATGAGAATCGAGCTTCCCGATCGATTTCCACTTTGTTGGAACAAGAAATACCGCAATGAAAACGACGCTTTCTATGCCGTCGGATTCGATTTCGCGGATAGTTATGTTATTTGCATTTATAACCTTCGCAAACCCATCGGTGTTCCATCGTTTTGCCGGTGGGTGGGAGGGGAAAAAAAATTTACTTAGAGCACCGTTAACGGTTCGCTTCAATTTTTTAATCACGCTCGATTTAATCGAATCGTTTCACGCTTACGCAAATACGCATAAGACGGCCAGGATCATTCACGTTCGCGTATGCGCGACATAAATTTTAATCTACCGAATCGAAGCGAAAGCTATACCCGCCTTCCACGCGTCGTATCAAGGATCGCGATTATTCGAAAAAGAAAAATCGCTCGTCTCCCGTTCTCGAGCTCATCTTCGGTCATTTTCGATACCGTGAAATCTGTTCGCAAACATTCGATAGTCGTTCGAACGAGATACGCTTCCTTTAAGAGGATTTAAAATTGTGCAATGCATCCCCAGTAGTTATATACGTTCACTGGCCAGACAGCCGTTGCCCGACACCAGTGCTATTCCCCGGACTACGCTGCTCTCGACCACCCTTACAAAATTGATCACCAGGATTTTCCGCGTTTCTTCGCCACTTTATCCATCGGATACGATACACCGAGGAAAGAGATTTTTATGTCAAGTCGTGGCAGAAGCAATATCGCGATATTATTGAGCATGCACCGGAGTACATGGTATATCGTTCAATACCATCCCCGACGCAGTCTCGAGTTTCGAGAATACAAGTAAAGATACGTTCATTCTTCTCCGGTCTTTTGTACCGTCGTGCTCGGATCCCACGAAAAAAAAAGAAGAAAATTCGTATCGTTACAGCGTATATTTTCGCATCGCGCACACGCTCACCCTTTCCAACCGGTGTAAACCCAGCCGCCAGAAGAATCTTCTTTCCACTTTCTTTTATGCCTTTGCCTGGTCTCTTGCCAGAGTGCATAATATCGCCGAGCCCCTCTCTTTACACGAGCGCACGCGACGCTCGCCGTCGCGAATCGTACAGAAATTCACGACGAGATGATTTATAGGTGCATCGTAAATACCAACATTCTAGCTTCACCCCCCTCCACACACCCACCGCCATCCCTCTACCTCTCCGGTCACACTGTTTTCTCTGTTTTCTCTCGCCCACCCTACCCCGGGTATACAACGCCACTCGTGCCTCTTTTTCTCGTTTCCCTTTTCCCTCTCTATTTCCCCGTTCCCCCCTTCCCCCCCGCGACTCACTCCCACGCCCGCCCCCTCCCATTCACATCGCCCAGGCTAGAAGCCCCGCGGTGGAATTTGCATTTTTAAATTAACTCGCCTCTGTTTGCAGCTATCTCGGCTCGGCGCCGCCACCATCGGTCTGGGCTTTACAATTTTATGCAACAACGCGCCCAGAGTGCTTCGCCAACCCCCCTTGCCCCCACCGCCCACCCCCACCCCCCCTCGCGTGCCTGCCCTTCTCTCGCTCTTTTTCCTCCCTCGCCCGCGTCCTCCCTTACCCTCTCTCGCCGCAGAAGCCGTCCCCGGGTGATCGATATTATTGTTATCGTTATCGTTCGACCGACCTCGAAGCGCGGCGTTCCCATTGACGTTACCGTTGCGGCCAATTACTTCTAACCACGACAGCGACGGTTTTATGGCGCTTCTGCATATGGGAAAGTGGTATTACTATCGTGAAATGCCAACCCAATATGCGCCGATGTCCCCCCCTCCCACACCCCTCCCCGTTCCGCTCCATCCGTTTTTCTCCCTTCTCTCTCTTTTTTATTAAAAGGGTATCCTTTTTTTTTTTGAGCTAACGCGATATTCGATACGATTGCTATTAGCTTTATTGAATACCGTTATACGCGACCACGATGATGGCTTTCTTCCATCGCGCGCTTTCGTTTTTCCCTTCGTAGTTTCAAAACAATGCGACCCGACCGAGTGCTTCCCGTGGTTCGCGATACTTTCAACGTACTACTCGGGCGATACTTATGCCGTGTCGCATGGACTTCTCGTCTCTGGTTTCCGCGGATATCTCGAGCGTTGCGATCTAAAAACGTTCGTACCCAGGTTCGTCGCCTAAGTCGCCGGATTTTCAACGTTTTCCGTCCGACGGTGAGAGGCCTTTTACGAGACGGCAGCTCCTCTAGGATGCACCGCGACGGAGAGAGCAAAGAGTGCTCTCATTGCTCGATGAGGAATAAGAGAGTGGGAGGGAGTGTAAAGAAGAAAAAGTGGAAAAGGGATCTGCAAAACATTCGTGGAACGAGAAAGGGAGAGTCGAGGCACGAGTTGTTGGACGGGGAGAGAGTGAAATCGGGAGCGAGGGGGAAAAAAGAGAGAAATGACAGAGAAATAGGGAGCAAACAGAATAGCCTGCCATAAAGTGCCCTCGCGTTATCCACGAGTGAGGTGGAGGCGAAGGCGGAGGCGGAGAACGAGGAAACATTTTTATCGCTCCGTCAGTGTGAGAGGGGTGCGGGGGATAGAGAGAGAGAGAGAGAGCGAACTAGAAGGAGGTGCCGGCAAGAAGAAGAGCGAGCAGGCAAACGTGGAGGAAGGAAGGAAGGAAGGAAGGAAGTAAGGAAGACGAGTGAGAGGGAGCGAGAGGACGGTAGAAAAGGGAGGAGTTCCGGTAATTGAAAAGCCCGTGGTGGATTACGATCGTCGCTTTATTTCGCGTGCTCGACGGTGCCGGGTTTCTCCCCTATTATCCCGCCCGTTTCTTCGGCTGCTCGTCGTCCCTTACACCCCCCCATCCCCTTCTCAACGTCCCCGGACTCCAGCTTGGAACAAGAAATACGAAAGAGCGGGTGAGGAGAGGGCACGCGGAATGGCAGAAAGAGAAATCACCTAAGTGGGTAGTAGCGCGAGGGTGAGAGCGAGAGTGAGAGATAGCCGTGTACCGAACAGAGTGAGAGAGAGTGCGGTGAGGGGGCTGGGGAATTCGAAGAGAAACAAAAAAGAAGGGGGCGGTGGTGGGAGGGCGGAAAGGGAAAAAAGGTCCTACGCAACAATGCCCCGTGGAGAGAGAGGTGCATTCTCGCGCGATTACCGACGCGCGCTCCGGCCTTAACGAATGGCTTCGTAAACCGTGGGCGCTTTAAGGTCATTACACGACGCAAAAAAGGGAGTTAATGGCCATCGTCGTGCCGTGGCATCGGCAGAGGATCGGGAGGTAGCGCCGAAGAAGGATGGGGTGGAAGGAAGAAGAGAGGATCGACCGGCCGGCCGGTCGGCTGCCCGTCGCCGATCGAACTGCTGATTTATGGCGGCAGTATATTCCAGCGGAAGAACAGTGGAGAGAGGAGAGAGGGGAGGGAGTACCCCTCTCGTTGGGATTCTACGATCGTTCGCGTTAAACGCTGTATTCTTGCCCGGAACGCGTACGTCTAACCCCCCGGCCGAAAAGAGAGTCCTTGATGAGGTTGCGTGTTGGAATCTCGTTAGCGGTGCGCGAGTTGGACCTACGATATGGTTTTACCTCACTTTCGATTATGGAACGGCTAAATTATATACCGATGGAACAAATTTCGCGGGGGAACCTCGTAGTGATGGTATTAGAGGGATACCCGCGAATTATGCCTTACGTAACGGGAAACCAAATCGAACACGTTTTTTCTTCCTTGGTTACTATACAGGGTGTCCCGTAACTAGCTCGACACCGGGAAATGAGGGGTAGCTGAGGTGATTCTGAACAACTTTCTCCTTAGCAATAATGTCCTAAGCGCCTTCGGTTTTGAATTATTAACGAAACGGCTAGGCCAATCCGAGCGCTTATCTGGCGCGCGCTCGAAACGAGAGTGTGGTCTCTGGATCGTGCTCGACCGCGAGCGTGAACAAGTGCATCGCCTGGGTATCGACGGAAGCCTACGGCAAATGTCACATCGCCTTCAAATAAACTAATACTCGTTGAATAACTGTGTCCGATGCTCTTACCCGTTATTCAATAGGAACGAAGATTGTAGTATTTGTGGAAAAAATGTTTCTCTTAACAGCACGTTTTCAGGTGGATAAATTATCGTTAGAATAATTTATAATAACTAACGTTAGAAAAGCCTTGTTAAACTCACCCATTCGACCACGAATCACCCTGCTTCGACGAAAGTAGGTCATTGGCACTAGGTCACAGTGCCGATTTTGCCCTTCCTAAGAATCTCGAGAGCCTCAACAGCTCATTTTACGGTAAACTCACTTGACACTGACACACACAGTAGGAACGGCACTTGCCTAATTTATGGCAGGGCGCACGGCTAATCGCAGGTACGCGAACACCCCCGAGAGTCGAGCGGCCGTCGGGTCACTTTACCGAACGCGCATTTCACCGCACGAGCACTGTTACCGATATTCCGTAATAAAATAATTATGTTTGAACGTGATTGAGCCTACGTAAGAGATGTTGGTGGCCCTGAAAAGGGCCCATTGTTGTTATGCCAAAATTGCCAAGTTTAGTTCGACGTACCCGCGTCACACTTGCATGCACACATCGGAGCACCGGTGGACGTTGCGCTGCACTTCTCCCAATGTTTCTCGATTAAGAAACGTAACAAATATCCTGTAATACTCCGCGTTAGTTCGTTGCTGTATGGTACCCGTTCGGTTTGAAAAACGATTCTGCCAGCTCTAGCGTTTCTTGGGTCTTGCTTAGAACGACGTTCGTTAGGGAAGGGATATTTTTACAATAGTACAACGGAGTGGGTCGCACATTTGGAGTCACCGTTCATTCAGCAAAAAAATACACGCGCATTTAGGGCGGCCGCATGGTCTTCTCCACTACGAACGCGCTAGCGAAGACAAGGGCAAGGAGTGCCATAAATTTCACTATTGTCCATACCGTGTCGTAAAGGGAAAGTGTGGCTATTTTACGAAATACGTGCATCGGCTTAAGACTGCATCGACAGCGTACACGCAACATAAACCTTTAATATTTTCTTACGATTCTTTCCGCGAAGACGAAACAGTACACACAACTTGGAAAATGATCAATTTAATATTGTATTGTGTTAGCGAGGACACTGCTTGATACGCATTTCGAGACAGCATCGTTATGTCTATCAACATTTTGGTCGTCTGGAACAGGTCCCCCTGATCGGGCCCATGTACCGCGGCACGCTTTGCTGCTCGCGTTCCCGTAAACAGTCGGTTGCCGCGCGCGTGCGATAATCATAACAAGATCGAAATCAGAGATTCTTAGGGAGCCGACTGTTTAAGATTTTAAGCATTTCGACACGCCGCAAACAGTGTCTTCGCGCTTGTACTTTTATTCACGCCATGCACTCTACACTAAACATCCCACAACATTAAATTTATAATATTACAAATGACACGGGCAAGCGTGTATGCGTCGCAAGCAGTGTCTTCGCAATACAATACAATACTAAATTGATCATTTTGGGAATTGTATGTACTGTTCCTTCTTTGCGGGAAGAATCGTAAGAAAATATTAAAGGATTATGTTGCGTGTACGCTGTCGATGTAGTTTTAAGACGATGCACGTATTTCGTAAAATAGCTACACTTTCCCTTTACGACACGGTATGGACAATAGTGAAATTTATGGCACTCCTTGCCCTGCGTCTTCGCTAGCGCGTTCGTAGTGACGAAGACCATGCGGCCGCCTCGAGCGCACGGGTATTTTTTGGCTGAATTGACTCCAAATGTGCGAGCCACTACGTTGTACTATTGTAAAAATATCCCTTCCCCAACGAACGTCCTTCTAAGCAAGACCCAAGAAACGCTAGAGCTGGCAGAATCGTTTTTCAAACCGAACGGGTACCATACAGCAACGAACTAACGCGGAGTATTACAGGATATTTGTTACGTTTCTTAATCGAAAACCATTGGAAGAAGTGCAGCGCAACGTCCGCCGGTGCTCCGAGACGTGCATGCAAGCGCGAGGAGGGCACGTCGAGCCGATCTTGGCAATTTTGGCAATAACAATCGGCCCTTTTCAGGGCCACCAACTATCTCTAACGTAGGTTCAATTACGTTCCTCTACATAATTGTTTTATTCGGAGTTATCGGTGAAAGCGCTCACGCAGTGAAATGCACGTTCGGTAAAGTGACCCGATCGCCGATCGCCGCTCGACTCTCGGGGATGTCCGCGTACCTGCGATTAGCCGTGCGCCCTGCCATAAATTAGACAAGTGCCGTTCCTACTGTGTGTGTCAGTGTCAAGTGAGTTCACCGAACCGGCCGTAAAATCAGCTGTTGAAGTTCTCGAGATTCTTACGAAGGACAAAATCGGCACTGTGACCTACTGCCAACGACTTACTTCCGTCGACGGCAGGTTGATTCGTTGGCGAAAGGGTGAGTTTAACAAGATTCTTCTAACGTTAGTTATTCACATCGTTTATCTTAGACCATAATTTACCCACCTGAAAACATGCTGTTAAGAAAATCATTTTTTCCACAAATACTACAACTTTTCATACCTCCCGAATTACGAGTGACAGAATTGAACACAGTTATGCAACGACTATTAGTTTATTTGAAGACGATATGTGATATTTGCCGTATGCTTTTCTCGATACCCACGCGATCTACTTGTTCACGCTCGCGGCGGAGCGTGTCAGAGACCACACTCTCGTTTCGAGCGCGCGTTCGATACGCGCTCGGATTGGCCTAGCCGTTTCGTTAATAATTCAAAACCGAAGGCGCTTAGGACATTATTGCTAAGGAAAAAGTTGTTCAGAATCACCTCAGCTACCCCTCATTTCCCGGTGTCGAGCTAGTTACGGGACACCCTGTATGTATGCATAGAGCAAAGTCTGCTAATCCGTAGTCGATGGGACCGAACAACGCCCGGATCACCGAAAGACCGGGATTAAACGGAATCAGCTTTAAAATGTCTGTAAAACAAGTTTTAGATAGGTAAAACTATTGGGATCCATGTTTTTAGTTTTGTCGATTTTTCAAAATAGTACCGATTGACTGCCTCGCGAACCAGTACGTTCGCGAAAACCGCGTGTATTACGCTCGCTTACGCGTAAATACCATTCGAGAATACCGGGAGCTACCCATACACGCCGGCACTCATTATTTCATGGCGGGCGAAGCACGGCGGCGGTTTTAATAACAAATCCACACGTCCATCCCGTCACACCCCCACCCCCTTCCTCCCGAAAGCCCAACCCCTACCGCCGATTCTGCCGCCACTCATCCCGAAATCCCCACCCCCCTCCCGTCCGCCGCGGAAAGGTTTCGCGGTAGAAAACGCAGCGCGCACGGCCGGGACGATTATATCGTGAAATATATACGGGGGAGGGCGTAATTACGGGGCGGTTCGGTCCTCGCGAGTCTCCGGGTGGAGTTTTATGGCCGCCTCATTAAATTACGAACTAATTACCAGTCGGCGAATTATTAAAAAGCTTAGTCGGCCGTTAAACGTGCCGCGAGTCGTAAAAGAGGAACTGCTCTGCCGCGCTGCGAAAATAATATCTTCGTGCTACGCGCGTGTTGCGCGTCGGCGTTACCACCACGGCACACGAAACAATTCTCATTTTGACGTGCCGTCGTGGCCGGTTAAAAAAACGTGTTCTTTAAAACCCGCTCGCTCGCTCGCTCGATATCGTAACACGCTCGATTAATAATCTGTACGGCGAATCCAGCCGTAAGTGGAAATACGCGCGCAGCTGGGGCTTCCTAAGCGGGAAGACGGCAGCTGGTTCGTATGGGTTGAAAACCTGTAGTTTTCCTGACACACGTGAAACTCCATTTCCACCGCGCATAATTATCCTTCCATCCGCCGGGATGTATGGATCGAAGAGGTTCCCGTGTTGAAATCGAAACGGTTGACGGACACCGATATACAATCTCAACTCACACCCGTCCAGCTAATGCGAAGCTAATCGCCGGTTCGATGACGCTGCTGCTCGCGAACCCGAACCGACCCGTTTCTATTTCGCCCGCGCTCGATGTCCGAGAAGAAAGGGGCTTCTTCTTCTTATTCTTCTTCTTCTACTTCTCGCGAGCGAATCCGTGTTTGTCGGTGTCTGCGAGCTCACGAATGCGAGCGGTCCGGTCGGTTTCTTGCTTTGCAATTAAATTAACGCTCGGACACGGACACGCGCCCGCGCGCACACGCACAGCCGCGTACAGGATACGCGCGATGAATGGCGCGCGTAAATATCGGCCCGCCGTTCCACAGACGAAGCGGAACGAAGCGCGAGCCGAACGAATCGATCGTAAAAGACCGAAGCGAAACGATTCGCTGTCGCGGCGGTACTGTTAAAATTGCTCGCGGCCGCGCCTATGGACTGTATACAACTGTAATAACCGTTGCGCGGCCGGGTATACACTTTGCCCCAGTGATTGCCAACCTCTTCGTTTCCCGAGCCGCTACACAAACTACCATCCATCCTGAATTAATCTGAATTCTATTATTACCCGCTATTATTTTCCGCTCACTTTGCCGCCGCGACGATTACCGGCTTTCCGCGCGCTCACCGCGAGATATTTCGCGTTTAACGCCGACTCGATCCTGCGTCCTATCATTACTATCGTTACGCTCTTATTAAAGGTTTATTCGTCGATTAAAAGCGTTACCCGGCAGCCGCGTTACGAGTTTCCAAAACACCGTATTAACGAGGCATCGAGAACGCCTGAGCGGGAGGATCCCTCCGAGGATTACTTTGGTAAAAGATAATAATCCTTCAGAGTGTCTCGTAAAATGAGTCTCGAGGCTCCTCCCATCCGCAGTTCCGTTTCTTCTCTCTCGAGGGGTGAAGTGGCCCATTATCGGAGCATCTTTCGTAGGTGGTATCACCGCGATTTCCATAACAAATACTCGCTCGAAAAGAAGAGACGAATTACCGCGAATGCTGCGTGTCGGCGAATGGAAGGAAGCGATGGAACGAGGGGGTGAAGATCGAAACGAGAAGAAAGAGGAAACGGGGTTCCGAATGTCATTAAGGTGGCGTGATGTTTTTAATTAATTAATTCGCGGCAGCGACGGATTTACCTTCTCATAAATTCCGGCGCCGAGCGCGCCGGGCGTGAGGAGCTAGGGGACGGGGTATGACGGGGGTGTGAGGGGTTGAATATCCGTTCCCCGGCTGGCTAAAGGGAGGCGGGGGGAGGACGCAGACGGGAGGAAAAAAAGGACAAGAAACCGACGAGAACGCGGGTACTCCAAAGTATTTAAAAATATTAAGTACCCCCGACGGAGACGGATATTAAGACAGAGCCTTAAGGTAAAACTAGACGGGGTTGGAGGAGGGGGTGGAGGTATCGCGAAGCAATGACGTCGACAGAGGGGAAGCGGAGTTATGGGATTGAAGCGCCACGGGGTATGGGGGCTACGAGAGAAAGGATGGAGGAGGGGGGGGGAGGGGAGAGCGGTGGTAGGAGAACGTTTCAATTAGTAATTAAAACGTGCCGAGCCACCCCTAACCCTGCTGCCTCGACTTTACACAGTGGCTCCTGCTCCCGCTCCTCTCTTATACCGTCGTCGTCATCGTTCCTACCGACGCCATCTTGTAAATTAATTAATGCGTCCCTAACGAGATCAGAGGTGTCGGTAAGGCAGGAGGGATCGGTGGTTCTCTGCTCTGTTCACCGGTAGGAAGACTATCCTAGAAGATCCGGTTCGAGAAGGGAGGGCGAAGTATCTTGGGCGCGCGAATGGTGTGCGGAGAATCGCTTCTCGTTATTCGCATCGATGCATGGATCTTACTTTACGATAAAAGACGTACGCTCGTTTCTAAGCAACCATTCCATTTTCGGTTCTACGAATCCAACTGGATTATCCTTCCTCGCAATGGAAGTGCGATTGTTTTGAAGTCTTTCGCGACGAGAGCGTTTCGCAGAGGTCTTGCGAAATTCTATAGAACGCGATACGCGAACGCGTTAATCGTTTTAATTTTAATAATCTACGACGTCAAAATGTCGCCGCGAGGCGTTTGACACTATTCCTACCGACACTTCGGGCACACCTGATTTGTGCCGTGACCGATCGAATGACCGATCTTTAATACAACTTATATTTCTTAACATAGAATAAAGATAATAGCCAATTGGATAATGAAAAAATGTAACTCCCTTAATTTAGAAATTGATAAGTTGAGTGGCGGTGCAATAACGTTGTATGTGGATAATTCTAGACGAAATTTAAGAAACGGTCGTTTGACCAGTCATGGTGGGAATAGCGTTAACGCGGACGATCCCTGAGAGTAATCAGCGTGTCACGCGAGCGGCGCGTACACTTCGGAGGTAGTAGAGTGCAAATTTTGTCGAACGGAGAACCGATGTCCTCGTATGCCGGGCATTTTCAAACGTCCGATCCGCGCAGATCCCCTGGCCAGGAGTAAATTAGTCTGTTCCGGAGATCACCGGCAAAAGGTTGAACCGGGGTAGAGAGCAACGTTGGTCCGGGCTTGGTGTCAGGATCTCTCGACCCTCTCGAACCCTTTCATCGGCGCTTCACCCGCTTACATAATGCAGCCACTCTAATTAAAATAAATTACACTGCCGCGTCAGTTCGCTCTTTTATCTAACTCGCTCGCTCGTCTACCGCCTGCATCCCCCCTTCCCTCTCACCCGCCCCAGTCGCCCCCTTTGCCCGCGTTTTTTCACTCTCGTCCCGTTGCTTTTTTGTTCCGCACTTTCGACCACCATCCAGCACCGGGCAGTACCACCGTCGATATAACACCCTCAACCTGCTCGCTCATCCAACCCGCCACCCTCCTTCTCCTCCTCCCCCTCCATCAACCCCCAACCCCCCCCCCCGACTCGTTTATTTGCACTTTATTCGAGATTTAATTTACCGACCTCCGGACGACAGCCCCGTTGGTGTGCGCTCGACTCTGTGATGGGATTAAAAAAGGGAGCGAGAGGGCCATGGGAGACGAAGGAGAGAAAGGAAAAGTTGGAAAAAGAGTAACGCCACCGCGAGCCGTCGCGACCAATGGGGAGCGAACCGGTCGGAAAAATGGCCACGCCAAGGAAAAAAGCCAGGAAGAACGGGAGCGTACGGGGGGGAACAATCGATACCCCGGCGTCTCTATTTGCGGTTGATTTGGAAGGTGGAATAAGTGCCACGCTGGCGAAAAAAAAGGGAAAGGTGTGCAGAGGGTCGCGATAATCGGGAAAGCAGTTTTTTCCGGCGAGCCCGATTGTTACGACGCGAATGGTAAAAAGGGTAAATCGACGCGGGGAATTTAATTCACTCGCATTTACGGCGTCAACGAATGGCACGACTCGGTACGTTATTCGATCACGGTAGCGAACAATTCGGAAAATGGCCTTCACGTATTTTCCGGTGCATCAGAAGCGTTTATTATCGAGGTTCGGAATCGTTTACCGAGACACGTCAGCGCTTCGAAATTACGGCAAGTACCTAAGTGTGCAAAGTAGGAAATTTTTAATTGTGTCGCTTGATGATCACAAAGTAGCGAGCGCAAAGGAACGCTGGACGCGTTAATTGGCCGGCACCGACGGACACGGTAGCCGATTTCACGTTTCTCAAAGAACGAATCGCTCTCGCTGTCAATTTCGTCGCCTTCGTTCCGCGAACAAATTAATGCGGCGCCGTTTCTCGAGTACTTTTCTCATTGCCATCGAGGAGCACTCGCTTTCGCGACAATTTGCCGCGAGTTACCCGGATCGAGCGTAAGTATCGTGAAATTCAATTAAGTTCGTGCTTGTGCAACTCGAGGGATTTTACTTCTCTCTTCCCCTCTCCCCCCACACTCCTCCACTCGTTCTCCGCCTCACCCCCGTACAAGCGGTAACGGCCTTTCCTCCGTGACTCGAGGAAATACGCGTGCCCCCCTGGTAACGCCGATAAATAAATGTATCGCGATCGCTCTGGTTCTCTCTCTCTCTCTCTCTCTCTCTTTACTTCCGCTCCCTGGAGTATACACTCCCGATTACTCTCCCTAATATCAGCTGTAATAATGAGATGCCGAGACCAATACATATAACAAATTTTTGTACTCTACACTTTTATATTTTGTTTAAAACTAAACAATAAATACAATATCTATCTATCTATCTATCTCGTCCCGCTATTTTGCGATTTGGTTACGAGTCGATAGTCGCGATCGACGCGTGGCAGAGATTGCGGAGAATACTTCCCCTTCTCCCGCTGCTCCCTTTATCTCCGCGTATCTCCCGCCGGCTGCAAAAAGCTTCGCGGTGTTTCGCGCGATGCACGGGGAAATATTTTTCCGGATCGTGGGAAATCCTGAAGAAGATAGAGGACTGACGGCGGGAAGCTCGGTGATGGCAGAGAAGAGGACGAGGGTGGGAAGAAAAGCTCCTTCCGGGAACGGGAAGATGGAGCTTACCGGTGCACGAATAATAACGACCCGCAGTCTCTCCCGCCTGTCGTCGGTTTTCGATTTGAGATACGAGCTTTCCCTCTGCCTTTCGTTTCCCAGCTTTTCTTCCACGGTCCACCCGGTTTTCCTTTATTTCTTTTCGCGACAATTCTCCCTTTACCTCTCCACCCAACAACTCGTCTCTCTCTCTATCTATCTATCTATCTATCTATCTATCTATCTAGCAACTACCGTTCTTCGTCGATCCAATCGCAAAATCGGATTGCAACGGAGGTAAGCAGGAAGAGGGTTGCGAGTCGGTAACACGAAAATGCAGTTGGGTAACGAGCTGCTGAGCGGAGTGGAAGTTTTATCGTATGGCATGCGAGAAGATATAAATCCAAGAGCAACGCGAGCAAACGGATCGATGGTAAACGTAACTGTTTTCTCCGCGATATTCAGAAGATATGGCGTGTATTCGGTCGGTATGGTAAGAGGACAGTCGTGAAATGCGTAAGAGCGCGCGTTGCTCTCACTGTAAATTCAGTGGCATTTTAAAATAAATTATCTCCATCCGCGTTAAAACGTGTCTCGATCGCTCTCGACGTGCACAGAAATTTGTTTCAACTCGAATAGAAGAAGAACCGCGACGGGTATCTCGTATTCCGATGGTAATGCGAAATTACTTTATGCGGTTCTCGACGTACACGGGAATTGCCGTTATTTGGGACTGTAATTATGCGACATGTAAGCACGAAGATGCGACGCACACGTCGCATAGTCAGTTACAGCATCCAAAGCGGAGTATCGTGGCAGAGAAGGGTGGGAGAGAGAGAGAGGCAGAGAGAGTAGAAGGTTGAATATGGAGGGAAGGGTAAAAGGGCCGACGTACCAGCAATCAGTAACATTATACGATGCGACACGAGCCAACCACCCCATTAGCATTCATATTTCAATTTCATAGCCCTCGGGGTCGGTGGTATGAGATTCGGTAAGGCGCGTAAGGGGCGGCGAACAGAAATTCAATGGTAGGGACGGAGTACGAGGGAAGTAGAGAGGGGGGTTAGGGATGGCACGAAAAGGGAGAGAGAGAGAGAGAGAGAGATGGAGCGTATTACAGGGGTGGACGTGAAAAACGGTGGTAGGAGAAAAACAGACGAGGGCAGGGATAATGGAAAGATTGACCCGAGAAAGAGAAGCGAGAGTGAGGGAAGGGGAGAGGAATACGGCGGGGGGTGAGCATGGCACATACATGTGCGCGGTAAGAGCGAGAAGTAAATTAGAGGCGCGAGAGGGACAGACCGAGCGAAGAGGGTGAGAACGAGATAGGGGAGGGTAGGAGAGATAGGGCGGGGATATAGAAACAACTGAGAATACAATACACCGAAGAGCTAATACCCGATGGAAACCTATTACCATCTATCTTAATGGCGATGTAATGGATGCGCAGCCCCGATTATCAATCCGTAATAATTGTGCATATTAAACGGACGCTAATTATCGGTCCGGCCGCGGGCCACGAGTACCGCGGGCAAATTGCGCAAGTTATGCTGGGCGTGTTCGCTGTTAAAACACGAGCCATAATGACGGCGCGGAAAAGAGCTACGGCGAAAAGATAATTACGCTGAAAATCACTCTGCTCGAATAACAGGCTAGCCGATCGAGAGGGCGGGGTTTGAGGGAGAAGGAGGAGGGGTTGGGGGGGAGGGAGGTGGAGATACGCGACAAAGTCAATCACACATTTTATCAAAAGCAAATGTATTAGCCGGCGATTATTATCGATCGTTTAATGCCGTTCCAATTTATTTTCGGCGACAAAATTGCGCGTTAGTTAATGAACGCTATCCCCGGCGGATTGATTTTCGAAAAACGTCGAGACGCGATTTTTCAATATACGTGGCTACCGGAATACGCTTTATCCCGTCACGTATTTAATCCCATGCGAAGGAAAGAGCGCACGACGATTAAACCATATCGAATTGGTACATCGATCTATTTACTTCGTTACTATATTGAAATCGCACCTTTGACACGGGCCCAGTGTTCTTTTTTTTTATTTTTTTTTTTTTGTTCGAACGCGACGGATTCGACTCGCAACTCGACCCTCTCTCCGAACGTTCCATCGGCGCGCTATTCATGGATTCTTGAAAGCCGGGTAGTTTCTAAATCGATTTACCCCACCATCGGAGCTTCTTTTTTCGCAATCGATCGCGAAACGATCCTGCGGGCCACTCGAGATCGGAAGCAACGCGGGAACACAGTGCCCTCGAGCGCCCTCGAGCCTTTTTTTTTTTTTTGCCTCCCCGGAGCGCTTTTAATAAACGCGCGCCGCGCCCAGCAGGCGCTTTATGCCATCAAAGGGCGGGGTAAGGGTGCGAGTGAAAGGGAGAGACGGAGAGACGGGAGAGAGAGGATAACGGCGGAGAAGAACGGGGGTGCGTTTGACGACGAGCTTTTTACGGCCCTGTGTTCCGGCGTTCGGGGGCTTTTACGTCCATTTCTGGTTTCCTACTCCACCTCCCTATCCGCGGACCACTCTTTCACCTTATCCTCCGTTCATCTTTCTCCCGATCTCGGTGTCTCCCTCCAACTCGGTTGTTTATCCGTTCACCTCTCCTCCGCCTCCTCCACCTCCACCTACTGGCGCGATTCTTCCACGCGCAAGCGATCGCCTAATCTCTTTTGCGAAATGAAATTAAACGCGCATCCAGACATTTCTACGAACACGTTGCGTTACTTCCGTTAGTAGTCAGCATTCTGATATCGCTGATACACGCACGTCGTATCGCGATCACGCCGAGCCTCACGCTTATTATTTCGAGTGATTTGTTTTTGAAACAATGTCCCGTTGTAACGTTGCACTCGCGTAACCTCGTAAAATTACAAAACGGAATCTGAGAAGCGTCGTTTCTCTGACGAAACAAATAAAATACTTAGCCTCGAACAAAATCGTTGCGCAAAACGTTCTTCCTTCGGAGCATGATGTTTCGAAATAATAAAAATCAATATCCAAATATAATCTACTCGCGTACAATCCCCGGAAGCGATGTCTGCCTCGAAGTGGTAAAAGCGACTCGGAATATCGCGCGAGGATAGACGAATGGATTAAGACGCGAACGCAAAGCCGAAATGGGGGTGGCAAGATAATAATGTTGGAGATTAAGTGCCACCCAAGCGTGTTGCTCGTATTTGCACGACCCTTCTCAGAAACCGAATCGATCTGGAGGAGAGTTCACCCTCCCCTCCCCACCTCCGAACCCTCCTCCTCCTCCTCATCCCCGGCTTCTTGCCATTACTATTGTTTCAATTAGCATCAAAATTCGTCGACTGTGACGCGAATCCAATCGGATCCCCCGATTCAAACATCGCTCGGCACCGATATTGCTATTTACATACGAATTTCGGGTACACCGGCTCGACAATCATTACTAATAGACTGTTATCGATTGACGGGGTTGGTGGGGCCGCAATTGTACGGTGCAGTGGTTAAATTGATACTCACATGCCTCTCCTCGGCGGGATTAAGACCTGAAACAAATGAAACAATATCGTTTAATTTCCGATACGCGAGGGCGCACGTTCAATCTCTACTAAAGCCCGCATAATTTTCCATCGTATCGAAATATCCGGCAGGTACCACTCTCCCCCCCCCCCCCCTCCCCCACGTTCGATCGTTTCGTTGATCGAGCAAAACATCGTACACGTATAAATTGCGCGAGCTTAACAATAACGAAAAGTATGCTGAGCGATGCTAATAAAAAGATTTTCCGCCGCTAAACTCCGCGACGCTCGCTCCACGAGTTTCGGTTCGCTCTGGTTTTTCTTTTGTCAGGGTACGCTCTCGGTACTCGTGGGTACACCGAGGTACGCCTCGCGCGAGACATCGCATTTCCCAGCAAATTGAACCTTCGCGATATTCTTCATGATTATTGCAGGACCGACTATAGAACGGAGTCAGCGGTATGCCGGGGGAATCTCTTCCGTCCGAGAGGGAGGATAAAAGAAAAGCGAGACGGGGAAGGAAAAGAGGAGCTAGACTTCTCGAGGATTTCCTCGTAGGGAAGGGAAACGAGCGAGGCGGTTGGGAGGGGACGAGGGGAAGATCCTGAAGGAGAAGAGCTTTGTCGTCGAGAAGCCGAGTTCATAGTTTGCCCTCGCTCGATTTCCCCAACCTACCACCCTCCCCTACCCACCCTCCCTCCCACGGTCCCTTTGGTAGGTACACTTTGTCTCGTAGGAAATATCCTAACGATATCTTTTTCCTCCCGCTACACCTCCGTCTAGCCTAAGAACTACACGAGCTATTTCTGTTCTTCGAGCACGTACGCCATACCACTGTATCGAGCCGCTACGAATTGCCTCTTCTCGCGCCCCGGATTAACTGCCATAAGCGCTAAAGGGGTTTCGAGCGAAGCTATAAAGCTGACAAACGTACCACTTGTCTCGCGTAAGTAAATTCACGAAGGGACGGGTAATTCTATGCCGAACACGCCGAATCCTGAAATTTATGTTGTCGGTAAGGGGCGTCAGACTTAAACGTCGATGAATTCCGATGATTTATGCCGCGGTGGATCATTCGATGCGATCTTCGGTGAGCCATTCGTGGATAAAGTAATTTCGGGAACACGCGTTGCGCTTGTGCGTAGATGAAACACCGTTTATACGCGTAGGACCAGGATCGTTCCGTTCTCGGTACATACAGTTTATCGAGTTTAATGGAGGCAGCGGTGTTCCGTGTAAGGTATTTTTAGTATGGTAGCGTGTTTTTTGTTTGTTTATTTACGCGTAAACACAAGTGCGCGTACAGAGGTTTTGTAAGCATTTACAAAATTCCTTCAACCTCGAACTTGAACTTTCCGTTAATAATAGAAGTGACGAGTAACTAACGGACATTTTTTTTATGTAATCATCGAAAGGAAGAGTGTACCGATTGCTTGGATAATTGATTTTTTCTCCCATAACAAGAAGAAAAATTGTCAGAATTGTGCTACCAACGAAAAGTCAAGTACCTGACTGCATTACTAAATGATCAAGAGCCGTGTTATAAGAATATTCATAGAAACTCGTATTTTACTTGACTCGACAAATCTCTCTGGTACCTAAAGCGAGCGCGCGATTTACTTGTAAATATACTTGACAAACGCGTACGTACGTGTCTCTCGTTTATCGAGCAAAAGTCGTTTAGCAAGAAAACTTTGCAATCTTCGTCGTCTTCGCGGATCTCGCTAATAATCGTTCGCTCCCCTTACTCGTTCGCTCGGGCAAACTGTTTTTGCCATCTTTTTCTCACTCAACTTCCTCTCCTCGCTCATAAACGGATGCGGAAGAGCGCGCATAATTTCCCACTAAAACCCAAAGAGGTCGTTTGCCACGCGGAGTAACGAGTCGGCCGACACTCGTGCATCTTCGGCAGACGTTTAGATGTTCCGCGCGTTCACCTTTGCGAGCATTAATAGAAACTGGAGGGGAAACGTCAAAGCGGCACGACGATCGTTACGAGAAGCCGAAAGAAAACCCGTGGAAAAGAATAAGAGTAAAGACTAAACGTAAAGATTGTGCGACAGGATTCACGATAGGAAAAGGTTAGTTCATTCGGGAACACTTTCAATTATATCTTTAAAAATTAATCAAATGTGTTATTTCTACCGTTCGTCTATCTTGAACTCCTTCCTTTCTCCGCGGTTCGGCACTTTTTTTGCGCATGCTCATGCACCTCTCAGTATCGCCCCACGACCGACGCACGCATCAAAAATTTACGCAACTGAACATTTTAATTTTCAGCGATGAGTCCTTTTCGAAATTTCCAATACAGTTTAAATATCGTCTTACAGTTAGAAACAAAATTGTACCCAATCATTGCTCTTCGGGGATAACGTCGAAAAAAGGATATACGAACGCGAGATTCGATCAGCAATGAATTCACGGGGACGACGCTCGTTCGACTTGCCGGTCAGCCGAACGCGGACATTTCAGGATACGTTTCGCCGGAGCGGTCGTCTAGGGGGCACGGCTACTTGCAACTTAATATCCTAATTATCGGCAAAGTAAGCTCGTTGTCACGGGAACGCGGGCAAGGACCGTGTCGGTGGAATTACGAGCAATCGCACACGATCCGGGGAGACGAGGTCTTCTGGGGTGGCGCGATTAGTTCCCGCGACTATCCCCGATGAAATGGTAATACAAGGGTATACCGACTTCTAATGGAGCGTAAAAAGAGTCCGAGGCTGACTCGCTTCGGCTCGCGCCTCCGGTAAATCGTTTCGCGAAGGAGCGAGGAGGAGGAGGAGGAGGAGGAGGAAAATCGGATGACTGGTGGAGGCAGATATTACGTCCGACGGTGAAGTCGTTCGAAGGAGGGAATCTCTCGGGTAACTGGGAGGAGGAGAGTCAAACGATAACGGCCCCGGTGGAAACAATTCGCTGGGGGCAATGTTCCGGAAAGGAGGGAAGAAGTTTCAGTTGCCGCGACAGAAATAGTGGGCTATTACGGTTCTCGGCCCCGCGATGCTTCTCTCTTTCAAAAGGCTGTCGACGAGATTTCTCTATCGTCCTTGGAAAAAGAATACACCGCAAACAGGAGTACCTACTTTTTAACGGCGATACCGAGGTTCGCGTGGTCGCTCGCGGAACGGGATAAAAGTTGGAGGAAAAATGAGAGTCGCGGACGCCCGGAGATGACGGGGAAAAGGGTGAAACGATCCCTCGCCCGCGAACAACGTTCAGTTGTATGAACGGGATACCGAGAGAACAAAGGACTACGCGGAGTCGGGCAAATAAATTCTGTTAACAATCCGCGGTACGATCAGCAATGAGACAGAGAATTCAGTTAAAACGGAACATCAACGTTATAAACACATTTCCGCGTCGACAATCATCGCAAAATATACCTCCCTTTCCCCCGCCCCCCCGATTTGATTGTGGTGCAATTTTCAAACTTGCCAGCGGGTAAATCCGGGGCGTGCTGCGTTCTCTCTCTCTCTCTGTCTTTCTCCCACTCGCGAGAATTGAGAGCCGGCGTACAATTCGGTGGCAGAGATCGGTCGGTATTTCATTATGGCGTCAGGACAGCGGTTGGAAAACGTGAAACAACGTGGAACAACTGCCCCGAGGTTATACCCGCCCGCAGTAACATAGTTAGACGAGAGTGTAGCTCGAGATGTTGCGTGAGCACGGGATGGTAGAGCGAGAGTGAAATACGCGAGGGGGAGGGAGGGGGGATGAGCGAGGGATGTAGAGGAATGGGAGAGGAGACAGGGGTGAGGACAGAGAGGGGAAAGGAGGTTGGAAGGGAGGGAGGGAGGGAGAGGTACGGGAGAATGAGAGACTGGCTGAGGGGGCGCGAAGGTTTAGAAGAGCCACGTAGAGGTGGATGAAACGAAAGAGGGGAAGAGTCGGAAGTACTCTCGTGTCAAGAGGAGATTCTGAGTGCTCTCTTGAGAGAGGACGGGAGAGAGGGAGGGGGAGAGGCGCGGAACGAGACGTTAGGCAGAATGCGAGGGGATGAGACGATGAGCGGTGGTGTGTGTGGGGGGGGGGCAGGCGCGAGCGTGTGTATGTGCCGCGAGATAGGAGAGTCACTTGAAGCCCTCACGACTTTGTCAGCGCTACATGGAGCCTAAGTGCGAACGTTCTTGCACTCGTGTGTCGTCCCAAGGAGAGCCGAGGACGCGCCGGAGCAAAAGTGGATCTTCGAGGTCAAGATCGAGGGGTTCCAGAAGTTTCAGGCACGATCTTAAGCACGATCGTTTGCGTCACCGTCGCGTCGTATCGCGGACCGTTTGATATATCTTTGCGGCGCTAGTCTGCCAATACCGTGTAGCTCGTCCTTTCTCCCCCGCGATAGTTACCGTTTCCCCCTTTTGGTACTTAGACTTTAAGCGGCAAAACCGAGGGAGTCTGATGGACTGTTTGGGTCGATGGTCTCGATAGCGCGCACACGGTCGTCGTGGATTAGCCGTAAATTGCAGTATTGTGCGAGTTAATGGTGAACGCGGAATGAAAGTCAGTTTTGTGACGATAGTTGCACCGTCTTTGTCAAGTCTGACGGTAAGCTTTGATGCAAATCATGTTAGGGGTATCGGAAAGAAATCTATTATCTTGTAGAATAAGGTAAAACTTTATTTTTTCTTTATTTTTGTTACAGAATATTATAAAATGTAATTTTCTTCACTCTTTCACAACCGTATCCCAACGTTTTTCCAAGTATTTTCTGCACTTTTCATAAAAACTTACGAAGATGCTTACACTACACGCGCGTTCGGGCACAGACCGAGCTGAAACGTTACCATGTAAAATAACAGATTTCTTTTCGGTACCCCGAACTCCTCCCGATACTCCCTAATACAATTGTTCCAAACGTAACAAAATGTGTGAAAACCGGAAGTTTAACGATTCTAACAATTTCGCCGCTGCGATCGTACTTTTACGCGGAGCTCGATCGCGCTAATTGTTCGTAAGTGATCGGTTACATCGCGAAGCAATACTGGACGCGATCGTCTCATGAGGATCTGGTTGCAACGTCTTCCCACAGTGGCGAGATAAGACGTAGAAAACAAGTATTCGCGTTACGAGGGACACGATAACTCGAATGAGCAATGCTTCCACGAACCAGATGGTCGCCGAGACTTTTCGTAGGCGAGATATTCGCGGACAAGATGCTGATGGCGCAAAAACTGTACGAGACACGAGGTCAGCAAGTTTTGTAAATCGAATCGCCTCGCTGGAAGCGACAGGTACTACACCGTTATCACCGATTCTTCGATTTCACGGAGAATATTCAATGACCGGGCGATAAGAAATAAACAACTTGCGGCTCGGGTTACTATACGAGGGACTGAGAATTCTAACGACGGTACGTAAACAAGAATGAACAATTAAATCAAACCATGAGATTCGACGTCTCGACATTCTATTTGTTAACGACTGATATTTTTGTGCTTTCATTGACGCGACGCCGCTATGATTTTCAACCCCTCGTGCATCGAATTTCCAAAAAGTTCCCATCGATCGTTATCAGGGAATTTTGAAATCAAAAACTGTATCGGTCGTTTTTGTCGTTTAACTCTGATCCCTCCCTCGTGTCAATTTGACCCGGAAAAATCAAACGCAAACGTGCACACCGCGCGACACGATTTTTTGTAAAAAAAAAACCAGCGTGTACAACAACACATCGCTGTATCCTGTGCGAACGATGCGAAAAACCTTCTGCATACATAAACATGTCTCTTTTTATCACTTTCAATAAAATCATGTGTGGAGCTATCTATTTATCTCGACTTTTCATTGATTTTTGACCATTGTTGTCAATTTGACACCGAGGGACACATTACGCTGAGAAAATGAGGTACGGATGAGATTTAATCGAACGGTCGGAAGGTGTTTATCGACGCTTCTCGCGCGTGGTAGATCAAAGTGACCCAAGTTCAATAAAACCACGGAAAGATACGTTTTTTTTGTTTTGTTTTTTTTTAACGCGTCAGGAAGCGTGACTCACCTCCATTAGGTTTAAGATCGTCGGGTTGACCTCGATGAAGGTCCGGCTTGGTCAACATCGAGAGCGGATGCGCCGCTCCACCCCCGGCAGTGGCAGCTGCCCCTGGAGGAATACCCAGGCCAAGAAGGGCGGCCGAGGCTGACGTAGGAACGGGAAGTCCTCCACCGGGGCCCAGTCCGGGAAGCCCAGGAATACCTGGATGAGGGCCCATCGCGGCACCCGGTGGTAATTGTTGGGCATGCATTTGCTGAAGAAGCCTCGGCAAATCCGGCCTCTGTTGCTATAAGAGAAACAAGAAAAAAAAAAAGAAGTAAACGCTGACCTTTTACCCACGAACCAATCGATTAACGTTAATTACGCGACTATACGTCGCGCGCGCGCGCCGTCGATAAACGCGCAATCCCGTGGGCGCGTGAGCGTGAAAAGCATTTTGAGCGTTCGTATAATCTGTGCAAAGCATACCGAAGGCTTTTAGATTAAATCCGATTTTAATTAACACGACTCATCGGGATGTAAAAACAATCGACGCGAGTGAAAAGTCTGCATTCGGATAAATACCGATGGGCCGTCGTAACGCGTCACTCGATCATTAAAAATCATGTAAACAATTTGCAAAACAATCATTACGCGTATCAATCGCGTGGCGCGCGGGCCCGTCCGACCGAGAGCGCTCTCGTCGTAATTGTTCGATAAACCGATCGACCGGAACGGGGCGGTTAATACACGCGTAACGTAAATTTAGGAGTAACGGCGGATATTCCGACGCGTTCGCGTCTACGAAAATATCCGAGAGTTAAGAGAGAGAGAAGAAAAAAAATCCCAACGCCTATTTAATAACGTAAATCGGCAGTAACACCGGTGATACGGTGAAAATTGAAAAACGATTTTCGCGTCGGGCTTGCACGATCCCTACCAAACGTTCTCCGTCAGGGGAACCCATTTGTCGAACGCGAACTCACGTTTCCATCGCGGACGGATGCATAAGCAAATAAATTCTCACGCCACCCTCGCGCCGACGAGATTAAAGGTACGAACTCGTTTCCCGTCCACCATAATTGATCAAACAGTTTCACCTTCCCACTCCCTATACTTCGCTCCACCCCCTTCGTCCGTCTCCCCGGGACAATCTCGCGAAAAAAAAGTACCGATAATTTGCCGGCAAAACCCGCGGAGCTTAATTTCAGTCACGTTCACTTATATCCCGATGAAAATCGTCCCTCAGAGCCCCGCTCTCACCGTCCCTCCTACATCCGCGTTACGCGCAGACGAACGCGACTCCCCCCCCCCCCCCCCCCCCCCATTGGCAGAATAAACAAATCAGGAAGCAAACTTTGGCGAGGTTAAATAACCCTCGGTACTACCATGGTCGGAGGGAGGACGAAGTAAATTCAAAAGTACGAAACAAGTGGCGCGGGGACTTATGCAACCTTTCCGCCGAATACGGGAGAAAAGTTTCCGGGGCGAAACCTTAAACGTACTCCTGACAATAGTTTCCTCGTTAGTTGGTCCGACCGTTGCGGGACAGGAAAGGGGGGGGGGGGGGTGGGGAGCGGGCTCGGTTAAGTTTCAGCTCTGCCAGACAAATTGTAGAGCCGTGTAGCGGCGTCGTTTTAACGCTCGGCGGATCACGACGCGAGACTACGGAAGGAAGAGCGGCGAGATTCTCAAAGAACAAGGACGAAGAAAAAGGGACTGAGAGGAAAGTGGCAGAGAAACGGGGTGAGAGAGAGAGAGAGAGAGAGAGAGGGAGAGAGAGAGAGAGAGAGAGAGCGAGAGAGAGAGAGAGAGAGAGAGAGAGAGAGAGAGAGAGAGAGGACGAAGATAAAGCTGAAAAGAGGAAGAGGATGAGGGGCTCTTGCTGGCTGCCGTACGCTTTTCCTCCCGCAACCGTGTATACTCGTTAAGGAGGGGCGGCCTGGGCGAATATTTCGTGGAGTAGTTTGCCGAGATAATTAAATGGTTTAACGATATAATAACCTCGCGACGAGCGACTGTCTGAGCCCTCCGCAAAATACACAAATAGACGAGAGGAGAGAGCAGCGTCTGGCGCGCATGCGGGGGGGTTGAGGATGCGCGGCAGGGGGAGGACCGGCGAAGGGGAGGGGAGGGAAGGGTAGGCAAGGATGTCGGCGCCGGGAAAGGCGTCGGCAAACGGTTCCGAGCAACCGGAAGCTCCTCAGAAACGTTCCGAGTTTCCGCGCTCGGTAACGATAATAATCCTGACCTCGAGCAGCCATGCCTGCAATCGCGCCATTGTACGCGTCGGACTATTAGCGTTGGCAAAATCATGTTCGCGCCGGTAAGAGGATCCCTTAATGCTCGAAACTAACTCAATTTTGCTAAAATGAACCTTTCCCTCTCGACGCTATGGTAACTGTGAATATTATTAATACGTAGGTAAGAAGTTGTAGATAAAGATGTTTTGTTTTTTTTTATCCTAAATCAATTCGTAGGTTAAAGAAGTAGGTCCGCGTTGTAATAATGAGATCGAAAATGTAATTTTTCTGATAAAAGCATTGATTTTAATAGTTTTGTCTAACTATAATCTGTTTTGCAAAACATTTTAACCCTTTGAACTCCTGCGTCGGACGATTCGACATTTTAAAATACATATGTATAGGTGTAAAAACAGCCACCGAATAAAATTAACTTCTTAACCAAATATTCTGGAATTCATTTAAAATAATGTCGTGTTTCTGGGAAGAAAACTGAAAAATAATTCGGACTGCAAAGGGTTAAGCTACTTCCGTTTAATCCATATTTTCGATGATTCAAACGGGGTCTGGTTCCATCAAATTCGGATCAACGAGACTACCGTATTCTATCAGATTGGAATTGGTGAGCGATGATTTCGGGACTTGGAATTGGAACTTGAAACAAAGTGGAAGTCATTGTCATTGTCCTCGTGTTTTCGCGAGACTTCTTATGACGGGGCCTACGTTCGCTGCTGTGGCTCGTTCTCAGCAGCTTCCATCGTCGTCGCCACTTGCTGACTCGACTAGCCGCGGAGATAGCACCGCTAAAAGATCCGAAGGAGATCGTCTTAACCTTCTTCCGTGTCACGTGTCATTGACGCCTGAATAGCGTTTCCAGCTGGGGTCTTGGCATGAGGGATTACGGGCGTCAGCAACAGCCCCGATTCTTTGGAGCGCAAAATGGGAAATGCATACGCCTCGCAACTTCGCCAACAGCCATTTCAACCCGCCCCCGAGATTTCGAAACCAAAGACGGTTAATTGGCGCAAAGTTTGTACGAGTAACGAGACGGCGTATAAATAATTAACATTATACTCGCCGCGGCGAACGAGTTCGAAGAAGATAAACTAAACCGATGTATAAACTCAGCCGCGAGTCGAATACGAGCGAGAAAATACAACTTCTCGAATTGCCCGCGAAGCGAATCTTTCCCCGGAGTAGCGAGGAATTCGATTTACCAGCCAAAAACATTCCCCTCCTACCCCCATCCCGAGATACGCTGCACCTCGAGGAGAACAACGCGACTCGTCTCCTTTCACGGACCAAACGATCTTTAAGAAAATATTATATAATAACGCTCGGTCGCGTTCTTCCTTTTCGCGATCATTCGCGTGGAATTAAGTGCAAAAGTGAATTCCAGGAGCACGCTCTCCTCCCGGGGGTTTCGGGGGTTTTTCCTTCGATCCCACTGTAGCTTGAAAGGATTTAAGAGCGAGGAAGGGGTGTGTGTGTGGGGGGGCTGCAGCGGGGCGTATGGAGGGGCAAGAAGGTCTAAGACGCGCGGAATCCTGGGATTCTGCTAAGGATTTGCTGCACGTAACCCGACAACGCCGCGGATCCTTGGAAGTTTCTATGGTCGGAGCAGAAGTGCGGCGGGGGTGGGTTGGGGGGGAGAAGAGTTGCGAGAAGGGGGTAGGTAGCGAGTGCGAGCTGTCGGCCGAGGGTGGCCGGGAAGAGGGAGCAAGGGGGGGTTAGAGGGGATGGAAGAACGGAGAGGTTACCGAAGGCAGTCGGGTAGCAGGAATGCTGATTAGTCGGTGCTCGTGCGCCGTAACACTATAACCTATCCGGCCTGGAAACCGGGCAGGAAGACTCGGGATAAGATTCGCGAAGGGGTGAGGCGGGGAATCGAGGTAAGGGATGCGGGAGAGATATCGGGGACGAGGAGGGTAGAACGACGGGCGAGGTTGGAGGTGGGGCTAGAGGGGTAGAGGGGGTTGAAGGGGAGGAGGAGAACCGAGAGAAGCCGGCGGCTTAATAGGGAGGAAATTGAGTGCTCGAGCAATATTGAGGAGGATTCGGGATTCGCCAGGATCGTATCCATCCGTCCGCTTTCGGATTCCTCGGGCGTGCATCGGCTTCCTCCTACCACCACCGTGCAGGGATTCTCATTCGCCGTTGCGAATGCGTTTCACGCCGTGGTGAACGCGAATCAGCTTCATCCAATGTACAACCTATCCGGTCGGGTATCTTCGGCGGGTTGCCGAGGTAGCTTTCGTTGATTTCGGAACACGTCGGTTCGATCGGAAGAGAGGTTGTCGCGGGTCGATCGAAGAGGGGCGGTGAAATCTTTTTTTTTTTTTTATACTGTAGTCGGCCGTACAAGTGTTTGTCGATCTACCATACATGGCGTATTATTTTGATAAAATGTATTTCTATGTCTTTCCTTTCAAAGTCGTGTGCGTATTTTTTTTTAATTTACTCTTATATACGCTGAGTACTGTATATGTATACATATGTATACGCGGAAAATGAATTACAGAAAAATCAAAATGTCTGGCCATGTTAAGAATCTAATATCCCCCCCGTATCGTGTATCCCCGTTTGTTTTCTATACGGCTCGTCAGCGAGCAGAAATCGATTTTGCACTTACGATGCGACACAGTCGAATTTCGATGCTCGACGTATTTGTTTATCGTGCCGCTGAATACGTTTAATATTTAATTTACCGTTTAACGTTACTCCAATAACGTGCCCCTATAGTTTCGCCAGTAAATACAAATGTCAGGCTGAACGCTAATATACACGTATATCGCGGAGAGTAATTTATCTTCCATTGGCGTGCACTCACCCCGACAATGGCGTTGAGTTCGGTCATGGTCACTTGTTTGGCTCTGTCAACAGCAGTGGCAACTTGTTGTTGATGCTCCTGGGAGAGAAACGGCAGGATCTGAGCGATTATAGCGTTTAACCTCTTCGCTATCTCTGTCTGCAAAACCAAAACGAGGAACCAGCGTTATTAAATGTTAAATTACTTAACGTTCGATCGATGATCCGCGTGTACGCGTAGTACAGGCAAAACCGACCATTATACTCCCGTCTCGATTACACTCGAGGATCGTTCGGCGAGTAACGCGTAATGGGAGTCATTTCGAACACGTTGCGTGATTAAAATTTCATCAAGACCAATCTCAATGATTACCAGCCGATAATTCGTCGCCCGACGATGCGTCCTGAATCGATTTGGCAACTACAGCATCGCGTTGCTCCTCGGCCTACGGTAATCTTGCATCTCTAGTGATAACTATAGTAACGCGAATCAAAAATCGAATGAACTTTGCGGATGATTGTAGCCGGTTTTAATACGTTGATCGCCACGTCACCCACATTCGTGTGACAGGAGAGTTTCTGTAGATAGATACCATAGATTTCTGAATATCGATTTTATTAACATCAATATTAGTGTTATTAACGCGTCGTACGTGTCACTCAAATGTGAGTGACGTGGCGATCAACGTGTCAACAATGACTGTGAACGGTCAGACTTTAAGAAAAGTTCAAGTTAAAGTTAAAGTCCCGATGTATTTTTATTAAACCACCAATATTTTCTGTTATTCCTATTTCCTTCATCCCCCTATCACATAAGATATTATTTTATTTCACCTCCATTCGAATAATGCCGGGAGGGGGGGGGGGCACGCTCTCTCGTCGTTTCAACCCCCAAGAATACACGGTATTCCGAATCTGAGAGCTCACGGTACGGTGTAACGCTCCAGGCAACTTGTGTCAGATCGCTAAATAAGGTAAAGGCTGCCTCGACGCGCACCCCCTTACGACGGAAACGAGTGCAGATGCAGGTGCGGCATAACCGGTCGAGGGTGTTTACGACCCCCCCGGGGCAGAAGAGACTGACGGGAATTAAATTAAATCTACGCTGGATTGGCGGTAGCCAGCCAATCTCTCTCTCCTCTCTCTCTCTGCCTTTCTGTCTCGCTCGGTTCAATTTTCGTCCCGAACCAATGCCGAGAGGCATTTACCTGTTTTCTGTTGCCGCCACCCTTCCATCCGGAAATTAAGGTCAGCCTAACGTAAGAACTCGATCGAAGAATCGCGGAAAAACCGTTAACCAATATTCTGGGACCCAGCGACAAGACGAATGGCCCCCGTGCGCGCCACTGCGCGTCCATGAATTTCCCGAATAATCGCTTTTAATTCGACCGTAGAATTTTAATCAGTTTGAAACATTAATGAGGGGCGTATTATATTCAGGAATAATAATCCAATCGATGTATAATCAAACCGGCGCACCGATCGGGTCAGGTTTTAGAAAATCCAGCAAGTTAATTTATGTTAACGATACGATAAATCCTATCAGGATTTATCGTGGCAAAACGATCCCCTCTCGTCGAATCCCCGTTTCACCGAGTTTTCTTTCCCTCCCGCAGCATCCAGATACTCGGGATTAATTTATTATATCGGAGTATCGGCGAAACACGCCTCGCGAAAGTGTTCGAGCTTCGCGCTAAACGACGTCTCTTCGCGGTAGTTTTAGCACGCTCGAGAAACCGAGGAGCAAGAAAGAGAGAGAGAGAGAGAGAGAGAGAGAGAGAGAGAGAGGGAGAGGGAGAGGAGAAAGCGGAAGTAGCCGATCCGTCGTGCAACAGGAAGCAAACTACCGGGTGTCCGACGATGGAAACGGGGCTCCGGTACACAACTCCGGTACGCCGTTTTGTGTTACTCGTAAACGCGCGGGGCTGTATAAACTCCGTTTGCTGCAGACGGTGTAAACGCAAACCCTGCGCTCTCTCTCTCTCACTCTCTCTCTCTCGCTCTCGCACAACCTCGCTACTCCCTCTAGCTCTCTTTCCGCCTCATCCTCATCTTCCACCTTCCACACCGCTTTCTCATCCTCCTCTTTTACCAACACGCGGCCGCGCGTTCACACCGATCCACGAACAACATCGCGCTGGCACCACCCGTTTTCACTGCCGCTTAAACGAGCCTCGGATGCTAATTGAAATATCGCGGCCACTAAAATTCTTGGCAAGGTTTCCCGGCTTGAGCGCAATCGCGGGAGTGGGAGCGAGAGAGAGCGAACGAGGGAGACGGAGGAGGAAGATGTGAAAGAGGGGCGGACGTGGGGGGGGGGAGTTGTTTTAATTACCCGTCGCCCTCCGAGTGCTAGTCATTAGACCACTAATTATAAAGTACGCGAAAATGAGTCGCACCATCCGCGAAACGTTGTGCACGGGAGGTAGATGTAGAGGGAGAGAGAGAGAGAGATAGCAGATGCGCGTGTACTCGCGCTGTTCGTACGTATGTACAAACACGTGTTCGGCGAGATTACAGCGATGACGATGATACAGAGTTCTCAGACAAATTACTATCGCGCAGAGATTTGACGGTGCGCGGCGCAACGTTATAATTCCCGAGTACACCTTTAAACATGATTTACCGCTAATCGACCAATTGTTTGCGTCCGCGCACAGGTTTTATTTCTACCTCCGTAACGCGGTAATTATTATAATTATATTACCGCGATACGTTTGCGTTATACGTATACGCGCCACGATTCTTGGCCTTTGAAATTGCGAAAATTCCCGTTTTGGTTGTACCAAACGCTCGCTGGTGAATAAATAATACTTTCCCCCGATAATAGTACCGTGCGTATAGAGATATTATTTCGCCGGATAACAAATGAGCCACGGTGGAGCGGGATAAAAGGTGATTTGCGCCGGGTGAGGGAGGGGGACGGGGGAATTGTGCGTAAAAGGCGACGCCAGGACCAAAGGGACAAACGACAAATGCGGAGCCGTTGCAAACGTAATTGCGTTGCCAAGAAGTTTTTTCCCCGGGTGAGAGGTAACCAAGAAAATAATGAATGGCTTGGATGCAGGAACGGAAAGGGGTGGCGGGGACCGAGGGGGATGGAAAGGGGGAGAAAAAGGTAAAAGAAATAAAGCAGAAATGGAGAAGCTAAAAGACGAGAAGAGGTGAGTTTTGGCTCCGTGAAGTTCTCATTGTCCTGGATTTCACACGGGGGAGATGAAAACCTTCCCCGGGATGAATTTTTCCGTTCCGAACCAAATTGGACCACGAAGATTGCCAGTCTGTCCGAGGCACAATTTTTTTTCTCTCCCTCCCCCGCAAAGGACGCTTTGCTTAAAGTTGCACGACCGAACGCGCACCTACTTGCTAATTTCCAAAATATGCCGCGAACAAAAGTAATCTTTCGGAACGCGGGACGTCTGACAAGTACGCTCTCCGCCTCTTCCGGCCGCGACGTCAAATACGTATATCCGCGGCTTTTATTCCTTCGTAAACTTTTCTCGTACAACGACGAGAGAGGAACGAGTACGTATCCTCTTTCGCGTTAATAACGACGCGCATTTGACGATCGCATATACATACCCACTGTAGACTATTCTTACGTTCCACGTTAGTTATTAACCAGTTAACCGCGTTCGACGTGTATACGGGACAATCTAAAACTTTATTTCGGTGCGGTTGAAGCGTATTCTGGTCGTGCAAAATAAAAAATGGCAATTCATTAAAAAAATTCCAAATTTCGATAGGACTTAATAAAAATGTAATTTAGTGGTACGTTCCCTTTATATTACCAGCAAAACTGGTATGTATTTTATAAAATATTCTATATGCATAATATTCCCAATATTTCCATTATTATTTGTAATATAATATTCTCAATATTCCGCATTATTATTGGTGAAAATAATATTCCCATTACTGTCATTATTATTTATTATCCCCAGGATATCCCATTATTATTTGTAAAACAATATTCAAGAAGGTTGCAAGAAGGTGTCACTTGCACGATTCAAAACAAGTATTACTTGGATTTTTGAACTATTTCCTCCGTTTCAATTTCTGTGAAGAAAACTAAAAAATAATATGGAGGGGTAAAGGGTCGACTGGTTAAAACAGAGAGGCCCGGCATTCAACTTCAATTAAATATTAAATTTCAATTAAAAACTTCAATATGTTCAACACTTTTATCAAGAGATAAGGTCTTATCTCGGGCCATGTACAAGTACGCGAGAACTAGAGCTTGTATCTTTTCAAGAAACAACGAACGGGGGTTTCCCAGGTGGCAAGGCAGCATTAAAAACTTCATTATTTTTTAAAACAACAATAGCCTTTGGAAATGTCTCGCCGAGACGAGTAATTTGAGTATGATCTGATAAAAATTGCTCCACTCGATCACGAGATATGGTATCCCCGAGAAATGGGAGTTTTTATTTAAACTTTTCCGCAGAATAACGAAGCGGGTAACGCGCGAAACAGAGGTGTCGGAGCTCTTCGTGCCACTAACACGAATCCGCGGTTACGCGCAAGAATCTTTGGACCATTCCCCCCCACCCGGCTGTTTTTCTTTTCTCTCGCGTCGACATTCCTCCCCTTGGCATAGCGCGAGGTCGTGACATGCCGACGTCGGAGACGCGGATAGCGGGGGGTCGTAATATCGCGAAAGCCGCAAGAAGCTTTAGCAAAGTGCCTCCCTCTCGGCGTGCACATGTACCACCGACGACCACCGTTTCCATGTCGACGGATGCTGGCGTATGTATTTGGGCCGAATAGGAAGGCGCGCGCGCACGCTCCTGGTACACGGGTGAAAATAGGTCTTCTCGGTACCTTTCGAATACACGTACACATAGATTATACGCGTATTCCTAAAAGCTGGCATCGAGCAACATTCGCGGCACGAAAATGCAAAGCGACGAAGTGCCGCCGATAAAATTCTTCGCCTGTAAAACGGTGACGCGAATCGAATACACTCCCCAGCCACCTACTTCCATTCTACTTTCTACGCTTTACTTCTCTCTCGATACCGCCGATAATCTAATACCGCGAACGCGCGCGCATCGGTGGTGGAACCGAACCGAATCACGATGGTTTTCGCTGACGAGGAAACTCGATTCTACGCGCGTACGTATGTACGCAAGCGTCACGGGGGGGAAAGGTTTCCCCGTTTTCCATCCGTTTTGCGTAGCGATAAGCGTGACAGGATACGGTGACGTACGAGTTGATACGAAAAACAGGGGTGTGCTTGGATAACTACCGTTCGGCAAACGAGTAATTATATCTTCGATGCGCGGACGAGTAACTAGCGACGGTAGTAGCAGAAAATATGTAATTTTCCGTTCAGTTTTGCTGAGAAATGCGTCGACATTTGACGGCCGATGACAATCGGTCGCGTTCCGGCGATTGAAAAATAAAGACGCTTTCTCAACTATCCGTCTGGTCTATCATTTTCCCAGTTTGTACGTAATAATACGCTCACAGTATCATCGGAAGCGGGATAAGGCTAATCGGGTGATCAGAAGCGGGACAAGGTTACAGATATTCCTTCACGATATAATATTCTCTTTTAATTTAGAGAATTTAATTTTAAGAAACAAAAGGAACATCTCTAGAACGAACGAACCGTACATTGTTTTTCCCCAGGAAATTGCATCGCTGACTCGACAAATCAATTCGAAATGGTAGATACTATGAAATTTCTTGTAATCTCGAATACAATTTTGTCGGGATTTTTGAAACGAAAGTCCTCTCGCAATAAATCCGTAAAGGACGACTGGCTTCGAGAGTCGAGTCACGACCGGACGAGCAACGCGTAACGCACTTTGAAATGTTTAATTGAAGAGCGTGCAAGCAGCCCCGATTATAAGCAGCCCGAAAGTTTGTAGGAACAGTGCCACGTTTAGCTCGATCCCCCGGAGTTGGCAGAAGCGAGTGCACCGGTAAAACGGCCCGTTACTCGCACTAACGAGTAAACCAGCAGTTGCTCGTCGGACTTCGGTGGTATTATGCTACACGAGCAAATAAACCGGCGTGTTCGGGTAACTCCCTGGTTTCTGGTAAGCCCCTATACACTGGCTGCACTCGCTGTAAAGCCCGGCTAACGTCCGCGTGATTGCAATATTCCGCGGGTTGCGGAGAGTGCCGGATGTACGAGCCTTTACGCTTGTATTTTCCTCACGTTGGTGTGGCAACGGCGCAGCGGTGTGTGCGTTAAGGTACGAAACGCGCGATGCACCGAGAACTACCGGATTGTCCGTTATATTCCTCCGACGTACCGAAAGTTCAATTTGCCTTAAGTATGGAACACGTTTTGATTCCGCGCGAACGAACACGTAGGTGTATAATAATTTACTTGTTTAGGACGAGATAAGGGGGAGAGGAACAACTTGACGTCGATCGTCGACGTTCATTCGACCGAAGGTTGCCGGGGCGAGAAGAGCGGGTGTTTATTCGCGCGCGTCGACGATCGTTTCGCGCGTACCCGATTAAATATTCGCGATAAACAATTTGGGCGGTTTCGAATTGATGGAAAAGCAATAAAACGAGCATCGCCGGGTAAGCCCACAAATATATACTTGTCCGCGGGCGTGCGTGATAAAACCGGGGGTTATATGTAGGATGTAGGGATCTAGGATCGGGTGAAACCTCGACTGTCCATTGTACTCGTCCACCGCACCGAAAGTTAGGTTTAATCAATTTAGCTTTCTGCAACCAATGCTCGTTCCGCTGGAAACTTCTGCTCCGGCAACACGATGGTATCGTGGGAGGAACAATTGGATGCAACGCAATTCGGTAATGAATTGCATCTACGGTCGCGTGATTCAATTTGCTCGTAACGGCGCGTAATACGAGCGTAGGGGGTTAGAAAAATGAGATTTCTAAGTTGTCGAGCAACGTGTATGTGATACACCTATGATCGTTAAGTTGGAAACGGACTGCCATCGCGTCGCGTCAGCTCATGTGCTATCACGGTATCTGTGATGAGTGTAGAGAATGTGCGTGTGTGTGTGTGTGTGTGATACGCGTGACGTGACTTTACTGTGGTTCCGATACATTTAAATACGTTTAAAATACACACTCTACAGGTTTTCCCCGTGACGTGAGATACCGTGATGGCACGTGTACTCGAGTGACACGACGGTAGTCCGTTTCCAGCTTAACGAGCATAGGTATATGTATAGACGTTTACAAGCCTCGTGCAACGTCAGTAAATAACGCTTGCCAAGACTTTGGTCCTTCCATTAATACAATTTTGATACTGTAGAAAACGCTGATGTGCCAAGTGTATCACTTTGTGAATTTTCTCGGATTTGCCCGCTACGGACGTAAGACGCGCGAAAAATAGCCCAACAGCAAAGTGTTGAAAGTGACAGAGTTTCTCGATGTACACGCGGTCGTCGCAGAATATAGATTATATAGTAAATATAAATTATAGAATATACATAGAACCACCTACGACGAAAATATAAATTACATTTGCTCGCAGTATTTCACTCTGTAGATTCGTCCAATATTATGTCCTGTCTCGCAACTCGAAAATGTGTCTTATTAACCTTCCAAGAAAATATCCGACAAAACTGTTGTACGATAATCTCCCGAGGACGATCGATGTTCCCTCGACCGACCAACCACCGAGCACCGCTACCATACTTTTCATCCCTGTTGTAATCCCATTTGTAACGTTCGCGCCCGACGAGAAGCGAGCAATTACGTTGCTCGTCTTTAAAAGCTATCGCCGCGGTAACCACGGGAGGACGAGTAAAAATAATCCCGTTTTGGCAGTACTGTCACGTGTGACGAATATACGCGCGCGCGATTTATTTATGGAGAGAATTGTGGCCGGGCGCGATGTAGGTTGCAGAGCGGCTAGTCGCGTCGAAAATTGCTCGTATAAATATTAGAGCTCGCCATTGTCATTCGGTTAATTTTCCGCGGTGTTGGTCATAGAGGGGGGAGGGAGCGGAGGGGGGCGGACACGGAGCGAGGAAGGGCGAAAGCCGAAGGGAACGGGAGGAGGAAAAACATGGGGAGACATCCCGCGTCCCTCGATGGAATTTTATGCGTTTTGTGCTTTCAATGCAGCACACGGGCCCGCGGCTGCATTTTCGTTGCACCCATTCCCACTCTCGTTCGCCCTTACCGCGTCGCCCTCTATGCAATGGCGCCCCCCCCCAACCCCCCGCGTCTACGCGTGCGAGAGGAGCGTGACACGCGCGAGCAGGATAGGAGAGAAAAAAAAAGGAATACATATACGTAGGTATGTATAGATATACGTATACGGGGGAAACACGGAACGCCCGTGGAAAAATGCCGCGGTCACCGATTCCCGTAACCATCGGCTCTCGCCGGCGAATAATTCCAGCCTCTGGCAAACGAGTTATCGGGACAAAAGTTACGAATGTTACGAATGTTACCAGCACCGCGACAATGAACCGAGAGCGGCGAAACGCGACGGGGTTAGAGAGAAATAATTGCGAGTGCCGCGATGACGCATTAGCCCCGGCCAAGTTTTCCATAACTCGGGGATTTAAAACGATCCTCCCCCGTGATCGTCGAATGTATCATTTCTCGTACCCAACGATCCGCCATTACGCCAGGCGAAATTGAATTAAGAGTAATCGGGATTGCAAAACATTGCGTCGCGTTGCCCCCGTGATTCACGGTACATCGCGTGCTATCGTTTTTAATTAATTACCCGTCGTATCGTTTGCAGCTTTACGCTCGATGTTTTGCGCGACGATACGTACGTACGTGCGTACGAGTTCGCGATAAAGATTACGCGCGGATTTGTAGATAAAGGTCGGAACTCGGAGACTATTCAATTTTGATTACACCATCGTACTCGTTATATTATATTTACGCGTCTCTTAAGAGGGACTGGTAAAGCTCTGATCGAAATGCAACGAGATCTTTGAGCAAATACTTTTATCGAAACACGAGGGAACCTCGTAACGGAGGACTTTGATCCGTAATCCAGGGAACGCGTCGAGGCAGGGAGATACGAGTCTCCTGCAAATGAACAATTTGTAGTTCGATTCGCGCGTACATAGTTCAATCGTGAAGCGAAGTAAATTTCCGACGAAAATAGTTGTCGCTCCATTTACGATAAAAAAACAAAACTACCTATTTTTTTTTTGACATTTTTTTTTAGTTCCGTCCGGATTAACCGGATGTCCGAATTAGCTGAGTCTGGATCACCGAGAGTCTACTGTACTTTAAGAGGGACCAAGTTTCCCAAAGGAGGGACATTAATATTACAATACATTCTTGTCTCGTCTGTCAGAGCGACCCGACCGTAATATTTCGAGCTTATTGACCGCACACGGCGAAAATACATTACAATTATATTTAACGAGTATTCGAGTCTCTCGCGTTACTATTTTTACCAAGTTCTTAGAATCGAAAGACCGATGATCGATCGCACGTACGGCCGGAGAAACGGTCCGAGTGGTTGAGCCTCGAAGACAGAGGGGTAATCGACATCGTCGAGGAGGACCGACCATTATGCGCGAATGTTCGAGGGTAAACAGGCTGCAATCAATTCAGGGGGTTCGTCGTGGCTGACTCGACGAGGAGGGATGACTCGGAGTGGTCGCCGCGCACAGAAATGCTCCTACGTGTCCCTCTTCCGCTCCCTCTCTCACCCCGCACCGTATATGTATGTCTTCGTGTACGCGTCTCGATCCGAGGGGGAGAGAGGGAAGAATATGCAGACGGACGTGCAAAGACGGATAGAGCAGGGGAGAGAGGCCGGACGGGGGGGGGGGGGGGGGGGGGGGAGGAATTCATTGTTACCTGTTCCAACCAGCAATGGCATCAGCAACGATGTCGCTGTACCGCTATTGCCAATACACCGGGGGAAGGACGAAAGAGGAGGAAGGGAGGGAGAAGCGAAGTGGACTTGCTATGAGATCGCCGAAGGAGATGCAGAAAGAGACGTTGGAGGAGAATAAGTGGCACTCGAATACCAATGGGAGAAGGAGGAGAGAGACGGGGGGAGTGGAGGGGTGAACCCGACAGACGGCAAAAGATTGGGATGTTTGGATGTTTGAACGTCGGGAGGAGTGCTGCTTCAGCACTCGAGCTTCCGCCCTCTCCCTTTTCGCGTTCGAGTGCCCAACCCCTCGCAATATACTTCGATACACCGGGGGTCCATCCTCGTTTCACGAGTTCGCGAGGGATTTTACTGCGAAGGGCAATGACGAGCGATACCGGTACGCGCGCAATAACGCTATTATCGTATTAAGCCGCTGTCGCGAGAAGACGACTCTATTTGCTAACGTCGATGCCTATACCTCGGATTATTACCTTACCACTCTTCGCGCTATTATTTGAAAGAACTGAAAGGAGAAGATGATTAGATACCGGCCGCGCAAACATCAATATTGACCGATTTTAAGAAAATACCGCGCTGGGTAAGCGCGCCGGAGATAGATAGGATTCATTTGTTACTATCGGTTAACCGTGGAGACGGGGAGAGAAGAGCCGATAAGACGTTTCACGGCGGGAAAACCGTTGAGGAAAATATTGACACTCGTAGATATCGGACGATGGAGTACGTCGCTGCTCGTCGCGCTATAACCCCGTGACGCGAGATAAAAAGAAAAAGAAAAGAGCGAGGGCCCAATAAATTGAGAGCGAGGGGTCGTATATTATAACGTAACCATGACTAATCGCGATCGACCGGTCGTATCGATATTAGTAAACGGTAAATGGGAATTTCGTGTCATAGACGTATCAATCGCGAGGCGTCCGGGCGTTTGTCTTCGCTCCAACTTGAAAGGACTGTAAAATGTGAAGTTCCTTACGAGTATTTCTAGTTCATAAGGAAATTAAGGTTCATAAAGGGTTGTGAAACGATAACAAAATATATAAGCTGCTTGAAATACAAAATTAATGAAGATGAATTGTTCCTCGATGAACGCGTACAATTTTGTCTACAAGCGCTGTTATTCTTAAATGGCGTAAACCCTTTTAAATGTACAAGACTTTTGAATTTAATATCGTAAGAGGACGATCGAAACCGAATGGCACGAAATAAAATTTCATCTTTTCGTTATCGTTTATTATCACAAAGATTGCTCTTGCGTTATTCATGAAGGACCATCCTCTCGGAAAAAAGGAGTACGTCGATACCCGTGAAAAATAATCAAATTAATTGATATTTCTAAGACGGTCGTTAGACGGTGATGAGAGTTAAGGGGGGTAACATCGGCAATCCGAACATCGTCGTCAACATCATCGACGTAGGCGGTTACTCGAGAGCCCCCGATTATCCTCGAGTACCTAATTACCCATCTCCGTGTCCCCTAACTCACACGATCCACGTTCCCTCCTCTCTCGGTCCGCCGTACCCTTCTCTTCCCCAAGAGACCGTAGGTGGAAACCGGCTGAGCCCGTGCACCGTGGCACAATGATCGATTAGCGTGTCAGTGGGTTACGGTCGGCAAATTAGCGGCACTCAGGATATTAGACGACCAGGAAACCAACCTCCATACGTAGCCACGAAAGTGCCGGTAGCAGTCAATAACAACGGCGAAGCTTGCCTCAGCTATTACGAGGGATGTACGGGGCAGGTATTAGAGGAAACCGGGGGCTGCTGGCAGGAGATTGCAACCTCCAAATACCTTCACGACGAGAAAATCGTGTTATCGCATTCGGGATGGCCCTAACGAATTACGTACCCCCGATCCGACGTAAATACTCGATGAAGTATCGATCGCGCTATACCGGGTGTGCCAAAAATGTGTCGGAGTTCCGTAGAACTGGTAGACTACCGATACCTGTGACTGCGCCCCCCGTCTCCTATGTGACCTCCCTGATTGGCTCCCCCGTCTTAAGTTAATATCTCGTTAACTGGGACGGCTTGCCCAATTTTCGACGAGGAAAAACCTGCTCGAGATTACACCTCCGAAACTCTGACATTTCTGGAATCCACCGCAAACGCGTCGCTCTCTCGCTAAATGCGAGTGAAAAATCACATTTGGGTTCTTAACGATTAAGGAGAAAAATTGATCAGATTGGAACAACGATCCGATCCGTTATTCACCGTGGACGATGATATCGAGTGGTGGTGAAATTACAATCGGTAATTACAGCTCGACGAGATTGACCGAGAGACCTTTGCTAATCGGTCGCCACACTGGATCGCTGTTCCGTTCAAGGTGCATAAAGTAAGGATGAACGAGGAGAGGAGGATTACTCCAGGAGCCGCTACTCACACCAGAAACTTCGCCGCGTTTCGACCGCAAACGAGCTGGGTTTGCTTCGTGAAACGGGGAATCAACGAAGAAGGGAAGAGGAGAAACACAGAGAGAGGGAGAGAGAGAGAGAGAGAGATAGCGAGTGTGTGTACGTGGGTTGGAGGAGGACGTAGACTGTAGACAGAAGGTGGAAACCGTAAGGGAAAGATGCAAGAATACAAACAGCGAGAAGAAGAGACGGAGAACAAGTGGAAGGTCCTTGCCACGGACGAGAACACGAAAGAGAGAGAGAGAAAGAGAGAGAGAGAGAGAGAGAGAGAGAGAGAGAGAGAGGTATACAAGAGAGAGTAGTGGCATACAAGCATGTGTGCGCGCGCGAGGAATATCGTTCATCCGTGTACGCGTACAGTGGCCACTCTCTGGTCGAGGCGATGCCGAGCCAGCAGAGACCACTAAGCCCACCTGATACGTTCCACCCTCTTGTTCTCTCCATCCTTCCCTCCCTCCCTCCCTCCCTCCCTTCCCCACCCGAACTTCTCTCCCTTCGTCCCCTCGCGCGCACGTACACGGCCAACGTATCCGTACACGTACGCCGATCCTTTCCTTTGCACCATGGGGCAGCCCGCTTTCGAACCGCAAGCCGCAACGGGCTACTGCCTTGATTAAACGCGCCATAGACCGCCATTATCGCTGATTGCGCTAAACATTAACGGCCCAGCCGCTGAAGCTGATCTCTCTCTCTCTCTCTCTCTCTCTCTCTCTCTCTCTCTTCTGCTCTTGCGCTTTCCCTCTTTCCCTCTCGGTCACCCTCCTCCCTCTTTACCCCTTCCCGCGGTATCCACCCGATCTCGAGTCGGCAAAGTACTCTCCACCTGGCCGCGATTATTGGTGCAACGCGTTAAAGCGTGTTATTCCTGGAATATCTGGAGCGATGGGATTTCGAATGTTCTCGAGTCTCCGAGAGATTCTCCGCGGTTAGGCTAAACAACTTGCTCGCTATCCAAGTCATCAACTGTCGGTTGCCTTTTGGATATCGTTAGCTGTTGGTTGGACGAAACATAGCGTAATGTATCGATGAAACGCGAACAATTTTACCGGTTCTTTGCTGTCTCCGCAATCGTTTTCGTAAGTTTCTATTGTTTGCTTTATCGTGTCGTTTGTTAATATTTTAATGGGATTTTTTACCTGATTTCTCAGATCAAAGTTGCATCGAATGCTCTTTCCCTCTAAAGAGGCTTCAAAAATGGAAGCGAAGTATCTTTGGTAATAGTAACTTTTTGGTAATCTTTTTCCTGTTTGTCCCTATTGCATGAATTCATTTTTTACGACCAGAAAGTAACACCAATTATCTTTTGTGTTATCGTTCGTACCCGCCCGCCTGGTAACGCGAAAAACGAAGAACCGTGTAAATTGGAGAAATTCAGCGATGCTCGGTTTCCGCAAAAAACTGAAGCTCGCGTAACGAACGGCGATCGGCCGACCGCGCGAGATAGGAATTTCATGAAAATTCCCACGAGCGGAGAAACGAACGTAACCGTTGCCGTTATTCCGGCGAGCCCCTGGTGTACCATGGCATCGCGCCTTGGTATAACGAAACGAGCCGTGCTCTCCCCCCACTCACCTATAGAACTCGTTTCCATCTTAGTTGGCGTAAATACTGCCGCGGTAATTAACGGGGAGGTGCTGAAAACGCGACGGAATGATATCCGCTGTGGCACGGAGAGCGAGCAAATTAGTGTCGTGGCACCGAGCATGAACACCCTTTTCTGGGTGTTCTCGTTAGGGTACTCTCTCTCTCTCTCTCTCTCTCTCTCTCTCTTCTTCTCTCCCTTTCTTTCCCACTCTCACTCTCACCCTCACTCTCACTCTTGTTCCTCCCCTCTATGTCCCGACGGTTCTGTACCATGGGAGTCGCCTCGGGCACATTTGCCACGACGACGCCAACGATGTCGCAGACGCGACAGGAATTCGCATTGTGAACGGGGGCTTTATGGCAACCCGACGCAACCCACGGAAAGACCAAGGAATTATCGTTGTCGGTGTGACCCTCGTAATTCCACGATGAACACGGAGGAAAACACGACTTTCCCCGTGGTTCGCTCGCAGGGAGTACCCTACAATTAACTTACGTCTACGGTGATTATCTAACACGGGACCGACCTGGAAGTATTTTGTTTTGGAACATTTCGTACCTTCTGCGAGGACCGCGACACGAGATTCATTCGATCCGAGTGAAATAGAAGGTCGACCTTTCACCCTAACTACGAGATTCGCATCGACAAGGATTCTTTTTCTACTCTCCGTAGACGTATCAATGAAAATACCGAATTTGTATCGAGCGCAATGGAAAATTAACACGCATCGATTCGGTGTCGGATTCGAAAGGACTCGTTACGCCGTATCCTCGAATCGAGATTCGAGAAAGAAAATTGGAAGAAAAACGTATGGCGAGGGGTGTGTAAAAAAAAAAAAACAACGGCGAGAGCCGAGGCGCGGATAACGCGTAGCGGGGGCGGGTGACCTCTCAACGACTCCCATGACACGAGAGGGCTGAAGGGTGTTCGCTCTACCCTCTCGTTGATAGCTGGCATAATGCTAACACCCTGGCATCGATAAAAGTGCGGAGCGACGAGCATAAAACCGGGAAAGGAGGGTCCGGAGACTGCCTCGAAGTTGGCGCAAGTACATAAATATGCCCGCGGGGTGTCTCGAAAATATAACTCTTGTCCGCTGGGATTAATTAAATTTAAATACCAGCAACTTAGACGAAGTTTATCGCGTCTCCGATACCCCCGCCGCCTGGCAGCTTACAAAAAAAAGGTGTGCTCGAAAATGAGTGAATAAATTGCCCCAATTATCCGAGGTGTGCGATCAAAGTAACGGGTAGGCTTTCATAAATTGCAAGATCGTAAAGTCCTCTTTCGCTGTTAGACCGAGGAGAGACCGCGTTGCTTTTAACGAAAGTACAGCCGTGACGTCGCCAACGAGATTGTGCATACACTCTGGCGTTCGCCCTGTTGCGGGGAACGCGATTAAAGACGAGGCGTACGATCGTATTGGCGCCGTGGAAGTGATTTTTAAAAATAATCGCGTCGCTGTTGATGCGATAAGATCGTGGTACGTATCATATCGAATTTATGCATTCGCACGAATAGCGAGGAGAATGTGTATATGGTACGTGGATGGAAACTAGTCTGTCATATTATTTTTTTGATCACATTATAAGATTTTCAAGAATGCGGAGCAAATTAATTGATACCTTTTTTTACTTATTAGACGCCCTTCATAATTATGGGCACAGATATCTGTATAATATAATCCACTCGGTTATAACGCGTTGCGAGGGCGAACGTGCGAATGCGGCGTGTGACGACACGAGTGTAGATGCGTTATCAGACGCGCTTTCCAATGGGACGAAACGAGGGTTCCTCGGACCACCCGCTACGTCTCACCTGCGTTTCAGCGTCTCGATAAGCTAAACGTGTTTCGTACTTTCGCGAACGTTAAGCGTAACGCTCGCGGGAAGAAGGGAATAATGCGAAACGAGAGAGATTCCGCGCAATGGACCAATGGAGTAAGAAGACCCAGGTAGGGGAGAAGGATGAGATGAGAGAGAAAAAAAGCGATGTAACGAGGGAGGGAGAGACGGAGAGCGACGACTCGTAAAACTCGTACCACTGATAAAAGCTATCCCATAGAGCCGCGCGAACAGCATCGGGGTCGGTAGCCGTGTCCTGGAGGTAGCCACGAGAGCATCCGCGCGGTACTTAAATCCCCGAGAGTACCCCGGAGGTACCCCAGAAGGTACACCTTTAGACTCCTTCGAGTTAACGAGTATTTCTCGAGGGGTGGATTTTAATGCGAGAAATTTAAGTGCCCATTCGGGGACCCGAGAATTAAGCGGCCCTCGTGTTTCACTCGAGCGGCCGAACTTCCTGAATCTTAAACACGGCATGAAAGGCGAAATAGCGGCCGATAAAAATTCATGACTACGCTGCTCTCCCCGTACTCCGTGTCGCGATCGGGAGATACTCGAGTGTTAATAATCCCCCTCCTGGGATTGACGATCGGCACGACGAAGCCGTCGCGCGCGAATTTGTTGCGTAAAGTCATCGAGGATAATGTTACCCGCCGGCCGATGAGACGGAGCGTCATCGGTCTGTCTTGCGGTATTCTCGCAAAGAAGTGCCAACTCTCGGTTCTTAATCACAGTTCGTTTGTCCGCGTACGTAACGTTGATACACGAGAACCGTGCCTGTATCGCGAACATTTTCCCACCAGCGAACAACTTTAAAGCAACTTTATTTTTTTATTGAATTTTATATTTTCTGTAAATTATTGTTTATTATTATTTTTGTACTTTATTATTGTTATCTCGAATCACGGAAAGTTTGTGCAATTTTGTTCTTTTTTTGCTAAACAAATCAGGTACTTTAAAAACTTGTATTGAAATTTTGAACGGTTCTAATTTTTGGTTCATTAGTGGTACGCGACAGGTTCGCGATAAACATGAGTGGAGCGCGAGAGAAAAAAAAAGTTTGAAAACCTCAGCTTTAAAGCATTCCCATGGCGAGAAACGTCCAAATACTCGAATAATCCCGACGCGGTTTTATTCCCAGGAAACGCTCGTACCTGATTACTCGGGATTCGATAAGAATACCAAAATAAATACGCGAAAATCCTTCGTGCGTATGGATGCGGGGCGGGGGGAGGAGGAGGGAGAGTTAAAGAGTCTCGTACAAAGCTATGGAAGAATATCCCCCTTTTCGCTCGACTCGAAAACAGAATTGGCAATGGCATCCTATTCACCAGAAAGACCCGCCTCAATTCGTGCGGTATTTCCAGGCAGGCAAACCCGAGTTGCTCCGGATAAAACCTTCCTTCTCAGTCGCATCGTCTCCGGGCAACATCCTTCCTATCCCCGCGAGCAAAAAGAGGAAGTACGCCGGGGTGATATACGTGGAGGTACGTAGGGTACATACGTACATAGGTACTGCACGTACATGCATACATACATGGGAGGCCGGGAAGAGAGAAAAGGGATCGAAGCCGGTGCAGGTTGAAAGGACTTATCGTGTTGAGAGATCGCGACCATGGAGGACGTGTATTGGGTACATGGAACCCCATCGGTATCGCAGAGACCCCTGTGCTGAAAGAGCGAACGCATACATACCAGCGGGCCGCGGAGATCACGTACCTGGTATATCCCTATGATACTCGTACACCCGCGCGCGTACGCTCCTCGTATACTCGTGTGCACTCGCACAGTCGAGCCGGGGGTCGGAGAAAAAGGATGTAGGACGTACGCGGGTAGACATTTCTGTGTATATTTTATCGTGCACATATTGCGACTCGTTCGCCGCGGCCGTGCCAAGCCACACAACGCACGTACACGCGCGCGCGCGCGCGCGCATAGTCTGTGCGCGAGAGCGCTCCTAGGCGGAGAGCGAGAGAGATGCGCGAGATCGAAGTTAACGCGAATAGACTCCGGTGAGGTTTGCGGGAGGAGGAGAGGACGAGGGAGAAAGAGAGAGAGAGAGAGTACGTTCACGGATAGGGGAGGCAGAGGACGGGAGAGGGTAGGAGAGCACAAGAGGGCAACATGTGTGAGTGGAGAGGTCGACGCGGTGGCACGGAGAGAGCTCGATTTTTCCGATAGCGAATTTTGCTCTTCGTTTTTTCCCCAACCGCTTCGAATCCTCTGCCCTTCTTCTCCCTCCTCCTCCTCCTCCTCCTCCTCTCTCACTCTGTCTCCCTCTCTCCCTCTCAGCGCAGTCACCCTCCCCTTTCACCCGCACCCTGCTACACCCTTCCGGCATGCACCACGTTTTCCCCGGCGTACCATTCGTTCCTCCACCCATCCTCTCGACTTCGCCCTCTTTTTTTCTCCCCTTCTCTCTCAATCTCCATCTGCTCCTCCGCCTCCGCCTACCACAGCCCAGGCGACCAAACCAGTGGCGCTGCAGACACAATAAAAAGTGGGGAAAAAGCGACGGGCACGTACACACGGAGGGACGGAGAGGAAAAGAGTAGAGGAGACGGGGGAAGAGAAGGGGAAAGCACACATACACACGGGGAGAGGAGAGAGGGACTGTGTTAAGTCACCCTCACAGAGAGATAACGCGGGGCTGGATGGTTTTGAGAGGTTATTCATGAAGCACCTGACGAGATTCCTCGGCCATCATTTTTTGGGGGGGGGTACAAAGGAGACATGCAGAAATGATGAAATCCAGGTTTATAGACATTGGAGAGATCCATTCGGAGAGCATTGAAGGCTTGTAGGGGATCGATAGGAAATGGGAAATAACGTTTCGAGATTATTTTACTTTTGCGCGTTGCTTTGGATTAAAGGTCGCGCACCTGTCACAGTTCCTTGAACCGACATTTTTGCAATGTCCACGCGCGCAATCCGTAATCCGCGAACCTATTGATTTATACGCCAAATCCGAATTAACGAAACGAAACAAAAGAGACTACCATCCCGCGTCGAAACATTTATCGCAAAGCCCAAAAATCGTAATCCCTGGAATTATCGGATAATTTAAAGAATCGCCGGAAAATTAACATAGAAAATACTAAACCGTGAGTATCGATCCCGCCGGCAGCATTTTGCAAACGCTTTTTCGCGAATGTACTCGTTAAACCGATAAATGAATAATGAGCGCGCTATACGGGGTGGACACGGAGACAGCCGGGGTACGGAAGGGGTGGGTAGAGTGAGAGGGGGCGGGGCACCGGGCGAATCGGACGCAAAACAACGAAATCGAATCACTCTCGGTGGTCGCAGCTACTTTTCATGCGTGAATTTTCCGGCTGCTCGACACGTATTGCAGCTGCGGAATCGCCGGTAATAGCTTTAGTAAAATCGAGAGTAATGCCCGAAAACATTAACAATATGCGTCGCCTGCCTACAAATAAAAAAGCTGAGTGAGGAGAGAAAGATACAGTTTTTCGTCGGCCGATAAAAACGTCAGTGCGTCGAACGATAATGCGGCGCGAGGTTAACAACGGTACGACGGAAAATATCGAATGAAAATCAGAGCGCAGAACCGACGCTTAATAGCCGATGAAAATTTCGCAAGCGCCAAGCGTCGTTTCTAAAGCGTTAAACAAATTTCGGCCGGTTAAAATAACCGTACCACCGTTTGCCCGATAATCTACGCGCTCCGTTTTAACGAGCGTGTCTATGTACACAAACGCGAAACCAGTGATTCGAGACGACAATTATCGTACAGGTATAACAGGAAAACGTAACAGGTCGACTGCGGTCTGATGGATGATGATGATGACGGTAATTGTCGGGAATTACCCGACGTTAATTACATCCAGGCGAAATCGAGCGCGTTTACACCGCCATTCGCAGACACTTACCAGACTGACCGACCGACCGCATTAATATACGCCCGATAAATTCGATTTGAAATATCCGCGCGCGCTTCCCCCATTCGATATTTTGCCCTTTCGCATCGTCGGAGCTGTTATTCGTTTCGCCGTTCCATCGCCTCGCATTCGCTACCAATTCCTGCGTTTTTTTTTTTTTTTTTTTTTTTTTATTCCGACCAGCGACAACGCTAGCTCGTCATAAACGCGGACGATTAATCGCTCCGACGAATACCCAGGACCGTATCCACGAGTGGCCTGCTCCTCCTCCTCCTCCACCGCCAACCGCCCCGCCGTCCCGCTTTTATAAACGCAATCGAGCACGAAATTGTACGCCGGAAATACGATCGTGTAAACAGCTTCTGACACGTCCTCCATCGAGATTTTACAATACCAAAGTGCCATTCTCATAACTCGCGCGTTCATTCGCACGATATTCGATTGGTGCTTTACGACACGCGTACGATGTGGAAACAATCTCTGATTTCGGCAAGAACGTTACTCTCTGTCTGTTTCTCTGTGTCTGTTTCTCTCTCTCTCTCTCTCTCTCTCTCTCGTGTTCCGATTATCACCCGTCGACTGTCGCGCGTGCAGCGGATCGACTCCCCTTTATCGTCCGTACGTTCAGAGATCGCGACGTTTCTCGAAAACGACTTCCACGTTATGTCGTTCTCTCTCCTCTTTCCCCGCATCCTACGCTCCCAGTTTCGTCTTTTCGAAACAGGGTGCGAAGATCTCGCGTAAATCTTGTCAGGATTTATTCAACGTGTAACGCGCGCGAATTCGGTGGAAAAAAGGAAGAGGAGCAGGTTACGGAGGGACGCGCCTCGTGTCTCTCTCTCCTCCACCCCGTCAGCCCGCGACTGCGTGTTCTACGATGCAAAACTTTCGTGCTCTTCCCATTTCTCGATGTGCTCAGCCGTCGGCTAATTTATGAATCGTCCCGTGCCATTTCTCCTGTCGGACTTATTTTTCTCTCTCGCCTTCTCGACGATCCCTCCTCCTCCTCTCTATCTTCCCATCTCGGCCGACACGAAACCCGATTTACGATTTGAGGGGTGCATCCGGCCGGAATGGGAGAAGAAGAAGTGAGAGGAGGGCAAAAGGAACGAGGAGAGAAAAAAGGAAACTCGAAGGTGGAAAGGCGGTTTGGTCGGGGCCGCCCCCGGGGGGCAGGGAGGGAGGAAGAGTAAAAAGGAGAAAATAACGGGACCGGCTGCTAAATATTCAATAAACGCGAGCATTATTCCTGGCACGTCGGCATGGAAGGTGGGTTACGGAAAAGTGCAGGTGAGGAAGCAAGGAGAGAAAAATCGTAAAGGTGGCGACGACGGAGAGAAAAAAAAAGAAGGAGAAGAGGAACGAGGGAAAGGGACAGGAGAGGCAGAGAGGAGGGGGGCTATTTATCCTCTCGGTCGTAAGAGAGTTCGCGATCGAGATTCTTGGGGTGGTTTACGAGATATTCGCGCTCGAATATGTTTTACGGCACCGTGTCCGTTATTTTCTTCCTCTATTCTGTGTCGTTTTTTCCCCAGTGTATTACTTATTCGCGCGATCCGGGGAGAACACCAGTACACGGAGAGAAGTACACCTATAAGAAACGTACGTTTCCGTGAAACGTCTTTTGCGAGTAATCGAGACGATAAAATTGTTCCGGGGATTGCGTTTCTTCCTTCGATTGAGTTTTATCCATTTTTAACGCTCCGCGATGATGCTTTCCCCTCGCTAGGAATTAATATCTACACTCAGCGTTCGTTTGCGCGTCGCGTATAAATTGTTTCGTCGAACGCCTTCTCGCTCTAGCTAGAAAAACGGCGACGCGATGGCTTCCAAAGTAGAAAAATCGTTATTTACAATGGCAGTCACGATCGGGCCACGTTAAAACGGAAAATTCAAATCGCACCGTCGCCGCCGATGAATATGAATAGGCGCGTAGAGAAAAACAACACACACGGAAACGGAGAAATCTTTGTGATGCAGATATCGAGCTCGTCTCTCGCGAAAAAATCATTCGAGGTTTTTTTCAATCTTGAGAACTCTGTTTTCTGGGCAAACTTCATCGCCTGAAAAACATATCCGCCCTCAAGGTTAATTCTCGGTATCAAACGAAAGCTCTTCTGATGCTATTTCCAGCTGTTTACTCGACAAACAAATCGCCGAAACCATTAAGAGGGGAAGAAGAAGTATTACCGTGGATATATCGTCAACCTTGCACCATTTTTCTTCGTATTTCCGTTACACGTCGTCCCGTATAGCGATCGCGAGAAAAACGATCCGTCGGAGCGAAATCTCCGTGGCACAATTCCATCGAAGGAAGAGATAGTTTTAAATAAATAAATCGTGGAATAAACATTCGTAAGGGCAACCTGGGATTTTCGCGTCATGCGAACACCTTGCTGATCCGACGTTCTCAAGATTCATATTAAAGCCTTAGAACTAGCGCGTGCTTTTTCTTCGTCTGAAACTAGAAGAAATCCCCCAATCCTCCCCCCACGCCGTTCTATTTGCATGTTATTACCTTGTTTACATATTTATTCGATAGCCACGCTCCCGGAGGGCTGGCAATCACCCCCCCCCCCCCCCCCCCACTCCCTCACACTTCAAGCTCGCTCCTCGTTCGTCTCTTTAATTTCGGATTAAGGGCCGATGCCGAACAAGGGAACCGAACAATTAATAGGTCGACGCACGCTATTGCGCGCGATACAGGGCGTCATAAATGAAAGCATAAATTTCAATGGACGCGTCGGTATCGCGCATTAAGTCAACGAAGCAATTACTATACCAGAACCGGTGCTACCGGTGTATAATACGCGTATAATTGTACACGGAGAGCAGCGTAGTAGATAACGCGGCGTGTACTACCAAACTTATGACTCACGCGTACACCGACGTGCGGCCGAATGATATTCATTTGAATTTCAGATTAGCATGAAAGCTTACCTGCTTATGCATCTCCACGTTGAGCCCGTAGGACATCTCGTAATACTGTAAGAATAAAAGGAAGATATATTAGACGATGCACAGTTTAGCCCGGCGCATGAAAATATCGAGAAGCGTACGAGCGTTAATGCGATGCTTGTGCAATACGTATGGCGTGGCGAGTAAATGTTATCTCACGGCAGACGGAATGTAGTTACATGCGCACGGTCCATGCGATATAAACAGTAATCATGCGGACGAAAACTAAGTATATGCGTTTTACAACTTTTGCCTGCATCCAAGCCAGAGAGAGCCAGGGGAATCTTGCTTCTATCGCTAAACTTACTTTTCGAGTAGGACCTTTTTCGTACCGAGATCAACGTTTCGATTGTTTTTTTTAGCCGAAACATCCGCGTATCGTAAAAAAGCGTGAACTCCGAAAGTTGCTGTTTGTTCGAAGTGATCTTGTACGGCGAGTGACGAGACGAATTATTCGATTACCATGTGACAGTTCGACATCCCGTTTAAGTCTGTACGCAAATGCTATTTACTTTTATGGCTAAGCTTACTTTGCTAGGTATCTGTTACGTCAAAATCAACGTTCTGCTCATTTTTAGCGACAACGGTACGGTGAACACGCACGGATCCGAGAAGCGGTAATCGCCACGAAAGTTGGTACGTAAGTAACGTTCTAATCGATTTTATGACTCCACATAAATCCTAATTTGCAAGGAAATTCAATTATCTCGAGATTCGTGTAACGTACGTTCAGGAAAATGAGTCTCGAATAAATACCGAGGTTCGTGAACAATAGCTACGCGCGCAGTTGAGTGAAGTAGAAACATTTCCAAAGGCTAATCGAATTATCGGGTTACCTAAACCGTGATGTTGCTCGAATTCGTAATAGCGTCTAAAAGAACCCTTCGAGGAGGGTCTTTAAGACCCTACACGGCTGCCGACCCAAGATTACATCGATCGAATGAGATTACGAAAAGCGGACCAAATTGAGCCGTAATGCGAGATCTCGGCCAGGAAGGCGGATAAACGTGCGGAGAAAATGAGAAAAACGAAAGAGAAATCACTCCACCATCCCTCCGTAGGAGCCTGCCAAGAGCGCGGGGTCTCGTGTGCGTGCGTGCGTGGACTTGTGCGTGTACGCGATGTCCAAGACCGGTTTCTCGTAACATCGTTTCTACATCGTGTGTACAAGATCCTGTCGGGGCTTACTTTAACTAATTCACCCACCGGACAGAGATTCTCAACTTCCCCCCCCAACGGAACTTCGGATCGCCAAAATCTACTCGCGGCGAATGACTCTTCGAAGCGTTCGACTAGACGTACAGTAACGCGCGAAAGTTCTCAACGACGTATTCTTGGATACTTTAATCTTCAAACATTTTCCTCGAAACGGAAGTACGTTAGCTAAAGATATGGCGTTAAGTCGATAGCCGGTACCTATTTCTCGACAACGTTGAATGTTGGGGGATAAAATGAAATAGCCGGTACCTATTTCTCGACAACGTTGAATATTTGTTGGGGGATAAAAAGAAAGCGTGCAACCCGCTTACGGCATATTCTTAGTTTAACAGTTTATAATTTTTAAACTTTTATTTAAATTTTCCACTTTTGTACGGAAAAATTATATTTCTAAGTAGTATAAACACGTGTAATATTATGTATACAATTTTCAACGACATACAAACTTTTAAACATAGATTAAGGTTTTTTTTGTCGCGTAACGTATCCTATAAATAACTAGTCACTTCGGCTGATCTGGTAGGAATAGATACGCGATAATGATCCGTAGTTCTAGCGTTGAAGACGAAGCGAAGAATCGACACGATCGAAACTTTTGCGCTACACGGTATACCGTATTTGCCCTCATTCGATACACCCTGGTTCGGCGGTACTCGTTTCCCGTGCGAGAAAAAAAAAACCCGTAACGCGGATACGGAAAATTTTGTTGAACGGATCGCACGACCAAAATCGTAAATATCAAAGGCTAAACGCGTAACGGATAGAACAAGGTACCGCCGGAACGAGGATGAAAAATTAACCGGCTCGTAACTACGTGTAACCGGTGATGCGACTCGCGAGAAGAAAGAAAAAAAGAAAAAAAGGAGTGTATTCCGCGAGTCGCGATTTTAACGAGCGTCCGGCATATAGTTGGCACATTATTTCCCCGAGACCGAAACCGACGAGTACCGCGAACCGGCCTTTATTGCGCGCTGCGAAGCGTTCACGGTGTTTGCAATGTTTTAATATATCAAACGAAGCAACGACAGTCGCTCCGGGGATTTTTTTTCCGTCGGAGACGAACTCGAAAACCGCTGACGAAACCGTTATTGAGTTTTAATAATACGCGGCCACAAAAGAGTCGCGTTGGCGGCAACAAATTTGAAATTTAGCAAATTCCTTTCATTCTTTTTTTCGCGAGAGATTCCATTAACGTATCCAGAATTGCACTCTTGCCGTCGAAGAGCGTCGAGTGCGAAATAATACGGGTGCAAGGTACTACCGGTCGGTCGAATCCGTTTAACGGTAAGTGTTTATTGTTCTCGATCCGAAGCTCGTTAGATAAGTCAAGCGCTATCGTCGATTCGCGGTAATTAAACGTACAATGGTTATTAAGCGTCTGAGATATTGTTTCGTCGGATCGTAGCTTTGCCCGAGTGGAAACTCTATCGCGCGGAAATCAAAGGTGAGAAAAAAAGATCGGCACGAGGGGGAGGCAAGAAACTTTGGTACAGCTGTGTCGGATCGTCCCGACGTAGCACGACGAAGTAATTAGCCTTTAATTAATAGACTTCTCTCTGGGGACCCTCGGGAGAGAGGTCAGGATCTTAATTATCGCAAGACTGGAAACATTACTCGCGGTCGACACGTTTAATACCGCGGCTGAACACAGCGAACGGAGCGAGTTAGTTTAAACGCGATGACAAAACCGTTAGAGTCACGGGCGACGGATGTTCGATCGCGACCGTTCATTTGCAGTCGAATTCTCGATTTCTTTCAAACTCTCCCGCCTCTTTCTTCCGCAATGACAAATTAAATTACTCCCTGTCGTTACCTTATGTACGCGCAAAGCGTAGAATTTTTTAAAAATCGAAAGTGAAAATCTTTTATTCAACCGAAAATCCAATAGGTAGGATTACCGAGTGGCGTGTAATTGAAATGCAAATAGATAGCATCCATATTCCATAATAGCACGGTGGAAGGTCGATTAGTCGAGTCAATTGAGAAACATTTCCGTTCGGATTATTCGGATAATCGGCTTTTGGGAAAATAACGAAAATACAGCCTCATTTTTTCGGAAATTTCAATACTCTTTCTTCGCGACGTTTAATTCCTGTAATCACCGTAGACAAAAAAAATAATCGATAACTGTAAACTATATTTTACCGTATCGACGACACGTTACGATTAATCACCCGTATAATCGATATTTTGTAACTCTACTTATACTTGTAATCCTAAACTGCGCAATGAGTCATAAAGGCATCGCACAATTATATTTAATATTACTGCAATACTTCATTATATTTTAACAAAGACAAAAATTGTTCTACAGCGTTTACAACAATTTTTCAATTTTTTAATTATCTTGTAAAGTAATTCTTCTGTGTTTGGAACGGTATAAGATACAAGAAAAACATCTTTTTCGGTGATATAAAAAAAAATCGCGCATCGTAGGATTAACATGGCGAACGCGATAGAAAGAATGAGTCTCCGAGGTTTGATTGGTGGCTCGACGGTTAAAGTCAATCGAAAAGAAAGCGCGACACGCTTACGACAAATCGTCGAGATGCAAGAAAACATACGCTGCGGCTCCCCCTTCGTTCCCAAAGTCCAATGCCGAACCACGGTTTTCTATTTCCCCTGGAACAAATGTCTCCGCAAAAAAAAAACCCCCGAAAGGATGAAAGGAAGAAAGAAAACTATTACCCGGCCGAAGCTTCACCCCATTCGCCTTACCCGATCCTTAATCCCCCCTCGGTCGTGGAAACGAATCCACGCTTTCGTTCACGAATAAACGACCGATATCGATCACGATCGGTATCTGGGTGCCGTGATGAGATACGCAAGACTAATGGACCCTGGCCTCTCTTCCAGTGTCTCGTCCCTTTTGCGAGCTCTTATCCCCCTTTTTATCATCCCTCAACGGAATGGCCCCCGTTGCGAACACGTCCTTATAGAAAGAGCCCTCCACCCGTGCCGCGTACCGACTTGCAAATTTTGCCCCCGATTTGGTCTCGCTCCGCGATCGTTCTCTCCCCCCCCCCCCCTTCCCCTTGATTTAATCAAGAAAAACAGCCTAAAAACTGAACCGACGCGACGCGCCATGTACGTGCGCTCGAGTGCGCGCGCGCTCACGCTCGTAAAAATGCCACCTTAAGCGCGTACGTGCGTAGACGGGCCAATTTGCAGACGGAAAGTACGCGCTCGCGTGTTACGGCCAATGCATAAATTCGCAATACCACGTACGGAACACGACGCTTAACGGTGTTAACGACCCGAACTGTGGTCATTCGCGCCGCAGGATTCTATTAACTCATCGCCCGTGTTCCTCGTGTACGGAATTCGCGGCAATCTCTGGCATTTCAGACGCGCAGCATCGCGAACCACTCGGATTTAATGGCGCACTTTCGGCTGACCATCAAAGCACACACGTACTACGTAACGACTCTACGCGCGATCGTCTAACGAGTAAATTACTTTCATCGGCGGCTCTCGAATGATAAAAATTACCCGCTTCTACGAAACAATATAAATTTAACGTTGGTGCTGTCGTAACGCGGACGAAAGGACGTTATTGCTGGCGCGAGAAAAAAAAAATCCTCCGCGAAAATGATTAAAGAATATATTATTACGAGGTGGCTGTCGGCCAAGTAATATTCCAACGTACATCGGTGATTACCGGCGGGCGACAGGTGTTTTTAAGTGGCGGATGAGTCGCTTCCAGACTGCCACAATGTTCGCGTTCGCGCGAGAGAGCACGTTTCATTCTTCACGTTTATCAAAGTTACGCTTTTCTAGACTTAACGACGAGAGAACCGTCCCATTGTCTGATTCCCAAAAATATGAAAGTTAATTTTTTTAATACCGTTTGACCACCTCGAGAACCCCATTTAAAACTATATGTTTTAGATCTCGCGTACTTGTAAATGGCCCAAGCCAAGACCTTGTCTCTTGATTGTAGAATCGTGCGAGAATTCGCGTGACGTTGTACGACCGCGTAGCGAGAACAATGTGGGAATTTAGCGGAACGTGAGACACGTACGAAAAAAAAACAAAGGACGCACGGAGGAGGAGTCCGACGAGGAAACGAGGGGGCAGTCTCGAACAGGGGCCGTACGAGCGCAAAGTGCAGTGTACGGCTTCATATTTTTTTTATTCTACAAATACAGTTCTAAGATCGTTCGCACCTCTTTCACCCGCAGAATTCCATTCTACGCGATAACTCAAAGTCGACGAATAAATCTATCCGTCTGCGTTTCCAACGATCGCGCGTTCGCGACGAATTACAACGACCGAGGTACAATCGACCTTCGATAATTTGAAACTCAAGGGACCAAAGAAAAAGTTCAAATTACCGAGAGTTCAAAATAATAGAAGTTCAAATAATCGAGAGGGAGGGCGGAGAAAATTCAAATAAACGAGTACATGTGTATGTGCGAATACATACATTCATCTTTATTTCATATTCGTTAATTGAAAGACACTTGTTCCTTGTAGATCTCATGATGTTTCACAGTTTCAAGAAACACGCTTTGAAGAATACAATACAGTATGAAAGCAGAGTGCAAACTGAATGAGATCAAGATCGTGATAAACGAACGACAGGTCAATTTATGTTATGTTAGGTACAGATCAATCGCAGAATTTGGGGACTTCAAATTATAGAGATTTCGGAAGCCTTGACTTCAAATTGAGAATGTTGGCGAGCAAGATGTCGCTACAATTTCAAATTACCAAGGGGCCCAAACATTAATTCTTTGACGATTTATCGAGTATTTTTCAAGGGTCCGGGGAAAAACTTCAAATTATTGAGAGATTCAATTTATCGAGAGTCGACTGTATTCCAAAACAACGAAACTCCGCGCCAATGCAACCGCGATGCTCAAACTCCACCGGACGTTCCTCTCCTCTTCGAGGGAACCTCCTCCTCGCGGTTCGCGCTCGTAAAAGTTCACGAGCTCGACAATTACATGAAAGAGTCGTAAAAGCGTAATGCCCCGTGGCCGAGCTATACACTCCTATAACGACGTCGTACGAGTATCCCTCGCGCACGTACACTACCATACACGGCCACCGCATCGAAAACAAATCCCGGTATTCACAAAGAGACGGCGGCCGGCGAGCTACGTGCTCGTTCGTCCGTCGGACCCGACGAACCGACCGACCGACCGCTTCCACGGACGACTAGGAAAACTTACCGAGCGAGCACGGAGGCGCCGGTTTTTCCACGTGGAAAAGTCGACGGCGCCGGAAACGATGAGAGCCCCCCCCCCCTGTTCATACCGCTTCCCGCGGCACATAAAATGTGCCGGGTACTTCTCGTTCGCGGTGCACGGCCACCGAGAAGGTTTAAACCGACTACCCGGCTACATCGAGTGGAAGAAGAAGGTAATTCTATCGTGGAAGAAAAAGAAAGAGATAGAAACGGTCTCTCTATGATATTGAGTGGAAAATGAAGCGAGAGGTTTAAACCTGACCCGAACGTCGGTTTTCTTCTTTACGATCCGTCGCGAGGCGCACGGGGCGGTCTCGTTAGAATCGAGAAACAGATCGATGACATTTGCACGAACGACGGAGGCGAGGTCGATCGCGCCGCGAAACGTTTTGCCTCTTCGAAATTGCGAAATGGAGTATGAAACGTGGGACGAGTATACAGACACGGAACGATGTCGTATTAATTAACGTGACGGATAAACGTATGCATAGCTTGACGCGAGACGACGATTTCCTTCGTTAATACCGAGCATTATCGTAATCCGTCTTACGTCGTACCGTGAAACAATGCCGGTAAATCGATCCCGTTACATTTACGGTACCGAGTCGCATCGTACCCCCAGAGGACAGACGCTTTTGTACGACGGGGTTACCTGTTGCTACGCGAAACCAACGCGATACAATAATTTCTTGTTGCGCGTCCATGATTAATCGCCAGTGACAAAGCGATATAATATGGCGCGGCTCGTAATGATAAATTATCGCGAGGCCGAACGAATCGAACTGAATTCCGCGTAATCGACGCTGTACGGGATACCTGACTTTTTGTTTTGTTTAATCGTCGTGTCGAACAACCGAACGAATCTGCGCGAGTAACGCGGAAGAGGAAACGATATAATAATTTCATAGGAAATGACGAATAGATTGTACAGACGAAAAAGAAGCGAGTACCGTCGCTTGCGTAAATTTTAAATGCAACCTGTCGCGAGTACGTCGATCGCGCGAAGAATAAGTGGAAGGAGGGAGAGAGGGAGAGAGAAAAAAAAACGAACGATCGTGTCCGGGGAAGATCGATCAAGCGATCGGGGAGACTCTGTCCACGGCGTTCGTACACGCGCGTCCTGATCGCACGATTAATCTTCGTAGTGCGTGAATCGGCGGAAGTGCCACGTCCACGCGAGCAAGCAGCGTGCATTTTATATGAAGTCATTAGCATCGAACGCAGCCGCAAAGTGTGGCCTATAAATTACTACGTGTCCATAATACCCACAATGCTGGCGAAAGACAGCTAACCGCGCGTAGCCCCGAGCCGCAAATACTTTCCCGATCGTGCAAAGAATCCTGTTTGCAAATTCTATTTCCCCTCGCCCCACCCCCCTCACCCTGCCCTCCGCCCCTCACCGCCAACAGGTACGTTTACCTGCACAAGAACCGTCCGAGAGCCACTTTCAAATAGACGCGCAAATTATGACGCTATTAGCGCGCGTACTACTATCCGATAAAATCTGCAATTAACACGTTATACCCGTCTAGCGACGATCGCAAGAAACTTAGGTTCGCGTGACCGACCTGATTTCCTAATGAGCTCGAGAGATCGAACTTGCTCGAAGAAGAAGCTAAAGCGCGTCCGCGTTGACGACGGCTCGAGAAACGCGAGGAAGAATAAACCCAAGGATTTCCCTCCGATAAACGACTTAACGTTTCCCGTATAAATTCAACTTTAAGAGAACGAGGGATTCGGAAAGAGGGGGGGAAAAAAGAAATACAATAATAAAACGAGCCAAACGATTATTTACGCTTCGAGGCGTTATATCGAGAGTATTTACGAACGCGTTCCAACGTAATCTTCGACCTGCATCCGCGGTAAGAAAAATAAAGGTTTCTCGATCGTCGGGGAATGCTCGTTCAACGGGACGAGGAGAAAAACGGGGGAAAAAAAACAGAAGGAAAAGTAAGAGGTGCGCGCGCGGTGGGACCTATTCGCCCGGAGGTGTAACGCAACGTAAATTCAGAGACACCGTTTTCACGTCGCGGTGACCTTCGACCTCCGCCGTAGGAGGGCGTCGCGCACGTTCCTCGACTTCTCGTACACCTCCGACGGCGCTGTATCTTCTGGCTAATGAAGACGCATATGCCGGTGACGTTGTACCGCAATAATGAAGATCTACGGGCGAAAGTAAGCCGCGAGTATGGTTGGCAGGCATACACACCTGCCCGGTAAGCTCGTACAGCTAACTCGGTAGGAGAAGGGAGTTCGCTGTGCCGAAGAAATATGCCGAAGAACCCGCTGAGCGGGTCGCGCTTCCATGACGCGGTTACATGGCCGACGGGGCTCTATAAGGTCGTCGTCGTCGTCGTCGACGTTGACAATGGTATCGAGAGATTTAATCGCGCGTGTGCGGTGAATTTCGTCGAGCGTGGCGTTTGAAGCGGGCAACGCGCGACTTTCGGTTAAAACTGAACGATTTGACTGTACGGTTCTATTTGTGCAGATAAATCGTACGGGTGTAGGTGAAAATTATGCAGTTTTTAAGACTGCCCGGTCGATCGGAAATTAATTGAAAATACTTACTGATCAAAGTTAGAATGATTATTTTGAATGTTGAATGATTGAGACAGTTCAAATGTATCGTGCGTCGTGGTACCGTGCAGTTGTGCGTTTCGCTGCATCCTCGCTGGTGTCAACTTTAGGATTGTATCGTTCCGACTGTACAGCCAAATCGCTCAGTTTTAACTGAAGGTATGTACGCTTGATCGTAGACCGATCTATTTTTATTTTTATTAGAGCGCGATGTTTTATCAAAATTAAATTCTCCGATCTACCGTAGAGAATAATGAAAATTTTATCGCGGCCACCGAGGAGAAATGTATCAAATGGACGTGGCAGTGGACGCGTTAAACGTACTTAGCGATGTATTAAAAATAAAATACGTTTCGCGTCCGTCGGATTAATTGTAACGGACGTTAACGTAACAGGATTTTGTGTCACCCCCTTTGATTAGCATGAACGCAACGTCCTTTTTAATCAAATTCTAGATCCTATCACTTTTTAACTATTATATGGTAGCTGACGTTTCAGACAAGTATGATAATGAGCGATCGTGGTTCTACTGGAGTCAAAGATGAAAGGAATCAATTTCGCAACCAGATAATCACGGTTAGTTCTTTCCGAACCAAATCGAGTTTTTCGATCATTGTTATTTATAGTGTTTTTATTGCACGGGCGTTTACCAGATTAATAAACATTATGCAAGCATGGTACTCGAATATTTCTGAGCGCGTTATCAACTCGCGGCACAAAGTCGCGACGAACAAAACGTTGCATCTAGGCTTTTTGATCATCTTCGAACAGACGTCAGTACAAGTCGCAAGCGCGTCTCAATAATAACGTTAAACTGAACGATCCTACGTTACACCGTCTTTAACGTACGTAACGCGAAACGCGAATTCAACGCGCAAAGTGCATTGCGCTACAGAGCCTCCGCAAAATTCCAAAACCGACGAGTTCACGCGGACATCGTACGAAATCGAAAATAGTTAAACAAAAGCTGTCCGAAAATGGTAATCTGTTATTCTCCATCGACGTAACGTTTGTGACGTTCAACTCACCATGACGTAGTGGCGCTGCATCTCGGTCTTCTCCTGGGCGAGTTTCTCCAGCTCCAACTTAATACTGGACAGAACAAGCAGGAAAACGCAAGTGTAAGCTATACATTAGTAAGTGCAGGCAACATACAAAAGCTGTGGGGGGCAGGGGGGGGGGGGGGTTAAACAAGTGACTCAAGGGGGTAAGTATATCGTCGTATAAAAAAAAATATTTAAAAAATGATACTCGACTATGGATTTACGTTATCGGTCGAACCATTCCGATTATCGGTGAGAATCGGGAGATTCGACTTCGGGCTCCCGTAACGAATGAGGAACGTGATCCGCATTTTCAACGAACCGTTTCATTCCGTCTCTCGTTGCATCATAAAACGGTTAAAATTCACGATTGGTTTATCTCTCTTTCGGGGGCAGGCCCGATTTTCCGCTTCAGTCACGTCCCTTAATCGAGGATATTGCGGAGGAGTGGTGCACAGCCAAGCCATTAAAAACACACAATTAGTGCAGCCGCAACAAACATCGATAATAGTTGTTATACACTGGCCGCTGTGCGCGAATACGTGTGTCGCGGGGTGGGTGGTTTGTCGGTGTTTCTCGTGTATCGGTCTGTCACACGTTGCGGGTTTAAATGGCGTATCAAAAAGTAACGCGAGCGGCGCAATCTAGCGAATGTTTCGCAAAAATCGCGAGGAAAGAATTGAACCGAACGCCGACGAGATAGGAAAATCTGTACCGCGGACACGGTTAGAAGGAAATTGTGTGGGAATATTGAAAAAAAAATACGGACCAACGAGTAATTACGCGAAGAGGTGAGGCGGAAGCGGCGCACGAATATCGACGCGGGAATAATTGATCAGAAATTCGCGGAATCTGAGAAAATCAATGGAAACGTTCGTGACGCGGAAGATGCACGTTTTTACCTCCGTCCGCGAGTTATATCGTCTCGTATCGCGCGTCGTTGAGCTCGACCGAAATATTAGGTGTACCGGAAAGAAATTTATTATATTATTGAACGATATACAACTGTGCTTTTCCTGAATTTTTGTTGCAGAATATTATAAAATGTCGTTTCCTTCACTCTTTACAACTGTATTCCTTAGTTTTTCTAAGTCTTTTATGCGCTTTTCATAAAAACTTACGGCGATGCTTGCACCACCGTGTCCGGGCACAAACTCTGAGTTCAAAGGCTACTATGTAAAATAATAGATTTCTTCCCACTAACCCTAATAATAGAGCGTTAAACGCGTAAAGTGATTTCCATCGATCCGAGGCGCGCAACAATTTTCATGGAACGACGGGAGTGCAACCGTCTAGCATCGCGCGGGGTACTCTTATGGAGGTAGTAATTTTTCCACGACAAAGGACCGGGTCATATTTTTGTTTACCTACGCGACAGGAAAATAAACTCGGACCGCACCTACGAAATTGCTTCCCCGTACGTATAATAAATATGTGCTCGTAATAGTCGAGTGTACCCGCGTTACGTTATGTGTACGCGAAACGCGGATCGTGTGTAGGTGACCATTGCGGGGTTGTATTAGTGCATTTATTTGGTACGCGTGGCCTCCCCTGTTCCCAGCATTTTACGAATGCACGGTAACGCGCTTCCAGCGGCAAAATAATTGGTCTCAGTTTTTGCGACGCTATAACGTTGATTCGGCAATAATCATGCTTTTATATTTCTATTTCTCGTTTATGTCGGCAGGCAATTTGAAGCGCTTCGTACATTTCTATCTCTGTATCTCTTCGCGCTTGTCACAAGGAGTAAAGGTGCTTACTATCATTTAACTACCGGTCCGTTAACGTACCAGACGGTAAAACGAATTTTAAAAAAATGGTTTGCTTAATAGACACTAAAAATTGATTTTAATTTTTCAGAATTAATGTTTACAGCGATACTTCGAGAAAAAATGAACGAGGCCTATCGATCGAACAAAGGTATTGAGAAAGGTTTGATGAAATTCATATCTCGTTTGCCGGTCAACGTTCGCGTATTTTAGCGACCGCGGTGAGCGAATAGTAAAACTTGATGTTCGTTGAAAAAACATCTGGCTAGAATCAAAACGAATGCACCGTAATCTAGGAACAGCGGGAGAATAAAAGTGTACCGTGTGTAAACGAATCCTCCCTCTTTTTCTCCCCATTTTTTTTTTTTACCCCTGTCGGCTTACCATCACGTAATGCCTCTGTATCTCTATTTTTTCACTGGCCAGTTTCTCGCACTCCAATTTAAGGCTGTATAAGGGGAACAAGAACACAGCATTAATATCCACCGGCCCTCGAGAATACGGAGCCTTTGTTTATCTCCCCGTTCGTTCTCATCGCGGCATTAAATTAAAACCTACGTATACCTGGTACGAGGGAGGAAATAATGACGAGGAAACGTTCCGTAGCCAAAAAGTAATGGGATTTTGACAACGGAGAAATTTTTTTTTCTTTTTCGGACGGAGAATAATGATTTCAAGCTGAAAACGTATTTAACGCGTTGATCGCCGGGTCACTCATATCTTCGTGACATATGGATAACGCTGGTATTAACATTAATAGACTCAATATTCTGCAATTATAGTATCGAGATTCGCGTATCATCGAAATACGGTTTCTTTGGATCTAAAAATAAGCTCTCGTATTCCGTACAACACCCGTCAAGAGCATTGGAAAAACACGTTCCAGCCAATTTTAAAGTATTAAGTTTTGATTAGGTATAGGCACGTTCATTATAGATTCAAACTTTATTAAGTATAATATAGTTTGTTAATTTACGATCTATAGTATATTGTATATATTTTCTAAACAAACTAAAAAAAATTTGTTGTCTCATACACATGGATAAGAAGATTCTAGAAGAATACCCATAACTGTCGATAGGATACAAATAGAACATTGGTGAAAAAATGACAAAAGTACAAAAGTGTTGTACGGTTTACAACATCGTGCCCGATGGAAGGTTAAGAATCACTGGGTTAAACGAACAGTGTACCCAGACTTGTCGACAGAAAAATATCCAATAACGCGATATCGCGATTTTAATTAATATATTATTTAAAGACCAACGACGATCGAGGTTGCGCAATCGTATCTCCACTCGATATTACCATTGAACAGGATCTCGAGAAGAAAAAAAATGTAAAGAAAACTACGGCAGAGCGATTAACCGATGCCGCGGCTACATCGCCGAGGAGAAATCGAATGGCTCGCGCTACTGGAGATTCCATCGACGAAAATTGATAGGCAATTATTGTTCTCCGTTCGATTCTCGAATCGCGGAAGCGAAAGTCCTCCGCGACGATACTCCTCTCGCTTCTACGTATCCTTTCTACTTCTCTAGGTATGTGCAAATAAACCATGACGCGACAGATCGACAATTTCGCTCCTACGGGTCAACTTCGGGAAGTAGCTTTCCGTGTGCCAACTGAAATCTTTACCTTCGACGCGATTAACGAGACTCCGTTTTTCGTACCGATCGTTCGGGAAGAAGTAATAAACGATTGGTTGCGCACGGTGGCGGGTATCGAGTGTCCGTCCGTGTAAGATAATCTAGGAAAACGTTCTAACGGGAAAGGGAGCCCCATCGCAGATACAAACGCGATAAATTAGTACGATATTAACGATCCGCGAAGCGATAATTCTCGTTACGAAAGTACCCGGAGTGGCCCATTAATTACATCGGATTGACGCGAAGCAACGATTTACAAGGCGCCTTATCGAAACCATTTCGTGGCGAATGTTCGGAGGCATAAATTCGCGAGCGCACACCTGTATCCCGTGTTCCGTGCGATCAAATTTTCTACCTTTAGCCTCTCAATTTGTAAAGATAAAATTTATAGCTTCCGCTACGAGTCATTTTCGAATACGGGAAAGCATTTATCCGAGCGTGCTGGCGTTTTATACTAAAACCAATGCACTTCCACCGCTTTCCGCGTCATCGAGCGTATAATACGGAGATAAAATGAATTATTCCGCCCAACCACACGGTTTACGCTCCGTTTTTGTATGTATTACCGACGGGAATGTTAACCGTAGAAAAAGTTCCGAACTTCTCGGGCATTCATTTTGCCGACAGACGGGCGCTAGTAAAGTGGCAAACCATTTTACTCGTATCATCTAGGACTACCGGTTTCGATCGTGAATTTTAGATTTAATATTTGCGGTATAAATAGGAATCGTTAGTCAACGTTACGACGCCATCGTTACGCGTACCGTCGACGATAAATTTATAGAAATTGTTTCTTTCCTAGGTACTACAAAGTACAGCGAATTCCCGTCTTACGCGATTAACATTATTTATGCCGCAGGTGTCTAAAGACAATTCTTTGAAATTTTTTCCTCGATTAAATCTTTGATCTTTCTAAAATACGTCTTGATCGAAATAGACATACGCAATACCATAATAAAAATAGCGTTAATGCGATTCAGCGTTTCTGCCTAAGTAAAAAAACCCCTTAAATCGAATACGTGTGTGTAGATTTTTCCGTAAACACAATAATCCATTTAACAAAAATGTATGTTTATTCTTTTTATGACAGGAAACTTCAAGTTGTACGCGTCACTGCAGTCAACAAAGAAAAATAAACATAGATCACTTTCACGACAAACGGCTCGTATGAATACAAAAGAATCCGCGTACCTACAAATTCCACATAAGTCGGATACTCACTGTACCAGAAGTCGCGACCCACCTGGCGGGGGTGGCAGTCAAAAACAAACGAGCTAAACAAATCGATTCCAATAATACGAGTATATTTATTCCGACACCGTTTCCCGCGTAATGCATTCTCATTCTCGGCTTATCGCGAACGGGGATCGGGGGGGGGGGCTTCGGGTAGTGCTCATGGAAAAATCAAGCACTCTCCGGAAGAGCTGATGCCCACCGGGTGCAAAATTACCTACTTTCCGACTGCCCGGTACGACACATGCGTCGAAATGTCGCACGCGGCTCACGTACGTCTCCGCACATATTTATGCATGTATGCGCGCAGCCCCGGGGGCCCTCGTCCCTCTCTACATATATCGCCCCTCCCCCCCCCCCCCACCCCGCCGTACCCTATCGCACGCTCTCTCCCTTTCTCCCTCTCCATTCCGCCTGTGACACGAAACAGCAATTTAAGTTTCCGTCGTCAGTGGAAATCGTGCGGCACGTGACGTCGCGAATTAACACGTTAAAGGGACGGGACATAAATTAACGTGTCAGGCCGCCCGATAGGAATCGGCGCGCCAATGGTGAAACGAACGCCCAGGCCGAAGAAAGTTCTCTCTTATCCGAGAAACTTTTCTTCGCGCTCCTTGCGTGCGAGATCGTATCGCTCGATTATCCTCTATATCCCCAATACTCGTTACGCTTTACGACGTTATTTATTCCACCGCGTTCGCCCCGACCGCGGTATACGTACTAAACCCGTTGGTTAGTACGTAGCACGAAAAACTCTGTACACATACATACGCGCGCGCTTTAAAGCGTTTGCTCGCCGAAATCATCGAGGTCTCCGGTTCCGGGGGAATAATACGGCTCCGATAACGCTATAGTTCCGCGAGTAACTCCGAAACGTTCGCAACGGGGCACCCACCCTGTTGGCACCGAAAGCGTCCGATAAAAATCGAAGTATCGGCGTAATAAAAACGATGCGATTCGAGGCTGCAGTTGCGGGAGCAATTTGCGCGGTTACGCGGAATAATATATTTTAACGGGTTCGTCGCGAGCGAGGATTTTAACGGGGAGCGGCGGATTTGAGCATGGAAGCCTGTACGTATCGCTTGGGATGCCTCGAACGCGCGTAACACGCGTGCGTATAATTCGAATCGGTGGCCTCCCCGTACTCCGGGCAATGCGCATACTTCGGTGTACATAGCTTCCGCTCGGACAAACACTTATCTGCCTACGTCCGTCGGTCTCTGTCCCTTCGCTTCGCCTACGCGTTATTTGCGCAAACGTTCCCTAGACGCTGTCCCCCCCCCCCCCCCCCCCCCCTCCCGTCCACCACGGCACACGGAACTCTGACGGGAATCGATGAATCGTCGCCGAGGAAAGTCGCTGTCCTACGGTAACAGGATTACGAAGCTTCCGATGTAATTCTACCGGGGCTTAATTAACCCGTCGTTGATCGAGCCCAGTGGCGGAACTACAAATGTTCGCGTCCCGTCCCTTCTCGAAATACAATTTTAGGCCCACAGGGAAAAATAATTTACGTTATATTATGTAAAGAATATTAATATTGGTATGTGAATGTCGCCAAAAAACTTTTCTAATGAACTTAGGAAAAACAATAAAAAAAGTTGATTCCTGATTTTTTTCTTTCGATATTTGAAAAAGTCTTTTTTGTTGTCAACGTGCTTTTAATATAATTTAAATTAGCGACAATTTTAAGTGAATTGAAAAACAATAAATGCAGAAATTTTGGGCCCCGTGCCGATTGCGAAAGAAATTTGTCGTTGTCCGTAGCAATGTTGATCCACCGATCCTCGTTATGTTGGAAATTCGATATATTCGCGAGACGGTTGTTACTTCTATTGTATTGCTATATCGAGATATTATGATACGTATGCGATGTCTCGAGGATCGATTCTTATACGCATTTTGTAACGCGTTCGTTACTCGACACAAAATATTTTTAGAAAACCTGTTTAAAGTTACGCAGATGACGCGAATTGATTTCCTAAACGTTGCATATTTTCAGGGTAATAAAAGTCTTCTCTCAAAGGGGGGTGTGGCTTAATTTACGGTTACTAAAAGTAAAGAACTACCTGTGATACTGTGCCTGAAGAAAGTTGAATTCCTCCTTGATACGATCGCACGACTCGCCGACCGAGAACTTAAAAGGCTGGCCGGGTTGAGGTGGACCCTGAAACACGAAATAAAACAATCGGGTGAGTTCATCCGGCAATCCAGCATTTTTCTTCCAACAGTTTTTGTTCCAACAAAGCAAACACTGGCCCCTCTCCGCGATTCACTCACGCGAGGGAGATTCGCGAACCGAGGAATATTCGCTCGCAAATGTTTTCGCCTTGGTATCGTGGCTCGAATGGGGAAAGTGCATCTGGAAGAGACAACCCTCGTGAGTTTTCACACGGGTGGCACGGCGTGCGAAATAACACAGCCGATCACTCGCCTCTCGTTATTTATTTAAGATAATAAACATTTGCTTCTCAAGTAGAAAGAACGGCGGCTAAAATTGGAATCGTTTTATTATTACATATCTCTCCATAACCGGCGTGTATTATCGTAAGCGCGACAAACATTCGTAGAACGCGTAATTTTCTTGAAATTATCGAATACCAAAACGATAATTATTTATATTTTTATTCCGAGTACTTTCAATCCGCGACTAATGTACGGGCGGCGACACGGTGTCGGCTCGTTGGAAAGCACGGGTCGCGGCTAAAAAATTACATTTATAATTAAGCAAAGAAGAAATATGGTAAAAAGGTTGACAGAAAAATTGCTTTTATATTTTTGCACAGGTCGTATTAACAATTAATGTTTTGCAATGGCTTATATTTTAGTAATACTCTCGGATTTATTTCCTCACAGTTTTAAGACTATAGCGTTAAAGGGTTATTCACAAACACAAAAATTGTCGTAAAACTGAGCATTGCGACAATCGACCCCTGTGACAATCTGTCCCAATCATCTCTACTCGTAACTCGGCATTTCGAGCAAACATTTTTGAACATTCGAGGAGGTAGAGCCAAAGAAGAAATTCACGATACGTGGATTAGAGCTTGATTATCCTAAATGTTTTCGAGCATAATCGGTGGTTAGGATTGCACGGAAGAACGAACGGTAGTCCTTCGATGTCCCGGATGCACTTGTCACGGCCCACGTAAGCGGCTGCCTCGAGGCGCGCAGACGAGCACGCGGCATCATGAGCGGCGGAAATCGTGCCGCTGCTTTGGCTTCCGTTCGCTGATTACGCTTTGAGTTTAAACCCGCGTCTAGATTCCTCGCGTACTAACAATTTGAGCTCGTAAAAACAGCGTAAAGAAAGATTTCGCCGAGTCACGGGAACGCTTTAGATGGAAATCAGCCGCGTACGCGGGAAACATTGTTTCTTCGTCGGGGCTAGGAATCTCTTTAACCCCTTGCACTAGAAATTGTTTTTCAGTTTTCTTCCCAGTAACGCCACATTATTTTGTGCATTGTATTCTAAATGAATTTCAGAATATTCGATTAAATTTGCTTCTTTGTATATTCCTGGTAATTTTAAAATGTCGAGTATTATTCGACATAGTAATCAGCTGGAAAGAAAATTGATCTCGAGTCACGTTCGACATAGGAGTTCGAAGGGTTAAGTCTAAAACCAGATGCTCCGCATTATTATATGCATTTTACTTTAAATAAATTTCTCAACGGAGTTTGCCAATAAGTTGATTTAATTTTATATCGGGTGGCACTCTACATCCGCTGGAAAGAAAATTGACGTCGAGTCACACTTGACGCAGGACTTCAAAGGACTATACCACGCGCAGTTTCTACCACGGCGGAGAAAGTATTCCCAGCTCGAAGGATGGAATTGTCTACCGTAAGTATAGTTACGCGTAACGATTTCAACAGGTGCACGGGATACACCTTGCCCCGAGAGATAGCATAACCGGGCGTGTAAATGCCGTGACGCGTTACATCTGTATTCCATTCTAACGAGAGATTACTATTAATTATCCCGCAATCGCGATAGTCGCCGACGAGCAAAAACCGAACTCTTCCCACTCGACTTCCATAACTCGCCGTTTTATCGAAAGATAACAATCGCGTGAAGCGTCCGACGTTTACATCTTGTTCCGATGAAATTTACATTCCCCCCCGTCGACCGCGCGGGCCGCGGGGGGACGGTTGCTCTCGCGAGACCAGTTTCGCGATCCCTCCTTTCCTTTCCACTGAAAATCCAAAAGGACACCGTCGGATAATGCATAAATGTTTCCGAGACGCCGCGCCGACGAAAAGCAGATTTTATTTCACCGCGTGTATATCAGGTACCCGGGATTTCTTCTCGCCGCGACACCCCGATCAATAAAGACTCTCTCTCTCTCTCTCTACACGTCAAACCCAGGGCGCGTTTTTCCTTTTTGTTTTTATTTTCAATAAAAAAAAAAGCAAGGCGTGAAAGTGGCAGGAGGGACGGAAATAGCGCCGCAAATTCGGTTGCTGCTCCGGCATTTGAGAGCCCGATGGAAACCCACGCTTACCGACTTTGGCGGCAGCTGTACCAGCGCCCACGACCGTAAAAGCCACATTATTACCGGTAGTACCGGTGGTACCCACCTCCGTATACCTGTCGGTAATAACGTTACGAGCGTGTTATCGATCGTTTTGCACGTCGTACCCCGCAAAACGGATACGCCACGACGGCCTCGTAAAAGCGAAACAGTTCTCGCTCTCCTCTCCTCACTCCCTTCCACTATCACAATATGTGTACACGGATATACGTATACGTGTACGCATACGTTTACGGTATACACCTCTCTCGCTCTCTCCCTCCTTTCCTCTTTGTCGCTCGCCGGTTTCGCTTATGATGTACGCCGTAGAGTACCGGAGGATACCTATACACCTATTATTCTATGCAAAGGCTCGCGGTATCTCACGAGGCTTTAATAAAAATGCAGACATAAAAACCGATTGTGGAATTTATGAGGTATCCGGAGGAAACTTGGTGGTTTGAAAATATGTCGCCCGTTCGTACACGACGAAATTAGCATTTTTATGACGCTTCGGGTAATCCGTTGACGGCGCGCGGGGCATCCTGGCGAAGCCACGAGTTATCGCATTTGCGATGGGACATAATAGAAAACAGAGAGGCATTATCGAACTGACTACAGCTATTTTTGTTTTTTTGCTGAATAGAAACTGTCAAAGCGGATATTAATTCGGCATATTTCCTTCGACCATAAGTCGTGTCCGTAAGTGACACGAGTATAACGCGCAAAATAATTCTTTTTATATCAAGTTTTACCAATAAAAACGCAAGTTTACTTATCGACGATAAATCCGCGTTAAAACCCTTTGAACTCCTGTCTCAAGCGTGACGCGACATTAATTCAAAATAAAACGCATAAAATAATGTGATGTTACTGGGAAGAAAACTGAAAAATAATTTTAAATACAAGGGGTTACAAAGTCAACACCGTCCGATCGAGACTATTCGTCTCCGTGATTACTATGTTACCGTGAGCAAACGACACGACGGTAATCACTCGTTTCTCAAACCAGATTACTTCTGCTTTACACCGGCACGATAGAGTACTCATTATCGCGATCAAATAAATCTCACACTCTCTCGCGTAAGCGTAATATTTCTCAGCGATCCGCGCGCTAGAGCGGCTTCGCGCGAAGCCACTCAGCAGCGCTTCCTAACGGCGCGACCAACGAGTGTCAGTGGCGCTGCATAATTTTTTAGAAACGCGTCAGCGGTGCTGCACAAATTTTTAGAAGCGCATCGGTACTCCCACATACGCGCTGCTAACATAGTCGGATGGTCGCGGTCACGCGTGAAAGGTACAATTTACATTTAATTTCTTGTTAATATCGTTACGAATCGTGCGAGAACGTGACCGCAAAATACACATATTTATAAGATAACGTTTATTGCTAGAATACAGAGAACACAAGCGGTCCTTCTCAGAACTCGAATACAACACCTGACTTATTTATAATTTTGAATCTCGGTGACCGGCAACTAACAACTGCCTATCGGCAATGCCGGACGCCGAGAAGGCAATGAAATACATAGGACACTCGTAACAATATGTATTTGACACGAGTACCGCCACTTTTTGGACACCGCCTTTCAACCATCGTCCACCGTTTCTAACGTTTCCAATTTGTGGCCCCGGTCGCATGTGAAACCCTTCCGTATATCCCCGGCGGCTCTTGCCGTCAGTGGCGTTCCTCGGAAGCTTCGTGCGAAGGGGCCCTTAAAGTCCACGAGTCGCGTATCTTATTTCCCGTTCGCTCGGGAGAGCGTGTATCGACGGCCACCACCCACGGGCAAAGTAGCGGGTCGCGCGTGTGAGTGTTTTTAAACGAAATCGAACACGTGTAAACGCATCGAATACCCCCCGCATCCGGTTAGCGAACCGCATTACGGGCCGAACGAGCAAGGGTTGCAAGAATCGACGGAGCCGCGCTCTGCTGATCGGCAGAATCGTTGATCCCATTTGTCCGCGTAAAGCCACCCGCGGTCAATCCAATTAATTTATTGGCTTTCGCCGTCGAGCACCCATACTCCCCGGCCGACGCTATACTTAACGGCACGAGCTTCCTTCGATATAAACGGCCGGTACACGTCATTGCGGCACGAATACGATGACAGAGGAGGGGAGAGAGAGAGAGAAGATGAATGCGCAAGACACTTTCGATTAAACACTTCATTCGTCGAACCGTTAACTATTACGAGGGGGTGCTTTCCACGAGATTAAGAGCGATGAATTTCGATGTTTCGTCGACGATTGTCGGACCTTTTGTCAGCGCGAAGGGGAAAAACGAATGGGATTTCGAGGATCGAATGACGGATCATTGGTACGCGGTATAACGTCGACCAACGATGCGTGCAAAATTTCGCTGGCGCGCGCGATCGTCGGAGCTTCGAATGAAAATCGAACGGAGAATTTTCGTTTTTAGACTCCGAATTGACGTTGCGCTCGGATGGTGGTACGGGTGGGGCGGGGACGAAACGTCACTCGCATCGAGCCCAATGATCGCTCGATCAAATAAAGGCAGAACGAGTGGCCGTGTGTCATCGGTAAACGAACGCGCGTTCGAACAATTTTACCGCGATAAAGTGTTGTTCGTTGCGCGAGCACGTTGTTACGAATGTCAACCGTAGTTTGACCTTCAGGTGAAATTCCTATGGGACGAGAGTGAAACTACTATAGCCAGGCGCCTTACGAACGCTACGCGAATAAAACTGCTTTATAGGTAAAGTAATAGAAAATCCTCGGCAGCCTTCACGAGCAGTCCAGTCGTATAAGCTGCCGTCGACTGAATGCCTTTTGTAAATCTTTTATATTTCATCCGTGAAATGGATAATTCAAAACTAATAGAACGAGTGAGTGGATACGTACTCAAGCTTGTATATTTCGAAACACCATCGCTATTTTCTTGCATTAGCGATACGAGTGACGCCATTGAAACGCGCACGGTCGTCCAGTGTCCTAATATACAGCCGATTACAGATTCTCTTGAGTATCCCCGTGTGAAGAGAGGCCTTAGACACCCGGTGTCGAGTGAAATATTCTCCAACGCGCATCGCGTCGTTCGACTTGTCGGTGAAAAATGGAAAGCACAGAGAGAGAGCGACGTCGAGTGGGGAAATCATTTTTCGACGGGTATTAAAGTATTCATCGTTTTACACTGAATGAAAACGGATCGACGCCGAGCGATGAGGGTTTTTGCCGCGTGGGAAGAGGAAAAGCGGGGGGCAGTGCCGGAAAATGCGGTTAGCTCTCGTCGAAAAGCGAAACGCGAATTATGTCGTTTCGACGAATAATGATGAGCGAGCGTAGCCGGCACCCGTCAATCAGTGTCCTTTACGTCCTGCGGCCGATTTAATTATCCGATAGCCTGTTCTCCTCCCCTCGCCTCCTCCCCCGTAATATCCTGTCCCCCCATGCTGCCTTTTTTTTCGATCGAGAGCAATCACAATAACGCGGTCTGTATTCAAATAACGCACCGCTCGAAAACTCCCATGAAAGCGGTAGCTATCGAATGACGACCGAAAAAAAAAAGAATTAATATCGAAACGTGGCAGTTGAAATAGCAGAGGTTTTCGGTGAACAATTGCGCACATTTTTCATTGTGCCAATTCTGTTACCTCCGCTCCACTTGGTATTCTCATACGTGGATTATTGTCAAATAATTTACGCAGTTTGTTCATTTACTTGGGCGACGTCGTCGGGCCAAAGTTTTTCCGTGACGAGTGATTTCCGCCTAACTTTGATATCCGATTTGATTCCGATTGATATCCGGTTAATTTACTGACAACCAACTATGGCGTGTCTGAGAGAGAAACGAAAGAAAAGAAAAGAAGGGGGGGGGAGAGGCAAGGAAAAACCCAGTAGTAGTAGTAAACACACCTCGGGACGGCATTTACGTCCGATATTGTACGTTCAGAGTCCGATGCTCTATCGGGGTGCGCGTTACGGGGGAATAGTGGCAACAGAACCGATCGGTTGCGTTTGCAGCCACTCAAGTACGCTTAAGTGGCGCATATGACCGCGCCTAATTACGTTAGTTCCATCGATCCTGTCGTCCGCTAAAGAGCCGATTATCAGCGTGCATTATCGGTCGAGTTAAGGGCTCTCCATAGTGTCCTCCCTCGTAGCCCTTCCGCCGTGGCAAGACACGGCCAACGAACCACTCAAGACACGTCAATTATTTCGCGTTCGGCGCGTCTAAACCAGAGTTTACGGTAATTAACGAGAGGTAGGATACGTAGAACGGTGGAAACTGGAAATCGACGAGATATATCGATGTAATGAACCGATTTTAATTGGCCCTCCCGATAACGAAGGAACGCGCGAGTGGTGCTCGAGGGATCCGTCTATATTCTTAAACTTTCGAGAATCAAGAGAATCCTGGAAGAAAGCTGTACGGAAGGTATCTTGCGGGTAAGGGAGGAGATCTCTTACATCGGCTATCCACGTCCATTCGGTTGGAAGCTCCGTGGCGAACAGCCACGAATGCGAGAAGGACTTGCAAATTTAATGAAACTTTCGGGTTAACGATCCTCTCTCGTATTTTCCCGGAACACGTAAATTTCAGCCGGAACTTAACGAAGAAGCGCCCGAACGCAAAATAGTAATGCGAGACAGCGCGAGCGGCCGAAGTTGCGTTCCAGAGGACAGGAATTATGTTCGTTCCCAATGTAACTACGGTAATCTTAACCCGACGGTACGTGCTCGCCAAGCGCAAGTTAGAGTTACTACTTTTGGAGCGAAGATGTTGAAGCTCTCAAACACGTTCAGATCTGAAGTACGAAACAACACCATCCAGGTCCTATCAGAATTTCGATTTCCGGTTTAAAAAGTAGGCTTGTATGAAAACCATTGTCCCGAGGCGTGTCGAATAAAAGATCGTAACGATAATACACCTGTTTTTTTACACCATAGATACGTTCCCGAGAAATTCGTGTGAAAAAAAATTACTGAAATTCCCCGACTACTGCATTATAGCAGTGCGCAGTGCTGTCCAATTTTTGAGTTGCGATAAAAACGTGGTCTATTTAACACATTGGTGTGAAAGGCTGCAATTTGTACCAGACCGCTCATGGTCACGTACATAATTATAATAATTATAATAGATAGTTCAAAAAAGGCAAACTTTTTTTTCAACACCGTAACTTTAAATTCGTTTAAAAAGAACGAGTTGTGTGTAATATCGATCGGATAAGTATAAATAATGATTTTCCGACGAGGATCGGTTCAATTTATATTCCATTCGATTGGAGGCGGACGGTAAACGAGCGAGAAGACCTACGAGGTCATAAAGATTCCGCTCTCTCCCTCTTAACCTCACCCAGCGAAGACGAGGTACGAAGAAGGCGTTTGCACGAGAGTTGAGCCGGCTGGAATAGATCGCACGGAGGGGACACAGAACACGGGAACGACCACGAAGAGCTATGGGAGCGGACGGTTCTGTGCCACCTGTAACTCTACGGTAATCAAAGACGACGGTGGCGTACGCGATCGGTGAATTCCACGTTGATGGTCCGGTGTACGTGGAAACCTTGCGAGAAGAGATCGGACACCGAGCGCGAGAAGATGGTGCGGAAGGACAGGGGAAATGGGGAATGACGGAGAAGAGGTTCGAGGGCTGGCGGTTTTCCTCGCACCGCAAAACCACCGACACGTGGCGTGGATTCCAAAACCACCCGACGACCAGGTCCGACCGCATTTGCCCTATAACTGGACCGACTTACACCTCCCCTGTTCGAAAGCCCCCCCCCCCGCCCCCCCCCTCCTACCGTCCCGCCGGTCAAGGATTCCAAATGTATTCTACGCGAAATTCGAACTTGAGGTATTTTCGAGCATACCGTGTATACGTGGAGAGCGGAGGTAACGCGGTGAAGTTTGTCATACTACGAAATTCCGGGGGAATTTCGATGGTGATGGAATTGAACTCCGTTGCGTGTTTTTTTTTTCTTTTGTGTGTACTCAAAGTATAGATCTGGATAAGATCGTCGTTCGGGAGAATTTTGTGTCTCAAGTTTATTTGATTTTAAGTATTCACTTTCGTTTTTAATCTCTTAGCTACAGGCTGGATTTTACGCGGCTGGATCCGACGGGTACCGCGCGTAATTTATTTATACCCTTTCATGTAGAGTTAGGAAAAAAAAACATAGTACAGTAGAGTGTCGCTAATCCGGGCTTGATGGGACCAGACCCGGATTAAACGGAATCACAGCTTTGCAACGTCAGTAAAACAGGTTTTAAATAGGAAAAACTATTAAAATCGATGCTTTTACTATAAAAATAATTTCTTCGGTCTCGATACTCGAACGTATTGCAATTAAACGGAAATGCGAGAGAAACGAAACCAGGCCGAGAAGCTGTCCCCCTTCGGGTGCGATTCGATACGATGGGAATTCGAGCGAGACAATAAGTGTCGTCCCGCAGAGAAAACGGAGGCTAATCGTACAAATGTTGCTCGTAGCACCGCGATATTCCTGGTTTCTGCACCCGCGAAAGTAGTTTCGCCCAGACTACGGGGTCTGATTCGACTCTTGAATACAAACGGATTACCAGTCTGGCTCGATAAACCCGGGCACGAGCGAACACGGAAATTACGCAACGCGATAACGGTTTCCCCTAATATCACCAGACAATGCGCCTCAAGATTTGCACGAAGTACGAGGTGAGTGAATGAGACAGACAATAAGATGGGACAGAGCGAGGAGGTGGGAGGGGGGAGGGGAAGAGAAGTACATAGGTGAACGAGAGGAACGGAGAAGATGGATGGGGGAGAACACGAACACGGTAGAAGGAGAGACAGGGGGAAACAATGCACGCCCCGTCGACGGCAGTGTATCTTATTGATCATTATGATTATTCCTCGAAGCAGACTGTGAATTCACCCTGAGACTGCGGTGCGCGACCGACATTTGCATAAGCAATGCATTTTGATTCCTAGATCCACATTGTGCGGGGAACGGGGAATGACATAAATAATGCATGGCGTAATGATTGCGCGCGCCCGCGCTCCGAGCCGAGTCAATCCCGAAACGAGACCGATTCTCGCGTCCATAATTCTTTGGTACGCGATGATATAACGCATCGGGAACGAGAAATTGGTACCACTCTCGTTAACGATAAGCGAGATCTTACTTTTCGATTATCGACGTCGGTAAACGAACGTCTCCGCTTTTAGCATCGCTTCCGTCGGTTCTATAGCTTTTACGAGCTTTATTTTAGCGTGCTCCGCGTCTCTTCAAAATCCTACGTCTCGAAGTGTCGAGACGCGTGTCCACCGCGCGGTGTGACAAATACCAGCGGCGTCGCGAATCGGGCGTCGTAAATCTCTCGAAGGACCCCAGGACCGTTATACGCCTAAAGAAAGTGTAGAGGTCTCTATTTGTAAATCATACAAATCTTGGAACTCAGTTTCCATACACTTCTCTCCGAGTTTCTCACATTCATGTCGTATCATCTCGCATTACCTTACAAAACTCACGCGCGTCGAATCACCTAAATCGCCGCAAAAATCGTCGACGACTTACGAACATTACCTCCCACCCCCCGTATCGTCAAACACTATCTCCCTCAAAGTCCCGTAACCTATTGTCCCTTCCGATAAATGAAAAGCCCTGCGTTATCAATGCCAACTCTTTTCCCTTCGCGGTACCATCCATCCGCCATTTGTTCCAAGAACGCATTCAAAAATCAAAGGGAAACGCTATCGCGCGTGTACCTCGTCACATCCGCACGGTATATTTCTTTTATCGTCGCCCCCGGCTAACGCACGGTTAGAAGCGATGTGAATCGAGCTGAAAACACCTGACACGCTCAGACATATATCCGCCGCGCGGCGAACACACGTCCACCGCCCTCGTTCCCTCCTTTTCTCTTTGACTCCCCCCCCCCTCTCACTCTCTCTCTCACTTGTTCCGCCGCGCACTCGTGCAGATCCGTCGATAAGAGGCGGCCGCGGCAGTTTAACCCGCCGAGCAATTAAGGCGATACGATCGCTGCTCTCGTGAAATAACGTCACACTGCAGAGTTGGATACGTGGATAAGTGCTACCTCTGTGCGTTATCCGTCCCCGGTCCGTACCCCCCGTACCGCCGCCACCCCCGCGCGCGCGCGAGCGCGCACACGCGCACCTTCTTCATCCACCGCACACTTCCAACCGGGTACGTCTCTCTCTCATCGTTCACCGCCTATGCTCTCTCGGCCGTCCTTTATCTATTATGCTCCCACTCGCGCAAACGCGAACGTATTGCCGTACGTGTGCATTTACACGCAAGCTTTGCATCGCGTTTTCAGGTGTGCACGGCACAGCGTCGACAATGAGGCCGACGGCCACGGCTACTACCACTACTACCACTGTCGCTACTACTACTACTACTGCTGCTGCTGCTGCTACTACGCGACAACAACGACGAGGACGAGGACGAGGACAACGTCGACGACGACGATGACGACAACGACGACGGCCAGCTGTGCTCGCCGCGGGATCGCCGAGCGTGCGACTTAACTTAATAACACGGTACCGCTGACGTTTATACGCACGGCGTTACCGAGGTAAATGTACCGTGGAGACTCGTAAGGCCAACACCGGAGTTTTTACGTTACTCGCGAGTAATTAAAGTTAAACACAAATTACAACCGGCCGCGGAGCAGTTTCCATTGGACGGGGGCGTTTGCGTGCCCGCAAAGCTTGATTGGCTCGGAATTGTAACCACCGGGGGCTCGTACCCTAATCGATTGTTTCGCGAGTGGTGTTCAGACGCCCGTGAACGGTGCTCGCCAAGGAATTGCGAGGGAATTCCAGTTTCGTTATTTCGGTCTTTCGCGTATATCGTGCCGCGCATACAGGGTGGGCGCTACCAAGCCTCGTCAGCTTAGATTACTCTGCTGTTGGCGATATTCGACCGGAAATTTTGTTAGCTTAAGTAATATGGTTCAAGGAGAGCTTTAAGATGATTGAACCAAATTTTTATCAGAGTCATCAAGGATAGCTTGAATTTTTTTACAAGTTAACCTAGAATTGTTTACACCCATCTTTCAAGGGTATACTGAAACAAATCCGACAAGCGCCATAAAAAATATTTTTATTTTTTGAGTATTTTTTTAGTACAGTTTGGTACAATTATTTCGAAGCTCTTCTTAACCATTTTATTTTAGCTAAACAAATTCTAGTGTGACAGTAGGGTCGTCTAAGCTGATCACGCTTCGTGGTCCACCCCGTATATCCGTACTCCACAGGCGTGTGTACTTCCTGGCAAAAAAAACACACACACATATACGAGTATACGCGCGCGCATTCTTTCGCCATGAAATCGCGTTACCCTGTTTTCCAGTAGCGTGCAAACGAACGAGCGAACAAGCACCGCCGAGTACGGCGAAATTAAAAGAAAAATTCCCCATCGAGGAATAAAGGGAGAATCAAGAATACAAATCGTTGCTAATATTCCACCGCGTCTTTAACCTCGTGCTTCGAAGATGAACAGGCAGAAAAGTCGCGCGATCCTTACGGACAAATCAACGACGCAAAAGTCCTCTCCCTATCGCGACGATAAAACAAAGGATAACAACGAAAGCGGAAAGTTTAAAAAAAAAAAATGAAGAAGAAAGCACGCGCACGGAGAAGAACAAAGATTAAATGAACAGGAACCAGAGCGAACAAAGGACTAACAGCAATGGTTCGTCTACTCCGAGTGGACCAGGTAATTACTGGTCGAATCTCGTCTGTCTTTCCCCACCTCTGTCGCCTATCTTTCCCAGCCCGCCCCACCCCCCCCCCCCTTTCTCGCTCTCTCGCTCTTCCTCTCGCCGTTGAGAGCTGCCGCGAAAAAGCACCGGGAGATAAAAGCGCCACGAGAAAACTCTGCCGGTCTACGCCAATGGGGCGCGGTACTTTAGCGACACAAAGGGAGCTCAAATATCGGCCAACTGTCGTAGCCCGCTGCCACCCAACCCCCAGCAACAACCTCTCTCTTTCACTGTCCGCTTCATACCTTTTCTTGCCTCAAACAGAGAGAGGGGGGGGAGAGAGAGAGAGAGAGAGAGAGAGAGAGAGAGAAGCAGGGAGGAGGGGAGTTTCAACAAAAGCACGGGCACTACAAAAGCTCTACGATAATAGGAAGCACGGCAAGAACCACCCCGGTAGTTCGACCACCTAATCTGTTACAGTCATAAACCCCATTTTTGCCCCTCCATCGTCGTCCCTTTACGAGGTCCCAGGAAACCACCCTTATGATATAATACGCGTAGTACGCGCGTGCACGTTGGCTCTGCAAAGAGGAATTTTCTCGAGATTGGCTCTATTGACGGACACGTCGATCATCCGACTATTGACCAAGAAATTATGTTACTCTTTCGAATGGAATAAATTACTTCGGAAAATGTATTTTGCGTTGGGCGTAGTTTCGAGATATACGAGTAATCTGTAATAATAATCGATGAGTGAACCATAGATATAAGATGAATAACGATCACCGCAACACCAAAGAATAACGTATGCAAACAATACAATTTTTAGTAAAAATATTTCTAAAAATTAAAGAAAAATGTCATTACGTAGAGACATTACGATAAGAAATTTATTTTCAATTTTTTATCCGTTGACTATAACGTTTCGACGCAACGTCATTGGTAACAGACACCAGAGCCGGAGATCGAGGCGAGAGAAACGGAACGCTCGCTCTCCGTTTTTACCTCTTTGACTTTTCCTACCGTCTCCCATCGCTCGGAATGGACGCGCGCATTACCATCGTCCATTCTATCTCGGCAACCTTTAAGAGCCGCACAATACACGGAGGCAACTTTGCATAAGGGTTGACTACAGCCGAGGGTGAATATGTTACAATTACTGGCAAACCGAACGAGCGCCGGGGGCTCTGAAAAGGCAGGGGTCGCCCCCTCGAGTTCTCGACACTCCCAGACAATGTCACCCTTCCCGATACACGTCGCTTTCTCTCTTTTTCTCACCGAGGGGTACACCATCGCACGAGCAAAAACGTCCAAATGAAATTTCACGTGCGCGATGGCCGCCGCTCTTACCGCCAGGTTCCTTCCACGAATCGCGATAATCTCGTTATCCGATATTATGGGGTGACCGTGTCTCTCCACCCTCCTTCCCTTCTCTCCTACCAAGGGGTAAGCGTGGCCAATGAAATTCGAACGCGAGGACAGAAATCAGTCGGGAGCATCTAAATTGCGTTTCTAATCGGGGGAACGCGTGGGCCCAATGATCTGTTTTGCCAACTGTAAACGCGGGGATTTATATGAATCACGGGGGCGCGATGAGAGAGCGATTTGTCGAGTACCGACGACGGGTATATCAACGATGCGACTATCTCACTATCTCTCTCTCTCTCTCTCTCTCTTTCTCTCTTTCTCTCTGTCTTCGGGAAGCCATCGAACCTACCGGAGTTATTTCGAAAGAAGTTTGAGCTACGGCGAGAGGGTCGCGAGACCCAGCGGCGTAAAACTTGCAAATTTCGTATTTAAATTTAGACCGGTGGTCGTAAAGTTCGAGCCTCGTACGCTCGTAAGCCCGAGAAGTGGTCATGGCCGTTTACCGTTATTACGGGTGGAGCTTAAAAATGAGCGGAGGAAAATCTACGAGCGACAAATGCAAAAACTTGAACGCATTTAATCGGTTTCATACGTCGGAACGGCTATTAACCCGTTTCTCGGGGTCGCGATTGGAACGAGTCGAGGAGCAAAAAAAGATGAGACAAAGGGAAGGTCGCGATCCGCTAGACATCGCGGAGGAAGTTGGGGGGGGAGGTGGAAGGAGGGGCACCAGTCTTTCGTGTCCCCAGAATGTCGAGCCATTATCGAAGCTATCTCTGGACGGTCGACCGAACGTTTTTAAGAATGCGGCTGGTGCCTTTATCTGCGAACAAGCTGCAGCTAATGTAGGTACGAGACGAGGTCTTCGCCACCCAACTTCTTCTTTTTTTTTTCTTTCTTTCTTTTACGATTACCACGAGGTTGACTTCGTGGTCCCTCGAGACGGCCTCGAGTGTCCGGAAAGGTGAGGAAAAAAAAGAAGAAACGAGAGAGGTAGGACTCGTTACCACTTACGTGGTAGACAGCGGAGACAGGAAACGTAGGTTCGCTAGAGAAAGAAAAAGTACACCGACGACACGCGAAACCGACGTACTTTTATTTTACGGTGTATCGCTACCTCCTACTATTACTCTTTAAACAATACCCGAAAAAAGCGCATTGTACGAGGGACACATGCAAAAAAAAGAGGAATAAAAAAAATAAAGCCAAATCCAATTGACACTTTTATGGCATCCTATGGCTGAATGTATTACGAATCTTTTTTTTTTTTTTAATCGTTATTGGAAAAAATTCGTCATTTCTACGGGAGACGATTCCGCTAAAGATCGTTCCCCTTCGAATCTACGAAACAATGGCGTAACGACTTCATTATTACTTATGGGTCTTTACTGTTTGATAAAAATGGCGAGTTTTTAATTAAAAACTCCCTCCCATGACGTGCCATTGCGCAACGGGCGTAACCGGGTGCCATGTATGTTCCTGCAACGAGTAAACCTGAGACGAGCGGAGGGAGAGAGAGAGAGAGAGAGAGAGAGAGAGAGAGAGAATCCGCTTGTAACAGGCTCCGCTCGAGTTGGTTCATACGTATGTACACTTGTATTTCCACACAGCCATCTGTGCTCACGTTTTCATCGAGTACCCGTCTCCCTTCTCCCTCTTTTCCTTTCACGGTTCCTATATCCTGTGCGTTGCCCTCCGAAAAGCCAGCGGAGCGTGCGCAGACTCGTAACACCAGTAGCGAGTACACCGGGTACTCGCTCGAGCGACTACGAAACTAGCTGCAAAATCGTACCTCCCGCTTAACATACACACAATCTTCTCTCCCCCTTCTTCGGGGCGGTTAGATGGTGCGCGAGGCAGGAACCACTTGATTCGCCGTACATCGGGCTGCGAGCCCGAAGCACGAGGAGGCGTGCAGGTGTGTGCATACACGAGCTCGTACACGCAAACGCCGGCATTAATCGCAGGCGCGTAATCTTTCCGAGTGCGGAGCGAAGCGACGAGCGAATCACCGCGGGTAATTGTTTCTCCGGATCCATAACGCCCCCGTCCGCGCCACGGGGAAACTCCCTTCCAGTAATTCGCTTACGACGCTTTAAGCATTTCGAACTGCGAACGTATTTTGCCTTTGTATTTGTCGCTTGGCGTAAGGACGCTTAGGTACGGTAGGTTGCATAAGTGTCCGTTCGCCTACCATGGTTGGAGTATACAGTGGGTAATCGGTTAACAAACAGTTTGAAACAAATCGGAGAACCAACAATGGTATTAACAAAATTTTGTATTTATTTTTTAGATTTCCCGAACGAATTAATCAAATTTCGACGAATGTTTATCGTAAATCGATGATCGGATGACGAACAAATCGGGTGGCGAATATCGTTCTTTGAACAGATTAAATTCGTCAACCGATCACCCACTGTATTTTATTGAGATTATTTTATAAATGTTTACCAAAATCCGTATATTTTACTGTGGAAGGAGGACGTATTGCTACTTCGAAAAATATCGGCCAGAAAGCGGTTGTGTCGTTCTTCCCTCGCGTTGTAATAAGGGCAACAAGAAACTTTTAAATGGCAGTCCTAGAAAATCTATTGTTTTGAGCCGCATCGCTATTCTCGTGCACCAACGATATTGTATATTGGTTTTTCTTCAAGCATTTCTCGCATCGTTCTGCGGAAACTCTTCTGTACATTATAGTTGCAATTGGTTTAACGGTCTATGGAAAACCTTGTACGCGAGGAATAACGCTGACCGTTTTTCAACGCGATCGATGTTCCTTTTCAACAACCTTTTTCTTCGCGGTCTGGATCGTCAGCCTGGAAACGTTTTATCGAGGGCAAGACTATACGCGGCATGGTTTCCAGATCGCGTTAAAGCGTAACAGAGCACATGCGTCTCGTACGTGAGCGTAGATGTACGCAAAGATCGAATCACGGGGGTATTGTTAAAACATAAAGAGCGAAAGAAGCGTGAAGCGGTGAAAAGAATCCAGAGATAAAGAGAGAACGGGAAGGAAAAAAAAAAAACAAAAAAAGTTGGGGAATGAGGAAAAAGTGGGAGAAGGAGACCAAGTAGCCGCAGATGGGATCGAGCCGGTAGTATACGGTAGCCCCCATGTATATCATTAACCTCATCCTCGTTTTTCGCCTCCTCCTCGTATACCTTCTTCCTCCTCTTCCATCGCTACCCAACCTCCCCCCCACCTCCTACTATGGCAAGCGTAGGTAGGTCTCAACGGCCCGATGAAACAGGAATGCACCGTCTCGCTCTCACGCCCATCGCGCGCTCGATGTCCCTCACTTCAACGACCTTCCGTCTTGTTTCGATCCTCCAACTCTCTTCCGTCTCTCTCGCTCGCTCGCTCGCCCGACCCTCCGACTCACCCACACCGTCGTCGTCGTCGTCGCCGCCGCCGTCACCGTTTTCTCTCTATCCCTCTCGATCCTCCACTCGACTGATGTCGTTCTCGCAACGTACCCGACGTCCCGCTTCCTCGCCGATGCTCACCGATTTTCCGTCTCGCTCGGCCACCCTTCTAATAGCGACCGACCCAGCATGCACAAACGAGTAATTAACTATCTCCGTGTGGGACACGTGTTCCCACCGTGCTCCCTCTACTTCATCTTCCATCTATCCCGACTTCGTCCCGGCATTCTCCGTCTTCGTGTCTCCATCTTTCCTTCCCTACCCCATCGTTGTAACTCTCTCGTTCTCTCTCTCTGTCCCTCTCTCTCTCTCTTACTCTCGTGGGGCACGGTATCCCCGAACACCATTCTGTTTGCACACACGCTCTTATGTTAATTCGGCTTAACGCCCCAGAGCCCTCGAGGGTCGCGGCTCGCTTCCAAAAATTACTGCTGATCACGAAGAGGGACCCCCGAGGTGGTCACGGACGACCTCGTGGAAAATAATAGGGACGCCTGTGTTGTTACAAGGGGGTGAGGGGGGGAGAAAGGAGGGGCAAGTACACGAGGGTCGCTTACCGGTTAGGGTGTTCGGCGATTGTCGTTAGAATACTCGATGAGTGGCACCAAGACTGGATTAGGCGGACCTTCGGGGTTTTACGTGTGACTTGACACAGCGACCGTAAACAGGAGTTTGATAATCCGATCGGTGACTAGCCGGGACGAGTTTCAGGGCTAGCCCTAGCAACTAAAAGCGGTTTATTTTGGGCGTTAGCGATTACCGCATCTACTAGTATTACCAGGAACCAACGGTACGACGCCACTTGATTCGCGACGTTGCATGCATCACGATTATTTCCTGCGATAGTCGTCGTGCAAGAAATTTGGGTTGAGAACCGACGATGAAAGGGAGACAGAGAGAGAGAGAGAGAGAGAGGGAGACAGTCTGCCTATATCTGCCGCGTTCAATTATTGTAATTCAATCGGTGTAACCATTTAAGACTCGGGTACAATCTGGAGCAGACATATTTTTAGTGTTCAACTTCCTATTAGCGGTGGAAAGTTCTACGGCGTCTACGTGCCGGTTCTCTTTTCGCGTAGATTGCAGAATAATTGGTTGAGGGTAATGGCAGTGACCCCGTCGTTCTTTCGTGATCTTTCTCCTTTTTTCAATTATTCCTTCGCGCATACAAACGACAGCGATAAGAGGGGAAATCCAATAAAAAGACGCTTAACTCCGTGTCATCGTCTTTTTACATTATCCCGGAATAAAATACCACAACCTCGAAGAAGCGTTCCACCACTTTATCGAATTTGAAATTAATTCGCACATATCTCTATCGAGCTATGCGCAGACAATTATCGTATTTTCAGGTATACGAAGAAAAAAGAATTCCAGAATTGATTTCACTGCACAGTTTAGTTGGCGCAATTTTATCAATTGGTATTTTTAATTTATTTTCGATCGACTGCACAGTTTTAGAAATCGAAATTTTCACCTACGCACGTCCAATTTATCTGCACAGGTAAAAACTATGCAGTAAAATCACTCAGCTTTGATCGAAGGCGTGTGGCCCGTTTAAAGCTGGAAACACACATTACCGTATCATGCCCGATTCGTGTGTCGGTCGGATATTAGCTGCGGCAGAAATTGTACATTTAGTGCTCAAATTGATACGGTGATGTGTGAACTATTGCATTTAAAAAGCATTGCGCAATTTTTTTAACGAGTGACGACCAACACTCCACAGACACACGAATCGGGCATGATACGGTAATGTGTGTCCCCACCTTAACACGTTAAACGCCACCACACGCCATGTTCCCGTGTTTTGTTTAGGGCGCCACGAAAGTATAAACATATGAGAATCCCGGTCACTGATGACCGCCGTCGTCATAGTGGCGTCATAGACAAAACAATCTGCGGTCAAATATGACCAACGTGGCGGTCAAACGCGTTAAGAGAAATAAAATTCCCGTTTCCCCATTATTACGACCACCCACCGATTCCCCGCTTGACAGCGAATTACCATTTGTCTCTACGATCCTCACGGTTTCACAATTCGGCAGATTTTCAAAAACCCGATAACAAGCCAGATGTCGCTTAGCGGAGCATCGCGTTTGATAGCGTCGCTGTCCAGCGCAGAAAAGAAACCGATTAGCATTCGGGCGCTAGTACGAAGCCAAATATTTGAACATTTCTTTCTCCTTTCTTCTCTACCTCCCCCGTGTGTCGGCGGTATCCATGGCTACGTGGCCTAAGAGAGGAGAAAGAACACCAGGCCCGGACGAACGTCCGGCAAATATTTGCACGGCGCGGCGGGTTTGCGGAAAACCAGTGTGCCGGCAGACATATTCGAAAAGAATATCTACGTGTACGCGTACCAGGAGCCTGGAAGCGTTGAAAACTCACACGTGTGTCGCTCGAAATCTCCCCGAAAACGGCTCAACCATTTTCCATCAGCGAACGGACTCGCGATCCGTGCGGCGTCTGTGCGAGGAAATCTCTCGAGTGGACACCAGTGTCTGATTAACCCTCGACGAACCTGTCGCCCGGGAAAACCGGGGATAGGATGAAAACCACGAAGGAAATTAGGAATTTAAACCATTAAAGGCTAGCCAACGTTCTTGATTGAAGGTCATCACGAAATTAAATTCTTACAGCGTTCTTTCGACGAAAGTTTGGTTATTCTGTTGAGAAAGGAGCTCTTATCGAGTAAGCGATAAATATCGAACTTGTAATTAAAGCTCCACAGGCAAGGCAATAGGTCCTAACGAAACGGACAAGGCTGGTTACGGGTAACGAAATTGATTTTTTATTAGCATTTATAATCATTTAATACGCTTTTTTATCTATATTGTTTGTTGTACGGATCTGTGACTCTTTTATATGTTTTAATATTTGCTAGTTGGGAGTACTTGAAAACTGCTTCCGGTCACGGGCGACCGGCCTTGCCTGCCGAGGGTTAACGATCTTCGGGCTTTCGCCGTCGTTATTATCGAGTTAAGTACAGGCGCTAAAATAATAAGAATCAATTGGACGTTGAATGCGTAAAATAACGGAAACGACACATTGAATTCTCCGCGATCCATCTTATCTTAAACGATAAATAAATTCTTGAAATTACAGCCACGATATTAAAAGAGGCAATCGCGCGCTGCTATACCGCTGAATGACGCAAGAGAACGGTCGGTACGATTGAACTTAAGTCCCTTACCCGAAGCTTCGAGCAAAACGCGTATCCCGCATTACCGCAAACCGTAGCATTTTTCGAAACGACGATGTCCGGCCGGGATAATAACCTCCCTACGTAGTGAGAAATTACAGGGTCCCAAAGCGCCGGGATTAAAGGACAAAAGAGCGAGCAGAGGCGGGAGCGAGAACGGTGATCGAGGATACTCGTTAAGTATATCCACCGTGCGTGCTGCCAGAAGCGATAAGTAATACTACGCCCGATCGTAAGCCTTAGCCCCCGACGGCAATTTTACGGGGCAGAGAAGCGAGGAGAGAAATGTTCGCAGTCACGGAAGAGGAGTCATGGAAACGAAATGCTCCGGTGTGCGCGCTCCGCGATGTAGGGAGCAGGAGCGACGAGGGAAAAGAGGGGGGGGGGGGGGGGGGAACACGACAAACTGCCAAGCCTAATGCCAATTAGTGCCATTCTCCTGTACGGGAAGGTCCGAGGGGACTCGAAGAGGCTTCCTCGGACTTTCTTTTTCCCTCCTTCCACCTTCCAGCGAGGTTTACAAAGCGGTTAGGCGTATTTATCGCGCTATATACACGCTCGCGGGGCCTATGTGGTAAACGCGTACACGTACGAGCACGCACGTACGTACGTATGTATGGCTATACGCGCGCGAGTTTGCTCTCGCGTATACCCGATGCACCGGTGTGTCCATCGCGCTCCTTGCCGAGTGCCTCCACGCATTATTCGAAGCGAACGTGCACGAAATACTTATGTACTCGCACATTCCACCCGCGAAGCGCTTACACGCGCGGGAATTTTCTTCGTCCGCGCGTCGATGCGACGCATACGCGAAATGCTTCCCCTTTTCCGTTGCCTCCTCGGGGGCAGTTCGATTTAGACAAATCCGTGTCTAACGGGCCGTGAAAATCGTGAACGGTCCTCCTCCTCCTCCTCCACGTATCGATCGGTCCACCCGACACGCATATAGTTTTTTTGTTGATTTCTTTTTTTCAAGATTCCGATATCACCGATTCTACCTACCGGCAAAAATTAGTAGTCCGCGCATTTCCTGCCGACGCGGAATGTGTACGCAGAATTAGACGAGAGAGCGTTTCGAAAGAAGGTATAATTTGAAGGAAAAAAAAAAGAACAAGGCAAGAGATTGTAATAGCAACGAGTTGCAAAACGTACGCCCGAACGAGTTTATGATCCGGCGAGAATTTCGAGAATGTGTGTTTGCGATTCTACCTGTGTATAATAGCACGCGCTAATTACCCACCGCGGTGGAATTCGCGGCTTTAATCGAAACTCTGGCATAACGAGTCTTCAAACTGCCTTAAAAGGAATCGGTTTTCCGGTGGCCGCATCGTCACGTTAATACCGGGGGCCAATTCAGGTTCAGGGGTGCGGGATTAAACTCGGGAGAGAAACGATCGAAGAATAAATGCAGGAAAGAGATTGCTCGAGCCATGTACGAGAGGAGACTGAGCGCCTTTCGAAAGAGTTAGAAGAGAGGAGGAGAGCGAGGGGCCCTAAAGGTAATTTGAGAGTTATTTAAACCTTGGTCCTGGGGGAGGAACCGGGAGAAGGGGGGAGAGAGAGGTCGTGAAAGCTAAGTTCCATTCCACTTGAAAACGCATGCAGACGTAAACACAATCGCCCCGGCACAATGGGTCATGTTCCGAACACTCGAGGATCCCCTCTCGGAGGTTCCTCGGAACGAACAATGTCTGAGAAATCTCAAGAAAGACAGCACGAAGATTGTGCCCGCGGGCTATCTATAGTGGGTACAGCCAAAAGACAAATAATTTGGCTGAAAAGCGTTACAGAACGGCAAACAGAAACCTAAACGTGCGCTAAATGCGAACGGGGAAAGAAGCGTGCCATAATACCTACGCAAACCCCGTAGTGTAAATAAATTGGCGCTATGAGAAATGTCGGCCTCGGCAAACAAGGAATGTTCCGCGATTATATCGTTTAGCGTATTCGAGCCTTAAAACTGACGAACTCTCGAAAGACGCGTACCGATCGTCCGAATTTAGGTTTGCCAACAGAAAAAATTCCTACACGCGAGTTCACGGATACACGTGCGTATTTCTGTAAGTCAGCTTAGAAGAGAATACGTATAACCGATAACTTTTACAAACGACAGTAAATATTTAATCATTTGATTGGAACGTAATTGAATTTCGAATTTGATATATCAAACCAATTACGCTGCGATTTCAATTCCAATTTAAAACCTGTTCTACAAACTTTCATTCCCGCATGCCGTTTTTTTCTATCCGCCGTAATTTATAAATTTTGAAATATTGCAAACCTAAAAGTTATAATTCTTTATAAGATCGTTACCCTCAAGTGTATCATATTTCGCGGTAAAATCGAAACGGAGTCGAGACAATCGAACGGGGCAATAATAAACGGCAAGTAGCGCGTAATTGAGAAGATATAGGAGAAAAACGACATCGGGCTTGGATTTCGAGTAGGACACTCCTCGTTCAAACAGTGGAGAGAACAGAAGGGTGGCAAACTAACCACGTGGGACCATCGGCGAGGCACCTTTAGCCCTCTTTTACTCTCCCAGTGGACCAATTTACGGCACCCTCAGGACCCCCAACCCCCCTTCAACTGCAGGGGGGGTATACGCTTCACGCTCGAGGGTTCGTTTCTAGCTATTGTTACGCCAGTCAGGGGATTATTTCGGCAGGGAAAGGGGGATGGATGCTTTTCAGTTGCAGTCGTCCGCCTCTTTCGTTTAGCTACCCTCGGATTATACGGTCGCCGAGCACCTGCAACTAAATCGGTCGGCCCACCACGCCTTTTTCGGAAAGTGAGAAAGTTGGCGCAAGAGAGAGAGAGAGGGGGGGGGAAGGGGGGTTACAATGCGTCTTCACGCATATATGACAACGATACGAAAACGAGAGACTGTTCGGCGTGACAAATTGCTATCGACAATTCCGGCCTTTACTTTACCCGCGAATATTGAAGCTCTGTTAACCCTCTACTGCACGAATTTATTAGCCTTCGAATTCCTTACAATGCACAACAAAATTCCAATGGAGCACTATTAGCACAAACTAGGTACAGGGGTGGAATTCGAGCTTTAGAATGTCTTCTAGAAATAACACCGTCAATACACAGGGAATCGTATATTAACATTTACAGTTTGCGTTCCCAATTGGGAAAATTATGCGGTAGAGGGATAACAACTGCCTGGGAAACGCGGTTGTAAAGAAAAAGCAGAACGCAACTGATCAGGGACTCCCTCGTCAATTAAGTACTTACCTGCGTTTTATCGTAGAGAAAAAAAAGTACGAGTTACGTAAGTAAATCGAGCATCTTATCGGCGAGTGATTTACGGACCCAGACGTTATTGCCCCGTACCGGAAAGAATCCTATATTTACGTTCTCTCAAAGTTCTTATCGGAAGCCAGCCGCTTGCGTTCTCTTTTTTTTTTTTACGGCACTTCGATACGCCTCCCTCTCCCGATAACGCGCCCATCTTTATTATCGCGGCAGAGTTTTTACGGTCGTAACGTTTCTTGTACAATAATAGGGGAAGAGGAGCCATAAGTGAATCTCGAGGGTGCCAGTTCGAGAGAGCAATGGAAGAGACAATATGTCGGTGTTAGAGGCAATACGGGCTTGGAAAGTAATACACGCCTCGGGTGCCGAACGAACCTACGGGGGAGAGGATACAATTTCGCGATACTCCATCGAACGCGTTCGGGTGCTCTTCGCCGATATACGGTGCATCACGAGAGATGATTTTTTTTCCCGTTCGTCGCGCCCGGCCCGGTAATTGTATCAACAGACAAACACAGATATTGAGAACGATAAAATCACCGAACGTATCGTTCGAAAGGGGGAGCGGTTAGAAGGGATGGAGAACGAATAAAAATAAAAGGAGGGCGAGGAGATGATGGCACGAGAGAGCAAGAACATAGAAATTAAAACAATCGTCCCCCCTCCTCTTCCCTTTCCTTCATCTCCTTCTCCTTTCTCTTCCCTCTTTCCCCGGTGAACGAGAAGCAGTACCGTGTAATTACGGCGGGCGAGAGCACGAGATCGCGATTCTGCTCGGCCAGGAAACGTATAATGGGAGTATAATGCGTGAAATTTACCGGGCGCATCAGCATAATGGACGACGTGACGCTCAAGATATCACTGTGATTCCATATTTCCGTGCCGACAGCGCGACTCGATTCCCCCCCCTCTTTCGCCCCCCTCTCCAGGTTTGTCTCGTCACGCCACGTACGTACGCCGCTTCGGTTCAACGCCGTATTACCACGGACGTACGCGCATACGTGTACGTCAAGAGAGAGAGAGAGAGAGAGAGAGAGAGAGAGAGAGAGAGAGAGAGAGAGAGAGAGAGAGAGAGAGAGAGGCGGCGGAGATTTAAAAACGTGTGATCATCGTGTCGATACGGAACACCAGAGTAACCATCCGGTGTTTTACAACCGTGAAGAGCGTCGAGTGAAACGGTCAAGAACGAAAAGCGGTACGCTGGTTTCGTTCGATTTCAGCCCGATACCAAAGTTTTTTCAGCTGCGCACATAAAGTGCATTTATAGGAAGCGCGGGTGCAAACAGACCGATTAAAAGTATCAATATTTGTCGGAATCCGGGAGAGATCCGACGCGGCGAACACGATCGCAGTTTGTTCGAACGTTATCCCCCGGCCTAATATCCGACTGCCAGAGGCGCGCGTGTGTGTGCACGCGTGTTCGACGCCGACTCTGGGGGTATAAGTAAACCGACTTCGCCCAGCGACCTTTTCTATTTTTTTTTCCTCGCCCTCCCCCCCCCCCTTCCCTCGCAGAACCCCCTTCGGCCACCGCCCCGGAGAGAGCTCGACAAAGCCGCCCTTTTCCACAACATTGTCACCGTCCCTGAAGGGACAAGCTCGGGGCTCTTTCACGAACGCTCTCTTTGCTTTCTTTCTCCTTTTCTGTCTGCCCGTATACACGCTCTCTTTTTCCCCTCGCTGCTCACCACGTGCTACAATATCGCCGGGCCGCATCCGGTGTGACGCCTGTTATTAGGGATGGGCCCAGATGAAGCTTTCATTATTCTATCCGAGGGTCCCCCCCCCCTCTCTCTCTCTCTCTCTCTCTCTCTCTCTCTCTCGCCCGACAACACCGTTATAACGCAAAGCAATGGGAGGTGTTTCTCCTTTTTTTGCTTTCGTATATCTAATAATTATTATCAAACCAGGGGTAGATGAAACGGCCGTGGAAATGATATAATTTCACGTACGAATATACAGCTCTTACGTGCGTGCCATCGTCGTACTTAAACGCGAAGGATGGAACGGATCAAACGCGAAACGCGTATTCTCTCACGTATCGCCCGTTAATTTCACGCAATTCCGTCCCCGGTCGTTACTTCTTGCCCTTCGAGTGAAAAAAAAATTAAATGACTTCATTGGTTCTTTAAAAAAAAAAAAAAAAAAAAAAAAAAAACAGAAGACCATAGTCCGTGTCTCTCTCCATCCGACAACTTATGATATTCAGTTCATTGAGCAAAGAGAATTTAAGAGAACAAAACACGGCGTGAAACTATGCTTCAACGATTATACACGACTTAGTCCAGCCTCGAACATCGTTGTGGTCGTGTACAACGAGCGAGACGCTTTAATCGTTGCGGCTATTAAAGCCAGACATGAAATCCGTAGCCCGAGGTAGAGGTACACGTAAAAAGGACTCGTGTAGCCGATCGTCTTCGTAGTCGATTCACGGATCAATGGCTGCGCCGTGGCGAAACGGTCTCTGCCTTTTCCACGGTCCAGAGAAGTAACCTCGAATTCGTGACGGGTCTCTGCGGCAACGCTTTGGCGCGCCCCGATATATCTCGAAATCTCGAAACAAGCGTCGAACACGTATGTAACTATGTGTATGCGCGCGATCCCCGGGGCACGTGTATCCCCGGTCTACATGTACATTGTACGCGTACGCGTATGTACGCGCGCGTCAGCGCGTAAATAGATGCGTGTATGGTGGTACGCGTACCACACGACGCACGTGACTGCGTTAGCAGTGAACCGAGGGCAAGGAGAAACGACGGGCTCGCTTTATTATCGTATTTGGTGCTGCGTAAGAGTTTCTATTTTGATCGAGTGTTTTGACACGTATTTCTCGAATACGAGTAAAACGCACTCCGACGGCTTTGACTCTTATTTCATAATCGTTGCGCGTTCGAGAAATTCTATGAGAAGTAATCCGATAGACGGCTGGAGAGGTGTTATACTGGTTTCTACGCCACTAAACGTGATCAGAATTGCGAGCATGTGCCGCAAGAGTCCTTACACACGAAACTCGAGCCAACTCTACCTGTGGGTGAGATCGCCTTACCAACTACAAATCGTTCAAACCGCGTAACAAGGGCGTAATACTGCGGCTATTGTACGGTGGAAAATAAAACATTGCAAATATTATTTGGCATTAATCATTTCCTCGTAAAATTATACTCGTTGTTACTCCGCTAAAAAAGGAAGCGCATTATTTTCACGCGAATAGATACCGCTTGTCCCTTCGTAAGATCGAGGCCTGTCGAACGATAAAATGAAATCTTTTGCGGTGCCAAAGAGGCGTGGCGTTCCCTCTCAAAGAAAGAAGAAACTGGACATGACGGTTACACAAAACACGTGTTCGACTTACGTCGGTAAAGAACAAATCCATTATCTTGGCGACGACATTACCTACTTTTGAGAATGCTCGCGGTAAGAACGCGGAGAGGACGAAAGGGAACGTATCATAAAATCGATAGGAATAGAGAGAAAGTAGAGAGCAGGGAGAGGGAGAGGGAGAGGGAAAAAGGAACAGTTATGGAAACGTTTTACTCACCGGATGCCTAGCAGCAGCGGCGGCCACGGCGGCGGCGTTGATTCCACCACTGGGATACATATTTCCTCTGCGGTTTCCAACTGATAGAAATTAGAATCACCGTCGTACGTGTCCTCAGATGAGGCGAGCGGAACGCTTCATGTCACGCGGCACACCGACGGCAACAATAATAATAATAACAACAACAACCAACAACGACGACGAATAACAAAAAAAAACACCAATTTCGAATCGCCCGCCTGGGCTACGAGAACGAGCGACCCTTCCGATGGCTTTGTCCGCGATTCTGTCGATGGGATTCGATCGAGAAGGTCCCCGCCTCGGTTGCACAACGATGATCCATCGGTGTATCCGGCACCCGCGACTACCGCATCCTCAACGACAATAATTTCACTTGTCTCGCATTCGTGAGTTATGTCACCGATTACTTCCCCCTTCTGCTCATTGAGGTTATATGACACCGACGCCACGAAGAATCCCGTTGAGCACCAAGAGCGTGGCGTGCCCTTTTCGCGGTCGGTAAAACAGGGGCGGTAACCGCGTTAGAAGAATTTCCGCCAGGAAAGCCTCTTCCCTTCGCCGATCACCGGCCGGAAGAAAAGAATCACCCGCGTCTTCCACGATCCTCACTTCCACGACGCGGAAACACTGCTACACAGGGGACACTGCACTTGCGCTTGTTTACGAGGCGATACGACGGCGCGCCGCCACTTTGAGGTTAAGTTTACCAACACTCGCGCGCAGCACACACGTCTTTCATTCGATACGCGAGAAAATTTCTCCGGCACCGAGTAAACGCGTCCGAGAAATGCACAGCCGGTCAGTGACACCGATTCGAGTAAAACCCGGCGTACACGGTTGCAAAAGTGAACGCGGAGAAGTTATGCGCGGAGACGAATAGCAAGAACAATCCACTCTCAGCAACGGCCTCGGAGCGACTGATGGACGAGCGAGTGGTGGGGATGGTATCCCCTCCAGGGCAATCTTTCCCTTCCCCCACTCTCGTAGCCCGTTACTCCACAGTTAAACCCGCCAAGCACCCCCTCGAATGTCTCTCCTCGTTCTCGACGCTCGTATTAACCGGCGCGATAGCTCCTTCACAATTAAGTCGCGTTACGTAAGGGCCTCGAAAAGGCGAGCACGAAAATCACGGCTCGTTAAAACGTCGGTACGTCCTTCCTCTTTCTCTCTCTCTCTCTGTCTCTCTCTCTCTCTCTCTCTCTCGCTCGCTCCCTCTATTGCTTTCTGGCTCTCTTTGCTGGCACTCTCTATTTCATAGCACCTGTCGTTCTATCGTATATTTGATCTGCTTTATCGACCAACGATGAGGCTGAGAAACGTCCATCGTGATTTCAGCACACCGTTGACACGATGAGTGACCGTGGTATGCCTTTAGGGCCGTTTTAGTTGACCGTAATTAATCGGGTTTGAAATGAACGGTTATATTCGCGTTAAGCATGGCGCAATCAAACGATACATCGATTCTACTGCGCTGGGTTAACGCGACATATTTGTTCTCCTACTCTTTCTCTCTGACTCTGCCCCCCGCCTTCCCTGTACGAATTATTTTAGTAGCCGACGATTTTTTCTTTTTTTTTTTTTTATTTGGTTTCAACGTTGCGAAATTTTTTACCGGCGAATACTATTTCAGTATTAATAGAAGATGACTCAACGTGCTCATTTATCAACGTTGATTACGCACGTTTTTTTCCATTCCATCGAAGCCATTATCGCTGATACGGCGGCCAACGAGTGTGTGCAAATAATATTTGTTGACTACACTCAACTACCTTTGGAATCTAGACAATTCAAAGTATCAATCTCGAGGTATAGACGATGATGACTAAGGGAACACTTCTCGGTATACTTTTTTCATGCTACTCCATTATCTCCGCTTGTACTTTGCTTTAACCGGCACGATCGAGGGGGATACATCGTTTCCCGTCAGAGATATCCCAACACGAATCGTGTATTCCACGGTTACGTCCACCGATTTTTGCAAGTTGGAGCACGAAGACTCCGAGCCCGAAAGTTTTCGGTCCCGCAGATACGGTCGAATAAACGAGAGGACAGGGCGCGGAACACGGCGTGCCATGCATACGCGTAGGTATTAGTTGCTTCTCCCGGTTCGCTCAGTGTGCAAACAAATCGAAAGTTTTTCGCAAAATGGCCGTCACCGGGCTGACACGGATGTCCGCATAAACTCTCTCTGGCTCGCTCGCTCTCTCCGCTCCATCCCTCCCTCCCTCTCTATCTCACTCCACTCCACCCCACCCCCACCCACCCTCCCTGTCCCACTCCTCTTTTCCACATTCTCCCTCGACCGCCCGCCGACTGCCTGCCTCTCTCGCCACTCGTGATTTCCCTCACTTCCCACACCACCACAAATATGGCGCCTCCACCCGTTTTCCCAACCCCTACAGCGGCGTGGCTCCATAAAATGAGAGCGAGAGAGAGGGAGGGAGACAGCGAACTCTGGATCGAATATACACAGGCGCATCCAACGCGATTGTGTCCGAGTATCTGTGTGTAGCGAATACGATCCTATGCGTGGGTAAGGGGGTACCCCTATGTGAATATCGCGCAGCACACAGTCCCAAGCAGTTTCCTACTTGATTGCCGCTATCGTCCGCTCGCCTCGTAAAGGAACTGATCCGCGCGGACCGAGCGGGCCACCTCGACCAATCGGAATCCCTCTACGCTCGACTTGGCCAATCGTATGCCGCGCAGCCCCACCGCCGCCGAACGACGCCGCAAAGAGTCGAATGAAAGCACGACCTCGTCCAATGGGAGCGAAACTTTTTCCGTCGACGGCTGCAACTCAGGTCCGCGCGGACTGCTCGCTCGAGCCCCCACGAACGTACCTATACAGAATGAAGGTGCTACGCGAAGCCGCAGCGAAACATGAAAAATAGGGGGCTACACGAGGAAAAACACGGACTTGGTAGAACGGGGAGAAAAGAGAGAGATAGAGAGAGAGAGAGAGAGGTGGGCTCTGTGGGATGGATCCTACGAACCGAGACACCAAAGGCTGTCGCAGTCGTAGCTGTGTAGGGTAGCCAAGAGGGAGGAACAGAGCGAGGATAGAGGCCGAGGATGAGAATGGAAAAGTAACATAACGAAACGTCGATCCCATTACCTGGAGCTTTCTCTCTCTCTCTCTCTCTCTTTCTCTTTCTGCTTCCCCCCTCTCGTCCTACCGCTGCCGTGCACCGAGCCCTGCTTTCGACCCTTAATCCAAAGGAGGATTAGAAAACCCCATTGTCATGCTTCGCGGAACGCGGGATGGGATATATACATACATATGTACACGAAAGCTCTCCGTACAATTCCCCTATCCCTCCTCTCACCGCCACCTTTACCCTCCTCGTCTCCTTCCGCTCGCACAACGGAGGCGGCGGTGCAGGACCCTCCTAATGAAATAAATACGTGACGTGCCGTAGTGACGATGCGATGGTAGTTCTGTTTATCGCAAACCCGTGAGCTTTTTGTGCCATGCACAGGCGCGCTTTGCTTCCCTTCTTCCATTTCGCCGTTCTCTCCCCCCGAGCCCCCCTTCGCCCCTCCCCGCCCCCCACCGAACGTCTTTGCTGTCTCGCTTTCTCGCCAACCAACCTTTACCGATCCTGCTCAAGCGCTACCTACCTCTCTCTCTCGCCCCCTCGCGTCTCGCTCGCCAGCTCTTTATCTTGTTTCCACGGGGCGAAGAAGGAATATAAGGCACTGCCGTGGAGTGTTGGCGAAGCTGTCGGTCGCGCTTGGTCGGCTGCGGTTTATGCGGAGCCGCCTTGCCTGCCGCCTGCCGCAGCCGGTTTGCGTGTTCGCCCGTGTTCGCTCGGTGGATACGTGTCCTCGGTGCGGCTCGGTGCTCACCGAACGACCATGGACGGGAGGTACGGAGAGTAAAGAGGAAAGACCGAGGGAGAAAGGGCGAAGGAGGAGCGAGAAAGGGAACTGATAGAGGGACGAGGAGAGGAGATCGAGAGGGAGACAGAGAGGGTGAGAGGGAGAGAGAGGTAGATTATGCCGCGAAAAGCAAGGGTGAGGGAGACGCCGGCAGGCGGCAGAACCAGTCGCTGCGGTCGTCGCGGCTAACCGCACCGGTGCTCTCAACCCACGGCGACCTCGCCGACCACATTGAGAGAGTACCTCTCTTCCACGACATTCCGATGCTTTAGCGCCTATCCTCAAAAGTTTCTTTTTTATACGGACCGAGACGCACGAGAAATTGTAATTACTAGTCGGAGAGGCGCGGTATCCGGTGCGCGTGCATTGCGCCACGCTACCATTCTCATTCGCGTACTTACGTACGTACGTACGTACGTATGACGCGCCGTAAAAGTACAGACGCCACGGTACTTGGACAATCGGCATTGGCACGTGTTCCGACGATTATTTCGTTTAGCGGTGATAAGTAAGCCGCGCGGAGAGACACGTATACACATACATACATATGTATACGCTAATCCGCGCACTTACCTCATGATCTATAACCGTGATCATTGTATCTCCGCGAAGCGGTCATTTGCCACGGTGTAAATACGAGTTTGGTGCCATCGGGTCGGCTCGTCTATTTGTATCTATTGTGCAAGAGAAATTGTACCTCGGAAAATCGCTGTGGGAAATGTCGAGGGGCTAGTTTAATTAATTATAATTGGCTGAGTGCATTGGGCAACCGCCTCCTCTCGACCGACGTCCACTTCATCCGCCGCGCAAGAGGGAAAGATCTAAGAGCTCGACTTCTGCTTGAATGAGAGTACGTACGTCTCGTCGACCCGAAGAGGATTTCCGAGGATGATCGAGCGCTGCAGGCTACCCATTAATATATTTCGCTGAAAGAGACGCGTTTGAAACGGAGCCCCGGCCGTAACTGAATGTCGAATCCACGCTAATAACGCGCAAATTCTTAAGGTCCGCGATTGCTCGAAATATCGCGTAATAATCGAGAAGAAACTCTGGAGTTTTTTTCGAAATCGTGGATCAAACGCGAAGGTTAGGAACCTAGGGTCGCGAGAGAGGCTGTAAACAACGCTCTCTTATCGTTGCCATTAACGTCACGCAATACACTCTGCCTTTTCGAAACCCAAACCCGAGATTCGTGGAATCTCTGCTTCTTTCGCTCCAGCGTGTTATTCGGGTCTGGTATTATCCTCGTAGATCGAATTTCTAAACGAACGTCGAGGGGTTGCTCGGTCTCGTATTCCGGCCCGACGGTCCTTTCGGGGAAGAGCGTCGGGTCTAATATTTAGCTGGAAAGGAAGAAGAATTCGGGACGGATAATCAGCTCGGGGACGATTTACTCGCGATTATAACTAACCGCGGATTTACCAATAGGGCAACGATGCGCGACGTAATCGCGAGAGCCGATGCTCGAACGGAAGAGTGACGGGAGCAAAAGAATTTGCATGCGAACCGTCGCGTCGCGCTGCCCCGTGTTTCGGCTACGTGAGATTGCAAAAAAATCGGAACAAAGGACGGTGCTTGCTCTTTTGGCAAAATATCACGTTGCGGCTTCGCCTCAAAACGAATCTAGCAGGCGCACTCACGCCTGACAAATGTCTTCCGCGGTTCTGGCAGCGGCGTACCGTTATCCAAATTACAAATAACACACCGCCGTCGACGTTTTATCCAACGCCCAGAGACAAATTGCTCCCGACTTGGGATGGGTTGGCTCGAAATTATCCCCACCCCCTCTTCCCGCGGTGTAACCGCGCGTCGTGGACTTCGTTAATACCGGTAGTGGCTCGGCCCCTTGCTCAGCACACGGAATTAACACGGCGAAGTGTATTTATGGATCCGGCCCCGACCAGGTAACCCGAGAAAGACCCTGCAGAGGTCTGCTCCTTCCCCATCCTCTTGGTTCGTTCCCTCTTTCTTTCCTCCGTTCTTTCTTTCTTTCTTTCTTTCTTTCTTTCTCTCCCTCTCCCCTTCCATCCGACTCCCTGCCCTTTCTTTTTCTTCCACGAAGGAGGATTAATTAATGAGCCTGGTCCAAGCATTACCCGCTTTACGGACCGGGTGCGCGGACTGCGAGTCACACTGGCGTGGGAACGTCCCTCGCAATTTCAATTTCGTTAATTATCGCAAAACCTTGTGGGTATTTGAAATACCGAGCCGGTTTCCGTGCAAAATACGAGGCACGGTTTACCGTGCTCTTGTCCGACCCGTTCAACGTTCCACGAATGTCCGTGGATATTTGTCAATAAGACATTTTTCCGATTATATCAAATCGACGTAGCCGACCGCGACTCGATATTCGACCCGAGACTTCTTTTTCGTTGCGTTCCGACGATTTAATAAGAATATTTGATTTGCTCGTTACTACGATCGGTGACCCCCGAGAAATTTCACAGTTCTGTTTTAAAGCTTTGCGGTATCTACTTCTTCGTTATTATTCGCCGTTGCTCTTCGACAGCGGTGGAGAGTTATTGCCTCGGATACGGTAATCAAATAACGTCACCCCCTATGCTCCACGCCATTGGCCCATATCTGCCGCACACGAGACGCGGTACACGTGTAGTCACGGCGTGTAACGCGTGCTCGAATATAGTGTTCTCGGTGTGCAACAGTGCGTTTGCCATGCACTCGCAGAGAGCCGTATAATGCACATTTGTAAAGTTACACGGGTTTAACAGTCGCTCGGTATTTTTCACCGCCCGGAGCAACTTCCTTAATTGAAACCTTTTGTCGGAAAATAAAGTGTATCCTTAGCGTAGGTAGAGGGTAAAAAAAATGAGCTGGCAATTTTCGTTCTAACAATACCAGAAGAGAGAAATTACAGTCTAAATGGCACCGCTGAGACGCAATATTATCAAGGATCCCACGTAACAACGAGAATCAGCTTATTATTTCGTTGGAAATATTATTTAAAACTCGGCACGTTCTATTCGTCCCTGTTACTCCCTGTTATCCGCCGTTCGAAGATTAAAGCTATCCGCAATGTGTCGGATTTACGATCCCCCGAGTAATTCGAATATTACCGGCTGTAAAATAACGTTTAAAGGGAATTTATCTCGCGCGAAACGATTCGTTTCGAAAGCATTAGCGCGTTCCTTAAGCCCTCGATATCGTTTCCAGGAGGACGGGAGGAACGTTTAATGATTCTCGGCGAGCGTAAAATCCCTCGGCGATGGCAGGAAAATTCCTATTCCGGTGAGCCCTTTCCTCGCGGAAAACACTCCTTTTGCGCGTCGAACGGAAGTCGGGGGTACTCGGGCGGGAAAACGAATGGGCAGGTCACGGCGTTTATACACACTCGTGAGGAAAGGAGACGGAGGATCGCGCCGTTCAATGACGCGACAGCGACGGCGAACGACCAAGAGAATTTCGTCACGGTCGTCACGGTTCGCGCGAGGAAACGACTAACAGAATTATACTCGGGGGCCATGGAAGATTTTTAACGGTCGATTTGCCACGTACCTCGGTATACACACCCCGCCACGCTCTTCTCTCTCTCTCTCTCTCTCCCTCTCTCTCTCGCGCGCGCGGCAACGAGGAACAGCGACAACGACTCACCCTTGGGCCAGTTAGTGCCCTTAAACCACCCTTGCTGCTTTGGCCTATCTGGCATTCGTTGTTTCGTCACGCCGGGGGGTCAAAACTGGCCGCAGATGTCGGCCATAAACCTCCCGGTACGGGAACGACCCCGATGCTCACCGGCCCTCCTCTTACCCGCCTTCACCCCGATGTCGTTTCGCCATTGTATCTCCCGCTGAATACACGCCCTTAAATAAATCCATCTACCGAGTCTTCTCGCTGAAACCACCCCTGACGTTGTTGCTGTTCCTCCTGCTGCTGCTGCTGCTGCCGTTGCCGTTGCCGTTGCCGCTGCCGCTTGCTTTTACCGTTCCCGTTGGCCAGATTAGGTTCCTCGGCAACGCGTGAGGGTTCTTCCCTGCCTCTCCTGGACACGGCACAGGGGGGGGGGGGGGAAACTTGCGATTGCTCATCGGCGTGTGTCTCGGAAAGAAGATGACCCACGGGACGTGAGCGATGGGTGGATAAGGAACAGCGTGAAATGATATTGCTTCGGTATAATGATGCGAGGGGAATAATAGAGATTGTGGGCGAGACACAAAGTGGGATCGTGAAAGGGAGGGTTTTCGTGGAAGACACGTGAACTCGAGTATAGAACTTGACTGATCAGTCAATTACCGAGTGTGGAAAGTGAAATGGGAAAGTCTTTCGGATTCTACGATCGACCGAGGATAACGAGTACAATTGGAACGTAATTACAATAGCAACATCGTACGGTAGATCGATGTCAAAATATTTGGCCCCGAATCGCTCGAGTTACTCGACCCTCGTTGATATCTTGCAGTCATTCGCGTACCTCCTTCTTAAAATAGATACACCTACGCTCGATCTTCCTGTAGCGTGGATAATAATTTTATTAACGAAAATTCTTGTAACACACATTTCTGTAATCATCGCGACGAATGCCGCCTAGATCGTGTTCCATTCGAGTTTCGAGAATAGATTGTCGCGTCGGTCTTTGATCCCGTTCCAACGAATGCAACTATCCAACGCGTGCAATGCCCGACGCAAAGACGGAACGAAGAATTAATCAAGGCCGAGCAAATCTTTTTGCACCGGTTCGATCACCTACCGACGCTTACCACGCCCGAGCGCAAGGCCGTAACGCAAAAACGGAAGTACCGTCAAACAGTCATATTTCAGCGAGCCTCGGATCCAACGACGACGCACCGTCGAGACCCGGTATACGTGGCCCCGACTCTTTTCGAATCGCCGGACTACGAGTATTAACGTATAAGCGCGACGCGTCGGTTCATCCCGAAGGCGGTCTCGATCGATCGATCGATCTCTCGCTACGTAACAGCCGTGACACGCTTCGAGATTCCACGATCTTTAACGACGAGGCGCGGCGTATCGTTAACGATCTCGCTCGTCGACGTTTAATTAGCCGAGGCTCGCGATTACGAGCGCTGCATCGCGCAACAGGCCCCGCAGCGCAATTGCGACTGTAACGATCCATGCCGAGGACCGTAAAAGGCTGGCGTCGGTGACGAGAATCGCTTCTTCTTCTTCTTCTTCTTCTTCTCCCTCTTCTTCTTCCACTTCATCTTCGACCTCTCTCTCTCTCTCCCTCTCTCGCCCTTTGCCGTCTTACCAGCTTTTTCTCTCCTACCGCACGATCTTTCTCCTTCCCACGTTTCCCTCTTATTCTCGTCAACTCGCATCTTCGTTCCTTCGCCACGATCTTCTACCTCCGCGTTCTCATCCTCTCCCATTACAGCGTCGCTCGCACGCACGAGGCGAATCGGCGAATTACGACGATTGAAATTCAATTCCGCGCGCGGCCGAGCGGCTAATTAGACGCAGTGGCTGTGCTCGCGACGGCGTTGCACGCAGGGGACCAACCTCGAGTTTCCCAGCGACGCTCTCGCCACGTGTTGCACCTCGCGCAATTGCGCGTACGAACGTAAACGCCTGTATACGTACGTACACGTACCTACGTGGGTACGTAAGTATCGTTTTGCTCCTTTCAGCGGCATGCGCGCTCTCGCGCTATTACCGATTTTCTTTCACGAAACCGTGAAGGGAGGGGGGGGGGGGCAGTAAAAGTTAATAAGAAGGATGTGGAATTGGAGAAATAGCGGGGGATTTTATTGGCGTAACATCTCGAACCGTAGTTTCCGATTGTTTTATGGCTGCTTAACGCGTAGACCTTTGGAACGGCAGTTACTATTATACGTCTAACTTCGGCTCGTCGCTTTATTACACCTCCGGTTCAGTTATTCCGTAGCCGTATAACCTCTTTTTACACTCGCGTCAGGGGTTGTCCGAGTTCGAGACCAGCTTGTCCGATATCCTCTCCGGTGCCGCCAAGCGATGCGACTCAGCGAGTCGATTTGTGCTTCGACGTCTATTAACGCTCCGCTGTGTTTTGTTGCGCTCCGTCTGAAACGAAAAGCGTGTGAAACCGAGCTCGTAGGCTCAAATTGGGAGAGAACCTCGTCTACGCATTCGCCTCGCGGAGATGGAATCCTAAATTCCTGAACATGATAATGATTCTCCACGATTCGATGGCATAGCATCGTTCCACTCGCGAAATGTCAAAAATTAATCGTTTAATACAGTTTGACCACCTCGAAAACCCATGTTCGTTCTTTCCGGCAAAGATACGAGGTCTAGTCTCGCGTACCTGTACTTCGCCCGAGACAAGATCTTGTCACTTGATTCTTGGCCCGAGACCTCGTCCATTAATCCGTCTTGACGAATAATTACGACCCGCTATCCGCGAGATCGATAAAGACAAATATTCCCGCACACTCGAGGAGAACGATACCTCGTTATCGCGACACGCCAATTACCGTGCACCGAAAGTGGCGTAAACTCCGTCAGATTCGGGTAGGCTCCGCTCGACGATACCTTGTAAAGTAGCGGAGATTATACTTACGTTAGCCGACGGTAGGGACCTCATCGTTAAACTATACTCCCGAAAACATAATCCGCTTTTCCTTTGATCCGAGGCCCCAGCGTCGTTGCCGTACTTCCCTACCCCCTTGCCGGATCCGGCCGCGACCAGTACATACATACATACATGCACCTCCGTATAAGGTCATAAGCCATAAGCCACAAGCCGCAGGCCCGTAAGCACTCTGGGGCGATTAACGCGATCGGGCGTGCGTGCCGAATAATTACTCATTTGCCATGCCCGCAGTGTGTTGTACCAACCGGCTGTACCGTGTTACGACATGGAAATCTCAAATACGAGGCGGAGTGACGATCGTTTATCGATCGCCACTCTCATTAAATGCCCGTACCCGTAGCCGTATTATAACGCATGGCTACGCGCAGACGTCTGTCCGTGCATGCGTGCACGCATGCATAATTAAAAATTCGTATCGTGCCACCGCGCCGCTCCGTCGATTCGACGCTTTTTGCATATCGCGGCGTACCGGCGCGGCGCGCCTCGCGTCTCGCGGCTCGCGATGTCGATCCGACAAAAACCCCGATGATACGGGTTAAAAGCGTGTTGGGAATGAAGAGGGAGTCTTCTCTCTCTCTCTCTCTTTTTTTTTTGCTCTCGCCAGCCCGACTACCACTGATTACAAAAAGTGTGGAAAGAGCCGGTGTGTGCTCGCGTCAGTTTGCGCAACGCTTCGTAAAATCGTAATATGTATTATGTTAATACCGACGCTTTTTATTTGCACCGCCCGCCGGGTTGCCAATGAAATTGCGCCAATGTTCCGCGTTAATTTCGGCGACGCGCAATATTTCTTTGTACAGTTCGAAGGAGCTATTCAACGGGGCTGCGACTCTTGCCGCTCAAGGGGATTACCCACGCTATGCGTATTATGTATGTATATTGCACGCAAATCGTTCCCGAAGGAAATCGTTAAAGTTGCCAGTTTTCCTCTCCCTCTATATTTCTTTTTCTTTTTTTCAAGCTACATACGTACCGCGCCATTACGAGCGTCCGCTAGGTATCTATTTATAGGTATTTAAATAGACTCGCGCCGGAAAGTATATTCCCGGCCAATTACACGTGGCAGACATTTCGAGGCTCGGACAATAGCCGACTTACGGGGCATTATTCCGTCTATAGAACGGGTTCCTTAAGCCTGGAAGTAACGCTGGTGCCGGTGCCGCCGCCGCCGCTGCTGCTGCTGCTCTCCATGCAAATTCCGTCCCCCGTTAGATCTCTCCCCGAGTCGTGAGAAAAATGCCACGGTGAATGCCAGCTTGAATTCACTTCAGATTAGTCTAACGTTAAGAAAGGAACGAGCAGGGTAATAGATGTCTGCGGAGAGAAGCGGCAAACGATCTCTCGGCCACCTTCCGCGAAACGGCCGCGGCGAAATCCATTTCGCGGTGAGCGAGCGAGCGAGCGAGCTTCGAGGCTGGCAATTAGTACTCGTAAAATTGCACCGAAGCGTTACGACATACGCAAAAGCGAGCGGCTAGAAGAAGGTGGCGATGCCTCGCGTTCCGCTCTCGCATTTACGTCTAAATGCATCCCGCTCTATCGAACAATCCACTCCCCTCTCTTCGCGGGGGAGATTCGACGACTTCTCTCCCGTGATCTAGCATTTAATTAACGTACACGGAGGAGAGGATGGCTCGCGCGATCGAGAGTTGACTTTTCTTTCGCTTTTCTTTTCTTTTCTTCCCCTCTCCCTTTCCTATCTCCTCGCCGAGAAGCCGAGCTCCCTTCCCTTCCCTTCCCCTTTCGCGACGACGATCGCCCCCTCGGATCGGGCTTTCTCTCTTACCCCATTTTTCCTCGCTCACCAATCGTACGCTCTATTGTGTTATTATTATCCCAGTCTACGACGCGGTCTTGGGTCCACGGTGTTATTATTATCCACGAGCGCAGGAGGTCGTCCGTAACTATCGACGACGGGCGGTGACTTAATAATACTTCGCAACGTTAGCCTAATGGGAGCTGCCGAGCGTGTAAGCCCACTAATTTACCGTCCTTTTTCTCTCGGTCCCGTCCTCTTCCTTTCTCTCATTGTTCCACCTCCATCTCCCTCTCTCTCTCTCTCACCCTTCCCCCCTATACATATATTTTTCTCTCCCACCTTCGCGCGTTTACGCATACACGCCTGGCGTGCCGGGAGTGTGTACGAATACAGTCTCCCTCTTCTTTTTTTGTCCCGCCATCCTCTTCTTTATTCACCGGCGAACGAACAGCACCCGCGCCAGCCGCTACCGGTTCATAAAAGGCGCGTTAAGCAAATAAATAAATTCTACGGTGGATAGCGAACGGTGATGGCGGCGGCGGCGGCGGCGGCGTTGGTGGTGGTGGAAGCGCGGAGGTAACGGCCGCTCGACGCCGGTTTTTCGAGGGAGGCGTAGGGGCGGATAACACGGGGATGGAAGGAACAGTATTTTCCCTAACGTCGACTTTCATCGAGAATTTATAACGCGGCTCCTGCTTTCGTCGTAATCGGATTTACGCGATCCCGAAGAGAGAATCTCCGACGCGCCTCTTTTCATGCTCGCTCGCCGGGAATGCAGAATCCCTATTCTCACGATTGATTTTGCTTTTTAAAGCTCTTTAGGTTCATCGGGGAAGGGGATTGGAGGGAGGGACGGATGGTTGGCAGTGTTGTAAACTATGAATAAAAAAAAGAAAATAATAATCGCGGAGTAAGACAGACACGAAATGGAAAAACCGGCGCGAGGCCTCGCTCAAACCCCGGTAATGATTACATCAAGGACTGCAGCTTGAAATACATCTGACATCGTAAAACTCTCACGAACCGTTATCAGATGTTGCGTAATTGAAAGCGTACGTACACGCACTAAATTACGTGACTTCTCGCAGAGCCATTATTCCCGTATAAACGATACAAAAAGTATACGTATGTTAATTACCGTTCAACGTACGCTACATACTTATTACCGGCTAATGCTCTCCTATTACGCGACGACGTTACTAAAACACCCACTCGAGGAGCGTTACGGGGAGGTGGGTTTATCGTATCGAGAGTCTACCCAAAGTGATATAGATAAGCGTATTATAAACACAGGCACGACTAGTTACGGTTTTGTCGTCAATTCGATAGGCTCGATATACATACACACGTACATACGAGGCGGGTGGGGGGGGGGAGGGGAGCGCGTGTACGCGTATCGGCGAAACCAGTGCCGCTAACGGGTGGGTTCGCGCTTGTCCGCGCTCTCCCCCCTAGTATGACAGTAACTACCTAACGCTTTATCGAGCACGACGAAACGGTGACTACTCAGTTTCGAAAGTCCCGGGTACGAGAGGATCCGATAACGATCGTAAAATTTCCGCTCTCGTCGCGACAATAGTTCTCTCTCCCTTCCATTCTCCCCTTCGTCCGTCCTCCTCGCCCTTCTCAATCACTCTCTCTCTCTCTCTCTCTTTCTCTTGCTTCGCTCGAATAATAACGGAGTCTGGTACGTTGTATGTACAGCGTAGGCATACACAGAGCACGTACACTCCCGGGAGAAGTCTTTCGAGCGAGCATAATGGCCCCAACACACACCTACGTCTACCGTATCTGCATACGGGGTGCGCCGTAAGAACGATCGTTGCTTCCTTCAACGAGCAGCAACGTGGCCAGCGATTCTCCTAGCCGGCCGAGCACCGAGACAATACGCCGTTTATCTTCGATCTGGCAGAGGAAGGAAAGAGTGGTCCTGCTCGTACATCACGCGGCTGGTATAGGAGCCGATAAATTACTGTTAGGAAACCTGGTAAACCGACAAGAAGGAGTATACCTCGGCTTTGAGATTGCTATTACGCGAGTAATGCCTCTTCGCCGCTCGGTGACAGGAATAATAATTTCTTTTGTGCCGGGGATGAGCGAGCGAGCTAGCGCGCGCACTGAGATTCTCGCGCCGCGGAATAGAATTATTTTGTCCGACGCGGTGCGTGATTGAATTTTAACGTGGTCACGGACGTCGATTCTTACCTGGGGGTAAAACCGGTGACCGACTCCCGACTCACCGGCTCCCGACGGAAGAGCGTGCTAGCACGGCAGCCGCCGTAATTTAATAAACCTCCGCGTATACGGTTCGGCAATAAAGCGGAGTAAACCGAGAAATATGATGCATATACGCATCGGAAGAAAGGAGCGTCTTTATCGTGCACCGCTCCTCTCGCTTTGCGAAACGCTCGAATACACGAGCGCGTTGGGGGGGGTCCAGTTTGCTTTGTTCGCTCGGATCTGATTTAATTTTACATCTCTACCCGAATGCGGTCGAAAAGCTTTCGGAGGTTTTCGCCGGACGCGCTCTCTTTTCACGAATCCTTCTTTCGTCCTTCCCGCGAGTTCCCGGCGCGGACCCTTTGCTACCTCGAGGAGCACGAGGGAGTAGCCGAATCGGATGACAGTAAATAACGAGAGGTCCTCGAGAAACTCGAACCGCCCGAGTTCGAGTGCTCGAGCGTATACGCGATCGACCCGTGGAATCGAAATTCGATGCCAAAGCGTACACACGCCCTCGTGTTTCGAGCCTGTTTTCAGGGCGAAACAAAGTGGTGAAAGTAGGAGGAGGAGGGTCAAAAATCAGCGGGGAAAGAGAAGAACGCGATGGCCTCCCATTGTTCGTCTTCGCGTCGTACGACGATTTCGAAAATTTTGGTTTTTCCACGCCTCTTGTCTCTCTCCGGCACGCGATTGACCGCGATCTCGCCTACCAATTATTTGCACTCGCCGACGAGAGAAAGGAGCTCCACGATCGATCCATTTTCCTACTTATAAAGCTATTATTTATACTCGAATTATACCCACTTCGCCTTATCGGTAATTACCCTTCGCCGATCAGGATTCACGACCGCGACCGACGTAGCTGAATCGCGCCCGTAACTACCGCACTTATCTGCTTAACTTAATAACAATGTAATCGTTCGTTAAAAAGCACGTTATAATTATGGTTTGGCCTATTAATAGATCCCTGGAACGGTAACGCAACACCGCGTTTCCATGGCTGAGAATCACCGTTGCATCCCCGCTGTTTCACCACGGTTTCGATTGCAAAAAAATTAAGCGCTTTACATAATGTTTCGATTCCCCATTCGAGAGTTATTAGGGAGGCACCGGAGAGCGCGAGGATGGGGTTAGACGGAGAACGAGGGGCGGGGGCGGGTGGAGGGGGATAGATATGTAGATACTACGTACGCGAGCATTGATACCCCCGCTTCTGCGGTTATGTACTACATCCATTAAAGCCATATGCACGTGCGAAGGTACCGATGGCGAGGGCAAGTTTGTACGTACCTGACGCTAATACGTTCCGCTTGCATCTGCATAAGGCAACACGAACAAGAAGGGAGTGAGAGAGGGAGGGATAGAGGGAGACGGATCGAGAAGGGTTAGAGCGAATGAGAGGGAGAGTGGGAAGGAGACAGCCAAGACCGGTACTAATTATTTCGAATTTCTTACACGCTCGTTAGAGTTTCTTATGCTAACCGCACACGAAGCATAGAAATTTTGTTGGGTGCCGATCGATTTCTTGCCGCGGAATCGGAAGCCGCGGTACGCCGAGAAACCTTTTTACGTGGAACTCGTTAAAATCATGCAACACTCTCGCCGTGCTATTAATCTCTCGTAATCGATAACAATCTACGAAGCGTATCGCGGCTACGTAGCATTTTGTTCTATTTACTTTACGTTCATCCATCAATACCGAACGTTTATATCCTTCCTTTTTTTCGCCGAGACGCATCGATCTCTATCTTACGGGACGAAAATCGAGTAAATTACTTTTGAGAATTAATAATCGTTCACTTTTCGCCCGTACGTCGAAACAAATGTCACCATGGATTATATCTCTATATTATCCCCCCGTTTCTTCGTCTCGTTCCGGGTTTTTTTGCTTCCTTTTTTTTTTCTTACTCGCCAAGTCTTTGCGATCGTGAGAAATATGATCGAGAGTGGTCTGGGATTCGATCTTCTTTTTTTCTGTCTCTCTCCCTCTCACGCGTACAGGCGTACCATGTTTTTTTTCTTGCCGCGATAGTAATTACGAGAAGAGAAAGAAGGTTATTAACGAGATCCGACGATAAGAACCGACGGTTCGATCGAATTAACGATGTTACACCGGCGTGCCGTTACACGGGCAAATACGGAAGAACACCCGTGTTGCGTTTGTGCGCGTGCACACACGGGACCCACCGGCGTGTTAAACTTTTCTCCATGCAAAAGTCGACACGAATCGGTTTACACGCGCGGTATCGCGGGCGGTATTAATGCTTGCGTATGCTCGCGGCTCGATGCAGAACGCTCGTTATCTGGCGCATAACGCCGGCGGTTCGCATGCAAATCGCAATGTGTGCACCGAGAGTAGCGCAGGATATGGCGCGGTGGCACTCGTCGCGTAGGAAAATATAGTAATCCAGTCTCGCCTGATAAATTGCGGCACGAAGGCAGCGGTGTAATCACCCGGGGGAAATAATTAATGCGCGCACTTACGGAAAAGCAAATTCGAGCGGAAAAGTTGTTGGGTGGTAGGGAAGGGGTTGTCGAGGGGCGCGGAAAAACGTGAAATTAATAAGTTTCGCGTATAAATATCGTGTGCGCGCGTCGAGAGATGAGAAGCGATAAGTATTAACGCGTTCCTCCCGGCGGAAACATTTTTTTCCCCGTTCGCGAGCGTAGATCGCAGTTGTAATTGGACTATCAAAATTCGTCGGAATTTAAACAACATCCGCGGACGAAGGAAGTAGCTTAAAGGGAATCCGAAGATTCATTTTGCGAATTAAACTCTGACCTACCGTGACTTATCGAAAATTGACAAAAAGCAACCGAAATGCCCGCTTCGCGGCAGCCTTCGTGTGCCAAACCCCAACCTCTGACGTGGAGCGAACATTTTCGCAATCGGGCGCAGTGCACAGACACTTTCGTAATGAATTTCACGGTGCCGGGACATTAAGAAACGGGCGGAAAAACGACTGGGTTGAATACGAGTGCGCGAGATAGAGGCAGCCCGAGTGAGAGAGAGTAGAGGAAAAAAGAGGAGGCCAAGAAGAAGTGGAAACAGAGGGTGGGGCGGGGGGGGGGGGGTTGGAGGGGGCGGGGAGATAGAGAACCGTGTCGCCTCTGTGGAAATGAATTTTTCATTTCGCGCTAAACTCGCGAAACGGTTCGTGGCTTAAAGCGAAGATTAAAGGGCGCGGGCGCGGGTTTCTCCTTTTTCTACTTCATGAAGTATAAGAGAAAACGACAGGGGTGGTGCCGCCCCATTATTTTTCATTGCTCGCTAGCACGATCCTTTTCCATTTTCTTCTTTCCTTCCTTCCTTCCTTCCTTCCTTCCTTCCTTCCTTCCTTCCTTCCTTCCTTCCTTCCTTCCTTCCTTCCTTTCTTCTTTCCTTCCTTCCATCCAGCCCGCTTTCGCTCTTCCGCTTTTTTTCCCCCTACGTACCCACTTTCCCCCGACCACTTCGAGGCGTCGCGGTGGGCGTTTCCTTAAATTTGTATTACCAGCTGAGTTACGAGGAATGAAGCTGCCACGAAGGAACACGATCCTCGTGGATTATTCAATTGGACCGCGCAATTTGTTTTGCCGGTGCTCCGGCTGCCGGTCGAGGGCCACGTATCGCGTCGTATTTCCAGGCCACGCGATTCTACGGCGGGCATTGTGCTAAGTCCACCGGAAAACGCGCGGGTGCGCTACAAAATTGCTTCTACGTTGTAACCTTTGTGGCGCGAGGGAACAGCGTGGATTCGATAAACATCGGGGGGCAGGAGGCAAATAAACGTCTATTTTTCGTTCGCGGTAACGTTACGTCGGTGTCGATAGTTCGCCGGGGAAATTATTCAAAATGCCTCTGTTCGAGGCACAATGTGAAAATCTCCGGACGAAACGCGGCGAACGTGAAATGCCGCGCGGGCGATTATGGCGAAACGTCGGAGCAACTTTGAGGAAACTTTGACCCGTGAGGTGGGCAGAGAGGGGGAATTATTTTTAACGATCGCGCAACGGTGGTTTCTTTCGCGATGGAAGGTAAAACACTCGGGATGGAGGAATATACGGTCGGAACCGATCGCTAATTGAAAAACAATATTAATCGGGGTTCGTGAAATCGGCGTAAATCCTGCGGGTTAAGTCCTCCGCGTTCTTCCCCTCCATTCCGTATTGACCATATCCGTGACCACGGAATTACGGTGTTGTATTTCTCTGGAACTGTCTTTACACACATCCTCTCTCGCCAGATGCCGTCTTTCCGATATCGTTCTCCCTCCGCTTTGACCGGGGTTATTACTTATACCACGGGGGTATCGGCGGTTTATTTTGTCGACGACGTAAGAGACGTCGTCGGAGGCTGCGGCGAGCAAAAGGAATGGACGGAAGGAGAGCGCTGCCGCGAAAGAAAGACGGAGAGGGCAAAGGATCTCTCCGCAGATTAGAGCGCGAATCAATATTGGGCAGCGAGGCGAGGCTTTTATCGGCGCTGAAAGAAATCCCCTCGCTTCCTTCTTCGAGTAGGCACCGACTTGGAATGGAAACCGGAGGAAGAACGCCGGAAAACGAAGGAGACGACGAGCGTCGTAGTGAGAGAGGGAGAGAGTGAGAGGGAGAGAGTGAGAGAGGGCGATCGAGAGAGGAAGGAAAGTGGAGAGTGACGGAAAGAGACGCGAAAGATGAAGAGGGGGAACAGGGCGCGATGGAGACGAAGGATAAGCACGAAAGGTATGAGGAGGACTGTGAAGAGTAGCGGTAGGAGAAAGAGGGTTGGCGGAGGGGGGTGAGGTAAGAGGACGAGGATTCCGTTCGAGCAACTTACCGGACTTCTACGTTCTCTCCACGGTCGAGGATTTACAGATTACGCGCTGGTAGACCGAGCTCCTGAGTGCGACCGAGAGAGAAACCATCGAGAGTGCCGCCACGCGTGGGAGTAAGCGGGAGGATACGTCGGGCGGGTACGAGGGAGAGAGACGGAGTTGAAGGAGCGACGCGGAGAGGGAGTCAAGGACCATCCGTCGCGACGAGTGCGACGGAAACAGAGCTATCGAGTCCGCGCGGACTGGAACGCTTCCCGCCGTTCGGCCAATGGGAGACGCCCGTTCTCGAGCGCCGGCCAATCGGCTGGCGCCGCGAGCATTACACGTTTATTATCGCGCGGGAAAAAGAAATGACTGTTTATAAATAATTAGAGAGGTTTTAATTAACCCTCGGGACGCGCTCGGACCGTCGGTATCCACCGCCGTTTTAATCGCTTGGTCGGTTTTGCCGTGGACGCCGACGACGACGCCGCCGCCGCCGCCGCCGCCGCCGACGTCTGTACGCTTCGTCCCTACCTGTGACCAATCCGCGTTATATTTGTAAAACTAAACCATCGATCGGCATCGGTCATTAAAAGTCGACCGTTGTTCTCATTTTTCTTCACTGCCAGACGCCTTAACCCCTTGGTGTCACCCTCGCGTACATTGTACGTAGGTAAGCCTACACGAATGCCGGGTATACTCCCAAACCAGACGATTTTGCTCACTTTTTTTTCGAAGCTGGGAAGCATTCGTTGTTTTTCTCATTCCCCGCGCACGACGGTATCGCATTGAAATATGGAACTACCGCGTATTATTAGAAAGTATCGCATTACAAGAACGATTGCGCGTTGCGCCGGATTGACAATTGGTATCCATTCTTTTTCTTTCGCTCTTTTTTTCGTCAAAAATTCATCTCCGCACCTTTGACTCTCGCGTATCCGACAGGCAATTGCCTTCCGATAGATTGAATCGCGAGCTCCGTACCTTTCAAAAGGCCTCCAACGGAGCGGACACGACAAAAGGGAAATCAAAGCGTCGTCGAGGAGAGTTTTTACGATCGAACGCCCTGGTTTCGCGGATAAGGGATCTCTCTCTCTCTCTCTCTCTCTCTCCCTCTCTTTCCCGTTCTTCCGCCTGCTTCTTCGCTACTTTTGGCAACCGCTCTCGCTCGACTCTCCGCCACCAACTCTCTTTTTCTCTCTTTTCGTATATTCCCCGGCGAAAAAAGATGTTCCGCGATTCTTCTCCATTCGACGAGCGTACGAGTAAACTTACGTTCCTCTCCCGTCGGAATTTATCGCGAGCAAAAGTTCGCGCGACAAACGGATAAATGACCTACGAATAACTTGGAATATACTCGGATTTTCGAGTGCGTCAGCTGTGGCGAGCCGAGATTCGAACCGTGGGGCGCATCGGGAAAGCACCTACGTTCCAGAAAACGTTCGTGACGCTGATGCGTATAACCCCACCCCTGCACTGTTTTCAAACTAGTCCCCGGGAGCGTAGATTTTCATTCGGAAGACGTCACGTAATCCACACACGGTCCCGTCGACTCCGCGAAATCGTCCAAGTTCGACGGTATTTCCGGAGCGAATTTGACGACGACCCATCGGCGAGTTCGCGTATGCGCGACGACCCGCTCGCATTACTAAAGAGGTGGATGCTAGACCGCGAGATCTTCTCTCCGAGTTTTCCCGCGTGCTCGAACCGGGAAATACCGATAACCGTGTGTGTGTGCGCGCGCTCGTGAAAACGTAAAGTCTCGTGCAAACGCGTTCCGCCCACTCGATCGTTAATAATAATAATCATTTACTCGATCGACCCTTTAATAATAATAATAATGATAATAATAATAACATTAATAATTCGGGCAACGATCAATTTACTTCCATCACCGGCGTATCCGTAATTAATTTTGCAATGTGCATTAAGCGTACGTTAATTACAAGCACCGGTGGAAAAAGCGCGGCGGTTAATTACGTCACGGTTTTACCGGAGCGAATTGACCTTCGTCCCACCAAACGCGGGACGACAATGTGTACAAAATCTTTTGAGGGGCCCGACGCGATGTAAGCAAACCCGTAAAGAATCGCGGAACAAACGTTGGACAAATTTAGCCTCGTGCCTGCACGATCGAGCGATGAACGTATCCGGGGGATATATCGGAGTCGCTGCCGATCATCCTCGACGATGACATGGACGAACGGAGCGTACAAAATCCGTTTCCGGTCGAACGGTTCCGCGAAATGATTTATTATGCCGTGAAGCGTAGAAAGGAACCGAGCGGAGCGTGACCCGCGCTGAGTGTATTGTAGACGCCGTGAATCGGCACCGGGAAGAATACGAACCGACCCCCGTTCGAAGGAAAGCCCCCATTGTTTTCTTTATTGGAACACCCTGACCGAGTAGAGTTTAGTAGAGGGACCGGCATGAGCGCAAAACCATCGAGCGATGGGCCATGGAAAAAAGGGGGGTAATTATATGGGCGCCACTCGGGGCACCGGCAATCACGCGATCGTAATCCATCCTTCGGGGACGGGGGGGGGGGATAGGTATGTACGAGGCCGATGTGTCGGTATCGTAGGGCCAGATGCGCATCGCTCAAAGTCTACTATACCTTTTTTTTACGCGAGCTGGTAAGATCGTATTTAAGCGACTCTCCCTCTCCCCTGACAGGGAGAAATGGAGAAAGAGAAAGATCGAACGCTGGTGCGGCACGCTGGGATAATTGGGAGCGTTGTTAAATAGATCGTTTAATGGATCGTCCTCTTGTTAGCTTGTCAACGCCTCGAGTACGGTACAGTAAGTATCGTTTAAAGGTGTAAAAACAACCTCGCAAGGTGTAGAATACCTAACAATAATTCTTTCGAGCGTTACGTTCGACGGTATTGGTATATTTCCCAACGGTGGCATCCCCAAAAAAAAAAAAAAAAAACAACGAAAATAAATGTATCGTATCTCCGTCGCGCGAATAGGCTCGACGGAGCGAATGTACACGACCGTCGGGGTAGAGTTAAAAACGAAAAAAAAAGGGAGGGGGAGAAAATACTTTTTGGCCCGCGTTCCCGTCGATCGCGTACTTTGTTTTAATATTCGTACGATCCACTAGCCGGACAGGATCAACGAAGTTTCTTCCGGTCGGTGCACGCTTTTTTTTCTGCCGTTGAATTACTTTAACGAAGCGTCAAAAATCGATTTAAGCGTCGTGTCAGTGCGGATCAATGCGTCGGTGCAAACTCGATATTATTAGCGATGAATGCATTCGGGATAAAACGCGGAATGGTACGTATGGATGGTCACGCGTATACGCGCATACGAGAGCATCCCGATTAAATGGGGGTTACGTTGACGTTTCGGGGTGGCAACAGCAGCGGCGGCAGCAGACTTCTCAATGAGTTCCTAAATCGAAAGAGGTTTCTCCCCTCGTTCGTTCACCCCCTGTGGCTCGGGATGGCACCCTCGTATAGATGGAAGAACCGGCGTGTTTGGAGAGCCGGGGGGGCGACGGCGGTGGTAAAGAGGGAAGAAAATAACAGATTTCCCAGACGCGCCTGTCCCTGCTCCCCCTCCCCTCCCCCCGCGCCTCCACTCCCCGCTAACCCCCGATTCCTCTCCCTTACCACGTACTCACTCTGCTCCTGCGAGAGGCTCGAAGGGAGAAAAAGAAGAACGACGGAATTTTTTCACCCCTCCGCCCTCAACCCCCTGGTCTTCTTCTTTCCTAACGAGAGGCAGAAAAGTTCTTCCCGGGCGGCGGTTCCTTCCTCTTTCCATCGCGGTCTCCTCTGCTTGCTTTCTTCCTTCCTTCCTTCCTTCCTTCCTTCCTTCCTTCCTTCCTTCCTTTCTTAGACCTTCCATTTCGCTCTCCTCTTTCGACCTACTCCATTGTCGTATACGTATATGTACAAGGGAACGGTGGAAGTTTCTGGTGGGCAGCCCACTTTGCCGGGGAGGACCCTTCAACCCCAGTTCTGCTGCTGATTAAGGCATAAAAGAAGGGTGGGATATACCAAACTGCCGAGGCCGGTGGGGGGAAAGAAATTTGATGGTAGGGTGGGATGGGGCGGAGGGGAGGGAGACAGAAGCAAATACAACGGGAAGGGATACCTAATTGTAAGTACATTATACCTTCGGTCTGCTCGGGATTATACAGCTGCTTCTTTATTGCTGACAGTGGCGTCTTTTATCTGTAATCTCGCTGGCTCGTTTCGATTATGGCCCCGGAATTCCCCTTTTCCATTCTCGCTTCGCGAGTGAAAAAAAAAGGAAGAAAGGGCTCCTCCTGTTTTTCTCGCAAATTACATAAATTGCCGATTCCGTGCTCGTCGTTGCGGTCTCGATGTGTGTACCGTGTTACGTTCTCGCCGTGGGACGTCCACGTTTATTAAATTGCGCCCAGCAGGCTGGTACCGGGTAGTTTCGCACCCTGATTAGCGAGGAAAATAAATGTTTCGTTCGTTTGATGAAAATTTCGAGAACTCTTTTTCGGTGGGGTCGTTAAAACTCCCGGACGGCCGTTGTAATAATAACGTTACGGACTTTAAATCAGATTTATAATAACGCGTTTCGCCGGGAGCACCGTGTCGAGGTAGTTTGATTCTGTAAATTCGCGCGACTCACTTTGGAACCCGACAAATAATGAAATTCTTGTTTTTTTTTCCGTCCGTCGTCCCGGAAAAGTTGAAAATAACGCCTACGCGCAGTACAGTACGGCCTATGTATCTCCGCACGAATGACTCTCCGTTGCCGTAACCGCGAATCGATACGTCGCGTCGGCACGTCGAGGCTTTGCCGAAACGAATAAAGGAAATACCGTACGGAAGGGTCCGGGGGGTTGGGGTAGGAGGGGGCGGGGGTGGTTGGAAGCACGTTGAAACGATCGGCGCGACCCTTTTTATTTCACGATGAAATCCGACCGCAAGACCAATCTGGCCAAAACCTCCTAGTTTATCCGGAAAAGTATAGGGACCCGGGGGGGGGGGGGAAATAGCAATAGAGCGGTATCATATTTTCTCCGCTTTCAATTGGACGGTAATTGACATTCTTCCGCGCGGCATAACTTCGGAAAACTGTTTCGCGGAAAATATCTCGATTAATATCTAGATTCGTAAATTAAATTTCATCGACAAAAACTTCGGCATGAACGATGCACGATACATACACTCTCTCCCCGGCATACCCGGGACAAATACGGATAAAAAAAAAAGAAGCTCGATCGTAATATCCAGCGACCCGAATCGAAAGACACGATTTTACCCTCAACGGTTTTTATCTTTAATCTCTCGGTATTATATCTACCGAGGAGGGGCGTGCACGTTTCGTATAAAAATCGTACGCATCGGGATTCCGACATAACTGCGCGGAGGCCGCGTTGTAAACGCCGTTATCGCGTTACATCCCCATTCGAGAGATCGTCTTGTCACTTCCAGCAGATGGGCTCCTCGCGTATCCGACTCTTCTCGCGCGAGAGACGAATCGTTGAATTTGTTTTGCATCCTGGCAATTCTTATCGACGGTACGCATCGTGTATATTCGAGATAGGAGAGGAGAGAAGAGTTCCTGGGCGGGATTCGTCGGCATAAAGTGGAATGCGACGCGACGGTTCCTCTTTCGTCGTTTCCAATGCCGACTCGCGTATATGTGTACATATATACATACGTACAATATATCTATCGTCACGCGCAACAAGATAGCGAGCGAGGCGAGCGTGTCGATCCGTTTATCGAATCATGTATTTACGCCCAGTCGTGGCTTTTAGACGCGCGTAGACCAGATAACCGCGATACCATAGAAACGCCAATAATGAAATACGATAAGCGCTTTGAAATTTCTTACCGTCAATGCGTTAAGGAGTCGTGTTATTTTAATCGAGACGACTTTATACGCCTTCGGCGAGCGCTTACGAATTAGCGCACGGGAGCAATTAGAAATGTACGCTCGAGTCTCGAGGTTCGCGCGTAGTAAGCGTCGACGACGCTCGCGTAGGCGCGTGTCGCTCGACGCTCGGTCCGGCGAAACCCCGCTCGCGATCGATGCGATAGAACAAGAAAAAAAAATGATATAAAAGACACTTTTCATCGTCGTTTTCACTCGACGCGCTAATCATCTTGTTTTACGGCACGCCGTGCTCGTTCGGCAGGGTGCGCTTCTCTATCTTTGTTTTCCAGCTTCCTCGTCCGCGGTCCTCCTTCGTCTTTTTTCCTCCTCCTCCTCCTCCACCTCCTCTTTCTCCTCCTTTTTCTCCCCCCCCCCCCTCCCACACCCCGCGGAGCCGAGAACACGCGTCGTACGGACCTCGGGCAAAGAGCAAAGTCAATTTCGGGGCGAGATGCCACGGGGTTAATGGGCCTCCCTTGTCGTAAATTCAGGCTTTAGCGTGAAAGCTGCCTAAACCTACCTCCTTCGCTCCTTCGCTTCACCTCCGCGTATACCTTCGTCTCCCGTCCCTTCGGAAGCCTCGTAACAAACAGGATACAGGTACTTCGGGCCCCTTCTCCCTTCCCTCTCCCTCGAAGCGCCCCCTCGCTCTCGTGTAGCATTTTTTCTCCTCTTTTTCGTTTCGCTCCGACTTACTTACTCTTTTATCCTTCCCGTTCCATCCCTTCGCCAGTGGTCCTTCTTTTCTCCCGGCGTCGATCTCCTCTTTTTCTTTACCTCCCCGAGTCCATCCTCCTCTTTATTCGACTCCCTTCTCTCTCTCTCTCTCTCTCTCTTTGTCTCGTTTCCCCGCTTGGTTCGCCCCCGTTACACCGACCCTCGCTTAACATCGTTTTCTTCTGTTTTCCACCTATCTCTCTTTTTCTCCCTCCATCTGTCGGCGTCGCCTGCCTCCACCTCGACGAGCGATTTATTATCCGACCGTTCCACCTCGGGGCACCGTTCTGCTTAGCCGCTGCTTTTTACCCGCGCAGAGGGTAGAAGATCAACGAAATGTAAGAGACGGGGGTAAGGAGATCGGACGAATCGGAGAAACGAGGACGCGGAGAGAAGATAGATCGCGGCGGTTGCTCGAACGAGAAGTTGAATTACTTTAAATTAAGTAACTTTGTGCGTACTTTAGGTCTTTATCCGGAACGCCCGCAAGATTTCTTTTTTTTTCGCGAAATACACCGCGTACGAATTTGAAGGGAGTACGACAACCTCCCGATTTCACGATACGCGTTACAAATTTATCGATGGCGGGCTCGCGAGGAACGATAGCGCTCCGAACGAGAGCCACGGAGATTAAGATAATTTTATTACAACTTGCCTCTCTATAGGTATGCCATTAGCGGGGAATGTTAATGGTCCGTTATATCGACCGAGCGGAACGAATGATTCCGCTCGGCTACGTCGTATTAAAAATCTTAATAGACACAACCTACGTACGTTTCTCCCGTCTAATTTGCTTTAATTGCCGCGATTAACGGGTCTCCCCGCTAGGGAGGGGGCGCGATTTAACTCGGGGCCTCTTTTCGGCCCCGCGAAATGGCACCTTTAGCATTAGGGGCGGAAAATGCGCCGAGCTGCCGGGGTTCTCTGGCATCGACAATGCACTCGGCGCGCGCAAAAACAAATGATCTACCGCTTCCAGGCGCGATAAAAACGGCCGTCTGGATTAAACGTGCCTCTTGAATGGAGACGTTTTTCTGTAATGGAAGGTAGGAAGGCCGTAAAGAGAATTCAGGCACGACTGATCGAGCACCTGCCCGTGCAAGGGCACAGTCCACAAAGGGCCTGCCTGGAACTTGTGAAAATAATTCCTGCCTATTCGAGGCGAGCCTGTGTGCGCTGGTACGCGCGCACAACAATGACCGTGTACGTAAGTACGTGCCTCGTGTTCGTACCTTTGTGCTGGCTCTCTTGCTCGTTTAAACGGGATCGAGCAGGTGTCTTTATCGCGGATGATCCTGTATAGCGCGCCGGGTAGTAACCTTTTTCATCGTACGTAGTACAGTTAACGCGGTTAGCCGTGGTAGTCGCGCGTACATTTGCAGGGGACAAAAAAAAAGGTGTTATGAATTTCTCGGTATTAATAATTGTGACAATTGTATGTACTTTTCTCCGGTACCGTGCGTCGATGTTTCGCGCGTGATATCTCTTATTCAGGATCGCGTCTCGTGGGTGTAATTAAAGATATTAAGTGACGACGAGTATACTCGTCTCGCGCATTGTATTCGGACAAGGCGATCGATACGAGACGCGTAATTACATTAATGAGACACGCGTGTCGTTTAATACCTCTCAAAACGTGTGTACGGCATTTCATTATTCAACGGCGACGTACGAGGCATTTCGATTCAAGGATGAACAATGACGTTCGATAGTAACGACCTATTTGCGAATTATCACCCCTCGTGCTTTAAAATCGTTCTCGAGTACTTTTAACCTTGCCGAAGATTTACAATTGGCTCGTAACAACGGGTCTTTATTAGATGTCGTTCGAGTTCATTTCTTTTCGCCATTTATCCTTCGGAATATGCAAGAGCGTGAGAATAATTTCAGCCGGTCATCGCGCATCGCCGAGATGCTAATGTACCGAATACGATTTCATTTGCAATTGAATTCGAATGTTCAACATTGTAACGCAACGCGGCGTGCCAAGGGGGCGAACGATTTCGGTACAACAACGGGTTCATCGCTCGCAAAACTGCGAAGCACAAACCCGAAACTCGAGAAATCGAGTTGCGCTCTCGTTGGTACAATTGCACCACGCGCGTTCGTCTCAGCCACGGCGCGTATAAATTCGCAGCACACGCGTATGCAGTTTTTACGCGTACGGTAGATGCGCGCTAACACGCGTTTATTACCCGCAGGTGCTTCGGTACTGGCGACAAAAACGCGAGAGTGCGGTTAATTAAAATCATGCTCTCAACGCTCCGGGAGCAACGTGTATCGCGCACGAGAAACCGTGCGACTTTGCGCAGAAACCACGCTCGTTGCTATTCGCGCGCTCACGATTAATGTGCTTACGCGCGGTTTAACGGCGAGGGCAACGTGATTTTTCTCCTCGCGACTCCGGCGAAGTCCGGAGATTTGCAACTTCGCGCGAATAAGCGTCGCTGCTTCGTGAAAATGTGACGCGTTTAATAGCACGCAAATTTTATTAAAGCGAGCGTATTTCAAAGTACCCTTCGTACATACATACATACTCGTATACGTGCATTCGCAACGCGACGTATCTACGCGACTTTATCGTCACCGACGTTTACGCCAACGTTGACCGTAATCGCGAATAGAATTTACTCGCATCTCGAAATAAAAAGTTACCAAAAAGATATCGCGTAGCTTCGTTTAGACCTTTCGATCACCAACGAGATTCGTTTCGTCGATCTGACGCGCGAAGACGCGTCGCGAGAAACGAAACGGAGAGCGCGATACGCGTCGCGTCACGTAACATTTATTCAACGCGTTACTTCGTTATCGGCGAAGTAAACAAAACAACATTAAAATCGTAACGCGCGGCCTTAACGCGGTAGCGTGGAATTTCGCGAGCGTGGTATGTACAACGTTCTAATCTACCGAGTAAATCGTACCTCCGGCGATGCGGAGAAACGTGATCCAAAGTCGGCGCGACATAAATATTTACCGACGATAATTCTTCGTTCCCGCGTCCCTAATTACCCTGGCATAATACTTACACGTATGCCAGTCACGTAGCGGTTATAAACATCGTCTACGCCTGCAGGTGACTGTAACAGCACGAGATAATCAATCCCGAGTGCTGAACTGTACCCTACCCACGTGCAAATATCTCGCGCATTAATGACTCATTATCGCTGTACCGTTATGGTCTTTGTCCGTGCTTACGGGCAATGCATTACGGACTCGGAAAATCTTTTCATCGCCGTGCCCCGGCTCGCGTTCGTGGCAAACATTAATCCAGATAGGAGACGGTGGGAAAGAAAGCGTTAGACGGGGAGATAGGTACGTACACACATACGTTACGCACGGGCGTAGTAGATGGCAGAAAGGGGATAAGTTCTAAGTAAATTCTACGTCCGTCTCGTAAACTTCGCGTACGACTGTTTTCTTTCATTTCTTTTTACTCGTTTAACGTTCTTCTCTCCCCACCCCCCTCCCTCCGCGTTATAAATCATTCGCAATTGCGAGATTACATTGCGCGTCGCTATTCAGGTCCGAAAGTGTAATATATCATGCAAATATTACCAAACAAAAGATAACAATTAATATTGCGAGAGCGATAATGATAATAATATAAACCGTATGGCCGTTGCATAGTAGCGCGAAAGCGCAGGATGTTCCTCTCGGTTTATATAAGAGAGTAAATTGTTTTCGTCCAGGTGTCTGGCATTTTCAGCGTAAAGCCTGCTGCTTCTCGCGCCTCGGGCAAAGTAAAACGCGTAATTCACGCGCGATTACGTTACATCGGCGATTAAAATACTTGCTCGGGAATTTATGCGCTTGTTTGAATTTCGTTTAATCTCTTAATCCTATTTAGCGATGCGCGTGCGTTACTTCGATAAATTCTTTCGGTAAGGGAGAGGCACCTTTTTACGAAACCGGGAGGTCCTGTACTTATTCGAGTTTCGCCGATCGTTTTTTTCCCGATAAAGCCCGTGGAAATGAGGGATCGTAATCAACGTCAAATTATATGGTTGCTCGATTAAGCCTCGCTCGTAATTACTTAATCTTGATTCACGATGCACCACCGTTATCCCGGCGAATTTATTTCGGTAATAAAACACTTTTACGCGAGATCCGGATCGCCTGTCCTTTCTTAAATTTCTCCCGTCCTTTTTTTTTTGGTTTCTCGATAAAGTCCGTGAAAGTGGGAAAAACGGTGATCCATCGGCGCGATATTATGCTCTATACGTTTTCAATCGAACTCATGACCATCGATTAAACTGCGTTATTTCAAGGAATCAATTTCGGTAGCAAAGCGGTTTTTTGCAAAACCATGCCTCGAACTTAATCGACTCTTTCTTCCACCCCCAAGAAAATCAGTTAGAACATGGAACGGTGATCAGCGTGAAATTTCGCACAGCCCTACATCCAATTCATAATAATCGAATCATAATCCGCGACGCACTCGCGTTAGCTCGACGTATCCGATTTCAATGACAAAGCAGAGTTTTGACAGAACCGAGGTTCGCTTCTGTCCATACCGGAATTTCTCCGTTCCCCCTTTACCTAATAAAGCCCGCGGAAATGGAGAACGGTAATCAGCCTGAAATTTATTAACTCGTAGCACTCTCGTATCCGCTGGAATCTCGTGTACATCCGATAGCACTTAGTAAAGCCGTCTGTGTATTCTTGGTCGCGGTATCCGCGCAAGCTGCAGGTCTGCACTTAGCGGGCGCGGGGCCCCATGGAAATCGCTGCCGCGTCCCTATTCCCGGATTTCGAAATAACATGCAAATCCGGCGAACGTATAACCGGTATACATGTACGACGCTGCATATGCATGCCTTTATCTCCGACGGGCGCGCGTGTGTCGGTGCCGTCGGGTTGCGGCGGTATTGGCGGACGCACGCGGTACCCGCACCCTCCGAATCTTCGACGCGCGGAGGTCGGCTTCCTCGCGTATATGAATATTTCAATTCCCCGAGAAATTCAGTGAACCTTGAAACTGGTGCAACCGACCGCGGTGTGTGTACGAGAGAGGAGCGTACGTGGGTGTGTTTGCGCGAGGGAGCGAAGGGGACGACGATTCGTACCGTCGCGTCGCGCCGTGCCAGAAATCCGTCGGCTTATCGTGAAATCGAACCCGCAGGGCGATTCAGAAATTTCGCGATTTCACCGAAAAGGCATTTTTGCGCTTCCATGACGCGCGCGAATGTAATTTAATGGGATAGGTGGATTTTAGGATGACGAGGCATTTGGCAACCCATAAAAAGTGAATGTATAAGGGGTGAGAAATGTTATACCAAAATGTTTTTTATATTAAAGAACAGTTGGAAAAACACAAAAACAGTCACATAAAATGTAACTATTTTAAACTTTGACAATTTCTGCATTCTTATACGGTCTCGACGAACCCGTTATTTCTGCTATTGTTTTTATTTTACCAACGCTTTGTTTCTAAGAAGATTTAGGATTCGCGGTTTTGTTTGGGCGAAGAACAGATCGAGTACCACACCCTCCCGCCCCTTCTGCCTTTCCGTTTCCGATAGGGATGGTTACTTTGTTGGAGCCACGACGAATAGAAGCGCATTATCGAGTATGAATTCGAAGCAAACAGAATTGCAATACAGCCATCGAGGACGAAATCAAAACGAAGAAATGGACAACCAGAATAGTGAACGTCCACGTGCTTTTTGATGGTAAAACGTCAGAGAGATTAGAAAGTTTGTGCATTAACGAGATTGTGCAATAGTCTCCTGTTTATACATAGAATAAACGGAGCGAACGTGTTCGTTTAGACGGGGTACTCGACGATAACTCTCAATTTCTGTAAATACAACGTACCGACGACGAGTAAAGGTAATTTCTGATTAATCCGTTTGTATCATTCATGCCTGAAATACGGATAGACGGATTGTAGCATTACTCGAAAGTATTTTTTATACCAGTTGTCCAGGCGTACAGATTTATTTGACGTAGGGTCGTTCGGCATGCGAGCGATAAAAGTTTCGAATATCGCGTAACCTCCTGGCCGTAGTTTATAGCCAGACAAATGATCGAGGGCAGTCAATTGATGCGCTTTCGATATCAAATTATTACTAGCGAGAGTTATCGTCGAGTGTCCCATCTAAATGAATTCGAAATTGATGCGCAATGATGCGCCGGCACGTTGTTTGTTTTTCATTTTCGTTCATTTACGCTCCGTGCGCTGGCGACAAGTTCGATCGACGTTACAAAGACCGTGGCATTTAAAATATAACATCGAATCGCGCAGCGGTTTTATAACTCTCGCTGTGCACCTGAACTACACGGAAATAAAGGAAACGCTGCCCGTGGGTTTTCCACGAGATTTTAGCAAACGCGCGTTCAATTTCGGGTTGAAACGAACGGAAACGCAAATCGCAATTTCCGCCCTGCTTCGCGAGAACGCGATACGGCGAAATGACAAAAATTGATTCTTCCCTCCGATTACAGATTCCGACTTGAAAAAAAGAAAAAAAAAAGAAAAAGGTAGCACAATGCTGCGCTCGGAGCGTATCGCGCGCGGTGCACGTTAGAAAGCAATGATTGCCGCTACCGCGAATCTACCATTGTCACGTTCTAGAGTCCTTTAACATCCTCTTCAAAGTGGAAGGGTGCTCGGCATTATGTGTAGGCAGCCGCGTCGAGAGTACTCGAGGATTCGTTTGCTCGGAAAAAATTCATTTGCGGCTGTGTCCCCCTCTGGTCCCACTTCCACCGCTCCCGCCCTCGACTTCGACCCTCCACAAGTTTTCAAGCTTCGATCGCGTCAAGTTTGAGGACTCCCGCCTAAATACGAGTCTGCCATGTCGGCGGAGAGCGAATTTTCGAAAAAAATAGTGACGATCGGCCAGAGGTGAAAATCATTTTATCCTCGTTCCTTCGTCGCTGTTATCGCAACTTTGTTATACCTATCGTTTACTTTCGAGAACCTTCACGAATTTCATCACTCGAGTACATCCGTGGGTGCTTTAATTGGTTTGCCGCGAAAACATCAATGTACGCGGGTACATACGCGCGCACAGATCGTAAGTAGCATAGGCGAGCGGAGGAGGGGGGCCAGCAGTTTCTCCGGGAGGGTCCCTTAATTAGAATTTAGTTAGACGAGGGTAGCTCATCTCCCTCACTGGCGCCGCGTTAACCGTACAAGATTATTCGCAGATTAACTAATTAGGTATCCAAAATCTGTGGTGATTCGCGTACAGTCCGGCTAAACGATAACCTCCGCGTCGCGCGATAAAGCAGAAATTCGCGTACCGATCTCACGATCCCGAACGATAATTCGTGAGGGCTCAATCTTCCCTTTACGCTCTTTTAACGCCCCGAAGTAGATAACGCCGAGCAGTTAGCACGAAAGGCGGTTCATTGCGATTAATTATAGCCTCGAAGAACGTTCGTCATAATTGGAGATCGGACGATCGCGGCCAACAAAGGAAAAAAATCTTACCTCTCGCTCGTATCTTCGTCCCTCGATCTCCCTCCTTGGTTTCTCCTTTTCCCTCGCTCTCCTCCTCCTCCTCCTCCTCCCTGCCCCGCCCCCTCTCCCTTTCGGTTCCCACTCATTTCAATTAGGTTAGCGGCAGTAAAGAAGAACCGGCTCGAAGTGTCCCCCGAAACGGCGGTAGGGGGAAGGGGTGGGGAGGCGGGGAGGAGGCAAAATTTATCTCTCCCTTCCTAATTTCTTTAATTAGTGCACGGAAGTCGTGGCAGCCACCGCCGCGGTGAGATACGGCGTATCTAACTGAGCGAAACGTTTCCAACCCTCGACGGGTAAAGCCACCCTCGAGCCTTTCTTGCGATCTTCCTTACCCTTACCCTCGTCTCTCTCTCTCTCTCTCCCTCTCTCTCTCTCTCCCTCTCTCTCTCTCGCTCTCCTCCTCTCCCCTATTCTCACCCCCTGCTACCCTCTTCGCGCCCGCCAGCTTCTCCTCTCCTTCCACTTTACTCCCCTACGTCGTCGATCCGGTTTCTCGACACCTCATCCTCCCCTCCACGGCACCCGACGTGACTGGAGGTATCAATCTCACCCCCGTTCTCGACCCCTGGAAACGCCGTGTTGCCACTTCATTACCTCGTGCACCATAGTGCCAAAGTGCGGGGCCGGAGGACGAGGGAAAGTACAGTCCGTTCAGAAAATAAATCACAGGTAGCCGCGGTGGCCGGGCCGTGAATCTCTTTGAAATTGGGGATGGCTTTGATTTCGTCGAGGGTTTACGGGGGACAATTCGTCGAGATACTAGGAGACACGAACCGTGAATTATTCAGTTCCGTTCGGCAGTATACCGAGCTGCCGGAATATTGGACGCTGGCACAATCCCTTGCGCGATAAACGCGTTCGCGGGGGAACTGTTATAAGAATAAATGGAGGATCGCGGAAAAATGGTATGAAAGCGGGATCCGACGTAGTCGGCGTTGTACGCGCATTTCGTTACTCCGGACGCGACAGCAATAACGTAACGATTAAGACGGCGCGTTGTAATATTTTGCATCAAGTGTACAGCGAGTGTTTAGAGCGCGGTAGGCTTTGGTTAGCAACGACATCGATGTTGTTTAACAGCTATGCTTTTGGAATCTGTTCGGAGCTGTGTCTGATGTGCCAGTCTTCTGCCTTGCTCATAATAAATATTAGATCTTTGACAGTCTCTTTAGTTTCTAATTATCCGTGGCTTCGCGACACATGGCGGAACAATACATTCGTCCGGCAGGATGGAATGATTTCAAAGTTCTCGCCGAATTTATAAATTAAACATGGAAACGACCGAATTTGTCGATATTGCCCGAACAAGGATCGAGTCGTTTCGTCGAACGACGCGATGCAATAATACGTTCGGCGGAGGCAGTGAACGCGAATTCTCGTAAAAAAAAAAAGACCGAGGAACGAGCAGACTCGTACGTATGCGCGAACGGCACGTCCGAATCGTTAAATCGTTCGAGGCGATCCTTTCGCAGGTTTATCGAGCCACATGGTATTCGGAGTTACGACTCTTCCCCCTCCCCCCTACCTCACCCCTTTTTTTCACAGGCCAATGACACGCACCGTTGCTAAATTAATGATACGAATTATTACCCGGAGAAATCCAGCTCCGACGCGGTATAATATTGCGCTCCGTACCGCTGTAATTGCATCGAAACAAAAGTTTTATTTATTTACCTTTTTTCTTTCTTCTTCCATCTCCCTGGTTCTCCAGTTCGTTTCCCTCGAAATTGTTACAAGCATCCGTAAACATTATTATCGCTCGCTGCGCCCGTTTCTCGCGGGATATTCAGAAACATATTTCTTTTTTTCAATCCACCTCTTTTCCGCCCGCGCCTCTATATATATATATTTTTTTTTTTACGATACCCGAACAACGACTCGCGCATAGTTCCCGTTCTCCAACCGTTTCCCGGCGGAATTACTATTCCGTCGTCGTCGAAATATCGCGAATTTATTTCTCCCCACCACCCTCCCTCATCGCGGTCCATCGCACGCGTTGCGTTAGAAAAAAGAAATTGCATCGACGACGCGTCCACCTCTCATGCTGGCAGTTTACTTTTTAATTAAAGCCCGGTGTCGCTTATTAGCCAAGGGGATCAACGAGGAACCGCTGCTTAATACCCCGTTCAGGAAAGTAATTTACCGTTAATTATCATTTGCCCGCGCGCCAGTTCCGAGGGTGTCGCCGATTTCGAGGGTTCGCTGGCTCTCGTAAGGTTCGTGCGCTCCTCGGCCCCCTTCGCCCACCTCCCCCCCACCCCCCAACGGCCCCTCCACCGCACGCCCCCGACCTGACTCTCTTTGCCTCCGTCGGGGCGATTATACCCCGGAGAAATTAATGAGTCGAAGCACGGAAAGGTTCCCCGACGCGAAAGCTTCTCTCTGTCTCTACCGACGATCCCCCTCGTGTGAGGCCAATCGTCGGGCAATTTGTCGCGCGGCGGCCATTTCCGCTTTTCAGGGCCGACGTCCATCGAGTCTCTCCTCCCCTCCCGCGATCCCCACCCTCCCGCCAACCCGCCAGCACATTGGTTGGATACATATCTGTGGTCGGGCAGAAGGACGGTGACGCGGCGCGGTGCGGGAGCGGCGCGACGCGGCATTGCGGTACGGTGCAATAAAATTCGCGATGGTACAGATGGTTCGAGTACGTGCCCGAAAGCGGGTTTCGGGTTCCTGGTATATTATTATGTTTATATTTGATATTAATCTCGCTGATGTTTGCGGAGCCGCGTCATTCGCCGAATTACTTTCGCTAATTATTTTAATGGATTCGCGTTTAATGAAGTTCCGGGTATCGCGCGTTTCTAACGCCGCTTTCCGATACAACGCGGTCAAGTTGTTTCGTGTCGATAGGGGTCAACCGCTTTGCCACGCGGGTGATTATATTTGCGCAACTTCTATTTTTTTTTTTTTTTAATCCTCGCATCGCGATAAAATTGTTTTCTCCTTTTGCGTATTTTCCCCCGTTTCAGGGCTATTCCTCGCGTGCACGGCGTTAGAGGATAACGATAGAGGTTATTTTCGAGTTACCCGAAGCGCGTCCCGGTGCACTCGAGAAAGGATCGTCCCTTGCATTATGTATTTACGCGCGATAGCAATGTTGTAAGTTGAACTTTTATCGATTTCGTATTCCTGCAAGTTTTATACGCTCCTGGGTGAGTTGCTCGTCTCGCGTAACATCACCCAGCGAGAGAAAACCCTTGGAAGTTACTCGCTTGCCGTTTCAGAAAAGGGCAAGTGCGACTAGGGAGCGGTTTTTCAAGAGTCACGGTCTCTACAAAATAGAAAGTGAATCTCCACCCCTTCGCTCTTCCCCCCCCCCCCTGCGCCAAGGGGAGAGAAGCCCCTTCAAAATCAAATGTATAGAACGACGAGTTCTCGTATCCATTACCTCCTTCAGCCCCTAGGCCGCATCCGCAAACACGTGGCCCCTCTCGATACACACCCTTCGCACTCCCCCAGCCCCCATTCGACGAATCCCCTCTTGGCCTCGGGCAATCGCATTAAATCGAATGAGGGTCGAGTCATGTTTTCTTAATTCCATAGTGACGCCGCATAACCCCCGGGGCACTGTGACCCTTCGCTTTCCGCGATCGGAAGCGTAGATCTACATTGACTCCCATTTTCGAATGAATTTTTAATCCCAACTTTATATCTTATCGTCACATCTGTTTTTTCGTTTTTTTTTACGGGTAACGACGCGAGGAATCCCGCCGAAAATGAGAGGTATGGATTCGCTTCGCCGAAACGTTTCGTACGAGTTCGGGGTGTAATAAAAAAAAATGTAAAAACAGATGGGGGCTATAAATGAATTTTACAATGGTTATATATCGCGATTTGAAAAGCAACGGAATCCCACGGTTCGATGGTTCCTGATCAAAAGAAGCTTGCCGACGCGTCTCGATCACCAACCCCCAAGGATCCGTCCCCGACATCCGTGCTTTTTGCAGGCTGTAATTTCGAAACGAGGTCGAAGTTCATTATCCATTTCCATCTCCAGTCCAACGATCCTTCCTGCAAAGGCGCCCAGGGTTGACAGTAATTAATAATCGTCGCGCGACGGAGTTGGTTTGCCGGTTGGCTGGTTGGCTCGCTGGCTGGCTGGCTGGCTGGCTGCCGATGTTCACGGAGGTTAAATTCCAGGGTCGTGGGGGTAGTAGGTGGCGGTCGAGAGTCGCGCTAGTTGCGCACAGTAGGTTAGGGGAAGAGGGTGGCTCGGGGATGAGCCTGATGAGGCTGTTGATACAATCACGAGGGCGCGGAGTGGGGTTCCTACTCGCAAGCGTAGGAACGAGAAACCGTAAGCGTGGGACTTGGTAGGGATGGCGGTGGCCTATTACCAACCCTTGCCAACATCCGGCAAGCCGACATTACCCCCGGTTCGACCCCCCCCCGCGCCCCCACCCCCTCTTCACCGACCCAACCCAACCCAACCCCATCTCCGCCCCCACCTCCACCTCCACCTCCGCTTCCCTCGTGCGCGGCGCTAACCGTGTGTATGTTCAACACGCGATCCCGTGTTACTCCCTTCCATCGGCCCTCCGCGTCGGACTTACACGGGCAAGGGTGAAACGCACACGAATGGGCGCACAGCAACGCTCGCTGCACACGGTTCCCCCCCGGTTCCCATTCCCCTCCCCCCTCTGCCCATCGGCGGCCCACGCAACCCCCGTTAGCCGGATCACCCCGCGCAGAACTCGAACATGCTGTCACAGAGGCGTCGAGCACCTGTTTCCTCGAAATTGACACGTTGCCATCCCACGGCCGACACGCCCACCATCGACGTCCACGTCAACCAACTGAATCGCGATCATCCCCTGTCGACGATCCATCCTGGTCGTCGTCGTCCTTGTCGCCCCGCTCGTCGTTGTTGTCGTCGGCCTCGTCGTCATCGTCATTGGCCCTTTGATCGGGCGATGGTGTCATCGGTTACAACGTGGCTCCAACCCCCCTCCCCACCGTGGACGTCCTGCGTCAGTTCCGTTCGATAATCGATGATTTTTCGTAACTGGTAACGATAATGGCCAACGTTGTACGGTGAAACGGTTAACGGCGTAATATAGCGGAGAGGCGGGAGGCCATGAAAGCGATTGCAACTAAACCAGCCATTCGCGTCACGGTTATAATTTCGTTACGATTTAATTACTTAATTTGGTACGACCGATAAATACTCGACGCGCCGTGGGCTCGATTTTACGACAATCGCCGCGTTTCGGCATTTCTATTTATCGCCCGCACTTTCTTCGAAATTGATTTTTAAACGAATTGCGTGTTCGGGACGATTAATACGAGGGTATACCGAGTTCCTCGCTATGGATCCGTAATTATGTAAATAGACAAAACGGGCGCGCAATCGTCGCGCAAAATGAATCTGGCACGCGAGTAAACCGGCGAAACATTTAATTTATCGTTACACCCCCGCCGCCCACAGCCCCCCCCCCCCTCCTCATTTCGCCACGCCACCGTCTACATATACGGGCTGCGCCTCTTCGCGCGTACACGTATTTAATAAATTCCCGTCGAATAATGTACTCGCCCAATCGCCGGTAATTTAATTTCCGAGATACCATCCGCATTAACGAGCTCGTCAAAGCGGAACAGTTTTAGATCCCGCGTCACATTTCGATAAAGACCGTGCGCCGGGGCACGTTCCGTCGCCCCTCGTCGCAACGGCCATCACGGAAAGTAATAGATGTTGGAAAAACAGTCGCTCGCGGGGTTTAACGATCGTGTTGAGGTCAGTCGATAAAAATAAAGCGTGTCGCCGGGCTCGCTAAAATTAACGACGTGTGGACGTGGAATATGGCAGCGGGCTATGAAACTTTTATGGGGGAGTAAACCTGGATATTCGAGGCCCGTGACTCGAGAGCCGTGGATTGTCGGTAAAGGTGGGCGTGAGAGGGTGTGTGGGGGGGGGGGGGGGGTAGTAGGGAAGGCGCGGGGATGGAGAATCGCAAAACCGACGACCATTACGAGACTGCTCATTTCGATGCATCTCCCCTTCTGGCACTGCGAGAATTAGCGTAACTCTCTGAAATCTGAAATGCCGCGTACGCTCTATCGGTCTCGAGTAGCAATCCGTTTTCGAGGATATTCGAATGGCAGACGGGACGTAGAGTGCAACCTAAGGAATGATCCGATGCTCACTATTCAGAGATAAGTTCGATACGCGATGTCGATATACATATTAGGGCTATCGGAAAGAAATCTATTATTTTGTAGAAAAATTTGGAACTTTATTTTTTCTTCATTCTTGTTACAGAATATTATAAAATGTCATTTCCTTCACTCTTTGCAACTGTTTCTCAACGTTTCTCTAAGACTTTTATTTATGTTATTTTCATAAAAACTTACAAAGATGCTCAAACCACCACGTTCCGGCAGAAACTGAACTCAAACGCTACTATTTAAAATAACAGATTTCATTCCGGTACCCCTAATACATATTCGTGCGCACAGGATTGCCGCGGGAAAAAGTTTTAATTCATTCGCACGTTCGTTGTCGCTTACTTCGTAATATGTACGATCGTCCGATACCTACCTACGTAAGTACTCACCCACCTATCGTCGGGTAAGAAAAAGCGACGTCGAGTCAACGAAGAGTCATTGTAGTTCCACGTAGCCCGAGACGAAATACGAGACTTATGGTAGATGCCTCGATCGTTAAGCCGACCATAAATTTCTCCCTCCTAAGTTCCTTACATCCGTGTCCGAATTTTCCGCGACGTCGAGATATCATCGTTTCCTTTAACGTTAGTCGTTCGATCGACGTCTCGTCGCCTCGCGTGTATCTTCTCGTTTGGGCATAATCGCGACCATAAAACACGTATAAAACGCGGTATTCCACTTCTCCCGAATACCATCGGCCAAGGATGCTCTCTTCCGTCGTGTCTTAAGGCTCAAAAGTAGCGCGCGATATTGGTACGCGCTCTCGGTTCGCAAAATACGATAAATCAATCTCGACCTACCATAATCAACGACGCCGTTTGGGTTTGCTTTAATCGTCGTACACGCGATTGCCCGGCACTCTGTCCGTCATTCTCTCTCCCTCGAGCTTTCGTCTTCCTTCGCCCGTATCGCGTTTCCCCGCTCGGTTCGCCATTCCCAGTCTTCCCAACTCCGTCCCCCCCTCTCACCCTCTCTATCGCTCTCTCCCTCTCTCTCCGTCGCGCATGCATAAGGCAAATTTGCATGACACGCACGCGAGGATGCGAAGCGAGTGGCGCCGCTGATTGAGAATTAACATAACTGCAACAATTATTGGCAAATTGGTATAACTCGTTTGCGCCCCGTGCATCGCGTGTATACGAATACATGTACGGGTAGCGGTTGAAACTACAGCGCGTTTTAAGAGCAATGCCGAGCGGTGGTTTTCTGTGCAAGGAGTCATTATTTCGGAAGACTCGAATTTCTGCGCGCGGGAGTCGTGTAGCGTGGATACTACGCTCGATTATTCCTGCAACGCGATAAATAATACGAGCGTGAGAATTTATTTCGCAAAGTTTGATACACGATCGTCGGGAAATGAAATTACTCGTTATAACGGTCGCGTCGGACGTCGTATTTGTTATTACGTAACGAGCGCGCGATATTGCTTTCGCGAAAAATGGACTTTGCGCGCGAATCGCCCGTTCGAGAGATCGAGGGATTACTTTTTGACACGACCAAAGGCGAGACAACGTTACGCCGATTTACACCTCGTAGCTTTTGATACTTCCTGTAAACCTACGCGCGTCCGCAAGTGATTACGCTAACGCACCCAGAGCCCAGGGCGGTCAAATTCGCGCGTCACGCAAAGCGGAAATGGAACATCATTGACGAGCAGTCAGGCGGAAAGCGTTATCGGCAGGGCCGTCGCGATCTATAACCATGCCCCGGAGCACCGAAAGGCGGCATAAGCGAGGCAAGATGAAGATAAGATACTCACCCCACCCCCCCTCCCGGTACCCTTCCCACAACCGGAATAACATTTACGTAGATTATCATCTGGAAGAACTCTCCGCGTGGGCGTCGAATATATATGAAATTTTTACGTTTTCGCACGCCACGTTTTATCTCTCCCTCTCACCCCGCCCCCCCCCCTCTCTCTCTCTCTCGGAACGACCAAAGGCGGCAAACAACTTTCGATATCGGCGTAACGAAGTGAAATAAATCGCGACTCTGTGGCAATAAAAATCCCAGGGAGTTCTTCGATCGGGCTTCGTTCATGAACGGCCATGATTTATATCGGGGCGACGCGGTGGAGAAAGAGGGAAGGAAGTATCCACCCTCGAGTAGCGGCAGAAACGTCTGGGGGCAAGTCCCGGCAAGGGGGGTGAGAAACGATCGAGAAAAGAGGATCACGACTGGTAGAGGGGTCTTTCGAAAGTAGACGGCGCGGCGTGGGGTTGAATAAAGGCGAGGCGTTCTGAAAACTTAATTACCTGTGTAGGCTCTATCAATTAATTTTCCTCGATTTTCCCTACCCTCCGCTGTCGATCCACTAACGCACCAGCCACCGTCACCACTACACGCTCCCTACCGACCGTGTAATTCCATCGGCCTTATTCTCAGCACGTCTGCCGACGGTCGGAGCCTCTCTCGTTCCTTTTCTCCTACTCTTACACCTACACCTATACCTACGCTCTCTTACTCTCTTTCCCTCTCTCCCTCTCTCTCACCCCTATATTTTCCACCCTCGGTCGCTAAAGGCGGGACCTTTGTTCCTCATTTACTTTTTATCAGGACGGCAGCAGCAACCTCGGCCATTCCGTAATCCCCTCCACCCATTTGCCTCCATTTTACTCCTTTCCAAACCCTCGCTCTTTTTTTTTCCTTCTTCTTCTTCTTCCTTCTTTTTTTTTTTTTTAATCTCACACCACTTCGTCGCCTGCTCGTCCCAACCGACGACCCTCCCGCTCCGCCGCGCCGGTACCTTCTGATCTCACCTCGACAAGTTTTCCAGGCACATGTTCCCTTCGAAAAGTTGTACGCGTAATCGCGCGAACGTTTCGAAACTGTGTGTAAGTACGTGGGTGAGAACATACCAATCCCCCCTCTTTGCGCGCGTTCGCTTCTCCGGTAGCACCGTCGTCGGCTTCATCACCATTCCGCTCGTCCCTTTTCCGAGCCGACCTTTATTTCCCTGAAACCTCAAGGGATTTCCCGAGATCCCGTTTTCCTACGGGAATATTATGAGATTGCGTGGTACGTCGCGTGTCCCGCCAACGTCTATCCTCTCTGTTCTCCCTTCCCCCCTCCCCCCTTATGGGTCGCACTTCCTTCGGTGTACTCCTGACAGATTCGAGAAAAATAACAAGGGTGGTCTCTCGTGTATTACGCCTCGATGGTCGGGACGTTCGGGACAGTCGGGTGTGTTACAAACGAGAGGATATTGGATTGCACTTATCGAAATTCGATGAGAGAGCGCCGTAACGCGGGAATGGCGCGCACCGTCGGAGAGAGAAAAAGATTTTTGGATACGGCCGCGACGTTGTCGTTTACGCCACTCAAAGTTAGATCCCGTTTTGCGAATTGAGCGACGCGCGCGCGCGCGCGCGCTAAAGAAAAAAGTCAACTTGGATCGTTAAGCGACGAATAGCTCTCAACGTTTTGCACGGAGACTCGCGCGAATGTCATATATTCTGTCTACTTTTTGCCATTTTCATCTTTGTCTTACCAACAACATAAACGCGTAACACGCCGAACGTTAATAATAATATTATTACAGTTTCTTCTGTACGAAATAATAAAATTACAAAACGCAAATGAGATTGCACCGTCACTTAATTTAAATGATAAATTCTACGTTACGTATTTTTAACTAAAAGGAACTAAATTTTTTCACTATTAAATTCGCTTTTATCTTCATTCTATGTACATTAAGAAATATAAGTTGTTTCGAAGACTGGTCACGGTAGGAATAGGCATACACGAAGTGTCGGTAGGAAGAGCGCTAAACACGAAACGCGAATCGATTAAGCGAAACTTGTTCAGTCGTTAATTATCGCCGACCCATCCTCCGTTATACCGAATTCCCTCCTGAAGTCCCGTGCCGATTCCCGAACAAAGTCCATTTACGGTTCATCTCGGTTATCATTGAAATTCTCCCATTAGCCCTAACGAAGATACGCGACACGATAATTCACGCACCGCGTAATATTTCGAGGGCACCGGACTACCAGCGACAAGCGACGGGCAAACACCGACTAACGGGGTGGCTAAACGGTCGTTCGGTCGTACCGAAAATCACTTCACCCATTCGCGTATTGGTATCGAATCGCGGAAACGAATCGTCCGCTAGCACCGTTCCGTCGCCCCGCGCGAAAAGGGGATTACTCGCTAGGGGTAGGGGGGGACGAGGAAAGGAGGGTTCGGTTTTGAAATTCCCACCGTCGCGGGTCGGGTCATCCCCGTCGCGTCGCTCTCAACGACCCTTCGTATCGCGAAGGGTTCGTATCGCCCTAATGCCATATGATAATCGCTAATTCCATCAAAGCTGTATAGTCTGCCGTACGAGTCGCGTCGCTGCAACGACGCGTACACGCTCTACGTAGATGGGGCTGTACTCGTCGACGGTGGGGGTTGGGAGGGAGGGGGGAGTGGAAACTGCTACCGAAATCCCCGTCGACGGTGACGCGGAACGATCGCGGGGTGGGCTCGAAGGAGGTTAAATACGAAAACAAGCGTATCCAGCCACGAGAGCCCTCCACTCCGCGTCATCGCTAATACCCGACTCTGTGTCACGGTGCGGCTGATGGGCGTCGGAGAGCGATGGTGTTGGTGTCGATTCTCCGGGGTTGATGGCGACGATGCGGGCAAACTGCGAGACCGTCGTCGTCGTCGACGACGAGGACGACGAGGACGACGACGACGACGATGGCGTACCCGTGACGGTAGTGGTGTAGTATTACCGCTGTATTCCCGTCCCGCTCTCTCGTAGCCTGCTGAAACTTTCAGTAATTACTGTAATTAGTCCAATTAACAGACTCGCTCGGGCGGCCCCTCTGGCTCTGACCCCACCCTTCCTCATATCTTCTCCACCTATTCCACTACACATCCGCATCAACACCGCCAACACCACTCCGAGCACCCTGGCTCTTTGCCTGACGATGTGGCTTAGAGCAACCGCTCCGCGTTACCGCGATACGTGTTCTCTCGCGCGTTTACGTACGCCCCAACTACGCGCGCGCACGCGCACACACACTCGTACGCGCGTCCGTCGCGATTCTTCTCTGACTTCGAAACATCGAGGTACGTGGCAAGTACTCCTAGGTACTCGTAATCCAATGGTAACTCCGTTCGGATTCTGGATACAGGGTGTCCGTTTCAGATTTGAGCGAGTGGAATGAAAATGATCTGTCGATCGGTATATCGGTAGTCGCGTTAGCGGGGCGAATAATTGCCGGGACGCTTATCTCGTTTAAACGATGCTATCGACGCTACCGAATCGAAGTGCCGTTTAATTGCCGTTTTAACCGACGAACGTTAGTTAACCGAACGGGGAAACAAAGAAACGGCAAGAGGCGAGGCAGGGTTTGCGGGTGAAACTCGTGCGAGTCGATTCGTGGTCGCGCGAGTTACGAATTATTAAATTGTAAGTTATAACACATTCGAATGTCTGACGCGGCTGCCAAAGCGATATTCCGTTATTTCTGTAAATAACGTAATCGGGTAAATTCTAGCGTTGTTAATTAAATTATTCGAATTCACGGGCACAATGCGGTGCAAATAACTGTCGCCGCAGAAGTCTTTGACGTTTTCATCAATGGAATTATGCGAGTGATAATCGAATTATCTAGAGTATATCCGCGATATCGTAATGTATATTTGCGCGTAATTATGATCGTTAGTTACCGCCGACGACGGCCGTCGAAAATAGATAGTATATGGAAACTCTTTGATCGTTTAATCGCTCCGTTGAAATATGATTTTCGTTATTATGATTTCGAATATACCAACGGCAGAAACGACTATACCGGTGAATCTCGATCGTTCAATTCCGCGGTACCACGGCACATTTACGATACCTTGATTATACGTTCCGAGGCACTTGTTCTTTTACACCGTAACGAACATTAACCTCGCGTTTTCGCGTTTCATTGGCTCGTATTTCACGTTACTCCTTTACGCGACCACCGTTGCGCGTACAGGAAATTTACCCTTTTTTTCGCGATGCTGGGAAACTGTCGGTTCGCGATTTTGTAATTTTGCGGTAAGCTATCGCGTTACCTCGATCGATTCCATCGAAACCGACCGATATTAAATTTCAATGAGCGCGTACACGTTAATCCTACGCGGGCACCGCGTATCGGCGGGCAACGACGGAATTACACACGGCCGTCCTTATTGAATCCGTAAATATCGAAACGGCCACTTACGCAACGTACAATTCACCCCGGACCGTTTACCGTACCGCCGTCCTCGTTTCGATTCGCACGGCATCGATAAAATTTCCCCGTCACTTCCTCCCTTTCTTCCGCGCGGTTGCATTGTTGCCGGTTCGCAAAAAAAAATAAACATCTCCGTCGCGACTACTGTCCGCGCGCCGTCGGAAAATTAACTCCGCTACTTTTCTCGCGGGTGAGCAATTATTAACGGCGACGTCGGCGTTCGTCGGCGTCCACGCGTCAAGGTGCGTTGCGACGGAATGGAGGCGGAAAAGATTCTCCTTCACCCTGATTTTATTCTCGAGCCACCCCGTAGACGCGGCGCGCTATTGTGCAGTCTGCAGAAGGAGAAATGGAGAGAGAAAGAGAAAGAGAAAGAGAGAAGATCCCGACGAAGTGGCGGCAGAGGGAGGCGAAAGGAAGGGTGAGGAGGAGGAGGAGGAGGAGGAGGAGGAGGAGGAGGTGGTCCGTGGAAGTGGATGAGGTCGCGTTGCCATTAACACCTCCGCCGGTGGCGCAGTGTACTTCAAACAAATTAAGTGCGGCCGTAATTGCGTTACGGCTGCGACGCCGAGGAGTCTCTTTCGAGTCTCGGCAACGACCCCATCCCCCCGATATGACGGCGGTGATAAACAAGGCTGCCTTGCACCGAGAAAGGGAGGGCACCGACGACGGGAAGGATGAAAGGTTGCGCCAAGGTGCAGTTTGTCGCGGTGCACGCCAGAGGAGGCCTTTGAATCTTTCACGGTTTCGCGGATATTTCAGTCCTGGGCTGGTAAAGGCATCAATGAACGCTGCTTTCTATATTCGCTTACACTTCGGAAACGCGACGCGCGGTTATTAACTTACGTACGTACGTACGTACGTATACGTACAGGCGCGTACCGTGTTCGCGAAACGGCATGCTCTAACGCCAAGTTACACGCCTTTTTCTCTGTCGCGCGAACGACAAATTAGACGGCTTTGTATCCCCGGCACTTCTGTGCGGGACGAACGATCAAAGGGCCCGGGATCCGTGATCGTCGCGATTTGCGTACAAATTACTTTCTCGCGTTTAATTTCATGGAATCTCTTTGCAACCATCGTCGCGGTAACTCGGCTTCGTTCGCGTCTCGTCGGAAACGGATCGCTACGATTCGCAGGAAATATGGGTGAACGAACGATGGTACTACTCTACGATTATTACGTACGGGAATAACGTATAGGAGGGCGCGTTACGAGTAAATCTGTAATCGATTAATATGCGTATAGCGGTGCGATACGGTGCAACGTTTGGGAAAACGCAAAACCACCGTTACGATATTGGCGTTACGCGTTATACGCGGAATCGTTGTCGGGGCGCAAAGTTATCGCTATAAACACCGATACGCGTTGCGACCGTATGTATGTACCTATGCATATCGGCCTCGCGTACGCGTGTAATCCTGCGCGCTCGACAGCGATAAGTGACTCGCTTTTGACGGGAACTATAGGGTCGGGACTTTACGATGCCGTTGATACGCGAATCATTTCCGTCGTTTGTAAGTTCCTCGCGGATCGTAAAACTCGCGCATTCATCGTTATTTCCATCCATCGGCCGCGTTAAGTTTGTATCGCGGTATCGAAAAGTAACGCGCGGTACAAGGGATCAAGCGCCGTGGCATGCGTAAACCGACAGGAGTGATTTTTCTCTCGCATCTGTCGGCACGTCGAAATCACAGAGGTACACGTGTGCGTCTACTGAAATGTTTTACTTCACGCCGAAAACGAACGAACGTGTCTATGTTTTTTCAAACAAATACATTAATGGATATTATTTGTCGCGCAAAAGCAAACTACTGGAAGGTTCAATAAATATAATTTAATCTGAAATCACTCGACGATCGATCGTTCGTTAATTTAAAACGGAGACTGTAGCGAACGCGTCGTTGTTTTCAACATCAATTATTTGGTATTTTTTTTTTTTTTTGTTCATTCGAAAAACGGCACTTTTTACATCGCCCGCTCGCGAACCACTCACTCGGTTCGGATCTGCGTTAAGCGATATTTAAATGTAACGACGCTTTCAAAATATTACATAAAAACCGCCTTATAAAATCGCGCGCCAAATGAAATCAGCGTCGAAAGTGAAATAAAAACAACGCAAAAAAAAAAAATCGCTCACCCGAACTCGTTCGACGAAACACGTTCCATTAATGTTCGACATCTGCCATGCAAAACACTCGCGAAACCGCGCAAACACTGCCGATTACGAGTTACGAGCTGTAAGTTTACACTGTAACCGGATTTATCGTGAGCCATCCATGCGATATAAAACCTCCGATCCCTAATATTCCCGGTACCCACGGTCCCCGGATCCGAGCATAAAATATACGCTCGGTCCAATTCCGCGCGCGTGAATTCGCGATGGCAGCTCATTTCGAATTCCCCGAATAACGCGGGGGCATTCGAGGGGAAGGGAAAAAGTGGCGCGAAGGGCTGTGGAAAGGGGTGGGGTAGGGAGGGGGGGGGGGGAATAGGTGGTTGAAGACGTAAGGACCCGGGGATATAAGAAGAAATCCGCGAGGCTCGCTCGTATATTTTAATCAGGGCCCTCTGGCTCCACCCCTGCCTTCCCCCCTCAACCACCCCCACCCCCTTTCTTTATCTCCGTTTCATCTCCCGCCTCCGCCCTCTCCCCGCTCACCCTTTGTCGAATTGCTCCGCCTGTGGAGAGAGACTTATAAAGGGGGGGGGGGGAGTGGGGGCGAAGGGGAGCGGTAGTAGAGAGGAAGAAAAAACGCGAGCTCACGGCCCGAATGAAAAGAGCTGAATAACTCCGGGATAAAAGCCGAATAAATCTTTTTATTATGCCCCGTACCCGTGTCTGTTCGAGCCTAACCCAACCACCTCTCGCCTAAGGCTCGTTCACACGTCTCTCTCTTATTCCGGCCCCTTCTCTTTCTCTCTTGCTCCTTTCATGCCCCGCTCAATGATCACCTCTTTCTTTGCACCCGTCTCGCGGTACCTACGCTTTACGCCCTATCACCGGTTCTCTTTCTCGCACTCTACCTTTACACGGCTCTCTAGCTATCCATCTATCTCTCTATCTCCAAACACACACACACGCGCACACACACACACAAGCGCGTGCACGCGAGCTTCGGCATTGTGCGAATATGGGAAGTTAACCAGGAGTTTCCGACATTCCGGCGGTTTCGGGGGGGCTCGAATTGTATTATAACGAATGCCACGAATATTTGCGTTATTCGCGTAATGTGGATCATTAAGGGACTTATATTTTCGGTAATGTTTGTTACCCCCCGCCGATACATCGGTGTACGTGATAAATTGTAAATCGCATTTGGGTAATACGAATATCTGCAATGACATGGACATCCGCCAATTCGGATATTTGCCGATACGTGGGTAACCATATTATGAATATCTAGCAGCGTTAATTCGGATATTCATGTATGCAAATATTCGGATGCCGATAGCCCTATCCGAAGCGAACGCATGGTACACTTTCGCACGGTCAATCGTGTGTACGCGTGTGCGAGCGTACACGTCGAAACGCTTTGCGAAATATCGTAACTGGATGCGAGAATTCTTAAAAGCGCTGTGCACGCGGGATACGCGGGGAATACGCTGAAAGCGAATTTGATTCTCGTAGCGAGGGTTTGAGGTCGACCAGAATACAATTTGTAAAAGAACCGATATCAGCGTGTTAGTATATACATATACGTATGTATGTACAGCGATTCCCATTATACTATGCATGTACTCGTACGTCTCGTACCAATTTAAACGTTGGTAAAATCTCCGAATGTTTACGATAATCACTGCAAAAATGTAGCTACTCGCGTAATGCAACGTTATAACGAAAATAAAAATAATGCGACGGTTTTGCTCCATTTTAGGGGCGACAAATATTTCGTTGAAAAAATTGCATAACCTGCCACAGTATCATACATTTTGCGCTGCACGAGAAATCTCCTTGGAAATGAATTTCTAAAAATAAATGCGGCAGGACGACGAGTAAATGAAATGTAGAGCGAACGGGGTAATAAAGTACGTACAGATTACGAGTGACGGAAATCTCAGTTTACGAATCCCGCTGTAATTGAAACGAAACGAGGGCAAAATTCCAAATTGTGCGTAAAACCTCGCCCCCAACCCCGTTCGCGATCATTTTAATTCTTTTATGCCACGCGTCTCCTGTTTACCGCTGACCGCGCCGCGCCGCGCCGCGCCGGGAGAACGTTTCGAATGGGGTGGCCGCGATTTCCCGATAGAGGGTACTAATAATCGTAGGACGTACGCGGGGCACGTTTCATTTAGCAAATTGGCAATAAATGGCGATGGCCATCGCGTGGAGCTCACCCCATAAACGCCATCCTACCCCATCTTTCTTCCCCTTTCACCCCAAATCCTCCGTCCCTCTCTTTTCCCTATCCCTCCCCTCCCCCCGCCCCTCTTTCGCTCCTTCTGTATTTATCTCTATTTTCTCTCTCTGTCTCTCCCGCTTTGCACGACTCTCCCTCTCTTCCTTCCATTTTCTACATCCCTTTTCGCCGTTCCCTTTCTCTCTCACGTCGGCGTCAACTCTCGACGAATTAAGTTCCAAGAGAGGGGTTCGTAGAGAGTTTATGGGGTTAGGTTACCGTGGCCGATTTCAACCCCTGCTACAGAGATTGGTATCTACACCTACCGTGGCGAAACCCTCTGTATCCCTTCGTTGTACGTTGCCATATGTATACCCTTGCTTTTTGTCCGTGTACGTGCGCGCGCGTGTAAGTAAATTCGCGCACACCCAGCAACCTCGCGCTTAACCGTGGCGCGCACACGCTTACGCGTCCACCACGACGCGTAGCACGCGATCGTCAAACCCAAAGCCATAAACGTAAACAAGGGTTATTAGAACAGCCTCCGGGACCATAGGCGGCACTTACGATCAGGGCTAAATATTTTGCACCCTTCGACAGTGGCGCTCAATTGCGCGTCGTGATTGGCATCGGCGAGATTCTAATGAAAAATGAGCTCAAAAGCATTTTTTTTTGTTTTTTATTTTTCCTCGCGATAAGGAAGATCGCGTATTCCGGAAAAGTTATTATTTTTCGCGCAACGATCTAATATCGAACGATTATTTTAATTCCCCGTTTGATCGACGATGCGTGGCATTGATCACGATATACGCGTTACTCATTGACGCCGCATCGCGATAGGAGAATGAAGTGCGCGCACGAGCTATACAAATCTCGTCGCACTTAATATTAAAGCCGTATTGATTGTCGACAATTAATTACCCCGTCGAGCCAACGGCGAATCGTAATGGCGCAATCTGATACAGTGGCGATTCGTCCAACGTTTGTCCGCTCAAAGGGGGGGAAAAAAAAAAAACTGTTGATTTACGTGTCGGTTAAACCAACCAAATTACTTTGTACAATCAGCGGTACGTATACCGTTGGTGTAAAGCAAATTAGCCGCGCTCGAATATTGACATTTTTATCCATACGTCGTTGCCGTTGATTTCTGCCGTGCGTTCATCGCGGACGCACCCCCGCGTCGTGTCATCGAGACTCGCTCGCGACAAACGACGATACGGAAGAATCGTTTTTTTTCTGTTAATCCATTAGTGTGTGCATAGCGATCCTTATAAGGAACGGGCATATTTTAATTTTCAGCAACGTTTCAGATGTTGATCAGGTTGCATAATAATGCTCGTTCGCTTCGAAAATGTTTTGGCAATTAGTGGATATAACAAATTTTTTTTGTTACCGTTTTGTTACCATTTTTGTTAACAGATCATCTTACAACAAAGATGCAAACATTTTCTGATAAGCTGCATCGTAGATCGCATTATATTAGAGCTAATACGGTACTAATCACGATCATGCGATCGTTTTCATTTAGAAATATTGTCGATCGCAGATCTACATCCACGCGATTCGATGTCACGTTGGTTTTCAGATTTCAATAAAATCTTTCTCCATTCCAATACGTATGCAGTCAATATAACGGATAAGACACGAATAATAATATGTCCCCGATACTAGAAATAATCTCACGGATGTACGAGCACGAAGTAATTTTCGCGGTATTCACCGAGCGATATTAAAGTCAGCAAAAATCAGTGGGGATTGATAAAACGCGAAACCAGCGATCGGTCTTTTTAGATTCCCTCGACCACGAAGCGACAACGTTGCCATTAATTTCTCGAGTCACGCTTTTCCGCTTTTCCACCCGGAGCTTCATCCCCGCGTTGAAACTTCTCTTCAGGGACGTGCCACAAATTCGTCGTGCCCCGGTGAGCTCTACCAAGCTCGCGTCTCTTCAACGATGTATGTACAGCTACAACGACGACAAGCGCGACAAGGCCGATGACTGCGTCGTCGAGGAGGATGGGCGGTGGTAAGAGGAAAGAGCGAGAGAGGGCCGATGGGGTTGGGTGCGAGAGAGGAGTAAGTACGGTGCCATTACGTTAATCCCGAAAGTCTGGACGAGCGCTCTCGCCTCGGGAGCTCTTCGGGGCGCAAAGTGTCACGAAAGTGTCAGTTCCGACGCTCTCTCCGCATGGTATGTATGTACACAGCCGAGGTACAGCCTATGCTGGAAACTTACACTTGCACGGGTAACGCACACGACGTAAATATACGGCTTCCACGGGCGTATCAACCGATGGGAGCAACGAGGGGTTGGATAGATCCCCCGTCCACCTTCGAAGATCAAAGGAGCGACACGGAACGCTGCTGAATAGTGCAGTGGTTTTACAAAATACGCTGCCTGAACAGATGGATGGAGCCGGTGCAAAGGGTAGTCCAGGGACGGAGTTGTTCGGGAATGGAAAACAGTCTATGGGGAATCGCGCCCCCCCCCCTCGAAAGGGTTTCAAAGCAAATACGTTTCACCGACAAAAAGTTTTTGGCCCCGTCCGAAAGTATGTTTAGTCGATTGCCGCAGTTGTCCCGTTTGGTTAGGCTAAGTATTCCCGATTTCAGTTTTTTCCTGGAACGTACGCCGAGTAGATGGAGTCACCGTATATAGCTTGCGATTATATATATATATATTTTTTTTCCAAAGTAATCGATGTTATTACTTGTCCTCTTACCCGCGCGTACCCCGACGTTTCACTCGGCTGGAATGTAAATTCTTAATGAAAAATTGAACGAACCGAGTACGTAGTCGTGTAAATATTTTATCTTCTTTCGCATAAGATAAAGACCCGGGGTAATTTTGTTATATTATCTGTTAAAAGTTCCAAAGCGTCAGATGGAGTGACCATAATAGTTTGACTATGTATAATAGGCGGAGGAAATGGCGTAATGTCTACCTCACTTTTCCGAGTAATTTGCCGCAAAGGGGTTCCGAGGTCGTGGCACGGTTTATCAGAAAATTGACAAAGAACCGACAGCGGTGTATCTCCTACTTGCGAAAAGAAATTTCGCACAGGCGTAAGATCGTGTTATGGAAAAACGGATCACGCTCGGCAACTTGGAACGTACAGATGTCGAACTGAAATCTATCTCTGGTAAAATCAACATTGAATCGGGTACACGTTTTAATTTAAAAGTCGCGTACGGAGCACGGAATACATAAAACTTCCGTAAAACTCGTACCATTGAGCAACGCGTTCGCGAATACGCCTCGATAATTTATATTTAAAAATTCCCGCATATAATTGCAAACTACATCCTGTACATTGGCAAATACTGCAGGTATAATATAAAACCCATCCGTAATTGAATGCACATTTGCGATATGAAATTTACGGGAAAAAAGTTTCGCGATTTAATTAACGGAATTTAAATGACGTTGGAAAAAGAGATATCGCTACCTTGCCAGAAATGATTTCAATACGGTAGGAATCCGTTAAAAAACGGTTTCGCAAGTGCCGCCGCTGGATACGTGAAAAAAAAGGCCGTTCGTTGATATTTCGAATCAGTGATTCAAAACCCTACCTCGAACGCTCAACGTACCGTGGGACGTGTAAAAATTCGCAATTGAGTGCTCTCTCGCATTTTCAACACGAGGTTGTTCTTTTTTTTTTCGACGCGAGTACAAGTAGATTTATTAACAGCGCGGTAGCGCGCATCTCCGTTCGGTGAAAATTTTATAACGACAACAAACACGGCGCGCGGAAGCGTTAATAGAAATCTGTGAAGATTTGGGAGGTCAACAAGGACAGAATTATCGCGTAACTTGGAACGCGACGTAACGGTGAAAAAGTAATCGAAACAGCGATGGGTGTACGCGAGTCGGATTATATACACATGCAAAACCTCCTCGGTTTCGCATAGATTTTTGTCCTCTTTTTCGGATTTCTTCCCCTCTCTCTCTCTCCCTCTCTTTCTTCATCCCCGGGGAAAATATTTGCATTCTACAAAGTGCACAAAAAGATTGGTAGCAACTCGTTTTCGTCCCTTTGACGCGTAGTTTACGAACCACAGAGTATGTATACGTATACACGAGAGAACGCATGGCTGAATGTACGCTATACGAGTACAAGGCACTCTTTCTCCGCTTTTTCTCCCTCCCCCCCGCCCTTCCCCACCCCCCTAACGTAGAAATATGCGGCTGAAATATTACCGGTGTGCCTCCTTTTAAAAAGGGCTCCGTTCTCAACTCTGGCGTACTTTCTCTTCTCGCGGACAAAAGAAGACGCCGGGGGTAGCGATGCATCGGCGAAAAAAAAATGGAAACACGAAGGTCGGGAAGCAAGGAAACAAGAGAATGGAGGTGAGAGAAAAAAAAGCCGCGGCGATCGATCGGGGTGGAAGGTGAAAAGTTTGAAAGAATTAACACTCCTTTGTTACTTTCCGCCCTTTCTCGTGACGAATGACTTTTTCGATCGTCGCATTGTTGCACATCGTTTCGTCGGTGCGACGGAAGTGAAACATTGAAATTGCCGGCCGGTAATTGGATTGCCATTACGTACCGTCGTACTATCATCGAGCACGCTAACGTGTGACAATAGTTATAATTACGCCTTGTTATTCCGAGATGCGAGGATCGTTTATTTTTGTTATTGTTTGCCAGGGTAATGTTGTTAAATGCCGTTTCGTGTTCGTTCAAAGGGGCCTGGTTTATCGGTTAAAAAAAGCAATTTTTTAAATATACTTTAAACTGAAAGTAGAACTTCCAGAGAATATGCTCTGAGAATAACATCCTCTAATTTTCACAGTGATAGCTTTCATTGTGACTGAGAAAAATAGTTCTTGAAATTTACAGATTTTTCGGTTCTCTCAATCGGCAGCCCCACCATAACGCGGTATTTCGAATATTACAGCGTTGAGAATTTGGGGAAAAAATAAAAAGCGACATAAAAATATTCGCGAACTCGTGTCAAGAGAAGATCGCATTAATTCGCGCTAATAGGGTCGTTTGTTTCTTTAGACATTGTAGCGCAAAAACACAAATTCATTCGCTCGAAACTAAGTAGGATCCAACGGCTCGAGAATGACGCGAATTAATTTTCCGTGTCTAAATATCCATCCACCCTAAAATCATTGCAACGTTACGATCGCTAAACGCGAGCACCGCGATACTTTAACGATCGCCGCTCAACGTACCGGAATACCTAAGAACCTATAAAGAGCGGTTAACGTTCGTCGAAATGTTCCAGCCTCGCGAAATTTCCGTTTCGCCATTGCTACGTTGCAAACGACGCGGAAGTTCCGCGATCGAATTGATGCGTCGCGATGCCGCGCGGTACGCTCCAACGAGTAGGTGAATAAGCGGCGAATTAGTGCGTGTCACGCACAATATAGCGCGAAATGATTTCCTCCGGCTCTTATGTTCCCATTGTTTCCAGCCACGGGGTCTCCGTGCGTCGCGAAGCGTACACGCGTTTGCGCTGCATAGTTTACGAGTGCAAATCGACAGAGTAAGTCACGCCTCGGTTGCACGCGATCGCGTCGAAACGCGCGTAGTCGAAAAGTGTCCTCGAGTTATCGCAGCGAAATCGCAATAATAATTCTATTTCGCCCGAAATGTGTGAGAGAACGTGCAAAAAAAATTGAAAGCTACGACTCTTCTGCAAAGGCCGATCGAGAGGTCGATCACTCGTATCTCGTATTACCGATTCAACCCTGTTTTTTCATCGGACCTTCTCGCAATGATCTCGATAATTAACGTGTGTCGATTACAAATTTGGTTAATTCCATTAACACGCGGGGGGCGGTGCTTCCGATTGGTTCATTGCGACTTTAACTCGAAATAATATTCGAGCCATTCGTCAAACGTGTCTCGCTTTGACTTTGAAAACTAAATCACCCCCAGCGGAACAAAGAGATCATAAATATAAAGCGCGCAGAATCGGGCCATTAAGAACACCGTGAACGACTGATCGCGGGGGAGAGTAAAAAGAATGGCAAGAAATTCCGCGGGAGGGTTGAAAGTTTATCACTTAATTCGCGATGCTTTGCAGGCGATTCCGTTAAGCGGAATGTCCACGGATAGAACGGGCCCGTGTTAGCAATTATACCGGCACAGCTGCGCTTTCAGACGAAACTTCTGATAGTTTAATGAGCCGCGTCGGAGAAGTTTTAAATGGCGGTGCATGTTATATCCCAAAGCGGGCAACGCACAGACAGGTCGGTGGAGGGGGGTGCAGAGAGAGAGAGAGAGAGAGAGAGAGAAAGAGATCGAAAGTGAACCCCACGGTGGCAGGGTAGGTAGGTTCAGCGACCCCGGAACATTACTGACGTACGTGGAAACCATATCCACCTGTAAGTGGATGGCGGTAAGAGAACTTGGAAACACGCACCAGCCTTGCGATAGGCGCACCTGCGTTGCGAGCTTGGCACAAGCTCGGCAGAAGATACCGAGCGCTTTAAAGCAGAAACGCGATACCGCGGTATCGCCGTATTATAATACTACCGCGCCTTTTTATCCGGCTTATCCACTTTGGGTACCGTTACCGCGAAAATTAGCAACTTGCTCGCGGCCGTAAACCGTTAACGGGAAAACGAATATAGAATTGCGATAACCCGAGTTTTTCCGCGGTCTCACCTTGAGCCGGTTCGAATCGACGTGCGAGCGTAAAATAGGCCCCACGCGCCAGCGAACGAATTATGCAAAATTGACAGAAAAAAAAAAAACCAAAGGCCTTAACGCGCGAGTCGCGCAAAGCCCATACCTGATGCAATAGTTGAGCAACGGCACTCGTTGTGCAATTAAATTCAAACAGTTTTGAATTTCTGCAAACTAGTTGCGCAGCGCGTCGAATAACACTGTACGCTATGCAACTCTTGCACAACAGCCTCTATGGCGCAATTTGTTCATTCATTTATGGGGCCTATAAAGTAAAAAAATAAACGCGCGCGCGATGCGTATTTGCGCGTCCCGACGGCGTCGCTTTCCCGATCGTGAAATTTTCCCGCAGACGCGCCGTAACTCACCGTTACGATCGTCCGTTCGATAGTCAAAGATTCGTAAAGTAGAACGGAAATATACCCGGTAGACGGGGAGAATCGTTCGATAAAGAGAAAAAAGGAAAGAAACGATAGGTTGATATGGGATCGGAGGGGTCGGTGCGAGGGGAAGAAAAGTGGTGAGAAAGATACTGACGCGACGGACAGAGAAAGAGATAGAGTGAGCGTTGCGAAGGAGTGAGGGGTGGGGGATGGGGAGGGAAGAGCGATGTCGTGTGGAGAAGTCATAAAAGTTTGAATGAAAAGTGACTCGCCTCTCCATGACTTCTTAACCATACTCGCGATTTATTCATAGGTATGGTCGCGCCACGGTCGTGTCGTGGTGTCCATAGGTACATACACGCGTAACCCGGCTCGTACCGTAGAAAAGTTTCACCCGCGGTACGAAATATTTTATGGGGACGCGGGGTCTCGCTTATCGATCGCCGGAACATTTTCGTCGCGCCATTAAAACCGCTCGCGAACAGGAGGGCCGTACGGTCCGGAGTTGAGGCGTACCAGATTAAAAACTCGGAACAGTTAACCGAAATTTCGTTCTTCGAAGGAGCGTCGGAGGAAAACGAGTAATACGGGGGGGGGGGGAGGGGTTTGGTAATCGAGAATATTTTTTCCATTTCATCCGAACGGCACCCTCGATCCTCGAGCGGCCAATCAGGTTTCCTGTTTACAAATGACGCGTCTCGATACGACGTTTGTACTTTAATATTCAAATCGAATTTTCCCCGCACACCGGTCTGAGAACAAAGACCGGGGAGAGGAGAACCCTCGAAAAAAAAAAAAATAAGAGGGGAATATCAGAAAATATCTTGAGACACATTACGCTCCTCGGTACGTAATCGCGGCCCAGGGTAGAGTCGCGCCCTCCCCGGGGGTAGGACAAGGTCTGCAAAGGCGTCCTCTTTAAACATCCCTTTCAGATCCCCAGTGAGTCTTGGGATGGTGTGAAAGCCACTGTCGTAAAACCGCACACTTAATTTGCCTTGCAAAATTCAGTCCCTCTTTTTCTGCTCGCCTATTCTCTCTCTCTCTCTCTCCCTCTACCCCCTATCTCTTTATCCCGTCTTCGACCGTTCTCGTTCTTGCTCTCCCTTCCTCCCGAAAGACGTTAGGGTCTCAGATGGGGCGAATGAAAGAACCGTTTCCCTCCCCCTCGCCCATCTCGCCTTTCTGGAAAGAAAACCGGGTAGGAGAAAAAGAGGAAAGGATGTAGAGTGCAGAGGGTTAGGAGAATGGAGAATAGAGGGAGTAGGGGGAGAGAGAGAGAGAGAGAGAGAGAGAGAGAGAGAGAGAGAGGGAACGCGCGTACGGTAGTGGTGGTGGTAGAAAAGTGTGCTTAAAATATTAACGCCGAAGGCGCTCCACGAGGTAGGGTGCAGTGTTCTTTGTTCCATGGCGATGGAGGGTCTCGACAGAAGGAGGAGGTAGAGGAGGGTGGAGGGTTGTAGCGTGAAAGAGGGCCGCGCAAACACCCGCGAGCAGTGACGTTCAGTCCCGTTACGAACCATCCCCTCGCTCGAGCCAGCTCCCCCCCCCCCTCCCTCCCCCCACCGGCTTCTTCACCAACCTCGACGTCGTGCAAAATAATATATGAAATATGCGCCACGTCGAGTTTTCCGCCGTGCGGCCAAAAGTTTCTTCTCCCCCGGGCAGGGCGAGGGGTGTGAAGCCGAGGCTCGAGTGGCGAGGTAGCGAGCGCAGGAGGAAACGAGGGACGCTAATGAAAAACCTTGAATTTTCCATGAAGGAATTACCGCTCTCGGTGCCGTGGACACCCCTCTCTCGACTCGTTCCGCGATGTGCCAACGAACCCCCCACTCCCCCCCCCCCCCTACGCCTCACCGTCCCATCCTCCTCGGTTCCGCGCAGTGTACCGCAGCTACCGGATTATTTTCACTCGCCATACCCAAACTCCATCCCGTCTACTTTCCTCTCGCCGAGAGAGGAAGAGAGACACGACGGGGTAGAGGGGAGGTGCCGAGATAGTTACGAACAAATTAGGATTCTCGAACAACCCCTGCTTCAGTTTCCGATGACTCCATCCTATTGCGCGCCGTGAATTTCAATCGTTTTGGGGTGTATGACATTCTTGTCGGGCGATACAATCGGATTTTCGTGGTAAGCGCATTACATCGGCCCGTTGTACACTACGCGTTTCGGCAACCTCGAATTTTGTTAAAAGTCAGCGTTTCGAAAATGTTGAATGGATTTTAGTCGATCCGCGTACATCGCGTTTTCACGATGCAAAAACTTTGTGCAGCGCGCGGGTGGCGGGGGGAGGTGGGGGGGGGGGGGGGGCAGGGCTTGGGAATAAATAAATTGTGATGCAAATTTTGGGCGGCAACAAAACGTAATCCAATTTCAAAATGCGCCAAGTGTTTTTACGCCTCCCCCGAATGTTTCGTATAAAATATTTCCAATGGACGTACTACCTCGGTGATTTCCGGGTCGTTATAAAATCCCCCGCGTAGCCGAAACGAAAAGGAGATTATACCGAGCGTGTACGACGCATACTTCCACAAATATTATCCGTCCCGCGTAGAAGCATTTCACAGATGTTTCCAGTTAAGCTATTCGAACCGAATATCACGAGTACAGCCTTTTCTCGAACATCCGATACACGCTGAACCGCTTCCCCATCCTTTGCTCCCTCCACCCCTCTCACCCTCCCTCTCTCTCTCTATCTGTCTCTATCACTCCTCCCTTCGAAGTTCTCCAGCTAGGAAAGACAGGAAGCTTGTACCGGGGTGGTCCGCAAGGCCGGAAAGAGTCTCGTATCTCGGCGGTTGAAGCAGAAAAAGAGGAAAGAAGGTGGAGGAACATCGTGGAAGGAAAGTAAAAAAAGGAAGGAAGGAAGGAAGGAAGGGGGCTCAGCCTCGATAAACATTGCGTGTAGCAAAACCATCGTCGCTGTCTCCTGCTCGTCCGCGCAGAAACGCATACGTACACGCAACCGCGCGCGCTCCGTTACGCACACGCGTGCACTCGATCCCCCCCCACCCCCCAACACACGAGCCATACCCAAATCCTCGGATCGTACCGACGCAAAACACACACGTGCGGTTGGTACGCTCACCGACCCACGCGCACCTACCCGGAGTCAGACGCAGAGACACGCAAACACGCGCGCGGCACTCAGGCAGCACGAAATATTTGAGTTGCTTGGCAAACACGTAAATGTAAACGCGGCGTTTACATTGCCGTTTACTTTTCTCCCCCTCGCCGAGCCCCTCGGGCTGCGGTGGAGGAGTCTCCGCGACGGCGGATAGGGATGCGTAGGTGGAGACGAAGGTGGATACGACGGTGCGGGGTGGTTGGGGTGACGGTTGGGGGGTCGGCGGCGGGGGCGAGGGTGAAGTCGGGAGCGGAGATTGAAGCGGAGGTGGCGGACGGTGGTAGTGGCGGGGAACTCGAGTCGACTAACCGTCGGGTAAATATTGACCGAGCGGGATATTGCTCCCAATGCTTGTTTGTTTATTTCAATACCCGTGACCGATGGGCTCGGTAGGGGGTTGCCGTGCACACACGGTACGATGACGTGTGCGCGCCCGCGTACATACGTGTAATATCCAGGCGAACGCTTTACGCCGTGCGGCGGCGCGGTGCGGCGCGGCGGTGAGCTTTCACGCGCGTGTATAGGTGAGCCAAATAGAAGCGAGCGCACGCATGCTTTCCCAGCGTATACGAGTCCATTTATATCGAAGTGATATATCCACTCCGGGCTTCCTTGAGAACCTTGTGTCCGGCACGGCGGACCACGACGACACCGGTGATAACCATCGGGACAACTGTCTCACTCCCTCTCTTCTCTCTCTCCTATATCGCTCTCCGGAGGATACGGATACGGTCTGCTCTTTTCTCTCCCTCTCCCGCCCCCTTCACGCTCGGGAAGATTATCTCTCTTTCCGAGGATACGTATGAATGCGCGCCACGGAAGGGGGAACGTATGCTTCGCGGAAAGCCGAGCGTTATATTTGATATTCCATGCCGGAACGCGGTGCGAGTCTGGAGTATCGTTATCGCGGATGCTAGCGAGGCGAGAGGAACACACTTGAAACGAAACGTAGCGACGGTCTTGCACGCACGTACCGCGGTAATATGTGTATGTACGTAGCGCGCATTCGCGTATTATCCGACCAGTCGAGCCCCGCGTCTCTCTATTCTTTCGCATTTATTTGCTTTCCTCGGTCGGGGCTTGGGAGAGTAAGTTGTTGCGACGCGACGCGACGTGACGGATAAATATCTCGTCGGTCGCTCGAATCATTTCGCTCCGTTTTACAAGTCGCGCCGGGAGCGAACGAAAAACGTCGCTGTGGATAAAGCGATTTAATAGACTGGCAATTGTACTTCCGCGCGCTGCGACGATGCATTTGATAGATTCGATAAAAACGTTCGGCTCACCGATCCAGATTGATCGAAGCCTGTTTGTTCGTACGTACCAACCCAGACTCCGACCGTTGATTTTTCTATTCCGAGTTTCGGAATATTCGATGTTTACCGCACCGTGTTTACGGATTCCACATCCTGCTTCGATTCCCGATTTGAATATCTTTATCGCACAGACCGAGATTGCAAAGACCCCAGATGTAATTGTAAGCGTGTATGTGCGCGGAGGCTCCAGCCGCGCGCACGACTCGATTGCCCGTTTCGTTTTGTTTTTAACACATTTTCACGACAGCCGTAATAATATCCAGATGGAGTTACTAAATAATCGGCCATAGGTACCGAGATAAGTATCTGATTACTGGAATGATTTATTCGCTTGTAACGGACACGCTGGATTTCAATGAAAAAGGTCTCTTGCGCGAAGCAACGAGACAACTACCAGGAATAAATAAGCGTCGTTTTGCAACTCGCAAACGGCCGTTTAATAAATTCACCGTTAATTTCCTTTAACGCGATCTTATTCCACACGATTTATGACCGTTCGTATCATACACGGTGTGCGAGTAACGCGTGAAAATTTTGATAAGACACCACCGGCAACCCGGAAACTCTCCGCTACCAGGCTGCGCGATAATTGATCGTACGACTCTCCACGGTTCGTGATTTCAATATCGGTGCCGAGCGAAACGCGAGAGAGCGAGACTACGATGTAACAAAACAGTGAAAAGGAAGCGGTGCGAAGATACTTCCAATAGGAAATCAGAACCCCCCCTCGTTTACGGCAATCGATCGTTAACCGGTTAAAACGGAACGCTCCACGATTCCAATCTTATTCTCAAATACGTTGATTCAGCGAGCCATGATTTACGAATCCACCGAATACCGGCGAAGCGGAACAAAGTAAAAACGGCGTCGAAACGCCGACGTTCCCGTCGGTGGCCGTGACACGACAGCAATCGCGACGCGAGAGCGAAACACGTTGACGGTTTGTCGAGCGAGACGCGAGAGCATCGAATAACCGCTCACACCGACGGGCACGCACGTGCGTGGGCGTTGATATCATCCGAACGAGGACGCACGCACACCCGCCCAGCCATAATAGCCGTGGCCCACGTGGCATGGCATACGGCCTGTCCCCCGGACGCACGTGTTCCTCGGCACGTTGTTGGCGATGGTAGACACGCGTACACCTTGTAAACCCGCTCGGCGTCGACCCAACAGAAACAATTAAGCTTAATTAATAACGGCTAATCCGAGTCCCCCCCCGCCCCCTCCCTCCCTCCCAACTACGGCCGTCGCTGCCGCTGCCGTTGCCGTTGCCGACGCTCCCCGATACCGTCGACGTAACGGATCGCGCCCGTTTGTTCCTCCTCGAGTGCGCGTACATTCGATCGACAAGCCTCTATACAAGCTCGTTAATTGCCTCGTCGATTTATTATTGCGTTCCCATCGACTTTCGCCGAGAGCTTCGTTCGGCTCTGTTGCGCGTAAGAACACGGTTGCGTTTGTTGCGTGACCGTTGAACCGTATTGTAGGAGAAGGGACGTGTGTCTGTGAAAAGATTGCATTTAACGGAGTGTTTTGCGCGATGATAGCGGGACGCTTAATTTTACTCATTTTAATTGGACCGGCATGTCATTATTTGAGCGTGGAATCGGAACGCGTAATGGAAATACAGGTAATTAGTGGATAGAATTGAATACCATTAATTGCAAATTATAAAATGTCGGTGTAACGCGCTTATGGGAATTTTTGCATCACCGATAAACGCGTCCATTATCCCGCGTTCCTATTAACAATGTATTCCCGCGAGTAAAACTTGTCGTCGGTACTTCGCGGGTTCGTGTATTTCAATTTTCCATTGCGAGCGGAGTTTAAGTTCCGTTGAGTCGTCGGATATTATGAAAAGTATAAAAGTGGATGTTTGACGGAGAAAATCCTAAGCTGTCGATTGAGGGAAGTATACCGTGAAATTCAAGTCGAAGAAACGTCGAAGAACGTTTGGGTCGTCATTTTGGATATTCGAAAATATTGCGTCACTTTCGAGCGGATCCCGGAAATTTCTGTTCCGCAAGTGCTTTTCCATAATAGAAACGTTATTTATTTCAACTAACGATGAGTGCAGCGCTAACGATCGCGATAAATCCACAATATTTAATACCATTCGCGAAATGTGCAAATAGAATTTTATTATGAGATTCTTTGACCGCCGCGCGCTTTCCCACACCATACGGTTTTTGTTACCTCTGATTCTATATGTAGGTTTAACGTTACAAGCGAATATCGCGAAAATATGCAATCATTTTATCCATTATTTGCGAACGCTTGTTGAAATAATAATTTTTTTACAACAACTCGTGTTTAAAGCGTGGAAACGTATCGCGTAAAAGTACTCGTTTCGGGTTTATGAATTTGTAATACAATTTTTTTTAATTCCCTCATTACACGACATTACGCGTGGTCTCAACTTTTATTTCGCCTCGTGGAACTAATTCGAAATCGTCCAAAGTATTATACATACATACGCGTTGCTAAAGCCTCTCCAATTAACTCTTAAGTCTCACCGGACCGCGATCGTTGTTAAAACGAAGAAATAAATAACCGACAAAAAATTTCATAATACGAGTAGAGTAAAATCCAAAATCCCGAATTCCATTGCTCCTCGAAACTTCTTTCGACGCATCGCCAAAAATTCTGACAAAAAGGAAAGGTGTTACGTAAGTATGAGCGCCACTGCCGAGCACTTCATTACGTCAGTTAGGCGGTCTCGGCTCAATTCTGGCAATCAGGTAGCCAACCCCTTTTCGATGCCACCCACTGCTCGCCCCCCCCCACCCCCTTCTTCTCCCTTTCGCCCTTCTCTCCTTCATCGCCGTCTCCCTCGTTTCTCTCGTAACGGGCAAAACCGATATCCCCACTTGGCCTTCCCGCTCGGTGTTTCCAGCCACCGTATCCTTCCTCCCGTTTTCGCTCACCCACCCCCCCCTCCGTGTTTGCGATTAACACTCGCCCCCGTCCCCCCAACCCCCACGCGCGTCGCACATGCCCCCGTTCGGAGGCGCGTATCGCCCCCTTTTCGGCCTCCGGCGAGCCTACCTCGAAGCCCACCGGCTTCGAACGTGGGTTCGAGGCACTAAACGTAATTAAACGGATAGTTTCCGCATTAGCCGCGATTGGATAATCATTCATCGATTATCTCGGCTATGTGGGGTGACAGACAATACGCGGCCCCGCCAATGCGTTTGCTACGGGTCCCCGCGTATGTACGCACACTCGCGAGCGGGGGCGAGTGTGTCGACGCTACTCTACTTGGGAGAGCGTTGCCACGCTAAGCCTTATCCGCGACGCCTTTTAATTGCGCGGGTGCTAACGGTCGATCGGCCGGCTCGAAACCCGGCTAAAGTGATTTACGTGGGAGGAATTACCGATAATTATTTTCGGCCTCGCGCGGGCGCAGACAGTTCGGACCGAGGCTTCGGTGCTGACGTTGATTATTGTTTGGGTAAGCGAGTCGGTTTTCTTTCCAACGCGTAAGAAGGAAAGTTTATTAAGTTAAAGTACACGGTATACACTTAATGCAGCACGAGGCGCAGCGTTGGTAATGGAAAGCCGTTAACTACTGCAAAAGGAACACTCTCGAAGGGCAAGAAGATGGTACACACACGAGCCATGTTCAAGATAATATATCACGCGTGACCAGGCAAACTGCGAGTTTGAAAAATCATAGCATACAAATGAAGATTCGAAGCAGTGCAACGTGCTAAATACAGCATTTTTCCGACGATTAAGTTGCAACGGTGAAGGCAACTGCGAGAGAACGAAAGAAAAGATCCAAGATGGTCTTGCAAACTATTCTCCCGTTGCGTACTTATGCGCGTACATACGTATCGTCGCTCCGCGTGAAAGGGTCTTTATTATTTTACCTCCGGGAAAGTCGGGTAGGCAGCGATCGCGGCCATTAATACGCAAGATTCCTACGAAACCGCGCAATTCCGCGTGATTTTTGCAGCGAAGACAAATTATCGCCTCGGCGAAAGAAAATCTCATTATTCGTAGCGCCCCTTTTACCGCGATGGTACGTGAGCGAGACGGGGATCGGATGTTTCAATCGTGGCTGATGCCGCTTTGAGAAAGGGACACGCTCCCCGACGCGTGAAACGGACGACGCACACGCGCGAACGAAGAAGGACGTGAATCGCGTGCGCGTGCAGATCTCTCGCGTGGCAACATTCGTGCGTGCGAGAAAAGAATCTCATGCCGAGGAGAGTTTACCGCTCGGACCCCCCCCCCCCCCCCCCTCCCGCCCCCCAATAAGGATGGACGTTGCGGGTACACCCGGGTTACGCGAAAGCCCGGCTACGTTCCTCTCGCGTCATGAATTATTTAAGTGGGGGCGGTAGGGCTCTCTGATTAAAACGACTGTTCCCGAGGGTTGTTCCGAGTGAGAATCGCTCGGGTCCCGACAACGAGCCGCTCTCAGGAATACTTTGAGTTCCTGCACGCGACGTGCACGCGGATCCGTGGAGAAGAAGAGGTGGGAAAGATTGAACGTCTCGACGACGAGAAGGCGGGTTCGTGAGCCAAATGGCGGGGTTAGGATTCATTTGCAAAAAGGCCGTGAGCCGTGAAAGGTCTTCCGAAAAGTCTTCCGAGAATATTTGTTTCCGTGCTCGAAATCTCGAAGCGTCGGGTAATTCAGAATTTCGCAAAGAGAATATAAGAAATGGATGGAAAGGATTTCAATATCGCCGGCCGATACGACTAATCTGTTGGCGAAGGCTGTCGAGTCGTCCGTTTCACGCCGCTTCACTCTCGAAGCTGCAACTAGCCGCAGAGCGGCTGGCCGCAACCGACTCTGTCGAAACTGTGCGAGTCGTTGCGGCCAGTTGCAGTTTGGAAATCGTACCTTCAGCCGCGCGGCCACAGACGCGCCATAGGAAAGGGTTTCATTAAGTTACGGATAAAGCAGTCTTATTTATGTGACGCGCGGCTATAGTCGTTTCGGTCGTCGCATAGGAATCGCATCTTAAAGCTTTTCTCGTGAACGCGCCCGATATTGATCAGATTTCATGAATTTTTTTTTAACGCTATAATTCTTTTCTGCAAATCATTTGGCTTCGCGTTGATCATAGATCGAGATTTTTTTAACAATTTTAGTCAATCGCTCGTTGGTTTTATTTGGTCCACAATGAATTTCTGGAATCGAAGCATAACATTTTGGACATACATTTCTTGGACGGTATACTTTATGAAAACAGGCACAGACGATATTTGACGTTACGATCAGTAGCACCGACTTCGACGTTGCGACAAGCAGAGACGCTGTGGCGAACTGAGACTATCGCTGCGCGACGATTGCGTCTTCAGTACTATTTTATCCGTTTTAATAGTAGCGAGTACCTACTTCGTCTCTTTAAATATAAAAAGAGACTCGTGCGACTGACCCGCTACTCATCCCTTTTCATTCAATGTTCCCACAATATTACCAATTCAATTATAACTTAACAGCGAGAAGCAATCTTCCTTCATTGGCAGTCTTGATCGAAGTTAAGAGACTTAATTAGTAAATTGTGCGTTAATGAAACAGGCTTCCGCAGTTGTTAAGGCAGTAATTCGAACAAACGTGTATTTTGGTTTAAGCGGGGTAAACACATTAAATACCAACTGGATCGTATTAAAATGCAAATAATAAAATTTAAATACCTTATCGCGATCGACGAATGACGAAAACAAGTTGTTCGGAAATAAAACATTTGGAACATTCCCTTCAAGCGTCGATATTTACTAATGTCGGATCGTGATGTTCAGCGGTGAAGGATCGTAGAACGAAAAAGAAATGGGCGACGAGTTTCGGATAAACGAGAGGGAAACAAACGACGTCTTACGTACGTACGTACTTCTGTTCGCGTATCATCCCATGATTTTCTATTCTTACCTTGGGAGCACCTTCCAGCGACCTTTTTTTCTCGAAGGGATTCGACGAAACGTTTTCGCGTGAGAAAATGCTCGAGGGTTCGGAGGCAGGCGCAGAACCAGAGGAGAAGAATGAAGTCGATCGGAAACGCCGAGAGGTTATTTTCCCTTCCACTTCTCTCCCCCTCCCTCCTCTCTCTCTCTCTTTTCTCCTTTTGGTTTAGAACTCGGAACGACCATTCTTCCTTCGGGCCGATCTCGCTTAATTCGAGAGGAGTATACGAGTTTCGTGGAAAAGGGGTTCGGGAGACGGACGAGAGAAAGAGAGAGAGAGAGGAAGAGAGAGAGCTAGTAACGTGCAAGAAAGAGGGAACAATGGGAAGAGATACATTCGACCGTAGAATTTCGTACGACTCGTTATTGCCCTTCGGTAATTTTTTTGCGGAATGGTTATACTATGTACCAGCTAATCATGCAAATTACTTTTTTTTCACCGATGCGTTCAATCTGATCTTAAGTATAGCTAGCGTACGATCTCATTATCGGAGATTCGAAGGCTTTTCGTACACGGGGCACATCGCAACGCGTGAGACGAATTCGGAAAACAAAGAAATACAGAAATGTTCCCGAACGTACGATTTAGGGACGCCACGTACAAATAAACGCATCGCGGCTGCTCGTAAACATTCGCATCTACGTTCGTCGGTGTACACTTCCGAATCCATAAACTGGACTACTGGTAGAATGAAAGTGAAAGTGGAGAAAGCGTGTATACTCCGTTCAAAATGTCGCGTCGTATGAAAAATCAAACTATCTCGCGAGTGTCAATTCGAGGACGATAAAGATTCGTCGATGTGGAAGAAAGCGAAGGGAGAGGGGATTCAGGGTGGCACGGACGTTAGAACGAATTCTTTTTCGAATTCTATTACCGTCGAACGCTCCAATTATTCTCATCGATTCCAAGGGATGATTTATCTCCTCCCATTGTATGCCCTTCCTCCGAGACGAAGGAACGGACGCACCGTGGTGTTTCGAATCAATTAACTCGGTGGCATCGTCGAATCCCACCTTTCCGTTCCAGGAACATTCCTCGCGAAACGAGGCTCCTCGACTCATTAACGTTCGGTCGTTAATGAAGCCCGATCGATCCACGACTACCGCAGATGTCAACGATCGCGTTAAACGACGAGGATATAAAACAAAAATAAGCAAGAAGCAGCATACGGACTCGTATTAAATCCTAATGCGCGCAAACATCGCGATCGACTTATCGCGTACCGACAAATAAACGGCGAAACGAGAGAAGCGATGAGAGAAAAGAAAGCCGCGAGTGGTGAGCGAGCGACAATCGACGATGCATTCCGACAGCGGTCGAAATGGAATGAATAGGAATCAAAACGGTTTTACGCGAAGAGAAATATTATTCCGCTTATTATCGATAATTACTGTCGGTTCAGTTTCGAAATGACCTTTAAAATTAAACTGACATTTATTAAACGGAATCGCGTACCCGCCGCAGCGGTTGCACTCGATCGATTACAGTCGTAATGAACGAACACAAGCGGGCGCATAAATGTTTCGAAAGATCCGAGCGTGCCGCGTGTGCGACGGTACACGTATGTGTAGCGTATTTGTGGACTGGCTCGTCCGGAAACCGTTGTTATCCCAGTTCTAATTCGACTCGCAGTTAAATTATTGCCGGACGACCGGCATTTCGCGGCCGGCAACTATGCTCGCTTTTATACGCCCGTCCCCGGCAATCACAACGCGACAACCACTGCTACCTTTGTTATCATTCCGGGGGCGAGAACACGCTTAATCGTGACAACTCCACGCGCGCTCTACCCAAGTACTCGGCGATGCGCTTGAAAACTGTGGCACGTCGCTACCGCACTGTAAGCCAAAGTACAATCGAAATTGCGAACCCCGCTGAAAACAAACGGGAATCGAAAAAAACAGGGGAAGTATGTTTAGCGAACGGCACGTACGCGCGTGTATACACGGAGATGAATTCGAATCGACGGTACGCCGGAAACACGAGAAAAGAAGTATTCATTTTTATTTTCGATCGATAAGAAACGTACCCGAACTTTCGATTTCCCTCTAATCATTTTCTTCTATCTATCACGGTAGAACGTAGGGGACAGACGCGGACGTTAATAACGAGCGGAATCCAAACGTCAGGAGGCAATAATTGCCGTCTGGTATGGGGGAGGGGGATGGGGGGGGGGGGGGTGCCACGGTGGGGGAGGGGTAGGTAGAGAATGCCGTACGCTTTTCGAAATGGATCGGCCAATTACTCGTCGATCCTCTTCCCTCTTTTTTTTCCCTATGTTTTCCTTTCATTTCCATTTCGAACGCCGTCTCTCTCCCCGCCTTTTTTCTCTCCCTCTCGCCGCCCGTTCTCTTTTAACGTGCAATCCAAACGTCGACGTGCCGGTAATTGGAAATTTCGCGCATCTGACCCGGTTCACATGTTCGCCACCGCGGGTTTAATCCGCGCGGCGTGTGTACAAATCGCACGGAAGAAAAAAGCGGAAATGCCAGTTGACCGAACGATCGAGTGCCACTCCAAACAATTTTACAGCACCAATTTGCCTGGACTTCGCGGAAACTATATTTAAAAGTCATTAGTACGGTACTCTCTATAGGCTCCATAGATTCTGCCCGCACCCCCTCCGTTCGATCGAAACAAAAAAACGCTCGGATGAAAATCCTGAATAGATTTGTTCCGTGAATATGCTTAACTCGAAAGCACAATTCGCTCGCGCTCAAAATCTCATCGTTCGAATCAAACGATCCGCTTGTACTAACTTACGAGCACGACGTTAAAAAAAAAAGCTTCCTTACGCGTCGAGCGTCCCCCAGTCCAGGATAATAATGATAATAAGCAAATTTTTTCCATTAATCACGTCACGCGGAAGGCCGTTGCGTCACGCAACTTTTCCAGCGTACTTTTTGCGCGTAATGCGCGTCGAAACGGCCGATCGGTCCCAATTAAAAGTTCTCGCGGTACAGAAAAAAGCACTTCCTATAATATGAAATGGAAAATACGGGGGGAGGGGGGAAGCGTTGACACCGCGCGCATGCCGTTCGCCGTACGAACGTAAACGATGATCATTAATAATATCCCTACCGCGCATCTCCATTTTACGCCCCTGACAATGGACAACTGTGTAACAATAATGTTCCGGCTTCCCCGTCTACGACCACGAGGGGCGTCGGAGTGGTGTGCGCGAATGGACGTCCCTCCGGGAGAGGGGAAGTTACGCGAAGAGAGCGAGTGTGAGAGAGAGAGAGAGAGAGAGAGGAGTCGGGGTAGGGAGAAGCGGGGGCGGGACGGGGGCGCAACGTGGCTGGCATGGACCATCTACCCGGGCCGCAGTCAAGTAATGAAATTTGACTGGAAATTAACCACCGTGGTGTACGCGCACACGCTCGAGCCGGACTCGGAAGTGGTACGCGCGCGTACCGGCGGCGTTACGTGTGCGCGGGTGCGTGTGTTTGCGAGCGGTCGCAAACACACGCACTCCTCCCTTCGCGGACGGGAGCCGGGGCGCAGGCGCGAGCGGGGCGAACAACGGCGGATACGGGGTGAGCGCGGTCCGCGCGTACAAGATATTACGAGAGTCGCGGGGCATCATCGGGGGAAAATAATGGCCAACCGTTTCGTGATAACGATGAGTTAGCGTTACACCTCGCGTGTGTATACGTATATCATGCCCCTTGTTCTCCGCTCCCTCCCACGCTCCCTCTATCTCTCTCTCTCTCTCTCTCTCTTCCGTCCGCGCGCGCCCCTTTCTCTTCTCCACGCGTTTTGTTTCGCTCCATGCTTCTCCCTTGATCCAATCTTGCGTATTACTCTCGCTTTCTCCTTCGCACCGACTCTCGCTTTCTGCCACCATCTTCCTCCGAACTGGCCCGTACCCGCGTCTTATCGTTAATTTCGTATCCGATGTCTCGCTCTTGTACTCTTTTTTTTTTTTTTTTTTTATTTCACCGATCGCACCATCTTTCGTACTTGAATACGGAAGGAAGTTATAGAGTCGTTTACTCGCCCTCGGCAGTCCTTCCATCCTGTTTTAATAACCCGTTTACGATTCAAGCTCGACGATGGTAGCGAGATGGCAGGCGTACACGGTACACTCTTCTTTAGCGTGTCGTTACGCGATGTACTCTGCGGCGAGTTCGCGTTGCTAATTACAAAAAAAAGGTGTATCTGTCCATCCTGTTAAACTATCGAGTGATTACGAGTCAGGAGAGAAGGGAAGAGGTGCGGATGCCAAGGTAGGACTACGATTGATCTGTACGAAGAAATATAATTACCGCCGTTTCCGGTGGTGTACGCGAATCCCGACGTGCGACTACTAATCCAGCAGCAGCAACAGTTGTCGAAACAACGATAATAATGCCCCGCGATCGATAATGGCACATTTTATCGTTTGCGTGGCACGATACTCTATTGACGTACAAACCGACTAAACGATTCCTTACCATTAGTCATTAACTTCTTGTTATTCCTCATTTGTTTCTTAACTACGTCCCTCTGTTTCACTACCGATCGCTAATTGCGGCGCGGCTACGGTAACACTTATCTCCGTGCAAATAATCAATAGACGAGAAATCCAATGTACCTTATTGAAAAATACTTAGGAAACTCGAAGTAATGAGTTTTAACACGATCTCATTTTACTTTGACCGATCTCGAAGACGACGCTACGTGATTATATCTATAGGTGTATCTACGCGCAAAGTACCGGCACGTCGATACCGACAAGAACGATCGATCGTAATACGTAGATGTTTCCGTCACGCGATATGCCATACGCATGATTGACTTTTCACAACGCTGGTTTATTACCGTAAATTAAATCCAGATACCGATGCGATCGTTTTTCAGCGTTCGCGACAGGTCAGTTCGTTCGAGCGATAATTCGCGGCGTCTGAAATCGGATTACCCGCAAGAAATCCAACGCGGAATAAGTTGTACAGCGTCTGTTCCGGAGACTGCCGAGTTACCAGGGCAATTTGCTATTCATCGTCCCAACTCGAGTGTATGATTTCGCGATTACTCGTATCTGTGGATAAGTACCTACGCTCGTGGACAAAAGTTAAGAGACACTTCCCGTAGAGATGCACATTCTTGGTTTAATCCTGCACAACACGCGGCCATGGAATATTATTACGACTCCCTTCGTGATTCTGCGAAATTTCCGCTTCAAAACGCACTTGGTTTCATTAAAATAACAAAACATTGCGGTTTTTTCAAAGGGGTATAGGGCCGTTAAATTTCCGTTGAAAAGGAAAGAAAGAAAGTAACCTCCACGATTGTTGTGTTACTTTAAATTAAAAAGATTGCGTTTCGAGGTTAATAAAATGTTCACAGCATCGTATCGTGGCTGATGGAACAAAGTCGCAACTTCAATGAGCATTTAATTATTCTAATGCGAATGAGCGCGTTTGACAGCTGATAATTCGCAGAGTAATTAAAAAAAAGCTGTTACAGTGCTTTACGATTAATTCGGAATACGTTGCCACGTACATACGTACGCACAAAAGAAAAACATGCATCGACGTAACGTCGTTACTTAACTTTTGTGCGCAAATTTGCATTCGCGTGTAAGCGATGCGTGGACGAATCTATAGCGGTCGATCCACGAAAATGATCTCGACGCGTTAATCCGGTGGAAGGGCAACGGGAAATAAGTGGAGAATGTAAATAAAATTAATAAGCGAGGGAACGATAATTCAACTGGACGTTGTAATAATGAAACGCGAGCGCGCAATCGGCTTTTTCCACGAAGCACGGCGGGCTTTGAAATTAATAATAATGTTATCGGAAGGTAACAAAAAGCTTTCGAATCCCAATATAATGACGCGCGTATTAACGCGCAACGTTTTCGACCTTTTATCGCGACAAAAACGCAACGACCGCGCTTTTAATCGGGATTATTGCTCTATTTCCGCGAGCTTGCCCGTTTTCCGTGGGGAGAGTCTCGATGAATAATCGAATTGGGTTAATCCATATTTACCGGGATCAAAAACTCAGGGATTATCGGAAAGTAATTTTCATCGGTCGGGCATAACTGTGACCTGCGCGACCCCTTCTCGCGCTCCTATACTTTCGTTTATATCGTAAATTGAATTAACCGACAGTTTATAAATAATGGAAGAGCGAAATATAATTGCGAGTTGAATTAAAAAAATCGCTCGATTAAATATTGAGTTTCATTGGCATTACTTTGACGTGGATAAATTACACGATATTTACCATCTGTACGTTACAAAATTGGTATAAAATTGATTGCAAATCAAATAATTTATAGTTTTTAGAACGTAAAATTAACTGAACGGATATTTAGAAACGATGGGAAAACAAAGAAGAATTTTTTGAGTCGATTTAAAATATCATTGGTTGAAATACCGACTTCTACCGGCGCTGAATCAATGTAAATACCACGCGCCCCGTACACAACATTTATACGCGTCACTAAAATTGATATAAAATTTTCGGGAAATTTTAGCATGTTTGCACGGTACGATCATCGGCTACGTGTTTTCGCGTTTGAAATTTATCGACGAGGTATCAACAAATTTGATTGTAAACGCAGCGTTTAACCGGCGTCGATGAGAAACTTTGCGAATCCGTTTCCCGTAGGCAGAATATTTTCTAGGAGGAATCGGAAGTGATTGGAGATTTTTATCGACGGGGTCGAACTTCGGTGTTCGGTTTCGACGAGTTTTTACGCCGTTCTTTACTCCGCCCGGCAGAGCTGCCGCTCGAACGACTTCGCGGAAAACGAATGGACGAACGGCGAAGAGTTTCCGGCGTGCGAAACGAGGCGTAAATGTAAACGAGCGATCGACTGGTTCGACCAGTTACCGGCATATAATTCGTCTGCTGGGAGGAAATTTGGAGCTCACGTCGAATCGCCGGAACACGAGTGAATCTCAGAAGTTCTTATATCGCTCGCCACGATAGCACTTGGATTCGCATTCGTGGAAAACGATACCAGCGAGGCGGCAACGTTTCGTAAACACGCGGTACGAATTAGGTCTCCATATATTTCGGATGCGTTACGCCGGTCGTTATGGGATACGAACGTTACGTCATGCACGAGATATCATGGACGGCCTAAATTTCAGAAATTACGTCTAAACTGATTTACCGACGCAACGGACGATTTATATCTCGACGCCGAATCGAGCCGATGGCGACTGGAAAAACGCTTGGGATGAAGAAATTGTAACGATACTTCTCGGTATAGAGGCTCCAAAGTATAACATTAACACTACTACGACCGGTCAAATGACCGTTTCTTAAATTTCCTCTAGAATTTCCTACATACAACGTTATTGCAGTATCCTTTAACTTGAATGTTAAAATATACGTTATCTGTTTCTAAAAAAAAGAAACTGCATTCGCTCGCTATCATGTTGACTATTATCTTTATTCTAAATTAAGAAATATTAGTTATTTTAGAGATAGGTCCTTTGACCGGACACGGTAGGAATTGGAAATAGTGTTAAAACGGCAAATGCGCGAAGGTAGTATTAATTGAAATCCGTATCGCGTCACCAATTCATCGAAAACAGTTTTACGCGTCGCGAGAAATGATTCCTTTCAGCCGGCTCCTTTGGGCGCGTACGCGAATACGCGGTATTCATAGTACCAAGATGGCGCCTTTTTTTCAACTCCCTCTCCGCGTCCCGAATCGACGTTTCTCCCCCCTTTTTCACGATCCCGTCACCCGTACACACAGGTGTAGCGTACCAATACTTTTTCTTCCGCATTCCACGGGGAGGGTGAGAAAAAGGGAGAAAGAGAGTGGAAAGGGGTGGCGGGGAGGCGAAAGAGAAAGAGAAAGAGAAAGGGAGGGAAAAAGAGAGGAAAGCAAAAAGGTCGGTAGCTATGGCTGCGGCATAGGGATGGGAGGATGGCGGGGGCAAGCGAGAGTTTGGTGGGGTAGGTAGGGGCAGGGTGGAGGAAGTACAGGCTGTTTTATTATGCAAAAGCTTTCTCGGCAGTTGGGTCGTTCTGGCTCCGCGCCGTTGCACCACCATCGAGTCAGAGGCGGCAGCGGTGGCGGCGGCGGGATAAAGCTAGGTGGAGGAGGGTTGGAAAAAGCCTCCGCCCCCGAATCGCGTAAATACCGGCAGCCATTTTGCGATAAACTTTTTTCGGAAGCACCGCGCCGCGCCGCGCCACGCCGAGCCAGAGGAGCCGAGAGGGTGAAAAAGTTTGGACACGCTCTCGAGAGGGGAGTCAAGGGGCACCCACTGCGATATTCTCTACGCGAAACCTGTGGACGAGAGTTTTCGTTGAGTGCACCGAAGAGAGAGGATGGGTGTGGAAATGGAGAGAAAAAGAGAGGATAAGGAGGACGAACAATTAATCTTTCGCGGAGGGCCGTACAGTGGCGCTCAATCGCCCGTAAAGCTTTTCCCGCTCTTGCTCACCGAATCGGAGTATTTTTAATAAGCTGTCCGGTAATTAGCGATACGTCCATCTCTATTTTTCTACTCCATTTTCTCCCGCTGTATGTATGTACCTCTTATTCTCCTTTTATCACTGTTCTCCCAACAGAAACGAAGTTAATCAGATGTTTTTCAATTACCGTCCGACACTGAATTAGGACATGTATGCGATGACACGATCAAATTTCGGGGAAAGTATTGTCGTCATTATAATTTCAATAAACAGGTTCAGTGAAACACCTTACAAAGTTTCGTATCGAGAAAGCTGCTTCGCGTCTCACGACAGTTTAGCCAGACGGTTTGACAATTTTTTCATCCAGTGTCTTTGTTTTGCGTATTGCGCAATACCACGAATGAATTAAAAAATTTAATCAATAAGAGTTACGCTGACTGTGGCGAAAGACGAGATGTATTTTGAAACGTACGTTCGTCGCAAAAAAATGTGTTTGCTTTGTAATTTTACGCGGAACAATAGGCAGAATGGTTCGGGGTGCACGCGGCGCCTCGTACAAACGAAATATTTATCGTTATTACCGCGCACAGTCGTTTTGTAGTGGAAAGAAATGCCCTGTCCGTATCCTATCGTACTTCGCGCATTTCTTCGTTGTTACGTTGTTGCGCCAAAACTCATGCTGAGCCCTTGTTACGACGACCAGTGAACCGTGCCGCTACCATCGGCAATACCATGAATTACTAGCTCACCGACGATAAGTCCTGGAACTCGTAATATTTGTTTGATCACAGACGAGGTATAGGATGGACGAGAGATTTCACGGGATTTCGCTTGACCAAAAAGACTGAACGAGCAACGTAAGGAAATCACGGTTAAACGGGTGGCATTTGCGTTTGGAACGTGGTCGATTGGAGAAATATAAGGGAGAGAAATAGAATATTATTCGTTGTGCAACGAAATACATACAAACGGATTTCAAACCTACCTATGGCTGCCGTCTTTGAAGCCGAGTTCTTGTGATTTCCTGTAGCGCATAACGGCAGCGCGGTAGAGACAAGGAGCTACGGAAGTCTTCGATCGTACGACATATCAAATTAATTCAATTACACTTGTCTTTTTGTATTTTAATCATGAATAATATAATCTTAAGTAATCGCTGTACGCACTGTTCCTATATCTTATATCCAATGCCATGTATTGCCGTACGCAATTACCGTTTTGTTTGAGTTAAATGGGTGTCGCGACTAACGGGTTTTCATTACTACACATCGTTATACCACCCATAATCTTGATAATATATTCACAAATAATTAAGCTAAAGGTGGTAGTTTCGTTTTAACCTCAGACCGACATTTGTTTTGTTTTTTATTAAAATTTATATAGCTCCACTTTTTGCGGTAATTCGTTATTTCAGATGTAAAGAGGTATGTAGTTTAATTTGATATCGCATTAATTTAATTGAAGTAGTTTAATCAAGTTATGTTACACGTGAGTGAGAACAATATCTCTTGACTAGATAAACACTTTCTAGAATAAATAAACATATGTATAAATAGACATGAAAAAGAAAAAGTATACTGCCACTCATTTTTATTTTATTACTTATACGTTTCTTGTTAATATTTATCATTTTATTATTTATTTAAAATCGACATCAGCAGTCTTGAGTAATAAATCGTTAAGTAAAATAAGTTAACCGATAACCGATCTGTGGTCACCCAGCATGGACCCATCCAGAGCCAGACAAAGGGAACGGCCGACCACGGCGACTGTCGGGGCCAGAATGACTTACGGAGCGTCACGGCGCTCCCATGTATGCGGAACGGCGACCCCACACCAAGGCCCTTGTCTCATCGGTGATACGAGCAACCAAAGCCCTCGGACAGTGGAATAGTATAACTACTAATCTATCTTCAAACCTTCGGTACTGCCAATATAGAATTTATACATGTAGCGTGCGTGCCGACCACTGACCACTGACGACTAGACGTGGCATTGGTCTTATAAACGTGTTTACTGGTTACAAGTCGAAGAATAAAAAATATCCTGCAGCTCCTTTTGATTTGGTTTTTTCAATGTGCCATAGCTGTATTCTACGCTCGAAGAATTGAATTGAGGTTTATGGGTAAAACGTCATCGATTTTGCCGTTGAAGTAATAGAGTGCAACTGTAATGTTAAGTTTCCCGAAGCATCACCGTTTAACGCGGAAACAGTTGCACGGCATCGGGATTAAACAACCCTTTAAAACCAGGTCGTACGCTGCGGTTAGTGCCATTGAGGTAATTTGATCTGTCAGAAAACCGTGTACACGTCATACGCATGGGTAAAAAGTGCCTCCGAAACCTGGCTTCGACGGTCAACGTAAGAGCGCAAAAACTTTCAAGCGCAGTAGTTGCCCCTCTTGCAAAAAGGAAAGAGATGTGTGAAAAACGAGACACGCGAGCGCCGGTGAATCGAGAAAAAGGATCGTGCAAAAAAATTTACGACGGGTGCGGGTGGCTGGCCCTTGGACTCGAGAGTCTATTGTCCTCGATTCATTACACGTTTTCAGGAGTGTCTGGTCAGAGGAGACGCTCGAGGGATGGAGAGGAACGGTAGACGTCGCTGACCATATGCATGACAACGAAACTGAAGTATCCAATTTCGTTAACGTTGCATCTTTACCACCGCGTTTCGCTGGAATATGAACGAAAAGAGAAGAAAGCACGGTAAGGTGCCGGTCGACAGGACCTTCCACGAAATGTCACTTCGTATTTCGGTGCTGACCAGGGACAGATTTTGTTCCGATAACGGTCACTTTCCAGGTAACCGAACGGGCCCCATTGAATCGCTGATCGGCACGTAAATGGAACGCTTATTTCGTGTTTTGAATGGGCCGTGATTAGAACAGTTAGCGAACAGGAAACCCGGCTATCCCTATCGAGCGCATTGATCGCGCATGGCGAAAAGAAAACCAGGCTAAATCACGTCCGGGAGCCAGACATTCAAATTTTTCCGCCGCGATTTTACCATCGAAATTACCCTGGGACGATATATTTAACAAACATCGCAAACCAGTAAGCACCGCGCAGAAGAAGGCAACACGGTGTTGAGCGAAGATGAGAAAATGGAATGGGGGAGGCGTCCAGTGAGCCCCTAATTTCCATCGTACCCGATTCATTACCGACTACGCGAGAGGAGGGTGACGAGAAGGAGAAAGAGGAGGAAGAAGTGGTGGGAGAGGATAAGGGGCGAAGGGGTAGGACGGTGGCGGCGCATTATTACGAGGCCGAATTACCTAATTTCGCTGGTCGTTACGTTGTTTCGACGAGCCGGAGCCCCCCCCCCCTTCCCCCCCCCCCGGGTCTGGAGAGGGGGCGTAGAGCCCTCACGGTGGCGGGTCCTTCTGGCACCGAGGTTCGCGTTAAACCACCCCATTTGAGCGTTTTCCACCCCGACGACCTTACCATCGGGGTGGTCCGAGTGTAGAACTCCCCTTGCATCCCGTCGTCAAAGTCCGCGCGGACCGGCCGACCAATCCGAAGCCTCGTACACTCGACTTATCCAATGATCGGTCTTCGTTCTTAAGCAAAGAGCCCCTCTTTCGGTGCGCCGCAAGGCAGCTTTTAAAAAGAGCCAATGAGACAGCGACCTCGACCAATCGGCGCACCGCACGAGGCGCCGCGCGTTTTGCTTAGGTAGCGCTGGTGGATTGACGGGCGCTCGTTCAGTCCGCGCGGAGTAGTCGCGCTGTAAAGAGGTGGTGGTAGGCCGCTCCGCGGCGGTCGAGTAGGGGGCAAAACTATTGGCCACCCACGCCTGGCTCGCTCGCTCTCTTTCTCTCGCACTCTCTTATCCTGTCTCTGGTACCTCGAGGGAGAGAAAAACAAGAGTTCGGGCGAGGGGCGGCAGAGGGCCGGAAGGGGGGGGGGAGAAAGAGAGTGCGGGGGCCCCACTCGTCGGCCTCTCTTCGCTGAGCTTTTTTCGCTCGACAGGGGCGGATGGACAAGCGGAGAGTCCTTCCAGACTTCTGTCCTCCCCAGGGGTGCGCTATTACGGCATAACAAAGTCCGGTCGTGTCGCGTATATCGGATCGTACGTCAATATACCGCCAAACCAGCAGGCTTTCGGGCTCTCCTTCTCTCTCCCTCACCCTTTCTCCCCGTTTCACTCAATCCTACAGCACACAGACACACACACAATCAGCCTCCTCTGCGCCAAAGTCGAGTGCGTCTGTGATACGTTATAAGTCGTACGGTGCTACGAAGCGAGGTTGCAAGGTGCTTTGCTATTGTTTTCGAGGCACTTTTTAACAATAGGCGTGGTATACGGTACTAGTCGATTAGAGAACACTGTCCAAATTTATCGAGGACAGTGGATGACTGGGATAAGAGAGGCGGTCACCGACCACGCTAAGAGAGCGACCCTCGCGCAAATTTGGGTCGTGTCACGAGGGTGATGCGGCTAACGTAAGAATCGCTCAATGGCCGACCCTGATTTCAGAAATTTCAGATTTCTCCTTGGCGATGTTAGAACCGATTACTCGTCTTCTAATCGTTTATGCGGCGATCTGTGTCGACGACGGAGCGATCTAGTAATTACGGAAAACACCGTGTACGTACCTGACTTCATACGCTCGGTTTATGAAGTCATTAATCACAGTCAACGACGCGAGGTAACGTGCAATTATTTATTCTTTTTTTCTGCCTCCCCTCCCCTCCCCTCGCCTCTTCACTCCTATCCACCATCTTATTTGCGTGTTCTGAAAACTTACCGTTGTTGTAAGACAGTTGTAAAGGATGCACTTGCGATAAGAAGCATATCGCACCGATAATCATCGGCTCGCACTAGTCTTTGGAAAAACCCTTTTTCGCACGCTTCACCAAGGACTGCATTTCAATTTCATGACAAGAAATTGCTTAACGAGTGCTCTTAAAGCATCGGATATCGTTATTGCTATATCGATTCCGACGACAGATATCGGAGCGTACAAGTATCCTTTTGTGTTGTCGCACTATCCGAACATAATAATCTTTTTTATTTCGCAACGTAATTGAAATTGGATGTGCGTCACGATACCATCGAGCGTAGATTAAGAAGACATAGGTATATTTAAGCCGTAACTAATCCCCGACAACGATAAACTATCGATCTCGTCCGGCTATACGCGTAGGTACGAGACTGTGTCGAGTGCGATCGAAATAATTCAAAAGCGTTTCTGCTCTTCGGGGCGTCGCGCGTACCGTAAAATGATTTATTCCGCGTCGTCTAATTTTCGTTTAAACACGACGCGCGTAGTAAATTTTTAAGAATCGGGAAGGAGAGCAACGTAAACTAATTATCGTCCGAGTGCTCTTTTTGTCACGCTGGAACTTGATTTAGTACAAAACCAGAGGAAGAAAAAAAGCGAGATGCCGAGGGATACGAACGGACAGATGACCAAATGAGGGGGAGGGATGGGGAGAGAGGTTGGAGAGTACCGGACAGTCTGATTGCTCTTCTCTTTCACCGCGTGTACGCACGGACGCGCACGCATGTGCGAGCTCACCCTCTCTGCTCTGCTCAGCTCGGAGTACGAGAGCACACACGTCGCGAGGTGCTTCGACGATATTAAAGGGGACCGAACATTTCCTGTGTGGAGGAACCGCGAACAACTTACTCCTCTCTCGATTCCCTTCCCTCTCAATCTCACTCTCACTCTCACTCTCTTTCTCTCCCCCATTTCCATTCTTACCTCGCTGCCCCTCATCCCTTTCCCGCTCCCGCAACCTCCTCTCTCCCTACCTACCGTTTCTCTCCTTTCATGGTTCTCGTCGAGCAAACTAGTGAGGTAGACGCGCATGCATGCATGCATACATACATAGGTACGTACGTACCATACCCACCTACCTTACGTACATACACATGTACGCGCATACTTAAGCGAAGAGCGAGAAAGGATAGAGGCGTCGAGAGGAGAGCAACGGAAGAGAGGAAGGTGGAAGACGAAGACGGCAACTCGAGGCCACTGAAACCAGCTGCATTCCCGGCCATTAGAACTCCGCACGGTAGTGAAAATTTACTGTCGTAACCCAGTCCTAATGCACTGCACCGCCGCGCGCAGTGCTCCGCTGCAGTTATGGACGTTCCGTTGGAGCTGTTCGAACTCGCTTGTGAGCGTGCCTCTCTGTTCACGTAGCAACCGATACGCTTGTGTGTGCAAAGCACGAGTGGTGGGTCGCCGGGGCAGGGGGGAGGAGGGAGGGAGAGGAGTGGAGACGAGATGAGGACCTTCGTTGTGTGTCTGTAGGTATCTACTACTCTCGGTGCTCGAGTAGTTCTACCAAGAGCGGTGGTGTCATGCAGCAATGTTATCTGCCACCCCGCCTCGCGAGGGGGAGAGAGACGGTGGGGTCAGAGAGGGATGGGAGGAGAGAGCGTACGGTAGAGAGATCGGGAGGGAAGGATGCGAAGAGAGAAGGAGAGACAGCGAGTGTCTGTGCCTCGCGGTAATGGCTTATAGCCAGGGCCGTACCGATCGCTGCGCTTCCTCTCGAGAGACTACAAGATATCCTCGCCGTTGGCTCGTGAATTCACTCTGGAAGGATACACACCGTTCCGGCGCTTATATCGAACTGATTCTCCTCTCTTCTCTTTTTTTTTCTACCGCGGCTTCGAAGAAGGCCGAAAGAAGGTGTGGCCGTTGGCTCGAACGTCCAAGTGTAAATTTTGGGGAAATACATTTCGCGCCGCTATCGTCGGCGGTGTAAATTTTGAGGGCCAGTCGGGAATCCGACAAATCAGCCAGTAACCGGGTTCAAATGAATATTTATACGCGATATAATTTAGGTCGGGCGAAATTGTTTCTAACGGGAACCATTTGGCGCTTTATTTTCTCAAGCTTGCGTACACACATCCGAGCTCACGGCTAACCAGACGCGTTTCTTTCCACGACGTAATTCCTCCAACGATCCGTCATTTCCTTTCGATCCCGAAAATCCTGTGTTTCGTTAAATTCGACAAATTACATCTTTCTAGAGATTACATTTGCGGTGCCGTTCAATGGCCGCGCTTTAAATGATTTATGAGCACCCTAAAAGAAACACCGTTCCGAAAAGTCAAACGATCGTTAAACTGACATTAGTTAGGGTAGCGAGTGTTTGCATTTCTGCGAAGAAAAAATGTCAAGGTCCTCGAAGAAGGAAGCGTCTGCTAGATATCTGTCTCTCCAAATAATCTAGGTACGTAACCGTGAGAGTGGTCCTGAAAACGTCTGCCGAGAGTCCCTCGTAAATAACGGGAGCGAGGGGCTGAGGAGGAGGGGGCGGGCAGACCTTCTCCCCGGCAAATTCCGGCCTCTTTCTTTCGAGAGGACGGAACGGCCCTAAATCATCGGCGCACCCGGGGATGCTCGTCCTCGTCGATGGGGAAGGAAAAAAATTAGCCGAACTATGGCTCGTTCCGTTTTGAGACGACCTGTAGGCCGGCCATATATTCCCTGCGACCTTGCGCGCAGTATGCAATATCAATTTCACGCATTAGATCTCATTCGCTCTCTACGTTTCCAACCCGAGGCCTGGCGAACGTTCCGGTTTCTTTTTTTTTTTCATTCGCCGTTCACGGCCCTGAATTCCTTCGTTGTTCGAGGGACTCCCGGTCGAGGATGGAAACTACGGGCGAAACATAAATCCCATCCTTCCGCGCGTATTACACGTGTTTCGCGCGAAGCTGTCGCGAAATTATTTGCAATGAGTAAGTGAAACGAGTTCCAGAGACGTAGGATTATTCCTAGTGGAGGAGACGTAAAATAGAGTGTACGTCTCTTCGCGCGGTATAAAGCGACCACGCTGCGCAGCGCATATTTTACACGGCGCTGCGTATTCACCCTTACGTCGGAGAAACGGGGAGTAATAAAATAAATAAACCTTTAGCGGTACGATATCGCATGCTACATCATATCCACGGCTCCATTTACTTCGTGTAAAGTGCAATGCGCTATAAACTTTACACGATCCACGTCGCGGCGACGTTCGTCCTGTAACGAGAATGCGAATTAGTCAAAATGATCGCTTTTCGGTAGCTATCCGGTGATTCGACGAATAACCGGAACGCGGCTATCTACATTATAGCGAAAATGCTCTCTATTCGTATTCGTATCGCGCCCCTCGGTACGTCCGTCCTGTACGCGTATCTACGCCCCTGGAAACGCGGACGGAGTGCCTCATAGTAGCCGCAGCCGCGAAGCTGGCGTTTATTAGCGTTCGCCAGGAAAGTTGGCTGACCGGCTGACCGCCGGATCGTCCTGGTGGCGGCTTGCACCAGCGACGCCATCAGCAACGTACGTAGATACCAACGGTGCTGTTGCTGCTGCTACTACTACTACTACTACTACTACTACTACTACTACTACTACTTCTGCTACTACCCATACTACCTCCGCTACACTCGCTATTACCACTATTTCCACTACCACTACTGTCGCCGCTACTTCTACAACCAAGATACTAGTCCAGCCAGCAATAGTACGACTGCAACCATCAACGGCAACAGTCGCTAAACTCGAAATGGCCAACTGGCTCGTTTCTACGCCGACATTCGACGCAATCCCACATCCTGTTCCTCTCTCGCCCTCTCGCGTGCGCGGTAGCTCGCGGTTGCCCTTCTCGCACTCCCGGCCGGTATCCACTTATTCGGTGTGATACACGCGTACATAACGCCACGGTACGTACGTTTGCGGAATCGGTATGAGGCCGGGATTAGCGGTAAGTCGGCGTTAAGTACGGCCACTGGCTCGAGATTATCGTATCGGTCCGCTATTAGCGTCGATATTGAAATCGCATCTGGGGAAAGCGAGGACTGGGGCAAAGTTGCTCGAGGATTCGCGCCGTCGACGAGGATTACGAGAAAGGAAAGAATTTCGAAAATGGTCGCGAAACGAAATCTTAAAATCGAACAGAGAATCGAGGTGAAAAAAAAGAAAGTCGGCAAGGGTGGAACGGATGGCTACCGCGAGAGAACAAAAAGATAACGATAACGGTGATAAAAGTCGAGGAAATTCCGTAGAAAGAGAGAGGGAGAGGAAGAACGGGCGACGTAGGGGTCGACGTTAAAAACAAACAACAACAAGAACGACAGCGAACGCGGAAAAGAGTTAGGAAGCTAGCGTGGATCGTTAACTGGCACGGAAGCCGAGATCGGATTTACGGCGATTTATGAGTGCGACAGCAATCCACGATCGCCATTCTACGTAACCCGGTATATGCGCCCTTTAAGGACATGAAACGCATTACCACGGAATCGGGTGATATAATGACGTCGTTCCGCGTGTCAAGTGCGGAGGAGTAACATGTACACCCGAGCACGGTCTGTTATTCGACCCTCTATACGTAGACGATAATCCCTATAATTGTGTATTAAGATACAGCTACCCACGTAATGAATCGTCGCTCGATGGAATATTACCGAGCTATTCTCATTTCTATTACGCGCGCGTTTCATCTTTGATAGGGATTAGATTTTATTACAGAATTTATGTTCCGCGATGTATCACCTGTCACCAGCCGTGTCCCCTTAAGAGCTTAATATCCGGTGTAAGCGGACTTTCAAGGAAAATTGCCGACGATCGAATAAACACGATGAGTTTATCCGGGTTCCCTGAATTCAGCGGTTACTTCTCTCAATACGCGATGGTAGCCCGATATTAATTACGCGAAAGAACGATTCGAACGTGTCGAAAAGAAAATCGAGAATGCCGCTTTACCGTTACCCTTATTCACGGCTGACTTCTTTCCAACGAAACGCATTTGAATAAAACGTTCCTCGCGAGCGTCGTTCTCAACCGCCCCACGACAGACGTTCAGACTCTCGAAACGGATCGAAGATCGCGTCGTTTCTCAAAACGTTCAATTATACCACCCGGGCTGGATTCAAAGCGATTAACGATCAGTCGGTGTTTCAGCAATTAACGCGACCCGATAGCGCGGCGTTTGCTGCATTAAGGAGAACTTTGCACGGTATACATATGTACATCCGTGTGTACTTGTATGGGTATACGTGGCACAGAAACCAAGGGAACGAGCTTCATTAAATACTGGATTTCTTTTCTATCTCTCGTCAGTGAGTTCTAATCGCCTCGATGCTCGTCTCTAATCAGTAGACGTTTCCTCTCCTCGCTCCCGTCCCCTCCTCTGCCCCGCCCCCTTCCAACGAACTACACACGCTATCGGTCTTTCTCTCCGATTTCTCGTGCTCTCCCACAGGGAGTAAGATGAGGGAACGAAACAATCCGTGAACAAGCTACTACACGTAGCCTCCCGATGTATCTTGACGATTAGATTCAGAGAACGGTAGTGAGTCGTACCGGATAAACGTGATGCGCCAACTCTCAACGGCTCTGACGTGGAAACAGGAGGAAAGCTTACTTAGCAACGCGTTTTTCCAGGTTTCCCTTTTATTCCCTTTCGCGCTGATGGGTCTGCGATCGTGATAAAATAATAAATTCGGTGTAACTCTCGAACTCTGTGTAGGATGAAAGGTGCCTGGCTCACCGTTTAAGAATTTCGGCAGGTGTGTTATCTCGCGGAACATTCGGGCGCACGTGATACAACTGTTTTTAGACCAAAATCAGCGGGACGCGTTCGTACGTTCCCCAACGCGTGGGAAAAGTAATCTCCGGTTAAACGGTTAAACCAAAAACATACGAACATTCTTATCTATCGTCGCTACTAATCTATCGTCTCATATCCCCTGAATTACGATATATACAATTAATTATGACGAACGAGAAACGAAATGGAAGCAAAAGATAAAAATCGGAGTTAAATAACAGCGTTTCGCGTAGCACGGCGTACTCTTACGACGAGTCGACAGAGAAAAGAAAACAATCTGCAAACGGAGAACAAGAATTCTACCATGCTCCGCGTCTCACGGATCCTCGGAAAGCCAATATAAGTCGTAACGGATAAACGCGACGTGCCATTTCGCGACGCCTTGGCAAAAAAGGAAGAAGCAAAAGAAGCAATGCTTTCGAAGTGGAGAGATGCAAAGAAAGAAAGAAAGAAAGAAAGAAAGAAGGAAGCAAGGAAGGAAGGAAGAAGCGAAGAAAGAGGAGAAAGGACAAAAAGAAGAGCGCGAGAGGGAAAGAGAGAGGGCTAGGATCGTTGAGGGCACTCCAGTCTCTCCTTTTGTCCCCGAAGGCGCGAGATATCTCTCTTTACCCAGATTAAGAGGCGAAAGGGGTCAAGACTCGAGGATTAATAATTTGTCCGGGGCCGAAAGCGGCGATCGTCCCGACGCGACGTATCTCCGGCGGCGCATGTCTTTCTCTCGCACCCGCCCCACCCCCGACAGCTATCTTCCTTTAACTCCGTCCGTCGTTCCTTCTACTCTCTTCCTCTTCCTCTTCCTCCTCGCGCACGATGTCCCTCTTTTGTCAACGGCGGAGGCATTCGGCAACGTCCAAAATCACCGGTCGAGCGATACCGACAAGGGGGGAAAAAAGAGAGCGCGAGGAAGAGAGCAAGACGGAGGATGACAGGACGAAGAGAGGAAGGACAGGACCGTAGGCAGAAATACGACGAGGCGGAGCAGATAAACGACGTATCGAGCACGCCTGTTGAGAGCGTTTTCGTTCGATAAACAGAATAATTTGGTGTCGTCGTCGGTGCGATTGATAAAACCGGACTACGTCGATGGAAACGCGCTCCGGAGGCTCCGACGAGTGTTCGGCCCGAGATAATACACGCTTGTTGCGGCGATACGGGTCCGTTGATAATTTATATCCACTCGTACGGTGTCTAGCGGTGTGTCGGCCGTGTAGTGGTCCGTGGCGCACGTCTGTGCGTCTCGGGGCAGCGAGAGTCGAGTCGAGTCGGGTCGACTCGAGTCGAAAATAACCTCCGTTTCACGCTGCGCCCAAAGTGTCCTCAACGAAATCATAATGATACGGCGGCGGTGCCGTCGATCGCGGCCGATGAGAACCTTCGATACGGCGTAACGTGGAGAAATTTAAGGACACCGTGCCGAGAACGGGAACGGCGGACCGCGATGACGTAACTCGAGCTTGACTGTTAGACTTTCGACGTTTATCTGGTGCCACCGGATCGTGAATTCCGAAATTGAATTTTGAACACTCGCTTGGGAAAATAAAATTCCGCAATACGATCCACCTGATATAAAATCGCGTGGCAAAAATAACATCGAGGCGTTAGTCGGTTCCTCTCGATAACGTGATTTCTATTTCTCGTTTTTCGGGGGAGAGGACAAGAGGTGGGCAGGGGGAGGATGGTAGGGGATCGTTAGCGAGAGATGGGGAAAAAATGGATACGTCGGTCGACAGGTACGCCTCGACGATGCGCGATTAAGGATCGTAAAACGTGTCCATGGAAAGAGCTTTCTCTTTTGGCCATGCGAGTGCACGGCACGGTAGTCTCCCATAATCTACCTGTAAACGGTTTAAGTACGCTAATTCTCCGTACCTTAAGAAAACATCTTTCCGGCGAAGGCTTTTAGAAACGCTCGTTAGGCTTGCCTTGTACGACCGTGATTGGTACCCGTGGGGTTTTACGAGAATACGCAGGAATACGGTGAGAATCGAAAGTCGTCGGAAAACGGATAAACGAAACGAGTCGAAGTCAAACACGTGTCTAATACCGATTACGAGTTACACGGCTACCTTTCGTACCCTCCGACCGTGAAGCAATAAATACCTCGTTTTAATATCGTCATTAGGAAAAACGAGTTTTCGCGGTGCATGGGATCGAATTTGGTATCGCGCGTCGATACATGAGCGCAACTGCGCTTCTGGAAATAATGATAATATTAATTACCGGTATTACGAGCTCGCTTTTCGCGAGGGATCGTGTTCCAAGAAAACTCTGATCGATCGGATAAACAATCGCATTGGACGTTCGGTATCGCGGATTAAATCGATCTTGGCGCGTCTAAATTGACCGCAAAAGCGGTGAAGTACACAGAAATCAGTACGCGGCAGGTAGACCAGAGAATACTTTTACGCTTCGCTACAAACGGCCGTGCAATGCCAGAGCCGAAACTAATCTGTGCACGGTTTTATCGTGCCGTGCAACGGTCTCTCTGAATAGGGGGGGGGGAAAAAAAGAGCGAAACCCAAAAACCACACGTTATATTCACGGTAATACCAGTGAATACTCGAGAATTTTGTACCAGGACTCTCCGTACTTTCTCACCTGCCTACACGGCAGAGTACACGGCGGTACCCTTACCAGGGACCATTGTGTATACGCATCGTGTATTCACAGCTCCACGAGACAAAAGACCCTACCTCCTTACGTGGTTCGGGGACGACTGGCCCGGGTGAGAGATGAGACGACGTAGTAGTCGAGCGGGGATTCGTGACTCGACGTCTGATTGGTCGAAGCTGCGCAGCGATTGGTCAGCTCTCACGCCGTTTCAACGAGCACTCCACGCGGAGTATGCTCTTTGTCCTCGTTCAACGAACGCGAAACAGATTGTCGTCTCGGTTTCTCCGACAGAGCTATCTCCCTGCCTCTCTGTCCTTTCCACGGACGGTATTCGAACGTCATTGTCGCACTCGTGGCAGATACCAACCACGGCCGGCTGTCTCGAGCCTCTCATTCTCCTTCTCTCGGCCTTTCCTTGCCTCCCGGCTCTCCAATCCACCTTTCTCCTTCATCTTTCTCACCCTACCCGCTCTCACTCTCTTCCTCTCGCTCCCTTCATACATATATATATATATATATATATATATATATATATATATATATATATATATATATATATATATACACACACTCTTCTTTCTCTCCGTCTCTCGAAACAGTCTCTCAGCAGCAAAGCAGCGAGATCCCCCGGACGAGATATGAATTCACGTTCCTCCTTTTATATTCCACGCTCGCCTGCCCTCCATTTTGCTTGCTCGAGTCTCTTGTCTGCCTCGCCGATCTGCGACTACCGTATGTGTCGGCTGCACGGCTATCTCACAGGCTTCTCTTCTTTCTCCCTCGTTTTCCTCTATTTCTCCTTCGCTCTTTCTCCCTTTCCCCAATATACTCGCATGATCGTGTTGTTTCGACGTCGTCGTCCGTCGTCATCTTCGTCGCCGACGCTGTCCTCGTCTCCCGTGGCTTCGTACTCTGCTTTGCGCGATAGGCATATACACGCAAACCCTTGAATACCCTTAAGAGCGTGTACGTGTATACACGGTCGGGGAAAGAGCATGTGTTCGAACGACGTGGTCAGCTATCCCACCGAAGGGACGATACGATGTGGGATCGAAGCGTTCTATCGTCGTCGTACTACAAATGCACGCGTTACGAGAGCGAGAGAGAAAAGGAGGGTGGGCGGAGGGTGAGAGGAGAAGCGTACCGAGGCGAGGAACAAGATAGAGCGAGAAGGAGAAGAAGCGAAGCGTTAAATATTAAAAACAATCCATCAATTAGCGCTAATGCCTGAGCATTAAGCGAGCCTGCTACTCTCCCGGTACGTGGCGACACGTGTTCATGTGTAACCCTGCTCGACGTGTGTCTATACGCGCGCTCTGTACGCCTATATACATACATACATACATACGACGACTACTGGTAGGTATCATTTCGGTTCGTTAGGCGCGGTCCGCTGTCGTATAGGCGTTACGCAGTGTACATACGTCGTGTGCAAGGTATACATATGTAAAGTGTACACACGTGCGGTTGCGCTATGCCTCGCTCCCTGCCTATGCGTATGCGTATACAAGGGTGCATCGTATATGTACGCGTGTGCGTATAGAAATGTAGGCGTGTGGCCATCGTCTGTCAGCCGATGATTCGCCTCGTAGATACGCTTCCTCTCGTTCTCTCGACCGTCCTCGTAAACGCGGGTGAGAGCCTCGAGTATTTGGAGGGGTTAATTTCTGACTGGAGATACTAACGAAGGACGCAGCTGTCCGAGAGAGAGAAGACAAAAAAAAAGCCGGCGTTGGTCGTTTGGCGTTACGAGGAGGCCGAGGGACAATATAGATAGCATAAAAATTCGAAGTATTCGAATATCGTCTCGCGAGAGAAACCCGTTTTCCATCGTCGATTGTAAAACTCGAAAGTGGGTCTTAAAATACCTGCCGGTCGTTAAGCCGTACCCCTCCGCGCTCCATATTTTCTCACATTACAGCCTCTCGATACTTTTATTTATCGCGTCTCGCTTTCGGGTTATACGGCAGGATCCGTAACACTTTTATTAATCCCCACGATCCTGCCTGGGATTTTCGGCAAAAGAAAATTCTCGTTGCGCTTTATATTAACATCGGACGATTATAACGAGCGCAATTGACTCGTATCCGTCTCTTATTTATTTTCACCCGTATCATCACCGCTCGCGCAAACAAGATCGTCAAGCGTATAGTACTACCTGACGATGAAGCTGTCCCGTGTCGGTCTCCAGCGAAAATAATCCTGCGAAGGCGTTCGGCCACTGTGTTTGCCCATTTTAATCAGGATGATCCCCCTCTCGTGGAATTTCTTTTTTAACTTAACGTCGAGAGTAATTGAGAGACTGGCGGAGACAGGTAGCGAAACAGGAAGGAGGAGGTGGAGGAGGAGTAGGAGGAGGGGGGAGAGGGAGAGTGACAGAGCGAGAGAGAGACAGAGAGGGACCAGTCGCTAGGACACTTCGTGCTTCGAGCGTGGCCAGTGCAACGACATGCATCGGCCGCAGCAAGGGCGACATTATCGCCGGTTGCACACACCGCGCGGCTGCGGATGGTGCGGTATGGTGGTTAGGGGTGGTTAGGGCAGTGCACCACAAGGGTGGTCAAACCGCAAACGAGACCACCGTCCTGGCTATCTGCTATCTGGATAACCACCACCGCCGCCGCCGCCGCTGCCGCCGACGGTGCCCTCCGCTTCCACATTCACCTCTTCTACCTCCAACCTCCGGTCAGCCTCGTGGGCATAGACACGAAACTGCAAGACGAACGATCGCTCGTAACGTAACGATCCCTCATCGCGCTAATTTCGAGTTAAACGATAATCGGAGGGCTTGAATTTAACGTGACGCAATGCCGCATCTTTATCTGTTTCGTGTTAGGAAAAATTGACCTTTCGACGGTTTGGGGTTGCCCGGCGGGTACAGCGAGCTCGATTTAAAGATTGATTTTGCGATTTATTCATTACAACGTGTCGATTGGCACAGAGGACTTAATTGCGAGAGGTTATAATGATGATGAAGAGTCGCGGAACCAATCATACAACTAACAGTTTTTTTTATTCCTTCGGAATACGAGTATCTTGAGCGTTTATGCCTGGCAACGGACAGCAACGTTTCTCGAATTCTAATGACAATGATCTTTGGCCCGTTATCGTAATCTCCGTGACAAGACTGCCGTTGGATTTCTAAGCAAGCGATTCTATTCAATTCGACGTACACGAATCATTCACGCGCAAAACGTTTCTTTTCGCGTGATCCTTGTAAACGTTGATATTCGGTATCGAGCAGTAATATCGAATGTCGCAATGACAATTCTCTTCGGACGGCGAGAGCTTTTTCTTCTCCACGAACGAAAGAAGTATTTCTAGTGAATTCGTTTCGAGGTATTCGAATAACGTTTCCAGCAGTGCTTCCCCGCGGTCCTTCAATCGATTATACACGTAAATGAATAAATCGAACAGCCGGGAAGGGGGAGTCCTTTGTATAAGGTGCGAGGATAAAAATCTTCAGTCGCCGTATGCAATTACCTTGGCATGTAATTGCAGCGATTCACTCAGCTGCGCCGAGCAGACTGCGCGATAAATTTCTTCTTCTTCTTCTTCTTCTGCTTCCTTCGTTCCTCTTTCGTTTACGAGCGACTACCGAGAAACTTAAGCGTACCACGGCTCATCGGGTAAAGGGGCGCCTGTATATTTATGCAACGCATAGAACGAGTACGGACTTTTATGTTCGTACACGTGTTTAGCTACGTTTACGATTTCGCCGACCAGCTGCCGACTTACGTGAAACCTCGCCCTCCGCGATACCACGCTTTTCCATTATCCGCGCGAAAGACCCTCCGAAATGAATTTTATATCGATTCCCTCATACCGCTCAGATTCGAATCGGGATCGATGCGGCCAAGTGCCGCGCACGGATAGTCTTCTCTCTCCGTTACCGCTGAAACCAGTGTCGAGTAAAATAATGCTCCGTGTCTGTCCGCGTTGATCGTTTGCAAAGCTACGAGGTGGAAAACGGAAAGCCACGAAAATATCGAATGCGCAGGAATGGAATGAAATTCCAACGTTCTCGTGACGAAAGTATCGCAACGTCGAGCCAAACGACACGCGGTTTCGATACATGTGGGGCAGGTGCAAAATCGTGCGCGGTTCGCGTTCCGCAATTTTTCCCGTCGCATTAACATCGGCGAAAAACTGCCGTGAGTCTGCTTGAATTCCGTGGACGTACGTGTATGTATGCGTGTACGTCCGTTAGCTTTTCGCGGTTTACGCGCTGACATTTGTAAACCGATTCGTTGGCGCGGCAGTATTTGATTCCTGCGATCGAAAATCCAACCGGTAGGTACTCCAGAACCGTCAAACGCGAGGTGCTCGATAACATTCCTGTGCAAAAGTCTGAGTTGTTAGAAAGCTTTCACCTGGCCGTCTAGATATGTCTACTCGATTACAAGCTCTTTTCTTTTATCTCATACTGGCTATGCACGAAACATTTCCTCCTCCAAGAAATCTGCTTCTCGTTCGGTTCCAGAACAATGTGAAATGTAATTTTACATTCAAGCTTGCACGCAAAGCACTTTCCTCGTTATAAACTCATTTAACCTGGGATCCTTGCAATCAACAAAATCCTTCGAATAAGACACGTGTCTCGATTTAGCCTCCCCGGAGACTGGTAATTTTCTCTTTCACCGCTGTATCTCGCTTTTCACGCGGACGCGCGTAAATATACCCGGTGCTAGGTGTTCCCTCGCGTTTGCAGATATCGCAGAATGTCGGGGAGAGATTGCGGAGAGCAATGCGGAGAGAAATGGAAGAGAGGAAGACAGGGAGGAAGCACGAGCAGCGGTGGATACGGACGATGAGAGACGGGGAGAGGAGTAGCGGTGCCGTTGGACGGGAGAGCGCGCGCGGGAGCGAGAGAACAGGAGAGAGAGGGGGGGGGGCGGGGGCGGGGGAGAGAGAACGGGAGAAACGTTGGCGCGTTTATTAGTGTCCAATTGTGACGAGAGAGGCGCGGGGAAACACGAAAGCGAGCGCGTGAACTCGCTCATTTGCGTGCCTGTTAATTTGCCACGTTTGTGTGCCACACCACGGCACGTAGATATAGGGTCCCCGGACGAACAGAGAGAAAATTAGCGCTTCGAGTGTGGGTGCCTGACCGCTTGCTTGCCCGCTTTGCCTCGCAACGCGAGCGAGCGTGCGTACGTACGTGCGTGCGTGCGTGTCGGCCCGCGTATGAACGCGCCTGGGTGGTCTCCCATGGTGCACCGGATAAAACTCCGCTGACGTTCAATTCGAGGGCAGGTCTTTTTTTTTTGTCGTTGCCTCCGCGGAATCCTCGACGCGGAAGTGGTCCGCGTCGAGTGCGACGCTTTGCCACGACGAATTTCTTTACCCGTTTTGTTCGCGCCACGCGTTACCGCTTATAGACGCCGTACACCTGCCAACAAATGACGCAACGGAGTCTGTTGTGTAAACAATTGTATAGCGTATGGTGTTATTTGGCGAAATTCAAAATTCTTTGAAATTAATTGCACAACGAGTGACGTTGCAGGTTCTTTTCATACGTAGAAGTAGGAGTTTGTGTTTTACAAATGGCCAGTTTTATAAACAGTTGTATTTTTTTTCAAGTCCTTTGACAAGATTAGCGTGGCTAAGAAGGGATCTTTTCTTTAATCACTCTTTCGTCCAGACTCTCTGCTTCCTTTTTCATTGTTTAGAGTCAACATCCGACACAACAGCAGTTATTACAGCTAAACAGCCTGAGTAGTGAGACGGCACGTTTCCGTAGGTACACGACGAAAACAAATGAAGTTTGCATAAAATTGCGTATAGCGTGCGAGTGATCTTGTTTGCAGAACATCCTACCGTGCAACGTCAGTTTTGCGCAATTTCTTCGCTGGTGTGCGAGGCGTATTAGAAGTTTCGTGGGCTATTTTGACGATACGGGGGATCGGAAATTTTTTTTGAAACCGAGCGAACACGGTGATATCGTTCCGGAATTGGAATTGGTAGTGTGGAGCGCTCGAGCGTGTCCCCCGAAGGAACGCGCGGAAACGGTACGGCGCGTAATCGGTTTACGGTACGCTATACATCCGCGGATATAAAATGTATATGGTTTAACGCAAAATTCGATATCGACGCGAAGCGTAACGAACCGAGCTCGCGGAATGGAAAGTTTAAGTTACCGGCCGATCGACAGTAATCAAGGATAATAGCGCCACGCTCTGCTTATTATTACAGAGTTGCGCATTTTTATGTGGAAAAAATGTAAATGATACGGTGTTACGTATGCCATTACGATCGATCGACTCGTCACCGCATCTGTTCAGGGACGAACGGAGAGCAACGACACGCCCGTTCCGTAATCGCATTAAGCGCTGTTAATACGCGAAAAAGAGTGTTCCCGGGAAATGAAATCATGCCGATCGATCGAATCGATTAAGTCGTTGGACGTTGCGTTTGTAATTCAACCGCGCGAAGTTTCCTCGTTAATCTTCGTAATTCCGAGTAAAGTCTTTCTCTCTCTCTCTCTCTCTCTCTCGAAGCAAACGATCGAAGGAGAGACGAAAGAGCCGCCGGTGCCGGCGGCGGTGGGAGGCACGCGAGCATATCGTAACGAATAGATGAAAATGAGTGCGCCAGGATAAATAAAGCCTCGGGGCAGGCCTCTCTCCGCTCTCGCTTCACCCTGGACTGAATTAACCGTAATAACTGATGCATTTAGCCGCGATATTCAAAACTCGTGCACGAAATACCGTCAGCGGTCGTCGTTGCCCCTTCCCACCTTCGTCACCCCTCGTGCCCCCCCCCTCGCCCACCCCTCCGCTGGTCCTGCCCGCGCCCATATCATTACCATGCAAATACGCTTGGCGTGCGGCAAAGCCCGCGTAAAATCGTCTCCCTCTCTCGCTCTCCCTACTTCACTTCCCGAGTTTCGACCACGACTATCTTCCCTTTGCACTCACACCGCTGCCCGTGTCACCCACCCCTCACGTTTTCCCCTCTGACCCCCGCCACTCTATTGTCCACTTTTGCTCTCTCCCTCGGTCTCTCTCCCTCTCTCTCCCACTTCACGCTAGGTACCCAGACACATATGCAAAACGTGCCACTATTATAATAACATTAAGCCGATGAACCTTCCATTGAATACGCGCTCCGCGAGCGTGGATTGCATCGCTAATTACGCGTATACCGGGTGGCTCTACTCGTATCCAGCAGTCCCGAAAACCGGTACGCATTTCCACGATCGTGCCTAGCAGCGAATCGCGTCGCTACTCAGCACCGTCCATTCCCCCCTCATTTTTGTAGCTTTTGTTGGACCTGGCCATCGCGTTCGCCACAATTTGTTTTTCGGGAATATCGTGAAACGTGAGCGCGGGCAGGCTGGCGCGGCGTGGAGTTGGACGCGTAGCTGGTGGCTTTTTTATCGGCGAAACAGCGTCGTAATTTTCGCGACACGATACGCCACGTTGTGACTAAATATTGTTGATGTCAGTCTCTTTTTTTTTCCCCCTCGCGCACGTCCGTTGACACGTTTATGGGTTGGGAGTCACGGGCAGAGGCGAGAGATCCTCGTTTTGTATTTTTGGTGACGGTACCGCGCTCGTTTTTGAATTTCGCACCGCGAAGTGGCCGATAAACGTTCCACGTTTCGCGTTGAACGCGTAACGGCATCGAAACATGGCTCTCGTACGTACCTTCGGGCTATACGTCGAGCGAAGATCCGTTGCCTCTCCATGTAGATCGGATGTTAAGGATCTGTCGGTCGGGTTAATGAAATGTAACACACGATCACTGATTTGTATTCTCGGGTATCATTGTTTATTAATTTCTCTCATTCGATTTTCTGTTATTCTCTAATACCGACGGCTATTTACACTTTTCTCACTCGTCGTCTCGTTTTTTGGGAAGGGGGACGTAGAAAAATATGACGGTATACTTAAAGGCTGGTATATATACAAAATGTACAGTTAACGCGCAAAACAAGCGCGCCGTTCGCTATCGTAATATAATCAATGTGCGATCTCGCCGCCAAAGGCGATCGCACGCAACGAGCGGAACGACTTGAATAAAGACTTCTGTCGAAAGGATTGGTCGCAAAAAAATCCATCGGTACCGATTAAATACTGGCTCGAGCAGAAAAGATACGAAAATGACTTTCCTCGCCTTCGCGAACGAGTAATCGTAATTTCTTATCGATCGATTTGACTCGCCACCGCAGGGACCGAACCCTTTCGCAACCATTCGAGCAACAAAATTGAACTCCATTTCGATCGGAGATTCCCGCTTGCGGTTCGTACCGCTCGCCCTTGCACGGACCCTTTTTTGCCACGAGTAACAACAACAACAATATAACAAGAACAACCGCAACAACGTTGCTCATAATAACGTACGAGAACTATGTACACGCACTTTCGAGAAGAGTTTCTGGAGACACAGTTCGCTTCTCCTGCGTTTTCTGTTCAATATAAAACTTCGTAAACGGTTGCCTTCTTGTCACCGGACCCGGTAACGATGTACTTGTCGTCCGCAGATATATCGCAGCTGAGCACCGACGAGGACTCCTTCGACTGAAAACAACGAAAAACACGTTCACCGTCGATCCGGGCAAACCGCGGCTGATTCGCGGTGCGATACGCGTATTGTACGCGCAACGTCCAAAGAATTTACTCTTCGTATTCCCGCGCGATACATAAGCGTGGAAACGCTCTATGTATACGACAAACCATGCGTCAAAAAGTAATATACACGAATACGGTAGAGTCTCGTTAACCCGAGCTCGATGGGACCGGACCTCGTTCGGATCGCCGAAGTTCCGGATTAAACGGAATCAGTTTTCTAACCAATTCACCCTACGAATTGATGAAGGATAAAAATCAAAACATAGTAAACTATAATTTCTTACGCTATAACAAATAGCCAACTAGTTTGTTTACGAGTTGTTAAAATGGAACATAAACACAGGTTAGAGTAAGTAGATTTAAAAATTCTTGCTTATTTCTTTTTTAAGACAGACCGGATTAACCAGATGTCCCGGAGCCGAGCTTAACGAGATCCTACTGTAATTGCAAACTACGAAGTACAAGTAAACTAGGGGAAACAAGGGGAAAATAATAAAAATATACATAGACTCCTCCTAACCTGGAATATCGATGCACCGTAAGGCGTGCGCCAGGCATTCAGCAGATTATCCTTGCCCGTGGAGACGAACCATTTTCCGCAGGACGCGAATCTCAAGGACAGAACGCAGGACTCGTGCAGATGTAGCTGATACTTGTCCGGCTTGGAAGCGTGCAGCACCTCGACGTTCGAATTTTCCATACCGACGGCCAACCACTCTCCCGTGGGACAATACCCCAGGGAGAATATTTGCGACGTGAAGTCGTGCTGCTGCAGTTGCCTGCCCTCACGCAGATCCCAGGAGCGAACAGTGTTATCGAGGCCCCCCGTCCAAAGTTTCGAGCCGTCGGCGGAGATGTCGATGCAGGACGCCCCGTCGGTGTGACCTTGAAACTGTCTGACCAACGTCTGATTCTGAAGATCCCAGACGGCGATGTTGCCGTCGCTGCAGCAACTGAAGCAGACCTTCGAGTCCGGAGAGATGGCCAGGGCGTAACAGGCGGGCGCCGACGAGGTCAGTTCGGCCTTGATCCTCGGAGTAGGGCTGGCCAGGTCCCAGATACTCAGCTGGCTCGCCTCACCGCCGACTATCAGTGTCCTGCCGTCCGGTAGCAGTTTCACCGACCTGGATGAATCGCGTGCAACGTTCGCTTTAGCGTGTGTTCGTTCCTTTTTCGCGGTAAAGTGCTCGTAAAGATCACGATTTCGGCGAGCAACCTACGAAGCGACCTATTCTCTACGATTCCATCGTTCCGATTTCGAGCTACTCGTTTCGATCTCGGCCGCATTAACGAGTGGTAGTTACAGGGCCGGCCCAAGGCACGATGCAAGCGATGCACGGCATCAGGGCGTCCCGGCAAGGGGCGCACTACATGCTTATTTTCAAAAATAAAATGTATACCGTACCTTAAAAATTTGTAATGTCAACCGAAGTTAATGTCAAAATTAATGTAATTTTAAATATTATGAATAAGCTCGAGTGTGAAAATAAATTTAAAACACGTGCCAGTACGAAAGAGGCTTTCGTTCGCCAAATTACAGGGGGGGGCTATAAAATAACTTCGCAACAGGATGCCGACTGCCTTAGGGCCGGCCCTGGGTACTTACGCGAAACGATAGATCCATAATTATTTTAGCACGCGATGAACGTGGTAATATTAGTCGTGTACTCAAAAAAAAATATATAGAGCGCGCTCCGGTAAATTATATTAAATTTCACGCTGAAGCCGGTAAGGTTTCAAAAAATTGACACGTAATTCAATTAACGGTCGTACGAAGCGCGACCGTCCGTGGATGCATTACAGAGGGATATTTTACCGGCAACGCGATCCGTCTTTACTCCCCGCGAGCACGATACAAGTTTTCCACGCTTCCCGAAGCGTACAGTAACATTCAATTTCAACGTCCGCGCGAAACGTTTCACGCCCGTCTACGTGCACGGACAACCCGATATTTTAAAGTCTGAATTCCCGCGTTGAACGCTTAACCCTCCTCCCGATACGGCTGTATCTATCGTCGCAGGACGCTTCCGCAGTACGGACACTAGAATGGCGAATCCGGAATTACAGCACGGGCAAGTTACGACGCGAGCGTACGCATATCGCCGCGGTGAGAGCGTAACGTTTCATACTTTGCCGCGTAACTTAAATTACGGATGAATTTTATCCGAAGGACATTACAACCGAACGCGTTAAATTGTTCGTCAGAAGTTGCGACTCGATGTAAAATTTATACCTACTATACAGCGTGCATCGGATGATGGGTGACTATACATAGTTTATACATAATCACTTCGTAGTCTCTTCATAGGTCGCTTCGTAGTCACCGGTAGTATCGTAAGGATTAAACGAAGTTTGTCGTCGAAAACATTGATAACTAGAACTTTAGTACTCGAAACCTTGGATGCGTGACAACGTTGTGTCCGCGTTAAGGATCGTTTTCCAAGCTATTGTTTTGAAACAATAACAAATGCGTACCGTGCGAGTTAACCGCCTAGCCACAGCCTGGGAAACGTACCTTTGCACGACCGTCGACAACCGATCTATCGATACTAATAATTTGCGCTCACATGGAGCACCACTGACCTGATATAGTTGTCGCGCTGCAAACAGTCGAGCTGCGACACCGGCTTCGTGCTTCCTGTACCGCCCTGCCCTATGTCCCAGACCTTGACGCATCCCTTGCCGCCGGTGTAAACGTATTTCGTTGGATTCGAGATCGTCACAGCGCACACGACCTCCCCGTGACTGAGGGTATTAATTTGGCGCGCATGATGCGGTATCCCTGCTCCGATCAGCGCATCCGGCGGGAAGGGCACCGGCTGCATTTGGCCCTCGCTCGGCACGTGGAAGCTGTATGCACTGGAAACACGGCAAAGAGGCGATCCACGCGATAAACACGCGTCTGCGATGTATATGTATACGTATACATCTACATATATTAGGGTGGCCCTTATTTTTTGACTTTCTGAAAGTTAGATCCAACTCCTCTATCTTGTCTCAATCAACAACAAAATGATGCCCGGACATTTTTAGCCGAATCGGACAATTTTCGTATGTAATCGTTTTTTCAAAGAAACAATTTTTATCCGATGACATGTGATTTGCTATTGCTATGTTAATTAATATGAAAATTTGCCAAAAGTTTGTTGTGTGACTTTTGTCATGCGATGTCTCATTAATATTATTAGATAAAATTATACTATTATTATTTGACGTACACTATTATTATTATTATTATTACTAGATGAAGTTATATGTTCAACTTCAAGCCGATTGAGGATCGCCTACCAATTGTCCAATTGAGTTGAACAGGATTAGGAAGTAGGAACAGCAAAATTTTTAATTACTTATTTGCGATACCGTTCCGACCGAGATTTCCACCTTTGGAAAATACCCTCGGGGAATTTCACTAAATTCGATTGAATTTGAAATGCAGCTCGAGCAATCGATTAAGGCGAGTGTCCATCCCGTTTCACGCGATTCGTGTTGTTCTCATTGAGATACCACGATACTTTTTCATACTGCACGCTATCGCGCGTACTATTGCGCGTCGTAAACCAGTATTCTATTTTTATTACGCACAATGTTCCACATTCTATCAGTCTTTATCTTCGACATTAATTCCGCGGTATTTGCCTCAAAACAAAAATGTAGATAACGCGCCGTATTTCAACTTTTTAACCGTCTGTATCGACTACAATAAACAACGGGATCGCAGTATTTTCACGGCAAACAAGACCGTAGATAACCGCCTACACCCTCGCGGGCGAAACGAACAATAAACAACTTTAACGAAACCACGTTACACGTATTTCTGCGTAGAATCGGTCCTCGATCTTGCGCCTACCGTCGACGACTGTTGTGCCCGCCTTTACGTCACTCCTATCGCGGTGAACTTTTCGCTAATACAACTAGAACTCTCGTTGACATACGTTAGTCCGTAATCGTTACGTTTTCCACGCTCTTCGATAAACATCAACGAAATAATTGTGTCTCCCACCCAGGCGCTTTCGTCTTTCTCAAACACGGTAAACTTCGCGACTCAAAATACTAACGCGATAAGGTATCAACCATTCTCCCGATTTCAATGCGATTACACACATCGACGCTAAACTGAAATAATACAAGACCCCTCTCTCCTATTTATTCCACCAAATAACTATTAGACCCGACGACAAAATTGTATCCATTCCCGTCGACTCTCGTATCGTATAATCGGCGAACATCCCACCGCGATAGTACCACGAAATTCTAAACATATTCGTACCGAAAATTTCTCCACGTACCTACTCGAACAGTTCTCGCGATCCGTCAAACTCGTTCAAACTTCGACGCGTTCGAACGATCAACGACAAGATCACGCCTACTCGAAGCTATCGCTCCGTCATCGGGCGGTAAATGGCACTGGAGAGAGAGTCTCGACTTACAACGGTTGGGGAGTGGGAGGGGGGGGGGGGGGAGTAACTTTGTCTCGTATGTATACTCACGGTTTGCCACCAGGTACTCCGACGGATCCCATGGGCGCCCTCATACCCACGTGGGGATCGTAGAGTTGCTGAAGCGAAGGTGGTGCTCTAGGCGCCGCGTAACCGTTATAACCCATCATGTCGACGTGAGGATGTTGACCAGCTGGTGCCAGATGGTGAGGCGGTGGCCCCGGAGGATAATGCGGCGGATAAGCGCTCGGTACACCAGGAGGCGGCGGTCCCTGAAGTAGCTTCGAGGAGCCCGAGGGCTTCAAACCACCGGCCACACCGCTCGAAGTTGGTGTCATGGGCTTCGAGATCGGCGTCGTCGGTTTCTCACGTTCCTCCATCTTTTTCGCTGACGGCGTGCTGGCATTGCTGCTGGTACCACTTCGGGGCGAGTGCGGCGGTACGTCTTTCTTCGTTTGAACGCCGCCGCCCATCACCGGCACCACTTTGTCCAGGCCGTTCTCGCGGGGCGAACTCGTGCCATTTACAACTGGGCTCGTTGGTCCCTCGCTGGCGTCGTCCACCACTAAATCTTGGTCGCTCTTCTCGCCGTCGCTCTGAAACATTCGATGGCAACGGAAATTACGCAAACAGGACGACAGAGAACAAAGAGACGCGGTCTCTTAATGCGCTTCAATTTTCGGTTGCACGATTAACGAGCCCAATTAAACGTATTTCTCAACAAATCTTTCTCGTCGTTATCAAATTGAATCACTTACGTGGCCGATATCTTTATCTTGCTCCTTCTTCATCTTCTTTATGTGCATTGGATGATCGTGATGGTTCTGCGAATGATGTGAATGATGGGTCTCCTGGGGCGTGCGCGGTCGACTATACTTGTCACCAGGTGATATCGAGCTTCTCTGTAACGCGACAAAAGCCAAGCGTTACGTAAAGTGTGCACACATCCCCGAGTAATGTTACGTGAGTTTCGTGGCAAGATCTAGAGAGGTTGAGGGTGAGGGGGGAGGATCTCTTCGATCGTATCAGGACGACAAAAATATGTTTCGACTATGCGGGACGCAAAAAGAAATGTTTTATTTACTCCGTCGATTGAGCCGATTAAACACGCTCGAGCGAACGATGCCGTGTATTAACGATCGGCAACGAAGACTCGCTGTTTGAACAGACGTATATATTTGTACGGCCGTTAATCTTTGGTTAAATAACAGACAACTGTGCAGGCTGGAACAACGGATCACCGGCAACGTGTTTCCTGCGGTCCGATCAACGTGACAAAACCGTAATTACACGCGTCAATGGTTATTATCAATTGTCACGCGAGTATTTACGGTAATCGATTCGTACTTTACCTCGGCGCTCGGATATTCGTATCAAAGATATCAAACTGTAATTATCTCTATCGGCGAATCATTTCCTTATCCGTCGGTATCATTGCGCGAAAACTGCACGGACAAAAAGGATAGTACGTTTTACCACGATATTGTCGCGAAGCGTTATATTTGTGCGGGGAGTAACGTTTACGCGACGGCCAAACCACGCGGACACGGCACCTAACGCAAAATAGTGAACCGGTTCGAGTAACGATAACCCGATGGCGTCGTAAAAGTAACAATATTTTCGATAACAGAATTCACGGGTATAACAAAAATATGGTTATCGCCGCGCGGAGGCATCGGTGCCGTTCCTAAAAATGGCCACGACAGCTGTCCCTCAAACATTCTTTCTCGATCGCAAAAAACCACCGCAACTCATTAAACATTGATCCAAAAACGACGTCAATTAGGGCATAAAATCCCTCGCATCCAACGTATTCTCTTTAAACGGAACCAAAAGTTTGCATTCCGACAGGGAAGTTCGTGTTCGCAACGAATACAAACCGGCGGTCGGCACGCGACTCATTCCTGATCATCGGTCAATTCGTGACGGAGGATAATGGAATTCGTGGCGCATAGCGTGGGCGCGGACATAAGCGAAACGAAAAGAGGAAAAAGCGTAAGAACGTGGCCCCGGGGCGGCCGGGAAGAAAACGAAGGAAGATGAGAAAGAGTATTAAAAGAAGGACGATACGGAGGAGGCGGATGAAGAAAAAGAGGAAGGTGGTTTGGGAGGGTTGATAATGATTACAGAGTTGGCAAGATGCGGGGAGTTGCGGGAGGAAGGAGGGCGAGACACGAGCGAGGAGGGACGAAGTTCCGAGGAAAGTGCCCGAGGACGGGTCGGGGGGGAGGAGAGGAAAATAGAATGGCGAGAGGCAGAATGAGAGGGCGTCGATGGGCGTTTCGCGGTCCCGCGATGATTACAGGCTCCGCAAACCTATAATACACGGTATCTCCCCCCCCCCTTCCTTTCCCTTCTTTCTTTATGGGGGCTTCGCTCTTTTCCATTATTTCTTTTTCCGTATCCCTTTTCACGGCGGTCTTTCCTCTCTCTCTTTCTCCTACCTCCCGCCCCTCTCTCTCTCTCTCTCTCTCTCTCAATCTGTTTCGAGCCTCTATGCTATCCCCCGCGTGTTTGCGAGAAGGTTGTTACCCGCGTCTTCTGGTACGAGCGGGCCGTGACTTCCTCGCGGGTACGCGAATAGAGAAGCGGAGGTTCCCGATACGAACCAAGCACCGTCCGATCGACCCGCGAGAGCTTATTTCTCAAGCGCGATATAATCGAGCCGAGTACTCGATTGGAACTATTTCCGATGAAGTTCGATCACGTTTGCTCCTCTCGCTGGCTATTTTTGCGAATTGGAGAGGCAACGATTTGCGTCGGCCGGCGAGTTCGTTTCAGTTTTAATGAATTAACGTGACGCGGGACTTTGCACGACCCCTTTTTCCGAGTCACGGAAGTGGCGATCGATCAAGATTTTGACCAAAGTGGGGAAAGTGGGGGAGACGGTGTTTTCACGAAAGTTGGTATACGAACGATCGATCCTCTACCGCTTATTTATATTTTACTTCCACACACATTTAGAAATTAATCGAGCAATTCATTCCCGTATTTGTACGCGAGCATTACAATCACCGCGGTCCCGAGACTGCGCGTAAATATACCCCGAACAGAATTTTATTTGCTCGGGAACATTTCAGTCGGAGATATTTCTTTGATGGGAAAACGCATTTACTCCGAGTTTACGCCACATACGTCAGAAGTGAAACGAAAGTTAACGAGAGGGCGAAAACCATCGCGAGTGGGCACACGGAATGTGTAATTTTCTTCGTTTCAATCAGGCGTTTTTTTCCAGAGCAAGTTTTTCTTCGCCAATTCGTGCCTCCCCTCCGGTGGTTTCGTCGAAAACGCAAATTGTACAACCAGGGCGTACTCGTGAGCGAAGTACGTTTAAAGCACTCGTTGTACCCTTCACGCGCACGGAAAGTTACACGCGTGTAATGTACCTGTAATACACGGGGTCGTGTCATAAGTACTCGTAACGTCGAGTACGTTGTACGTGGCGTAAGTTGGGTACATCGTAGGTAGGTACACGCATAAACCAATCCGGAATGGCCGTTTAAAGGGCATAATTGGAAGGGAAAGAAAAGTTTGTTAATTGAAAGTAGGGAAATTCTTTCGGTTCTCGACAGAAAACCCTCATATCGTTTCTCTTGCGTTTAAACAAAACGCGCGTACTTATGCGTTTCAATTAACGGTACTAGTACACTGACGCAGTGACGGTGATTTTTTGCGATCGTATTCAATTATTTATTTATGTCGTTAAATTCGTCAATGATTCGGACCCGGGAATCGGGCAACGTTGAAACGGATAAACGAGAAAAAACAGCCACTGCACGTTTATTTATGCAATAGATTGCGCGTAGAGATCGAACAGATAATCCGATTGTTAATTCGACATTTCGATAAATGATTTGTCTGCATTTCAGCCGAGAAATATTTACCGGCGCGAAACAGCGAGGCCATAAATCTCCATGCGCATTATTGTTTTATTCGTGACGGAACAACGGTGTTGATATAATTTCATTTTCGTAGTAAACCTTAATTATGACGCGTGAAAAATAAAACACCTCCCTCGAAAATTTCGGAAAACTCTAACAAATTCACCGCGCCGAATCCTCTCTCCGTCCGCGATTAATAATTTCATCCAGAAACGCTCTGTTATCGCTAAATATTATTTTTCCCTCCGCGACGTATGTTCGTACCAATAAATTATTTGCAAACAAAAAAGCAAAAAGACACGGATTTCCGTTTTCAGGATGTCCCAAACATAAATCCTCCAATTTCCCACCCCCGAAGCTGTTTTGTAATTCGGAATTCCCGTTCAACCGTTATCGTATGAAAACGAAAAAAAAAGAGAGAGAGAGAGGGGGGGAGGGAGGGGTAAAACAATACAATGATGAAAAATTTTTACTCACGTGTCTTTCCTCGGTCGAACTGAGACCTGCAACGAGACAAATGAAAACAACCGTCAATCAAAAGCCGAGCTGAACATTTTCGCGAAAACTGATATTCATGCGCGACGACGAGCGGAAAAAAAAATTTTCGAAATCCCGGCCACCGCGCGAGCGTCGATAAAATGTTAATAACGTGGCACGAAAGGGAGAGGAGGCAAGCGAGGGAGCGACGAGGGGAGATGATGAATACGGGGGGGGGGAGGGTGGAGTAGAAGGGCGACCGGCGCCCGTATAAATGATCTTCATGCATATTTATGCGCTTTTCGCTCAAAACCGCCGGTGTCCGCTAACAGGGTGACGCAAACACGCTCACCTCCCTCCACGGAAAGCGGATACCCGAAAAGCGCTTTGAAAATTTCCAGTTGAGCGAGTCGAGCCTCACGCTCACGCCACGTCGGCTACATATTTTTTTTTTCACTCTCCTCTCCCCAAACCGCGCACCACCGCGTACCATCCCCACGTGTACGCCACCCCTCTCACCCAGCCCTCTTCTCCCGTCAAACCTTTTGGCTCGCGCGCATTCTATGACGCGCTCGTATTCTCTCCCTCTCCCTCACCCTTCCTCTTTCACTCTCTCTCTCTCTCTCTCTCTCGTTTTTTTTTCATACCCCGCGGGGTGGCCACCGAGTATCGCGAAAGCGGGATCAAACGGATGATGGTGACAAAAAGAGAAAAATCCCCCGCTCGTCGACCGTTTGCAACTTGGTAACGCACGGTCGCGGACGCGATTCGTTATATCGGGGGCCACTCGAACGTGACCAAAGGATGGAATTTCGTTAATTTCTTTTCCCGCCGCACTGCCCACAGTGCTGGCAATTAAAATCGTGTGAAAGGGCGAAAGGTATGCGTGTAACGAGCATTTGGCGCGCGCGTGAAAGCGAGGGTGGGAGGATAGAGAGGGGGCGGTGGGACGGGGTGTTATGATTACCCTCCTGGCACCCGGTGGATCTGGAAATTATTTCGCGAAACGGAAAGACGAATTTTATTGGCGGTACGCGCGAAACTCTCAAAGTTTGTGGATAATCGATGGGTTTAAAATATCCATACTATTAAAACTCGAGCTTGATAATAAGAATCGATTACTCACACCGTCGAGAAATAAAACATTGCAATATTAATATTTAACGATAATAATTAATAACCTGCTAAACGATAATTTATCTTCGATATACTATGTATATGTATACATATGTATATGTTGGTTCGCAAAAAATACGTTTACACCAATTTTGTACATTATCCACGATCGAGCCACGGTACGCTTTAATGGGTTAAACGTTAACGCTGTTTAACGCTCGCGCGAATGATCTTCCAACGTAGGCAAAACGGGGCGCGTCGGGAATACTGTTGCGTAGAAAAATGGAAGTTGTGAAAAATGTCCGTAGTCGCGCAAGTTTAAATCTCTGTAATTTGTTTACCGCGGTGAAGATAGGGAAATATAACGAAACTGTAAACTTACCGCCGTTGCTCTTTAAATCATCTGGCTGGCCACGATGCAATTCCGGTTTACCGAGCATCGACAGAGGATGAGCCGATGCCGAACCGGGAGCTGTGGCATTTCCCGGTGTTAGGCCGAGACCAAGAAGAGCAGCCGAGGCGGAAGTCGGCACCGGAAGTCCAGCAGCTGGTCCGAGTCCCGGAAGTCCGGGTAGCCCAGGATGAGCGCCCATCGATGCTCCCGGTGGCAGTTGTTGAGCGTGCATTTGCTGCAGCAACCTTGGTATATCGGGTCTCTGTTGCTGAAACAGAGTGGAAGACCACCTTTCAATGCCACTGAACTTCGTTCACTAATGACAGCCTGGCAAAGATAACAAAATTTTGTGGGGAATATTTTAAGGGGTTTCGAGTGCGAGGCAACCAACTTTGAAAATTCATCAAATTTAGTCCATCTTTTCGATTGACCTTCCGAATTTCATAAAACTGAACGATCAATCAAATTTTATCCACCATGCGAATTAGTCATCCCTGGCCTGGTACTCTTTATTTGTTACAGGGAAAATTATTCTTACGCGTTTTGTAGAATACAGATAGTAGTTGATGCGTCAGATTTTAGTAAAATTACTCCACGAATTGGATAGACAGGAAAGTCGAATTCAAATTACAAACTACTTCGTATCTCGTACGCTCGAGGATAAAACGATTTCTCTTAATACGTACATGTCTTTTACGCTCCTTCGGTAAACGGAGGGTATCGTCGTCAATAGAAATCAGCCTGACGTCATGCGAACGATCGTAACAAGGGTGAAAACGGGGACCCTTACAGAGAGACCACCAACTGGCAATACGGGGCAGTGGCCACGCGGCTCAGAAGGATACGTTGCACTTCGTAAAAAGTAACGAGAAACAGAGACAGGTAGATATACAGACGAAGGGGTCGAAGCAAGAAAATGTACAAAATAAAAGGGAACGCGACAGAGAGAGAGAGAGAGAGAGAGAGAGAGACAGAGACAGAGAGTGAGTGTGAGCGAGGGGTAGGGCAGCGAGAAATAGGGGGGTTGGGAGATCGAGAGGGGATAAAAGACCCTGGTAAACTCGTTACGTGCGCGAATCATGCTTATCGTGGATTTCACTTAGGTATTTAGGGTCGTCGAGATAGGGAGAGAGCAACGCACCCCTCAACGAACGGGAAGGGAGGGGGAGAGGGGTTGTGGTCACGCACCACCGAGGATGGATTATGCGAAATAACCCCTCTCGGAATACGCGCCGATTGTGTACGATAGTTATTTTCGTGGACCGTCGTTTGAATAGGAGGGAGAGGGCAGAACGACGAGGGGTCGAGCGAAGGAGCGTGTACGAATGCCTCGTATGGTCTTCCCGCAGCACAGTTTACCTCCCCAGGGATGTATTTGCGGCGCCCTACGCACGTGTACGTACTCCACGGATGTAGCTTGCAATTTGCCTTGCGGCCACTCGACTTCCGGCGAGGGGGCTTTTGACGCGCAACAACTTTTTCTACGCGAAGCGTGCTCTCTCGGCGAGAGGCGACCGTTACCGTCGAGATTTCGCGAAACGGAAAGCTAAAAAAAGGGTCTCCCCGTCGGTGTTTATCTATAGATCATTTTTGAAACCCACGCTCTTAAACTCACTACTCCTGCCGACACTTCGTGTGTATCTATGGTGACCATACGTCCAGTTTTGAATGATGCAGTCCCGTTTTTCGGTTTTATCTCCCGTTGTCCCCGGGGGAATGTCTGGGACACTGAAATGTCCCGTTTTCAGAAGGCAGGCGAAACAAATAACGAAAATCGACTTCTGTTGACGAATTGTTTTTACTAATCTGGAGATTCTATTGTACCAGAAATCATTTTTCCCGATTTTCACGCCCTTATTAGATGTTTATTTTTAGAAATGAAATAAGTTGTGTGGCGAACCACAGTGGTAGAGACAGACAGGATTCAGAAGGACAGATGTTTGATATGGTTCATAAGAATAGGTTTATCATGATATATTCAGCGTGCCCAAAATTTAAATTTTTTGTCCCGTGTTGACCGAAAAAATAATGTATGTTTTAATATTTAAGTTAAGAAGTTAAAGCAATTGTAGCCGAAATTTAAGAAACGATTATTTGACCGGTCTTGGTATAAATCGTGTGAAGAGCACCAAAATTGCGATTCACTGTTCGAATTAACGAGCTAACGTTTCCGTAGCAGCCAGAAGTAACGCCCGGAATTCTGATTTGTTCCGCTTTGACAGAACTTTTCTGGCAACGATGTTTCGCGCGGAACTTTTTCTATTTACAGCGTACTCGTCCGGTAACGAACGCGACGAGATACCGCCGCGAGAAACATGAAATTTTACTATTAAACGCAGTGCTTCCGCGGAAAGAGAAAATAATTACAGAGTGCATTTTAGATAACAGATAACTCTTTTCCGGGATATGAAATTTAATTTGAAATAAAGTTGAGCGAAGTGCTGTCCATCAGAGTAGAGATACAACGTAAATTTGTACTTTAATAATTGCAATTTATTCGCAACAATTTCTCTTTTCTCCTGATTAATGATGTACGCGACTAACGCGCACGTTCACGTATGCACGCGAAGATGCGCCATAGCGGCGGCTATTCCCGCGCGTCGAAAATGTTCGCCAATTTTCACTCGTATGAAATTTTTCACGTTCCCAGAATACTCGTACCTTTCGCGAAATGTCAATTGTAGTTTAAGTACGGGCGAAACGGAAATGAAATATCATCGTCCGCGTTTCGGTTCGCTAAAAAATGCACGAATTATTACTCGGTGGCTCTCTCGACGCAACATCGTCCGTTAACGAACAAACGCGTAAACAATGCGCTGGCCATTGCCACGAGTTACTCCGTTATTAAACAAAACAGTGAAAGGGGATGAAAAGCGCTCGCGGTTTAATCGTCGACAACAAAAAAATGACAAAAAGGAACAATAATTCTATAATGTTCCAATAGCAGCAGCGCGAGCGGCGAAAATACAATCTACGGTACGTTTATTTTCATTCGAAATCACGTTTCATCGCAACGATTATTCGGCCTTCGAATCCGGGTACCGGGAGGGAAAAAAAACGTACGCAAGTACGTGCGCGAAGCACAGATAAATACGTAAATATACAGCGAAAATCGGTGCTACTTTCCCCCCCGCCTGACCTCCACGCGTTGCTCCGACGGTATTCAATTCGTATTCGAAGCAACGAGCGGGACCGCGCCATTTGTGCAGTGCCAAACGAAACGTAATAGTCCCAAACGAGGTTTAACGCGCCGTGAATAATACGCGAAAAGAGGGGGAGGGGTTGCAGAGGGGGAGAAGAGAGAGAGAGAGAGTGAGAAGGGGGACACTGGTCCGGTGTTGCCCGAGGCGCGACCCGTCCATACCTGTGCGTTAAATACACAAGAGGGTGCGTTACCCTGCGCGCACCTACACTGATGCGCACCCTCGGTGCGCGTATGGTAAAGTGCGCTTACAGATTTCGGGGAAGGAGAGAGAGAAAACGAGGATCCAAGCAGATATATGTAGAGAGGAAAGAGAAAGAGGGGATGCGGCGGTGGGGTGGAGAGAGAGAGAAAGAGAGAACGAGGGGGCGGTCGGTTGAGGGACAGCGGGACGAGGGAACGGGGAAAAAGGGACAACTGCGTTCCGCCGTACAGTGTTATTAAACGAAATATTGATTCAACCCCTGTTTACCGAGTAATACATATTCATGGGGGTTGGCGCTTATGTCTATTTGCCACTGCCATCCCTTTAGCCTTTACCCCCTCCCTCTCTCCGCCCCCCTTCGCTACACCCGCTTCGGCCCCCTTCCCTCGTGTCTCGTTCTGTCTTATTACTTTCTCTCTATCGAATGTTTCGACCCTAAGGGTGGTCTTTCTAGCCAGCCCCCCTCCCCCGACCCCTTTTCGCATCGACGCGTAGACGCGTACGAGAAATTGTGGTGCGCGTGCACGTGTCAGTCTCCCCCCACCCCATGATTCTATCGTGGCCCTTCTCTCCCACCCTCTCTCTATCTATATATATCTCTCTCCCTCTCTCTCTATAACTATTCACCGTAGAGTGCACGCACTGATTATGCCCCACATGCCGATGACGCGTATTACGCAACTGCAGATTGCGGTTTGTGTCACGACCCCAATCGAACGATTCGTAGCAGAAAGGCTTGCTCGTTAAATCGAGGACGTGCGGCGGGAGTACGTCGGGGCACGAACCCGAACAATTTGTTGCGTTTCAATGATCCGTCCGGAGGAGTCATTATTTTTCGTCATTTCATCGATTACTCGCCCGCCGTGGAACAAACCCCGCTGCAGGATTTCTTTCTCGTCGGGAAAGGTCTCGCGGAATTTCGCGGTGCCGCTTCGTTTTGCTAACGCGGCGATTGGAAACTGAGCGAACGTACGGATTTACGAAATTGTCGATGTTTGGTCGGGCGACGATTTCGATCGGTGAGAGGGTCGTCGCGATACTACGCGTGCCACTTACCACGAATTCGCCTAACCTCGATCGCTATCCTTTAAAAGCAATGTCTCTCTCGGACGGTATCGCTTCTCGAACTTGGCGGCGGTTTCGAACAAAAGAATATAATTCAAGCGTTACCTCCGGCATGGCGACGCGGCCCGTAACATTTGTTTAGCCGATGGTATCGACGACTGAGAAATTATTCGAGTCATGCACGCGGGAACCAACTCGGAACTCAATTATACGTGCCGCGACGACCGAATGCCAATTTCGCGTCGGTCGTTGCTTATCACGTCAAATACGTGGTGGGCATGAAATAAGTATGAGAAAAACGTTCACCGCCGGAAGTCTGTCGTATGTACAAGACACTAGTCCGAGGACAAGAAAGGATGCGTTCCCATAACTTCCGGCCGTGGCATACGGGCAGTCAACGTCCGCGTTTGAAAGTTCGATACGCGTACAACGTATCTACGTTCGTTGCGAGCGTGACGATTGACAGACGAATACGAACGATCTTTTCTATTTCTATTTTTTTTTGTCTTTTTCGATTACCAACTTCCTTCTATTATCGTGCCGCGATGACAAAGATAACGCAAACTTACCCCTATTATGGAATTTAATTCCGTCATCGTGACCTGCTTCGCTCTGTCGACGGCGGTCGCTACTTGCTGTTGATGCTCCTGAGATAGAAACGGCAGTATTTGTCCGATAATGGCATTCAGTCTCTTCGATATTTCCGTCTGCGTGATACATAAGAACAATAATCATTCGATTAGTATACGCGGAAACCTTTTATTTTTCGGGGACAGGGAGAGGGGGGACACGACGCTGTTTATCCCATTTCACTTAAACAGTGGGTGATCGTTCGATGCGTGAGAGCTGTGTAGTAAAACGTTTCGGTAACAAAGTGCATAAGGGAGGGAAGCTTTTATTTCACTTTTATGCGGCGCACGTGCTTCGCAGCTGTCCTGGATCGAAGATATTTTCGAGCTCTTTCCGCGAGTTAAATATTTAAATACAGACTCCTCGAGACGCGCCGATCCGCCATTCCTATGCGAGGTAGAAAACCAATTCGATGAAAAACAGTGATAAAAGCGAGACGTTGGTCGGTAGCTCAAAAAATTATTCCGCAGAACTCGAAACTATCGGAGTGGAATAAATATAGAGTTCTACGTACAACGAATAAACGTGTTGCTACGTATTTACGAGATCACTCGTTATTCAGTTTCCTCATACCCGTGTACCGAAGGCGAGAGATTAATAATTTTGCGTACCCCTTCGAGCTTTCAGGGGTTATATCTAGTCACTAAAATACAAAAAATCGAACGAAAAAATTACGGGTAGCGCTTCAAATGTTACTCTTCGAAATACAAAAATATTTCTGCACAGATATACATATGCGTCCAAATTCTAAAAGAAAATGTCAAAATCTGTCGTTTTTTCAGCCTCCTGACTAGATATAACACCTTAACAATCCAAATATCTTTTCGGAAAATAATCGGTTATTCGCGATGCTGGGACGATCAGTATAAAATGTATAAATACGCGAATCTGGCGACACGGTATCGTTCCATCGCTACGCATCGAGGGATAAACGTTATTAATCGCGATGGCTGAGACACCACGCCAACTCCCTACGCGCATAATCTACCGAACCTACGTATTTCTGGCGCAACCTCTTGTCAACGAGGAGCAGCTCCTCTATTTTTGTCGCACCTCGTCGGAATCTCGAACCATCGCGAAAATAAACCAACGCGGGCGGACACGGTAGGGCGAGTGAATTACGAGACGAGATTACGGATAAAGCCGTAGCCGCGAATACGTTTCGCGAATACGTTTAACGGGAATCCCGAAATGCTTCCGCGTCTTCAACTCGAAATCGGGGAAACATCGGCACAGCTTTCCCCGATCCACGGTATTTTCGTACCGACGGAATAATATCTCGAAAATGTTTACGATACCGCGGACTCGACGGCCCAAACGGATCGTCTCCTCGAATCCAAGCGCGTACGTGCGTGTGCGTACGCTTACCGGACGCTACAGGCTACTGGTTTATCGAAGAGATGAAACGGCTTCTCGGAATAGCACTTCGGCACCGTCGAAAGTGCCGACGACTCGCACGGCTGGATTTTCTCGCAGCCTCGTCCGTGTCGCCGAGTCATCGTGGCAAATGTTTATTCATCCGTGTACACGAGACAAACTTATCCCGCTTAATGACTTTGGCAAACACACGACGTTAACCGACGCGCGTCTCGCAACTACGGCCGAGAGAAAATGAAAGAGTGCCGTGCGAGAGTTCTCTCGAGAACGAGGGCCTGGGTGGAAGGAAGATAGAGAATCCGAGAGAAGAGGCTAATGGGACGCGCGTTTCGATCCTCGTACGAGAGAAGGTTGGAAGCGAGAGGATCGTCCGAGGAAAAACGTTACCGCGTTCGAGACGCGCATTCTACGTTCAAAGCTCGAACGGGGGGAGTGGGATTAAAGCAGAAATAGAAATTTACCTGTTTGTGCATCTCCACGTTGAGGCCGTACGACATCTCGTAGTACTGTAACAAAAGAGAATGATCATCGGTTAAAGATGGTGGGAGGAACACGAATTCGGATTGGACGGCGAGAATCGTTGACTCTTGCCGCCGGCAAAAAAATCACATTCAATTACGCGAGCAAACAAACCGAGCCGCGAGACGGAGCATCCAGAAACCGATGCTGTGACTCGGTGCTTCGACAGTTTCTTGCATTAACGTAAGAAACGAGAGGAAGACGCGGAGAACCAACATAGCGAATAAACAATAAACGGACTTTTGTTCCATCGCGCGCCACTTGGCGCGTACACGAGAAAAACTGTTTCATAATACAAACTGTCCTTTGTAATGCCTCGGTAACTGACGCGGGAGAGCGGCAATTTCGACGTTATCGAGGAAACAATGGGAGAGGAGGACGAGACCGTTTCGAGCCGAAGCAATAATTCCGTTTTTCTTTCGGTCGCTCGGGCTCCGACGTTATGTACCGTCGCGACGCAAAGAAAAACTAGGATTCTCAACCGCGGAGTGTCTTTCATCGACTATCAGCGGAGGGGCCCGGTCGTTAGCGGGACCGTCGAGGGGCAAACATAATTGCGGTAAACGGCCATTTTAACCGACGAGGACTTTTGTACCGTCATTACTTAACAGTCAACTCGCTCTTACCCGATGGTCATTTAGTATCGTTCGTGCCTCCTTCGCGGTGCCGCGGCGTCTCTTTTAACCGTCCCGCAATTTAACATCATTTGCCAGATTTGTCCCTGTCCCGCTTCGTTATTTCGACTTTTTTCTCTTTGCGATCGCTGCCCTCCGTCCCTCCTCCTCCTCCTCCTCCTTTTCCTCATCGTTCTCCTCTCTCTTCCTCTTTGCGCCATTAACATCCCGCCGTGCCATTAATCTCGAAAACGAGCGAGTAACGGAGTAACTTATACATCTACGCACTCTCGCCACGCAGGACTGCACTTTCCGCGGTAACGCGTTATTAATTATCGTTAATCGCGATAAACGTAATCGAGTCTAGTCGAGTGCACTCCAGAGACAGCGGTGGACGAGAAAATGGTTGTGTATGCTCGCATGGGGGGACAAGGCTTGATACGAAGGAGGTTGGGGGCGGTTAACAGAGAGAGAGAGAGAGAGAGAAAGAGAGAGAGAGAGCGAGAGAGAGAGAGAGACGCGGGGTACGAGAACGCGTGCAACACGCTCGAGAGCCAGGTACAGGTTCTTAATTTTACGGGCCATTAGCCTCGTAATTACACGGGCGAATTAATTGCACCGTAAGTAAGTTATTCCACCCGAGGGAGAGAAGGGGGTACACACCGGCAGCCGTCTTGGCGGAGGGGCAGAGGGTGAGAGGGAGAGGGAAAGGGAAAGGGACGAGGAGAGAAACGAAGGACGGGCGAAGGGTAGGGAGGGAAGAGGACAGTAGGAGCGAAGAGGGCGGGAAGCAGAGGTTGTTAAGATCAACTGCGGCAGCAGGAACTGGCAGCGACGATCAGCGGCAACCGGCAGAGGCCCTCGGTACTCGCGGCGCACTCTGGACCAACTTCCGCGACTCATTATGGCTTGCACAACAAATTAACGTGGCGGGTCTCGACCCCTGTGCACCGTGCGTCCTTAACGTGGCGCTTGTTAATGAACTCGACAAAGAAAACGAGAAAAAGCGCGCGTGCGATCTCCCTCGATCCGCCACCCGTCTCTCCTCTCCCCTCCTCTCCTCTCGTTCGCCTCACCCGCACCGCCGCCCCCCGCCAACACCCCACACGAGAGATCTCTGCGCTCCGTACACGTCGTTTAAGCGAGTTAACAAGCGGCCTTTTGTTAGGGACCTCGCCTTTTTGACTGCCGACGAAAGTACTATTGGTCGAACGGGTCGTGCAGATCTCGTTAAAGGGGATAAACGATCGGGGATAAGGCTCGAGGTGCGATTCGCTCGACCAATTTCTCCAATCGTAAACGCCGGCGCGCTTGCGGTTCGCGTCAACGGAGACCGGGGATTAGGTCTCTCTGGGCACAGAAATCGACGCGGTCGATGTTTCCTCAGTTTCCTCGGAAGAACGTTTATCGTGGATAACACGCGGGTGGAAGAGCAAAGGAAGCGGATGAGCTGGGAAGAGTAAATCTTTGATAAGCGTAAAAACGATTCGAAGCGGAAGTCGTCGGGGGGGTTGCAATTAAACGCGAGCCCCGGAGCATTAAATGTAGTTCTCCCCCAGTTCGGCGATTATGAAACGGAATAAAAGGAAAGAGGGGGAGGGTAAGAAGAGCAAGGTTTCAGCGGTCTTTAATACATCCGGCAGCTAGCGCGATAATATTTACGACGACGTTCGCGGAATCTAGTATCGTTAACGGCGAACAATGCGCTTAAGGGCGCGTTACGCGCAATAATAATGTTCCGGGAGTAGGCGAATGGGGGGTAAGGGGGAGAAGGACGAAATCTACGTTCCACGGGGACGGGAATTATGAGAGAAGACGCGAGTGCTGTAGCTCGCGTCGATAAATCTCTGGTGTCTGTGGCTCCCCTCCGCACCGCGGTAACTTCCTCTCTCCACCCATCGGCCGCGTCGGCTCGTCCGCCTGATTAATCGTGTTTAAACTAGTCGCCTCCGCGCCAATTAAGTCCGTACAACGCTCGGGCAAGAAGAGCAAGAAGGAGCCGGGGGAGAAATCACCCTAGGATCTCGGACCAGCCGGGAGAAAAACAGGACCGCGAGGTAATACGGCAACGTGCCGCTACCACCGCGCGCAGGGGACAACGATAAATTTGTATCGGCCCGTTGGCCGGCTTTAACGAGAGGCTGCATTTACAATCTCATCCGCGCGCCCGTCCTTTACGCACGTATACGGCGATTCGAGCGAGAAGGTGAGGCATTACGGCGACACGTCGATTTCGAATTAAATTATACTCGCGCGTTGTTCCTCGTCGCGATTATTATTTTGCCCGTCCCGTGGTACGTATTTTACGCGTTGGTCACGCCCGTGCTACTAAACGTCGAAGGCATGCAAATGCGCATAGCGATTCATCGCGCGGTGAAAAAAAAAAAAAAATCCATTTTGCACTAGCAAGAGAGCGTTATGTAAATCAATTCCAGATCTAATTTCAATCCGTGCCGATAAGAGCGTCTGGTATTCGAGCTAAAAGAATCTAAACTGTCGGGCTTTTTCCTTCGTTCTCTTACATATAATAGTTTATCAGCGTCGATTAATTATGTCAACGGCGCGATAAACGATCTCTCACTCCCTGTCTCTCTCTCTCTCTCTCTCTCTCCACTCGTTTCATCCTTCCCACGAACGCGGTCCAATTTTGCAAGGGTTAATTACCAAGATTTACCACGAAAGCGTCCCGCGATAAATTCCGCCTTGCGTGCCGAACTCGGATTTCCTCGCGAAACACACGGATCGGTATAATTAGACTGATTTACGTCGGCCGATCGGCGAGAAGCGTCGTCGGCGGGCATATCGAACAACCTGGGGTAACTGCGTTATCCTTTACAATTAATTGCGGCGCGTACTCGGCATTACGTTCGTATTACTTTGTCATTAAGCGTACGAAACAACTGCCGTGGCGAGCCGGTGGTCAAAGGGTAAATCGATGAGAACCACTGGCTCTTAGGATCATTAGCTATGCACGGTAGGTGCGCAAGATAAATATATAGATATAGGTACACACACGTGTGTACACATATCCGACGTATGAACGCGCGCATACATGCATACGTATAAAGGCAAATGTGCGCGGCGTAACAGGCCAATGTAAAGTCGGTGCGGCGAGGATGCAATTAATGCTAAGAAGCCGAGGTGGTTTAGCGGTCGGGCAAGCATGATTATCCTGGATACGGAAAGCGAGGGAAGAGGAGAGACAAATAGACCAAGAGAGGGGGGGGGGGAGGGGAAGCCGAGAGAAATAGAGAGAAACCGTGAGAGACGAAGCGAGACTGTACGGGGGACTTAACCGGAATTAGTGTTACGGAATGGTAATTCCTTACCATCACGTAGTGTCGCTGAATCTCGATCTTCTCCGTGGCTAGTTTCTCGCATTCCAGCTTCAAACTGAAAGCACAAAGAAAAAAAAAGATTGGAGACACGCGGATTAAATGATTGTAACAGGAATACGCGCTTCCTTTAACCATTTTAGTTGGAGCGCGTTGGATAACGTCGAATCCATTAGAGGGTATAAACCGAGAATTAAATTGCATTCGACTCGCGCGATATTCGCGTACCTATATTGTCAACTTTGCGTATATCGCACGATCGTAATACGACTCTCGATTATTGCTACTTACAGAGCGAGTATGTATAAACGCGCAACGTAATTCATATCACACCCCTACCTGCACGGCATACAGTTTATTATCTAGCGTAACATAACATCGTGCGTGCACCGTCGATATATACACTCGATACATTCACAACGCTCTATCGACTTTGGACGGCGCGCTACCCCCTTATCTTTGAAAAAATAATTGTCCACATTAGACTTTGAAATATAATTCGTCGGTGAGCTTATCGTCTGCCTTTTAAAACACCACGTCATCGACGGGAAACAATGGCGCGTACGTAGGTCGGCTTCAAAGAGCGGAGGTGGATAAAAAAAAAAAAGAAAGAAAGAAAGAAACAGAAAAGAAAAGACGGCTCGAAGCTTCCGGCAGAGAAGAGTTCGACGAGGGAACAATGAAAGTTTCGATCCGCGAGACGTATGAAAAATGCAACAACAGCCGCCGGGTAGGCTTCCTTAATTCTGTATTCGCGGTGGCTACCGTGCACGGGTGTCATTACGTGTCTGCCAATACCCACGTTGTCGTAAATCACTTATGGCTTTTGTAGATCGCGTGCACCCGGGGAAGCGCAGCTGCACGAATTCTCAGGGTCTTTCGATGCGATAGCCCGTGTTCCTTCGTATACGTATACGCGACTGTCGAGAGACAAAAGGAGGATCGGGAGAAGCGCGCGGACGCGCAGGTGCCACGTAAACCGTTGGCCAGTTGAAAATTTCGTTATACGGTTCGTAAGGTGGGAGCGAGGAAATCCGTGGCGACTACTACCACCACGATTTATACTTACGTGTGATACTGTGCTTGAAGAAAGTTGAACTCTTCCTTGATCCTGTCGCAGGATTCTCCAACCGTGAATTTGAACGGCTGCCCTGGTTGCGGCGGACCCTGAAAGAAATGCGATAAGAAACCACGTGAGTAGAGCTTACGGAAACTAATCTCTTTAACGATATGCCGTCGGCCGCATAAGTGTCCGTTCACCTACCATACTCAGCGTATATTAGGGTAAATAGAAAAAAATATACGAACGCGACAATGAAAGGAAAAACATATAGTAATACATTTTTATTAACGCGGGATAACATGGCAGTTGCAAAAATTCATAATCGTTACAGAATAGAGGAATTTAAAATAAAATACGTGTGTAGGTGGACGGACACTTATGCGGCTGACTGTATATTATTTACAACGTACCGCGGTGTATTAATTAACTCGTTTTACAGCATCGAGTACTCGGGCGAAAAGAACCCTATCGATCGTTTTACGAAAGTGGCGGGCTACGCGACAGCTCGTGCAACGATATTCAACTAGTTACGTTAGTTTACGCGTATGTATAATGTAGCGGGATACGATAGGAAACACGCTCCGAGTGTATGGCATTAGACCGTTTGATAATTATCGTTCGTTCTACGCGAACGCGACGGATATAAACGTAATACCGTATTATCTCTTGGATCGATGTACGTACATACGCTACACGAGTGAATATACGACGATTCGTACGTACGTGGCTTTCAGCGAAACGTTTCGCGGACGGCAGCCGCGTATACGGATGGAAAAAAAAAACAATTCATACAATATCAGCGGGACGAATCTCGGTATAATGGTACGGCACGCACGTGCGTTAACATCATGCCGTCTGATAATTAATTCCGCGGAATGTCGCGACGAATGGAGCTGACGTAAGTAAAAATGATAACACCCTGCAACTTCTGTGAATTTTTATCCGATCAACCCAACATTTTCAGGAAATATTTCTAAGATGTTAGAAAACATAACTTTTGAAAAATCGTGGTTTCTTTAGTTGCGCGACTGAGTATAATCCTTTAAAGGCAAACGAACGCAGTAGGGGGAGGGCAATGATGTTGGCGTGCTCGTACGCAACTATTGTAGTATCGCGAGGTAAGTTAGCGCGGTAACGAGTTTGCGACGAGTGGATCAGAGGTGCCGAGCCTCGAGCGTGCATAAACTCGAGGTGGTCGGCGAGTTAGACAAATTTTAATCCTCTCGAATACCCGCCGACGATTCGTCTTGCCCCGGGGGCCCTTGTCTTGCCCGTTACATCGGCCAGACGCGTACACACAATTACCCGCGCGTACGGTCGAGGAGCGGTATAGTCAACGCGATCTCGACTGACTGCAACGGCCTCGCATAGAGAGAGCAAGTGTTAATTACGTGTTTGCGGTGTCCGCGAGGATTACACGCTACAACCGAAACTATGAACCCGTGAGCGCCGTGTGTATATACGTGTAACCCCGCGCGCGCGCACGTGGATGCAAATACATACATACGCGCGCTCACGTAGGTGTACACGGGGGTGGGCAGGGGTGGGTGTTCCGTTAACTACGCTCCCAGTGCCCTGCCTACGCGGGCGTCGTCCTTCGACCGACCTGTAGATCGTGTCAGATACGCTCGCGTACAACGCGAGTCACGTTAGAGCAGCGGAATATCGCATGTTGGAAATCGGTGAAAATCGATTCGCCAATCGATCCTATCGAAAATACTGTCCGGAGAGTGGTAAAACTGGATCGTGCCACGCGGCGAAGATGTCGAGATCAACGAAAATCGATTGACAACTCGATAGTAGCGAAAATATCGTCATTCGGAGGATGGAGAGCTTGCTCGCGCAACGTGGTAACGGCGTGGAAACCGATGAAAGCACAGATTGCCGACACACATTGATATTCAAAAATACCATTCTGGGAAAGCTGGAATTTACGCACGTCGCGTGGCAGCCGTGTAGAAATTTGGTCAAAATCCCCTGGCAAATCATCGATGTCGAGAGTATCATTTTGAAAATGATTCTTCGAATTCGCCGTCTGTTTGGTTACTCCGTCGGAGAAGAAGAAGAAAAAGATTACCGATTAATGAGGGAATGCATCGAGCCAGCGCGGAAGTTTCATTCGAGTATTCTCGAGAACTTTCGCGGAGTTACGAGGAGCATCGTCGAGGAACAAGAAGGAAGAAGGCTAGCTCCGAAGTTATCGCGGGTTAAGCTAGAAGTGCATGGGTACCTCCTGACCTCGATCACAATCGAGCCGTTGTAATCGAACGAGCCAAGAGTCTAGTCCCTTCTTCGGTTCAGCCGTCGTCGAACTATATCGATCGACGGAATCCATCCAGTCTCTTTGTCCAAGAGACCCTTGCGGTCTTCCGCTCCTTAACTCCCACTTCCTTATCCTCCGGACAAACTCGACCATTTAGTCGAGGGCGAAGTAAAATATCGAGACCCGGTTTCGACGCGAACTTTTACGCGACGGATCCGCAGGGCGGACGAATTTCGCCGAAAGAGAAGTTTTATCTCGGCACTTCAATTAAATGCATATCCCTGTCAACCATTTGCGTGATTTCCCCCCTTTCCATTGTAGCCCCACGACTTTTTTCGAACTTGGAAATTCGTCGGGTATAGCCGGGGATTTTTCAACGTTTATTTCGAATCGTGTTATAGCTCGCGTTATACTTGGTTCATCAATATATATTGAAATAAGCGAGCGTAATGTTTGGAAGCTGGTCAAACCTGCAACGATATTTGTTCGCATATATTTAATATTTGGTTAAATGGGTTTATTATCTGTACATACGGCACACAAAAAATCAGAGCACAGCTCTCGCAATTTTTCATGGTATTTAGATTTGCAAAACAGCGTTTCAAACCCGAAGAAATGGAATCGGAAAGAATCAACAACAACAATGTTACCATAGCTGAGTGATGAGTCACCGGGTGCATTTAAAACGCACTTTATAGCGTTAAATCGATTCGAAAATGATGAGAGGGACGACTTTGTTTTTCTCGCCACGAACTCCCCGATCGTTTCCCGGGGATCGATAAGTAATCCAGGCTTTCGCGTATCCGTAATGCGAGATGCGTACGATAAAAAAGTACGGTGACGTTACAAAGGTGAAATCAGCGTTAAGAGACGAGTACGCGTAATGCGTAACGCAAGCGGCACTTTGCGGCTGTTAGAGCGTTTCGGCTAATGCGCTAAAATGCACTTCGTTACGCTCTGCACCGCAATGCAAACCGGGCGGCGCACGGTGCATTCACTCCACGGCTACTGCGGTAGAAATAACGTATAGTCATCGACACCAGGGATTTACGCAATCCGCGCGCAAATTTGCACGACGAAACAGATTTCGGGGAAAGGTGGAACGATAAGTTTGCAAACTGGCATAAACGGTGGCCGATTCCACCTACATTTTTTTACGAATCGCACGACAAATCGCGATCGAGCGATAGAAAATGTCCGCTTCGGTAGTCATCGATCTGTTCAACTTGACTTTCGATTAACGGTTTATCGTCGTACTTAACGTATTACACATATTCATTGTCACATTTGCGATAAGAGGGAATTCGAGATTGACGATAAAGCCCGCTCTCCGACGATCTCTCGAAAGGTCTGGATAACTTTTACAAGCTCGCAAAACTCTGCACTTTTCAATACAGACCAGACGACTCACGTTAAATGGTGTTTTTTTTTCTTCTACTCCCTCTACCTGCTGCTATTTGATTTCCATTTTACGAATAGAATTGTTTCAACAGTCCCGTCCACGCTTTTCAATATCAAATCTCGGCTTAAACGAATCAAAATTTCGCGGTACACGAAGCCCTGAAAACAAAATCATTTTTTCCAGTTCCCTCATCGGGATGAAATACGATAGCGTTAAGCCTACAAATTATTACCCAGATCAATATTAAAAGAAGATACGAGAAGACAGGGCAGAGATTTCCATGTCGCCCGGTACAAAAGGGAATACGCGCGGGTGACGAAGATTTTCTTTCCACCCCTCCATCGAAAACCGCAATAACTCGTAATTCCACGTGGAATCTCGAGAATTCCTGTACCGCGCCCCGAGTACCATTAAAATCCCTTGACCTTACGGAACAAAGTACACGGCGGTGTCGCCCTCTCGGCGCGGGGGGTTCGCGGTCAGAGGTTACGCCATGGAGACTCGCGCAGTTGCTAAATTCTCGAGATCGTGCACCTGACGGATCGAGAGGAAACGAGAGTGAGAGAGAGAGAGAGTAAGAGCGAGAATGCTCCGTATGCCAGATAGCGCGATAAAGGAGTGAGAAGGAACCCGAATGGAAAGGGTGAGAGAGAGAGATGCCAGAGTGAGTGGGGGAGAGGGAGAGAGAGAGAGAGAGAGAGAGAGAGAGAGAGAGAGAGAGAGAGGGAGAGGGAGAGGAGTTGCGGAGAAAGAGGGGCAAAGGTGGCCACGGATGAGGGAAGTTGCGGTTTTCGTGGTCGCCGCGGTTGCGGCTTAGGCAAATTGAGATAGTTCGCAAACCACCGACCAGCTGACCTAACCGTCACGCCAGGATGCTGCCAGGGCGCGGCTCCTGGGAGAATTTCGCAGTTCAGAAGGAAGCGGTGAATGCGAGAGGCTCGTTCCGATAGCGAGTCTGCGGTCGGAAGGAGGGAAACAAAAAGCCGGTATCCGAGGGAGCGTGTTCGCGAGAAATCGGCCCGGTTTAGCGTAAAGTTCGCGGAAATGTTATCCTCGAAATAAATCGTGAAGAGAGGGTTCTTTCGAGCCGCCCCGGCAAGAAACTCCACCCAAAATCGATTTCTTTCGTGGATTGCGGGTAATTGGTACGGGGAAGTTTAAACCTTCGAGGACTTTCGGAGACTTCGTTGTTAAACGAGAATCGGGAGCTTTAACTAAGCGGCTCGAACGAAACAACGTCCTTGACGGACTTACCTGACGGGGCCGTTTGAAATTGTCAGAAATACGTCGATTACTGCGTCGTAAAATCTGAAAATCATCGCTGAATCGTCGTTTTATTGAAACATCGATAATACGTATCAGATACGGCATATTCCTCTACAAATACCCGTGAATCGATCGCAATCATCACTTACGCGTTCTCGAGTACGTCTTCTCGATGGGGAGGCGCTGATTACGAGGAACATAATTTTCAAACTGGACTTTACGTGCCTGACAACACGTTAATTGCGTCGAGATACGATCTCTGTCCGAGCGTTTCGAAACGATCCTCCCGCAATATAAAAAATTAACAATGACAGAAAAAAATGAAGAAACAGCGCGAAATCCTCTAATTAACAATCGTCCTCGCGGTTTCGTCCTCGCAAACCGCCGCTGACTTTTCTAATGCAACGCGAGTCGTACACGCGTGTGTACTCGCACGAAAGGAGATGTGCAATTTGCAGAGTTCGCAGCGTGGTATCTTAGCGCCGATCGAGACCGGTTGGGCACCACTGACGGTAGGTAAACAGTACTGTATTGTATTTGTGTGCTTAGCCCGACAAATATTAGCCACCATATCGCTTATGGTGCTTGTTGAGCGAGAGTGATGGTCGATAGTCGGGTTGGTGGAAGTGGTGAAGAGGCTTCGTTCGTGAGCGATTCGTGAGCGAGGGCGTACATACACGCTATACGCGGTACACACAGGCGCGTACATACATACACGCGGGCACCAATCTCTCTCTCTCTCTAACACGCGTGGATTATATACACGAGCGCGCGATACGCATGTTGGTAAGGGGTGGTGCGGTGTGTGATTCGTGGCTGAGTGTGTTTGTCCATCCGTCCATGTAGGGCTGTTTGTCCTTGCTCTCCTTGTTTGAAGAACGTCGGGATCCCGGTCTGTGCAAACTCCTCATTATTGCGAACAGTGTACACAGGGTGTAGCGCGTGCGTGCGTTTCTGCGAGTGTGTGAGCGTGAACGTTACACGTGTACGACTAGCGCGGAGGCATCACGCGTATATCGCGTACGCGATACAAATTTTCCGCTACGACGAATCGGTGAAAATCCCGGGGAAATTATTGGTATACCAAGTTTTCTTACTCCCGTCGTTTTCTTTCGTTTCGCTCTCGCTCGGGGATGGAATTAGTAGTGATCGCGAAAGAACGTACGTGCGCGCGTGTACGTTGACGGTACGCGCGAGCGCCAAGGCGTAACGAAAATTCAAACTGCGTTATAGTTTTTCCTGCAGAAATGGCAGTTTCTCTGACAACCAATCGTCTCCTTACTCACCGCAATTGCCACCTCCAGTTTCTCCGGTTTATCTCTTCGTTACCCTCCGCGGTACAGGTTTAATTCGTCAACGAGGATAGTCGTTTCAAATAAGTAACCGATACGACGACAGGGCGAGGCCGGTAACCGTGCGCTAATAAAATCCACCCCAATACTTTCGAGACCGCTCCCCGCCTCTACAGAACGCAAACTCATACGAAGACGTTTTAATGGTGACGTGGGGTCGAAGTACCATTTCCCGAATTCGGTCATTAACGCGGAAATTGACGGCAGTTTTAGGGCGGTCCGTCCCAAATTGCCCGGAGCCCTTCAATTTCGTAGTCAATTCCGTCCCCTCGCAATAATCCACACCGGTCGGGTGTAGGAGATTCCAGTGGATTTTAGGGGAGAAAGGTGGAAGGGGGCGGTTGGAAGGTGGAGGGCACCCCGCTATTCACGGTACAACCCTGTTGTTCTCACCTACCCATCGCACTTAAAACTTCCAGCTCCTTCCCTAATTATACAACGAAGGCGTCCTTCCTCCTCCTCCTCCTCCTCCTCCATGCTTGAAAATACACGACAAACGAGAGGCGAGTTGCCATCGCCGTCATTATTTTAAGCATAGGTACGTACCAGAAGATTTCAGGTAACTGCGGGTCTCCATCCTCATTAGAATTACGGCGGAACGCCTTGATTTCGGTACGTAGACGTTTTCCGCGTTTTGCGACGTCGCCACGTATAATGTGATCGTGGGGATTTTTATTATATCTACTTAACAGTTAAAAAAAGTGATTCGTGGTATTTAGGATAAAATATGCGCATGAGATAAACGAATGGCTGTTCCGTAGGTACGTGTATCAACGTGATACGATACAAAAATTCAAAGTTACGTAGCACGGTAACGTTACGACGAAATTAATACGAAGAAACTCTTTTAAAATTTATGTAAATAAAAAAAAAATTAATACGAAGAGACTTTTTTAAAGCCTATGTAAATACATTGGCTCCGGTACAGCTTCGATTACTCATGGAAAGCGCGGTTCGAGAGGTCAAGTGGAATCGGTTTCATCATTACAGCGATACAAAGTCTCTTCCATTACTTCGAACGAAGCTACGCACATGTGCTTCGATTAACTAATAATAGTCCGAAGATTGTACGGCTACGGCATAATTGGTATTTGACTAATTCTAATACCATGTTATTTGCTCGTCAACAATCTCGTACGTTTGCGAGCTAGGAGATCCATTTAATTATTAACGTTCGTCAACTAACGGCAATGGCATTAAACGCACTGTTGCGCGGTGTGTTCCACGATACTTTGAACAACGGGTTACTCTTCGAATCTGTACCGTCAACCACGTCACCGCGTTTCGATTACTCCGTTAATTAATCACTGTAACGCTGCTACACGAAAACATTCTATTGTACTTTATACGGAACAATGAAATTTATCGTAATAATCCTGCATGTTCATTCCCAACGAATTATTACGTTACCCACTTAAAAGTTTCGCGCTCTTCAAATTTAACGCATAATTATAACATGGACATTGCTCGACAACGGGTTACGACCTTTCGGTCTTTTGGTACACGATCGAAGCGAACGAATCGTAATCACGTCTCACGTGAAATCAATTCTCTGGACCGTATTTGCGAAGCGAAAGCGATGATTATAAAATGTATCTAAATCGAGACCGTGCGATAATTCCGTGTTAACGCGCACGATGCCGTTCGACGATTACGAACCAATTTTGCGACGACTTACAAAAAAGCCTCTTTAGATATTCGCTGATAGGTACTACAAACATATACAAAGACGTCACGTATGTACACGTTTGTATCGGGTTGTTTACAATGTTAAACTATCGTTTCGAGATACCATACGATAAACCTGCAATCGGTCGCTCGACTTATCGGCACATATTCAAAGTCACCGCTCGGCAATTTCGGCGATCGTCACGAACTCGCCCTTTAATAGTCCGAGATCGCGGAAAATACTATTTCTACGCGGAACCATGCGCGCGGCTTTAAATCAAAGCCGTAAAATCGATGGACTATTTATCGTCGATAAATATGTATAACGTTCCTTGTCTGGCTACAGTTTCTACCATCGATGCCCCGAGCGTTCGGGGCACGGATACGCCCGTGCATTGTAAATATTTTCCACGCACGTTCGTGCGTTATTTGAATATCGGGGAGTTCAATGGACCCCCTTCGTCTTTCGGTCGGTGGACTGGGAAACTTTTTTAACCCCGCCTTTGGAAACTACACGTTCATCTACGCGTGCGATCTTCGGGGTTGCGAGCGATCGGACGTTCGTCGATCCTACCAATCGATCCTCGGTCTCACCGAAGGTGGACGAGATAGGAAGAGGCCGGGCAAGAAGGAGCCGTTAAAACTTTCCGCCTGGAGTTTCGTAATGATCGACCAGCCGGTTTGCCCGGAAATAATATTTGTACAGCTTGTACGTAAACAACCCTGGCGGCCCTCCAGAGTGCCAATAACACCGCCTGTGTCAACTCGGTCAAGTACCGAAGCGCTGAAATGAGTCACGGTACGTAGGAGAAGAAAGGCAACTCTTTGGATTCGAAGATAGAACCAAGGCGACGCGACGCCCGAGAAACTTCTCTTCGCGCTTTCATCGATCGCGATATAAACACGGGACGCGAGAGTCGTGGGGAGAACTTCAGATTTCCTTCGGTGTTTTGCGCACCCCGTAACTTTAGAATTACCCAAACGTTTCCACCGGACGAAGAGTATAAACGGAGAGAGCGTTGTCCGGGAGTTTAATAAAGATAAGAACGTGGCTCGATTTAACTGACATTTGAAATCTCTGCTTTTGGAGACATTTGGAACGAGTAAGCTACTTCCGTTTATTCACTTTATTCCTCTTGTATTTGCAGAGTCGGAATTAGGAAGACTGTTGTCATTATTGAAGGCAAGCGGCAATAATAATTAATATCCAAAGTATTTATAAAAACCGATACTTCGGGGGGACATAGCGTTTGCTTTAATTCGCAAACGATTCGAGCCAGCCAGAAATATAAATATGTTTGAGAGCGTAGGTAGAAAACTCTTATTAAGTCAACAATCCCACGGCACACCGATCAATCACGCAACAATCGTCACGAGTGCGAAATTTATATCCCAACCGAAGCTTGGGTCTTGGGAAATAATGTTTTGGAGTTGAACCTCTTCGATACCGCTAACAAAATAATTTCGACGCAATTGACTGGTATAGTATCGCGAAAGTATTCGACACGCCTCTCGATGATTTTGTCAAACGACGGAATCGAGATTCGAGAAAAAGCTCGACATATCCACGTTCGCGAGCCCAACCGTGACGAAGCAAGCACCGAGAATAGAGGCGCGCTGAGCTATTTGCACGTCGCGAGATTTATAATGCGCACCAATTACACGTAACACGCTTCGCTCATTCCGCGGTGTAATTCATCTCGCGTAATTACCAATGCATATTGCGGGGTCTCCGCGGAAACTCACGAATGCGCGAACCAGGAATTTCGTGCGATCGTACTTGAAGAGCCCCTTCTCGTCTCTCCCTTCGTCCATTCTCACGAACCACCGTCGTTTCGCTTCGTCTCGATTTCAATTTTCCTCCGATCCTGCCGTACACTACCGCACCTCTTCCCCCCTTGTCACGAACCCTTCTCGCTTACTCGTCCCCCCCAGCGTCACGCGTTTTCTTCTTCCACGACCGACGCGGCGAACGACGATTACGAATAACGATCGTTGCCGTCTCCTCCTCGTCCTGGTTCTCTCGATATAATAACTGGGAATAAGATCGGATCGCGTTCAATTATCGTTGGGATTTCTGCTCGGTGCAAAAAATTTCATTCTCGACGCACACGAGTCCCACACTCGATTGTAATTCCACAAATTTTTGTTCTGGAATGCGATACATTGTTCGTTTCACGGTATCGTTCTACGGGAAATATGAAAGTTGCGTAGGGACTCGTCCACAGACTTTGTTTAATCGTTTCAGCGTTTTGACGTAACCGTTACGAAGCGCAAAAAATTTGAAACCAATGGCAAGCGTGTCATTGCGTCGAATCGTTCTCAAACTTTCGCGTATTGTTCGCTAGTTGTTACGACGCTATCTCCAGAGTGTAAAAGTTCAAAGTGACAAATGTTACTCGGCTACAAATTCTCCCCCGAAAATCTATCGCGATCCACATGGTTTTACATTTACAAGATAAATAAGTAGTTCTAAAACAACTTCTCGCGACCCACCAAAAATTGACTCGGGACAACCAGTGGGTCGCAACCTATAGTTTGAGAAACGCTGGTATAGAGTATAGATGGTATAACTGACAAGTCTCACGTTGTTCCACGAATAAAAACTAAATTTAATTTACCTAAATCGAGCCCCAACCTATTTTGTGATTAAATTTCAATGCAACAATCATCGAATACATTAAATTGTACCCGTGTCGACATGTTTCCGTGAAAAAAGCAATTTTCCGAAATTGGCGCTCGTATCGTTGTTCGGCCGGGCCCTTCAAATGCTTTTGCTCTCCCCTACGGACAAATCGTTAACCCGTCGTTGATCGTGCAATGAAAGATTCTCTCACTCTTTTTTTTCTATGTAATATTATATTTTAAACTACCAAAACACATCAATAATGGCATTTGTATTAATTATGAACACTTATAAAATACATTTATCCGTGTATTTATCATAATAAACAATGCTAACTAAAATAGTGTCGTGGTAAGAGAATCTCTCACCGCGCGATCAACGACGGTTTAACAATTCTATCTCCGTGTAAATCTTACCCGGGAAAACTGTACGGCGCTAATTTGAAAAATTTATCTAAAAATGTGGACGGTCGATGAAGTAGACAGAAGAGAAGACGAGTAACGAGTCGAGCAAACAAACGAGGGAACGCGCTGACAATGGAGAGTAAACATGACCGATGCCTGTGCCGATCGCGACCAGGTAACTTTTTTTTTTTTATTTCGAGACCCGTGCACCTGTGTTTACACTGCAGGCACTTGTCAACAATGCGCTGTCCTCTCTGTAAATTGTAACCTCACCTGCAGGGAGTCGGGCCGAATTTTACGGCCCTGCCATGTTAATAGGATTATCGGATTAAACCGTGAAGAGCTAAGACATGGTAGACTACGAGAAATGGCTTAGGCCGGGAGAATTTTACACTGCCGTGCCGAATGTGACTGACAAAGTTTTTTTTTGTTTATGCCGGTACTATATAGATTACGGCATTTATAACAACACTGATGTAAGTTGAATCCCGGTTACCCAAGGTACTGTATCCGTAAACATTTCGCGTACTTGTCGACCACAAAAACCGCCATACTTATATCGAAAACGATAGATCCGAATAATCGGGATTTCACCGTGGTTATATTGCCGCGATTGTACGTGCGAAACCTGATAACCCGTACCGACACACGTTCAACGAATCGCAACGCGACAAACGCTGAACAAATTGTTACTCCCCACCGAGCGGGGGATTGTTAAACGACGAAACGATACGAAAAGAAACGATTCACGGGACGATCGGGTATTTAAAAGGTCGGCTCCGGCAATGTCTCGTCGCAATAAAAATGGATCATCCGAAGTAGACTTTGAAAGTGAGGAAATCTGTCCCACTTTCGATACCGCGTATTGGAAGTCTTCCAGCTCCGGGTAATTTCACGTGTCAGGATCGTTCGTTTTTATTCGGAACTGCCTCTTTCTTCTCCACCTCCCTTCATCCAGTACATAATCGTCGATGCGCCATATATCGTCGATGGCACGTACGGATATAATGTAATTGCGGATACCGGGGGTACCGGTCGCTCGGTCACGATATACACACTGTAGATTTATTTTCGTCGTCGGTTCAAGCTTTTCCGCCTCGGCTCGCCCGCTGTTTACGGCCGAACGAAAATTTGCTCGCTAGCCAAATATTTTTCCGTCGACGGTCCGCGGCCGCGATCTCTGCCCCCCTTCCGCATCTGTTTTTCGACTGTTCCCGCACTAGTGTCTGTCTGTCAGCTCGTCCGTCTGTTCTGGCTGCTATCTATTTGTACCCACACCCCCACGGTGCCGTACACCGACTCCGAAGCGCGTGGAAACGCATGCACGGGGGAGATACACACGCGTATACGTACACACTGGCTGTGGGGGCAAGAGTAAAAGCCGAGAGACGAAAAAATCAGGTCCGCGTCAATTTCATCGGGGCGCGTATTTATACGCAAGAGCACACCGGTATTTAGCGCACAGACGCGTGTGCAAACTCTGTCTCGCGTGTTGGGGGGGCCTCTATCCCATGCGTGAAAGAGGAAGGAAAGTGAGAGAGGGATGGTGTGCGTCGGAACGTGGGTAAACTATCGAGGAAAAATAAATACGCGGACGGTCTCATTCGACTAACGATCCGAAAGAGTCCGTTTGCCGGTAGGTGCGCCCCAGAGTCGCCCTTCGTCGTTGCCATTCGAAAAAAGCCTGACGGTATACTTTTCACGTCTCCCTTTATATTCCAGTGATGTCGACGAACAAAAAAAAAAGAAAGTTCCACAAACCGTGAGGGGGGGGGGGGGAGGTGGGACGCGTCGGCCAGGTCGATCGATATCGGTATATCGTCGAATTAGCATTGATATACCGAGGTTGCTCGACGATGCACCGAAACGATACTTATCGAATGTTCCCTCACGATCGAGAGGATTTTCGAATACGAGAGACGTACCCGCGTATGTACGCGGACGTTGCGCATTGTATCGGGCACGACGATTGAACCGAGCAAGAATTACGAAGAGGAATGGGAAAAATCATTTGATGACCGGCTACCAGGTAATAATTTTCACAACCTTGTTTCCGCGGCATGCCGTTTAAATTGATAGCCCCCGACGGGAGAAGGTTAAAGTTAATTTCACCGGTTTGTAATCTACCTGGGACGACAACGATGACGGCCAGGCTCGCACACAATGTCAGAGAAATGCCAGGTATGATGGAGAGCACGTTAATCGTACCTTACGGACGATCGAAATATTTTCACGGTTGCTTTGTACCGGTAATCGTTCGCTATTGGCGGTAAGAAGAAGCGAGGTCGTCGGGTACATGGTAAGCCGTCCCCGTCTCTCTGTATATGTATGTATAATTTCCTGATAAGTGGAAAGTGTATTTGATAAGCGGCCAAACCAACTGCTTTATTTATGGTTAGCTGGACAACATCGCTTCTTTTTCTTTTGTCCATCGTGCCCGCTGACCGGAACAACGACAATACACCCTCAAGACGGACAATGGTGAAATATTAAAGCAGGAATACTTTAATCGAGATTACCGGACCTGCGGTACCCGACGTAGGTGTAACGTTACGTATTACCATCGAAACAAATTATGCGCCACGTTAAGGTTGAATATTCAACGAAGAAAAAAATATATATTCCCGCGCCAGTGCGATATAAAATATCGAGAATACTAATCAACGCGATTTACCCATTCGATTTATTTTTTACGCTAATGGATGGGGTATGTTGTTCTCGTAAAAGAAAAATAAAAACAACGCGTTCTGGCGTCCTTTTTTCAATTCTTCCCTCGCACGGCGGCGCAGAATTCGAAAGTACGGCACAAGACCGTTCTCCTCTTTTCTTTTTGCTCGTGAAATCGTTCCCCGACAAGTGTAAGCAAGAGAGAAGGGGGGAGAGGGAGACGGAGAGAGAGAGAAAAAAAAGAAAGAAGGACCGGGGAGGAGGGAAAAGAGAATAAAACCACTTACCGGGTGCCGTGCCGCAGCTGCCACAGCTACAGCTGCCGCGTTTATACTGGAATTGCTGTACATCTTATCGTCGGAGGCCCTCGAAGAGGTTCCGTTCCTCCCTCCTGTCACGATGAGGTCCTGTCAGGAGTAATGGATATGTCTCCGTTATCCTCAGGTATATCCAGCGGTATCCCAGGTCATAGCCTGTACGCACTATTATTCAGCACTCGGAGGAACGAAGGAGAGATGAAATAAGATCAAACGAAATCACACCGGAGAGCGCGGGGTCTTACGGTCGACGCACACTCACTTCCTTCACTGTCACCACTTTTTCCTTCGTGTTCCTCCTCCCACGTCACCTCACACTTTCAAACTCTCGCGTTTCCCGCGAACGAAACGGCGAAAATCAAAGCTATATCCGTCGAACGAACCGAGGTAAGCGTATAACGAGGAAAAACCGTTGCAACGTTGTATCACGGGAGCATCGGATGGCACACGACGGCGCACGAGAGACGCAACGTCGAACGAACGATCTACCCTCGGCGACGGACGGGTATCAACTAATCAACCGCAGAGCCGAGGGGAAGCTCTTCCCTCTCTCGGAGCCCGTAGAAAACCCCCCTCCACTGCTTACCGCGGCACCACGTGGTCTCCCCTTGCGCTCTATCTTTTTCATTCCGACGCTACCTCGCTCGCACTCCCGTGAAACGGCCGGCCCTCTTACGTTAGCCGTCGTTCGGCTCTTTTTCGATACGCGGCGCGGTCGAACGTTTCAGCGGGAAACGAGAGAATCCGTTCGTTTCGATTCGCTTCGGGACCCCTTTACTCGCGCCGAAACCAGATTTCCGAGCTGACTCTCGAGGATGTTTATTGCGTATCATCGAAAAAGTACATTGAATTACTTTTACGGGAATTGTTGCGCGCTCGACGTTATTTCTTGTTGACAAATGTTTATTAAATTTGTCATTGAAAATACCGCGCATTCTACTTTCATACGTGTGTCATTCTTCGTCGTTTTCTCGCTTGTAGCTTGTACGGGAAGAAATCTTGTAGTTAGACTTTGAATCAAATAAAGTACTCCAAAAGAGTCGTTACTTCTTTTCGTATTTCTTTGTATACAATTTTAATTAATTCGTCCTTCCATTATGTTACGTCCGCCCATAGAATTCTCTTTTTTATCCACCGCGACGAAGTACGTTCTTAAAATATCGTCTATTACGTTGAATTTAATAACGTCACCTGGATGCATCACGGTCGTCATTTCCGCTCGCGGTTAATTCTACATAAAGCGTATATGAAAAAAAAAAAAAAACACCTAAAGAAGCGACCGAGGTACGATACGCGTAGTAGAAATTTATCGTCACAACAGCGCGCACGTAGGTAACTACTATCGTCCCGTAATCCTCGGGTATCGGTTACACAGGTCACCGTGTACATAGAATCACAGAGCCCGGTCACGGTTCTGCACTTTGGGGGGTTAGTTTACACTCTCTCCCGTTCGCAGCCACGAATCTTTCGGATTGTAGTCTAGTCTCTCCGGTTCATCCGTCCTGCTCGTCCCCCTCGCTTAAGTTCCCTCGTTTTCGTTTTCGGCATCACGGACGCCCCCCCCCTTACGTTTCATCCTCGATCTCGCGCAGCCATCGCCACCCCTTTTCGTTCCCTCGCCGAGCGACGACGGCTTTACTCTTTTCGCCCCTACCTCCTTTCATCCCGGTTTCTCATACTCGAGCGTTCCCCCCCTGCACCGTTGGTACACGAGTGCGCGTACATCCTTCTTGGATGGGGGTAACCTTCGACGACCTTTCCACCTCAACTCCCTACAAACAATTATTATCACTTTGCCCTTCCTGCACTCGGTGCGGTGACACTTAATCTTAGCGTTATTTAGCGAGAACGAAGAAGGGCGACGGGGAGGTTCTTTTGAGAGAATGAGAGACCCGTTAGAGGGAGTGAGAGAGCGGAGGAGGGAGAGGACGCGACGGTGGGAGCATTTTAACGAGCAGTGACACGCGAGGTATGTTCGTCACGAAATTTTGTGGCCTGCCCCGACGAACACGCATACGAGCAAATGGAAGAAGGAATTAGAGAGGCTTGCTAATGACAGGGCATTGCTCAGCGCCGTGCGTAAGGCAATACGGTTTTAGTGACCATAATTTGAGCTAATTGTAACGCGGAATCGCCCGGCGAGCGGACATTTCTTTTTCCACGGATCTTTGTGTCAACGTTTTTATGCTATCGAACGGCACGACCCGACGGCGGGACGTGCCGCGAACGCTTAACGGGTTTGACGGGCATGGCAGGGAAATGTAAAACGCTGAAATATCGCGCGCGAATCTTTCCTTGGATTGCACGCGATATATTCGATATACACCGTATTTCATATAATTTCAATACCGAACGATGGCAAGAAACGCGTCATCGACTGTCATCAAAGTGGAACGTCCGATATGAATTCTTTGTTCGCTATCTCGTGACATATCGACGGCGCGCTTGAGCGGGGAAATGTGTATAAAAATAGCCTATACTTTACCGAATATATCGTTACCTCGCGCCGAGGGGAGATAATGTTTGTTGTATTCGAAAATACTGGCAACCTCGGTTACATCGTTTCGCGAATAAAACCAAAGGGAGGATTTTGCGATGTGAAATTAAAAAATTACAAAACTGTTATTTTGAAATGTGATTCTATACAATTGCATCGAGTCGAAACGATTAATATCACGCGAAATACCTTTGAGATAACTATGTTCACCGATACGTTTGTATACGTATACATAGACGCGCGTAATCTGTAGGAGAATACGCAAACTCGGTAAATCCGTAGTTACCGTTGACCATGTTGAATATTCGGAAGTATTTATGTTTATGGCTAATGAACGTCAATATTGGTCAACGTATGGTTTATTAATATCGAATAGAATTCCTACGTAGAATTACCCGTGTACTTTGTCGCATTGCTTATTTACCGCGTTAACTATAAATCGGTCATTCGCTGTCAAACCGATCGTGCGGTGCGCGAAATCATTGCAATCTGACTTTAAGGCGGTACTCGCGATTAGGTGTACTTTTATTTCCACGCTATCAAATGCTATCGATCGTGAATTTTCATTGTCTGTTCAAACTGAAAGATCGAACTGGCCGAGCGAATATTTCCAAGAATTGGCATACTTTTTCGAGATAGTCACATTTCTAACCTTTTTCTAGTATTTTAATCAAAAGTACACGTGTTGCACTAGGCAGCCATATTTTTTTCTCCACGATATTCCGCTTAATTCGATTTTTTGGTACTCAAACTATCGAGACTGTACATACACTTTCGTACAGCGTTCTCGCGCGAAGCTAAACGCTCGATTTCCCTTCGCGTCGGTAAATCGCGGAAGTCGTTAACGGAAATCACGATCAACGCGGATCATTAAACTTTTCTCGGAATGTATTAGAATTTATTTAACCAGCCGTGCGTACATTAATAACGGACATGGTATAGGAGGTGCCAAGGAGCAACGAGACAAGGCGAGCGCGATTTCTCGAAAGTAGATACTTAGGTTTTCCCGATCGCCCGAGTGGTTATGCGATCGTGCCAAGATCGAAGACAAAGAGGAGCGCGATTGTGGAAACCGGATAATCGTCGAGTATATCGCGGTGTGCCTCGTGGAACGTAGAACGTGACTTCATCTCGCGTCGATGCGTGCGTCGTGTGCGAAGCGAAGCCGTGTGGGTGCACTCGTGTACGTGCAGTTGCCTCGTTGGAAAACGTGTTTATTGGTTAATTGCATCATTCTTGCCAAGTGCTCGGCTGCCAATTGGCTCGGCCATCAATCGGTACGCGGTAGGTACACGTCCGCTCGATATCCGGCGAAAGCATTTCGCGCTACACAGCGCAGGGACGTAATAAGCGCCCGGTCCTTTGCGATTTCTATGCTCCAGCCGTTTTAGAGATACGCGCGTACGCGGTGAAAACAGCGGTGGCCTGAAATTTTGGCGCGATTTGCACTCGTGGGATAATAAACATGGATTATTTTCATGAATTTCTAGCGAGACGTTTACGAATCAGCGCGACGAAGCTCTCAAATATTACGCTGTCTGGGAAATTGTTGAAACCAACGAAAATTTTGGCCCGTATCGTGAATGCCATCGAATTTTAAAATACCTTATTAAAAGATATTTCGCGAGGAAAACGATAGACGTGCTGCGCTCTTCAGCGATTAAAATAATACAGTGTGTTATTTCATTTGATGAAATACGAATTGTACTTGATTATTTGGTTACGTTTAATCGTTGTTTTTGGCGGTAAATATACGAGAAAGGAGATGACGCTTCTCACTCTCTTCTTTTTTTGGACAGAGTATCGAAAAAGACGATAACGTTTCGATCGAACCGGTAATTTCCCACGGGACATACCTATGTATAACCGGTGTTTTACGATTTATTTATCGTCATAGCGACGGTCGGCCAAGACGGGCGGACGACCGCCGTTTTTATGGGTTCGTGAAATTCATTGATTTCGGAATTGGTTCAGATTGGAAGTTTAAGCGAAGTGATGTTTGTTCGACTAATTTGAGTAATTCTCGATATGAGCAGATTGTACGTGTAATTTGATTAATAGGTAAAATTGATTAATGGGTAATACCGGGACAAAGGCACGATGTTTTACATAGCGCTACTCGTGTTCCCAAATAAATGAGGAATAATACGCGAATCGACGAACGCAGTTCACCAATGATTACAACGACGCTTTGAATTGTCCGAATTCTGCAAATGATCTTCGTTTGTGTGCCACGTGACATTTGCAGCCGGGAAAGATTTTGAAAAGCTGCGAGGTTTCAGCGAAAACATTCGTTCTTTGACGACCTACGCGGAGTCGAATTAAACTTGTCTGTACCAAATTAATCGTAGCAAACGCAATATGGCGATTGACTTTATTTAATCCATATGCATCGTAGCTATAAATACGCGACCAACTTCATAAATCAGAGGCTCGACTGACAGTTTGCCCGTATCACCACGCATCGACGAGCTCTTTACCTTCGATTTTACGTATAACTTTACGTAGAAATTGCATGTACCAATTAAAACAAAAGATGAGGTGCACTATCAAAAGGTAATACAATACGTATGTATGCATGTAAGTAATGTTAGACTTTCTATTAATTAGGTTGATAATCTTTAAAATGATCGGCTAACAGTCGTCACTCGCGGATTATTCCGCGCTTGTTAATGAGCGACAGTCATCGTTTTCGGATTATTCCGCCCGCGGATGCAAGTGAGTCAAATGTCGCGTGGAAAGTCTAATCCGAACAGAAGATTGACGGATCAATTGCCCCCCTGACGATTTAGATCGCCTAATGTCACGTACTACGAAACAACGCGTGGTCAATCGAATTCTTTTTTTAAATCGTCGATAACTGTGCTAGAACTTATCTTAAATCACCGCACGGAGATAGATTTTCGAAATATTTAATAAAGCGCGTTGTGCTCGAAATACGAAACGAGCAAAAAATTCTTTTCCGCAATAACACCCGCGTGTCCGCTATCCACAGTTTCAGTGACCGTCGCTGTTTTCAGCCTTTCCGATAACAGACACAAGCGTCGTGATATCAGCTGGCCGTGCGAGAATTAATTGCCGAAGCGGCAATAGATCAAGCGAAAAGTTTTATCAGCGCCGCAGTGGCATAGTTCGACAGCAGCGCATACTACGCGCTGGGGAAAGTTGCGTGGCTCTCGGATCTTTGAACCCGCCGTAATTTGATACATGAAATGTCATTAGAATCCTATCCGAAGTCGTCCTTTAGAACACAGCTGCGCGATCGCTCGCGCGGTAACGTAAACCGTGGCGATACGCCGAGTAAAACCGTGAACAATATTCCTCCCATATAAGGCACACAGCATTCCCGAAATCGCCGGATTCGAAGAACAGCACGTGCACGGTTTGGTTTTAAAGTCGAACGAGTAAGACAATGGTGATTCCCACGTAAATCATGAGCTGTCGCGAGATTGACACGCGCCGTTTCGCTTCGACAGAAATTTCAGCTCCACGCGTCACGCCATGCAAGCCAAGAACCGAAAACAACTTGGGATCTTCCTCCCCCGAAATACATAAAAAAACGGCTGAAGATCGAACGGAAGAACTGATTCCTCGAATATAATAAGGCGATTTTCCTAGAATCGTCGGGTTCGAGGAACCGCAGGTGTTCGGTCAGTTTCAAAATCGAACGAATAAGACAATGAAGATTCCCACGTAAATCAAACTTTCGCGATTTTGACGCGTGCGACTTCGCTTCGCGCATCACGCCATGCAAACCAGAAAACGAAAACAACTTGGGATCTTCCCTCTCCGAAATACATAAAAAAAATTATAAAATGGCACCCCTTCACTGGTTCGGTTGGCTGTTAGGCGTACATTTTCTCCGTTACACGGTAAAACTATAAATCATGCAAATATTTTTATAATAATAAATAAACATCATGTAATTAATAACTCGGAATCCACATTCAATGTTTTTCCGTATAGAGGAGAAAATAAGCGAGTGCGAAGCGTGAATTTCTATAATTGAATGTCTATAATTTTTTCCGCTGAAAAAAATATGGTACAGTTCTAAATGTGTACTAAACGCAATCGACGTATTTGGATAACGGAATTCTGGGCGAGACGACCCGTTCGGTTACTACATCGAGCTGTGGTAAATGCTTCGGGTATGTGGGATAAACAAGACCGTTTGATTTGGAAAGACGTGGAATCTTTTCATCGAGCAGCGTTTTATGACAAGTTTGGCATACTTTAAATCGTGGAACGTCTTCATCCTGCAATTCTTCTCTCAAAATGGATTTACTCTTTTCGGATGCACGGCATAGATCTCATTCGAAGCACAAACGATCGCACGCCGAATTTATTTTCTAGATTCCGTTTTGAGAATTCTACGTCAGTTTGCCTTCGGGATATGCTTTCTGTCGTTCAGAGTTCGAAGTCATAATCACAATTTTCGGCGCAAACGCATTCTGTGTAACGCGAAATTTTGTGACGTCAAATTGTTCACATAAAAAAAATTCGTGTATCCAGCGCTAAAACATATCTATGTTAAAAAAATGCTATCCCGGGCAAACCTCGATAACGCACAAATGAAAAACAAAGGCATTTTCTTTCGTTCGTTGGAAAGGTAGAAAATATATCATCGTACGGCATGCGTTCACTACCCGCGTTGCCTACGGTTAACAAAGCGCGCGATTACTTTTTAATACAGTTTGGCGTTTTATTGCGCTTTAATCGTTTCCCTTTGTCAAAATGCTACGAGATAAATGCGCGCCGCGGCGGTACACGGACGTAAGCAGATATAGCACGCAGAATCGAAAAGGACGCGCTCTGCCGTGCGACAACCTCTCGACGCGACGGGGCGTTCTGACGTTGCGGTAAGTGCAAAATAAAAAGGTAGGAGGCAGGGATATTAAAAAAGAGGAAGAAACGGTAGGAGAAATCGGGAGGAGTGTTTTCGTCGCGGCACCGAAGCGAGGAGAAATGACATTACGTGCCATGGAAGGCGCTATGCAGAAAAAGCTCTCGAGCTTCGAGCAACGCTTCGCGCTCGCCGTCGACAGCAACGACGACAACAACGTCGATGACTGCAAAAAAAAGCGCTTGAAAAGCTCTGCTGCCCAACTCGAATGATCGCCTGGATTCAAGATTCGCGATTATACGCCCGCGTAGTATTGACGCGCGCATACACTCATACATCTTTACGCGCTGGAGAGTGCTTTTTCTTTACACCCATGCATTGAAAAATAATAAAGTAGAAACTGTCATTGCGTTCTACGGTACGACTGCGTAATAACGGGATGGGATTTAAATTTATACGCAAGGAGCGTTCTTTGTATTGCCGTCGAATTTTATGTTAAACAAAAGGCTGTTTCTTTGATGCGGGATCTACGAAATAAGACAAATTAAACCTTCGGTGGTACGGATAAAAAATTATAATGCGAGGGACTTTATTAACATTTTTGATAAATAAAAATGACATACTTTTTTCTTGTATTGCACGATCAGGTTTTTTGCGTACCATTTATTTCTCGTCGACGAAATAACTAGAACGCACAAATAATTACGTGCATTTACTAAAATTGTCGAGATAGTATTCTACGACTATGTCCATCGTAGTCGACAGCATCCCGCTAAAATATCGAGAATCGATCGTTTGAGTTTCTATTATTAATTCTGCTTAGAGGGTAATTTAAAGAAACTTTGTGACGCTCCTCAACGAATTTCTTTCACGACGTGAGATTTTGTGCAACGGATACATGTACGCGATTTTGCTTACGCGTATCTACGGACTACCGATGCTTGCTGAAGGGGATGGTTCTTCGAGCTTTGTATGATGCAACATAGAAAGACAAGGTACAGTCTATGGAAAATCATGATACATATTTCTCCCTCTTGGTCAAATCAAATATGCCTCTCATAGTTTTTTGATTGAAATTGTCTATCCATGTATGTATATCGCGCGTAAGTTCTAAAGTTTCAAGGCTGTTCGACGGCGGCTCTATTTCCAGTTAATAACAAATACCGCAGCGGCGCGTCTCGTCCCGTAAAAACCGATTGACGAGACGAAAGATACGACGCGACAAGTTCTTTGGAGTGCGCAAAGTAAGTACGGGGGACGGGTAAACGTGCGTGCTTAACGGACGGTTTTCGACGAGGAGCGCGCGCGCGGTTCCTCCGCGTCGTGGAACAACATTTCGATTCGTCTTTTGAGCGTGCCGATGATAGTCGAGGCGCCTTCCTCAGCGCAAAACCATAATTCCCCATCGGCGAGAAGAAACCTCAGGCGCTTCTGACGACCTCGGTTGCTTTTCATCCGTCAAAATGCAACGGGCGCAGACACCGCGGTACGTAGACGCGAGACGAGAAAGAGGTGGATACGGCGCGACGGGAGTAAAGGGGTAGGGGCGGGGGTGAAGGAAGGGAGGAAAAGAGGAAAGAGGGCGACGAGTGGGTATCGAACGAAAGACGAGGACAGGCGATCGAACACGGTACACGGCGCGAAATGCTCTTCACTGATTTCCTTCTCTAAATATGGCCGCCTTCGTACATCCTCTCTTTCTCTATACCGAGGTCCCGGTGTGCACCCCCTTCCGATAACCACCCATAACCGCCCCTGCTTGCCCGAGGTTCTACTTGATTGCCAAGGCGTCTTAACCTCGGCCCCGGTCTCTCGGTCTCGGTCTCGGTCCGCGCGGACTCGGGTTCCACTCGAGCCAGGGAAAGACGGCGCGGCGGCCTATAAGAGACCCGTATCTCGCGCGTCGGCCAACCTGCGCGCAGAAAAATCCTGGGCGACGCCCAGTGGGCGAATAAAGAGGCGTAATCGGGAGGGAAAAAGGCCAATCCTGCTGGAAGAACGAGCCGAGTCCGACCAACTGCGCGCGACATATGCGGCACCGCTGACAGCCGGCCGTTAAGTCCGCGCGGACTGTTCCCCACGACCTTTATTATGCCTTTCTACGTGCCGGTATACGTGTGTATAGACGCGGCTACGTCCGGACCGAGAGCTATACTCCCTTTCTCTCTCGCGTCCTATAGTCCCCTCGAGTCGGATCCCTAGCTCAGAGACCGAGGAAGGAAGAGGGTACGACCCGGGGGTCGCGGTAGAAGGAAGAAGAAGAAAAAGGTAGGACGGTCACCAAACGAACCAACGAACGAACGAACGAACGAACGAACATTTCCGTGGCACGGACCACGAAAAACGTTCGAGACCGTGTGCCGATGGCGGTGCTGCTGCTGGTGGTGGTGGTGGTGGTGATAGCTTTGGTATTAGTAATGGTGGTGCTGCCTGGCATCGCTCGGACCACTCCACACGGACTGGTCCAGCCAATTAATACCAACGCCTTTCGCTCCCAGACCCCGAAAAATTCTCTTGTTTCTACCCGCGACATCGAGCGGTCGCGGGTCCATTCGACGATATCGTTCCTGGTAGCCGAATCGTTTCGTTGACATGTGCAACGGAGGTGTTATTCCGCCACGGAGAAGTTTTGTCGAATCGGAGACATATGGATGTATGTATCCGTGTATCTGTGTATGTATGTACGCACGTATGTGCGCGGGTTATCATTTCGTTATACGATATAGCCTGATTTCTGGCTGAACGTAATTTTCGGTCGAACGTATTATCGTTGCCCCTGTTGCATTGTAAAGAGATATTATGCCGTATCTGTCATTTTTCCATAAGTGGAACGCTTCAGGGTAGGAACGACAAGAGCGGCGGGGGAAAAGAGAGAGAGAGAGAGAGAGAGAATCGAGTTACTTGTAAATGAAATTACTTGTATGACCGTGCTCTATTCCGAAAGCTTTTCGAATCGATCGTGGCTATCGGACGATTGCGTATCTATCGTGCGATTCCAGGCAATGAGCTTGCATTTGCGAATCCCTCCCACCCCGACACAATTCCATAGGACGGTTTACGTTCGGTCGATGATGTCGAAAAATAATATTAATAAAAGTCGGGAACAATTGCGACTGGTCGGCGCCGGATATAACGAATACGCCGACGCGGGCAATTATATCGTTACCGGCGTATTTACGAATGCGGCGACATCCAGGCGGCTTCACCCTGACCCCTCCGTCCCCGCCTCTCGTTTACCTCGTACGCGAAATCACGAAAAACTTATTGACCGATATAATCGAAAATATCACGATCGACGATCGAGATTCGATAAAAACGATTTTGCCCGTAAGGACCGGGGGAAATGCATTTATAATTCAACGATCGCAGATCCACGATCCTAAAGGCCCAAGGTATACTGCGTTTTCCAATGTCCATCGCGTGGTATCCGTTTTCTTAAATTGCATTATTCGTAGCTCTGAATTGATTTCCAAAAAGTTGCCATAGAAAGAAACGTAGTCGAATCAAGACATCAGCTCTTATCCCAGGCTAAGTACAACTACAACGGGGGTTCTCGAAGTGGTCAAACCACATTAAAAAATGAATTTTAAATTAGTCTTGCAGCGATTAGTTACGAACAGTTGGTAACGAGATCTTATAAAGTTTGATGGACACTGGTGCGTGGTTCGCGAGACGATTTGGGAAGCGTGCAGCTGCAAAGTTAAGTGTATCCGATAACGAGAAATATATTTGTCCTGTCAATAAATTGTAATGAATTTTGGCGGGAGGAATGTTAAACGGCCTGCGTGTTCATAAAATTCCGTATGTGCTCGTGACAGCGCGTTCATAACAGCCTATGTCAATGCCCATCGTTCGGGCAATATTTTCGGGAATTCTCGTATTCCATCAAAACGTCCGTATTAAATTAGTAATCGATTTCACAACGGACCGATTTATTACCGCGACGTTGTAGGTACATAAAATTGCACTTACCTCTTTTTTGTTGGATGAAATTTCGCCCCTTCCCACCCTCTCGCTTTTACGCGAGCTCTTTTGCAGAGATTTCGATCGATCGTTTTCAATGCGGTGTCATTTCGGCGAGAGCCATGGCAAGCGAACGCTCTCGACGCTTAACGATCGTTTTATAAAATGACGTGGCCCTCGTAATTTCATTATGCCTTAATCCGGCGAACGCTCGCGTGGTGAGAGAGAGGGAGAGAGAGAGAGAGAGAGAGAGAGAGAAAAAGAGAAATACCAGGCGAGGGTGAGCTCCGGAGAGGGAGACGGGGGAGGAGGGAAGAATGGTGAAACGTTGAAAAAAAGGGTGGAATGGTAGTTTCTCCTCGATATTCAAGCATACCACTCGCGATATTAACGAGCGTTTATTAGCGAGTGGCAACTGGTAAAGGGTGGGAAACACTCCTTTTTTTTTTTTTTTACAAAGTACAAGAAGAATTGGTGCGAATCTCCCGTACACCCCTGTCGAATAATTTGCCTCTATTTTTTTTTGTCAAACTACGTTTAATTCATTTATCGCTGTTAACAAATTTAACGGTATTACACGTTCGCCAATTTATGCGATATATGGCAATGATGAAAATCGTTCGTCCAACGCAAATTGATTTATCCGCTACGTTAGTTGGGAGATATTTTGTGATAGTACCGATCAATCAAGCCGTAAGTGTAAATTTGAAAATGCGAATGGATACATTTGGGTGTTGAGAATCGTAACGCTGTGTGCGAGTAAAAATAAAACATCAAGTTACACCACGATTTCACGTCCCGGCAACTCCCTTTATTTAGTATCATAGTACTCTATATTTTATTTCTGTTGACATACACCACTATGATTGTAAGCCAAATTTATAGGTTGCGCAATACTCTCCGCGAAATTTTAATTATCGCCGATTTAACATGTCACCTATCGATTTTGCAATTCACCGAGGGAAGTGTCAACTTTCGTATCTGTACTTGCGCGATACCGACGCGATAACTCACTTATCGCATCTTTCGTCCGAACATCCGTCCGCTTTGTTATCCCGGATAAACTGTTAATATTACCGAACAATTTACTGCTTTGTTTCGATGATAAGGATTTAACTCTTTGATAGAGGTGCAAATAGTTCTGCCGAAGAAAGACACGTACCACAGTTTCAATTGCGTTACACACTGTGTCGAGGTTTATATAATTTAGCAGCCATATTATCGCCGCGCCGCGCGGATAGCTATTTTATCATTGCGATAAAATAACTGTATTCCATCTCCGTCATATTTTTCACAAATTTTATACCGACATTTGGTATTTTATATTACAGCGTTACCGTTGCCGAATGTTTGCGATGCACGCGTAACGTTGCTTCTAGGCATGCGATTTTATTTGGTCGTATAAATGGAAATGCAGAAAATGTGAAAAAAAAGAAGTAACGTTCGAATAAATCAGATTGCAATATTGCGTTTAATTTTTCTGACTCGTTTCGAACGGACTAGTACGATATTACATTATAATTGCGGTAACGTTATAATGGACACTTCGTAGTCCATTTCCATGAAGTGATTCGTAATCGGTTATCGCTCGACGAGAAGCGTTCCGAAGTGCATTTTAATCGATAGTCCCGCTGCGGTAGTTCTACCTCAAATACTTAAAAAATAGGTCAACGTTTCGATATTTACATGTGTGGAATAAAAGCTACGCATATTGTATTAAAAAGTCACTTACCAATAGCTTCGTTAATATGTTTACCCCGTGTACAGGAACGCGATGATAAACAAAAACCTGGGTATAGGTATAATAAACCAGCATATAGCGACGTATTTTCAAACTGAAAAAAAAGATGACGACAAGCTGTTTTCGAATAGCGATAAATTTAAAAGAACTTACGAGATCGACATAGTAGCTTCGCTTAATTTCAATGCCAAAGACGTTTAACGGTAGATTGATGCTAATATAAGTAATCGTCGCGTTGTGAATCAAGTATCAGTTGCCTGAATTTCTTGAATAATCTCCTTACGTGAAATTATAGAAATAATTTGGTCGTAGAATTTCGTTACGTTGATTACGATTCATATTGAATTCCGCTGAACCTTCGTGTCCGTGTGCGAGAAGTTTCACGAGGCATGTTACTATCGTAAGTGAGGTAGCCATTCCAGTTTGAGACAAATGATTCGCAAAAGGCAAGATCCTTCAGAAGAAAAATACGGCAGGTTAATTTGTTTATTGTAGACTTTCGTAATAATGTGTATATTTATTTTCGCTACAACTTCACCGCTGTTTTTTAATACTCGTCGAAAGAAAATTAAAACGTCTTCGCGAGGTTGACCGCTATTTGTGTCGGTATAAAAAATATTTCGCCAAGAGGTTTCTTTACGTCATCTATGAATAAAGCCACCAAGTAATAAACTTATGATTCATACCGAATAAGTAAAATCGATCGAACTTCAGTCGCGCGCAATTTTTCGAACGTGAATCGTTTCCTCGGAGACATGAATGTAGCATTGTTCCTGCCGGAGCCCTGTTATCTGTAAAAAAATTATCTATATGGGTCGTTGAAACAGAAATGATGACTACGTAAAGTTCTTCCGAATCGTTTATCTGTTTCTAGGAATTCCCTTATTTCACACTTCCACTCAAACGTTAATTGGACTAAGTCGATTTTTATAAGTAACTAAAGTAACTTATTCGAAATCGTTTCCTGCGTGTTCAGGAACGCGCGTACAATGCGCGTGATGCGCGACGACGCGTGTCGTCACTCTAGGCAGTGGAAACGAATAATCTACGTAAATTACAAAGACGTATTATTTGGGTAAAGTTTATAACGCATTATTCAACAAAGCTTACGTTATACAAACTATCGCATGCCTTAAATAATTCGCGATTACAATGGGACACATCGAATCTCAGCTATAGACTTTTGATAATCATTCATGATTCTACCGTTCTAAATTAGACGTGGACTATAAGGTCGGTCGTTGCAGTTGACATCGATCGATGTAATGTCATCGGTATTAAAAGGATCATTTTAATATCGACTATGATAAACCATTAAATATTGTAGAGTGTGCATAGGTCACGAATCAGTGAGTCATTAATATACCCTACGATTCTCGCGTACCTACGCACGTGTCATTATTTAATTATTACGGATACTAAATGTGATTTGTCGCAACGATAATAATCCTAGAAGAAACATGTTTCCTTTGAACATGAAGAAATGTGTTAACGCATCGGTGTAGAGAGATTAGTTTATACTTAAAGTAGTACAAAGGGAGTGCAAGGGTAGCTAATTTACTACAATTTTTAATACCATAGCAGTACAACATTAATTATTTAACATATTTATACATTGAAAAATCAGCTCAACTTTGGAGAACTACAAAATAAAAATGTGATGACTGACAACCGAAAAAAATTCACCATTTGTCGTGTTCGATCACGTAACATCGTTCAAAGGTACTTTAGATTTATCAAAACTATTGTGCTCCATTAAAGCGATGTACCTTCTAGTAGTAACTGATATCTGTGATTAAAGTTGCAAATATATCTCGCGCACGTTTGTTGGTCGCTGTAATTTTTTGATTTTTAAAGTTACCTGTTTTCTATTTTATAGATACTCTAAGCCATTGCGAATCGCGTTACCTCTTCCTCTTTATTATTTTGGTGGCCTTTCTTGGTCCGCGAAATATTTAGTTGCGTTAGGGAATCTTAACGGGTCTGGAAAATCAGGCGTTTCGTATCTACGTGGATTCAAACAATCCCTGATAGCTTGGCCAAAAGCACGACGAACGCCAGGATCTCCAGCTACGGCCACCGCAGCACCGTCCACTTCTTCGATGCCTGCGCGTGTAACGCCTTCTCTTACTAGACGTTCCATCGAAGCTGCTATCGCAGAGTGGTTGGGAGGAGGACTAACTAACAGACGCGGCTTTTGCCGTTCGATCAGTTTACGACGTTTATACGGCAATGTACCGATGTATGCGTCGCTGAATGTCGTTACACCGCTGTTTGCCATTCCTTGCATTTGCAACTGACGGCGTTGCCTGACTCCATCTCGGGCGATAATCGGCACCCAGTCCTGGACGATGATATTTTTATTACTGAATTGATCGTTAAACGAAACGTATATGCAGATATACAAGGAATTATTTATTTACCGAAGGCAAGGTTTCGTGACCTGGGAACGTTTTCGGAATTTCTTCCCCATCATCTGGCAATGTCGCTTCGAAGGTGCTTCTTCTTTCCTCTACAACTTCTGTCTCCATTGGCTGAAGAGTGAATCATAGTACTTGTTAACAAGGGTGGACTAGCCACGTGGAAAACGTGGAAAATTACACATGGGCCGGTTTTCTAAATATAAAAATATTTACCTGAGTGTCAGGTAGTGGTTGCACAGGTGGATGCGCTGGAGCAGAGGGTGTTGCGGGTGCTTCGGAAGGTACGTCTTTGTAGATTAGAAGCGGAACAATTTCCGAATCGGGGGGTTGTGGCAGATGTGAAAAGTAACGGGATTGATCGAAGAATCCGTTTATCATTTGATGGAAAATGGGATGAATATCCGCCAAAATATATGTCTGAATAAATAAAAATTTAAAAGTATGTTATTCAAACATCAAGATATGAATTATGACACTTATGGGGAATCCATACAAGTACGCTTTTTATGTTGTTCACAAGGACTTCTGACTTAATAGAAAAGCTAGCGATATGTACGAGGTTCCAAAAGAAAGCTTGTTTGTATCTATTCTAAAAGATTGTTTTTATCGTTTCGATCGTGACGCGTACGGTCGATGTAAAAACATAGCGTATATAGATTCCCCCATAATGCATTGTATTAAAACCAACCTCGAAACGCTGTGTAACAGGTCCCAATCCTGCCTGCCCACCTCGAACGGAATATCGAAGTACAGTGTATAATTGTTCCGACAGACGTTTCACGATATTCAACATTTCCTGCCCAAATCCAGCGTCGTCAACATCTAAAAGGATATTCAATTGTAATACGTGCTATTTTACACGAATGTAAAATACATTCCTTAATGCATTCCTTACGAGAAATGTTTTATGTTACAAACCATTATTAAACAAGAATTGTAATGCATCCTTGATATGACGACGGAGTAAAGATTCCACAGTAGCACATATATCTATACGGGGTCCACTTCTCCGAGTGCCCTCTTCTTCCACTGTTCTTAGCTTTTGAATGTACACTCTCAGTTGAGACAGCAGTCGATCTGCAGCTTGTTCCTGAAGGACGTCCGGAGTAGTATTCGGGAAAGAATTTTGGAAAAATTCTCGTAATGGATTCCTGAGACGCGCAATTGGGTCCGTCTGGCCAATTCGTAATCTTATTAAGCCCTCCACCGTTATATTTTGTATCTAAAAAGAATATTTTTTTTTAATAATCTAAAAATATGATTCTTATGTCAAATATATCTTTTAATTACCACTATTGCGCACAAGTTGACGAGAAAATTTTCTTCGTTTTCAGATCCTTGTGACGTAAAAAGATCCATTGTTATTCCTCTCAATGCTAGTAATTCGGCCCAAGTAAGGTTTCCAATAGAGGTACCATTTCTATCAGTATTACACAGGTGCAAAGAATTAATGTTATGCTGATTTAATTTGAAAGATTTTGAAAGAGTTCGACTAAAATAGACAGAACGTACCTATCTTCCAAAAATCCTACGAAAATGTTTCCGCCGCCAAACATTTGCATTATATGCCCAGGACGCCGAGCCGGATCAAAGGCTGTGGTAACAAAAAAATCATAAACGATAACTTAGTCTCTAATGTGAAGGACGCTACGAATTTCTTTTAATGGTGAAAAGAAGTGTAAGTTATCGTTACGTACCTTGTGACGAGTTAACTGCATTTCCGAAAATTTGTTGCGATAAATTCGAAAATGCTCTATTGTCATTCGTTTGTGATGTTACTGATGCTGTGGTGTTCGTAGTGCTTCCGCCGCTACTTGTGGTTGATGGTCCTAGAGATATAAAAAGTTTTAAAGACTTATGTCCGAATTTCTTTTAATGGTACAAAGAATGAAGTTATTCTTACATACCTTGTGACGGATAAAGTAGACCCCCCAAAATATATTGCGACAAATCCGAAAATGGCGTATTGTCATACGTTTGTGATGTTACTGATGCTGTGGAATTCGTAGTGCTACCACCGCTAGTTGTGGTTGATGGTTCTAGAAATATAAAAAGTTTTTAAGACTTACGTTCGAATTTTTTTTAATGATAAAAAGAAATGTAAGTTATCGTTATGTACCTTGTGACGGATAACGTGCACGTCCGAAAATCTGTCGCGATAAAGCCGCAAATGGTCTATTGCGATTCCTTTGTGATGTTGCTGATGCTGTGGTATTCGTAGTATTACCGCCGCTACTTGTGGTTGATGGTGCTAGAAATATAAAAAGTTTTAAAGACTTCTTCGTAATTTTCGAGACTTGTAAAGAAACAGGTATTACAATCACATACCAGTCGGGCTTTGAGTCTGAGTCTGAGATTGAGACTGAGACTGAGGCTGAGGCTGAGATTGAGGCTGAGATTGAGTCTGGGTTTGAGTTTCGGGTGCTGACGTTTGACCTGATCGCGTTCCTTGTGACATCAGCGTTACTGTATTTGAGGCTGCAGCTGGCATTCGTCGTATGTGATGCGAATTGCAAGGAAGGAATATATCAAAATTATGTCCATCTCCTACACTCGCCCCAAGACCTAAAGGATGAGCGTGTTGGTGAAATACATGTGGGCGTGATGTACTTCTAGTTTGTGTTGCCGTAGTCGGATGAGTTCCAACGTTACTTCTATAATTAAAACAATCGCTGATCAATTCCAAAAAATCTGCATTGTATCGATTAAAGTCGAGCTACGTTATACTAGGCGTACCGTGCTTGCGTGCTTTGACCAGCGTTTGTAGTTCCACTATCGAGCGACGTAACGACTGATTGCTGACCTGCTGCCGGGGGAGCATTCGGCGTTGTGATTGTTGTGGTTGCAACACCACCCTGTGGTCTGCCAGTCAAAACAGAGCGCATTAAGTGTCGCAACATACTCGGCGGTAGATGTGTGTCCCACCATGTTAATGGTGACCCGCCACTGCTGGCGCCTCCCATTCTACCTACAGAACCAGCCAAATGCAATTGTTAATTTGATTCGTGCGTAAAAAACCTAATCTACGAAATGTCTGTTACCACAATATAAACTGACCAGCGTTATTGTTATTGTTATTGTTTTCGCTACTTTGAGTTTGCTCACTTCCCGATGCAACTTCTATATTACCATCAGGACTGACTTCCATTTCTACGTCCACATTGTTTGGCAAGTTAAAGACTATACCTAGAAAACAATGCAAACCTTTTTCTATTTACATACGTAACTTGAGAATAGTGCTATAGAAGTATTGAACACACCAAATGGAGACTGGGATTGTTGTTGCTCTGTTTGCTGTTGCGCAGTGCGCCCAGATTCTTCCTGTTGGTTTGTGTCGTCCGTATTAAGTTCCGGGGATTCCGATTGCGAACTCGACTGTGCACTCGAAAAGTCACTCGCACCTTCGCCGCTATTATTATTGTTTGCATTTCGAGGATGCAAACTGATTGTAGCCTAAGAAACGTGGATTATAAGATAGTCTTCTTTTTCATCCGAGGTCTTTGGTGAGTATAATTTACGAACAAACGTGTATAAGTTTACGCAAGTACTTATAATTTTAACACTTGTGTTTACCTCCACTTGAATTGGTACACCAGGATGCAAAATGGCCGAATGTTGAAGAAGAAGAGGTCTACACCGCAATTGTCTTGGTGGTTCTTGGTCCATGTTGACTATTACATCACTCAAACTGTGGCACGCATGGGACATTAGATGCAAAGATTCGCTAAGACTGTCTACTACTCTTTGACATTCTTCTACACCACCAGGCCCAGACTGTAAAATAACGTCGTGGTGTTTCATCTAATCTCCTTACTTACTTCGAATACTTTAATATATCCACTTACTCCTGCAGTCAATGGTGGATCAGCGTACATAAGATCTATGTAACGCTGCAAGTAAGGTCTCATACGGCGTTGTGTAGAAAGTAGTATTTCCAATAACTCTGCCATTACTAAATTCAGTGGTTGCCTATAAAATAAACACGATAAACGCATATTTTTGAAAGCGTGGTATACTGAAATAAAAGTTATCTCATAATACATAAGGATACCATCATAGGATATGTTTAAATAAAATCTTACTGTGGGGTGGATCGTCTATTAGATTGCCCGTCATTGGTTGACGTAGATTCTTGTTGTTCTGATTGTTGTTGGGGTTGTTGCTGCTCCGCATCGGGCTGATTATCATCATTACCATCAGACGGAGGACCAGCTTCACCTTCTTCATCGCTATTACCTGTTTTCATGTTTTGCAATGAGTAGGATGTCTTTCTAGTATTATTATATGTAGTTTATGCACAGTAACGAACCTCTTAACACTGTAAAATTGTTTGCTCCAGCTGCAGATAAAGCAGCTGCAATTGCAAATGCTGCGGCTTCTGCCAATGTAGTACCCCCATTAAGACCGCCGTCATTATTACTGAAAATACTGAAGGGTATATCAATTTATTTTAGCACGCTTTGCAATATTGCGATCAATGATATTGATACTTATACTCACTGCTCATGTACTGTCTCTACTTCTGGGACTTGTTGACCAGTCTCTATTGGCTCTTGTTCAGCCGACGAAGATTGATTATTTTCAGGTGCAGGTGGGTTTGGAGGACGATTAGGATCGGCAAGTCTATCCAAAACATCTTGTATACGTGTAAACATTTGCCGTACCAAGCGTAATCGACTACTGACCAAAGTGTTACTTAATTGTTGAATTGGTACTGCTATAAAACATAAAACGTATATTATAAACTTATCAAAATGTCATGTAGACCCCAGAAGGACATATGACAAAATGCAGTTAATTATCGTACCACGTGCTTCCACAATTTCAGCTGGTACAGACATGGCACCCAAATACATGGCATTGCCATGCATTTGAGTCCGAGTAAATCGATAATGCGTTCCTGGTTCGTTCATCCATGCCTGCCCATTGTTTTGTCCTTGGTTTTGAGCTCCATCACTCCCACGTTGACCAGGTTGTGGTGGCGCACGTTGCACCAAGTGTATGACCTTACCATTAACATCTACCAGTCATAAATATTTAATGCATTAAACGACTCATAGTATATATCTTGGTATACAATGTAAGAAGTTTCTTACCGTAATCGTTCAATTTTTTCTCATCCTGGAGAACTCTCCCACAATAAATAAGTCTTTGCGAGTCTGCCGGTACAGCAACAGACTCCGCAATGTGTTCCTTAAATCCACGCACTGTAATTTGCTTTTGGGAAAAATATACATTAACATAGTTTTATTTCCTTCACCATTACAAACTATAGAATATATATGACCGTCAATATACGTATCAAGACTTTCCTTAATAACAATTATTATTTTATAAATCAATACAATTTGCTATCATTTACAGCAATACAATTTACCCAAGTGCATTATTATGTTTTGCATATCATTAATTTTATATTTGTTATAATAAATATAATCAGATTTACACTGTCTTACATTATCATATACCTATGAGTATAAAACTGGTTGTACAGCAGAGCTATCCATATTATGACACAAATCATTCATTAAAACGTTGATACAAAGTCGTACCACGGTTAACATAAATGTATTGGGACCAATCAATTCTAACATTTTAATACTGTATGTATGTATAACGTGAATTGTGTTATGTATATGTTACCATAAAAAAACTTAAGATTGAAAAACTGCAGAAAATACACATGGGAGTCATAATTCACAATTTGGAAATTATAACATGTTTCTCCGCTATAACTTACTCTTGGGACGGCTCTAGTTCGAACCCAGAATCTAAGTTGCCAAAATGAACTTAAGACTTTTGGATTTACCTCAATTTGTTTATAAATAATATAAAGTACGCGTAGTTCCAGAATTTTCCAGGCTTCAACTACATTGAATTTACAAATTTTTAGATATGACTGAACCAGTCAGCGATTTACTAGTATCTCGTTTCAGTAACGTGTATAGAACGTACACACTTATTTCCAGCATTCAAATATTTGAAATATTCATTCTCACGAACATTACTATTCTAAAATATTTTGCAAATACGTGTGCAAAAATATATATAAATTGGCAGTGAGCAAAAATGATATACAAACGACAAGAGTAAAAATTGAAACCTGATGACTCAACAAAGCATCATAAATTGCACCATATTATTTACAATGTATTTGTAACCCACAAATATTTTTGTTGAAGAACGTTTTCCCCAACACAACTCACGTAAATTACGGTATTACAAAGTCATTGATGCATATACACAGTCTTTTAATTATTTGAATTGATGTAGAAGAGTGTCACTGTTGAACTGACAAAAATGCAAGAAAAGCGTTCGTTGCGCTTCGGAAAGTATGGAAAATGCGCTTACATCGTCCTCCAAGGAAAAAGCATGATTTTGCGAGTCCAAGGTCTTCACCGTGAGATCAATCATTGTTGAACGGCCCTGCTATTAACGGCAAAACTAAAATTGAGAAACTCGGGCAATAGTAGTAGGAAACGGGGCGTGAATAGCACAAAATCATCTCTCATACTCACGTAGGCACGCAGGTACAAGACTGGGTCTGTAAACGACACTCGTCGCTCGGCAGCTACTGACGAAATATAATAGTTAATGTAGAAATTTCGAGAAAAAGCTCTGTCCTAAGAAAAACCGATCGGACGGTAAGAAATAACTACGCGATAAACACTCGTCACTCTATATTCATCGTAGATTCGGTTTTTTTCAATGAATTCACCGATGAAGTTTTACGGCAACGACCGACACGCAGTCTTGCCAGACTCGTAGCGATTTCTAGCGCATGCGCGAAATTTTGACTGTATGCATGGCAGGATCGTATGCACAATGTGCATACGCGTTAAAAAAAAAGAGACGCCGCTTAGGGCATACAAATTGGACGAATTACATCACATTGACATCGAGCGAAACATAGTTTTCGTGAGGGTCGGTAGGCAATATAATATCGTTTACGAAACACTTCGTCAGCTTGGTTACGATATTTTCTGTATGTTCGGCAAGTTGGGATTATCATCTATAATTCATGCGAGTGGTGTGGTCCGCTACTGATCTGATTCTAGTAGATTCTAGCGTTATATGAAATAGTCATTCGTGCATGGTCGAGTATCTTAATCAAGCGATAAATAACAAGTTGCTAGATCTGGTAAGAATATCGTAGGTTTTACCCAGATCGTGAATATGACCAATATATCACTCGAATAATTCCCTAAACAGAGTTTTAGGAACCATCGTTCTACGTTACCAACGTGTCCTAATGTTTCCACCATGGTTGTTAGATGGCGCTACCGAAACAAACGAATTTCAGTACGACACTGCGATTTCATTTATCATATGCAAATCGGGCTCGGTCGATTAGTACTGTTGTTCGTGGTCCTTTAATCAATTTATTGTATAGTTATGATACAAGTGATATTTTACTTTTATCTCGGGAAATTGAATTTCGTGTTACAAATTTTGAACGACAAAGGGTCAGTCAAAATGAGCCAAAAGATCCAGCATTCGAGATCAATGATATGCAAGTAAGTACATTATCAAGAGTTTCTCGAAATATTAGTAAGTGGCATTTACTCAAAAGAAGGCTCCATATCAATTTTCGTTGAAATTTCAAATTGCATAACGCCACGTTTATAATCGACATTTTGCTTTAAATTTCAATAAAATGACATACATCGCGTTGTATTCCTTTATTTCAGTAATAAGCTCTTATTACGATGAACATCAACAATATGTGCGTACTTGGAATAGCGAATGGATGTGTGACTGTGCACGAATGCGTAGATGAAACGAATGAATCCCGCGTCATAGTATTCTCATTGTCAGCTCATTGTCAGATTAATGGCATCGGCGGAACTTCGCAAATACGCGCGCATGTCGTCACGAGCAATCGCTTTGGACTGTTTAGCAGGCATTAACGTGTGGTGTCAGTTTGTTCCCCTCTGCGCACTACATTCGATACTCATTCCATTTACACATTCGTGCGTATCTCGTACTTCGGTGAATCGAAGATCGCGAGATCCGCGAGCGTCCCGGCTAACAAATGCGATCAATATTCATTTCGGAACTATTTAATACTTTCGATGATCGTTCGAAGCGTCAGCAGTGAATATCTGTATCCAGACTCGGATTTGCCATGGACCTCGCGTGATCCATACGAAGATGAAAAAGAGAAGCTGAGAAGACTCATGGCACGCCGATCGCATTATTCAGATTAGGGCATCGACTGAACCACGCGGGTATGCGAGTACACGCATTTCTTTGTATGCGTATATACACGTATATGGTTATATCGGTAGGAGATAATACGGTCGATCGTGCACCGCTCAAGAATGTTAATGGTGCTTCAGTTTTGTATGCAGGAAGTGACGGCGCGTCCCGTCTCATACCGTAGCGGGCCCCGGCGCCCCGGCGTCCGAGCAGAAAAAGGCCCAATAAAACCGATAGAAGTGAAAAACCGAGAGATTCACCCGTGGCCGTGTTGGAGGAAGGAAGGAGAGATGCTCCTTTGAATCTCATCATAAACACACGGCGGCAGGGGCTCTCAACATTGCTCCAAAATATGGGACCCGTGCGATCTTAGCTCTTCGAAGATCCGTACTTTGAATTTCTTCATTTCTTTATTCATTATTTTCTGCTAATATATTGAGTTGCGTCGAATGTGGCAACGCTCGCGTAACAATATGAATTTGCGTAAACAACCGCAGTCTAATTACCGGAGTACATGTCACGATCGGTGCGATGGTGGGAGTTTACTTACAGCATAAATACAATTCCTAAGGGCCCGTTCATCGCGAAGAGCACATCGTGAAATTCAAGCTGTGATAATTTGCTAATGTCAATGACGATAAGGTTTTTGTTATTAACCGTAAGTATGTCGCGATACGTTACCGCGATAACGCGGACGATCGTCGCTCGTGGAATGAAGATCGCCATGCCAATACAGCGGGAGAAAAAGTAAGGGTTACATCTTGGTCCTACGGGGCAAGAAATATAGGCAGAGTTGCAGCTTCGTAATGATGTAGCTATCTCGATTTAGCTTGCCTCGCAGTCTTGTCCGTTAGTAGGTACTTAACTTACTTTAGTAGTACAAGCTTTGCTGCTCCCCGCATAGCTCACCTCTCTCTTTCTCTTTTATGCAGGAATAATAACGGCAGGGCAAAGAAAAGGGGGGCAGGGCTAAACATGATAAATATTCAGGCGCGCAGGACAGAAACGCAAAAAAGTGAGAACGCAGAAAAGCAAGGGATTGGTAGAAAAAGTGTTACGGTTGAAAAAGCAGAAAGATTAAGGGACGAGTATAAAGGGTTTGCTGGTAGTCGAATTCAACCACGATACTTCTTGGGGCTTACAAGAATGATATCGATTGTGCCTATTTATCTTAACGAAGTTATTCCACGCGAATTAACGAACTCGTTTACCACATTCTCGATTCCTAATTACCAGCGGGATCATTAATTGCCCGCATTTTTTTTTATAAATCCATCTACGGAAAAGATTCAGGCTCTAACTTTATCTTGGGAAGGCCTGAAACGCCAGCGGGTCTTTGACTATCTCGCGCTACCTCACTGCTTTTGTGTACTCTAAACTGCTACTGGCTACTGCCTCCTTTCTCATCCTCTCTTCTTCTTCCTGTTGTTCCTCTTTCAAGACGAGAAGAAAACGAGGAGTTCGCGTGCGTGCTCGGAGCAATGCAACAGTGAGGTCCAGGGATACCGGGAGGAGGGATGCCTATACACCAACACCGAGGCTACCAGTAGCGGGGAACGTGCGATGCGTCGGGCGCGTACGTGTGCGTTGGCGCCAGGCCGCATTCTCGCATTCGTTAACTAACACATCGAGTTAGTCCCACCGCAGCTCGTGCCTTGTTCTCTCTTGCCCCATCCCCGGCTGCGATATTAAGAGCGGTCACGGATCCCGAATTTGCCATTCGCGGGTGAGCGGGAGACCGATTTGTCCTCGTCCCGTTTGCACGCCACCGGTACGTGGCGAGATGACCGGTTTCCTTTGGTGTTGTATGTACGACGAACGCCGATCGTGTTTCGGAACAAAGCGGTTCTCGAGAAGAGGGGGGATACACATCCGCGTCCAACTAGCGTACCGCGACCCCTGCCGAGAGAAGAAACTGCGATCCGCGATTGCATTATCGGTATCCATTTCTTTCGCTCGATCTTTGCGATTCCACGGTAGATGATACTTGTTAACTTTAGTCTCGTTTCTGTCCATACCTTCGTAACGGGAGGCGTATACGATCGTATACACCAGGGGTGGCCAAGACGTTGACCGGTCGACTGCAAGGCACCTGAAAGTCCCCCGCGATAAAATTATGAACAATAAAATTTCTTTTTTTTGTTACATTTATCGCTTTGTAAACTTTCAAAAAACTCGAAAACATTCCAACAATTTTCGATCATATCTATAGTCTGTTGCAGAGACAATTTCGCTGGATAAGTAGATCCCAACTTCTAAAAGTTTAGCCACCCTTGGTATACACGACAGATTATGGATTTTAGTGATAGTAAATGTGGGCTGACAATGAGCGAACAAAACAGCCGCTTTTTCACGATTTCGCTGTGCATCGAACGTGACTCCGCGAACTGTTCTCATTTGTCTTTTGTGGTCAAGGCAAGATTCATTTAATATCTTTGGTTGATAGAGTCAGAATGATATTTACCACTGCATCAACGAGACAAGTAACAGCATTGGCTAACAATATCCTTTATAGTCTTTCCTCTTTAACCGCGTCAAAATGATAGGTGGAAACGCGACGTTTACGTACAACGTAACGCTTGTCATAGATTTACCTTTCAGGCCAATTAGTACTTGCAATTTATTTTGTTATCCAACTACGTGCAAGATTCCATACTTAATTAGGCGAACACTAAAATAAATTGCGACGATGGAAGCTTCGTATGTATGGAATCTCGAAAATACTAGTTCACATGATACGTAAACTGTCACGATGTTTTCTCGTGTACAAGACGCGCGTGTCAGCTTGTCACCTACCTAAATCCCCTGCTTCGCTCTTAATAGCCGCGTCCGTTTCTCATCTCACGTTCAACATCTGTAAAGACCGGCAGCTCGAAAGCGACGACGAAGACGAGGACGAGGATCACGAGTTCCATCGAACTGACATTCCAGGGGCGTTCTCGGCGGTTCGTCCACCTCGAAATTCATCGTCTCCCTCTCCCTGGGATGCTTATGGAGCACGGCCTCGCCCCAAAGTGCAATCCCAAAAAAGAGGGCAGTGACAATCTTGCAATGTCGACGGAGTTAGAGGGAAAGGGAAAGGGGACGCCTAATGACCGTGGCAATAGCGTGACGTCACGCGTGTATCGTTGTGAATCGAAGTATGTATTTTTCCTTCCCGTCAAAAGAGTACATTCGTTAGGTACGATGTCGATAAACGTTACGCTATATGCTCATATGCCAATCTATACCGATCCAAAAAAATACGCCCTAATGTACACCCAACTATTCTTTTACACGAATTTGAAGTTACACGGTTCAAAAAAGTCTCGCTTTTTCGACAAATTTATTATTATCATTATAATTATGTCCATGACCATCAGCGGTCTAGTACAACTTGCAGATTTTGGTACTCATGTTAAGCCTTGGGTAATCTTTGTTGCTGATTTTTTTACACGAATTTTTGAGGAACGTATCTACATCTACAGTGTAAAAAAGAGTTGGGTGTATCTAAAAACAGATTACGTATTTCAGATCAAGACGTTTGAAGCATCGTCCGTTGGAATTATCTAGGTGACCATAGGTACTGTAGGTAGGTATTTCATGCAGCGTGGCGCGTGTAATGTTTTCGTTCGAAGACACCACCGGGCTGTCTCGTTGCAATTGTATTACGAACGTAATGCACGTACATATATTGCGCGCCTATTTCTCATTTCAATTGTCAACGAATTATCGAGATCTACTCTAATAGGGGCTTCGGTTTTAAGGCACGAGTCGTTTAAGAGATCCGGCCGTTCGTCGCACGTGTCTACTACATCGTACTGCGACGGAGTTGGAAAGAGAAGAGGCTAGAATGGTGGGAGAGAGAAAGAGAGATGTGGAAGAGAGTGTGGGTAGGAGCGGAAAAGAAAGATGGGGACCGAAGAGCGAATTATCTGGTATTTTCTCGCAGCCCGCGGACCCCGGAGCGGCTAAGCAAAGGTCAAAAGTTGAGCAATGCTCTCGTTATCGGTGCAAACACCGCCTTCGCATATGCAGTACCCCGGCATTAAGCGATCGACGGTCCTGCTGTCGTCTCGCGTGGAATCGTTAAACGGTGGTTGCGTCTCGACTCCCTCTGGATCTATGACCGAGAGTATGTACAACGAATAACGATAACGCGAGGTCTAATATTTCCAGGAGGTCCGCTCCGATCACGACCGTCATCATTCGGTACATCCCGCTTATTCGTGATTAGTCGTAGGAAACGTACTCTCCCGTGGAACGTAGGCAAAACTTCCGATAAGCCGAACACCAAGACCGAGATCGTTCGTAACGCACTTGACGCGCGGTGCTTCCGGCTATTCGTGCGCGCGAGACCAACGAGATAAACAGAGATGGACGGCCGGCGATAAAAAGATAAGGGCGGTGCGAGAAGGAAGGGGGCGCGGACGAGCGAAAGGAGGATAGAAGGAGAGAAGAGGCATCGTCGAGTGCAGGCATAATGCGTACACGTACATACGTTAGTCCTGAGGATGAAGAGAGTTCCTCCGGGAGGCGAGGCGCCGCGGCGCGCCACGGCTCGACGCCTCCGACTATAAGTAAGTCTCGCGCGGCGCGCCGCGGCTTAATGCCGTTGCCGCGTTCGTGGCGCCAAGAGGAGGGCCCATTGGCGACGATAAGCCTCCTTCGTGTCCGGCAACGAAAGAGAGAAGGAAACGGCGAGACAGATAGAGAGACGGCGGTCGCAGCTTTCACCCGCGTTTCAGCACTGAATATACATACCCCGGGACAGTCGGGGTGTGGAGCCGCGGCAGTGTAGATAATACCGAGAGCTGTCAGTCGTTACCCGGTGTCTGCCCGGAGTGGCAGCGATCGTCGGTGACGGAGTGCCTCTCATTCTTATTGTTAGCGAGAGCAGAATTCACGCGACCACCGACAACGACACTTGCTTCAAAACGCTTCTCGTCTTCTGTTTATCGCGAGACTCGTAAGTTACCTACGCGCTCGATCGTTAGACTTTCTCGCGTTCCACCCGCGAGCGCTCGATTACTCCTTACAAGTGCGAGGCGAGAACAGAGGTGTCCCCGATCCCTGAATCCTCCAGTGCGAAATCGAAGCGTGCTACGTGTTCTGTGAGTAGAGTCCCGAGAATAGCGAGATAGAATCGGTGGGGGAAAAAAAAAAGTGTCAGTGGTGGAGCAGGATAGCAACCGGTGGAAACGAGGAAGTGGTGGTTGTAACGGAGGGAGGTGCGCATGTTCTGTGAGAACCGGTGGCAGTATCACCACTCTTCGTCAGCGCGGAGGTTTCAGCTGGCCCGCTGGTGGATGGTGATCGGTGCGGTCAGAGTCTGAGGACCATTGGTTAGAGCGACCATGTCGGGTCTGCTTTACACGCTTCTGGGACTTGCCGCCAGCACGAGCCTTCATTGTGCCGTGAGGCGGGAGATAAGCCCGTGCACCTGCCGACAGGAGGAGTTCTCCAGCCCCGTTATCAATCCGGCGCAAGCCGCGGCCGCTGCCGCCGCGGCAGCGGTTGCAGCGAATGCCGGTAACAACAATGCCGGCCACCACGGCCACGGGGAACGGATAGAGGTGGTGTGCGAGCGCATGGACTCGTTCGAGCAGGTAGCCGGGGCGCTAAGGGGCAAGTTCACCGCCGAGCAGCAAATCACCCTGAGGGTCGCGCACTCGAACCTCAGGGACATATCGCGGCACGATTTCAAAGAACTGCGGATGTCCATCACGAGGCTCGAGCTGAACCACGATCATCTAGGGTGAGTGTAAGTCCACATCTATCAAGTCGCGCGGTTTAGAATTTCTTCGTCGGCAATAATCTTTTTCTTCAACGACCAAGAGACGTTCGTACGTTTTTGCGGAATGCCAATTGATCATTTCCGCCAAATGTACATCCTCTTCCATTGTTTAGGCTACGTAGTTCGTGTTATCCTTTTTATGGATAAGGAATATTGCGCTAGTGCGATTTTGTCATTCGATTCTTGCTTTGCGATGCGTCACTGTCACCGATTCTCGCGGCGAGGAACCGTAAGTTCCTCCGACCGTGTAACGTGGAACTTTATCGCTACTTCATTTTTTATTTACTTGTTACGAATACTGATCTACTTTGCACTCATACACAATATTTTTCACTCTATCGTGTACGCGTGTTCTCGTCGTACCTGATCCCAATTCATTTGAGGAATTTAATGAAGAATACCTTCGCTAGCGATCTATCGATGTCGTTTTACTCATTCGAGCCGCAAATCGCATGGAATCGAAGAAATTGCTCGAGCTTCATGTTAGTGCAGACAATCGTGTGACGACGATAGCGTCGCGTGGACAACTAATATCGGTCACGATTATTACTCGCCACGCGTCTACACAATACGTCGAGTTATCACGTTTCTAGAACTTCTCTACCATTCCGCATTTTTACTTTTCATTAGCGTTTCGATGTAATCTGATCCTCGTTGTCATTTTAAGTTATCATTCGAGATAAATCAGACAAATGTTTTTCAAGCCTGCCGAAGGAAATGATTTTGAAGTGTGCGTGGACGGCTGCTAGACGTTTAGAATATCGTGCGACACAATTCACCGACAGATAAGCCTGTGTAAAATGGATTTTGATTTCGGAATTTTTTTTACGAAGGTCGGCCTCATTTTGAGATACGAAATTTAAAGCTGTTAAGTATTCTACGCATTTATGAAATTAGTGGAACGTCGAGCTGTCACTCTTCAAGTTTGTCGCAACGTTTATAGCGGATAAAATTTATAGGAAAAACAGAAATAAAATATAAATGGTTCTACGCAAACGTCTGTCGTTAAAGATTCATAGGAGAACATGTTTGTAAATGTACCGTACGCGTTGATACCAATGACAATATCTTTGCAAAGGTCATCGTCTGCTATTGCGGGCGTTGAATAAAGATGCTTGCATATAACAAAGAAACTATCCCAATTCGTATAGCTGTTTTGCAAACCGCGTATTACGCGCAACGTATTACTCGCAGAGGTTTTCAATCTGCTAATTAAAACATCGAGATTCTGTACTCTAAATCTGTACTGTAAATCTAATTTGATCCAATCTAAATTTTGATCCAATTCAACGACAATCTTTATTCCCGGTCATCGAAGACGACAATTCTTGATATTTTTTCATAAGGTTTGGTATAGTATGAAATAGTACAATTGCGCTAACTTAAGAAATGGAAGTTCCAATGAAGTTAGTTAGTCACTTATGTAACTTCCGTTACAGACACAATCAAAAACGAGACGCTAATTCAATGAAATGTGAGTGCACAAGTTTTCATCGGTATTCTTCTTCTGCGCGAAGAAAACTTCGTTTGTCGAATCCTACCCTAGCGTGTACGGTATTCAAATATTACCACGTTTTAAACAAGAACTAGACGTTAGGACTGTTTCTGAAACACGATTTGCTAACTTACCGCAAATATGCCGAGGGTTGTAACTCTTCTCCGTTTCTACGTAAAATTATGTTGGTCTTACTACGAGTGGTACAAAGGACAAGTACCAGTCTTCCTTGATTATCCTGACACACGTATTCCGAGAGATGGAAGAAAACGAAGGTCCTTGAAGAGCAAACCATCATTGAGAATGCGCCTCTTTGCAGGGAAGAGACACAGAGTGGGAGGGGAGGGGGGAGAGACCCACGGAAAGAGAGAAAGAGAGACGAGCGCAAGAATGAAATCTTAATCGTGCCTGACCTCTTCGAACGAGTTATCAGTAAGCCCTCCGCTTATCAATTCCGAATAATTAAATAACGAAACGCTGTGAGCCAACATTATGTGAATAATCGAACGATAATGACCGTTCGTCGTCTCTGTTTTAGCCACTCGGTTGATCCATTCTTACGAACGTCACGACAGCGATAAGTCTCTTCAGATTGTAACTAATTACGTGAAAAAAATCAGTAGGCAGAACGCGATTAATTGATACTCATACTGATCTTCAAGGTCCTTTTTACTATCAAGCGATGCAGGACTCGAATCTGTGCACGCAATAATCAATTGTATCCTTTCGCGCTGGCAAAGGGAATGCAGTAAATTTAGTTTCAGTGAGTTCTCTATGAAACAATGAACGTCGTATCATTTTCACTCGTGCCTAGGACAATGAATGATAACTCCGTTTCACTCGTGATAATGACCGAATGTTTACAAGGGCCACGTGTTACTGGACGCGCGACTACGCGCAGACGATGATAACGTTATCGAAGGATGATTTTTTTCCTGGGACTAACAGGAACAAATTTTCAATTCTCATTCCAGAATAATCGTGAGCGAGAAATTCGTCGAATCTTCCCAAGATTCCGAGCGATCCGATTTTCCATTAATTCGACATTAACGACATGCACGATAAAAGATATAACTGTATCGACAGGAAAAGAAATATCGAGGCTACAAAGGGAACGGTTTAGTCACGTCGAACGTATACATATACGAGAATCTTCTGCGATTCTCGCGATGGCTTAACAAATTTAAATAAAGTTTAATACCTTCCACGAACGATTACCATATCGAACGCATCATACTTCGTCCGAATAAATCTACATAACTTAATCAAACCAACCCAGCAATTGCTTCCTGAATTTATTATACAATTGTAAAGTTCCACTTGACATTTTACCTTAGGTAGATCCGCAGAATACTTTATCGTACAGTCGAATCTCAAACGGTGTGCCGAATCGTTAGCGAAGAATTCTATCGAAGAAGGAATCGATGCGCTCATTAGATTTCATGCATTTGAAAATGGAGTCGAGTGCATCGTAGAATTAATTAACACTGTGTTTATGTATTGAATGACCGAAGAAATGAGAACCTTGTGTGTGTGTTTTATAGATTCGTTGACGGCGAAGTATTTGCGGGGTTGGGAAGGACGCAATATCTTAGCCTCGCGGATAACGAAGTACCGTCTATCCCAAGGCATATTCTATCGCACCTCTCTTTGCTGAGGACCTTGGACCTCAGCAGAAATCGGATAAGCCGTATTGACTCGGATGACTTTAAGGTACGATCATTTGTGCTGGTTTAACGAGGATTTACCTGTTATAACGGCCGCCATGCGCTTCACCTTACGTTTAATATGCCATTTCGATTAATACCAAACACTGGCAGTTACCTTGTCGAAATCGATTATTGTGCCCGCCCGATCTAATCCTTCGTCGATCACACTTGTTCCGAGACGCGTCGAGTATATTGACTTAATTTTGCATAGGTAGTTATACACTGTTTGCACATCCCTACCGCTCTATTTGCTTCGCGCGATATTGGTATCAAGAATTTCTAACATAACGTATGTAAGATTCCTTATCACTATTCTTATCGGAAAACGCGGAATTCCCGTCTCTTTTCCATGTGTCTCGTTTACTGTTAGATTGAAGCGTGGACGCATACGTAGAAAGTAAAAAAAAAAAAAAATTGCGACTACGCAACACTGATCGGTCATATACGTAGACTGCGCAAGCAATTTTTGGTACGGCAAACTTTTATTGCGTATCTTTATATCGTTGATGACAATGAATAGTTGCGATCGTCCGTGTAACCTTTCCTGACCGTCGCAACGTTTCTATCGAGCTAATCTCATCGGACTCGTAACATATTATAAAGGTAGTTGCACACTGTTTTCGTAACGTTCGATAGATCTTTTTTGCAAAAGCCATACGGAGTACCGGCGTTGTCGCGAATAATTTCCTCTTTCAATTTCTGTATACTGTCATCTTGATAATTTATTCCTACGAAACGATCCTCGCTAAAATACGGGAACCGTGAATTGTGAGTATCTACCTTAACACGGTGATCGCTACGTCACCCACATTTGGATAACACGTGAGTTTGTATACTACAGTTGCGGAATATTAATTTAATCAAAATTAATACTAGGGTTATGAACGCGTCATATATGTCATCCAATTATGGGTGACGTGGCGATCAACGTGTTAACGGGAACAACGCGCGTAAATTTACATTCAACAGCGGATCTTGAGTCGTTACGAAGAAAGAGTCCGGAAAGGACGGTAACGCTAGTCGGTGGAAGGAGCACTTTTTATATAAAACGTATGTACATGTTACTACGTACATGGCTGTCGCAAGTTTTACGCATTGCATGCACAGTGTATTTCTAATCGCCAATGATTCCGTATGAACGAATAATTAATCTTGAAGAGAGGAAGAGAGCCAAGAGCGCGCTTGGTGGGGTTCTCTTGGCGTTCGTTGCGCACGTGACCAGCCACGTGCAGCGAATTGTCCGCCAATCGTTCTCCAGACGATCCGCGCTACTTGCGAGAATTTTTTTTTACGATTACTTCTCGCTGTTTTTAGCTTTCGTTGCACTTTTTAACGAAACGCGGAACAACGTAAACGTGAACACCAAACAAATTACTCCAAATTACGGACTTCGGTCGAATTGCTTTAGAATAATTACGCGGCCCGACAAAATGTCTTGTTCGGCTGAACAAAAGAGGCTGAACGCTGAATGATATTCAAGAGAAACACTTTGAAATAATTGTTTAACGTTACATAAGGATTTCTCGTTACGCGTGATTGCGAGCCTCGTAGCTTACTTAAATGTACGTTTTTCATGGAACGCGCGAATGATTCGATGCTGAAGGAAAACAAGAAAACGGAAAGTCAAGTAGTTCAAGATAATCGAATCTTTTGATACAGTACTTCGTGTACTGCATCAAAGGTATCGAATAGAATTTGTACGTAGAGGAATTTGCGAAAAGAGTTGATTCGTTCATAGTTCTATGTCTATCGGAGAAGAAATAACGATTGCCGCGACACAACAGTGTTTCTTCAATAATCTGTTTACGCATTAATTATCGTATATTTACCGTCCCGGAGTATGAGAGTACTCGGCCATGCTCCGAATTGATTGCGTTCATTAATTTTGTGAAGCATTATCGATACAAAATGTATTTGCCATCCTTTTCTTACAAGCGTACAAATTAATCGTGACGAACGTTAAACGAAAATAATTAATTATCATTACGTAATTATTTTACCGATTATAAATGACGTTACTCGCCATATTAACAAAATAACAAATTTGCTTGCGAATAGTCGTCGCGATCATACTCATTCGATAAATTCACACGTATACATGCGTACATCAAGAGACAAGGTCTTGTCTCGGGCCAAGTACAAGTACGCGAGAATGGACCTTGTATCTTTTTCCAAAACTCGTAACAAGTAGTGCGTTGATGATGGTGATCGATATTCCGTTGTCACGATCGATTTATATTTCGAACGCATGTTGCATTTTGGTCTTACAGTACAATCCGACGCTGCAGCATTTGTCCATGGCTGGAAATGCAATCTCGGAGATGGTGCCGGGCTCGTTGCCGCCACTGGTGAAGCATCTCCACGTTGGACGGAATCATTTGCAAAGTCTGAATCGAACATTACGGTACGGTGATTTCTCGCGATTTTGCAAAACGTCCAGCGGACGGTACACGTCCATGCAGCTTCTACGATGTATCGGACATCCTGTTTACAATTCTGCCGATGCCTTTTATCTAATTGTCTCTATTCATCGTTGATGTAACGGGTAACTTCTCGGGTGATCGAATGATTAAGCGAACGTGTACGCACATACGCGGAGGCGGGAACAATTAAGCTCGCGAACGAGCAACATGTTTGTTTTTCGGTACGATAGATTTTAGGGGCCGCTTTTGTTTACTTCCACCTCGATCTATACCATAGTATACCGAGTAAAACATTTTGTTGGGACTACCAGAATATCTTCGTTACTTGGAAATTGGTGACAAGAGTCCACGGATAAAGGTATCGAAGAAATGGCATGTCCAATCTTATCCCGTAAAATACCAACTCCTCTCTGAGAAATTATTTCAGAGATCTACGAGTAACAAAGACATTCTAGTACACCCATTTAATACTATTTCTACTAAAGGCATCGAACGACACCGTTCTGAAATTTTTGCTTTAGATTATTATCGTTAGTTCAATTTTTTCTTCAATTGAATTTTTGACTTTTCCTATAATGGTTGTTAAATTAATTATGTAGTATCTTTTTCCTCCAGTCTCTTTCTGGATCTAAATACATTTTGGTCGATAATAGGTACACACAGAATCGTGGTAGAAATAATGTTAAAATTGAAATTTCAAATCTACGGGACACTTCTAGCTGATCGCGTCGTCGAGTGACAGAACAATATCCGCGAAGTATGCTTCGTCCGAGAGGGTTTCGTACAATTGTATACCGAAATTTCGTTTGCGTACAGAGACTTGAATCAATTGGAGTGGTTGTTGATCAATTCGAACGAGCTCACATCGTTGGACGGCGAACTACCATCCTCCGGTCACAACTTGAAAATGCTGTACGCCGTTGACAATAAACTGACTCACCTGCCGGCAGAGTTTCGTTATCTCCATCGTCTGGAATCGTTGTTCCTTCAACACAACAAGATTCGCAGCCTCGACGGTACGCTGCAGAAAGCACGTCGATTGAAGTTTCTCGAACTCTCGTACAACGACTTGCAGGAGGTAATAACTACAATATTTGATGGATTACGCATGATTGAATAAAGCCGAGTATTATCGACCGGCTGGCCGCGATAACTCTATAACGGAGGGCTGACACCTCCATTAGTTTCTACGCTCGGTAAATTTTGCTCATCGACGATTATCGTGATTATTCCTCGCGTCCTTGGGACCGTTGATTTATATCGGCCCGATTTTATTAAATTTACTTTGCACGCGAACGCCAGTTTTACATGCCGCGTGTCGAATACTAATGGGCGGGAGGGATTTTTAATTCACGAGTAATTGCCTCGTAATCTGACGTTGATACCGGCGATGCGTTACGGAGACGCGGACGCGCAGACACGCGTGCAGCTAAAGTGCACGCACACGGAGCGCGATCAACTCGTGGAGGCGTTCGTTCAGTGTTCCATGCATTAAGTCAATTACTGCAACCTAACGTAATTATTATGTCGTGTGCTTCCGTTCAGCGGATTAAACTTTTATTGAAACGGACGTGTATTCGCTGGACTTCCTCGTGATCCGCTCGATTGGCTTCTCTGCGATCGACGACGTTGAAGCTTTTGCATTCGACGGTTAGGGTTATTTGTTCGGACGTGTTTCCGTTTGTTTCGTCAGTGGTAAGATTATGGAAACTTGCGGGATTTTCGCGAGGACAATTAAGCAATCATAAACCTATTTCTCGTATGGCGCACCGCACCCTTAAGTCTCCTCGTACTAGAATTTGATCGTGAATCACATTCAAAGGTTTCCAAGTTTAATTTTTATTTAGTGACATTCTAATTGTGTGTCATGACATTTTAGGTATAATCGATATTTTTAGATACAAAAATTAAAAAACCAGGTGCTCGTACTTTGGGTAGAATTTTGGTTACTCGAACATAGTTAATAGCGGATGGATGATTAATTATAAAAGATATTTACCACAATCTATTAAAAAATGAGGAGCGTTAATCTTCCCTCGCTTTTGCTTTTTTTGACTAATTAAATCGATAAATGAGGTACGTTATAAGACAAGGAAAAATATTCTTCCTCAGTTGAGCGAAGAGGATTTCGTAGAAGCAGAAATGCTGGAGGACCTCGAGCTCGGCCACAATTCTCTGAAGTCTCTTGGTGGCGCGGGCAGCACTAATGGCGATGGAAACGGGGGTAACGGTGCCCTGTACCCTCTGAGGTCACTCAAGTGCTTAAACTTGACGCACAACGAGCTTCGCGAGTTCTCGTTTGCCTCGCTACGGGGTTTGCGTGAGCTACGATTGCTCGATCTTTCGAGCAACAGAATCGTACGTCTTCACAGAGGGAGAACACCGTCCGAAGTATGTAGCACAATTCTTTATCTCAGAGCAAACCACTTTTTTTTTTAATTCTGACTGAACGACATGCGATCTCTCCCTCCCGCGGTTCTAGAATTTGGTGGAGGAAGAAGGAGAAGAAACTGCAGGTGGTAATATCCAGGATATGCGACTACAGCACAACGAGTTACGGAGCTTGGACGGCTCTCTGTTCTTGGGGATGAAAGAATTGCAGAGACTCAATCTCAGTCACAATGCTCTGGGCCCGACGATCGGTCAGCGCGATCTACGGGGCCTCGATGGGCTACGAGTTCTCGATCTTTCTCACAACGAGCTCATCACGCTGGAAGACACGTCGGAGGTACGTTGGAACACCATCCAGCGCTGCATTCGCAATGCAGTTTCCCGAATCAAACAATAATTCGTTCGTTGCGAAGTTGTTTTTACACCCCTGCCCCTTAAAAGAACGTCTGTGCCCGATAATACCGTAAATAACAAGATAATTGTATGACTTAGACGTGGCTTCCCTCTTTGGAGGAACTTAATGCGTCGCACAATCGCTTGGTGACGTTGTCCGAAAGAGACTTCCGCGGTTTCCCGGTCCTTTGCTGGGCGGACGTCAGTGCGAATCGGATACGTTCTCTCATGCCGGAGCTGGTGGCTAATACACGTTGCACCGTCCACGGAGTCCCGGACGTACTTCGTATATATCTTCAAGGTAAGCGAAATGGATGAATCGCGCGACTGGCGCCATTGACGATCGCGCTCGGTAAAAATCGTTTCGCGTAAATACGCGCAATCGTTTCTAGAAGGCCCTATAATACGTAAACCGATTGTACGGCAGAAACTGCTACAGTTTGCCAGCTATTTTGCCATCCACCCTCGCGGGGATAACGGCGCTTGATTCAGACGCCCTGAATGGGCGCCAGTACGTAATTAATAAACACGTCGTTAAGTGTCGCGGGGACGAGCAAATAGAAGGAAGAGAGAGGGAGGGAAAGAGAACGGGTCGTGAGAGGGCCGATGGCGGCAGAAAATAAATTGCTCGCTGATAATGCCGTGGCTCCGTTGGACTCCCGGGTCGTATATTATATTTGTTATAAGAGTTACATTTCGCGCGATAACCCCCGTCGTGGCGCCATCTCGCATTATTTATTGTATACCGAAGTCGGATCGTTGACTGTTGTTATTGTTAATACGGTCTTCGCGGTGCCGTTATCGTGTTCGATCCCGTTATCTCGTTGCTGATTTCAGCATTGCTCGGACAGTTTTTCTGCTCCACGTTCGCGTTCTCGTAGTAAAAGTTCGAACCATCGTAAATCTTCAGCGACACCATTTCAGACGCAAGAGTTTTCCTTACAACCTTACGCCTGATCGTAAGGACATTGGCAACGCGAATACCTCAAAGGAAAACAACAATGTATAGTTTGAATAATCAGGATAATCGTCGAAGATTATCTCCGCTTACTTCGAACGTACATTCGTCGTCCCGGAAACTTTCTACCGACGGTTATCTCGACGTTCCGCCAATGAGGTTGAGGAAAGAAAAATTCCTCTCACGATCATACGATGTGTTTTTCTTGTTTGCAGATAATCCAGTGCTGTGCGATCCCGGGCTGGCAGACCTTACCGTAGCCCTCGAGGTGAATCACGCCAAAGTTTACGGGGTTGCTAATGATTGTCCTACCACGGCTCCGACGCCTACCGAGCAGACTTCTCCGTTGCCACCGTTACCGCCGACGCTCCTGTTGGCCGCTGCGGCGGCGGCTTCCGGCGGTAATGTCTCGTTCGCCGCGACCCTCGAATAAATCCCGCAAAGCCGCGAAGGATCGTGAGCGATCGTACGGAGAGAATGTTCGAAGGGACGGAATCGAGAAACGGGCCGATGTATTCCGATTCGTGGCCGCCCGTCCGCGGTTACTGTACGTAAAGAATGGGGGTGATCGCATGAACGAAACGGACGGCATAGATCTTTGGTTCTGTCCATCCGACGGAAAGGAGGTAGACAGGAATTTGCGCAGATCCGGTCGATGTGGATCATGGGTGTATCCTCGCTGAATCTAACACGGGCGTTTTAGTTCGTTATCCTGATACCCGCTTGCGTGAATTTCCTAGATGTCCTAGATGTACGATAGGATGCAGACGTACGCTGTGCTTCTCTAAAACATTAATGGCATTTCGTTTTCACGTAGCTAATACGTCTCTGATCGGTAGGAATGCGTCGCGACGATAGAGTAGAGTCGCGAGAGTAGTTCGCAGCTACGCGTGACGGGTGACGGGAGACATATTTATTTTTACATGGGATTAGGATTCCTTTCGCCTCGAGGAAAATACTTCCGGAAATTTGTACGGGAGTGAGGGGATGATCCCGTGATAGTCTGCGTGAGAGGACGGCTCCTTATTCGATGAGCACGGTGCTGAAGGTGTTGACGCATGATAACCATTGAGCAAATAACGCAGAGTCGTGGCTCGATTGTAAGTCTAGGAAAGATCTAATACCGTTTCTGTCTCATAATAGGCAATGTTGTTTTACGCGTTGTAAATAGTCCCTAATCCCGCGAACATTACGCACGCCCTGTTCATAGTAGAGAGCATTTTTTCACACGCCGTTTTTAAACCTTAATTCGTCTGGATTACGAGGAAGCTAGAGATTGATTCAGTTATAACGCGTAGCTCCGGACACCTAAACATTCATTTTTCATTCTTACTCAATCTTTTATTAACTTTCGATCTAACGTATACGCAAGTAGCACTAATTCCGCTGACGAGTCGATATGTAAATTGATCAAAAAGTTTGTCTAATTTAACGTCGATCAAACTTTCCTTTAAATTCAGGAGGGAATTATCGCGAACATCCATGCTGCAAAGTATTAGCCTTAACGCTTATACGGCGAATCGTACGTAGCGTTCTTCGCGCTACGATTGTATTAGATTATTCATTAGCAGTGAAGTATCGGACGATACGAATGAAATGTGGCGCATAGCGGTGCTTCGAACATAATGAAAAGTACGTTTAATTATTTCAAACCAGGCACTAATTACTGTTTGCTGCGAAAAAGGAACAGAATTATGAATTAATTAGTAATTTGCTTAGGCATTAATCGTGTCGTGGTTTATCAAACACCGACCAGGCGAACGCAGCTGGCATTTGACGCCCTAGTAATCCGTCGATTCCCATCGAGAAAGCTTCGATCTTTAATTTCTTGAATGTGGTCGAGTAGAAAAACAACCTGCGGGTCAATAGAGCAAGTGAAATCTGTTAAGTTACGCTGTGTACGCGATATAGGCTGATTGGTAGTGGGCGATCAATTGACCCTCTCGTTAACTCGTGCCAATAGGGATGAATTGTTATCAACGTGCCTCTATGCATACATAATCAATTGGCCCTTTCCACGTATAAGCAAGATACACGAGCGTTTCATACATTATTATATTAATATGTCTAAATTAGTCTCACGTGGCCAAGCGAATAGAAGTATCATTTTAAAATGACAGTGGACCATACTTGTAAGTAAATTGTCAACTTTTCTTGCTCTTCGTAAGTAATAGTAATGACAACGATGACACGTTCTGAACGAATGAGACTGTATTTACCCGAAAATGGTTAGAATAAGTTGGAACAATCCAATTTTCATTTTTGCTCATGTGAAAAGGAATACAAGTAAATTATTACTGACGAAATATGATTGAAACTTTATGCGTGGTATTATACCGTCATTTTGGTTCCTTTCAGTATCGAGGCATACCTGTGCACAACATTTTATTCGAGCTTTCCTTCATATGAAGAATGGGTGGTGTTAACATTATATAGCTTTTTAATACGTACGTGCATAAAAGGCAGCCGTTAATGCCGACTGCTAGCTTTGTTAGCTAGGACTTGAAATCAAAATAATTTATCGGTTAAGTATTTTGACTAAGTAAGTTATGGGCACAGCGAGAAGTACGAAATAAATGGTGGAGTATTACGGGACGTTTATCGATTTGCTTCCGTATGAAAAATGACACGGTAAAGTTCTATTTAAAAATTCAAAACAATCCTCGCCACAGATAAAATTTTGTTCTCGCATACCCATGAAGCTGATATAGCTACGAATATACCTACGTAGGTGCCATACACGAGTAGAGATGAAATGGAGACCTGTTTGTAATTTTGTAGTACCTAAGTAATTTATCCACACTGTGATTCGCAGTTTACTGTTTTTTGGTATAAGCTGGACGCAGGCGGTGGCATTGAGAGCGATGGCGTCGCACCACTCTTGTAACGAAATCCGAGGATTATTGTAACAACGATAAATATGCTATTTTAATAAGGCAATACCAATGTTAAGTCTGCGATTTTGAGTGTTACAAATCCTGTATATGTAACAAGACGTTTTAGGTATCTTAGTTTTTATTAATAAAGGCTTTAATCTTTTACCAGGTAGTTCCTTTACCTTAAAATTATATTAAACTTGACATTACATAATATATATACATGTTATGTACCTATTTTGTATTTATATAATATTTGAGGAAAATATGCCTCAGGTGACACAAAAATGCAGTAATGTCTGTGACCTCTGTGCGCTTTGGAAAGTCGGCGATACCTTTAAAGTCAGTCAGGTATTCTTTCTTGAGCTCTGGCTGAATATCTTCCACTACAACAAGATTTAAAACTTTGATATCTTTTTTGCTCTAAGGTTATAGATTTATAGAGTTTGCGTTGGCCATGTATGTAAAATTTATAGATTGACATTGTATACCTTCCCAGTGATTGTTGCCGTTATTTAGACAGACGTAATATTTGGACATTGCAGCAGGATCGTTTATGAAGAACGAAACTTTTATGCGGTTGCGTTCATTTCCATTTTCCAAATATATATGAAAATCTAAATACTCTTTGTAAATGTGACAAGCGCGCTTAATAGCCTGCCACGTTGCTAACTTTTTCTCCTTCCTCTTTTCTGATTCTGAAAAGAAGATCTAGTTATTTCTGAACAAATGTACCAACACCACGACCATGCAAACACCTTGTTGTTACCTTGTTGTAAATCAACTATTTCCAAGGACAATTCATCTCTATTTGATATTGCGGCGTCCACTTCTTCCTTCAATTTTTCTTCTTCGCTTATTAGGTTGAGGATCTTTCTATCAACCATTTTCTGCTCCAGTTTAACTTTGTCTATTTCTGTCTTTGATACTTCAATCTCCTGATGTAATTCCGATATCCTCTTGATGTTCGACGTCCTCTTTTCCATGCATTCTGTGAATACATATATCACTCGTTAGAGCGTTCAAGTAAAATTGTTGCGCACTCTGAGAAATCTTGTTGCATACGAAAGAGATTACATTTACAGTTTTCTGCAATTGCAGTAATTAATAGGATATTGCGTAATCTATTGTACACTAAAATTTGAGGTAGAGTGAACTTAAAACAGATAATATACGAAATTTGGTTACATGATAACAGCACCTCTTACAATCCTAATGCTACTTTATTCTTTTTAAAAACATTGAATCGAGAACACTGACAAACTTTATTCGCAGAAAGTTGTTCTTATCTGACGTTCAACAATGTTCCTACTTATCGTTTTTCCAAAATGAAACTTGCGAGTTAAATAACTGCGAATTATCTCATTTTAATCTCACCGCGAATTAGACTTTTAATCGAACTTGAATTCAAATTAAGGGTTTCGACGCTGTCCCGCGCTTTCAACAAGTACCAAGTTTGTAAGCGGTTGTGTCATTAATTTCCGCGACAATAGTTTCACGAAAATTGTAACAATCAAATGCCAATTTCTCTACTATCGTCAAGTCTCTGCTTTCGAGGACGTGTGGGATGTCACAATACAGGTCTTCCATCGTTATTTTGCACTTGTTATACACTTTTAACGCGCTTAAACATGAAAACTGGCTTCACTGAAACATAACGGCTTTTTGAGCGTCGCACATTGACAAGAAACAGATTCGAACAGTTTTGAATGAGCAGGATTGCCAATGCACTGGGTAAACATTACTAGACGGCAATAGAAGACACCAGCAGCATATTTTTCTTACAGATTGGTTATTTAATTATAAAGAATGCTGTTCTTTATTTGAACAATATTTGGCGCAAATCTCGACTCAATTTAAAAAGTCAATAAATGAATTCATATTTATGGCATTCATGTTCCATGTTCAGGCACGATGCAAGTAAAGCACAGCGTTATGGCGCCCCCATGAGAGGGCGCCTTACAAGACTATTTTAAAAAATAGAGTGTGAGTAATTTTAAAAATTTTTAGATGTCAAACAAAAGAGGCTTCCATTCGCCAATTTTCACAGGGGCCGGACCGGGAGGCGCTATAAAAGAACTTTACAACAGGGCGCCGACTACCCTAGGTTCGGCCCTACATATTCAAACCTTGAAGATGTAAATATTATTGAAAATTAAGCTTTATTATGGGAGATATTACTTTTCCATACTAACGTTGCTTAAAATATTATATACTTATATCATACATTAAAATGTAAAGCTGTAATGTATTGTTTAAAGATTGTATCCGACTAACATTGGTTAGTACAATAATTGTTTAGGAACATTGTAGTTGTCTGAGACAATCACAAATAATATTAATAATAATGCTAATTGAAAAAATACTTCAAACTTGTGTGTTTTATCGTAAAATATCTATTCTCTTAAAATCTATGCACCGTGAAAACCGTTTTCTACTGATTTTTTTTAGAATCATTTAAAAGTAAATGTTCACAAATTACTTTTATCTATAAAAGCTAACAGTTAAAGTCAATCCCCGTTTGTAAACGTAGCGTCCGGACTTTGGACCGACACAAATGAGGAAGTTAAACAAATTTCGCGACCGAAAAGAAATTATTTGCACATTTCATTATCCATTACAACAGTGAATGCGTAATTACTGAGGAGAAAGAAGTTAAAAGTCTGTAGTCTTGAGTGATTCTTTACAGATTCTTTATCGTTTTAACATATACATTTACCGATCATCAATGGTTTTTAATGATTTCCGGGGCATAAAAGAATTAACGAATGAACTAGATTAGATAACATGTACACTTTTACAGAAAACAGGTGGCAAAAAATAAAAAAACAGATAATTATGAGCACGCACTGTATCTGTGTCAAACACGTGGTACATTAAATATAATTTTATTTATACAGTTGCGTTCTATAGAAGGAAAATTTTCATTATGTAAATGATAAGCTTCGATCGTATATATAAGTTGATGTTTGATCCGAATGAATCCATATATTTTTGAATACTCGCCGCATTTACTAACAGGCGAGAACAAAAATGATTCTCAAATTTCTACAACTCTTCGCCTTCATCGGCGTCGGCGTCGTTCTGGTACGTACAATTCTCCATTCAAAGCGTTGCGCGTAGAAATCTCACACACTTTCAGGTTTTATGTACCTGCAGTAACAGACAAATATTTATGCCTAAACGTCTGTACAATGGATCGCATATATGAGCATGGTGTCGTCTTACTATATGCAATGTACTGTACGTGATTAGCCTTAGAAACACAACCAGAATAGATCTTGATCATCGATGCTTTTATTAAGATAAAAATATAACGAAACTTTTACTAATGCGAACATTTTTATTTTGTAAAGTTCATGTTCACGGTTGCTTTAAGGTCCTACAACGAGATTAAGCATATAAGACAAATTTAAATTCCACATGAAATACATACTAATATGCACAATGCACTTTCTTCGGCATTCCACTGGTGCATCTGAGATATACAGAAGTGCGAGTTTCGATAGAATTAACATTTTTTTTTAACTTTCCCCAAAATTGCAGATACAGGCTTTCCCGTTGACCGAAAATGACGGTCTGGTTTCGAACTGTGATGTTAATTTCAAAGTAAGTTTTTAAACAAAATAATATATTTAGACTTGAATTTGATATAAGATCGGTCAACTCCAAGCGTGGAAACATTTTGAAACCACGAGTGGAGTAATCTCGCTACATTAAGACGGTTGGGACATAATTTAATAAATATTTATTATTTATAATGCGTTAAACACGCATTTTTTATTATACGACAATTAATGTCACGCAAACAGCATTGCTCGAAAATTAAGCATCGCTGTATATAATAAATGCTTCCTCACCTCTTTTATGCGTTTGATTTTTCTTGTTAATCTATTATGCAATGTGTTTCCAATACTACCCGTTATGACTAAATTTCAGTTAAATCTTTATTGATGAGAATCAGAGCTAAGTATGGCTTTCAAGATGTTTCAACTGTTTGGGGCGAAAAATATTTAACAGAAAATATTACAGTTTTACAAATAATCCAGGCAGGCGCTCCAGAATGTTTCGACAATTTACAAAATGAAAAGCAAAATCCAGAAGCTGTGGGTGTATGGGACAGTCTGAAAAAAATCAAGGACACTGTCGTGGACAACGTGAACGACATAAAAAACACAGCAGAAGATATTATAGGGAACACGATTGACGAGATTACGGATACTACCAATGACATTATTGGTGGTGTCAAGGATACATTAAAAGATAAGTTTGAGCAGGGTAAAGACATAGGTTCCAAAATTAAGGACAGCATAACAGACAAGATCGACGACATTAAGGAGGGGACCAAGGATATTCTGGACGGTATAAACGAGAAAATAAAAGACAAGGTTGAGGAGGGTAAAGAGAAAGGATCTGAAATTAAGGACAGCATAAAAGAGAAATTCGACGACATCGAGGAGGGAAGCAAGGATATTCTTGATGATGTGACCGATAACATCAAAGAGAAGATTGAGGAGGGTAAAAAGAAAGGATCAGAAATTAAGGACAGCATTAAAGAGAAATTCGACGAGATCAAAGAGGGAAGCAAGGATATTCTCGATGATGTGACCGATAATATCAAAGAGAAGGTTGAGGAGGGTAAAGAGAAAGGATCTGAAATTAAGGACAGCATAAAAGAGAAATTCGACGACATCAAGGAGGGAAGCAAGGATATTCTTGATGACGTGACCGATAACATCAAAGAGAAGATTGAGGAGGGTAAAAAGAAAGGATCAGAAATTAAGGACAGCATAAAAGAGAAGTTCGACGAGATCAAGGAGGGAGGCGAGGATATTCTCGATGATGTGACCGATAACATCAAAGAGAAGATTGAGGAGGGTAAAAAGAAAGGATCTGAAATTAAGGACAGCATAAAAGAGAAATTCGACGACATCAAGGAGGGAAGCAAGGATATTCTCGATGATGTGACCGATAACATCAAAGAGAAGATTGAGGACGGTAAAAAGAAAGGATCAGAAATTAAGGACAGCATAAAAGAGAAATTCGACGACATCAAGGAGGGAAGCAAGGATATTCTCGATGATGTGACCGATAACATCAAAGAGAAGATTGAGGAGGGTAAAAAGAAAGGATCTGAAATTAAGGACAGCATAAAAGAGAAATTCGACGACATCAAGGAGGGAAGCAAGGATATTCTCGATGATGTGACCGATAACATCAAAGAGAAGATTGAGGAGGGTAAACAGAAAGGATCTGAAATTAAGGACAGCATAAAAGAGAAATTCGACGACATCAAGGAGGGAAGCAAGGATATTCTTGATGATGTGACCGATAACATCAAAGAGAAGATTGAGGACGGTAAAAAGAAAGGATCAGAAATTAAGGACAGCATAAAAGAGAAATTCGACGACATCAAGGAGGGAAGCAAGGATATTCTTGGTGATGTGACCGATAACATCAAAGAGAAGATTGAGGACGGTAAAAAGAAAGGATCCGAAATTAAGGACAGCATAAAAGAGAAATTCGACGAGATCAAGGAGGGAAGCAAAGATATTCTCGATGATGTGACCGATAATATCAAAGAGAAGGTTGAGGAGGGCAAAGAAAAAGGATCAGAAATTAAGGACAGCATAAAAGAGAAATTCGACGAGATCAAGGAGGGAAGCAAAGATATTCTCGATGATGTGACCGATAATATCAAAGAGAAGGTTGAGGAGGGCAAAGAAAAAGGATCAGAAATTAAGGACAGCATAAAAGAGAAATTCGACGAGATCAAGGAGGGAAGCAAAGATATTCTTGATGATGTGACCGATAACATCAAAGAGAAGATCGACGACGGTAAAAAGAAAGGATCAGAAATTAAGGACAGCATAAAAGAGAAATTCGACGAGATCAAGGAGGGAAGCAAGGATATTCTCGATGATGTGACTGATAAAATTAAAGACAAGGTTGAGGAGGGTAAAAAGAAAGGATCAGAAATTAAGGACAGCATAAAAGAGAAGTTCGACGAGATCAAGGAGGGAGGCGAGGATATTCTCGATGATGTGACCGATAACATCAAAGAGAAGATTGAGGAGGGTAAAAAGAAAGGATCAGAAATTAAGGACAGCATAAAAGAGAAGTTCGACGAGATCAAGGAGGGAGGCGAGGATATTCTCGATGATGTGACCGATAACATCAAAGAGAAGATTGAGGAGGGTAAAAAGAAAGGATCAGAAATTAAGGACAGCATAAAAGAGAAATTCGACGAGATCAAGGAGGAAAGCAAAGATATTCTTGATGATGTGACCGATAACATCAAAGAGAAGATTGAGGAGGGTAAAAAGAAAGGATCAGAAATTAAGGACAGCATAAAAGAGAAATTCGACGAGATCAAGGAGGGCAGCGAGGATATTCTCGATGATGTGACCGATAAAATCAAAGAGAAGATTGAGGAGGGTAAAAAGAAAGGATCAGAAATTAAGGACAGTATACAAGACAAAATCGACGAGATCAAGGAGGGAAGCAAAGATATTCTCGACGATGTGACTGATAAAATAAAAGACGAAGGATCCAAAATCAAGGATAGTATAAAAGACAAAATTGACGAGATTAAGGAGGGAGGCAAGGATATCTTGGATGGAGTGGTGGATAAGATAAAAGATACGGTGGAAGACATTAACGACAAACGGTCTAAAATTAAGGATGGAATCAAGGATACAATTGATAGGGTACGGGATGAAGCTGAAAGTATCTTCGGGGAATTAAGAGACGATTTGCAAGATAGGTTGAAGGATTTTACTGATAAATTTTTGGAAGCCAAGGATAGTGTACGTAACACATTTAATAATATTAAGAACAAAACCAAGAATATTTTTGACAGTGTGACGGATGAACTCCAAAATAAGGTGAAGGAAATTCAGAGCAGATTTCCGAAAATCAAAGAAGAAATAAATGACGTAGTTGTAAAGGTTAAGAGTGAAACGAAAAACATTTTGGATGCTGTGTCAGAAGGCATAAAAAATAAGCTGAAACACATTCAAGAAACACGATCAGAAATCGTAGAAGGTATACAAGATACCGTTCGAAAGTTTAAGGACGAAACTAAAAGCATCTTGGATAGTGTGGTAAATGAATTACAAGATGGACTGAAGAACATTCAAAACAAATTTCCCGAAATCAAAGAAGAGGTAAGAAACACTGTCGAAAACATTAAGGACGCAGCTAAGAGCAAAGTGGATGCGGTATCGGATGAGGTAAAAAATATACTAGAAGGTATCAAAGAAAAAAGCTTGAAGACCAAAAAAGAGGTGAAGAAAAATCTGGACAAAGTTAAAGAAGAAACTAAAGAAATATTTGATCATGTCCAGGACGAATTGAAAAATAAGTTGGTGGATATTAAGGACAAATTCCCTAAAATTAAACAAGATATCCAAAGTACAATCGAGAGGATTGAGAAGGAAGCTAAAGGAATTTTGAATGCTGTGACCGACGAAATAAAGGATAAAGCAAAGGCTATTCAAGATAAACAATCTGAAATCAAAGATGCGATCAAAACAACAGTCGATAACATTAAGAGCGAAGCCAAAGACATCCTGGACGGCGTGACGGACGAAGTAAAAAATACGCTTAAAAATATTCAGAACAAATATCCTGAAGTTAAAAAAGAAATCAGAGAAACTATCAAAGAGATTAAGGAAGCTGCGAAGGACAAATTGGAAGGTGCGACTAAGCAGGTAAAAGAAATACTGGAAGGTGTTCAAAAGAAATATGAGAACGTGAAAGACGAAATAAACGACAAGCTCTCCAATATTAAGGATGATGTTGACGACATTTTGGGTAACGTGGCAGATCAAATAAAAGGCAAGGTGAATGATCTCAAAAACAAATATCCAGAAATCAAGGGTGATATAAAAAACAAAATCGTCCAGATTAAGGAACAAACTGAAGATATATTGGATGACGTGATAAGTAAGGTAAAAGGTACCCTGAAAAATCTTCAAGATAAGTATCCCGAATTCAAAGAAGAGATCAAAAACACGTTGGAAACGATTAAGGACACGGTCGAAGATAAGTTGGATGATGTAAAGAGCAACGTGAAAAATATACTTGAAGGTGTTCAAGATAGCTTTTCAACAATTCAAGAGGAAATAAAAAGTAAGGTCAAGGAGATTACGCACGAAGCCAAAAACTTTGTAGATAAAGTAACGAACCAGTTGGCAGATAAGCTGCAAGATATTAAGGACTTGTACCCGAAAGTGAAAGAACAAGTAACTGATGCAATCGATCAGGTTAAGGAAGATGCTAAAAGCATTTTGGATAGTACGACAGATAAAATAAATGAAAAGGTGAACGAGATTAAAAATAAAGGAGCAGAGCTGAAAGACAATGTAAAAGACATCATTGACGAGATTAAGGAAGAAGCCGAAAACACCTTGACTGGCGTGATAGATAAAATAAACAGTGGGCTGAAGAATACTCTGGAGAAAGTTCCTGAAATTGAAAAGAATGTTGCCAATACAATCATCAAAATTAAGGAGTCTGTCAAAGACACGTTGAATACTGTGACGGACGAGGTGAAAAATATACTGGATGGTGTCCGCAATAAATATCCTGAAGTGAAGGAAGAAATTAACGACAAAGTCAGGAAGATTAAGGAAGAAACTAAGGATATTGTAGGCGGCGTAAAGAATGGGCTAGCAGAGAAGCTGAAGGATATCAAAGACAAAACCTCTGATCTTTTGAACGAGGTGAAGAGCATAGCAAGCGACAAGTTTAACGAAATTCAACAAAAATCATCAGAACTTATATCCGACATACAAGAGTCTCTGAAAGCATTGAAGGAATTAGGCATTGCTACCATAGAGAATAAATTGGAGAAAATTAAGTACGATTTGGAAGACGCTTTAGACACTGTCAAAAGTGTCGTAAAAAATACATTGCAGAATGCGAAGGATGGAGCTAACGAAATACTTGGTTCCATAAAGAAAACAGCGGACGAGAATTTGAAGAACATTAAGAACAAATCTTCAGATATATTGCAGAAAGTAAAAGATGGCTTCGCAGAAATGAAGCACAAGTCTTCGGATTTATTAGATGATATTAAGGATCAATTTAATGAATTCAAGGACGAAGCCGTTGACTCTCTGCGTTCTACGAAAGGAGCCGTGGAAGACACGCTGAAGGGAATCAAAAACAAAGCATCCGAAAGTTTCGAGAACGTGAAGGATACTCTGAGCAACATATTCAAGAGTATTAAAGACAAAACATCAAAGATTTTCGGAGAAGCAAAACAACAGCCCGGTGTAGTTAAGTACGGATCGTCAAACGCTGTGGAGAAGGCGTTGGACAAAGCGAGCCAGAAATTGGATGAAATTTTGTCCAGCATCGAGAATGTTCTGAAGGACTCCTTGTCGGAAGTCAAGGATAAAACTTCTTATGTTTTGAACAGCATCGAAGACAAATCTTCCAAAATTGTGGGAGACGTAAAGAATGGCGCAGAGAACATTCTTGACGAAGTTAAAGAGAAATCATCAAAGCTTATAGGTAATGCAGAAAATACGATTAGACCTAGGACATACAAAGCATAATTTTTTCTTTAACAACGTAAACGGATATCGCATTATTTATTTTTTTTCACGAATGTTTTTTTTTCTCGATCTTTAGGTGAAGAATCAACCTTTAAGAAGTATCAGTAAGGTAAATAAACCTAGCACATTATTTTTAGATAAATAATTTGGGTCCCTAATGGATGTAACTAAAATAGTATACATAATGTAACATCTTAAGTTAAACTCAACTCACGTACGTGTAACGATTATTTATATTTGTAGAATTGCCAACGCATTATTTCACGAGTGGCAGACAATGCACGTTAACACTGAACGAGGAGTAAACATCAATTGGAAACCGTTGTTGTTTTTAACTGAACTAAAAAAAGCCAAGGACAAGGTACAATTAAAGGACGACGACAGTGACTTGTAGATATTCAGATAGACGAACAGTCTTAATTAACTACTTAAACAACAAAAAATACAATTGACTGAACATTGACTTTTATGTTTTAAAAAAAAATCTGTGGAACATGAATTTAACAATACTGCATAATGTAAATATTTCTTTTCTTGTGACATGAATAAAATTGTTTGCATGAAAACTGTGTATGCTTAACTTTAATTATGTACTTTTAAGTTACTGGAATGTTATGTTAGGATGTGATTCCGACGATTGTAAATCGTTCCAACATGCCATATCCACCATTTCTAGATTTCCATCTTCTGTTAAAGTTAAAATTTGTTTTCCAGAATTGTCTTTAATTTTTACTAGTAATTCTGTGTCAGAGTTTGATGGAGCTATCATCGTAGAGTGTGTTGACTCTTCGTTAACATGAATGGGTTGTAAAACCCGTACGTACATCTGCTGGCCAGATGGCGAAATGTTACCTATGTCGTAAGAAACGATTTGTGTAACAACAGTAATATTTTATAAGCACACGCTGCACTAAAATTTTCATATTCTTACCGGAAGCTAAAATATTTTGAATCTGTAAGTCTTCAGAGTTTGATAAGCTTATTAAGGGTATACTTTGACTGTGATCGGAAAGTTGTGATTCCGAATACGATGGAATAGACATAATTGGCATGCTTTGTTGCATTGTCTGTTCCACAGTAGGAATGCTCGCTAGGGTTTTACTAATGTCTTTAGCAGAATGATCTATTAAGCATACGTAATGTACTTTATTACAAAAGTAGAATATATCGTTAATAAAACCCAAATTTTTTTAACATACCTTGCTTAAGGCCTTGAACTAAATCTTGGCCCTTCGTTTGATTTTTTGAATTACAGTTATGAGATACTTGATTATTATGAAATTGTACACCGCAATTATTGCAAAACATTTTCTGTTTAATGTGATCTCTTATGTGATGCACCATAAATGAATTCTGGTGCGTAATGTATTGACACTTATCGCATTGCATCCATATATTATTTTTTTTAGATCTACTCATTTCCACGGTATGGGAAAAGACGTTAGTGTCCCTCTTTGTACCATGTCCACCAGAATTTTGATTATTGCATTTGGTAATCTGTGGTGGCTGCGAAGGTTTTAGTTTTTCATTGTTAGCCAGAAGCTCTCCTTCTTGCAAAGAATATTTTTGTTCTAAGAATCGTAAAACATTGTCACGCACGTTACACATTTCAGTCTCGAGTCTATCAAGCGTATTAATTAGGTTTGCGCAACTTCTGCAAATCACATCGTCCTCTGATATTACAACCATGTACCTGTTATTATTAAACAAAAAATGATTTCATTTGAATGCGTATAAACAATCACTTCTATGCGTGATCATACCTCTCGCCAACTAGTTCTCCGAGTTTTTCTATTACCCGTGATCGCGAAGTTTGTGTTTTACACGTAGCCAATGCGTAATGACGTCCCTGAATGTTTGCATCGCAAACGAAACATTGCAAGTTTTCCGAAGTTTTCGAGTGGACATTGTTATCTTCGATATTAGGACCACTAACATTTGCATAATTATTTGTAATATCTCCCGAAGAAATTGGATGATCCTGAGGACCCATTGACAACGTTAAAGTTGCACTTGCCATTTATTACTATAAATGAAAACAGTTGCTTTACAGTTGCGTTACAAAAGTTAAGGTTAGAAAGTATGTAAAAGGAACAATTGAATTCCGATTAATCGTAGGTGCTTGGAAACAAATGGTCATTATTTTTTCAACTTGAAAGCATTTCTTTCGAAAATGCCTCGTCCGCAGCTTTAACACTGCATGATAGAAAAAGGGGAGTTACATTTTTAAAAATCATGTTGATCTTAACGTGACCTTTACTTTTTTACCCAAGGTCAAACTAATATGACCAGCCAATAGAACGTTTAAAACCTTAAAACTTTTGTCTGAAGCATTTTTCCAAAAAATGGTTCGTTTTCAAGATATTTGACCGTTTCCAGACTTTTCTAACACCCTGTATATGTATATGTATAACAAGATTTGTTTATTTCAAAATATTGACTGATGCTGCCTGATCTTGTTATCAATATATATTATATTGCAGTAGTGGCCAAACCTTATCATGACCGGAGCCATATTTCATCTATCAAAAATGATAGCGAACCATATTTTCTACTAGATCGATATTTTGTATAATAAATACATACGAATGTTTTTAATTCACTATTTAATTGTTATTTTATACATATAATTAATATACATAAATGCATATTCATAGTATATAGGAGAAAGGGGATACACGACAATAGCAAGCGCATTATATTTCACTTTGTTCGGTAGATAATTCAATGTAGTAATACCGACTGAAATTTTATTTGACGGTATTACGTGTAGGCTTGCTACTCAGCCCTATGTGAGAGCCACATTAAATATCTAGAATAGCCACGTTCTGGCTTGCGTGCCACAATTTGGCTAACGTTGTTAGCTTGCATTATACGTATGTAGTTTGCAATCACTAGCAACTACCACATAAACTTGCTATAATTTACCATGTGGTCGTTCCATTCGAAAAATCGAATAGCGCTCCGTATTATCGGCGGTCGATATTCTCATACAACCGCGAAAGTAAACACGAATTTAATATGGAACTCCTTACCTTACGAAGGGCTAACAGAGTAACATTAACAAAGACTTTAAGAAATCAGCTATTCTGTTTAACAATCACTTCCGTCACCTTCGTTAATTCATAGTTTTTACATATCAAATTGGGGTGGTCTGTTTGTAATTGCGACGTACTCTTTGAACGAATAAGATCTGCGTAGTTGACGATTCTTAGAATGAGAATAAAAGTATGATTTTACGGTACTGCCCGAAAAGTATTGTTTCTCGTCGTCTTAATAAAAGAACAGAAAAATTCGCGAGTATATTTCACGGCGCGATATAATAAACGGATGTCTAGCGTCAATGACGCCAGGTCAAGTGAGTAGTTGAACTCGAAAAATGATTCTAAATTACTCGAGAAGCCTCGTGATAGGATTGTGTTGGTCTTTGAAAAGTGGAGAATCATCCTAATGGTACTTTAATGTATAGCTCACAAACAAACATACTTAAAATAATACTGAATCGATGCTGACTGCAATACAAAAATATTCTCAATGGATTCAAAATTAGTTAAGCAACAAGATTTGAATCGCAAAGGGTCCCGAGCTTTATCGTGTACCAAGATTCAACGAGACTTTTTATCTCAGATGAGACCCATCAGAGTCGAACTACTTCGAGCATCGCGTTGATAAGAACTATACGCGCTTTTAAACCACGTATTGTTTTATGGAATGGTAAACCGAGTGCGGTCATGTGTCTCGTTGCAGTGATCGTAAAGCTTACAATTAATGTACGTAACACACATTCCAATAAAGAATCGCGTGTAAAGTGTAGTTGATACACGCGAGAGAATTGTTTTTGAATCTACGTGCATGAACCCGATGTGAAAATTAAGGCACTTTTCTACGACAGTTTCTGACTCCGGCGTAGAAGAAAAATATAATAATGTAAAAAAAGTTTTAAAAAATATCATGTAAGTAAAAACGTTCCGTGTGTACATTTATGAGACACCCAGTATACACATGCGTAGCTCAAATGAAGTTAATACAATGTTAGGAAAATTGAATGCTAGTCAGAATGTACCTATCCAAAATGTACCTCATTATTTTTAACGCTCGTTTCGGAGCGTGGAGCACAGTTTTTGGTTTACACGACAATGAATGTTAGTATGTACACACGCTCGACACGATACGGGGTACGACGTTAATGCCGATTCACGGTCACGGAAAAATTTCAGACGCTTCTGACACGATGCAATGACATGTGTATCATCGCGGAACTCTGTTTCTTTTCTCTTCGCAATGATAATCCAATAATCGGCGATAACGGTAATACCGCGAATGGAATCTCTCACGAACGTCGGCCGATAATACAAAAATCGTATCAATAAACACAATCGTATTACGTCGACCTTTTTACGATCTGTAATCGCCCCGTATCGTAATTCCATAAACGTAAAATCATTTTTCGCTCTGATCTCTACTTTACGACGCGAAATTCTCGCCGGTTTCAAAGTCTAAAATTTTTGTAACATCTTTATTAGCGGTAATCATACAAGAAACATAACGTTACAATATTCATCATACCATTAACTGAAATTTTGGATCATACCGAAATCGATTAAATTTTTTTACGTCAGTAATACTGTCGGCCAAAGTCCTGAATATAACCTATATTCGATTTTGATCCGTATCCTGGAAAACAAATAAAGGTGGCTCGAATTGAAAATCTCGCGTTGCGATAGTAGAGCTTTATTGTATGTCGGGTGACATACCACCTACCGATTTCGCCGACGAAGCGGCCCTGGGGAAATGGGTTAAAGACCGCGAGCCTTTCCCCGTGTGTCTCTCGTGTTCTTTCGAGGCTCTCGGATAGTTACTTTGTTTATGCTCCCTTGTCAGGGTATGCAGAATGTACATTGTACACCATACAACCGCAGCCTCTCCCGCAGTCCACGTGATTCACACGCCTCCGGCCCCGATGCCATTTTCGTAATACACGCTGCCGTCCACGTGAAACTCTATACATATACGTGCCGTTACGTCCGAGACCTTAAATAACGATAGAGCGGAATTTCCGAATATTTTTCTCTTAATCTTTTCGCTCTGCGTCACATCGGCGTACAGGTTTCGTTTTATCTCGATAGATTTTATACGGAAACTGCTGATAAGACATTACGATAGGTCTTGTGTATGCATGCGAGAGGGTTGCAATTTTCACGAAAATCAATCTTATACGCGAAAAACAAAATCAAGGACGGAAATATTGAAAACTACTCCCCAGTGGTCTTTACGATACATAGTTATTTTTCTTTCGATCCTCCCTTTCTTCGAATTTCGATCAGTATACGGTTATCCGCGTGCAAAATAAATTGAATGCATAATAATTGAAGACCACTGTTAGGGAGAAAATTAATCCACCATAGATAAGTCATACAAATCCTTATCTCGCTCCTCCCCACTCTCAAATTTCGATCCCCATACGCACACGAAAACGTTCCTAAATTTGTTATCAAAAAGAAATTTCATCGTAGGTTCCAATCATCGATCGGGAGTACTCGACTTAAACCTGTCGTTATCTTAATTGTCCGTAAAAACGTATATCGTGTAACCACCGTTCCACGTGCGTTAGCAACCCTTAAATTTACTACTGGAGCGACTGGTAATGTCGCAAACCTACGCACACACGTTCGTGTATCCAAGGAAGTTACGATCGACCGACGCGAGACATCGTTCTCAGGTTTAGTCGATTTAGTCGCGTACCGACCATCGCGCACTGCGGTTCGTGGCTCGAGTTCGCATTTAGACGAGAGGGGCTCTCTCGGTTCTTCCGAGCGAGGAGCATAAGGGAGTGAAAAACACGACTCACTTCCGTCTTCGTATTTTCACCCGGTACGCTTCGATTTGCGCGAGAACACGGCACGTTTCCAAACTTGGAGGTACACGATTCCGGAACAGAGGGAAGATAGGGTCGAAGCTCGAAGGTGAGTCCACTTATCGTAGATGCCGAGTATTTACTACTTTATTTACAACGCGTGCCGGCACATAACCGTGTCTGGGTTGGTTTTCCACCCGGCACGGTTGGATTTTGCGATCTCGTTTCACGATAAACGGTGCCGTTGACTCCTCCTCGATCGATATTTTGGTGCTTTGTTTACGATAATAGATGTTGGTATAATAGCGAGATTTTGAAATTAACTTTTCGAATCGGCGCGGCGATACGAAGTAGGAGAAAATTGATTGATCGTTCATCCTAGGTAAAATATCGTTGTAGTTTAATTTGACGATATAGGGAAGTAATTCCTCAAATTACTCCGAATGTTCCGAGTAGCGTCGAAGGTTATTATTCTGATTTCGAGGATATATCGAAGAAGTTAGTGGCAGTAGGGGATCGTTATCATCACTTCCGGGTCAGGAACGATTGCAAATCGTCGCGAGATTTTCCTGTAACATTCGGTCACATCCAAACCAGAAAATTCGTAACAACAGCTTTGTATATCTCCTCGATTAGGCACGCCACGGCGGACAGTGATTGCGGTTCGAACAGATTTCTCTGCGCTGGCAGGTGATTTAATCGCTTAACTGACGTAAGTTTTGTCGGGGCCGCACCTGTGAACCGAACAACGAATTCGCACAACGTCGATTTTCTGTAACCTTTGACTGAATCGACGTCGGCGACATTTCCATCACCGCCTAGGTTTCCATGGACGAAAATACCATTTTTAATTACACACGTTAACTGCGTTTAACATTCCCGGTTATTTAGGGAGCTACGTTAAATATCATAGAAACGGACAAATATATGGCAATTGGCGATACAGTCATTTTACCGCTTTACCTGAATTCGAACAACGTGCAATAGATTTTGATTACGGAAGTATATAATCTCGTGTTATGTGATAAATATTTTTTTCGCAGGTGACACGCGATAAAAAAAAAAGTCATATCTGTCGGAGTCGTTCTGACGGAGTTTTAACTCCAATGACTACGTAGTGGATGAACTGCTCGAATGTCGTTTATTTATGCGCTGCAAGAATTTCATTCTGCGAAACACCGTCCACGTCGCTTTAACGTACATAACTCCGTCACGTTTTAAATATTTATAAGACACGAACATTTCTTCCTATCGCCTTGGTTTCCTTACGGCAGTTTGAAACTCGATCGCGGCACGTCATACTTGACGAAATACGAATAACTATTGGCTTTTGTTCATAATTGTAAATCTCGCGTAAAGGAGGAACAGTTTACGCAACGCGGCACAAACCTCTTTATCGGCCGTGATTCATTAGCGAACGATTTCAAGAACGGTAACACTCTGGTTAGTTTAATTGGTATTGCGTTTAAAGAACGCTGCTGCGCCGATAATCTCGAGTTAATCGGAAATCGTGTCAAACATGGAGTAGGAACAGAGTTTCTTGTCTGATACCTTTGATCGAATATCGCAAAAATCAAAAGTACTCGGTGTGGCGCTTATAATCTTCGCGAAGACGCGCGTTACGATTCGTAATCAGTTTCTACGGTAGAACATATTTCGAGTGTCTTCGGTAGATTTTCCTTAGCCGTTTCGTGTCTCTTAAGGGGTTATATCTGGTCACCAAAACTAAACAAATCGATTTTTCAAAAATTATTTTGTCTGAAAGCATAACATGTTAGAAATATTCCCTGAAAATTTGAAGTTCATGTTTTATTGGGTGTGACCAGTGTTTGAAACTTTAAACGCGTTTCTCACGAACCTACGTTTTTTTCAGAATCAGTGAGCAAGATATCTAAAAAACTATTGCATCGAGCTTTCTGAAATTTCGGATTCGTCTTTTGGGTAGAAAAAATCTAGTTCTTGATCGAAGGATTTATCTTTTCCATGCATACTTTCGATTTGGTGAACGAAAAAGGGCTGCTTTTTGCCGCAAAAATTGACATTTCAACTTCGAACGCCCTGCATTTAATTGAAATTTAATATTCCGTTCGGTTTTTTAATTTCAAATTACCCAGTGTCGAGCAACATTGCCGCCCGTAAAAGAATTTTTTCAGGAAGGCCTTCATAAACATTTCTGTAACTTCGTTCTTAATAAATATTATCAAACGAAAAAAATACAGGTTACGTGTCAAATGTTACACTTTCAAATACAAAAACTTCTGTAATCTATGCTTCCGAGTTCTAAAAAAAATCACAAAAGTTCGGCTATTTTCGGTCTCCTGATTAGGTATAACCCCTTAATGTCGTTCATTAGCGATGGTTGCATCAACCAACGAGGAAAATCTTTCCTGCGTCCAGCAGAGAAAGTAGCGTTTCCTTAACCCAAGTATCCCTCGATCTTTCGTCTTCAAAGTTTGCGAGATCGTAACGTCCGCTGCCTGGAAACCGTACGACGATACGACGGAATGATGTAAGGACGACTATTTTGTGACGTCACATTTTCATTATGTTTTATTACCGTCGACATGCGATCAAATCGCTTCTGTTTTCCCGAGCAGTTTGTCGATCGAGGAGAGTGTTACGTAAAGGGCAGAATGATTCGAGAAAACATGGAGTTGGACTATACCCTCGTCTCTTTCTCATTCCTTTTTGCAGACTAAAATGGTGACGAAGTACCATGGAGTCAGGCTGAGTTGACGAGGATTTGTTTTAGGAGAAGCCTAATTGTCTAGCACGCTAATTGAAAGAGAGGAAGTAACCTAATATAAACACAAGTTGCGGTAGTATAGAGAACAAACACGAGGGACGATCATGGATCCGTATTCGTTAAGGTAAATATCGCTTCTTTTCCCCTTTAATAAATTAAACGTTGCGATCGATGAAACTTTCCTTGGCGTCGACCTCGTTCTCATCGAAATCGTACGCATTTTATATTTCTTCGTGGCAGCTGGGACCAATATCCTACGCAGGTGTGGATTGTAGTTTGAAGTACCGCTCAGGTATCTACGTTCGGTAAAATTCCCCGAGCAAATTCAACAAAGGGCACTACCCAGATATTTTTCACTTCGGTATCGTGTCTCCTTTTATCGAGACGATCTTTAGGCGTCCATCGGTTCGTGAATGATTCGCAAGGGCATCGAGGGGTCGGATTCGGATAAATCTCTACCTTGCATTTCTTTCTGAGACTCGATACGCAGAGACCCACGATCGTATCCAATGCTATATCCAATGTTGCGCGTAGTTGTACAATTTTTTTGTTCTACGCGTCATACCATAATTATCTAAGTATTTGATGATGTGTAAACTTAGCGCGTATCTGAAAATGATAACGGAAAACGGCTTAATGGTTCGACACAATTAGTACGGTAATAGCTTCACCCGTTTTTTTTTCCTCTGCAATTAGCAATGCTGGTATTACACGAACATCGAACACGTAGCGTCACAAATATATAATCCTTCGAAATCAAGTTCGCCAAATTGTTACACCGTGTTTACGGAGAGTAGAGAATTTTCAAAATATTACTGTTCGCGACTGTTTCATAACGCGGTGTAGAGCGATCGAAAATTCCAAGGATGACGCGATCTCCGAAAGCTACTTTATTGTGATTCCTCGGTTGTCTTCGAAAGAGAGCTAATCGAGCATGATTCCGCACTGCAAAATAGATGGGCGCAACTTTAGAAAGTGTCCTTCAAATTTCAAGATTCAACCATCGATCGATCTTGCTTACTACTAACGGATTGTAGCGTATGACAACAATATTGCTATCGCTTTGTCGAATATTCCATGAAACGTCACCGTGGCACGCTCGCGTGTAAATGTCCGGACAGTAAACACTACGGTTCGAAAATTATCCTGAACGAAATTTCGGCGAAGGAGGCGTGGAATTTTTTTAAAAATAAAAACGAAATAAATGCATAATGCCCGGTCACCGGAGGTAATGCGAAGGACCCCTTTCCCGAAAGAACCAGTTTTGCCAGCGTATATCGTCCGTGCTTTTGTTTCACGCTCAAAAAGAAGGGAGTTGGTGAAACTGTAATAAATACGTCTATGCCACAACGTGCAATCTTTTACAGTGAATCGTCAAGTTACAGATGATAATTATCACCTCGCGCGTCATATGATTCGGTTGTCACGAACACGTGGATGCAATAATTGCTTCGCGCAATAGAGCGAAAGGTCCAGCAGAAAAAAAAAACGCCGCGGAACGCGCTTTACGCGATTACGCGGTAAACGAGACGAATGAACGATGCCTCGTTTAAGGATGAAGATTAATTTCACGCACGATTAATTCGTCACCGCGCTTACACGGGCGGGCGTGTTCACGAATTCATTTCGGTAATTAACCTCCAACCTATTTTATCCGCTTAACGCGGTTGCTTCTCGACATATTAATTTAAACTAGACGACTTACGTAACAACCGACTTCGGTAAAACCACGAGCTCCGTCTAATGAATGAACCGGCAAACGTTTCGACAAATCATTTTGTTCTGGGTAATAAGTTTGTTGTTTGAAAAAAGCCGCGCGGGCAGTACCCTACGTATTGCTAATTAAGAATCGTTATGTTAATTCAATGTCTCGAGGACTCGTCGAGGGAGGTGAAGAAACCAAGTTGCGATCGTTCGTCACGATATGAGAGAAACATGTACTGTGTCGGTGGCCGTTCCACTTCCAGCTCCATTTAGGATCGGTGAATAAGACGATTACTCCTACCATTCTACGCGTTCAACCGAACATAAAGAGCGTAGACGACGATGGCGGTGTCCAGACTAGCGACAATCTGTAAAGAAATTAATTCGATTAAAAATGAAAAAATATTCCTTAGCTCCTTAGAGCGAATTATCGTCCGAGACAATGAGTCCAAGGTGCGGCATAAATTACATCTTTAAATCCGGTATCTCGAAGCCGACTAGACATATCGGCGAGACAATGACTCTTAAGAAAACATTCTGCTTACTGATTAATCTCGGACCTCTGTAATGCAAAACATCCTCGCAAAAAGCATTGGACTTAGTATCATCGGTCGGAGAGAAATGCGATTATGTAAGTGCAAATTATGATGTCATTGACGCCAGGGTACACCGTCGGAAGACACGGTGGTCATACGAAATAGTATCGTTATTCTTTCGGAGTACCAAGAAGCCGAACCATTTTGTAGTTTCAACCACACACGACAATATTATCACAGTACCCTTGTCGGTACGCCGTATCAGAATTTCTTACCGGTCACTTTAACATTATATTACATCGCGTGATGTAGCGCTCGTTAATTCTTTTATTCGAGCTCTGTACATGCCACAATGACGCGGCGTAAAGTCAATCCTGTTACATTTTACCCTAATTTAGATCTTTGGTACATTGAAGTGACTATACAGAAATAATAAATTAATACGAGCAATGTCGTGTACTGTTACGAAAGAATAACGTCGAGAAACTCCGACAGCTTAAAGAGATAGAAAATAGCTTTGCAAATTCTCCGGAAACTCAGTTGTCCTCGTGGTGTAAAGATTTAGAATTTCAACACTGTACAATCCGATGACGCCACACGATGGTGTAACACCTATATCGTGAGTCCGGAAAAAGACGGGCGCGTAACTAAAAAAAATCTCAAGATCGTCCTTTTTCTGAATTATGCTACTCTTCTTCCAGACTGACGAGGTATATAAACAAGCATTCTCGATCACTGGTCAAGTCGATAAAACTTTTGTATTATTCTACTACCGTACTATTCACTTGATTTCCCCTTGCATACGTCTGAATTATGAATTCTTAATATCGCAAATCGAATATATTGACCGCTGTTAATATTTATAACCCGATGAAACGAATTTGCGCGCGAACGCGTTAAAAGCTGAATACTTCGCGTGTGCATCTGTTCAGCCGTATTCGAGGCTATGCTTTGCGTTCTGATGTTCGTCCGTCAGGGCCAAGGTTAACGAAGACTGTTGCGAAATTTATACGTACGTAACAGTCTCGTATTCTTAGCAACACTTCAATGAGATCAGTAAAGTTTTCAAAGCGACACTAGCCCGATAGCAGACAGTTCTAACGTAGCCGTGCAGGATCTTAATGGCGACGATGGAGGTTAAATAAATTATGCTAACAATACGTTCCGCGAAAGGAAAGTTGGATAACCAAGTTACAATCCCAGCACTATAATTAGTATACGTTTTCCCTGTACATGAGTGACACAGAGGAAACGAATACACACGCGTGCCAGTATGTAGCCTTACCATTAATCGTGCATGTCATTACCCGTTTTCTCGGAGACACAAAATCACCTGTGTATTTATCCGGCAAGCTGTACGCGTTTGGGAGAAAAACCCCGAATATCCAGTTTTCGTATGCATGGGTTACCATCTTAATTATCAGTGTGATTATTATTTAACGAGTTGTGATTTGCACACGTAAATATAAATCGGCGCAACGATAAGAGAGCGGAACTTTGACAACGATGTCAAACAGTCGCCGTTGAGGCACGGTCAATGGTAAGGGATAACGATTAAGAATTAATTCTCGAAAAAATAAAGAAAAGTCGCGATAGGTAAATCGTAAAACACCGGAGGTCCAGGATCGGTACGTTTGATGCAGAATCTTAATCGTGATCGCAACTACCGTTTGACAAGTTTCAAGGTGCGAAAATAGACACAAGTTTGCACAGCGATGAAAGTGTGGAACGTTGACAAAGCCATTGCTCCGAAAGATGGCTTTCGGAGGCATTTCCGTTGATGGTGAAGCATAGAAATTATTGCATGAAAGAAAAGAAAAATGGAATGTTCGTGGGACGACTATTTGCTTGAAATAGTAACAAGCGTTGTTACTTTAGCTTTATTTACACGTGCCTAGCGGAAAGGTTTTCTCTTTTTTAATGATACGCGGTTAAGCATAATGATAAAGCGATGACGCAGGCGTGTTCTACCGTTTTGTATAAATATAAAATCTATTCGTTCGCAATGGTCTCCCGCGACGAGGAAAATTATTACCAACATACCTCGTTTCTTATCCACTGCAACAGGTAATTGGTGCAATTGCGAAATAAGTGGCAGGCGAGTTAAAATAAAATGAATTATCACCGTTTGCGTGATAATTTACACGAGGCAGCGACAAACGAGTTTGTTTATTATAGTGGTTTCTTCGAAGCATTCCCGCATTTTTATATCTAAATTCAACGACAACTCTTCCCCCGAGTTAATACACGTTAATTCACGCGGTCGTTTAATTACATCGAGTTAACGTCTTGTAATCGACTTGACGGCTTATCGTTACCCGGAGATTTTATTTTAGGTACAAACAAACGTGCTCGCCTTTCTACTCGATGATGATAAAACAACGAATTTTTATGTGAATCTACGGAATCGAGATTACAGTTATTACAAGGGGTTAAATATTATCAGCCGCAAGCGCTCCATTTCAATTACGCTCCGATGTTTTATTATCGCGGCGCTCGGTCATCCGTCGATTTAAATTGCGTCGATTTGTCGCAATAAATCCACCGTCGCCGATAAATCTTCGCGCAATTATCGAAACAGACAGAACGTTTGTTCGTCGCATCGTGCCGGACAACTGATTTGTCACGATGACATTGTTACGAAAGATAGCCCGCTGGAAATAATAGTTTTGACATTGCTTGCCATCGATGTTCAGCAACGGGACGTGCTGTTGCATCCAACCTCGCGTTTGACAGTATTCAAAATAGAAGATTACGACGTTTTCTTGTAATCACAAATTATTTCTAGTCGAGATACCTCTCGAGCACCGTAGCATTGAAGTTGACATGAATGTAAAAAAGAATACGTGTCTCCGGCTTTACAAATATTTATAATTCGCACTAGAAATTAATTCGAGATAATTTAAAATACAAAACCAATGTTATGTTTTAATCGCGTAATGAATGGAATGGTATTAGGTGACATAAGAATTTATTGTTGCAAGTATACGAGTAGAAAAAGCGGGCTGCGTATTGATTAAAGTCAAGTCCAAGTATCTCCCGAAACAGAGCTCGGTGGTCCGACACGAGCAAGGAACTGGATCCGAATCGGCGACCTATATGCTTGTTTTATTTCAGTGTCGAGCGCGAAGCGTCGAAGAACATCGAGGAAAACGAAAGGGAGTGCTTCAAAGATGCAATTGTATCGAGTCGGAGTCTTAACAAAGGTTTTGTCGAACGGACGACCATTAAAAATGCCATACCCGAGGTACATTTTAATTGAACTTCGAATATCAATCAAAAATGAAAATATGTAATTGAATCTTTTCTTAGATCACCGCTTGCATCATTGCCGCGTCCTTCCATATAGCGGTAGGCTTAAGTATGGCATATTCAGCCATTCTTATACCTCACCTCGAAGCCGAAGATGCGGAAGTACACGCCACCCAGGAAGAAACTTCCTGGATAGGTAAGGAGCTACCGGGAAACAATAAATCCAATAACCTCGGTTTCGAATAACAACGCGAAACGTTCGTGAAATAGGATAATAATATAACGCAAAAACTCGGCTAATGGATAGTATCGTATCCAATAGATCTCATAAACACCGTAAAGTGTTTGTGCTTGAAGTTCAGTTTCTTAACGCGTGGAAATCACCGTGCGGTCAGCAACTAAATTGCAGTACAGTCTAGTGTGCTAAATCAACGATCTGCTTACACGAAAGATAGGATTCGTTTCATTAATTTTTTACGGTTCCCATTAAGTTCATCTCGTCCACTCATGCGCGTCACGGAACGCAAATGTAAACGTAAACATGTTAAGGTTTTCATCTGAAAAAGAATGGAACGCACTTTCTAGCCAAACAAAATTATCAGAAGCATCCGTTTTATTTTTCAGCCAGTGTGGTGGTCGTATGCGCGCCTTTAGGCGCTTTATTGGGCGGTTTTCTAATGGAAATTTTCGGAAGGCTGAGAACTTTACAATTCGGCTCCATTCCGTGCATCGCGGGATGGATTCTCATCGCACTCGCGACAAATGTACCGATGCTCCTGGCTGGTAGATTGTTAGCTGGAATGGCAACTGCATTAGCAACCTCGCCGGCTATTGTTTATATCACGGAAGTGGCACGACCGGAATTGAGGGGATCGATGATATCCTTTGGACCGACTTTGGCGTCTTTCGGGATGGTCCTCTCGTATGTGAAGGGTGCGTACTTGCACTGGAGGCTCGTAGCGTGGCTCAGTATTATTTATGCCGTGGTACCGATCCTGTTGGTGCAGTTTTTCTTGCCGGAATCGCCGGTATGGCTTGTTTCGAAAGGACGCATCGAGGAAGCTAAAAAATCTTTGGAATGGTAAGAGAGTCGCAATATTTCATGATTTATATTACTGCGATATAAACGAGACACGGTGTGGAAAAGTGAAAAAAGTTTAGCTATATTTGCGGTCGCTTAAATGAAGAATTTGTCAAAAGAAAGTAGAAATCCGATTTCACCGGTAATATGAAAGAGAAACATTCTAGCAATTTGCTCTTTTGACGGTAGGCTTTACAAGTACGAGGCGAAACAAGGGAAAGTGTCCGCGGCGGAGGTGCAATTTACAACGATCATGAAGGAGAATGAAATCAAATTGAGCGAGCAGCGAAGAAGCAAACACGGCAGCGTATCCACGAAGCTGAGAGGGTTTTTAAAGCCTACGGGATGGAAGCCTTTAACGATACTTTTCCTCTTTTTCTCCTTTCAACAGTTTTCGGGAATTTACATTACTCTTTTCTACGCCGTCACTTGGTTTCAGGTAACGCGATAGTGTTCTCCAATTCATTTTTTATTTATAAGAAAAATTCACTTACAAGTCCGTGAATATCGAAATTGAAACACCAAATAAAAAATTTCGATGTATCATAAGCCAACTAATAAAAATTCGAGGCGAATGAAAAATCCTGTTCTCGCCCTTTAGGAAGTTGGATCAGGTGTGGACGAATACATAGCCTCGATTCTAGTCGGTGTAACTCGTTTCCTCTGTTCGATGGTTAACACTTGGCTACTGAGACGTTATCGGAGGCGACCGTTGTGCATCATCTCGTCTTTGGGTATGGCGGCTTGTATGATCGTTTCCGGCTATTTCACACTCATGATTAAAAACGGCAACCGCAGCGGATACTGGGTGAGTCTTGAGTAGAGAATAATGTACGTACGCGGAAGATCGTTTCGAGGTCAGGACACTTTCAACTGGAATCTCTGTATCTATATGTAGGTGCCAGTACTCTGTCTATTACTTTACGTTTGCACGTCCATGGTCGGTATGTTAACTATTCCCTGGACAATGACAGCGGAGTTATTCCCTACAGAAATTCGAGGAATCGCGCATTCTATTAGCTACTCGATTGCAAATTTATTAATGTTCGCTGCCTTGCAAAGTTATAGAAGTTTGCAATCCTTCTTGGGTGGTGCGTATCATACTTTTTCTTATTGGCATGTTTATCGATGTTTGTGAAAAACGGACGATATTTTATATAAAACGTTTCGTTAAAGGTTCCTATGCCGTTCAATGGTTCTTTGCTGGCGTTTCACTAGGGGCCACCGTTTTCGTGTGGCTTTTACTTCCCGAAACACACGGCAAAAAGCTTTCGGAAATCGAAGAATACTTTCATAATCATTTCCTCGCTGTTGGTGCCGAAACGAAGGTTCGCAAGCATCGTGCAAAAAGGAGGAATCAACGGAACGTGAAATCACCCGCCACGGAACCGCTTAATCCAAAAACTGCGCAAAATGTCTAAACATATTTTTCAATTACAGGAATCATAAAGAATATTCCTGGTTACCAATCAGATGGTATCGAAGTATACTACTGTGTATACGTTCAATCTATACATGACACGAAATCGTTTTTGTAGTCAAATTTGTTACTTTTAGAAGATAGAGCACGAAGGTGTTCGTATAAATTTTTCTACGGTGCTTATCTTGCTGTCGTAAACATCGCCGCTACAATTTAATCTGCGGAGAGTATGCGTTGAACACCGACGAATCTATAAAGATATTTCGTACTTAGTTTTTAGTTTCATCTAGATTGCGTACTATTTACAGTTAAGGATACGGCGAAAGAACAGAGCAGAGGACGGAGAAGAAACGTTCGTTTTTCACATAGAATACAGTTCCACTCGAGATAAAAATCAAATCATAAATCGAGTCACCGTTAATTGCCGAATTCAATTTAGAATTACGTCTCATACTGTGATGAAATCGAGCACGTGTGGATGACGATTCGTTTTATTTACCGGTTTCTTTTCCTGTGCAAATGTTCGATAAGGAAAACGGCCATAAGAGGCAGACGCTTTGATGTACAGACTTGTGATATATCGAAAAAAAAACGTGATAGTGGATGCGCGTGCACGCAACAGTGGAAGCGTGACGTACCGGGGTGCGGGAATAGAAGTAGAGACCACTATTGCGAAAAAGTATGCACCACTATCTATAGTGGTAACTCGTGCGAGCAGTTAACGTGATAATTTTGAAAAATAATGCTTCGATCGAACCCACATACGAGAGGCAACAGTATTACACATTGATCTGATACCGCCTTCTGGATCGCGTTACACGAATGGCTGTAGAGGATGTAAACGATACAAATTCCTTATTTTAAAACAAACTTAACAACCCCACTGTGATCCACGTATACTTACAAAGAGAATAGTACCGTTCGAGGTATTTTAATATTTCCCTCGTTTCCAAGACGTATGAATAATTCGAATTAGCATGTTGAAGCGCGGGCGCTCTATATTGTATAAAAGATTTTATCGATTCGTTTTATTTTACCCTTACGTCAAATCCCATTTACTTATACAAATAATACCGAACCATCGAAGAAATTTCTTCCGATCGACCAATGTTTCAATAACTTTTCAATGGCGTTTAGCCGCGATTCAACGAACCATAGATATAGAAATTGATAGTCGAACACCGAATAAAACAGTTTTTGATACTTTTATACCAAATCATTAACCGAGCGCACAGTGTACTTCCTACGTGTTTCTCATTTAGACGCCAAATTCGTTCTCAGTGATGCTGTGTCAGAGTTTTTGAGCTTGCTTTTATAAAATGTGATAATTGTAATCAATGGACAGCAACTTAAAATGTCGGCAGTAGATAATCGATAGTAAAAACTACCATAAATCCGACATCAAATTCTCGGTGGTTCTTAAAGTCATTAAGAAGAGTCGAGCTATACTATTAAACAGAAGGAAGCGGGTGTTACTCTTAATTCAATAGCGCTTTCAGCGACACCAAAGCTGGGTTCCCCAATCTTGCAAAAGAATTCCATAAACACGCATCAAGATATTTGATGCAATAAGTGCCTCCTTTTTTGTCAAGTATTCAGTGATTTTTATATATAAGTATGTGTTAATATACAAGTAGAGCAACGCTTACATTTGTATACTTTGTATCGTATTGTACGGCATGCTTGTATTCCTCGGTATACACGTATGCATTACATACGCGTGTATGTACGTGCCTCTATATGCACTAGTATATGTATATAACGTATGTACACAAAACCATTGTAAGATTCAATAAAACGTTTCTAAGATAGCTGTGTTTGACATGTATTTTAAACATGATTTTTTAAAAAGCAAGAGACGTGCTGCAATTACGTGTAGTTGGTATTTTTGTGCGCAAAGAGCATATCAACGTAAGAAATGGTAGATTCAAAAATCTTAACCAGTTGAAAAATTCAACTTCGTTTTCGGCACGAACTCTATTTGTTATAATGCAAATGCTTAGCGTCAGTTTCGAGCGAGATAGCAAACGAGATAACAAAGTATAAGAACAGTGCAGGACAGGTGTTTCTGCTCTTTACAAGAAATGTAAAACCCACTATTTTAGTAATTGTTTATGTACAATGATCCGTGGAAATACGATACATCTTAATAAAAGAAATGAAAATGCAGCCCTTGAATCGGCTAATTAATTATTTATTTCTTTGAATGAGGCAACGAACGTTTTAAAAATCGTTAGATTGAATAAGAAAAGGTAGGACGAGAAAACACAAAAGGCTTAGGATTGAGTGACTGCCAACATCTCTTCCTGATGAATAAGGTGCGTGGTATGATTGACAAGGCTCATCAGTTTCGATAAGGATGCGGCCCAGGCATCCAAAAGAGCTGCTGGTTCTTGAGTTCCAGTAAACCGAACTACGCCGGCTGGCCGGTCCGTACGTGCGTTGATTACTCCGGTTTCTACGAGGTTACACAGACACGATTCTGTTTCTTCGACCGGTAAATCAAGTAATTCAGCCATACGAGTCAGCGTGATTTTAGTATAGTATTTTGCCATTATTCTGATATTCTGTAAAGTGAAAGCTTATTTTCTATATATCGATCTCCAATGTGTTGCACCGAACAGAAAAAGCCAGCGAAAACTTACGTGTTCAACGACGCGATTTCGGAGATCGGCCCATCGCTTACGACCTTCTTCGGTCGATGGACTAAAAACTTCAGTGGCTCTAAGTTCCCTTTCGTAAATCTCGCAAAGTCCAGACCATTTGATGAGCTCTGGATTAACGAACAGACGCAACAACTCCCTGAAAGCAAAATTCGGCAAACGTGAATGGCAAAAACGAAGAAATGACCTGTAAACATGAGTTTAAAAAAAAGAAAGTGAACATTATTACTTGTAAGTCGGAATCTCATCTAACAGTTTGTCGGCAAGTAGTCTGTGGGTTAAGTCAGCCTGTTCTGGCTCGTGCGGTGCTAATACAAGATAAAGCACCGCTCGGGAAAGTGCTGCATGTCTTTTCTTAGGATCGTCTCTGACAGCGGGTGTTTCAAGTACCGCTCGATTATGTCTACATAGCTCCAAGTGCCAACCCTCGTGACGTGCCAACTCCATCATTAGACTAAAAAAGATGATAAAAATTATGAGTCATTAGGATAGACAGACAACAAAAATGAAAGAAATCGATGTATACTTGAAAACTAATTACTTACTCGTAATACTTCAACTTGAGGGCTTGCGTCGTCTCGTCGTCTTCATCTTGGAAGAATTTTATGCTAATCTTCTTGGCTATGATTTGGGTGCGCATAAAGTCTTGCTTCGCCAGACAGATGCGCATTTGCTCTAAGATGAGAGAAGCCTTTTCCCGTCGAGTCATACTACCATATGTCTCAACCTGTGCAAAACGTTTCAATGTATACTTTGATGTGTCCCAAGTTTACGCAAATCAATTTAAATCACTGTTGACTCGATTAAAATGTACCATACTTGTAATTCTAGCATCACCGACGCAGCACCCGTAATATCTCCATCCTCCTCTTTGATTTTAGCCAACCGGTGAGTGAGCTTCGCCCTTTCGACTTCCACGTAAATCTTGAATAACGATCAAATTTCGGGTTTGGAAAATATTATGGCGACCAAAATATCCGAGAGCCCGAATGTTTTACCTTTCCCTCCGTTACAGTACGCAGAGTTTCTATCAATTTGATTGTGGCTTCCTTGTCAGGCATCTTATCTACATAAGTACAACACTCTTGTACCATGTTTGTGACAGCCTGCTTCAACTGAGAACGCCTTTTCGACAGCAGAACTATATGCTCGTTCAATGCAGACCAATTTTTTGCTTCTAGACAAATCTCAACGATGGCTATCAGAATTCGGGATGTGGAAGACACGTCGGGAGCCTGTGAAGCTCAAATGTATTACAATTCCGTGGGATAAAGGGACAATACTTTATCGTACGATAATGCTACGTAGAATGCTTAACTGTTCTAGTAAGTTTCTCCAACGCCAACAATTGATCCAAAGCATCGTGGAGCTTTCCTTCCCGTGCAAGTTTCTTGCACTCTGGAATTTTGACATCGCAATTACTGCTGTAGTCTAAATCCATTTTTAATACCTCAGGCTCCATCGTTCCCTCGGGCATAGCGTCTTCTTTAACAATAACAATTTCGGACGAAATCGACTAGGTATGGCAGGATCCTAGATACATAAACATTCTTTTACAATTCTTCGAAGTTTTTGATACTGAAAATCATGCTTCCTTAGGGACAACTCGTCTTTCCTCCCTCCATCACTCTTTTTTATTTCTGCCCGGTAGGTCATTATTACCACGTGTACTTACGATGAATTTTTACGGTTATTAAACTCACCTTGGTCTCTCGTTTAAGCGTCTAATCAAACCTGATTCACTATCGTTATACTCTCTTACCAACTTTTTCACACCGTTACCCGCTACCTGTACGCTTCCGCGGACTGACATTCGCATTCACCGAAAATGATTGTCATGCACGACTTGTTAGACCAAGTTGGGCGACTTTCCAGTGGCTTCCAGTTCTTCTGGGAGACACTACAAAGAACAGCACGGAACGGAACCAATAATCGTCAACCTTTGGAGCTTGAGACCAGTTATTTTTATTGGAACCATGACGGAAGGCAGCACTGAGCGATAAAGTTTCGATAATAAATCGTCAGTGGTCGCTGTGATCATCACCCGCGTTCACGATAACAAAAATGTTTCGAGGACCATTCGTTGTAATATTTATTTCTTGGCGGTAGTTGACATTCGAACTTTCGGCGATGGAGTTATCCGGAATACTTGAAAGCTGATCAAAGAAACGTCATTTAGTAATGTCGGAAAAGGAGGAAAGCGTTGAGCCCGTTACTAGTGAAGGTGTTAGTAAACCTGAAGAGATAGGAGAAAATTTAAGCAACGATGAACCACCTACTAGCCTAGAAACGATCCCCCCCGATACACCAACGGGACGAAACGGAGTTCAACCCCTTCCCAAAGACAAGGCGAAAAGTAATGAAAATTTATATTTTCATTCTGCGACGTCGATATGCGGTAAATAAATATTCGATTTTTCAGTCGACATACTGCTCAAAGCAACGGCGAACGCACCTATAATGAAACAGAAAAAATGGTCTGTTAATCAAGATCACCTCATCGGACGAATTTCAGAGTTTATTCGGCGGTATCTGAAACTGGATCCCTCAGAAAAATTGGTAAGCTTTAAATCGATGAAACATCTGTTGTTTACGTTTACCAGAAATATTGTTACAATCATGAGACTACTGCGAATGTAGTATTTTGCGTTGAGTGTATCAAGCGCTTCCTATCGTAGTAGGCTTCGGTTACCAACTCTATTCTTGTTGTTTAATGGTTATGTATTTCAATCTGCTCCAAACCGTATAGAAACTAGTTTCTACCTCGCTCATAATAAATATTAGTTCTCCAGTTTCTAATTCTGTGCTACAATCCATACCAAAAATGCAACTACCATGTTTCTTTATTTCCAGTTTCTTTACGTGAACCAGACATTTGCACCTGCACCGGATCAAACTGTTAAAAACTTGTACGACTGTTACGGTGCTGATGGAAAGTTAATTCTTCATTATTGTAAAAGTCAAGCTTGGGGCTGAATGGTACTTTGAGCCATATTTTTTTAAGCTTTGATCAGAGAAGCCAATGACGATAACCAAGCGTACATCGAGGATCAAAGGAACTACACAAGTACAGCTCTGCAAACATTTTTCCGTGCCTTCCCCGATGCAGAGGCATAGATTTGGAAGAGAAATAGGAGATACGATATATTTGTTTCGTACGACACAGTATGAACGATACAACATGGATAGACAAATATGATTGTACGTGACTTTTGTTGGTGGAAATGCATTTCTTTCGTTAGCACTGAGATTCGATATACTGCAATTATCGTTTTGGAGTTTGCTTTTCTTTTGGTGTCATCGTTTTGCTCGACCGCTGTTCATCTATCTCGGCGGTCCGATTCTTGCACCTACAGGAAGCTTCATCACCTGTAAACTCAAGGACATAAGTAAATGGTCGCAAGCGTGGGTGGTCTATAGATGTACTCTGGATTACAAACCTTTGCCCGTATCCAAACGTCCTTCCGACTGCTCAAATTGTTCTTGCGAGGATTTTTCTATTTCGATCGATGGACAGATCATATCCGCGGTACTTAACGTGTCAAAGGGATATCGCCAGAGCATTATCGCACCATCCGCGCTTACGGTAAGTATAGTTTTACTATCTGGCGCAAAAACGCAGGCGGTAATTGCGGCAGCGTGAGCGAGGCCCAGATACATTGTATCGGCAGTTAGATAATCCCAGAGCCTTACGATAAAGTCTTCGGATCCGGTAATAAAATACCGACCGTCGGGACTGACATTTATAGCGTTTATCGTGCCGGCAGTCGAACCTTCGACTTCTCGGACCAGCGAGCCATCGCAGGTTTCCCAATACGCTATCTTACGATCCGTTCCACATGTCAAAACTTGAACGCCACTGGGATCGAAGCATGCCGACATGTACATCGTGTTGCCCATTAGCACGTATTTCCTGCCGAAACTCCTGAGGCGCAAATCGAAACACCGATCAAAATTGTTACAAAACTCTTTCAGCTGATGGTTCAAGGCGAGCGTACGACCTTCATACCTTACGTCCCATACTATGCACGTACCGTCCGTGCTAGAACTAATCAAATTCTTGTCATCGAGCGAAACGCGCAAGGATGTTACGGGACCTCTGTGCTCCTTCAGAACACAGAGCAATTTTCGTGCCTCGGACTTTGCGTCCCATATCCGTACCTAAAGAAACGAAAGTGAGACTGGTGTTTACCAAAATGATTCAGAGGAGATAGGAAAGCGAAGTTATTAAAGAGTTTCATTCAACCTGACCGTCACAGCCGCCGCTTACGATCTTCTTATCATCATTCGTAATCGTAATCGCCGAGACTGCTTTTGCGTGAGCTTGATGAATGACGAAAAGGAGTTTTCCGCCGTTCAAAGCGAATCCTCTTATCGCACCGTCATTCCAAGCTTTAACATTTCCAAGTGAGAATAAATGAATACTTGGAAAATTCGATCCGCTTTTTTACCTACCCGATATTACAGTTCGACCATCACGGTCGAAGCATAAACTGGAGCAAATAAAATTCGGTACGGTGATACGGAGCAGCTCTTTTTGCGTCTGCAGTTTCCATATTCGAACGTCATTTCTACCCGCCGTCGCAAAAATTTCCGAACGGGTGCTACGAAATGTTACGGGGAAAAACTTTCTTATTTTCTCGCTATCCGCCGTTTCTTCTTTAAATAACTTACCGTGGAAATGCGATATCGTATATGGAGCTAGTATGACAAGTTACAAGTAATCGTGTCCGGAAACTCGAGAGTTCTATCTCGAAAATTTCACAATTTACAGTACCGACCAAGACGTATTCATTCTTATACAAGACCATCGATGTTGTTGCTGCGCAGACAGTTCCAGCTCGATACTAATAATAATAACAAATACATTTTACGACCACGTGTATCAATATATAAAATTTGAACGTTTATGGCATGCAATGGGTCTTGATTACTAATGATAAATAAAGATAACGCTAACTGATACCAATGATAATCTGACTGATTGTGCGACACAGTTCAAATTTTGCATAGCTCGGCAGTAATACACGTGCTGTTCGTGATCCGAGCCACCTACACAACTTCTACTCATCGAAAACTAATCGTATCCGTTACCGTTACTATCTGCGGCACGATTAATAATTTTTTCGTCTCGGTACCGGCGGGCGCATTTTGCGCGATCTTGATCAATTCCACCGTTCCGTCGCCTCCGCCTACGATCATCTTCCCCTTCGGTAGGAGCAACAAACTTTTCACGCCACCGGCGTATAAGTCACCTTCGCCTGAATTACTCTTCGCAGTCGTGCGTGGTATTTTTGAGTAGCATCCAAGCATTATCGGCGACTTTGCCGATGCCATACATTCCTCGCACTCGGGGATGTTTAATCTGTGTATCCGTACGATTCGTTTTACAGTGCTCAAAGATACTGTCACCGATAACTACCAAGTATAAGGAGGGCGAAATAATAAAATGACGAAGACCTTGCTTTAATAATATCCCCGGAAGATGTTCCGCAGTAAGCATTCTCGTCTCGCTCGTCCACTACCACGCAATTGATGGTGCGTCTCAGCTTTCCGACCTTCACGTCCACCCCTTCGAGTTTCCGAGTGCTCGGGTTGACGCGCCAAAGCCGGCAGGTTCCATCGCCAACGGTGAGAAAGCCCCCGTTATAAAGATTCGTGCGAACGATCGTAAACGCATTTCCAGTCGTTTCTTTGCCAGCGGCGATGCCTAAGCGCGGTGAATTACGTGAAGGTGAAAGGTGGAAAGAAACAAGCGTGCATAGAGGAGTACCGAATTGATGGAATTTCCATTACCGCAAAGAACGTCACTGTTACGAACGTCCCACACGACGATACTACCGTCGTCCCTACCGCCGAGACTGATCAGATATTCCGTATCGCGGGTAAAACATACGTCCTCCACTCTGACTTTATGGATCTCGTAACTTGCTTCGATTCTACGTTCGTCGTAATTCCATATTATCACCATTGCCTGTGTTGCAAGGTAGAATGAGGAAAGATTGACTGTGCCCATGATTGTGACGGTGCTCCGTCATATTCTTTTTCGTTTCTTTTCATCGCAGTACGGTGAATCCCCAACTTGCGAGATTAATGCGTTCCAGTGTTTCCGCGTAAGTTTAAAAACTGCGTGACTCGAATACGTGTGTGCGCGTATGTACATTTATGTCTGTACACACACTTAACGAGATATCGCTTTTCCACACATGTACCGACAAAGATTCCACTCAGTAATCAAAACACGAATTTCCCAGTTCGGAAATGGATTACTGATTCGTTTCTAAGAATCCGCGTAATTAGGGGACTCACTGTATTTGATTTTAAAGAATGTCAAGCAAAATGACTGATAAACTTTTTTTTTTCGACTTGCCCCACTTTTATAATCATGGGCACAACTATAAGGGCGATCAACAATGAGTATTATCTGTAACAACCACTACCTTGAATCCGTGATGATTCACTTGCCCGGATGCGAGCAACTTTCCGCAGGGTGAAACGCAGAGCGTGGAAACTACATTACGATGACCCGCGAGAAATGCTTGCTTGCCCGACTTTATATTCTTTACGACAAGCTTGTTTCCCATCGGATAGATGATATTTTCTCCATTAGGATGTAGCCGCAAACCGTTTCTCGTCAACCCTAGGAGAAAACACCCCGTGAATATTCATCTAACAATTATTTTGCGATGATCTATAACGACAGTACTAACCGTCGAAAGCTATTACTCCAAGCAAATCAAGTTCTTTCGTGTCCATCATACCAGCTAATAAATACTCTGATCAGGTTCTGAAAACTACCAAAACATGCCAACGTCAAGAATATCACAGGAACACCTATGGGGCGTCGTCACGTGGATACCGTGGATATGGCAACCATAATCAAGTCACGATAGCCTTGTGCTTTCGATGCTGTATCATCGATACATCGTGTCGGGGCGATAGTAACGGGATTTTATCAAAAATTGTTGAGTAGCGATAGATAACACGCAACAGTCAAGTCGTACACCGAAGATTCTACATACATCTACATACGTCTATCTGTCTCCTCCCTCCTCATTTCTTTCGTAGTAACGTTGCCTCTCTCGTTTCCTCAAATGAATGCGACGGACTCGTCAAATCGTGCATATCGCAGATAATGCATATATCTGAAGTTTCAGTCAGTCCGCAACTCTAATTTGGATCGGGAAAATAAACATCGGAATGCTACACTATGCTTATGTGAAGAAAAATAAATATCTCTTTAAAACATTTTAAAGGATAAAATAATTGATACCACTAATTTATCATTTAGAAATTCTAACACATTTTTTTCAATGTTCCGCGTTTATCCGAGCGGGTAAGAATATTTAGATAATTATTTACACAAATGTCATAATACTTCGCGGCCGATAACCGGAGATCTCCGCGTTTAGTGATTTGTGCCAAATACATATGTATACATGCAAGTGTTAAGTATGCCACATTATAATGTTTTCTTCTTTTTATGTTTGGCGCTCGAGAAGAATTACTTTCATTTATCTCATGTTACGTACGTACAAATGGAATTTATGTTTTTCTACCTAGTTTCCCTTAAGCGGTCTTAATGGAAATGGTTAAGCCAGGTACCAAGAAAATATTCATGATATTGACGTAGTCACAGAGATTTTAATGAAACAGCGTGGCGCTCGTATTGACGCGCGCGAAATGAGAGAGAACGAGACGGTGTGATCTCGGAACATCGTTCTGTCCCATTCTCCCTCGCTCTGCATGCAATTCCGCACAATTTTAACAACTTCGTTATTCCGACAATATTTCAAATATTTGCGTCGTGTATGTCTCGAACTTTTTGTAAAAGTATCGGCTAAGAGAAACTGAGTACAAAAACATCGATTATTTGATAGTTTTACGGTGACCTCGCTTTTTAATGCAAACTTTCCCAGCGGAAGGCAAACAACTCAGTTTTTGGCCGTGTACGCTCTTCAGGGAGAACGAACCTTCAGTGTTCCCGTTTTTACGTATGTAATTGGTGTTACCAGATCACAATAGTTTGTTCACAAACCCGTGAGAATCAAATAGAATAAAACAGCAGGTTAAAAACCAAGATTCTCATAATTTGAAATTGCAAGGAAAACTTGTCGCGATGAACAAAACTGAAACTTATTTTCATTACTAGCTAACCAAAACTATTAAATCTCTATTTATCTGATCTCCATTTCGAAAGAAGAATAAACGTTATTTGGTATAATTTGACAGTAATACTGGCTAGTGGTGCGCAGACTCACATCGAACTGAACGTTGTTTTGGCGCCAATTGCTGCCAATGTTAATTGCCGCTGTCAGACATAAAATCGGATTGCGGGTATTACTCGATTAAAGAGGGTGAAGATTAGGAAATTAATCGATGGAATTCATACCGTAAGCATGTCCTTGAGTATTATTGAAATTCTCACGAAGAGGGTTTTTGAACAAAAATTTCTTTGCTGGATGTGAAAACCGCTCGCCTACCTAACCTCATCTTTCATTAAAAGAGATCAGTCATCGACGTTTTGGAAGGTCGGCAGATTGAAACTGTTCGATCAATGGCCTTTTCAGTCCTCCGACGATATCTGCATTCCCGAGCGAATGGCTGCTGCAGGATTTTTCCCTGTCGGGGGTAAAGCGGAACCGGACTTGGTCGAATGCTTCATTTGTAAAAAGCAACTCGATGATTGGGATCCTCACGACGATCCATGGTAGCTATGGCGACGTATACTTGTAGCAAGACGCACACAACTTTGTGAAATAGGCGCGTATCCTATTTGAACGGTTCTTTCTAGGGCAGAACACGTAAAGCATCAGCCGCGTTGTCCATTCGTGGAGCTGAATAAACAGGACGAAGCATTGTGGACCATTGAGAATTTGTTTGCTTTGTTAAAAAAGTATATGGTCAAGGAGTGTGTAAGTATATCATAAATGTAGAGCATGGAAAAGTATTTATAAAATAGAGTTAGAATGATGCACCCAACGCATACAATTTACAGACTCGTGAGATGGAAACGGCAAAAGCCACGGCAACAAACGAAGGGATGCAGCTGGTAAACGAGATACCACAAATTTTTGAACGGTCACGAAAGATGGGCAAAGATAGAGGATAACTTGCGAGTATGGGAACAGTTAGCCGCACCTTATTCTTACATTAAACACTTTCTACCGAACACATGTATTCCGATGATATAAGGCAAGATATTTTTAGTAGCATTCATAAATATATTTCTTATGTTTTTTTCCATTGTGTTTTCCTAAAAAGAATCTATCTTATCCTAGAGAGCATTGAATCTGATCTGCACTTACATTGCCATTCAGGCAAATTACAAAGTACACAATCTCATGCGTAACTGGCGGCTGGTAATTTAAAGATAAATATATTGATTAATTGGTATCTTTACTTTTCTGTGAAACTATACCACATATATGTACACAACTTTTGCTCTGATAAGTTAAATCAATTAGCTTCCGAAACAGTCGATGTCCATGTAGATAACAGATCAATAAGTGGATAAGGGGACGCATAGTAGGGAAGAGGGTGGCAAATGATAGATACAAAGAGGGAAAGAGATAGCAACACCATTAAGAATAAACAATACGATTTATTCCCGGTTTATCTTAACTCGATCGCGTCGATAGATATCGCATGACAAGGAATCCAAAATACGTAGCAGACATTGAAACGTCGCGTTATCATTTCCCCTCTCGCATCATCGTAGCGTTTCTCGATCGACACCTTCCAGTACCCTTAGCGTTTTATCCGCACCTCCTTTCGCTTTCGCGCGCGTTAAGCTTAGGACACGTGCAAAGCGGTGCGAGTATAAAGCGAATTCACCAGGAGGGTGTCGATTCAGTTTGCTCGCGACACGTGGGCACAGTGCAAGCAATCATTGGCAGTAGTTTGAAATATAAAAAATTGCTCTTACATCATAGCAGTGCGCGGGAGGCGATCGAGTGTTTGCGCGTTCATTAATTCAAAATAAATTTTTTCGAGGATGATTGGTTCCTGGAGGGCATGTTGTGAGTATAATTTCACTCGGTTTTTTTACCGCACTCAAGGACATTGCTGTCACTGACAGGCCTTGCCAAAAATTTCATCTCTGCCAAAAGACAGGCGGGCATGATTCGCGATCTATACGCGAATTTGAATTTGTTTTCCACTCGTCTGCTTTTTGGCGCATCGACCTACACGGTATCGTGGTTCGTGCTTATACGGGGAAAGAAGGATACAAGTCGAGAAGCGAATCGCGCGTAGCTAATAGGTGTGACCGCAAACGGAAAACTTTGCCGGAAATTGGTATTCTCATCACACGCTGATCGAGGTCGTATTTTCTTTGTTGTTTGTGTGCGTGATAGTCATATACAGGCATTGCGCTTAAATACATAATTACGAATCCAGTGCTTCCGTAATCTCGATAACGCCTAGCTGCTTTTACCGTTGCATCGCTCGATATATTGAATTTATCACAGTAGCCTTACATTTAAGTTTCACGCAAAAAATTGCTACCTTCACTCGCTCTTTCGGAGGAAAACTGAAGAGAAAGGTAAAAGAGCGGCTCAAGTTAAGAAACTAAGATAAAAAAAAGTCGAGTAACTCCGTGATATTTTCAATGTCACCCAACGCATTCTTACGTGACGATGAGAGTAATAGGGGTGGGGGAGAAGAGCGAGCGATTCAGTCTTACAGCAAGTAAGTAAGCTGAAACGGCGAAAATAAGCGGGATCATAGTCTCGGGGATTACAGGAATTAAAGAGCTAGGCAGCATCTACACTCGGCGACACCAATACTAACACTTCTACTCTCTCGTTATCTTCTAAGCGAATCAGCAACGCTGGCTGCTGTTCTTACCAGCCAGTAATATACGGACCGTAAATCATGCTGTAATATTATCGGTAGTTCTTGGTTTCGTGGAGTTCGGGCTTCCCATATATCTTAAGATAAGATAAAAAGACAATCAACGGTGACACCGAGTTTCTTCTATTCTGCCAGACAGAACGAAAATATTGTGCACTCAATTCATTAATCCAACTCGATCATCTGTGAAAATCCTGCCGATCATACTAAAATTGTGTAATCGCGTACTTCCCGCTTTGCTTTAAAAAAAACAGTTAAGGCACGCGCTCAGCCACGCGATGCGGTATGATCCCACCGATTGTTAATGCAAACGAACGCGGTTCCACAGCTTTTTATCTTTCCGAATAGATTTTCTATATTCGATAAGAGATTAAAACTGGTTATTACGATACCGCCAGTTACCAAAGTTAATAAAAAAAAGGAAAGACGGATCGCGTTGATAATAGTCGCTGTTTATGGACATTGGATGAAAATCAATACTTTCATCATAGAGAGGATGATTGCTTATCTTTTGTCCCAATTTAATAGCTGCTGGGCGGTTGTTCTTATCGGAAATATTTTAGTGTCGGAATTTTTTGCAAATCTATTTGCATGCTCAAATTTTATAATCAGTGTACAGTTACATTAGGAAAACGATTAGACTTTTTTAACGTAACTCGTTAACTGTATTCACCTCACGTTACGACCTCCTACTTCAAGGATCTTTCCGTTTCTTTTCGTTCTTAAAAGTCCCGTCTCTCTCCCTCTCTCTTGACTGGAGTGAATAGAGAGCAGAACCTCGAGTAGGCGAAATCGACTCGAAATTAAACACGTGCTGGTGTTTGAATTGCATTCGCGTCAGCGGAGGCGGGCACGTTGACGCGTGCGAGGAATCTGACCTTTACCTGCGCGTCTATACTGCCGATCAGGTAGCTAGTTGGGATGGCAATAGGGAAAGGCTGCGCTAATCGTCATTCGTTTCGCGCTCTTGGCCTCGAGCTTTCTTTTTCGTTCCGCGAGTCAAGTCTGTCAGTTCGATTTGTCGAGACGATAAACAGATCAGCAATGTCTACCGAAGAAATGCGAATTTTGGCAAAACAATTTCGGATAGAAATTCTGGCTAACACGGAAGATCTTTCATGTTATGCCGACAGGTGGAAGAATACCTCAAAGATGGGTATTCGCATTAATGGGATTCCTGGGCCTGTTCAACGCTTACGCGATGAGAGTCTCCCTCTCCATTACGATAACCGAAATGACCATACCATACATGACAAATTCATCATCCACGGACGACACCTGTGAACCCATCGATGAGGGCGGAAGTAGTTCGATTAATACGGGGACAGTGTCGTCCGCGAAACGTTACGCGTGGGACTCGGAGACCCAGGTAAAAAGAGCTCTGGAAAAGAGAAAATAATAAGTGAGAGAATGACGTTCCTTTGCAATTTTCCTCAAAATGTGTTTTAACCGTAGGGACTAATTCTATCATCGTTTTACTGGGGCTACGTAGTGACGCACTTACCCGGGGGCATGCTAGCCGAAAAGTTTGGGGGCAAGCACTCCCTCGGTCTAGGAATCTTGTCGACCGCAGTTTTCACTCTCCTGACACCGCTGGCCGTGGAATGGGGAGAATCAACTGCTCTGATCGTTGTTCGGATCTTAATGGGCCTGTGCGAGGGTACGACATTCCCTGCGCTGAACGCAATGCTCGCACAATGGACGCCTGCGGAAGAGAGGTCCAAGATCGGCTCGATGGTGTATGCTGGTGCCCAACTTGGCACAGTTTTCGCTACCACTTTGTCAGGCCTGATTCTTCATTACTCATCTATGGGGTGGCCCGCCGTATTTTACGTATTCGGTTCCGTAGGAGTTCTTTGGTACTTGATCTGGTTGGTAACTTGCTACAACAACCCGGACACGCATCCTTTCATCTCCGAGAAAGAGAGAAACTTCTTGCACGAGAAAATGGATGCCCACACGCACAAAAAACCACCCTCGGTACCTTGGAGGCATCTCGTTACTTCCTTACCGGTTTTGGCACTAATTGCTGCGCAAATTGGCCATGACTGGGGTTTCTTTACTATGGTGACCGATCTTCCGATATACATGAGCAGTGTACTTAAATACTCGATCAAAGACAACGGGTTCCTCTCCTCCCTCCCATATTTGACGATGTGGATCTGCAGCATGGTAACTTCTTGGTTGGCCGATTGGATGATCACAGCCGGAGTAATGTCACGAACTAATGTTCGTAAATTGGGCACAACAATCGCCTCTTTGGGCCCGGGTGCGTTTATTATCGGCGCCTCTTACGCCGGCTGTGACAGAACAATTGTCGTTTTGCTGTTCACCGTAGGCATGACCATGATGGGTAAGGTTCTTTTTTGTTTTTCTTTCGTCACCACCCACCCTCTCTTACTCCTTTTTACAAGTATTAATTTCTTCCAGGTACGTTTTACCCTGGTATGAAGGTCAATGCCCTCGATCTCAGCCCGAATTACTCCGGCACCTTGATGGCTCTGGTAAACGGAATCGGGGCACTAACCGGCATCGTGACTCCGTACATCGTCGCAACCTTGACTCCAAATGGGAGACTCGACGAGTGGAGAATGGTTTTCTGGATCGTGTTTGTTGTTTTTATCATTACCAATGTTATATTCATCATCTTTGCGAGCGGTGACGTCCAAGATTGGAATGATCCCGTATTTCTAAGGGCAGAAAAAGAGGAGTACCAAAGGAAGCGTAATAACCTCGAGAATAAAAGGGACGTAGGAAGTACTCAGAAAGGATACGCTTAAAAAGGCCCGATTATTACTCGATTATCGAGGGGAAATTCTTTCTGACATAAAATTCGTTCGACGAATCCGTGCAATCTTATTTCGTCGTTGCATTCTTGCGATTACGTCGTCCCTTAGCGGTTTCCACTGCTGCCGGAAGGATATTCTCACTCTCTCCTTCCCCGCCAGTCATCTCTTGTTTGCAGGTCCACACGATCTCCGATGACGTCCTGTTTCTCGATAAAGCCCCCGTCCTTCCATCGAATCTCACATACGTGACAAGCTGTGGTTGGATTCTTAGGCAATGATATTTATTTCGTCCGTGCAACATATGCGAAATACACCTACTACAATATGAATTATAAAGTTTGTCCGGATTAGGCTGAAAATGGTCGTTACGTTAGGTGCTATTGACATTTGTTGAAAACAAATGTATAGTAACACTTTAGGACTTTAGACTAACGCGCGGTAATACAATCACGCTTAGGTAATAAGTGATGGGTACTGTAATACCGCGAAATGTGTGGAATGGGTGTCGTTTATCTCTCAGTATTCGGTATTATGCGAAACATTGTACCATATAACAGTAAGGAATAAAAACAATGCTCTCACGCGTGCGAAAGTGCAGAATAGATATTGAATATTAATATATACCGTATCTGTTCCCCCACCTCCTACCCGACGCTCCGCGTATCAAGTGTACGTAAAACTTCTTTATAGTGCGTATGCATGGCTCTGGTATCTACTATCGTCAGTACATTCCAAGAGATAACGAAAAGTGGTGGTAATGGTAGCCACTTGACAGGCAGCCCGAAAAATCGAAAGAGAGGTTATGTAAAAGTCAGATTGCCGTTTACCTGCAATCACCGGTAACTGTCAGGTAAAATTAGCTGAAAGATATGTGAGATGCGTAGGAATGGGTAAAGTGAGGTGAAAAATAATGGATGTGGAATACGACGAGGACGTGAACGAAAACAGTTTCTTCAAAGCGATAAAGCAAAAGTATGACACGTTCGGCGATCGCTCGACACGCGAAGGATGGATCGTGTGTATTCCACGTCGCGGAAGCTATAACGAGAGTATTCTCACCGAGGAAGATGTACTTACCGGGCATATCTTGCTACCGGAACGAAATCACGCGTCGAGTAGCGATTTTCGCACGTTAAATGGGAAAAACGTCAACCTCGTGGATAAACTTGCCATTCTTACGGATGGCCTCACAGAAATCTGCTCCTCGTACCTTCTTTTCGAGGAAACTTTTTACGAGAATTCTGCGAAATACCGCGTATGGTAAGCTACACGGGTACATATGGAGTATTACTTACCTATTTATAACGATGACTATTATATACCCGATTACATACTGTATCTAGGTGCCTCGAACGCCCTTTACAAGTATCCGATCCGCCGAAATCCGAAAACTCCGTTTCTCAACACTCTTACTCAATCATGGTGACGACACTCAAGGAATCGTTAAGTTTTCTCGAAGATGTGACGCCTGACAAGAAGCTTTTGGCGGACTTGAGATCCTTGGTCGAAGCGTTTGAGTACAACCAGCTAGATCTTGAAGGAAAATCGATTCAAGCGCAGAGAGACTCGGTGGGATGTCTCTACGATGCCTCGCTCGATCTGCTTTTCAAGGATGAACGAGTCAAACATCTCTGTACCAGCAGCGAACAATTTAGCAAAAACTTGAACCTTTCAGTCGAGACTTACGTTCTTTATTCTTTACGGGATATTCTTTCGCGATCAGTTTCTGCTGCAACAGCGATCGCTGACGCTAATTTAAACAAAATTCTCATAAACTGGGGCGAGCACGAATATAATGAGCTTCATGTACGAGCAGATGTTTACGATCGCCTTCGCATCGCCGCGATCAAATTGTCTGGGTTGAATCGTTTCTCCACCGTTTTAGAAAAGGCGGAGTGTCTAAAAAGGAGTGTGCGATATCTTTCTCAGGACCTACCGTCGCTCTCCTCGGACGATCTCTTGCCGGCATTGGTTTTACTAATTGCCAGAGCGGGGTTATCAAACTGGATCGCGCATTTGGCGTTTCTCAAGCATTTCCGCTTTTCCGTGCCGTTTCTTCGCAGCGCAGACGAGGCCAGTTTTCTCATAACATCTCTGGAAGCTGCGATCGAATATATTCGTGACAGCACACGAGTCGCGGTCGAAAACACAAATGCGTTCGATTCCACGAATCTTTGTAACGGGACTGATCAGTGCTCGCTAAATCATCGGTATTCTTATCATTCACAACGGCCACAAGTACGATGTACACGAGAAAGAGAGAGTAGGCCCGCAGCAGGCCGGTTATTGGATGCGATCAGAATAGGTGACATTTGCGAGATTCAGGAAATACTTTCGAATAGGGATGACAGTTGTGACGTGGTCACGGAGACTAATAAAATCGGACTTTGTCATCCTTTGTGTACTTGCAAGGTTTGCGATAAGCATCGAGCACCGGATGATTGTCTACGAGGAACGTTGTTGCGTTCCCAGGACGAGAAAGGTCGTGGTATGCTTCACATAGCGGCTTCGTATGATCGGAGTAAGATCATAAGCCTGCTGCTTGCTCATGATTCTGCATTGATAGACCTCGCTGACGAGGATGGTCGTACAGCTCTACACTGGGCATGTGCTAAAGGACATCGTGGGGCAATAGTCATACTTTTAAATGCAAACGCTGATTCGCGGGTAACCGATTCAGGGAACAATACACCGTTGCACTTAGCTGCCGAGCACGGTCACGAAGATTGCGTAGAAGCCATGTTACGTTTCGGCAAGGACGCGGGACAATCTTATCTCGATCCTAGTCCAGTGAACGTTAACGGTGACACGCCGCTGCACCGTGCTTCGAAATGGGGATACCGAGGAATCGTGAAAATTCTCCTAGCTTACGGTGCAAATCCTACTTTGATAAACAAAAGGGGGGAAACACCAATTACAATGGCTCACAGTTACAGTATGTCAGAGATTTTATCTCGATACACCACAGGTTCCAGTATCACGGCGCTAACTTTCGACCATTCATCCAATCGTCTCAGCCCGCAAAGCTCTCTGTCGTCCGAGATTGGGGACTCGGAGATTGGCAAGATGAAAAGATCGGAGCGTGCCATGGAGAAGCTATTCCTCGCGATAACTGAGGGGGACACGTGTTTGGCGTGCTACTATCTCGGGATAGAAAATCCTTGCAAAAAAATTGTGGAACGGAAGATTAATACGTATCATCATCCGTTGTGTGATTGCGAGCGATGCTCGATCGATGATGGCGATGAACGGGTCTACGATAAACAAGAGGGGTCAACGATGAAAAAGAGGTTTAACAGTTCGAGCGAGACAAGCGGAGGACGCGAATATGGTAGTTTAGGTGCTAATGCCCGTAATTCCGTTGGTGAAACAGCGCTTCACGTTGCAAGTGCGGTTGGTTCGGCAGACATCGTTCGACTCTTGCTGGACGGAGGAGCCAATGTTAACGCCAGAACTGAATACGAACAACGAACACCGCTTCACTTGGCTTGCCTTTGTGATAAAGTCCGTGTTCTTGAGTCGCTCTTAAATTGCGCGACCTGTGAGGTAAATGCCAAAGATCGCAATGGTGATACAGCTCTTCACTTTGCCGTTAAAACTGCCAACCCTAGACTCGTTAAACTACTTCTTAGGTACGGCGCAAGTACGCGGCTAAAAAATTGCCGAGGTGCGACCCCAATTCAGCAGCTTCAAGAGGAACTTCTAAAAAACTCGTTTTCTTTGCCACTTTTAGACATTTCGAACATTCTGAAAAGAAATTCTGCCGAGAATGCGCGTTACTAACTAGATGTTACGTCTCGCGAATCTTAGTCACGAATAAAAGTATACCCTCCGGTTACTACTGTCAGGTTAAGAGAAATCATAGGCAAACCTCTTGAATCGGCACCTACCGGCTCACAGTACCGTTACATTTGCTTGCGCATACAGTTTGTTTCACGGGAGAACACAACTGCTTCGCGTATACAAACTGGCGATTCTTGTAGCCGCGCAATTTTGTTTCTTACTGCCAACAATACGTCGTTGCACATGATCTAATGACACGCCGCATCGAGTATTATATACCCGTTGTTCAAAACCATAAGTAAAAAATAAATGTTTGGAATGAAATGTGTCAAGACAGGCAGGGCGTTCATGGCGTGCCGGTCGATACTGGGCTTCAATAATCGCTGTCAATACAGTGGCACGTTGACGCTGTCATTGGGACACTACAACCGATGATCCTGAAGCGACACCGCAGAACGATTCAATTTTTAACCCCTTCCGGTTGCGTTCTCCCATGTGACACAGTATAGTATTGTTACTGTTAATATACATACAAATTAAATTTTCGAACTGATTTACGTGCCTCCGGAATACGTGCCTTAGGGAATAATCTAACTTGCTTTGCAAATAGCGTAGCATTGCCTCGTGTCGGCACCCAGTATTCAGCGGTGCGCTACCTACCGGTTTTCGATTTCCGACCCAACCAGTAGTCGATAAAGGACTATTTTAGACAGGATTTATCGTTTAGCATGATAGAAAAACGGCTCTCAACTTTCACATTGACTACAGCATTATTTACACGTAAGTAATTGTAAAAAGTAAAAAGTAAACTTGGGCGTATTTGATAAACATCTCAACCTCGAAAGAGGTTCAAAAGGAGTGTAAATTACTAACTCGACGGTAATGTCCATGTAACTCCTTGTTCCTCGATTTTTCTCTTTTCGTGCTTACGTCGATGCCCGTTACCACGATGCCGTGCTTTATTTGGACTCCAATCAACGTTATCTCTGACCGTTCGACAGGGGGAGGGGCACGATCTTTCATCCCCCCTTATAGGCTCAGATTCAAATGTAGAACACACATCACTCGCGAACTCGTATTCAGGATGGTAATAGTCTTTTAAAGTCGGTTCGTTCCGGAAAGGTTGCATTGCGCCCCAAACATGAGAAAGTAAGCAGGGGAATCGAGAAAGCCAGTACTGGATAAACTTCTCAGGTATCTCCCCAAGGTTTTCCTGTGCCTTCGGACTCAATTCTCTGTAGTGATGTTTCTGAAATAAATCGCATTGGTGTGATTATTATTCGTGCTTCAAGTTTGAACAACCGACAAGTGGATGCGCACCTTATTACGTAATGCCCTCAGCAAATCTCGGACGCTTTCACCGCGATAGCTTCTATATTTTCGAAGATCCGTCGCTACCTCAAAATCAATCAATGTCCTCCAGTCGCCTTGTACTACACGATCACTATTAGCTTCTAGTGCTATCAACGCCGGACTATCCATTTGTTCCTTCTCTACTCGATCGCTTATATCCTACGAAACATAAATATGAGATAAATAATATATAATATGGGATAGATGTGTACGTGATGTGGGTGCGGAGTAAGAAGAGGACCTGAAAAAATCCGAGAATTCGTGAAGAGTCCCAAAAAATCGGATGATCGTGGACTGCCATTACTGGTGGTCGTTCAGCGGGATCACTAGCAATCATCGCTTTTATCAACAACAGGGCGAGCTCCTTTTCGCTTTCAGATATTCCTTGCAGACCGGTTAAGTCGCTTTCACCACCTGCAGTGGAAATATTTCAGAATGGGAGTGGGGAAACATTTTATCGAAGTTGAATAATAATAAATATCGTACAAAGAATGTTGGCCTGTCGTCGCAAAGGATCTCCGAACGGATGCTTGCCATCCGAGAGAACATAGTAATAAACACAGCCGAGAGAAAAAATATCGACGGCACAAGTGGTTCTGTCAGCGTTTAACATTTCGGGAGCTATCCAACCATCGGTCCCTGTTACACCGGACCGTCGTGAGAAAGAGACGCGACCCAATTGAAGTTTTTTGCAAAGTCCAAAATCGGATATCATAGCTCTGACTTCTCCTCGCGGTCCTGGTACTGACAGGAGTACGTTGTGCGGTTTGATGTCTCGGTGAACTATCAACCAAAACCGAGGGCATAGTTCCAACCTCTTTGTTATCCGCTTTGATAATGAGTAAAAACTCACCGATATCCAAGAAGTGCAAATGAGCAAGTCCCGATGAAGCTTGCCGTAAAATATTCGTGATAGATATTTTACATTTGTCGTATCGTCCTGTGACATAATCTTGCAAAGTTGCTTCCGCGAGTTCCAACGCGATGTACCTGAACATTCTATCTTGCTCGGTGCAAAAGTACCGTACAACGTTCGCGTGCGCATCGGATTCTCTGAGCAAAGCCACTTCTCGATCCGCGAACGTAAAACAATCGGGTAATAGACGCTTCACGGCTACCGAACGGCCATCGAATTCACCTCTGAAATTCATATTCAAACGATACTATCTCTTCACGTACAAAATTCTAACTTCCTCTCACCTATACACAAAAGTTCCCTCGCATCCTTTTCCCAGCACTTGTCCCGTATCGAACATTATCTTCCCAACTTTTACCAAACCTTCGCCAACGTCCTCTGGTACTGACAGCGCATTCGATCGACTCTGGATTCCGTAATAATCGTTCGTACGGCTGTTTTCTCGCGAACCCTGCTGGAATTTGCCCACTTTATACTCTGCTAAACTCTACCACCACATTACACGTCAATACGAACGAGCAGATACCTGCTGAAGCTCCTTGAATTGAGCATTCAAGTACCAAAACATAGCGATGATACATCCGACCAATACGATCAGAGCAAACTTCAGTCCCTTGTTTTCTTGCTGATTCAGCCAATTCTTTCCCGCAGAATAGGTGCTCTTTAAAAGACCGCGCCACGGAATGTCTCGCCCACCATTAGACTCGTTGGCCGGCGTAGTACCTAGAGATGATCTCCTTCCCGAGGAGTTCCAATGTCGCAATGGTCGTACTTGAATGTCAGGATCCGATCGTCCAGTAATTTGAAGGTAACTCTGTTGTTGATTTTGAAGTTTGTACTCGGTGGAAATCTCGTAATAACCTGCTTGATTCAATCAAGTAGAAAGAAAGAAGTGGAAGTGAATTGTGTCGTATACGCGAATGTATCAAATATTTGACCAAGCATGCATTCTGCCTACCTAATGTCACGATACTACTATCACCCTTAATACGTTCGTCTCCTTCATTGGCCAGGCCCTTAGGCTCATCGACACTATCTGCAAGAAGCACGTAGTCACCTGGTAATGGAACATTATTGCCATTTTTACGCTGTTGCGGTAAGGATAAGGGCCCTTCGAGAAGTAATGGCCCAGCATTGCTAGATATCGTGGCAGTCGTTGAATCGACGAGAGACGGTAAAGCATACAGGCCGTGGCTGTGCTGACCAATGTACAGTGTGGGACTACAAAAACAAATGGATAAAGAATAAGATAAACTGAATATTAAAAAAATGGATGTTAGTCCCCGCATTGTTAGCTATAGCGGAAAATTGAGGTTTACTTACAACAACTGAATGTCACTTGGTTTACTCGCGAACCGTTCTAGTAGGAGGTCCAGGGTACCATCCGCGATGCTCGTAAAAGGTACTGTCAGCAGTCCATCTTTACTCACTATATAAACTGCTATCACCGGGCTATCAATATCGAGTTCCCACAGAACAACACCCAATCTTCTATCCACAGTAACAACACGTCCAGTGGAACTTGTAGTGAAATGCACTAGCTCTGAAAACGGAACTAGGCCATTGTCATTTATGCCAAATAAAAACAACAGAGTGATAGAAAGAACCGACGGCAAAATAAAAAACCGAAAATACCGACTGACCATAATTTTCTATCCCCTCTGGTCCCATTTTTGCTGCAGAATAATCGTAAAAAGTAACATTCCACTTCCTGTCTTTTCGTTTACTATCCACCATAATAATATTATACTCTGTACGCCCAACAAAAACAGCATCTTGCATTTCCACAGGGCAAGTATTTTTAACTTTGTCAAATCCCAAAAGTTGCTCTCTTTCGCCAGTCCGAGGATTAACACCGAACCAAGTATCGATCTTCCTTCCAGTGTACAATATACCATCGCTGCTACGACACGGGCTACTAGCCACTAGCTGTGGAATGGTGAATGGTAATTTTTTTAGAGCTTCGCTCTCCGCTCCAAACAAATACAAAGAGCCATCTTTTGGATCTGGTAGAAACATTGGCCTATAAACGATAATTAATTTTACAAACTGGCTTGAAACAATAGAATTGAGGAGTCGAAAGCTAGAGTAGTGGACCTGCCCACGTTCATTGCCTGCTTGCATTTATAAGATAGTGCAACAAAATACTCTGTAACTGCAAACAGCCAAAGAATGTGGGATGGCGTGCTCTGACCAAATTGGAGGAAACAACGCTTACATTGAGGTGTGTGGGAAGTCCATAGGCACTTTGACAACTGGTTCTGTGACAGATTAGGAAAGAATGATGTTTGCTACGAGCGCTTACTAGTTCTACAAATATCTATTGTTGAATTATTACCATCGCTCCGTCGCCAAAGCACATGACCAGTCTGTTGTCCTACGCCTACCAATGAACCGTCGAGAGTCGAAAACATTAAAAGGGGGTCGTCCAGCTCTGGCACCAATTCTGTATCCCGTATCTACTCGTGGTCCCAGCAAAAACATGATTTAAGTTATTGAAACACAGAATCGAAGAAACAAAGTCGCAACCACGTACCTCTCCCTCTGGCTGATTAACGGCACAGGAAAGCACCGTCAGCCACCAGAGGCTGAAGAAAACTTTCCACCATCGGTGCATCGTTGCAAGTGTGATTAACTTACGTTACAGAGTTTTCTATATTATTTTTTCCTTTTCAGTGGTCCATACAATTAAGCGACATTTCATCTCCAAATTTTATCTCTTACAGGTTGAACCACTGCGCTGCGCCTCATTTTGTGCGGTCGCGTTAGCATCACTCCACGTATCTTGCACTTTGTCTATGCTTCCATTGATAGCTGTCAACCCGAAAACGAAATACCTACGCATGGACACCTGTCACCGTTTTCATCGGTACATTAGTATAACGTCCTTTTATGCACGATCATATCAACCTGCTGATCATTATGATAAAACAACGAGTAAGGATTGGATCACGCGGGAAATACATTTACGACAGCATCCATTATTTCATTGTCTCTCTTTCACTCTCCCGATCTCTCTTACTGGAGGCCAAATTGCGCGTAATAAGCGCGTTTACCAATGAAGTAATGTACCAGTGTTCCGTTTCGATAGCTGCATCTTGATAAAATCTTGGACGAATGACCATTTAAATGGCAATAATAATGTTAACTCCGAATTTGTGCGAGATTTTACGCGTCCGTGCGCGTCAGTTCGCGCACACGTATGAACCATCAAGCAAACTAATCACATGGACACGTGGCTTCCCCGGGCTCGTCCGAGACCATTTGATATTGTTATATTTGATACCGATTTATGCTTGCACTGATGGCAGCGGTTGTTGCACATGCTGTTTTGTGCATTGTGAACAACAGTTCGGGTTGATACCAATTGGTGCACACACGGATAGATGTATATGCATACATCACGAAAAACATTAAAATTCTAAAGCTGTTCACACATGATCAATGTGCTGTACTCTTTGCATTCATAATATTAAAATTATTATTTTCTTATGATCGATACTGAAGTCTGTTAATATTTTTCATAATTGTAACATTACTGGCCTGTCTGGCCGTGTGCAGTTTATATATATATACATATACAGCGGTGTTGGGTCATAATATATGATAGTACGTAGTAATCAAAAATTAGGATCACAGAATTACTGACAGAATATAGTAATAAAGCACACACATTGTGTGACACCAATAGAGTATTAAGTAAACAATCGTAAACATCGTGTGTGGCTCGCTTTAGGATAATTATTGACAATCTCGGTACTTTTGCAGGGTAGATACAGCACAATTGAGATACAATAAGATAAAAGCTCCTAGATCAAATGTCACACATTTTACTTAACATCGGTAATAGTCATTGGGTAAGGTTCTTGGTTAAGGTCAGTTAAGTTTCCATCATTCGAATATGGTTCGGATAGTGTTGAATAGTGTGTCATGAACGAATTTCACCGCGCTAACGGACGTTTATAATTCTGCAAAACAATCTATCTGTTGTTACGGAGTTATAATCCACGTCGCTGTATTTCACAAGAATACGTAATTAAAGGAAATTACTTGCAATACGTGTATTATTTACGTTGAAGATAAAATGGTTACATACTTGAGACGGTTAGTTTTACCGGTATCACGGTCGATTACAACGAATTTAGCAACAACCCGACGAATGAGTTCTACTCCCGGAACTGATTCTGCGAAGTCTCTGCTTTACAAGGAATATGGAGAGCCAGCAGATGTTTTACATATTACAACTCAAGCGCTCAATCAACCGGAGAACGATCAGGTAATTAACACGCAGCATACAATATTAAAGCAATTAAATGAAACTACATAGGATTTAACGCTGTTCAATTGCATTGATGATAAGAAAGTTAGTTCTTTTAACACATTCACTGCCAACCAAGTTTTGAGCGTTTTGCCCAGGATGCGAAGATCGACAGCAAACAATCTAAACTTGCTAGAGAACTTACTAAAAAAGGGAGAGCATCCTGGTAGAATTATTTTATTCAAGAACCTCTTATGGTTGTTAAATAGTCTTATCTCGTAGCTAGCAGTGAATGCGTTAAACTTCATTCCTAAACTATGATTCCTAAACTATGATGAAACTATGATTCCTCGCTGATAAAGGCTATATGTATTGTCCTCTGTAAAGGTTTCTGTGAAATGGTTGTTAGCTCCAGTGAATCCAGCAGATATAAATACCATACAAGGTAAATATCCAAGTAAACCCCCACTACCAGCTATACCTGGGAATGAAGGAGTAGGAGAAGTGGTGGCGGTCGGATCAAACATAAAAGGTTTAAGCGTTGGTGATAGGGTTGTACCAAATGGTGCTAATTTGGGGACATGGAGAACGCTTGCAAATTATAAAATAGACGACGTTATGAAGGTATACTGTTAACAAACATGAAACGAGAATGAACTTATTCATTGATGGTGTAAAAATATTATTTAGTTTGCATGTAATAGATTCCAAAAGAAGTTGGCACCATAGAAGCTAGTATGTTAAATGTGAATCCATGCACTGCATACAGAATGCTTAAGGACTTTCTTCCTTTAAAACCGGGCGATACAGTGATTCAAAATGGTGGTAACTCAGCAGTGGGACAAATGGTGATACAGTTATGCAGAATATGGAATTATAAATCTGTCAGCGTTGTCAGAGACAGGCCAAAAATAAATGAATTGAAGGTACGCAAAAGTAGAGTATTGGAGTTTGGACATTGGTAATTAACCCAAGAAATGATTCTAGGATCAATTAATGAGTTTGGGTGCCGATGAAGTACTTACCGAAGGTGAAATACGGAAAACTCAAATTTTCAAAAGTAAGCAATTGCCTTCGCCGAAATTAGCACTTAATTGTATATGCGGGCAAAATGCGGTAGATGTCATGAAGCATCTTGGTCATGGGGGTATCATGGTGACTTATGGTGGTATGTCCAGAGAACCTTTAACAGTAGCAACGTCTGCACTTATTTTTAAGGTAATTAAACCAGACTGACATTTTATGTTATCCTAAGAGGTGTATCAGATACAAATATTTTTAAAAGTCAAATATCAACAGGATATAACTTTAAAAGGATTTTGGATGACTGCGTGGACAAAAGCAAACACAAATTCGGAGGAGCGTGTAAATATGTTTAGCGAATTAGGAATGTTATTCGCAGAAAAAAAGTTGCAAGCTCCACCACACAAATTAGTTCCATTCTGCCAGTATCAGGAAGCCATCGTCAATACTCTTAATGTTGATGGTCGCACTGGTGTAAAGTATATTTTGGATATGACTAAATCTTAAAACTCAATTATTATTAACTTAGTTCCTTAATAACAATGCTGCATTCTTGTATACTTAATTAGTTGTATACATTAACTTATATTAATTGTACAGATGAAAGAATACTTTGTGTATCGTAGGGAATAAGGTCATTGTATTGTGTTACGATGGTATATTTATTTGCAGCACAATGTGCTGGTATATAAATATGAAGAAAATATACAAGAAAGCCCTTTTTACAAAGTACTATTGCCTCATCATTTTAAAGTACGTTGGATGCACAATTATTCTGTTTCATCTAACAATTGCAGTAAATCCACAGTGTGTTTTATTTCCTCGTGTTGATCTTCGATAAAACTCGCACATACATTATCAAGTTTCATCTTATAATCCTTATTGCAGTTAGCCTTTTCGTCCTTTGTATGTTCATTGTCAATTGAATTGTTTTTCATGGAATCAGAATCTTCATTTTTTACATGTATATTGTCATTATCTTCATTTGAAAATAAGTTTAGAGTAAAGGGCCTTTTGTACATGGTTTCTTCGGTTCCCAACTGAACAGCCAACATACCAAGTTCCGCTTTGGCACCATAGTCTGTTAAAAACGTCTGATTACTTTTGTTGTTGTTGGACTGCAGATTTGTAGATGTTCCGTACATCGGCGAATATCTATAAAATTGTTCTTTGTATCAACTATGGCTATCTAGTTAAATGGGATTATTGTTTGTTGTATACTTACATGTTTCTACCCAGTAATGTCATACGCTCGCCAAACAAATTAAAGGAACCACCAGAACTTCCAGGGTCTCCATCTCTTAGTTTTTTATTTGAAAGACTGTCTTCGTTTTCTTCATATTTTTCATTATACTTTTGTGGTAACAAATTAAAGCTTCCATCCTCATTTTGCAGTTCCATCCTGAGAAGAACAGATACTCTCGCGCAGTATGGCTCTAACTCTTTCAGGCAGGCGTTTCTGACATTCCAGACTTGTTCAAAAGTTAAACTGCCATAAAACTATGTAATTATGAGCGCATCTTCTCTTATGAGTTTTTAACAAAAATAACAGTAATCCAATCAAATAGGAAGATGCTTACATCGATCACCATTTGATGTACTAATCCAACACATTGCTGTGCACTCGGATTACTAACCATATCGCGCATCGCATCAGTGTGGTTTAGCGTTAAAAGGATAACTTCCCTCGGTCCAGTAGCTGCAGTTAATTGATATTTGACTATCATAATCATAAGATCGAACAATTTGTCCATACTAGTTTTATCAAGCTTCATGATAGATGATAATATAACACATTCTAAAGTGGATCGTAAAAAAGGTACTCCCGTCAGCGGTGATTCTTCGAAAACAGATGACAACAGCTGAGGATTGAGTAGAGCAGCGGTTACATCGTCCAGCACTGGAAATTTTAAGTAAATTATGCGCGCTTGGTGTGTATTGTTAAGAATGTTGAATGGTATAAGAAATAATATCAATTGCTATTAATTAAGTCAAACTAGCCTTGAATAGTTTTATCAACACTAATCTTTTGGGCTTTTAGTCTTTGCCGTAGAACATATAGCATCTCGCCACCCATGTTTAAATAAAGAACTGGTGTTGCGTGTAATGACATTTTTAAAACCAATTACTGCTGCTTGCTTTTCGTGCGTATCAAATACGATTACTACTTGGCTACATACATAACTGAAAATAGTGGACCGTTGCCCTGGTGACAACTGTGTACATAGAAGTAATTGATGTAGGTCGGCATATATGCACTACGCTAAACTTCGTATTCACGGTCGTGGATACCGATCTTTCTCATTCTAAATCCAATGTTTCTTGTAACAAAATATAATTTTTACGAAGAAACATTCAAAATTTTTATTTTAATAAATCGATTTGAAATAAGTTTTTAATTTCTCGAAAAGAGCGCACAATATAGATTGTTTTCCGTGCTCGATTCATAGTTGTTTAATAATTTTGTATATGACATTGTGAGAATAGGAGAACAGTTGAACAGTATGTATGTACAGCCTTGGAGAACTTGTAATATCCCATTTCAATTCTTTATGCGTAAAAGTAAACGACAGTAACACTATGCTTTTATTCCACTTTTTTCTTTTTTAGGAACGCTTGTTTATAAGAATCTTGTAAAAATATTAAATGCACTCAAATAATGCAAATGTGGGAGAAGTTAAAGGTACAGAAAACTAAGCAAATAAAATGGTGTAATTTTTATTGTAAGCAGTATATTTAAAAAGCTTTAAATACTTCCAGTAAACATTAGTCTTTTCAGCTTTTCTATGATTTACCCTTAGTTACAAGAATAGTACTCTATTTCATTCATTCTTGTCAGACACGTTTATATTGTTGCAATACATTTTTCACCAATAAACACATTAAAAATGATCACCGCAATACAAATTTTTTGGTTCTATGATGAATTTATTTATTGATACCCAATAGTATTTGTTTAAGCCTTCATATAAACTAGGGAGAATTTATAATTTAATAATTTCATAAAAGATGTTTTGCAATAAACGAGTAATATATTTTAAACATTTGCCATCAATCTCACAAATTAGTTTACAATATTAACAATAAATAATAGTTCTGCGAAATTAATGTATTTGGAATGAAAGGCGCATTCTAGAATTTATATTTTTATTACGCAATTTCCTCCATGAAACTTTTTCAATTATTTGAACAAAATTTGTATTATCTGTGCCACTTATTAGAACAGGTATTAAATTATTACCGATAATTATCATTTTTATAACATTACACATAACAATAACATTAATCCGTTATCAAATAATACAACTGGACGGTTACGTATAACAAAAGATATTGCATTCCGCACTTTTATAAAATCTCTTAAATCTACTTTGCATACGGTTGACTTAGTGATGTGGAACGGTTTTGATCGAAGACAGAATTTAGTTGTCTTCTTATCCAGTTCCCAATTTATTGGTACTTTAAGTTCCCAAAAATATACCGTGCACATTATTCGTCAGTCTAATGCAGGCCTGTTCAAATTCAAATCTATAGGCTCGGTTGTACCTGTTCCCTGGAGCTTAGACCGAGTGAAACAACACAGAATAGGGTATTTAGAATCGGGTAAGATAAACATTGAAGTTTCAATCGTACGCATACTTGGATTATTTGGCAGCTTCAGAGAGGATAAGGAGCTCCTCATCGGAGAGACTGAGCCAAACTTGAACAGGCTTAGTCTAATATATTAATGGTCTAACTAAGGTATGCTTTCTCCAACAGGTTTATTCTTCCTTATAGTTTTCTCAATTTGTTGATATTTTAGTTATTATTTTAAGTACATCTTTATTTTGCAATTCAGCAGCAATGATGAAGATTATTATTGTATTCGTAGTATGGAAACGCACATATAAACTCGATAACGACAGTTCAAGTACATACTCACAGTATTAATGGCGAGAATAGTCAAAACTAATATGTACCAGTTTGAGTTTTCTCCCGGATTCGAATGCTGTTTAAATAAACGTGAATGTATGCAAAAGCATTTTTTGATAATTAAATATTAAATTTGCAACTATATTATTTAGCGACACTCGATATCTTTCTGAATGTTCTTAAATCTAGTTTGCAAGTACCCTGTATATATGTACATGCAGTCGTTTAACGTTTGGGCATAAATTATTGCACATGTGAGATGTCAGATTTTTACGTTATATCAAACTTAAATAGACAGTTCTAAATTAAAATTCTTTCGCGTTGTCAGGAAATATCTAGTTCGAGCATGAATATCATCTTTGATTGTACGCCTTATATACAGAGTATATTTCATCGCGGCATATTACGTCGCCTTGCTATGTATTGGAAATCCTTGGAAATATATAACACTCCAATAATATTTGAAACGTACCGATATCAAAAACTATCCGTGCTGCAAATTCCTTTAGAATAATTCTAGTTATGTAAAGTAATCAATCGAATTATGCAAGGAACCGCACACGTTTTTAAAAATATTAGAATTAAACATATAAAGTTATCAACACAATAAGTACCAGATTTGTTTTAAGTGATGTAAAATTCATTAGTTATGACTTTTACAATGATTTCTTAGAATAGATACGTATGTGTTCATCTTATAAATATTGATGTATTGTATAATACATAGGGACAAGTAAATTCATCTTGCAGAAATATCACAATCGCTTCTAAATTTTACATATATTATTTATGTACTTATCCCCGTGGAAAGCCGACGGAACCATATCTTTCCTTTCAAATTATGCACTGATTATCTCTTTATGCTTTGGAAATTTTTTAAAATGCGTCTTTCGAAGGGTATTTTCCCATAGTGGGAAGATATTTTTAATTTAACTTATAAGTTATATGTCCAAGTACCTTTTGCTGATTGAATGTAACGGAGTGGGACGTTTGTGTTTCTAATGTCAGGACTTTTCGATCTTCTTACACAATCTTGACTCAAAACTCTGCATCCCAGACTCGAAATTCCACTACTAGAACCACCGCGCGGAATGCTGTCGCTACTCGCAACTCTCCTAACGTCAATAGCTTTTCTTTCTTCGCAATTGCCGACCACTGACATCAAATTGTCTGGTACGGAGTCCCGAAGTTTATACATACAGTGCTGATTGCTTCCGAGATACCTGGGACTTGGATCTATCGATACATTCCTCGAACTTCTTACCGAATTCTCAATGTGTCCATTACGACGAATCTGGCGCTTTTCAATGTTATCGTCGATCAAATGTCGATCAAATATATGATCATGATTATAATGTGCATCGTTGTCGACGCATTGGCAAGGAGTTATAGTAGAATCAAGAGAATCTGAGAACTCTGGGCTTGGAATAGAATTAACGCTACCCATATGAGAGAATGTGGCCGCCCCCTGAGCATTTTGGGGACGGCGACAGAAACATCATTCTTCCAACTCGTCCATACGATTCCTAACAGCCATTTCTACGACTTCCAAGCTTGGATAGTCCAGCTCTTTAACAAGGCATAGAACAGCTGACAGGATGTTCGAATTCTATAAAAATAGGAATTATTTATTACATTAGTTTTTGCGGTTTTATAGTTGCAAGACTGAAAAACATACCCTGGTTACGGGCCTTCTGTGATAATGAAACTGTGATCTACACTTTTCCTTCTCAGAATGCCTTACCCACCCAGGCACTTGATTCGTGTCTTCCTGGAATAATAAAAAATAACTGGTATGTCTTTCAGTTTCAGAGCTATAGGTTTCGCAATAATTGTTAGTAGTTGAACACAATCCTGACCCCTTCAACGTTACGATGAACTGGCACACGCCTAGTTTGTGCTGGTGGTTGGTGTTGTTCTTCGTAGTCTGATTTTAATCTGTGGTCATGATGTTCCTCGTAGTCTGATTTCACTCTGTTAACGTAATCGTAGTTGTTTCTGTCTGCACGTTTGTCATCAGTGGATTCATTCATGGAATATTGCGTGCGTGGTGATGTTGGTGCGTATGTACGTTGGGGTGTATCGTTGTTCCCGTATTCCGAGTAAGGTCGTCGTTCATCATAGTCTCCATTATGCCTTGATACAGCTGGTCGGTCATCATATTCCTATAAGTATATTATGATATATTTTCAATATGCGTGAAAAATGGAAGTGATAATACATCTATTCATTAGCGCCGATGAAAGTCTGCATATTTCTTTAAAATCCATTGTCATCAAAATTGGACAACAGTATTCCGCTTGTTTTTAATGTTTACTCATATTTCGAAATTGTAAATTACAGAATGCTAGAATCATCTGTACTATTAGTATAGGAAGGGTGCTATTAAATACATTGCGAAACAAATCCGTGCCAATGAAGAAATGTGACAAGATAGTTGATGATTTTAAATGAACGGTTTTATCTTGATTAGTAATGAAACATTCAAATCATTGAGTATTAACGTATTTTTGTAGAAAGTTAGTGATGGTTACTAAGATGACACTAGAAACGAACAACTACTTTTGCACTAACACTCTGCAATCTATTGAATGTACCTTGGCCATTTCAACCGTATTAGTCGCCATGGTCTCACTGATGCTGCGTGACTCTGTACGTACAGTGTCATCTTTGCTTTGATTCTTTGATTGCCCATTTTGTTGCTGTTAGTATAAGACGAATAGTGTGATAAAATGATAACCAACAGTATAGCCAATCTTATTTATTAATCATTCATTGGGTTGATTATTATAGTCAGCGATATCACTAAGTTAGACAATTAATCATTTTTCTACGATGTACAACAAAACTGAAAACAATCTATTAAATACTTAGAACTCTACAGAAATAAATCTGTTTCAATCTCACATTTAATTCAGAAATCAGGCACACAATAATATACTGAGTAGAGTTTTATGACATATAAATAAATTCTCTTACCTCATATGTATATTGACTATTCTGTGAATAATGATGAGGTGGCGATGCACTGTAGTTTGCATTTCTACGATCCGGATCGTTGTATTCTTCTTGCGCTTGTTGCGATTCCTCAAAACTTCTCTGCAAAAATAATATTATGTATTACACACTGCATAATAATAATAATAATAATACATGTAAAATACTTAAAAAATTGATATAGTATTTTATGCTACATTGTTTTAATTAACATGAAGTAAAATATTCAAGAAAGCAGCAGCACCTCAATATTACCTGATCACTCGATGAACTATAGCGTCGATGCTGTTCCACTTCAGGTTCTTCGATGTATTCAGTGGTAATATCCTAATTTTGCAAATGTTATTACCATGAAATGATGTTATTAACACAGATAAATTAAAGTGTTAGTAGCAATGAAAACATTAAAATTTGTTACAATAATCAGTAAAAATGAATATAATTTATGAAACTTGACACGTGACACCATTTCAAATAGTAAACTATGAAATGGTAAGTGGAAGCTGTCTAATTGTGTTTTGATTTTGCTATCCAACTATTCTCAGTGACTCGTTGCTCCTGAGCAAGCAGTGAGGCATCACTATGATGAATAACGATTTACATTAACGTGTTACAAAAAGTTGATATTTGTATGTAATTGATCTTACTTCTGGACTAACTGCATCTGACTGCGGAGGAGATGCATCCATTTCAAGTGGATGAATTAAGACACGACCCCTTGCCAGTGCATTTTGAACCTCTTCAGATGACACTATTTTATCATCTAGTTTTTCCAGGTTTGGTAAAGCTCTAAGAACTGCTAACCGATACCTATAAAGAAAATCTGTTACAGAAAATTTTCAGCTGATGCCTAATTACAAAATGATTTTAATCGATATACGGTACCCTTCTTTTTCAGCGCAAGGATTTTCTCCAAGCCATAAATTCCGTAAACTTGGTAAACCTTGAAGGTAGCAAACTTCATTCAAGTCGTTAATATTGTTCTTTCTTACAAACAAATCCTGAAGACTGAGGCAGTATTGGAAGTCAGCAAGGGTATTGATATTATTAACACTGAAAATGAACAAGAATGAGTTAAAAATGTACGAGAAGATCATCAATTTGTGTTACTTTGAAACAATTAATCTTACTAAAATCGTTCAACATAAAATGACAACAATAAAATTTATTTATCAACACCAAGGTACAGTAAGCCATTACAGTTATTGTTTATAATTCTATTATAATAAAAATTCGCATATACAGATATATATTAAGTACATAACTATAATAGGATTTATGTAAACTACAATTTTATGTAATTTAATTAATTTGAATCAGTAGGCAAAGGTACATTTTCACCTAATATAATAATTGAATCACTATTTCTTATGTCTGTCTAACTTTTTCTCATAATTATAACAGATACAAGGTAATTGTACAATTGTCACCGGACCTTCATGCATTGTAGATATGCATGAACAGTAAGAATAACGCATCATAATACGAACATTACAACAGGATGTCAAAGTAGAAAGCCACATGTGTTTAAACATATCTCTCCAAAACATATCTTTGACGAAAACAAAATTCTCTTCTTACAAAACTAAAAGACTGTGCAATTCTAATTAAATTTGTCACCTGCCACAATGTACTATAATTTAAGTAAGTCTTTAAACGTGATATGATCCATGTTTACTGTATATGGTTAGTGCTTTATAGTGTTAAATATATTGCAAGCTTTTTGTATAAAAAAAATGTGCACGGCCACATACCACTGGTGTTAAACTACGTGCATTTATTTGCATATGTTTAGTTTCAGTTCTCTTTAGTAACACCAAAACATAAAACAATCAATTCAAAGCAAGCGTGGGTAGAACAACTTCTGAAGCTGTGGGTTGAGCTTATGACCCTGAGTTTAATACAAACATGTCCATAGTAGGAGTGCATTGAAACCTCTCTATTATTAAAGGATCAAAAAGTGTTAGATCATTGATAAGAATAATTCTATTAAACATTGTTTTAATAGTTATTTTTTAGTCCTAGATTTGTACTTACAATTAGATAACAGATATATGAAATGCAAACACTCATGATGTCCATGCTTATGAGGCATGTGGTGATAAATATATTCTATATATACATCATATGTTTAACGAGTGTACTAAAATTAAACATAAAAAAAATTACCTACCTTAGCGACAATACCTCAACGTTTTTCATTCTGCGCAAAATGCTCACATCAGTTAATTCTGTTCCCCTATATTAAAGAGATGCTAATGTCAAATCATAAAACATAATTGCGTATTTTTTATTTAGTACTTAACAGAAATTTTTTTTAATGGGAAATAGACAACGTAAAGTAGATGTGTTTGGTTCATCGGACATCAGTATCACAATAATTTTCAATACCTTTAGTTTATACGTCAAGTTCCGAAAAGAAAAATTAATATAGATACAAAAGTCACCGTGAAATTATTAGGCAACCCAAAAGGAATCACATGCAATAATAACTCGTCATGTAAATACACAAACTCTTTATTTCTTTTTTACAGTACTCATACAAGAAATACTACTTATTTTATACTTCAATAAGGAAAGTATGAAATATAAAAAGGCGTTAAAATGTCGGTTGTTTAAATTTGAACTATTACGGGAGTAAATTCCATTGTCCTTTTTCTAAATTTGAATATCATAGAGAGATTTTATAGGCTAAATCGAAAAACATTCTAAGGAGCATTTGAACTATTGAATAAGTTCCTTAAATATCAGAATGACTTATTGTGAATACCATCACAATAAATGACGTCTCATTAAAAAGGTGTATCGTCGATGTAAACACTTACCAACAATTAAGTTTCTTCACAGCAGAGAAATCAGACATTCGTGTCCGAGCCACGACCATTTCTTCTGTTAACTTCACCATAATGACATTCGTAATTTGTGTAAGAAGTACAAAAGAGAGTAACAAAAAAGAATTTTTTGATTTTTAGGAATTAATTTAAATGAAACGCGAGGTGTACCATTACGATGAATTTTTAAAGTAGAAATTAAAGACGCAACCACGACCCACCGCCATGATGGTTCACCGTCGACTGGTCGACTGAACACACATAAAATTACGCTGCAACACGAGCTTTCACAAAACTTGAGTTGACTTGAACTTGAGTGTCCTCATGCTTTGTGCAATTTTCAAAGCTATGAACTAACCTAGGTAGGCAACCCGACTTAGATTCTTAAATCGATTTGCTCTAGTAATAATTTTTCACTTATGCAAGTTCTACGGAATGTTTGGAAAGTATCGATAATTTATTTAATTTCATTTCTCATTTTCAAAATTATTCAATTTTATGAGTTTATAATTATAGTAATAAGTAATAATAATCCTGTGATGTTAATATTGTATTAACGAAAATTTATTAAGCCCGCGAAAATCTTGAATGAATAAACAAATCGTAACATGGCTCACGTTATGCTTCTTCCACAGCCTGCAAAAAAATAAGAGGGTGCCCGAGTTTAGAGAAATTATATTCGATTATTACCGACCGTGTTATCCGATAGTTTTCATTCGATAGTGGTCTTCGTTAATTGTTTCCGCTTCAAAAACATTTAATAGCTTATATGTGCAATACATTAAACTTCCGCCGCTATAGTGATGTGTAGTTGAAATAAAAATAGTATGAATAAACATAATCAATAATTTTCTGCTGAGGCAAGGAAAAGTGTAACTGAATGAAACGAACAAAAATAATTCAGTATACTATCAAATTGTAATGTGCAATATTTCACAATTGAATATTAAGTATTTTCGCAGAAAATACCCAGAATAATAATGAGTAACTCATTGGGGAAGTAGGGAATTATAATAGAGGTTAAATTACCATCCAACTAAATTGAAGCCAAATTAATATAACTTTAAAAAATGATTTTTACGATTTGTTTATTGGATGGGAATTATTTCGCGTCATTAGCAAGACTTACCGAACATAAATTTTATTTAACTTTATAAAAATGTTATAGATACATCTTTATTAAAAACTACAAAGATGATTGTATTTCCTGTAGGTCTATTGTTTAAAAAATAATAATATCAATATAGCTCTTATTTTAACATTAAGCAAGGTTCAATCTTATTTTTTTCATTGCCAGAAATGAACACTACAATTAGAATGCTCCACCTTTAATAATAAAGTTGAAGCATAATTGGTGTACGTTTCGTGTCATTATTCGGAAAAATGTACACATTGCATTTTGTAATGGAAGATATTGTTCGTATATAAATTATTTCTTAACGACCTCATGTCTCCATGGGTTCCATAACTACATCTACTATAGGTGCATCTGCTGGTGTCTCCATGGGACTATCATCAGACTTCTTTTTGACCGAATATAGCTTCTTCAACTTCTCGTAATGTTTGATATCCTACAAATTAAGGTTTAGTTTGCTTGAGCTGATTCATGCAGAATAAAATGAACGATCGCGTCAATGATAATTATCAATACTCACCTTCTCCCGTACAGAAGGCCGTATTTTATCAAACGCAGACAAAATGTGCCGCATAGAAACTTCTGGCTGCCCAGAGTATTGTGCCATTAGCTCTTTTAATGCTTCGACACCGGCTTCGCGGATTAATGCTGCCAAATCAGCACCGGTATAACCATCGCATTTACTGTTGTATCCTATTTCTTCCAGATTTACATCGGAAGCTAATTTTGGTTTTGTTGCATTCTAAAAATTATTTTTCATTCGTATAAAATGTGATTGCACATTTACTAAATACCTTCAATTACGTGTATGAAATACCTTTGTCAATGCTCTTAAAATGTCAACGCGATCCGCAGCAGTAGGTAGACCGACATATAAGATTTTATCTAATCGCCCCGGCCTCAATACTGCTGGGTCAATAATATCCGGCCGATTACTCGCAGCCATTAAAAATACTCCTTGGCGTCCTTCAACGCCATCCATTTCCGTAAGCATTTGATTTACAACACGCGACGTAGCAGAATTGTCACCCTCCGACCGCCTGGGACACAGAGCGTCCAATTCGTCAAAAAATATTACACACGGGGCAGAGTTTCTTGCTCTGATGAAACATTGTCGGACGGCCTTTTCGCTTTCTCCAACGTACTATAATTGAGTAAACAATTTATTTCATAACTTCATTATCTCTAAGAAGAAATTTCAGAACTAATTTATCGAATTCATTACAAACCTAGAAATAACACATTAATACACATTCTTGGACTATTAAAATGAGAACTCATTTTCTAACTAAACTGCCGAGTGATTTTTATATAACAATCAGGGTCCGACGTTTCTTGTTCCTAAACACAATGACGTAGACTGTGCCGTTGACTCGATGTAAACAAAAATGGGCGTGTGGAGCAATGGTTACTACAGTTATAGTTGCATTGTCACACGTGGCAGTACGAAATGTCAAACCCGGATAATGAAATTTTGATAACATACAATGGTCAAGAGAAAAGGTCTTGTCTCGGGACAAGTACAAGTTATCATTACCATATTTAATAGCTCTGGTCCTTTAACGGAAATAAAGTTGATACCAGCTTCATTTGCGATTGCTTTTGCTAACAACGTTTTTCCACAACCAGGCGGACCACATAACAGTACTCCAGTAGCTGTTGTTAGACCTAAAGCTGCAAAGTGTTCAGCATGTCGAACAGGTGCCTAAAATAAAAAAGAACTGAATGTTTTAGATGCGTATCACATATTGTTACGACCAAGGAATAAAGGTACTTACAAGTATTGCCATTTGTAATTCTTCTCGAATGTCTTGTAGGGAACCAATATCATCCCATGTAACATCAGGTACTGTTGCGAATCCTTCTCTTTTTGCTGATGGTTGAACAACTCGCAGAGCAATTTCAAAATCACTATGCTCTATACATAAGTCTTTTAACCGTTCTGAAGAAAGGGGTGGTTCGTTGCGCAACCAACTGAGTAACCCTGCTAAATCTGGCGATTTTGAATTTTCTTGTATAATGTCCATTTCTAAAGCTGTTGGCGACGTTTCTGGTGTTGTCTCGTTTAGTGTTTTCGGAACATTGTTTTCAACTGAAGTGGACGGTTCAATTGTCACGTCATCAATTAAGTTACCAGAATTTTCAAAGGTTTCATCTTCCTTGTCATCATGATCAGTCAATTCGCTAATTTCTGATGTTTTACTGTCTGGTGCTGATCTATTTAAACCTTCAAAGACCCTAATTGGTGTAAGAAATTTGATTCTATGTAGTGAACTGTATTACGAAATTAAGTTTCATTGCGTTAAATGGTAATAAATTGTTCTGAATATAATTACCTTTCTACAGCAGCCATAGCTGCTTCTCTGATTAATGCAACTAAATCTGCACCGACAAAGCCTGGTGTAAGCGAAGCAATTGTCGACAAACTCACATTTGATGCAAGTGCTACTTTTTCAGTGTGGACAGCTAAAATTTTTGCTCTGGCATCTCTATCTGGTATTCCAAGACAGACTTCACGATCAAAACGGCCTGCTCTTCTTAATGCTGGATCTAACGCATCAGGTCGATTGGTTGCACCAAGCACAAGTACTCTGCTACCGTTTTCCTTCAGACTCAGTTCTGTGACATGAAATCATTCCTTTTTATATGATATATTTAAAGGTCATTGCAACATTTATATTACTCAATAAGTATGATGTACCATCCAAACATGATAATAATTGGGCAACAATTCGTCTTTCCATTTCTCGTTGAGCGGTAGCTCTATGTGGTGCTACAGCATCAATCTCATCTATAAAAATTACACAAGGCACGATTGCAAGTGCGTGTTCAAATAGTTCTCGGATTCGTGCTTCACTTTCACCCGATACTCCAGCTACCAGTTCGGGTGCTGCTACTTTCAGCAGAGGTATCTCCAGTTCCTAATTTTTGAGGAACAATAAATTATAAAGTCAGAACGGAGTACAGGATAATTATAGACAATAGAATAAATCCTTACTCCCGCAATAGCGTATGCCAGTAACGTTTTTCCACATCCAGGTGGTCCATGCAGTAGGAATCCTCTTGGCGGAGAAATACCAAGCTGTTTAAAAATTTCTGGATGCTTCATGTGTGCCAGTAATTTACATACTGTTTTGAGAACTTTATCGCTTCCACCTATCTCTGCAAATGTAACTTTTGATTCTGTAACAAGCATTCCTTTTGGCCGTTTTGCAAGAGTGTATGAACCAGTTTCAGTTTCTTTCTCACGTTGCCGTTTTCGAGGATGAATTTCTGTTGATACAGCAAGACGTGGCATTTCTTTTGCCTGCTCCGATAAAAAGATTATGGATACCAAGTTATTAGTTTGCAACACTGATCTTATTGCTATAATAGCATAGCAAGAAATTTTGAACAAAAATTTACAGTTTTTGGTTGTTGAACATCCAGTTTGTCAGATATAGGCTTTGACATGTATGAAGAAGGACCTGGTAATTCGTGTAAACTCTTGTCTGCTGATTCGCTTTCCATTGTCTTCTTGTCACAAGGGTTAGGATCAACTTTACTCGAATCATCGTCGCTACTGATGTCAATGAGTTCCTTATCACTCGAGTTACCATTTTGTTTGTTTTGTGTCTTTTTATACATTCGTAACAACATGCCATCTAACATGGTATTCTGTGGATCTGACTAAAGACAAGAATATTTTTTTTACGTTTGCCACTGGGAATATTATTAACAAAAGATACAAGCAAATACCTCGACGTCATCTTCATCGTCTTCGTCGTCATAAACAGGCCACTCGCGAGAAGGATTCTTTTTCGCAAACATTTCTGTTAACTCGTCATATGCTCTACGCACTAACGCTCTAAAGGGACCCCGTTTTTTTCCACGGTAATCCCTATATTTTTTTTGTAAAAAATCAGCCATGTCATTAACATCAATATACACCTTGTTTTCATGTTCATGCATATACTGAAAAGTATTACAAACATATTACCCTCAATGGTACAGAAAACGTATCAAACTAACAGCGAATTCTATTTCCATATGAAACAAACATTACAAGTATCTCGTATTATTTGGATTTAACCAACCAATAATATCATTGGGCATTACGATAAAATAGAAAATGTTATCAAAAATCACTAATATTTGATACCATAGGTGCACATTACCCAGTTATTTAATATGACACAAAGCAATGAAAATATTGATTATAGGTTAACAATTTTCAAGTTGTGAAAATTACGTGATACCGTTGTATTTAAAGCTTACAATTTTACATGTATTTAAACCATTGTGAGCTTAACCCATCGTAAATTTGATTTAGTATTGTACTTTTCGATTAAAACTGTATAACAAGTTTGCCGCGCAAGAAATATTTCCACCAAATGGTTGCCTTCGTACACGTACTTAGTATTAATCAGTTAAATAATACAATTCTAAATCTTAGGCGTAAACGTCTTACCGTCTGTACGCGGGAAATTAATAGTTGATCCCGAAGAAATCGGTGAGAGGTGTCAATGCTCTGTTTGTTATTCATAGGTTTTGATTTATAATCTCCACTTGATCCTTGTAGGGGGATGATATCAATCGACGGATTTAGTTTTCCAACTTTCTGCATTTTGTAGCCGTTAAGCGTGAACAAATGTTTTTACAAAAACTACAAGATCATATAATTATTTGCCTTTGTTTGCCTGTATAACTAGACACGTGCTATCGCGTATGTATTATCACATTCTCTTGCATTCTTCAACTTTACTCCTTCAGCGTGCTTTCTTTTGACGACTTTCAACTCACGACCATGGACAGCCACGGTAACTGTTCAGCCAATCCGTTGAAAATGAAATTGTAAGACTGCCACCTACCTAGCGGGTACGAACTAATTAAAAAGAGACTTCTGAAATAATCGTTATAATTTTCGCCGACAATAGTCTGGAAGTAAAACTTGAAATATTTAGATTGATGCAGATCATTTGGAGCACGCTCGTAGATGTAATAGTCAAACGATTATCGTTTGAAAATCATCTGCTCGTTTTTAATTAATTAAACAGTTTCGATCCACGCAGTTGGCCGACACGGTTATATTTTCAGTTATTTGAACCTTAATGCTTTAATTGAAAGATAATCGTTTAGTGGCCGTGGATTTTTAGCTCGTTTAATTTGAGGTCAACGTCTATTCGTATTTGATTAATAACTCGCCTGTAACAAAAATATTTCACGCAAGTCTATGTCTGCGTAGTGCGTAAAATGTTTTCCAGATGTCGTTATAGATCTAGTTTATTATTAACTAATTACATACAAATACTTTACCTTCCAAACAAACCAAGCTATACACTCACGACCTTCAAACGATAATCATTGGTCCCCCAACAACCATGAACGAATTCTAAACGATCTGCATAATTACATTTGGATTCTAAAATCATGATGAAGAGATGCAAAAACAGTCAACGATGCTCCAAAATCCATTACCTGTATCATTTCATAGTAATATAAGGTTCTATAGTAAACAATCTATATATCCCTTGAGTAAAGATCGATTCGCACTACACGTAACGTCAATCAATGTCACGTCACAGACCGGCAACGGTGTATCAAAACATTGTTGAATGTGTTTTATACAATTATATTCACATGATCAGGCAACGTCACCGACCGTCGAAGGTTCTCGAAAACAGTACTTTGGCGTGCCGTAGCCTGTTTTTTTCGGACGTTTCTGGTAGTGTGAGTTTGTAAATGAAATCGTTCAGTTATACTGAAATCACTATTTTATTATACGGTGGTATACAAGAGTATATAACGTAACTGCGTAATGCCCTTGTCGATCATTTCGGAGTTACTCGATTACAAAACTGTTTAAAAAATAAGTATTGGATCAGACAAAAATTTAAGAAATCATCTATCTAAGGCTTTTCTCAGTTTAAAGAATTGTTTAGGAAAAAAATTTATAAACAGATAAGCAATATGTGAGAAGTTTACTTTTATTAAAGTATTACAGTTCACATTGTTTAATCTTCTTCTTCTTCCGGAGCAGCACCGCCACTTCCCTTGCGCAAGTTCTTCCTCTTTACACGGCCTGGTCTGCCACCACCGAACGGAGACTTCAATGAGAAGTCAATGTGTTTTTGCGAATCTAAACGTACGATGAATGATGGAATGTTCACCACTTGTTTGCGGACTCTGAAATTATATAAATTGTTGTTTTCACATCCGTGCTTGCATATGTCACAACATTTGGAGATATAAACTATTTTTCTGTGCATCAAACGTAATGTTAGTCAATGTGAAAATAAATAGTATACCGATTGTTATAGAAGTTTCTATATCTCTGCAATATAGTAACAGACGTTAAGCGTCAGAATACTGACGCTTAAGTGGCCTGACTGAAATAAAACAGGTGTTCACACGTAATTTAGATGGCCATACAGTGCAACAGATTCTTAGGCACTGTAGTTGCCCACCCAATACGTAAAGTCATACATTTTAGTGGTCTGAGCAGGTGATCAATCGGGTAAATTTTTTTCATACCTGTAGTAGTAACAATCAAGAAAACTTTCTATTATTCTGATTTCACGGATCCTTTCCAGAAAACTGAATTAGACTAATGATAATAAAAAGTAAAGCTATCTTCTCATCTATAGGAATTTCAATAGCAATGTGTCTCCTGATATGAAGCCAAATAAAGAATATTTCTCATCCGGTGATTATTCAGGATTTTAATCTTGCCTCAAAGATTAGAAACAATCTGCATTTGATCAGATATTCCTTGCCCAATTTTTGAGGCATACAATTATAAGCGGCTATAATAACTTACCTAATGTGTCGTTGACGAATCAGAACACGAGCGTGGTGAATGGATTTGGCAAGTCCCAATTTAAATACTTGAGTCTGAAGACGTCTCTCCAAGAAATCTTCTATTTTCAAGCCAAGTACGTAATCGAGTTTCATTCGATTCTCATCCAATACACCAATCCTTACCAAACGACGCAAGAGTGCATTACCTATAGAGTACAATTTCTTTTAATTACTGATAAAAATAAAAAGTAAGAAGATACTGTTTTTTACAGCTATTTCAGTAAAAACTATTACTCGTCAATGTACCATCAGACAAGAGGTGTCAAATTATAATGTTATCCATTCATCATAAGTGAAAACTTGTGAATCTAGGGTGTTTCACATTCAAGTTAGATACATAATTGCATTACAACAGATCTGAAATCTATTAAACGTACCTTCGAAAAGACGTTTGGGATCTTTTTCTTCCAAAGTAAGAAGCTCACGAGCAGCTTTTCGGATATTGGCCAAAGTATATTTGACTCTCCATACTTCACGCTTATTACGAAGACCGTATTCACCGATAATCCGTAATTCTTGATCTAGCCGAGCCTTCTCATAAGGCCGTCTGGGTGTAACATAAGTCTTCGAGAAGACTGACGGAATTCGGCCGTTAACCATCTTGTATAGTCGTTACCTAACACAGTTATTAATCATTTTAACTATTTGCTATAAAATGCAGAAGCATTCTTTGAAATTCTACTTGAGTAATTACTTCTTATAACCTAATATACACCGAAGTATTGTACAGTATATAAAAGTATAGATTCCACGCTACTAATCCTCATGATCGATAAAATTCTCATATGCAACAACCCGCTTGGAAATAGCATTCATAAGTGATATCATTAATCATTTCCAAATACAATGTAAATTAGGATACTAAAAATGCCACGTGTTTTGAGGTCCTTGTAACACAACGAAAATTGCAAAGACCAAGTTGCTGTAATTCTAATCAAAACCATATCTGGTTAAACAGACACACATGCGATGTTTCTACTTTATTTTATGTAATATCGGGGAATTTATAAGTATTTTAACAAAGCCTTTACTTACTTGTCCACGCAAGAACAACGACTATACTTCGTCGTGTATACGAGAGAAATGGCCGAGCTGGGCCGAGCTTACAAACGGAAATAAAGTAACCGGAGGTTTCACTGTATAGCAGCGCTAATAAAGGAACTGCGGAAAATTCTTAAACCTACAAGTTGTGTCAAACTATCGATAACTATCGATAGTGCTCACTATTTTATAAAATTTATAAAATGGAGGCAAACAATTTTTACCACCGGTAATATGACAATTCTTACATATCTAGCGATAATGCAGAGGGCGTTTATAAAAGATGAATAACAGAATTTCGACTTTTCCATAATTTTATTCGCGTTGTTTCATCTAATATTCTTAATCAATCATTTCTGCTCATTAATTGTTTATTCGTTAATTGAGTGTGTCATTATTATTTTATTGTTCAAATGTCCAACTAAATCAGAGTCAGACGGTTACAACGCATTTGTACTTTATTAAAAAAATATCCGGATAATTAATTGAACCGGTAAAAGTGGTTGGTAACAATCGCTTCCGTCAGACGGCACTTTGGGTGTTGGCATTTCATAACACGCGTTAATTAACAAAAATACATGCGTTTACGCGAAAGGTTATGTTTCCCATGGTTTTACTCGAATAATTCTTCGGTATGAGCACTCAGAAAGGAAATTCTACTCGCACGAGGCCACAAAAATACAAGAATCGAACGGTCTTTAAGAATGACTTGCATGACAAAACAAAAAAAACAAAATTCATTAACAGCTTGGACGTCGCAAATGTTTGTGAAAGATGCAAGAAAATAATCGAATGGAAAGTTAAGTATAAGAAATACAAGCCCTTGAAAGTACCTGCAAAGTGTACAAAATGTGAACAGAAGTGTATCAAGCACGCGTATCACATTATGTGTCTACCATGCGCTAAACAATCTGCAGTTTGTCCAAAATGTGGGGAAAAAGGTGATATAGTTGAAGCAAAACCTAGCAAAGAAGAATCAATTAAATTGGACGCAGAGTTACAGGCGCTTCTCAAACAATTGTCCGAACGAAAGCGCAGGACATTTATGCGTTACATGAACCGTAAAAGTGAGTACATGTTGAAAAATGTAATATCGAGATAGTTAATTGAAATTGGTTGGTAATTTATCCATTGTATACAGGTGGCAATAAAAAGAGTACCAAGGATGTTAGGAAAGATACAGATGAAGAAACAGAGGAAGGAGATCAAGACGAGAATGAAAATGGGAGTACAGGAGAAAGTATAACAAGAGACGATTTGTTGATTAAGTTAAAATCACTAGTGATCGAGGAAGGAAATGATGATAATTTTGACAGTGACACGGATGATGATTCTGGCTCCTTTTTGTAAACTAAAATATATATTTTAAGACGATCCTTAGTCCAATCGTTTATTCTTAATGGGTCAATTGATCAATTATGTCGTGTATCTTAGCACAGATATTACTATGATCGTCATTGACTTCTAAAAGTTTATTCCCAATGTCTCGCTTGGTTTCCACAAATCTCACCAATTGTAAATTTGTATATACTGCAAAAACACCTTCTCGACGACAAACGCTCGTTTCATGATGCATCGTATGGTGGCAAAATGATGTCAGCACAACCGATTAGAATACCTTGCTTTGTTTGTAGTTAAACGAAGGATTACCTGTTCTTTATGTTGTATTAAAAATTGCTTTAATTATACACTGCATTTTATGGTTTGTCCCAAAATTTAATTCACTAATAAAATTCTTTCTTAAACTTATTTCTTATTTTGTACCTGAAATAAGTAAAACTATGATGATTCATCAGTAGTTAATTTCGAAATTAAGAGACGGTCGTCGGAACGTGTCTGGTTTACTTGTTTCACTTACGACATTCATGTAATGGTGGGGGTACCCATCTTACCGCCATACTGCTCAAGCTGCCTTGTAAATTTTTAATCGAGGACAGTCGTCGCGCTCGTGTCCAGTTTCAGTATCCTGGCTTTATGTATAATAGACACGTTTTAATTAATGCTTTAGAATAATATTAGATGTGTGCGGTAGCTATGTGTTTTTTTTTAGTGATTTCGGGCACATGTTTACAAGTTTCTAATCGTGTATTATACCCATGGTATAAAATTAACTATATCACGCTACGCGAGGATTTTCAGCTTCTTGAACATTTGATTTCTTTTTTGTGTGAGTGTTTTTGTGATGAAAGATGTGTCCGTTATGTTAAAAATGGAATACGTGCTGAGGCATTGTGACGTGTGTAAAGTAGAATAACAAATTATAACTTCTGAACAATCTCCAGTTTGCAGGCAACGTAAGTGGAAACTTTTAATTGAAACGAGAAATGTCATGTTACTTTAGGATATGATGATACTAAAAGCCTGGCACGATAGTTTGGTAGAGACACCAAGGTCATTCCGAATGTTGCATTCGTAGTGCAGAACGCTACGATTATCTTTCTCAAGTTTCGTTTACATTTGTTCTGCTTGAAACTCTCCTTTTTTCATCGACTAATGATACTACAAAATCGTCGGGAATTGTAAGAATGGAAATGTATTGTGTAAATTAAAAATATGTCGTAGAAGAAACTGAGTTTAATTTGAAACAGACAAAAATTCCTTGATATATATTCTTAATTCAATTTATTTCTCGTACATTTCACACATTGAGATTTGTGTTTCCCATGAAATAATTCACTGGCATTATTTCCGCTCTATGCTTCGATTTTTCTTTTCTATGAATACATAAATTATAAGTTCCTATACATTTGCGATTGGTGAATCTGAAGAAATTTGTATCCAATCACGTTTTGTATCGAACACAGTGATCGATTAACAACTGTAATCATTGCGAACATCGTCTCCCAATTTTCGACAGATTTGACAATTTTTACGATTTTTATTTTTGCGTTCAATCGTTTTATCACGTTTTTATAGATCTATTATATTTAGCGGAAAATGGAAGATAAAGAGAATGAAGAGAAATTACCGAGTTGCATGATTAGAGGTATACATGTAAATAGGATTGTAATATGTTAAAAGTTATAGTTTTTATCTTCGTCGTTTGAACGGCAAGGTTAATCTGTACATCACTATACTCGTATGTTATACGGCACTACAAAAATAACGAACACGCATTTACTACCTGGCTGACGAAAAACTTGAATAACACAAATATTATCACGAATATATAATTACGTTAATAAAAGTTACTGGGTAGCAATATCGTAACATTTACTTTACCTGTACCGAAGTATGCATGTTCGCATTTAGGTCCTGGCCCTGCATATAAATTACCTACTTTGGTTGGATACGAAGGACATGATCCTTCTCGGCATAGAAACCCAGCGTATACCATTCGGGCTCGTACCCAAACCTATGTACAGTCTGTTGGTCCTGGTCCGTGTTACAACTACTCAAAATTAACGAATTTTGGACGGGACAATCCACCCGCGTACACCATAGCTTCCAGAGTACCATTCAAACGTAAGATTACAATCGCTAACCTAAACTGTAACGTTTTTGCGATCTGATAATTCTTTCTCAATTATCCTTTTACGTTTAATCTACGGGTTGAGTGAAGAGATTGATATAATACAACGCAATCTGTTTTGCCGCGATGCATAATAAGAATAAAAATAAAATAATAAGAATAAAAGGAACTGAGGAATGTAAAAATGATGCAAAAATTATTCGTAGTGAGTGACTCGGGACCGGGGCCAGGAGCGCATTCTCCAGAAACGGTTCCACCAATGAATCACAGTTTGAGAGCTCCGGCCTACACTATTAAAAGTAGATCTACGACCAAAATCGACGATCGCGGACCCGCGCCGAACGCTTACGCTCTGCCGTCTTGCATAGGACCGAATATCCCTGATAAACCTGCGCAAGGAGCTTTCACCATGTTCGTGAGAAAATGATTACATAGGATTAGTAAACGGTCATTCGTTGGGTATTTGACCCGAGGCCACTGGCGAATCCACACATATCAATAATTTAACTCGTTAATCCGGACCTGATGAGATCGGTGCCCGTCTGGATAAACGAAAGTCCGGATTAATCAGAATCATTTTTAAGGCGTATAAAACATGTTTTAGATGGACAAAATTATTGTAATCGATGCTTTTATCATACAAATTACTTTTTCGATTTCAATATTACTTTTTAACTTACAAATTGATATAGATATATATGATAAAAAACAAAACATCCTTATCTACAATTAATTACGCTGTTAATAGTCAACTCATTTGTTTACGAGTTGTCAACACGGAACATAAATACAGTTTAAAGTAGTGTAGGGTTTGAAATTGTGGTTTTGTTTTTTGGAGTTCATCCGGGTTAACCGGATGGCCAGACTCGAGGAGTCCGGATTAACGAGATTCTACTGTAATGAGAAAATATAAAGTTGACTTTTCATTACGTTCCAAATTTAAACATTTTTAGAGCCGGTTATCACGAATTACGAGAAGAAGTTGTCGGTCCCGGGCCAGCAGCATATACAAACATAGATTACGATCTAATAAAACGTCGGTATCCGGCATTCAGCCTGAAATGGCGACAAAAATCCTTGGGAACGGACTACATTCCTGGTCCCAAATATTATCCTCTCTTTAATTCTGGAAGACGACCGCCCATGTACTCGTTTGGTGTCAGGCACAGTATTTGCGCTGGTTCACCTATCACGGATTTAGATGAAGATTAACAAATCCTCTGCTGTGAACGTGATTGAATATATCTCACAAGGGATGCCGATTTTGTGCCATTGTATATTTACGTATTGTACATTGAAAAATTGATCAAATGTATTGTATAAGATGTGCCGTTATTTTAAAATATATATTTTTCTTTTTTAACAATGAGTTGCCAATTTGTGCAATTTACAATCCAGGCAATGATGATATTTTATCATTAGTAAATTTTAGATTAGTATATTCTGTAATGTACGTACATAAAGTAGGAAGTGTGAAAATTTCCTACAATATTTATTAATATTTTCTCGCCGCTTGTATACAAATATAAATTTTTGTAAAGCATAACTTGAAAAAAGCCATATCAGATGGTTCGGTAGTACGTAGCGATTATCGATACGTTCACGAGACACGCTGATCGACTGTTTATTTACAAAATGGACCGGGCGTAATACAAACATCCAAAAATTTTCGGAAATCAAAATTTTGCGTGTAACTTAAATTGACAAGTAATAACGATGCCACCAAAAACTGAAGTCGAAAAACCCAAAAGCGATGCTGATAAGAAAAAAGAAACTGTTGTATGCGGACTTAGAAGTAAATTGCAATCGATTATTTAAATGAGTACATGTCAGGCAAAACATTACGGATGGGTTAATGTGACGTAAAATCTATCACTTCTATTTTGCAGTAGTGTACACGGTAGTATATGAATTTAAACACATAAGTACATCAGTCACTTGTGTTATTTCTTAGGTCCTGGTCCAAAATACAAACTTAGAACTGTCGTGGGGTATCAGGAACACTGTCTGTCGCGATTACGAAATCCAGCTTTTACGTTCGGCAGGAGACAAATTGGTATAGATGTCTGTGAAGGGCCGGGCCCAAAATATATGGTAGTCGATCCCAGGCATGGAGGTTTTACAATTGGATACGCTGCTAAGGGTTTCGGTAAATCTATTTCTCTTTTTGCAACGCTACTGTTCCTTTGGCGGTTCCCAAATTGCGGGATTGCCATGGAGATTAGTTCCCCTATTTCGCATTGTCTACGATTCGAATGGAGTCTAGGAGTAGCTTAAAACACTCCAAGAACCTCTTTGTTCTCTCAGACACATCGTGTGGGCCTGGGCCAAAATATGCATTGCCGGATCCTCCAAAAGGTCCAAACTTCTCGATAAAATGGAGAACGAATTACAGGCGAGGCGGTGAAACACCAGGACCGTATAACGTAAAATCTCCCATCGAAGGTCCAGCTTTCTCAATGTAAGCATTTCATGCATTTACATGCACGTTAGCATCAGTGCCATCCGCCGTTTTATTTTTACTTCATATTTGAATAACACAACGAAAATGAAGTTAATTACGCGCATTAACTCGAAATAGCGTTCGATTTAAGACTATTTTTACCTTCTGTTAGTAACAGGGGTAATGAGTGACCCCACTCGGAACTTTTTTTTTCTGCGATCATCGAATGGAGGTGTGTATTTTCAGTTTCTCAGTTTTCGCTTATATCCAAAACTAGTTTAACACAAAATAAAAATGTTGGAATAATAATAAGAGTCGATGTAAAAAAATGTGTTACCAACGGAAGGTTAATATTGTTTTGCCGAAAGATAAACGCATTATGACTTATGTCACTACTTTCAGAGGTATACGCGGCACAGGGACACAATGCGATGGTGGACCTGGTCCCCATAGTCCTTCCAGTCTGGATACGGTAAAACCGAAAGCTCCAGCCTTTAGCATGGGCTACAGACAGACAGGAACATTAGTTTGCGATAGTCCAGGGCCCAAGTATTATCCAAAACTTTCCAGACCAACTCCCGTGTTTTCATTCGGTGTGAAACACAGTGAATGCGCGCCTCCTTACATTGTCGAGTGCGACGAGCAATGTTAAAACAGAGATTTGATAAATGTGTGGACAGTTTACTCGAATCACATTTCAATTTCTGTTAAAAAAGTACTTGAAATTTGGCAGATCCGTTGAAACTCCCATCATGAATGAAAACATGAAAACAAACCCCGTTCGCTCTTTCAGGAAAAGGTAAAAGGTCTAGTTCTCGCGTACTTGTACTTGGCCTGAGACAAGAACTTGTCTCTTGATTCGTTTGCAAGAATCATGATTTCGCGTTTCGTTTGACAATTCGATAATATTGAAATATTTTTTCGAAACTCTTTTCGCTAAACACTTTTGATTTGTTGTAGAAATTTTCCGTTTTTAATTTATATCGATACCTTGTATCGCACTTCTTTTTATTAATCCAAGTAACGCAGCCATTTAAATAAACTGATATCTCCATATTTTGTTATTTGTCGTTCGATTATTCTAACGAAGTGTAATGTAAGTCTGCCTTCCGAAGTATAACATAAAAGCAGGGGATGAGGAGGAGTTGAATGTCAGTACACAGAACTAAAGAGATTTTTTTTAAATGAACGATTTACATTTTGATCAAGTCGTTTTGATATCGTACTACAACGTTGAATTTTGTATTGCAATGGATTGCTTTTCTTCTCGTACTCATCGGAGCTCGTACAGGATATGCAGCAATAAATTGCAAATAAGTCAATTAGCCTAATTAATACACGTTGTTAAATCGCACAACGAGACTTAGTTTATCATAATATAAGCGAGCTAGATGTGTAAATAGACGGAATACATTGAATGCATTTAGAAAATCGCACAATATCAATCAGAATACTATAAAGTATTTTATAAAATATAATTGACGGTAATGATATATTTAATTACAGCGGTCTTGCATAAGTAATGAAGAAGTGAATCATAGATTGACAATTAGTTACTGACGTTCGGCGTAATTAGAGATAATGCGATAGTTTTTTTCAAAGAAAAAGGCACACATTTTCCTCAATTGCAAAATAATGAATAATTGCATGTACTCTGTGATCGTTAATTTTCGACTTCTAGACGTTGGTGTTAGTGAAAAACGAGTGTATTTACATAAAAGATAGTATTTACATGCTGAACGATCTAACTGCCACTTTCGTGGTTTTAATCCTTGCTGACAGATTTTCAATGTTTCGTTTAGGCAAACCCCTTCCATGTCATTCGCCAACGACGCAGCTTTTCTATATAAATTACAAAACAATTAACGCACTTATATTCTCTTGTAAAGAGAATACAAACAGACGAAAGCATTTTACATATACAAAATCTAATTATCATGAATGGATTCTCAACTATTCTGATCCGATGCAATTATTTCAAATGAAAATTTTCTCAGAGTCGATTAAATTTGAAATAAGCACTATGAAGTTTTGTCCCGTGTAGTTATAGAAAATCATTTGCGTGGATTGTAATTATTGTCATGTTTCGTACAATAATTCAGATCATTAGTATCGTCGCAGTGAAATTTTCACTGGAAGATTTCTTCAAGGATTAAAAACCATGTAAGGCAAAGTTTCGTGCTGGTGCAACGAAGTAGACAACATCGGAAAGTGCTTCAGACTTCGAGATGACTATTTTCTTTCTAATAAATTCTGTCTTTTTCTTCTTTTTCTTTTTGTACATACTTATACGGTTATTATACGGAGGTACCGAAGCGGAGGAACGTTCTTAATCAATATCGATCATACTAAATTACGCTTTACACCACCATCACATTTGTTAATCATATTCACGTAAAATTGCGTTATCTATTCACACGCAGAGCCCCACAATTTTTTCTTTGTGCAAATTCTAAATACGTTATGGTAACATAATTACGTATTTTCCCGTGCTTCGTAATATTTCTTTATACATTCCATGATATCTATTTTTATTTACATTTTTTAAAGATTATTTTTGATAATTTTTTAATAATATTGTCAATTAATTGTCAGCCAATAAAAACACAAATTTCAAGATGCCAATGTCTAAAAACACAAGCATCCGACTAGGAATTTTTATTCACACTACCGTAAAAAGCTCCTAAACGTGAACACAAAAATTTGCAGGGCTCTATTTGTAGGAAAATAATTTTCCTAATTCAGATCGTAAAAGGGACACTCGTAAGAATGAGTCGAACAGAGAAGATGTAATTATGAAGTACAGCTTTTTTAAGTTACAATTCTTTCTTGCGTCGTATCACTTAACGTATGTACCCTTGAATTCTACTCTGTACACCTTACTAGAAATAAAGCGAATTTTCAACTGAATTAACTGCTTTTCTTCTAAAGTTTTCTATTAACGGTAATACGAAATGTAAGTACAGGTGTTTATAAAGTACTGGCAAAATGTATAAGTTAAGTACCAATTCAGTACATCACGCAGATTTTTATAATCAAACAAACATCTGTAAAATATGTCAATGTTTGAGCAGAAATCCCAGCCGTCCATAAAACAATTAATTTTCATAGATAGCGAAGAATTTTGATTTAGAAGCGGTACGCGGTTATTTATAGGTAGGAGAAAGAGTGTTATAGCAACATCATCGTGAAAAACATGTACTTGTAATTTCTGCCTTCGTGTTATTCAAATGCAATAAATAGTTTGCTAACTTGCATGTAGAATGATGTCACGTATCGAAGATATTTAGAACAAAGAACTGGAATCGATCCGAGAATAATACTCGTCGGAAGATAGCTCGAATAACTTAGTATTCAACAAATTTATAAGAATCTTTTAAAATCACGTCGCCGTAAAGTGTCCCAATCGACTCGATCTTTAATTTCAACGATTAGATATTATTTGTATAGTATTGCAAATCTTACTTGCACGTGCCTAAAACTTTCAGACGTGGGAAGTATTTTGAGCAAATAATTTGATCCGTCTTATTTACGGAATTGTTTAAGCAAGTGAGACTTGGATATAATACGAACGCAAATTTGCACGAAGCATCCTCAACTTGTTAATTGTGCCTCGTTAATTAAAATTAAGAGATTAATTCTAGGAATAATAGGAGCTACCAAAGAATAATTTGGCACTGACGTTAATCCTACTCTCGCATGATTGTAAGATGTGCTTGCAACATAAAGCTATCCATATATGATAATCTTATATGTGCATAAACATTATTAATACGAATGTAGGGCAGACGTGGTTATAACAGCTTGCGTCTTACGAACAATCGCTTTAGTTAAACAATTGAACTTAAACCTAATGATACGTTATCGAAGTAGCGAAATTTTCATTTCACGAAGTACAAGGAACCTATACGAGCATTCGTTAAATTATTCCAGCTATCGATCGTTTCGATTAACTGTAAATTAACGTATGTCATAGCACCTTTTTATTATAACAAATTTGCGTAGGTGTCGTTCTCGTTTATCGAACAATATCAAGCTTAGAATATTAAGATTAATTGTCTAAATTAAGGATAATAACTCTTTAAATCAAGCAATATATAAATCTATTTTCCCCAAATGATGGTAACTCATTCGTAATGACGTTAGTGTCGATCAAAAATCAGAAACTGCTCAAAACCAGAAAATGCGTTTGGATAATAAGAAAATTGATGACATTCTTGTGCAATCAAGAACTTCACATGGTACCAGATTTATATATAATTGATTATTCATCCGTTTATTCATTTACTCGTTGGTGAATGAATAAATATACGACCTCTCTCACAGCTGACTAAGATTCGTATCGTTTCTTCCGTCAATTCTCTTTAAAGATTTCCTAACTATACACGTTTCTATACAATTAGGCATTTGATTTTTTAAGATGCAAGTATCAAAGTTTCGTGTAGATAGTTGCAGTTGTACTAACGCGGATTGGCTTTGTTCGTCGGAACGTATCCGCGTGATATGGTTCACATTAAATGGTCCGTGAATTCAGAATTCAACGCAGCAAATAGTGCGTGATAAGGCCCTAAATGTAGTTTCGAAGATCAATCAAAATATCCGGCAGTTAGGATAATAGGCGCGTGCGAATATCACGTTTTTTTTGTATTTTTTCACTTTGTTATTTTCTTAACAAAATCTATCAATGGTCGAGTTTTAGCTATTTCGGAGAGACTTCACGTTATACGGTACTTGGAAAAGCGCGCGGGTATCTCATGCAAAGTACAAAATAAAATGTCTAGCCGCGCAACAATATTAAAAGTTTAAAACAATATTCATATTAAAAAGATCCATGTTCATATTGTAGACCTAGCAATGTAGTTGTATGTAAACGTTCTTCGCACACGCCTAACACATATTGAAGCTGCGTATTACGTCGTCATACGAATAATCGTCAGAAAATGATGTACTCTGAAAATTGATATCGCATCATTGCCAGCGACTAGTACAAAAAATCCCATCGAGACGATTTCAATTCTTCCCTAAATAAATAAATAGATATTTTACGTACAGATATTACGATAAAATAGTTTTGAAATGACGCTTCCATTTACAATACTAATTGTATGCATCTAAATTTTGATTAAATATATACATATTCCTTTAATCCTTTCCAGTTCATTCAATTAATCGACATTTAACCGCTTACTTAACTTGCTACAATTGCACGAAAAGTTAGATCCAATCTCGATCCAAAAGACGGATAGAGCGTTCAAGCAGATCATATCTTACCACGTGGAAACTTGTGTTTCAACAACAACAAAAATGTAATTTTGTGAAATGAATGTCCGGAAAGGATTAATGTTTTTGAATGCGGCGTTCGTATCTTTTTTTTTACGATTTAAACAAATTGTACATGCATATAAAATTCAGGACTATAATAATCTAAAAAATGGAAGTAGTCTAAATGCACGTAATGCATTAAACGTGATGGACACAGGTGGTGGTAACAAAGTTCCTCCAGAACACATCGTTTTGCAAGACTTTCAAAATTCGATGAAATCTGGCAATAGCAGACATGAAATACATACACATAACATTTCAAACCAATTCATCTCCCGGAAGAAACCTAAGATTCGATGTTTACAGATGTCTCGTATTCTGATTAAGTCGAATATTCGAATGTTACCATCAAATTTCAGCCAATGATTTCGAATGAATTATTATTAACTCTGACAATAAGAACGATTATCCGATCATTAGAATTAATAATACAATACTCGTTATAAGCAGCTTTAAAATTAAACCTAATTGTTGAATATCTGAATTATTAATTATTAATAATTCAGTAGCAGTCAGTAATTGCAAATAGTTAACGTTTACGGTAACTGATATCACGTATGTTTTAAAAATCAAATATTGATCTGAACATTTCTCATTCGAATAGTCGATATAATTATGCTATTAGCAGTTGTAATCATTGAACTCATCCAACTGTAACAACAATCGTAAATAATTGTAACTATTAGTAATATTCCTACACTTATATAAATATTATGGTTGATATTAAATTCGTTAATATTTCTGTTAATAATTGTACATAGACTCAAATGGGCGTGCATAGAAAATTAAGATCGTCCAAGTGTAATAAGAGTGTAAGAAACTTACTTTCAAGAACCGTACCATCACTTAGAGATGTAGCTACTTAATTTAATTTACTAATAATTCGCTAGTTTGAGACATGCGGAATTAAACGACAATTCCATTAGCATCATACTATGGATAAAATTCTGCTAAATACATATTCGTCACAAATTTATTCTGCGCATTGGTCACCAATTGCAGCCGTTATTTAAAATTTACTTAGAATATTAGATATAACGAATCAGAATATTATCAAATTAATGGATAAAATAACATCGCAATGTATAGTACCGCACAGAATGCTGCAATTATTCGAGCAACTAGAATATAATGACTAATACTGTAATTCATATTAGCATCGCAATGGTAATTACTGAAATCAAGCGTTAATTTTTCTAAAATACATACACGTGCACTTTATACATATCCATGATATAATGCATTTCTATGTACATCGGAAGTATATTCACTTTCACGAAATGACTTTTAAAATAAATTGCTAATAATATACTCTAAGAAAGTTGTAAATTTTACTAAGTTTCTATCATCAGATCAACAAATAAACTCGATACAAACGTTATATATAATATTCTAATTAAACGACATAGCCAAGCAATGAATTCTCTGTGATCGGAGATTACTGTGAATTTGAATGCAGTTCGATTAAGTCCAGTCATGTTGAATCGCGTCGTTGATTAAAAATGTTACTGTGATTGATGTGATGAGAGCCCTTTACTTTAGCACATAGTCTCCGAAGCTGGAGCAGGTACGGTGCTAAGACTCTGGTTGTTAGGGTCATCCGCCTCCGAATCACGAATCGGTGGTCGTGACAAGGTCTGCTCGATTTCCCTCGTCACGCTAATTGTCGGCGGAGGTCTGCGAGAATCTTCGTCGATTGCAGAGGATCGGCGTAGCTGACGATGATGCTCGTTTGAGATGAAAAACGGAACGGAACCGGCTTCGTCCGATGTGCGTAGAGACTCGTCGTCATCTCCGATGTACCTCTTCTGAATCAGATCTTCCATCTGTTGATAATCGCATTCCTCCGCGTCTCGCAAATGTTCGTTCTCGATTTGCCAGGCCATCTCGGCGTTGGACATCTCGGAGTGGTGCCTAACCCTGGACGGAGGCGGCGAGATGGGTGGTGTTCGCGGTGGACTTAAAAGGCCGCAGTAACTTTCCAATTCGTCTGTGATACTCGTATACTCGGCACGCATCGCTAGTAGAATCGATCTTTGAGTGGAACTCCCAGACGCTACTGATGGAATTACCGCGACCCGTGGTTCCGCCCAGGTGACTCCCCTGGACATACCTGTCGGTGGCAGTAACATAACGTCGTCGGATTCGGAACGTGTCCTACTGTTTTGTCTGACTGGTCGCTCCGACGAACCTTGTCTAGGTTCTGAATTTGGTGCTTCGCTGCTCGCTTCTCTGCTTGGTTCCTTACTCGGCTCTCTACTCGCATCTCTACTCAGTTCTGTACTTGGTTGTCTACTCGGATCTGTGCTTGGTTGTCTACTCGGATCTGAGCTTGCTTGTCTACTCGGATCTGAGCTTGGTTGTCGACTCGCACCTGTGCTCGGTTCTCCACTTGCATCTCTGCTCGGATCCCTGCTTAGATCTTTGCTGGGATCTCTGCTCGGATCTCTGCTCGGATCCTTGCTCGGATCTCTGCTCGTATCTCCACTCGGCTCTCTGCTTGGTTCTCTACTTTCCGGTAGGGACTCTTTCTTTATCGTTCCGCGTTCAGCGTCATCTTTGCTACCCTCAGTTTCTTGACTCGTTGTTGTTTTTATGTCGTCATGGATATGGATACCATCTCCACTCATCGAGGAATCGTTTCTGCTAAGATTTTCGCGAGATGTGACCGTCTCGGAGTGTCTTAACACGTCGTCCTCTATTGTTTGACCCATGTTAAGGAACGTACCATCTGTTAACGACCGTATCAGTCTCTTGCGTTTAGCTGCTATAGTTGGTAACTGTGTATGAGAATCACTCTCTGAGTAAACTTCTGAACGCTCCGATACCCTGCGCTGACGACCATCCATTTCTAAGCTCGAAAGTCCATCCATATTAGGCATGTGCGTCGCCATGAAACGATGGATTACCCCGAGATGCGCAAGTGTCTGCTCATTCAGCTCTTCCAATTTACGAATACGAAATTCCACTGCCTATAAAAATGCGCAAAATTTATTTTTGCATTCCACCAAAGCAAATTGTGTATAGACGTATCGATAACCAAATAATTACTACCGTCTTACCTGAAGCGATGCATTCTGACTGCTTTCCTTCTTGTCAATATCTTCGATCTTCTGATGCATATTCTCGACTCTCTCCGTAGTAACTTTAACGCGTTCTTCTGTCGACATTTGCAGCTTGAGCTCCTGTTCACGAAAGTATCCTTCTACGCAGTCCTCTTCAAAATCATATAGACGTTCCATATCATCCGCTTCTAGGAACAACTTGAGCCCGTTGTCATACGTTTCGCCCGTACTTGTTTTGCCGTGTGTGACATATCGCAGCAAATACCTCACCAGGAGATATATGTGAGAAACTACAATGAGTGGAGGAGGTAAAACTGGTTTCTGTTCGTACTCCATTACAACAGTGAAACGTTGGAACATCCAAACTTGGTGCGCCACCGCGTTTACCTCGATGAAAATGTTATTAAATACCGCGATTAACAAATTTATGAGCAAAATGTTCGCGACTAAAAGGTAAATGGACATTACAGCAGGTGTAATCCAACGCCCTGGGAGGCATGGAATCATTCCTGGTTCATCTCCGCAATCGGGATCTATGTTGTCTGCGTACACTTCTCCGTAAAGCATGAAATAAGGCTCCATAAATATCTGTGAATTAAAACATGCTGCTTGTTTTAACGATATCAATAACAGAAAGCACTATTTTCTACATTGTTACTGCATCCATTTAAAAACGTACTTATACAGGGGTTTATTACACGGAAATAGTGGGTTAAACGGTCATATATTTAAAAAGATACGCACATCTCGTAATATCCGCCATTTCGGATCAGCATTCGGGTTCAATATTGCTTGTCTTGTAACTCCAAAACTCATTAAAACGACTAATAAAAGTACTACAAAATATATCATATTCTTAACCATTTTCCCCATCATAGTTACCAACGGACCTGGTGGACAGTAAAATATAGTACACTTTTTAGATAAAAATATACTCAAATCCGAAATTAAACAGTTAAATACAAAATACATTAGACAAGAATCGACATACCGAAATACTTGTTGACACCAAGGATGTTGAGTATCCGTAAGTACCAATATATACAATCGACGCAATAAATCACGCGACCTACGTCATGAGTAGATTGCCGCAGTCGTAAAATGAGACCAATTTGAAAGAATATTATAGCAGCTGCATCGCACGGATTCCACATATTCCATGCCCAAACACTAAACTTATGGGAAAGTGTTGCTGGTTCGGATGATGCTATTTCGCGTACTTTCTCACATCCCAATGTACAAATATAAGCAATTGCATAAATTTCTGCCAGCGAGGGATGATCGTCCATGTGTATGAGAATAGAATAAGAAAACAGAACCAGGAAAATCATGTATGCTATCTGGAAATTGAAAAGTACAGTGTGTTAGTCAAATTTGATGAGAAGCACAAAACTGGCTTTACGTAAAATGAAATAAACGATATCAATTACTCACTGCATTTGCCCAAAATTTCGTAATCGGAGCGGTATAGAATTCATACAATTTCTTTCTCAATCGCAATGGTCTACTGGTCTTATTATCGTAATAATCTGAGTGAAGACCATAAGAACGATGAACTACCTCGTCACTGTCTGTTAGTACCTTCCCATTTTCTTGCACTATCGTTTCCTTCACGACCGTTGTGCTGTGTTCATTGCTAATCAAAGCCTGGAGAAAGAATAGAGTAAATTAGGAAGATTCACACTAAGAGTAAGTAAATTAGGACATTTGCACACAGATAAAAGGAATTTCTGGTGTATGGTCGTACATACATTGGTTATCTTTTCTAAAGAACAATACATAGGGTTTTCAACAGTTCTTGATCATTCCCAACAACCATTTATGGTACGTCTATATAATAAAATCAATCTTACAGAGTAATACGGGTTACATAAGAAGCAAACAATGAACAGATTTGGTAGCATTATAGAAAATCGTGAAAGAATTTGTATGGGGAATTGGAAACGGATCAATACTTAATTTCAATCTATGTATTATAATTAATAGAATCATTTGGTACAACGAAGGATATGAAATTATGGAAGAAACGTATAAAGGTTTCCAAGTATTTCGCACAAAAAAAGTGTGTTTCATCTAGTGTAGAGTGTTGCGTTTCGAAGTTGCCCATTTCTTAATGGCTTCATTAATTTATAATAATGGAACTATTAATAGAATTAACAAAGGAAGAGTTGTTGCAATTACGATATTTTAAAAGTATCGCAATATGAAATGGTCATATCGCAACTCATGGCAGTCGAAAAATTAATCGGTGAAACGTGCAATTATTCGCTGTGCAATCCAAAATAATTGGTCTAATAAAGGAATAGAAGTTCAGGTTTACAATCATATCTAGTTTTATATATAATTATTGATGTTGTTGCAAATGAGCATAATAGAGGTAGTGGATAAGGTGCAATTGGAGATAGATATCGCCGAGATAGTGATCGTGTAAAATATAAACACAATTGTTCCTTCAGAGTACAAGTTACGAAGTAAACAGTGGAATCCGGCACACAATCGAAAAGCAGTATATTTTGAGAATCATATTTTATTTAACTAGTTTGATTTCCTCAAGATTGTCCAAGAAGTACTAGGGAAACAAAAGACGAATACATACGATCAGAAGGAATCAGAGACTATTATTGCTATGAAAAAACATCGGTACGTGTTTGGAGTATTTGGAAAAACTAATAAGCTTCTATAAATATTTTAAACTTTAGCACTTCTTGTTTTGCAACTGTAAAAATCTCAGGAAAAAATGTTAAGTGCATAAACGCTTATAATGACTAGTATTCCTTTCATTTTCATTAGTCCAATCAATTTGATTAAGCTAGATATATATTGAGCAAATAATAATACCGATATTTTAATGATATTTTATCAACATTAAACAAATGATCTTGGATTGTTTATGGTACAACACGATCCACATAAAAAATAGTTTCTGTATCATCCTCACCGGTACAGATTCCGATACCGAAAAAACTGAGGTTTTCCTTGATGACGACTAATAACAAAAGAAAAAAGATAGCTGAAAAGTGCACCGGAAAGTGTGAAATTATCGATCATACAGTCACTGCGTTTCAGGCCATTATAATTATACCTTAACGCCTTGTTGGCTGCTGGATTTGTTGCGTACGCTCAGGCTCCTGCGCTGACGTTTCTAAAAAATAATTCATACGCATACCCACATAGTCTATAAGTTACAAATACATTCAATATACCTCTAATAATTTTCAATTGATCACAATACCAAATATTTGATTATCGTTAAGTACATAATATCTTACTAAAGTCAAGTCCTTAAACGTTTCCAGTATTTTATGCCTAAAGTATTTTTATGATTAGAATTTTCTACATCATGCTGCATGTTACGAGCGCCAACAAGCTTTAGGATTATTTCTTCCCATATATAATAAACTCGACCAAGTTTAAAACTTAAAAATAAGGCATCAAGAATGTATAATTATAGATAATGGTTTTTAAACGTGATATTCACTATTCAGTTCCACAAAAATACACCAACAGAATAAAAAATTAAAATTTTGTAGGTGGTACACAAATAGAAGCTACATGCGTATACGTTCAATCATTTTGGAAGAGAACATTTCAAAACCAGCAACCATATCCAAAGATCACGCCACAGAAAAATTCATTCTTTTACATCGCATATTTTAAGCATCGTAAGAAAATGAAGTAACGATCAATCGATTCCCTCTTCTTCGTTATTTTCATTTGTACTATGTGGAAAATGTTAAGTTTTTGAATTAACTGTCCGCGCCATTTCGAACTATTGAAATGCTATACCATAGTGATTTAGTGCGTTCGTTGCGTACGGGAAAAATTATTAATTGCAATATGGAATGAATAACGATAAATTACTATACACACGATGTTTGATTCTATCAATTAATATGAATTATCGTATTGCTTACTTCCTTCGTGATACACGTGATATATAGACCGTAATTCAATGATTTCTTGATACACTTTGTACCATCCAAATGTTTTACAAAACATTTTTTAGCAGATAAAAGTGTTCTTTCTCATTACCACCCTTTTTTACCATAACGTTATCGAAAAAAAATAATTACCTCGACATCAGGACCAGCTGGTACGCCAGGTTCCGAATCGCTGTCTTCCTTTTCGTCTTCCAGAGCAATCAAGTGTTCCTCTTGCGTCTGGGGCATCAATTGTAATTCCTCGCGGCTTTTAAATTCCAAACGCGCTATATAAAAAGGACACGTCAGTCCCAGTACAACCTATCAACAAATTGAACAAATATTGCTTGAGAAAATTTACATTATTGATATATATTATAAAACATATTAACATTACCATGGTTCTCTGTCGATATAGAAAAACTTATGATTCACCTTTAAATTTGTATTTTTCCTTGTGCGAAGGCCACCCATCCAAAGATCAGCTAAAATAATTTGGCTACATGGATGCGCCAACAGTGGACGGTGATTAGCTGTTACTGCTAAAGAAAGGCATGTTTGGCCAGACCAGTTTTGAAGTTCCGACGTTAATAGTTGTTGCGTTTGATCGTCATCTTGGCGATAACAGAAATCTAACAATTCTAACGCTACTCGGAAAAACAAAAACACCACAATTAATAATAACAGAATCAATAGGAAGTAAGCTTTAATATGTTGGCACACGACAGATATGCTTCTTCATATTTCTTTTTGCCAAGTCAAAATACCAAAGGGCGCTTCCAAGGGCGGGAAAATGAAATTTAAAAATAATTTGATAATTTGATTTCAGTTTATAAAAATTAATGAACAAGTATACGTACCAATATTTTCAAACTCTTTTCCGTAACTTCGCAATTCTTCATAAACTTCCGTTTCGAGATCATCTTCGGCAGCTTCGTGAGCCATAGCCTTGTATAACTTAAGCGCAACGAGTGATTTTGCCAATGCCTCTTCCCCGTGCTGCCACATCAGTAAAGCCATTTGTTGCCGTTTCGTCAGAACGGCCCATATGAGCAATTCGTTGAAAGGATAATCGAAAAGCGGAGTGTCACGGTTAGCCGGTAGAGTTTCAGCAAGTAAACTCATTGTCAAGCTATCCGATTTGCCAGCAGATCCTGAGTAATAGCGGGTGTTGCTACTCAAAGCACAGCTATTTCGGTGCAGGTGTTGCTGATGGCCTCCAGATCTTTTCATCACTTTCGTATAGATCACACGAAATCTTCTACGAGTGTATTGTGAGCGATATGCCCCGCCCATTAATTTGTTTATTACGAGGCCAATATCATGTAATGTGTACATATAACCACGTGGAATATTTGGTCGTACGTCGCGGAGTATGTAGCCCAACGTATTAGAAGGGCCTTCTTTCTGGTTAACCGATAGAAACAGAATTACAAATTTTATGTACAAATCGTGACAATTGCGTTCTTATGAGATATGTATTCAAGTTGAAAAGGCTTACGGTGTTGTACAACTCTTCGAGGCGCGGTATTGATAAGAATTTCCGCATGGATACCCCATTTTCTAAGAGGAGCTTTACGAAATCAATTCTATCGTGCTGTAAAGCTTGCATCATAGCTTGTTCTAAAGCACCTCCCGGCCACTTTTGTCCGTAAATAAATATTTCGCTGCGAGCTATATCCACCCTGTTCCATATTAAAGACAAAGACAATTGCTCTGCTGGAGATAGTTGTTTAGACTTAAACAAGGCTGTCAGTATCGTTTGATCGAGCTCCTGTGGCCGGTCTTGAGTTATTCTGAACACAGTTATCTGTGGATATGTCGTGCGTTAAGGAAATTTATTGATGTTTAAAAAAAGTTACAATACCACATAATACTGGAATGTTAATAAAAGCACTTTATACCGGCTTACCAAATTCTTCTTACGGGTACATTGTATAAGTTCGGAATACAATTGGGTCGCTTGTTCTGCGGAAACTTTAAAGGTACGCTTAATAGTGTCCAGAAGATGTTCTCTCATACTTTCTAATGGTCCCTCACTTTCACCGCTCTCTCCATCCGCTTCGGACGCATATCTAAACGATTTTTAAGTATCATTAATAAATCACTCAGTTTGATTAATTACACAAAGTCTGCCATTAATTAATTATTACTTATGCATGAAAGCAATGAGATCAGCCGCGCGTCCCGAACCATCACAGACTACTACAGGAACAGGGGGAACGTCAGTGACATATTCTAAAACTGATCGGATTGTGTTTGTTCCACCCTCGATTACTAATGCTACAACAGGAATACTGCTATGGGTATCTAAACAGAAAATTGCAAACCGCTGATTAAATACAACCTGAAATACACTCGCGATAACTGTATACACATTAGAATCGTACGAATCAATTGTAAAAGCGTTATTTACATGGTTGCAGCTTTAAATTAGAAATATACTTTTCTAATCTTCTACGTAATACAATTTCTGCACCATATCGACCGCCAGTGCCGTTGTCCACCAATAAAAAATAAGCATGTCGGTTATTTAAAACCGCGTACTTTGACCTAAAAAGTTACAATGAGACAATTAGAATGAATATATGATACCACAAGACATAGAACATTGCCAAATTAAGCCGAATAAAGTTATGAAATTCGTTCTCACCATGGCGATGAGAGGCAGTCGTACGGAACTTCTCCACCGCGACCCACGAGCTCATGACTTTTATCTAAAATTCCCCATGGCGCTATACCAATACTAACAACGCGACCTTGTCTCTGTGACCGTTCTAACAACAAGGCATCTCCAACTTGCCTCGTAACACCTGTACAATTTTAATGAATAGTGTCAAACTACACAGTAATACAATAAAGAATTACCATGAAGTTATCTAAATGACAGAAATTTGCAACGAACCTGTATTGGTTCCTCCAGTAAATATCCATGCTCCTGTTGTTTTAGCTGCCTTCAATAAACCCTTCCTCAACACTTTCTTCAGACTAGGCTGAAGCTCAAAATTCGACCGACCACCGTGTACAGTGATTAATAATTTTGGCAATCCTAAGTTCCATTCGCGGCACAGTAATTGAACTATCGGCTCGGGTCGTGTATCATGAGCTAATCTCACGTACTAAAAGTTTTTTAAAAAATGTCGGAAGCATTAAAAATGCAAAGCCAGGGTGCCAAGTACAGTACGAGTTTGTACATAAAAAACAAAAAACAATACTTTACAACGAAGGTCGTTGCTCACTAATAAATAGTTCTTCATACAAAATATGCGAACTCAAGAAATGTGAGCAAGTACCAATTACTTATTTTTAGCTGAATAAAACAGGTATTAATATGTATTACTACTGTGTTAAATGTACTTGGTGAACTATTTTTTTTTAAATAAGGCACTTACCTGAGCCTTCGTTGGGTGCGGACCTCCTTGAAATTCTATCGTGCCATAAGCATCGGTTGGAAAAGGGCGGGTGTTTTTTGCTGGGGACCATTGCTCCCGATCTTTTTCTTTGGTATTGCTAACAGTATAACTTTGAACATCCGCCCCAGTCCCACAGTGATGTGTATACGAATATCCGCAACAGCATCTACAACGATTAAGATCGTATCATTAACTCGTCCGTCGTTTACAGTCCAGTACTGTTTACGATTGTCCAAATAGTGCTTTACACCTTCCCGTTTTGTGGGGAGGTCCTCAAATGTACATAATACTGTAAAATACTGTGCTCAACTACTGCACGGGCAGTACTCCACATACAATACATTGGATGAAACTCGTTTTTTTTTAAATATCTTTTTCCTATCACTACGACAAGTACGCTCTGTGCAGTTATTACACATGTTTGGCAATATATGATGCATATTACTACGATAATCTGAATTTGTGTGCAATGTGTAGTTGTATGATGTGATAAGAGAGATAGATGATATGCGCTAATTACCAATGAAACAAAATTGTTGAAGACGATCAAAATAAAAATGAACTAATTTAATAAACCTAAAGAATGATATGAAATAGTTTTGAAACGTACTGCGACTAGCTAATTGCAACATCGAACTATTTTATATTCCACGACAGAATGTTGTGTTCAATCGACATGCTACGAACAGCACTCTAAGAAAATATTGATAACTTTACAGTGTCTGCAGTTCTTTTGTACGAACCGCTGTCGCGTGAAACGGTTTAGAGATTTGGCAGGTAATATGATATGATCGTCTTAATAATGACCTATTTTAACACATTGAGATAGTTCTATAAATTAGGTAATTCAAGAGTATCATTTTCTCCTGTAATTCAATGGAAAAAAGTGTGGTATGCACACACCATGTATTAAATATATTATTATTTGCAGAAGCAATATGAAATTTTTGTTTAAATCACCTATTATTAGAAACAAATCAATTATTCTCCTAGCACTAACGGGGGAAATTCACGATTTCAGCAGAACGCACAACGAAATCTCACCTGGAAGTAGTGATCACATCATACTCTGCATTCTTATCTCCGTGTACTTGCATAAACCTATAAATGGAACGAAATAAAGAAAAGTAAATGAAACGTAAATGAACGTGACGAAATGTGTTAGTAATGTACTAGCGATCTGCAAAACCGAAAATTAGAAATACGTAAGTATTTTATCGTAATTACATAAAATGCGAACAATGTGCGACAAAACATATCGAGAAATTAAACAAACTTATGCAAAGACATACGGTTTAACTGAAGAACGTCACGAATAATCGAAAACGGAATTGAAGAGATTTGAAAAATGGTGTTTTTGCGAATGACACCAATTTGTATGATTTCTCTTAAAATAAAAGGATCGAATAACGAGAACCACAGTTACGCTGTTTCATACGAATAATTATTATATTGCCTCTGCAAAACAGTACTAACATTCAATCTTTAAAAATGCATAAAAAATCATTTTCATGCTTACGTAATATAGCTGTGCCAAATTACGAAAAAAAAGTTCTAACGTGGATAGATAGTATTTGACGTGATGAAATTTCATTATACATTGTCTATTGAAAAAAAAAAAAAAATGTGATAATGAATGAAAAATGTGATATGAAAGACAAAATTCGGTTTATGCAAACGTGAAGTGGAATCATGTCTCTTTGAGAACCCCCAAAAAGTAATCGGATCTTCCGAATAAAAAATATTTATATTATATTCGTAAATCGAAAAACTGCTTCGTAATTTAAAAATACAGAAATCACGTATACCACTCGAATGATCATATTATCACACATTGCAATGTTGATTAATTACCGTGTAAACGGGTAATACTTGATTTACGCTTTAACACATTAGTTTTTCTCTGTATAGACAACTATTGTATATGTAGAGTAGAGTCTATGATTAATCGCTCTGTTTTTTCCGTATTACCTGAATGCTTTACCTACCTATGCTCGTCTTTAGCACTTGGAATAAACTTGGAGCATTCTCTCTTCTGAAAACTTGCCTCTATCCAACTGCGTTCTGTTCCCTGTAATATGATAATGTTTGAAGTAATTTGTGATGATTTTCGAGCGATCAGCAGTCCGATTTCATGAATAACAACGAACGAATTCGGAAGTACCAAAGAAATGCGTTCTACCGCGGACGCTAGTTCGAATTCAATTCCTACACGGCAATGTTTTAACATTCACCTATGATATTTTAACACTATTCCCACCACGACCGGTAAAATGACCATTTCTTAAATTCCGTCTAGAATTTCTCACATACAACGTTATTGAACCGCCACTTAACTTAAATGTTAAAATATACGTTATCTATTTCTAAATAAAAGAAACTACATTTTTTCACTATCAAATTGACTATTATCTCCATTCTACATACATATACCAAGAAGTATAATGTCGTGCGAAATAATGCGCATGACGCGTCGCGAAGTCATTATAAACTGAAAACAGAAGAACTATCAAAGAACTAATATTTATTATAAGTGAGTCAGGGACGTGTTACTTCCGAGACGGCTTCGAACAGATTCTAAGAACATGGCTGTTAAACAACATCGATGTCGTTACTATACTGCAAACGCTCGATATAACATAATGCAAAGTTCTACATTCGTAGTAAGCTCATGTTCGTAACAATAAGTTGTTTGAAAAATCGGTCATTTGACCGGTCACGGTAGGAATCGGCACGCATGAAGTGTCGGTAGGAATACTATTAAGTTATGTACACATTTACATAAAATACATTATAGGTGCAAATGCGTGAAACGATACGGGAAATTTTTTTATAATTGCGCGGCAAAATGGAAAAGAGATTAACGATATGTAACTGTAAATAATAATCCAAAGAAAAATAAAAGAAAGTATACCTTCGACTTTTTTCTCTTCATCTTGGGAGTACCCGCCCCACAGATAACACTTCCAATTGCCATGTTGATAAGTGTCGCGACACGCGTTCACCATAACATAATGTGCATACTAACTAAAAACAAGGATTAAACAAAATGGAATACTAATAAGCAAAAAAGGAAAGTGCATAATATCGAGATTCCAGTTCTCTTAAATGTACGTTGCAATAATTTTACGAGATCAAACATGAAGTTTCTTCCAGCAGTGATAACTATTATATAAACAAAGCGAGTTAATTTATGAATACACGATATATTTTTCTTCCATAATTGCGAGAAGCAAAAAGGTAGCGTAACGCAAAATGAAATTATAATACCGTAACCTTACGTGTAGCTGTATCTAAGAATTCTGCAACTAGACATGTAATATCTAAAAATATTAAAAGCCAACAGAACTTGCATGCAACGAAGATAAGATAAATCTGCACGATAAGAAAAATACAATCCGACGCGTCTCCTTTAACAGCGAATCGGTTTCATAAAATTAGTCGATAATGCGCCAGGTTTGGTAAAAATGGATTCGTGATTAAGTTTCTGAAATGCATATTTGAATTTCCCAGTGAATCGGGTTTAACCTTCATACAGGCGCGCGGGCGATAATTATACCGTCTCGTTCATAATGCTTAAGTTTTAATAAATTTGATTTATCGTTTACACATAATGTAATATACTATTATAATATACATATTACATATTTAGGATGAAGTAGGCAAAAAAGCAACAAAAAAAAGTAGGGAGACGTCAAATTACCGGAAAGGAGCGCGCTGGGATGAAGGTTAATAAAATTTCCATTCACTGATCTCACGTGGTTGAAAAGGAACGCTAACACGCCATAAACCATTTACGCGAGTATAATTACGAAATGTTGATAAAGGTGTAAAAGTTCGACATAGCGAATAACGTGGCCATAATGAGCTTAAATTGAAGTAAAGGTTTTATGAAATTGGATTAACGTGACATATACCCCCCTCCCTGCAGCCTCCCCTTATCAATCCCGCCACCTACGCGCGAATCGTACGTTAATCTATTAAAATTAAGTTTGCCAAGCTCCCTATCGCGCTTGGATGCAAATAATTGAAAGTTTCTCATGCTCCATACAGAGTTTCAATGTCAAGTAAATTCGCGTGAAACGAATCTACGCTTTACTTACCAGTCGACAAGTTTTGCTCTTGTCTATCATATCTACGTAAAACTGCATGAACAATATCGCCGTGTATTTTCAATTCAGCGAATTGCGTTCGGAAAAAATGTAGAATTGGAAATTATTTCATAATAAGAAGTGCCAATAAATGTTTAATTGGTATTGATAAACCAAACCTATCTGAAAGGGAATTGAATCATATAGATCGAATTCAATCGGCTCTTATACGTTTAAAGTGAATGATTCTTTACGTAATGTTACAGTGGAGGATATGATTGTCGTAATCCGTATCAACAATAATTAGGAATGATACCGTCGGATTTCGATAAAACTAAATAATATCCAATACGAGCTGTAATTTAAGTCGTATAGCAGTATTTCATATATGCATTATTTGTCATACATATCAAAATAATTTTGATAAAACTCCGGAATATTTTGCACCCGAAATCATAATCCTCGAGTATTTACGTACACACGAATTTAATCAAGAAATTCTATCGGTTTCTGCCTATAATCAAGATTAATATTATTATTCATTGCCTGATCTAAAAAGACATGTAGGCATTGGTTAAATAATCTACGAAAATGCATTAAATAATTTTACTTTAATTAACAATCTAAAATATTTTTAAGAATCGAATGATCCTGATAGCGTTGCATTTCAAAATCGGCGGGAAAACTGATGACCTGTCATGTGGTAATAGGTTAACCTTAAACTAACGAAACGAAATCCTCGATATAAACGTTTACTCGATCGAGAACTATTGCACTGGAACACTACCATCGTAGTGAAATGATCCGCTAATCTCAATGATCAATCGCCAATAACAATACACTTACCTCGATATACTTTCAACGACTGAAAACGGATGTGCAATAACCAAGTAACCGTATTCATTGCGCGCGAAGCACTGTACAACTAGGAAGAAGCAGATTTCCCAGTATCACTAACGTTTCTCAGCACCAGGCACTCGGTATAATTCATAAAATCTTGGTTTTCACGACGCAATTAACATTACACTGTATTTACGCGACGCGTCTCCACATCAACCTCACGAGTTGTTCCATCGTTTAATCCGATCTATTGCGTATCGGTGCGCAACCAATTTCTGGAAACGATTCGCCAAAGACTTGTGCGAAAATTCCTTGTGCAATGAATTCGTTCCATTATCCGCGTATCATCCCTCGCAAATATCGAGCCTGCTCCCCTGCATCGTTACTTGCAAAGTAGGCCAAGAACAAGGTTAACCTCAACATTGAATCGAAGACATTGGTAGTACTGTCAACCGAAAGGGGTCCAAATAGTAAAACGGGGGGTTGGAAATCTTCGATATAAAAACCATGACATGCACTGATATCTCTTAATCTATTATCACGCACGATCCTTTGCTCATATAATTCGCCTCAACACTAGCGTAGTTACTTTTGTTGCATATTTGTCGAATATCGAGTCATAACTGAAGAGAAATTTAGATCAATTAAAATGACCCCGAGTGACGATGTTGGTTCTACATATATATCTCGAAAGTGATTAACGCGTTTCATTGGATTGAATTTTAATTCGAGGGTCGCGTGAGTTTCAGGAAGTAGATAAGGCGTGACTCAACTTTCGATATTTTTCCAACGCTTCGTCTAGTTTTTATTGCATATCGGTTAGCCAGCCAAGCGTGAATGATAAAAAAATAGATCAATTTGAACGGCCGTGGTCGTCGCACGTAGCTGGAGCATGGAAATTTCAAATCGCATTTTTATAACTTGACTGATAATAAATGTGTTGTAAGATTTATTTAATTAATTACGTTAGCTTGTAAACTTATTTGAGTAAATGCCATATGTATTTTAATGCTTTCAAAAGCGAAATACACACAAATAAAAATTTCAGATGTTCTCTAGATACCTGTATACTAAATATTTATTAATTCGGAATAATACTAACATAAATAAATATATTTTACTAAGCGGTGCAAAATTATTAAATTAATTATAATGTATCTTTATTTACATATTACAGAAGATAATATTACAATAGGTAATAAGTCTTTATTCTGGCTTCTCAGGAAATGATACTTTAGGTTTATTAGAAGATTCAGATTCTGGTTTATTAGATCTATTTGATCGGAGAACTGCACCTGGACTTGGGTATGGTCTCATCTGATAAAGTGGTCCGGATGCAGTTGTATCTGCTCCAGTTTTAGCTTCGTTATGCCTGGCTAAGCCGTCTGACCATTTTCCCCTAAGAATTTTGGTGAATTAAGTCATAACTTGTAAATTACAAAATTTCGAGTTTAATTACGAAAATATAACGTCAAATATATACCTAGGAATATCGCTGTAAGACGCTGGATCCATGGGATCCAAAGTACGATCTTTTTTATCTTTGATCTCAGATCTTTCTAGTCGTTGAACTCTTTTGTTGTCAGATGGTTTATACCTGGTCCTACTTTCTATTTTTCTATCTTTTTTTATTTCTATTTCATCCACCTAGAAGTTAAAGATACGTTAGAGTAACAGTTAATATATAATCTTGTTATAAAACTGCAGTGTCAAACTCAATCAAATTCGAATAATGCCTGTCATTCATGTTTTAGAAGTTAAGTTAAGCGTGAAATTGCACGGCAATAGTTTAACTGAAACTTTTTTTTAAAATGTAACTCTGGAATTACAAAGCATCTTAAAATTCTGTTGCATAAGTGTTGACTACTAACTTCCATTGGTTCTTGTTCGCTACCACTCTCGTCGCTAGACATATTATCATCTTGATCGGCCGCTTTGAGGTGCAATTCTTCGCGTAACTGAGATGCTGGCTGAGATATTTGACATTTCGGATGACCCGGTGGTAGCCATGACACCAAATCAGATGCCCAATCCCAATAATAATGTTGACCTCTTAAAAATAATGTGCTATTAGTTATTTTATCTTCGACGTGACATCACAAATTAGGTCATACGAAAATTAACGGAACAAAACTTACGATCCAGGATCGTAAACAGCCTTCCAAGTGTCTGGTAAAGGATATCGTAGTGCCAATCTCATTTGCTTTTTTAAATATTTGTCAGACGGTTGTACGTGTCCAAGGCCCCATAATTCTTTGCACTTTTTCGTGCATTCGTGATAAATATTATATTTATTGGGGCAACCGCTATATCCCTAAAATTAATGTAACAATATTTATAACGAACAAGTATTATTTCTTTGTCATAGTTTCATTCCTTTAGGAAGATAATTCAATGATATTTGATTGGAGTAAACAAAAAGTAATAAGTCTCATATAAAATAAAGTTATTTTATAGTACGCACTCATGTTTTCTAAATTATGAAACAAAGTTGTTTCGTTTACAAAGTGATACTTACCATAAATTTTTGTGATAGATCAATTTGATTAATATCTTCCTTCGTATTATCATAATCTTCAGCAATTACTTCTTCATGAATTTTCTTTTTTGCTTCCTTTTTCGCGGAGTCTGAAATTATATTAAATTTTTGTTTAACTACGTTCCTACACAAACTGTACCCTCTATTACAGATTATTTGAACGAATTACATTTTCCTTTATACTTTTTTATACTGTTTATAATCTTATATAAAATATTTATTATAAAATTATATAGTACTAGATGTCAACAACTTTTGAGGTTATGCGATATCTTTGGTTATGAAACAGAAATCGTTGATGTTTATGAAGCATAACAAATCGGAATGAACTGTGTCTCATAATCGATTGATTAAAAAAATGTAGCTTAATCTGTAATTGAAAAGTGCATAATATGAATCAGTACATAGTCATCCCTTACCGTGTTTTTCAGATCCTGAGATCAATCCTCTTTTTGCGAGGCGTGCTGCTAAAGCAGCAGGCAGTGGCATTCTGCAAATTTATGATGTTCGGCTTTACCAGTTTCAACGTCTAAATAATCTAACCAAATCTAACCAAGAAATTTCTCGTATATACAAATTTATTTTGTATTTGCTTATTGTGTTGTCAACGCGATATTGAAAACTTTAAGCCCGATTTACATGGTGTAGTAAAAAAGTTCTGTTGTCGGCGCCAGAGTCGATATTATTATTCAACTGAAATGCTGGTCTGAAATTTTGCTGCTCCGGTACATACATACATACAGTTCGCCTGTCGGACTGTTTTCTCTCTCTTTCTCCCCTAGCCCTAGTCCGTAAGGGTGCTGTGAGTACGAAAAGGATGCACCGAAGGAAGGAGAGAAACGTATATACTATCGGTAGTGCTATCGATAGATGGAGATTAAGTCATTGAATAAATAGTAGCTGGTAGTAGCAGAATGGAATCCAAGAAAAATGTTTAGTACGCATTTTCAGCGTTACTCCAAGCTGGCGGGAACGTGTGTTTCGTCATACGTGGGCGGGTGTTCATGTTATTCTTTTTTTCTACTTTATATTATTTATATCTTCTTACTGATATTCGTCATAGTTGCAGTATGTTTTTAGAAATTACCTGAAAATATAAATTCCTACTCACTGAGCGATTAGAAAACAATCAAACATGATAGGTTTTTTGTAATCTTCGATAATTTTCAATCCATCGAATTCAGTTTGAGAATTTTATAATACAGATGTATACAAAGTGGGTCTACTATGAGCAATTTAGAAACAAATTACATGAGTAACATTACCGACTTTGTAAAATAAATTTCTTATAATAATAATTAAAAATTGCATCGCTTTTGAAGTCGTGTTGGCGCTTTTTTCTCGCGCATGCACGAAGCTTTCCCGGAAAGATGGCAACGGTCTGTCAACAGGAGGAAAGTTTTGTCTGCTGTTATGCCCTTTGCTCATTAAATTTTAAAGCGAACGTAAATTACGGGAAATGTCAAGTGCACCGCGTTGCTCGTAGAAGAATGTTGAGTGACCGAGAACATCTGTTGCGACGTAGAAAATTCTAACGCATAAAAGACTCGCGATTTCTTGCACCGACGATAAGACTGTGACGTTTACCAAAATGGCACTACAAGAAGACGAAAACACCTGGTGAGTGAGAGTGAAACCGAGGGGTAGGGGACGAATCCAAATTTGTTTTTGAAATTCTATTTTCCTAACAAACCATGATAATTTCTAACTCAACGAATCGTGAGCGTAAATCCCTTTATCGTTAATATTGCGAGCATTACAAATTCCACATTACGATTCCATTTTCATAATTTGGTTGTTTTATTCTTATCATGATGTCCGAGTATGGGTAAAATAGCGTGTGTTGTAAAGAAATACGTAATCTCTATGTACCGCACTCAAATTTTACACGTTATTGGAATTGTTAGTACTTCAACTTAATAACTCTTTGTCGTTTGTTAGCGGGACAGTGCGACTAATAATATTTTTCAGCAAAACCTAACTGATGTCTATATAAGTTTGTCAATTTATACACAGATGTTCGCTAATAACTATGCGTATATTAATGTATTATAACGAATTCTATTCTACTCGCGAAGAAGTGTTAATCACAAGTGCAATGTCAGACATGTAGTTCTTGTCTGAATCATTGTCAAAATCTCTTACTTTTATCTTCCTATCAATTGAGCAATCATTTATTTTTTCAGTTTATACTCTCTTGAGTAATTTGCTTATTTTTATTTTACTCTTACATCAATTATGTTCATGATTTCATTTCTCTTTGCTTCAATATGATTTTTATTTTTCATTTCAGTTGGATAATTTATTTTTTTTTTAATTTTTCTGTGCTTCAACCATGCACTGTTCTTTTACTTTTAGTTGTTTGAAAAATATGCTTATTTTGTTTCCATATTCGTTAAGTAATTATGACATAATTACATATATTATGACATATTTAACATACGTTAAAAATGATTGATTAACAGCTGTTGGTTATTTTTTTCATTATGACTTAAGATACTATATATTATACCAATTTATTGAAGTAGGCTATTGATTAAATTAGGGTATTGGAATTAGAAGCAGCCCTTCTTGACACAGAGGTACCATCAGCATCAGATATATATGCTATTTGCAAAGGTCAAGCAGTCCCTGCGAACTTGAGGCCCGATGTCTGGCAAGCTTGCTTAGACGTTGCGGACAGGGGTAATCAATTAAATCATTTCAATGAGGTTTTCGATTTACCAGAGCAAAATATTATTCGGGACGATTGCCAACAACTAGTCGGTGAGTATCATATAACATGGTAAACGATGCAAATTGGCAATTACATATATTGTCTTGAGATTCTGATAAATAATAATAGTCTAAGATACTTAAGTGTTGTGAAAGAAAATATAATGTACTTTGTATTTTGCAGCAAAGCTTGGGAATGATGATGAGGACAAAGTTTCTGTTGTGTCCGATCTGGAGTCTATTTTAACGTTTTATTGTAAGAGTAAAGAGAAGCAATATAAGAGAGGAAACGGATGGTTGGAGATATTGGGTCCCCTTGTAGCTTTGAAGCTCCCACGTAGTGCGACATATAATTTATTCGAAACGATAATTGATATTTATATTCCTAGGTTAATATCTTGCAATTAGGATTATTGTACTATACCACACTATTTTGGTATAATATCTGACATGTAATATTATTTCATATGTTTTTAGAGGTGAAACCTACAGTTCTGTGCTGAGATTGTTGCTACTTTATCACGAGCCAGAATTATGTTCTTTTTTGGATACAAAAAGAATATCTCCCGATCAATACACGAAAGGATGGGTGAACACTCTTTTTGCTGGCGTGTGTTCACTGCCAGCAATTTGTACAATGTGGGATCTATACTTTATGCAAGCTGACCCATTCTTTATGTTATTTCTTTCACTTATCATGGTGATAAATGCTAGGTAAGAGACAAAAATTTCCTCTTTACATAGTTTAGTTGTATAAATCTAAAGTTAGGAACCTGTACTGCAGTATTTCTTTTGGATACATTTAACAAAGTATTGTGCAAACACCTTTGTCGTTGACATACGCAATTCTTAAAAGCAAAGCAAAGATAGCAAAGTCTTCTACCTTTCATATATGTCACAAGAAAATTTTAATAATCATTTATAACTTTCACATACTTCTACAAAAAGTGAACTAATTAAGTTCAAAATAATGTAATTGTCATTATTCCAATTCTTTATAGGGAGCAAATTTTAAGTATGAAAGATAACGATAAGCAGAATATAATAGACGCTATAGCTGTGATGCCTTGTGCTCTGGAAGCTGAGGACGTGACAGACTTTTGTTCGCTAGCACAATATTATTCAATGAAAACACCAGCGTCTTTTAAACAGGATTTATATCCTGTTATGTTCGGCGAAAATTTCGACGAGAAGTTAATATCGCACGCTTTATGCTTGCCGGTATCAGCACAGGAACTAGTTGAAAATGCTTTTGAAACTCCGTCCATACCTAACACTGTTGAATCCGTCAGATTTTTCTTAGTCGATTGTAGACCCGCTGAGCAATATAATGCAGGCCACTTACCAACTGCGTTTCATCTAGACTGTAATTTGGTATGTTCATTTTAAACAGCTTAGTCTTTCAATGTTTGCGATCTTGAACACATATGCGTTTTAGATGCTCCAAGAACCAGCAGCGTTTGCCACAGCAGTGCAAGGATTGTTGCAGGCACAACGGCAAGCACTAGCTGTTGGATCCAAAGCAGGTGGCGAGCACCTTTGTTTCTTAGGAAGTGGTAGGCAAGAGGAAGATCGTTATACACACATGGTAGTAGCATCTTTCTTACAGAAGCACACGCAGTATGTGAGCATGGTTACATCCGGTTACCAAGGCAAGTTCGCCACAAAAGAACCACACAGATACTCCGTCTACTAACATCTGACTTAAGATTTGGAAAAAAAAAATTTAATAATGTTTAATTCTGTACATCGGTTTTCAATTTCAGCTATCCATGAGTATTTCGGTGATGAAGTTGTTTCTAGTCTTGTTGATCACAATTCACAGCACTGCTTGGTATGCAGTGCTAATCTATCCGAAGCGAATTCGAATGAAACGAGTCCCGTAAAAGTTAAGAACAACAATTCTGATTTCCTGGGAAAGATCAGGACAGTGAAAGGAAAATTATTCGACTATATCGTTAATCCTTCGGCAAGTGTTCATAGTAATGTGGAGAACAGAAACGGTAAAGACCTAGATTATGCTAAACGGCAAACGAAAACTGCTCCCGTATTTAGTATAGACGATGATCAGGAATTAGGTAATTTTGTGTATCTCTTTATATTCGTCGTATTTACTGCATTAAACGATATATTACAAGAGAAATAGGTGTACATAATATTTCTTAATGGATATTACTACTACTACAGATATGACAATGACGAATAACGAAAGTGAAGAACCCATTGAAGTAGTGTCTATTCAACAATGGATGAAGGACCCTAAATTATTACATTCCTTTAAATGCCAAGAAGTAAAAGTGAATGGGGATCTCTGTGATAGGTAAGTACTTCAGAAAAATTGAGCACCATGTTATTTAGTCTTCTTATCGGGCGTGACCATATCTTATGTACGTTTCGCCCATATTTGTTTCAGTATACTACTAGTCACTGATAGTCATCTCATAGTACTTCGGGAGATACCAGAAAGAAAGGGCGCAGCCCATGTAATCGTCAAGCGTCCGTTAATCAGCATTGTGAAAATCACATCCAGGAAAAGGCATTCGGATTTGATCACGTTCAAGTACGGTACAACGCAGTATAATGATACCGTGATTTCTGATATGGACAAGTTTCTCATTCCGAATGCGAGCGAGGCTACCAAAATGATCACGCAACAAATTTTGAAACAACTGAAAACGTCGAACTAACGTTACGGTACAGTAGATAGTACATAATGAGTTTTAGTGGATTAAATCGTACGGATGTAATTATTCAATTTATTTTGAAAGAGTTGTTTTCAACGACAGCGAGGAGTGTAGAATATTTTTTTCTTTTTACCCATTCGATGGATCGTAATGTCGTTATTGTATGGTACTATAAATGCAGTATATAACTATTAGTGTAATTAACGAAGATAGTCTGTATAGAGAAAGAGGTGTTACACTAATTTGAGCGTTTCATAGGTAGAACCGAGTAACACGATATCATTATTAATAACAATATTAATAACGTGAGATGATGTATGGCCAACACGATTCATGTTTCAATTTCAAGATTTTAATCTTGTCGGATTTAATGGTTTCGTAAATTTCCACTTAGGTATATACCAGTTTTTTCAGTTTTTGACACTTTAAAGGATTTACGTTCTATATGGCAGAGCATTTTTTGCATTTTCTTTTTTTGACCATGTTACGTGACTCTTAATCATTCTGAATTTTCAATTCCTTTCCAAATTTTGGCTAGACTGTGGCCTTATTATAAAAGAGAATAGGAGAGGTAATGGACTCTGTGGAAATTATTTACCAATACCATAGTGTATTGTATATACTGTACACTATGGATGTAATGTGCCATGGAAATTCTGCTACAGAACTATGATTCGCAAAGAGAATTTATGTGCGTGCATATACTACAGCGATTGTGATAAATAGTAGTTACTGTTCATAACACGCGATGATAATATACCTTCATAAAATTGACTAGTTATTACAAACACACCACCGACGAAAAGTTCTGATTACACGGAATTACCAATAAAGCATGTTGGAAATTACTTACTGGCCAGTCCAGAAACACTACAAAGTTTGTCACAATGGCCATCACGTATATAGAAAATATTATAAATTTAAATAATATTAATTTGCTTCTTTTTTGTTAAGATATTTGAAACATAATTGTAAATTAGAACGTAAGATCGACATGATATAAACGAACTGATAAATCGGCCCTAATATAATTCAATTTTCGAAATATTACCGAAACGGTTATAATACTTGCATTTTCTAGTACGTAGTATTGGAATACAAGTCCTTGCAGACTCGATATCTGTCAAACTGTACAAAACATACTTGAGAAAGTAGGAAAATAAATAGCATTACCACTTCTACAGGCATACCTATTACACTGCCTGATTACATTTCGAGGAATTTTCAAATACTTTACAATTTTATGATCATTTGGAATTATATCTCTTAATGTATTACATTTTCATATTAAAGATATTCTTGTCCTATTCTTGGATACATATATGTATAAACATATTCTATGTTCTTACAAAACTTGAATAGAGTTGTAATAGAAATATTTTGTTTTATTTCTTCACGTGCAAAACACTGTTGCACTGCCTTTTCGTAATCTGGGACAATACGACTTGAAACATTTGTTACTTTTATTTGTAAATTCTAAATAGGTTTTCAAATGTTATTGTAATTTACGTAATGCGATATGTAAAAACAAAATAATTTATAATATTTGTACATGCTTGTGCGTATACTTGTGCGTTAAGTATCGACAGGGTAAGTTAAAAAAAATGACAACATTTGAAATCCATTTGAATTTGCAATGTATCGTCTTGTAGATATTATCTGGAATTGTTAATACTTGTAATAATAGTGATCTTCCAACATATTTTTTGGTACCTTGCCAACAATTTATCTCTTATGTAAATAGAAATTTTGTATGTATGTGCTTCCAAAGAAAAATGACAAGTGCCATTTGGAAAGTTGTAGCCAAATGAAATCTTGAGTAGCGTTAGAAATTTCTAATGCACTGTCGTAAAACGCTTAAATACAAGTTTCTTTAGGTCTCTGTAAATGATCCATGTAATGTAGTCCAGATATGTTTTGAAACAATCAGATAAACAACAACGTGTATTTTCATGGAACTGTAAATATAACAATATACATACAATCTTCACAACTGCCTTTATAAAACGGTTTTGAATAATAGTACACTCTTGACTTACGTCGCGTGCTATCTACATCGCAGTTGAATCATGTACTTTTTTTTTCTATTAGACAATCACGGGGGAAATTCATGTTTTACAATATTACAACGTCAAGCTTTAAGCGCTTGTTATGAGTTTAAAAAAAATGTAAACATCCTACGGGTTCCGTCGTAAAATTATGTTTAAAAGTTGATGACGCGGAATAAATAAATTTAGCCTGTGGCAGAAGCTCCGAACTCGCTATGATCCTGCAAATTAAAGTCCAACGCGTCAGGATGACGTTCACTGTCATTCGTAGTTCGTAGTTCACGTTACACGTTGCTTCTCCAGTTCGTTGGATTCCGTCAGAGTTCGTCGCATTTCGGGCCCGTCAGATTTGTTGAAAAGATGTGAAACACTGTTAGAATCGCAAAGAGCAAAGTTGAGCGAAGGAACTATGGAACTATCGTGAACCATGATTTGTGCGTGTTATCAGTTTCAAACAGGATAAAGTCACAAAAAGCTATTAAGGATGGGTGTCATCAACTGGAGCGAATTATTTCCAGGGAGATGGAGTCCTGCCATTTTCGTTTCGTATATGGCGCTATTTGTGAATCAAGGTACGATTTGGTTAGGTGTCTGCTATTGCCTTCGTATTTTTCAAGGTTTCGCTCAAACAGTTAAGAATGTTATTTGTCAAATGAAAATTATAGTTGATGGCACTTGCTGAGACTGATTGTAAATCAAATTAATTGACATTTTTAATTATATATCTTTATTGTTGGACGTCTAATCAGTTTGTGTTATAATTATTGCCTTACGTTAATTTGACCAAAGGTTTTAAATCGAAGTCATTAGTTTGTCCATTATCTTATCGTTTCCTGTAATGTGTAGTGTTACACCAGCAAAAAGACATTAAGGGTGAAATGTGTTTCAGGCATTATCGTGACTTGGTCGCAGAGGAATGGTCATTACGAATATAATATAGTTATGGTAGTACTGATAACAGAGATATTTAAACTAATCGCTTCTGTGATTTTATATTGTAAAGAGTACGTAACAGTGGTCTATATTTTACATAAATATGTCAATTTAATTCATAATTATTTATATATTTTGGTTGTTTTAGTAATACCTTTGGAAACCTTTGTCAAGAAGTAGCGAAGCATAAAAAAGGTAAAGCGCAAAATGAAATTCATTAGAAAGTAAACAACTCATTGTATTAAAAGACTTGCGGAAATTTATTCCTTTTTATTTTAGTGTTTCTACTCTACATGATACCTTCCTTCCTGTATTGCCTCTACAACAATTTGGCATTTGTCAACCTGGCCGCCTTCGATCCTACAACATATTATGTCCTACTGCAATTTCGTGTTGTTATTACAGGGATTATTTTCCAGGTACAGATCGGAGATTACATTTCAATCAATTATGCTCTGGGGCTTGCTTGTATCTTAAACACTCGCTTCTTCTAGGTGGTTTTTAAAAAGAAATTATCCTTGAAGCAATGGTTTTCGCTGGTACTGTTAACAATCGGATGTATGATTAAGCACATAGACCTGGATTTTAACGTTGATCTTTTTAATACCAAATTTAACTTAAATAGAAACATAGTTTTCATATTTGTACAAGTAAGTCTTGCATTAATATCAGTGGCATGAATAGTAACTAATTTGTACGATATATTTTCCATATCAATCTTTTTTTCAGACAATATGCTCCTGCCTGGCTGGTGTGTACAACGAGTATTTACTGAAACAGCAAGGGGCAGACATCAACATTTTTGTCCAGAATGTATTTATGTATATCGATAGTATTTTCTGTAACGTAGCAGTCTTTGTAGTATTATTTATCTCCGACGCTAGCGCCGTTAATGTGTTCGACAATATCGCATCGACTATATTCGCGCAACCAAAAGTAATGATAATCATGCTGAATAATACAGCTATCGGGATAATAACGAGTTTCTTCTTGAAGAATTTGAACTCGATTTTAAAGACTTTTGCCAGTGCCCTGGAATTAGTGTTCACCGCTATTTTATGTTGGATGATATTCGACATTCCTATTCACATGAATACCGTATTATCGATAGCTATGGTGAGCTACGCAGTGATACTATATTCGCAGAATCCAGTACAAAACGTGCAGCCAAAGGATACTGAAGCCAGAAAGTTGATAGTATAAGCTAAACAGGGTTAAATTTTGATGTAAAATCATTAACCAGAATGTGTCACATAATGTGTGAAAATATCTTGCCTGATATAATCAAACGAATTAAACGCATTTTTGCGTGTGCACAACCGTTCACCCTTCATTGTACAGTAGATACATTCACAATCTTTATTTTGGAATATTAAATGACCAGCGAGATGCGTAATGTGATTTGACCGTCTTTGGACATACGAACGCAAACTTTTGAATCGCGTAAAATATTCGACGAAAATCAGGAATCTCGAAAGTCATGAAAGTCGTACATCAATTCTTATAAATCGGAATGATAGAATGTCGCGTATTGTTCGATACGTTTTCAAGATTTTCGAGAACTTTGGGGAATTTCAACATGAGATAATCCAAACTTCGCAAAGATGATCTTCATCGATAATGTGCACCACCGCGATTTAAGTGCCTATGATGCGCGATGGCTATGATTGTATTATTATATCGCAAAATATAACATAGATATATTAGTCTCGTCCCTTCACCCTCACGCATATAGTCAGATTATACCGTGCATCGGAAGACTGCAATTGAACAATTTGTTGATACTATGATTTTTCCGGTGCATTCTAAGGATGAGATACAAATTAGTTTTTCCACGAAGTTGCTATGTATTTATGCTATTTTTAAAGCTGTTTGTATTTATATTTATATAAGTACGGTGGCAATACATTTGGAAATTAAACTTCTTTTTTTTCTAATTCCTATCGTTAGCTCAACCCACATTGTACTGAAAAAATATTCTTGGATATACATAAGTTCTTCTAAAATTCTACCGCAAAGGTGTAGAACATATAAAATTATATTGACTAATAATTATCTGTGGAACAATCACGTTTACAACATTTTTACAATATGTATAGGAATAATTTTAAAGCATTTTTACTTACAAATTACGGTGAATGAATAAATTTGTATAGCTGTTTTGCCGGTAATACCGCACTAAGAATTTCAGTGCGCGCTGATGTACAACGATTATAATTACCAGATAGTTTTCGTTAGTGCATACGGGTACACCGTTATGACAATGAACTTCTAATTTCCTTATACGTAATTTATGTACGGGTCCGTGTGGGTAGCTATAATTATAATAATCAAAATTAATCGCTGCGACAATTTCTTCCGTTTTATGGAAGTACGAGCATAATGCCCGGAACATCTTTTTCACAATAAACTTACTATACAAACTTTAATATTTAGATGAAAATTCGGCTCGCCAAATGGAAGCAATAATAATAAAAATGCGTAACGTTCGGATAACGTTGTAAAATCATGACGAGAGGAATACCTGCGCAATTGACTGAAAAATTAAAAAAAAAATAGCGCGGGAGGCAAAATTCGCGGGAACGAAAATATCAAATTGGAAGTAGTTATTATCGCAGGTTTATCGATCGCGAAGTGATCTATAGATCGTGTCGCTTTTTTAATTCGCTTAGGACGTATTATCGAGGCTCTTCTACGGTCTTCCGAATTCTATCAATGATCGCGATGTATATGCATACTCGCATACACTCGTGTACGTACACGTAAGACCATTTGAGGAGAGAAGTGGGGGTGGGGTGGTCGATATTACCTGCGAAACACCTTGCTCGTCGAAACCGAGTGGCGATAGTCACATGCCGGCCGTCGTGCTCGAAACTACCCCGCGATTTCCCTTTTTGATATTGTCATAAGTTGTGTTACTGTCGCTGAAACGTGCCACCAACGTTGGATTCCTGGTCCAAGAAATGAGTACGTGAGTTATACGTTTTTAATTCTTTTTGAAATGTTTTTCTATGCAAAGTAAATCTATTGCAAAGACGCCGGCTTAATCTAATTGAACTATTTATTTTGTATATTAATCACGTCAAGTACCCAGAAATTGGTCAGTCCTTGTATTTAAGGTAGTGCACGAAGGATTTGTAGATCTTGATCGATGAATCGTAAGATGGAATTATTATTAAACAGAAATGGATTGATGATATTGGGTCCCGTACATACGACACTTCCTTTTATTAATCTAATTGAATAAACGGAATTATTGAAGTTTGTAAATATTTACGAAACGAATACGCACCACGTGTCGACGAAGAAAATATTTGCTATAAAAAAAGAGTAGAAATAAAAATAATTCTTGTTGAGAAAGTTGGGATTTCTTTTCTGACATGAAACTACCATTATGAGTTAAAACTTTTTTCTCTTATTCGGCGAAAAATAAAAATGTACATACAATTCGCCCTTTCTTGGTAATCACTTGATTCATCGAATAATAAGCGTAATGTCGTCACTGTTTAAATTTGTTTTTCAATCCGGAAACTGGAGCAATATCATTTATCGATGTACCTCGTAAAACTTGCGCGAAAAGACGTAATTCCCGGGAGGGAAATGAAATATCATCAGATTCTGGGGAATTAAACGGTAGGTGCGAGGGGGTTCGGTTGTCCGAGACAGAACCTTTTTTTTTCTTTGCTCTCCAGACGCACGCACATACATACGTAGCCGTTTTCCTCGGATTATGCAATCGCCTTTCGTGTGTACTACTTTTCTGCGGGGTTCGTGTCGTGAGATTTAATGATAAACTTGGCGACTTGCCCCCCTCGATTCCTTTAAAAATAAGGGTTCTGGGAGCAGATAACGGGTCGTTGAAGTAATATTTCTGGCTTGAGATTATGTGCTTAAATTGTCCAACAATCCACTTAAAAAATATCGAGCGCGCGTACTTAACATGCGGGGGCCGAAAGAAAGTTTAAATTCGGGCGCCAAAAAAAAAAAAACAAGATCCCTCGCTATCTCACAGTGAAAACTACATTTGTATGAAAAGTTCGAACGAATGAAACAATAAAATTACAAACACACTCGACTGATTAGAAGTTCGAGGAGCGCATAAAGGGAAAAAGTTCATAGTTCATCGAAAAGATTTCTTGCGAACTTTTCACTCAACTTCTATCAACCTTCAATATCTTTTTATTAACAACTTTGATGTAACTATCTGTGATAAAAAGAAGACAGCGTGAATTAAAAGTAAAATACTTCGCGTGACCGGGACGATTGAATTTGAAGCAGAAACCGGAAGTCTAGAGCCTCGTTCGGTCAGCGGCTAAAGTTTCGCAATGTCAATCATTTTGTGCAATATTTATGTACTTATCTACCATGTGCCGGAAGCGAAGTAAATGTCACTCGGCTGTCAGTGTCGAGAAGCGCAGCCGTTTAACAATCGTACATAGAGATATCATTTGGGGGAATTGTTCGAAGACTAGTGATAGTATAAAACGTTTAATATTAATAGATAAGCTTAAAAAGATAATTGGCGATGATCATCGGATATTGTACACACGAAACTCAATCGTATTAATGCCGGTATATCGATGCAATCGATATTTAGCGTTGCGATTGCACGCACGATTATTACTTCTCCTGCTGTATTATCGTATTCATAAAACAGTGAATAATGATTAGTCTTTAACCTGTGACGATCAAGTCTTTTAAGTTATAATTCAGCGACATCACCATTGCTTGACAGTAGTCTTTTATTTATAATTTGATTACGACTCACCAATATCCTCGTAAGATGTTGTGTCGGCTCGAGTTCGCAGCAACGAATAATGCCGAATCCCCGTCCTAGGACGGGAACTCTATTCCCCGGGAACATTGGGAATTAGTTGGACGTCACACCTTTGCGCGCAGATCGTAAACTTTTCCTTTTTGTCTCTAATAATTAAATCTGGGATCTCGGACGCGGAACGCTCGAATCGTTTTTATTTTGTCACTGACAATTGCCGTAAACCATAAATGTAATTGTTGCTAGCATTGGAGACCCAAAAATAGGGCATATTTTATAGATCCATTGTGGGTCATTATACTCATTATAAATAAGCCGTGTCCTTTTATTTCATCGAAATGTACAATCAAGCATCAGTCGAGAAGTAATAAAAATAAAATTACAAGATACTCTGAGCATTCAACGTGTGTAACTCGAAAACGTCGATAGATCGTTCGACGTTCACCCGAGGCTACCGATGAACTATAGGAAACCGGAAACAGAGAAGAAGAGGACGATGAGGGACCAACGGGTACCGGGGGACGGGACGTAGCGCGGGGGTATGTCCGAGTGCTTCGCGTTCTCCTCATCTATGACAGGATCGACGAATTCGGGGCCTTTGCAGCCCCCAAAGGATTCCTCGCCTCTCGTCGCCTTACCTTTGCCATTCGAGCGATACTCGACAGCTGAGGCTTATCCTCGGAAGCCCGGTCGAAAGATGACACTGACCCCGCCGAATGGACAACCTATACAACTCACTCCTCTCTGGGAACACGTGGTAGGTATATCGTTTCCCCGTTTGACGGGATCACAACTTAGATAATTACAATAGATTCCCGTATGACGCGGACTGCTACAACGCGAAACTCTATAATGGGCCAGATATATCGCGGCGACGGTTTTTGTACAACGCGATTCCTCGTACAACGCGCCAAATAATAAGATAAATAAGATTTTGTACATACATTAATAATGAGGCTAAGAATCAGAGTGGCGTGTGTCAGTAAAAATACAAATTTGACATACACCGCTATGATTTTCATCCCCTCAAATAAAGAATAAAGTTAAGCCGGGTAGATACGGAGCGAAGAAGGAAAAGCGTTGAAAAAGCCAGTAAAGCGAGGCGTTTCGTAACACGAGGGTAAAGCGTTTCGACGACAATTTTACAAATTTTACAATTTTACAACGACACGCGCGAATCGGTGTTAACGTTAGCTAACGCGTTCCGTGTTACGAATGCGTTATCGGGTCGAAAGGCGTCGCCAGCGGCGAAAGCGTTGAATGAGATTTAAACCCCTTTGATTGCAGGTAGGTACACAGGTACAATTGCCGCGATATTTCTTTTGTCTCTGGTGCCTTTTTAAGCCTCTCTGTCCGTTCGTATCGTGCAGGTGCGCACGCGAAGATTTCCCACCGAGGTCGACACACGACTCACGTTTCTCGAGATATCGGAGAGACTGCGCGATCCAGAATGGGAGGTACGTCAGCACGCTCTTCGTGTTCTCATCGACGTGATACCGACTCTAAACAGCGATATCGTGGACAAGGTCATGCAACCAGTGGTACCAGAATTGATCAATAATTTGGGTCACCCAGCGCCGGCTGTTCGTAAGGGTGCTCTGGATGCACTGAGAGTTTTTCTCGTGCATTGCCGTGACAGGGAGGAGACCGTGAAGAAGGTAAAGATACTGCGAAATTAAAAACTTTTCCAAGATATAGCGAGGAGAGAACTGAAACGCGAAATGGTTCCTTGGCGTAGACTCTAGAAATTTTTCAATTCTTGCATTTTTTCCCAGGAATTCGTAAATGTAATTAAAATATTGTGCTTTTACGTCTATTTAAAATTTTTTTTATAACCGTGGTCGTATCTGTATTTCCTGTGATTTCTGACACTTGCGAGTGGAGTTGAATTAAATTATCTCCTTATATTGTTATCTTCCACTTTCAAAAAAATTGTTTTGTGTAATAATATCATAATGCAAGAATGTCTTGAAAAAAGCACGACGCGACGGTATCAGTTGAAATTCTACTGTCTGACCACAGTAATTCAATTCTACTTACGAGTGGACAGTGGTATTTTATATCCGGTGAAAATTTCCTTTTAAAAATGAACGAGCGACGGTAAAATCCTGTCGTGATAAACTGGCATTATTCCTGACCTTGCATACCTTCTCCCCGCTGTATCACAAACGAATCGATCGCAAAAAAACGTAATTGCATCGAGCTGCTCGACGACACGAGACCCGCTTTCTTGCAGATTCTCGAGGATGGCTTAAACCGCGCGGAGACTCGCGATCCTTTTCAAACGAACGTCACGACAGGAGTGATCCTGAGCGCCCCGTCCTTGCTGTTCCCGTCGTCCAGTAGCCCGTCGCCAGCCTCGCAACTGATAAAGGATACGACAATAGCGCTCGCCTCTCGATTGGCTCAGGTACCCCATCAAGAAGCGGTATTAAAGTCCTTGATGAAGATCCGTGACGCCGTGGGTGACGAAAAATTCGAGAATTATCTCGCGGATTACGACAACAAGCTGACGAGGAACATCGAGATCCTGTCGAAGATCTACAACGTGAAGCCGTGTAGAAAGAATCAGAGGAAGATTTCTGCCGATGGGAAGAACTCGACGAAACGGGAGAAGGATTTGGATCGAAAGTGGGAGAGCGACAGCGACACGTCGGGAATCGCCGAGGAGGAAGAGGAAGGGAACAACGCGACGATGCCACCCGGGAGGGTAGTTCTGGAGACCGAGATTAAGTTCAACGAGGAGACGGCCATTACCATGACTATCTTGGAGGAGAAAGAAGAGGAGAGCGAGAAGGAGCAGGACGAAGAGAGCGGGACGGACGTGAGAAACGAGGCGGACGTGACCGACGTCAAGGAATCGTCCCTCGATCGACGGAAAACACCGAGGAGGGTACACTTCGGTGGTGAAATAGTGAAGCTGAGAACCCCCGATAGCGAGGACACCGAGTCTATAGAGGCGACGCCGAAAACGCGTATTCCGCTTCCGGTTTCGCCGGCTACTAAGATGCCGGAGCGTCCCCGTAGAGCCTCGTCTCAGCCTTGCAGTCCACGTCGGGAGAAGAGGACGCCGAAGAGGACCTCCAGGTCAGTTTCTAGCAGTCCTAGGAGAGAGGTTTATACTCACAATGCTGAGCTTAGTCCGAAGAAGAGTATTCTTACCAGGACGAATAGTCCTGTGATCGCCGTAAAATCGGCGGAGCAAACGGTTTCGAAGAGGAGGAAGAATTCGGCACGTCAGGATGACAAGGAAAACGATAAGAGGGGTACTGGTAACGAGGCGAGCGAGGGTAAGGAAAGTGTCGAGTGTTTCGAAGCTTTTCGGAAAATCGAGGAACTTCAGAAACCGGCATTGGGCTCGACCGAGCTAATCGAAAATATTTCGGCTGGCAAAAATCCGAATGTGAGAAGTGAGAAACACGAGGGAGGGAAAGAGGAAAGTTTGCCAGAGAAGAGTAATCGGAAAGCGGACGCGGAAAGTGGAAAGGATACTTTGATAAAAATGTCGGTAGACGGGAAATCGGAAAACTGTGATTCGAGAATCGAGGAGAAAACGGGGGTAAAAGATTCTCTTAGAGGTCAAAGTAGTGAAGAAACTTTGTCCAAACGATCGATAAGAAACGAAGTTGAAACGAAAGTGAAATCTCTTTTGGAAGATAACTCCACGATTCGGGAGAAAAAAGTTATAGAGGACAAAGGATCTCGTAGATCATCGATCGGTACAAAGGCAAACGATTTCAAGGATTCGAGAATAAAAAATGATTCAGAGGGAAACGTCGTTACGAACGACCGAATCGAACGATTGGTGGAAGACGACTCAAAGATCGATAATAAAGTAATCACTGAAAGTTTTCAAACATCCTCGTCGAAGATCGATAAACCGCCGTTAAAAAAGTCCGAAAGTGCTCGGGAGATTCTGGTGAACGAATCGGAATTCTCGATTATTCCGAAGGAAAGTGGGGCGGCGAATTCGAAGCGAGATAATGATTTAATTCGCAATTTGAGAAACAGCGCGAGTGAACACGCTTCGGGGGATGATCGCGATAAAAGGAGTGAGAGTGCGATCGAAAAAAATGTAAATGTGCCTGCCGAGGTGGAACGAAAATTAGGAGAACCCAGCTGGGAAGAATTAGGGTTGGTCGAGGAGGAAGTGCTGGAGGATCTACATAATAAGGTGAGTGGTTGTATGATTCGATTAATAATTTTGTATCATTTTTGAATAACCACAAAATTAATTAACAAAATAAATTCTTTATTCATATTAATTCACGGATTCGTTTGCAAAAACCCGAAACAATCGGAAGTTAAAATTAAGACAATTTCAAAGCGATCAAGATTTAATTAAAATATTTTTGCAAACCCTCGATAGTAAATAGTTAAATTCCAAGTAAATGATATATTATTGCGTTATTAATCTCAGTATTTGGCTATGGGTATTTTTCGTATGACAAAATTATTTCTGTGCGCGCTATATCTCGCGAGTAACGTGACTCAACTGCGCATTCGTGATTTCATTCACGATTTTCAAATTACGTAGCACGCTTCCCGGACAAAAATCACCGGAAAGCCCTTAGGTAAACTCGAGGAAATATGTTAAGCCCATACACGAACGCACGCGCACACATACACGCGTGATCCTATATAATTGATCGAGTTTAAATCACGTTACGCCACGCGACGAACTTTTGCCGTTGAAATCGATTGACCCACTTCCCACCATAATATATTACAACGATCTGTCCTAAAGTTGAAGGTTTACCTCTTGAGTCACATTAATGACCGACGAACGTGAATCAAGGGACGAAACGTATGTACGGGAATGATTTTCCACGAAGCGTTCCTTCCTCGGGTGTTTTAGAAATGAGAGGGTCAGGCATAAAATTATATTTTATGATAATTACAAGTTTTCGAGTTCCTTCGTGAACTGTTTGTAATAAAAAGCGACAGGCGTTGCTAATGACTCGTACACTCCCCTAAGATTGTTTATAATGTTGCGTGACTTTCTTGTCGAAAATACAACGACCTGAAAAATTTCTAAAAAAGAGTTTAACGCGCCCAGTAGGAACTTCTGGGGATTTTTTAAAGTCCTTATTAACCAATTAAGACCACAATATATATTTTTAGCAATTTAATGTATTGTACATTATAATAAGTACTGTAATTACACAGATTGTAAACTTTTCAAGGGATGGAAACTTAGATATACATGAATTTTTGTTAATTTTATTATTTCCAAGGAATTTCATTGAGTAGAAGTTGCGTATCGATAATAAACGTCCGGCGAATAATCGAAAAGTTCGAAATCCAGTTTAAACTTCTCGTACAATTTCTGCACCAGTTCCGTGTTCAATTGACTGAAATAAATCCTCGATGCGTTCGAGTGACCGGTGCTATGCCTCCATCTTGGTTTAATTGTCCCTTGCAATCCTAATTTATGAATCGCATGTATTTGATCCCGCCACAATGATTCGACCTGCGGAATTAATACAGTTTATTTACGCGTTCGTTGATTTATCCGTCGTTTAAATAAACCATCGTACATTGAAACCAGATTGAAAATTGCGAATATAATTCTCGAAGTTAAATGACCGTACACTCGACGGTGAAGTTTAAAAGTCTACGTGGACACGAAATTACACGTCTGGTTATCTGGCAATCCTAATTGCTTAAACGATAGACACGCAGCGCGATTACGGAGACTACACCGTATAATTAAATATAAAAAAACCGAGTAACACCGTCCAATTGCCTTGGATCGTTTTTTAAAAAAAGTTTCTTTAAAATTAAAAATTAAAAAAAAGAACTGTTAGTTTCCAAAGTATGACCGATATTCCCACGATAACAGTATTTTCTATTTTCTTTATACCGTCTGACCATTGTTGTCTCGATCTACTTCTCATTACGATTGACACAAGAAAAAACCAATATTTGTCGTTTAGTATCAGTCCGAGCCGACGATCGATGATCATTGATGATTGTACATATGTATATCCAACGGGAGTCGAAACGAAAACACGGGGTGCACGAGTGAACCGTAATCGTGTTATCTCTGCAAACATACCTTCGCGATTATATCGTAATCGATAACGCATGGCGTGCAAAAAAGATAGTACGGCATCCAATGATCGTCCCCGTAACTGGCAAGATCGGTGTGAATCAAGTAACGCACGAATTCCCGAAATGTTGGCTCGCTCCCAGCGGGTGGTGGTACGCCCTCGACTCTGATCGCTTGATCCTCCCGTGGCCCCGCAAAGCCTCTTTCTGGATCACGGATTCCAGCGAATCAGTTTCGTTTATCGGGTTAGCGGCGCTCGGTAACGAGGAATTGCGATCGATATTTTGTCGTGACTTACCGCGATACTTTTCAACGATCTTGGCGCCGTACTTCCGATAAAAGTGAAGTGTCCCGTGTTCCCTTCCAGCCACGGAGTTTTCCAGCTTATCGCGATACGCGCTCAGTAATCTTTCAAATGGATGCCTTACCACTAGGAGTTTTTTCGTCCCTCGTAAAGCCTAGATCATCGGTTTCCTGCGTTAGATCGGATTGCGGCGATACGATTAACACCCTCCTCCCCACCGAACGGAGAAATCAAATTTGATACTTGGCTTTGAAGTTTTATAATATACATCTATTGCATATATGTGTTTCTAAAGTGGCGCAAGTTAAAAAATAATATGAAGGAAAAGAGGACCGTCGAAAGTTGACGGGAGTGGTTCTGTTTATTTGTAGTAACAGTAGACATTTAATAAGCCTTTGAAATGCATTTGGCAATAAAAGAAATAACTACACTTGCGCGGGTTAATGTTTACCCAAGTCTTACCATGGTGATAACTTGAAAATACGGTTTTTTGACTTGAGCCACTTTGTATCCGCATGTACCTATATCAATTATTTAATAGTATCTTTTATCAAGAAACACGGTCTTCTCTCGCGCCAAGTACAAGTATTTAATGTTTATTATAATGATAAATGTAAATTAAGATCAACCTTGTCGGCCTGTGGAAATTCGAGTTCGGGCAATACTCTTCGAGCGATGGTTGACAATTGCTCTTTTCCGCTGTTTAATTCTTCCTCGGGTACGCCCATTAATAAACACAAATTGTAAATCCACGTTGTACTAGCGGCTTTGTATATCGGACAATACGATATATTGTGCGATCTAGGAACGATAATTATATTATTTACGCGGAGCGGTACCACATGTTAAATAAATAATATCGACAAACCTGTCGATGTAGAATACAGTATATTGCGGCGCAGGAGGATGCTTGAACATAACAGGCTTATCCGGTACTTTATAAATCCCTAAATTATATTTCCGGCATATATTTTTTACCGTTAACAATCGCTGAGAATTTTCCGTTTCGGCTGTAGCCTGAAAAGATGCTTAAAATACTTGATTACCGTATCCTTGACTCTAATTAGTCGTTCGCGTTGTTAGCGGGCAATAAATCATTAACGTGGTAGAGTTTAATCTCTTTACTCTGTCAAACCAAAACTTCCAATTACCATTCTAATAATCGAGCGCGTAAAACGAGCGTACGTTAAAGTAAATAGTGCAGTTTCAATTGAATTCGCGTACCAGTAGCTTCTTCGGATCGTCGGAGTGCGAACTATACTCGTGTTCTTGTCCAACGAGGGTAGTGGCACATTTCAGTACGAACAAAATTAATCCGCAAGCCAAAAGAATTTTCCAAATTCGCGCGACGAGTCTCCATCGTTGTCCCAGCATGGCGAACCTATTCGTTCGAACGATTATGCCTTTGTCACGTGTTCGTTCACTTTCTCTTCTCTACTTTTTACGCGTCCCCATTTTACGTATCGCTCCTTCGAAACCCAAGGCTTAAAAAATGTAGATTTTGGAGAGGAGCGACGCAAATATTCGTTCTTCCTTTCGGGCAAGACACTGACTGACCGGTTTCGTGTTGCGCTCTGACAGTGATGGATCTAGAGCTTTGCAAACCTGTAGTAAGAACCTGATCCACCGAAATGTAGATTTTTAAATCGATCGCTCGCGCGTGATCGATTCTTCGGTATATCGCAATGTAAAACGTTAATACGATCGAGGTCCTTTTTTATATCAAATAAGAAACATACATTTTGTTTCTTGCGATTATTTTTCCGCGTCGCGTGACGATCTGTCAGACACGCGTTCCAAATTATTTTTTTGATAAATAATGAGTTTTAAATTGTATACTACTGGTGATGTTTATCTACACAGCTGTCTTATGCAACGAAACGTATTTCTACGATATTCTAATACTATTAATGATACGCGATTGCAGTAGAGTCGATTTTATCCAACAAATCCGCTACTGGATCGAGCGTGGGTCGACGACTATGCTGCATACTAATTCGCTTGGTTCAGGTGTTCAAATAATCCGTGTGTCGGATAGCCAGAAGTATTCCACGAGATCAAAATGTTGAAACTTTAAATCTATGGTAAAAAAACAGTTTTATTTCCATTTTTTTTATAGATTTCTTTCGATAAATCCACCAGAAAAATAATCGAATATTTGGAATTGCTTATTTTGAAAATTGGGGGTTATTTATTTCTATTAGTTTGCTACTTCGCTTTATTTATCGCGCGCTCACGTTTGCTAACTATTATAACGTCATGTAACTTACCTATCAGTACCTCGAACAAGGCAGTACGTCCCACGATCGTGCAACGTGTTTTCTTTTCATTCACGAGAGGTTCAAGGCCGCCGAATACCCTTTCGCGTATGCTCGCATAGACGTGTGCAGGTAGATGCACCATTCCTTCTACGTGTCCATGGAAAATAACGCTATTAAACGAAAAATAACCTAAGCTGATATCGATCATCCGCAGTGTCAACCCTTTCCTTCGCGCAAAGGAAATCATGTTTCGTTCGATTCCACGCCGGAAGGAAACGATTCGGATGATACATTTCACTCGAAACGTATGTACATACGGTGGAATCCTTCGTACGATCCGACTACCCTTTGCACCTGAGTCATCCATTGTACAATAGAATAAAGGAGGAAAACGAAGGGAGCGCGAATAATCGATCTTCTTACGTATACACGTAAGAAAATCGCGCGAACTCATTCCGATCATCATCAAGTCATTCCCGATCCACATCGAAAGGCGCAACATCATATTTCATCGAAACGAATCGTACGTCGTGGTGAATTCGTCGCGAGACTCGGCGATAATTAAATTTGCATAATAAAAACAGTTATGCAAATGGCGAATTGTTTGCGTTCTCGCTTGGAAATAAAACTAAAAGAGACGCGAGCAGAAAAGTTATCTCAACCGGAGAGCTACTAATTCGAACGTTTGAGGGTTAATTAGAATCTCATTAGGTAAATTTAGTACACCACGAGGAAAGGATACGTGTACGCGCGTACACGGGTAACATCCCTTCGCGAGGGTTCGCATTTTCGTGGCAGCGAAACGGTGTTTGAATTATGCATGTTGTTTCATTTTCCACGTGGCCGCTACCATTGAAACGGCTTCTCGTATCTCGGCGTTTATGAATATTCCGCGAATGAAAAACGGGGGAGATTTCCTCGCGTAACATTATGCATCAGAAACGTATGGGAAATGTGCGGCGAGTAAGTAACAAGAAAATAATTAGGCACGTGTTGCGTGCAACGTCGGTCCAGTACGAAGCGTCATTTCTATGTACGTGTATGCAAATCGTTTGCAATCCTAGTGCCATTTACGGGGCACGCGGCTCGTACGTTTTCAGTTCATCGTCTCGTAGTTTGCGTCGGTTGATTGCTGAAATAAATATTCCTCGTTGAATATCGTGGCACGAGGCAACGGTAAAATGAATTATCGTCTCGTTAGAGATATTTTTAGGCGATAGGGACACGCGAATTGTTTATTGTTCGTACTGTTTGACAGGACATTGGAATTCCAACTACCGTGGCCATTAGTATTACCATTAACGAGAAGGCAAATTTGACAGGCTGTTTCAAATTCGTCGATAGTTATTAAACCTACGGTAATTATAGAGCAAATACGTTGCCCCAAAATGAGTCTTTACGACGCGCTTCAAAATACGAGACATCGTTTTAAATATTACAAAGAAAAAATTTTCAACGATCATTAATGAATTATTCACGCGTGTTTGAGTTTTACAAAGTTCAATAAAATTTACGCGTTCTTGGGAAATCGATCGTTGAACAGCCGCGGAAATAAAGTCAAATCGAAAGATACGATGAATGCGGATGTTACCGGTGCATTGCATTCAGACTTGCTGCAACGATCGATAATGTTCGCTGGTGGACTCGTGATTATAGCAACGCTAGCGCTACAGATGACAACATTTTCAAGATTTTACTTATTAATAAAATCAGTATTCCATAACTATGACACGCGTGTTCACGTACCATTCAAATGCGAGTGAAATGATGATCAACGTGTTAAAATCCCCCAGAAGCTAGGCTTCGCGATCGGATCTAATACGAACGATTATTAGTCTGATTACTTGATTTGTTCGATTGTTTTCCTCTCGCAGGATGATTGGCGTGCACGCGTAAGAGGTTTCGAGAGAGTCGCTTCGGCTTTGCGGACGTCTTCGGCGTTGATCGCGATAGAGGGGAGATTAGGATCTCTTTTGCATGCAGTGTTGGGCTGCGAAAGGAGCTGTCGAGTAGCAGCGGCTGGCTTGGCAGTGGCAAAGGTAAGTCGTTCGTTTGCTACGATCATAGGGACTGTGTTGTCCTGGATAGGCGCTCGAGATATCTGGGAAATCTGTACACCGACTCTTATTGTTCTTGGGGCACTTTAAGTCTGGTCGTAACTTTTTACGGATTGCACCGAAAGCTATGAAACTTTTCACGAGCTTATTTCAAATGTATTGTTATGAATTATGATCATATTAGCAATATGAGTCATTTTTTAATTTCGTATGCTGGTTTGAAAAGACCCTATGGAGAGTCCTATTTGTAAAACTTTTTGATCTGGATATCTGTATGCTGAAAAGTTAATTCGAGTTCGATAGGTCGATCATTTTTTGCATTTTTATGAATACTCTAGCAAAGTATCTCTCTTTCACGTCTATGTTATTTTGCAGTTAACACGTTCACGACGGGCTGAACCACTGGTGGTACATTCGTGTCTGTCCCACAAGGCGAGCTGAGCCACCGGTGGTACATGAACTATTGTCGCGTCATAACATTTAAACAACTGATTACTTTAATCAACAAATTTATTTTCATCATTATATACATAAAAGAACTATTTATGTTTGCGAATTTCTTTAAAACAACAACGTGTGTTTCTATTTTAGTTGTTCTATGCTCACAAAAGATGGACAATGGAAATTAACCCTTTATAGTCCCATGTGACAGTTCTGTAACAAACCTCGAAAATCCCTCATGATTACGCATTGAGTATATTTAGTTAATTTAAATCGATGTAACATTGCTATAACACAATATTGAACAAATTGATTTATTTATGTATTTATTTATTTACATATTTATTCATTTTTTTATTTATTTATTTTTGTTTTTGATTGCCCTAAACGAGCCCCTTTTCAAAATAATTTTCTGTTTTCACCATTTTGCGCTACAAAGGGTTAATAAGTAGTATACGATTTATATCAAATCCGCCCCATCAGATGGCAGAAAGTACGAAAGTAAAGCCGCCCCATACTGAGGACAATAAATTCAGGCCCCGTGGCGAATGTGTTAATAGATAATTACTCATTAGCGTTAATCCAGATTTACGATAATTACGGAATACCCATAATCCGTATTTAACTGGATGCAATACTATTTTTTCTCGATTATTAGTATTATTTCCGGCATCACACCGAACACCAGCGAATTAAAAACAATTATTGCGATTAGGTGGTCGTAGCTGGTGTCAACGAGGAAGCTTTAAAAAAACGATTACCGCAATTGGCATGGGGTTTGGCGAGACAGGGTGGGCCCAACGCCGCCCAGCTCGCCAGAATAGCGATGTTGAGGCTCAGGCCAGCTCTTCTCCTGGAACAGCTTCTCCAGCCACAATGTCTGAACGCCAGAAAAGCAAAGGTAACATTTTCGTTAATTTCAATGAGGGCGGACGAAAGAAAATGATGATTTTTCTCTGTACGTTGCAGACGAGGGAAAATGCGTTGCAGCTGTTGATTTTCTCGTTAGTGACTTTTCCGAGCACAGAGTTCAAAGTCGAGATCGTGGCTAATAAAGTGGCGAAGATGGTAGGTGATCGACGTCGTAGAGTTCGACAAGCTGCGCTCGATACTTTGGCTGTACTCGCTCAGATCTACGAACCTGAGGTAATTACATTGTTCTTTACTAATTGATCCGGATGTTTGTGCAAAATACATTATTTTTATACTGCCCTTATACGGATTTTGTGAAACGTATGCGATAAGTATTCATCAAGTATACGTATAATATATTATTATCGCTTATCAGCACGTTAAAAATAATGCATTTTGCATAAACATCCGGAGTCTATTCATTATTGTTGTTAAGGATTATTTCAATAAAGAGAGATTGCACACAATATTCTATTTTGTTAAATCCTTTGATAAAACGACGAAGATCGCGTATTTCTTGTAAGTAAGCTTTGACGTAATGACGCTTGCAGGAGGTTTTGGCAGCAGGTAAACGAGCTGCGGAGGGTCGTCACGACGGTGAAGCTATGATCGCTGCCATCAGGTCCCGTCTGGCCCGAAAATCTCTGCCCTTGGTCTCTGCCGACGGTCTTGTAGTCTATGGTCTTCAAATTTCACCCACCGTTCAAATTGCGACAGGTAATTCAATCGCATACTGAGAATATCAAACTAATTGGACGATAGAGCTTTTGAAATAACGCACCGGAACTATGATATTCTTATTTTCGAATAAAATTGTATTTTGTTTAATTGATTTAATTCGTGGATGAAACGCGATTTGTGAGCGAACAGTAAAAATTATCACAAGTAATTAAATCGCATACCGAGAGTGTTCTATTAATTGGGATTATCTAAAAATATCCCCGGAAATAATGCAGCAGCTTTATGATATTCTTCCTTTGAAACATCGGATAGCATTGGAAGGGTTGATATAATTCTTGAGTAAAACTCAGCCGTATTTCATCGGTCGATTAACTCGTTGATCAGTTCTAATTACGTCCATAAATTGGATATAAATTGCACAGGTCCTGACGTGGATTGGATCGTGGCGGGAAGCGGTTCGGTTTCACCTGGCACAGGACGTACCAGGGGGCAAGTTATAACCACGACTCCGGAAAAAGGAAGAATCCCTCCGAGGTAAAGTCTTGATTGATAAAATCTTTCGTTACATACGTTTTAGAGGAATAGTAGATTTTTAATCGACTATACAATGCTTTTTACAGAAATTCAAACGCGAAGAATCGCGACAGCCCATGGATCGATAGACCAAATTTTGTTGCTCTCGGCGTTGGAATGCGTTCAAGAGGAGAACATCCCGTTGCATGGCAAATAGTGCGTACGCAAAATCAGGTGAGTCTAGTGGCACTCTGGTCTGATTGTGAGTCAGGGAATCTGAATCTGAACTTAGAAACACGATGGATTCGAAGCATATTTCAAGGGGACCGTCGGTTTTGTTTTTCTTTTATCCGCGTTACATCAGTGCCGTCCCGTCGTATACGAAAAGTATGAGAAAATTTTGTCCAGAGTATTGGACGATTTTGATTTTTAACGAGATTCCTTGCCACTCGCATGGGAGTCGTTTGAGCCGATATTCGATTGGAATTATGTTCGAATTGAATTGTTCCTGACCGAAGGAGGTATTAAAGGTTAGCGCGTTCCACGTTGTTCCATAATCATCGTACATCCGAATATTGTATGTTTATAGGACGATAGCCACTGTGACGATCAGTTAACCGTGCACGAATCTCGAAGCGCGAACACCGAAATTCGCAGTGGTAATTAGCTTTCTTAGCGTTAATTAGCGTTAATTAGCAGATAAGAAATCTATTTAGAATCGCATCATCGGTTTTAGTTGATTCTGGTTCTCATTTTTACGTGACGAACGTAATACCGTATAGAGAAAAATCATAGAAAGATAAAATTACACAGAAGAGAAAAAAGGTATAGAAATATAATGAATTATTATCTTTCAAGGGAAAAATACTGATTCTAATTTGAGATCGAACGATCAATTGAGACCTTCTGCCGCCAGCAGAGATTCCGCTAATTATAGAAATATCGTTGAGAACAATCTCGAGCATAGAACAAATTTTCGAACTGTCGACGTTATCGATAAAGAGAAGGTAATATTTACGTTCACTACATGGCAAACTTTCTTCTTAATTTAATAAACGTGTATTCCCAATATTACATCGTTAATATATTAACGATCAATATTTTTTTCAATTGTTCCAGGAAACGGTGAATAAAGCAGAGTCCAGAATTCCAGTGCCCTTCGCTCGCGAACGAGGGACAACAAAATCTTCTGGTCGAGGCAGATCGGCTAATATGGAATTAGCGGGTGCTAATTCGAGAAGAAGAAGAGACAAGGATAGCTTCGACAGCATCGGTAGCCGCGCGAGTAATCGAGACGATAATATAGGGTACCGACAGTCGCTAAATCCTTCTTATCGATTTCTTTTCCTCTGGTTAATTAACTTACACGCAATCTCGTGTAACTTTACGATCCTTTAATTGAAAGTCGCGTGATCTTCCAGGTCGCATAGCGCGGTCAGCCAGAGGAAAAAACGATTTCTGCAAGAGAATAGCACGAGCAGAATATCAGGTGCTACGGAAACGCTCGATCAGTCGTCCGATATATCTTATAATAATTATCACACGATTACTGCCGCGAAACATTACATGGATGGCAACAAAGGTTACAGCGTGAGTCTCATACGTAAATGCGTGGCATTTATTTTTGATTCGCTCGTGAACGTTGAATAAATGTTATAGGATGTCCTGGAGGATGGAAGCGAAGAATATTCGGAGATCGATGCGAGGAGTTATCAGAAGATCGTGGAAAAAGAAAGGCATCCGAGGAAATGCGAAGCGAAATCGAGACACTCTCGCTCGAATTCCACCGAGAGTAAACTGCGACCATCATCGACCAGCGTTCGACAACAAACTTTTCTCATGCACGACATGTGAGCGTTTTTCCCATGCACGCTCGCTTTATTTTCTTTTTCTAAGAATTTTCTGTACAAAGATACTCTTTTTGTATCCTATCAGGTACGGTTCGCGGCGAGACGGAAGATTCGTGGACGATAACGCGTTCAGGAAATTACAAACGGCACCCACTCCTTTGACCCGGGTTTACGCGGACGAAAGCTTTGAGCGCCAAACAGGGGAGAGCACCGATAGAAATGTTTTATCGCGAGTAAGTATAGCGAATTCTAATTTTAATATATTTTTTTTACGTTGGTAATACGTAATCAATCGAGCAGTTGTTATCGAAGCTCTCGTTTAACTTTCCGAGGCACACGATTTTAAAGAAGATAGAAACCCAAATTGCACAGAATTTGTTGCATCACACTATTCGCCAATCATAATCATAACAATGTTAGCAGCTTACTAATGTGGTTTGACTTCTATACATTTTTGTTTTCATTTATTTACGCATTTACTTTTGGTTCATAGAATTTCCAAATGAATGAGAAACTTAAAGTAAAATATTAAACTGATTTTGGGTAACTTCAACATTTTTAATTTAAAATGTATCCCATCATACATAAAAAGTTATGCAAAAGGTAGGGCAGTTTTTAAATTAAAAACGTTACAAATTTTAATTGACCTAACTCGAAAGCGTTGAACGAAGAAAAGAAATAATTCAGATATTAATACCACGTGAGATCTCATGAATCACAGTATGTGACTGTAGGATTAATATCATTCTTTACGATAAAATCAAAAGTAGAAATTTGTAAACCCCTCTTTTCTTTCAGGCAAGATACTATCGTAGGACCGTGGATGCGAGCGCGCAGAAGATCGACGAAGTTGAGTTGGTATCGACGGATGCGCAAACGAATGGACATTTTCCCGCGATTCACGACAATACTCCTTACAGAAGAAGATTACGTTCGTTGTCTCCCACGCAGCTTTATCATCGGCAGCAGTTCGCTCGAATGGTTTCCAATCAAGTTCACGCGATGTCCATGTACGATGTGTGAGTAACAGGCTTCTCTACATTTCTCAAATCGCAGATCTTTTTACTCGTGACAAGTTTCTGCCAAAACTTCATTTGAATCTAAAATGAACAGAGAGACAAATCAAGTGCTACCGAGTTTATATTTTGATCTACAATAAAAATCGAATTATGCGCGCATATAAATAGTCTCTATTTCCAGTTATCAGATTCATCTTAAATTTTGCATAAATCATTTTTCTTCGACGAAGATAAAATTTGAAGTAACTTTCGAGCTGTCGTAATGTATGCATACTAATCACGCGGGTAATAAAAAAGAAGCATCGTGTAAAGGCGCGCAAAGCGTTTTTACGAAACGACACGGAGCGATCAATTTTGTCCTAAAATATATTACAGTAGCTTGGTTCGATCAATAGAAACGAAATGCGTAAACGCGGCATATTATCCTTGCTAAATAAAGTTCTACGTCCGGCGATTCACCGAGAATGTATATGTATAATCAGGCGAATTGATAAAACAGCGTTACGCTTTCGGAACCATTAGCGGACATGGTAATTTTGAAATCGCTACAATCTACAATTTTCGTTTCACCCTTTCACACCAAGCCAAATGCACAAAACATAAATTGTATCGTCCAAATGGACAGGTATAGCGATGCTCGTAAAATACGCTAACAATGAACAGTGGATAAGGGAAATTTATCTTTCCTCCCGAACAAACGGTATATGTATATTCGTATAGTAATGCGCGAAACATGCGGGGCACTTATTTATTCGCCAATTGCTCTCTCCCTCACTGTACACCTTCGTATGGTTCTTATCTTCGCCTTTTGTCTCCATCCCGCCATGAAAATTTTACTTTTATCGTTTGCGTTCGCACTTTACAGTTTTGAGTTACCACTGGCTTCTCAGAGTTACGAAACACGTACCTGGATTTACGACATGTACACGAAGTTATGGTATATGATTTGTCGCAAGTGCCGCGAAAAACGGAACAATTTGTGTTATCGCCGATTCCGGGAAGGTGACAAATGAAAATTTTTCGCATATACCTTTCTTTAGTCAAACGTCAATAGAGAAGACGTTCTGTGACGTCGATTCTGAGAAAGTGACAAATGAGTTAGCGCGCATGTATTTGATTGGTTCTCGTTTAGATCGATGCTCGATTGCTTTCAAGAATGTTATTGTATTTATTGCATTCGCGTCGGTCGATCGATTTTACGAAAATAATTTTAGCAAAATGACTCGCGAATTTATCCTTCGAATGATTTGTCGTTTAATTCAATAGTTTCGTCCTTGGATGGTTTTTCGGTGCGCTAAATTTATCCTTTCTGGCACGAGATAACACCTTTATCTCGCGAGGCATTATTCAGTTCTGACTATTTTATCCCCCGATCTGGTTATACACTCGTACAAAAGTTGAAATTATTAATTAGGACTGTGTTACTTAATATTTCGATTCTTATTCTCGGAACGCGGTCGTCGACATGTTAACTACCATTTCTAGTTTCACCTCGTATGGCTTGTTAAGAAGTTAAAATATAATTTAAAGGAGCGTAAGTAACAACGTGTAAATGCTATAATTGGAGACAAGCTACTCATTATTAATCGAGATTCGAGAATTATTTCTGTCCGTCGTGGTATTGACAATTCTGTGCCTGTAATCAAAAACACCATCCAACACAATTTCAAATAGATCGAGTTTAAGCGCACACCATGAGATATTAAATTTTACATGTTGTAACAAATAATGGAATTTAATCAAAATCCGATAAGAAAAGGGGGATAGACGATCGATCTCCATACCTCGAAAACGAAAATATATAACGCGCGGCGTTTTTCCCTTTTAATCACAGAATTCTGCTCCAGGGGATGCTCGAGAGTCAATTTGCGCAAAGCGGAAAAAAGAGTGGCGATGCGAATAGAGTATTCCCTCCATCGGATTTCTTTCTCGATTCTTTTTCTAATTTACGAGGGTCGCGTGCGCGTAAATACGAGAGAGGTCCGTGGTCGCTTTCCGTTAGCCGAGTTTCTAATAAATCGCTGGATACAAGCTAACCGTAGGGCAATGTGGTCGCTTCATAAGATCTAGGTCTGAACTACTTTATGGGTGTAAGATCACCGCGACAAACTTTGCGTTCCAACTTTACCTCAATTTAGCGCTCGATACACGCGCATCCATTTATCTACGCATTGAGTACTTCGAGTGACGCGCGGCAAGATCTGATTCCTGTGCCTCTGATACCTCGCGTGACGCGTTCCAAGCATATACAAACAGCGAGTCTCTCTCCGGTAGTTCGAGCTTCGTCAATAATCGTGACCGATGATTTTTATAACAGAAAAATAATATATAAGAGATGAAAAATATTGTATAAGAACTTTGTTCGCGTTCGATAACTTTCCAGCTTCGTATTCAAAGGGGGTGTTGGTCGACTTACGGTCAACGTATACTCGAACGCGAAAGGGGGTGGAAGGGCAAACCACCGGGGTAGAAGAAGCGGGGGGGGGGGGTGGTTCAGCCGTAGGATGGAAAGAAGGAAGGGGCAGCGGTCAGCGTCGGGGCGCTCGACGTCTACGCGGCACAGTCGTGCGTGCGTCGTCGTATGTCGCGTTCTTTGTAATTACGCTCGTTACTCGCGCAACGTTTCTCTGTTCTTACTTTTTTCGAATGCGCGTAAAAAGTTCAGGAACCTAACTTTTCAACTGTTTCAAGCGCGACGTTTAAAACGACGTTGCGTTCGATCGACGTTGTACGTACGAATCGCGCACATTCGTGGAACGCGAAGTTATTTTTCCCGGTCTCTGTGGAACGTCGAATTTTCCCTCGGGTTGCGAATCACGCGAAATTTATCACGGAAATCATAGCGATCGAAGAACCGGCGACGAACCTTGTTCCATGAACCTCGTCGAGGTCACCTCGAAATCTAACCGTAGCACCGAACTGTGAGAACGATGTTCTCACGTCCTTGAAAAGTTCACGTGGCGAAAGTTACGGAATACACGATCGATCTATTATTCATATCGATGCAGAAACCCGTTATCAAAGCAACGACCGACGTTGTCTCGCAACGGATCAAAATTGATCGACATATAATAACAAGTTTGACGAATTGTTGTTCAAAACAATTTTTCATCTCGTTCGATCGGAAGTTCAATTCGATTCTATCCCTCGTGGTCGGAATAAAAAGAAAAGCAGAGAAATATAATTTATTACATTCGCGTTGCTGCGTCTGATACGACGATATTTTTAGATAATGGTACATCGATACTTTAGTACCCGGAAGTAGTAGAAGCGGTAAAGACGATTTAAAGTCTATAGAAATGCAAGTTATACTACTAGAAATTCGCGCAAGTACTCTCTTTTTTTTGTTCATTTCTCGGTTGCAAGTTCCCCGCACTCGTAGAAACTCATTGATACGCACAGAGACAGCTTGAAAATCAATTACTCGTTGCTTCTCGATCATCGTCTTTAAATCCGGAGAGATTTTGAGTACCGTAACAGGTTGGCGATCGATCACTCGTTAAGCTTGGAAGCATAAATATCCGGCGTTGAACAACCCTTCGTACTTGTAATTGGAAAATTGCTTCGTACAGAGGGTGTTTTACAACGTGGGCATACACTTCGTTCCGATACGGTGGCGAGGTTAAAACGGAAGTTAAATCAAGCTCTCGGTGTGAAAGTGATCTGTGAACTTTTAATCGCGCGTCTAATTATCCTCGAGTGAATCTTCTTCCCTTAATTTACCTTCGAAAGATGTCGCTATTTAACGACTTTTTCTTGCGTTTTGCGATACCATCGTTGCGTTTTTTTTCTCTGCTACGACTAACCTTTAAATAGGGGAATGCATAATGTATGGGTCATATTATTTTCATATCGCTGCGCGAATAGTTAATTTCGGAATCTCCGTCGGCTCGATAATAAATGGTCTTGAAAATATTTCTCTCGAATGATACCCTCGTCGTTTTTACAAATCAATATGATTATTTTACAAAGCCAATATCCCTCTTGATTTTCTAATTTAACTCTGAACCGCATATGGTTGCAGAACTGCAACATATTTTAAATATAAAGAAATTCTTTCTGTTCGCCAAGAAACACTTTTAAAAAATCTGTGCAGCGTTGTTTAATTAAAAGAAAAACAGAATACCATTCGTGATTTGGATTACAATTTAAGATTCGCGGTAAACAAAAAGTAAGTGCACTCGCGGAAGGATCATAATATTAAAGACTGTGAGAACGATAATTAACAAAGATGAACATCATAGTTGAAGCGACTCGGTGAAAGAAAGAATAAAACATTCGGCGCGAACGATGAGACCACCTCCCGTTGTAAAGAAACTGAGTTTCGTGTTTGCAAACCGTACAAATGGTAGAACTGAACGATCGAAAGAAAGGACTCGCAATTGCTATGGGTGAACGTATGCCGATGAAGGCGATCTTCAAGTATTGCGCTTGGCCACACGCGGTCAAGGAGGACGAGGACAAGGGAAGCGCGGGTTCCATGGGAAAAGCGGTGAATCCGAGGGGAAAATCTGGGAATTCGAGGAAGCTGGAATTGAATATCACCGAGTCTGTTCTCCGTTTTTGCCCGTGCGTGTTTCGATGTAGAAAATCGGTGGGAGTCGGTGAGCAGGACGAAGAATCGGTCTCCACGGACGTGACCACCGTTAACACGACACCTGTCATTGCGCTGCGACTCAATCGGAGTAATGACACTATGTACGTTCAATGACGTACGGCAGTGATCGATAGGAATTTTTCTACCGCGTTGCGTTATGTGGGAAATTATTATTGCTCAAATCTGTTCTCTTTCGACTTAGAAATTGTGCCATTGTATTTCGTATTTGAATAGTCAATATTCTTTCCCTGTAATAATTCATATTTTATAAAAATAGGTTTTATGAAAAACGATTTAGGGCAAAATGTTTGTACTTACGTCATTTTCCATCGCCAATAAGTCGACTGATATATGTTATTGGGCTTGCGAGAATATTTTTGAAAGTAAAATCAAAATACCGGCAAACGCGTACGTCTATGTACGCAATTAAGCGAGTTGTAATCGTGTTTCTTTTCGCACTTGCTGTCCTCGACATTCGTCGAGCGTTTTAAGTTATTTATGAGAGACAGGAAACTTCTTTACGTATATTCGGTGCGAAGGAGTGTAGAGTCGAAGTGGTAGGTGTAAGTTGTGGGAAATTAATGCCATTTAACTTTGATTTCGGCATCAGTTTCGAAAAGAACGAACAGGTGTGTATCGATTACGTGCCATTTATATTACGTTCGCTTGTTTGTTTGTCAGTGACAAGGCCGTGAACGAGGAGGAATACAACGAGAGGAACAAGCAACACTTTCTGCCGGAAACCACCGACTACCACGTGCAAGCGATAAATACACCCGAACCACGATTCGAAGGTATTTTGGTCGCCCTAGTACTCTTCCGGGAACAAAGTGATTAATAATGGTCTTTAATTTATTCTTTCTGCAATGGTTATAAAACGTAGTATTTCGCATTTAGCAAAACATCGCATTTTTTTCTGAGTCTTGGGAAATAATTGTCAAAGTTTTTCTGCAGAAATAACGATTTTTAAATAAATTCTTAGTTCAATTAAAAATGTTCCACTCACGTGCATACGTACACTGGATAAAAAAAAAGTAATTAAATAATTCGGGAAAATTTCTATCCTGCGGAGAAATGTCCTAGATAAAATGGGTGCGCAAATATGTTTGTATCCGCTATACGAGTATCGGTAAACGTCGATAGATCTATAAAAGCTAGAAGTATTATTTCTAATAATTACTATACGAGTGCGATCTATCATTAATTTCATACTAACGAGATACGATCGATCGATTAGTTCCCATGAATGGATATACGAAGAAAAGTTACGAACTCAAGGTAATTTATACGGGCAATTTGCTGGTTGTTAAGAAAACAAAAAAAAAGTAAAAGCACGAGTGGATAGAATGTTAATCAGTCGAGACGATACAGAGTAACCTGTGGGGTACCGCGAACGATCGAAAGTACACGAAGTAGAGCGCGAGGTTCTTAACCTCGTATGTACAGGTAGAGCTTAGGACAAACATGGCCAAGGAATCAATATTTTGCTCGGCAGGACTAAAGTACGATCGACCATGCGATCTCTCGAGCAAGAAATATTGTCAAGAATACTGTCAAGCGCGTTTTGGATTAACTAAACGCGAAATATGGTATCTGTAAATCAGTGGTAACACGAGTATATTACCCCATAATTACGAAAGTGGTCCAAGTCATATTTTTCTTTCTGTTTCTTTTCTTTTAATCGCGTTATTTGATTTTAAAAAATGTGACGCGAAATAACTAATAATCTCATTTGTTTTTTGTTTTTTGGCTTAGACTATTTTCATAATCACGGGGACATATATTTAATCGATTTCAGTGGACAACGGCGATCGCGTTCTGTCGAAAAGCACGAGCAGTTCGTCGTCGGACCTCTCGAGAGACCATCGGCAGCGAGAAATCGAGGAGAAGGTCGAAGATAAAGAAGATTACAGCGATAGCGGATCATCGACGCCTCAGAGTCATGATGGGGATGCTGCGTTTGACGTTATCACTCGTCATTCGAGTCCCCCGGGTCTCGAGACCGTTGATCCTTACGTCGTGAGTGTCTCATCCAGATTATTCGAAGAAGTATTTTTTCAGATTTGGAAAATTATCCGATACGTTCCAGCTTTTATAAGTTCGAGTCGATAATAATGGGGTGAAGTATTGGATTGCTAAATAATATCGTAGTATTTTCGTTTTTACTTTTAAATTAAACCAATACGTGTTTTATTTGGTATATTGTTGACACTGTTCGCAAGCATATTCTCTGCTCTGCAATATTGTGTTTATCGTTTTGTTAATTACGTAATTATCTTCGAATGTACGGCTTACAAAATGAAACTCAGCATTTTTAACACCTGCTATTCTGCTCTGTGTAACATTAACATTAACTGTGTAACATTATTCGCGCCATTCGAACATTGTAAACAATTTGCCAAATAAAACACGTATTGTTTGATTTAACGCTAATAACGAAAACGCTACGATATTACTTACCAACCCAATGTGGGAAAGGTCGTATATCGAGATACCGTCGGATTTATCGTCGACCCTATCCAATGAAATCCTGAAGTGATCCAAACCTTAGATACTCGAATACTTTCGGCTTTTACGCGTTCTGTTGTTTTCACGTTTATATATATATATTTGTTACTTTTGTATCTCCTTAACATTTTCGTTCATTCTCTGTACGATTTCAGATTGGGTTCGGTCAGAAGATCGAACCGGAACCGACGATCGCGTCGATCGAGGACGACGTCGACGCGTCGAAAGACTGGAGCAGCGAGGAGGACGTCAAATTACGAAACCGTAGTCTACCGTCGTCGGGGTGTTCCCAGCGTTCGGTGGCTCGTGGCAAAAATCGAAACGAGACCGAGTGCAGTACTTCCGACGATGCCGAAATGTTAGAAGAGAAGATTGATGGAAGGAGGAGGAGGAGGTCCGTCGTTTCGGTTTTATCGAACGAGAGGATACTGACGAGTGAGATTGTCGAGTCGGAGAAGTTGCTTTCAAATTGCCCGAACGATTTCGCGGAAAACGGAGCCTCGCCTTTGAGGTCCGTCGATGGAAGTCCCAAGAAGACGGAAGCTCTGTACTCGAATTTCGACGATCCCGATGCTACCACGATATCGTCGTCGAGACGGAACTCTCGCAACAGTGCAAACAAACTGGTGGGTTAAACGAAATTTTTAGTTAAGTTCAGCTAACGATTGTACTTTGTTTATTATGTGTATAATGTTTGAATGGTCTTGAAACTACATTGATTAACGCAATATTTTTCAACATGTTTTAGCACAATATTTATGGTAAAATAGAAACAGAAAGTAACATAAATTTTCTATTAGTCAAATTTTTCATTCTTACGCTAAATGAGCTTAATTTTGATTACTACGCGTGCTGAAGGTGAAAGTAAATAATAAGTAATTTCCAGATCTACGAAAATCGAAGATGACAAACAAGTCGGATATTAAAATGATGAAGATCGAGAACTATCGATAAATTATTGAAAATAATACGCTGATTCGTTTTGCAGGAATTTGATCGCGAGAGCGAGGAGCACAGAGATTCGAGCGAGGAGAGAATAATTGCTTCCATATTACACGACGAGAGCTGCTCCTTTCAATCATTGGAGGCGATTCAATCTCGTAGGGAATCTCTGGCAGCGGATTCACCGACGATCATCATTGCGTCCAGACCTCATTCCAACGAGGCGCTCGATTTAATTGAAAATATCAACGTTACCAATCGGCTGGACGACGTAGACAACGCTCGCAGGGTTAGTTATTGTAATAATAATTTTAAAATACTTTGATACTTAAACATAGATCGTCCGATACTTATTATGCTTCTTTACCAGTTTGTCGATGAATCCGAGGTGAACGAAATGTTCGAGGATGGACAGAGCAAGGACAGCGCTAGCGAGACAAACGCGGAACCGGGAATACTGAAAATCGAGGTATTATACGTTAAATATCAACATTGTTTGACCGTAAAACAGGTTTCAAAAAATTTAAGATCAGCTTAAGCCACTTTGCATTACATAATTAATTTAACAGCCATTATAGGAAAAGTAAAGGTTTTTAATTGGAGAAAAAACGATTCAAATAATGACAATAATTTTAATTGAAAATTTTTAAAAGGAGTCTTGACACCTTGGGTAGAAATAGTATTAATCGTCCCAGGATTAATGTCCGCCAACAAATCAACTCTGTATATTCAAATCAGTGTACGTATAAAAAACGAGTATATTAATTTTTGCTTAGACGCGTCCCGCTGAACCCATCAATCCGCCCAAAAGATCGCTGTCAAAAGTTCCGCGCGGAAAGTTTCGAACGAGCATAACTAAAGCAAGTCCGGAGAAGCCGGTGAAACCCAAATCAGCGGTGCAGCAGTGCTTCAATCAACTCGAGAGTAAAGACTGGTACGTTACTTTCAACGATATCTCATCGACTCGGGATATCGATTAGACGTGAGAAATACTTTGCACGATGCGGTCCAAATAATCGAGTTCCTGACGTAATTAAGAGAAACTTCGACGAAACTGCGTTTTAAATCGGACAATTACCTTCTTTCAGGGAAATAACGATAAAGGGTTTGAAAGCGTTGTCTCAAATCGCGAAACAGCACCCGGAGCAGCTGGACGTGTGTGCTGCGGGTACGATAGGTAGACTGTTAGGACGACACGTGAAGAATCTTCGTTCGCAGGTTGCTCGAGCAGCGTGTATGGCCGCAGGCGATGTTTTTAGCTCGCAAATCCGTGGAATCGATCAGGTACACGTTTTGTCCCCGATGATTTCGTTGATTCAATGTCGCTTTTGTAATTCCTGAACTACGGGTGTTTATGCAGAATGCATTCTTTTTATACTGACACTAAACGGATTTAGTAAAACAAATGCGATAAGTGCGCGTGAGGTATACGCATAAAATAAAATAAAATAATGCATTTTGCATAAACATCCGGCGCCTAGTAATTTTTCTAGAACCAATTGCTCCGTCAAATTTCTTCTAACTAGAAAAGTCTGCGTGACTTTGTTGGCAATTATTCATACTGTTTGATGGTTGCACAATTTCTACGCATTTTTCTAGGACATCGACGATATCGCCGGTCCACTGCTTCACAGAACAGCCGACACAAATCGATTCCTTCGGGCAGACAGCAACGCTGCTCTGGATCGCATGGTCGAACACCTTCCACCACACAAAACAATTGGGATAATTGTCTCTCGCGGGGCAAAGTAAATTAATTAATTCGTTGTTAAGTGTAAGAAACATTCATCACCAGCTGACGAAACCAATTTTCTTCGTTTTCTCGTAGACATCAGAATGCCATTGTACGAGCAGCAACGGGTAGATTGCTGACTGAAATAGTCGAGCGAGTGGGTGCTGAGCACACTATGATCCTGCCGAAGGACGCAAGAGATAAATTGCTCAACGCTGCCGCGAAATTGTTGATCGATGGAAATTTGGACGCTAGGTATGGATCTATTGTTTTTATTTAAATTCTTATTCGAATGGCAAATGAGGAATATTTAATCGCGGGTAACGTGAGTTGCAAACAATTCTTATTTCCGTGATTAGAAGAAGGTTTCACATTTACGTACACGCAAATAAAATAATTTGCGTTTTGTAACGACACGGAACGCGTTGCAGGAACTACGCGAAGAAAATATTTCGACGTCTAACCGGATGCGATGGATTTCGAAAGGCGTTAACGGACGCGGTACCAGAAGCAACCCTCAGGCACATCGACAAGACCCTACGGACTCTTTAATAAAGTTTTCGGTGAATCTCAAATTATACCTCGATCGATCTGTCGCTACTCATCGTCACCTGGATTCTCCGTATCTCGCAAGACTTCTTTTCGTCGGAAGTAAATTCAACGGAATCGAGCAGTCGATTTACAATGGAATTCATGGCGCGGAGAAAATGCGCTTGTCTCGTCCTCTGGAAATTTCAACGTATCACCTCCCTTTTCGCCCTTACCCGACCGTAGTGCCGTGATTCGATTGGTTTTAGTTATCGAGATGCCATGAAATTTGTATCGGATAATCAAACTCGCGTACTTTTACTTGGCCTGAGACAAGACCTTGTCTCCTAATAATGGCGAACGTTGGTTTAAGCACTTCTAGCAGAAGTACCAGCTACGGAAGAATAAGGGAATTGCTCTGAGTATTTAAATCGGGTGAGGGTTGAACTTGCAGCGATACGTCACAAATTGCTCGAATTCGAATCGCAGGGTTAATCGTGCGTAAGGAGGAAGAAAAGTAATCTTCTTAGCACCTTTGTCTCGCGTTCGGCGATTGTCTCTCTAGTCGACCGGCGATCAGTTCTTTTCAGTAATGTTTTTGATACTTCTGACTTTAATGTACGTTTGTACATTTCTTTTTTATACCATTATATAAGCATCGTACTTGCGTATCGTACTTAGCGACTTACGAGAAATATAGTTAATTGCGTAGCGTGAATTTTTGATTTCGGATACTACCGTTGTAATAAAAAAAATCTCGATCTCGACCGATCGAGGAGGGTTTGTAACGTTTAAAGGACATTTAACGATGCCGTCTCAATGTGGCCTAGATTTATGCCAGTTTTTCTATTGCGGTAGTACGACACGATACTTAATGACGCGTGTGTACGTCATTGCGCTCAAATCGTTAGTAAACTAAAACGATAGATTTATACTGGCAATTAGACGCATGTTAGAAACAATGTATGCGAGTACAACGATATTTATGGGATAAATTTGGAGTGCTTGAAATTACCACGGTTCGTTTATAGAACCGCGGAGAAAGATTTTTCTGATTTCGTATTTCTTGAAATTTCTTGGAAAGTCCCATCGACGTAAAGTGTTTTTTAAAAATCTGGAACATCTCGTGCATAGATCGACACTTTTCGTAAATATTCAAATCTGTATACAACGAAATCGTGTGTAGCTACAGCACCGAACATTTAGATGAAATTTGATTCAAAGATGTCGAATGTTTGCTCAAAACCTGCATTGATGTATCCTTTTTATTCCGATGTATATACATATATATGTATTGTGATACGCGTGATAGAAGAAAAGACATTTTAAGTTTCCATGAAATTCACCTCGCGCGAGAGTTATCGTTAAAAGAAACGAATCAAACGTTACGTTTTATAGGAGAATAAAATAATTTGAAAAGACCCTTTACTTTTCGTTGCTTCACCAGCTCTTGGCAAAAGGAGTTGCAGGAAGATAATTCTGACTAGATTGTACCAACGAAAGAAATACATTGCCCACGGTAATGATTTCATTTCGACGTTCGCTCGGAGACCGCTATCATTTTTATCGTAATCCAACGTGCTGTACTTGAATGAACCTTTATCGTTATCCAACGTGCTGTACTTGAATGAACCTGTATGTACTTACTTACATACGTTCGATCTTGCTCGTCTTGCGATGTATTCAACTTCGATGTGCCGCGAACACGAGAAAACATAGAACGTGCGCGCAAAAGAGAAAGAAAAATTTGGTCCAACTCTATAACTCGTTATAGATAATGGTAAATAGGAACCTCCGATTACATCGTTAAACGTCCCCCGATGTAGTGCGATAAACAATTTATATTTATACGTATATATTATACACACACGAATATACATAATATCGAACATACGTGTTTACCGTTATTACCACATTTTATCCACTATCTTTCGAGTTTCGCGTGACTCAGATGTTTTTATTTATTTCGTGACGGTGCAAAGCTTTCGATATCGAACGGGGAACGTCATTGAGGTTTTGAGAAAAGGCTTTTTGACAAATGGAGGAATCGCTATCCTGGCAAGGTTTGACGAGAGAAAAGAATATTGAAATAAGAATTAACTGCATTGAAAATATTGTAAGTTTATCTCAGAGCAATTAGCTCTTTCGATCAATTTTGTTTGTAGCGAACCAAAGTTCAGTGAGAGAGAAAAAGTTTTCCTTTATAGATTGGAAGGGATGGCATAAATATATCGTTTATAGTGGAACATAATAACAATGTCCTAGGAGAAAGTTCGTCTTTAACGATAGAACCTAATTTCGACGAACCACCGCCAGTTTATAACATTGATTACATCGTAAATTTACCAATAATTATCGAGGACAGAGACAGTATCGAATCAATCGTATCGACGCCCATATTAAGTAAAAAAAATGCTAAAATTTGCTTCAACGTTCCACTTGGTCGTTACGTTTGCTAATACGTTTTGCTTGACAGTAAAGGCTGTTCATAGCACAGAAAATGAAAAAGAGGAGAGTTCAACAGTTTCACATATCGAAACTAAGAAAAAATCGAAATTTACTACCAAATCACCGTCTTTGACATCACAAGAAATTGGAATTTGTAATATTGACTTAATGCCGATATTGATGGGTAGTCGTTCATTGTTTAATTAAACTATCAATGTACGAGTCAATGGGAGAGTCGATTAAAACTGTGTGAATTTTCAGGAGAGAAATGTTTCACGGAAAAGTTAGTATTGGAAACACCAGAATTTTCGTTCGACGGTGCGTCGGTTGCGTGGAAAAATCTACCGTTGTTGACGGTGACAATTTTGCAAGACGATTTGCCGCTGTTTCCCGACGAGAAAGTCAATTTTTTAAATATCACGGTAGAAAGTGTGTACCATCTTCCTGGATTCTTTACCGATAATTTAGAATACAAAGCCGGCACCATAGCGTATGGAGATACCGAGGTATTATTCTTCTACAGTAATAAATTTATGTGAAAGAATTTCCGTATTTCATATCTTTAACTGAACAGAAGTCCATAATTAATTGTTTGCAATCTTTTAGACTTTTGTGGTAACTTAAAGTTTGAGCTATTTCGTATTTAACGCGGAGACTAAACACCTAATGATTACTTATTAATTATACGTGACTCCAGTTATCCACCATTTGTTACTAATCAATGAAAATTAATAATAATCGACTTAGAATTAAACTCAGATCGTTTAAATTAAAGCAATAGAACGATTTTAATATTATTTTAAACAGTTTAAGAAATTCTGTAATATCATTATGAAACGAAAGAATTTCTCTTCTCCTAGGCAGCAGAGAATGTATTCTTCGAAAACGGAAAATGGAGAAATTATCGAGATATAGAAAGAACGAAGCGGTGGAACAGCTTGCATACACTCGAAAATCGTGCTCGACTGTCAAAGTATAAACTCGACTGTGATTTCGTGGGGGTGAAGAATGAATTCAGAAAAGAATTTGATCTTGCGGTTAGATTTTTTCTATTAATTTCGTACACCATAGATACTTTCAATAAGCGAAAATTATCGTTGCATTCGTTGTTTTTAGAAAACAGTATGCGAAGATAATCCTCGAATCGAGTGGAATTCGATTAATCGCTCTATCCTTTGGCGTACAAGTGCTGAAGCGATGCAGAACCACATTACAAGGTGCGTGCACGCGTTAAATGATTGATAAATGCAATTCAAATTTAACTGATAATTAAAATCAAAAGTGATTAATTCTGGGACATAAACAAATTTTTTTAAATATGTGTTACTGAATCGTACTAATAATTTGATGTATAATTGGGAGTATTATTTCGCTCGTCTATTGATCCATCGCCAATACGAATTATGAGTCATCCATAAAATCAACGGACCTTATTAATTATTTGCAGATACAAGTATTGGCCGTTTCAATTTATGATAACCGAAAAGAACCCCGAGACGAAATCCAAAGATAAATCCGCGATTAATCCTCACGATCAATTGTATTCCTGCTACGCAGATGTTTCGGAATTGCTTTTCCCCGGAAGTAAGTTTTTTAATATGAAGAGACAAGGTCTTGTCTCGGGCCAAGTACAAGTACGCGAGACCAGACCTTGTAAACTTGTCAAACTGTATTTGTATTATTAGAAATACCTTGTCACCGCGATCATAATAACAAAATATTTGTCAACGGGCAACAAGCTTTTAATACGGAGCTATTGTTAACATAATTGATCTATTATGCAGAAAGAAGTACGCGCATTGTAGCGCAATTGCATACGTACAATCCGTTGGATATAACTGAAAAAACGGGTCTGGAAAACAATATTTTTTTATTGGAACTACAAGTTAAAGAACCTCGTGACAAAGATAAGAGAAGTAAAACGTCGAAGGTAAAGTAACGTACGTCTGAATAAACTGTACGATTACAGAACCGTTAAAGCGAAACTGAAAACCTCACTGTTTTAGCATACGCAATCGATTCAATCTCCAATCGAATTACCATCGAGCGTAGAATTAATCTCCGAGAACGGTGAGCCGACTATTATTATCATCGAAATCGAACTTTATCAGCCCCTCGTTCCTTGTCGAATCGCGGAGGATTTTACGCACTTGTAAGAATTGAGAAATTATGAAATTCAACAGAGTTTGAACATATTGATTCTAATGGAACGTTTAGAAAAGTCTTGTACTCACGTTAATTACTTGGATAAGATTCTTGGCAATAATTGTTGGAGAAAAGGATACATTTTATTGGGTTTTACCAGACTCAGTGATCTGATACCGCAAAAGGACGAAAAGCAACGTTCGTATCCGTATTCCGGAGACCTGGCGCAGGAACAATATGAGAATTGCGTTGAAAAATTAGCAGAAATTATCACGGAGAGCTATAGAGTACAATAAATCGAATTGCTCGTAATTGGAATACCAAGTATAATTTATAAGAAGCAACTACAAACCGTGCAACGATAGGAGGAAATTTGTCGCGCTCGACATTGAAATTTGACATCCTATTACAGAATTTACATTTGATTTATACATACCGTCACGGGTCTCGTTGATTCTCTGTACTATTCATTTCATTAATAGCTTTGTAATCACTTCTAATGATAGTATTTGGAATATCTTGATCCCCATTACACGCGTTAAGAATTCACCTCATTTTATGCCCAGGATTTCCGCGAGAAAAGCAACGAAGAAACTTCTTCCCACAAAAACACTGACAACGATGACGATGAGATGGAAGCGAAAAGACGACAGAAATATTGCTACGATCCTGAATCGGTGAATTTCAATCGACGAGGATATTTGACTCAATAAGAATCAGAGTTGTTTCGTATATTTCAAAGATATTTAATATTTCTCGAATCCCCCGACGTATAAATAAAAAAAAGCATTTGTTTTAAATTCGTCATATACGCCACTCTGATTCTCGCGGGCTCATTTATGTTTGTCCGTCATAAAATCGTTTAAAAAGCAAATGAAACGTTACGATCTAATGTAGAATGAACTTTTTTTAGGACGAATTAACGTGCTTCACGCAATATCTTTACAGAACGGACGTGTACTTATCTCTACGTAGCACCTTAAGATCCAAAGTTACTATGCTTCTGGATCAAAGATTTAAAATGCCTTCGAATTTTGTGGATTCTTCCAAGACCCAAGTACTCGACGAACATTCAAATAGATTTTAAAATATCTTTCGTCTTAAATCGAGCATCCTTAGTTTTCCAAGACTGTCTTTTTTGCAAAATGTAATTCTGTTTGCAGAACTTTGTTGCAGCGATATACACGTACTTGGTAGAACGCATGCACATGGCCATAAACAAAATTGTCGAGGGTCGTAACGCAGAGAATTTGCCGCACAACGTGAATTCGGAAAAATTGTATCTTTATGGGGAAGAAGCTTACGAACTTGGACACCTCGAAGATGCAAGGCATTATTACACGACGGTAGAAATTTCATTTTTCGAGTTGGTTCAATATGGTGTAGCATTAATAGAAGAAATATGTACTTATACACCCGGTGGATAAAACAATTAGTTGCACAGTTTCTTTTTGTGGAATAAGTTTAACCGAATAAATTTAATTCAATCTTGTTCGAAATAAGATGATTGAGCAAATACTTCTTTAATAATCAATGAAGTTTATGCAACATTTTGTTCTACGAAACATTGCACTTCGCGAACTGTAATTGAGCGTTATATTTTGTAGGCAATAGCATCGAATAAACAAAGTGTCGAGCCATGGATAAGATACGCAATCTTCCTTTTGAAAATTCGAGACGTAGATCGTGCGAGAGAATGCTGCTTAGAAGCGATCGCATTAAACAGACAGCATAAAATGGCGTAAGATTTTTTGAAAATTAAGGACATAATTTCCTCATTATCTTCTAAAAAAAACTTTTCGTCCCTCCACATCAAAAGCAATATTTTTGGTATCTAACAAAATAGCTGTTTGGAATGAAAACATTTTTCCCGATCATTTTTCGAGCAATAAGTGCGCGGATAAAGAACACGTATAACAAAGTCCCGCTTTTTCTAGATTACTGGTATACGCATCGATTCTTTTCGGAAACCGAGAATATCGAGAAGCAGAAATATTCTTCAGGACTATCACTGATCTATATCCACGATTTACCGAGGGTTGGGTAATTCTACACCTCTTTTACATTCGGACAGAATATTATCCAGGTGAGAGCCTATCCCATCTGCCCCGAGCAACTCGTTAATGAAAACTCAAATACATTTTGAATGTTTGATATCCTAGGAATAGAACTGACCAGTCGCATAGCAGAGAAATGTATGAAGAGCAAAACCCGAGAAACGGAGATCTTTCAAGAGCCTCTTGTTTGGTCCACGATCGATTGTCCCCAACCCAGTATATACACGATGATAATAATATATTTATTGCAATTACATCTTTGCGAGGTACACGAAGTTAAAATAATTTAACAATCGATGCACACTACGGGCGGTGCAGCTTTTTCCTTTAGCTTACAGAAATTGCACTCGCCCAAGAGATGTCAAGCGCAGGTAGATCGAGGCACACTCTATATTATATGTCTGTCGAACATTATTTATCCGGAAGGTACGAGGACGCGATACTACATTTGAGAGAGATTCAATTCAATTATGGAATGGTTTGTGTCTTTTCATTCGATAAAAATTAATGTGGAAATCATCCCTTAACGAGAAATACTGTTTTGAAACTCCCGGTGTAACCGGAACAGTTATAAGTAGACTTTGGATGTTTATGCAAAATGCATTATTTTATTTTATTTCATACGTTGCACAACATATTATGCATATACTTCACACACACTTGTCGCATTTGTTTCACGTAGAAAAGTATACGTACCGGTTCATAGCATTTTGCATAAGCATTTGGTGTCTGGTTATAAGTTAGAATAACATTCGATTAGATTACTCCTTTATCTAGGATTACTATAGCAGCAGCCTAATGGGTCATTGCCACTTTCAAATAGGCGATTTTGTTAAAGCGATGGAATGCTATGAATTTGCACGTATGCTTTTCATCCGACCAGATAATTTGCATTTAGTGGAAGTTAGGTATGTACAATTTTTTTCAACATTCCTTCCAGTGAGTCTTTCAAAAAAAGCAGTTAAATTTCGTTGGGAGCAGTGTAATAAATCAGCGATTAAGTTTCGATGTACAGGGACGAATGAAATGTGAATTTTCAGAATGGGACTTCGTTATAACGCTACGGGTGAATATCAGCGCGGGAAAAAAGTGTTTCTGAGTGCGTGCAAATCATCGCCCACCGCGTACACGTGGCTGGGAGCTGGAATAAGTTTCTACGAGGTAAACATAGATTTGTAAGTCCTGTTGTACTGTCGAACCTTCGCAAATATCATTTCTGCTTGTCGCAATTCTAGCTTAACGAGCTTAAGGAGGCGGAAGCCGCACTTTCCGAAGCGAATAGAATAGATAATCGCAATGCTGATACATGGGGATATCTGTGCTTGTTAAATATAACTCTCGAGAAATACGACGAATTTGCTCAGTGTTACAGTGAAATGGCCAAGGTGAATTAGTGGTAACAATAGAAATAATAAATTTTCTCTCAATATCTAGGCATGCTAGAAAAATTGAAAAAAGATTTCACATCAGCTAAGAAAGGATTCTTTAAAAGGCTGTACTGTTATCTTTATAATAGATTACAATGAAATTGCGATACGAGTTTTAGGTAACAAGATACGAATCATATGTGTATAATAACAATCTTTATTGCTTATCTGTTATACCAGAACAATCTTAAAAATAGAAAACTATGGCTGATAATAACGCAGTCGATGGAGGCTTTGGGCTATGCGCCGCCAATTTTAACAGTGGAGAACGATATTACCGTAGAAAATTACGAAAACGAATCTGAGGAACAATTTATGTACGACGATGGCACCTAAATGTTGAACACATGTCAATTATCGAGGTCAGTTTCGCAAATGTAAATGACGCAATGGAAGTAATAGAAATCATAGGAAACGAAATTGATAGTATCGATGGATGGCACTAAGTGAACAAACAAAGAATTATTAAACATTATTGTATTGTTCCTGTTTTCGAACTGCCTGGAACGGTCATTTTATAATTTGTTTAGTGAAAAGCCTCCAAGACTATATAACGCATAATAATGGAAACTCGATAAACCCTTTGATTTGCAAAAATCTGATTGTGTAATTACGAAAAATTAAATTCCACCTTGCCGTTTCTTCATGATGAACGCTGATTTGCCTTCGATAAATCATACGTCATTTCAATCTGTCGGTACGTGTTTTTGCAAATGAAAGGATTGGACGAGAAGCAAGCGATTAACGAGATACTCTGTTATAAAACATGTAGAAAAAAAGGAGAACAGACAATAAATAATCTTTTATGTAATATGATAAAAATAAATACGAATGGACTCTAAAGCAACGTGACATTCCTTCTCGAGTAAGTCAAATAAATAAATACATATATATATATATTTATATATATATATATATCAGGAGAATTAAAATAATCTTTAAAAGATATTATACACGATTGCTGTTTCTGCAGCAATCGAATCCCAAAATATCGAACCACCGACATTCCAGAATATTCAACACATATACGTGCACGTATATCGTAATCTCTGACGTACAGCTAAATCGCACGTAGCCAATTATAAAAATATAATTCGACTGCAATCTGAACGGATTTTAGTATTCTATTGTCATAGAATTTTTAATACAAAATTCCAGAAATATGAATCGTCGCTTCATCGTTCTCTACGTACAGAAGAAGCACTACGCTAAGTAATTGTAATCTGATAACCCTTTGCGATTTTTACAACAATGAGATTTGTTTCGATCGAAATACTACTTTTGTTTTGTTAAGTTTCTATTTTCGTATCAATGAGTGTACACGAATTATCTTGTCAAGCGCTGTCTTTTTGAATCGGTGTTTTTGACTTTTTGTCTCTGTTGTAAGTAAACTTTAAGTTACACCGCAAGTGGTTTGTTAATTAACGTCGATATGATTGTGCGCGATTATTATCACTTAAGTATTAATCAATGATGTCAAACACGACGCTGTAGAGATGGCTTCTCAAAAGCTCAACTGAAAGGCTTAAAATTGTATAACGTAAAATCTCTATGAAACTATCTCCAAGAATCTGGATAGCATATTCTAAATCCAATATTCTCTGAATACAGATCGAGTTGTCTGTAAGTCTAGAGAATTCACTTGAAAGTAACGATAAACTCTAAATATAAAAACAATCTAATTTCCAATTACTAAATAATTCATTTCACAGGGGCTGTGATTCGCTGCCTTTACCAACTCCGCGGAACCTACAATTCCTTTCATTAGTTCCGAACTATCGTCTTCAAAAAGACACTGTCCCTAATATCAAAAAAATATCGTTGGAATCTTTTCGCCTCGTTAAGTGTAATCTAAATTACATCCATTTTTTTATTTTACGTGATTAATTTTTAATAATGAGCCTGTATTATAGATAACTAAAACTGCGTTCATTGCCACTGGATTTTTTCTGGATTATTCCTTTTTGGCGTTTACATCTTCAATTTCCCCTTTCTCCCCATTTTTCGCAAGATTTACATTCTGAGATTCTATTTTATCGTCTAAATGTCCATCCGCGCTTACTGTACTAAGGTTGACAATGTCTTCAGTTTTTACCTCGTTGCAGCTTGTAATATCCCCGGAATCTTTCTCATAACACGTAGTTGATTCGTCTTTCTCATTCGTTGCAAATTTCCTATCCACCGTTTCGTTTTGTAACGCTTCTTTGCGGTACATTGATTCATCGGTGGTTGCCTCTATCACAGAACCCGTTTCTTCTTTGATATTATCACAGTTATCAATTACAGACGGTCCACTAACTTCTCTTGACGGTTGACTCTGTTGATCGTACTCACTCAAAGTGTTTACCTTAATGGTATCGTAGGTGACATTATTACTTTTATTTGACGCAAGTTCTTTTCGCGGTTCCAATTCGTTGGAAACTATTTCTTGCGTCTGAAGTGCCTTCAGCGGTTCCCTTTCTGGTGACTGAATTTCATTTGGCCCTAAATCGTGAAGCGAGCGAACTTCAATCAAAGTTGCTTGTTTTGTTGATTGAACTACATCTGTATCTGCCATTTGTGGTAATTGTACTTCATTCGAAGGTATTTGTTTTGGTAATTGAACTTCATTCAAAGTAACCTGTTCTGGCAATTGAACTTCATTCAAAGTTACCTGTTCTGACAATTGAACTTCATTCGATGTTATTTGTTCTGGTAATTGAATTTGATTCGAGGTTACTTGTTCTGGTAATTGAACTTCCTTTGATTCTGCCATTTGTGGCAATTGGACATCATTAGAAGTAATTTCTTCTGATAATTCACCTTCTTTTAATCCTGTCATTTGCGGCGATTGGGTATTTTGCAAACTTGATACGTCTCGTAATTGGACTTCGTCCAAACTAGTTTTTTCTTGCGATTGACTTTCACTGAAAACAAGCTGCCCATCAGCCTGAAATTCGTTCAACGAAACTTCTTGCGATTGAGCCTCCTTCGAGTCAGGTTTTTCTTGTAATTGAACTTTCTCCAATGGTGTTTCAACTCCGGACAAATTAAAATCCTCTTGTAAACTTTCCGTAGTAGTATTTGCATATTCTTTTACACCCTGAATTTCAGTTTGGATGTTATCCTCGTTGACATTACTATCTTTGGCAAAATATTGAAGATTATCCACACCCGATGAAGAAACTGGAGTTCCTACCGTCTCATTATTCAATGTGGCTTCTTCTGTATTCTCAAGTTGTTCTTGTTGCATTACTGTTTTATATTTAATATCAGTCTCACTATTTTGCACGTCAGATTCCTCCATTTTGGTTGAAGTTGAGTTACAAATTTCTGAGGAAATCTCATTATTGTATATAATCGTTTCAGCGTTCTGTATATCTAAATCGAGACACGGGAAACTTTCCTCCAAATTTGTATCGGATTTCTCAACAACGGTTAGCTCGTTCTCCTGTTTGTGTGAGAAACACACGTTTGAAGTATCATGTTCAGATAGTTGTGTATCTTCGCGCATAGGCCTTGGTGATGATTTCGGCACCGGCTGAGATCTTTGATTATCTTTCTGCTGACAAGGTTTGAATTCGTCATCGTACTGTCTCTGCGCATTAGCACCGTTCACTTCCCCCTTAGTCTCTTTCCGTTGAAGATATGGCGACTTCTGACCAACTTTTTCTTTCTTTTGCGACAGAGATCTCTTTACATTAGGAGATTTCTGACTATTGAAGTAAGATCCCTTCGACTTATTTTCGAACGATTTTTGACGAGAGAATGACTCGGTTTCGGATGCGGGCATTTCAGCATCTGAATGGCTATACGTAACGCGAGTCCTCTGACGTGGTCCGACTCTTCCCGTTCCAGCTATACTTGGTGAGTTTACTGAAAAAACCAAGTAAATTGTATTCCCGTTATCAATCCAAATAAAGGAAAGACTGTATTTCCCTCTGTACTGAAACAATTTCAACCACCGGTACGTTATTCGTTAAATTAGGAAGTTCAAATGTGGTATGAAGGTGGCCAACAATGAATTCACAAAGGGAAAAGTAAAAAGCACCCAAAACTGTATCCCGAAACTACCTTTGACACTCATGAGTGGTCCTTTTGCTGCATTGCCTTGGTTTAAAGTAATCTTGATACTTTTGTCGCTTGCAGTAACAGTCCTTTCTTCAAATGTCGGTGACAAAGGGGCTTTCACAGACACTGGTAATTGATGTCTATGTTGATCATACGTATTATGAGAACGATTCTCGTAATTACCATGAAAATTCTTTGGTAACCCACGATGAGGACGCTGACTTCCTCCACGGTTCTGACTTATGTGTTCGTTACCTAAGAGACGTGAACCTTCATTATATTTGCATGATTAGGACTTTATTAAAATTGATTAAGAGACTTGTATAAATTGAATGTACCATTAGTATGATATCTCCGGTCAAATTCTTTAGGATCTTTCTTTGTAAAATCACCTAACGATCTTGATGCTGCCTTTGCTGCATCATCCACGATATGCATCTAGAATGTATCATTTTTTTAGACTTCTTCTATAATTGTGACCAGTGCTCGCTTGTCTATTAACGCTACATTCTCAATAGCAGTTACGTCGAACCAAAATAATGGGAGTAAATTATAATTGTGAAATACCCAATTACTCGTTATACAATGTTTTAGGTTGCACGCACAATTGACTCTTACTTTATCATTGTCCCACTCTCTTCGCCAATTACCCTCCGCTGTCCTCTGTCTGCTGATACGATCTTCGTCTATACGATTTCGTTCCGCCCTCCAGGCATCGTATCCTGGCTGATATTCGTCTCTACGATTTCCTCTATAAATCTTATTATCCTGTATAAATAGAATTACATTTCTTTATACTTTACCCAAACAACTAAACGCTCGTGTATGTTTTTGTGGTTTACCTTTTGCATACCCTCCCTTACATTAGTCTTTTTCCTTAAATTACCCCTCGTCAATTTGTTATAAGTCCTATTCCCATCACCTTCTCTTAAAAAGTCTGCACCAGTCTCTTCTCGTTCAGAGTCTGCGAGAAAATTATATTTTGGGTCCGGCGGTGGTCCTTCACCCTGTCAAAAAATTATATCATTCCATTATTGTTACTATTTTACAATTAAAATTATTAGGTCAAGATAAAAAAAGATAACTCCATAAAAGCAAAAAAATACTGCGACCAATTTTCAAATATAAACACAATTATCTTCAAATAACGATGTTATGTGTTAATGCGTTAACCTGATTTAATTGAAAAGCTTGTTACGTACTTCGGCAAATGCGTGTATTGTTTTCCCTGCCACGCAATGAGATTGCAGGACATATTCCTGTTTTTCCTTTAATGGTTTCTGTTTTCCCCTGGGAGGGTTAGAAAATTCAGGTGGCTCTTTCCTCTCTGGCCAATCCGTAGATGGTACCATTTGGACCAGAGCATTCAACTTTGCGGCATTTTTCTTGTCTTCCTGGACTTCCTGGTGTTAAAAACGATTGGCGATTAAAGTGACGTATGAGATTACGCATGTAAAATCATTAATAAACAAAAACCTCGTATCTTCTTTTAATTTCTTCATTCTGCTGCTTGATTTTATTAATTTTTTCCTCGAGAGCGCTAGTCTCCATCTGCAATTACATAAGAATGACATGAAAACAATTTTTAATACAATTTGACCGATTAATCGCTAAAAGAGCCTAAAATGGTCAAACTATCAGTTTCACAGTGCCACATCGAAAATTAAAATTTAATCACTTCGGATATCAGGATATTGACAAATGTTGGCGTGCACTTAAATGATTTGAAACGATCTAATTTTATCAATTATACATTATTATCTCAATTTATCCTGAACTTTAAGCAACTTAATTCGAGGAGGAACGAAAATCTACCGAAACAATGGTAGAAGCAGACAAGGTGTGGTAATGCGCAACCGAAATAGGAATAGCCAATAAGAAAGTGTACCCAGTAGCCACCATTGCTAGCGGGAAATTTAAATGTTGTTGGTCTGTTATTGTTGTTATACGTTCCGATGTCATGGATTTGTGTAAAAATAAAAACCTCAATTACTTTTTAATACATTCTGGTTTGATTCGTTAATAATACTTGATTTTAAACTTCCATACACGCATGTTATGACTGACTTTTACAACTATTGGTAGAAAACCAAAATGGGGGTCGCTGGATCAGCGCGGACTGAGCGAAAGCTCGTCGCTCATGGTCACCTGTGTGTACCATGGAGGGCAAGCTGCCGTGTTAACTGGTGTTAACGGTTGAAAGGTTTCTTACGTTTTTTTATTATATGGTTTAACGCTCCACATCAGCTGCGGGAGGGCAAAATGCGATAGGATCTGCCGAAGTTAGCCGAAGTTTTACGAAATACGCGGCTACGAGGTAGGTGGCGCTGAACGCCCAATTCAGATTAAGCGCGAATTATCGAGCTTTAATTATGGTTGGAGTGAAAAATTTGTTAAATGCAATATGTGTAAATCGCGGATAGTATATATGCATTTGGGTTACCAATTTCTTTCGGTTTTCCGTTATTTCCCATTCGCGTCCCGGTGGAAGGTGTTTGTATAATAATACTCGGTATATTTGTATAATAATATTCGGTCATATATAAATTATATTTTGTACAGCTCAAAGTACTTAAATTTTATAAGTTGCTATGTCTCTTACACTATGAATGCACATATTGTGATTATTATGTTTCATAAATATTGTCTTGTATTATAAATATATCTACATTGTTTATATTTTTCGCAAATTTGATTAAGATTGCTTTTAATATTTTAAACTACATGGATTACACGAAGGTGGTAGGGTAAAGCCACTTTATTTGTCTGGAATAGTAATCTACTGTGAAACAGTGCAATTCCAAGTCAATGCAGAGTTTTCAAATTACCCAGTGATGCACGACCGCTGTGGGCGAAAAATAAGCTGCTTCGAACACTATCAGTAAACGTGGCTACACACATAACTGCAAGCTTATCAATCATGCACACGCAATCGTTTCGCACAAGCATGCTTAAACATATTTATAAGAATTTTGCGCAAACGTCGTGATTGTATAAGTGGATTGAGGATTGAGTAAATTTTCATTTACATGCTTGTACAAGCCGCGCTTTACTTTCTTTTTTAATTAAAGGTGTGACAAGCAACAAAAGGTTTAAATATGTTTCTTTGTCCATTTGTAGGTAATTATGCCAATCGCGTGAATATATTTTTAATTCACTTAATAAATTCGTATGGGAAGAAGTTCGTCTTTTCATTAGCTAGTTTTTACACCACATAGCACGTTTCCTCTTCGATTTCTTGCTTTTAAAAATCATAGCAAAACCGGCAAAAGTAAGCGCGTCGTCGCCGTCCGAACTCGACATGTTTGAAACACAAACTGAGCTTGTTCAAGCATGGTTGTGCCATGTGCCGGCAAGGGGAAATTGTGCATGCTTGGGCAACACAATTGCGTGTGCATGATTAACAAGCTTGCAGTTACGTAGTAAGAACGCTTCGTGTCTAAAGTGAAGTCGTAAAATCGTGACGTCCGCTCTCCCCTTCATGGACGATTATCCATAATTATTACCGGCCATGAACTGGCACTTCTGCCGCAAACATTTTTTCAAAAGCCTCAGTAGTAAGTTATATAATCGTTATTATCTTGAATTTTTGCTTATATCAAATCAGTCCAAAGATCACCCATTTTAATGAAACTGATTCTTACAAACAATTCCAACTGTACATAGACAATCGGAATGTGTTCAGTTGACGGTGTGGCGGGGAGAATTTACAAACTAGTCCTGGTAGAGCTTTTGCGTCTCTTGCAGTCATATAATCTGCCGCTTTATTGAGACGAAACCAGTATGCCTCACAATTTTCTGAAAAGTCAATCTCGCAAAACGATATAACCATTCGGATTTATAAATCTCGCGAATTTGCTGGTTATTAGTAGACTGCGGACGTTTATGCAAAATACAGTATTCTTATACTGACTTTAAACGGATTTTGCGACACAAATGGGATAAGTATGCGTGAAGTATACGTACAATACAATATATTGCCCGTATAGTATATTATTATACGTATAATATATTATTATCGCCCGTCAGCTCGTTAAAAATAATGTGTTTTGCATAAACATCCGCAGTCTAGTTATTAGTAACAGTAAATCAGGAAGTTTGTGCGCATTTTGGATAAGAATATAAGTGCCGAAATTTTGAAAGGAAACGAGCATCACGAGTGCAACCCTAAGTTATATCATTTATAGTTCCATATCAGCTTTCGAACGTATAATTATATTGTAACTATTAAAAGTGAATATTTCTTTTAGTAATCACCGACGGGGAAATATGGATACTTCAAAAGATTCGTTAAATGATAAATCGGAAAACTCTTTATCCCTCGAAAATATTACGATCGAGAAATTTACAACCATCTCAGAGGAAATTCACGCTGAGAAAACAAATGGACCAATTCAAAAAACATTCGAAGAAGAGAAGCAACGAAATACGGACAATCCCTCCGATGAAACAGTACGGTACCTGCAAAATTTCTACGATCCAAAAAATCAGCCGGAAGGTTTCGACAAGTGGTCGCATAAAGATCAGTATGATTACGTCGTCAAGGAATTTGGATCGCGACTGAAGTCTTACCCGAAATCTCTTTTGTATTATTTTCCTGGCATAATGCACCCGGGTGATAGCGGTAGGCCACTAACCGACAAGCCTGATTGGCTGGACATGGAGAAATTTAAAAGGGGACAAAAATTTGCAACGGACCATTATTTGGGGGTCGCGTTTACCGTCGTGCTTTCGATGTTCGGTATCCACACATTCAAGGATGCATCCAAGCCGATCATGTTGACGGGAAAATCCTCTACGCCGTACGATTCATTTCGCAGATACAGATCGACGGCAATGGCTGTACGATCTTGGTACACCGACGATATCTGGTCAAAAACAACAGTTGGTTATAAAAAAATCATGAACACGAGGAAGAAACACATAAACGTAATGAATCAACTACGCCGTATGACTAACGAAGAAATAGACAAGGCCACCACGATGACCAATACTTGGTGCCCGATGCGCGACGTACTTCTGGCCGATTTTCGGTCGGACTGTCCTGCGAGAACAATTTTTCAAAGACCTCACATCCTCCTCGAGGATGCGCCCTCGAGGCCAATGCTATTCAATCAGACAGACATGAATATAACGCAGTTTGCTATGGTGGGATTTATTATTACGTATCCAGAATATTTTACCATGCATTCCGCAACGGATGAGGATCTAGATGCGTTCTGTCACGTTTGGAGGGGGATTGGATATCTACTTGGCATTGAGGACGAGTACGTATGTATGTATAAAAGGCCCCTTTCAGATGTTCGCGCATTTGCGCGCGGCTACGCGCGTATACGCTGATCGCGTGAACGGTCGTTTGTGCGCTACGCGCGCATACGCGCGTACATCTGAAAGGGGGCTTTCGAAATGCATAAATGCGAAATGGTAGAGTCAGGTAGAGGTAGGAAGGTATATTTGAGGGGATGGGAGGAAAGTTCCACCCTGCCATCATGAAAATTTTACAGCGGGCTACTAAACGCATAGTATTGACGAAAGAAGTTTATTCCAGCGAGGATGTAACTAATCTAAAAACTGTGCAATTTGTTTACGGACGCTACATTTTAACTGCACAGTTTAGTTGGTGCAGTTTTATCAATTGGTATATTCAATTTATTTCCGATCGATTGCACAATTTTAATAACTGTAGTTTTAACCTACACGCGATCTATATGCACAGACAAGACTGTACAGTCGAATCACTGAGTTTTACATTAAAATTGAGTTAAACTTTTAACCGAAGGTGTGTAGTCCGTTTTACGAAAAAAGAAAACAAATGTATCGTGATCCCCCGGAAAACATGATTTTGGCTACTCCTTTGAGTAACAGAGAAGAATGCAAAACTACTGAGTAGATTTAATCGTAGGAATTTCATTACGGCAGATACAACTTCTGCGCTGGAAGTTTAGAGGAAATTAGGGCACGATCGCGAGACATCATCGAGCTTTGGATAAAACCAAACTTCCGCGACATAACGCCGGAATGGGAACACATTACGAGATGCCTCACCGAAGGAACTAGCTATTACTTGTACATATTCCCTTACGACTCCATGTTTTTATATTTCACCGATATACTGCAACTGCCAATGCGTCGTTTCCGTGCCGCTATCAGTTATTACCATTGGTTCATCTACAAGATTACACGGTAGGTTTAACAACATGCACCATTGTCACGAATCCACTTTAAGTTGTATGCTTTGTGGGCATTAATATTAATCTCATTCTATTTCAGGATTGTGATGATCCATCTCCCGAAGTTACCAGGAGCAAGGTCGGCATTGAACAAACTACTTGTATACTTGCTAAACAGGACCTACCGTTATTCTTCCGGAACACGCATGAGGCTCCAGAAAAGATCCACGAAAATTATGGAGAGCATCGCTCGCACGCGGTGATCGATTAATCGACCAACAAATTACCCCCGAAACTCAATCTTTGTTTTGAAAAAATACGACGCTTTTCTTCCAAAGATGTTCAAGAAATGCTCAAATATATTCTAAAAACAACGCGTACATAGGCGACGCTTGTAAACGCCTCGTCTATCAGAATCAATTATTTTTAATGTATGTATGTACGATGCATCAACCAATGTATGCATAAACGTATTTGTTGTGTGTTCAGCTGCACTTTCAGTGCCTCGTGGAAGCAACTTCAGAGCGTTAGCAAGAATCAAATTTCCCTTGCCCACTGGTGTATGTGTGATATATGTATAGATTTGGCATGCGCAGAACAGCTGAGAATGAGCGACAATCTTTTTCACGACGATTTCGGTGGGTAGGAATTTGACAGTGCATCGAGCATCCAGATGCATACTTGTCAATCTAGAAGTCGGGAAATGGGAAAAATATGAAATTCGTTAAGTCTTCCGAAAGTTGGTTGGGACTCAAATTGCCATACATGCCACGGAACATAAACGGTCGTGTGGAGAATCGATAAAAATTCGAAAAATAAAAAGGAAGACACGCGCGCAACAGCAGGTGGCTTTGCAAAAAGATCGGATGTTTACTGAAAAAATACACGACAGCCCGATACTGTCAACGAAATCGGTTAGCCGAGCATACGCGGGATTACATCGGAGATGAGAATAGCGAAATCCACTGTTGTCCTTTTGGTCTTTGTGTTGATGCTGTCGATATTCGTAGCGAATGTCGCCGATTTAATCAACGTCGATTCTCACGTGTTAGACGATACGTTGTCTAACAAACACGCAGAGAAGGAACGGTCGCAGCCAAGGTTCTACGAAATCGAGACATCTTTTGATCACTTGATCTGGTTCTTGCAGGTTTGTTGAAATTGCTTTTTATTTTCAAGGGGGGCTCGATCGTGCTATTTTTGGTTTGTACGGCTATCGCGGGGACAAAACAGTTTTTCTTGTTTGTCTCGTACGTCTCAATTCGTGGAATCGCTGTATAATGTATTGGAACTCGTCCGGAGTGAAATGTTTACCTCCAATTATCTGTACTCTAAGTAGTTTTTACATACTTGTTTAACTGTAATATTAATAACAATTTTCTATCCTGCTAAATGAATCCAAGGACGATTTAGAAAAGAATTTGCGAATTATATGTTTGTTATTTTAAGTAATAGTTTGTGACATTGGTGCAGGAAATAATAAACAAATTACTGATCTCGACACAGCCCTTCTGATGGCTATTACAGTTTTTTTTTTAATTAATTTTTTAATGCAGTTTGACCATCTCGAAAATCCCTGTTTGTTCTTTCTGGAAAGATACAAGGTCTAGTCTCGCGTACTTGTACTTTGCCCGAGACAAGACCTTGTCTCTTGATTTGTTCAATAGTTTGTAATACCCTGCATAGAACCTGTATGTTTCATAACGTGGCCGTACTGTAATAGAAATTTAGTGCTTCTACTTTTTGCATAAACGATAGGGCATAATTGGTCAATTATTTATGTGTTGTGCTCATGCCAGACCTTGCATAAATTATTCTACTACATGCTCACGATCGGGTTGATTTCTATTGATTACAGATATCGGATATACACATCAGTATATTTCAAGATCCGACTAGAGTAACAGAATTAAAAGAATTTTGTAATGTTACCGTGGACATCATTAAACCCTCGGTGGTTCTTGCATCAGGTAACATGAATTATATAACAGTGATTTATCGGCTTCTTTAAAATCTTGTAAGTCTTCCTTTTCTGTAGGATCATATCTATCGGTATGTTATTATATCGTTTATACGGTATAAATATTGTATTGCAATTACGTTATATATTACTACACCACGTACACTTGTAAGGCATACATGTAAAAGTAAAATGAGATAATGATTTACCAGGTGATCTCACAGATGCAAAAGCCAAGGATAAAATGGGATCGAAACAAATATTGGAAGAATGGCAATATTATAAACAGGTGTTGGATGATACCAACGTGAATAAAAAAACGTTATGGCTAGACGTTAGAGGGAATCACGGTATGAATTTTGCATCTACTGTGGTTAGCTAAATATCATAATAATTAAATTTACAATGTCTTTGAACAATACATGTTTGAAAAGATAATATGCAGTCAATAAAATTGATTCAGCAAATTGTATTGTATTCAATATACTTTTAGATAATTTCAATGTAGTCAGTCTGGAGGCAAAGAATAATTATTATTCGAACTACTCGGTCCAAGGAAAAATATACCCAAGATCTTACATGTACAAACTAAATATTGGATCCGAGGTATACACGTTTATAGCGATCGATGCTTGTTTGAAGCCTGGCCCAAGGAGACCATTTAACTTTGTTGGTGTATTAGACGAGCATGAAATCAAGAAAATACTCGAACTAGCAAACAAATCTCAAGAAAACAATGCGGATTACATAATATGGTTTGGTCATTATCCTACTTCGTGCATACTTTCACAAAATGAATTTGGTATCCGAAGTATCTTAGGTAAGATACCAAAGAATGACGTGTATTATATTGAATCTGTTTTATATTAAATCTGTTATAATTCACGTTATCTTTAAGAATAAAATAAAGTATATAGTAAAATAATGAGAAACTTTTGTAGTTATACATAAGAGATAATTGTGCAAGTTCATATCATAGTACTTTCGATTTTAGCAACAAACAATTGTCTTTATCATTGCTGGAATGCTTGTATCAAACAATAATTAAAATAGAATCTGTTGTAAAATGCATGACATATTTATAGGGAAGTATAAGGAAAGTATGGTATACCTTTGTGGACATTTTCACACGCTTGGTGGGACAGTACCGCATATGTATACCTTGCAACAAGCTGGATTTCTTGAATTAGAATTAGCAGATTGGAAAGAGAGCAGAATGTAAGATGAACATATTTCTGATATGCTCAATACTGCCATTAGCTTTTTTAAAAATAATTGTAAATGAGCAGTCATTTTATTTATGATTATTACTAGGTACCGACTTGCTGCAATAGACCATGGTCAGTTCTCGTTCATAGACGTAAAGCATAATGAATGGCCAGTGGCGTTAATTACCAATCCCAAACATGCTCTATACGTGATGCCACGAAAAGAGAATTTGCAGTCTGTTATTAAATCTTCGCATATCAGGTATAATTCAAACTTTCTCACTACTAATAACCTCTATGTAAAAGATGATTCCTATTAAATTCACTCATGGAATACGATTATCCGCAATTTATAATATATATTGTAGAGTACTGGCATTTTCAACATCACCGATTAAAACTGTTGAAGTGCAACTTGATGATGGTGACTGGTTAGAATGTAAACGCGTGAAAGGGCCTCTTTATGTTGTCAAGTGGAATTCAATGGAATATACAAGCGGAATACACAATATTCAAGTTCAGTGAATCGTTTGTAATATTGAATCGGATACATTTTAAATTGAGAACATTTTACTTTAAAGCTGTCACTTGGAATTCAGTCCATTGGTAAAACAGAACTACAAGTGATAATTGATACAATTATATCTCATGCTTACTAAAAGTAATGTACTTGCTTGAATACTTGTTGTCACACTTTGAATAATTATAAGTAGTAATTGCATTCGAAGGATTATTAATATATAAAATCGACTACAGGTGCGAGTTGTTGATGCGGAAGGGAGAGAAAAGATAGTACCACAATCTTTTTCTCTTGACGGATCGCGGTTATCATTCCGCATTTTACCTAGATTACTTCTTATGTCCAACGTCAGCCACATAGTGAGTATCATACTTGTGTAATAGTTATTTATCAACTTATGATTCTATAGTAGCTTAATATCTTTGCACTCAGTTTCAGTTCTTATTCGGTACAGTGTTAGTATTGTTAGTGGCTCCATTATGTCTGTTTCGTTTCCTTCACACACTTTGCGAAGGTAAGTTCTGTTGAGTTAAAAATTGAATTGTTCTGTTGATACGGTAGATAAGAAATATATTTTGTTGGTCTCATATTTAGGAAAACACATGCGTCGTCCCAGATTACGCATCAAATGTTTCCACTGGTGGCTCAGAAAATTATGGATATTGGCCACTATTGATCGCATGTTTTTCCCGTTAGTACTTTATGCACTTTATTTAACTATTGGTGAGTAAAGTGTACAGCATAAATTCGGGATCAAATATGCAAGGAAATATATATGTGATTAGTAATTACTCTTTTGCTTTGCCCGAAGGACCGTGGACGATAGGTGAGGTGATAGAAAATCATACAGGTGTGATTTTTGCATGGGGTACATTCGTCGGTAATTCCTATCTGCCCGGTGCCTTTACCTATGCGTACGGATTTTTCCAATTGTTTTCTTTTCATCTTCCACTAATGCTAATCTTAGCTCACCAAGTGGATAAACGGTGAGAATTACTATTTACAATTTCCCATAATTATAATAATCATGAAGAACGTGTAATTATTCATAGCTGTCTTTTATGATAACTTTCTATGATACTGTAATTGAACGGAGAGATTTATGAATTTTAGTTCTTTACGAATGTTGGTAAATGTTCTTATTTTCGGGTCAACGATAAGGGAAAATATGCTCTCTCGTTTGCAATGTATTCATATTAGTTAATTATGTAATAGTTATCGTTATGCCATTCTCCACAGGCTACAGAATATCAATAATACGGTTGATAAACCAATGTCTAAGTTACGCTCCTTCTGTCAACATTTACCAATGATTTTGCTAATCTTGATGCAAACAAGTATGGCTTATTTTTTCTGGTTAGCGTATGGAACATTGGCCATTATACTGTGCCCTTTACGTACTTGGAGCCTTTTCTTAGCAATAATATTATGGCATCAAGCTCATACAATGCCACAATCATGCTTCAGGTTTGTAGAAACATATAATATCTTGGTTCTTACTACGGATATAAATTATTATGTTTATATTATTATACATAGCGTAGCATTATACCAACCTAGATATATTATTTTACAAAAAAGATACATTTCTCGCATTGTGTTTGCGCTATAGGGCTGTAGATTTTTTTTCTACATTGCTAATTAAAATGTTCTTTTTTTCTGTTAAGATCTGCAGCAGCAATATGGTCCTCCCACATTTGATTCATACAAAACGTGATACCTCGATACCAAAGCATAGATAATTATTACAATTTGTTTTCCACATTTAGACAGACGTTGTTGCGTTGTTACGTAACTGATACGTACATAGTTAGTGAATTAATAGGTTTTCGGCAATCTATGTTACTATGTAGGTAATCTTTTGGATGAACGTAGGATAAATAGTTAATTTTTGAACGATGAAGTTATGAACATCAAACTTCATCTATTTGTGCCAGTACGTTAAACGTATTTTATCCTAAGTAGTGAAAAGAAATTTAGAACCAACAGATTGGTGAGATTGTTATACATGTACACATAATCCTATTTTGCAGTTCATTCAATGTGTGCCACAAATTTTGCTAACTAACGAAATTACGGCTAAGACTGTGCCCATTCTTTATGCAATTACTAATTTTTACTCATACCTTTGTAACGTTTGACAAATAACATAACGCTTCAAATTCATGTTTGGCTGGTGAGAAGGTAGTCTCATTAATAAGTATTAGCGCTTCCACGAGCAAGGGATATTAATTTATGGTAGCTCACTAAAGAGTTTTGCAAAACATAGAATTTCTAAAATTGTTTCATATGTTTAAAAAATAGTTTACTGTTCTAGATTTATTTGTAATGAAAACACATTAATTAATCTGAGATTAATAAATATAATATTCGTTTAACTAAATTCAATGAAGTAACAAATTGCGAACTAAAAAACGATACTTTTCAAAGTTGGAACTGTTTTTGTTGTCAGCATTCAATGTTAATAATTATTCCCGTATTCATTATGAAGCAATATAAAAATGAATCTTCTTAGAAAAAGCAAAAGAACAGGGGAGAAAAAAGGGAGAGAAAGCGAAAGATGATGCACTTATTATCATTGTTATTATTATTTACTGTAAGGGTTAATAACATTAAGTGACATCTTTCAAATAGAAGTAAAGACTATTACTTTCTCAGAGAATAACTGTGATTTCTACGCTAAATAATACTTTTATGATTCTGCAATATTCTCATATTGGACAATCGTACAGTGAAAATATGAGCAATTTCAGAATAAATAATAATATTGCTGATTCCATAGGAACAAGAATATAATTTTATATACTCGATTATGTTTGTATTTAAGAAAAATTTGTTTGCAGCTCTGTGATAGCAATAAGTAGAATTAAAAGTGCAAGAGCCGAATACGAAGAAGTTAACTTCTTTAAGATGTAAATAAGACTATTGCTTCCTCCGAGAATCAATTTGATTATCAAGTTGTAACACGCTTTCGCATGTCTCCTATTTTCTTCTTTTCGCACGAGCTTTGATCAATAACAGCTGACAATTGAAAGAAGAAAGTAAAATGATCGTGCAATTCGAAAAGCAGAGAAGTTGACATCTTCGCTAAGATGTAAATCAGTATTTCCGTAGAGAATAGATTTGATTGCTATTCTATATTTTTCTACAGATGTATCTAATCATTGCTGTTCTTAAAAACAGGATCTCAGAGCAGTAAACGTGATCTCAGTAGACCAGTGATTCCCAACTGTGAAAAGTTTTAGAGTTCGTTCTACCAAAATGCCAAATATCGCAAATTTCAATCAACCAAAAATCCCTTCTGTTATCTAATTTAGCTTATTGTATGTTTTTGAGTGACGTACAGAGTCTGCAAACCACGGATTGGGAATCACTGTAGACGAATTCGTCTCAATAATGTAATCTGTATATTTATTATCATATATTCGATAAAGCGCTACGAGGAAAGGACGAAGGAAAGTAATACTGATTTAAGATGTTCTGTACACATATGTAGGGTAGTGTGTATTCTGCATGTATCCCTTAAGTGATAATGATACTCCAAATGTAATTTCGGAGAGTACTAATTATTGGGAAATATAAATCAACAACGCGTGTGTGTATTAATAAATGTTGTAAACTACTTATCATCCGTATTTTCAATTATTCATTTAGCCATTAGCAGCATTAATATTTACTACGTAAGAGGAAAAAAAACGTGATTCACAAACGTTTTATGACGAAAAGACGCAGATGCTGTAATTGCACAATGATTTAGTTGCATATAATAGTTGTTTGAAACATAAAAAAAAAGATCTAGATCAAGGAGCTAAGAAATTTGTTTTGATTGGATATGTTGATGTTATCGAAGTAGATATTTGGTCACCAATTTCTACTCGATTTTAATAATACCAACGAAACCTTATATTTTAACGAAATTATTTACGGTCATTTCACGAAGTCAATAAATTACTCGAATCTAAATACTAAAATCTACAGTGTAAATATAGATTATGCATCTTCCATTTTACTTATGACTACAGCTGACTACAGCGCACGTGTTGAAAATTCTTCAACTGAATGTGATGAAAAACAGTTTTACGTTTGTATATACGAAGTTTTAAGTATGAAGTACAACAAAATTAAAAGTAACCCCAAATGTTTATGTACATAACTATCAAATTAACTAATAACATAGCGACGTCACGTTCAGAAGCTTCAGACCTTCAAGCACCCTCAGTTGCCCTCAGTGTGCCTTTAGTTTGCTTCAGTGCAGGGTACCCAAACTCTTATGGGACCACCTGGTCCAAAGTATGTAGTTTGCGCAGTAGCGGTAGGTGGCATTAGTGTCGTGATTTGCGCAAGCGCGGCAGATTCTACGTCATCGCCTTCTTTTGTTTTTGAATTTACAACGTGATCTGGGTCATTTGTTATTATCGCGTTTCCCGTAAACCGTTCGTGCTCGTAAAAAATGTCGTCTCGGAAGAAAAAGTGTTCGGTGAGAGGGTGCACCTTACGTGCATCCAAATTTTTTAACATTCCGCGATGTTCGGACCCGCGATTACCGAAATGGATTAGTGCGTGTAGGAATCCGAAATTAGAAAACTTATCGAACAATGCTCTCAGTAGCCGGATGGTGTGTGGTGCCCATTTCGAGGAGAGATATATTCTCTCCTCGAAATTATCAATGTCCGCAATTCCAACATTGCATTTACCAGGTATTTATTTGAAGCTCTGTAAAATTCACATTACACCTATATATACCTCGCTATACTGCGCTCTTTATACAACATTTCAGTATAACGGCCTTTTTTAATTATGGCATTTTTTCGATTTATGGCCCACAACATTTTGTTATATGGCAAAAAATGTTGAACTGTTAGCATTTTCATAGTGTCTAAAAAAAATAAAATGCTTTATGAACTAAAAACTATATTATTTTATAAAAAATTGGAACGAATCCAATTGAATTTGTATGGGAATGTATCAAAATAATTGATTCGTTATGCAGCTTTTCGCTTTACAATCAATTTTTCCAGAGCGTATCTAGACTGTAAAGCGAGGTACGGGTGTATACACAAATTTTGTAAGATATTGTTTTATAACAATGTTACATTTACTAGATATGTACTTGTACCTCTATAAAATTCGCAGTATGCACACATTTTTCAGAACTTGAAACCAACGAATATGTAGCATCATCATCATCAACTGCAGTACCTGCCGAAGAAAACCCACCAGCAGAACTGCTAATCGAAGAACCGATGCCATGTAAGTTTATATCACAAAGCGTATAACGGTATAAAAATCATAGACTACATATTCAACTAAATATCTTCTTGTAGTTACTTGCACTGTGGGGAGGGCTGCCAGCTTGGATGCGATGTCCACCACACAGCAATCAAACTGTAAGTCAATAAATCTACTAACATATAACAAATTGCTAATGATTATTGTATAATTTTTTCAGCAAGGAAAGCACGGATGAATAAGAAGAGACGGCTGTTGAAGAAACGGAATTATGGCAAGTATATTCTCTATGTATTATATACCAAATTTGTTATACTATCTGTTCTCAGGTCTACCATTCTTTGGGATGTGGTCAGTGATTCAAATAGAGGTAGTATATCATAATGCATAGTTCTTTTGATAACAGCAGGTTTTTTTTCTTTCTTAGAATCAATTGCAAAATTGTTTCGTAGCAGCTGGAAGGACAGCCTGGATGAGATGAACAGGACAGCATACAATGCTTTTTGATGAAATAATATGATTCACATTTGTATTATACCGAAAATACTATTGAGCGAGTAGGCTGCGAAATCCACATTATAAAATTATATATATCTCGTTACAATATGTATAACTGATTACTTGTATATAGTTAGAATAGGTTGTAATATAATATTTCTATGTATTTCTTCAGTTTCGTAAAATACATGTATTATTTCAGAATTCATTTTATCTTCATTTCAGTAAGATCCTTTAGATTCTAAAGTATAAGGTAGAATAATAGAGCGAGATATATATATATATAGCTACGGCGAGTGAGTGGGGGTACTACTATATATAGCAATAGTGTGCTATATATATTGAACATCAGCGCCGCCATGGGTTTCTGCGCAAACTATATTCATTACGCTCTTTTAACACTGAGGTTTGGGCACCCTGCTTCAGTGCACTTCAGTGCCTTCAGGTAACATCGGATTGCATCGGATAATTTGTGCGCAACCTCAGTTACGTTTGTACGAAGTTCGAAGAATTTTCGGGATACCACGAAAGTTAGCAAAAGTTAGGTACATGCAAATTACATAGGAACTATCGACTGCAAAAATTACAAAATTATGCTCGCGTGTATAACAACAATGGACTAGTGGTACTCGACGATTTGCGACACTTTCGTATTTTCTTCCTTAGGGGTTGACAGGGGCGATTGAAGGAGGGAGGAAGCTTGTGATCCTGTGTTTGGGAGCATAGTTTCGCACGGTTTCACACTGTGCGAGATTTTCTTGTGTTGAAAATAACAAAAGTATGTCGGATCCGGAAAATCTCGAGCAGGCACAGTGGGCGATTGATCTGCTTACGAATCATCATGGCATAGAACGAAGTTTTTTGGGAAAGTATGGTTTTGAGATTTGGTTTACAGGTGCCGGTTTGTTATCAGTCATCTGTACAAATTATATACGATCAAGGGCACTAGGTAGCGGTAAGTAAAATGTGTATTTATATAAATTGTTTTACGCGAAGCTTTTTGGTATTTTTTACTGTGAGATAGATATTCTAACCTACGTCTTATGTAACCTACGAATTTAAAAAAAAGAACATTGTTTTCGACAAATGTTTTGTTGAATACAGGTTTTTCATATTTTTATCGACACCTTAGAAAAGTTTGTTAAGCTGAAAAGGAATTGCTCTGCTATTATGCTTATTCTTTTTCTTATTGCGTTCTCACATTATCAGAATCGCTGTGATTATGTTGGTATCATTACCGTCCATTCAGTACTTTAACGTACAACCATTAACAAAGGATTGCGTTATGTTATTTACTTTTAGGTATTCATAGGCATGTCATCGGAACGCTATTTGGTTTTGGCGTTGGACGTGCCTACTCTATGATAGATAAAGCCCAGACTTCAAAACGTGATGCTATTCTGGTCGATTACGTAAAACTACATCCCGATCGGTTTCCTGAGAAAAGTAATATTTTGTTATATTATGTGTCAAATCATAAAATTATATAACGTTAAATTTCTTCTTCATTAATTTTATAGAACAATGGCATGCGTTTTTCCATTGTTTGAAGTAGTTATACTATTTAGTATTTCATCGCTAATACACAAGACAAACTATGTTATATTATTGTTAAGCTGGATTAACCGATACTCAGCATTAATGTATGATAAATTTGGTTCACTGTTTTAGAACCAAAGAAGTACGCAGAGATTTTACAACCGTGGACACCTATGCGCTAGGTAATGTTCATCACCCACTCTAAATAATTGTATCATGCTGTGTCATGCAACACACTTTGCCATGATAAGTATAGCTGTATATTTAGATGTTACAAATACATTGTTATAAATGTCAAGATTGACTCAATTCTATTATATTTTGCAACGTTGGTCAGATTTACTTACCTCCAAAAGTATTGTGCGTTCCCTTGGAATTTTTTTGTCTATCGTACTGTGTTTATGGCGATACAAAAAATTTATTTCTTGTTTCATGTTTTAGATTGCAGCAATACATGAAATACATTCTTAACATCAGAGACATTTGTACGTAACAGTATTAATTTTATTACAGAAAAGGGCAAACTTTGAACAAATATTTGTAGACAGAGAATTCTAAGTTCATAGTTTAGTAATCAACAGAGAGATACAAATTACATACAATAAAACCTATTTTAAATGAGACTTGTACAATGCAAAAATCAAACATTTCTAGAGTTCCAAGAATCTTTATTTAAAAGTTTCATTATGAATAGGTTTTACCGCATAGATATCCTTCGCCTAGTTTCATTGATATTCTGATCCTATCATTAAATCGGTTGTAGGAAATTCTTTCATTATGTTAAACAATTTATGGTTGAATTATCAGTTATTATGCATTGCAAAGAATAAATCAAGTTTAAAACTTTCAAAGTTATCACACGTAGAATTCATTTTGATAACAATAAACGAGTTGCAGTTGAACTCTTTGCTCTAATACTAATCCTAACTCATTTGTAAAAAGTTCCTATTTCTTCTCGGGATTATAATTATCATTGTATAGTCCAGTTCCTTTCGAATCTCCCAACCACGGGTACCTGTTTGGGCACTCCCTGCAAGTTTCTAGATACCTGCAAGTATAATTAGGTTTAGATATGTCTAAAGATTTCGATAGGGTTTTAATTATACAAGATATACAAATTGACAATGCTCACGATTTAACAAAAAATATGTATATAATATGAAGTTGTAAAGAAAAAGTAATCAATTTTCAGCAGTCAACAAATCGCAATAACAGACATTTTCAAGTATTTAAAAGCATATGAGCTTATCAAGCTTATTTCACACTTACCTAGTTGATGTGAAATTAGATTCAGCGGGTTTGAAATCAAGGGCGCATTTGTTTGCGTTATTACATGGTGGACCAGGAATATTTTCTTTCTTTTTACACGACCAGCCTTCGAAATTATTCAGTGCTTTAAGTGGTTTCGGGTCGGTCATCCACGTAAGTGCTTGCGTGGCTGTTACAAAATACACATCAGGCCTGTAAAGACAATTACAGCACAATTAACAACTGATTCAATTTTCAGTAATTCATGTACAAACATTTGATAAATATAACAATTCACCAGCTATTCTCATACGAATTTAGAACGTTTAATAAGAAACGTTGAATATTGTAAGCTTATAGTTTTCAAACTTAATTTCAATGCACTATTACACGGTCCAGTTTACCGCGCTTGTATTTTTAAAGTGTGTGTATGTCATAAAACGGAGGCTGTTTATTCTATTTACAATGTCACTGCCCAGTCAAGAAACTTTGCTAGGCCTCGTTCAAGTTCCTTTATTTGGAACCAGTTAGTATGGAAAGGCATCATGTATGGCGCTCGATTCTGCTCATAGTAACGATTGAAATCTTCTTGCAGCCACTCGAACACCTCTTCGGGATCGTGATTGTGTAGAACGCATTGGTCCAAGTAAGGACAGTGTCCACCTTCGTAGCTTTCAACGTAATGTGCGTTTAGAGGTAATTCCCACACACCTAGAATCAAAGGGATTGTTTCTTTATTCTCTAGAAACTGTCGTATAATGTTGACTTTAATGCTCATTAATGGTTTATAGTGACCAAACTAGGAGATTTTCACTTTTTACCATATACGTGTGTCCTTTTACAACCATTACTTGGGTCACTCATATAACTTGAACATTTGTAAATGAGCGGAACGAACGACTGTGTACATGCCCAATCGATTAACTTCACTTTTTGAAATACTTTAAATTTAACTATCAAGGCACTTGATTCAGTCATAACCGTTTTATATTCATAATAAATTTTCCAAATAATAATGATTAACACCATTAAACGACAAAATTTGTTTGGCTATCGAATAATCAATCATTTATTTCAGAAGCCATTCTAGTTAACTCCGTACTCTAATGTAAATCGTTGCAATTATGCAATTCAACTGCAGCAGCTTCATGATAACGGTAAATTGTTTAGTGCCGTCTCATCAGACTTAAAGTAAAATGAATTAGTAGTTATTATTTTGTGACATTTCTCCACTTTTTGTTTTATAGAGTTGATCGATTTGGCAAGCGAGCGGCTCAAATATTGATACACGGACTTTACGCGCATCATGATTATAATTTGTGGTATCATATCTACCTGGGAACGATTTAGTCGGACACGTGCCGGCCTTGCATTCATGGGGAATCTTGTAATCAAGAGTATATGGCCAAATTGGTACTTTCAATGGGGAGATTCCAACACTGCTGTCGTATATATATCCAAAGTCCTCCAACACCTTGTATTGTGTGTTGCGCCCGGGTTTTAGATACGGAGCTCTCATGCCCACGATTTCGTTGGTGGAGATATTGCTGAAATGTTTGAGAATCTCACGCATTCCTATCATTTCGCCCACCCATTCTTCGTACCCTTTGTCCTCCAATCCTTTCTGTAATCTGAAAACGTTCGATCAAGAATATAACTTTTGTGACGATCAAGTTTCTTGCAATACTGTTGTTGCATCCCTCAAAATATTTTACGATCGACTTACGATATTGTCTCAGTTGCAATTTCATGCCCATCATGGGCGAAGCTTTGGACCATGTTGTAATTGCAATATTCGTGGGAGATGAAGAACGTACCCTTCAAGGGACAATTATTTGGATTCAATCGGTCAGTGGCAAATATTTTCTGATAATGATCAAAATTGTTATGATTTATTGCCCCGTCGAAAGTCATTAGTATCATTTGCGGTGTCTGAAATTAATTCGATATTTGTTATCCAGGAAGATGTTAATATTACAACTTATTTTACAAACCCCGAGATATCACAGTTATCGTGTCATCAAACTGTTTATTTATTTTTAAACCATTAACTGGCATATTAAACTAATCATGCTGTCCAGCATGATATTTTAACGATTGACAAATTTATGTTGATCTTATACCAACAATGAAACAAATCTACTATTATATAAAAATCTGAAAGTATCAAGAAAAAAGATTTGCAATTAGGGAAATGCTGCTTTTGTCGCGTACCTCTTCCGGTTGAATTCCTCCAGGGATTATTGTGCCGTCTCTTGAACAAAAGCAATATGGTAATTGACAATTTGACGTGTCACATCTCTCCGCCAAATCCGTAGGGGGTTCGGTGATTGGGGCCGGTGCTGAAATTGAAAAGATCTCAATCAAGGTATTGTCAGACAATGGGAATTATCCTACGAGGTGTTGCACGTAATCAACGAATTACTGTTTATCTCGAAAATCCTATCAAGGATGTACTTACTCGTAGCAATAGGCCCGCATCTAGCCTCATTTTTGAATGTACAAAATTTGCTGATATCGTCAAAGTGCAGTCCCGACGGACATCTATTCAAGTACGGGTATCCATCGACGCACTATTTATGAGTTAAACACCTTACATAAATACTTCTTACAAATAATACAAAATGCTTAATGGTACGTTAACGTGATTTGAGATCCTTACGCAACGTATGGTGAATATAAAAAATTAGTTAAAACTATTATATGATGATATAGAGTTTGCGTTCAAATTTCGGCGCCCAGCATTTCTCTTTACACCCAAAATAATATTAATACATGCACCTACATATTGTAATATTGATAATAATAAAATAAAATTGCGCCCGTCTGAGTGGGGAAGTGGAATCGAAGAAAAAGAAACTGATCGACTTTACGTAATGAGAGTTACGGTCGAAAGAATATTCTACTGAAAGTGAAAATCGAAGCAGCGCGGAGCGTTCGTTACGTGAAACAAAAGGAAAGAAGAAATCTTGTCTATCGATTAACTTTACTATCACATCAATTACTTGGTAAAATCTCCTACACGTCGCGGGGTCGGCGAAGTTGCCGTTTCCTTGGCCTTCGGGACACGTAAACTCTTCGTCTTTCTTTTCTTCATCCTTTTTACTACTTTTTTGCGCGCATACTGAAACAGACAATTATATATACATGCATTTTAATGCAATTAAGCGTCATGCTATAATCAATTCCCTATTATAACTTTCTTCCGTAGATCTTATTGATTTTGAAGATTCATGATTTTTTTATTTTGGAAACGACACGTCAAGTTCGTCACTGCACGGACATACTTACGCGCATTTGGTACTAATGCGTGATATTAGGAAGGCAATGCTTGCTCGGAAGATAATAATGATTATTCTACGGGAGATAATCCGCGTCGGTGAGAATCTTCAGGAATCGAAAGGACACACTCGTCGAAAGCAAACAAGCCTGCGAAATGTCAAGGTTGAGGAGATCTATGGCTGGAACCGCATTAATGCGTGGTTGCGGTGCGTGGATTTCTGCTATTGCACGCCGGAGAGATACTTGTCTATTCGCGTTCTACTTTTACTTTGACTGCTATTACAGCCTCAAAACCTATAATGGGGCTGCGTATAACTGCTACGTGGGACAACAGTCCCGATTTAATTGCAGTGATGCGTTAATTTCGAGTGGCTCCCGAAAAATCATAATGGTCTCTTGATCTTTTCATCCACGAATCATTCATTTGAATCCTTCTCATCTACGAGACGGGTATGCATTCGGTACAAGTGCCGATTGCTTAGAGACAGACGAATAAGCGAGAGAAATTCCGAAGTATCAGAAGGGACTCTTGGGAAAGCGAGAAACGTGATTGTAAGAATTCCAATGTCCGGAGACATACACGTTGGTATGTATGTACATAGACATAGTGCATAAGCGTTCAGGTTCAAGCATCCAACTCCGAGACATTAATTTTTATTCATTCTCGCAATGTCATCGGTAGTTCGATACCCGTTGACAATAAAGAAAGCTAAACGACTCTTTAACTTCCAATAAAATTGACACAAGTATGTAAAATGAGTATGGATATATATAGATACGTTACATCTTCTGAGATGTTTTCCGAGAGGCGAGTCACTGAAACTGAAAGCGGTTAAAAACTTGTTCGCTTATGGTTATGCGATTGAAAACGGGGTACAAACTGCCTCGCCAGGTCAGAATTCTTCTTGAATTTACTAAGCAGTAAAGATAAACTCGGATTTAGCTTCATCAGCGATTTCGCGGGATGCTTATATACCTTGTGGCGAGTAAAGAAGGATTAAATCGTGAAACACCCATCGTTTCCGCATCGATCTTTTTAAACGTTCCGGTCAAGTATTTTCACAATCGATCCGACGCGCTTGAATCAACTCGGTATTGTGTACCATGATCGTGATGAGAATTTTTAACTACTCGAAAGACGCCCTTTTTATTCCAGACGCACGGCGAGAGGGTGGAACCGGTGCGCAATCGTGTTCTCACCGCACCACAAGGTGTGGTTTTTCCGAAACAATTATGTAAATTTTACGTATTCGTGCGACTAGCGATTCGGCATATAAAACAATTTCATGAGATTAAAAGGGGTAACGAAAATAAGAGGAAGAATGTAGGATACGTGTCCAGCGAGTCATTAACATAGCAGGAAATTATGGGGCAAGCGTTTGCTTCAGCCTAGGAAGATCAGGTCTGAATGCGATGAAATGCTGTCCATTGATGTGTTCGCAGCAGGAGAAAGCGACAACGTCGGGAAGGCTCTTCCCGATGACCTTATAAAATCCTTAAGTGCAGTGCAACATGAATCGCTTGTTTAACTCGCGACGTATCACTTTGGTAACGTAATATTCGATGCCTATGTAGGAAACGGTAATATAATCGAAAGTAACTTATTTCAGAGCACCCAGAGAGGATAAATAAGTGTTCGTGTACCACAGTTTTTCTGTGTGTCAATTCGTCACTGCAACTGCAATGAAGTATTATGTACATTTAGAACAAGTTAATAAATATTAATCATCACGTACGATATACGTATGAAACATTGCGCTGCTAGATTCTCATCCGAGACGATTTACAGATAACGATCATCGCGAACGGATACTGTTTTACCAAACGTACTCAGAGGTATATGGTCCTTCGATAAAGTTTTGGAAGATTCATGATCGTAAACACTTTGGAAATCGCTGCTGTCAGGTAACTCTCAGGATTATCGATGCCAAAAAGATCGGTTTAGCGGCAAAGTGGAAAGTGAAGGTACTGTGGCAATGACGCGCTGTACCCATGTAGCAAAGGCGTTCAGGTGCAACGTTTCCATCAGCCGTGTACCATGCACACGCACGCATACCTGTACGGAAAACGAGATCTGTGCGTGGTGCACGATATGCCATACGAGTACAAGACAAATCTTATGTAAACAGCAGTGAAACCGACGGAGAACCTAATTTAACGGTGTTTTCAGTGTCGGTTCGTTGCTTCCTCCAACTTCTCGCTTTTAACCGTGTCAACTTTATTTACGGCGTACGCACGCGCGTCCATCGGATTAAGAAAGTTTTAACGGTGCCGGTCGTGAAAATCTTGCCACGCTGATGGATCGCAAATTGCTCACACGATAGAAATGCTCCGAGTGTGTACAATTTATTTACATGTAGGCTGGGGATTCATTTCCTTCTCGTTTCATGCCGACTTGAGAAACTTTCAACGATGACTCACAACGCTCATCGATTCTTTTCAAATTATATGATAGTCGGCAGATGTGCAATTTACCTGTCCACTCTTAACGAATTACTTAGTCAGATGTATGTAGGTGTGTATCACTGAGTGATTTTAGAAATTTATATCCTTATACATATTATTGATAACACCTTCAAACCTGACTAATTCCAAAGACTTATTTTCGATGTTTTGCCGGGGATTGAAATTTTTCTTAAATTTAGAAAAGCCTGTAACATCTTTTTTATACGTGGTCGACGTTACGGAGTGATTTACGAAGTCAGTAATTTCCTGGTGAATTGTAAATTGATAGAGGAGATTCTCTCATTACTAACGTTCCCATTAATCTTCGTTGCGACAGTGATCATTTCGACAATCTCCTGTTCTAAGAATCGTTACAAAATGTAGTAACAGTTATGCAAAAAAGCCACACTTTCACATTTAAATTCGTTTGAAAGGTCAGAATGATTTAGAATTAATTTTGGTAACACGTGCACGAAAAGAGAATGTAATAAAGCATAATAAATACCTTTGAAACAGTATTGCGGAAGATAAAAAATTGAATAAGAAAAATTTCTGGAGAAATTCTTAATTGTACAAAAACGTTCGTCTAAGCCGGAAGCCATTTTTTAGAATTGGCTTTGAATTTCATAGAGAAGCGTTTCTTTTTAACTGATTTGGGTAATAATCAAATTTCTTCTTAGTATTCGATTTTAATTAAAATATATGGTAGTTGAAGTTTTACTCCGCGAACAGCAATCATTGCGTTATCGAGGAAGCGAATGATTTCTTAATTTTCGGGTCCGTAATTATATACATACATCGAACGAACTGGTTCTTTTGCAAATGTTCCAAAGAATTTTTCCAAAATATCAACACATTCGATAATTAAAATCAAATTATAGAACTTCTATTACAAAATGCCTGAACGATCCTTCTAATTTCCATTAACGCAACAAACGCGATAGGAATGATGTTCTATCAATTACAACGATATACTGGTTGTCAACGTAGAGGAACGCGAATGAATTTACAGAAATGAGACACGATTAATCACTCCCTGCGGTCTCTCCTCTCTTCGTGGAGACTTTTTGTCAAGAAGAGAGAGGTTGTTTCCAGGTGTGCCTTCCTACCTGCGACAATTGTCAATGCGGCGCAGAGTAATAGCCTTCTCCGTAACATTTTCGTTCACTATCACCGTTGATAAGAATCCTCTCCCGCTAAAAGTCCACGGGGTCCTGATTCCTTCTTCAAATCGCACGGTGCTTGCGCCCGAGTTTCGTATTTGGAGCGCGAGATCGTATCATTGGACGTAGCACTTGTCGAACCTGCTCTCTCAGTACTGCCAGGGGGTTCGACGATGCCTTCTGCCATAGCCGCGGACTCGGGTGGACTCGGGAACCGGACGGCAGGAACAGTTCTCAGCTCATTGGCTGACTACTTTCTACCAACGTCTCGACCGACGAGAAATCTTGGCTTTTATTATAGTATATCGGCCGGCTAAGGTACGCATGATTCCGTGGCAAAGAGCACAGTACCTTACAAAATCTGACCTTATACTTGTTTCTTGAGACTCGATTCATTTTCAACGTCTTGGTCGACGAGAAATCTTGAGTCTCTGTAACGCAATAAATACGAAAAGAAATTGTTTTTCATGTTGATTATCGTACTTTATAGATAATAAATTATGCAAGTACACGGCAAATGGTTTATACTATAACTTATAATATATTGTAAATGCAAATTTTATTGTATTATCACATGAATACGTTACCAGTAGGTATGACCTAAATAGGATTATAAAAGTGATATGGAGATAATGTTAAGACTGACTTATCAGTTCCACGTATTACTTCTCTTAATAAACTCAGTATGAAAATTACAATTTCATTAAACTAAAAGTTAATGTACTTTCAATGCTTTAAAATTAGCGTCGCAATTGGACGATGATATGTAATAACATGGAATATTTCGGTCACTAAGGGAGAAGGTTTGAAAATATTCTTTCAGTCCGAAATATCTTATTCAGTTAACGATGGTGATTCTTAATATTATCACAATTAAATATTAACTTCTTTGTCGGAAAATATACGCTGACAACAAACAAACAACTTTTTTATATTCCTATTATTACAATGTATTTTTCAGCCGCGATTATTATTATTCACGCCGAAAAATAATTTCCCATTTGTTCAGTAAAATTGAAATGCAAATCGATTAATAAAGTGGCGATACACTAACAATGACTATTAAAAGACCGTTGTACCTGGTTGTACCTGATGGAATAAACAAAGACGAAAGTCATTCGCCTCGAGATTTCATTGGAATAATTAATATGCGAAAGGAAGGCCGTTCAGGATGAATATTTCCACACAATATTGTTATACGAAGAATTGCAGTAACGAAGTAATACCCGTGCACCGAGCCTTTTAGGAACTGGTAAAAACTTTGGATAGAATAACAGGCTGTTTATAATTCTATTTTGATCATCTGCGGTCCCTTCTTCCGTTTCTCTTTTTTTGCCGATTTCTTTTTTTTCGAGGTATCTTCACTTTTTCCCTGTGTCGCTTGAGCCGGCCAATAAGGATTAAAATATCCGGACTCGCGCTTCGTTATGTTAAGCTCTTGGCCCACCAAATGGATCATAATTAAAGTTCCTTTGTCCAAGAGATGCCTCGTCTGGTTGGTGAAATTTATCGACCAGTGTATAGTGGCGTTCCACTTTTGCTGGGTTCTTAATATCCGGTGTGTAACGTGCGGAAGATGGAGAATAATATCGCCGAAAAGTGCTGTATTTTCCAATATCGTGGACAACGCTGCGAAAATATAAAAATTGTAGTAATCCGAAATATAGAGCACGTATTAAGTTCCCGATAACTAGACTCCGAATGTTTACGCAAAATGTATTATTTTTATACTAACATTATAAGGATTTTGTGAAACAAATGCGATAAGTATGCCTGAAGTATTTGTTACGTTCCGAGTCCTATTTTTCATTATAAACTCTTGATCCCAAAATTATCCTGTCCGTACCACGAAAGTGAGTGCGTTAGTTTTAAGTATTCAGTGTTACGTGCGTAGCCCGCGACCATCCGCTCGGCCTCCAAGAACTACGCCCAACGTAACATATTCATATATATAATATACTATATCGCCCGCATATATATTATTATACGTATAATATATTATATCGACCGTGTAATATATTATTATCGCCTACCAGCTTCTAAAAATAATGCATTTTGCATAAACATCCAGGGTCCACTTATAACATTAATAATAATAATGTTCATTACCATCTTGAACATTGGCATCTTCCGGAAAAGAATTATTTTCGGGGCTAAAACCGGCATTCTCGATTAACGTCTTGCTCGACTCGATTACCTCGACCACCTTTTCGCCGAGGACCATTATCATCTTGTATACGCGTTCATAACTCTCTATTTTCCGAAGACTTTTAACAGCTTCTAAATGTTCCCTGCGTCGTCTAGTGAACGACTGTCTGACTAATACAATCTTAGTTAAGGCACACTCTAGGGTTTACATCGGTAACTGTATTTCCTTTTTCGTAAAAGTATACATATTTATGTATAGATAGTGAAACTTGTCCCCGAGACAGTCAAGGTACCGCTTTATTAGTGAACGTTTGGTAGAAGCATTTATCATATTAACGTAAATGTTGTTGAGATTGTAGTAATTTTTCGCTGGATACCGGTGTTTTCCCTGTACAGGTTTCGATGCACGTGCATGTTCATATAACCCGTGGTATTTTTATCACATTTACAAAGTGTATGAAAACATCGGTAAGTTAAAAACCATGCCATAGTGGATATTAAGTCGCGTGAATGAAATTAAAATCTGTGATACAGCATGTATGAAAATCGGTATTTTTAAATCAAGTCCGAAATGATCATTATCATTCATTATTATCATTATTATTCTATTCCATTCATTAGGCAACTATCGGGCGGCTATATTAGACTACTATACAATCAGATTCATTTAATCGATGCCATTTACGAGTCAAAAGATTAGTCGTTTAACGCGCCAAAAATTCAAATGGCTGTGCTCTTAATCTGTTAAAAGTGCGCCACGCTCTATGTTGTTTGTATATTAATGTAGTTGGAAGCAAAATTGTTAAAATGGATACATATTGCTTGCTGAACACTGATTTCGGCGAGGGGGCGTTTTTCCAGCTCATCCCTCATTTCCTTCGGCTCCACTGTCGACGTTATCTCTTGCGCATGCGGTGTACATGTCAACATTAACATGAATGCAACGTAAAGGAGTACGCGTGGCAGCATTTAATCGAATTGAGTAAATCAAACGTACGTACAAAACGATCCACGAATGTGACGGCTTTATCTAAATCTAACGAGTAAATGTCATACTTGGCACAATTACACATTTACGGAGGTAAATCTGTCTTTTCGATAATTGTGATTTAATGAACGATTGGAACAAGCGGCGAGATTACAACCACGAGATCACCTGTGTTACCGGCAACACTGCTGCCACCTGTCAGCCGCGAGAAACACAGTAGCAGCCGAATATGTCAATGTGTCAACGCCGATGAAACTGGATGAAACTGAGTGGTCGTTGTGACTGTTTAAAATTACCGACATGCTCTCGGTGTAATTGTGACTCGATTACGGACATGAAGATATTTTCCCAGAATCTTTGTATATGCTTTTTGAGGCTCATGATGGAAGTTGTTTTTTAAGAACCGACAAACTTGGAAACAACTCGTGCAAGTTACAGCGAATTTAAAGTGCAGATTAAAACTGGAGAAAACGAAGGAGAACTCTAGCGATCCTGGATGCATGTCAATTTAATGAGATATGATAGGAATATATTCGTGTGACATTGTGATAACGTAATTCGGATTACTTGATTACACGACTCTCGTGTCGGCTACAAACATGGCGACGATGGACGATCTAAATCTGGACGTAAGTGTGATTTTGATTATGAGTTATAATTTGCACTGCGTTATTTACCATCGTTTATTTAACAAACCCGTTAAATTTACGAATCGTTAATGTAATGTCTCTCGAAAATACCTAAACGTCGACAACAAAACTGTGCTTTAGATGTAAGGTTCTGTTATGATACTCTCATCTCTTAACTTTGGTTTGTCAACTTTAAGTTTAAAGTCACGATGGAGTATGCGGATTCCCAAAATGTCGAGGGTGACATGACCGTAGGAGCAAAGCAGAAGTCAAACCTAGGGGAACTTGAGTTTAACACCTTAGATGAACCGATTAGAGACACAATTGTAAGTTTTGTGTGGCGTATTAGTAATTTTTAAACAAAGATTTTTTTTTTGCACAAAGTTAAATAACCTTTTTCTGGACACAAAAGAAGTATTTACGTTCATCCATTCGCATTAATAACGTATAATGTATTAATTAGTTATATATACATATTGTGCCATAGCTCAGGGACGTCAGGGCAGTGGGCAAAAAGTTCTACCATGTTTTGTATCCCAAGGAGAAGAAAAGCTTATTAAAAGAATGTATGTATAAATTCACTTTTATATTTATCAATAGATTGCGGATGTTTATGCAAAATGCATTATTTTTAATGGGCTGACAGGTTATAATAATGTATTATATGTATACTATACGAGCAATATAACGTATTATGTGTATACTTTTTACGCATACTTATCACATTTGTGTCACGAAATCCATTTGAAATCAATATAAAAATAATGCATTTTGCATAAACATCCGAAGTCTACTTATCAATTGTACAAGTATTTACAAGAAAATACATTATTCTCATATAACAAAAATTGCTGTGTATTACAGGGGATCTTTGGGGACCATTAGTATTATGTACGTTCATGGCATTGTAAGTAACTTGTTACTTTTACAAAACACTTTCATAGACGTGTAATATGCTTGCCAACTATGATTATAAACTTATTACTCTCTTTGTTATACGGTATCCAGGATATTACAAGGTTCTTCGGACGCAGCTGATAACTCAAACGATGGCGGGCCAGAATTTGCAGAGGTTTTTGTAATTGTCTGGATTGGGTCGATGGTAGTCACGTTAAACTCTAAGCTGTTGGGTGGAAATATGTAAGTAGCAATTCTAAGTAAGAAATTGATCTTTAAAGCATAATTTCTTGTTGCACTTGTACTAATATCTATTATGTTGCCTTTACACTCAGCCCACTTGAGCAGGAGAGTGAGCATGAAAGTGGGCAGTGCGGGAATGTGAACACGTCACTCGCGTTTTTACTCGTGCTGACCATACTCCCTGCCAATGTTACGCATTGTTTGGATGTTTTGGGAAGTAAATATGGCAGCGCGAGGAGCTGTGGCAATGGCTGAGTGTAAAAGAGGGGTTGGAGGCCAAATTTAACATAACAATTATAATAATATTAGAACTCTTTCATATTTGTGTAGACCTTTATAATTCAAATTTTTCCTCTTACAATGCCCAATTTAATTTTGATTATACGTCATGTACAGTCAAATGTAACCACGTGATTTAATTTTGAAAAACCTTACTTTAGAGTATATTTTGATATGTTGTAGATCCTTCTTCCAAAGCGTTTGCGTCTTAGGATACTGCTTACTGCCAACAGCCATTGCTCTAATCATATGTAGAATTATATTGATGGCAGAACAGACTCCTTTTTTATTTATGCTTAGATTTATCATCACTATAATTGGATTTATATGGGCTACTTATGGTTAGTATTGGATCACTTTATTATATACATCCTGCCCATTAAATATCTTATATTTCGAGACATTGAAAAATCATTTGAGATGCACCACTACTGAAGCGACAATTTAATGATTGGTTCATAACGTTTCGTTTTAGCATCAATGGCATTCCTTGGTGACAGCCAACCAGTTGGAAGGAAAGCTTTGGCCGTGTATCCAATATTCCTGTTTTATTTTGTTATTTCGTGGTTGGTTATATCCCACACCACATAAAATAAAACATTAATTGTTTGGCCATTGTGTGCACATGACCATACATGTGCACAAGAGTTAAGATGAATTCGTGAAATGGATGTTCAGAAAGATGTTGAATGATAGTATATCACGTATGCGCAGTGTCGTGACAATTTCACGACCTAGGTACTCGTTCACGATACCAAGCTTTCTGTAGATAAAATTTATCAAGCTATTTATCATCGTGCACTTTGGTAGATCGTCATTTTGTATGTCAATTACAACATCCGCGTATACATGATTCTACTTGGTGTGAGGAGCATATGAATTAATACCCGAGTACATTATTATCAGATCGATATATATTTGTACATCTCGACGAAGAGAACTAGACAATATACATAACACACAAACTAATTTATATTCCACTGAACTGGGTATCACAAAGTGTGAGATTTGTATAAAATGTACGCTCTGGCAAAGGCTACAAAAATTTGCAAAAAACATACTATAATTAGTAACCGTTTAAACTCTTATAAACTGACATTCCTAATGAAGTTATTATATTATTCCCTCGTAATTATTTAGGTATATTTAAGAAAATTAATCAGTGTTTGAATACACACCCACAGTTTGTACCTTTTGCACATATGTATCGTGTACATAAAGTAATCTGTAAAGTTGAACCAAAATATGAAATAAAATCATTCATTTTATATTGTACGATAAACTCAATTCCTTCCGTTGTACCGTCGAGCCTCTTACATATGCGAAAAATATCTTTCTAATTTTTTAAACAACACTTTACTATCGCAATGGGCTGGATATGCGTTCAAAGACTTTTGTATGGCGATGTAACTGGTTTGGAGATCACCCACCTACAATATCGAGTCAGTATAATTTGATGCTATTATCATAGAAAATATAAAATTAGAACTGATTGACATTATATTACCTCGAAAGCTAAATAAGCACTGTTAAAATGAGGTTCGTATACATAGTTAGCGATGTTTGCTGCAGCATGAAAATACGTCCGCGCCGCTGTAATATTTCCACTTCGTATTTGTATTACACCAAGGTTATTGTATGCCAATGCGTGCCTGTTATCACTTCCGATAGCTAATTTTAAACATTCCTCTGCCATAGTAATATCGCCTAATGTCTGAAATCATGTCACACTCTGTTTAAATGAACTAAACAACATTACATCGGAATGAAATTGATTTGTGCTAACCCTACATTTGAGCGAGTTATAATTGTACGTTATCAATACTTACAAGAGCGATGTGTGAAATGTTGTACCATACGTCTGCTATATTTTCATCCGTGGACAGACTAAGGGCTCTCTCAAAACACGATACAACGTGATCGTATTGTTGAGCATAAAAGCAACACAGCCCGAGGTTGTTAAACAACTCAACGTTGCATACGCCCATTTGTAATAATCGCCTGCGCAAGTGATACAATTGAGCTAAATTCATGATCGGGCCATAACATTTTCACTGATGTTTAAATCTCTTAATCTTGGTGCGATGAAAGTTTTGTAAGAGTGCCATTACAATAGATTAACAGTGATCGTCTGCTGCTATAACTCAGTAATATATTAAATTGTTAATTCTATAATAAAGTGAATTAAACATCTTTATAGGACAATTCACCTATAATAACGCAATGCTAATTCCGGTTGGTCGTTGTAAAAATGGTGCATCCCAATACTAGCTATTGCTTCTGTGTGAGATGCATCCTCTTGAGCAATAGTTTTATAATATTTCATCGACATTGCTGTATTATTTAAACCCTCGAATACTCGACCCATTTCGGTAAGAATAGTCACGTCGTTGTGAAAATATTCAAGGCCTCTTTTACACATGTCCAAAGCAGCGAGAGGCTGATCAAGCCTGATGTAAACTCTAACTAGCCTAAGAACAACCTCAATCGTTTTACAGTCTTTTAGAGCTGATCTAAATTGTTGTTCCGCGTCCCTAACTAATCCTAAAGTATAATAACACTTTCCAAGTTGTACTTTCCACCACCAGTCTTTATAATGGCAAACTTGTGTTGCTTGAACAGCTAAATCCAGTGCCTGTAACATATAAAAATGTAAACGGTGCATAATCAATAGACTTGCTCTTCGCTGTAACAATTATGTTGAAGACACGTCTATTCTACTGAGACAACAATTAGTGTTACTCACGTATCTTGCATCATGCTCATGATAATATATGTATTCGAACAAAGGTTTCGCAATACTGGGCTGACTAGCATACTTGGAAATATTCAATCGCGATAACTGTATGAATGGCCCACCAGGTTCTGTTAACATCGACGCCGTACCCAATCTGCATACATTAATTGCATAATTACGTTTAATTACCAATTCTCTTCAGTAAGTTACAACTTATTTCGGATTGAACTCCGAATACTGGAAAATGGCATTAGGATACCTAACACTACGGCCCGAATTTCCAGTAATTGGTCTAGCAGTCATAGCTGTTCTTGGTGTTCTTAATGCTTGTTCCATTGTTTGAGATACTGCAGATTGAGTAGCTGGTCGCACCACTCCAGTCAGAGGTCTACCTTTAAGATGTAATGTTATATTTATTACATACATGATATATGTTTGTATCCTGGTCAAACATAGCACATAATTATGGCTTATCAGTAGCTTAAACAGATATAAGCATATGGATTAACAGCTGAATGATATTGGTGCTATCGTTGAGCAGGCAAGGTAAACAAATTACATTATTAAATATTGGCAGTACGTATGTCTCATTGATAATATATAGACTTCCAGAAAGACAAACCAGATTGAGTTTTAGGTCGAAAGCCTTGTCCAGCATGAGAAGTGCCTGGATTTTTCAGAGACGTTCCTGGTCTAGGCATTGAAGATATTGTATAATTATCCAATAAACTCTCAGCAATACCTTCTTCTTCTCCTTCGATATCGTCCACATACACTTGCAATGTTAATGCACGCATTTTTAGCACCCACACAGCCTACGAGAAAGAAAATTCAATTTGTTTCAAACAATTTCCAACGATACTAGTATGAAATAATAAGAGATGATATTATTACCTGATCCAGTGGGTTTTTTCTCAATAAATCTGTACATATTGTCACACATTCCTCGTAATTCTGCCTACTGAATAAACTCAGGGCTTTAAATAATTCCATTATTTGGACAGGTAAAAGCAATGCAGAGAAAAAATCGTAGGTAAATGGGTCAAAACACGATGGCTATTATACCTGATTATACCTACAGGTATGTATATGTAAGTATCTACATGCATGCAACTATAGTTTAGGTATATGTGTAGGCGTTATTGATTATTTTGTGTATGACTAGTGTTACTGGTAAGAGGTATACATAAGTATATCCAGCATTATCCAGGTATATACATATATATGTATCTAATCGGTATACATATTATACATATAGTTTGGGGGTGCATGCGGTGAGCGTCCCGGCGGGATTTTTTGTTCCGTCCGGATTTAAAAACTTTAGAAGCAAATTAAATAAACATGTACATACTTTCGATGTATATGGTGTACCGTATACGGTGTGTTTGATATTATCTAATTAGAAGCAAGGAGAAACCTTTGTATATATATCATGTATGTATAGATTTTATATAATTTCGAAATAAACAGATTTTGAACTGTAGTAGATATTCGTCTGTATAACTTTCCTATCCTGATACGAATTCAAGATTTTTAAATAAAACACTATTTCACAATAATCAGTTCGACTTTGATATCCGTAGCAAAATTCGGGGAAGTTAAAATACGTTTTTGCGTCATTTTTGTGCACAATTAAGTAAGCGTTTAATACCTATTCGTCACAATGTCAAACTTGGATAATAATGACCGAAGGTTGGTGAATACTATAAAGGAAATATATAATTGAGTAAGATTTAGCGTTGTCCTCTGAATGGAATCATTTTTACGTAGCATCCAGCAAGCTTTCGACGAGTTTTTCAAAAAGCGTAATATCGAAGAACAGTGTACGGAGGAATCCCTGATTCAATTACACGAAGCTTTTTTGGTATAGCCTGCATACCATCGAAATTCTCATAAAATAAATCTTTCATTGGGAAGCAACATTTAATTATTAATGTAGTCATGTTTTCATTATAGACTTCGGAAACCGGGGGAATGAACGTTTTCCAATTGCGCAATGCTTTTGACAACATATTGCAAATTGAACTGCCTGAAGATGAATTTAACATTCTATTCAGAAAAGTACGACGTTATCATTATGTACTTTCTTTATACACTTGTTGTTAGTATCATGGTTCTTGTACATTTTTATTTGAAAATTTTAGATAGATTCGAAAAGAGATGGTAACGTCACATGGGATGAATTTGTATCTTACTTATTGGTAGAGTTTCAAGAAAAGGATACTGCTTTGCAGTGGGAGACATTACAGTTACCAATAACGGGCACACCTCAACTCCTGAGATCGCATCATCGAACACCTATATGTAGAATTACCTTTTGCCCTGAAGTTCTACCTGTATAAATATAAGACAAACTATGGGGGAAGTTCAACTTTGACTTGGGCTTTTCATACTTTTATTTCATACTTTTATTCATACTTTTATTTGATTTTTATTTGATTGAAATTTAAAATTATGCAAATAATAAGGAAGATAGCTGTCTATAATATTCATATAGAACGGAAGTACAAGCCCAAGTGAAATTTGTATTCCATGATATATATCAACATTCTTTCTAATAATTATACATGATTTAATTAGTAGCGATGTGCCATGTTGTAAAGATGTCATTTTCTTGTGTATGTAACTTCAGGATAGAAGCGTAAGTTTCAGTAGGGGATGCTATTTAACGATCAGCAGAGATGGAATTATAAATTACTGGTCATTGGATTTGGAACTTGAACGTAGCGCACAGTCTGCTAATCGTTAGTATTTTATGATATGTTTATAATTTCTAGTTAAACTTCATACGCATGAACCAGGATCTATAAAGAAGATCTGGTATCATTGAGATGATCTGAGATCATCTCAGTTTCAAATATTTGAAAACACGAATGAATATGTTAATAATATCTATACCTATAGGTTTATATATTACTATTTTAGTATCTTTACAGCTTACTTAAAAGTGCAACCAACTGCAATAACAGATATGATTGTATTGCCTGACGTACAAATTGTGTGTACAAGCTCGACGGAACGGGACTTGAGATTCTATGACACCGTAGCAAAGAAGTTTGATCTTCGTATACTGGTCTGATTATGTCTCATATCGATAAAACATCATCACAAAATATTATTCCAATATAGAATAGAGTACGCCATATATTATTTAACATTTAGATATCTAGTTTGGAAAGCGCCGTAATTTGTATGCACTATTACTTCAATGTAAATATCAAGGAAGACTCTTACATTGTTCTCGGAGATATGGCTGGCTCTATTAAAATTCTAAGCTTCAGTTCCCTCAAGCGAGGGCCATTCGAACACGAACCTGAGCATGATCTACAGTGCCTCCATTATGAAGCTATTGTTAAGGCAAACCAATGATTTCTTGTAACCGTAAAGTTTTAAATCTTATGTTCAACTTTTCCAAGTTGATCGTTCTGCAGGGTGGATGGAAGGGAATGAAAGTAACAGAAATTAAGAATGCACATACAGACTGGGTAAACCAAGTAGCTTATTATGGAAGTTTGAGAGCATTTATCTCAAGCAGCAGATCACCCCACTGTTCTCTGTTGTTGAGCGATCCTACAGGAGCAAGAATTCAGTACAAGTTCAAGCTCAACATGGGAGTATCGTGTTTTACTTTATGTGAAGGTAATAATGGTACTTTCTACATCTTCTGAATATATTAGCTGAAAGGTTTCATCATTTCATAGAAAGTCAAACATTAGTTACGGGTGGACCAGATTGCATAGTTCGGGTTTGGAATCCATTTGTTACGAGGCGTGCAGGCAGTACTTTTCAAGGACATCATGCAGCTATTTCTGCGCTTGTGATTAAAAATTTAGGCAAACGAGTCTATTCTCTTTCGAAAGACAGATGCATCAAAGTGTGGGACGTATTGGCACAATCTTGTATTCAGGTCTTTATAATGATTTTCACAATACACTTATATACATTAGTATTAGTAAAAGAAAACCCAAAAAATATATATTTTATTGAAAATTTTAATAAAAAATGTGTCCTAAGAAAAATATTTCAAAGTTAAGACTCAAGAATATTCAGGGGGCTAAACCAACCTGATAATCATCGTACTCAATAGTCGTTGATCATTAATTTAACTTGTTCTTATTTATTTCTCATAGACATATAACGGTCTTCCCAGTGAATTAGGTGAACATACGGCTATGACTATAATCTATAATACGCTCAACCATAAAATGATCATTGCCAGTATGATGATTGCAGTGATTATTTGTGATCCAGTAATCAATGAAGAATCGTCCGATGGCTTTACACACACAAAGCCTGTCAGTTGCGTCCTGTACAATCATCTTTTCAAAGTGGTACTGCTATCGTGTACATAAACACTTACATTATACATTATTGCTCTTATACAGTTTTATTATGTATCGCATACTTATCTAAGTTCTATGGAACACTAGGTAATTTCAACTGGATTTGATTCTTGCATAATAGTTTGGGATCCTTGGTTTGGTAATCGTTTGTATTTAGTAACACACGCGCATAGTCAATTATTATACGGTCAACATCGTGATATAGAAATCACTGCGGCATGCTTTGATGATTCCGAGCAATTATTAGTAACCGGAGCACGTGATGGGACGTTAAAGATATGGAATTTTAACACTGGGACATGCCTGCGGAACGTGGCAATTGGGGAGCAGTGGTATGCATTTCCAGTGCATCTAAATTCATTACATGCTCCTATCATATATTCGTAGTAAAATGTCGAGTAGCAATCAAAACATACGTACAGCAAAACTAATAGCCAATTGATTTAATTGATGTAGCTTTGTGGACACACGATCATTATGAAAAATATGTAGGTTTCTTTAATTACATTACGGATGGAATACTTTCTTTTATTTAGCGAAGTAACGGGTCTAGTGTGGCTGGAAAATCGCATTTTGTGTAGTGGATGGAATCGTAGAGTGACCGAATTTGCAACTTCCGCTACGGATATATTTAAAAAAAGCTGGGTAATTAGACATACGGATGACATACTTTGTTCAGCTATGCGATATCCTCAGGCTCTCGCCACTGCAACTTACAATGGTGAAATAATACTATGGAGACTGGAAACAGGTCAGCCGTATAGAAAATATCAAGTAAATGACCCAACTGCAAGGTAAAATCCACATTGCAATATCTTTATATATAGCAGTAAAAGAATTTTATAGTGCATGAGACAATGTATATGAATATCTGCCTCACAATTGCGGAATTAATAGAAGGTATTATATGTTACTTAGATACAGTATAGTGTATCGTAGAGAAGAAAAAGTGAAAATTATGAAGTCAGGTACATCGAAAATAGGTCTACATGCACAGCAAACTCCTGGTAGAAGGTAGTGGGCAAAATATTTCTATTTATGTTACAATGATACTATTCGGCGAATTGTTTAACATCAAGATATAGAAAGCACTATACATTTGTCCATTCTTTTGGTCTTTCAAATTAGGATCAGCCTAATGTATATTAGTTCGCTATAATTAATACTGTATGTCATCACGGTCAAAGAAATTTGCTTAATTGACAAATCGTGTTCAAATCGAAATGGGTATCACAAATCTTCTATTTTCTCAGCACGTATTTTAAAGCTTCAAACCATCAAGAATCAGCGTTAAATATTATACGAATCGTTGCTGTTCGCGCTATGATATTTTTAACTGCGCGAAATGTTGGTCCCAACGTGGGCACATTGCTGGTCGCTCTCGATTCTGGGTTAATACAAGTGTGGACTCACCATCCTGGTGGTGGATTTTTGGAAGCCTTTTCGGTGATTCATAGTTCGGGAGATTGTGCTTTATCATTAACTACCGATCCTGAAAATTCTTTTCTAGTCACAGGTAAAAGGATAGTAAAAAATCAGTCCTTCCATACAACTAAGTTGAATTTATAAAGCAAATGAGTAAAAATACTAAACTTTGAATCGGCTCACTTTTAGAATAAAATAAGATAAATCTTCTTAGGTCACAGAATTGGTTACATAAAAGTATGGTATCTCGCTAATTACTTGGTAGCGGATCCCCCTAAAGTGAATATGCCACTTTTGAGATTAGAATTCCCGTTCCTTTGGAAAGACAGAATTGACGGAAGAGCAAAAAGAGCTGTGCGGGATCAGCCTTTGCCGCTTTTACTTTCCTCATTACGCGGGCATACGAAGCCTGTTACATCTTTACAAATAATCCCGGATGCACGTATAATTGTTAGGTACAAATATACATGCCCAGGTTGCGATTGTAAAAACTCTATGAAGTGTAATTATAACTAGTATTTAAATATCTGAAAGTCGTAAGAAGCGTAAATATTGTGAATCATCAATAGAATTGTATCTGCTAATTATTTTGCTTCCATTAGTTAAATTAAAAACAGGTAATAGAAACGGTATAATTTTACTTGATATGCTTCACCATTCCTTTTAAGTGGTAGCGCGGACCATACGGTACGTTTATGGACTCTAGGAGGAACATACATATCAACCCTCGGAACATTTCGAACTTGGACACCAATTTTACCGACAATGCCGGCATCCCGATATTTTAAGGATCGCAGAGTTCCACCAGATGTGAAAAGATTAGCCAGTTTCACAACTATGAAAGTAAATCGAGTGAATTTGATTCGAGCAGAATTGGGTTCAATTACTGTACGTTAAGACAGTGCGGTAAATTATATCTTTGTATTTAAACAATTTGAAAGGTGCTCGAAGGTGGCATTAGAAAAATTGGAACTGAACCAATTGACATTGTTTCGGAGTTTTTAAAAGATCTTCCCGAACCCGAGCGTCCCGTTTTAGATGGAAGGAGGCTTACTATTTCCGTGATGGATAGATCGGTAATGATGATCTTTCGGGATATGCCAATTTTAGATAGTTCGCTACCCTATGTAAGTACGCGTACTGTAAATTTCACAATCCATGGAAATATGTGTTTTGAACACCGTACAGTTCGCAACACTTTACGTACGCTCAAATTTTACAGATACCAATATACGCGCACTTGAGGACGCGTCCTTTAGAAGCTGTTGAATCGCCAAAATTACCATCGCTCTTGCACGGGCAAAAGGAATTGACGTAAATTTTTTAACTGTCGTCTTATAATATTTTCCACAATAACGTTTTGGGTCTAGAAGTCGATTTAAATGCTGTGCCTAGACTCCTAATTTTTCTTAATCCGCTACTGACGGCTCCTTTTTTATACAGATGTATTTGTGGTTTCTTTTTCTTTTCAGTAAGAACACACAAACAAATAAAGATTTTAAGCAATTACGTATACGTACAAGAGAGCAGCCGGAGGCGAAAGAGATGTTGTGAACCCTTTTGTTACTAAACCTGATATTCTTTATTAAACGGTGATAAAAATAACACATTACGTAACATATCTCAGGCGGAATCGATCTGATAAAATCCGTTATTTATTTTATATACATTGATTCAGTATTTAGTATAAATTAATATAATAAATATAATAATAAATAAAAAAATATAATATATGTAATAATAAAATAGTAACGATACGTAAATTAGAAATATTAGTCGATTGTTAAAAAATAATGAGTGTTATGGCAGTACATGTCTCCGGTTTATATAAAAAAGATAGGAGAAGGAATAAAGCAGCCTTATATTTTGAAATTGAAGCCAAAATAAATGTTCAGTGCGAATGTTCTCGTCAACATTCATCAATGTATCACATGTACGGGATATCACAGCTTTTAATATGTACAATAAAAATATGTATGTTGAACTAATAACATTGCATTCAATAAAAAATACCTTTACTCGGCTTCCATCATAGAATAACGCGGTGGCATTTTCCAGATTGCACTGGACGTACGTTGCAATCTTCTCCTATCAATGCCTTGGAATAGTTGGGCTAAGTCCGGTGTGCACTTCCGTGTGTCGAAAAATCGGAAAACTGCTTTTTCAGGAATATATCGTTGTATTGAGAGATGAACCTTGCGTACTTCCGCTGGAAATATATCAAATGCCATTACACAATGTGTAACGTAGAGAATTATCGCTAACTATGCTGCACTAATAATCGAATACTGCAATTCCCATTTTGAGTATAATTGAAAAATATTGCCGTTACTCATATTATTTTTATGCTAGTAAGATTGTCACCAGTAATATTTTGTGAAAATATAATGTGTTAATAGCATCCACAAAAGTGATTGGTTTTCTAACAAAAAAAGGATATAAAAGAAAACAAAATGATGACACTTACACCATGCCCAATGCGGAATTGTATGCTTTGGCCTGGATTCACTGTCGGATTCATCCTCATCAGGTTCGCTGTCCAAAACATAATTCGTTTGATATTGTTTTGTGTTGACTTCACGATATGCCTGAAACGTTAAGTTTGTGTAAATGTTACTATCGTCAAAGATATTATGATATGTCAGGTCAACTTTTCTGTTCCCTGTTCTGTTCGATCTATGCTATTTAATATCGCAAGGTTTACAAATAACACTGGATTTTCATAAAAAGTTGCTTCTCGTTACGCATAGTTATTGGCCATTGTACACAGTTTTTAATCTTACACTTTGGTGTTGCGCTAGATGTTTCTTTTTCATTTCCTCGCGTTGTTTCTCTTGCATCTGCTGTGCTAAACGTGCTTTCTCCTCCGCTTCCTTTGCAGCTGTTTGGTGCCTCTCCATATCCTGTTTATTCTTGATTTCCCTTGCCATTTTATTCTTCAATTCCTTTTCTTGCCTCGTCCTTTAGGCCGAAAAACCGATTTGTTAATATCAGTGTAAATCGTTAATAAAATCTTATTAATCATTACCTTTTCTCCTCGATTTGACGTCTTAAAGCTTCTTCCTTTCTTCTTGTAGCGTCATTATCATTAACCTTTCGTTTCTCCCCTTCAGTTTTCTGTGGAAACTTTGATTTACTTGCAATCTTTGAAACTTGCAAAGAGGAATTAGTTGAAGTAATACTATTTGTACGCACAGCGGTAAGAGCCTTCTTATGCTAAAATTAAAATGAATTAGTTAAAACATTAAAATTATGTGGAACAAATATTAAATTCTTCTTAATAAAAATTTTGTAGTTAATCAACACAATTAAATGCTCCGATCAAATAATAAGTACAATGAACTTGTAATACTCAATATTCTCGCGATAAATACAATTCACTAACAATAAACGCGAAGAAATTCTTACATTAGAATTGTGTTGATCATTGACATGGGTACGAGCAATGCGATTTGTAGACATGGGTAACTGAGTCTTAATCTTCTGTGACGAAGCAGCCTTCTGTTCTTTCTGTATTCTTTGCGCCGCTTGTATAGAATTCTAAAAAACAACGAATAGGACGTACGGCGAGATTAATTCATTTATAGGGATGAAACTGATAAAGTAATTGTAAGTCGAATGTCGAATTCTTCACGTACGTGAATTCTAATTACCTCGTTATAATTATCATTTTCCTTTGTTTGCTTCGCTAATGAGATTTTCTTAGCTTTAGCAAGGGATTTGCGTGCTATTTTCTGAGCGACTGTTATTCCATCCTTTACATTATTCGTAGCCTCTGCTCGCGCAGCTGCAATAGCCCGCGTTTTCGTTCTTGTTAGTCTAGTTGGTGCATCCGCGGCAACATTTGGTTGCGGACTGTGTATTTTCGCTTCTTCGAATGTCGCGAGCCTTTTTTCCACAGCCTCTTTAGCGTAAGGACTAAATATCTTCGGCTTTAATTTGTTCCTGATGTTGTGAACAATTGCACTGCCAGTATTTACACCTTTCGTGACGGTTTTTGGAGGTGTGCATGGAACTTCATATTCGCTTGACGAAGACAAAAGAACGGTATGTGGGGACTCAACGTGAGATAATTTTAATTTACTTTTTTGATTGCTTTTGTCACTAGCACCAGAGTTTTTCTTGATCGTTATCGTCTCGTTTACCTTAATTGCCGATAACCGTTCGAGAACTAGGGTTGCCTCCATCATGTTCTGAACAGTGATAGTAGAGTTACACTTCATCGTCGAACTCATTATGGATGAGGGTTTTTCGATTGCATCCTCGTACATTGACAGTTCTTCGACATCATCGATATCATCAGTAGTGGTCATATCGCCAATCGTAGAGCCTTGTTTACTATTCATATTCTGACTTGGCATGGAAGATTTCTTCCTATCAATGCGGTGAAGTGTCATTGTGGCATTAATCTTTCCCTGGGGTGATATGTTCTGCTCTATAGTTGTACCATAATCCTGTATGTTTACATCCATTGATCTTTTTTCAGTATTTATTCTTGGTATTGTCCCATCCGTCTTACTCTGTTTGATGGGTCCGCTACAATTTTCCTCATCGGAACTACTTCTCGCCGACTGTTTTCTCTTACCTCGACGCTCGTGATTGTTCTATTAATACAGGTACATTAGGATCAATTTAGATTTCCCATATTTTCAGTAAAAAATGTTCAAAACAGGATGCATGAAATACACTAAGAAATATTCATCATACAAACCTTAGTTGCATTCACATTTTCTTTGTCGCTGTCTGATGGTCTTCTTAATTTTGTTGTAAGCTTTAGCGACTGTTGTTTCTTGATTGTATCAGCTGCTTTTATCGATGCCTCCCTTTTCGATCGACCAATTTTTACCACGTCCCCATTTTGTTTTTCAACTTCAAGGTGCGTTGTTATAGAATTCGATATTGTATTACCAACTGCAATAACTTCTGGAATAGTATCGATGCGCTGTATTCCTCTATTCCGTGGACCTTTTGGTGTTTGTGTAATAAGTGGTCTAGACATTGATTCCGGTATCTGTGCGTGAAGCTCATGAAAGTAATCCAACACATCTTGTAAACTATCTTGAATGGATTTTTTCACTTCGAAATAACGATTATGAATATCTGAGATATCTTTTGTGATCTGTGCTTTAATTCTAACTTTAGAATTAATATCCATAATTGTACCCTGAAATAAGAAATACTTGTTGAATTATGTCTATTGCTGAACTTGTGAAGGAAAATTAGAATACGAATGAAAAATAATTTCAGACACCTCCGTTTAATTGTAAGCTGTTAAAGACAGTGGTCCGCAGATCGAACGGTTTGAATTGGATTGAACTATTTGAACCACAGCCTTTGTGAAAATGTTTTTGTTTACATTTGATGGTCACCCATCCATGCCCATATGAAATACGTATAGCATCTCGATAGGCTTGGATAAAACGTGCTAATATTATCATTCAGTTGCAGAATGCACAAATGAAGTAGAAACTTTAACAATTCTTTCAATTTCGTCTGGCTCGTGAGTTAAGAATATTAAGATCATTGGAGAGGTTTATATATAACCTTGAAGCGTGTAACAACTGGTAACAACTTTTTAGTTTAATTTGAATTAATATTCGAAACGCCATCTGTTCCCGCGTCCGGGTCATTTTCTTCTCGAACCGCATTTTTATTAGAGGGCGTAGTTTAGTGGTTTGGCGTCAACCAACCCAAGGATTAGATTGAGTGAAAGATCATGTGGTGAAACTATCGATAATTTTGTTGGACCAACCAATCCACACATGCATACTGTTCAATGCTGCTCTGTGTCTGTACCTGTCTGTACCCAGTACCCATCAGTACCTGTGTATACGCAGCGAATGCAGATTTTGTGTGTTTTTATTGTACATTATTATACACTTGTCACTACTCGGCATTCCTCTATAAACACGAATATTAATTTATATTAATTAAAGTACCGCTGAAAAGTATAAGACAAAGCATACGTATTACTGAACGAGCGAGTTTTTACTTACATCAAATTTCACACGACTACCTTATTTTGAGATGTTAGAGAAAAATGATGATAACACATCTAGTTCTGAGGACGAAATATGTAAGGACGCCTTAAAAGAAGCGACAGATCATCAGTTTCTGAAAGAAATTTATTTCTCCGAGAAAAAATTCACCGAGTCGAAAGTTTCGGAAGAGTTAGATAAACACTGTATGTATCATAACATTACCTTCATTCTACTACCTTCTGCGAAATTGTCATAATGGAACAAGGGAAATAAATATTTGAACAAATTTCCGTGCAATGCTTATTTATTTTTTCTCAGACACTCGTGCACAAACACAAAATATAATAAACGCTAAATCGTTGAGACAAGACTCGCAGCACAATGACAAATTTGAATGTTTTGGAGTGAGTCCATCTTTTCAAAATTATGTTGCAAAGAAGCTGGATGAAATATTGGAGAAGTATGTAGTGCTCACATAATATTACATTTTTTTTAGTGTTTTTGTGCTCTCTATCTGATAATCTTATTCATCTATTTTTTAGAACCATACGCTTAAAAAATAAAGAAGACCATAGCCTTGTGAATAAAAAGAGGACGCAACCTGGTAATGATCCTGGGATAAAGCTTTTGACCACATCCGCAGAATTTTTAACGACTAAAGAGGAATGCCATGAGCAAACAAAGCCTAAAAGACCCAAAACATATATGGGAAAGATAGATGAAGATGCGAATTTACTCAAATGTAAAGAAGCTGCTGTTGATCCAGACTGGGTATTATCAAAAACAGACACTAAACATTGGACGAGTAAACGGATAGATTCAGAGTTCAAGTATAAAAAACTGAAAAATGGGACAATAGTTGAAAAAACTTAATGTGTAATTTGCTTCACACTGTGTAATGTTAAGACTGCTTTGTACATAATATAAATAAATACGTTTGTATGTTAACCAATTATCCCCAAGTCTGTAATTCGCAATTTTGATATTTTTAATATTACAAGGAGTATTTTTAAGGCACATTTCATACAGTACTGTTATTGTGGTACCACCAATATCTAACATCACTACGAAATTATATTTCAAAAAGTGTGAAAAATAATACTTCATTTCTAAAAAACTCAAAAACTTAACAATCCTGGAAGAAACGACGTGAATAAAGAAGATAAATCAATGAAAATTAACAACCTAACTGAACCTATGCCAATTCCAACAGATCTAAATTGGTGTTCAAAGTTGTTTGTAAAATAATACATTACGATTGAATAAAATGTTTAATGAAGTTTTAATAATATCTTGCAAGGAATACTGAATTATCAAGACAAAAATTTCTATTTTACCAAAACTGAAAAACCTGATCGCTGAAAGTATAAGTGATACGTGAATAATACGGGAGAGAACTATATGTACCTCTAGAAACAATAAGAAGGAAGGAAAACGTAATTGACATCGATTACAGTTTGAAGTGAATAAAATACAACATTATGGATCGTCCAGGGACAAGTGCTTCTGATACAACAAATCTTTGTAAATTGTATGTATCCCAAAACACATAGTTAACCTCAAAACTGATGTTTACAAACAAAAAATTTAAAAAAGAATTACCGGAAGATCTGAATTTTTTCTTAACTCTATTCCATTCTAGATGCAATTTACTTCCTCGAATTTATACTTGCCCACGATGTGGAATAGGGTATTGTAATGTGGATTGTTATAAATCGGAAACACACTTGGACTGTTCTGAAAGTTTTTACAAACAATGTGTAGAAGAGGAATTAAAGTCTCAAGAGAATGAGCCTGAATCTCAACAGAAGATGGTTGAAATTTTAAAGAGATTACACGATCAAGAGTTAACGGATAATATCTTAGAACCTGACGATGCAACAGATGAAGAATCGCAAATAGATTCAGACGATGATGAAAATGTATATAATATTTATATTTCATTATTGGATTTTAATTGTTCAACCGATAATAGTTTTATAAAATTACATTCTGTTCATTTTCTTTGATTATAAGATGCCAGATTTGGGAGAACGATTACAAAATGTGAATTTAGATGATGCAGACGAGGTATGGTCTGCCTTAACAGATTCAGAAAGACAAGAATTCGAAGCTTTGATAAAAAATGGCCAAGTGGAGAAATTTTTACCACAATGGGTGCCATGGTGGACTCAGTGTTCTAAAAAGAAACTTGTTAGAGAGATAGACGATGAAGTTGTTGATTATATGAAAGAATGCCCAGCATTAATAAATGTTCCAATATTTAATGAAGTACAGGTAATGTATAAAATGATTGACTATATAGAAACGAGTACAATGTGTAATTGATACAAATTAAAATTGTGTTTATTTTTTTTAAAGAAAGCTTCGCCAAACGTCTATTTCAATTTGACAAATGTAATCTATGCGTATGCATACGTTGCGCTTTATTATAATGGCGATTATTTAAATTCTGCGGAAGAAGCTGCAACTGTTTTTCTTGATATTTGCCACACTATGAAAGGGAACAAAGTGTTTAAAACCGTAGATTCAGCAATTGAATCCGTTGTTCAGAATATTGTCAATGTAAGTTTAAATTGTTCATCAATTACTAAATAATAAGGAACAGTCAACAACTTGAAATGCCAGAGTATTATATCTAACCATTTTGTTTGATATTTGCAGTGTAGTTGGTTGCCGCAAGATGAGGAAATGTTACTCGCTTTTAAGCAAGCTGCAATTTCAATAATACAAGGTCCAGAAGAAACGAAAAAATTCTATTATGTTTCTGCCGCTATCTCTGAACTTCACAGGTTGCTAACCGCGGCAAAGGAGGAAATATCCAAGAAAAAGGATAATGCAGGAAAAGAGTTTTCGAAAAAGTTCGTTCAAAAAAATGACACAGACAGTAAAAACATCTCGAGGAAATGTCTCCTCTTACATTGCAAGAAACTCGAGTATTATTTATCGTGGGTTCAAAGTTATAGTAAAAGTACACCTACATAAAAACAATCTAATCTTTATAATGAATAAAATTCATCCGTGGCAAAGAAAACGTTAAATGTTGATTGTATCCAGTTTCCTGAAGTTTTTTTTACCTACACTCAGTGTATAAAGTATTCGTACGACGACCAACTTAAAATCAAACTTTGCATATCTATGTTAACAATAAAGTTTAACTCAAAAGAATGATTAATGAATATTCTCACAAGTTTCTAGAATAGATTTCTTCTACATGAATCTTCGTTACTTTTGGTATTTACGAAAATATCAACAAAAACGAATAAATGTGTAGGAATCGACCTGTAGAAAATATTCGTACACCTCTTATTTCTGTTGTTTACTTGATATGTAAACACAACATGACCCCCCCGCACACTGCGAATAAGAACGAAACCTATTAGTTTGCTCAAAACACTCGTCAAATTAAGTCTAAAAGTACAACTGTTTTTCGCTATGGGTCGCAAGGGTTCCGAAACAACAGAAGAAGAGTGGAAAATAATTGTTAAATTGCATAATCAGTGTAAATAGCTTGCCAGAAATTGCTCGCACAGTAAATAGACCAAAATCTACTATTCCCAGCATTATTAACAGGGTTGGATTACGAAAAACAGTTCAAAATAAAAGAAGATCCGGACGCTCGAGGAAGATTAACGAGTACGCTCGACGAGTGGTAATTCGTAAAGTAAAGCAAAATCCGCGTATAAGTGCTGAACAAATTGCTGCAGAGCTTAAAAACAACAATGGCATAAATGTTTCTGCCAGTACTGTGCGTAATTATTTACGAAGTAGTGAATACCACGGTAGAGTTGCCCGCAAAAAGTATTTTGTGAGTGAAGTTAATCGGAAGAAACGGCTAGAATTCGCAAAAGAAGCATATCAGCACTCCTTTGCAATATTGGAACAAAGTCATTTTTACTGATGAAAGCAAATTTGAAGTATTTGGGTCAAAAAAACACTTCAAAGTATGGAGGGAAAAAATACAGCCTACAGGAAAAAGAATTTGCGACCTACTGTTAAACACGGCGGAGGCTCGGTATTAGTTGGGGGTTGTATGAGTGCATCTGGGGATCTGGGGCATCTGGGGTGGGCTCTTTGCATTCCATTGATGGAATCATGGACCATATGGTTTTTATTAACATCTTGAAAGAACATCTCCATTCTAATGCGACTAAAATGGGAATTAAAGACGACTTCGTCTTCACGCACGATAACGATCCGAAGCATTCCGCGCACAATACGAGGCTATGGATTTTGTATAACGTGCCGAAATATTTAAAAACGCCTCCACAATCCTCAGATATCAATCCCATAGAACATCTATGGGACTATTTCGAAAGAAAAATACGGAGTCACAACATTACATCAAAAGACAGTTTGAAAGCCGCATTGCTGGAAGAATGGAATAAAATTCCATCTACTGTAACATCAAACTTATCCAATTCGATGCCAAAAAGGCTCGAAGCCATCATAAAATCGAAAGGAAATCCTACGCGATATTAAGACTTTCAATATTTTGTTTCTTTCCTTTATTTACTAATTGTTATTCCACTGTACGAATACTTTTTACATGTTAATTTCCACGGATTTGTCAGCTTTTGTTGATTTTTATGTAAACATTAAATGTAATAAACTTACGCTTGCACGAAATATATTCTAGAAGCATATAAGCATATTCACTAGTTACTCTTTTGAGTTAAAATTTATTATTAACATAGATATGCAAAGTTTTATTTTAAGTTGGTCGCCGTACGAATACTTTATACACTGACTGTAAATACCTATTCGTAATTGAGAAGTTGGTGACGTATCTAGCGCTAGTCAGAACTTAAATTGGACTCCAATTGGACTAGCCATGCGAGAAATCGATCTGCCAGTGGGTCGAGCAGACGATATTGAAGCACAAGCTGACAGTGGGGCAAGATGGTGGCGGACGAGAAGCTGTTTTTCTCGAAAGCTGTTCAACATTTGGCCAGATGCTTAGCAGCTATCAAACCTACACCATGGGAAAAGGTAATCTTCAATTTTGCTTAAAGTGCCACGCCCTTTTTCCAAAAATTATTCCACGGCATTCACGCACATACGAAATATTTTACGTTACAGCGATTCATAGTAGGTTAGTTTTAAGGATCTGTCAGCTGATATCCTGACATGTCATCCTGTGACATAAGTCCAAGGATGATCCATGAGTTAAACAGATATTAATCACGCGTTTGAGACCATCAGTTAAAATTGATGATCTTTTATAAAATGGATTTAATAGTTGTTACGGATGTAACCTTTTGCTGTGCAAAAAAGATTGACAAGTTTCTTCAGATAGGAGATTATCAAAAAACAAAGCCGGGAATCAGAATGTTCGTTTTAAACAGAGTTTCCAATACATTCGTTAGTCTTTTCTGTTATGTGGAGCACGAAAAATGTGACCGTATGCTATGCTAAATATTTTTACTACAAAGACCCTCTGTCCTTAATCCATCAGGTAACGCAGCTCTTCAAGTTATGCCCTCAAGACTCTGCTCAAGGTGTATATCGGCTAGATCAGAGGGGACAAGATGCAACTATTGCATTGGGAATATATTTTTTGGAATCTGGTTTGCAACATCGAGATAGAATTCTACCATACCTTCTGCGGCTGCTACGTGGTCTTCCGAAAGCTGTTTGGTTGGATGAGATCAAATGTGCGCCTAGCGAACGTGTTCCTGTTGCAGAGCGTTTCAGCTTTTGTTTGAATACATTATTAAGCGATATTGCTGCAAGATGCGAGCCAGTGCGCGAAGAGATAATTTCTACTCAAGTAGAAATCCTGGCAGTACTGACGAATCTTATACGAGGATACAAAGATCAAAATGGGAACAGAGGAATGCAAGCAAAGTGTAAGCAATTTTTCACACAACGTTTGTTTTTACGTATATTTATCCAAGCGATTTGGTCCCATGCGATTGTAATTATATTCACATTTTTTTTTAGTCTCGCTATGCAAGTCTATAGTGCCAGTCTTGATTGGTTTAGCACGGTCAATGGGACGCTTTGCGTGTACCGATCCACCCTTGCTCTGTCGTATTTTTCCACGACACGAGCCACCACTTTCGGCAGCCAATTCTGAGACACATTCAACATCAGACAAGAAGCAGTACAGTTTTTCAAACTTTCGACCGATTATTCCTCGCTCCTTGAGTGGAAATTTGAATCCTCATCCAGCTGTTGATAATACACCCAGTTTACTGACAGGGGAACATGATTATACCTGTGCTAAAAGGCCATCTCTGCAATCGTTTTCATCGGTGCCATATGATCCAGCTACATACTTCTTTAGCAGATACGGGTCAAGCTTTAATCAGTTTCCACAAATGAGGTGCAATGAGAGTCCTGAGAGAAGAGCTGGAATGCAATTTAATGTGGTGCATTTGCAAAGTGTTTTAGCTTTGGCAAAGAAATTACTTACTAAGGAAATTTTAATATTTCTTGATGACGAAGCACAGCAAGTTAGTTTCATAACATTTTAACATGGTTTAAAGTATAGCTTTAATATAGTTTATATTCACATTTTTCTCGTGAATTTTCCTTAATCAGCTGTATTTTTCATAGGTATATAATTCTGGTCAGGTGCAGATCTTTCCTTATCGAACATTTAGCGAAACGATGAATTTAGTAATGGTGGCACTTTTGCGGGAGTTATTACAAAATCAACGTGATTTGCCACCACCTTTCACAAGAGACGTACAAGAATTTGTAAAAGGTCTCTTTTTATCGGGGCAAACAGAGTTGCAGTCACTACAACATGACGCAAGTGAACGCGAAGATATGGATACAAACTATCGGACAGTAAATAGGTTTAAAGTGAATGTCATGGCTAATTCTGCATGCGTCGATCTCCTTGTATGGGCAATTGGTGATGAAACTGGTAAGTACTATATGGTTCATAAACCAATAATAGTTTTTATTTATCAATATTATAAACTTCTAATCATTTATACAAAGTTTGAAATACGTAACTTCGTTTTGAATCAATGAATACAAAAAAAAAAGAATCATTCTGTGTGGGTAGCAGTTTATAAATACAACAAGCAAATGCATAGGAATAGTTTTCTTTTTAATGGTATTACATTGAAACTCAGAGTATACTTTAAATTTCAATTTCGTTTTCGAATTATGGAACCAGCAAATGTCGAATTGTTCTTTACATACAGATATAATATATAGAGCTGTTACATTATTTTTACAGTGAGTGGCCAGTATGATCTGTCCGCGCTATTCGCAGATATCAGTTCCATGCTGATTGGCGAGGGTATTCGGAGTTACCTTGTTTTGTATTTCGATTGATCATCCCATTTTTATGATAACTTTCAATCATTTTAACTAATGAAAACACGTTTTGGCTCGTTGGTACAATAACATGGTACTTTGCAGTGGCTTGACAGTTTGTGAATTCTGATTTATTTCAATCGAATTGACAAATGGAATAAGGGCAGAACTTATTAAATGTTACTCTAAATCATTAAACTTTAATAACGAATCTTTATTTACAGATGAAACTTAATCCATGCGTCAGAGTGTGTACTTTTAAGTTCTACCCTTAAAAGATTGATTTTGGTAGCAGTTTCCATATTCCCTGAAAAAACTTCTTCCAGTTAATAACATGCGTTCGATCCATGAATGATTGCGTGTGTACAGATAAATAATAGCCTTAATATACAGAATTTCACTTGATCTGCAGGTGCTGACAGTCTCTGCGGACGTCTAGTTGAAAAAATAAATTGTAATCATGGATCAAAACTGGTGCTCGCCCACATGCCGTTACTAATGGTGTGCCTAGAGGGTTTAGGAAAATTAGCTCAAAAGTTTCCTAACATAGCGAGTACATCTATATACTATCTTCGAGACTTTCTTGTTGTTCCATCGCCGATACTTCTCAAATTACATCGACAACACAGTGAACGATCTATGAAAGATCAGTTCAAACTTACCGGTGCGTTAGCTTATTAATGTTTATCTAATTATATTATAGCTTGTATACATTTTTAATTTGATGTTTTTCTTATTTCAAGGAAAAGTTATGCACGACACGAAGCAGACAACGTCGTCAGTACACGCGGCGTTTGAAAAGCTACGCGATGCGGCTATTGGTAATCTTTGTATTGCACTGGAGGCTGCTCATTCTGTGAATCCTGACTGTGTGCCAGCATTGGTAGCCAGTGTCTCAAATAGATTGTTTGCAGCAGATATATGCGAAGGGTATTAGAACTGCATACCTAACTTATTATAACCGACAGTTTCTTTTGCATGGGTCCTTTACGTTCCGCAAGTACCGTGTTCCTTATTTCAATATTTCTAGTGAAAGCGATGACAAAACAAACAGCGAGTTAATCTCGAAAAACATAGTGATTATGCTCGGACATGTCGCGGTTGCGTTGAAAGATACTCCGAAGACCATGCGCACGATATTTCCTTTTTTCCAACAATTATTCTGCCGGACTCCGAGTGACCTCGACTTTTTGATCGTCGATCAGCTAGGCTGTATGATCATTGCCAAATGCGAACCAAAGGTTAATTTTTATATTAATGGGCAATATCTCCGTATATAAATGCAATGGAATGAAATAATAACGAATGATTTTGTTAGATTTATGAAGGCATAATGCAAATGTTCTCTATGTCACTGGGATCTAGTACTGCAACTTATGCCTCGAACGATGATCGCAAGCAGTATTGTCACGTGGCTAAGGCAGTGACAAATGCCCTTGCAAACATAGGAGCAAATCTGCAAGGCGAAACAGAGTTGGATGACTTGCTCCTTCACTTGCTTGAGCTGTTTGTTCAATTGGGTTTGGAGGACAAACGCGCCAGCGATAAAGCCCCAAATAATACCGCTGCAACGGTGAGATTACTTTATTGGTAATTATCTAAATAACTGTATAATTTCATTCAAGTGTTAACATAATATTGTATGACGTAGAGACCGGCAAGCAACGCAGGAAATTTAGGTGTACTTATTCCTGTAATTGCTATATTAGTGCGACGGTTACCACCGATTAGGCACCCACAAAAGCGACTTCTTAAGCTTTTTAAAGATTTCTGGCTTTACTGTGTCGTAATGGGCTTTGCTAGTGATCAAGGTGCAAGGCTGTGGCCGTCAGAGTGGTACGAGGGCGTTAAAGAAATTGCTGTGAAGTCCCCTTATCTTATTTCACAAACCAGTGCACGTCTCGAAATGAGAGAATTACAATACACTTCGGCTGTGCGTAATGACAGCGTTTCTTTAAATGAATTACAGGAATTGAGGAGTCAAATATTAAAACTAAGCACTCGGTACATATATTTTTTGGCATTATACATACATTGGCGGTTCATCTGATTACGTTACTTTTACTCGATTTTGTGTTGATTTATAAATTCATGTTTGAAATGTGGTAACATCAGAATTTTTCAGAACGAACGATATATCGCAGTACGTCACGAAATTGCAGTTTGCACAGTGCACATATTTATTATCAGTTTACTGGTTGGAAACTTTAAGAGTATCCAAGAGCCCTGAACCTAGTTTGCAACCGATAATGGAATATCTTTGCGACACTGACTTACAAAAGGACAAGAGCGGCATGTGGCAGTGCATATGCTGCGTTGCTGATTCCGTCTTTGTGAAATTCAAAGATGTTATGCAGCGTAAGCCGAAAGATGAAAGACGCGAGAAAGAGCTCGAGAATCATGCTCAGTTCCTTTTAGTACATTTCAATCATGTGCATAAACAAATTAGAAGAATAGCGGATAAATATCTGAGTGCTTTAGTGGATGCATTTCCACATTTATTATGGAATTGTAAAGTACTTTGGAGCATGTTGGACATTTTGCAGGTAAGGATTTGTCAACGTTCCAAATTAACGGAGATATATTATTATTCTAAAAAAAACATACTTTTATAGATTCTATCGTTCTCGTTACAAATTGATCCAAACGAAGAAACTCCAGTTTTACGAATACCTGGTACACCCTACAGTATTGAATTGATGGATTCTCTCGAAGCTAGAGAGGTATGTAGCAAAACAATATTTACCACAGTAGATAAAAAATATTTCAGATCGTATGTTAAGAAGTGAAAAAAATCAAACATAATTTTTTTTATATTAATAATAATAATCATTATGTTCTACAACACAGATCATCGTGAAAGACTTTACCGCAAGGTGTAAAGGCATAGTGCAAGAAGCAATGAAGTGGGCGCCTCAAGCTACAAGGTCGCATTTACAGGAATATGTCAATCAGATACCATCTTCTGGAATGAAACATTACTCAGGGTTATGTTTAGCACCCGATTCAGTTCTCGAGTTTGTTGATTTAGTAGTACCCACGTCAACATTACCAAATGTAGATATCATTTATTTTAATTGCGCAGACTTTAAACTATTTCTTGTTTGCATAAAATCATACTTTGTAGACTAATTCATTGGACAAACGACCCCGCGGGACAAAAGGTACAAGTTCGTGGCTTCTATCGATGATGTCAACGCGATCACGGTATGCCGGTGAAGTGGCAGGTATGCTGTATCTGGCGCAAAAAGAATCATCTACATCACAAATATCTTTCGAAGAGAGCAGACAGAAAGTCATCGATCTGCTCATCGATGCTGTTTGGATGACTTGCCGAGATCGTAACGATGTTGAGCATCGTAGAGCTCTTTGGCGCGCAACTGCATTGTTAATTTCCATGCCTGGTAATTGTCCCTTCCAGTCACCAGTGTACACGTCCAAGTACTACCTTTAATTGTTGTCAGCCTCTGCTAAAATTGCAGCCTCAAGTAATCGTTACTACAACAAAGTATTGAATTTATATTTTTAGGGATACATAGGCGTTTGTTGCATACGGTAGCTTCTTCCCAAATCGAATTGTTCACGGCCACAGCTATGACTACGGCGGTCGAATGTTGGCAGTGGATTCTCACCGTGCGACCGGATCTTAAGTTGCGTTTTTTACAAGAAATGCTTGTTGCGTGGCAATATACCGTTGATAAAAGAATGGGTATATTTGCGCTTGATGAGGAGGAGGTCAGCCCATTAGCGGTTTACGAGGGTTGCAAATTAGGCCCGAATCCTCCACACATAAAAGCCCACGATATCTGGGTAACATTTATCGTCGAACTCATTGAAACTGCAAAGTATTGTTGTCAGGAAACAGTCGACATGATCGTCATATTGTTACATCGTTCGCTACCTATGACTGTTGGTGCTTCTGGCGAGGAACATGGTATAAATCGACACGTTGCTGCAGTCGGAGTGCGTTTTAAATTACTTTCCTGTGGTTTGTTGCTTCTGCAGGGAGATGTCTTACCAAGGTATTTCGTAGCACACTAGCTTTAAAGGCGATATTCGAAATAATGATTACACATGTATAACAAAGTATCGGTGAATTGTAATGATTATTAATTTGATCAAGGCGCGATATCAAAATTGTAAAAATAATGTCAATGTAAATTCTGATCTTGTATTGTGGTGCAATAATTATCGGTACTCGTGTATATTGCGATGAATCAATGGAAACATTCAATTTTCTTGGCAGGATTTTGAGTAAAAATGTATTACGAGAACGAGTTTATTGCAATTGCTTGGACTACTTTTGCCGTGATCGTCAGGTGCCAACTCAGGAACTGGAGCAATTGCGCGATGATATAGTGACTCTCATTCGTTTTTGGCAGGTAAAGAAAACATTATTGATAAATGCCCTACATGTTTACGATTGTACCGCGAAACGACGATTATATTATATTTATAGAATCTTTGTGTAATTGACATAAGCACTAATATTTTATATAATTTATTACATTTTATTGCAGGTGATGCACAGTGATAAAAAATATTTGGTAATGACTGGCAATGAGGGTGAGTTCGAAATGATTACGCCTCAGTCCTACTCGAGTACCGGGTTTACGACAAACGAAACTATTGCTTCATTAACGACGAACAGTGAATACTCAAAAACCCCAAGCGTATGGATTAATACAGTACCAATGTCCACCAGTAGTAATACATTAAGCAAACGTAGCAATCGTAGTAAGCGCGTTATGAACGCTAATGTTTTCGTCAAAGATTACATAAAGAAAAGAAATTTGATTCTTGAATTATTGGCCGTCGAAATCGAAATGTTATTGGTGAGTTATCACTTTATTTCTGATACTTTAACCAGTTATACGATAAAAAATGTCTCCGAAATATATGTGCATACCATTTCATAGGTGTGGCGTAATCCTGGCGGACGACAAGACCCACTTCCGGGCGAGCCAAGTATCGCTGATTGGCGTGCAAAAGGTCTGAATGATCGATGGCGCGATTATACTCGTCTCGCATGGGAAATCAGCCCTGTCCTTGCTATATTTTTACCAGTGCGATTAAAGAACTCAGAAACCATTATCAAAGAAGTTTGCGGGCTGGTTCGCCTTAAACCTGTGCCCGTTATGCATGTCCCAGAAGCTTTACAATATCTTGTTACCACGGATACATTACTTAACGATGTACCCGAAGTAAGATCTGTTTTTTTCTATTATTATCTTTGCATTATCGCATTCATTAGTGGCGAAGAAGTAGTATCTAGATGTGATTACGTGTTGTCAGTTCTAGATACGTATTTTCAACATCATTTCCAAATTTAAGTTTAAGTATTTTATTTGATCCCGTTTCAGCCACATATTAGTTGCTTGAGCAAAACGAAATTTTCATACTGTGTTGTATTTCTGAACAATAGCAAGGACATGGGTATTTATCGTAAAACTTTATTTCAGTTAATGTATATGTTAACATGGGCAAGGGTGTCGCCTATCCAAGCGCTGGCATATTTCTCTCGCCAGCTTCCACATCATCCTATATCAGCCCAATACGCAGTGGAAGTTTTAAGTAGTTATCCTGCAGATGCTGTCCTCTTTTACATACCGCAGCTTGTACAGGCTGTCCGTCACGATACCATGGGTTATGTTATTGAATTTATAAAGAAAATTGCTAAACGATCGCAGGTAAATAACCTTAGGATGCAAGTAAAGTACACCAAGTTTATCCTGGAATGTTTTTTAAATGTTATGTATTTGTAGATATACCGTCATATTATTTATTCGATCATTTGTAGGTAGTGGCGCATCAATTAATTTGGAATATGCATACAAATATGTACATGGACGAGGATAAGCAGATAAAAGATCCTGTTCTCTTCGATATATTGGACTCATTAGTCAAGAGTATTTTGGGATCGTTATCCGGTCCAGCGAAACAATTCTATGAAAGAGAATTTGAATTTTTCGAGAAGATCACTAACATCTCGGGTGAGATAAGGCCGTACCCTAAAGGACCTGAGCGTAAATCAGCGTGTTTGAAAGCTTTGTCTAAAATTAAAGTACAACCTGGTTGCTATTTGCCTTCTAATCCCGAAGCGATGGTTCTCGATATAGATTACCAAAGCGGAACTCCTATGCAGAGGTGAGAAATTCACTTAAACTCTTTCGATAGCCCGTGGTAATTAATGTGTCGTGTCTTAATTTTAATTTACAGTGCTGCGAAAGCGCCATTTTTGGCACGATTTAAAGTACAAAGATATGGAATTAACGAGCTAGAGAATATCGCGCTGGCAGTGTCGACTAATGGAAAAGTAGAAGCCAAGAAAGAGCTGGAGAAAGAGGCTTGGCAAGCTGCTATTTTCAAAGTCGGCGACGACGTTAGGCAAGACATGCTCGCTCTGCAGGTGATAAGCATTTTCAAAAACGTATTTCAAAAGGTTGGACTGAACCTGTTTTTGTTTCCATATCGAGTGGTGGCAACAGCGCCAGGGGTAAGATCAACGATATTTACGCTAATTTACAATTACATGTTACTGTGTATATTTAATAAGACATATGCCTGTAAGTTTTGCGGAAGTACCTTAATGCAAACTAATTCCTTATGCTTCAGTGTGGTGTCATAGAATGTGTACCGAATGCGACTTCGCGCGACCAGCTTGGTCGTACTACAGACATAGACATGTACCAATATTTCATCACGCGTTACGGCGACGAAACGACAAAAGAATTTCAGAATGTTCGGCGTAACTTTGTCAGGTCAATGGCGGCATATAGTGTCATCACATATCTCTTGCAAATCAAGGATCGCCACAATGGCAATATCATGCTGGATACTCAAGGTCACATCATACATATCGACTTTGGTTTCATGTTTGAAAGCTCCCCCGGTGGCAATTTAGGCTTTGAGCCCGACATCAAATTAACTGACGAAATGGTGCTTGTAATGGGAGGTAAAATGGAGGCTGCACCCTTCCGTTGGTTCATGGAATTATGCGTTCAAGCTTTCCTCGCAGTGAGGTAAGCAAGTGTTCTCGCCAAATAATAACGGGTTAAGGAATATTATAAACAACACAATTAGTACGTAAGTAATGTCTCACGAGTACTATAGAATTTGCGTGATATTATTTTACAGACCTTATCAAGAAGCAATTATTTCTCTGGTCTCTTTAATGCTTGATACCGGATTACCATGTTTCCGTGGACAAACGATAAAGCTTCTCCGTGGAAGATTCGTGCCGACGGCAACGGATCGCGAAGCAGCGGCCTTTATGCTCAACGTAATACGCAACAGCTACCTCAATTTCCGTACGAAAACATACGACATGATACAGTATTATCAGAATCAAATTCCGTATTAAACTATTATCGTAAAGATTTCCGTTGGCAATCGTTAGTTCATAACGGACAAGTCATTATCACCGCAAAGATTGTGAAGTGAAAACTCGATGTATTATATTGTTAGATAAGGCAGTGTTAAAGCCCTGCAAACTGTACAAATCTCTCAGTGTCAATGTTACTTGTAGCATTACAGAAATTTTATGAAAGCATTGTGCTTTGTATGTATGTATGTAATAATGTATTATAAATCCGAGAATCGATTTATGCATCTGCCATCGTGCAGAAAATGTGTATACGAAGACATTCCTTTGTTTATTATTTATGCACTGTTAACGAATAAACATTAAATGGATTACTTTCGAAGAAATCTTCAACGCATTTGTGTCTTTATTCTAATTTCATTTCATAGAGTACTCGTTTCATGTTCCTCTTCTTTGCTATATACAGTAACTAAATTGTCGAAATTTACAATATTTCAGTTCCACTGATATAAAGGGATACTTTATTCTAGTCCTTGGGGAAATAAGCTGCGCCTGGTGTAAGACTTATAGCATTGGGAGCTGGAGCGTCCCTAAAATTAATTTAATGCATTACGATGACAATACATTACATTCTGCAAATGTTTAGTTCAATGTCATTTAAATGCGCTAAACATAGTTAAACTACTTAAGATGTTTTCATTATAATAAAAAATAAATAAATTATATATATAAGAAATCATGAACTGTATAGTAAACAAAGGTACCCTGCTCCTATCTGTTTTCCAGGTGCGATCACGGTGGGTTGTTGGACTAGACGCCTGGCATCGCGCGTATAATAATACACTTTTGAACTTTTATGATAAGGTCCGCCAGGCACCTTTGGTGGAGGTTGCGTGCGTGCTGCAATTACATCGCTAAACCTTAATGCTTCTACGAGTGGTTTCTGTAATATCCATAATGTATTATTTTAATTAATTCTCACAAATGCGTTAGAACCATAGCTCTTAATCAAGAGGCAGGAAGTTTTGAATAGGAACACCTTAAACATAACCTACACACGGTACGTATTTGGAACGTTTGTATACCTAAAGTTTTAACCGTAAGTAAACGCCTATCCCTCATGATTAAAAATAAAATATTTTTACATTTATTTCCATTGTGATGGACTCGATAAAAGCTGAAGTGTTACGTAATTTTAGAAAAATGAGCAAAGCAATTAAATAAATGGAGTACAAATTATTCACTTACACCTCGAAGAATATTCCGGAAAATTTGTAGTGCCGGAGTTACTGTACGGTGTTCTCCACGCGGCATGTTTCCGCTTGTGATTAATGATTTGTAAAACTTGGTAAACAAATGTCACACAAAACTATATATACGCACTCAACACCCTCGGTGAACCAAACTCACTCGTCGACTGTTCGCTGTCATCGAAAAGGAATATATATATAGAGCGGATGCTTCGATAGGAAAACAGTTTGTTCAATTCATAATTTATTATTATAGAATGAATAATACTGCAAATACGAATTTAAGTATTATATTTCGTAACATAATTCGTGAAAGTATGTATGCAGATACGCAGAAGAATCATAATCCGACGTAAGCCGAACGATACTCGCAGTCGATAATCGCAGTTTTCGATTTAAAGGAACAGTCAATTTTAAACTAATTTAATGCTGTAGGTGGCTGTAGAAGAACGTCTCACAGTTTTTCGGCAATGGTCTCTTTTTCCAGATAAATTCGCAAGAAAATGTTCCACGTAACCGTCCTGATAGCATTTTTGCATTAACGGAAAAACGAGACAAACAGGACCGCCTATCAACGAATCATTAACTATTTTGGAAGGTTAAATAGCGTCCAGAGATATTCTGACTCTCAATCAAATATGAGTAAAGATTTGTTACCAGAATGGTTAAACCTCTTCCTGGACGATGTAGAAACGAGCCTTTGTTTACCCATCCTAATCGTTATAGTCCTTTGCACCGCTCAATTTATATTTAATCATACCGTCGATATCGGGACCACATTTTATCAGAATATAACGCAGAAGTGTGATGATCAAGATGAAGAAAGTGATGGGAACACAGGCGGTGGTATCGTGGAAAAGATCAGAGGTTAAGATCGTCATTATTATTTAAATTTAACGCGCTGCTTTCGATGTATCGTTCGTGATTTAAGTATATAGAGTAATTTATATTTTTTCAAAATTGATTTAATTTGTTAAAGTAATGATTATCATATTATTTAACAAATCGTTAAGCTAAGCAAAAATATTAAAGCAACGATTGTGTTTGTAAATTATTCGCAAGTTTTCTCGTTAATTTATCCGAGTGCAACGTGGGAACTATTGCGCAGCTATAGCCCAAAAGTTTATAATGCATTTCGTGATTTCAAACGACTGAAATAAATTTTCAATTAGCCCGCGAGTATACAACGTCCAATAAATTTTGATTAACTCGTAAATTTCCAGCCGGCCCGACAGCTTTGCGCGAAACAATAAATTTCACATAGCCGGCACACTTTTGGGTAGCACGTAAATTTTCAAATACATCGTGGGTTTTCCAAAAGTCTATAAATTCTCGTGTACTCAAAAAACGGGTCAGGAGTTTGCTTCGTACATATTTTTCAACCAATTGAAAGTTACGAGGAGTTTCGACGAAGTTTCCGCAGTTTATATTTTTACGTAGCACTCTGAAGAACCAAAGGTTTAACAGATTTCCGCGTATTATTTGCCTCTCAGGATTGTTGAGCAAATTTGGTATCGGATCCGCTTTTTCGAAATTGGAGGCGGACGAAGATGCGGGATTGCCGAGAGGTATTGCCAAATCGAATTCACAAGAAGAAGAATGGGATTACTGTGATGATGACGACGAGTAAACACGACAAATTGGACGTTTTGTTTTGGCCCAACTTCGGCGGATTGATAAAGAAAATTAGAACTTCGTAAAAATTGTTAGTATCTGCACGGTCTATTACTATTATACACATAAAATGTAGTGTTTAATTAATTGTGCCCTTGATTATAAAAGTGGTTTAAATTAAGAATTTATTAAAATGAGATTATCAGTTATTCTATGTCACAATCTTTAAAATCAAATAATGGAATAACAAGAAAAAGGAAAAAAAAATGTATGACTTAAATCACTTTTAGAATCGTATGCGCCATTGACCACAGTCTAGTATCGAGTTGAATTGAAAATTGAACACAATTGAGATGATCTTTCTAATATGTCTAAGGATACTAAGACATTTTATTTTGGTGTATAGTCAGAGTGAAAATACTGAAAACTATTCTTACCGTTCTTCCCACAGCGACGCGTCGAGCTTCGCGATACTCATCGCAATTGATAACATGCTAAAACGGCGTTCTTACCTTTCCTCTTAAACTTAAAGAAAAACGAAGAGAGTGCGTAAAATCTAATTAGGACGGATAACATGGGTAAAGTCGGAACAACGGCAACGTAAACGGGAAACGTGTATTTCTTTTCACACCCGACGCAAAAAAAGAACACTTTCAATTACACTTGGCTCTCCGCGATTTGCATTAGAGTACGCCAATGGGAGATCCTCGTTAATGCATGATAACTTTTAGTCACGCCATTATAAATACGCCAATAACGATGATTAATCGGAATCTTGCTTCCGTATTTATATTCCATTCTTTCATTCACGAAATTTCATCTTCGAACTCGACGCTTATATAGTGTATTTGTAGACATGATTACTGATCTGTATTAAAATTAAGCAGTTTTTAACGTTCGGTTAAACAAGTTCCTTAAATTACTCTAGGACAGTCCCTTTATAGCTGTGCACGTCTTTTTCTATATTTCATATCTGTCTTTTGTAACAATATTAATTGAGTCGCGCGATGGGCGCGTTTTAAGGCTGTGTCTTTTTTTTCTCTTCTTCTTTACACCACCTCTTTCTTCGATAATATTCACATTATCGTGGGTTCTCCGCGTACTTTGCAAAAGTATGACACGATCGATCTTGTGTTGAACAGTTATGTGTGCCCGATGTACCTCGAATCTATTTGATGGTGAAAATGAATTTTTTAACCCTCTGAAGCACACACTGTTTTCGTTCGTTAAGAGTACAGTTCGAACACAAATTAATAATTTCGCGAATTCTGTACTTCACGCATAGTACAACGAAACCGTCCTTTTGGTGTTTATATACATATAAATATATAAAAATGGAAACTTTGTTCGTACTGTGATTTAAATGTAACGCTCTTTCCCGGCTGATAAGAATAGCGCGGATCAAACTTTGAAATGAGCTAAGTGAAATTTGTATTATATCTCTCGTCAAATATACGTTACAGAAAGCGAGTAATCGCAGCTGTGTAACAATTAGTCGACGCTAGCTGAAAGCAGCGAGTCTTACGAATGATTATCCCAGAATCGTCAGGATGTCTGAACTTTTCTAATATCGGTATAAAACGGATAGGTTTGCGATTCAGTGCTCCAAATGGTTAAAAGAGGAAAACGGAGAAAGAAAGAGGCAGTGCACTTGCATACCCGCATACAAACATACACTCATACCCTTTTGAATATTTCGTACAAGAAGCATGTGCTTTATGTATGTACCGCGCGACTATCCTCGAGATCATGGTATAGTCATCGCGGCGTTAAGGGTAACCCACTTGCAGGCAGTTATTATCTAGCGATGATAATAGTAATAAGAGGAGTATCAGCAGCGATAATAGTATTAAATAGTGTTACGATAACGGTAATTATAATGTAATCGGTAGAAATCTAGCGTCTTCCTTTTAGGCGAAGCTATCGTTTCTCCTCGAGATATGACAGACCTTCGTCGGTACAGATTTGAGGTCCGTATTCTTTTTGGTTTTTTCGAGCATCCGATATCTAAAGTCTGGTAGGCTCTGTGCTACACGACACTTTCTTCTTTCTTTTCATTTGTGCGTCACCTTTTCACTCTCTTCTATTTCGAGGTACCACTCGCGTTTAGTTTCACGACGATCTTCCTGAAGTGGAAATGTTTTGGATAGCCAGATGGGGTTTGTAGTTGATGTCACTATCGACACAAGTGACTTCCTTACCAAAGAATCGAATTCTCGAAGCCAGAATTCTGATGTAATACCGATTTCCGATGCGTTCCTCGGTCCTGGATACATTCTTAGTTTTGGCATTCACGCATTCTCCTGGAACTCTGTAGTTTCTTCATTATCGAGTAGTTCCACGTAAATACACTTCCCCGCGTTATCGAACAATTCCTGCTCTTCCTTCCGTTCCCCTCCTAGAGTTCGAAAGCAAACTCTGGGGGAAGTTCTTTCTCGTACTTACCAATCTCATCGGAGAGTACGTTTATTAATCGCTGAATCAGTGTAAACCAACTCCCTCGTTGCCACGCGAACATTCGATCACCAATGGACAGCCACGATATCAACTTGCGTTTACAATCAATTTCCACGAATCAAAATTCGAACTGCGATGCCAAACTCGCTCATCCCCGTGGAGGTAAAGTATCCAAAGAATATCCAAAAAGCACCTCCCCGACTCCGGCAGTCTCGCAGACCCCTTCTCAATTTTCATCTCCATTCCCGAATATCGGGATCCCCGAAGATTCACCGCGTAGCCCCCGAAGAGTACCACCCACCCAGCGGACGGTCAACCGTGACTGCAGCGTCACATGAAAACGTTCTCCAGCCCGGAGACGTTCTTCCTGGTAGGCGTGGAAGTGGCGCAATTAACTTCCTCGTCCTCGAAGGTCACCATCTTCTCCCGGCTCCTGGTAGTGGTACCGGAACACTCCAGCAACCGAGACTGGCCGAGATTGGTCGCGGCGGTGCTCGTTGCGGTTGCCGGTATCGGTGGGGTGATCGACGAAGGGGGTCGTAAAACGGAAGAGGGTGGCGGCGGTGGGACAGCGATGTCCGTGACCGCCGCCGCTGCTAGGTTGAACTCGCTGACGCTTCTGGGCACAAAGTACTCGAAGTGCAGGGAGCTCTCCTGCTGACGGTGCTGATGATGCTGATGATACTGCGTCGGCGACAGGCAGCTACGTCTCAGGGACTGAGCCCGTTGGAACTGTTGCGTCGACGAAGCATTCCTGATCTCGGTGGGTGTCTTCTTACGCGGTAGGGAGTGATGTCCTGGTGACAGCTTCATGGCAGTGTTGGAGGTGTGGGCCAGGAGCTTCCCGTCGCCGGTGCTCCTGGCCGGATGTTGTCAGGATGCTGGCACCATGGACATGGCGATTGCCTCTTCTTCTTGCTCGGACAGTCTCGAGTCGCTGGTGCCTCCTCCGTCGTCGAGATCAGCTTTGAGGCATGGAGTGGTGCTTGCTGGGAAACAGAATTGCGATTCCAATTATTGTAACGGGGATCGTCCTGACGGGCACGCGTTGCCTTTTCCGTTATTTCTAGCCAGTGTCATAGTTTCTTTGGAAGCTACTTTAACCCGTGCAGCTGGAAAAACGATCTTTGCAGTTTTATAGTCGTCTTGTTTAAAGTAATTCAGATTTGAACGTATTGTTAGCGGGACGACTTATAGGGTCAAAGTAACTTCGAAAACGTGTAATTATTAATGTTAAAGATCCTTGTGGCACTGCCTATTAGTGGTGAGCAAAGCATTCCTATTACTATCTTGAAAAAAAAACTTGGAGAAAACCGACACGGACTTTAAGTTACGTGAGATTGCAATTAAAAAGTAGCGAAAGTTGAGTGAAATAACGGCGGCGGCCGGTTACTTTTTTCCGACAAATTTTTAGATTTAGTGTAATAGCGAAATATTTCAAAGGCGTTTATTATTATCAATTCTCCGAACGTTTCGGGTACTCGCTCCCACCGAGTTTCCGGCGTCGCGCATTCAACGTTTCAAATAATCCAAAACGTGGCAAGTTACATCGAAGCGCGTCAACCTCACCCCGAAAGTTTCGAACCATATGCTGCAATTTTGAGAAATTCATAGCGATGAACGAATTACGCGATGCTTAACATATTATGCAAAACTTTTCCTCCAAAGAGAAGTTTAACCCGATGTGTCTGGAAGTACCTTTCATCGTAGATAATTCTGCAACAAGTTTTAAACAAAGCCGCGGTTAGGCACTTAATACATTTCCGTACGCTCGGCACGTCAGACTCGATCCGGAGGTCCGCAAAAGTATTTTGAAATATTTTTTAAAACTATATTTCAAGCATAGTCGGTTCTCAAAAGAGTTTAGGTTTAGCGCGAAAAATATTTCACTCACCTCACGCTGCGTTGAGTTAAAATTTCTTTTAAATAAACATTATAAAATAACAGCCGGTTACGTAAACGGACGAAGGGGTTATTTAAAGTGGTCAAGATAAGCGAGTAACCGTATATAATTCGAACGTTATCTAGCGAAAATGCTCTTAAGCGGTCGCGCTATTGGTTTTCAATTAAAAACGATTCCATCGTTAACGCGCGATCAATAATCTCGGTCAAAACTTTTCGCACGGAATTGAAATTTCAGGTACACCGAGATCGAACGATCCATCGTGCGAATCCTCGAATGATGTAGCGCAGTGGTCGGCAACTTTTTTTTCGAAACTAGGTCAATATGAATTAATCGGTGGTCTAACAATAAGTTTCCCTGAAAAGTAAATTGAATCAAACTAATCTGCTTCCGAGTGAATCTCAATTAAACGTATTAAAAATGATATTCCTCTCCAAAAATGTATGCCCTTGTTACGATACATTAAACTCTCCCTTTAACTTCCAACGTATTTCCTCCCGCTCGATACGCATCGTTGAAACGATCCGAACATTCATCCACCAATCTCGTCCGCGATGAATTTGTAACACGAAGATCATATTACCATACGTAAGAAGATATTTATATAGAAAAACAACGTCCGCGTATAAATGGATCCCTCTTCGCGTTTGAAATTGCAACGAACGAACAGCGGAGCGCCCCACGAATGAAAACACCCTATCCGATTCTCGAAAATCATTTCTATCGTATCGCGTAACAATTTTCATCGATTAATCCCCGGGTCAACAGAGGTTGCCGACCACCGATCCAGCGGTTCCCCATCGAATGCCTGCATCAGGGATACCTGTACCACCGATAGGTCCGACCACCACCCCCGACGACATGCCGCAGGTTCTACCGAAGACCCTGACCACGCGTACCACCTCCTCCTGGACGAGGTTGAAGCACATGGCGATCAGGCCCATCCCGGCGAGTATGTAGAGTGAACAGGCGCACAGGCTGAGCTCCTCCAGGGTGGCGGACGCCGCGTTTCTTCCGACCGGCATCAGGTCGCCGAAACCGATCGTACCGAGACTGGTGAAGCAGAAGTAACCGCCTTCCAGGAGGCTCCAACCTTCCAGACGATTGAACATAACGGCGCCGCCGCATATGTAGACCAGCATTATCACCAGGCAGAGGCTTATCGGTATCCTCACGGCATTCGTCTCCACCATGTAGGCGGTTGACGAGCTTGCCGACAGCGACAGGGAACAGGGGTGAAAGTGCCGCTTACCGTTCCCGGACGTTACGTCCTGTTGGCAGACAGAAATCGTGACGAAAGTTGGGGAGAATCAGAGTTCAGGGGTGGATTGGTGTCGAGTGTCCGATGGAAGTTTTTGATCGAAGATTCATTGGTTTGGTGAAAATCACTGTGGCGATTGTCATTGATATCTCTTTTGGAGAGGAAATGGCGCGATGACGATGACGCGTCGTTGAAGATTGAAATGATTGAAATATACGATGGACACTAGGCAGATACATTTTTTAAAATGTCAGGTATAAACATTAATGGGATCAAGAAACGTGTATGCATAGCGTAAAGCTGGAAACGGACTATTGTCACGTCACGTGTGCTTATATGTGATCACGGTAGTGTAGAGTGTGCATGTGTATGCGCGTGTGTGATATGCGTGACATGACTTTATCGTGGTTCTGATACATGTAATATATTTAAAATACACACTCTATACTTAACATCTGCAGTTAACTACAATTGATTATGAAAAGTTGATAGTGCATCTCACACATACAAGGCGATCACTAATGTGGCTCCTATTAACGCGACTAATGGAGCATTAACGCGTTAACTTGCACTGTACACCACTCACAATCAGCGATAGCACGATTCTCACCTGAAGCGCAGCGGTCGAGCTGGTTGTAGCGTGCAGTAGACCTTCGCTTCCGCAATCGAGTAAAATCGCGCTGCTGGTACCGCGCGTTCCAAGGTCGTCGCATGAACTCTCTCTGCTCGCCGAGTAATAATTCCCAGACTTGGTGTCCACGTGGTTGTCGTAACGATACGCTTTGCTCATGATACCGCCGACGGGAGGAGGCGGCGGGGGCGGCTGCTGCTTCCTCGAGCAATTCCGCGGTCTACAGAGGCGCCCGTACAAACGACGGAAGCTCCTCGCGAGGACGTCGCCGACGGTACTCAAGTAGACTAGCATCAGAGGGATTCCGGCGAGGGCATAAACTATGGTAATCAAACGACCCCAAACTGTGCGCGGTGCGACGCTACCGTATCCTAAAGACAGAGAGGAATCGATCGTCAAGTTTCACAGTTTCGCGGTGTACAACGAAGACTTGCATTTTTTATTATCGATTTAAATCCAACCCTTTGAAATCCAGATCACGCCACGGTTCTCCTGTTTCTAAAATTATACCTCCCGTTATGTAATTTATAATATTGTGGGATGCGTTAACGCGCCTGTGTGTATATTTGAATTGGCAACATGAGAGAAGCCCGTAGCGCTTATCTGCGAGTGGATCGCGTGCGCGTGCATTCGAGCCTGAAAGGGTCAGCTCGAAGAAATCTGAACGACTAACCGATAGTAGTGATGAGCGTGAGGGAGTAGAGCAGGCTACCGCTGAAGGTCCACCTTCGACCATGAAGCCTCCTGTCGACCTGATGATCCCTGGAACGCGGTGGCGGTGCGACCGGCTCATATTGGGAGGAAGTTCGCCTCAGGCCGCGCGCCAAGTTCTCCTGGAATTCGAAGACTTCTCTCGCCGCCAACCGCGTCCAGTTCTCTTTGTAAAGGATGTTCAGGTCCTCCGTGATGCTCCACAGTCTCTCTACTGTGCGCGACCTGAGCTCCATTGCTGCGGTGTCGTCCTCGAGATTCGGGATGATGTACGATCCTCCCTCGGGCTTTGAACCCCCGGGAGAGAGCAGATCGTTCGGCGGATCCTGGAATAATACCAACGCGTTTGGATCGAATATTCTGGACGGCGGTGAGACACGGTTCGAGGATCGTTTAATTATTATTATGACTTGGTCGACGATAAATAATTTCTTGGTTACAGTTAAACTATGTTTACACTAAAGGCCTTTTTCGTGCGTTACAGGCATCGTCATAGGGCTTGACTTGTTCAACTTGACCGTCCAACCTGTGATTAGTTATTTCTTAACAAAGTTTCCCAAGTTCTCTGGTAAAATATCAAAGACGTCTAAAGCTATGTCTACGCTAGTGCGCTTTTTCATGCGTTAGAGGCACGCGTCACAGCTCTTGACTCCTTCAACTTGACCGTTCAACGAGTCAAGCGTTATGACGCATGCCTCTGACGCACGAAAGAGCACACTAGTGTAGACGCAGTTCTAGACGTCTTTGATGACTGTACCAGAAAACTTGGGGAGCTCTATTAAAAAAGAACTAAATCACCCAACGCCCGCGATCTACCGCTATACCAAAGACAAAACTTCCTCGAATCCCAAACGACTACTCTTACTCGAACCGCGATTCCCAGTTTGACATTTAAAAAACAAAACGTCAACAAAGTAGTGCTCACCGTTTTCAAGCCACCCTCGAGGGCCATGAAGGCGAATGCGCCGAGGAGGGTGTATCCGAGCACCAGGACGCAGACCCCAAGACTGGCCAACAGGCCTGGCGTCTTAGTCGAGGTGGAGGTGCTGCAGCTGCAGCAACAGCATAGCAATTCCGCACCCCTGACGGACGTGCCGATTCGCAGGGCCTCGGCGTTCGCGGTAGCATTTCTTCCCGGGCAGCATCTCGGCGCTCTCTGATAGTAATCGCCGGTGTTCTGCATCGTTCTGCCGTCTGATCGAAACGCCGCCGTCGCCGCAGCTGCAGCTGCAGGTGCAGCGACCGACGCCGCAGCTGCAGCCGCAACTGGTCACCACCTACCGTCCTACTACCCTCCCTCTGTCGTCATCCATCTGGTGGGGTTGTAGCCCTGTCGCAGAGATTATTGCGAATCGGATTAGATAACGACGAATCACGGCCGGCCTTGACGGTTCCGCAATGGAACTAATTGCTCCTTAGGGGCAATTAGGGGCAAGCCGGGACCGACCGGAAGCGATCTACGAATTTCAAATAACGACGTCGGATGGTCCCGCTCAAATATTTATACCATCGTTCTACGGTGCTTTTGGTCGGGCTTTCTGCGAACAAATTACGCGGCAGAGGTTGTTGCGCAAACAATCGTGTAGTGCGTGGTGTTTATTTGACGTGCCGTCCAACTAGTTGCAGAAATTCGAAACGTTTGAAAGTAATTGTACGGCGAGTGGCGTTGGGCTTTGTGCGACACATTGTGCAACAACTGCGGTTTCTTTTCACACGTGGAAGTAGAAGTCAGAGTTTTTTAAGTGGCAAATTTTATAAATTATACAGAGTTTGCATGAAATTGCGTATAGTGTATGGGTGATCTTGTTTGCACAACGACCTGCTGTCCAGCATCAGTTTTGAGCAATTTGTTCGCAGGTGTATGGGGTCTGTCACGTGTTTAGTTTGACCTACGAATGTTGCGCAACGGGGACGACCGTATCTCGTTAAAAAAAGATCACAATTTTGAAGCAAACAAGATACGATATACTTGCGAGATATCAAGCCAAACGAGATGTCGTTCCATCTTGCAACGCGTAGTTACAGAATATGATACAAGAATGCTCGTTCAGCAAAATGACGTCGTTAGGATTCTTACGCTTGGGGTGAAGTAACGGAGAAAAAGAAACAAGATGCATCTCCAAGGGAGGTGAAGAAATACCGAACGCGTGACTTTCCGGGATACAAGAAAAATCATCCTGTTTCACACTAATTCGAATGAATATTCTAGATAATCTGGAGCAGTATCTCTCAATTCCTGGTTCGCCAAATACTGGTGAAGTCACTTCAAGTGTCCCGCGAAAAAAATCAAATACATAATGAAAATTTGTTGCAAAAGAAAAATTAATACGATGTAATATAATTTTTGTATGGGATTTCATAAAGTTTGGCCACCTCCGCTTTAAAGCTAATTTTGTATTGTAAGTGTTCCGCGCAAAAACATGTCAGGGTTAAATGTTCCCCGGCTTCAAAAAGATTGAGAAACACTGATCAAGTGTTATCTAAAGACTGATATCTAAAAAACATGAAACAATTTGTTAAAGCAACGTTGAACACAACGAGCGTTTACGTTTCAGCGTCGTAATTAACAATTTTCCAAAACTCTCTCGTAACTCCTTTCCCGAGGGACATTACAGCGCGAATAAACGAGTGAAAGTCACGACGAAAAGGTGAAAATCAACCACCGGATGGAACGCGGCTAAATTGAATCTCTTCCTTAATTCTTATTACGTCGCCCCGCGGTCACGGGCCGAGAGGGGCGAAGTGGGAGGGAGGAGGAGGGGGATGGCAATTTTCTCTTTATTGGCTTCGAACGAGACTTTTCCTTGGATCGATCCCCGTTCCGCATATTTTCCAATTTCCTATCGGCCTCGGTCTTCGCCTGTTCGCGAGCTAATAATCGACGGGATCGATTTCCCGAAATAAATGTCCCGTTCTCGCGCTTTTAGCCCACTTTCAGTGGCCGGAGAGTCAGTTCTACGGCATCGCTGATAAACCAATAGACGCGCCGTGTATGCGCTCGTAGACGCGTTGCAGAAATAGCCACGATCCACCCCCCCCCCCCCCCCCCCCCCCCACCTCGGGGGCAACGCATCCGTCCGCTACGCGGTGCAGGAGCTCGCCAGTTTCTAACAGATGCATCTCGGACCATCGTTGCCGGAGTACATCGTAAACTACTTTCGCTGCGTTCGTCTGCGTGGCGTGGGTGGTTGTTTTGAACATTACGCGTAAGCTTTTACGTATGCGCGTAGATGATATCTGATAAAAGATAGAGAGAGAGAGCAAAGTGTAGCGTAAAAGCCAATCGCATACAAGTACATAGAAATCACGAGTAAATATCACCTCATCGCGCGTTCCTATAATTACGATACACGGAGAGTAATGCTCGTAGAAAAATATATCGTTGCTTCCATGAGCTTCATGCCATGCCTACGTATCCCTGGATGAAAATCGCTATCGTGTAAACGAACCGAAGATTTGTGCAAATCTAGAAATCTGGGATATATCGAAATATCGAATGTAGAAGCGAATGATGGTTGCGCGTAGAAAAGTTTAGTTTTGATGCATAGCGTTACGCTCACATTTGTTTTCTTTGTTCGTTTGCTTGTCAAAAAAATGATAATCAGGATTTGAAGTATATTTGGAATCTATTATAATCCAAAATCCACTGATAGAAATTTGAAAAACGTATATTACGATACACAGGGGTGAGCCACGAACAATTATCACCTTGTACGACTGAATTTAAGCACGACCGTTTGAATTTTACGAACAAAAATCGTACGTGTTCCAGAATCAAGTGACCGAGGGCGAAAAGAATACAGAACTTTCTGAATGAGAAGTCGAACGTGCGCACGTAAATGAGAGAGAAAGGGTCACGCTTACTCCGTGTACGAGTATTCTTCCCGAACACGTGCAAACATACGTGTGTGTACCTTTAACTGACTAAGCAAAGCGAAAGGCACAAAGGTCCGCGCGTGTGTTCTAGCACTCAAACATCGGGAGCGGGGAAATGTATGTATGTATGTATGTACCTGCAAATAAGAAGCGCTGGATATCTGTCTGTGCGCGCGGACCTCGCGTAAACGAGGATACGCCCACACGCGTGTATCTTTAACTAACAAAAAGCCGGATAAGGGCTAAAGGGTAATACACGTACATAAATAATAGTCGCTCTTTGTTTTCGCGGATATACGTACACGCCTGTTCTTGCGACGCGTGTCTCTGGTCGAGAAGGGTAAGAACGAGAAGAGAGCGAAAAACCTGCGAACACGCGAATAGGTGTCGAGGGAGGCAGAAGAGAGAAGAAACTTATCGTACGTATGTAACTCCAACGCCTAACGACTGTGAACGACAGTGTAAACGCACGTATATGTGTATTTACGCACGTTCTCCGTCGCTTCTGTTTTTACGAGCAAAGGTAATGAGAACGTGAGAGAGAGGGAGAACGCGAATAGCATAAGCATGTACGAACGATTGGGAAATGAGAAACTTCACGTATATCGAAATTAAACAATTTCATTTAGCGCGTTTCCAGGGAACATGCTTTTAACGTATTCCCGAAATATTCCCCCGTAATGCGGAAATTATACGACTCGAGTGGATATCTCGCGATGCTCCGCGCACACCGTTAAGGATCATTGGAATTATATTCGTATAATTCCGTACAATAACCAAGAAGTACACGCGCGTAAGAGTTTCGATAATTATTCGAATACAGATGCACGATAACGGCACCGAACACACGGACACGCGCGTTTCATCTTCCAGACGAGTGTTCGCGGATGAAAAGTGCGCGCTGGAATAACAGAGAAACGGGGAATACGCTACGTACGTGTACGTCCGGGGGGGTACGCGTGATAGTGACTCGACACGGTGTATGTGGGGCGTACGAGGGAAAGATAGAAGGATTCGCAGTCGCCCCAGTTGAAGCATTGTGCCATGGCTACCGGAGATAAGGCATGAAATTAAATTCGACGGAATGTGGGTCGTCGTGCCATCCCTCCTTTGGTTACCGTAGCGCACCGACTACGACGTCGACGTCGACGACGACGACGACGACGAGGACGACGACGTAGGCGTCGGAGATGGCAGCGTGCATGGGATGACGGGACGCCCTCGAGTGTCGTATACGTTGCGCGTATAAATGCGCCTCGTGATTTACGTACTCAAATTCAACGGTGATAGCATTGTATTGCGCGTTCGCTCTTTCGTTTCAGTTCGTGTTCAATTTCATCGGCGTATTCAGGACGGGGTCGCGATCCTCGTTTCGGGGGGTGTTTGTTAAAGTTAAGAGGGTGGAAGGAAAGCGAATTTAAATTGAAAATATTTTTCAATTTTTAACGGTTGATGCGCATCGGTAATCATCGAGGGGGAACATTGAAACGGCAAACGAGTGAAATACTCGAAATTCACCACGGTATAAATCAATTGATACGAGTAATGAGAATCGTAGAAATTTATAAAAAATCCGAGACTTTAGAATCTCCTCGCGAGTGTATCCAAACACGGTTACCAGCGTGGGTATTAAAACTGATTGTAAGGATAACGTTAACGATAAGTAATTCCGAATCGGTCGCATTGCGATGCGTAATCTACTTCCAATTAAAACTGTTTCCACTTACTTCGCTGATCATTTTGAACTTTGCTTTGTGGTTTTATCGATCCGTAACAAATACAGGCTGAATGTTGATATAATTTGGCGTTCGTGTCTGTTGCCATGTCGAGATGAGAAGGAATTGCGATCTTTGGGGAGTTGACCCGCTTAATTGGAATTTATGCACAGAGAGTAGCGACACTCGCGCTATAATCGATGCGGTGTAACATGCGTATCAAATTAACAGAATGGGGATAATTCGAGTCAATCGAATCTAAGCAATGGGCCTTTGTGATCCAACGATGAGCGACCTGCAGTCAACGGGCGCAACGATGACGTCAAAGTTAACAAATTACTGGGTCGAAAAGTATTATTTGATATCGTCCATTTTCTACGAAAGCTCGTGGAACGTAAGGGGCTCGTGGCTGTAAATTCGTTTTAACGGTAGGAACATTTCAACTTTCAAGTTCTATATAATTTGAATTCGTGCGCGAGGAGTGCCACGGAGATACTACATTTGTACTACGGTTACAGTAATGTTGTATAATCGGTTCATACCGCGAAAGGAGAGGCTCTTAAGTGCCTCGTAATCCATGGGTTGATTATACAAAACGATGTACGTATAAAAGCGAAATTTAAATGGGATCTTTTACCATCGCGTTCTGCGCGCTTGTATGGAATTCTTATGGCCTATATGTATGTATCTCGCATACTTGTACTTGGCCCGAGACGAAACCTTGTCTCTTGATACGCGATTATAAGGGAAAACGTCGGATATTGATTTGATTTTGTGTGTCATTGGACTGTAGAATGCAAGATTGATGTACTTATCTGAAAAAACGACACCAATATTATGTTGTAAAAAAAAATACAATTTAACCAAAGTTCAATAAAAAGAATCGGTGTTTTTCTTGCAACCATAGATATTTACGCGGGGGGGGGGGGGGATGACAGGAAAATGCCTGTGTTGAGTATTATTCAAAAGTAAAAAATAAATTCCTAATAAAACGGGGAAACTTCAGCAAACCATTAATTTTTCAATTATTTTATTATTACTCGCCGTGTAATATTTCTTATGTTGTTGGTATGTAGATTTCAAGTAGTAAATACGATAGATATTCATCGTTGCAAACAGTAAAGCCTGCGTTTCGACTAATTGTAATGGATGCAGATGGTGTATCGAAACGTAAACAAATTTAATTTCTGGAGCAATATCGCGCAATTGCAATTGCAACTGACGCGACGAGACCATTGATCCACCAGATGCGGTTTAGAAATGTACTATGTTCTTAATCGTGCCCTTGATTATGAAAGTGGTCCGTCATATATTTTTGTAAATCAAATTATTTTATTCTAAAGAATGCGACGCAAAATAACCGACAAACTCATTTTCTTTTAATTCTCAACTTGGACCAATTTCATAATCAACGGCTCTATTAATTCATTCGCGACAGTCGTACAAATTTGTATGTATACGGAGTGTCGCGAAGAGATTTTGTATTGCTATTAGGAAAAACCCGAAATGGCAACCGAACCGCGTAATCCTCTTCCCCTCTCTCGATGTAGATAAAATCTCGAATAAAGAACGTGAAGGAAAACAACATGTTTCCACGCGTGGGACGCAGTTACTACGTTAAAACAACTGCAACCCTCGCGGACACGAATCGCCGCGAAACTACATGACCACGGAATTCGGATTGGCCGATTCGTAAATACACGTAGATCGAAAGCGAGATTAACGGAGGGCGGCCGACGAACGATAAAACGGGACGGAGGGACCGAGTGTGACCGATGGCCAGGAGGATAAAAAAAAGGGGAGGAGGAGGAGGTGGCGATACAGGATAGAGGGAAACGAGAGGTACAAAAAGAGCTATGGCTGCCGAGATAGAGCAATAAAGGGTAGCAATAAAGAAAACAAAAGGAGAAGTTAAATGGAAAGAAAGGACCGAGGAGGAGGTGGAGTGGTCGGGCCGTCGGGGTTGTGGGGGGAGGGGGGGGGGTGGTGAGACAATAAAAGCAAATGAGGAAGGAAGATAAATTACGAAAGGTCAAGGGGGTGAAAGGCGAGAGGAAGGATGGAAAAGAATGGGGGGGCGGGGGGTGGCGGAGAGGTTTGCGCGAGGGGAAGGGGGGCGGGAGGGGAGAAGAGATACGAACACAATTATGAGGTAGTATATCGTATAGTCGCAAACTATAATCATAGGGGGAATGCGGTAACACCGCGTAACGAGTTAGCACAACGAAGCCAGGAGCCCTCGTGGCCCTGGCAGCTCGCAATCGATAGCTGGAGCAAGCTAGAGGCGTGGGAGTCTGCAGAGGTAGGCAGAGAGAGGGACACAAAGAGACGTTGGACCGAATTTCCGGAGCGAGACAGAGCGGGAGTGAGGGAGAGAGAGAGAGGATCAGAAAAATTCAAAGAGAAACGGATGGAGCTAACGACAAATCGCAAGTTGGAGGACTGACGTTGGAAGGGACTTGGAAAAAAAAGAAGGAAGGAATAGAGGAATGATTGGAATCTATCGGCGAGGTGATACGAATCATCGGATCGCGCGGAACGGCATGGCAGTTCCGGCGGTGTAAGAGAAAGGGGAGCCGAAAGATCCAAAGTGAAAAGGATGGGGGACTAACGAAAATCGAAAGGATTCCCCCGGGGCGTGACAGTGGAAATGGGAAGGGAAGAGAGGAGAAAAATGATTAGGATCTATCGGCGAGCCGATAGGAATCATCGGATTCTAAAGCGTGGCACGCTCGATCGGTAATGAAACTTTCGGGAAGATTTGTTTGGAAAAAAGAAAACTTTTGTAGCGGCGTCTCGCCGCGTGGGGGACGCGAAATCGAGAAATAGCGAATGGAAGTTGCCGTGGCAACTGGGGACAGGAGACTTTTCCGTGCAAGGAGAACATTCAGATTCATTATTCCGATGATACGGATGAAAACTTTTCCGAGAAACAGAAAAGACTCGGGGAGACTACGCGATACAAGGAGAGATGTTGAAAATGCAGAAATGCTAGGGAGAATTAGGGACAAGTCGATTTAACGAATACAACGAGACAAATAGAGGAGGTAGAAAGAATCGCGCGAATGGAAAAAAAATTCCGAGGCAGAGGAAGCGAGTCCTCGAAACGCGATGGATTCTCTTCAGCTCGTTATTACCGCCCCCGTACGAAGGACCCAATATGAGTCTTGCTTTGAAAACATATTTTTATCATGGAACCCGAAAAACGTCGCGTTAAAACTTTCAATTGGTTTGACACGCGCGATGGATGTAATTGATCAATGGAATAATCGATACTTGGTCTTGTAACGCGCTTGTCTATTTGTTATTGGTAATCTGATTTCGACGATAGTCAATGTCGCCAGAAACGAGGAGAGATCATTTATTATTTATCTCGGGTCGAGTGAATCGATGAACGAGCGTATATTTTTTAGCAAAATGTGCAGCGTGTAAAATATTTGTGTTCAATTACATTCGACGGAATGGCGTTTTTTTTTTCAGCTAGTTCGACGAAGTGGTAATTACATCGTAATTGGTAACTACGCTACCCGTTAATTTACTAGCGGACGGAGTTCTTATTAGTTCGTTCTCTAGTCGATTCACCCTACGACGTTTCGGGTCGACGCTTTTAAGCGTATAATGGGGCGAATCGGCAAAACGAGACGGAGATCGAGGGTCGCGGGGAGCCTTTAAGGAAATAGGTCGAGAACCAATAAGTTCGTTTAAAGGACTCTTTACGGTTCTAGTCCCTTGGGCGAGATTTATGGAGCCTTCTAGTAATTAAGAGTGACCGTGTCTTTGCGAGCGGTCCTTCCGCTAGGATGTCTACCGAGCAAAAGGGTCTCGTTTCCGTAGTTTTGCGCGAACCGCGGAATTCAGAATCGGCAGTATTTTTAATCCGTCTAATTCGTCGACGCGCGTTACGTTTGCCGTCAGATTTGGTTCTATCCGTTACCAGATTATTTTCGCTCATAATCGATCTTCGTGTATAATCTTTATGAAAACATTGTTCGACCGAAGACGACGAGGAAACGTTAATTTATGTCCGATGCTTACACAGTCGAAGCGTTTTCTCGAGTGTCCGACCAATGCCGCATATATCTACTTGCCAGTGCGATCGATTCGCACAAAAAACAATTAGGTCAACCAAATCTGGTTATCGGGTTAACAAATTCGATTAACGCGCGTAATTATGACGCATTACGGTCAAGTAGACAGCGTAATTACAAATGCGCAGTTTTCTTAATGTAATCGAAAATAATTTGAAACAAACTGGCAGTAGATCGATTTTTAATTTGCTTATCGAGGATACGTGTTAATTTGAACCGCCCCGAAGGGTAACAGGAAACTAACGAGGAGACGCCCTGGAGACTTGTGAGTTTCCGAACACCGACGTTTCGCATCGTAAATGATAAATCGATTACCTTCGTACATGCTTTAGCGATTAAATCGTTGCAACGTGCAATTATTTTTTTCGTGATACATAAAAATGTCGAGTTGCCGATTCAAAAGCGTCGGTCCCTTCGTAATTAGAAGTTCTAACGTGCAAATGTATCCCACAAACGTTTATTGTTAAAAAAAAATGTTGTTTCCTTTGGCAGCGATTAGAAATGCGAATAACCTAGGTGCACGCTGGTAGTAATTTCTAAATCTGCATATTGCGAGACTAACGAGTCCTTCCGCAAGAATTAAATCAATGCTCCCGCGCATGAATTGCGCGCTAACAACTCTCGCGTAATTAAGGAGGCTCTCAAAATATCGCAATTACACTCTTTTGATATTCTCGGAACGGTTAGGTTTTCCCGGACGCGGAAAAAAATGCCGTTTTCCCGCGGCGAGACGAGTATTTTAAGCGGTCGGCGTGCGCTCGAAGGAACGAGACGAGAAAAAGAAAGATAGCCGGCCGACGAAAGGAGCGGGCGAAATTTCATTGGTACCGCCCCTCCCCCCCGTTCCACCCCCCCCCCCCCCCCAGTGACGTTTCTCACCACCGTCCTCTCTCGTTTTCTACGATTTTCCTTTCTCCCCGTTTCAATCTTCCGCCAACAACGGAACGCGACGGAAAATCTGACTTTATTCCACGGTATTCGAGGAGTGATTTCGTTTTCTTCCCCGGTCGCTGATAAATCTCGTTTTCATCGGGTAAAGGGTAAAAGACGCGAGTCACCAAACCACGATTCTTTCCTTTCTCCCCCGTCCCCCGCCCTTTTTCTTTCTCCTTTTACCTACACCTCCTTCCCCCTAAACCCTCGTTCCGACTCCTTTTTCAGCTCCGTGTTTTATAAACCCGGGGTTTCACTTCCCTCTTTGTACACGCCGGAGATTAATGAGCGTAATTACTGTTAAGAGATAGCGAGCGACACGTCCCATTGGCCGAAGAATAATAACGTCGGAGGAAATATTAAAAAGGAACGGTGGTTTAATGGGCCGATGGAGTCGTCGCGATATTAATTAAAGTCCGGTTTTAATTTGTCGCCGGCAATGACCAGGATAAATTGAAAAGGATTCCGATGGCGTGTCCTGCGGAGCGTGTTCTTATCAAAGGGCGCGGGTCTCAAAGGAACGTTACGTGGACTCGGCGTGTGGTTTGGTTCACCTGAAAAATAAATTAACTAGGGAACTTTCGTGAGACGGACTCTGTCAAAGAACGAGTTTCGCTAAAATGTGCGTTATTAGATTCCAAGCAGCCCTGCGCTCGCTGACACGACGCGATAGCGTCGAGACTTGCCTCTGCGCGTAAACGTGTGTACATTTTCAAGATGTTTTTTTTACCGAAGAATTCCTTGTACGTTGCGCAAATTGTTAAAAAAAAGAGCTCTTTCGGTCGGTGGTATAATTGTTATGAAAAAAGGATATTAGACGCCCAATTTAGTTTAACGTCGCGGGTCAAATTTTTCTTCAAATTCGCGAGTGTCATATTTCCAGTCCTTCCATCTTTAAAATTTCACGTCGGGAGTATAATCCTTATAAAAGGGAATATTAGATGCTCAATTTAGTTTAACGTTGCAGATGAAATCTGTTCTCGATCGGCAAGCGTCGCATTTCCGATCCCGATATCTTACCTTCGAAATATCGAGTTCGTAAAAACTTTTCGTATTTAACTAATGTCGAAAAAACGCGGAACCATAAGGTCGGATTCATCGCGTCGGGAACAAAATTTCGATTTTCCGAGATTCTAGAACAAATCATAAAAGCCGAGTAAAAACAACACGAGCAACAACTTTTATCCGCGCAGCGAATAAACGATCTCAAGTTAATTATCGATATCAAGTTCACGTTTGTATAAGCCGATACGTTTATTCGTTATAACGAACCGTCTCTCGTGAACCGGGGTATAACATTTCCGCGCTATAAAAGTTAAAAAAAAAAAGAAGGAAATACCGAGCGACCGCGCATCGCATCACCTAAAAAATGTGCATTATTCCAGAAATGGTAGCGCGGAGAGAGGATTATGCAAAAGCGAAATGTATGTCGAACCAGGAGGAATACCGTTATCGCGACGCCAGGTCCCCGTATAAACTTTCTGGCTTTATATCCAGCTAAAATCGAGAGGGAACATTCAATTAGGGCTTATCGGTTCTCGAGCGGCGTTTTTATCGCGTTTGATCGCCCTTTATTCGCCTATACGCTCGACCCTGCCCCGCGGCTTTTCCACCCTTATCTCGACGCTCGTGCCTCATTTGCGAACGAGAAGGCCTTCTACGAGAGGGCTTCGAGGATAAAAAAAAAAAGGTGCTCCTACCTTCCCCTTAAATCTTCTGCATTCTCCTTAACGCTTCCGGCTTGTTTTCCGTATTCTTTATTATTTCGTTTCGTCGATGCGCGTCGTTGTTTAACGCGTCGACCGACACGCGCGGAAACGTGAGTCTTTTTTTTATCGGGGCGAAAGCTTGCGTTCGTTAAAAAAAATATTTTTCTTTACGGGATTCCGAGATGTATATTACTGTCCATACGAGAGACGTTTGGGGTTTAATTACCAGAGGCGACGCTTCGTCGTTGATTTTTTGTAGAATTGAGTTTGGCGTTTTAGATTTTTCGTATCAAAATAATCCAAGATTTACAGAAACAAGCAATTTTGTTAAGCGAATTTGAACGATACACGTAACGTTTCTATTCGACTTTCAATTTTCCCGATTGACTTGTAATTCTTTAAACACAAACTGAATGATACGTGGAGAAGTAAGATGAACGTACGTACGCGTGACTACTCTGAACTTAATCTTTTCCTACTTTCCCATCTCACGTGACTCCCCTTTACCGCGACGATTTCCATGAAAAACGCATTCGTATGGAAAGAATCGTAGGGAGTCGATAAGCGACGTGAGAAAATATTTTCAAACACCACATTTTCCACGTTTTTCGGCTGGAACTTTTCCCATTCCCCTCGAAAACCGACGGGATCAAATGTTCGCGCAATTCGGGAATATGAAGTTAAAATGTTCTCGATCGAAAATAACGTAAAAGTAACGAGGGAATGAAATTTTCAAAGTTACTATTCCCGAAGCTAGAAATACTTCGCGGATTCTCCCTCGTTACATTCCAATTTGCATGAAAGAACTGAAACGCAACATCATCGAAAAAAAAGAAGAAAAAAAGAAGATAGACAGGTGGAAACAGTGTCGCGTGTCGATGGGCTCGAAGGGTGGTGTAAGTGCGGGGTGACAAAATGGGGGAGGAAAAAAGGAAACGAAGGGAAAAAAAGGAACGTCAGCGCCGAAGAGCGCTGATATTCCGCATAAAAGGGGCAAGATAGAAAAAAGCTTTCGATTTAACCGGCGAATCAAAATGTTGGCGGAAATAAAGGATTAAATGGGTGAACGGCGTGCAGAGACGAAAGTAGGAAAAATGTACGGCGAATGGAAGGGAAAAGAGACGAATTAAAGCGACGCGTCATTCCCGTTATTCCGCGTGACAGATTTTTCGAAACGCAATTCCAGTTACGGGCGGAACTTTCACTATAATTTCGCCTTTGAAATTTTGCGAATCCTCTCCGCGTCATGGTCGCCCAGGGTCTTGAAAGCCCACCGACGATTTTCATCTAAAAATGCGAAGAAAAGTTGAAACAGACGAACAATACCGTAATGGAGAATCACGCTTTACGCACAATGGCCAGTAAAAACTGTAAGAGGATTTAATTTAGCTCGAAAAAAAGTCCCGAAATTGAATATCCCCGAGGGCCGTTTTGTTTTAATGAAAAAACGGCGAACGAATATTTAATGAAAAAAAAAAAAAAAAAAAACTATAAATCGCCTCAATGACTCGGGATAAACGTTTTTTTGTTTAGGATTAAACGCGCGCAAGATTATGGACGGCAACGTGAAAAAACGTTGAGCGTTCAAAAATATAGGATAAACGGGATGGGCAACAAAGTGAAAAAGTGGAGGATGCAACCATTGTTTTGAAAGTTAGTGCAAATTACATTTTGTAATAACTTTGTTTCCCCTTAAAAATACGGTTTGTAAATGTTCTCTAGCCGATATCGCTTAATTAGAAAGTGCGTAAACTGTTTTTTTTTTTTTATTTTCGTATGTACCTTGCTTACTGAATAGACAGAACGTACTCGGTAAAATCTAAAATACCTGCCGCGGATCGTGCTGCTAAAATTTACCGTTCGAAAACACGAATTTTCAACGTTATTCTTCCTGTTTCTGAGCGCGTAAACACTGGCGTTAAAAATCCTACAGGCGGAAGCGGATGCGAGAACGGGAGAGAAGCAAGGGTGCGTTATTTCGAGCGCGCCAGGTGATAAATTTCCAGAACGAGAATTTCACGAACTGGAGTACATAAACGCCGCTAATAAAGGCCTCAAAGGAGCAAGGGAGGCACGGATACTCGTGTAAGTCTACCCTTGATCCTCCCTCTCTTTCTTCCGGATGGACGAAAAAAGAAAGAGAGAAAAAAGAAACGTGGGGAAGGTAAGCTCATTCATTCGAGCGGTAGGGCAAGGAGTCCCTTAGGATTACAGGATCTTGAAAGCATCCACCCTCTCGCGGATGCTATTCACCTGGCTAAAAAGCTGGACACTCTCTAACCGGTGGAAAATTAAAATTGTCCTCGTTTCAGAGGAAACGTTCGCCGTGTCTCGCACGAATCATCGGCAGTGTTTTTCCAGTATTTTCTTTTCTCCCGATTACCGGTGAACCGTTCGCAAGGAACGATTTCTATCGCAATTTTGATTTTTAGAAAGAGACTGCGCTCGACGATCAAACTGTACAGGATAATGCGTGGATAAACGTCCAAGTGCTATCGTTAAATTGAACGTCAAATCGCTGTGTAATAAGAGGATCGGAATAATTTGCATATGAATTCAGTTTGCCTCTCTGTGATCCATGAAAGAGCAGTTATAACGCGAGTCTCGCGTTTTGATCGCGGGACAAAGCAAACGCAACGTCGCGTTATTAAACGATAAGTTATTAAGCAGAGTCGAACGGTACAAAAAAAAGTGAGCGAATAAGAGACCGATATAAATACTACGATCTTTTCTATATTTTTGCGTTATTAACGTTATCCGATCTGTAAACGAGTCAACTCCAGGCACACGACACACGGGTAATCCCTGATATTAATGTTAACATCCGCGAAGAACGCGGATATTTTCCACGAAATTCTATCTCGCAAATGGACCGAAGGTTTTCAGGACCTTCACCAGAGATTACGAGCATCAAGGCAAAAGAGACGCTTGGAAAGCAAAAATTCTCAAAACAAATGATACACTTTTGCGTATCGCGACAAAATATACATTACCAAACCGTTAACAAATGCGAAAGATAAAGTTCTCAAAACATCGAACGTCGCAACTCATTTCCATCTTCGCAATTTAAACGAATACTCCCGGAGGTGTTCGCAAAAAACTCGCCCCACCCTTCCAACTCACCCCACTCGAATTAACCAAAGAAGATCTGCGGACAATCGTCGTATCGCAAATTCCCTGGCAAGACGAGCGCCGCAAAGAAAGGACAAGCGCGCGGAAAGGGACGAGTTATATTTGAAGGAGACAAATAAAAGGGGGATGATGCAGGTTCCGGCTTCTCCTCGCCGAAGCCCGGGCGCGGGAAACCAATTATGTTAAAAGATCCGTTATGCGGTCGGTAGGCTCGACGTTTTGCCAAGAGAGAGAGAGAGGGAGAGAGGGAGAGAGAGGGAGAGAGGGAGGGAGAGGGAGGAGGGAGAGAGAGGAGAGCCGATGGGTGAGGAAGGAGCAAACGTGTACGATGGGCGAGGGAGAAAATAAAGGGGTCCGTGGAAGAAAGCTGTCGGGGGTTTTCCGTGTGCAGGAATGACAACTATACAACGCTCCGTCATTATGAATTATCTATGTGGAAGTGACGCCTGCGTCTTTACTCGCGGCAAAAAGCGAATCTCACTGACGAATCGACAGACGCGTCCCACTGTTGCAGATCGAACAACGACGGGGGCATTACTTATGCTTACAGTGCAATCGGATCCGGTTGCGATATATCCGAGTGAAATGGATGTTATTTTTGTAAATAGCCTGCCCCGTTTGGCGTGATTCGCGGATATATTTACGCTTCCCGCACGCGTAGTTTCGTTTCGAATTCAATTCCGAGCGCGTGCAGGTGAATTCGTTTTGCAAACGCTCGCGTTTGAAAATTGTAATTTAATAAACGATAATCTATAGACGTATCGTTTTGCTTTGTTAACCGATTAGTTAGCACCAGATTCGCGCTCTCGTTTGGGATGATAGTGCAAAAGAAAGTCAAATAAAGCGAAACCTTATTATTTGCACCGACCAACGGTACATTGAAACCTCGCGCGCACGGTAATTCTTCTATTCAGCTTTTTGCTTATTAAAGCGCGTTTCGGTTATTTATAGCCAGTTACGGAGGAATAAGCAGAAAATGGTCTCTCCGCTCGCCAATCGAGAGTCGAAAATATTATTTCGCTGGGCTCTCGGCAAGGAACACGTACAAAGGAGCCACGAGAAGCACGATGCGATTCATCGAATCATAAAAGTTCGATTCGCTTGTATCAACATTCGGCTTTTCCCCTTTTCCCTACCCAAGGAATGCTCAACGGGATGAGGGAGGGGCAGGGGAGGGGGGGGGGGGGGGAGGAGGGCTACGGAAAAGCGCCGCGAGCCGAAGTAATTTCCCGTTATTCCGTTAACCGTTAACAGTTTCTGATAAACGTGCCGTTTCTGGTAACTCTTCCGCTTCGCTTTGTGCCCGTCGATTCGTCAGCGAAACTGGCTTCGCAGCTACCGAACTAAAGCCGACGGTTTTATCGCGCGCGACTCTTCCAGCGTGGCTGAATTTACTCAACGACGAGTAATTTCCAAATCGATTACCGATGTGGGGATTTCAAATCAAATTAACTGCCATTTTTCCTTCTCCTGTTTTTTTACACGCGCTCACTCGTCGAACGAGAAAAAAAAACAGTTTTCAACTCGTGTAGCTCGCACTTCTCCCTTGGTCGCACAGAGAATCGGTCTAATTACACTCTTTGGATCCGGACGGTGGATTTTTATCCTATCTTTGCGCGTACGGGACATCTTGTTTTTACGAGGAAAATGTGAACGAGATTTGCGATTACGTCAAAGCAATAGGTTTTCGAGGTAAACGCGTTATATTCACGTTATATATTTTTTACTCCCTTTTGCAACTCTTTGATATACCTTGCGGGTGAATATAATTTCCGATGAAAATTTCGTTCGAGACTTGCAAGTACATCAAAGATTCTTTGAAGTTGCTCAACGTATCGAGATTGCCGAGTTGTAAACTGGACTCTCTTTTTTTATGTCATTCGATCTTGGGACGATGGGAAATTTCAAATTAGAAGCGTACTTCCTTTGCCTCGTAAATCAATATCGATCATTGATACTTTCAGATAATTTTATATTAAATATCAAATATCTTACTGTATTCAATATTTGATGTTCCATTTTTTTTCCACCTCTACGTTGAAACCGAAATAATTGAACTTTTTGCAATTTCAAATTATCTCTTCTCTTCCGTTATCAATTACATACATTCCTCGGGGCAGTAGAATATTTTATTCATAACGAGAAAATTCTTCCATCGATATTTTTTTAAAATTCCAACCGATAAATATGTTCCCCCGAATATAACGAATTAACAGAAATTAATATATTTCGTACAGAATTCTGAGGTCATCAATTTTATTTAATGACGCTCGAGAAACACTCGGCTTCATCGATAATCTATCGAAACTAATCCGAACAAAATATTAACCTCGTGTTAAAAAACATAAAATCACTCTATCCCAAAACCAACAACTTTCCCCTAAAGTACGCCAGACTAAAGTATAATCGCGATAATCCCCTTAAATTCCCCATGAGACGGCAAAATCTCCAAATCAAAAGGATGATTGGCATCGAAGCGCGTCGGGTAACGTCGAAATAAAGTAGCGTCGCGAAAAGTCGCGAATCCAAAATCGTCGCGGTGTGTATCACGGTATACCCTGACGGGTACTGCATCGATTCCGAAGCGTTCGAGAGAAACTTTCTTCTAAACTCTCTTGTAACTTGCTACTTACCCTGGCAGCGTCCTCGCTCCCTGCCGTATCGTAGCAGCCTTCAACTTCTCACAGTAGCTCCGCGAAGCATATCGGTTCGTCGACGTGGAAGAAACTTTTTCCAGTTGTTCGTCGAACCAGTCGAATCCTACGAGATCGCGCCTTTCCCACTTCCGTGGAAAATTTCACGGATTCCCGTCTTCCGCTTTTCCCTCGGTCCCCCCCCCCTCCCTCCCTCCCCAACCCCCCCTCCCCGCCCGCCGACAATCCTCGCAAACTTACGTTGTTCGTCCTCGGTAAAAAGAGTGTGGTTTTTTTCCTCTTTTTTTTCACCGAATTACCACGTTTCCCCGCATCTTCTCGGTGAACTATCGGTAAATTTTTGCGCCGCGATTAGTCTCGACGCCACGAATTTTCTTCGTCGCCAATTAAGGGGACTTCTCTTCCGTTCATTTTTGCGATAATTCAAGAGTCGCGCGTACAATGGGTCTCGCGACACCAGGTGGAACACACTTCTGCTCGGGTCAGTTTTACAGCGAAGTAAGGAAAGTGTGTAGAAAAGACGAATTACTTCGGCGTAAATAATTGACTGTCGGTCGTTTATAACTTGTGTAGTAACGGTGGTTCTCTTGAGTTTACTCTCGGGAAGCTTATGATATTTTTTCGTCAGAAAAGATGAAAATAGAGACGATGTGACTTCGACGTACTTACAGTACCGTTACTCCCTCAATTTACGGATCTACGTCGCACACATTTCGAAAATGATGTAAACACGGGTCCTCGGTTCTCTCGACGTCGACCTTCGTCCCTCCCTCCTCCGCGACACTGTCGCAATTCTTCAGATTAACGCACGTACACGTCGACATCGTTTGTTATTCATCGTTAACGCGACTTTCGCTCGGATCAAAGGAGACGACGCGAACTACCCTCGCGAAGGCATCGTAGCGGGTCTACGAGTCACGAGCACTTTCCATGTGACATAGACGAACACGATAGTTCAAAACTCAAGGGAGATCGCTCTCGCTTCGGGGGGCAGCGATCGACATTCAAGAAACGTACCGATGGCCACGACGCAGACCCCGATCCACTGGGTCGCTCGTTCGAGAACTCGGGAAAGCGGAGGAGCTTCAAGACATTCCCGGGGACTAAACGGGTATCGTCGGCGGTGACCAAGAAATCCCGAGACACCAGGATCCACGTCGAGCGCAAACGTTCAACCCCGCGCGCACCAATCCCACGAAATGTCCCTCGCGAGCTTTACCGTACACCCTCATTGTCGATCCGTTCGCCGCATCCTCGTTCCGCCTCTGCGATCCGCGTGCTAGAAAACGATCTATGCCCTTCTGTCTCCTCTCCTCTTCTCGCTTCTCTCTTCTCGCCTTCTCCACTCCTCTGCTCTCGTTACTCGAGACAGTCGTTGGCAGTGTTATCGAGCCGGCAGGACGTGGACAGCGACGACGTGCGTTCGGATCCTTTGTGCGTCGCGAAAACACTCCGACGGATTTGCATTCGCGGGCGAGACGTAGCTATCGTCGCCCTCTGCCCCCTTTAATCCCTTCCGCGATTCAGGTACTCAGGGGGGGGTCTCCTGGTGCGCGAACGGATCCGTCGTCTGTCGCGTACGTAGAAACGAGAAACGGTGTGGCGTGGTGCGGGCGAAGAGTACCGTGGACGGTGAGAACTGTCTGGCCGTCCATGAAGAGCGTCGCCGGCACGGACGCACCCCGTAGACGTTACAGGGCGCAAGATCAGTCGTCGAGTATTACGGGGCGCATGTGCGGGGATTTTCTCTCGTGCGGCCGGATCGCCGCATGAAGGAGAGAACACCGCAGCCCCGTTCCGTCGACCTCTCCTACTACGCCTACCCCTCCCTCCCCTCGTTCTCGTTCTCCCCCGCCCCCCACCCCCAGCCCGCCTACGAATCCACCGCTTCTTCTTTCTTAGCTTCTTCTTCTTCGTTTCTTGCTTTTGCTTCATCATCTTCTTGCCCTTCCTCGTTTTATCGGTGGAACAGGAGAGTGTGAGAGAGAGAGAGAGGGAGAGAAAGGCGGTGGGAATGGCGAGGGCGAACGTCGATTACGCTTTGACGTTGACGGTGTTTTCGTGACGCGCGAAGTTTCGGTCCGAGACCATGTTTTTTTTTTTTTTTTTATGAAGGGTGGAGAATTTTTAGACAGTCATTTTTTGTTTAAATCGTTGGTTCTTTTATGACGCGCTTTTTAACCGTGCTGGTAATTTAAGGAACTTTACGCGAGTCCGTCTACTCAGGCCCTAGGTGAGACGTCCTCGATCGTTTCAGCTTTTTCTCCGAAGATGGACGAGAAGAGGTCCGAAAGTTTTTCTTTACAAATTGATCCTGTTCTTCGAAATTTATTGACCGTGCTCACGAATCGCTTTGTACGCGTCACCAATTCCGAGAAATTATCTTTCAATTGTCTCCTGATTCCACGATAATTCTGTGTCGTACGATTGAAATACAGTTTAAAGAGAAAATTCCAAATTGTAAAGCGGGCGGACATTATTTCGATCGGGTAATTAATTTTAAAGCGGCATCTCGACATACGTAATCGAGCGACAAATTGCTCGTTGTTTTGATGCCACACTCAATTGGAACCTTCCAAGTTTTACATAAAAAAGAAGGAAAAGAAACATAATTCCTCGATCCATCTTCCCGCCCTCTCATTGTCTACCCTTTCGAGCGAGGCTTTCATTTTTCACCATTTACCCTTCTTTTACCCTTCCTACTTATTCCACGAGTCGTTCCAGATTGAAACAAGTTTCTCCTTTTTCCAAGTCTCAAGCTTTCCCCCGGAGGGCAGAGGTGTATATCGATGCCTCGAACCTCCACGGTGTGTTCTTTCATTTTTCGGGAGCACTTGAGATTTTATTCACGACCGTTGCATCGAAATTGAAGACTCAACGAAGTCGCTTGAATGCCTTCGAGAATCACTCGTCTACTTGTTAATAGTAATTATTTCGACACTCACGCGAGGTCAATTCCTGGCGCTCTATTCCAAAGATTAATATTTTTGTCGAGTTTCGTTTTAATAATATCATCGTCTCGCGAATTCTTTCGTCGATTTTCGTTTCAGTAATACTATCGTTTCGCGAATTTCTTCGGCGATTTTCGTTCTAATAATATCATCGTTTCGCGAATTTTGTTTATCAATTATGTCAAATTGTCAACGTCTCGTTCTGGTCTGGACGATCTACGTCCCTGACCTAATTTTTACCTTAATCAAAAGTGGAATGCCTACTTTTTCCGAACATTTTCGACCGTCGCATCGTTTATTTACAATACGAAACCACGGGGTTAAGAAGAATTACGAGGGATTCGATCCAAATCGACGTTAGACTCACCGCACTTCGTGGAAGGGGAGGATCGGTGGTGAAATCACCCTGGGTCATCTGTCGCATCGAAATACGTATTTGATGGTACGCACGAGGCCGTGCATTTTTGCTATCACTTCCTCTTGCATTAGGTTGAAGCACATGGCGATCAGTGCCATACCTGAAACATTTACACAGATTTCGCTGTGTTAATGGCACATATGCATAGTACAACCATGACGGACTTGGCAATATTTGATTTGATCGTGACGCGTATTATTAGTTGCACCTTAGACCTTTTATTTTGCGTCTGGATTCTAATGGCAAAGTATTTTATCGCCGAACGGATGACGATGAGAATAGAAGACGCGGCTACTATTGACAACTGATCGAAACGGTGATTGCGGAGTATGGATGTTAGGGTAGCGATGCTCGGGTATCGAGAAATATGCATACACGTCTGTACATATGTACACAACTATCTCTGTATAATACGAGGCAGATAGAATATCGAACAAAATCATTTCGTCGTATCGAGTGTATTGGCAATCAGGTATCCCGGAGACGCCATTCCATCTCGAATAAGTTGGTAATATTATTCTGCAATTTGCGTGTATCTCGTAAAGTTGGATTATTGAAATTCTTACGAAAGGAAGAAATTTTACGGTGGAAATGTGAAACTTCGTGCAAGAAATGTGCGCAGAAGTTTTGCTCCGTACATCTTGAAATATAACATATTTTTAAATACAACCTATACCGGCTTATTTACAATTAGTATTGTTATCGAGTACTCAGGGACGATTCTCGAAATATAACGCATTCGTTATGGCGGAAAAGATTTGTATGCGATGGGAGTGAATGCGAAAGGCTCACCGGTTTCCCCAACGCTATCTAGTATTAACCGTTAATATCAAATGTTAATTTATGAAAATTTGAAGGGAATTTCGACGCTTCGAAACTTTTGATCGGTAATGTACAAACAGCTAGAGTTAGAAAGCAATCGATCTTGTAACACTTGACATACTCCGCGATACTTCGAGCTTTACTTCATGAAGTAGAAAAGTCTTTGAGAACTCTGAGCATCGGGCACGCAATGGATCGGTCGCAATTTTATAGAATAGCAGGTAACAACGATCATTTATTTCGTTTACTAAATTTTTCATCGTTCGTTTCGCTCGATAGTGGCAAATATATTGAATTCGTAACGGGATCAACATTCGTACGATTAAAAGCAAAACGGTGCGCGTTAACACGTTGACGCCGACATGTACCACCGCGGACAACGTGTACCACCAAAAATATGTAGTCCGTTCGAAAAAAAATTTTCATGTAGTCGAAAATTAGAATTAAAAGAATTTAAAATGTATTTATTGACATAAAGTAGGATTAACTTAATTTCAATTAAATAATTACATGTATAACTCACAGATAATTAAGAGATAATTGTTATATGTAACAATATGACTCGTTGGCGAGAAAAAACGAAATGCAGCGCCTGCGTGAAGGTGTTAAAACCGTAATTTTCATCGTTGCTTAAATCGATTTTCTAGCAGTACTGACTTATGCTCGTAAGGCGTATTTGATTTATTATTAATCTTTTTTTACGGATCATTTTAAAACGAAATACTATAATTTATTCAACTGCACGTAAATCTGCACCGTAAAATCTGTCGGAATACTAATTAATTATAAATTTAACCGAAACACGGACGTTCAGAAAGTTTGAATGCAAAGTTACGAATATACTCGAAATATTCGATCGCTCAGAAACTTCAGTTAACTCGATTTGTTAATAAATTCAACGAACCAGCGATATAAGCGTTGTAGGTACAAAGGCAAAATTCGGAGGACCCAGAGAAAAATCTGCCAACTATTGGACGTTAATCGGGACGAACTTAATACGTTCGCGCGAGGAAACCGTCGACGGATCCAAAGCGGATGCAATCGAGTTCGATGCGTTTAAGCCGTCGAATTTTTCTAAATCGATCGAGTCTATCCACGCGACATCGCGTTCGCCGGGTAAACCCGCGAAAATCCGATTATCGGTTTAACGAAGAAACAATTACGTAGCAAACTTTGTATTTTGTCTGCGATCGTGTTTACAGAAGCATTAATAATTTACAATCGAATCGTTTATTACGCCCTCCTGCCATTAATTTGTGGAAATATTTACAAAACAGGATATTCCTCGATATTACGGATTATTACGTGGATCGTATGTTAGACAGATTTTAAAATTGAATTTCAAACGGCGGGGTATGTCTATCGTAAAAACAGAAGCGAGAAATTAATCCACCGTGTATAAAAATACAAATGATATTAGAATCCACGGGTAAACGAACTCGACGGCAATCGATCGAAATTATACTTAAACACATTCAAATCCCCGTGTTCGGTGTTAACTCACTCATGGTCTCTTTGCATTTCTATCACCCATAGATAATGCTACTTTAATGAAGTAAAGGTCCAACAGGTAGTATGCGCTAAATTCGTCGCGCTCGCCGGTTACTTGGATTATTTCACGAATTTTGAAAATAAATCAAACGCCGAATCGATTTATCATGTGGCAATTTTGGGTTAGTGATTTCAACACGATAACCATCGTATGTACGGCTACGTTCGATTTTCGATTATTTGATACTTAAACTAACTCTCTCGATGAAGCCTCCATCACGATCCCAAAATCGAGTTTCTACTCGTTGCGCTACAGCGTTCGTATTGCTACTACAGTTTCGGGGATAGTGGTTTTAGATTGTTCTTTTTTTATGGCGAACGCAGACTTGACCTCTCCGTAGGTTGTTTCGATTTCCTACCATGAAGGAAGAAAGTTCCCGTTTTTCTTTCCTTACGTTTCCCTTAATTTAATTTTCAATTCCTCCCTCGATGCTAACTTACGTAGCTACGTGCAGCAGGGATCGTGACCTCTAAAACTTGATCTATGGTGCGTGTCTAGCGGACCTGCCCTTAAGATAGCGAGCGAGCGTAATTTACGACGTGACCTTTTAACCCTTCGTTTGCGACGTTTCTCGCACGAGACGCTCGAAACGATCCCGACGCTACGACCGTGACAAAACTGCAGGGTAACCCTTCAAGAATAATGATCGAGTGTATGCCGAACTGCATTTATCAAGATCAAGGTGTTTTAAAGGATCAAGTGACGCCACTGCGAGGGACATTTCTTCGTTTGAGCAGTTTTCCCAAGAATATTGCGATCGAACGATTCTACTTTGAAAATTACGATCGAATGGTTATACCATGAAAATTACTATACAACTGTGTCTCGATTATTCATCATTCCAGATCGAATGGACGAATAACCGGATGAATTTGGAATCGAACAATCGAGACTCGATTACGCGCTGTATTCCTTCAATGAAATATTTAATCCTATTTATGCATGAGAAATATTCGCTAACAATAATTTCAAATTCCGCGTCGTAGAATAAATTGTCACCTCGTTCGAACGACCTTATCGATATCGCAGACGACATCCTTTCGCGTAAGCAATCACATTCAAATCTCAAGGGTCGCGGGCGATAAGGGTCGTTACGATTAATAAGAAAAAAAAAAGAAATAGCTCACCGAGCATCAAGTACATGGAACAGAAGATGAAGGATAACTCTAGACCCTTTGCCGAAAAGATCTTGTCACCTGGAACGATGTCCCCGAATCCAATGGTCGATAAGGAGACGAAGCAGAAATAAGAACCATCTAACATGTTCCAGTCTTCCCACTCGGAAAAGAGTATCGCTCCGCCCCAAATATACCTGATAAGAACCAACCGGCATAAAAATAGAAATTGTGAGACCTTTGCGAAATTATACCTGGATATCGTAACGTATTTCTTAAATTTCGATTTTAATAAACCACATTTTATTTTCTATCCATTTTTACCAAAACATTACGCGTGTAGTAATATTATTCACGAAATTTACACTCGGAAAATGGTGGTTTAAATATTATTCCAATCTAAAATAAAAGTAAATCAATAAATTAACTTCCAACCTATAAGCGATAAAACTTTTTTAAAAACATCCCGGAAATTGCGTGAAATTTTCATATTCGAGACGCAGCGGTAGCGATCAACCGTTTTTGCAAGGTACTCGTGAAGGTTATAGAATTTTATCAAAGTTTCTACGAGAGTTTATTTATTGACAACGATATTCCGCGTCAGGCGGTAAAGAGGCGTAGTTTGGACGTTCTAAAAGATACGCGAATATTGCTACAGGAGCTTGATAAAAGTTATACATTATTTGCACTCACCCGACCATAATGGCAACGCAGAGGGTTAGAGGCACCGTGACGCGTTGCGGGTCGTAGCTGCTACTTTCGTCGTCGTCGTCCTCGTCGTTCCCTTCACCCTCTTTCACCCCGTCGCCACTTTCCGGGGAAGTTTCATCCCTGTCCAGGCTGGACGTATCTATTTCCCCTCCGTGAACGTCGACCATCTGTCAACAGAAACTTTACGTAATTAGAATTGGTAAATGTAAATAATACCAAAGGGAACTGTCGAACGAGATAGATTGATCAGGCAGTTTTTTGTATTTTTTATTCGATGTAGTACAGTTGGATCCGAACGAGTTCGAGGGTGATCGTTAACTATTTCTCGTGGATCAATTAACTCACCTGCCAGTGGTTCTTCCTGACATCGACGCTTTGACGCCTCGACGATTCTGTTGCGGTTGAATTGCGTGGTCTTCTTCGACACCTTAGATAATTATAAATTTTTCGTTTTTAATATCGTTTAATATTATTTTGTAGAATTTCAGTGACGCGTATCCGAAGGAAGTTTGCGTTTCGATATAATCTGTTAGAGTTTAAACAGCTTCGAGGTTTTATTGTTTCGCGCGACGATTAAACGACTGTCTTACCTGCACAAACAACAGCGAGCATAGGTCCACTTGAAGCTCTTGGCAAGAATGTCACCAATGTTGCTGAGGTAGAGCAAGAAGAGTGGCATCCCTATCATAGCGTAAACTATGGTCGCCAGTTTTCCCCATTTTGTCCTTGGGCAAATGTTGCCGTAACCTACGGAGCGAATGACTGCGATATAAGATTATGTCAATACTCCTATTATGCGGGTCTTTAGACACTTCGTAAATCTGAGAAAATTCGAATCCCGAGATTTGCCAGCGACTCTGGTAACGAGAAAGAACAATCGCGTTGAAATTTGCTCGATTTTCATGAGTTTCGTTATGCAGGGTGACCATGAAGTCTGGACCCAAAAGGTGATTAACGAGATATGCCAGTGGTGGTTAGTGGTCAGTGGTCAGCGCGCGCAGTAAATTCTGTGTCCGGAGTATTAAAATTTCAATTTGTAGTTATGTTTTGTCATAAACAACTATTAGCGTAAACGGTTCGAGGTGAGGTTCCAGTAAATATTAAAGCACTGAATTCGATTCGCGTGTGTAGTGATAAAGCACCGATATCAGCAGTTCTATCACTGCAAGTAATGATAACAATAGTAATACATGACGCGGCAAAGTCTACCAAAGTAGAACAAATAAAAAGTGAAGATTCTTTCGATCGACGTACTAGCGATCCCGGAATCTCGTTGAAAATCCTTTCCGGTACACGTAGAGGACAATAAACATTTTTAACGACTGCGCTCCAATATTCACGATTCCTCCTTACCGTAATCTCGCGACTACGATCCATAACTCGACGGGATAAAGTCCTTTAAAGGGCGCCGCTGCGTGGGCCCTCGTAAAAATCGTCAATTTGAACGCGTAAAAGAAAACTGCCAAGAAAATGATTTTCCGCGGTATCGGAAAAACTTTCGTGCACCGGTGTCTCGTGCATTACGTTCGAAAATCATGAGCGACAGTGCCTCGAAAGAGAAACCCGGGTAACGCTAGTCTCACAATCAATTCGTTCATTAGTATTGGTAAAAAAATAAATTACGTATGCAGCGTTAGAAATAGCATTCGTAACGCCAAAACATTACAGAGATCCGGCCATTCGTAACGTCAAAGCATTACACAGATCCGGCCTATTATTCGCGATAATGACTATCCAGAGAACAATGCTTTAATAATAGAAAATTATACCAAGTACCGGCGACAAAGTAAACCGCGCCCGGTGCGTCTTACGACGTCGATAAAATGGCGATGCGGCCGATTGTAAATGCGGCCATAAAGCCAACGGTAAATGAACGTTTAAACCCGCGTGTGCCCGGCTCCGCAAATACCGGGGTACGTGGCTTTACGACGTGGCCACTTCTTTTTTCGAAAAGAGCCGGAAAGCACCGTCGAGTAGAGCGAACAAATCGCATCACTTCACGGATCGTCCATAAAATCCACTCGAAATTTGTGGCCTGTATACGTACACACGTACGCCGCGTGTACAATTGTACGCGACAATGGAGCACGGGTTGGCTAGCTCCGTAGTATCCACGGACTAAATCAGCATTGTGCTTTTCCATGTTCTTTCGAGCGCCCTTGTGTTTCACGTTTCGCGCTTTTCCCCGTGTCATCTTATAGCCCGCGATGATATTGTCAATTAGTAGTGCGTGGTGCATTCTTTCAAGGGGCGAAAATTGGAAATCCGAGAGGGTTTTGTTTTCTTTTTTTTCCGCGCGAATACTCTTCGCGTCTAGACTGTATCTTTTCGAGCGTACGTACACGTTTTGGTTTTCCCTTCCCGTTTTGTTCTTTCATTCATCGGTGGATTAATTATAACGTCTTTGGGGCACATACGTTTGGCTATCTTACGTAATAATGTTTATATTACTCGAACAACGAAACTCAGTTACTTAACCATGAAAACGACGTTGATTTTCATCGTATGCTTTTTGTACAGACGGTCGTATGTATGATCACTGCGTATACTAAAGTCTGTGTACGTATTTTCTTCGCTTTTCACGTAATTCAATCGAATAGAGGTACTAATTCTGATATAGAATTCAAAGACAATATTACGCGGAATATGTCACTGTCCACGTACAATTTTCTGAGAACATTTTGCTTACGGCTGGTCGTGAAGGAGTAACCTCCAGAGAGTAATAAAGAGCTCAACGTGTCCATTCGTTTCAACATATTTCTCTAGTGTACGTTAACGTACGTGAAAGACAGAGAATCAACGTGAAAAATATTTTTAACGAGGTTCACGTAACACGCTAAGATATCTAACCGTCTCCTAATCGCGTTAAACGTCGTAACTTTTGTTAATTAATTTCAGTCTCGCGCGACAGTACAAACTACAAACGCGAGCTGTTCGTCAGATGCGAAAGGCATTTCAAATTAACCGGGAATTGTTGAGAGGGAAGTACGTATTTAGATTCTATTCAAATTACACGTAAACGCTCGGATCACATTATCGAGGCTTACTCGATGATCGAACATTGCTGACTAATTGATCAAGCTCGTTAAATTAATGGGAGTATTTGCGCGAAATTATAATGGCGCGAAAACACGTGGAAAATGACGCTTTAACTAAAAGGTAACGTTTGACGGTAGTGTTTCTAAATGTTAAAGTTCTGAGGCACCGAGTTTGTTCGCAATTGATTACCGTAAACTCCGTAATACGTCGCTAAACAGCTTCCAACTACTTTTTTTTTCCACGCGATACGAAAAGTGGTATAAGAATCCGAGGTCGAAGGTAGTCGGAGGCGATCAATGTTCCGATAGAAGCTACATTCGATAAATGTTGAAAAATATCGAGATATTTCTCCAGGACAATCATCGTCGATGGTTTTAAACTGCATCGCGGGGCTTTGCGCGAAGTTGCGTTCACTTTTGACGCGTCATCGATACGCGCTTCAAAAAGTTTCAAAAGCCGAGTGCTTCACGGTCAAAACCTCTTTTCAACTTTTTCTCCCATCGGTGAAAAAAAATTGAGAATTTTGTACACCATTTTTGAAACGCTTTTACGAGACCGCGCCTCGTTCTTTCGGTCGATCCATTGTCCATTACTTTATATAACTCGCCCTAATTTCAGCCTTTTTTCCTCTCGTTCACCACCGAATGGTTTATCGTATCGATGAGCGAAAAAACGCAAACGAATCCCGGTGCATCGCGGGTATTCAAATTTCGAGTATCCGCGCGGAAAACTTTCGTCGCAGCGGGTACGATAAAATCTAAAAACAGATTTTACTACGGACACGTCGGGTCAACGCGTACAATGAGGATAGTTCGAAGCGTCGAAAGTTTGTTAACTTGTTTGGAAAATTTATTCGAAACTATGGCAGTAAAAGCTGAAGCGTCGTAAAAATGGCAGTCGCCGGGTGGTCGCAGCGTTTCCCGGCGGACCGCGACGAACTTCGCGCTCAGTTAACAACGTATTTTTGAAAATAAATTTAGGTTGGAAGGATCGATGGAACGATCTATTCGTATCTCTCCGTTCCTCCGTCGTGGCAAACGCGTCGGGAACACGGTGAGACCGATAGCCCTCGGAACGTCCAAAGATATCAACATTTGTCATTCGCCCGTACAACCATTTTGATTTATTATTTCTCCGGGAAAACATTAATTCTGATTTTAACGTTAATGCGCAGTACCCGTCTCGCGCGATTCAAGGAGACCACGGGTAACGTAAGTAGAATTCAATTTGAGCGCAACATATGCATCATCGTTTGTCTTTCGGTTAACGTGACGGACGTCACGCACGCGTGACGGATCCGGGACATTAGTCGGATAGGTAGGACGTTGCCAAGGAATTATTGGCGATTAACCAAAAGTACGAAAACCGATATCCCTTGGAATGGCGAACGCTCGTTACGCGTACATTCCACCGTAGTTTCCCCGTCGGGGCAATCAATTATCAAGATTAATAGCGGCCAACGGCCGATGATTCGCTGGGAGTACAGTTTATATCGATATCATTTATTAATAATGCAGAAAATTCGTGTACTCGATCGACGTTAATTGATCGCCTCGCGTTCGTCGGCCGACGATAATGCGCCGAGTTCTTTCGCGCGGGAAGAGGCGCGCGTGTAAAGCGGCCGCAATGACTTATATTGGCAATTAATAAAGGGCTAATCGATACTTTTCGCCAAGCGCCGCCTTTGCTCGTGGAATTGCACTCCCTTTGTTACTTCCCCGAGCCATCTGTTTCCAACGACAGTGTGCCCACCTCCGGAGTTACCTTTCGAATATCATTTTTTCTCTCGCGCTCTCATCTTAATTACCCTCATTGTTTTCGAAGCACATTCGCCTACGATAGTAACAGACGGGTGGTTCGGGTCGACGCGAGATTATTCCCATTCGTATCGAAACCGAATGGAATTTCGAATGAAAATGAACGAAAATTTTGTCCGCTCTCCTCGTAAACCGTCGGCGGGGTTTTTTTTACTTCGACGATTTTACGGAAACTGGAAATTAATCGGTGAAGCGGTTGAACTCTGTACTCTGGCGCAACGTTGTATCGCGATCGTTAACATAACAAATACGAGGTTAGAGGGAAAAACGTCGCGTGTCGTGTATCTTCGCTTTCGAGATACGGTTCTTTAAAGTTTCGAACGCAAATTCTTCTTATCGGACTTCGGTTAAATTGCGCTACTTCCATTTCAACGTATAAAGTCTGTTTTCACACATTTCTTTTTGCTAAATACATTAATCGTGTACCTATTCCACGGCACAATTAATGCGTGAATTCAGTTTTTAAAGTATTCCGACACATAACGATTTTCCTCGCGTCCACAGAATTGGATCGCTTATTTCAGAAACTCCCTAAACGCCAAAAAAATAACGTCGACTGGTTTGCGTTTCTTCCGTTTTTCTCCCTCCCCGGTAAGTCATTGAGCTAAAACGACACTGATATCTAAAAAAGTGAGTAGTCTAATCCTTTCTGTAATTTTGGGAAATTTAAAGAAACCTTTTTAGTGTCGTGTACAGTCTTTTTTATTAATCATCTCGAAAAGTGAAGAAGTGCAATTAGGGGGTTTCTGAAATAAACAATTCAATTATGTCCGGACGTGGTTAAGGACAATTAGGCATTGTCCTATAAACAAACGAGAAAATATATTTTTTCGAAAAATCGGGGACAACCGTCAAGTCGTACGTAACTCGTTTCCGTATTAGTCTGCCCCGGCAGTCTCATTTTCAATCCTCCCGAAAATTTGCGTACTTCCGAATTTTGACACGTTTTAAACCGTTATCCGACCTACGGTCTCTTCGCGAATCGATCTGGCTGTCGACTAGCCGACCCTTTTAGGCTGATGCTGGCCTGTAATCACGGCCGAGATAAAGTGGGTAGTAGGGTCTCGTCTCCAACGGGGGTCGAGGGGGATGCGAGAGGCCCCTGGAATTAATTAAAAGGTCGCGCACAGCATCCTGCCCCCACCCTCAAACCAGCCGAAAGTTCGCGCCGTTAATTCTCACCCTCCTCCCCCTTGGCCCCCCACCCCGTACATATCCGCCTCGTTCGAGCTCCCCATCGCGTTTCGAGCCTTTGTTTAAAAAGGAAATATCGTCCTTCGGCGGCAGTCGAAAAAAAAGCGGATAAAAAATTATTTCGTGCCTGTACCGGGTTAAAATTATTTGCTCGATGAGAGACGCGATAAGCGTTGTGTGAAAAAAATGGTATTAGCGTCGATTCGCGAATCGATCATCGTCGAAAATTTTCTTACCATAGTCATTATTATCATCCTAAAAATCCTGTACTCGGGGCTTGATATTTTAACTCTTTGGATATTTTAGCTCGAGAGATTTTATTGGCAGGAAGACATTCTGTCGAGGGCAATCGACGAATCTCTTCGTAAAACTTATACCGCCGACGTCCGTTTGGCATTTTTTTGGAGCTCACTGGATATACGAGACAATTACTCTCCGCTTCAGTGTCGTTGACCGCATTTTTCATGAATATTTAACGCGTATCGGGGTAAAGTTGAAAAATTCATTCCGATGCTTCTTTCGTTCCACCGTATCACGCGATAGTATTGGAAATAAATAGATGGCCGGTCCGTACCAACGACCAGGGAGATCAATAGTACGTTACGTTTTACGCGCGCCAGCGTTTGTAAATTTTTAATATTTTAAACTTTTACCGAGCGACGGAAACCTGAGTTTCTCACGGCTACCAGATTGTAAATTAAGTAGTAGCCAAGATCTCGTACCGACAGAATTATCCGTGAAAATATCCTTTTCGGAACGTTTAATGCTAATCGTTCATGTAATTTTTAATGATTCTCGCGCGGTAAGGTACATACATATACATATACATATACATATACATATACATATACACTTTATTTACCGTGAACTGTGTTTCAACAATTCCACTTCGTCACATTCGAAAACGGTTTAACGCCAAAACGGAGCCCCGTTGGCTCGTGTGTTCTTAATCGATGGATCGATGGACGAGGAGTTTCTCAAACAATTGATTTGTTTACAAGCGAACCGTTCCAGATTCCTGTTATCTTTGAAGCGTACTACGTACTCCTTGTATACTATAAGTTAAGAGAAGCAAGAGTACCTCGAATAACGGGTACAATGTGTACGCTATGAGAAAAGCACTCGAGTTCAAAGGATCGGATAACAAAGCGAGGAACAGCGTGAAAATTCTCGATCTTCCTTTAATTGTAAATCATTAAAACTTTATTAAGCGCGTCGCGCGAAAAAAAATGGCCCAACCACCTGTCGGCAACGGTATGGTACCTTTGCCTTTTCATTACCACTCATAATCGGGGAAACCTTCAAAGAAACCATTAGTGGTTCTTTGTACAGTTCGGAAACGAATAATAATTACTGTTTTATATTATCACGTACTCTGGATACACTGACAGGATAGTTAATATCTGTAAATTATATTCAGATTCACGTTCCATCGTATGTTCCCCGGGTTTGTGCAGAGTGAGTCGTTCACAATTATCAGTTTACGCGTTTTCGAGACTGTAGGAGTCAGAAATAATTTTATTTAACACATTCTCCTCCGACTTCCTCAATGTCCGGGGATACTTAAACTGATAATTGTCACTGGTGCACCCGGTGTACGGGCAAAAATTGAATTTTCGTTTGACAAATAATTAACGAACGTCGCTAGTTTTTTTATAGCCAAATTGAGGTAACGATCTTCGCGCATTGGAACGTTCCAATCGAATCGTAACGGGAAGTCCATTCGCGTTGGGAGGCAAATAATTAATTAACTACGACACGGCAGTGATCGGACGATCAATTAAGATCCACGTCCTCGCGAGTACCTTCGTTAATCCCAGGGGATCGACCGTTCGGCAGCTCGGCTGTTAATTAATTTCCGGCCTTACGGACTCTCCGACGTATGATTCGTAGGTTGTCGACGGTCCTGGACGTACGAAAGTAATTTTCGCGTTTGATATGGTCCCGACGAAGATTCGATATCAAGGAAATACGAAGCTGCCGGCGATCGAGGCGAAAGGTTTTCTCGCTTAATTTCCAGAAACTAACGAAACTCGGCAGAAGTTGTTTCGCAGAGTAATTTATTCCTCCGTCGTCAAAGAATTGAGATTTGCGAACTAATTTTCTCCTTGCAATTCAAAAACTCTCCGATTGCCTCCCGATTTTCATTAATATCTTATTAACTGGGGCGCTTCGGATATTCTCGATTAAGATAGACTTGTTTGGTATTATCTCGGGTGCCGTACTTTTCACGGATCAATCCACGTGCTTTACTTGAAATGAGACACGCTGTACGCGTATTTATCTCTCGGGGCAATCGATACCCTAAGGAAAATATGGTCGAATTTCCATTTGTCATTTGTCATCGTTTATAAGTCGATATCAGCGACGGCGTTTGATGTACATATCATTTGTTATTATATTTTAAAGTTTTCCTATCACTAAATCGGAACATGATTTCAAAATTCTATGAATTTTTGAATTCTTATGCCATATTTCGATTGAGGGACCGAGAAGCATCAAAATACCAAGCCTTATGAAAATCCACCGATTTTTGTCATTTCCGTCCGCCATTATGAATTTTGGAATTCTGATGCCATATTTGGATTCAGACACCTGAAAAAACCTTAGGGTACAAAGATTCAGAAGAACCGAAAATGTCTCAATTCATTTCTTTTAACGTCCCGCATATACATATATGTATATGCATACGTGTTACAGAGCCAACGAGTTATTAGCGGATGTACCATGACGCTATCAAAATTCAGGATTCTCCGATACGTTAGGTACGCCGTTAGGAGAGAGTGGTAACGCTATAAGGTATCGCCTTTTCTAAAAGCCCAGCATCGACGGTAATGAGAGCACGTATTAACGGGATCGAGATGCGGCAAAACTACCCTCGAGTAATACGATCAAACGGCAGGGGTGGATGATGCCATGCTGGTATTCGACCTACATCCCTAACACAATCGTTCCACTAGAATTTTCGAAGAAGCATCGATCGCAATTTCATGATTGCTCGTTATACCTAAGGAGATCTCGGCGATAATCCATAATTCTTTGGTTTAATTGTTTCGTTGATTGCTAAGTAAATCCTACTTTCGTCGTTTGTATCCTCGAAACTCGGGCGAGGCAGATCAGTTTTTATCTTAAGCAAAAGCAATTGGGTAGTTTACACTTTGAACCTGCGGCGATTATATCTTGCGAATAATTCATTTCTGTATTGACTTGAATTTGATCAAACAAGGTATTACGGAAATATTAATAACCAATGATACTTGCTTTTAAATAATGAGACCTATAGCATTTTTTACGCATTAGCCTGGGGGAAAAAGTAGGAGCTAGAAAACGATATGACCCAGATTTGTATTGACATTATGAATGCATTCACTATCGCGCTGTCCTATATTTTAAAGTTGGTCATTTTAAGAATCACGTTTTCACCGCTGACGCTACGCTTATTGAATTATTCAACCGTGATTTTTATATTCGCTCATCCCTTTTACCACCAGATTTTTACAATTTTTCAACGATTTCATTAATGCTAAATTTCAAAAGAGGAGGCGTCAAAGACATTTAACGCCGACAACGATCGGAACGAGGCAATACTCTGATACCGAATGCCAAACGTGAGTGGGCCGTTTGTTACATAAAAGTAATTGGTAAAATTACTGAGATTTAATATCGCGATGCTTCTTTAACGTTGGGGTTAGTACGAGCACCGTTCCCGTCTGTTTGCATTTTCAATTTACTCAACGTTTACATGCCAGTGAAGCATTTTATTTGTGATAAAAAAACTTAAATTACGAGGGGCGCGTAATAACGCTCATTAAAATTAACGTACAAAATTGTACTTCATATCACTTAGCGATAAACAGTGAATTAGTAATTAACGTGCAATGGCACGATTCTGATTTGAAAAGGGAAATAATGCAAGGATCTTCACCAGGGTTCACCGCTACCTCTCCCGCATTTTTAAATATTTTCGTCGCGGTTTTGAAAGCTATGCGCGATATCGATTACAAGTGCGGTGAAATTTCAATGCAAATGCCAGGGATAAACAGAGAGTTAATTTAAAAATAATTCGTTGCACGTACCGATGCGATTCGATAACTTATCGATCGGGCCGGAAAATGTGGGAAATATTGCGACTCACCGATCGTAGTGATTACCGTGAGGGAGTAAAGAAAAGCTCCTGCGAAGCTCCATCTTTTGCTCTCGTCGACCCCCTCGTAACCATTTTTGATCGCCGTTACAACTATTTTTTGGTAGTTCTCTAGTGCGGCAAGCACTTTCGTCTTCCAGACTTTCTCGGAGAAAATGTTTTCCTGCGTACAGAAAGAAACATAAACGCGACGGAACGAGAAAACACCTGCCTAACCCGGCACATTTTTACACCGGCGATGTAAATAAAGCTTCCATTCCGAGAAACACATGACGCGGGTCGTGCTAAGTTTATAAGCAATGGAGTTTTTTCCACCACATCCTGTTAGTCTTTAAACAACAATTCTTACGGACGATTAAAAGCGATTTAAGACGAAATCGAATGGAAAGATATTGGTTTTGAGAAAGAATTCGACGAATTCTAAAAAGGAGGTCCACGCGGTTGAATGGTAAACAAAATGTTAGTTGTAAATGGATCGGATTAAACGAACACCAATGGAAATGTAGGAATATACAATTCGTCGGAAACAACTACTTCGTGCGATAACATTTTGGATTTTGAATCTTAGATCACGTCGCAAATTATTTCCGTAACCCATCGATTAAATTTATGCGAATTAAATTAGATCGACTTTCAAAAAGTACTTCGTGCAATAACACTTTTGATTTTGCATCTTAGGAGATCTCAGGACATCGCGTCGCAAATTATCTCCGTAAATCACAATAACAATAACGACATTACCGATAAAATTTCTACGAACGAAATTAGTTCGATTGCGAAAATCGCGATTTAAGGGTTAAAAATCTAATACGACCTCGCTCGAGGTAGACGTTTCCGACGTGTGTAGCGTGTTCGATTTCTAAAAACCTACCTTAGAAGTTAGCTCCCAGAGAGTGGCAGCGGTGACGTTTCTCAGCCTGATCACGTCCCCGGCGATGTCCATGCTGTTTCTCCCTTCGATGTGAGTGAAGAGTAAAGCACCAGCGACGGTGTATCCGACCACCAGGCACACTATACCCACGTTGCTGAAGAGGAAGGCTATCAGTGCCCTGGTCCAGTCGGCTATCCTCTCGCTCCAAGGCTTCCGCCTTCGTTTTCTTCTTCTTCCGCTTCGGCCGCGATAACTTCCACGCTGCCAGTTTCTCGACGACGACGAATGCGACGGTCTGTCCCCTTCCATGTTTCATCGACGCGAAAATCCTTCGCGATAACGTACGCCGCTTCCTTCGGATTTTCCGACGACCACTCACGCGCGTGCTTCCTCTCGAGGATTAAGATCCTGGAGTTTATCCAATAATGTGATCCGCATTTCAGAGCTGTCCGGTTTTTTAAAATGTTATCATACCTTCCCGACGATGGCGTTTACGCGCTCACACGAATCCCGCGTTACCGATATATCTTTACGTTGATGTCACTGTATTCGATAAGTGGTTGGCAGCTCGTCAACTGATATCGATTATGTATCGCCGGCGATCGATACCCGCCGACGCCAGCGACAGAGGGCGCTCACCGCGCAATAACCAATGAAACGTGTAGTATTGCCTCGGGCCCCCTTGCTCATTCACGCGCCCCTGGGTGCGCAGGGCGATCTTCTCATGTTTCGCCCCTATTCTTCGATTGCCATTATTGGTTTTATATCTTGTGCGCGCATAACGTCTTTTTCGCAGTTCGAAATTTTAAAGTACCGTTGCTCGGTGTTCACGTAGTTTGTGTAGTGTCCTCGATGCATCATAAAGTGGTTAATAACCGCTACTGTGGTCAAATGCGAAGCGTAGATCACAGGATTGTTATCTTCATTCGTTTGCCCGACACCACCACCTGTTGACCATAAGACCACGCTCTGCTCATCCGGCACGATCACTCACGTTCATCGAAAGGTATTTTAAAATAAATCTATTGTTTTTATCATCAACAGTGTTTCACATTTGACTATCCCAGTCCAGAATATTCCTGGTGATGCTCGCACGTGTGGTATGATTTAATTTAGACGTACAAATTCCTGTCGGATTTATAAGTCATTCTTTTTCTCATTTTACTTATTCGCAATGCTACGCGATTCTGTTGTTTCAAATTACTCGCGTCACCGTATACCCATCGAATCGACCGCGAAGAGTCCCTGTAACACAAAAATTCATTTACTTATTCGAAATGACCGTAATCAGCGTTTATTTACGCGCTCGTAACCCGCTTTTTAACGAGGGCGACAAGTCCCTTTTTCACGAGTTCTCGCGACGCACGGCTGACCAGAACACCTCGTGCAGCCATTTCGAAGGGATGAAAGGCGCGCGGAGCGGAGGTAATGGAAGCCAATATAAACGCCGAGGGCCCAGAAAGGGGGGTTGCAAAAGGTTTAGGTACGTCGATCTTGCCTGGCGAGCGACTAATTGCTAAATTACCACAAGGGTTTCTGCTATCCAGGAGAGCAGTTAACCGGGGTAACGAACTGATCATCGTAACTTTAACAAGCGTACGACGTTCCCTAATTTACAGAACGGCGCGCAATTCTTGAGTTCCTTGCGTAACGGGTCGGGTTTCTTTTTCTTTTCTTTTTCCTTTTTTCTTCGTATCTGCGCGGGTATGTGCTTATATTCCGTGCCAAATGATTTTTTTTTTCCCCTCTTTTCGAGATTATTTTGACGGAAATTGTTCGCGACAGGCGGGATTGATGGAATGTCGCATAAATCAGGCCACGCTATTTTTTTCGTGGGTTTATCGCAAGGTGAATTTGATGGACGTTTCGACCTCTAATACGCGGTATTATGTACTATAGCATCGTTGGATCGTTCATCGATGGATTATTGTTTGAGCGAAAATTTGACGTTTTTAATCTCTTTTTTTTTTTAATGATCACATTGAATTTGTTCATTTATAACAACCAGTGCGTGGACATGAAAATATCGAAAGGATGTGTTTTTTAATATTATTTATTGCAAATCCGACGAAAACTTTTCTGTACGGTATCTATGAAAAATTAATTCATCCCGCGATGGGTGCAAAACTTTAATATTTTTATAAAATGTCAATGGGTATTTTCCATGGTACGTAACGAGGCAAGATAAGCGATCGTAGCATCGTTCGGGATTACCTTCGAACGGATTACTTTCGTATCGTCGACGACGACAGACGCTTGTCGACGATCTTTTTTTCGTTCTTTCTTTTTGTCCACCATACACGACTAACACTCGAGAAATTTCTCGATTTGTACGCGCGATTAGTCCGAGATAAATTAATGGAACGTGGCGGCGGGTGACTGCTAAAAAGGAAGCTCGGCAAGTTATACGAGAGCAGTGACCCGGCATAGTAGAGAATTACACTGGCGAATTTAATGGAAAACGTCGTCCCGTGGCTTTTCTGCTTTTCACAATTATATCATCGATGCCTGCTATCGACTTCGTCACGGTACGCGGAGAATCGAAAACGCGTTTCGCGGAACGGCGAACTACTTGGCCGTTTGGCAAAATCTATTGTGAAACTGTTTACAATCGAACGACGGAGAATGAAAAATTACTGGAGAGTCAAATCGGCGGCGATCGCGTCTTTATCATCGGGAGCACGATTCTTCTCGTTCGATTACAAAATATAATCGTATCGCGGATTTTCGAGTCGATCGATCGATGGTAGAAACGTCGTAGCTCGATTTGCCAATACGACCGAGTTTTCAAAAACATTCACTGGTCTCTCGCTTTACACGTTGTCCCTTATATTACTCCCGGTTCTTATATTACCTCGCGTTTCGTCACGCTCGCGTAATTTTCCAGAGACACAACAATTTCTAGTTTCAACGCGGGATTTTCCGCGTACTTTCCAACGGATCTATACATAGCCGCCTACGGTGGTCTATGCGCGTAGTACTATTAGACAAACGATTACGACAGCTTGCCACGTGTCGGGACACACTGTACCTTTCGCTCCTAAAAGACACCTTCGTTTCTTCTTATAGATCATGTCCCTCTTGTCAACGTATCATCTCAAATCCCAAAGCTTTTTGACCTCGCATCTCTCGCACAGCGTTGTCCGATCTCGACGCGGCGTGGAATTCCAATTTCCAATCCAAGATCGTTGCGATCCGATTGAATTAAAACTCCCCAAGAATTTCGTGTTAATCACAAACCTTAATAAATGTCTCCCCTGGCCCCTCCTTCGCGGGGAAATAAATTGTAAATTACTATACCCCGACGACAATCGCAAACGGCGCAACTGCCAAATTGCAATTAACGCGACGCGACGAGTCTGGCTTCTATTTTTTTTTTCTTTCAAGATCGATCGTTTAATTGCGTGAAAACGAGCGGCAAACGAGCCGCTTCCTCGAGGTTCCCTCGTGCACTGATTCCTCGGTACTTCGATCGACACGCTAAACTGAAAATAGCGCGACGCTAAAAATAATCAGGATTTAGGCCGGTCGCCCCTGACCGAGGCTCGATTTCCTGGACACCCGTTAGGTAAAACGTCGAAGAACGTGGGGGGGGGGGAGGAGACGGAGGCGTAGGAGGAGGATGCGAGTGGCTTTAAAATTTATGACATGCAGATTTCGTTAGGCGATCGGGAGAACGAAAGCTCTTAGCGTTTCTTATGTTTGCACCCGTCTCGCTGCATAATTACCGAGTCCCGATGGCAAGTTATGAACAAAGTTATGTCCTCCCGTTGTTAAACAAAGGGATCGCTAAAACGGGATTTCGGACGACTTAGCTCGAGTTTCTGCCGAGAGTCGAGGAAGAAACCGGGAGCGGTGGTTACGAATTAATCTGCATATTAATCAACGATGATGGTGTTTGTACTTTATTTTGTCGTTTCCTCGCGTAGATATATCTTCTCATTAATTAAACGATAACAAGCGATAAATCACTATACTAACGAATGCAGGAGAGTGAGGGAGAGATGTCCGAATAATTCTGGAGATGACGAATAAAACTAAAGGAATCCGAATCCATACGCGTGAGAAACGTAACGAAAATGGAGTTATGTTACTCGTAAGGTAACTAAACTCCGGTATCGTTTTTCGTTACGTTACTCGGCACGTAACTAAATTCGGGTAAAACTTTCGTTACGGTACTCCGAACGTAACTAAACCGAATCACCACTTTCGTTAAGTTAACCCGAACGTAACTAAACTCAGGCACCACTTTCCTTACGTTACGTTACTCGTAACGTAACTAAAGTCGGGGACCACTCTCGTTACATTAGCCGTAACGTAACTAAACTTGAGTACCACTCTCGTTATGTTACTCCGAACGTAACTAAGTTCGGGACAACGTTACCTATTTTACACGTAACGTAACTGAACGCGCACTGCAGTTTATTTATTTTGCTGGTTTAATACGCTCGTCTCCTTTCTCTCGACTTTTCTCAAATCTTGTTACTGTTTAAAACGAAACCTATCGATTACGGGTCGAACGAAACCGAATCATATTCGTCGATTAATATGGATAAACGATTGTAATCTGGATTGTATACGAAACGTTTGACCACCCTCGATTGTTGTAAATCACAACGAATAAAAATATTTTTCTGCAATGCAAACAATGCGGCGCGTTTTAACAAGACATTTTTTGCAAATATCTGGGTTTTACATATGTATTTACAGAGGGAATTAAAATATTTGTCGTGTACAATACCGCCGTAATGAAAGGATATCAAATGTTATTGCGGGACGCTATTTTCATCGGTCCTGCAATCTGTGAATATGGAAATCAATATTGAAATGTATCGTATATCAAAATTGAAACAATTTCTGGCTGGTAGGTATCGGTAACCACAAAATCAAATCTTCAAATGGAAACCTACGATATTCGCGTACAGGAAATTACGCTAGCTTCGATCTATTACAAAAAACAAATAATAGAAACGATGTAAAGGGTTTCGTGTCCGGAACGAAAAAATTTATTTTTGGAGTAGGAAGCGCTACCACATCCTTTTGTTTAAATTGATACTGAACACCTCCGCCCAAGAGGATCCGTTTCAAACGTGTTTCTCCGGAAGTAGGAAAATCAAACGGGGAAACGCTACAACCTTTCGCGGGAAATTCAAACTGCCAGATCGCGCGGTCTTCCCACCTACGCGTATCGTAAATAGAAAAATCCAGCCTTATGCTCGACAGCAGAAAATCGTAGGAGCGTTTCTTGGCATCGAGTGAGATCGAGGAGAATCGAGGACGTCAGCCCTCGAACTCGTTGTCGTCGACCTCGTCGTTGTATTCGGCGTCATAGTCGTCGTACTCGTAGGCTTCTTCCTCGTCGTCACTCTCTTTGATGATCCCGAGCCTCTTAGCGACGTTCTTCACGTTGTTGATGACCTCCTCTTGGACCAGATTAAAGCTCATCGCCAACAAAGCAATTCCAAATAACAAGTACAATGAGCAAAGCGCTATGCCTTTGTGCGCGTCGAGCTTGTACGCTGGTACGAAGTCACCGAACCCTGGAAACGAACAATTACGATCGCGTGCGATGTATATCGTTGCCGGGACCCGAACTCCGGATGTTTATGCAAAATTGATTATTTTTATGCCTACTTTAATCGGATTTTGTGAAATAAATGCGAAAAGTGTGGGTGAAGTACACATGTAATATATTGAAGTTATAAAATGAAATTAAATAATGCAATAAATAATGCATTAAATGCATAAAATAATTCATTTTGCATAAACATTTGGAAGTCTAATCATTACATATGATCGCTGATAAAAATTAATAGGATTTCTTTTTGAATAAAGCATACGAACTAAATCTCCAGACTAACAGGTAACTTTTGGAAATTATGGGTTAAAGAAATTTTCGTTAGCTACGTATGCATTTTCGATAACGTAAGTTCGTAATGGTAATACGATGTCAATTTTTTGTCTTTAGATTTCTAACGTTAATGATAGTTGTAAATCGATGAATTGATTCATTCCCTATTCACCGATGTGAAAGTAAAGGAGGAAATAAAATTTGTGACAGCCATATCGTTTGTAATTACTGACCGATAGTGGTGAGAGTGATGAAACAAAAATAGGCTGAATCGAGAAACGGCCAATTTTCCCATTCGCTGAACAGGAAAGCACCGCCGAATATGTAACTAACGACGAGGAAGATGCACAACCAGATCGGCACAGGTTTTATCGGCTGTCTTTCGGGTTCCTCGGTGGCGATGTAATATTCGTAATCATAATCCATATCGTCGTAAGCCTGACGATGAATAGGAAATCCCATTGGCAAGATTACTCTCGGAGATGGCGGATCGCGTCTGTAGGATCGAGCTGACAAAAGAAATTAACAAAGTAATTAAATTTGAAATGGAGATCTTATTGTTTCGAATATCTACTTTAAATATAGCGACATTAACCACCGATTCTCGTTTCATTGATATACGACTACTAACTGAAATAATAGAAAATCGCGACTCGACGCGTTTTAAATAATAATAAATAATAATGTAAATAAAAATATTTAAATAATAATAAAATAAAATAATGCATGTTGCATAAACATCCGGGTGTGTACCAATCACTGATTTTGTCAGAGAATTTCGTTCGCTCACCAACGGGATAATTACTTCTTGAACGCCTAGTTCGAGTGGATTGCGATCTCCTCATATTCTCCATCTCCAAATAAGCGGAAGACGGTCGAGGGTTTGTTCTGGAATTTGTTGTAGCGCTTTCCACCGACAAACATCTCCTCGGCAAAGATCTACTCGTAAATGAAGTTTGTTTCTCACCCCCTTCCACGATTTCCGTTGCCGGGGTGTTGCGCGACTTGCTCGAGCTACCTGCAAGCAATTACGAAACGTGAAAACGCTTCCCAAACGATTAGTTACTGTGTATCTCTTAAAGGAATATTTACGTTGATTTTCGACGGACGATTGCCACTTTTGTAACTCGTTCTCCAAATCGTCGAGAGCGTATCTGTTGCACAGCACTGGCGAACGATCAGCCTGGCTTGGATTCGCTAATCTTCTGTCCAACGATTGCGTTGTCATTTTGGGAGAGGCTAAAAACGAGCAATTTTTTTTTTATTGGTCCGGTGCCTACGTTGAGTATTATTAAATGTTCAGAAGAATCGATGGAGTCGTTTGTAATCGGAATCAACGTTAACCTTAGAACACCTTAGGTAGAGGTATGTTTTTCGAATAATTTAGGTATTGAATAAATATAATAAAGAAGAATGAAATCAAAGCAATTTTAACACATTTATATACCTTTTATACTATGTATTCTTAGTTGTCGATTCTACGAATGGTTTAAAAACGGTGTGAAAATACGGTTAGCATTCTAGGATCAAAGGAACGCGAGGTTTTGAGAACGCGATATCGAACGGAGTTTTCGAATACCTCTCATCATTCTCGGCGTGGCCAGAGGAATGTCCGAATATCGGGATATGGTTGCAGATTTGAATCCCAAAGATGGATTAGGTGTCGATAGATATGGATTCGGTCTCTTCTGATCCATGCCGTCGTACCGTCGAGCGTATCTACCACGAATTTGAGAAATAAAAACAATGATTCGAGGAATGTCAAGATCGTAGATTGAATTTGATCTCCTCGGTATCTTGATCGACGGTGCAGAGGGAAGGAAGGTCGGACTCCGGGCGAAGTGATTTCTCGTAAATCAAATGTGAAGCTTCCAGCGCTAAACTTTACGATATTTAACAATGTTTAATTGTATATAGGATGTATAGTTGTACCTGCAATCCGTGTCGGAGTACGAAGACCTCGTCATACTTTCGGACAATCCCAAAGCCGAATCCGCAGACCTTTGACTGATTCTGATCGATCTTCGAAACGCTCCCCTGCCGCTGGCTCCGTATCGTCTTCCGAAAATTCACTCTCGTTACATTATTTACTACGATTACCTTGCACGATCGTTTAGTTCGATCGTTCGTGGCGAATAATTACCCTGGTTGCCGGACGGAGTACGATCTACCGAAAGGTCCGCGCACTCGACGTCTTCTCGGTGGTTTTGTGCAGACGTAACAACACACTTTCCAGTACAGGAACCTACGGGAACGACGAGACGACAAAGGGGAATTTCTTGAATTTATTTACCGCGATAATTGAATAGAAGTGGAAACGAGGCGTACGTTCCGTACAAATTAAACAAATATACAATTTGTATGTAGAACTGGACTTCGCATCTTTTATCTTTTCCAGAAACTTTTAAATTATCTGAAACTTATCATAGATTTATCGTTACCTGAAACTCGATGCCATAACATCTCCGATGTTCGAGAGACACAACAGCATCAAGGGGATACCAATAATGGCGTAAAAGATGGTCACGACTTTGCCATTTTTGGTCTTCGGCGCGATGTGCCCGTAACCTGAAACGATGGGCTCTTTTACATAAAATTGGTTTTCATGCAAACCCGGTCAGTCTCGAACAAATATTCGTCGAGATTATATAAAGTCCGTACGATTAAATTCAATTCGCAATTACGTTATCACGAAAAGAAAATAATGGGGCATTTCGGGTCAATACCCAAAATTGCTTCTTTGTATCGTAGAACAGGTTGGTAGGATTCAAGGTTGGATAGGTGCAAAATTTTAAGAGGCATTCGTCGAGGTCAATCTGGTCGTCAACTGGAAGTACTTTCGCCTCGACCTTGAAAACTTCTTCAATTGATAGATTCATCGGTGAGTCTGGGTCAAGGTCGACAAGATTCCACTTTCAAACAATTTCTGTCGTTCTTATACCTTCGTATTCACCTGGCGCGATTGCATAACGTTTCCGTAATTGGCAGACCGAAGAGCAGATACGTTCGATACCCCTTTCGCTTTGTTTACGCCGCTTGGATGAAATTCCAGAGCAAAAACAAGTGGCGTCCAATGGTACGTATACAATAAAACAAACATACGCTATATTCGTGACTATTTCAAATAACATCGTTACGAAAATAATTAATTAAATGATAATACAAAGTCTAGTCTCGCGCACTTGTACTTAGCCCGAGACAAGACCTTGTCTCTTGATAAACTGATAGGGTATATCAATAATTGAATTTGTCATAGATTGTAGTAAACTATTTTATAGATTATGAAAAAATGATCATCTTAGATATATTATTAGTATTCTGTTTGTATATTATTTCTATTTGTATAGTCTACCAAACATTAGAGGCCAATAGTTTGCTACTGTCAATATTTAAACGGTTGATTTATTTTTCTATGTTATGGCAATTGTTACAAAAAGTTTCAAAGTTTATTCTTTGCGTGTTACGCACATCAATTTCGGAAAATCTCATCGATCGATCCATAACGAACAGGTGTTCCTTCGCGCAAATGGTAATGCGCTGTAATACAGTAGCCATCCGTCTAAATCGACCGAATCAACGAACGGAGGAAGATGGACAAGATAGGTGGACACGTAGGACGTACATCCGCCGGATGAGAACGAGGACCGATCGATCGGATACAAAAGAGAGCGGATGTTCAAACAGCCAGTTCGATTTCAGTATGCAACTCGGTCACGCGTTACGAACCTTTGTTCGATCAATTTTCTTTTTCGCGCAATAAGGTCAGCGAGTGGATCTTCGAGGAAGAAATGTTTCATAGATTACGCAATTGCATGTTTCGCGTTCATTCTTTACGCCGAGTTCAACCATGATGGAATTAAACCATCGATTTTCTAAACAGGAAGATTAGGCTTCTTTCGCACAAATTACACACAATACCAATCTCGTGCTAATGAATTTCATATTCTGTTTTTATTATTTACGTTGAGATCGGACCCGCTGGAATTAAGTCACTGGTTTTCAAAACGAGGAGACTAGGATTCGATCCGCACAAATGACTCGCAACATCAAAATCGCCGTTTCTTCTTTCGGGGGTGAAATACATCAACGACCCCCGAGTTCGATATCAAGACCCACGGAAGCGCGGCGAGAGGACTGCGATTTCTTTAATCCCGTTAAATGGATGCCTTTGATATCATTTCCTGGTCCTTCGATAACCTTTATCGTGTAACGGCGGAAAGTGCAGAGGTAGATCGGGGAGTGCTCTTAAACGACTAATCTCGATTCGAAGAACTGAAATTTCAAACGTCAAAGGACTCGTAGAAAAAGTGGAGAGGATATCGATGACTCGATTTCGTTGATTTGCGGCGAATGATTCTACTTTGTCGGAAGACTGGTTTTTCAGGGATACTGGGACCGCGCTTATGATTTTATGAACGTGTGCCGATTCATCGAAAAAAGAAATAGATAGAGGGGAGGGGGAGAGATATAAACCCTAAATTGAAGGAGAATCGAAAGTTTGATCAGAAGCCCCGAATTCGAGATAATCGTGGCAGGATGTCCGTTTCACCGAGGCATTCATGCCAATATTGTCCTAATGGGTACGACCTTCGAGGTGCGATGCACGAACGAGTCACGTAAAAGAGTATCTCGCGTTACGCAATTTTGCTTGATTTTATTTAAAGAAGGAGGTCGGAGAGCACCCGTAATGAGTGTGTTTCCCCTTCTTCGAGGAGGGGATTTTCCCAGGTCGAAGGACACGTCTGAGAACGAGTTGAACCGGCCATTGATTCCTTGAGATCCACCCACGCACTCGCATGTTATTACGCTCGTTACCTGAACGAGTTTCGTGCAGGTCAATTCTACCTATATCCTAATACGTATCGAGATTTTTCTACGTTTATCAAACTGTGAACGTTCACGTCGAGTCTTGCGACGGAAATTCAGTTAGACGCAATTAATCCTTAATATCTAATTGCTTTATCAATTAACATATTCTTTTTACTCCAATATCAAATAAAGCGCCCTTCATTTCAGATCCTACAACATATTTTCTATAAAAACGCAAACTACTACCAGTATTCTTGTATTTTTTAAAACAATCTCTCCCATGAAACCAGGCGGATGATTTTGCAAATACGAAGCGAAACATTAATTCTCGTTAATTCGATTCGTCTATCGGGAAGGAAGAACGGATTCTCAAGGTGCGAATTAGGCACGGACCGTGTATTCGGCAACGAGAACACAGGTCACCCCGTGTAACATCGTGTTGGTCGTCGATCATTATCGTCCGAAGAGACCTCGAGGCGATCCACCATGGTGCGTTCACCTTCCTATGGTGCATATATAAAGACGCGATTCGCTTTCACTCTCGTTTAGTCGTATACCAGAGATATTCGCTCCCGAACCTAACGAACGAACATTTCTCGATCGGAGCATCGTGGTAACCGTCAAGTAGTAGCACGCCGGTGATTCGTATTTCGATGATCAAAGGCATCCGCGGTCGAGGAACATGAAGACTTTAATTCTGATTAGTTGCGTCGTGGTTGTCACGGTGACATCTGAGAGCGATGAGTGGGTTTGGAAAGATGACAATCAAAGGAGCAGAAGCGACAATTCGAGGCGAGTATTATTTCTGTATCTTATTTTAGCGGGAAATACTTTGCAAAGCGGTTCGGTTAATCGTACGTGTAACGTCGGATAGGAGTTCTAAACAAGCACGGTATCCGATGCGTAACGTAAGTGGAATATGATAAATCGTGATCGTAATAGTATAGTTGAACTCCGTTTATACGAATCTGCTTTGTACATACTCCCACTGGTTCGTATAAACGGACTTTCACTATGCTATTACGATTACTGTTTATCGATCAAAATGTTCGCACTATACGAGTCTGTAATACGAAATATTCTACTTCCAATGTTCGCGTTACGTTTAAATGGTTGTAAAGCGAAACTATGAAGTAATGTTTTTTTTTTATTAAGTTAGAACGTGTTGCTTATTCGTGTTAATTTCAAGGATTTCAAACATCGCTAAATGTTCTTAACTAAGGTATCCCCATGCCTCGATTGATCAATTTTCATTTGATCTTTCGGTGATTAGTTTCCTGCGGTTTTATCCAACGTATACATCATTGTCAGTGGTACTTGCAAATCGATTTCCAATAATAACCATATATCTTTAATTCGTTTTCCGTTCGTACCCTCGAAACCAGAGGTCCGTGAATTCGTTCGGAGTCATATTTTTTTTTAACGACGGAACACAATTTATTTAACGCGATATTCAATATGCCGCTCTATCTATACGTTCAATCAATTTCATTCTCTTCGCGCTCAAATTTTTTAAACAATCACATTCCAGTTGTTATGAACAAACTGCGTTGGAGAGAATCAAGGTGAGTTTAACAAGGTGTACTATGAGTGTAGGATATTCTCCCGTTTAAATTACAGGTACCAGGTGAACGAAAATCTGGAAAATTTAGATAACGAGGGGTCCCTGGTAGGATTTCGACCACAGAACCCAGGACCTTATGGTCCTGAGAGTAGACCCATTGTCCCAGGATACCAGGGAAACAAAGGAGTCCTTGTCGGCCCTGGTGGTCCAACTGGGATTATAAAAAGGTATTACGGCCTTCCCCTTTTTTCCCCGTCGAATGTACGATTTCGAGTTTTGAATCCAACGTTTTCTATTAATCTGCAGCTCGTACTTTTCATAAAGGAAAATATTCTGCGCTATTGAAATATTACATCGTATTTTATGCGATTAAGCTGCAAGCGGTGTAAAACTGGGAAGGGTGTTAAAAAATTCGTAAACCTAAAATCTTCTCCCGATGATTTTAAACGTAAATTAAACGTAAAATTCTCTCTCGAGAAATTCGAACTTTCATACACCGTTATATCAAATATTGGTTCGAAATTGAAAAATGGATCGTTTCCTAAATGGAATATTCGCGTATAAAACGGAGTAAATTTATATTTGACTTACTAGCACGATATCATGTTCCGGTCTCGCGAGGATGAAAAAAGTTAATTGACGGGGATCGATAGCTTTTTACAAATGGATTATCCAAGAAGGAAATGCCTGATATAGTTTTTTTGTGGAATCGCGGATCGTATTTTTATAGCTGTTTTTATTAATCTTTCAGACCGCACTATCCCGGCAATCCCCACGTCGACGAAGGTATTTCGAATTCTGGTTTCCTGCCACCCTGGATCAAGGACGATCCACGTTACCGGGAATACGACACCTGTAGGTGCAGATACAGCTTCAACTGTCCTTCTACCGGACTGAAATTCGTGAGTCCCGTATAAAATTTTACATTCCCACGATAATATTGTCGGCTCAAGTTTGTCGGACAAGTTTCACCATTTTTTTTTGTTACACAGGGTACTTGCTCCAAGGATAAAAGGTACTGTTGCTTTAACAGCAGGAAATATCCGGCGCTGGTACCTGGACAATTTGGAGAAGGTCATCGTCCTTCGTATCCGGTGCGTTAAAAAAATAAACACAGTCTGACCGTTTTAAACGTAAAATATCGAATTTTTTATGCCCTGTTTGTTAAACGGTTCAACTCGTTTTCACGTCTTTTTTTGTTGAATTTTATTCGTGATTTTACGCTTTACACCTCGCGTTGGATTTAATCCATATTCATGCTGGTTTTTAAAAATACATTCCGTATAACGTTCATAAAATAATTTTTAATCGTTGCAGTTACGATCAAATTTTCAATGATTATTTAATACTGATCGTTGGTAAACCGACTAATTAAAAATATTTCTCAGGGCACACCACCTAAATATGGACCAGTGGGCTTTCAACCACCATCGAATTATTATGGCAATCGAAGACCGCAAGGGAACTTCCATTCCGGAAACCGAAATCCTAATGGAAATTATCATTTGTCCGGAGACAATGTTAATCGTTATCCAAGGCCACCTGGCAATCCTTACGATCAGGATTACGATTACGATTCATCCACCGACGAAGGATCCAACGATTTCAATCTTTACGCTAGATCGTCGAATAAAAATCAGACTAACGCCGACGAAAAGATTCCCGAAGCGTGAAAACAAGAAACTGGATAAAACACAAGATATTTTTGACACTACGGGAGATACCAAAGATGCCACGTCTATTTCCGTTCATTAAACTTCGTCGTTTAATTAATCTCATGTTCGACGATGTTATCTCTACACGTCTACGCTACACTTTGTAATTTAAGTTTTATAAATAAATCATGTAACTTGTAAATTATAAGACACATTGTCTCGAGTGACACGAACGTCGACGACGCGAGTATTCCTCGAATGATAGTCCCATCTGTAATACGAACTCCGAAATCGATCCGTTCGAATTACAGCATTGCCTACTTCTCTTTCATTAATTACCCTCGTTTATTATGTCAAATTAAATTCTATATCATCGGTCATTTTGGTACAAGCATTAACATCGATGTCAACTCACCGATCGTCGTGATGACTATGATGGAGTAGAACAGAGCGCCGGCGAACGTCCACTGAATATTATCTTCCTCCTCGCTGCCATCCCAACCCTCTTTTTCCATCATCCATACAAGATTCCCCTCGAAAGTCTGTGTGAGAATCAGTGGTCGAGAGCAAGGCGAAAATTTCGAAAAGGCGCGACAAATATATTTTCAACGTCGACGTTCATTCGTTCGATTAGCAATGGAAATATCACTCCCGGCCAGTTATCGGAAGACGCGTCGCCCAAAGAGAAATAATTGGAAAGTTTCAACGATTAAGTTTAGCAATTAAGAAGAGCGTCGGCCCTTACTTCTTCGCTATCTAATCTCTCTACCTTTAATTCACGCAACGCCTTATCCGTCCAATTTTCACGGATCAGGACTTCCACTTCTATGGTGATCTTCCAGAGTTGTTCCGCTACGTTTCCCCTTATGTCCTTGATTCCCTTTTTTACCTTAAAATAAAGGAAAACGGCGCGGTTCAATGGGACGGTTGAAAATGGATTTGGATGGAAAATGAACGCACAATATTGTCTCTCGCTGAGTTTAATTTCGTGCATTATGATCGTGTCTACGTCGCGTTCGATAAATACATCGCTAAAGTCTTCTAACTGGCCTAACTTTTCGTCCATTTCGATTACACGGCTTACGGGATAAAATTACAGCGGCGTAACAGTTTCATCGGATCGTTTGCAAACTCGGCTAGCCGTTGCATTAAGTGGCACGTGATAATGCATTATCGTGGCGGCGCATAATTTGTCTATTACAGAGCTAGCGTCGGCGTGCTTGACTGGGCGGCGGATTTAATTTCGTTCCGACTGCCACCCCGAGGGGAGATAACGAGAAAAAAGAAACAAATTAAATAAAGTAAAATGAAAAGGTACCTCTTTTTCGTGATTCGCCTCGAGCGCCTCGAAAGCGTACGCGCCGATTAAACAGTACAGCACCACCAGCGAGATTAACGACACGTGAGAAAAAACGCATCTGGTGAATTTCCAGAGGAAACGTAGAACTTTGATGCACTTGGAGGATTTCTCGACTTCGCCCACGAGATCGAACACCTCCTGTCGCGAACGCGGCATTCTCGTTTCCCGTTGAGAGCACGTTTTTTGAGTTTCTTCCCTTACGCTCTCATCCCGTCTTCGTAATCGCGTCCCCGTCCCTAATTTTACGTCACGCGCTTTCTCATACGCAAATACACTTTATATCCCGTAACGCGAAACGACAGTCTAATTACTTCCGCGTCATTTCGAATCTGTAGCTTCGCCGACGAATAAACAATCGATCCTGGCGTACGCGTATCACCGTTTCGCAAATAGCGCACTTTACGAATAAATTGATTAAAATATAATTAAACCGTTCGTGAAAGTGCTCGATCCTTTTTCGTTGTATCGACACGCATCTTCGACGACGGGGAATCAGAGACAGCGAGGACAATTTCACTCGTATCGTTATCGTCCTTCCAGAAAACGCGCATCGTGCTTTTCCAAAAATCTTATTAACGGAAAGCGACTATTCAACACCGTCGAACGATCTTCGCGTCGAGTTTCGTACGTTTCCCGAGATTTGCGGGGCGATTTTCCCCATAGCATTTCCACGACGCTCGTGGTAGGATCTTCGTAGCGATACTACCGCGAGAACACGGAACATAGCAGTGTTTCATATGGGACGGTTGTTCCAAATTTATCCCAACTCCGCCATCGACGAAATTTCATTTCGCAGTTACACGAGGCAACGCACCGTGGATCCACCCACGACAACGCGGCACGTGCTGCGAGGAATGTATTTGCTGTTCGCAATTATCGGCAACGACGAACGATTACGCGCTGTACCGTTGCACCGGTAAACATCGAAATCGGATGACAAATGGGATTCTTTGCAAAGGTGACCATTGGAAATATGAAATGTTGAAGAATTACGCGAAGCGTCGATGCCGAAAAATCCCCTCGACGATACAGTTTATTAACTTTCATGGAACACCATCGATTACTGTATTTGTTCGAAACTGCGTGAGCGATTTTTCGCAGTTTTTCAATTTTCGCAATAGAGCGAATTTTTGTTTTGCGTAACGACCTGGTAACGCGCATTCTATGTTTTTCATTTCAAGCGGAAAACAATTGTTTCTAAAAATTCTAGGTAACGTTGGTTGTTCAAAAATTGTCAGGGGAATTTGCGCTGGTCGGCCAGTTACACAAATTAGTTAAACCAAATTAAATTAATCCTATATTGCGTTAAAGTACACGTAAAACGACGAATAAGCACGAAGAGTGCCGCCATGCCAATTTAAATCTTGATAAACGTGGAAACAAATGATAATAGAAAGCTGAATAAATTAACTCTGAACGATAGATATGGAAAAATATTTTAGGTGCGTACCTTTAATCGGTTATTCTCCTTATATCTTTGAATACCTGTTTTATCGACAACCGTTGTGTTTTTACCTGTGATTCTCTTGAACACCAGGTATCGTTGGTCGATAAAGTCGTACTTATCTATATGATTACTATGATAAATCAGAGATGGCACCAGCATCGCCGCCCCTCTTCAAAACTACGCTATACTTTTTGTAATAATGACACTAATTTGGATGCCATACAAAATGAATAGTGGAAAGTATGGTGAATCTTTTCTTCGATTATCAGTCAAACGGGTCACCATATTGTTTCCGCGACACCAAAGAACATTTTGAATACCGCTCATGCCAGTAATAAGGGTAAACTCAAAGAATATTGTATTCGGTGCATTCGGAACATTTTCCAAAAAACGTACGAGTCTGAAAACTGCATTTTTTCATAATAGTTTATTATTTTCCAAACCGACTCTTCCGAATATTTACATGGAAATGAAAGGTCGATCGGCGACTGAGCTTAGGCGCACATCGTACGCAATAATTTCAGGCACAATAATGCACGGTTTCGCCGTAACGCTTAATATAGCAGTGAAGATTGATTGAAAAACAAAATCAAAGATCGATAACAAGATAAAAATTTCGAGTAGGCGAAACCGAGCACGAACACTGGTTTACACAGGAATCGTCGTCAGTCTGATCGCAATCATTCCTCGCGGGCAATGACGCGCGTTTATAGTAAAAATCTATAAAATTCGTTAACACTTCTTAAAATTTTGGGAGAAGGAAGGAACCTCGGCTGGACAAGAAGTACAATTGAATAAAAATTTCTTTTGAAAACGTAATCTACGTTCGGCAATCGATACCCCCCTACCAATATCTTTACGAAAGAAACGTAGAGGCATTTTATCAAATCGTACCCCTTCGTCCCCGCCATTTCTTTCTTTCCTTCCATCGTGCACGATTCGCGCATAAACCACTGCGTAAGTATTCAAACATTCCCCGTAGGCAATATTCTTCTTAAAGCTACTTAAAACGAATTCTTTTATTTATGAATATATAAATCATGGTGCAACGTCAATCGCGCTCTCGACTCCGGGACAAGTACGTTCTCCCGACATTTCCGCGATACTAATCGAACGATAGCATCGCGCGTAGAAAGCGATCGAGGTTCACCATGCGAGGAAATGAGGGCGACTCGAAGACCCGCGGTACGCGAAGGAAAGGGTACGACGGAGGAAAACAGAGAAGTCGTTCCACGGATGTACCCTCGTGACCGTACAAAAAAAAAAAAAACGACTCCATTGATAATTTCGCTCAACGTTCCGAGGGAACGCGCGGCTCTTTAAACAAATCCCCTGGATCCCTGAAACAAGGAGTTTTCGTCAAAGTTTGACCGAAACGCATGATACTCTGGAATAACCACTAGCAACTATCGCCCATTAAACATAAAGTATTACGTTACAAGGTTCTTCTTTCTCCATCCGATGTCAGTAATCGCTTTCCCCGTTATCTACCGATAACGTACAATGGACTCGTTTAAGGGGTTCTCCGCTCGATCATTCGAGAAAACTAAAAGCGTGTTATCGATGCTGCGGGTTCCACTCCCCGATATGGACAAGCCTAACTAATACTAGCATAGTCGTGCAACTCGATTAAACAGGGTCAACACTCGTCGGTAAATGCTTTTTGCGCCGTGTAATCAGTAACGCGAACCGGAGTTCGACAACATTGCGCATCGATCGATCCAACGATTACCGTTTCAACTCCGAAATTACGATACGGTTGATTAGAATAGTAGCCGCAGTATAAATTCTATCTTTTAGCAATGAAAATTCTTCGGTTACCATTCAAGGTAGGTTTAAAGAAATATTGGCATACGCGCTCGATAACTGGTAATTATCGATCGAATGTCGAAAGTTTGTTGCAAAAGAATCTTACGACCGTTCGATGCTGATTATCATTGAGAATTCTTTCACATTATTTACGGTTACGATAGATCCATCGATGGGTAATGCGAAATTATCTTTGTTCGGACGAAGGGGGACATTGTGATTACGACGCGATCAAGGGTATACTATAAATCTTACGATTAGCACATAACAGAGGGGTAGGTAAATACTAAGGATACCGAGGACAAAAGTCTACAATCTTTTGCACTTCTGTCGATTATGCATGATCGTCTCGCGAAGATTTGCCAAGAACTGATCTCGCAAAAGTTCACTTTATCGAAGTAATTCCGCGGCATTGCGCAAATCCTGCGAATTACGAGGGGTCTGGGAAAAGAGATTGGTTACGTCTCTTCCTTTCGACCTCTTCTTCTTCAAAATCAAGACGCCGCGTTTGTAATCGTAACGTTTGGAAGAAACGAGGACGCAGAACTGACGCGGGAACGCTTATCTCTCAGTCTCGACGAAAGTCGCGAGTATCGAATCGTTATGATATAATACGCAGTTGAAATTAATTCGCCGCTCGTAACGCTCGTTAAACGACGCATCGAACGATAGCGATTCGATTCTTACGAAAACCAGCATCGATAATTCATTATCGGGACATTTCCTCGAGTGGCACAAAAACTCCAAATTCATTACGCTACCCTATTCCTACGGGTTACCCTAATCGTCGTCGTATGTCCCACCCATAAGCGTCCGGTTGTCGTGCACAGCCTTTTTGTCGTCGAAATTCCCCAAGAGCAAGCGAGAGCGAGAAGAGAGAGAGAGACAGAAAGAAAAGTTTCATCGAATCGCAATCGCCGAATTGTCGCGGACAATTCGAACGCGCGCAAACGCTAAGAGGTCCGACCATTTCGACGACATTCAACGGAGAGACAAGAAAATTCGCAGGAATTTGAATACGCGCGAGAAGAAACGTACGGGGAGAATTAGTCGACGAACTTCACGGTGAAACGAAGATAATTTGAATGCGAGCGATTCCCCTCGCTTCGGCGCTATAAAGAAAAACGCACGAGGAAAAGGAAAAACCGTGACGCGTTAGCTCGAGGGGGGGAAACTCTTTACTCCGGATTCGAGCGTCGGTTTTGAGCGAACGAAATTCCTGGATCGCCCATCGCCGCGCTAGCTCGGACCGAAGAAACCAAGCGTCTCGAGAGTCCTCGTGACCCTCTCCACCAGCTGATCCTTGTACCGCCAGATCGTCGTGTCCAGGACGCTGTTCTCCCGATACTCGGTGCAGCTCTTCCTCAGATTCTTCACGCAATCGGCCCGATAATGCTGCAACTGGGCGTCCTCGGTTTCTATGGGGTAGCTGGTGCATCCAGCGCCCAAGCAAGCCAGGGGAAAGTGATTGTGCAGGGTGACAACCCGCTCGGGATTGTGAAAGCACTTGATGTATTGATTCGGCTTCGTGAAGTTCTTGGCACGGTAGACGTGTTGCAACATGTGCATGTACCTGGAAGCAGGAAGGCGCGTTTCATCGATTTTAAAAGTAACGAAGGGGTTGGAATTTGAAGGGACGAAAGTTCGTTGAAATATACTGGTTATACAACCAACGCTTTTCTTTTTTGCAGAAATTTGAAGTTACACGGGTTCGAAAAGTGCTTCCTTTTTTTTTTTTTGAAAAATTTATTATAATTATGCACGTGATCATGACTGGTCTAGTATAAATTGCCGTTTTTGGTTACCAATGTGTGAAATAAATTCATGTTTTTATCACACTCCAACAATTAGGCAGTACCGCGCAAATTTTTTTTACAGGAATTTCTGGGGAACGTAAAAAAAGAGTTGGCTGTACTCAATTCAGGATTTTCATCGCAATGCTTCCGAAGCCTGAATGCGAAATTTCAAAACTTTTTCATTTTCGGGAAATATGTTTTGCGATATCCTCTATATACTTCCTTCGACGTTACGTAAGGTGTAAAAGTTTAAAATCGATTAGAACCGCTCGGTGTCTTTAACCGTTCTACATTGTTGCGTACCTACTTAGAAGGTAACTCGACTGCGATACGTCCATATCTTTAAATACATTACCGGTACTATATTAAGGCACGATAGCAACCTACTACCCGTTCCTCGTATCGGCATAAAATAGCACCGTTTAAACGAAATATATTCAGACGCTCAACATTCGAGGAAGTTCGTGAATTCACGAAATAGAAAAACTATTGTGACAATGCGCGCAAGATTATCAAGCTCCGTCTCAGCACGAGAATCAATAACTAATCAGAAACCGTAATACGAACGTCGGCTTGCGTAATGCGACGAGTAAAAAAAGCAAAAATTAAAATACAAGCGAGCGCGCGAGCAAAATCGCGACGATAGAAATTTATATCCTCCGTCGAGACACGACTAATGACACCCAAGCACCTCCTGCCGTGAAAGTAGAAATCTCACTCACTTCGGTGTGTCCTTGAAGTAGCCATGAGAGTGCAGTAGGTCGTCGAGGAAGTAAACGTTCCGCACGTTGTACGACGCTCGCGTCTCGTTCCGTATTTTGAACGCCTTCGACAGTACCCTCTTCATCAGGTCCTGCCACGTCGCGTCCCTGACGGGCATGATAACCTCGTCGACGTCCAGCAACGCTATGTACTCGTACTCGTACATGTGCTTGTACAGACAATCGTTGTAAGGTATCAGCTCGTTCTGCCTCTTGTGATTGGTCTTCTTCGTCAGATACATGTGCTGAAAGGCGGGCACGTTAGGCTGTCCGCCGGGCAACGTCAACGGCGTCACGTGAATCTTCCCCAGTTTCTGATAATGATCGAGTACTTTCGTCACGTTAGGATGGACCTGCAGCTGATAGAAGTAGATCTTGTCGGCGCCCAGCAACGTGATCAGTTCTATCCACTCGACCAACCTCACCGACAGATCCTCGTGAAGAAAGTCGAGGCCCTTCACGCATACCGCAAAGTCCTTCTTGCGCTCCGGCTTGTTGTATATCACCCTGAGATTGTTGGTGGGTGTGTCGCACGGTTTCTCGACCATGGATACCGAAGCTGGCGGTCCCTTCGCCCAATGGGACTGCGGTACCTTGCAGGCGATCACGTAGGGCTGATAGATGCCCTGCTTGTAATTACCCCACTTTGGATACCAGATGTACTTGTACTCCATCGTCTCGACGACCTTGGGCTCGCGCTCGCCCTCGTACCACATCTGACAGTGGGTACGTACCGTGGGCTCGATTCTGTCGATCATACCGACGATCCTGATCGCCGGACCTATCCTCGAGAGCTTTCGTCGATCGTAGAATGCCCCGAAGAACTGAAAGGTACCGTTGCTGGTCCTCATGGTCTGCCAATAGATGTTGTTGAACTCGATATCGTAGACCGAGGGATACTTGAGATTGGCGCAACTGTCGCTGGCCTTGCCCTTGCTCGACCCACCGACGTACTTGTTGCCCTTGCTCCAGTAAGCCAGGGGAAGGCTCGGCAGCCTCTCCTCGATCTCCTGTATCAATTCCTCCTCGGTTTTCGCTGGGCTCTTGTCGAGCAGAGGCTCCGCCTCCAAAGGGTTTCTCGTGGCCCCGTTCGCCATGGTCGTCAGGGTGGTCAGAAGGGCGGCGCCACCCGCTGTATTAGCGAGATTCGAATCGGCCGACGATCTCTGCAGAAGGTATCTGGAGAGGCCGAGGCTGGAGGAGACGCGATTGTCGACGCCCGTGTCCCGTCGACGGTATACCTCGTCGACGACCATCGGCTCGCCATTGCCGACACTCATTTCCTCGCCCGTCGGCGATTCCCGGAAACTGTTCTCAACGTGACGAAATTGCACCGCCGCGATCATCACGAGACCCCAGGCGAAGACGAAGACCAGGGCTCGTCTGGCCCGTCTCGACGTACTCCCTGCACAGTTTTGAATCATTTCGACGCTCTCGTTCGGTTACGCTTTCACACACGGTTGGACCCTCTTCTCTACCTCGCTCTCCCCGTTTCCGGTTTCGCTCACGTTCGGGGATGGCGGCGTCGCGTTGACTGCGTCGTCTGGAACAGGAGCATCGAAAGTTGAAGTATTAAATTATGCGTTGATTTGACGGATCTTATTTGTTTCGCGGATCTGGATCGTTCGTTAAGAGCGTACGCGAGACGAGGAAAATATTCTCGTACCCGTTGTATTTTGGAAATATGAGAATTGAACATGATTATTGTTATAGTAATTGGGTTTATTAAAAAAAAACGGAGTTACTCGTTCAACATTTGCACGGTATGATAAAAAATTTTGGTCGTCGTATTTGTTATATTACGACCAGCGAATACGCCTATTAAAATTGTTTATCATTATAATTATTTGCTAATAATTACATAGTTTCGCTGGTACGATGCTCGTCATTAGTAATCTGTATCACTGTTATTTGATCAACTACGAATTCCGTAATTCTGTACTTTTTTTTCGTTTCCGACCTTCTTCGTACGTTTCAACAGGAAAAAGATAATAGCCGGAAGTATTTTCCTCGATAACATTAACGTCGCTACGAAAATGGTGGAGAATAATAATGAAGTATTTCCTTCGAGAATCGTGAAACGAAGGGAATGTTATTGAAATTTCAAATATACCATTCTCCAGTGGCATACAAAATACTTTCCTTGTTTCTTTTCTATTACGCGGTATGGGTAATAAAATATAATAGATTCGTTCCATCGTTTACAAAGATTCAATTACTCGAATGGTTTTGTTCGCGTATTAACTCAGCCAACGGAATGTACGATAAAACTTCGAGAATTCGAAAACACTTTTGAAGTGAGATTTAAAAAAAAAATTATGAATAATTCACAATACGAAACAAAACAAAAATTAATAGGCTTGCATTCCTACGATCAATGCGTTATGTATAACATAAGAAACAGCGCGAGCAGTATTCGTTATAAGCTTACGCCAGATTGTGTTTTGTTAACTAGAATCGAAGTGATTTTGTTTGTAAAAATGCGGAAAAGAACTGTTCTCTCGCTCGTAACCGAGACTAACATCAAATCTCTTACGTAACCTTCTTTATCGTGATTCTGGAAAAAAAACTTGCCGCCACGGTAGAAGAATGTAGTAAACAATTAATATCGAATCCGAGTTTCCAGCGGTAGGCTTGCTCGCTAAGCGATCATTATTAAATGATCTTTCAATGATGATCGTTATTAACCTTCCAGTACTCGCGGGTCTTGAGCAACACAAATGTTCTCGGATGTATCTCTCATATACCCAAGTATTTCATGATGAAATAAGACTATAATATTATACAAACACAATTTGTTGATGTAGGAATATTAAATGATGATGATTAAATGCACGAATCTTTATTTAACTTTCAAAAGACGAACTGTGCATTATGATTTTTTCCAGAATGTATGCGTCAGATACGTGCGACTACTGGAAGGTTGAATGATCATTCAATGATGATCAGTGTTAAATGTTCGTGTTCGATCATTTTTAATTTGTACAGCAATGAAAGCGGAAGCATAATCGTGATTGAGAAATGAGAGAAGCCAGCCAAAGTATTATCTTATCGGCGAGTTTTAAAGCTTATGGCGATTAGATTAAACCCCACATAACGGCAAAATTAGTATCGGTAAAAGAGTGCGTCCATAATTTGAAATAATGACTACGCCTACCAATTATCAGAACTCAGAGGCTTACGGTTAGAGCAATTCAAATATCGTAAAATGGAATATTTGTGATACACGGTGTAAAATGGAATTCCAAAGTTATGTACCACTTAAATTATCCTTTCGACTTGCATCAAACTACTTCAGCGAGGAATCATGAGCTTACGGCATCTCCACTTTCAGTTATATTTCCCCTCGTCAGATAAATTACGAGATACTTCATTTATTTCGCGTCTACTTTCGTTCTATTAATTTTGCCATCGATCAACGTCAGTTACTTTACGCACACATCGACGGGGCAAGAAACCCGTAACGATAACGTATTCGTGCCTTCGGGTGTTACCGAATCACGGATGAAACGTTAATCGCGTATCCGCGGTACCTGCATCCTGGTTGCGAGGCTCAAGCAAAAATTCCCGACAGCTTAAACGCTAGCGGTTCCAAAAATCCCAGGTAATCCTGTCTAAATTTGAATTGGTCGTTCGATTCGACATAAACAAAGCTTCGAAGCTTCGATGATATAATCGAAGATTCGATAGAAATCGAATCACCAAGGACAATTCTGGATCGTCGGAGCGATAAAAATCAAAAACCCTTTCAACGCGCTTCAATCGAAGATTCGATACAAATCGAATTTGAATTTGAATTGGTCATTCGATCCAATATAAACGAAGCTTCGATACAAAATTCAATTACCCGGATAGTTCTCGATCGACGCGCTAAAAGGCGTCGCGGGAGCGATAAAAATCAAAAGTCCCTTCTAAACGAGCCATAATCGAAGATTCGATGAAAATTGAATTCCCGCGAGATGATTCGGAGATGAAAGCGCTCGACCGTAAAGGAAATCGTAGGAGAGATAAAAATGAAAAATCCCTCGAACGGCGGTGTAAACGAAGAGACTTCGATACAAATTGAATCGCCGTGAGGATCGAGAGGGGGGGGGGGGGTTTGCGCGGGGGGGGGGGGGAACGAGCTAACGCGGTTAACTGTACAGGAACGCTGCTGCTACCACCACCGGTAGCCGATGCTCGATTATCATCGGGAAAGCGAGCGAACTGAGCGAGCGGAGCGACCCTGTCGGCGAAACCCCGTTGCCGGGATCGTCGTACCTGGAGAAAGAGGGACGCACAGAGACTCTGGATACGCGAGGAACCGGTTATGCTGATGGCAAACCGTTTTTCACCTTTTTCACCTCCCCCTACCTGCCGATCGCGCCGCCCCACCGTACGTCGCTGCCCACTAACCGGCGTTGTACCCTCGTCTAGGTACACCGCACCTCGCCCTACGCGTTTCAGCTCATAGTTGGAAGCGAATAGCAACGACGACGCGCCATACCTCAACCTTGACCTACGATTTTTACGTGCGCGAGAATGCGCTATTCCTGACCGATTACGTCAGACGTACATTTTAATCAAATTCCAACCGTTTCGGTTTATCTCGTCTCTAGATTTTATGGTCCAGGAAAGAGAGAAGTATTCGAGATAAGAAAAAATGATCGGTGAGGATCTTGACCTCTAGGATCCCTCGAGCTGCGACGAGGAATTATTTCTACGCGCCGAGACCAACGATCGATAGAAATTAATTCGACGCGATCATAATTGTATTGGCGGAAGTCGAAGATACTGGCGAGGAGAATGGAAACGATCGCTTCAAGGTCGAAACGTGACCTACGAGAATGTCCTTTGTAACTCGTAATAGAGAACGTCGACAGAATATAAATTCTCAATTTCGCAAAATTATCATTTCGAGCGTAATTCAAAATCACTCTCGCGATATCGTGCCACGGCACGCCAGCCTCGTATCGACGAAACACCGTTGAAGAACGGTGGAGAACGCTCCTCTTATTAATTTCCCGTCAACTTCCTAATTGCGATTCGTCGAACAAAACGAACGACATCCGCGAAACCCGTTTTCTCCGCGTTACCGCTTCGGCGTTACGTCTCTCCTTGCCCCCTCCCCCCTCCCGCCGACATTACTCCTCCCGTCGTTTTCATCGTTCATCCTTGAAAAGGATAATTATAAGAAGATGTAGCAAAAGGACTAAGCGCGTATACTCCGCGAGAGAGATCTATGGACTGGCCAGCGCATAAATCTCGCATTACCGGAGGCTGAACCGCGTCCCTGGGAGCTCGATTACTCATTCGTCACGCTACCAATTAGCGTGAACTTATTTAATCCGCTTTTACCGCCAAGCCCCCAACGAGCAGAGCGCGATCCCTTCGAATTCGCTCGCGCGTGCATCGGCATACGAAAATGCATTTCGTCGGGTGGTGCACGGGGCCCGAAGAGAGGGAGCAGAAGGGAGGATGCACCTACCACGATCGATCCTCACGGTACCCGCGCTTTATCTCGTTTATCGATCTCCGCCAACGAATCATCGTACCACCGCAAATTAGTCGGAACGAATGGTTTTATCGATGCGCTCGTGCAACCGCAATCATCCGATTTTTAAGCGAATCGCTCGTACGCGCTCCATGCGTGTGCTCGAGCACGATGAAGAGGAGTCGAGGATCTATCGACGATGACCGATCGCGACATTGATCTACCGTCGATTTTAATCATACGCTATCCTCGATGCATACTTTCAGTTAGGGGACGAAGGGGGGGGGGGCGGTATAAATATGCATCCAAGATGCGATCATAATTGCATTCCGAGGCCCGACGCGTCGAGTGTGTCGATTGTAAAAGTAAAATTGCGCGAGACGTTAGATAGAAGCGTACCGAGAGAACCTGTACGCTCGCTTACCGGTGCATCGCGATTGCATCGTGTATGCGAGTAACTTGATCCAGAAAAAGAGCGCACGCTAGTTTCCGTAAAAACTAGAGACCCAGATTTCCTTCGGTTGTACGCAGAAGCCAGTGTAACGATAACGATAAATCGATGGAGCAATTGTGGATAATGCGAACACGATCGATATGGTTTTCAGACTTATAACATTCCTGCGGTTCTATTCGCTAACAACGCGTACCAGCACGATTAATAACTGTAACTGTGGATTTACTTTCGTAATCTCCTCACCGTGGCCATTTGTTTCCAGCATTCGTGCGCGACTCAAATCTTTATCCCCGATAAAGGATATCTCTTTTCCTATCCCTCGGCTCGTCCTTCGCTAATTCCTGCCCGCTTCGGATCGTAACATTTTCCGCGAATGTCAATAAATTACGCGCATCGCGTTTATCGATTAATTTATTCGTCGTGACCCCATGCATACCTCGCCGGGCGAGTAATATCTAAACTTTCCTATAACCCCGCCGCGCGGAATAACCTTTCCAACTTCTTCTTGACATTTTATTCTCGTCTTCCTCCTCTTTTGTTTTATTCCGGCTTTTCGTTAATATTCATGACCCCCGCGTACACGCTACGAGTAAATATGCATCGAATTTCGTGACATTTCCATACAGATGTCTGCATCTGTAAAAAGTATACTCGAGAATTTCTGCGCTGAACGGCTAATGTTGGGTTGCCAACCAAATCATTGCGGATTTCGTCGATAAATGTGTTATTTAAAATCCCCAATCATTTAGTTGCCAACCCAATATTATAGTTATTATTGTTAACGGGTATTTATTTCGCAAATCTAATCTGCGTCGGTAGGATTAAAAAGCAGAACCGGGTAAACCTCGTGCTAAAGTTACATCGACGCGAACGGCGTAAGAATGGTCCGAAGGGGGGTTTAACGCGATCAACGCGAACAATTCTATTTTTTTCTGCTCGCGAGAACAAAGGTTCTTCGTAATTTCCCGAACTCCGTGTCATTATCGGGTTTGCGAGTGCGCGGTACATACACGTAGGAAAGGAAAATCGTGCGGCGCGAAGTCCCGCGAGGACGATTTCGTGGAAAGTCGAGTGAGGAGAGAGCGACTGATGCTGTTGCTATACTCGCCCGCTCCAATTGCGATTTCTCGCTTACGCGTGCTAATTAACCCTAATTGTACGCGGCGATAGAACAGTAAGGGGAGGGAGGGAAAAAGGAGAGAGAGAGAGAGAGAGAGAGAGAGACGAACGACCGACGATTTCACCGGCCTGCGAATTCTCGTCTCGTCGTCGATCTTCGCGATTCGAGAGCGAGATACCATTCTCTCGTGACACGCAATATCGTCCGCGATCGCCAGTATCGCACGCACACAATTGCGCGTACGCGTTTATTAGCCTGAGCGCACTTTATTTCCTTCGGAGTCCAAAGTTTCGCGTTTCGCGCGTCCTTGGAAATTGGTTTTGTCTAACGCACGTTGTGCGTCAGACGTCGATTATTATATTGTCGAACGTTTCGCGCGTTCTTTAACAGCGGGGGTAAAATATCATTCGTACGCGTAACAAAATATTTTTTTAACGTAGCGTACAATCGATCTGTTTTCTTTTCTTTTGTAATTCTGATAAATCCAAGAATACATTTCGAGGTATTCTCCTCCTACGATCGTTTCATTGCACAAACGTTGATTCGCAGAATGCAGTCCGTTAAATCCATTCCGAGTGTTCTGCCGTAACTTTCGCAATCTCGATAAGCGCACTTAATTGTCCGTTTCGCGTGTCTTCTGGAGCAAAATATACGAAACACTGAATGCCAACCCGGAAGAGCGTAATGATCGCGAAACGATAACTTTTTTTTCATCACAAAAGATATCAGAGCGTTTTACTTCGACGCTTTGGTACGTTTCCACGCCAGTTGGAATTTGCAATTGTGCTTTTTGGTATAAGATCGGAGCACGAAATCTCCCCCATCTCCTGTACGATAAAATTAGATCCGACGATTGAGAATATCACGACAGATTGCCTGAAAACGATTTTGCAAAGTGCGTTCCAAGAATGTTTTGCGAATACCTGGTAAAAACGTGTAGCTTCGGGGGTAAAGTACTCCGAATGCTATTAAGAGTAATTATTAATATTCGCGGTAAACGAATGCAACCGCGTTTTCGTGGGAAGTTAGTAATATTTTGAAACACGTATTTCGAGGTCGTATTAGCATGAATTAGCATTGAAACGACTAATTAAAATATTTAACGCGCGCGTAGGATGTTCGGAACGCAATTACTTTTTTTTTATTTTTAACCACCGACCACCGTAATAATCCGAGGTACGGGTATCGCGATAATAATATTAGCATACGCGTGTTGCCTCCAAGATTATCAGTTAACGTATTTAACGTATCGGAAAATAGACGTAACAACGCGGAATGCAAAAGATATTTTATTTATAGAATCCCAGCGCTGGGTTCGTGCGAGTAACGCGTCGACATAACTATCTTATTGTGAATACGCATTATCGCGTGAGACTCTCGTACGGTATTCAACCGCAAAGAATGTGCGCAACCTGTTATAATATAGGAACGCACGGTTATGTCAAATCCTACGCGTTTTTCGTCAGTGACATTTGACGCGTTGCGAGATTCCTGCCCCCCGCCCTGTCTTCTATAATTTTATATAATTACGCAAGAACGCACCGATTTTAAAGCAAGCGTTTTTAAGTAAGTTTGGTAATGAAAGCGAGTTCCGAGTTCAATTTAAATACACATTATAGAATGCGTAATCAAGAGCTTGAATGTTAATCTGGCAAATTAAAATCAAATTTTATTACGAATTAAGTATTTTGATATCATCGTCTTTAGCGGGAACGATTTTTATGTACAATCCATCAACGGTGTCAATGAGAAAAAATTCATACTCCAAGTGTTTTTAAATATAAACAGCAACATTCTGCGAAGATTTAATAACGTTGCAATATTTTATGAGTATCTCAGATTGCATTACGGATGACGTAACTTAAACATCGTCGATTTTGGTAAAAATAACTTTATCACTGAATCGATAATTAGAATCGACGGGAAAAACTTCAATTCCAAGCGTTTTTTAATATAATAAGCAATCTTCTCCGAACATTTGTTAACGCTTAAATGTTTAGTATGTATCTCGGATTTCCATCGTACCATTATTTTAATATTATAAAGTCGGACAAGGCTCTTCCCCGAAAGAACAATAAAAAAAAGAGTTTCATTGTTAATCTGATTAGCGGAGATTAGAGTTCAACGCGCAGATTTACATGCCCGATAGCCGCGATTATCCTTATCGCTACAGTTTGCGCGCAAAAGGCTGTCAAAAGGACATTTGTCTCACGGCGTACTCTCATCGGAGAAACGAAACCGGCACGTTGTCGAGCTTTATTCGCACCTTGGAAGCTAATTCCTATGCAAATTTATGTGTCATTACGCGTTTAAAGGCACGTACCGGTTACGCCTGCAAACTTTATTCGTGTACCGGGTACAGTTCCGTCGCTCGACGACACGTTTCGAAGAAAACCGACGAAACGTGGAAGCGGATGCTGCCGGTGTGCGGCATCTACGCGCGTTACGGGATACGCGCAGGTGTGCGATGACGTTTCTAGCGACGAAGACATATCGCGCGAATCATTTTCTATCCGAGAATAAGTAACCGTGAAAGAGGAAGGTTGTACACGCATCCCGACGCGAGGAATGCGAAAATAAGCAGCGCCAAGAGCGTTGCAAAATAATTGTTGATATTCCCCAAAAATCATACAGATCGAAGAACACGTCGAGAAATTCGAAAACCTACGTATTTCGTGAGAAATTTTCACCCGGTCAGTGAAAAATTTACCAAAGTTCGAAAATTTAAGTAACTATAAAATTTTCATTTTAAGTTGCAAGATTGAAAAGTTAATACGCAAGACACGGTTCTGAATAATTTTATTTATTTTTGCCTTATCGATCCACGAGATGTTTCTACATTCATCGATTCACGGGCGTAAAGAGGTTGAAAACCACTGTTCCAGAACGATGTGATTTTCATTGTTCCCGGTGAAACGCTTTTCCCGAATAATTTACCGAATTTAAGCGGAAACGGCGCGTACGTGATTAACGTCACCGTAAGTTGGGAAATAAAAACGTTGATCGAAGAGTGACACTTGTCTACGCGTATCGCCGTATTCTGTCACGTTGACACCACTTAATATTATATCACGCAATTAGGACGGTTACACGTGAGTACTTAACGGCACCGCGCTGAATGTCGAAACGAGGCCGTTGTTCCCTTCCACAGGAAGCAAATGGCACTTTAAATTGCTGGCTGCACGCACGTCATCGTCTCGTCGGGGGATAACTGAACGGTCCTTCGCGTCGATACGATCTGGTTAGAACCAGAGGGCCGCTCGATTTTATTCGAATCAACGGCTTCATTCCTGTCACATTCGCGTACACCGACGAGCAGGTACTCGAGTGCGAAACGCTGACGATTCAAAAGTAAGCGCAATCGCGAAAGTAAGTTTCCTTCAAACGATTCGTGCCGATGCGCCGAAACGCTATTCGGAGTCTTAACGATGGTCAGATTATTTTTTATGTTTTACTTTTACGATTATTATCTGGTTAATTCGAAAGTACAATGAAAGTCGCTTATTGTGATCACTATGGGACCTATTACTTTCTATAGCATTAATCGGCTGGTAACGTTAACCAGTAGATAAAAAAACATATTATTGAACACAAATTATTACAAAATAATACAATCTATCTATATTTAGCGAGAACTACGAATTTGTAGCATGTATAATTAGTAGAATTGAGAACAGTAGCGGAAGTAAGTGATAAGTAATTTTGTATAATGCGATTTTCAGAACATTATCCATAATTACAATATCCGGCTTCTACTGTATTAATATTTCTACGATTATCATCAGGTTGATTCGAAAATATTAATATTTTAAAAACTATTATTAGCCTGATTCGAACGCATTAGAATTTCTCCATGGCCCTACGTATCGATCGACATCCACGATGCGGATCCAAATTCAATTCCCGCGACATCGTGAAATTGATTGAAAAATAAATTTAAAGTTTTCCAATTTCGAAATGTTACGGGATTTAAGAGCGATCTAAACCAACTTCTTGCACCCCGCGTTTCCCAATTACGGAATCTGCCTTTTTTCAGCCACCTGTCGGGTATTATTCGAAAATCAATCGCCTTTATCCGAACTCGGCGACGATCGAAAGCGCTGACGTAATTCCAACAATAAACTTTACCATTTAACGCTAGCGCGAGTGTTTACGCGCGAATATTTTGAAATGTCCGTTCTCCACGGATCTTTAACACATTCGGTACGGGTATTCAGCGCGCCCTTTTATCAGCGTAAAATGGACAGTATATAATACATGGCTGTTTTGTTAAATATTATAGCTAAAAAATATATATATGTACTGATCACCGCGTACTTGTAGTTGTACTTGGCCCGAGACAAAACTCTTGCCTAGGCAAGAGCTTGATATTTAATATATTTTTACCGATTTTGTAGTCTGGTGGTTATTGCCAGGTAGCATATTATTACTCGTTACGTTTTGTTAAATATTGCATGTATATGTATCATAAATATACATTTTTTGTACGTGCGATATTTAACAAAACACAGCGAATAATAATACCTCATTCGCTAATAACCACGTAACAAAAAGTATATTTATCAAGGGACAAGGTCTTGTCTCGGGCCAAGTACAGGCACGCGAGACTGGACCTTGTATCCTTTCCGGAAAGAACAGACGGTGTCGAGGTGGTCAAACCGTATTAAAAAATGAATTTTTTTTTTATGTGCAATATACATATATGTGTAGTATTTAACAAAACATAACGGGTAATAATACCTTACCCGCCAGTAACTACCAGACTACAAAATCGTTATTAATACCCTTCCCGTGTTTAGTGTGTTAAGACAAATCCGCCCAGCCTTGCCGTAAACGCCTTGGCGCTGAAGAAGCGAATGGATCGCCAAGTGATTGTCGGGTAATATTTATAGGGCTTAGCGGGTAAGCTACCGTGTTAAACGAGATATTCACGGGATGAGAGGCAAGTGCAACTTTAATGGCCCGCCTGCAGCGAGTCGACCGACTTTGTCGGGGATGCCAGGTTGATAGTTAGGTCGTACAACCGTTATCGCGAACAGAGGAGAGCAGAGACTCCGGGGATCGTACGTATCGGTTCGTCGCATTGCCTCCCACCCCGTAAAACAGCGCGTAAGCGCACAATCGCGACGCGTGTAATTCCTTTCGCGATTGATCATGCGCGGGACACTTGCATTTCACGCGGAACAATCGTATTTGCGACCCATCTGTGCGATTAATGCGACGGCGATGTACCCGATACAACATAATGATACGCATTACGATGAAAAGTTACCGCATCATCGTGCGATTAATAATAACGTTGATATTCGAGATATTGTACCGTGGTAAATCGAAATCGAACATTAGACAAAGCGACAGTTGCGTAAAGCTGTATCCCGTGGGATTAAATGAAGAATTGCTAATTCTAATACTGTGGAAAGCGGATATTATAATCACGAATCGGTTGGTCCCAAAACCATATCGTGTAAACTTACTTAAAGTGATTCGTTTATTATAATCAAACTTCAGCTATTGTCATCAATTCTGATAATTAAACATTCTACAAATATGTGTCGTTGGATAAATATAAGTAAGTAGTTTGTATTATTTTGTAATAATATGTGTTGAATAATAGCGTTTTTATCTTCTGCTTAATGTTATCAGCCTGTTATTATTGTCCAAACTTACAGGTCCCATAGCGATACCAAGCTTCTTCCACTGTATCTGCACTGATTGCGCTTATATGCTACCTTCGACGAGGTCATGAATTATATCGCTCGCGAAGAGTTTAATTTTTATCTCCGCCCCTTAAATCATTGGAAAGATATTAATGGTGAAAGATCGAGGCAGAAGAGAATAATTTACAGTTAAGGAACATAAGGCAAAGAAAGATTAAGCGATCGTCAGAGTTCAAAAGACTTTTTCCCATCCTATTACAGTCTCCTTAATTATTCTATTCTCTCCTCGAGAAATGATTCAGAAATTCGCGATCTCCGTAAAGCTATCGATCACGCGCATGCTCCGCGTAAATTCTGCCTTTCGCAATTTTTCACCCGGGTTTCGGCGTTGCTTAACGAAACTCTCAACGCTTATGTTAATAACGATCTATTCGCGTTTCGTCGATGCCGAGCGATTGCGAAACGTTAGTCACACCGATTGTGTCGTCACTTTGCGTATGCAAGAACATTATATTATAATTCTCCGTAGATGATATCTGCCTTACATCATCATTTAAAAAGATGCTTCAGCCGTATCCATGGCTATCGCGTTATATCGTTTGTACTGTATGTACACGCGTAGATACACAGGTGCGTGAGCTGAACGCACGTGTTCGTAGGGATAACGTTTCGTGGAACCCGGAGGCATTCGAGTTAATTGTTTGGTGTTTACATTTCTGTTGTAGCGCTACCGCGCGGAATAATATACTAGGTTTCGTACGGATACTTACGCGTCCCATTATGCGTTTATTTATATACTTGTACCTCCCATTAATCATGTATTTAGATACTCGTGCCCCTCATTATTCGTTCATTTAGATACTTGTGCTCTCGTTCGTCGTTTATTTAAGTACACGTGCTTCGTTTCGTCGGGCGTTAATTACCTCGATTTTGTTTTTCATTAAGAAAAAAAAAGAGTAATCGTTTGCGGACGTACATGAATCGGAATGTGCGTAAAAATATAATTGCTCTTTTTCCCTTCGCGTAATTATATTTCGTGTTCCCATAAGTTACAACTGAATCGCGTCAATTAGAAATAAACGCGCGATGAAAAGAAACTCTAATTACGAAAGTTAATTATTGAAATAAAGATTGTTGGAATACCTTGAGCACTGATTACGCGGAGATTGTTGCAAGCAATTTGCACTCTCTGCGAGTGTCCCGATAATTATTTTCTAGTTGTTTCGTTAAAGTTACAGAATTAATTGCATCAAATTTGCGGAGTCGTTGAAAGCCTTCGCACCTAACGACGTATACCGAAGAACTATGTATACTATCAGAAATTAATTGAAATTCATTTCGCGCGAAGAATAATAGAAATGATCTAGCGTGTCATTTTACAAATTCAAATATCGTTGTACCGATTGAAACTAATTAAAACCAATAAATACAACATCGCATAAAAATCTCGGTAAGTCCAAGGACATCCTCATCCTTTTCACTCGTGACTCAGCTCATACCTGACGAGCGCTGATTTATAATTAGATTCGTATTGGGATCCACAAGGTGCGTAGAATCCCATGCACGAAATTAACGTGCTCTTGGAAAAAATTAAAACGTAGAAACCAGCGATAGTTTCCTCGATCGAAAACAACGATATCAAATAGGAGTAATCGATAAACCTGGCTCTGCGCCTACCATCGATCGAATAAATGCTCGACGAATCGTTGATAAGAGTTTAGCAGTTAAAAATAAATTAACTTTTCGGCCGTAAAAACAAGACCTAATGAGAAGCTTGATTAAAAAATTAAAGTCATATCTTTTCAAGTTTAAGTGCCTATCTACCTCTTTCGCTATTTCGTAAAAAGTCGTCGATCCGGTTGTTTAGTCATATATAGACTATAAACGCGGATCTATACAGAATCTATAGAGGCTCGATCGAGGTCACGATCACTTTAACGGTAATTCCCCGTGGACAAATACGTTGAGTCGTGAAAATATCAAAATCGTTAAGGTTAAGGATTTCCGATTATTTTCTAAGAATGTCAATGGTAACTGCCGACGCTCCGTTTACCGTTAGAATGTTTTAAACTGCAGTTTACAATGGTAAGCGTGTGAAAGACGTTAACCCGACACGATTACTCGCGTAGTGGTTCTCTTCAAAGAATCTGTTCGATCGCAATTAATTTATCGGTTCATGATTACTTAATTCCCAGACATTACGATTAATGGGAGATGTATGTAATTATTTTTAATTAAATTGCTAGACATCAGGATTAAGAGAAAAAGAGAATTTATCTTTATTGTTTCGCTCGATCGCGCAATTTGCACTAGTTTAAGAAAATTACATCTACTCCTATCATTAACGATTCGAGTTTTTCTGAACTACAATACAGATCACACGTTTCTTTCGCTTATAAAAACTTAACGTTTTTTTTTAGGATTCTCCGATTAATTGAACCGTATCGACCCATACCGCGGTTCGTTGAACCGTAATGGCGTAATGACAACGCGTACTTTCAATAGGTTAATTTTACCAGAGTATTTTTGTCAAAAATTTGTTCCGTCTCGTTAAGCGGCACAAACGTATATCTCGCAAGCTCGTTCGACTTTAACGACAATTTTCCATTTTTCTCTTTGCTTCTGGGTAACGCTGTACACAATTGTAGGAAATAAATTTCTGCAAATTCACGAAGTTCCGCGATCTCTTCTAATTCAAATTTTAATACGCGCCACGTTTTTCTGCAACGGAGCGAAAAAACTGTATAATTCATAATTTTGTATACCCTCCCACCGAGTGGATGTGTTAAATTAATAAAAACGAGAACAATTTGCTCGAGTCACTTTAATTAAGTTCAATGTACGTGCACAGCGAGTGTTCATGCAGCTATCGCGCAATGTATATGGCCAGCTAAATTGCTTTTAATTAAATTCAATATTTTTGTCCCTGTAACGCACTGAATGAGCTTTCCCGGTGTGTAGCATTTTCAATTTTTCATATATGCACATTAACAGCAACTTTATTAATATAAAAGACACGCGACATGATTTAGCACAAAATACTTTCCGCTTTATATTGCTCTTTTATTTTTTAGTAGAATAAAGCATACATATAAAGTTGCTTAAAAACAAGAGCGAATGTAAAACGACAGTAATTTACTCTAAATCACGTGTCCTATGTAGCTATAAGTTTGCTAATAATTTATCGACAAATTTCCATCGCGACTATTGAAATGGCAGAACAATGTTTCTTTTTATCACGAAATTATTCTTACACCCGAGTAAGAAAAGCAAACAAATCGATTCACTTGCATTTCATAACTAGAGACCTTTCCACAACGTGACATTTATGTTCGCCAGTAAAGATGGTAGGCGACTCTATGCCAACCGCAGAAAACACGTTACCGATCGAATAAAAATAACATTCCGAATATCGAACGTATGAATTTTTAACCAAACTCCTATCGCGCGTGTTATCGACCAATTTCGATTTTTCTCGGCAACCGTACACCGCATTTCACGTTACATTTACTCACGAGAATCACGGAGAAACGAGTCGTCCAGGACGAGTATAATCGTCAAAATCCCCTCGAGTCCGATCCGCACGATCCTTTCCAAAAAACGTCGCTTCCCGCGCGTCTCATTTCGTGATACTCTTGCCGAACTCTTGTTCGTCCGGAACAGAAGAAGTGAAAAAAGAGGAAAATATCAACAATGAGCCGGCATTCTGGGAAGGAATCTCACACGTCACTCCCGATCGAATTCTCCTTTTCTCTTCTGGCCCGATCCCCCGACGGAACGATTACTCTTTCGGGTCGAATCGAATAAAAAAAAAAAAAAAGAAAAGGGACACGCCACGAAGAATCTCAACGTTGGAGTTACGAAATTCTTTCACGGGGATGAGCAATGATTCGAGGAAGGTGGGCAGCTGCGTCGAACCGGATGCGGCAGCTCCCAGACGAACTTTCTTCTCTCGATTATCTGTGCCAGGTATCCCGAATTGCTTTCAAAACAGTCCCTCCGAATTCTTCCTCGATTCTCGCTTCTTTCGCGAACTCTCTCACACGCGGGTGACTCCTTCGCGTCGGTTGCTCCTTATCAACGAGGATCCTTAGCGCGAGATAACCGGTCGTCTCTCGCGGAGTCACGAAATCTCGGAGCGAATACACTCGCCGAACGGTGGAATCACCGATTATTTCGACTAGCGAAAAACTGCACAGAAAAAAAAGAACTCTTTGGGATCCCACACCGTTCACTCGTCGATCACTGCGAGCATGCTCGATCTTTCCGATCGTGCGAAATTTTCGGAGTTACTTACTTTCCAGCTCTCGTCCGACGCGCGCGCGCCAGTAATATTCAGACCCGAATATTCTCTCGTCTCGTTCGGCTACGAGTGAGAGGTAAGAGGAACATATAGTCCTGGCAACGGTGTACGGTGAAATTTCACAGGACCTGTTGCACCAGCCTCGAGGATACAGGATCTCGCGCGTTACGAAAAGTCTCTGACGTATTCCAATTCGGTTTGCACTTTCTTCTCTTCTCTTCTCTTTTTTCACGATACGGATTATCCCCCTGGGGTACTTTACGTCGACGGGGTACGAGTATCGGGAGAGGAGGGTGGTCAGGGTGGAACGCGAAGGAGGGTCGCGTACATTTTATCGCGTCGAAACGTAAGCGTGAGCGCGCGTTACACGAAGGACGCCTCGTGCCTAACTGACGACAGACGCCGGACGACGTCTTTGAGTATGGGCAACCGAGGGTCGGTAGGAGAGCCGAGGGGTGGGGGGGAAACGATTGGTCGACTTATGTTCGTGGACCTCGCTCGGGGTGGGAGATGCCTGTAGGACCCACGGGCATTGGGAACAGATGGGAATACTCCGGGGAATATACAGGGTGATCCAAATTAAGATTTACGACCTTCGTTTAATTTTGCGCGCCTTCGATGCGGTGTTTGCTATCCGATTCGTCATTGTTGAGTGGATTTTGTTGAATCGTTTTGAAAGTATTTGAGTGGACCGTTTGAATTATTATAACGTTGGAATAATCGGAAACTTCGATATTCCGAAGTTACTAAACTTTCTTTTTTTATTTACGAGCACCCTAAACCTTTTGCGGCGGATACGTTTAATATTTATACCGTCGAATAAACATTCCTTGCCGTTTCGAGTACAAGACCGAAATAGCGAATCATATATTCATTCTTATGGGAGTATATCGACGCACGGCATTTGCGTTCAATTTAAATTACAAACTAAGTATTTATTGCTTATCCGGCGCCTCGCATTATTTCCGCATAGCTGCCGTGTAATAAATAAATCATAACTAGCACGGGAGATGACAGGATAACAATGGGGTACGCTCCAAACGCGATTCGAGAGATGTTCCTTTTTTTATGCGCGATAGCGCAACGAGTAGCTACATTTTGATTATACTCCCGTTGCGTGTTCGCGAATTGATTATGTAAGAATCGCCGTGACTAGTCGCACAAGTAAAATTGTGTTTCGTTTTCGATTTTTTTTTAAGCGTGTAACTCATTGTGCGTTATTTATTGTATACAGGTTTCATCCAGGAAGCGTGCCGCGTAGAATTATGTAAATTAATAGTAACTTGAAAAGTGTCGACCCACGCGGATTTAAACGATCGAAGAATCACGGTGATCAATCACACGCTCAAAATAGCGACAAATCAATTGCTATTGTGCGTGAATTTAAATAAACGTGTCAACGACATCCTATACTGCCAAATTTTTCATACTGTTTTTGTTAATAGAAGCGAGTTTGAATCACGCTCAACAATTTTTAATACGATTCAGAATATTATCAGTATTTTTATTCGTTAATTCCAAACCAGAATAATCATCGATCGAAATAATTTTTTTTTATTAAAGCGTTACGGAAATTGTTCTCTTCCTAATTCTTGTGACTCGAAGCTCCGAAACGGAAGAAGCTTATCTTTAACGATGCACCAAAATAAAATACGGCGGTCCCCGGTCGGCTGCCCAGTGCCACCGAAATCTTTCTTTCGCGCCCAAGGAAAGTGAAAACATTCGTCTCGATGTCTGGCTCGCATTGAAGTTACCTTGAAGTTGCATCGACGTTGTCCAAGACAAATCTTGACCAAGAGCGCATATAGGAATGCAGTCTTTCTTCTTCGATACCCGCGGTTTAACTTTCGGGCATTGAGAAGTGTTTGTAAATATTGTCTTGTCCGTACGTTTGTATCGTTTTGTATGATCTTTTTGCTCAAGTGGTGCGAGGGACTTTAAGTAAAGAAGATAAAGATGGAGAGTAAAATTAAAAATATTAAATGGAAAAAATGTACGCGCGAGGTGAAGGATTTTTATAAGATCAAGGGATAATCAAACCGATAAACGAATAAACGATGAAATATTAACCCGTTCCCTGCCACGACATACCGTTTACGGTACATACACGCTGAAACTCATTTTTGCGCTAAATAATATTTGTCTCATTTAACGTTTAATCTTTTCTGCAAAGGTACAAGGTCTAGTTCTCGTGTATTTGTGTTTGACCCGAGACAAGACCTTGGCTCTTGATACCACAAACAAATTTACAGTACCCGAAACAGAAACAAATAGACAAATTTCGCAGATATATTAAACCTTACAGCTTGCACCGTTTCAGGTACACACGGCTTGGTAATTACGTTTAGACAAATGCAGCTTCGCAGGGAACGCGTTAGACGAGATACGAAAAGTATAATATTGGATTGGCAATTAAATGATGGCGGATTTTATCGATATACATATTTGTTATTTAAAATCTGCAATCACTTAGTGTATCAACCCGATACACGAGCTGTTCCAATTTACTCGAAATCGTTATATTCGTTTACTTCGCGTCAAAAGAAGTGAAAGTCAGCCGAGCAATATCAATTTATCGTTTTTATCGATTTGCATTATAGGGGATCTAGCGCGCGCGCAGATTTACGATACAAAATACATATAACTCCCCACGACTCGCGGCAGTCTTGTTTGCGAGAGTTCTGAGAATAGCCGATTCATACGAAAACCATGCAAGATATAATGGTTCTTTGAGCCCCCCCGAAGAAGTTTTTGCATACTCGTGCCTGCGGAAATGAATAAAAAAAAACAAACGGACGTAGAGGCAGATTATTTTTGTATTCCACGCGAAGACCGTTGTCGATTTGCTCCGTTAGGCTCTAACTAGGAATGAATCTAAATTTATCGATACCGGAGGCAGAGGCTCGAACGTGGTGCTGGGAATGGGAATGGCGAACTCTCGCGACGGGCATTTTTAAAATCAGAATAGAGAAAGGATGACTGGTCGACATCGAGAACGTACGAAAGGAATTGAGATGATACGCGAGTAAGTGGATCCCCGGTGAGCGCATCTGCGAAAAGAGATCAAGATTCAAACCAACTTTCCCGGCTTTCTTCGAACAATGACATTCTTCGGTTATTCTATCGAAAGATCGTTTCTCGATTTAATTTGATCCTTGTGTTCCAAGGATCGAGGATTTAAATAACTCGATTCGTGGATGACTTTCGAATTGACGTTCTGTCGGAACCAGATTCAGAGGGTATTGGGATTTTATTAATTTCAAAATAGAAGACCTAACTACCGTCGATTTTCAAATTTGTACGGTATTCCACGTTAGTTGATTCTATTTATTTTCAAGTTGCGCTATTTGTGCGCCCCGTTTGACATCTTGAAATTGACGCTCCGGTCGACATGAATTAAGAACGCATCGAAGTTGTTTATTTGCAAAATAAAATACAAGTTCCATCTTGTTTTCATATATGTACAGTGGTCTAACATAAGTCATTCGAACGCGTCTTCTGTCGTGTTACGTTTTTTGTCGAACCACGGTTGACAACTTGATGGGGCGGAGGACAAAAATATTAAGTATGCGCGATTGAGTAAGAAAATGTGGATACGCCCAATGACCAATTGACCGAGAGGAAAGGGGAGCGACCTCACGAAATTTGGGTCGAAGTCGATCGCCGAAGGTAGATATAGTGGTTCGGCGAGTGTGGAGTTGAATAAAACACGTAACAGCTGTCGCGTAATATCGAAGAAGCAGATAGAGAGCCAATTATACATTCAGCAACGATATTATGAGTTGGAGTTCAGGTCTATGACAGAACGTCGGGTTCTAATCGCTCTGATTGATAGCAACGACGCGGGATAAATTGTATAAGGATACTTTCTTCTTCAATATTCGTTACTTAATTTTTACACCTTCACTCATAATTATTTTGCCGGTATTCTAATATCCTTCGATCGGATTAACCTCTTCGAGGAGACTGACACATATGTCTACGATCAGGCTTTGATAAATCAAAACTATTCTCGGTGAAAAAATCGATGAAACCATGCAGAAGTATAATATCTGTCAAAGCACTGTGCACTGCAGAATTACTCAACAATAAAAAGAAAGAACTTAACGTGTAGCAACAATAAAAATTAAATGATTTTTTTCCCACTTTAATAATTCGCCCCTGAGGAGGTTATTGAAAAACACTTTTCTCAATTATAATCATAAGCTGCCCAGGACTGGCAGTTTTAACGATCGTGAAATGACATGACGAAAAATCAATTCGTACGGAGCTTCTTCGCCATTGCTCACCCTTCCGAGCAACGAGAATCTTTCATCGGGATCGAAATAAAACAAAGTGCAGAGCGACGATTGAAAAATGAAGCGCGGGGGAAGATATTCGCTCGACGGCCCGCCGCCGTCTCGGTCTCCGTACTCCTCTCTATAAATAAAATCATTCGCAAAGGGGACGAGGGATGCTCCAATCGAAACGGAACGGCTCTGCGAACGGTGTTATCTAACGCGAGAGGTCTATTCGGCCAATCGAGAGCGGGATGCAAACGAGTCGTCTTTTCATGCTCGTTCGAGCGCACGCAACGAATCGCGTTTATCGCCCGACGACGGACCAGAATAAATCCGCAATGTTCGTTCCGTTCGGAAGAGTCCGTACGCAAAGCCGGAGCGAGCCAAGTGAAAATATCCTCCCGCTTTAATTTCGCTTAGCCACATCGCCGCGGCGGGACTGTCGCGAATTTTCGCAATCGATCCTTCGAGTACGTTTACTTGATCGTGACTTTTATAGCTCGATAGTGGGAGGGATAAAGGAGAGAGAAACGACAGAGACGGAGACTCGATTTATGTAACGTAAATGCAACGTGCGTAGGTCGAACAGGGAGTCGCAAAACTGGTACGGGACGTTTCGATAAGAATTGCAAAGATTCTCGTGGTTTCGTTGAAGCGACAAACATTGCGCAAAATAAATCCGCTACAAAAAAAATTAATTAAACCGTTGATTCGTTCGATTTTTTCTCACCGAGTGGTAAATATTTGTCCGGTGTTGCTCTATTGTTCGCGAAATGTAGGAATCGCAGTTAACTAACAGTAGCGTTGCGAGATAAATAATTGCAGCGACACGGAAGTTTAATTAAAAAGACAATAGAAACTAAAGTTCGAATCGCACCGATCTAATATATGAGCACGACGTATAAAAAAAAAACAGTGAGGACGATCGACATAATAAGCGAAAGTCCCGGTTTACGTAGGAGCAAAAATTACGATTAATATGTTCAAATTGATATTTCGTAACTTTGGTAATCGATGAATTATAATGTATCCTTTGCATCGTAAATATGAAGAATTACGAAATAATGACGGACTACTCCGTTCTCGCGTGAGAGTACTTACTTGTAGATACGTCTATATGTCTATAAGTCTTATAGGGGTTTCGGCTCAAAGGATCGGTAATGGGTCGAAAGTCTCGCAATTAGCAGCGACGTTAACGAGTTCAACGAGTTACCTGAAATAATGACAATATACGCCGAGCTAATTCACCCTGCTTAGAAATCGTGGTGAACTTAAAGTAAATGTTTTCAAACCACCCATTACCACAACTGCAGTTTTAAGAGAATCTCGTAAAAATCAGTGGAAGAACTCGGAGATTCGACGGTAATTTGAAAACTCTAAGTAGCGCTAAGCGTCGGTACATTTTATCTTTGATCTTCGCGTAATTTGAGCCGGGCAATTTGCCGGCAATTGCTTCGTCCTCGTGAAAATGGCGAAGTCTCTTATCAGATTTGCAGCTATCGATTAAATAAAACTGGAAACTCGAGGTGGACCGATAAACTTTTGTAAGAAAAAAGCGCCGGATGTTTGCCGAGACTGTTAATTAAGGGGTGAGAGATTACGATGAGTGGCGATAAGTAATACTAAGAATAAGTGTAATAAAGTTGTACGCTAAAGTGATTATTAATCGTATCTTGTTTTACATTTCTATCATTAACGCTATCGGCTTAACCACGATTACAATATCTGTGCGATTGCGATAGCAATTGCAAAAATCACGATTAGAACCTGCTGTTTTAGATCTGCTCGTAGAAATCGGAGCAAATTCATAAATATCCCGTTGATTCTTTCGCGTCTATCGTGGACTTCGTTCGCTCATAATCGTCATTAATTCCTGCATCCGGCAATTATCATTAAGCGTGCAGATTCGTTAAACGGCGATTATGATCGAATTACGTCATCGTTTGATTTCGCAGATTGAACGGAGGCTTCGCGATTGACCTAGATTTGTAAACAAGACCATCGGCAACGATGAATCCCTTTTTCACTCGTCTCTGTCATTATTACCTATAATAAAAATAACAAAACGATTTTCTGTCGATTGCATTGCGAGTTACGTTCGATGCGCTTTAAAATCATTTCACGGATCACGCTCGAACATGGAGATTTCATTTATTCTTTCGTGCTCGTTTGTCCGACACGAGTTAACGCGGATAAAAACGAAGTTATAGAAATGCTAAATAGTTAACTCAAGTGTATACGATCAGGCAGGAAGTGTCCACGTGATAACTGTGAAAAAGTATAACGGACGATATTTCTTACGCGCGCGCAACAAATCCTATGATTGTTAAGATAATTGGTAATAATTTTCCGATTACCTTCGTCCGTAATACGTTTTTATGGTCACGCGTACGACACGCTTCGCATATTTCGTATTCAGGGCTAGGACGTTTCGATATCCCCCAGAACGATCTGTTCGGTAATCGGCTCTCGCAAGGATGGAGTCGCATTATTTTTGCCTTTCGAAATCTTTGCACAATTTTGCACGGACGATGCCATTTATTTTCTTATCGTTACCGTGCGCGTAATAAATCTCCCCGCGTTTTCCCTATAAATAAGATTGCAGGATCTTTCGAAATAGTTACATAACGTTCATCCGCGTAGGGCCTCCACTACGCGTTATCGTCGGGTAGAATAATTAATCGTTCGCGAGAAGAAAATTCTCGATAGAAGAAAGTCGAGCGGAACTCGGCGCTAAAGAGGTTTCGCGGAATGGTTTATCCCTCTCTCTAAAAAAGAAAAAAAGAAAAGAAAAGAAAAGAAAAGAAAAAAAAAGTTCTCTCGACGCGCCGCAACGTTTCCCTCCCATAATCGCGCTTTAACGAAGCCAAACGCGAAAAGGGGGTGGAAGTTGCGGAAACCGTAAAAAATTGTAGTCGCAGGATGGGAAAGTATAGCGTCGTTACGCGGCACGCTCTGAATCGAATCGGACGAGCCCGGGGAGGCCGAGAGTCGAGTGGAAACGAAAGTAAACCAATTTCTAATCGACCGCACGTTCCGGCGTACACGCTCGAGAAGTTTAAAACGCATCTCTGGCATCCACGGTTCATGGATCCCGGTTACCGGGAAAGGAAAGAAAGGGACAGGCGAAAAGCGCGAGGGGGAGATTCGCGCAATGACCCAGAGGAACACGCATGCCCGGTGTTACGTGTGAGTCACCGGCGAAGCTTCCTAAGATCGTTAAGAGACCATGCGTCTTCGTGGAAGAGGATTCCCTGTGAAAACGTTTCTCGGCGTCTCACCTCAAATTACCTGATCATGGATCCCAGCGGAGGTAACCGTGATGAGTGCCCGGGCACGGTCGCCCGAATCGATCAAGTTTTGCGCCTTTGCGAGTTTCATTTGCGAGTGCATTTTTTTAAAAATACAAGACTCGCTTCTCATTTTTTAACACTCGATAACCTGGGATGAGTACGTCGCTGTATGAAAAGGTGATAAGAGAAAGACCGGGTATTTGACTGCAAATCGCCGGTAGTTTCTATGTGATCATAAATTACCTCCTAATCAGCGTGCAAAACAGTTTCTCGTGTCACTTCTCGTTATTAGATCTTCCGAGAGAATACCTTTCTTAAATAAACGCATTGAAATTCACGTATCACTCGTGAGGTACAAATTTATTTTGTTAAGCCGCGTTTCTCGTCCATTTTCTGGCTCTTCCAGCAAATCTTCGATTCGACGTCTCGTACGAAAACCCCCGCGTATCCTCGGAAATAACGGCGCGCGTAACGAGGTAATTGGATCACCCTGTACGTACGTAGGTACGTATAGGAGTCGGTAACGTGCCATTTAAGATCATTAAACTGGCATACGTGCCGGCTGAGCGAGGAATCCTTGAAAACATTTCGCGCCTCGCACAGATACCGCTCTCGTATCCGTGAACATCTGTGCCTTAACGCGAGCCACGAGCTTCGATGCTCGCTGGATCCGAACATGGCCGTCTTATCGCCGCGACGCCTGTACGCTATAAATCCGCGGAAGAGCCGTCGGCCTCTAGTTTATGTAAAACTTCCCTACGTTGCCGGCGTCCGTTGCATTGCCGTGAATCACCCGGCTCTTACGCTTCGGCCGACTTCGTAATTCCGTTTTGCAATCGGCTCGAACGTGACTTACTTATTATTTATACGCATCGGCCGGTCAATGATAATATGCTAATTCGACGTTGATGCGTGTTTTTATCGTAACGCTGCGCGTAAACGTATGGGGACGTGGGTATTTAGTTTCGGTTATTATGTAGAGTCAACGTTCCGGGAGGATTTATGCTCGATGTTAAGGGGTTATACCTAGACAGAGAAAAATTAAACGGATTTGTAGTTTTTTTTTTTAGAAATTGGAAGCACGTGTCTGTACAGAAGTTTTTTTATTTGGAAGAGTAACATTTGAAGCGCAACCTGTAATTTTTTCGTTTGAAAATATTTATGAACAACGAAGTTATAGAATTCTTTATGAAGGTTTTATTGAAAAACTGCTCTTGCGGTGAGGAATGTTGCTCGAAACTTTTAGGAATGCTTTCAGGAAATATAATTTTTGAAAAATCGACTTTTTCATTTTTGTAACTAGGTATAAACCTCTTAAGGTGTCGTGATTATCGGAGAGCGCGCTTCCGAGGGAGAAGCGTGGAAACACGCGAGACGAACACCGATGCTCCGGTTGGAAGTTTACGAGGCCTCGAAACGGGATTATTATCGCGAGGAGTTACACGGTGTATTTTGATGATCGCATTCAATTCAATTGAATCGCTAAGAAGAAGAACAGTACTAGCCCAAATTCCACCTTTTTTGTTGAAATTGGTTTGATGAATGTGGATTTGATTATTGAGCGTAACAACAGTACTATACTCATTACTATATTCGTTGGTTTAAAGTTTAGGGCATGTTTTCAAGTCAACATTATACAACCTACAAATTTATGAATGTTCGAACTTGATTATCTCGAATTGAGATTTTCGGACTAGTACTATTCTTCTTCTCACCGATCCAATTGTAACGCTGATTATTCGATTATTTGATTCAACGGATAAGCGTCCGTACAGCGAGCCGATTTTAATTTACCACAGTCCCGTCGATTGGAAACATTAACGAGGAAAGCTAGATCAAAATGATTGTTTTAATCGCAACGGTATTAGTCTTATCGAAAAGTTCTGTCTGATAATTTTATCTCAAGTATCAGCGCGTACGAACGTATTCGTTTGAAATATGTATGACTATGAAATTATATTGTTCGGTAATTATTATTTATGAAACAAGGTCTTGTCTCGGGCCAAGTACAAGTACGCGAGAACTAGATCAACGTATTGGGAACCTATGATTTTCTTATAACTACAAAATGCACAGAAGTTTCGGGGAGACCTAATATTTTGCAAATATATTCTTTGGAGCAAGCGGAACTTTTCAATCCGCGAAGCTTTCTCGTCGCTGTCGCTTACAGAACTTTCTGGTCCCTGACAATTTTCAATAGATGATTTTTGTAATCTGTTCCGGGTTCCCCCGTTGATCCACGATTATCCAAATTATTCGGGGCACTCGCAATTTAAATAATTGAATCTTGCCATTAACATCTTGAGAGGAACATTGCGCAAAGCGAAAGTTTTGCTCCCGCCTCTTTCAGGGTTCGTTGCACTATTAATTACATGCAAATCACCGTTTTAGTTGTACTTCACGACTATTGAGACAGTAGCGAGACGAATAAACCATAGTACGCCAAATAGTCTTACATAGTATGAAAATGGTCGCGCTCAAACGCCAGGAAACTGAAAGCGCGCTCAATAAAGCGCGGCGATCGTCGTGGTAAATCAAAAAATTACGCGCGAAACGCATGATTGGTCGATCTTGCGACAAAACGAAAATTGGCAATCCGGCATTTTTATCCAAAGAAAATAAGACTCCGACATTTTTGAGTAACCCAACGTATTCGTCGTCACGAACGCTTCGTTTTATTCATTCTTCTTAGTACCAAAATATGTTATACAAAAAGTACCATTCACCGTCCCGACGTACTATCTGGTATCACTCGTATGCACAAGATATCGTACTTTAATTAAAACAAATTTTCCGCCTGAGTGAATTAACTCACAAGGTTAATCAATATTTAATCTAATCTCAGCACGATTTTCCCGAGCATCGCCGAAGCGTAGATCTCTTCCGGAAATCGCCGAACGCTTATCGCGGAATTGAGATCGGGATAATAAAACGATCCGACAGGAATTCATTACCGACGCACCGAATTCTATTAGGAACGGCGATCGACGTAGCGCGATAATGTTCTCCGTTATTAATCAAAGAATCGTTGTAGCAAAACATATTACATACAATGCAGCTGACAATAATAGGAAAATCGATAGTCGGCGGTTAGTTTGCGCACGAGCGATCACACGAGTTATACGCGTGCAACTTACACCGGTGCTATATATAAAGGTACAATCTACGTACCGGAGGACTTACAGCGTTACACGGTATACGTGTATGTACCCTCGCGTCTGTAGACGGCTGCACGTGCGGTCATTGAATGGTTTTCTATTAACGTTCGGTCGCGCCTAACTTCTGCTACAGACATCGTATCTGCGTGTGCGTAACTGTCGCGCGAAGAATTCAACAAAGTCTGTCGGCGCGCACCTATCCACGACGACCGAGGTTCGGTTTAAAGTCGCATAATTGCGCGAACGTGTATCGGATAGGATCTACGATACACCTATGCACGACCACTGAGACCCACGTCGAGTCAGAGAAACTCGCGGACGGGGGGATTCTTGCACGGGGTGTCTGAAAAAGATTATCGCGAAATTTTCGAAATGTTGGGTATTGTTAGCGACGACAGAGTTAAGGCGCGTCGAGGAATTTTTGTTCAGTTCGTTCGGTTTGGATTTTGACGATTTCATCTTCGAGAAATAAGCATAAGTAAATTTGTAAAGTATGAGCGAAGAGTTATAGTTGAGACACAAGTACGATTAGAACTAATGAGAATTACTTCGTGTTTGCGGAACGTGACGATTTCCTTGCTGCACCGATTCGTCGGATGGAGGGAGATTTAATTTTTAGTTCCGGTTAAAAACATTCGGCTACTCGAGACTATACCAAACCAAACTCGCCGTGTAAATTTGAGCTAAGCAATTTCGCCACGTGAAACGGATGCGGTGCATTAGACACGCCTTATATAAAAGATCTACGGTATGCTTATACAGGGTGAACTTCTTATCCTCGATCGTTTCCAGTAAGTTGTTGATCGCATAAATATCATTTTTCGCACAATTGCTCCGCCTAATGGCTGTTATTTAAATACGATTGCATTAACCGATCTTCAAGGAGTTAAATCGGTACGTCGAGTTATTATTCTACGGAGTATAGATAATAAACGAAAGTGACAAACTATACGGATTGATGTATCTTAAACGTGAAACTTTATTTTCACGAGTCACTCCGAAATAATTTTCGAACGACCAAACTACGGTCGCTTAATTAACGGCAAACCATGCGTATTAAAACACTACGACCCCAAACGAGTGATTAATAACAAGACGGACTGATTTTTAACAAATCCCCAAAACTCGTCCACGATTTCTTAAACGTTTGAGAAGGTCTACCAACCGATGCATCTCGCTAATCCTGTATGTTCGTGATAAAGTTTCCACCCTGTATATCGGCGGCGAGGTGTCAGTGCGAAGCACGCCGGGCACCCATACACGAGCACTATAACGTGCTCCGAGCTCGAGGTAAAGCGAGCACGAAGCAAGCCAAGGTCGTTCTACGTCCGAGAACCGCTTTTCGGAATAGCCGTGGCAGAACGATCTTGTGGAAAGTTGCCACATTCGGTTCGCCATAGAGAGTAAACGCTGCCGGATAAGAGTTTAACGTGTGATAACATCGTTTTCATCGGCGATAACGTTATTCCAATCGTATGCCCGGTAACTTGCATTCACGACCCTTTAAACGATTCGCTCGTTTCTGCCTCGCTCGAACACGGTTTTGTCAACTGCTACGAAGTAGACCACGCTGTATCCGTATGGTAGTAATGAAACGCACCGCCGTGACATGTGTTTTCACTTTCCAGATATTGTCGTTTAAAGCCCTGAACGGCAATTCTTCTTATCGCACCTCGATTAAACCCCGTTGTTTTTGTTAACGTGCAAAATTTGTTTTCACGCATCTCTTTCCGATAAGTGCATACAACGATCGTGTATGTCACAGTTCGATTGATATGTAAACTCAATTTTTTGAATTCTGACGCCCTGTGTATTCCCTTATAAACAGACACGAGTTTGTTAATTAACAGGAATAATTCGTAAACTTTCGAATGAAGTGGGCCCCCGATCGCGAATCACCAATCCTTAACTCGATCAGACATCCTCGATGATCCCCGGTTATAATGCACGGAGATATCGTTCGTTATCTATCAAAAAATAGATCACTGATTATCTCTGTTTGAATTGCCATAGAGTGTAGCAAACAACAACGCGCGTGATCAAACATCAGTCAATCGCAATCTAATCTCGATACTTCTGATTCCGTGAAACGCTAGAGAAATCGATAGAGGACAATACGTCGGCCGTGACAACTTCACTTCGACGGTTTGCGATAAACAGGAAATGTTGAGCAGAATCGTTGGAATTCTCTAGCGAAACGTTTTACGCGCCATTACGCATAGCTAAACGAGAATAATTCGCGGCATTCTCCGAGTCGATAACTTTTTATCGACCGTTACTCGATAATCGTTTTATAAAATTAACGTTTATAACGGAATACAGTTAAATAACGCGAGAGTGCGAACAAATTTGTTTTCGTAATGAAACGATCCCGACGACAGGTCGATCGAATTAAAAAAGATTTAATGCATCGAAAGTTGTAGAAAAAATTCGTATCGCGCGTGCTAGACAAAAACAAAAGCTGACAAGTTTCAGACAGATTATTTTTCATTGCGAGCCATGACCCTCTTTTTTTCATTTAGAACTCGTCCCTCGATTTTTTTTTTGTAATAATTATTTATTTCCAAAGGTACCGCTGATATCATCGCGAGCCACAACAAAGGTCAAAGGTAATACGGGTAACTAATTACGCAATTAATTATTAAACCCGTTGACATTTCGCTGTAGCCACGTGAAACCTCAAACACGGATAAATTTAAACGATCATGAACATAACACCGACACCGTAAGTAACGCTAGCCATCGTTCCTTTGTAATAAAAATACAGTCGACCTAACGACTACGCGGGTAGCGACTCATCCGAGAGATAGGAAAAATAATCTCGTCCTTCATAAACCTGACGTAAGTCTTTCTTTTTTATTTCAACTTTGCCTTCGAAGAAGAGACTTTGTAGCGCGCACACATGCATACGTACTTAAATATTTTTTTTTGTCAGGCGCACGATCTTCGCATCGGTACGAAAGAGCGTCGAGCAAGGATAATTGCGCGTATGAAATATATACGATTAAAATAACGGTCCATTAGAATCGCGTGTTCGCGCGTGCCGTAATTCAAACCAAACAGGTAATTTAAATCTGAGATTAAATTTATAATTGAATTCGACGTTACGTGGAATGAAATTTGAAATCGAGTTGAACGTTGAATTGAATCGAACTCCCGAATTAAAATGAAGCTCGACTTGATTTTGATTCGATACAGTTTCGCGCAGAGGCATTGCCACGCTTGATTTATCGTACCAAAAACTATCTCCAATATCAAATACCGGCGTACGCTTCTGAATGTCAGCTCCGTCACTCCGCGAGCGCGCTTTCGAAAGCTAAGAAATTACAGATCGACTTTCGTTCGCGTATCGGCAATCGCGTGTACCTGCGTACCGATACAATAAAACGTCCTACGCGGTACTATCGCAAATACATCCGTAAATTATCCATAATCTACCGAACACCTACTTCGTCTCGCTCCGTTTGACGGAGCGTTGCGGCGCGCACGCGACGCGCGCGGATCAAATTGAAATAATTGCGTGGAAATTACAATGCGAGCGAGAGGAACGCGCGCGGTTTTGCAATTCTATTCCGAAATACGGGCCAATATAGGAGAGCAACGTCGCTGCCGGGACTGTTGAAGCCGTAACCCTCGAGTATTAAGCCTTTCGTAACGACGAAAGGTCAGCATGCTGATGCACCGAGTGAGAGACGGCTACCTACTCGTCCTAGCGCTTACATATCCTTTCCCATAGCCTTTCTCTTTCGCTATGGGCTGCACTTTCACCCTCCCAGTCGCTCGCTATTTGTCACGATCATGACATCGAATCGAACGGAGTTTGACAATACGATCCCGCCCGTGGATATCTCGGTTTACCCGGTGAAACTCGAAAGTCAATGTCTCGCCGCGCTCTACGTCAATCGATATTGTGCAAGTATAGAATTTCCATTTTTACGGTTGACATTGCGGTGAACAGGGACGAGGTAGCGTAATGGAAATGTTAGATACTTACGTAAATAGCAGAAACGAGATCTCTCGTTCTTTTTGTCGTTCAATTCGCTTCGAGATGTTTCGCGGCTCGAGATGAGAAAGTTTCCTCGAGTCGTTATTATCGCGCCGCGAATGCCGAGGAAATCGAATCTAGATGAATCTGGATCCGTCGCCATTCCCGTATGGCGTACCAGGACTCTAATAACTGCACTCGCATCTTCGAATCCTTATTATAGGACGCCGGATGTTGATAAAAACGCTTCTGGACGAATCTGCATTCGTGGTGTCCAACATGGCGTACAACAATCTAATATCTCTGGTACCTAGAATTCATATCTAGTATACCGCGCTTATTCTTTGAAATTTGTCGATAGGTTGATATTTTAAACGTTGTCGTTGACCATGCGCAGTGATAACTTTTGCTCTCCGTCGATAAACCATCGCGTCGTTCGCTCGAGACACACGCCGATACTACTTATTATACTAACTATTTTTGTAGATATCCATCATCAAAATCGTTAAGGATGAAGATTAATTTTGACGTTCACCGGGGACTCAATACTTCGGCGCTAACCGTGATTCGTACACGCGTCCAGTTATACGTCTTCTCAATGAATCCAATTAGATAATAGAATTACGGTATTCGATGGAATCGAAACTGCGGTAATGACGGAAGAACGGGGCATTCGGCGCACGACGGATATGACGAGTTGCTTTTAGTCGCCCCGGTACAACGATCTTCGGATAAGCTACTCGCTCATGGTAATAAATCCAACCGGCATAATTCCGTTATGTAACTTAACATCCTGCGTGTGCCCCTGCGTGATCATTAAATCGGTGCAATCCCGATGACTTTTTAATTTTAGTGGGATAAACCGTTCGATCGTGATACCACCGTCGCTGATTAGTCTCGTGAGAAGAGTGTCTTGGCTGAAACATTTCCTATATCTCGCAGCGCGTACGTCAACTAATTATATTTGCAAATCGCTCGGAAATACTGTAAGAAGATAATCCGTTAGGCGCGATTAAAGAAATTCACGATTTTCCTCCGCGGACGTTGACATTTACAAACAAAAGAATTTCCTTTTATAGAAATGTGCATTGACGGAAAAATTCCCGGCTGTTATAATGAACGCGCGTTAACAATTTATGTTTACAAATTATGTAGACATACCGTAAAACGGAAATCCGTTATAAATAATAACAGATCGAATTCGTTATTGTATTGAAACGATCGTTTTTAGATTCCCCAGTTCCCCTCTAAAAAACTGTTACATAGCATTAAGGAAATCCACGAACGACGCTTCCGTGGACATTAACGTTTATTAGCAAAAAGAAGAATCTAAGATTAAGTACTCAGCTACAATAATTGTGCGAAACAAGTTATTTAATAACACGCAATTCCGTTACATAATTCCTCAACCCTTATGGATCTCGTAACGACCGAATACCGCCAGTTTCGACGCACTCTGCCCATAATGGCCGCTTTCCTTGCCGTACTTAACGCTTGACACGGTAATCTGTCTCATTAAAATATACCTGGTATGGTAATTGCAACGGAAATTAAAGATAGCTCTGGCAAATGAAAAAAAAAATGGATGGTCGGTTATCTATTCGGGATAATAATTTCATGCAGGGACAGTACCGTTACGCATCTCCTCGGCATAGAATACATCCTGGATGCGCGTCTCTTAACGATCAAGATGACGCATCGACTATGTATGATACCATTTGCTGGAGTATACACTTTTTTTTTACAAATGCCTTCCGTTTTGTAACCTTTGATAATGTACGACGGGTGCACCAATGAATGGCCGCCGTGAATAAAGATATTAATAAAAAAAAAGCGTGTGGTTGACTGTTACTCGGAACTTGATTCTTATGCAAGCATAAGGCATCTCCAATCAGCTTGGAAAACAGTTTCTCGTGTCATTTTAAGAACCACGACAAATAATTTACCAGATTTAAATAATTTGTTAGATTTTCAAAGATAATATCTTTTAACGAATTCAAAGTACGCCATAATTCAGATATCACTCCTGAAGTATAAATTAAATTTCTTAACGCTTACTTTGTTTCTCTAACCGAGGAACATATTTCCGTTTCCGTATAACCCTGATCGGTCTTCCAATGGTACACCCACCCCACCGTCTCAAAAAGAAAAATCGCAACCGGGGATTACGTTTTCCGTAAAGTGACTTTCCTCGCGTAGCATCGCGTTTTCTCATTCGGCATCGGGCACGCTGCAATGGCCATTTGAAAATCCACGTAAGGAAACGAGAACGAATCCATAGAATAATTTCTACGGATGAAACGGACGTTACTCCGAGGTATGTAATTTCACTACGCAATGCCGCTTCCCCCATGAATTTTTCAACGACCACGCTCGCGAGTAATAACAACGACCAAGTTTCCGACGTATCGTAACAATAATTCATTGCGCCGCAGAAACTTTCGCAAAGGAACCGCTTCGAAAGATATCGCGATCAATGAAAATAATTTCTGCCGATCGTCGGAGCGAGGCGAGGGAGCGGCGATAAAATATATTCGAACACCGCGTTGTTCTCTCGATCGTTGTTTCACGTCCCACTCAAAAAGTCAAGCAAACTGACAGTAGAACGTTTCGAATAGCGGCAAGGGTTCACGCGTCACGATTCATGCGTCTCGCGTATATTTCGTAACCAACGAATTGGGGCAACGATGGTGACGAAGGCTATAATGCACTTGATCGCTGATGCAGGCCTTCCTGCGTTCCATGGTCGAACGACGCGTACGAGTACGTGCGCGGTTACCTCGAGGCCTTTTAATTTAATGAATGAATCGCCCTCTTATCGGCAATGCGAACGACGCCACGGCTCTTTACTTCGAATGAAATGCGGTTACTCGTTGTGCCGCGAATACGAGTATTACTGACCAAAATGGAAATAACGGCTTGGTTACTTACCATTCGGTTTAGCTCCGTTACCTATTTTTATTCGAATTTGCCATTATTGCGAAGTAAATCGGTGACTATCGAAACTAATTTAAATCCTAAAGTCTAATTTCACTTGTTTCTATTACAATGTGAGTTTACGATGCACTGACTATATTTAAGTAGTGGTAGAGGGGGTTGAAAGAAACATTTTTCACTGGTATACTAGCGTGCACTTTGCACAATTGCGCAAATACTTATAGTAGACCCCCCCTCCCCCCCCCCCCCCGCATAACGCGGTTAATAAGTTACGCGTCTTTTACGCGAACTCCACGCATTGGGAGACAGTGCTTTTTATTCGCATCGAATACAGTTGGCGCGCAAAAGTGTTAAAAGCGGTCAAGACGTTGCAACGTAACCACGTTGACCGGAAAAAGGCACGAACGGTGTCTAGGACGCGCTGCACTTTTATGCAGTCGAATCACGAGGCAGGTGTTAATGCGTCTAACTCACCTGGGCAAGGAGGTTTCTCGTACTAGAAATCTCGACTGCCTTACGCAACGCTGTGCCGATATTTGTTCGCACGCAAAGGAACGTTTTACCGTAAAAAGATTCTGGAAAAGGATGACACGCTTTACTTCTCAATTTCTGTGTCGCAACGGACGTCGATAAACGCACGTGGCCGACGAGCCATCGGCTAAAGAACGACGAGGCGGCAGAAAGTTCAATCGGTTCGCTAAATTTTCGGATACAAACGTTCATACAAATCTCCATATACGGGTAATAATCTTACTTCGAATGTCCCAAACCCAGAGAAATCCTAATTCATCAATTATACAGTTTCAAGCTAAACCGGAGTTCCTGTATCCAGGCGACGAATTTTTACGCCGAGCCAAAAATACGCCACGCGACAGATCCGCGTTTCCAATCAAATCTTCAATGCCGCGCAGCCATCGAGCAACGTCGACCCGCGTGCTTGTTCGCGATACATGGAAAATATATTAAGTCACCGTGGCTTAATCAGCGATACAACGGGCATTGGATAAAAAAAGAAAATACCTCCGGAGCAAAAAAAGAGAAATGATTAGGCGTAAAATACAAGATGCCCTCGAGGACACATGATCCTTCGCAGTAGCTGCAATGTAACGACACCAGCTTAATGTCAGGCGTGCACACACGGCGCATACGCGCGCCGCATTAATCATCATGTATTTATCTCGCGTTCCGTTTGTACACGGGTGTTTCGTGCCAACATTTCGCACGAGATTATCGCGCCACGCGAGTACGTTATCGTACGTACGGTACGTACGTGGAGAACGCTGGACAGTACGGGGGGCGGGGGGTGAGGGGGTCATATGGTATTTCTAAGGGCACCCGTCGCTTTCACGTATATTTCACGAGCGTGAAAAAACCTTTCGGAGAAAGCGAAGGTGGCACGTATCGATGCTAACGCCGAGGCTTCCTGGTTGTTCATCTTCGAAACGTTTGTCGCCGCGTCGTAGTATTTTTCGAGTTTCTCGTTTCCACGCCTTTTTCAGATTTTTATTGTACTCGCGTCTCGAGCGAGTACCGTGGACGCGAGTCGTCAACGCGTATCGGATTAGAAACGTTGGTTCGTCCGAATGTCGGTAAAGTGAGGAGTAAATTAAATACGCGTTACGTTTGTTAGAAATTGCCGAGGGAAATTTGTGTGCATTTTTCTTTTGTAGATGTTACGATTAACCGACAAAGGTTTTTTGAAGCACTTCCAAAGTATTCGAGCATGTACGTTATACTTTTTGCCTGGTTTGCCGATGAATTCTGATGCTTTTTTTAATCGCCAAACAAAATAACATGCACGTATGAGAAAACTAATGAAACTATAGCTGTAATCGCACGATTTGCCCGCGATGTTATCGGGGTCACGATATACGAATTCTCACGCAGCATCGATGATACGTAGGAACCACTCGTAACGCATCGTGCCTTGAAAAATAACATCGCTCCGCGCACTTGTTCCACCGAATAATTGCCGTCTAAATTTGATCAGAAAATGGAAAAAGTTAATGTACGTAAGCGCGAAATATTGATATCCATGTACAAATTATTCCGGAAGAAACAGGTATGAAATTGCTATGACAGATAAGAACTGAGTATTCTCGACGAAAATAATTTTGTTCGAATTACGCGAGGCTCGTCGCTTTTCACACTGTATCGGTCGTATCAAAGGTATTCGAATCGAATTCATTCCAGACGTAGCTCGTGATGCGATAACATTAATGTATATAATTTGTACACGTCGAAGGCAAAGTGACGACGAAGCGGATCTCGACGTGCATCTGCTACATTTTCACTTTCGATTAACCCGGTGTGCTCTTATGTCATCATAGTACCGGCACCGTTGTCTAGATTTCTATTCTTGCTTAGCCGCAAGGATACAAAAGCTATAGTAACCGCGCACACGCTTTATGTTCTACGTTTCTCGCGCCTTTAACGCACAGTTGTTTAATCATTTATCGAGATACAGCGGCTCCCACAAATATTTGGTCGCTGCAAATTTTATTTTACTTTTTACCGACCAGAATACAATTTTTTGTGAACTTCGTTTAAACGTTATCTTAGTTGACACGCTTAAACGGATTTTAGAAAGTTGCTAATTTTCAAGATTACAACCAAATTGTGCAATTTCCAAAAATTCGTTGAAGCGCGTCAAGGCGAATTATCGACATTACGATCAAATTCGCAATTTCACATCACGCTGGACGTGTTAATTGGCAAAAGGTTTGAACCCAACTCACACAAAATTATGATAGTTATCGGTGCACTCTGTAAAACGTTGTGCTAAAATTTTAAGCGTTCGAATATTCGTACAACCTACCATATTTCAAACGAAACGCTACACGAGTACATCCCCAATTAACGCTGCAACGATATTTCATCAGGATCGGCCGAAGAGATGGAAAAATACCTACATTGCAAATGAATCACCGTCGAACGCTCGGACCTGAGTCGTCTTCGCAACGTCGATGATTAACGTCATTAAACTTCCAGTCGACGTGCAACCTACACGATGTTCATTCGTGCAAGATATCGCGCTGCCGTGTCGGCGGTATTTTTTTTACCTTTTTACACTCTCAACTTGGTCTAGGCGGGAGTCCTCATGACTCCTGGAAATATATAACGCCGTCGCGACGTCTGTCTCCACGAGATGTTGGGGCAACGGCCTGTCAAGGACGCGAGTGCTCGCATGTATGAACGAACTTCCTTAACCCGACAATTAATTCCTTAGCGTCATTTTTCCACGCTCGAAGCGTACGTTTACCTCTTAACGCGCACCAGCTTTTTCAGGACACCGATACTACGACGGGCGGATTCAGAAGCGTCTTATGCGATTTTAATGTCCCGTGGTTACGGCCGGAAGAATTAATGAAACCTTTTCATTTCTTTCTTTTTTTTTTCTTCATCCTATTGCAAAAACGCGTTATTCTCTCGCGCGGACGCGACGTGGGATTCGGTACGGTATTTGTCGAGCAACCAATTCGCGACGCTTCGGAGCGGCTAAAGATTAATGTAAGTCGAACGAACGTTCGACGATACGAGGAAAGTAAGAGACTTTCTGCAAATTCCTGCGCGGTTTGCCTTGGCACTTGGCGCAAAACTTTGTTAGAGATTTCTAATTATTTCTTAAGAGCAATTCCGGCTTCTACGCGCGTCACCAGTTGGACGAAAGGTAATTGGAATGCCGATACGATCATCGGACAGCTATCGCGATTTATTATCGCAAAAGACATTTGAAATTGAGTAGGCGTATGGCCGTTGATTCGAAAGATACGAGATTTCACACGCCGAAGAACGGAAGGCGAAAGAGACGCGTTGGGTGTGAGCCAGGTATTTTGAATCTTACGATGACGTTATCATCCGTTGCTCTCACGATATCGAGGCACGTACGATGTTAACTCGCTGAAAGAAATTTGCCTCGCAAAACAATGAAAAGAAGTCCGCGTTGTAAAAACAATTCTGCGTTAACTGTGGGAATCGTGGTCGTATAACAATCATCTTTGACTCTTCCCCTGCCGAAGGAATCGATCTTTCTTTGTTTCAAACTTCCACAGGTGCGCGGTTACGCGTTATCCGTGCAGTACTATTACCAATTTTTTTTTATCGTGCGTCTCACGACGGTAACTCAAAAATTGTAAGTTGCACGATTTTTTTTATGAAAGTAATATCCTATTTATGTCTGACTTCGGTAACTCCGAAAGAGCTAAAGGCAGATAAATATATTCCAAACCTGTAAGAGCCATCTTCGTAGAATGCAGGGAAAAATGGAAGGCACGTATTTGTACAAAGAGGCAGAGTTTAATGAAACACACCGCAAATCTGCAGGGAAACGAAAGGTACGTCGTCGTCCTCCTTATTTCCGATGAAACTGATGAGCCCAACGTGCGATTAACTTCGACAAAAGATTTCGAAATTTCTCGCGTACAACGAGATTTGCTTTCGACGTTTAGCATCCCTTCAATGTCGAATCGAACACCGCGGGATCCTCGTCACACGCATACCGATCGAGGACAAATCGTGACGCGAATCGTAACCCGGCCTTAATGACATTTGCCAGCCGGCCGCTGCGATTCACTCGCGCTTTCACGAGATCATCATCTCTCCCGACGATCGATCCTGCTAGATCGTTTCCCTCGTAACCGATCGGCGATCCGATACAAACGACCGTCCGTTAACACTCGTGACTTCCGCACTTTCATCGCACGTACCAGACAGAGAAGTTACGTGACGACTTCCAAGTATCTTCAAATGCTACAACGCAAATTAACGTGCAGACTGAGGTATAAATCTTTTGCCCCGAAGACGTAGCTCCGTAGCGACGCGCAACAATTCACCTGCGTTGATATAGTACGACGCTGAGAAGATCGACTACCGTCCGTAAATAGATATTCCTTAACTAATCTCTTCCAAAACTGTAAATTAAGAAGTTGCTTTCAAAAGGAAATCCTGAGGGAGAAATACAGTTGATTTTCTATAGCGCATGGTGGAGGAACGATTGATATGCAGAACACGGGACGGGCCATAATTCAGAGTTTAATTTAATGAGCGACGCATCGTACGGCAGGACTTTTGGCCACTCGTTTATGCAGATGAGATTCGTCAGACGTCAAGCTCGCGGAATGTTTCTCATCAATATCCATGAGTTAAAGGACATCCCGTCGGATGCGCGTCCTCGTGGCGCTACACAAACAGCATTAATTCGCGGTAATTCTACGGGACGATTCGCACTGGCTGCTAGTACTACAATCGCCATAAAGGTGCGAGAGGCGCGAATAGACCGGTGTGAGAAAAGAAGAAAGAAAATTCTAATGGTGGCGCCAACCCTTTCTGATGGATAAGCGCGGGTGTATTTCGTTAGTGCGAATCGCTCTTCTTGGAGGTTGAAAAACCCTGGTCTAGCCAGAATAACAACGATTCGCCGAGCGCGAAATTAAAGCCTCATCGGGGACGTAATTCTCGTGCTCCGCCTTAATTCGCGGCTCAGCGCCGAAACCTGCAATTTTCATCGCCGACGAGAGCGTCCCGGGAATATACGCGAACGGCGCTAATCATTATTCGACGGTTTTGTAAGAGATCCGCGGCCGTACGACATTATGCAATTTAATGACGAGCCTCCGTTAATATTCTTCGTACCCCGGTTGCACGATGGAAGCCTACCTCGATCGCGTGCAACGACCGGGAACGGATAAAAAATCGCTAAGCGCGTCTTAGCCGATCGAAAGTTGTGATCGTCGTATCGGCGGCTCTTCTGCCGCCTAAACGCGATGTACATTCGTCGACTGCCGGTCCCGGTCGCGATGGTACAGCCTGCGCGTGTCTCCGTTCGAGCCTTCGGAAGATCGCTGGAATTCTTCGTTGATTAGGTTGGAAATCATATCAACGGCACCTGACTGTTTGCTAGGAAGATATTTCCCATTTGCTAGGAAGATATTTAAGATACTCCTGCTTTACCTTAAGCCTAAGATAAATCTGAATTTGAATTTATTAATAATCAGGGACTCTGAATCGAGTCCATAAACTTATACATGAATATAAAGAATACAGAACATATATGAAATGCGTAGTACAGTATTAGGTTAGCGAAAACTTATTTTACATATAATTGCAGTTCTGAGTTTGAGATTGTTATAATACTTAAACTTTAAATAAAACTAGTCAATCCTTGATAAATTAATATAACGGGGACAGTGGCGTCATCGGTTGAGCGTTTCTGCCGATTAATACGTTAAGTGCCGTGTCGGTCATCCGTAACGATGCCATTACCATTCGCTAGTTTTGCAGGAAAATTCTCACTCTGTAGGTATTCTATTTGTACATACATTGCACACCCTTGTCTACAATATTACATGCATTAATGTATTACAACTTAAATTTGTATTCGTACTTAATAAATTTTGTACTATTATGATAAATGATTACATTACAATTTATTCTTGGTGAATTATTTTTCAAAGTATTATTATATGTCGAAAGAGCCCTCGACCGTGGTTATGAGGTAAATGTGACATTTTTATAAAAGAGTAGTTTGAATCGTGAGACATAAGAACACACTTAAATTTATTAATATGAAAGAATAAATTTAAAATAATACAATGCACTGAGTCGCAACCTACGTAATACACTAAACATGATAGACTAAACATTCGTAAACTAAAAACAATCAGAAATCAAGTTCCGCAGAAACAAGTAAGAATCCATCGCAGCTAATATTCATACATTCGCCCGATAAATATTTGTGTATGTACGTCTATGTCGCTTTGTACCTACAGATGTCACTGAATGTCAGATGTAGTAACGTCGATTTGTGACGTGTTCAATGGTGTTCAATTTGCCGGTGAAAACATTCTATGCAATATTGCCGCTCCAATTCGATACGAAATGTTATGGATAGAATTTCTTCTTGCGGCATCTATAATTTTCGGTGCCCAAGCAGCCAGCCTTGAAACAGTGAGCGATGAGGATCTCTTAAATCTCATAAACACCGAAAAATATGTTGTTGCATTATTTAGTAAGTTTCCACGCACTTCCCATTTTTATGTAGGCAGCTTGATGTAATTGCTTCTCAATAATTTGAGTGATATGAGAATATTCATCGCATAACATATGCCAATTTCTTTTCGCAAAACATATTCTCATTCAAAATCTCGGTGGTAATATAACCCGTTTGTTAAAAGACTACGTTTATTTGAAACCCGTATTCTGCCATACGTTACAGCATGCAGTACGTTCGGAAAATAATGAAACACTTAAGTAGATCACCCGAATAAAAGTAAACTTACATTTTTTAGAAGGGAAAGATATGAAGTTGATCTCGAAAGAAATCGTAATTATAATGATGTGTAACATTGTATTTACAGCCAAACAGGATTGTGAGGCGTGCGATAATTTTGAAAATGAGCTAATTCACTTGCGGGATGACTTGGTCGAGTCTTTGTCCGGATGGGTTGTCAAAGTAGTCAATAGCCAATTGCTTCGACTGTACAGTACAGATAAAGAACCGGCTCTTGTGTTTTTCAGACATGGAATTCCGTTACTATACGATGGTACTCTCCTCAAACAATAAATATTTATCTATTGTTATTAAATAACTATCTAAAAATACAGTAAATATGTATGGCCGTACAATTAATTTGTACACAATTGTTTAAAGGTCGCTTAAACGACGAAGAGATCTTAACGACGTTCATTCAGAATAAAGAGCCCATAGTAAAGGAATTGACGGATGATACGTTTGAGCATTTAACTCAAGTGAGTACCGGAGCTACAACGGGGGATTGGTTTGTCATGTTGTAAGTTCCACTTTGCGGAAACAGAAATTTGTCTTTATTATATATGCACATTTTGACAATCTAGTACGATACACGTTGTTATCGATATCTAACAAGTTTATTTTACATCAAAAGTTACAGCGCAGACTGTGTAGAGTGTGTTAGAATGATGGCAAGGTGGGAGACTGTAGGTTCTAAACTGAAACAAAGGGTTAACATAGCACGGATCGATAGACATACGACAGGAGCATCCACGGCAAGAAGGTTCAATGTTTTCCAGTCCCCTGAATTTATATTGTGAGTGTATAAGCATGAATTATTTTTTCAAGTTAAGGATAATGGTACAAAGCACCTTTAAACTGTACAAATTATTTAACACACACTTGGTTATACTTATAGCTTTAGACACGGTAAATTATATCGTTATCAAATACCAAGACACGACATCAACTCTTTTGTGTCATTTGCAAAAGACTGGTACAAAAATGCGCGTGCGGAAAGTGTACCTGTACCGCAAAGCCCCTTGTAAGTCTGAGCACATTTTTAGGAACTTCTGAATATCTATTTTAAGTAATATCTTATCAAATATGTCTTTTAATTTAATACTACTTAAAGTAAACATAAAGTACACCTGTGGATTTTTTATTTTCAGCGATGACCTTGTACAAATAATTGCAAACTTCTTACGTGATAATCCATGGGTCATGAAACTTGGTAGTATAACTATTGGTGTGTTTATTATTATCTCGGTTGCTGCTAAGATTAGACAAAAATCTGAGACGCCGCAAAAAAAGGATTAAACCTTTATTTTCTGTGCCAAAGACATACGTTATACGTATTGTTTCGGATTACTATCGGTTACGAACCAGTAAAAATATAAATATTCATATTTGTATAGATGTATGTATAACGGAACCTCGATTATCTTTTAAATTACATTTTTACATAAAAGAAACCTTCATTATTGCATAATGCTTCACTTATTAAAGAAAAGCCATGTAAATGAAAATTCAGCATTTATCCTTATTTTTCCCTAACCCTCCCGTACTATGAATATTGACCACGAGAAGCCTCTATAGATCCTATATAGTGTATTTGTACGCTAAATATGTGCTAGGCAAGCAAATGTTAGAATAATAAAATACCGGCGTTCCAATGGATTTCCGGGATCTTGTACTATGCATACAAAAAGAATATGAAGTTTGCCAAAATACAAAATGTCGTATTGCATATTCAAAATACATGTCCATAGAATTAATATATTTAGAATACGAGTTGGCAGTTGTGTACAGATAATTTAGATAATTTCAGTGTTAAAAGTGGGTTCGACATATGGCAGTGCTAGGAATTTGTGTGAAAAACACATTTGATCCATTAACAATATCTATAAAAGTATCATATACCCTAACACGTCGATGTTGCACCAAATCGTTCATACTTTTGCAACTTTAAAAAGAAAAAAATCTTAATCTTTACCTATAAGGTATACGTGTAATAATCACCATGTCCTTCAGAAAGTTGTAATTTTTTATTTTATATAAAGTATTATGCCTGGCAAAACCAATATTAATGGAAATGATTTGTGCGCATTACAATAAATATTTTAGTACAAACATTACCGTTATGCAAAGTAGGAAAAGATGGACCGTTCATGAAAAACAATATGTTCCATGTGAAATGCAGAATCATTGCACTAATCATGTTTACTGTCTTTTTGGACACTGATCATTACAGAACATAACGTACAACTAAGTGCTAAACAGTTTGTATCGATTTCACAAGAAATAAAAGAAATGTCCTATTTATACATACGTTATACCATAACATACCAGCTTCTACGAATTATTTCACATTCTAACGATGACGCATGCATTACGTCGATCACATTTATTAATAAAGAAGAGTAGAAAAATAAATTAAAAATGTAATATCAAATTGTGGAACCATCCTCTATTGTTGTGTGGTTGAATTACTCGAAAATGTTTCAATTTACTTCTATCTTAAATATTTCAAAGGAATCAGGGATTCACAATATGTCTTTATATCACAACTCACAAGACACTCTGTGCAACGCATAATAAAGAAACTAACTTTGTGCATCACAACTTCAATGTTACGCTTATGTTTTATCTGGTCTTTTGATCTTGCAAACAAAATGTATTGTAGTTTAATTAAATATTATCAACCGATACATTTATCCTAAAGACAGTAGACGAGTCAGCTAATGCCATTCTGATACTAGTTTCAAATTTCTCTCGTATCAACGAAAACTCCATCATACTGCTCGGCTTTGAATCAATCCAAAATCCATCAAATTTGCAAAAGAGATAACAATACAATTGATGAAAGGCACGAATTGTTGGCAGAGTCTTTGAAGAATTATAAATATGAGTCTTTGCTGTACCATCCGTTAACAACTTTAGAGCCATACTCGTTAGATTTATGCCAACAATAGCAAATGCGTAACCATAACGAGGATGAGCAGAGTGTGACAATACGTGCGTTGCGATATTTGGATACTCCGTCGCAAAATAAACAAGATTCTTTAAACCCAATATTCCCATTCCACGGAAATCAGTCTTTGGATCGTCTCCTTGAAAGCCAATCATTTGCCACTGCTTTGTTACTCTAGCGTCTAAAGGCACGAAAGGCATTAATAAATGCCATAACTTTAACAACAACGTTTCGTGTTCCAGATCCTTTGCATCATATGGAGTTTTCCTAAGTTCTTCGCACTCCACGCAAAGCTGTCTATAGCCCCAAATCAGTTCTATGCACTTGCCAAACGATTTTGCGAAGTCAGGATGTGCTATGGGATTGATTTTCTTAGCAACCAATACTGTTTTGATAGCTTCCACTAAGATTTTACGCTCCGTCTTAATCGTTATGCCACGCTGATTTGCGAGCTGATTCAAATTTGCCACTAGAGCCTTAATGTCAGCATTTCTGGACTGTCTCAGAGATTCCTCCACTGCTAGAGTACGTGGTGCTCCTGACGGTTCTCCGTAACAAATTCTCTGAAGCTCGCATATCTGTGTTGTCTGGCGCAACAACCATTTGATCACGAGTCTGCAATACCAGCACACCACTGACCAGATATATAGAAACATGCTTTCCGTCGATTATAAAGAATCGTGAACCAGGAGCTATCACCATAAATCCTACAAAATCCACGATATTTTCGTACGATTAGACTCCTTCTATCATATCATTTTGAAGCGTATATGGTCCGACGAGTCGTCAGAAAAATATCGACCTTTTTGTATCATTAGCGCCAACGTATTTGTATTTATTCCCGCAAATATAATTTCTTTTTAATCTCACTGTTACGTTGCTATATACGGAAGATGCACATAACCTTTACTGACGAGGCTGACGCGTATAACGGCGGTTACATGGGCCATGTGGGTAATTAATTTTAATCTAGATCTTTCCTTTCTTAAAAGACAACAGTTTTTAGAGTTAGGCTACAGGCAAAGCGTCGAGTTCCCCAATCATATGGTCTCGGTGGACAGAAATCAATATTAACCTACGAAACTAACGCTACGACAACGGTGGGGGTGGGAACACTTACTGCTCGCCGTCATTGTATATGAAAGAAGCATTATAACGTACCTGTTCCGAACTGGATAGAGTGAATTGATCTTATGCCCCCGCATTAAAAATGATTTAAAGAAACAAACAGTAAATATTGGTAAATACAAAAATTTCAGATCTTCCGAATCCCTTGCAGAGATAATTATCGAGGTATCATTTGAATACTTGGACAATGAGTTATGTTTACAAACACGGATTAAATTACTCTTGAACGTTACATAGTATATACTCGCGGTTGAATACAAATATATACGTAAATGTCAAAGATGTTTCACATCACTTGTCGGAAATTAAATATAAATTTTTTCGATGTAAATTTAAATATATTAAAGATTTAATAATAATGATTTCATTTATAGGATTATTGCAAATCAATTGGGTTTCGTCACAAAAACAACATCAAGTCGTTTCAAGATTCAATGTTATGAAAATCTAACACAGAGCAACTTCAATCCGTAAAGTGTTGCTAATGATGTAACCATTTTTTACCCATTTCTTCGACGCTCAATTATAGATTAATTTTTGGGGATATTAAAAACTATTGATAAAAGACGCATTATAGAAAGATCTGGGAATGGATAATGTGCATGCCTCTTCGTCAGAAATTTCAACGGACAGCTCGACCAACAGTGAATTCTGTTTAAAGACGAATACCGAAAAGTGTTGCGAAGAACTTTCGGGGGATGAGCATAAAGAAAGCAATAAAACACATTCCAATTTAGTTTTGGATCTTCGAAACATTCCGCCGATCAGTGATGCTAATTCTGAAAACGATGATTCTTTAGAAAAGCTTTCAGCTGTATTCGAGCAACCAGAAGATCCGTCGCCGATTATCGAAGACGTAAAACTTTTGCAAGATTGCGAAGATAACGAGACAAAGTATTAAATAGGCCCCGCTATAACAATTCCTCTCAATTTCATTTTGTTCAATCTGAACTTTCTTTCCACTTTAATTATTTATAAAATACTACGTTATTCGTTTTCTACGTATATTCCGAAAATTGTAGTTACGATCTTCTGGAACGAGTACGCTCGCTCTACGAAGTGATGGTAGCTTTGAAAGACGAGCTAAGAAGAGAAGTGGGACTTTGGAAAAAAGAAAAAGAAGAATTCCAGCTTTTGCGTGAAAAAAATGATGCTGTAGCACTTCAAGAAGCAACCGCGGCTGCTCGAGCTGCAGCCGCAGCTTACGCTGTCGAGTCACCTTTTTCTAATAATTTAGGTAACGCATCAACATACATATGCGTTAATTCTCTCCTGATTTCCTACTACGCGGAATAAAAAAGTGCTTTGAAAAAAAGGCGCAACACGTATGTTTGACAGGGTTATATCAAATCCGAGTTGATGACCAAAATTAAAACCATCGAATATTGTCGCGAGCATGCAATTTTCAATTCATCGAGGAAGGTGTGTTCTTGTTTCCTAGGTGACAGTTTGGGCATTACTGCCGAAGAATCTCTGCGAGAACTCACGATACTCGAATACGAAAAGAAACTGGCCAGATACCAGGATGAATTTTCATTAATACAGGCCGAGAAGCGTTACAACACGTGCTGGAAGTTAGTCGCGAACGGGTACAAACAAAAACTGATGGAGATTGAGCGACTGTGTAACGAGGAACTAGAAAAAGTTCGACAAAACGCAAGTTACCTTCAGCCGCTCAAAGAAATGGCTTCGCATTGGTATCTCGGCGAAGGGAATGACGGTGACACAATTCAGGTTGATTCCGTTACGCAAATGCAGGAGCATACGTTTCACAACGAGGAGACATTTAAAAACAGTTATCACAATTTTCAAAAAAATGATGCTGAGATAAATATGGCTCCCGAAAGTTTTCCTCCCAGATTCAAGAGCGAGGAATTGTTTATGCAAGATAGAGACTACGGGCAATTGCGAACTTACAATTAATACACTGCCATGCCATGAGTGCGAAATTATGTCGGTCAGTTATTTATGTATACGAGTATTTTAACTATAGGAAAATATTTGAATATTACACTATTTTCTTATAATTCTACACTGTCTCCATTGTAAGTATTTGTATGTTTCATTTTCAACATATCGAAATCGATCTTGTATTTTTGATATTATTAAATTCATTATGGTATTTACCGCAACCTTACGTATTCAGAATAAACTTTTTAACAAAAAACTCTGATGTTAATTCCACAAGCAGATATTTCAGATCGCATAGTTAGACGTTGCCTCGCGCCGTTTTCTCTCCGACCAAGGGCGTATTTTTCGGGCCCTAATCAGTTTATGGAAGATCGACACGCCATCTGTGAATCTCGAACGAGGTAGTACTCCGTAAGCACATATCTTATATCATATGCTCTATGTATGCCAACGACCTATATTTGTAATTGGAATAAAATTTTGCCTAAAGGGTTATGAAAGAAAAGAGACACGTTTCATATTTTTTGCTCTTTTAGAGGATCCAACAGAATTACGAACAACGATGTTCCTGCGCAACATTTGAGAAAATGTCAGAACTGTATCATTACCGACGGCCAATTAACTATAAGCATTGTCCCTAGACTTCAAATGCAATTGGTCGATTCACGCGGCACTGTGGTATTGCGCATTTGCGCATGCCCAGAGACACAAACCCTTTCGTGTCAGAAAAATCTGTTCACTGTGTGTATGCCTTAAATGATATTGTTATCTGTGAAAGCATCGCAAACGTAAACAAACTATTTCTTATGCTATTTTTAACATCGTGCGTTATTTTCGTTTTGCTATTTTTAACTACGCTAGTTAGTATGATTACCACCGCGGTTTGTTTTCGTGTATCGGAATCGTACGCTATGCTTACAGTTATGCGTCGCCAGCTATACGAATGTATTTACTTAACGTGGCTGAATATCTGTACGAAGCGTTTAGCGTAGAGCTTTGTATGGTTGATTTTCTTTGATATGGATAATCGTCGCGAGAGTTGTATGCACCGTGGTACAATAAAGTTTTATTTACATGGAGTGTACGTGCGAGTATAAACATGGCCGTCGCGCTTTGTGATGATTATTCGTGCCAGTTTGAATTCAAGAAAGCACTGGAGAAATGGAAATAATGGACGGAAGGCATGCGCTCGAATTATCCAGGTAACGAGACTTCCCCATTTCTTCGACGGGCTTGCGAAAGTGCCATGTAGCACGGCTTACATTGATCGTATCCCAATTTTGTTACATTTACCTGCACAATCGTTATTAGATACGTCCCTTTTTTTCGTTGTTTTTTCAATGTAATCTTGAAGGTGACTGAACTTGCGGAGTATACGTCATACGCATTGTTAACCGCGTAACGCGAATACGATTCGTAGCATACCTCTCAGCTGACTACATATTGACCTATTGACATTATTGTCATCAGAAGTTTCCTTGTGTTCTTTTATGCTGGAATTTGTAGTACGACTGATTTTACTCTTTTTTCCGGGAAAAAGCATTCTCTCTCTTTAGTGCTTTCCTTGGATTTTAATATTTTTTGTTTAAACATTTTTGAGCATTGTGGTACCACCAGAGTATCTTGTGCTTTCTACGCGACTGTGTACAATGTAGTATATTTGTTTTACGATTAAATATATCGTTTTGGCTTGTTCTTCTTTACGGGCCACCTGTCATCTTTTAGTCGCAATTATTTCAATCGTACCTGTAGTTATTCAGGTAGACCACCAGGGTTTTTAACGACAGCCCATATTATTTGTTATAAGCATACAAGGGAGTATTCTGTTTCAACTAATATCATAGCATCGTATGTGGAATAGTTTAAGTATTATTACTTGGAAGTGTATAGAGATGACGTGAAACTTGTTAATTATAAGAAAAACTTTCTATAATTTCTGACAATAAAAAAGACATCGGATTAAAAATTACACGATACAATAATGCTAAATAGCTTAACAGCTTTATTGTATACTTTTATCAGTAGATGTTGTTCAAACTATACACGTCCAAATGAATGCAGTTTGATATGCTACATAGAATTTTGATAAATGCAGAACACGCTTCACTTGTAAAGCAATCATTGGCATTGACTTTTAATTTTACCAATTTCTTTCTTTGTCGCAAGATTTATAACAGTTTTTAAAAAACTTTGTAACATGTTCTTCCACTAATCAAGTTGGAACCTTGTTGGAAGTGCTCTCGTAATTTATTGTACGTTAGATACGCTTATTCTTTTGGTATTTACCAAATTTGATCTGCAGTATTTTAAACAAGCATATGATTGCAGCATCTGGTTATTCTTGAGAATCTCTAATTTTATATGCTACTTTATACAAAACGTTGTGTTGTTGATACAATATGTAAATAAAAGATACTATAAGATTTATAATTTTTATCCGTACGAGCGCTGTGCATGTATAGTATTTAATGTATAATATATTAAGATATGTGTTGGGTGTTATTGGTTCCTGCAAATCACAGATAATATTATAATTTAAATTCGCACTAAGAAATACATGATTTCGATGGTTGCTTTGACAGCTGCAACTGCGCCAATGCAGTCGTGACACCGAAAGATAAAAATTTTATGAAGAGGTCACGAGTATATCACTGCTATCACTTTTTCCTGTTATTATGCTATTTAAAAATTCCACTCCAATCTCCTTGTATCCGAAAAGTTACTTTAAAAGTAATAATAGTTTTTAAAGAACTTTTGAAGATGTAGATCCAAAACTGTTTGTTTATAGTCTAAAAAATAACATTTTCCCGCACGTGATAAAAATTTATCCTATAAATATTCTCGCAATGCATTTGAATTAAATAAATCGTTGCATTTTGGGCACTTTTGTTGAATATTTATTTAAACGGCATTCCCAAATCAATTGAGATAAATTTGTATAATGAAATCCTTCCTTTCCAGGTAAATATCGTACGTTCTCTAACAAGGTGAAAGTTGCAGATGTAATCGGCAACTTTCGTTATCTTTACGCACACGGTACGCTCGCGTATGTGCAAACGATATACAAATATGATACAATGTGATTTTATAACGAATTTTAAATTTCGGGTCAATTGTAAATTATTAAACTGTGAAATGTGTAGAATCATCTTGGTCGCTTATTTTTGAGTAAAATTTAAAAGAATATTTCTTGAAAGTGTAGAGGTATCTTGATCTCGATTATTACGAATATGGGAGTTGATGTAGCATTTAATATCATTGTATGGCATTGTTTTGAAGAAATTGAAGTAATAATAGCTTTGCCTTAAAGTCTTAGAAGGTGACCTTTGTTATTTGCCAGGCGGAGACTCGCCGTTGTTTTTTCTTTTAAAAGGGACGATCAGTGTGGCTATAGCCGCGTATAAATAAAATACTTAGCGCGATCAGTCAGCGTTATAAAGTATCAAGATTCACAGTATCAATATTCACAGTGGTGTGAAGCAAGTGAAATGGTTCGTTTTTCGCGCATACTGTTCTCAATCGATAAACATAAAATTAAAGGATTCAGTTTTTGCAATCGACGTTCCAAAGCTAAATTCCAAGAAAATGTCTCAAGCATTTCGTTCAATTTACCAATAATTCCAATGGGTACAACTAAACGTTATATCGAAATTTGCGGAAAATTTGAAAGTTGGAAAGTTCGGAGCACAATCCGCAAGCAAAACTAACAGTGTTATTAGCACGTTAGATACGTCCGAGAACAAGGATGGGAGTTAATGGAATGCAGGTCCTTAATCATTTTAGGCTGCTGTCTGGGTGAGCAATGAATGTATTCCGAATTTTGACTCCGTGTGTATTGCAACGTAGACGACCGAAAGAGGTTGATAATTCCGATAAAAGGGATTGCTGGTTCGTGAAACGACGGCGAGGAGATGCTTCCTACATGATACATAGAATGGGTGCTTCTGCATCGTCAAGCATCACCAGTGTAGGTGGGGATTCGGTTCAAGCAGCTAGACTCTCGTCCTCTGGTAATCCTGATCAACATGGCATTGCTATCAGGTATTCCAAGTTCAAGGGAATTAGTAGGGGGATTCAAATACATATCGTCAAAGGGCAGTGCAAATTAAAACCGAGCAAATGTCGCCGTGATATAGTCTCCGATCGTTTTGTTGAATTTTCAGGGAGAAAAAGAAGAAAATGACGGGGTTCGCGACGTTACGGAAGAAGTTCATTAGAAGGCGTCGCTCTTCGAAAGCATGCGATCACGGCAGGATAATCCGAGATTTGGTGTCGACGTGGAGTCACTTGGAAGCAACGGCGCTTCTCGAGGAATACGAAGCGCTGGCTGCGTTGAAGGACCTTCACGTTCAAGCCGAATTAGCTAGACCACCAGCTGCCACGTTCAAGCAAGATTTATCTATGCTGTACGATTACAAGCATTGTTCCGATGTGGATCTTGTCTACCGAGGAGCGTGCTTCCCCGTTCATAGGGCCCTACTGTCGGCGCGATGCCCGTACTTTAGGGACTTGCTGGCCGGGTGTCCGGGTATATAAACTTACCGCTTATCACTTTAATCGTTGCAAAAGTAATTTGTAGCGTGTGGCGCCTTTTAGCCAAGTTAAATCCCGGGGGTTTAATTTTCGCGATGTCCTGCTCCGAAAAACAAATTGTCCGCTTCTTTCGTAAATGAAACAGAGAAGACAATGATTATCTTGTACTTCGTTTCTTCGTCCCTTCCGTTTTTATTTATTCACCTCTAATTTGGGGTTTCGAATCGCGCTAAATTTGATAACTTATTATTCCCGGTATGCATTCAGTCGAAATGCTTCCACGAAACAGTTGAGGATCTAATGGAAACTCAACTTTCCTACAGACTTCTACTTGCATACAACATTAGGCCTGGTATATTTCATTACTGTCTATCTATCATCTTCCCGACTTTTCTTATCTCTGCAAATATTATTATTTCACCGCGAACGTATCGCGGTTGTATCGCACTTGGGTATAGTTTACATTGCGCGACTTTCTTGATTCTAGGATACGGTGCTAGGATATGCCTGGAGCTAAGAACACCTAATCTCGAAATACAGATGTTCTCGGCATTACTGCGTTATCTCTACACTGGTGATATTTGCCCTCACGATGCGTCTTTGGAGGCGAATCTTTTGCGACGGCTTGGAGAAGAATTCGGAACGCCGAATCCGCTGGAACATGATCTCAGATATTTACTCGACACCGGTGACTATGCGGATGCTGCATTAGTGTTTACGTCGGACAGTGATTACCAGAGACCAGATAGTGGAAGTTCAGAATATGGATTCCGGCCAAAGTTAGAACTGCCATGTCATAAAGCGATACTTTCTGCGAGATCCCCGTTCTTCAGAAATTTAATACAAAGACGGACTAGATCAGGGGAAGATCACACAGAAAGAGCGCTTCATATACCTACTAGAATAGTTTTGGATGAGAGTGTAATTCCCAAAAGATACGCCAGAGTATTATTACATGCAGTGTATTTAGATACCGTTGATTTATCGTTAATATTGAGAGGTAATGGTTGCGGGAACAGCGCTGGTAGTCTAGGAGAGGTAATTATATAGTTTTGTAACATGAATACGTTTTTTAACGAACACGTTCTTGAATAAGTTTGGAAAAATCATTTTTTAAACTACGTTATAATGCGAAACGCGATGTATATAAATTTCTTCCTTGTTACCTTTGCTTTACAATATACGCGTTACAGGGAAGTTTAATATTCGGGATTAGATTCGCAAACGCATTTGTATCAAAGCGGCATCGATTTTACGGCGTCTTTTGTGAACGTATCTCTTGTTATTTATAAACAGGTCCAAGCTCTCACTCATACTGGACGAGTGCGACCAAGCCCCTTAGAAGAAGCAATGGAATTGTACCAAATTGGCAGATTTCTTGAATTAGATATATTGTCACAGGGTTGCGAAGATCTTATTTTAGAATATCTTACATTGGAATCGCTACCGGCTGTGCTGAAGTAAGTTCACTGACACAGATTACCGATATTAATAAGAAGCGTAGTGGTAGTTCTTTAAAACTAAAATGTAAACTATGTTTATCACAGATGGGGTAGCCAACCTCACGGATCTGCATGGGTACACAGACAAGCATTGCATTATTTAAGAGAAGAATTCCAACCAGTTGCATCTTCTACTATACTGCATCAGCTGGATCACGCGCATTTAGCAAACGTTTTGCAGAGCCACTTTTTGCAAGCGAGCGAACTTGAAATACTGCAGGCGGTACTCAAGTGGGGTGAACAGGAATTAGTACGTCGTATGGAAGATCGGGAGCCCAATTTGCTCAGTCATACAGTGCATTCTGTGACGAGAAAAGGGTTGAAGAAGAGGGATCTAAGTGATATTGAATTACGAGAGATACTCAGTGAGCTTTTACCGCTTGTCAGAATGGACCATATACTACCACCGAATAGCGAAGCACTAGCTCAGGTAATGGAAGTTGAATCTCATGCGCTAAACGTGCAAATCAACTTGGATTTAATCGACCGTATATTGTTATTGTCATTAAATGTTCAGGCTATTAGAAGAGGATTGGTTTCCACTCCACCAAGTCATATGATAGGCGACGAGAGGGAGAATTTGCGTATGAATGCTTGGATTAGGGGAGGAAAGAAGAATGGTTTTTTTGTGAGGCCGCGTCTATTCATGCCTTATTACGAAGAGATAAAAGTAACTAGTTTCTTTGTTTTAACCGTTTGAGTGGCAAGCGGCGTATCTGCACTCCTGCTCTTCTGTGTCCAAAAGTGCCTGCATTCTAACTGCGAAGGCACCATTGTCCGTACGCTAGGTGTTTGTCTGATGCGTGTGTCTTTACGGAATAATCATAGCACTGTCGCACTTCTCCAAACTCTTTTGACATGGAACGTAAGCAGCGTGGCTGCGCTGCTTAGCAAGTTTCGATTGGAGCGCTAGAAAGATCATGGCACTCGAACGGTTAAAGTAACGATATGAAATGAACTTGCATTGAACAATCGGTGTTTCCACAGTCTTTGGTCGAGGAACAAATGGTGCAGGAAGCAGATTTGTTGCGATTGCGAAGACCACGGTACGTGGCCGACATTCCTGATGCCCTATACATGGTCGACGACAAACCTCGACCGATGGGCACCGCTGGCGTGGATGTTCTTGCTGCTGCGTTTCCAGGTACTTTCATTTTTCTTCACCACGTGCCGTCTTTTATCGTGCTGGTCTCGATGTTGATATTTAATCGTAACAATAAATCGAAAGAATCTTAAAAATTGTTTGAAGAACCTTCGTTTTCACATTACGCACACGCACGAATTAAGTAACGTCCGAGACGTTATATCGGAAGCATAACGATCGAATTTAAGTTCCAGATTCTGCAACCCTGACGGCAATGATGAAGCGAGAGCAAAAATTGAGGCAGTCTCCCAGTTGTCAGCGGGCTATCAGTTTGCCACTCTCGTCGCGTCACGAAATTAATAGACAGGTGCGACTGCGTGTTGTGAGAGAGTTCAACTTGCCTGATACGGTTGCAGATCTACTCGAAGTGAGTGCCCATTTATTTTATTCTTCGTACACATTGAAATTGTTTGTCATTTATTGTTTATACGAATTTTTAAAACTGTTTTCACTAGTGAATATCAATCTGTTAAAATCGAGTATTACCTTTTGCTAGCGATATTTTATCGCACACGGGTTTGAAGGAACTGTTCTCCATAATATTAATTATCTTACTTTACTAAGCAATCGAGAAATTTATAGATATGTGAAATATAATTTCGAAATTCAACAGCTCCCATCAGTTTTTGCTAATGCAATTGTACGAAATAGTTACAATACTTTTGGCGGCAAAATATTTAGCACTTATAGAAAATGATGTGACACTATCGTGACGTATTTGGCATTATTCAAATTACATGCAATATAATACACTTACAAACTATGATTTGCTCGTACCTGACGAGTTCCAACTTTGAATATCTAGTATATACAATGATATCCATAACAACTACTATTTTCTTAACGTATTTCTTAACAAATGGTACTCATACGTGTCATCGTCTTTTACATATTTGTACTTTTCATGCGTTCACGTATAAAAATATTCATAGATCCTAATTTGCTAATGAAATGATAAATAAAGGCAGCCATAAACACTACTTAATTAGCCATTCGTGTTTATCGAACAGGGAAACAATGTACAACAGTTTTTGATTGCACAAATCATTACCTCGATTTAGAAAATCTTCTCCGCCTTTAATGTTATCCATATCAGTTGCGGATTCGCGGGAAGCCTGTATCACTTGTGCCATCATAATGCATTGATTAAATTTGATAGGCGCGCAATAATTGACGAGATCGTTGTACTTAGATTTACTAAATTTCTCCGTTTCCACTTTCAACGTACGCAAGCATTTAACGAATGAGTCGTAATATAAGTCAAACATGTCGTTAAGATTATTGTCGAGCACATCTCTCTTCGCGCTGGACATCAGAAAAAAGATTAAATCCTTTATACCATAGTCGTACATGCCTAGCTGAAAATCAACTATTTTCATGTCGACCACATCGCCGCGGTCGTTGTGTCGGAACATCATGTTGTTTACCCAGAAATCATTGTGCACCAGCGTTGCCCAAGGTTCTTCTGGCGCCTTAGCATTACTGTTCATTTGAATACCATACTCGATGGTTTTATTAACGCGATCCAGATAGGGCTTGGCTTCGCTCAGGTTCCTTATGTCTTCCTGCGCTTTGCGTATCATACCGATGACGCATTTGTGCGCTGTTTCACTCAACGACTGTTGCACTACGCCCAACACCTCATCGGCGAAGAACTGGGGCTTCTTTATCTTTAACGCGATCGTCATGGCATGGAGTTTTGCCAGTTCCACGATGGCGAACTCGGTGTGCCTCTTGTCCAATCCCATGATTCGATCTTCCGTGGAGTAGTTACTGTATTTAAGGTTCTCCAGAACGATTGTAGCTTGCTCGTCGAATTCCACGCTATTTCGTATACCGAGTCTTCCGCCAAAATATTTTGGAGCAAGTATACTCAAGTCTTGTTCTTGAACGCCACTTTCGAGTTGGAGATTTGTAAACTCTTTCGCCACACGGCTATAAAAATGCAGCTCCTTCTTGAACGTTACGGGGCTGTTGAACAGGTCCAATAAATATGCAGTTGACGGTGGAAGCTTGGCTACGAGGTGTAATACTTCTTGTTTGTTGTTCCGGATAATTGTTGCGTCGATAGCGAGTATCACACTCCCAAAGTTATCTCCTGGATTGGTTAACGGTTTCCATTCCGCGTGTTTTATTTGAAAATCTTTCCCCAGTGTTTGTGCCAATAGCGCATCCAGTTCTTGCACGGGCAACGGTCCGTTTGTCGGGGGCATTGTACACCTGAAACAACGATTGTAATATTGACAAATATATTAATAATGTTTCGCGCATCTTTCGTTTCTTTTTGGCTTTGTACAATACACTTTTATTTCTTTAAATATGCGTACATACATACATTTTTGCGGATTCACCGTGGATTATTGTCGCGATAGAATTGAGATATAAATTTAAGCGAGTATAAATTAAAATGTATAAATATATGCGGGCGGTATCACAAAAGAATGTTTCGAAAATTTCTTTGTAATCAAATTCTACACACGCGATTGTCCTTGATTAATATGAATCAATGATTTTTCGTATATGTCTGTATCATCATTTGTCATCTCTTTATCGCCTCCATACGTGTACGCAAGAGATTAAACGTGCAGAAACTATGTATGAACAATATCGAGGGCCGTTAGTCACCTCACGCTTGATTATTTCCAAAGTCATAAAGATATAAAGAGAATCCAGTGTTTACTATAACTCATGATCGTCATAATGCGCATTTATATACCTTCACTTGGAATTTTAACCATAATCGAGGACTTAAATTAATGAATTTAAGCCACAAAGATATAAAGAGAATCCAGTGTTTACTATAACTCATGATCGTCATAATACGCATTTATATACCTTCACTTGGAATTTTATGCATAATCGAGGACTTTAATCGTTGTTTGCCTTTTGTAATAACCAAACGAGTTTTTTTTATAAATAATTCTTACGTCGGTACGTTACACTAAAAACAGTTTATTACTCACGAGAAACCTTTTCTTTCACGGGTCATATGTTCCCGCAGCAAGACGCAGCAATTAGAATATCGTACAACGCGTCCTGAACAATTAATTGAACTGACAAGCGATACGCGATTACTCGTCTGCACCAATATGATTATTAACGCAATAAATTTTGCCATTCGAGTTTAGCGATCGTATCTGCACAGGCGTTACGCATAACGTAACACATGCTGTTAGTTTCCGAAACTCTTGCATCATCAAGTTATTAAGTCGTTTTCCGGCAAGTCTCAGCAAGAAGATGGTGGTAGATTAGAAAGAGGTCGTTTGAAAACGCGCAGAGCTTTTCACACAAAGTTGATACAGCGTTAATGCTCCGAGAAATGAAAACTATATTCCTCGATGCATGCATAATTATCTTCCCAACGATGAGTTGTTCATTACAGGTCATTGTAATTTATAGAGCGGACTTTGTCGAGGCATTCGCGACAGAAAAGCAGATACGTATTTTGCTCTCCAATGCAGATTGATAACGCTCGATCAATTTGCAATCGAAATACGTCCGTATTTCGTACAATAATTAACTTGAATATATTGGTTTTTACGATCAAGAATAACTCGGACCATTTTTTAGTGTGAAGTATAAGTAAATCCGTATTAAGTATTATAAATTGCCTTTTTCGCGTATAACGATATAACAAATATAAAAACATTACATAGAATTAGTTAATATTAAATATCGCGTGGAGCGTTATTATTATATTACTTGGAAAAAGGATTGCTATGTTTCAGCCGTGTGCCGTGTCGTCTTTTAGGTATCCCCTATTATCGCGCAATTTTTCAATCTTCCCAGACGTCTTATTAACGCTTAACGGGCTCAAAATTGATACTGATCTTAATGATCTCGATTCGCTGTAATCGTGCCATCGTTAATTCTTTTCACCTTTCTGTTTATTATGGACCATTGTTGTGGCTTCGTAACGAAATGCAGAGGGTATGCAACATTATTTTTAACGACAATGTCTGCATCCGATCCCGTTCTTTAGTTAACGACAATCACGTAAATAATCGTAATTGCTCTCTGTGAGTGGTGCGTGCATCGTTTTAATGGGATATAATCGATTATTTTACAGTATGAAAATACGATGATCGAGCATATTTTTTTCGTATACAGCTGGCAATAATTCAAGGAAATGATCGATTGCGGTGTCCGGTCATGATCGAAGGCGTTATTTTTCCGTAAAATGAGATGAACAAGCAAACTCAACATTATCGCTATACCGCGAATCGATTCGGTAAACAAAAAAATAGTTCACGGACTATTGATATAAACGATTACTACTTCGTCCCGGTGGATTAAAAAGTGAACCGCGTGCGCATGAAAAGATAAGGAAATACAAATTACAAAGTTCATTCGGGTTTGCCGAATCGATTTTATTAGCGTAGCGATGAAAGTGCGGTTGACGTTTAAAAATGATGCCGTTTTCCTTTGCTTTTTTTTTTAAACTCCACTTTAGTTCTACTTAATTCAATCGCGAAGAGGAAACTTTACTTTAACGCTTCCGAACAACAAGATTGGCAGAGGAATTAAAATCTTACGATTCTCTTTAATATATTCGCACTCGGCTTTATTTTTCTCTGAACAAAAGAATATATTATTAAAGATTTACGATGGCTCGAATACGGCACACGTGTACGTATTCAGACGTGACAAAACATAGTGTCGCGTTTTACTGCAAATTACTTCCGCAATTGTGTCAGTTTTTAAAAAGTCATTCCGCGCTCGCACGGTAGTGATAAGAACAAATTCGAGTAAATTATGAGAAACGCAGACGTTACGTGCTGGTGTCTCACGTAATACGCTACTCTCGGTTATTTTTCGCGAAACGTTGATCGAACGGATGATGCACCGGAGCTTCCTATGGGAAATGGTTTACCCGTTAAACACGAGTACATCGCCTACAGTGCGTTTGACTTTGTTACATAACATGGCAATGTAGCGTGAGCGAAGCACGTTAAACGCCTGTCATAAAGGAAATTACATGGCGTCTGTGCGGTAACGATATGTCAGAGAAGTGCTGTCAGAAAGTTCAACCGGAATTCGCATTACATTTCAGTCGAATTTTCCTGGACAGAAATTCCCTCGATTAGCGATTAAAATTCAAATTTAATTAAACCGGTAATTGGTGTTAGTTTCCATTTGGATAAATTCACCGTTGAACTGGCCAACTTTTAACTAGCGCTGGTCGTACTTTTGCAATTAAGATAACGATTCGCCGGAATAATATCGGATCGACGTGCATACACCGTTAGGATTGAAAAATTAAGTCTGTGAAAAACTAAACGTTGCATCGTGTATATTTACTTTTAAAAAAATAGTTAATCGGACGACACGAGGGAAAAATTTATCGCAATGCACTTACGTATCATTTGCCATTACGTGGCATCGCAGTTATCGGTTTATCGGTACGAACTTTTTAGGGTCAGTGTAGCGAAACTTGTCGAGTTAGGGATAAGTGTGTACGTAACGAAGTTGAGATTAAAATTGTCGCGATGGGTACGAGATGTACGTTGAACCGTTAATATCGGAGATGATTGAAGTTAATACGTGTTTCCTCTGATATGCCCGTTTATCGGAATCACGAGAAAGTTTGAGCGGTGATCACGGCATTTTAGAATTTGTTTTTATACACGCGTATCGCGTTAAGTTGGAATTATTTTCCCCTTACTTATCTACCGTACCAGAAAAATAAGTTTAAGAATATGATAATAGTTTCGAACGAATAAAAATATCGATATGTCACTCGAGACAAAAGAATGGAAAAGATGAATTTAATGAACTGCGAGATAACGAGTTCATTGAAATGTCAATCTCGGTATACCGTCGACTTGTTCCTTGTTCAATCATTTTTACCGCGCCGTTAAATGATTATGCAGATCTGGCATAACAAACAATTCCGTTACCTCGAGGTGTCAAACGCTTGTATTTCGCTTGTCATATTGTTCGGACTACATGGTTACCCCATTGTCATAATTTTATTTCGTTCATAAATATGTATTGGCCAATCGATGCATTAGGTTTATCCTCTGCGTTATTTTCTAGCGAATGAGTAACCATATCTCTACTTTGAGAGTGTAACGCATAGTGCGATATCACGAAGCTGTAAACAATGAACCGTATTCACAAATACAGTCCGTTTTAATAGAACATTTATTTCCTCGGTGACCGTTATTTTTCCAATGCTATTAAGTTTGTATTCGTTGAAATTCCTGATAATTCTTGAAAATGCTTCCGCACTCGGTATCGTTAGAATAAACGCATTGACCGTGGGAAACCTGAAATCTCGTTTTCATGCAACTTTGCTTTGGCGACGAATAACAAGACCTATCGTTTTTCAGCTTGTAGTTCAGTAATAGCTTTTTTTATAACAGTTATTAGCTGGTGGTACGTTACAACTTGATATTTGCACTTTGGTATGAACCCGCGGTGAATGACGAAAGACACATCGAAAATAATTATTGTTGCCCGGACTTGGAATCCTTTGTTTAATCCTTCATTTGTCAAGACAAAAGTGAGAGACGAGGGCACTGTGAACAAGTTTTCTACGCGCAGAACCAATCGGACCGCGATGTATCTCTGATGCATAAGAAATTTACTCCGATTCTCATACGGATGTAATAATTATTATTCGACTCAGGTTGAATTTCAGCGCTACCGGATCGAGATACGAGCACGTGTTGAGTTTCAACTCTAAATGCAATCGGTTCTATAAGATCAGAAAACATCCGGCGTACGCGAAGCACATGTATGTAGCTGAACATCTCTCCGCCGTATCGATGATAAGCCCGAAGTGCTGTCGAACGTTGCTTTTGATTTCAATTGCATCGGCTGGATTCCAATCTCACGCACAACTGTGTTTTCGGCGAATCAAAAAGACGAAACCGAGAAAAGTAGGCGTGTATCTCGATAATGTGGACACTACGTATCTGACCAATAAGTTTTTTGTATTTACGAGCAGAATACTTTTCAATGTCACTTGAACATAGCGATTATAGGAAACGAGATAAAGACTCGCGCTATATAAATTCATTGAGAGATTAGATATTTCAGGGTCCCGCTATTTTAGTGTTTTTTTCAATACTTGTCACGTGTACCGATATAGACGCAACATTATATTTATAGGAACATGTCGGAGCGTCCAAATGTTTCGCGTAATTTTGAGAACATCGAAGAGCTTAAAACCAACCAGGAAATGAATTTCATAATACGTAAGGTTATAGGAGTGTTTGTTAACGCTGTACGTTGTTCCGGGCTTCGTGCTGATTAGCTCGCGGAGGAAACGAAATAATCGTATTGAATTTCAATCACGTGTCACGAGCGGAACATCAGTGTGCTCTCTATTCTAAACGCATTTAATTCCGTCGTTAGCTACACGTAACAAACTTTCGTGAGAATAATTTAAAAAACATTGTAAAACCACTCGTCATTTGGCCGGCACTAACGCCGCTTAGAACGGAAACTATTTATAGTGCGCGAGGCGCATCAAGAAATCTAACGTAATACGATAACTAGCAGGGTTGGCACAAAGAGTCATGCTATTGGAATAGTTAGTTGTTAAAAAAAAAATCGAGTCACGACTTTGTGGTAAAAATGCAGGCCGTACCGTTGAAAATATTTCTTGTCACCTAAACGCTCGCGCTCAGGTGGAAATTGTCAACGTTAACTATGCGTAAACAGAAGTTTTATTACGCTATTTAAATTTCCACTATCCGAATGAAAAGAGGGTCGAAAGTAACGAGCGATAGTAGCAAAACGTGCGTTTTGTCTCACATTCACCGAGCACAAACTTGATCAATTACGGGGATATTTTTTCGAGTGAAAGTTCGTACTGGAATTCATTGGAAACTGGTAGCGTAATAGGCGTTTTTGCGATTAGGGTCATATCCCGTACACTTTCCTTGATCTGTTATGATATCGCTCGTCAATCGTCGCGACACTCCTCCGAAATGACATTTAACACATGCTAATAGGTCTACGATCTAACGAAAGATTAATCACTCACTAGCGATTCTTTGCACGCGGTGGAAACGTCTTGCATATTTGAGGTATCGCCAATTAGCATTAACGCGCTTCGAGGTCACCTTTAAAATTTTCTGGTTGATGATACCTCGCGGTCTGTCGTACCGCGGAAAACGATGATTATCAGTAGTTTTCCGCGATCAGTCACCTTCTACTGCACAATCAATTTCGAGATTACGCAATTGCGGTTACGCCGATGACTACGCACCACTACTCGCTCAATTACGGTACGATACTAGTTTGACAATTCATTGAGTTATAATCGAGAGAGAGAGAGAGAGAGAGAATCAACGTGGAACGTCGATAGAACTGTTACGCAAAATTATTCACCACTGTTTCTATCGTTCGGAAACAATTCGCGGGTGATCGTTTCCTCGAAAATGTCGAACGTCAGTGTTTGTCAATTTGAATGACGAGTTAGTTCTCGTCGATTCGGCCTCGAACGGAAAAGCTTCGTTAGATGATGTTGATCAGCAGCGAAATACCTGTTGCGGTCGACGGCGCGTGTATGCCGAGACTTACGAGGTGGCTATAAATGTAGGAGAGTTGGTTCTATCGTCGAATGCACACTGCAAATGCGGCTCTCTGGCACAGCGAAGTCGTGACAACTGAGCCGAGAGCTTCGTTACCGTTTGACTTTGACCCCCATTCTCCCCCTTTTCGACTCGCTCATTGATGGTGTATCCCCATTTTTCAACTTCGTTCTAGGAAGCTACTATCGTGCATTGCGAACCGAGAGATTGCATTTAGGACACGTTTGCAAATAATTTTGAGACGAATCGTCGGTCATAAGTTTGATTATGCCGATTAACGGAGACGTTAATTCAACTTTGATCTAAGAGGCTACTATCGCGTGTTGCGAACTGAGAGATTGCATTTAGGATATGTTCGCGGATAATATTAACACGAATCGTCAGTTATAAATTCAATTCTGTCAATTAACGGAGGCCTTGATTCAACTTTGTTGACAGGAAGCTACTATCCTGGGCTATGCGTTGCGAACTGAGAGATTGGACGTTTAGGATACGTTTGCGAATAATTTTGAGACGAATCGTCGGTTATCAGTTTGATTCTGCCGATTAATGGAGACGTTGATTCAATTTCGTTACAGGAAGCTACTATCGTGGAATACGCGTTGGGAACTAAGTGATTGCATTTAGCATGCGTTTGCGAATAATTTTAACATGAATCGTCTGTTTTAAATTCGATTCTACCGATTAACCGAGACGTCGAACGAAGAGTTTATTATCTTCGAGCTTCGTGGAATAATTATCGATCGATAGATTTAACGGCAGAGTACTTGATAGTTTTGTGCTTCCGGTTTTATTAAGATTAATATTTTATTGAGATCGATAAGCTTCTTAAGAGATACAATTCTCAGTCTGTTGCAAATGAGAACTCCGCGGTCCTGTTTGCTTTTATTAGACCTCCATAGAAAGTAATGAAGTATACGAGGTTAATTGACTTTTCATTCCGGAGCATACTTTTATGAGAACGATTCTCCATATGTTTCAGAACACGTCCTCGTATAACATGAAAGAACAAAATGAAAGGTTGACTGACATCGAGGACATGGATTCGCCGGGTATGGGTATTAATACAAGAACTGTTCCACCGGTGTGTTATGGAAGAAATATGACATTCCCACGACCAGCTTCGTCTTACACGCATAGACACGAGCTTCCAGCTATAGTCACCGAGGGTGAAAGCTGCAGACTTCTCGCAGAGGTAACAAATATCACTTGCAACCATGTTGCGCACTAACGAAGATGTTTCGAAATAGTAGTTCTTGCTCGTTTACTCGATTGGTCTCGTTTCGACGGCATTTAATACAAATTTCTTAATTAAAACATAGCTTGAACAAGATATCCAGTTCTATCGAAATTTAAACAAAGTTAACGCTCAAATCTGTGATCGAGCGAACAAACATCGATGGCGTTATTCTAAGAATATTGTCATTCCTTGCGTTTCAGCAACAAGAGAATAATTCGTGCAGCGATGGACAGTTGTCGGGCGTGATGCCGGACGTGGCGATGGCGACAGCTTCTTTCGGGGCTTTGCAGTTAATAGAGGAACAGGAACTGGAATTGGATCTAGGAGATGGGACGTCCCACCTTCTGCAACACGTCTCACCGTCGAACGGTACGATGGGCTCGCACAGATCCTCGCTCCCTCATCAACATCAGAGGCACTTTTCCGGGCCGCCCCCACCACCGTATATGTATCACCGTGCTGGCACTGCCTTACCGAGATTCATTTAAGATTTCTAAGAGACACGAGGGGGGGTGTACGAGAAACACCGAAGAACCCTCGATAGACATTCTTTTGTTTTCAATGTGGAACAATGTTACGAAGGCAGCGCTTCGAGCTTAGCATCGACGTCGCGAAGACGTTTCGTGCGAGGCAGTTATAAATGTCGAAAGATTGTGATTTAAAACGAAAGTTTCTCCGTCGGTCCCAGCGTGGGGCCTGAATCTCGGAAACGCGGAGAATATACGAATGAAAATCGACTAAATAGTTTGGACGCTGATACTAGGTTGCAAATATTATGCTCTGTACATAGCGCGTTTGTTTCGTTTAGTTTGTAAAGGGACGCCTGAAAGGTAAGTGGTTCGCTTAACGTTCACGCCCGTCCGCGACATACTATCAGCGTTTGGAACAAATCAAAATCATTTCGCATTGATTTGACATTCTTATTTAAAGTCGAGGATAAGTTTCGCGAAATATCAGTCTCAGCGATACGCAGTATACTCTTTGCAACCTCGTTATAACGAAAAGTACGTAGCGTATCGATCAAACTTCGTTCTTGTGGGTACAAATTTAATATACGAGGAGGACTGTATGTACATTTTATTTAAAGCAGCTTACGGGAGTTAGGAGTATTTCGTTTTCGAGAATATTTATGATCATACCGGATTTGAGACTACAATCGTGGAAAGTTCATGCTTACTAGGTACAATCATATAAATGTAACGTTTAGGTGCAGTCGCGTGTGAGGCAGTTGCGGTTGTGGTTTGTATGCGTGGTAATGTGTGCCAGTGTGTGCGTATGCTTGAATACGTGTGCGTGTATTTTCAATACCATTGGAAAAGTTAGCGCGACGGCGATAAAGTTTCGGTGAAACGGATAGAAAGAACGAGAGAGCGAATGGGGAAGAAAGGAATAGAGCGAAAGAGGAGAGAAACGCAATGTACGGATATGTGATTAGTGTCTATAGGCGGTAAACGTTCTTTATTTAAAATGGCGCTGTGGGTATGATCTTTGCTAATTCATATTATCTATGATATACAATAAAAATTATTTAAATATTAGTATACGCACTTTGTCTTAAACGGCGTATTGTAAATTATTGTTTTACTTCCAATAAATCTGTAAGGTAACTTATGTTAGAAGTACAGATATACCGCGTATAAGTTTCTTTCAAACGTATTGCGTAGAAGCGTTCGACCGATTGTTTGTTGCAATAAAAGATACGATCCGTCTAATCATCGGTACCTTTAGATCACGCCCGATCGACAATATTTATAATACTAATTGATAGATCGAACGCACGTTGCCCATATTTTATTTCCCATCACCGGTTATTATCCTGTTGTTGTTTTTCTTTTTAAGAATATCCTGTTAAAGTATAGTGATAGCTGGTACGTGCTGCACGCGCAAATCATTTTTGCTTTCGTCGCAACAATTTTCGTAGATTTTGTCGATATAAAACGTTCGTCGGGTATGAGTTCTATCCCCGTTACTCGATATCTCAAATAACGTTTTCTGATCGACCGGATGCATCTCTTCGAATAAGAGATCGATTAAGGTTGCGGAGTGAAAGGATAGAGCGGTGAGACTGGCGATACGATCGAAACAAATATATATATTCATATATATATATATATAAATATATGCATATATACGTGTACGTATGTGTATATTCTTATAGAAACATTTGGAGAAAACATAATTGTCAGCGGGAGTCAGTGCTTAACTCGGCCTTCCTCGATATTATAAATAAAAATGGACAGAAAACAATTTGCTAGTGCTACATTGGTAATTTCCTGTAATAGAACACTGTACGAATATCGCACGAATTAATTTTTAGCATCCGCTCAATTTTCTCAGGATACGTGTTCAGATGCCAAAATTGCCAATTTTCTGACATCAAAAGTGCAGCGAAGTTTGCGTATCTTCAATTTTCTGAAAATATGCGCGACGTTAGAATCGGTTCGGCTTTTCCATGGATTTGTTGAATGTGATTTTTTGAAAATAATTCCTCTCCGCGATCTCCGTGCCAAATTACAGAGAAAACGTTTTTCCTTACAAACATAGAAGAATTTACGTAGAGAACGGTCGAAGAGATCTGCCGAAAATGATTCTTATCTCTCTCTCTCTATCTTAGCTGCCACTCTTCTTCGGCTTTGTAGTTGAATGTCAAGTACGCAAGGACTGAATTGCAAATGCGCGAAATAACTTTATTCGCGTTGCTTCTTACGATCCGAGTGTACCAAGTTTTTGTTATTAAATTAATTTTCTTTGTATACAACGAACCTTGAAGCGAATCGCTCGAGAGGAAAGTTAAATCTCAATTTTCTCTGACTGCGTCGAAGTTATGCCAAAGAAAGTTTCGAGCTTACGGTTATAGCGCTTGAATATCAAAGCGTCATAATATTAATTGTAAGCTTGGAGAGACGGTTACGGTACACAAGGAATTTCATTAAAGCAGTATAAGAACGAGACGATAAAAGCGGCAGCTTTCACGTTTTTTCGTGTCAAGAGCTTCGCTTTCCTTCCTTTCACCTCTTTTTTTTTTTTGGCAATTATCGGGTAATTAATTTACTCTGCAAAATTGTTCAGCGACTAAAATATTATCGATCTTGTTTTAATTTTACAAAGCTTTATTACGATCGCTGACCTTTGATATTCTATGATTGGTTTAAAAGAAAATGTCACGTTGGATAAAGAAAGCTTTGTCTTTCATTATTTCTGTAATTAACTGTTGCAAGGATATTATTCAAACGATGATTGGTAATCGATGAACGCATAATTGATAAAAATTCAAACACCACTGCATCTTGCTTGAATGTTAAAAAAAATGTATTTCGTTATATCGAACCATCGCGCGCACCGATATATGGTTCTGACAATAAAGAAATCCACTTTGTAAAAAGAAACAAACCAGTCCCGCTGGATCGTCGCGTTTCTAATGCAAAATTGAATTCAACGAAAAGTCTTCGAGCATGCAAGGGTTGCATTTCGCGTTCGCGTATTTTGTAAATCTGAGTTTACGTAGGTACGAAATATCGATAACTTAAATTCTGCAAATTTTTGTACACACGAAGTCTTTTGGTTCTTTCATTCCTTTAGATGTGTTTTGCCGCTTTGCCGTATACTCCATTGTTACGTGTCGAGAAAACCGATTACGATGTCGATAATACATAAGCGATATGTTAGCGTTGTATTAAAAAGAAAAGAATTTATAACCATAATTGTTACGCGGCATAATTTCTTTCGTGTTAAGCGTAACGTTTTAAAACGTTAACTATCCGTTCGCGCAAAACGATATTTCTTAAACTCCATTAATTCTAAGCAAACGCGACGATGAAAAAGGCGCACGATGTTTCTCGTTCAACTGACATTTCTGTCGTTTAAGCGCCACGAAACACGCGATTACAATTTATTTGCCACAAGCCCGTATCGTACACGTATGCCATCGTTCTGCGAGCAATAATTCGTAATAATTCTAAGAAATCGTTTTAACGCGGTAAGGGTAGGTGTGTGTATCTTATACAGGGTGTTTCAAAAATAGCGGAATCGAGTAGTAGAAATTGTACAGTGTAAAGAAGCGTAACAAGTGTATTTTCCAAGGCTAAGCTCAATGTCGTGGCATTGTTGATAAAAAATTTCGAGATATCGGCTTATCGAAGTGGAGAGCTCGATACGGAATGGTGAGCCTCGACGATTGCCGTCTCGTCGATGATAACGAATAAAGTGTGACAAAAAAGAAAACGTCAAGTAAATTCGAGTGCACCCGAATAACAATAAACTAAGTTCTGTTATTAATTTGATTTACTCGGCAAACGAGCGTAAGGCTTCGTACGTTCGATTGTCGAGCGAGGCTACTCTCCAGTTCTCGATTTTAATTCTTTAATTAATTAAGCGACGAGTTTTATCACTTACTTTCGCCAGGCTACTTGTACATATAATATATCATTCTATAATATCAAGAAACTTTTACTGTCACCGGAGCAGCATTCATTCCTCATTCCACCGACACTCGTCGCGACGCTAGAACGTTTCGCGGAATTTTGAAAAACACGTGAGATAAGTTATATCGTTCGCGTTATTATCGCGAAGTTGAAAAAGAAAAAACATTACTGTCCCACCGCTGCTTCTCGCAAACGCGTTATCGATAAGTCGCAGGAGGGACATTATTATTAACCACGATACACCCCGCGGTAATGTAATTCGCGAGCCCTTTTTTTTCAAACTCTCCAACAAGTACTATCGTAAATGTCTACGCACCGCAATTTTCCCGAGAAACGTTTAGCGCACCGTCAAAGAGATAAAATCAATGTTAAGCCGTACGTGATTCCTCGGTCGGTTAAATTTCGTTAGGACTCCGTAAGAGCCGACGCTTTGATTGAAGGAGGGGAACGCGAATAATGGAAAACTGGTACACGTAAGATCAATGTATATTTCTTCACAAGCCATAGCATCTAGCACGTAAAATCGTCATTCGTATCTACGATAAACGGTACGTTGTCGATATTGGATTCAGATTAGCTTTAAAGTCGTACAGCATCGGAATCTTAATTTAATAAAGGTAAGCCGTACAAATCGTACCGTAGATCGGATCGATATCTCATATACTCGCTACGAAGGGGGCAGTACGGCATATACATATACATATATATGCTATGCATACAATATTTATCGTTACGCTTTAATATTATTAATACCTGCATTACTCAGGGTATGATACTTAGGCTAAATCGCGATGAAAATTAGTTGGCGCGTAGAGAATTATCGCGTTCGTATGCATTTTCGATATACATATATAATGTATATACGTTAGGTCGAATCATCGAATTCATCCGATGGGCGAAAGAAGCGAGGCCAAAATACGTTTTGGACGCAACGAAGCGGTTCACACCGAAATATCGATTCCACATCTACTGGCTGTTTTCGGTCAAATTAGAAATTAATTATAGGCTCGAAAATGCTGGAACATAGACGTGATAAAAGAAAGCAAAATCGTGCAACTCCGAATTTGGAAATATTACGAGAGCGGAGGAAAGAATTTCTATTGGCGTTTCGCGCGTGTCCAGAAAGGATTATGGCGGTTTTCTTCCTTCGTTGGGCGGGTTCGGTCGATCGAGCTCAACGTATATAACGTGATATGAAAGAAAGGGACAATTGTGTGGTCGTATAACGTATATTCTGAAGGAGCTTCGATGTACAGAAATATAATGCGAATTCTCAGTTCTGTCACGCGGAGTAACCGAGATTTCCCATCGTCGGGAAATGTAACGATCTTACTGCTTACGAGTATCAAAAGACGCCTGCCATATTATAACAAAATAACAAATACATTACACCTAAATTAATTAGTAATAATAGTCTGTGCAGTGTTGTAGTCTCCCTTAACCCTTTACTCCTCCCTTAGTGTGTCTCTGGAATGCAACGAGAGAAACGATTAGGGACAATTATCAAATCAACGAAGCAAACGGTTCTTGTCGCGTACGATGCGAATATTACGAAAGACTTTCTGTGATAAGTCGTAGTTAAAGCAATACAACACGCTTTGGCAACGATCACAACTGTTACACGTAAGTCATAGTCTATTTGTTATAATTGCAATTACTTCTCGAATGCGTTTTAACGAATCGAATATTTCAACAGGTCAGCATGGAGCGCCGTCGTTGTAAAAAAAAAGCAAGATCCTTACCGCAAGAGGTTCCTTTTCCTTTCGCCCTACGATTTTGCAACGTGGCTGACCAATGACGCCGTGTTGCAATTCGCACGCGCAATCTTCTTCGAGTTCCACGTTAACGAGACCATCAGCGATCCTTCTGGAAGCAACTTGCACGAATTGTTTCCTTTGATTCGGTTTGGCTTCCAGGAAGTTGTCCGAACTGAACGCCGCACCGCCAGACTGCAATTTGAAACAAGTAATCAGTCAAATTCCCGATCACTTTAACACCAACGAACCTAGTATCTTCAATTTTACCGATGCGATTGTTATAGAATATTATTGAACCCAGTTTAACAACGACTAGTCAATTTACTTTTATCTCCCCACTCAAGTCTGTCGCATTCGTTTTACTTCTCGCTGTAATTCTATCGTTATCTCTAATTTCTTCTAATCCGATTTACCTGTACCGAGCCAATTTCGTTATCTCTGATTTTCCTGCATAAAAGCCACGCTAATCTGACCCCGATGCAATATAAATCCAATAACGATGATATTAAACACCCGGAAATCCAGGGATACGGTAATACCCATGGTCGTACGTGACGCGTACTTCCGTCAAACTTTTGATACAAAGATAGAATGATACCAAGTTCGATAAAGTTATATGTATATCGTTGAAATGATGCGCGACTACTCGACTGTAACGGATGGCAATGCGACAGAATGCTTACAGAGACGGCGAACTCGGCGCAAACGTCGCGCGTAGAGACTTGAAGATTGCTCTTCATATCGCTGCTACCGGTGAGAGGCTTCTTTTTGCTGTCAGCGAAGGTGTACACGCTGTCGTGGTCGTAACCGACGATATTCTTCTGTGGCTTACCGGATACGAGAAGCTCGTCGGGGAAGGACACGTGGTAGTACGTAAGTCCGAGATCCCGATAAATCTTCTGTCCCAGCAGAAGCCTTACTTGCTGCAACTGTGTAGAAAAGAGTTACTTTATTTCGCCAATTCTCCCGCCGTTACTTAAAGCGACGTTTAAGGTGAAGTTATTTGCAGGAAAGGTGCAAGGTACCCGCTATTACTTTTCATAAGTACGTTAATAGGAACGGAACGTGAGAGGAAATGTAGTGACGGTTAACGACGATTAACTCACTTCGTTGATCGACGATTTTCGTTTAACGCTAGAACTACAAAACCAGTCATTTTGACTTATTTTTGAGTATGAAAGAAATATATTTCTAAGCAGTATAAATGTGTACGTGTGATATTGTGTATATATTTCTTGACGATATAAAAATTGAATAAACACGAAATGAGATTGCGTTCTTTTGCGACGAATTTTATAAATAGTTATTGGTTTTTTAGAAATCGGTATACATTAACCTTCGGTAGTTCTAGCGTTAAGAAGCGATATACGCGAGAGAAAAGAATTTCGGTTTTGCGCATTTTCTGGTTTTCAGATGGAAAGCTCGTTACTCACGGAAAGAGGAAGGGGACTCTTCTCGCACGGGGTTGCGATCACACCGATCACGGCCTTGGCCGCACCTGGTCTGAACGGATACCGAATTGCTTCCTCGTAAGCGTCGGTCAACTTGAAGGTGCCGAGCTCGATGTCCAATCTCTGGCCAAGGTAAGTCACCTTCGTCTCGATGTCGCCGTCTTTCGCTTCCTAAACAGAGATTTTTTTCACATACATATACTGTATCGAGAAATTAGCAAACGGAAGCAGATTTTTATTATGCGTTATACCTAATATAAATATAATATTTATATCTATTTACATTCGTATTTATATAAACAGTTCTATATAATATACCGGAAGGGGCAAAAATTTTTTAACTGTTTGCATTTTAAAACAAAAAAATATTAGCATACGAAAAATAATATATGTACACACAAAACAATATTATACAATAGGGCAAATAATAAAAAAAACATTGAAATTAACATCTGCGATAATTATATCCAGAATTCAAGTTTTTCTCTGCGTGCATCGAATTTTCGAAAGCGCTCGCGAAACTTTGCCGCACTCTGTACTATAAGAAGAAATATAAAGTCAGCGAAAGGAGCGCCGATGCTCGTGAATCTCTAAAATTATTCACCGCGAGCAACTCTTCGATCTGTCGTTCGGATCGGACGTCAAACTTAAATCGACAGCGATTCAAATTGCTTTCCGCATTCGAATACACGATGGCGACAAAAAAAGAATCGCCTCGTAATAAACACGCGTAATGAAACCGAGGTGACTACTTTCGATCAATGTCAAGTAATTATGCATTATAGTTCAATGAATATTCAACGTGACGTCGAGTCGATGCACATCCGTTATTATCAACGCATTCCACTTATTTCCGTCAAAGAGTTACGCTTCCCCCTACCCTCCCCCCTTTTAATGACACCGGTAAAAAAAAAAAAGAAATACGACAGGCTGTGACTCAACTTCCCAATGAGCACTCGAGTAAAACGAATCGGAATTATGGATCATTATCGGTGTATTAACAGTAATAGATCGTCGACACGTTGTATAATCACAGTTGAAACCTTACCTTAAGCGTGATGAGCGGATCATTCTCCCGGAATTTGATGTTTTTCACGTCGCCCGCGATGTTGTCATCGCCGTTCACCGTGTAGTGTTGAGGGTGCTTCATTTTCTCCCCAAATCCGATGAGACCGATGTGTACGTCCCTGTTCGATTTAAATGGTACTGTATTCTAATACAATTACCGCAGATTTATACGACGCGAGTAAAGTATTTCTACTATCCATAAACGATTACAATAAAGTATTCTCGTCGTACGCTAATGCGATTAGATTGATACATTAACTTAGTTATAGTCTTTTGCAACCACGATTTACCGTGGGAGATTGTGTTAAATAACTTGAAATTACGATACACGAGGAGGATGAGATTGAGAATACTTTTAAAGTTGTTTTCCTGGTATAGGGAAATCGTAAACGATCGACGGGCGTCCATTATCATAATTGCAAGTTTTTTAATACAATACCAATGATCGAATATCGTAGGCGCAAAGATCTTTTACGTACACCCTGTACAAGCAATGCGAGTACCATCGAACGGATAATTTAATTATTTAAAGAGAAGATTCAACGTCGACCCGAACGAAAGTGTAATTGCGAGAATAATAATTGACGTTTAGAAAGGTGCAAGGTTTCGAGATGGAAACTTCCGTGGAAAAATGTCTTTACGCTCATTGCGGAGCGTCGAGGTATTACTAAAACGTTCGACGAAGCGTGTTTCACGAACTGGTGAAAGATTCGACGAAACTGTGAAAATACTCACGATATTCCATGGTGCTTCAGTTCGTCTCTCAATTCGGATATCAAAGGCGTAACCAATTCCTTGAAGAGTTTTTCGTTTGGTACGTGTTGCTCGACCACGAGCACGATGTCGGCTTCCTTTTTCGGGATTTTCACGCTGAATGTATCGCCTACTGCGACAGTGTTGGCGCCCACTTTACAGTTTGCTGAAATGCGACGGGAGAATGTAAATTCTATTACGTTCCCCGAAGCTCGTGCCACGAATGCGTCGAGGTAGAAATGTCGCCACTAAAATTCGTCGAGGCTATTCGGCCTTTTAAATGCAGGATGATTATAAAGCAATACAACTTTGAAAATTTATATTTATTGAAAGAGACACTGCTAGGACTTTGATTAATGAATTAATTTAAAACGTAAGAAGCCCAGTTTTTTTCAGTAAAAGACATTTCCATAAACGTTCGATCTAAGATTGATTTACGAAATGACAAATTACGGGCACGAAGAGAAGAAAAGATGTGAATGTACGCTTGAGAACGACGTATGGTTCGAGGTCAAAAACGAAAACAGTAAATCACATAATTGAACGTAAAAAACATAATGAAAAGATTAAATTGTACTCACTGCAAGCAGATGGAACGCTCGCCTTGAAAATGCCTTTGTCGTAACAAATGCCGTAATAAGCCGCAGAAACTAAACATGCTGCGTCTTGTGTGCCAGCAGCGACCGCATGATCGCAGGCTTCGCGATACAGAGTCGGGTTGACATAATTGAAGCAGGGTCTGAAATTACGATTCATTAATTACTGCATCCAGTTAAAGAGCATTATACTAACGAATTATTTTACTGATGGTCAATCATGCAATTGAGACTCTTAATATTCCCGATCCCTGTACCGGGACTCGCATAACGTATGATATAAAGTATATTATATACAGGGTGGACCGATGAGAATCGTCACCTTGAATATTCGTGTAACCCCGAGAGTAAGAGACAAATTTTTTTCAATTCACATCGTTCATTACCAAAGTGATCGTCGCACGGTTGTATCAATTTTTTTGTAAGTGAAATTGCGTAGAAGATATTTTTTTCGTTACTCGAGATGCTAAATCTTATTGGACTAACGCGCACAATGATATTCTTGGACTTTGTTTTCTTTTGTAACAAATCATTAACTCTTGTTTAACTAAAACATATTACTGAACACAAATTCGACGCCGCTGATTCAATTTCCCAATTACATCATTGAGTTCGAGTATTAGATTATTATCGCCTTGCAATTACTTAGTCGTATATTTTACTTACTTCAACGGGGATGATTGGCTAGCCAGGTACTCGGTACAAATTGGGGCACGTTCCATGTGGTGCTCGACCGCCTTTGCAGCTGCGCAATCGCCCTTAAGTTTGTACGCGTTACCGAATTCGGTTCCACTCTCGGTGATCTGAAAAACATAAAACGAGGGGACGATACAAATCTCTCTCTCTCTCTCTCAACCTTTACGTTAACCCAGCGTGGAATTAAAAAATCGATTCAACGTGTACGTACCTTTCCGGAAGGCAGAGTAAAGTCGTCGTAAGCTTCGTTGTTGCCGTCACCCAGGATACCGCGTACCTTTCCAAGATAGAAACCGGAAACGCGAACGTAGCACAACATCGGTGATTTGATGGTGCACATGACTCGTACACCATAGTCGGACTTGATCCTCGCGTATGGTTTGACGAGGTATGCGTGGAGATTCTTTGTGTTTGCTGGGTAGTCCGCCGGTTTGTTGTTAACCAGAATCTGAAAATGATTCGCGCGACGTTAATCAAACCTCTTAGATTATTGACATTGATCGATTATTCGTAATTAACAGCTTCGACGAGAAGCTCGTAGATGGAAAGTTTGTCGATTATTTCGGAGAATCGCGAAAGAAATGTATGGATTTAGTTTCTCAGGGCGGTATGTAAGAAATTGTCATTATTAAAGTAAATAATAACAACTTTCGTTGGATTGTACATAAATAATATAATTTCAGATTATTTTTGTAGGTATTGAATAAATCTATGTATAGCTTACGTTTCCGTTCGATTTGAGCGTGATGCTTTCCTTGGGCTCGGTGAGGGTGACGCTGACCAGATTACCGTTGTTGAAATTTGCGATGACGGAGAAGTTGCCGTCCTGTATGTCCTGTGACAAAATGTAATTGCACGCTCCGGGCATGGTGAAGTGACGTCCGTCGAAGGTGAAGAAGTGTCCTCCGTCTAAGACCGTTCCGAGCATGGGGAACGGTGGCACCAGATCCTCCAGGAACATGGTGGGCCTGATTGAAAATAATAAAATACTGAATAGCGCGGAAAAGTAATCGTCGGTGGTAGTAAATCCGTTTCGACGCATTTGTGTGATTTAATTTAGCGAAACTCTTTACCTGTACGTGTAGTAAATGTCCAATGGGGTTGGTAGCTCTCCGTTCTTGAGGAGGTTCAACACTGAAACTCTGAGGCTGGTAATTCCTGGAAGTTGCGATAGAAGGCTAAAGTCAACCGGTGCCTGCGTTTGAACGAAACTGAACACATTGTCGAACGTTGCGTGAGATTGCAAAAGGGCGATAATGGATTGGATCGCGCTGACGGCGCGCGAGTAGATCTTCTTAATTTCATTAGCATCGTCAACCTGTAATAATAGTGAGGGAAAATTGTTACTACAGCCGTTACTCGTGTATTCAAATGTACAAGATGACGCGCATAAAGGTCACGTAAAAAACATGAATTCATATTTTTCGAAATCGAGAAAAAGGCGTCGACGAGGAAAATAATGGAGTGGATGGAACAGCACTCCCCCGATATCAAAGAAATTGTGTTTGGTATATTTTTTGGCATTCCCAAAAACGTGGGAATGATTTGCGCGGTATGTTTTAAACGTTCCGAACACCTGATTCAAACGCTAATTATCCAAACGATCGTTTAAAAATTTGTATATCTCGTACTAGAAACAACCTCGCTTTTATGCGTCGCTATTATTATTCATAATTAATCGGAAGTTCGGATAAACGAAGAGATATCCTTGAGATCCTTGATTCATCGGACCAAGTTTTTCAGATAATTGGTATGTTATTCTACCGGAATATTCATACCGATTTAAAAATGATTAACTTATTTGCCCTCTCGATGGGAGCGCGATATAACGCGTACGATTAATTATAATTCACGCGAAACGAGTTAATGGAAAAAGAAAAACAAACTTACCTTCTCGCGCCTGACGTGTTTGAGGACGTAATTGCAACTGACGTCGAATAATTCGCGGGTTTCCTCGGTAGGTAGGGCAACCTTTACAACGTTACAGAATTCCTCGAGTGGACTGAGAATAAATTCCGGTAGTGTGTACGTCTCTATCCCTTGGTACTTTTCCTTTATTGTTTCGTAAACCGGCAGAGCTTTCAGCTGATTGATCAGCAAAACGACGAACTCTTGTAAATCTTGTTTGATCTGTCCGAACGCCTTGAAGCCGATTTTCGCAAAGTCCTGCGCAAATTCTGAGACAACAACTGCCACCTCCTTCAGTTCCTTTTGATGATCGTTTATCAGACTCAAAATTCCTTTGAGGTACGCGATGCCGAGATTAGCCGCTGCATCGAGGATTTCTATGGCTGCGTGGAATATTTTGTCGTACGACGTCTTCAGTTGAGGGTAAACTGCTTTCGCGGCTTCCGTTAATTTTGAAACGATTTCGTAGTACTCCTTCTGCAATTCTTTTAATCGTTCCGCAACTTGCTTCGCGGTGTCGGTGATCGCGACGATGATGGCACCGAAATACTTGTTCCTTCAAACGAAAAGGTGATCGTTTATTTCGAATAAATATATATATATGTATAAATTTACGAGCCTAAAGGATCTTAGAATTTGTTAAAAATCGATAATGTAACTTTTCAATATCAGGACACCTTAAGGCATTGCGAATTTTGCTTGTAGCGTTTTCCGATCTATCACATTATATTATCAGACGTATGATTTATATTAAGGTAGTTGAATAGTAATTATGCTATTTAACTCACAGAGTCGCTTGAATTTCCTTAACAGTCTCGTCAGCGTGAAGCTCGTTCTTCAGCTTAATCAGTTCCCTCTCGTAGTAATCCGCGAGTGGCTTGATATTAGGCTGCGCTTTTTTCAGGTGATCCGCGAGATCTTGGCCCTCCACTCGCACCTCTTCCGCTATATTTCCTTGAATGTCTTTCCATTGTTTTGCGAACTGAACCATTTCGTTTCGCATATAGTCCTGAATTGGAAGATATTTTAAATAAATATTCAGGCATCGACCGAGGGATGCAACAATGTACATGTATATGTGTGTGTGTGTGAAAAAACTAAATAAAATTAACTCTTTAACCCAATATTCTGAAATTCACTTAAAATAAAACGCATAAACTAATGTGGTATTACTGGAAAGAGTACAAAAAATTAATTTGGAGTGTAAAGGGTTAAAAATAGAAACACGAAAGCAATATCGGTTCTCTACTCACTACAACGGCAATGATGTTGTCTTTGTTGTAACCAAAGTCGGGTTTCAGGAACTTTCCTTCGTCGAGATGAATCAAAACGTGGAACAAACTCTTCTTCGCGCCATCTTTATAAGAATCCGCGTGAATTTCGGCTAATTGCCCAAGGACAACGCGTCCGTTGGCCGTTAGTTTAGTATTGGGCTTATCTGAAATTATCAAAAATAAAATGCAACTTAATCGCAAGTAATTACCATTAACTTATTATTGCGAGTGATTGTTTTTGTTATTGCAAAAAACTTGGTTTTTGATTTTTTGGGAGTCCAGGTTAGCAATTAATGTTTTTGTCAGTAACCTATCTTTTAGTATACATATACTCTCGGTTTTATATCCCCAAAGTTTTGAAACTACTGCCTCAGGAGGCTTATTACAACAACAAAAATTGTCAGAGCCGATTGTTCTGACAACCTCACCGGTCTGTCTTACATTCTAATTAATCGCAAACACACCTTTCGAGTACTCCAGGTACTTGAAGCTATTGAGATCGTTGGCTTCGAAATTGGAGACGATAGGTTTATTTCCAAGATAGGACACCTCCGTGTCGATCTTTTGCAGATTCTTCGTGATGTCTATCTTCGATTCGGATCTGATGATCTCGACGTCGGGCGATGTTACGAGGAAGAAGATTCGGCTCAAGTCGGCGGAGAAGAGCACACCCACGCTCTTTGGTTTCTGAGCCTTGTCGTTGTACGAGAAGAAAGTGCCAAATCCTATTTCCTTGTTACTGAAGGCCAGGTGCGATTTAAGATCGGTCTTGAGTTGCTGTCCCTTGCTGTTCACCTCGATGACACCGGTGGTATTGTAACCGTTTCCAAGTGGCTGCCGCTGAACGTTTGCCACTATCGTGATCTTTTGAGACTTCTTCGCAAAGATGTCAATGTCGACATTCGCGTTCAACAGATGCTCTCCACCGCAGTGAAGTCTACCTTTCACTAACATATCCTGAAATAAATCGTAATCGTCTGTCGTGAAACGGATTCGAGAGTCACGGGAGGTAAGGATATTCTCCGGAGCAGTGGAAGAAAATCGACGAGATATTATTTTTTTAAATATATGGAAACTATCGAGGAAGATTTTTATCTAGTGGAAAAGAGAAAATGCGGATTTTTACCTTCGGTTGCGACGGGTAGGTGAACTTCGCTTCACCGTTCAGGGACAAAGCGTTCTTGTCAACGTTAACGTCTCCCGTGGCTGTTAAGCTGGTCTTGTCGGAGGGTTTGTTCTTTCTGTCCAAGTAAAGGGAAAGATCGAGTTTGAAAGCTCCGGTTTGCTTCGTCCTCGGGAAGTCGTACATCAGGATGACCGCCAACTCGCGGCTAGGCAGAGCCAGTATTACGGCTGTAACGGAAAATCGAGAATTCAATAACAACGGCGAGTTATCGTAGGAACAGATTTTGACGGGTAATCGTATTGTTTCTTACCGGATTCCTTGGGATGAGAATAAACTTGATAAGTGTACTCGGACTTGTCCTTGGACGAATGAAGATACAAGCTAGCGGTATGATCGAACACCAAGTTCTTGTATTCGGTACTGGTCTTCAGTCCAAACTCAGCTGGGACATTAAACTTCTTCAAATCCACTTCCACCGTAATTTGGTGTTTGAACTGAGTTTTCTCTGCGAATAAAACGTTTGACGTTATTCCGTTGAAAAGCGAAATCCCTGGTGCATCGTAGTTGAACTTTTGGCAAATCGTAACCCTCCATACGCGATCGTTGGAAACTCGTGATATCTATTCGCAATCGTGATCATTTATCCCGGAGGATACGGGTTTCGTCGACTTTCGACAAATTTTCGCTCTTTACCCGATCGGTCGAAACTAAACTTATCTATTCGTAATCGCGAACATTGATCTTCGATGAAATTGCGCGAAATAGGACTTACGGTCAGTGTCGAGAGTCGATTGTAGTTTAAAGTGCGCGCAATCCTTGCTCTGCTCGCAGTAGCTGTTGAATATGTGGGCCTCTTTGTTGGACAATTTTAATTCACCGACGATCGCTGATGGTCCGAAATTCGCGTTGAGCATCATGGCGACGCCGACTTCACCGTCGGTTTCGCGGGTCAACTGTTGGCGCGTGTACTTGAAGGACGAGCTCCTGGTGTTTTCGCCGATCTTCAGGCTTCCGTTACCCTCGACGACGATCTTTCCATCCTCGTCGCGCTTCTTATAATTCGTGCTGACAAAACAGTACAATCTTAAATTTTTAAGTAATCGGTTGGAAACGGGAGCCGGCGTTGCTGCTTCGAGCATATGCGAGGTAATCATCCTCGACGGGCTTTTTATAATTCGCGCTGAGAAAACGATGCAATCTTGAAATTTGTAATAATTGTGCGCTTGTAATTGTTACGTATGCCAGGTAACCCACGAGCAATGACATTCTTTTTCAATCATCGGTCAACTTTCGCCTCGAAACTATCACGGATACATTTACGGTAATTCAAGGTAACTGGGTTTATTCCAACTGGATTTATTCCAACAGCATAATTATTAACGAGAAGAGAGTTTCTTCTCGGCATTTATGGGAGCGTTGATCAACGAATACGAGTAATTGACAACCAGCCTTACCTTCCGGTTACGATGTTTTGCCCATCGCTGGTGACGGTAATGATGATCCTCCTTCCTGCCTTCGCAGTGGGTTTGTTAGCGATTTCAGCGTGAATTTTGCGATGCTTTATCTTGTCGCTGTCGAAGTTAGCGTTGATGACGAAATCGTCAACACTCTCCAGATTGACCAATGCGTCGGCAACGACGAACCCTTTCGGGGTGTCAACCTTCCACTCTCCTGTACATCAACGAAAAGTCTTAGGAAATCCTTATTTTAACGAGCGAACGATTTTCTGCCGATGAACGCCGATTTTAATTGAAATTACCTTTGTATTCCCTCTCGCCCAGTTTCTGGAACTTGGAAAGTATTTCGGTCTTTCCATTCGGACAAGTCAAAATAGAGTGGAAGAGTCGATCGATTCCGTTATCTTGAATCTTGGTCTTCATCGTGTACTTAGCGTCGTCCGCGATAAGGACAGCCTCTGTCTCGCGATTTTTGTCATCGGCTTCTCTCTGAAACACAAAAGAAGCGTGAAACAATTTCACCGGGCGACCGACAAGCGCAAACGTTGAAAATTCATAAGAATTCCAACGATGACTCGAAATCTGTGAATCCAAATACCTTGTGGCTGAGTTGTAGGTCGAGTTTGCGCAACTTCTCGAATGGCAAAGTTGACCTGGCGTTCACGCTCAAATACGACAAGTCGGGAAGGTATTCGTTGTCGGCGGCAACGGTCGCCTCTTTGTCACCGTTGTTCACGTTTAACGTGTATGAGAACTTCTTCTTGTCGCCCGAAGGATCGTACGCGTAATTACCACCGATGGTCAATGGCGGAGATTTCAGAATGCCGAGGGTGAGTTTTCCCGTGCCCTCGGCCTTACCGGCCACAACGAACGGACACTGGATCTTCAGATGAGAGTCTACTTTGAACGTTTTGTCATCGTTGTAAGTCAACGAATCCGAAACGGTCATCTCCCAAGGAGCGTTATCGTTCATGGATTGAAGCAAGGTGTGAGATAACTGGTACTTGAGGTTACGCAGTTTCTCGGACGGCAATTTTAATTCCACAACAGCATCGACCTTTACGGGCTTGTCGAGATCGTTGCCCATGTCGTAACTTCCGGTGGACTGTCAAAGGAAAACGGTTTTACTCAAAATCCTTACAATTGACATAAAAGTTGGTTCAACCTTGAGGAGGAAACAATAAAATATTGATAAACGTGAGATTTACCTTAACGGAGAGATCGTCACCCAGGGATGTCTTGGTTTTGTACGTTCCCGTCTTGGTGTCGCAAGTAGAGTCGAGTTGAGCGTGGAATTGTTTCGGAACGTATCCACCCGATATGTCGATCGTAAAGTCGTTTATCCACTTGTCGCCCTCTTCTTTCACATGCTTCACGGTCCATTTCGTCTGCACGTCCTTTCCATCGAAATTGACGAATCGCGCTTGACCTTTGGCCTGTTGGGTCCACAGTTTTGGGTCGAAATTCTGTATCTCACCGACGTACGTGTATTTACGCGATGGGCCGCCTTTGGTCACGTGATCCGACAGCTCCAAGCTCATCTGGCCCTCGTACTTATCGTCCTTCTTGTCAACCTTACGATCCATCTTGTAAACGAGATAACGACCGTTCGGTAAAGTAAGATCGGTGTCGAGTTCGATATGGCCATCGTTTATGCTGCCCACGAATTTCCCTTTAGCATTCAACTCCAGTTTGTGCGCGAGAATCTCTATGATGTTCTTCGTGTCCAAAGTGGTCTTCGTGATGTCCGAGATAGTGGAGAGTTTGAAGCGTTTGCTCGGATCCTTTTCAGCGTCGTACAATACTTCGAGATTGGCAACGTGCTCGCTTCCGGACACGGCCAGATCACCGTTCGCCTTGATCTTGCGATTGATCTTGGGCACGTCGATGTTCAAGTGACCGTTTCCTTTGCCGTTCTTGAAGTCGAATTGACCGTTGGCTGTCAAATAGTTCTTCAGATTGAGATTCAAGTTTCCAGTGGAATGTGGGCTCTTGCGGGCTTTGAGCAGAAATTCGACGTATTTGGTGCCATCGACGGTCACGTAAGCACGCGAATTAATCGTTTGCTGATTAGCTTCCAGACCGGTGTCTATCTTCATCTTCTTGCCGTTCAGATTAACGTCACCGTCCAATTGTACGTTGACGTTGTTCTTGTTCACGTCGTATGTCACCACGGCGTTCGCGTCGTACTTACCACCTGGTTTCAATTCCAGGGAATTCGTGAATTTGCTCTTGTGGTTATCGATAATGGTGCGCACGGACTTGAGCTCGACGCTGTTTTCTAGAATCTCAGCCTCAAATTCAATTTCGTAGTCGCCCGATTTCACGGTGTTCACTTTCGCGGAGAGTTCGGTGCCGAGTTTAAACTTCTCGTATTCCACCTCGATATCGCCACTGATCGACTTGCGGGTAACTTTGCCGTCGAGTTTCAGCTTCCCGTTTAGGGCGGGATAGGTCAACTCGTTTGACGTAGATACAGCAAAGTCCTTAGGATCCAGCTTGTAAACGGCGTTCTGTTCCAGTGTCAAACAATTCACTTTGGAGTTTGGATCGGCACCGTGAACGAAGACCAGCTTGTTATCGTACTCGTGTTGTCCCAATTTGTACTCCCACTTGAGGTTGAATCCGAGGTTAGGATCTTTCGATGCCTTTGCCGAGAGCGCGAGATTGTAGTGTTTGTCTCCCAGCTTCTTCCCGTCCAATTTCAAAGCGACCGACTCGTCGGCGTACACGACGTTCGTGTCGACGTTCAACGCGTTCGGCGTCGAAATCACGGAACCGTCGAGACCAACGAGTTTCTGTCCGCTGGCGACCAGTGCGACCTTGTCAAATACGAACTTCTTACCGTCCTGATAATCTGAGACATCCACGACACCCTGAACATCGTACTGCTGTCCGGATTTACCATTGCCCTTCGAACCGGCCAATTTCTCTATGTGTTCCGGCACCTTGTACTCCAACACGGGCTTGTACTTGCTCCCACTGGCGACAATTCCAATTCGCGCGAAATACTCGGCTGGATCGTTGATAACGATCACCTTCAGCGTGCGCTCAGCGTTATCGTTTTTAACGACAACTTCGGCCGACAGTTTCTTTATTGGCGTGATCAGGGAAACCTTGGCATACTTGTCAGGCTTGAGACCTCCTTCCAGTAGAAATGAGACGCGTCTGTTGGTTTTGCTGTTTGGGGTGTCCAGTAATACCTCGAAGGAACGGCTGTCCGGTTTCTCGTCGTTGTAGAAAACTTTGAAGTGGAAGCTAGACACGTCGTTCTGCTCCACCGTCACGGCGAACTTGGACGGGCCGCTCAACGGGAAGAAGGGCTTCTGTTGAATACTGGCGATGCCCTCGTAAGGGAATGATATGTGCCCGCATACGGTTAAACCGAGAACAGTCGCGAATTGATCGAAACAATCTTTGTACTCTTTGCCCTTGCCGAATTTGGGAGCGACGTATTTGTCGCCCTTAGGGCCGGAGCTGAGGAGGACCTCGCTGCTCACGCTGATCACTTCCTGCTTCTTCTTCGGGATGCCAAAGTTTACGTCGATGCCTTTGCCTTGCAATACCGTCACCGATACGTCGGAGCTGGTGGCCGTGTGAAGCGTGCTGATTACCTTCAAGCCGGATTGAACGCCGAAACCTTCCACGATTATGCTACCAGCGATCCTGACTGACGCGCTGGGTTCGACGGCAACACGAAATCCTGCGTTCAACGGATTGTCGAGTATAGCTGGTATGTCCAATTTTCCGTTGGTCTTCAAGTGAACTACGCTGGTTCCAGTTATGCCGAGGGAGAGAGGAGTACCCATGCCGGTCGGATAGACCAGTTCGGCATCCATGAAGTGGAGATAATTTTCGAGATTGTAATTGAAGTTCTTGACGGTATCGAAACCTTTGTCGATGTTGTTGAATATCCTGTCGATCACGTATTCCGGGGTGAATTTCCCACTGTCGCCCTGATAGCTCAGATAAGCGAGCTCGACGCCGAACAGCTTCACGGTCAGATCGAGGTCGAGATCCTCGTCGACCTCGTTGCCCCTCAAGTGAACGTTCTTGGCGAACCTATCGAGTTCTCCCTGCTTAACGTCCCGCTTACCGCGTACGGTCTTCTGGTAGCGACCTCTTATGTGATCGCTGATCTTGTTCACTGCCTCCTTTCCACTGTCGGCAAAGTTATCCAGGTCGTCTTGCACGAACTTTCCTTTCGGCCCGAAGTAACGCTCGATGATCCTGTCCAGATTCTCCACGCGTGTGTTCAGCTCGAGGAAATTGAAGCTTCGGCCGAAGAGCTCGGCGGTCAGATTCAAGTTCACGGAACGCGGCACAAAGCTGTTCTGACTGAAGATAACGTTAGTCTCCGCGGACGAGCCAATTCCAAAAGCATCGACGTTGTACGAGAATTCCTCGTTGTAAGAGAACTTACGGAAGTCCTCGGGGAACTTGGTGAGCGACTTGATCAGTCCAAGTTGATTTTTAGCCTCGAGCTTGTTGGGATCGGTCGAGGCGCGCAAATTGCGCAGATGGCTCTGAATGAAGGATCCAACTTGATTCACGGTCTCCTTGTTCACGATCTCTTTGAGCTGATTGGCGACGTGCGGACAGGGACAGGAGACCAATGCGAGATAAGCCTTGATCCTGATCTCGCTGTCCTCCTCGCGATCGGCCAAGGTCTTGAAGACGATATTCTTCCACTTCATGGAACACCTGCTGGGCAGAGCCTCGAGGGCGGCGACGCGCACGCGATTACGGACGGTCTTGTCGGCGGCGATGTTTCCCAACTTCTGCAGGGTAGCGTCGTCGAGGAAACCGGCGTTGCCGAGCGCCTTCAGTGCTGATACCACCAGATTCTCCTGTTCCCTGGTCTTGACCTTTCCATTGCCCACCTTCTCGCGGATCTTGTGCACCGCTTCCTTTATCTCGGGGACATTCTCGCAAGGGTGCTCCTGACAATATTTGCCGATCACATGACCGATTCCGAGATAACCCAGTCGCGGTAAGTTAGGTTGATCCAGGAGCGACGTGACGGCCGTTGCCGACGGAAGATGTACGTGTCCTATCAGTGCCAGACTGGCGTAAAAGAGAAGCGACGATGTACCGGTGATCTCTTTGTTCTTGATCAGTTCTACCGCCACTTCGGCCGTCTCGCCGGTACCGGCGCGGAACAAGGCATCCAGGAACACCTTTTGATCCGCCACCTTGTCGAAACCCGCACCGGCGCGTACCTTCTGGTAAACCGAGAGAATGTCATTCTTGTTACTGACCCGCAGGACCTTGATGAGTTCGGCAAATTTTCTAGCCGCACCCGGCTTCACGCCATCGTCCAACTCGGCTTTCGCCGCTTTCAACGCGTTCACGATGGCGTCCGCGGACGACTTCACCACCGGATGGGGAGCCTCGAATATTAAGGATTTAGGCTGAGACACGGGAACGGCGGGACTGTCGCCCTTCTCTCCTTTCAACGTCAGCGAGATCTCGACGACGGTCTTGGCGCCGGCGTCTCCGTTGCTGAATGGCCTGTAATTGTATGTCTCGGTGGACACTGCCTTGTTGAGGACGCCGCGCTTGAAGCGTTGCTCGATCTTTTGGGAGGAAGCGAGGAGTGGCGTGGATTTAATTCCGGCGCTAGTGTCGAAGTTCGCTGATATTACGCCCTGGTTAACGTTCTCGCGGTAAATGCATTGAGCGAGGTTTCTGTATTTCTGAACCACCAGCGAATCACCGTCCTTGTGGAACGAGAAGTCTGTCGGGCAGGCTCCGAACACGTCAGTCTGAACAAATAAGCGTGTACGTTATTATCGCTGCGTACTTAAGAATCTCTTCGAGCGAGCCATCGAATGAAACGTTAACGGTTTAACTGCATTTTCATTTATTCGATGATACGAACCTCGTGGTGAGTCGTCGAACCGGAGTCTTGCATAACTGCGGATTGGAATAAAGAGACGACGGCTCTCTTGACGTTAAGCGACGCTTGGGAATCGCCAGTCTCGGTGCAGAGTTCCGTGTCGATGTGTCCATCGTGATAGTTGAACTGAACACCGTACTTTTCAACGTCCGCCAAGGAAACGGGCTGAGGAAACGCAATTTTTAATGTCGTTGCGTTATCGTTGTTCGCGTGAAACGGTGGAACTTTGCAGTGCGATTAAAATTCGTTGTTTAAAATGTACATCGCTAAACTCAAACTTACCTCCCCGTTTATCTCGACGTTTTTCAGTCTCAACTGTTGCGTACAGTCTGGCTTGGCGGTCAATTCCACGGCGGCTTTCAATTTCAGGGTTGCGCGTCCTTCGGCATCGGTGACCGACGTTCGCGACGAACCCTCCAAATCGTAGACATACGTGTTTCCTTCTTGATACGATTTGCTCGTGTGTTCTATAGTCATGAGAAAGCGTTTAATTAATTTAGAATCGCGTTATCCCATGATCCGGTGGAATATTCTAATTAGACTCCGTATGTTTATGCAAAATGCATTATTTTTATTTTCATACTGAGATTTAAACGGATTTTGTGACACAAATGCGATAAATATGCATGAAGCGTACATATAACATGTTGTACGTATAAAATCAAATAAAATAATGCATTTAGCATAAACATCTGGAGTTTAATTATTATTCACGATTCTGTACTCACTTCCATGGCAACCAACGCTGCATTTACCTGCAATGACAGAAAGTGACGATTAAAAATAATGAAGCGTATAAAACATGACGAAAGCAATGAACTATTCCAACTAACGGAAAGTATTGTAGATGCAACGTGGGAAGAATAAATATCGCGTTAGGTTCGAGATTCGGGTTTATCTTCGATACAAATACATCTTAAATCGATCGCAACTCGTTTAACGCGTGCCCAGGTATTCGGTCCTCGGATTGTCAGACCTTTAATCGGTCAATCAGAATCAGTTATTTAAATTCGACGTCAAAAGGTTAACGGATGGGTTCATCCGAGTTTCGTTTCGATGACGCGTAAACAGAGCTTGTTGGCTGTATAATAATGCGTAATAGCTTAATAACGCGGATAATCATGCCAATAACGCGTAACAACGTAATAACGATGTTAATCGTATCGTAATTGCGAACAACACAATAACGAACATAATCCCGTCTACTGGTATCACTTGCAATCATTTTACGTCCCTAAAATTAATCACTCTTTATCTTAATCGTCTGCCGGTTCGCAAGAGTCCCACGAGTGTTTTCTTTTTTTTTTACCTTCATCCTTTTTCTCCCCTCCCCTTATTGCTGTACGCAACGCACCAGAAACTTTCGCGTTAGCGAAGGATTTTGAAACGTGACTCGAAACTCCCGCAGAGGTATGATAAATTGCGGATACGAAGGTATTTTATCTACGTGAGGGTGTATCCCTTGAAGTAAAGTCTTCGATCTGGAAATTTTGACGAGAAAAGGGCGAAATCGTACGCGCGTCGCTTGACAAATTTGAAGGAAAAGTTTCGATTGAAAGTTCGAAGTACGAATACCACGTTTCGCGTCGACAAACGATTATCGTGGGAAGATGAAACGTTTGTTCAATTAGGAATTTTGTAATATCGTTCGGGTAAATCCATTTCTGTCTCGTTACTTTTAGATTTCTTTTTTTTGAGGGAAAGAAAGGGGCGGTTTATTTTTCCTTTCCACGGAGCAGCAAAGAAGGAAAATGCATTCGTAAGTATGTGCGTGGGTTCGATAAAGCATCGTATTGACACGTTTTGTAATCGATAAGACTTTTATACATCGAGCCGATTAATCCGCGCAAAAAAGAAATATTTTTGCACGGAAAGTGAACTTCGTAGTAGGGTCGCACCGATAACGCTATAATCACTGACTTTATTGACCTTCGATCGTGAAACTTCTATTTTTAGTTGATTGAAAATACTGAGTATCGAAACTCATATTGAATAAATTCCAAGGAAAGGAATAACAAAGACGTAATAATCGTAATTACGGATTACTGGTTAAAATATTTCTTTATTTAAGCGCTTGCGCACTATGTACAATGTTTTTCCGTTAAGTATATGGTTCTCATTCGGTTGTCGTAAAAATCATTACGTCTCTAATACGAAAAAATAAAAAAAACCGATCTCGAAAACTAGTCATGTTCCATTCACGTCTCACGAACCTACGTAGTACGTGTAGATTGACGTATTACCGAAGTTAATAATAATACAAATGCTGTTCGTGTTTCGCGAAGCAAAAAAATAACCAGAGACACGCGGTGCTTGCAAGAAAGGTCTTGATAAATTTCTATAAATCCACGACCGGACTCTTATACGTTTCTCGTCACGTACTACCGTGCCATTTTTTCCCCTTTTACGAGATCCGGATTGGTTTTAACTAGAACGTATTTTATTCGTTAGGGAGAATTGAAATTAATATCCGTCTGCGCGAAGGGTCATTTTTTAAATTGATCGACTCCTTCAAATTGGGTTTGGCGCGAAGGAAACAAAATTAAACAATTCTTTGAGAAGATATTCCAAAGGAATGAAACTGAACTTTTTCCCAAAGAAATTTCCGTGAAAAATAGAAACTAGGACATTCTAATTGCGATATTAAAGCTGTCAAATCTGGATCGTCTGTTTTCACCTTTTCAATGGATATCGTCGATAAGAAAGATCTCGCTGAAAGAGTTAATCTGAATCATGAATCATTGAAACACACTTCAAACGTTGAATTGATCTATGATACGGCGTATCATTACATGATCATTACATTGTTATTCGAGTCTAGCGTACCGTCTAGAGCAGTGGTTCCCAAAGCTGGCGATACCGCCTCCTGAGAGGAGGTAATAGCCTTGCGTGCAATTGAGGGACGGTGGAAAATAAATAAATAATTCCATAAACTTGTTCTATTAAAAAAGGTAGATTTTCAGGGGGGCACTGAGTATTTTTTGTGGAAAGAAAGCGTTAGGCTAAATAAGTATGGGAACCTCTGGTCTAGAATCTAAAATCAGAACGAGATGTACTAATAGTATTTCTCGCATTCTATATTTACGCTATTCTTAAAGCGCAAAATATATTTTACTTTTAAATCTGAATTCCGCGAAAAGTTGCTTGCCGTATTATCAAAGCAGAAGGAATAATAAATAAATGTATAGTATTAGACCGAAGTGCAATGTATAGTATTAGTATTCGTAATATGTTTGCAATATCAACTCCTAAGAGTGTGTCACTGATTTTCATTGTACGTTTACTATCTTCAGTGGGCATCGCTAAAGGGTCTAAAACGTTTCACATTGGGACGCGAAATTAGTCGGACAACTGCAATTGTAACTTCTCAGTAACGCGTTTGTCCTCCTATTATCCGATTATCAGTGGTTTGCTTGCCAAGATTGCCGTATGCAATAAGTACGAAGTTATATGTGTAAAACCTAAATGCCGCTCATACATGTATATCCGAAAGTTTATCTGTACCTAATCAATTTCAGGATTTTCAACAAGAATTGTCTTCCCCCATTATTCGTTATCGAAAGGTCAAAATGTACTACCGAAAATAACACCACATTGTGTACTTTAGGATCGCTAAGATAGAAGTTAAAACTATTATTTATAACGGTACTTCGCGTATGAGTTTTTAAGTCCATTATTGCAAAATCAAAATTCTATAGTTGCTGAAATTGATAACTTTTTCGCTTTAGACTTCACACCATTTGGACTGTTCACTTTGCTATTCATTATTTTTATAATTATGAAACTAATTTACATTACCAGATTGTACGTTCTCTTTTAATCTCAGAAAAGTAAATGAGATTTATTATAAATTTGTATTAAATATGAAATGAGGTTCTTCTTATTACTGTTCCTTCACTTAATTAATTTAATATATAGATACGAGAAAAACATACTTTCATATTTAACACAAAATAATCAATCTAATTGACATTGTTCAGATTAAAGGATCACATGTGGTAATTTAAATCAGTTCTATAATTATACAAATAATTATAAAAATTGTACAAATTATACAATTTAATAGCCATGCGTACAGTCAAATTACGATAAAGTCTAAAGCTTTCTTGAGATCAACACCGATCGATGACACGATCTATTAACGAAACATTGTCGAACAATGGCGAGCAGGCAAAACGGAGCGAGGGGGCGAAAGTCACGACACGTGAATGTGCGAGGATGTAAAAGTTGTACATAAATGCGACCGACGTATCGTATCGTATCTATTTTACTGCGTAGCAGGGACGTCAGATCAATTTACCAAATGTCCGGTGGAACACGGGGGACCTGTAATCATTTCAATGATACAGACCTCGTTTCGAGCAGCTATAAGCTGCGTGTATGTGTACAAACGTTTAACAGCAAAAAACAGCTTTGCTGCATTTAAAAGGTGTCGGCAGAATCGGGTAACATTGTCCGATTAGTTTCGTTAACGAGGTTTCATCGTGATTCCTTTGTAAACTCGCTCTTGCAATTTTGCACGAGTGAAATGGTATTTCATTGAAATCAAACAAATTCCTGTACACGGAATAAATTGATATTCTGCAGATTTTTAAATATAAATTGCGACGCGAATCGACGCGTGAATTTAATTGGAATTTAATCGTTTAATTTAAAATTGATTCGCACGATCGCTTTTCTCGAGGTACGTTCAAAAAAATTCACAATAATTATCTCGTTAAGATCGTGATTGTGGGTGGTGGCCAAACTTTCGAAATGCTATGGTAGGATAGTTGTGGTGAATTATATATCGCTTCTTTCAAATATCCGCGCAAAGTTATGTTCCGTAACTACCCTTCCCGACTTCTTAATTACTTTTGCGACGGAGATTGACGTGGTACAGAAGCCAGGGGAAAGACTTTCAGCGTCTGAACGTTAGATTGCACTTCTTCCCAGCACTGCTTATTTCGTTTTATGAGTTAATTAGCTCGGGCGATGTACACTCCGTACTCGAATCGTATCTTTACAATTATTTCATAGATAACAACGACGCTCGGTATCGCGCGTTTAAGAGTTTCTTGACAGAAAAGTGATTTGTACGAGAGAAAATTCACTCGCGTTGAAGAAGAAAAACGTTAATTTATATTTCGATAGCGTAACTCCTTTAGAAACGAAATTTGAACGTGAGAAGAAACGATTGAATTTTGTTTCGTTGCCACGCGGTAGGTTTTTTGTTTCTATTATTGAGAAATTCTGCAGCGAATTGGTTTTTCGCCCGATTTTCATCTCTTTACGCCGTTTTATTTATTTATTCGCCGAGAGTAATTTTAACTTAAAAAAAGACGAAATGTACACGCGTACGTGTCATTCTCCTCGAAGAAGTTAAAAATGCATCATCCCCGATGGCTTGTCATTTTGTTATTTATTAACAATCTGTTATCGCTCTAACACGGAAACGGTTGAATGTGTTTTCTTCGCTCGGGCGCTTTCTTTACGCTCGTACAAAGTTCATTACTTATAAAATGATTTATTCTCACGAGGACCCTGCACGATACTCTTTGTAATTTATGAGAAGATGGAAAATAAACGTAATAAACACTTTTTAATTTTTATAGAATTTTTTTGCACTTCAACCAATTTAATTGTCCTTGAAATATATTCGAAAACGATCTTTTTGGAGCAGTTGCGAGCCTTTCCATTAAAAAAAAAAATGTTATTTGTGCGAATGCTTATGTAATGGACCCGAAACGTTGATTCAAAATATTTCTCATTGTCAACGCGCTGGCGGAAGTCGAACAATGATAATAATGACCGGCCATCGACGGTAATACACTGAACGCGTAAATTAATGTCAGGAATTGTTATCGCCATAGCTCATCGCCGTGCGCGATTCCGTATTTTATACAACGAAATCGTCTAGCGTGAAGACTTGGATATTTCGTAAAATTGTTAGTCCACGAGTACCGCGTGACGCTCTTGCAAACAAAAGTTTGCGTGTTAAATCCGTGCGAGCGGTTATTACAAATATCGGTAATACTCGCGTAACTCATGGAGCCGTGGGATTTATAAGTTTATCTTCGAGACGTGCAAGGTTTGAAAAAATAAATTTGGATCCAGACCCTCGTAGAGTGACAACGTGAAATATAAAACATTGATTACGAGTAATATACTACAAGTCAATGCAAAGGATGATGTTAAAGTTCATTTTTACGATCTCGGCTCGAATTTCTGTCCTCTCATAAAATCTCAATTCCCAACACTAACCCCCTTTCGACAAAACCGCTCGCGTACCACGAACAAAGAGGTGAATCGCGATTTCCAATTTTATTATTTTTGAAATTGAAATTTTTTTAGTAACTCGCTTATAACAAAAGACAACAGCGACAAAGCACTAACGACGACCATACTTCAATAACGCGAAAAAAAGCGTGATACGTTATTATAAATTTTTGCTATATCCACGTACACGAGAAAGTAGCTCGCCGTTCCACGGTGAGTTAATTAATTTTGTAATCCCTTGTACATCGTTCGTATCCACCGTATCCCAAAGGAAATTTCTACCGATTGCCAAATTAATCATAGATCTATTCTATTAACTCCAGCACCTCCTCCCCCCCCCCCCCCCTCAGATTTTTCTCCGTGATAAACGCGCAAAACTAGCGTATCAAAGTTCACGCGCGGTGATCCTGATTAGAAGCGACTCGTAGGAAAAAGAAGAAAAAAGAAAGAAATGTCATAAGTCGCCTAGGGTCAGCGATAAGAAATCGTCCATCAGCCACCAGTTTTCCACAATTTCATTTCCCATTGTTGCGGGTTAACCTAACCAGTCTTAAATGCTCTATACTTGAAAAATCAACATTTTCTTTTGAGATACCTCTGGTCATGTGTTAGTCATGGGGACAAGGAAATTACGAGTCCCTTTCACCCTTTCTAGAAAATTCCTAGCCAACCAGTCCTCCATGACTAACGCGTATCGCATCGCGCATGCGAATAATATACGTTTTTCAAAATCTTAAACGCGCGTTATTCAAAAACTGTACATGACGCACAAATTTTAAAAACAGATTTAGAATCAGCGGGGAAAATACTATAAGACCGATCCTACTTGATTAAAGAAACACGAAAAAAGTGAAATTTTGTTTACCCGTGTAATCGTATGAATCAAGGAACTATCACGCCGCTACGACAGCCGACCGGCTTTAATAACGCGTATTTACTCACACCTCTCTCGAAAATAAACCTGCTCCTCGTTCGTTTTCATTTCAATTTTCTGGTCCCATTTTCACGCACTTCATTTGAATCCCCATCGAAAAGCTTGCTTTCCCCTCAAATATTCAACACCTTTATTTCTCATAATCTCATCCTTCCTTAAACGCTCGTGAATAATTCATTGCGCGATTCGTTTTCGTCAAATGTTCACTTTACTTCCAAAAGTTTAAGCCGAAAGTAATCGAGGATTTTCAGCGGTATGACTTTATAATAAATCTAAAATTTAAAACGAGCGGGACGCTTTTTGTTATTAATATCGATGAATCATTTGACTTTCGCATAAAGGAATGCCGAACTTTGTTAAATTCGTGTAAAAACAAAGAGACTCGGTACGAATATAAAAATGACAGAATTTTTTTTTCGGATAATGGTTTAACGATTCCAATAACGAGTAGGTTGTTTGGTTACGAAGAGGAAAATCATTTAAAAATTCGCGAATCTCTCTCGCAGAATTCTTTGACACGATGTTACGATCTCTGATTTCAACATCCGTGCGCTGTAATAATCTCTTTATCCTTGACATAACGAATAACCTTATGACACCAAGCACTGCCGCGCCAAGCTCGTTGACCCTTTCTATCGACTGCTCGTTAATCATGAAATTTACATTAAAAAAGAAAGATATAACATTCCATCGAAATCGTTTAGCCAGTTCGAAGATGATATTAAAAAAAAGGGTATCACTATCGACGCGTCTCGAATATTTATTACGATTTTGATACTCATTTTCGCGATACGCGTACATTTCGCAGCGTAGTCGGGTAAGCTTTGCACGAGGAATGTGCGTTAGAAAATTAAAAACTGAACGATATTTTATTTTACTCTAAACTACACTTGATTCTCGTGATGAAAGGTGTTGCGCGTTTCGCACAAATACAAATCGTTTCCGAACCCCATTACTTTTGTAACTGGTCTTAAGATGTATAAATGATCTATCAATTATATCGCACCCAATAAATATACCAAACGTTTAGTTTGAGAGTCTTAAAAAATATTTCCATCGTCCTACCAACTTTCACTAACACGATACCCACGTTTTACGTATTTATCCAAAAACCTAGTCCAAAGTCAAACGATTCGTCAATGTTAAAAACGAAAGCGTTCCGCTCGTTTGAGATTAATAGTCAAGAAGAGCAAGGAAGATACTTCGCGCCTATCTAACGTAGGAAAATTCAGTTAATCCCAAAGCCCCGGCATCAATGTCCGATCTCGAACTCGCAACGAACCCGCTCGACACCGACGGTAACGAAAATCTCTCCACCGTATAATAGCAATCCGATTCGCCGAATGACAGAGAGAAGGTGAATCGAAGGTAAAGATCATAGATCCGATGTAAAAGCGCCGAGCGTTACTTACTCGCCGCGGAGGTGATCGCGAAAAGGGCTACGAGACAACCAAATGCGAGGGTTGTCCTCGCGAGCCGAGGTCGATCTCCCATGACGTCCCCTACAGAAGATCCCGGACGTTTAGCACTCTCGCACAATTAGCTGGAACACGAAGCGGCCACGAGAGAACACCACAAAAGCGTCGGTGCTTTTCTTCGTCCGTGCTTTTATGCTCTCGCGCTCCCCCTCCTCACGCTCGTCATCGTCGTCCGCGTCCCTATGCCTGGACATTGGCATACAGTTCGACACGGTCGTATGTACTCTATTCGTCACGCCGACACTGAGATAACGAGATCGAGCCTCGAAGAAGGAAATTATGATGAGGGAAAGTGTCGCGGGGCTCAAAAGTCTCACTCGGAGAGCCCTCGGCGTTTCCTTCGATCTCTATTTAACTAACCCCTCGGGACTCGAGTTTCTTTCGACGAGTTAAAGGGAAATTAAGAATTCGAGAATCGTGTTTAATGCTCAGGGTTTTAAGAATTCATAATTAACGTTCCTTGATATTATATTTACACTGTATAAATTATATAGGTTGTATATACATAATTTGGTGTTCGATGCAATAAATATTGCATGAAGTACTACGCGATGAATTGATACTGATTTCTAAAGGCGGTCGATTGTTAGACTCAATTACATTACTACACTCGTACTTTTTATTTATCTGTTTTTATATTTTTTCACGAGCGGTTTCAATAGGTGGCGAAACTGGTATGACTTTATCGCGAAAAGTACGGTGCGCCGTAACGTTCAATTAGCGCAAAATACGAAAAAGGAAAAGCACATTTTATACCACGTACTTTTGGAACGTACGCAAGATCTTGAGGGGCTCCAGCATAGTCGATTAACTCCGAGGGGTAGTCCACGTGTAACAAAAAATTGCCCCAACGGAGAAAAACGAAAAAGTTACCCTTTTAGGATGATGAAACGTTAGACTGTACACAGCTTACGGTGTAAAGCGCTCCGTTGGGAATTTATTAAAACATCGAATCGTTAATTTTACAAAATAAAATCGACGATCGCCGTCGAATCGGGGTCACTCTTATCGATTCTCGTTTCTTGAGAATTTTCAATGCTTCTAACGGAGCCGAGAGTGAAATAATAACACTCGTTAGAAGGAATTTGGAATACACGTTATTATCCGGGCTGTACTTATCTATTAGAAAAAAACTTGCCGTATCAGAAACTGTGCGTTCGTTTTAACGCGAAGATTCGTCGATCTTTCCAAAATTTATCTCGACCTTGATGCGCTAATGGATTTTTGTTCAACGTAATTCCGAACTCTCCAAGTTTTTATATCAACTGTTGTGTAATTCCATGCTCCGGCGAATAAAACGGAACGTACAAATGTATCCTCGGCAGAAGCGAAGCGGAGATAGAAGAAAATTGATTCCAACGTAATATCAGAAACAAATATTTGCGATTGCGAATTGGACGTGATGATTTATATTAACCGTAACGTCAGGGGATTATTAATACGACGGGTTTTCTTTTTAAAATATGTTCCATTATCCGTGATGTACGACACGTTACTTTCAAGGATTGGTACCGAGGCAGTCGAAACCTTCTGACGTAGAAGCTGAATAAAACATAGTACCCTGAGCATAAAAGCGGTAATTTCCAGTGGGACTGTTTTAGAGTAATTGTGTTTCAGTACCCGGAAAGGTACTGAATTGTCGGAGGAAGGGATCTATATTTTTGGCTACGAAACTGTATTAAAGGTGAAATCCCGTTACGATAAAGGTTAGCGAAGCGTTAAAAATATCTGGCGACATCGTATCTTATTAAATCGATTATGGACGTTCCGATACGTACATCAAATTATCGATGAGTTTTCAACGACGAGAAAAGTACTGCTTCTCTTTAATACGTATGAACATTCAAATACACGAATTTCCAGAGGCGAACTTTATTTCACGTTTCGTAATTATTTCGAATTGATACGCTAATTTGGGCATTCTACATATACGATACTAGTATTTTAATTAAATTTCGCGCGATATCGTATTATCAATTTAGACGCAATTCAGGGAGTAATTAAATTTTTTCTTGCAAATAACACGTACAATTGACCGATATACGATTGAGATTACTGAAACTTAATCTCGCGCTTCCGTGGGGTCGTATAAATGGGCGTTAATGGCATTTCAAGGGAATCCTGAATGATACATTTTACACTGTGAACGTATCGGCGCGAGACGGTACGGTATACGATAGAAATTTTACGGAAAAGGTCATTCGTATCGCCAAAGTAGTTCCAAAGAATTGAATATCTAGACTTTGACGTGTAAACACCAGTTAAGATAACTCGATCACGATGGAAAATTATCAACCAACAAATTAATCAGCGATTTACACTAGCGAGGACGATATGGAAAGTAGTAGGAATGCTGACACACAAACCCATCGCGATAGTATTCATCTCGAAGATACTCCACTTACAATTCGTTCGATAAAATTTCCATCACTTTCCCTCGCCTACCCATCGCGATAACTGAAAAAATATTCGCGCATACCCCAAACCCTTACGAACCTATTTACACGACGATTATCTAAGTTTTAGTTCTTTCGAAATCTATTAAAAAAATCATCTTTCATCCCTGCAGTAGTTAATTCGTATCTGGTAACAAAAAACGCTCGGAGAATCGTTCTCAAGAGCCAATGTTATTAATCTTCGATCCTCCCGTTAATCCGTGGGAATACAAATATTTTTCGGACGCGTAACGAGCTTTGCTCAACATGCATCAATGAATTCTATACGCGTTCCGTGGGTATAGAAAATGGCACGCCTACGTTGCCGAAGCGTATTAATTATCCGTAGGCAGCTATGCGACAACCGTTTTTATCGTTGATCCTCGTGATAACGCAACATTTCCCCCAACGACATTCGCGAAGAGTCTTGCGAATGTAATTGATACGCGGCAGCGACTCGCGTAACTCACCCTGTAACCGTACTCTCATGGACTTTGATCGTGCACAGGTGATCGGGGACCTATCCTACCCAAAATGATGGGTAAAAATTATGATCGCGATTGCTGTACCGATCATCGGTCCATTTGCAAAATATTCTCGTCCAGTACCTCCGTTTGCATTCTTTTGCCGATCACCGCATTATTGACGTATTCCGGCTCCAGCGGCATCAAACGGGGGGTCACTGCCGGAAATGAATTGTACGCTACACTTTGAAGCGCATACGGGCTACGTTCGTCCGGAACGATTATTTTCTCAATGCGCGTCTTTCCAATCGAGGGACAAGATCTTGTCTCGGACCAAGTACATATAAGTACCTTGTATCTTTGCAGAAAAAACAAACGGGGTTTTTCGGGGTGGCCAAACTATATTAAAAAATTAATTAAAAATAAATGCAATGACTCTCGGAAACGTCGTACCTAGATGAGAAATTTAAGTATGATATCTTAAAAGTGGCAGTTTACATTGATGTGATGAAAATAATTGGTACTCGGGGACGTTTAACTCTTTATTGCGTTCGCGTTGCTATCGGGAAATGAATCAAACGTTCATGACAAACGATGGGTTAAAGCTGGTGTAAAATCACATTTAGAGTTGGAATTAGCGTTAAAATTACGTTAATAGAATCGAGTAGGTTCGGCAGAAAAATCTCAGGACGGGCGGACTGTCGAGGAGGAGACGAGTACGCAACGCCGATGCGTCGCCAATCGACGATGTTTGTCGGGGACAGATTTTTCTATATTTACGCAAGATATACCGAACAGTTTTTCGAAAAGCGCTTACGACAATATTGACAGAGTTCCTGAATTTAACGATACGACTTCGGCGTTTGGTCGTTATGCCAGCTGCTAATATTACCCGCTAGTTATGTAGTTGGCTCTAAACGCGATAACACCGTGACCGTTGATCCGGTAAAAAAAAATACAAAAACTTCGAGTCGAGAGTCCAGCCTAGCCGAGACATTTGCCGTTCGTTGGTGCGAAACTAAATAGCTCATTACGATTTTCTTCACCTAGAGTTTTATCGATTTTAACGGATACGTCGCGTGCAACGCTGATCGTCGTTAACCTTCCGCGACGCCATGTGACATTGAAGTCCCGCACCGATATAACGATATTCCTTTAGTCTTGTATATCATTTTTAGGCTGCAACGTGGCGAAAGAAAAGAAGAACAATCAGAAAAATAATTCGAGTTACAGAGGGTTAATTTGCTATCGTTAAGGATTCAATGTGAATGGAACGGTACGGTGCGATATATGTAGTGTTACTTTATTACATTATCGATACTTACATTAGTCACGAAGATATTAATTTACGATATCGATCAATGTCAATAGAGATTTATTTTGTTTCTTTTTTTCAACGAAATTTTAAAGTGGTATCAACACCAAATGGTCATTAGCGACTAGAGATTTATTCTTATTCTCAGTATTTCCATGTTACTTAACGAATTTCTCGATACGCTAATCTCTACTGCGATCACGATGTTTACATCATACGCGAATGCATTAAAATCACGCATTTGTGAGAAACGTCGAGGATCATAGCGTTTATTTCTCCTTGTTTTTCTCTGTGAAAATACGAAGAAATTCTCTGTTCCGTGTACTTCCGATTACAATTATCGCGTGCCGCATATCCTAAACGACGACCCAACGATAAGGAGAGTAAACGTGGATGTGTTCAGTGTTATGTGTGCACTCATTCGGTGCATCGCTTATCCTCGGGTCAAGTTTGAAAAGTGAAGCAAATCCGGATCTTTGATGTACGAGTCAAAGAAAACGCAGGCATGGAACTACAAACGGGAAAAGAGCGACCTCGCATCGAAACGGATGCGAGAGCGATCGAACACATTCTGTTAAAAAATTTTCTTCGTAATATTTTCTCGAAATTGTCTATATCGCGAACATTGAATATACATTGAGTACATTGAGAATCGACAACTTTGTTCGTTCCATGCGAAACGACTTTATTCCGTCCACACGTTAAATAAATTAGATTCTTACAACTGTGAGATTTTTGCCCTGTCTTGCCGTTTGAAATGCAGTGGAAACTCCTTATTCTGATCACTATGAGACCTGTAACTTTTGATAACAATCACCGGCTGATAAGAAGATAAAAAACATATTATTGAATACAAATTATTACAAACTACATATTTGTAGCATACATAATTATCATAATTGATAACAGTAGCCGAAGTTTGATTATAATAAGTAGATTATTTTAACTAGTTTTATGTAATGTGGTTTTGAGACCACATTACACATTAATCAGTTATTATTGTAGCAATTGATTGATCACACTATCATGCTTCCACCGTATATCCAATACTTATCGGCCAGTTATTAGAAGTATCAAACGTTTAAGCTGTACGTATACATACAGGGTGTCCCGTAACTACCCTAAAATCGGTAAATGAGGGGTAGCTGGGGTGATTCTGAACAAGTTTTTCCTGAAAAATAATGTTATAACCCCTCTCGTTTTTGAGTTATTAACGAAACGGCTAGGCCAATCCCAGCGCGTATCGGGCGCGCGCTCGAAACGAGAGTGTGGTCTCTGGATCGTGCTCGACCGCGAGCTTGAACAAGTGCATCGCCTGGGTATCGAGGGAAGCGTACGGCAAATGTCACATCGCCTTCAAATAAACTAATACTCGTTGAATAACTGTGTCCGATGCTCTTACCCGTTATTCAATAGTAACGAAGATTGTAGTATTTTTGGAAAAAATGTTTCCCTTAACAGCACGTTTTCAGGTGGATAAATTATCGTTAGAATAATTTATAATAACTAACGTCAGAAAAGCCTTGTTAAACTCACCCATTCGTCCACGAATCACCCTGCCTCGACGAAAGTAGGTCATTGGCACTAGGTCACAGTGCCGATTTTGCCCTTCCTAAGAATCTCGAGAGCCTCGACTGCTGATTTTACGGCCGGGTCTGTGAACTCACTTGACACTGACACACAGTAGGAACGGCACTTGCCTAATTTATGGCAGGGCGCACGGCTAATCGCAGGTACGCGGACACCCCCGAGAGTCGAGCGACGATCGGCGATCGGGTCACTTTACCGAACGTGCATTTCACTGCGCGAGCACTTTCACCGATAACTCCGAATAAAACAATTATGTAGAGGAACGTAATTGAACCTACGTTAGAGATATTTGGTGGCCCTGAAAAGGGCCGATTGTTATTGCCAAAATTGCCAAGATCAGCTCAACGTACCCTCCTCGCGCTTGCATGCACGTCTCGGAGCACCGGCGGACGTTGCGCTGCACTTCTTCCAATGTTTCTCGATTAAGAAACGTAACAAATATCCTGTAATACTCCGCGTTAGTTCGTTGCTGTATGGTACCCGTTCGGTTTGAAAAAAGATTCTGCCAGCTCTAGCGTTTCTTGGGTCTTGCTTAGAAGGACGTTCGTTAGGGAAGGGATATTTTTACAATAGTACAACGTAGTGGCTCGCACATTTGGAGTCAATTCAGCCAAAAAATACCCGTGCGCTCGGGGCAGCCGCATGGTCTTCGTCACTACGAACGCGCTAGCGAAGACGCAGGGCAAGGAGTGCCATAAATTTCACTATTGTCCATACCGTGCTGTAAAGGGAAAGTCTGCTATTTTGTGAAACACGTGCATCGGCTTAAAACTGCATCGGCAGCGTACACGCAACGTAAACCTTTAATATTTTCTTACGATTCTTTCCGCGAAGACGGAACAGTACCCACAACTTGGAAGATGATCAATTTAATATTGTATTGTATTAGCGAAGACACTGTTTGATACGTATTTCGAGACAGACATCGTTATGTCTATCAACATTTTGGTCGTCTGGAACAGGTCCCCCTGATCGGGCCCATGTACCGCGGCACGCTTTGCTGCTGGCGTTCCCGTAAACAATCGGTTGCCGCGCGCGTGCGATAATCATAACAAGATCGAAATCAGAGATTCTTAGGGAGCCGACTGTTTAAGAGTTTAAGCATTTCGACACGCCGCAAACAGTGTCTTCGCGCTTGTACTTTTATTTACGCCATGCACTCGACACTAAACATCCCACAACATTAAGTTTATAATATTACAAATGACACGGGAAAGCGTGTATGCGTCGCAAGCAGTGTCTTCGCAATACAATACAATACTAAATTGATAATTTTGGGAATTGTATGTACTGTTCCTTCTTTGCGGGAAGAATCGTAAGAAAATATTAAAGGATTATGTTGCGTGTACGCTGTCGATGTAGTTTTAAGGCGATGCACGTATTTCGTAAAATAGCCACACTTTCCCTTTACGACAGGGTATGGACAATAGTGAAATTTATGGCACTCCTTGCCCTGCGTCTTCGCTAGCGCGTTCGTAGTGACGAAGACCATGCGGCCGCCCCGAGCGCACGGGTATTTTTTGGCTGAATTGACTCCAAATGTGCGAGCCACTACGTTGTACTATTGTAAAAATATCCCTTCCCTAACGAACGTCGTTCTAAGCAAGACCCACGAAACGCTAGAGCTGGCAGAATCGTTTTTCAAACCGAACGGGTACCATACAGCAACGAACTAACGCGGAGTATTACAGGATATTTGTTACGTTTCTTAATCGAGAAACATTGGAAGAAGTGCAGCGCAACGTCCGCCGGTGCTCCGAGACGTGCATGCAAGCGCCAGGAGGGTACGTCGAGCTGATCTTGGCAATTTTGGCAATAACAACAATGGGCCCTTTTCAGAGCCACCAACATCTCTTACGTAGGTTCAATCACGTTCGAACATAATTATTTTATTACGGAATATCGGTAACAGTGCTCGTGCGGTGAAATGCGCGTTCGGTAAAGTGACCCGACGGCCGCTCGACTCTCGGGGGTGTTCGCGTACCTGCGATTAGCCGTGCGCCCTGCCATAAATTAGGCAAGTGCCGTTCCTACTGTGTGTGTTAGTGTCAAGTGAGTTCACCGTAAAATGAGCTGTTGAGGCTCTCGAGATTCTTAGGAAGGGCAAAATCGGCACTGTGACCTAGTGCCAATGACCTACTTTCGTCGAGGCAGCGTGATTCGTGGACGAATGGGTGAGTTTAACAAGGCTTTTCTAACGTTAGTTATTATAAATTATTCTAACGATAATTTATCCACCTGAAAACGTGCTGTTAAGAGAAACATTTTTTCCACAAATACTACAATCTTCGTTCCTATTGAATAACGGGTAAGAGCATCGGACACAGTTATTCAACGAGTATTAGTTTATTTGAAGGCGATGTGACATTTGCCGTACGCTTCCCTCGATACCCAGGCGATGCACTTGTTCAAGCTCGCGGTCGAGCACGATCCAGAGACCACACTCTCGTTTCGAGCGCGCGCCCGATACGCGCTGGGATTGGCCTAGCCGTTTCGTTAATAACTCAAAAACGAGAGGGGTTATAACATTATTTTTCAGGAAAAACTTGTTCAGAATCACCCCAGCTACCCCTCATTTACCGATTTTAGGGTAGTTACGGGACACCCTGTATAATCGTAATGATATAATATGATTTCGTAATACTTGAAATAATGGAAGTATTGTAAAATAATTCATCCATGGAAAACGTTAAATCTGCGCTTTCTTTGAATCCTGTACTTCATAAATTAAATCTTGATTAATCTATCCCACGTTTTAATTTGGTTTGTTATTATATCACATCGTCTCCTCTACAACGGCGTACATTGTTAAACTAAATCGCGTTATCGTAAAGCTCGTGCAAATCGTTTTGTTATCTACGATCAATAATTAAACTTGAAAAGTTAAATAGTGCACTAACTTCATTATAAGGAGAATCGAAACAATCGTTGCGTTGTGTCAGACTTATCAACGTAGGAAAGAACCGTTTCGATTTTTACCATTCGCATCGCTATATTGTCTCCTGGTAACAGTGGCCTCTAACTGAAAACAAGTTGCAACGAGTACCATTGCACCTTCGACTGCGAACAATTATTGTTTATCGTGCGTACATACATGTATCCTTCGAGAGACATTTCATTGGAACATTCGTATTCCGTATTCGCCAAAAGTTTCGTTGATTATTTTTATTACCGCAAATATAGCAACGTTTCTTCGAAATACGGCGACAATAAAACTAACCGTTCAGTCCAATCATGGCCATAATATATTTTATCTCGTTAGTACGATACAATACGAGTGCAATATAAATTATATCGTTTTAATATCCAACGAACTTTCGATAACGACGTACTCTTCAATCCCATTGTCAAATGTGTTCCCTCTTCTCTATAATTGACATTTTAAACGAATCTACATTTTACAAGAGTGACGTTAACAGCTTTTAACTATGCTCACAAAACTTCTATCTATCCCATTTAATCCGCGACGAATTTGCAACACCTACGTATCGAATCAATGTACTCTTACATGTAAATTTACGTACGGAAATGAACGTTGAAAATTATGCAACTCCCATCGGGTTGTCGCGTCAATCTTTCCTAAAAAATTTCCCCCAAATTGCTCGCGGTTACGCAATCCATTTCTCTTTCTAAGTTTCGAGAATCTACGATCCCGCCTACTGCTGGAAAATATCGAAAACCTGTGGAAAAACTCATTGAAAGAGCTACGTTATGGTTTAGCGTCAACGGAGAGCCGCTGATTTCTATCGATTTACATACACACATTTCTAATAGACCCATCGCGGGATAATAGATTCAATTTGATGGTATAACGTTTGCTTTTAATTTGTAATTCAGCATCGTATCGTTCGCGGCGAACTTTACATACCCATTCACGCACGAGATTAACCAGATCGAATGGGAAGTACGTATATCGCATCTCCTCGATAATCGAGGATTCGATTCCAATTAAGCATCCCTTCGTCTTTGCGACAAGACAATAGTTACGCGAGATTCAATCTCATCGTTTTACTATTGTCCGACGAGCGATACTAACCAACAACGGTCCCAAGGATAAATTTAATTTAATACGAGAGGAGGAACGGCGAAGATTGAAATTAAACGTGTATCCCATTTGCGGTGCAGCGATATACATACAGTAACCGATAATAAATGAAACATCGATCAGTGAAATAAAATTCCTATTAAACTCACTGTTATTACTTATCACTCGAGAGTCAGCAATTAAAAGTTCAGACCTGCCACGCAAACGCCTGTGAATACGTGAATTTTTTAATACTCAGCGCGTACGAACGCGCTACAAGTGTGGGTGTTCGTTTAAAAGCGATAAGCGATCCCGAGGATTCATTTTGAAATAGCGCAATCTCTCCTTGTTCTATTCAAAGAGCGCGTTACTTCGCTCGCAGCCATTTTCCAATACAATCTGATTTTCCTCAATTTTTCCACACTCGGCACGATTCCCTACCTCGAAGGGATCCCTCTGGAAAATCTATTTCCGCGATACTTCATTATTCGAGTTCCGTAAAATAGGTTTCGTGATTGGCGTTACGCGTTCCCGTTCCTCCTCCTCGTTAGCGTAACAGGCTCGAAGCACACGTTACTATCGTTCGTACGCGCTTTGATTCATGGAATTTCTCTGCCACGTTTGCCATTCGACCTCTCCTTTCCTCGAAAGATTAGCCTTTTTATTTTGCGACCCTACCGCCATTCCCTCCAAGGCTTTATCTGCCACAAGATTAAACCAAGAGTGACAGCACGTGTACACGTTTCGTTGCGAATCGTTGAACTTGAGTGTCTCGACTTACGTCGCTCCAAATAATTAACATTCACTTTGATAACGCGGTTTACGTAACATGATGTCTGGGCTTTCTAAATCGGCCATTCTTACCGTTGATCCAGAAACATGGTCCAAACGTACAGCGATTAACGCCGACAACATTTTCTTCCGTATACGTTTCAACTGCTTCGGCTGTGTGTCGCCGTTAATATCGTTTCGATTATTATTCCAATTTAATTTAATGATACTCTTGTAAAGAAACAAGTACCACTCGCGATGTAAATTAATTGGAACGCTCTACAGAGTGTACCAAAATAATTGCACGAACGGGCACTCGAAGATCTTTCGTGACAAAATAAATAGAACGGCGGCCTTACAATTGTTTTTGTCATGTTTCGTTGCTCCGTGTTCAAGACACGATTATCTTTAACCGCAGTTGAATCGGTTCGGATGACGAATTTTCAAGTGACATTATAATTACCGGAAAGCTTTATCGCTTAACCGAATTCGTTTCGTACCACCCGGTTTAACGTTTACCCCTCGGTTGGCGAACTTTCAAACAGCCGGTACACAGCGCGGTGTTTGTCAAAGTTAAATACGGTAGTACGTAGATGCGCAACGAAAACGTTCTGCCGTCAAAAACATATTTTCCAAACTTCGTTTGCGAGCATAATCCTCGAAACCTGTTGGGAATCGTAGTTTTTCTCATTTTTATTAAATTACGACGAGTGCTCGCGCACCAGCGAAATACTTTTCCCCGGGCGCGGAAAAAAAGAATATTGGGCGGCGATGAAATGTCCTAATAACGTCTTCCACCTGTTGAGTTACCTCGCCGTTGAAAGGGCCATTTTTGAAACGAAATAATATTGACACGCCTCATCGGGAGAAGCTCTGTACGTGCTCTCTCGGAAACTTTATAACCGCGCAAAGAATAGAGAACGCTTTTTTATGCGCTCCGCGGGGCTAACGAACGAGATACGGCGGTAAAAGGAAAAAAGGAGCGAGCAGATTTACTTATTTCCACAAAAATAATACCTAATCGCGTATCTTATACGGGTAGATTGTACCGTAAAGAGAGCACGGAGAACGGGAGGAAGAGATAACTAGCGGAATACGATAAAGAGACAAAAGCAACGAGAGATTCGCAAACGGAGTTTGCCGATTAAGCGGAGCGTATCGTTAATAACTTTTATTTATCGAAAGGAACGGCAACGAGCACAGCTGTGTTATTGCTGGAAAGAGGCAACCGCTGATTATACGCGATCGTAAATCCCTTCTTCCACAGCGATTTTATGCTGGAAAATATTCTCCCGTCCCCAGGCGAGTCGATCCACCTAAACTAAATATCCGTATCGTTTCGTTTTTCCAAGAATATTCATGAAAAACACACCGACTCCAAAATGCGATAAGCGTCGAACGCGAATCTCCGTTAAGAATGAGAAACGCGCGGCAATTGCGAAGTTACACGATTTGTCTTACCATGATATCGGAATTAATACTCACTAATTACTACCAATATTGTAACTCATTAAACGTTTGATTTTTCATATTTGAAAAGTATGAGCGGATAGGAAGCGAGATGTTTCGAAAGAATTCTTTCTATCGTAACTGCGAAATGATACGATTTGTCTTACCGAGATATCGGAATTAATACTTATTAATAGACTCCGGATGTTTACACAAAATGCACTATTTTTGTACCGCTTTATACGGATTTTGTGAGACAAATGCGATAAGTATGCATGAGGTATACGTATAAAATATTATTATCGCAGGTCAGCTCGTTAAAAATAATGCATTTTACATAAACATCCGGAGTCTGCTTATTAATTATTAGGTATATTAAAAAAAGTTATTAAAATATTTGCTCTTTTTTTATATTTAAGAAGTTTGACCGAATGGGAAGCGAGAAGCTTCGAAGGAATTCTTTCTATCGTCGAGGCATTGATTCGGCGCACGTAAATACGGGATGAGTTCGATGTAATGCAATTATTGCAAGTGCAGTGTTAATAATAGCATTGTAAGTACCGCCATCTGGTGGAAAGCGTATACTTCGGGGGAGCGAACACACCAATCACGCGATGGCGCTACAATGGTATTACTCGATACTGGCGTAAGTCTGGACAAAAGAAACATTCCCGCAGTCTCGGTCAATGCGAAACAAAGACAGCGATAATAATTGCAGGTACTACGCGGTACAAGGGGTTGCAAGTGTCCGTAAGTGAAATGTATTTCGAGTGAATCGATTCCGACATGCACGGGGATAATTTGATTTAAAAGAGCAGTCATGTTATTTTTTGCATCACCGAAGAATATTCATGTCCGTGGAATTTCGGGAAATTTGCAAGAAAATATTACGTAGTACGTAATATTAATTAATACACATTAATATCAGGGAGGCAATTTTACAATATAAAATTCCATCGAGCATTGCCATGTTTTTTTTCACTCTTCGTGCTTTCAAACATGACGTCGAAAAATGCCAACTTTTCAATAGTACTGTTTGTTAAAAAATATAAAAAAAAAAATCGTCTGGTTTCTCCCTATCAAGTGTCGTTGTTAATGAAATCCGCGTGTACGCGTGCGACTGCTTGCTGGCAGGAACCGAACTACTTTTTTCCACAATTTTTTAATTGGCAACGAGCATGGAAAAAGCAGAGAAAGAGGCATTTTAATAAAAGTTTTTCGAAATAGTCGAGAAACACGAATGCAGATTTTAATATTCTTGTTGTTCCCACGAGCGGGGGCAAAAGTACTTTCGATACACGCGAAAAAAATAAATAAACAAAAAAATATAAATGGACGAGACGCGTTAAGGGCAGGGTTTAAAAATGAATAACCCGACGACGAATTAAAACGTGCGAAATGTCAGAAATGGTTGACATTTGATTAACCCAACGACAATGTTAAATCGTATCTTTCGCACACATCATCTCAATGCGGTGAGCACCCGTCGTTCGTAAAATTAAATTCAACCTTTGCCCTCGGCATTGCCATTCTATCACTCGCAAAATACGCGTCTGCGACAAATAATAATTAATTTCGAGCATACTGTAAATATCAGCCCGCACGTGTACGCGCCACGCTAACGCAAACCGTTTGCAGTTATAGGCACGTAATGAATTATTACCAACATTGCGGCATCTTCGGAGTTCTCAAGGCTCTCGGTATTTAGTAGGACAGAAACGGTTGGTGAATTAATATTAATCCACTTCCTTACGTACGATTACTTTTCAAGTCAAACGAGTATTGCACGGTACTCGGGTTCCAACGTTCGAATAGAAATCAATAGACCATTGCTCCTCTCGAAATTGTTTATTATCGCGAGGAACAACTGAAAGCAATTAAAATACAATTCTTGTACGGTAATTATTATTATTAATATCGACGCGAAACGAATTCAAGGACGCGCACAATATATTCTAGAATTGGAGAGAACAAGTTAAATGTAGCGTAACAGAAACTCACGATAAGTTCGGTAGAGAAGAATGACGCAGTCGAGGATCGTACAGTTGAGAATAATTATTCGTTCCTTCTTTGTTTATTATCATGGAGTAAAACTAAAAGCAATTATGATTTGCTCGACTAAAAGCAATTACGATTTGTTCGACTGAAAGTAATTATATTTGTTCGGCTAAAAGCAATTATATTTGTCGCGAACTTGTTTATTATCACCGAGTAATACTGAAAGCAATTGTGACAGAATTTACGTATACCTGCGTATAATAATAATTATTATTATTAATATCGACGCGAGATGGAACGGAAGAGGCGACGCAAAGTAATCTACGATCGTCGCGAAAGCTTTAAATGCATCGAGATAGAAGGTGATTCCGTATTAGGTGCACCTCTATTCATCCTGCCTCGCGAATATCCCTCCTTCGAAATTAGACCCCCGATAGCGTATCAAAACTGCAACGGCCAAAGGTCGTCCGGTCGTAGTCAGATTTCATCCCCGTGAAACGTCCGCCCACCTGGCTACCTGTCTACGGGGGTAGAATATTCACCGTGAATAAAAGCCCGGGGCGTCTCTGCGATGCATTCCGGGACATTAGAGAAACGTCACGATCCGCGGGAAATCTTATGGTCGAGGAAAAAGTGGCAAGGCGAGTGCTTTATTCCCTCTGAGAATGATCTCGGAGCTTTTAAGCTCAATCCTTTAACGTCGGCGGGAACTTGGCCGAGGGAGTTGCGAGGCGGATAGAGAAAAGAAAAGTCGGAATACCCTCCGGTTGATAACTGCCGACTACGTTTCTTCGTAAATTCGATAACGTACGCTTCTCAACGCTTTCCTCGCCATCTTACGTTCGGTATCTTCTGACAATCACATTTAAAATCTAAATTAAGTTACCGCGTACTATCCGCGATAACGTGCGTCGATTATCGCGACTCCGAGCGTCAAATTTCTGTCGCGAATGACAATTTTTCTTATACCACTTACGCGGCTGTAATGCGATCGTCGGTTTCACCGCATAGCGTTCGAATCCCTAGTTTAACGTGCTCGCTTCTCGTTTCTGCTGAAATAAACAAAGGATTGATTTTGAATTTGATAGGTACTTTCGAGGTTGGGAGGTATACTGACCAGTCTGATTCAGGAAAAAAAATCAACCCTTTATTTATTTCAGCTGAAAATAATAATAAGCTCGTAAAACTAGGGATTCGAAAACTGTGCGTAGCAGCGTCGACGATACAACAAATTCAAAAATTCGGACAAAAGTTTTGGCGAGGGCTCTCGAATATTTTTTTTTCAAATCGAAATGTACGCAATTTTAATATTACTTCCAACGAGGTACGCGGTACGTATTAATTACCGTTGCGAAATTTTTCATAAATCGAACGCAGGTACAATACGCGCAGAGCGCTCGCGTAAATCCGAGTATCTCGCGCTAATTGAATTAAAGTACGCGCCCCCATCGACCCAGCGATGACATTTCAATTAACGATTAACGCGAACGGGAAAATTAACAAACACCCCGTTATCGCCGACGATCCAAGACACATCCGCCGCATTTACGGGGGTCTATTTCCAGCAAACGTTACGTACAGTCGCCGCTAAACCCTAGCACATTTAGCACGTGCTTAGCAAATTCTCCGTATACCCCCCGCCCCCTCACCCGTGTACCCCACCCAACCCTCTACGCCCCGTAATAATTAAATTGAGCCAACCGCAGGGCGAAAGTGTGCGGAGTATGAGCCACCCAGGGATAAAAACCAGGGTTCCGTTTTAACGCAGGAGCCACGCCCTGATGTTCGGTCGCACGATACCGACAAACTCACGCCGCGTATAAAGCCCAGGGTCATCGATATTCCTAATGCTCATTAAACATTCATACCCGGGCGCGGAAAAAATAAATCTCAATACCGCCCTTAACGCGGTGAGGTACGAGCCTAGGCGATATATCGCCTTTTTCATTACTCGACGGATTTCTCCTTTCCCCCGGTCCGTCTCCCCCATCCCTCCCCCCTCACTCCTCGCCCCCTTCACCCTACCACCCTACCCCCACCCACCACAGGTCTACCCTCTTTACCTCCCCCTCCCCCCCCCCCCCCGTCGAGAGGATCAGGTGTGTCGAGTTTTGGTCTCCCTTTGGCGCAAAAGCGTAATCTGTTGCATCGGAGTGTAGTCTGAATTATGCTGGTGTGCGGTTTCCGTGCATAATGACGCTCTTGCGGATTACAGTGTGACGCGTGCCGGTGGTGCCGCGAAATATTCTGGAAGCTGAATCGATCGCAGACGCGAGGTTGCTGTAGCCTAGCTCGCGTGTACGTCGGGATCGGCTTCAAAGAATTTTCTTTCTTTTTCTTTCCTTTCCCTCTCTTTTTTTTTTGTTGGTTTTTTTCTTTTTCATCTCTCGCGACGGAGCCCACCCCCGCGCTTTCCCCTCGTATCGCGTACGCGTTACGCAATATCTAATCGTTTCGGGCGTATTTCTCGCGACGCCTTCTCCCTGGTACGGTGCTGGAATATTTGTATCTCCCGGAATATACGGGGTGGGCGTAAAAGACGTTTATAATTACGATCGATCGGAGGAAATTTGTTGAACGACTTAGAAGTTATGACGTAGCGAAGCGTAATCGTGTCATCAACGGAGAAGAACGTTTAAGCTCTTCCGCGTATCGGGGAAATGTATTCGATGGTGGTATCTCGATTCGGAACCTTTGCGTTACGATTGTCGAATGGGGAAGGATGTGACCGGGAATAAGATTAGAATTGAATAATACGGGATGAAATTCAAATTGTATGCTACGATACTTTGATACTAGCAGTTCGAACTTCGCATTTTTCTAAGCTTTATTTATTCATTTTCTGGGAATATAATTAATCGCGAGAAGAAACGTCGATTTGTACGTCCGGTACAAGTAAACGGTGATTCCATGATATTAATGATCATTGATATCGTTACGACGAATTAAATAACTTCCTTCCGACCGCTGTTTGAATTGTAGAGTACGTAAGGGAGCAAGATTAGAATTGAATAATACGGGATGAGATTGAAATTGAAACTTTGAACGCGATTAAAGTATACGTTACGATACCTTGATAACGGCCTTTCGAACTTCGACATTTTTCTACGCTTCATTTACCAATTTCCTAGAAATCTAATTAATCGCGAGAAGAAAAGTACGTCTATACGCCTGGCGTAAGTAAATGGCGATTCTATGATACTAACGATCATTGATATCATTACGATGAATTAAATATCCTTCTTCCGACCGCTGTTTCAATTTTGCAGCTCGAGGCTAAGCTAATCGTATCGCGTGCGATGACACAGCGCGAATGAACTTACGATGTAAAAATAATCGTTCGACACGCGCAACGCGATATCGGTCGAAACGTCCGCGAGAGCGACATCGAATTATTCCGCGAGTCTCGAGAGTCCCTCGAGTGCGGGGATCAGTTCCAAATTTCGACGCGAGCCTTCAAAGTTCTAAGAAACAGATCGAGATTAATTCCGCGCGATAGCGGGTAGAGGCGGGGGTTGTTCGGGGGTGGGGTAGCGAGACGACGCAAGCCCCGACGTTACGATCAATCATTTGTAACGCATAAATCTTTCAACCCGCTATTCATCCTTTGTACACTCGCTCCCATTTTGAGAAACTTCTACAACACCCTCTCGATATTTTTCTGAAGTGCACACCCATGCACGATACATCTCGAGAGATTCCTCTTCCTTTTTCGTAACCTCCCCCGTTATTTTTAGGCTCGCACACCTAAACGGTGCGCGAGCATTCTAAAATTAAGAGCTAAGGGCGAACGCGTCACGTTGGATTATAAATTATGACACCCTAAATAGCGTCTGATAAACGGTGAACACGGCCACATTGGATATTGAATATCTCTCAGTCTCCGCACGGGATTGTGCAGCCTGACGTCAATGTCATGCTGGAAGTGGACATGCGCAACGCCGCCACTTGTTAAAGCAATCCCTTTTTACTCGCTACGCGTTTCTTCTTTTTTTTCCAAGCGATCCCACTTTGCAGCGGAATCAGTTCCAGGAAAGGAGTTTCGTCCGAACCACCTGTTAAAACGGTATCCCTTCGACCCGTTCAATTTGGCAAAAGCCTTTTCACACGCCCCGGCCGCTACCTGGATTTTTGTTTACATCATCATCCCGTCATTGAATACCGTCGCGGATTCTCTCTGCACACCGCTCGACATTTGGAACGTGCGCTTCGCTTTAACTCTCGCGCAAGATAACAGTGTTTCGTGTTTTCCGGGTGAAATCAGACCGCTTTTGAAAATATTTTTCAGCTGTCCGGAAATGCGCTATCGTTTGGCACGGGCGTCGAAGCGTTTCCCCCCGGGTTTCGCCTCGTTTTTGAAAACACGAGTCTGCTCGTTCTAACGTTCGACACGCGTCCCTGGTTTTCGTTTTGTTTCGCTAAATGTCCCTCGAGCGTTTTGGTTGTTGATTTATCTTCTTGAATAATTACGCGCCACGGGTATAATCGAGAAGGTACAAAAATATCTTTTAGCTATTTTATTAAGGACACTGAACTTCCTGGATATTTATTTTAACGCTTTACCGACGATTTAAATCTAACGGCGTTACTCGAGTTTTAAGGGAGGTATCGATTGCTGTTGTTTGATGCACTGGACCAGTACTGTCGAAAGCTCCTCAATCAACATCGATCCGATCGACGATCGGGTAAACGTAAGGACAATAGCACGTTGCCAACGTCGTTGATTCGTTAGGTAGCAGAAGGTAATTAGACCCCGACACGGTTGTAAATAACAGGGAACCCAGAGGTACAATTTAGCTTTTCAAAGACCTCTTTTTTTCCCGGCTACCACGGGGTTTGCTATTTCGAACTGAAGCCCCGGCGCGGGACAATAATTTCAAGATTTTCTATTGAACGGAGGGAGGACTTTAATCGCGATTAAGTTTCCAATTAACCGAAACCCTCGCTTCCAAGCTCGAAAGAGAAAGGGAAATTCGATTACCTCGATCACGAAACGGTAATACCTCCCAGTTTTTTTTTTAAATCGACCAACCGTCGATTCGCTTACCTCGAAGAGGAAGGTCAACCTCGGCTCGTCCTTCAATCGACTAAACTCGTAACGACGATTGGTACGTAACGTCATCGTTAAATTGACCTTACATAGTCGTTATTAATTATTCCACATACATTATCCGATATACGTATTATCCGCGCTTGAAACACTTCACGCGATAGATAAAGTGGCTTATTTAAAGCAACAAGTGCTCGCACATTATACGGGGAATCCGACCACGCAAAGAAATCTTCTTTCGCCAGAGCTGAAGCTTACATTCGTGATGAAATAATGCCGGTGAAAAGACAAACGGACGAAGAGAGAGAGAGAGAGAGAGAGAGAGAGAGAGAGAGAGAGAGAGAGAGAGAGAGAGCGACGGTGGTGGGAGGTGGGGCGGGGGAGGGATAGTGGAAGGGGGAGAGGCGACGAAAGACTTTTTAATACAAAAATACATTTTCCAGACGCAATAAACGTCCCAGCCCCCACGTCACCTTACCCTTTCTTACCTGAGTTAATTAAACGCCTTGCATTAATTTCGCGGATAACATAATGCCCACCGCGGACAACGTTTATTAACGCGTTAAGTTTTTCCACGCTCCTCCGCGTGCACCTTTCTTACCCTTAACGAGTAGCCCGAGGCCGACACTCGTGGATACGTACTACTCGAAACGCCGTAAAACGCCCACCGCGTTCGTAATAATACGATCAACGAATGATCCCTCTCGTACCGCGCGCGCGCTAATCGCACATATTTATTTCCGTTTGTATAACGACGCGTTATTATTATTAACGGTCGGACGAAACGTTACAAAGCGATATATGTTTAGCGAGAACTGAAATTCGCCACTTACGGTGAAATTCAGCGCGAGTCGTGTTTAGCATCGTTCCGCGCTCCGTTTATTATTCCATCAAACGGGGGTAGATCAAAGAGGATCGGGGATATACGTTTACGCGTAATTAAGACGCGAAACAAACAACGGAGTGGCGGATGAAATCCGTGGGCCCCGACACTAGTGTATCAACGCGGGGTTACGGGATCGAGAACATTGGTACGGATATAATATTTACCATAGGTCGGTAGTTACGTATCTTGTCATCGAGGCCAGCGTACTCGTTATTTTGTTCCTCGCGATTTCGTCGATAATGTAATTTGTTGTCGTTGGCATTCTCCATCCCCTCCCGCCGTAATGCGGGTTAAGCGGTAATTAACAGTACGTTTACGGGCGTTTCTTATGTACCTGTCTCTACGGATACGCGCACAAATGACTACATACAGAATTTCGTAATTAGATAGCTTTGAAGAACATTAATTTTTTATGTATCTGCCCATGAGTATGAGACTGGTCTAAATAATATTTTTTGTCTCACATTATTTGATTTAAAGAATGTCACGCAAAATAGTCGATCAACTATTTTCTTTTATTTCGATATTTGACTTACGGTTAGATCACTTGAACGATTAAGTGCACATATATTCGTCAGTACAGTAGGTAGAAGAAAAATGTGAACGGTTTCCGTAATTTTCCTCGCGAAATTCGAATGCGTGAAAGCGAAGCGTCCCGTAAACCGAGACAACCGTCGATTCAACCATCATCGGGCGAATTTGAAGCGCACGGGAAAGCGTCAGCAGCAAGCCCCGCGATATTCGCGTAAAAATGTCGATTCTCATCGAGTTCGCGCCTGTTAAAAAGTAACTTCTCGCGGGCTCGCGTTTTATCGATTCTATCTATGTTGCAAATGGCGCTGAGCCATCCCTCGTATCCTTAGATCCCATTCAAGCTCCTCCTCGACGGGCACCCGCGGTGTTAACGTCAGACGAGAGCAGGGGGTGATCGGGTGGAGGGGGGGGGGGGGGGAATTCTTGACCCCGAGACCCGTGTAACGGGCGCATCGGTGAAAATTGAAAAACAAAAATCGCATCAAACGAGAAGGGATCGCCCGGAACTCGGAGCAACGCAACGCGAGGGCGGTGAGGCGATTCATAAATTTCACCATCCCTCGATACGTTCTTACTGACCGTGCTATCGTATTACGGCCAATGTTGTCCGATAAGAAAAAAAAAGGAAGAGCCTCCCACGGGAAATCTTAATGCCGTACACACCGTGAGACCGGCGCGGGGATGGAAAGGGGGAGAGGCAGAAAAGAGAGTGGTTCATAAATGTAACCTTAGGATACGGCGGTTAAGTAGCCGCACGACAAAATGTGCGACAGAGGGGGTGTTGGCACTGCTCGATGTTCCGAAGAGAGCGAGAGGGAGAGAGAAAGAGCGAGAGAGGGGTGGAGTGGGTGGGAGGGAGAATAAAGACGGGTTACGGCGGCGAACGCCGCAACCGGCGACGACAAGGACGGAGAGCGTCGAGTGGTTAGAGGAGAGGGGGAGGGGGGCGAGGGGAGAGGGGAGAGGATAGAGAAAGAAGAGAGGGTGGTTTTCCAAGGGTAGGAGGATGCGCGTCGTATTAAAGCGCTGACTCTTGCCGCGCAGCGTGGGAGTTAGTTCTGGTGAGGGCGCCAGCCAGCTCACTCGCTAAACTAACCCACCGTCCCAACCCTTCGATCCTCCATCCCTCGACCTTCGGCCAACAAAGCAACATCCACGGCCGCAACCTCCTCTCTATCACCGATTCCGTCGTCGTCGTAGCCGCCGCTGTTTTTCGCAAAACTTCCTGGTTCTCCGGATCGTGATAGGTACTTTTGTTACAAGCCTACGGATCTCGCACGGTTCTGCCTCGAGTCGATCCTTTTCTCTCTCTCTCTCTCTGTCTCCTCTCACTCACTCTTACTCTCTCTCTCTTTCTCTCCCTCTCTCTCTCTCTGTCACTCTTTTTCTGTCTGCCTCGCTCACTTTCTTTCTTTCTTTCTCCCCCTCTCTCCGTCTCGCTCTCTCAGTTTATTCCCCGCTCACTCTTTCTCTCACCCTCTCAGTTGCTCTTCGACCTGAACGATATACGAGACTATGCGCTCAGGGAGAGCCACGACGAGCCGACGTTGTAAGTGTTTGCGGTGTGGGCTCTACGCGCGATCATCGTCATCGTCGCACGGCGGAATAACACTGGAGTGAAGGAACCTACCTACCTACCTACCTACCTACCGGCGAGCGTAAACTTCCGCGACGAATTTCACCCTTCCGTCCTCTTTTTTCCCCCGATTGAACCGGGGATCGTGCGGTCTGCGGGTTCTTTTCGCCGTACCGTCGTCGTAAAGGTATCGACTCTGTCCAACGGATTGGAAGCGCGAACGGAACGGAAAAGCCGCCAAGAGGGAGAGAGAGAGAGAGAGAAGAGGGAGGAGAAGATCCACGGAAAGTAATATCGAGGAGTTCTCGACACGAATACCGAGACTCGAGGAGTCGTTCGAGGAGTGACAGGGAGAGAGAGAGAGAGAGAGAGCTCGGTGACCGTAATAGGCGATCGCACCATCGGCATCGAGGCGAGCATACGGAAGTAGACGTAAACGGGCGCGTAACGATGTTAGTGAATAAGTTGCACCATTTTGTGCTCGTGTGATACGGATAAAGGTTTTGTCGCAAACGTACATACGTTTTGACTCGGGCAAGGAAGCTCGTGCCGCGTCCAGCTGTTCTCGCTACTACTTGCCACGCATCGCGACCGAACGAAAAGTGATGTACGACAAACATTGGGAGAGAACGTACGATGAAAGGTGCACGCGAATAGTATTAAAGTGAGTGGAGCCGAGATTACGCGTCTCGGTATATCAGTCGATACGCCGCTTCGATTACCGAATTCTCGGGTGCAATTTCGAAGATCGAGATCCAGATCCACCTGTGCTCCTCGCGATACTAATTCGCGCACTCGTCTCGCCTGACCCTGAACTCGAGCCGGACGGACGAGGGTGAAGGAGATATCCGGGTGGCAGGGAAGGTGGAATCGAGGAATAAGAAGAGAACGGATAGAGCATGCACGACGGCAGGGAAACGATATAACGACGAAGGAGAGGGACTTAGGCGTAGTGTGTTGTAGCGCATGAAAAGAGGTTCCGAGGTGCGAGAGGGGAAGAAAAGTGTCGGGGGAGGAAGGTTTCGGAGCAGACGAAGCGCGCTGAGACAAACAGAAGCAAGTATTATAATACCACCATAATGTACCGAACACTGCACCTCCATCCGATAAAACTCGCCGCGAATCTCAACGTTCGCGCGCGAGTCACCTGTGGTTGCCGTTTCTCGATGTACTTTTCTTCCTTTCTTCCACCTTAGTTCCGCGACTAGCGAACATTTGCACAAGCTCCCCTACCGACCACTCGACGACTCACTGTCGTGTCTAGAGCGTAATTAATTTCACCTTTCGAACCTCCGTTTTGTACTTTTTCGGGGCACCTGTTGATATCGTCCTACGTATCTACTTTTCCGCATTCCAATGTCATTCGGGGATTTTGATAGACCTGCACGGCGCTATCAGCACTTATCTGCCGCGTATGTACGTATGTACGGTAGAACTCCCTCCGCCGAGACCACCCCCCCCCCCGGATTAGAGAGAAAGAGAGAGAAAACTAGCCAAGAGCTTCTGGAACACGCTTGTAGATTATCCACGATTCTCTCCCGGGATCATAGAATTTTCATTATACCGGTAAATCAACGCCGTAAAAGTGCGATCGCGTTAACGGGAGAGTTTCCCGTTCTGTATTAAATGCCTCGCGTAAGTAGAGTTGAAAAACCATAAGTCGCTTGATAATTCTCGGCGAAACTGTTGTCGTGGACGAGCTATAACGAGACTCCCTAACGGAGAGCTGAACAGCGAGCGTAAGGATAAATATGTATATACATATATATATATGAAAAAAAGAGTAGATTTTGAATAATTTACGCACAGTAGATTTAGAGATTTTAGGGGACGATCTTCGAGAAAGTAAATTTCTCGATCGCGTTACACCTACGATCGTGCCATTCGGAGAGCCAGAAGACACTCGTCACTTTTATAGGAGATTTCGTGTTAGATTACCGTCGTAACATTGCGACGCGTTCCGCAATGTTCTCCACACGGCATAGAATAATAATAGAGATTAGAGAAAAAAAGTCCAGCAATTATCGTCTCAGCTACTACGATGGGTAAATAACACATTTCTGAACCAATACGATCATTTTTTCGATCGTGTATCACTTTAGTCCAGCGAAAGTGTTTCGCGTAATCTCAACATTTTTTGGGAGGAGAATCATTCCATTTGGATCGTCTCGAAATTCCTTTGTCGCGGAGAGTTTGAATGAAGAACCTGTTGGAAAATGTTTCCGATAATACAGAAAATATACTGATCGGAGCACTCTGTAGAATTACGTATCGCGAGAGGACCAAGAATTGCCAGCAAAAAAAGAAATACGCTTTATTGTGCGAGAATGAATTCGTCAGCGAAAAACCATTTCTCATTTTGTTACGGAGGATAGTCATTAATCATGCGTTGGATACAGCGTAAATGTTTACGCAGCATCGGCGAAACTTTTTTTTTTTTATTAACGGAGAGTATGCGCAATGAATAATAGTTAAATAATAGCTTTTTATCGATTCGTGACCTTCCAAGATAAGTGACGTTGGTTTGATCGCAGTCCCGTATGACCGTCCTATCCTCTTTGGACATCACGATGCACCTAACGAACTGTATATTTATTTTCGCAAATTATACCCTGTCATTTTTTTCGCACAATCCTCTCTCGAAAGATACGATCGATTACTTTCGACGATTGCGCGTGATTGCGCGATTTAGAAAAAGAAACAGGCTTCAATGATAATCGGTCGGATTGCCATACTTGACAAAAGTTGTCGTTCGTCAACGTAAGAAATGTTAATTTACTCGAACGACAATCGTGGTGAGAAGCAAATACGCCTAGCGGGGTTCGGATATTCTAAAAAAAATTGTTTCTTCGCGGTAACAACGGCGAAATGAGATAGAGACGGACATAAGTGTATACATTGTTTTTTTCGAATATCAATCACGCTTTGCAAATTATAGGTACACGTGTCCTTTTCGAAAAAGAGGAACGATCAATTTACTCGTATCGCGAATCCAAATCATCGCCCGTCAGGCAAACATTTTTGAAAGCATCGAATTAAAGAAAGATGTCGGTCGCAGAGGCGATCGTTTAAGTCGGCGAATGACGTGGGAGGAAAGAGCGCGAGGCTTTCGAGGAAAAGATCGAGGGTTGAGCGAGCAAGGAGGAAACGGAGGAGAAAGTAGTTCGATTTGGCATGAATAATCGCGAAACGTTGCGTTACCGAGTGGCAATCGATTGACTCTTAATGTTGTCTGCACCTTGAGCACCAAAAGCATCCACGGCACGCACGAAGAGCACCTCTGAATTTCTCATCTGTCGCAGCACCTCTAACTATGTATCTCTCGAGATATGTATATCTTTGTTATTACCTGGCACCGTAAAGAACGCACGTTATCCTTTATTAACTACCTGATTTCAGGACGGCATCGCGCATTGTCGCTAAGGGAAAGAGGCGGGGGCATCGAGTCCCCAGTTCACGGACTACGAATGAGCAAGGCTAGCGATTCAGTGGGACTGAGTTAACGCGCAATCGAATGACAAAAGAAAGAAACGTTAATTGATTTCGGAAAGATTTAGGGATCCCTTAATAATCGACGAGATCAGCGAGACAGCGAAAACTAAGGGAACGAGGGAGAGGGAGAGAGTGAAAGAAACAGAAAGAGAAACGAAACGTATACGAGGATACGGCTAAGACTAGCGAAGATAGAGAGGAAGGGAGTGAGATAGTGAGAAAGAGAGAGAGAGAGAGAGAGAGAGGGAGAGAGAGATAGAGAGGATGCTCGTAAAATATATTTATGAAACGTTCCGTTTTCTATGCGACAAAACCCCAAACTATCGATTGATCGCTGCTCATCGCTCATCGTCCGCTTTTCTTCTCGTAGCTTCGCCCTTCGAAAGTTAAGAGTCGTCCATTTGGTTTTATCACGAGCTCCCTTATACTAACGGTACATAAACGTACCGAATTCAAAACGAAAAGTCGGCCTAATCAGAGTTTGCTACAGACGTGCCTTTAGACTGGCAGTGAGAGAGCAACAAAAGTATAATATAAAGAAACAAAACGAAAAACAAACCAAAAAAAAAATAAGAAAACCGAAAAAACGTTCGTTGCCGTTTACGTAGGTCAATTATGCGTGAGGGGCGCTGTTCGGGAGTTACGATATAACGTGGTGATAGCGAAGCAAAAAAAAAAAGAATAGAGGGGATAAGTATACGAAAAGGCGAAAGAAACTAAAACTACGGGAAAGAGTAAGAACACGCGCACAGAGAAAGAGAGAGAAAGAGAGAGAGAGAGAGAGAGAGAGAGAGAGACACCCACGCATACACTCACACACATACATACACGCACGTACGCACGCACCCGGGCACACACGTACACACACGGAGAGAGAGAGAGACACAGACACGAAGAAAGAGAGACACGAGCGTAAGCGACAGAGAGAAGATCGAGGTACGTAAAAATGGCGGTTTGCATGTTCTGGCTCCTCACCTACGTGGGACAGGGGCTCGATCTGGCCGTAGGAAATCGACCCGTGATCATAGTACAGGGCGCCCAGGATCAGGATTATCGTCACGGTAATAGCATTAGGAAAAAGAGCGAGCTGAACGCGATAGACGGTAACCTGTTGCACCTGAGGATATATCCTTCGGAGGGCTCGTACCGGGACGACCTGTCGAACTGGCTCCTCCTAAACGAGGAGCCACGTATCTCCTCGTGGACACCTGCCGGCATATTGATCGACGACATCATAAGGGAGCCCAGGGAACTGCAGACGGTCTTTTTCGCCCTTTCGCCGGCGATGCTGAACGTACTCTATTCGGAGTACGTGACGTCGCAGGGCGAGCCCTTCGTTCACGACGAGCTCAATCATAATCTCGGTCAGCATCATCAGAGAGCGAAGAAACTGCGGATAGACTGTAAGCAATCGAGGGGGACGGTCAGTCTACCGATACTGGTGTGCGACGAGAATGGGAGAAAGACTCTTCAGGAATCCAGACAATCCAATTACGACGATCTCTTCGAGCAGAGATTGAGCACTGCGACGAGCCCGAAGACTGATTTGACGCGCGCTGAGAATTCGCGTGATTATCAAAATGTTGTTGTTATTGGTGGCGGTGGTAGTGGTGGTGGTGGTGGTGGTGGTGGTGGTATCGCCGGCGGAGGTGGTGGTGCTGGTGGCGGTATCAGTGGTGCGGGTGGTGGGTTCTTCTCGAAACCGTCTGTCTACGAGACCAGCAAACTTCCTGGAAAGAGGAGTCAGATATCCATTGGACGTCGCTCTATCGACCTGCCGGGGGAATCTGTCGTACATCAAGCTCAAATGCCATCGGTGTCGTCTTCTTCGTCGGCTGGTACGAGCGTCGCTTCGCAACTCATGCACAGATCTACCAGGGGAAGCTTGCAATACGACGTGCCGCAAATTGGTAAGTTTTTATACCGGAGGGAGACCAAATTCGTAACAGTTCCGAAGCTTCGATTTTGCGAGGAACGGATTATTCTTTGTAGCGTGGTGCACGTAGCGGCGGTTTTCGACTCTTTCCACAGTTTAAATAACTGCAGAATTTTTACTTTATGATATTAGACTTTCAAACTGATTTATACTAATGCTCCAAGTATAATATACGATACTTCGACGTGTCGTATAGAATCTCAAACGAAGCAAGATATCGCAGTGCGGATCTATTTTCAACGGTATACGCGAGGACTCTAATTTTCGTTGCCCGACAGATCGATTTACCGTTTGCGTCGACAACGTTGATGATCGTTTTCCGTTGCGTTACGTATTGACAAAGATACCCTGTTACGCGGTATCTCACGGTTCTCGCTTCGACCCCCGCGCGTGCTGTCCTTTTACGGACAGATGTCGATGGTATTCGCGTTAACTATATTGCACCTCGTCGCGCTTACCTTGGCGTTACGCGTCAGAAAAGATTGCTGATAAATATTATTAGATAGATCATAGTTTAAGCTACGCGCGTTATCCTTCACCCGGCTGAGCTGACGTAAATTCGAATATCGCTGAAATTCTCTTCGCGTCAGATCTGTCTTTACAAATTTTGCGTGGAGTGAGTATTTTATTGGGTTGTCAAGTATAAAATTTGAAGTAAGTCAAAGTTGACAATATGAGTCACTGGACATTTTATTGGGTCGTCAAGTACGAAATTTGGAGTAAGTCAAAATTGTCAATACGACTCACTGGGCATTTTATTGGGTGGACAAGTATGAGATTTGAAGTGAGTCAAAGTTAACAATATGAATCAAGCGTGAAGTTTGTGGTGTGTCAAAGTTGACAATATCACTCACTATGAATTTCATACTTGACAACCCAATAGTACGTCGACGGTTATTAGAAATCGGAGAAACGAACTCTCGCGAAGGGCTAAAATAATTTGCCGCGAATTACTTTTCCTTAGGTTACCCAGAAACATTGACAAACTATCGTTTCTTTTCCCCGAGCTTGTCCGGTCCGCTGTCGGCGATTGTACCGAATACTTCGCATTGAATCCAATACCGAAGTTTGATTAAGTTTGCCGTTCGTACGTACGACCAGTATTCGAAGTATATCGGATCACAGTGTAACCGAATTATAAGCGAACAGGTAACTTTCTTGATTCCAATGTTGATCGAGTTATCTGTAAACTTTGAAATTATTTTCCAATTTGCAAACTCTCGACGGAAATCTGATAACGATATCTACGACTGTCGCCGGGTCTCTAGCGAATATTCATTGCGAATTAAAGTCGTTGAACGTAAAGTCACGTGGGTAACCAGGAACTGATCGTTAACACCGCAGATTGGCAAAAAGACTCGCGCATAGTTCGGTGGGAGAAGCAGGTTCGACTTACCGCCGAAATAACTGCTATTCGGGTGACCCTAATTATAACGCCTTTCGTAGACGTTAATAGAACGATATTATCGAACATTCTGACATTATCGAAGAGATGAAGTCAGATAATAGCGGGTTCGGAATAAATTTAATTGCGAGGATTACGCGTGCTCGAACATAAATTTCCAAGTATCACTCGTCGCGTTTATTAGAATAATTGAACTTTAAATACTCGATGATAACGCGTAAATTTATTGTCCGATAAAATACGAAACTTGCACATTCTCCCCTCCGTGAGTTACCCAATTTTATCGTCACGCGCTACATTGCCGATGACGAGAGAAAGAGCCGAATTGAATAATAGATAAGTAATTAGACGGAATGCTCTTACGCGTCGTATCGCGTATTAATATTTCAACGGGGACACATCTTGGTAAAGATAAATTGCCGGAAAGTAAACTTACCGAACGAATCAATTTCGAGAGATAATGGCTTGACAATGGTCTATTAGGTAATGTCGATAATGCCTGTCTGTACGGATATTTAATGAACTAGACAATGCGAGCGCCTCTAGCGATAATTAGAGATTCCATCATGTTAACTCGAAGCACTCCAGAATTCGATTAACTAACGGTTTAACGGATTTACGCGTTAACATTGATTCCGGGTATTAGAATGAAAATGACGTTTAAGATTGTACACGTACTATCGCGGTGCGATACGCTTAACTCCGGCACCGAAAATATTTCTGTGGTTCTGAAACCCGCGAAAATAGAAGAAACGAAAATGAAAACCGAACGAAACATAAAAATGTCGGTATCCATAGGATCATTTTAGTAATTTCGCGTCACTCGTGGTAGTCGTGAGCTCCCGCAATTCATTTTTAAAAGCCGACGTTTTTATCGGTGAAAGACTACGCTGTAAAAAGCACGAAGCGAAATTGAACGATGCCGTTGCCGGTATTGAGCGAATCTATACCGTTTCATTTTCTTTTGTGGGAAATAAGGCGAAGAAAAGACGAGAGATAACTGGGATTATTAAAATTCGAAAAAGGAGGGACGCGTAATCCGTTTCTGCCCGTGCTCTTTCTAAAGTTACCCGTGTAGAAATTAATTACAGGATGAATTGCGCGCGATTCTTGCGATCTGATTAGAAATAATTAACGCGACGAGAGATACGGAGCGCCGAGGAAAATGTCTGTTTTCTTTTATTTGTTCCCTTAACTCCTCGTTAGTTCTGGGATGAATTTATACGGAACGATTAAAGTGTAAAAAGAAAGATAAGGAGTCGAAGATTGTCCGATATTAGACGCTGAACGGCGGAGCCTTCGATCGTTTTCTTGTCCATTCATGCAAATTGCTACGGAAATTGCAATCGAGAAATTGAATAAAGCACCTGTCGGAGAATGATTTTATACTCATCCGTGGGATCGTAGATAAATAATGCCTTATTTTTTATTACGAACGAATGTTTAATGCATATCTCGATGCGCTCACGACAGACGTACAATCCGTTCGGACGGTATTATTATTATTATTATTATTATTATGGCCAATTTCATCTTTCACCTACCTTAAACACTAACCATACCGGTCATTACGAGATAAATGTTGTTCTTTCGGAAGGAATTGTCAATTTATTGTAAGAAATAATGCACAACATAACTTTTAGGTATTAATAAAATCACCAATTATATATTTTTATTTCTTCATGAACGAGACATAAATACATATAACATACATCGATATAGGTGCTATTAGTGTTAAGTCTAGCCCGTCCCCTTTAAAAAACACAGGACCATGCCTGATGGCGTAAAAAATTTAAAATAATAACGAGAGGAATAGGTCGGATATAAAAGAGACCGACTTGAATTAGATAAACTTACGGTAAGCAGAACGTAGTAGCAACAGAATTTTCTTTCCGAGAACGTATCGTAAAAAGGTATTGCTCATTACGGTCTTTATTTGGCAAGTTAGCCGAACATGGAGTATTTTATGATTCTGACATTACGCCGAGTATTAGTATTTTGCTAGTGTAACGTTAATAGCGTCTTGGAAACTTTTAAGCACACCGGCGAAAGGTTTCCTCAATGCCATCCCCCAACTTCGTGCGCGAGAAAATTACCCTTTTCCACCCCAACAAATTACCCTATAAAAATGAGGATCAGATCTTCTTAAAGGACTCGTTTATCGTAGACGTAAATTTCCATGCAACTAGTAAAGTACTGTGCGCGATTCGATGATAAAACGTCTTTAACATTTTTTTTTTTCTTCCACGAAGCGGCGATGCGAAAAGCGTTGAACGAGTGGATCCTCTCTAAAATTAATCGTGCATAATCTTGATATACGAGAAAGAAGAAATTACGATAAACGGAAGGGGCGTAGGAAGAAAAAGTGTACCTTTGAAATAATAAGGACGCGAGTGACTCAAAGTCGTGCCATTTTCAAAGAGAATGCGAACTGGATCTTTATATACGCCCACGGGAGTAGTAGTTCTAACTAATTAAACAAAAATATCGAATAATTTTTTAACGAGTCGCAGGAATTTGAAAAAAAAAGAACGTCACAGAATTCCCGGGTAATATAAAAAGCTTCGAATTGTTATTAGACTCTCGAGCAATGATTAAAACAGTTATGAAAAAATGTCATTCGTCTCGGAAACGTTTTAACAAGAATTCCGTATGGCCCGTTATAAATATTTGAACTTTACGGATCGGCCAGTTGGAAATAAGTTATGCAGAACAAATTACCACGCAAAAACAAATTATGTCCAAAGTTACACGCGCACCGTGGAAGTTACGTGTTTACGCGTTACAAAAACTTTACTCGTTACGCCGAACGCATAAATGTAACGTGGCATTTAGTTATCTTTAAAAATACTTAGACGCGAACAATGTTGTGCTAGTGGATTTATCTTTTTTTAAATGAGAATATTAATAAAGCTTCGCGGTAAATCGATCGTGAAGCGTAATTCGTTTCGAGCATTCCAACCTTGTAATCGAGGATGTTCGTCATTATTATTATCGTTTATTATCATATCGTACCTTTGTCCTCTCGTTACGCGTTATATCGATATGTATTTCGCCGGTATGATGTTACCAACGGGAATAATAATCGGAATAGTAATAAAATTTGTCGATTACAACCCGCGTCTCGTCTCTGCAATTGCGTCTGTGACGTTGGAGCGCAGACAGTCGGTAAAGTTATTACCGCCACCCTCGACGTGTAAGTACGACACGTATAAATGCGGTTACGTATCGTCACGCGATGCCAATTTCTCCACCTACGCTTTGCCATTACAAATCGGTTACATACGAAAATAGAAAGCGCAACCACTTTGTGCCTTATAATTGAGGACACGTAAATCGTCAACGATATACATATCCGTGGAATAATACGGAAAAGAGATAATTTCAGAATCCTTCCTTCGCGTCGCTTCTTATTTCTGTCTCCATCCGATTTCCCCCGCTCGGCTCCTACAAACAATGTTTCGCATGACGTTACGCTATTGTGGAGTTGTATTTTTACGTGTCCCGCGAGTTAAAAAAAAAACATTGCGAAACACAGGTACACCAGATAAATCCGTTAAATTTAGTTCGAGTTATCGCGGAAACCGTATTGCGACTACACCCATTCGAATCGCTCGAGAATTATTAAAAGAGAGAAATCCTTTGGTTTATCCGGGACGCATTGTATTTGTTTGTATTGCTCCCCGACGACGCCGTCGGGACGTTGCGTAAAGTTTCAACTGCTCATCTATCTCGCAATTGTTCGACGAGATAAAAATCAAGGCAATTCGGAGACTTTTGCGTTACTCCGAGCACAGACGGAAATTCCGGTATGACCAAACTTCGAAGGGACATAAATTTTGCGTTCGAGCAGGATAACTAACCCCGTCGAACAACACGGCGAAACATCTCGTCGGGCGAACTAATAATATTCATTTCCATTCGCTTCCACTGCGACAGACACACTCGGGTGCGGCAATCCGCTGGAATATCATTGCGCGTGGCAGTCTCTGCGCGAGATAGGTTGAAAACTTGTCTCTCCCGTTGAATTTGCACCGCAGGAATTATCAACTCGAACGAGAGTTTGAAATATCGAATAGACGGATGGGATATTCATTTGTGTGTTGAAAGTTGAAACTTTCAACGGTTCCATTTATCGACGATATTAACGCGGTCGCTATACGACAATACGTGGGAAGTGTTTAGCATAACTATTGCTCGAATTAAGCGAATCGCCGGGTATAGTAAGTTCGAGATATAATTAAATCCCAGGGATCTCGTGGTTCCATAATTTTGAATTTCGCAAACCTTGTTTTCCTATTTGGAAAATTACGTTTTACGGGGTTTGTATTATTCGTGGGAAATTAATATAATTTCTCTCGCTGGTTTTGTACTTCGTTCCTATCATTAATATTAAAACGTTTCAAATCACACCGATTAATTGCGATTTGTCGAAATGCGGATAGATGGCAACGTTTCGGTGTAAAAAGGTCAAGGGATAATCTTGCGAGAAGAATTGTTTCCATGGAAAATATCTATGAAAGCCGCTTTATCCATTTATTCGCGATAGCGTTACGGTTAATCGAAGGGGATCGGTGTTCGATCGTTTTCCAGAATGTCCGGTGTCCGAAGACGGGATGGAGAGGTTTGCGTGTCCGACCGCAGACAGAATGGGCAGATATCATTGCATCGATGATCACGTTTTGTGCGATGGCTTCGTAGACTGTCCCAGAGGAGAAGACGAAGACAGGCAAGCCTGCATGTTTTACAAAACTGTAAGTTAACATCCTTAATTCATTTTACTTACGTAATGATACTTTGGGGCGAAGAACTAGTCGTTGTCGTTGCGGGATGAACGTATAACTATATTTTCACAAAACTATATCACTGTACAAGAGTGACTGCACACACATCAAAATTGAAGTAATAAAATCGGTGCTGCAAATATTTACATGAATACGTAAATACACAAGTAATACCACTTTGCACAATTGAAATGTCATTTTGAGTTAAAATTCCCCCAGTGAAATATAGAAACCGTTGAGTGGAACACATGACCCAGTGGTCTCCAAAGAGTTAAATCATCTGCGTTCGAAGTTTCTTTTTTTTCTATTTTAATTCAACGATTCCCGCGTTTTGTTCACCGGAAATCCATTTCTTTTTCACGGGAACGGAAAGTTGCAATTTAATAATGCTCCACGTAACTTTGAAAGTTTTTAATTACTATTCCGTGCGACTCGTGCGTAAAATAATTTCCGCGCAAACGTCGAAGCAAAGTGTACCCGAAGTAAATACGAAGCCGAAAAAAGATCTCGGGATATTTGTCCGAGAGAAAGTGGAAATGTTCTGCTTCCCTCGAAGCTAAGGGAAATCCCGTGGAACGTGCGGAGTACGTTTAAACGTACACAAAGGTACAATTTAAAAGGTGCGAGGTAAAAGAAACGTCATTCGTATCTCTTGTTTTATAAGAATCTCTGTCTGTTCCTTTTCTTTTTTTTTCCCCCTCTAAAAAAGAGAGGAAACGCGGAGATGAAAGGGAGATTAAATGTGGTTCTAGCGCAAAGAAAGATACGCTAGACACGTCGCTTTTGAAACAAATAGATCGCCACTCTCTTTGTACGTAAAGCGTAGCGTAAAAAAAAGTTCTGAAACGTGCGGGTATCGCGAAAAATGACTTCCGAGAAAAGGCAAATCCGAATGGCGCTTCCTAGATTTATCGTCCTTTCCGTAACGGAATATCCCGGTAAAAGTTGACCCTCTTTCTTTCCTGATCCCATCCGGTCTACTCGCACAGCAGATCGATGTTCGCTTGTTTTCTTTCCACCCCGTCCTCGAGCCGCTTAAACTACAATTAACGCGAAGCCTCTTCTCGCGCTAATGTACAGAGCGAGGTACTCTGGAACGAGCCTCCCAAACACCTCTCACATTTTTTGGAACATAAAAAGTCGAAACGCGTCGAGAAGAGTTTGTTTGCCAACCCGGAAAAAACTATTCGCGTCTCTTTGACGCGTTTCAGGTATGGCGAAATATTTTTTATTATTTTCAAACATGTCGAAGCTACTGGGATGGGATATGCATATATCGAGCGGCTCGCTCTGTATGTACCGTGCGCCGATCAGGAGATGGCAACTGAGAAAAACGCGCCCTCGTTGATTGTAGCGTTTGGGTGCTACCTATTCCCATACATACCAAAGTATGTGCTGTGTGCCGATCAGGAGATGACATCTGAGAAAAACACGCCCTCATTGGTTGCAGCGTTTGGGTTGTACCAATGATGACGTGTTTTTCTCAGATGCTATCTCGTGATCGGCGCACTATATTTAAAAATCGGTGTAATAATAGTTTGAGACGGAACTATGTTCTTACTTCATAATACAGTTACAAATGTCTATGTATTTCATTGCCTTCTTGGCGTCCGGCATTGCCGATAGGAAGTTGTTAGTTGCCGGTCGCCGAGATTCAAATTATAAAATATGAGTTGTTGTATTCGAGTTCTGAGAAGGAACGGTTGTGCTCTCTGTATTTTAGCAGTAAACGTTATTTTTAAATATGCCTATTTTGCGGTCGCGTTCGCGCACGATTCGTAACAATACTTAATGGATGTCAGTATATACATCATTGTGTCACGTGATTGAACATAATGAGGGATCTGGTGGCACCGATAGTCAGTAATGAGACACAGAATTGATAACAAGATAAATTTATTGTAAATACCTATTAACGAGTGAACTGGTGATCTTGAGTGAATCGATGAATATGAGCTGTCCGATGATTTGCACTAACTATTGACGAGTCTTGATGTAGTTGAGACGCGCGGTGCAATGAATGTGATAACAGAGCACTTAACTAGTTAATAATGAGCAGAGCACAATTTAGAATTTTAAAGAAAAGAACCGCTCCGACCGCACGAAATAGAGAGCGAAATAAACAACAATGTCGATCGAAAGAAGGCCAGGGGCGCGTGTAAGAAAATCTCCCTGCACTCCCAAGGGCGCGTATATGAAGGGGATCCGAGGCAGAACTAAACTTCTGATTGGTTCTCAGCTGTGAGCGCCCTCTGTCGCTGGTGTTGGTGGATATCGATCTTCGGTGATAGATAATCGATAGATAATCGAGCTGTCAACCAATGAGCGAGGAGGCCACCTGCCGTAGCCACAACGCATGCTCACTGAACAATAATATGTATATCAATTCATTTGGCATTATTATCGGGTCGTCAATGGAATTAAAATTAGATGCACGCGATCGCCCTCGGATAAAAAATTTCCGAGAATATCACTCGTACGCTAGAATGGATTATTAAAAAATGTTCAATGTCAATCCTACAATTACACGTTTTTGTAGCGGCAAGGGCGTCACTCTAATATATTTATTAGTTCTCGGGAATACAGTCGTATCGAAAGAGGGTATATAACGCAACGGGGAGGCATAGACGGAGTTTGAGTAATTCCATTTATGCTAACTGCCGATTGAGTTAAGCGCGCGAAGCATTTAATTAAGGACGAAAGGAAATATAATCATAATGGTTGAATGGAAGGAGTTTAATATTACAATGGAACGAGAAGTTCATCGATTTTCTTCTCTTTTCCTTTTTTACCGATGTCTTTATTACCCGGATAATGAAGTTAACGAGTTGGGTCTGAGAAACGTGTCCGGTACTCCGTGAAATATAAAATAAAAGCGGTCGTACGGAATTAACCGTGGGAAATTCTCGGGGTTACGGACGCTTGACAGAGTGACTCGGGAGGAAAAGTGTTTTGTGCCAAAAAAAAAGGAAGAAAAAAAAACGGAAAATTGTTTGGACCCCTTAACGGTTAATATTTTATCACGTTCCCCGTCGCAAGAGCTATCCGACGTAATAAAACACTGACGTATTTTGACGTATTTATAGCGAGTGCGCGCAACTCTGTGAAATGGGATGCCGAGCTCGACGCGACGTACGAACGTAAAACGTTTTAACGGATTAATGCAACAATGAGACTCGTCGCGCACTAAAGCACGGAAAGATAATGACGGCATAATACAGAAAATACAATATACACTGAACCAATGATATTGTTGTAAACCGCTTTTGTTTCGACTCGCATTTTCGATACGATGTCGTGCAGCATTTTTCGATGAAAGCCCGAGGCTATTATTTCGACCGCAAAAACGAATCGACGCGACATTTGCTTGCGTTACAATTGCATTGCAAACTGGCGATTGGTACTGAAAAAAAGAAAAAAACGTAAAACCGCGTTAACGTTAAATGACATTTCGTAAAACTGTAGCGAAAGGGGTAGGTAGTTTCGCGCGACGATAGATACCATTATCGACGCGATCAAATTTTTGCCAAGAACGCATAAAAAAAATGAAACGCTAATTCGATGCGGAGCATTGATATAACTTTTATAACTCGATACTCCGGTAGAGGTGCGAATCTGGCTCGCCTCTCAAGTTGTGCTGTGCCGTGCGAATAAATTTTCTTCTCAATTCTTTTGTTTCAGACGAAAGCTCACCTCGACGTACTTGCGGATGCCATTTTGCGATGGGCAAGAGGACGCTAATTCCTTTGTTGACGATGAACCTCTGACCTATGCATCAAATCATAAGTCTGACGAGTTTACTTCTTTATACATTCGTCGATATACGTTATATATAAAGATATATACATGCGTGTACGCGTATACATTTATATATATATGCACACATACATATATATGTGTGTGTGTTTGTATATATACATACATATACGTGTATATCGTGTACCCTCCCTATTCTCCCGCATCGTCTATTTTCCAGAGAATTTTTTCTTTCTCCTACGTTATTATGACAAATAGAGTTGTTCACGTTGAAATCAAACTCAGGGGAACGTAAAAGATGAATCGTCTCTCGAATACTCGGATGGGTGTGTGGCTATTCGTAACTTTAATCTCCGAGGGGTACGGTATGGTTCTAAATAGCACGTTAAAAATCGGTTAGCGAGGTCTATCATAACCAATATATCCTCACATAAAGTACAAATTAAGATGTCCGAAAGTTTCAGGATGTTAGAAAATAAAGTTCATTAAGGGTTATTGAATTTTAAAACGCCGGTCCCGGTACGGCGAGACACGACGGCGCGGCGATCGGTAAGATCCGTGGATCGAGAAGATTTTCTGTTTTAAGTGTCTATCGCTGAACTCCACAATGTGTATTGCGATTTCATGTCGAGCGATTTCCGCGTGGATCATCCTTACTTTTCACGACTTTATTTTGGTACAATAAAGTAATTTTGAAGACTGAGAACTGCTTCATTTATTCCCAGAGTCGTCGGCAGCTTGTACGGCTGACGCGACGGCGCGTAGCAGTGTAGCGGGTAATTTCTTTCGGTTTATATTGCTGTCGTTAGTGCGTTCGTTGATCGATCATTTATTTTCTGCGAGGACAAGAGAAACGGGGAGCGAGTGTGAGAGTGAGGGAGAGAGGCGTGTTTTCGATGTTCATCGTGTCTTCATCGAGTGATCTATCCTAGTTTGATTATTTACGATCGTCATTATTATGCCGTTTATGCCCGATCGTCGATCGGCAGGATCGTGGCGGAATCAAAAATGATAAAAAGAATCTGCAAAAAAAAGAATATATATATACATACATATATATATATATACATGTATGTATATGTATATATATTACTCCGCGATTGTACGTGGGCTAAACGTCCTTGGTTCGGGATTCCAGGATTTCATCGCTACATTATTGCGTTTCTGACTTCTCTTTCCTTTTTTTCCCTTTTTTTCTTTTTTTTTATCACGAAAGTACGTATCGACGTAGCGATAAATATCTATGTTTCGGGCGATACCTCCTTTTCTTGCAAACTGTTCGTAATAAAGTGACGAAGTACCGTATATGCTTGTCCGTACGTCGAGTCCTGACCCTTTGTATAAAAAAAAATCGGTGTCTTTTCTGGATTCTAAACGATTCTATTTTCTGAAAACTACGAGAAATACCGTGAAAAGTCTTTCCGATCGATTCCTAAAAGCTGAATGTTCAAACGTCGACTTATATGCGAGTATATACGATAGAGTTGTAATGTTCGATAAGACGAACGATCACCAGGCTGTCGAAAGGATTAAAAAACTGTCTTGTAATCCAAAGAATCAAAGAGAAATCTGCGCTTACTGTACTGCCGTGTGCTCGTTTTATTTATCGTTAACGTTTAATCCATCTCGAATCTCAAAAGCTAAAAATCTCCGACTAAATACGTTTTTCGTCCTTATCTTACGCCAGGGCATTGGCAACGGTTATATGTATGTGTGTATACGTTGAGTATGATATTGGCACGCCACGGATGAAAAATCGGATTTGCTCACTATTTTGCATAACGGCGCATAGAGATATTTGTGATCTCGCAAATGCGTGGACAATCAATCGATGGGACGTTCGAGCGGAATTCATTTCTGTCTCGCGAACCGAGACACTTTCGGATTTCTCTCGAATTCTCGTGGAACTTTTTATCGACAGGGAGAACGCGACTCGCGATCTGACGGTGCTTTCGCGTTGGAGATTCGAAACCGGCGAACGAAGCGAGGAAGCGTCGAGAGAAATCAAAGTGGATTCGCGAACAGAGGGGGCAGTAAGTAAGCGCACGCGAAAACTGAATAAACGAAATAGACACGAGAATGTGCTCGCCAGCTGAAATGCCAGTTATGCAGCTTCTTTTTGATACGACGTTGCGTTCCGATGTCCGTAGAGCTCTTTTTAGTCAGGTCGGAGGATCGTGCAGACCACTCAAGATTCTGGTCCTGCGTTGCTATTGCATTTTTATTATCGCTAGCTTCGAAGATATATTTTTAGAGGATATATCTGTATATATACCGAGCATTACGCGTCAATTTGTCCACCTTTTTAATCGAACGTCGTTGAATTTCGTACGAGCTCGGCCGTTTCAACGTTTTCCGCGTTATCGCCGGATTTCCTTTCATCCTCTAATACCGCGTACATAATTTATCCGTTCATTGTTATGAAATTAAATAGAACGAACGTCGAGTTGTTCGCGAAAAATACGACTCTGCGTAGATTCGTTCAACAGGTGATTTGTGACGTGACTTTTGCAGCTACGCGGTAAACGTTGCGGTGATTATAGAATGGTTTTCACATTTATTTCACGTCAAACGAAACGAGCCTCGAGGTAAAGGTCTGACGCGAATCGCGAATGTACAAAACGAACGGCGAATTAAATCGATAGACGGACAGTTTAGGATACTATAATCAAAATATCGTTTTCACCGTTGTCATCAGTTTAGATCTCGTTACTTCCGCTTTACGCCGCCGAACGGGCAATTGGGTTTCACGAGTCAATTTTTGTTAAAGCTTGACAAAAAGCTCGAAACATCCGAGCTTCGGCGAGTCGACGACCCCGATTAAAGAGTAGATGGACGACAATCTGAAAAGCTCTATATCTTTAATAGTCTCGAGTAGAGGTCCGATCCTAAGTGTCGGATAGGAATACTGTGCGGAGTATTTTGAGAAGGCAAAAGACATTAACTAATATCGATTCTCAGTTTTTCGGCGTTATCAGCTATCCAATGTGTACGGCGTATCCATGAATCTCTTTCAACAACGACGCTTCGTTCATACAGAATAACTAAACGTATGCAACGCGTCTGCTAGAACAATTAATTATGTCAGTGCAACGCATCTATAATAAATATAATAATTGCAGAGAAACATTATGAAACTTATATTGTACCGTACGATGCTTTCGAACCGTTATGGTTTAAATAATCATTTTAAAAAGCAATTACACTGTACCTTATGTCACCTAAGGTAACCGAATAAGATACTTTATTCTATTCTATATTATAATTTACGAATAGTAATAAAAGTTTATGTTAAATGACCCCCCAGGCTGTTCAATTTTTATTACCGCCAATAGCGCGAAACTTTTTGCCATCTCGCGTCGAGATTAGGAAAAACGCGTTCGCGATAATGTCGCGCGCATATCGGGCCAACGTATTTGTAGTACAGGGTTAACCATTTCAAACGCAACCCTAAATTTAGACGCTGATGCATCGAATTTAGAAGAACGCAGATTATAATACTCGAGCCGCGCCGCTACTTTAAAACGAGCCCTCGAGTATTCCGGGGGACCTTCGGGCCTCAAGGTGGTCACCCGAATTGATACCGCGGTTCCCTTGAAATGTTTCGTCCTTCAAACGGATCACCCGGAATGCATCGCAGGACTTTCCATTTATAAAATCGAAACTCGAACTGCGATACTGTCGAACGCGGGAAAGGTCAGCGGAAGAACGTGGCGGGGCGCATTCGTCAAGCGTGCGCAACGTTACCTCTACCCGGAAAAAGAAAGGTGCTTTCGCTTCAGCGTTCTCGCTAAAAGAGAATTTCTGGAATCAGTAATTTGCATTCCCTTTAATCTCACTAATCTCGCGGGTAGCGCTTTAAATGGATAACCCGGTGTTATCGGCTTCTTTACCGGAAACATCCGAGACGCTGTTCCCGGTTCCGCCTTCGCCCATCGATACTATCGGACGGCGGGCGAACGAGGGAGAAAGGGAAGAGGGAGGAAAAGGAAAGGAAAAAAAGAATGTTCGTCGTCGAGGAATTAAAATACACGACGCCTTATCGCTTAATCTCTGGAGGCCGGAGATTTAACTTCGCCCCGCGATTTTCTGATCGTTGGTGTACGCCCTACACCCTCTTTTATCGAACACCTTTAATCTCCGCTGCAATCTTCGAGTGAGATTACCGTTTCCAGGGTAGCGATGAGGTAACAAGATAAATCGCGTTCCGGTCACGACGCTCGGGATACGCGGCCGGTGAATTAAGTTTATGGATGGAGCTTTTCCGCCTCGTGACCGAACGAACTGACCGCATCGTGTATATCACTCGGGGTTGAAATACGATTAAGTTTCGTCGGTACACGCCGATGAATTATTTCTGAATAGAGCAACGTGGCGCGTCGGACGGGACGAGAATTCGGCGCTTGCCTTTGAATCTGTATATTTAAATAATAGGCTGATCTTAACCTCCCCGGAGGACATTGCAATGTACGTACGTACATCAACATCTTATCTTTAACGCCTTGATCGCCACGACAGCCACATTTGGGTGACACGCGTGGCATACTAATAGCCCTAATATTAATATTAACAAAATTAATATTCCGTAACAATACTATCGAAACTCCCGTGTTACCCAAATGTGGGTGACGTGGCGTTCAACGCGTTAGAACCTTTTATTGAAGCCATTTTTCGATTTATTTTTTCTTTTCTTGATAAAAGTAAAAAAAAAAAATTTCTACGGAAAATAAAAAATTGAGACTGAAGAGATTAACGTTACCGTTATTGTTATCTCCGTTACTATAGTTACTGGTTACAGTTATTATTGCCCTCGTTATTGTCTTCGTTATTAGGATAGCGTTTCGCTAGTTTGGTTTCACGGGTATTCGAATTTTATTTTGCATTGCAAACATCGAGCGCGTGTCTTAACGAGGTGGGAGAACGATCGAAACGCCAGTGAATATGCGTTAGATTACCGCGAATAAAAAACATTGTGCAGGTAAATCGATGGAGCGGTTCGATCGGGAAAAAAAGCTGTATTTTATGCCAATGGGAAACGTCAATTATAATATTGAATGTCAGTTGTGATTCGTGCTAAAATAGAAATATTTAACGATGTTCCCTATTAAGATGTAGCTGCATTGTTTCGGTTTCCAGATCGTCGGATATGTTTGAAATTAATCCCGTGTACGCGAGCTCGTTGGATAGGTATACTTTTTAATCATTTTATCTATAATATAAATATTAACGTAACCGTGTAATCATTCGAATCAATGTACAGCAACGCGCGTAACAGTTTGCCGCATGTATTCCCTCCTGTATCGTATTATTTGCATTCGAAATTGAATCACGAATCACGATACAAAACTAATCTTAAATTATTTAATCTCGAGTACGCAGCGAGGCACCAAGTAGTTCTGGTGGATATTCTATGAATCGTGGACACGTTTGAAAACCTAGACATCCCGTCCACACTTTCCTTTCGTTTTATCGTTTTCTTCCTGTGTTCTGTTTCTATACTCAGATCTACCGATGGCGATTCCTCGCAACACAAGGACACGCACTAATTTTCTTACGCTGCTGGGACTACATCCGCAGCTTCAAAAATCAGGTTTGGAGTCCTATCGAAACTTTCAAACGGCGATGATAAAGATCGATTTGTGACGAACCGTCGACGTCGTCATTGTCACTATGCCTCGTCGTTCTCGTTGGGTCTGGCCAGGGTGAAATCCAAGATCTCGTCGGATGTTAAAAATCGCACGTCGCTGTCTTCGGAAAGCGCCGAGCCCTTCTTTCCTCTCTTGTAATTCTTCGTCTTTTTCACGATAAAGAACGCTACTATTAACGTGATCGAGACTCCCGTTAATATCCCGAAGATGGCTCCTATGATACCGGTTAGTCCGATCTTCGTGGTACCGCGATGCAATTTTTTCGGATCTTGAATCCTCGTGTCTGGATCTGCGACGGGGAACAGAATTGTTATTCAATTGAAGGATATCGAATCACGGGTGGTGAGTAAAGTATTTAATTTCGCGCGACGCATGAATCGGAGACCAGAAATACTTTCAATTCAATTCAAAACAATTTTTATCAAACCCAAGATTCTATTATTATTTTGTTCGTAAGCCCAGATATTAGCGGAACAACGTTTTTTAAGCTCAATTTACAACTAAAATAAAATGCTAACGTGGAGCACTGAACCACCTTTTGTTAAAATTACTCGCGCCAGTTCCATAAAGTGTATTACGTATCTCCGCTTTGTTTTACCGTCGCGTTTGCAGTCATAGTACTTATCTCAGCGTACATACAAATGGAAGAGAATAATTTATGTTACCAGGATGTTCGTCATGAGGCACGTATCTTCTCGTGACAGTTGTCGTTGTCGGGAATGGCGTTTCCTTTGTTTGAATCTCCTTTGTAGGTACAACAGGTTGTCTCGTATATCGAGTAGTTTTACTAAATGGTTTCACGGTGCTCATTTTAACTACGCTTCCGATAGTGCTGCTCGTGGTAACCGCCAACGTGTTCAACGTAATCGGGTCAATGTCGTCCTTCGGATTAATGGAAATACCATTTCGATTCGGATAATCTGGTTTTCCTGTCGCTACGTCGATAATGATAGACTCGTTTTTCGCCGGCAACGGTCCGGATACCGGTGCAACGTGATTCGAAGTAACAGGTTCCGCTGCCACTGTGCTTCCCTCCTCGTTGAGAGCTAAAGACACAAAAACGAGAAATTTCAGGAATTCCGATTATTTGATTTGCATAATGTCAGTTGCTTTGAAACAGTATGATATCGTATCGATTGCTGTTTTTCTTTTTTCTTTGTGAAAAAATACTTATATAATATCAGGGTTCTTAATTTCTATATTTCTTTAATTTCCAACTCTGAAACTTGACGCGAATCTTTTTTCACGAGACCAGTCGTATAGCGAAACAGTGCGTACAATTTACTCGAATTACACGTAAGCTTAATGTAATTAGAGTACGCTGCAATGCGGATACCGTAGCTAGAGTGTTACCTAATACACAGTATTCCGCGTAATCCGGACAACAAGTGGAGAGGTCGGCACAGTCTGGAGTGCACAAACAAGCTTCCAATGGCGAGGATGGAATCACAGTCGTGAAACTATTCGACGTAGAATTTTTGCATCTTCCGCGACAAGTCTGTTGCGCGTTGATTAGTTCGATTTGATCTGAAAGAATGGAATAAAAAGTGGGTAAGTATGCCCATGTAATGCAACTAATTCGTAACGCATTTGCGAAACTATAACCGTGGAAACTTTTTATCGGCCCAACGTTATTGTCTTTTTCATTTACGCGTGTAATGTTTCGTTAATTCGAAGGGGTAGAATAACGATTCTGTTAATTAAATTACAGCAATATTTCAAATCATCCCACGTGTATATTAGCTTTTATTATTACTCCACCCATTTCCCTTCCCTTGGCTACCTTCCTGCTTTTAATTAAGAGATAGTTTTGAAATCAAGACATTACTCTGTCCGACGAATTAATCTCAGCGATGTTCATAAATTAGCGTGGCGAAATTTTAATGAATTACGGGAGAACATTACCATCGTCGCTTGACGTTACCGTTGCAGCTTCCATTTTGTCCGTGCTACACTTGTCGCCCTGCAAAATAGCTACGTCGTCTATCGCGATGTCGCTTACGTAACTGGTGCCGCGTACACCCTCGATTATAATCTGTAATAAAATACGAGGCATTAAATTACTTTCCTGTTGCTCCATACCTTTGCGCAATTAACGGGAAATCGAATTGTCCGTATAATAATTGAATCGAGAAAAAGGAAAAAGGCGGTTCGCTCGGTAGATGGTAGAGATATTCCGTTTACCTGGAAAAACTTGTCAACTTTAGGAAGATTAAAAATACCATGCTGCCATTGATTTCCCTGATTTCCCTGTTCGGTGAACATCAAAGTTGGTTTGCTCTCCGTTTCCACCTTAAAATATACATTCAAAGCACCGACCGTAGCCCCAAACATATGATACCTGAAATTTCGTAGGAGAAAATGTAACGAAAGAGCGCAAGAAATTTTAACGTAATACAAAAGATTCGTGTGTTCGCGTACTTTCTTTTATAAGGCCGAATTTAACGTGATTCTCTACAAGGTTCGGATTTTATTAAATTAACTGCCGTCGTTTACTTCTCCGAGATAAAAGGTGGGTTGGATGTAATGTTAGTAACGCTGATATTACCGAGCCACAAACTGCGTTTTATTTTAATAATTGTTCGCTAACTTGGCTCTTCAAAATTCGGACATTTTAAAAATATACATAATAATCCTTTTTATTGATTTTTCAATTTGAGTTTCAGATAACTCGTATCTTTGTTAAATATATACACATTCTAATACCATTCCTGATCAAATGCTCTGTCAAAATAAACCAGATTCAATAATAGTAAAAATTAGTTTTGCTGGTATTTCTGTCCTTTATTCATGCTTCTGCATCGCTCCATGCTTCACGTTGCATTGGATAAATATCGCGGTCTAGTTTACTGTTGCCCGACGGTAAATGCCCGCTGGCCAGGTAACGTGTAATTATCCTATCTTTAACTCTGAACAACTCCGAAATTAACCCTGAAAGACTGTAGGTCGTTAAACATATTTTTACTCGGTGCAAACTCCGCCGAGTTCTTTTTTAACCGTTAATCTGCTGCTCACGAATATGCACGAGGTTTGTCGCGGTACCAGATATTTTTTATTGCCTTCTCGAATTATGGTTTCAGCGGGTAAATAGATTACCAGAATGAAAAGCAGCCTCCATCCGTGTACGAGGAGTTGTAGAGAGGGGAGGCTATTCTTGCAGTGTCGTTCACTAATCGTCCCGAAGCTTCGATGTACAGATAATACCCTATAATTAAAAAAGTATCTTTATCAATTTGAGTATTTCGGGAATTACATTCAACTAACACGAACTATATCATTTATAAATATTAAGTATATATCACGCGTAAAATTTTTCCTCTATTATCCTGTTATTTATACAGGGATAGTGATTCTGCAAATTGCGAAAAACTCAAAACAATATTCGAAGTGGTGGAGAACGTCGGATAAGAAAAATTGTGTCTATCGGTTCAGACTTAAATTTCCCAGAGAAGTTAAATGTTAAATCTTAACGATAACGAACACTTAAGATTGATAAAGTACAAGTACCCTCGTTTCCTGGGCCCAAAGTGTGATCATGCGTGGGACCAGTTCCAATGTGAGAACTCGGCGTCTCAAAATTGTGCCGTCGCCAATCAAAATCATGCTGAGGATCTTGTTCCCACCAACAAAGATCTGGTGTCTCAAAGTCGCATTGCGTGGGAGCTGCCGCCGACGTGTCTGTTCCAATGAAAATGTATTGTTACGGCGTGACGTACTTGCCCGCAGTTCAGTGTATCCGGTGTACCGTCAATATATCCCAAATACGTAAGTCACAACTTGTACGGTCAAAGTTGACGAGAAATCTTCTCTAATTAAACTCCGTTACCCCTACGTGCGGTACATTGTGCTTCGATTTATTGTCCTAATTCGATTATAGCTGCCTCGCCCAAGTAATATCGTTGAGAATTAGGTCTGGTAAATGGACCGCAGGACAAAACATTTTCATAGTCGCGAACGAAAATGTGAAATTCAACTTTATCCCTGTTTGTTTGTCTCATTAATTTCTTTTTGAGAGACGTACATTTATCGTACTCTCCCTTCACAGTTTCTTTCGGTAAAAAGTACCGTGAGATAAAAAATTTCCTATTACCCGCGTGTATTTACGCTGCCCGGAGAAATTGCGACATTCCTTTCGCTTTAGCCACGTCGAGTTGTTACAGGAATTTACTGTTAGAACTTTTAAGAGAACTAACGCAAAGCCTTGATTAACCGAAACTCCCTCCCCGTGAAAAAGCGAACGTACGTTCTCTACGTTGTAATTAGAGAGAAATGGGAAATATAAAATACCTCGACAATGTGGTGCTGTGCCATTATATTGTTTTCCGTCGCAATAAATTTCTGCCCCTCCAATCAGCGCAAAACCGGGCTCACAGAAATATATTAATATCGCACCGTTGTATTTCGGTACCATAAGTGCATGCTCCGGCGTAGGTGGTCGTACACACTCAGCGTCTACGTGACAAAAATTAGTTAATCACGGAAATCGATTGGGAGAAAAATGAGTATTGTAGTTTGTATATTAGTACAAGAAAGTAATGAAATTATATAAACGGTATACTAGAAATACTGCAAAAAGTACGAATGCTTTCTTCGCTCGGGGTAAACAAAATAATTCCTCTACGGATCGATATTAAGAATATTACACGAGATTATCGGAGTGGTTTAACTGAAGAATTATGATTACAAAACCACACTTACTGATACACACAGGCGTAGGTGTGTCCCATTCGCCTCGTATACACGTAGAATATTTGTTACCGACGAGAGTAAAACCCGCGTAACAACTAAATCGAATGATTCTCCCTCTGGCTCTTGAACGTACTCTTCCATTTGCCAGCCTTACTGTGGGACATCCTCCTTCGAAAACAAAAAGACATCGCTGGGAGAGTCCGTTGCGTCAAGTTTTCGTGAAAATTGCGGTGATCCCCTTAGCTGGGTATTTTATGTTTATCTTTGATCATACATTTACTACGGGTCATATGTGATACTCTTCAAGTGGAAAAGGGTCAAGATCTGACAAAAGGGTTTGCAACAAAAACGTTCTTGTCTAATATCTAATATCGGCGAAGGTTGATCGTTGAATGTATTTTTTATAGTACCCCGCAAACTGGATTGCCGAAAGATGAAAATGCTTATCGTCATAATGAAGCGTGTTACTTCGGTCTTTACTATCTACGATCGATAAACCATAAAACAAAATTCAGTATTTACTGTTAATCGAATGGGCAGATATGGCAATAAAGTCGGTTCAATTTCGCAGTTACATTTTGTGCGAGATAAAAACAGTTCCTCGTTACTTACAATTCAAATAACTCTTCAACCCCCGCGTATGCATGATATATTGAACCGACAACAGCTTCGAGGGAATGATAAAACTAATAAAATGGGCATTAATTCATCCCAATCACGTTGCGTTTGTAAGTAATACAATTAAAAACTCAAATCACTTACTTGGCGCTTGCCAGGTACAAACAATGCACTCTCCCAAGAATGCAACAAGAAGAATCACCAAGGTAGAAGTTTTCATCTTCAATTTTAAAACGTTTCCTTCCCGAAGAAATTAAACACTGCGCACATAACTCGTAACACGATGGAGCCGAATAGTTTTCTGTCCAAGATTGTTATTATTATTTAATTAAATAATATTATAGGAATATAGTTCAAGATGCAGGATACAGGGGACTATCCGATGAATGTTCTTTTTTCCGACGCTCGAGGATCGAGATAGAGGCAAAGGGGGTAAACTTAAGACTGGCGGAATGGAGCACGAAGAATAAAAATAAAATTGGCTGGTGATCGTTCCGCATCTATGAATGGAATAGGGATGCCGTTTTGGGGTTATTCCGCACCAAACGAAGGCGGGAACACCATTTCCGTTGGCATGCTCGCGATAGCCTTCTATCTGTTTCCGGCCACCTTATCGTCGTCGAACATTGCCAGGCCTTGAGGAGAATTCCTACAAATTGCATTTTGCACAAGATAAATGAATTCCGAGAGAAATACCGGCGCCATTGATAAATGGCGCGATTAAGGATACGTTGCGTGAATTTTTTTAACGATTGATAGGATCGCAATCATCGGTAAGGTCAACCTCTACTTCCTTCATGGACTCTCAAGGATCTCAAGGATGAACTCTCTTCAAGGATTTGGTGATACAAAGTGGTGGTCGTAATCGATCGAACTAACGTTACAATTTCATATTTATTAATCATGCTCGCGGAGATTACTGAACAATATGTACAAAAGTGTAAAAGCAAGATACGTAATTCGTGTTTGAAATACATTGCCAGCTTTGTTTGGAATTTCGGAAATACGTTAAATCCGAACTGGTGATTCGTGTGTACAAATAATATTCCCGCATTGAATGAACGGGATTTGAGTCGTATTACATTTGGGAATTATGTTGACTGACTTATTCCTCAAAAGTTTGTTGCGACTAAAAATTCACTGTTTCACTTAAACATTATGCAACGATTTAATGGTGGTCAAAGTTTTGCTGTGATTCTGTTTTTTCCTCGTACTCCCAGATACAGGTTGAATGACACTCGTCTCAAAATTAGATAGTACATTCAACTGATTCGCCATGTGTCCTCCTCTGTACAATTCGGCATCGGATAGCGTGGTTTTATCGAAAACGAATGTTTGCTTTACACGATTCAAACCTTCCTCTGCAAAAAAGACAGTATTATATTTTGCATTGAAAGATGAAACGAACTAATTAAAATTGAAATTCCTTTTTCGTTAAAAGTAATACGCGGATACTATAATGTTTTCAATCTTTGACATTTGCATAAAGCGCAATAGAGAAGATATCGATGATTCGTAAATGCGCACAGGCGCGATATATTTGTAGATTCATTCTGATGACGGAAATGCATACTGCATCGAGCGGATATGTATAAATTCCAACGGGCAGATAATTTTGGAGCAAACCTTGAAAGGCGCTTATAAAATCTGTAAATTACAGAAACTCGAAAGAACTTTTACAACGCACACATTACAATGGAAACTATGTTCCGGAACCTGACGAAATCGGTACTTACTCTCGTTTTCGTGGAGAACAAAGTTATCGTAGATGCTTATATTTCGCATAAAAGAATGAAAAGAGTCTTCAATGTCCGAAAACCGAGAGACGAAGTCAGGATCGCATATCGCCAAATGGCAGAAGAACCTTATTCCGGCTCTCCACACTTTGAACTGCTTCCGTTTCGTTGATGTCCACGAATTCTCATCCGAAAATTTATCCCAATAAATTTCGCGTAAGCATTTCTCATGGACATCCCCCTGGTACGCCGAATGTTTACCGCAAATGTTTCTTAAAATGCATGTGTCGCTCGAAGCGACAGAAGAATAATGTTCGTCTGTTCGTTCGATCACGCTTAAATTTGCCGCTGAAGATCTGCATAACGCCTTAATCGTAAACCTCACTAATTTGATACAACAATTACAAGACTCGGAGCTGTCACTCCTCAAGGCAATAACATTCGTTTGTAATACATATTGAATGAACGTTAACAAGGCGTCTGTAATATCTATCGTCGCAATTAGATCTGATTGGTAGTTCTCCATTTGAGCCAAGAATATTTGTAACGGACAGGCATCTAAAACGAAAAAGAATACTGAACCTTATTCGGCACTTCTTGTTAATATTTTACGGTACAACATGCACGAAAACGGGAATACAATATTGAATTATTAATCTAGAAGCTATAGTAATTAAACCAACATAGTATACCTGGAGTAAAATGTAAAGTATCCTTCCAATTCTTCACCGCCATTGACTCTAAAAAAATATAAAACGCTCTTTTATAAAAGAGTTTTTCTTAATATACATAGATATGTATAATATAATGACGGGTTTAATAAAAGAAATTTTATTCCAAACATTCAATTTATAAGATGAAATATGAATGCAATTTGAAAATAATCAATGGATTTATCAAAATATATTTCTGCTATTCAGGGAAGGCGCAAGGTGCTAAGGAACATACATCAATTTTGTTTAATTAATCAAATACTTTTATTAAAGATGCTGAAATGTGAACACGCATTATGATACCATTACGCATACAAAGACTTAATATTAATTTCTCTACTTACTTTAAAATTAAATAGTATGGGAAATGATACGTACGTGAATCAACGCAGAGCTTCCGAAGGTATGTGGGGGTTTTAACGAAAAGGGTCATCATATTACTTAGTAGAATGTAGGTACATGGCAGAGGTCTGGAGAACACTATCTCCCGAAATATTTTGAAAACATAATCCATTCTGAAAAATAGAAATCAAAGGTAGATGTAAGTCTTCAATAGTTGTTTAAGAATATTTCAAAGAATTGTATGTATACCCTCTAGGACAATATCCCACTTTATGGTGCACATTATACGTAACCATTGCAATTGCACATATAAGACCACTAAACTGATGAGATCTCCTCTGAAAATAATGAAATTGAAGTGATTAATAAATACTCATTTTTGCATAGTCAATTATACCCTACTTAAGCGTTACGATTAACTAATCAAATCTTTCTTACCGTGGATCCAACTAAAACGACAAATTGTAAAATCATTTCAAGCATCTCAAACTCATGACCCTTTTCCGACCACGTGTCGTAGCGAATCATTTGTTTAGAATAGCGTTTGTACGATTCATCTCTTTCCGTAAGTAACTCCGTCTTCCCTGCTATATATTTACTAAGGTAAGTCGATTCCGAGGTTACGTATGACAAAGTCCCGAGTACTCTCCTGGCCTCCACACCGCGTTCATTCTCATTCCACGCATTTGCATCACAAACAGACTTTGCGTTGAGATTGGGGCTTGAATAAAGGTCGGAGAAATAAATGTCGTTCATATCTCTAATATCGTCGTTTCTCATTGCTCGAAAAATTGTCTGAAGTACAGTTACCACGTTCAGCATCATCTCCCTGGCGGTAGCAGCTAACTATAAAATAACTACCGATTAATATTTTACCATACAAGTTGTCGAAATATAGGCCAAAAAATTGAAGGCTGATGACACACTTTATTAATCATCGGTATTGAACTTTCTGACTCAAGATCCGAATCAGTTTTCTTCTGTAAAGCAGCGACTTCCGGCAAAATAAACTCTGTTGTTAATTTTCTATCGTCTATCATGGTTATTACAGGTTTAACCAATTCTGGATTTTCTGTAATGCATATGTGAGATTGTAATAGAATCAAAAGCAATTCGTGAAACATGTTTAGACGGGAAATTTTACCGAAAATTCTAAAGGTTTCTTCCTCCTGTAAAATTGGTAAGTTTCGTCGCCCGGTTTTTTCTGTAATTTGAATGTCTACAACTGATTTTTCCGGTTGCGGAGTGTCGTACAGTGACTTTGGAATCTTGTAGAGAGGATAGTCTACAATAATTAGTTGTCTATAGCATTATATATAATAAAAATCCCAAGAGCACTAATAAATTTTTTATCTTACGTGGACTCCATGTTTTAAGACAGTAGCTGTTCTTAAGACCTATGTCAGTTTGAACAGACATTTCTTGTACTTTAACTGGTTTAACTGAGTTTGAAAAACTAAAAATAATCGTGTGAATTCATACAAGTCACAGATATTAAAAATTGATCAAAAGAAAGTATTTAAGAATTTACCGGTTTATTGTTGAATTGAATTTGCTTTTGTTTGCAGGTGAATTCAAATGTACAACATGTGGCTCTATTAGCTTAACATTTCCACCCTCTAGTAATTTACAACGTTCCATAAGGTTTCCCACTTCGAATGTCTATGCAAAAATGATTTCAAAATAACTATCATAGGAATAATAAATTTGTCAATAGGCATAAATGTAAGACAGAAATTACTTATTTTTAGTATAAAGAGGAATTACCTGTAACTCCAGTTGAGTTTTTAACTTTTCTCTTTCTCTAGAAATGGTGTTTATCTCAGTTTTAAAACGATTAGTTTGTTCTTCCATAATCCGAGCTTTTTCTAATTGATCATTTTGAGCCCGTGATAGAGCTTGCTGAAGCTGCTTTCGTAAAAAAGCAGCTTCCCCCTCTTTTGTTATAAAGTCATTCATCAACTTTTTATTTTCCAACTTCAATCTTTCCAATTCCTTTGTATGTACACCTTCTAAAAGTGCAAAGTTACTTAAATAGGTAGAAGTTGTTAATGAAATTACATGTGTGAGACAAGTATTATTTTCATACCTGATACAATAATTTTCTCTTCTGATTTAAATGTTGAATTGTGTACTCTGTTATGCATCAGCTTATTTTCAAAGTCATTATAATTTGGTTGAGAAAGTATATTACTTGTTTCCCTGGAATCCAGTTTCCATCTATCGGTATTAAGTTGTTCAGTATGTGTAGGTGCATTTGACAGTTCTTCTTCAGAAATTTTAAAACAAAGACCTCTACTGGTAGATGCTATGTTATCGCACCTTTGCGCAAATGATACCTCTTTTTGTACATTTGTTTGACTATATGTATTCTCCTCCTAAATCATTAATGTTTTTAAAATCTAGCAACACTCTAAGATATAAGGAGTTATTTTTATTGTTATCTGTTGTTGCGTATATATTAATAAAAATATCCTAATTTCTATTGAAGATATCTCATATCCACATTAATATACAGTTAACACACAAAACCTGAATGCACGCTTGAGATGCCACAAAATCCATTTCTTCTATATCTTCGTCCGCAAAATCATCACCCCACACATCATCATTTTTTTTATTCCCTGTACGAACTGCATCTCCATGATTTGCATAGGGACGCATTAAAGTTTTTCTCGTTACATCGTACTTTGGCCGCTTTGCAGGTACAGGATATTCGTTATCCGAATTCTTTTCCAATCGTTTAAACATGTTACCGTCCATACGTCATACGTCCTAAACACAAGAAATGCTTACACGTTGTTCACTCAAAATCTGTACCTATTGAACATAATAAACATTGAATTAAGATAGTACAATACCAGTTTTAAAGTTTATCCTGGTTCATTTTATGATTCTCATTGCCAGCCAGTATCTCTTCATGGAACACCGAAAATATCACTTCCTGTTACGTATTTTGACCATGCTGCATCTTATGTGGAGCTCAATTAGTAGATTGAAATAAGTAATTATTACGAAAACTGATACGCTCCAGCCAAGTAAAACGAATCACTTGTCATTTTAATTTCACGTCAAATAACGCGAGAATTACGAAAAGTCATATAAAACATAAAATAACATTGGTTTTTGTCTTACATATACGTTTAGCCCGAAAATATGTCATACCGATCCGAACATAATAAAACACGAAGCGTAGTAAAATATTTGTCCTCAAGATTATATGTCAGAAGTACAAATTCAAAACGTGCAGAAACAATTGAGAGCAATTGTAATGCTATGACATAGATATTTGATGTTTTCACAACATATCAGAGTCCTCTGGTGAACGGAGCACTAAACTCATGAGAATAAACACTACCAGAGTCAATTCGTAATACAGCAGATTCGGTTGGTTCCTTATTACAGATCAAACTGCTAGAATTCAAAACGTGTGACCAATTCTGTATGTTAGTCGATATTCTCGTACCAGATGAGAAAAACGCAAAGGTTAAATTTTGCACGCTATGAAGGTAGACGTAAATAGACGTTAAGAAAAATTGTGACCTATCTACCGATTTGTTTATTTCTGGATCTTGAACGAAACAACATGTAACGAGAAGACGGAATTGGAAAATCGAACCAATTGTTAGTGTCAAATTCTGTACTTTTTTAAAAATAAAACCATTGTGTAACCTGAGCGTCGGACACTCTCAACGAACTTCATATTGATTTCTCAGTTGGCCCCGGTTGGCTCGTTGCGTCCAATTCCGTTTTTCTTACTTTGTCATAGGTATAAATAGAATAGATGGCTGATCAGTGGAACATCATTGGCTGATGATGTTCAGGTTCCTCCCACAGACCCAACTTCACAGCGTTCAAAATTGCATGTGCCCTTGCATATAAATTGTATGCGTATGTACATACATACATACATACATTTGTACACGAAGCTGCTTGAAGCACGGTGGTGGCCAGTGGTGACCATTGGCAAAAATATATATATGCGTAATAGTTCGTGCATTTCAGTGAGTTTCGCAGTTTCTCGTGGGAGGTAATTCGGTGTTAGGTGAGGGCGAATGTCGAATTTTCTTATCGTGGGAAGGAGGTGCGCGTGTCAGGAGACCGCGGGAAAATGAATAATGACGATGCGGTCAAGAAGTGAGACATGAACCGAGCAAAATGAGGAGGACGTACAACATTGCAGCAGATGTTCGAACCTCTGATACCCTCGAACAAACGAGACGTTTGCATAAGTAATATTTAAATTTTCTCGACATTTATATCTAACATTTCATGAGAATTTAACGGCACTTGTTTCAATCATAAGGATTATTTAATATCGTCGAAACAGTTACATTTAATTGTATCTTAACATAACCTATAATTCGTTGGTTCAACATTTCGCTGGCGCGCTTTTTTACGCGACCTTCGTTTTCTATTTTTGTTTTCGGACGAAAATTCATGAGAACTGATTGCATTATTCATTCATATATTATACTTTTTGTATATTGTTATAGTTAACGATATATTAAACTTCCATTTGCAAGACCACCGTGATTGCCAAATTTCTTTTTTCACTGCATACTATTCGGTTCAAATTCTTAGTTTTATTGTTTATCTTGTTTTCTTCTTTCTGTACGTTTAATGATTTTCTTGAAATCATTTTGTGGATTGTCCCAAGTAGCGTTTTCCAATTGTTTGAAATCATCAAAAACATGTGCACATTCAGTTTGTGGATGAGGAAATGAACGTACACATGTTGCGGATGGTTTACAAATATAGCAAAGCTGCTACACAAGGAAATATTATGAACCAAAAACAGTGAATATGTTTTTAACTATGCTTTGTGAATATTGATTGGAATTTTTGTAAATTTTAAGTCTGTATATTATGAGTATACTTTTTATCCAAATTGTTTACCATTTTATATATGTTTAATGAACATGTTTATTATTTTACCATAGGGGTATAACAGATATTGTCAAAAGATTAGATGAACAGAAGAGCCAGGCATTAACAATAACAGATATATTTACCCCTTCAGGGGAAACATTACGGCTAAAACTTAAAGAGTATTGCATAAGATTAATTACTAAAGACCCAGTTGGACATGCTCGTAAAACTGAGGAATTACTATGGAGGAAAGCATTTTACGAAATTGTCTATGCTGCCAAGAAATTACTGAAGGTAATATTTTTTGCAATATAATGCAGTCATGTCTAACCTGTGCACGCCGTGCAGGGGGATGCGGGCAACACTCATCAGCCCACTCTCGGCTTATCCCCACCATGGCTCCCGGTGCGTGTCTAAGAGTGAGACAGGTATAGCGCTGTTCTATTTGTTCGCACAGGATGCGGGTGGGGGGTACCGAAACCGTGTGAGGACAGTGCGTTTCCCCATGGTTAGACAGGCTTGATATAATGTATCCATTCCACGAAAATAGATATTAATCTGTATTACTCTTTGAATTTTCATGGACATTACTTTCAACATTGCGTTTTAGGAAAATGCATGGACCGAAAAAGATAAAGCATTGTTAGCTGCTCATTTGGCAGCAGGTGTTGGGTTTTACCATCATTTGATACTAAAGTTACAGCTGGAATATGGCTTGGTCTTAATTGGCGCCATTGACTTTGCATTTACGCAAAGTGGGATAGAAACATCAAACGTAAGTATTGATTTTAGCACTTAAAAGTAATAATCTGCAACAATGTACTTTTAAACATAATATATGTTTAATTATGGAACATATCTCATGTAGAAAAGCTAATTTTATGTTTTAATTTTTTCATGTTTCATAAGGTAAGGAGTAAAACATGTCAACCTAAGATTCACACTGAAGAGGTAAAACAATGTGTTATGCGCTTGATTCATAGAAGTTTGGTATGCCTGGGAGATTTGGCTAGATATAAATTAGAATTAGAACCATACTGGGATCCTATGATTGCAAACAGATATTACAAAATGGCTATAGCGATAGATCCAAATATTGGAATGCCTCACAATCAATTGGGTACCGTGGCGGGCAGTAAAAATTATGGTCTGGATGCTGTGTACCATTATATAAGATGGTTAGAACAATTTTTAATTACTGAGTAAACTCTGTATGGCCACATTTGACATATTTTCGTTACATGTCAATTAATAGATAAAGGAAAGTGTATGTAGACTAATAACGATTATGGTTTTACAGCGTCTTATGTTCCGAACCATTTGAAAGAGCCGAAGGAAATTTAAAAAGAGCAATTATTACTTACTCCATTTGTACCGATGACAAGTGTCCCACTCATGTGTGCGTATCAAGATTATTTTCCTTGTTACAAGTATGGGATTATGACGTACCAAACTCAGAGCGAATAAACCAGGAGTGTCAGGTATAGAAAAGTTATTACATTGGTGTGTAAAATATAAGTATAAATATAATATAATTTGCAGGATCTTTTGAACAACATCGAAACATGTTTAACTATAGAACATTACGAGCCGAACGGTACAAATTACATGGAGAAGGAAAGCAGTATCGAAATTTACCTTCAGAACTGCAAGAACAAACAAACAAATCGTTTAACTGATGATATGTTGTTCAAAATAGTGGCCATATGTCTGATGTCAATTTCAAGATTAAAGAGCAAAGAGTCCAGTGAAGTACAGGGCGTTGTTGCAATAACTCTAGCAATACTGTCTCAATTGGTGCAATTTACTATAACCAAACTACAAGCGTCTTTCATCGATATACCATTATGCAATACAGAATGGTCTCCAAAATCAAACATTCATCTCGTACAAAAAAGTGATGAATGTAACGACAAACCGCAAGATATTCAAGATACAAATGATATAATCAAGAAGCTGGAATCAAACGGCGACAATAACTTCACCGACTTAAATGACAATAATAAAATGCTTGATATTGAGAAAGAAAATTCTGAAAATAATGGGGACATTCAAGGTCCACGAAAGACTCAAGGAAAAACCAAAAGCCTTCTGACGAAGCTTCGGCGACGGAAACGAAGGAACAGCAGTGATTCCGATACCAGTGATGTCGACCGCACCATTTTGGAATATTCCAGCGATGAGATCAATTCTGACGTTTCCGAGACGGATGATGTACTCAGCGAAGAAAATGCGTTGTCGGATGATGCTTTGTCAGAGGACATTACAGATGACGAAGGTACGCAAGAACACAAAGAGACTATAGAAAATTCTAAAGAGATCAATGGGCACTCAGACGCAGAAACTAAAGTTGAAATGAACAATAGCAAAACAGTTAATAATCACGTACAAAATGGTGACCAAGTAGATACAAAACTGAATGATAAGGTTTCGGTAACTAATTCCGTAAGTGCCGTTACCGTAACTACGAATTCCAGTGGTAATTATGAAAACAGTAATGGGTCACCGAATACCGTGACTTACGTAGCTCAATTAAAGAAAACAAATCTGCACACATCGGAAATTCTTAATATTTTAGTGGGAAAAGAAATATTGGCACCGATCAAGATATGTTGTGATTGGTTAATGAGTAATCCGGATATAATCAAAATATGCGGCAAGAATTCAAGAACGTTATTAAAACGTATCATGATCCTATTAAATCTAATCAACATGGATGTCGAAGCTTTAATGTCGAAAGAATGTAACGACGATAGTATGATTTTGTCGAGCATAAATAAGTTAAAGGAATCCATTAAAACCGTTCCATTGCCTGAGGATGCTGATTTAAAAGGACTGACCCTGTTAGAAGCTGCCCATAAGTCTCTTGACTGGCAGATATTGCACAAGTATAAAATGAACAAGCGAGAAGAAAGTTTGTTAAGAGCGTTGAAACTGGTTGAATTTGGCCACTTTCTCTGTTCCGTCGACGATGCCGGAGTGAAGTACGAGGAATCGCAAAAATTATTCACGACGATTGAGGCAAATGCTTGTAACGAAATAAAGGGTAGTGGTGAGGACTTGGAAATGGAACATCCAAGAGGGAAACTCATGAGACACATGGGAAAATTGTGGTTGAAAGCAGAAGTTCGCGCCTTAGAGACCCGTTTGAGATCTAGATTGATGTCTCCGTATTTGGTACCTGATCATGAAGCTTTAGCGAAGCATACGCCTGCTCTCAAACGATTAGTGTATGCAAAGAAATTTATCGTCGTGATTCCTAGTGCTGGTAAGTAATGATGCTACATCATCCCATTAGTTATCAATCAACGAAAAAGTCTGAACGATTATACATATATGTTAAGCTTACATATAAATTCCTGTCGATCACTTGCGTATGAGTGTTGTAATAGTATTATATTTATCGTTCATAGTTGTCTCTGCCCTGGACGAAATAAAACGTGTTAGTGGCCGTGCAAGGGAAGCGACACGTTGGTTGGAGACTCAATTAAGACGCGGATCGAGATTTCTACGAGCTCAACGGCCCAATGAACGATTAGCGCTCCCCCTTATAAAAGGACCAAAACCAAAGGATAAAGAAGCATGGCTATTTTTTCAAATTATAGAATGTTGTCACTATCTTACACAGCAGACGAAAGGTGGCTTAACTAACGACGCAGAGGCACCCGTCGTAACACTGTTAACTGGTTGCAGCCCCGACGATAAAAAGATTCTTACATTTAGTCCCGAGGGATTGGCAAATAGTGCAGGTACACTTTTTAATGCTTCTTATAATTCTCAATTGTTAGTCCTTACCAGTTGCCCGTCTGGCGTGTCCGGGATTTGTAGTAGGAAATATTTGTGATTTTAGGTGTCCATATCGAGCATATTGAATCGTTTCAAACAAAATGGAAGGCATCGAGTAAAAGTCACGGTTGAGCGTAACTGATTTCAAAAGATGATCATCTGCTGCTGCCTCACATTGAAGCGAAAGCAACTGACGACTGGCCCTTCCTGAGAGCTGCGAAGATCGTGTCAGCTGAGCGGGCGAGTCTGAGGGCTGGAAACCCATAACGGAAGAAACTGATGGTTCTCCTATGCTAATCCCAGTGGAATTAATACTTTTTTCCGCGGAAGAATTCTAAGTAATAAAACATTTCTCTTTTAATCACCCATATTGTCTTTTGTGTTAAAAAATTGTATTTTTAAGTAAATATTTTTAAATAAAAATAAAATGATGTAATTATTCTTCCCGGAAAAGTGCAGCAGAAGTAAGCAATGATAGGATGAGAAATAGTGTATCAATTGCTTTTGAATCTTTATACATCGAGTCATATTTTTGCAGCAGTAACAATCGTGCGCGCACTCAAGTTTTGCGAAATGAACATAAATGACAAACTTGTCAAGAGCGGGTAGTTGTATGAATATTATTAGTAATGAATTGTTTCATGGTAATATAGCGCCAATTTTTTAAAATATATTTCACGCAGCATATTTTTGTCTTCTCAACGGCCATAACATCCAACTAGGGAATAATCTCGCAATGTGACGTGTAATATTTACTGACGTGGTATTTGGTGGTGTTATGCTGTTAGGCATACAGTGATGCCAAAAAATGGTGTATACCTACAGTTCTAAAGATATATCACTTGTCTATGTATATTAGGATTTCAACAGTTTTCATTGAAATATCATATGGCGTGAACATACGATTCTTTTTGGTTATTGCGGTAAATGGTAAAAATCGAAATTCTTGGAAAAAAAAAGAAATTCAAAGGAAATAGTCAGCTTATTCCAATCAGGTCATTTCAAGGATGGTGATCTGAATTTTTCAAGTTACACGAAAATGTGTATTTTGATTTGTATATACAGTATACAGTTATTTCCCACTGCGTAATCATACGTAATTCTACATCTCTCTTGTTGAAAAAAGTATATATCGTATATCGCGTGACTCGCAGCACTACCAAGCAGTACTTTAACGTTGCAATAGTGGCACTGGCACATAACCTATCAGCGTTACCCTTCGCAATTTCTCGAAACTTGTGTTTAATAACAGCGATAATACCTCACGAAAGATAATCTCTTTATTTCCCAGGTTTAATAAGAATACACTACTTTCTGTAAAGAACAAACATCGTTTTTCTATTGAGCGTGTCATCCCGGAAATCTCGTAGGAACTATACGCCGCTTGACACATTGCTTACACTCATCTTTCGTGCATTACGGATCAGTGTATAGAATAGTCGCTTAAGTTGACCCTTCTATACAATCTCTATAGTTCTTTGGAGTAAATTGTTAACAAAATTCAGCGAAGTTTCCTCGGGAACGAGTTCGTGTGCGAAATCGTGAGTTCACCCGGGGGTCCGAGAGGAGTCGTACTTTTTGAGGAAATTGGTGCGCAATTTCGGCTCAGAACGAGGGAGAATCGGACAAGCGTCGAAAATTACGAGTCATCTACCGATTCAAGATGGCAGAGGGCCAGGATACACGGAAGAAAATCACTGTTAACATTAAAACGCCGAAGGAAAAACAGAGCGTTGAGATCGAGCAGGATGCTAGTATCAAGGATGTAAGTGATTTCAATTGCTCAATTATGAATTATTGGACGGGCAAGGTTTTGTCGTCGAACGTCACAGCTGTCAATTCAGTCAATTACAATTATCACCCTTTTTTTGTTAATATCTTTAGTTCAAAGAAGCGGTGTCGAAGAAATTTAACGCCCAGTCGGAACAGTTGTGCTTGATTTTTGCTGGAAAGATCATGAAGGATCACGAAACACTTGGTACGCATAATGTCAAGGATGGATTGACGGTGCATCTGGTTATTAAGGCTCCGCGTACCCCGTCTAATCAGAATGAGGGGTCGACGCAAACTCCAAGACCACCAGGTAAACAGATGTTTATGTCTGTATTTCATAACATTTTCATATTTTAAATTATAGAATGCAGTCAGAGTAGTAATAAATAATTAGTTCTATAATTTTGTCCTCAGAATGCTATGATTCGATAAATAGGTCAAAATTCTATAATAGGGCCATACGTGGTAACACTTTTATTTAGTTGTACATAACATGGTATTGTAGTTCAATGTTATAATGTTAATTTCATATTCGGAGCTATTAGTATACAAATTAAATTCGTATTATGTATTGCTGCGTAACAAGCAGAAAAATGAGTAGCGCTTTAGCATAGTAATTCAATGAATATTTTAAATGACAGATGATAGCATATAATCGGAAGTAAACTTTCATTTCATTCTATTTATTTCAGCCGACATAAATGCCAGTCCGTTTGGTTTGGGTAGCTTGGGAGGACTCGTAGGCCTAGAATCTATTGGCCTGGGGTCTGCCAATTTTATTGAATTACAGCAACGTGTGCAACGCGAATTACTTTCGAATCCAGACACCATGCGTCAAGTGCTGGATAATCCACTGGTGCAAAGTTTGATGAATGATCCTGAAAACATGCGTAATTTGGTGACTTCTAACCCACAAATGCAGGAGTTGATGCAACGTAATCCAGAAATTAGTCATATGCTGAACAATCCTGATCTGTTGAGGTAAGAATATATTTATCAATATTGTTGAAAATGAAGTGAATTTATATAATCTTCAATTACTCTAATATTGTATTGTGTTTTATATAAATATATATCTTGCATTAATAGTCCAAAATAGGATATGATGCGAGTTTCATTAAAACATAATATCAAGGTTATTATAATATATATAACGCTACAAATATTTATTGAAACTTAATTCCAGGCAAACAATGGAATTAGCTCGCAATCCATCAATGCTTCAAGAATTAATGCGTTCCCACGATAGAGCACTGTCTAACCTAGAAAGTATTCCGGGTGGTCACAGTGCGCTTCGCCGCATGTATCGTGACATTCAAGAGCCCATGCTTGCGGCAGCAGCTAACGAGAGTAATCCGTTCGCAGCTTTGGTGGAAAATAACAGTGGCCAAGATGGGCAAGAAAACCCACAGCAAGGCCAAGAAAACAGAAATCCATTGCCAAATCCTTGGAATCAAAGTCAAAGTGATTCTCCTAATCCGCAACCGGGACGTGGTCTTTTGGATTCACCAGGCATGCAGAGTCTCACCACTCAAATGATGCAAAATCCAGAATTAATACGAAACATGATGTCCGCACCGTATACAAGATCCATGATGGAAGCCATGGCGGCAGATCCAAATATAGCTCGTAGAGTTATCTCGGCAAATCCTTATCTACGTTCAAATCCACAAATGCAGCAACAAATGCGTGCCATGATGCCGGCATTCCTTCAACAAATGCAAAATCCTCAGACACGAAATCTCGTCTCTAGTCCGGAAGCCTTGGCGGCTATTATGCAAATTCAGCAGGGTATGCAACAGCTACGTACCATTGCGCCAGAACTTATTAACACGTAAGTCATCAAGAACGTCACTGTAGTATTTGTTTGACAATGGGGTCAATTTCTTGGCAATTATGTTCTTGATACAAATCTAGTATGGGCTTTACTCCACCTCCCACGGCGACAACACCAAATACAGGCGCAACCACTCCGACTGCAACGAATCCAACTTCACCACCTGCGTCATCGACGGACGCAAATCAGGACGGATTCTCCCAATTTATGGCACATATGGTAAGAATGACTTGCCAATTGTCAACGTTATTTATACGCATTAGAGTATTAATTAAAGGCACTGGTATTTTGAATAACTTCGAGTATGTCATATGGTTCAGATTATCTTGCATGTTTCAGACTAACTTTATGTTTTTGGTGCAGACACTCTATGTGACATTGTACTATGTACATTGCAAAGTATTAACAGAATGACATCTTCGTATGTTTTTAGTTATATCTGTTTTTAATTTATTCCGTATGTCGGTAATGAATTCAGTTGACCCCCGAAACACGAGTATCCTTGTTATTAATTCGTGTTCGCCAGGTATCGGCAATGGCATTAAATCAAGGCGTTGAAGTTGATGGGCAACCCGTACCTCCACCAGAAGAACGTTACAGAGCACAGTTAGAACAACTTACAGCGATGGGTTTTGTTAATAGAGATGCTAATTTACAAGGTAAGAGTTCACATACTTCTCGTAAACTTTCTATCTTTTCCGTCATATCAATTTTGTATGCAGTTATAAGATTTAGCTGTTACGGATGCAGGCGTTTTTATTATGAATTTCGACTCTTACGATATTACATCTTTTTATAGAATTTCCATTCTTTCTATTCCTTCGTAATCACCAATTGTAATTTACACTTTCCAGCACTAATCGCCACATTCGGAGATATAAATGCTGCTGTGGAACGGCTACTGGCTAATGGACAAGTGTCTATGAGCTAACCACCAATTCGCAATACTGTTATTCCATTACTATTTTTAATTTTTCCCTTATTTACCTCTTACAACAGGCGTGGTGAGAGATATTTGAGGTAACTGGCTGTCGAAAAATTATAAACTTCTACCCCAACTATTGACAGAATACACGCTACTGACTCGTTCGATATGCATTTTTATTTTGGATCGGTACTCGTCGGACTCGCCTACGCGTAGACGATAAGGACAGAGTATCAGCAAGTAATTGTTAAGCACTTCACGATTTCCCTTTACAGAAAATTCCAGCTTCAATTCGTTTTTTCCGTATTCTTCGATGTACTCTAAAAATTGCGTATCTCCGTTAATGTTATTTCGTCGGTGTTTCAATTGCTTTACAAAGTGTATTCAAAAGAATCACAATAGATCGTAACGTCGAAGGTCATGCTTTTATTCTGTGTAATGTACAATTGCAAATTTACGATGTTTGTTAGAAACAACGAAACCTGCATGGAAAATAGATTGCCGTTAATAAATATGCTTCTGGCTTGATCGATCGTTTACCGATCGATCATAAATCTCACGGAGAATAATTGATTTGCTTAATCTGTGTGTGTATAATCATATTAGTAACAATACTGCATGAAACTTTAACATGTTCCACGAAAAGAAAAAAAAGGGTATCGGGGTGATAATGTCAATCACCAAGTAAACTTTCGATGTATAGAAATAAATAAATGACTTTTCGTCGTGAGACAAATCGAAGGCGAATTCGAGCTAAAACATAAACGGACTGTACAACTGTGTCTCTGTCTTCTTGAGGGCATGTATGACCCTGGTGAAACAGAATGGTGCGCTTTATCATAGTATTTCTGACAAAAAAAAAAAGAAAAAGGCATTTTCGCATACGTATTTATTAATTATTTCGTGAGATCGTGGACAAAAATGTTTGGTAACAAATATGAGAAATCCTTTACGATACAATTTATTTTTCTGGCTACGTGCCAGGTAAATTAATATGAAAACATTCCTTGTTGAATCGTTATTTTTTGAAATAGAAAAATAATTATTTGGTATAGAATATATCTGTCAGTGATCAGACCTAGATTAGCACGCATTACCTATTTTTAACGTGGGTATTTCTGTTCCAATTATTATTTACCTGTACTATCTGTAACCACTACAGATGTGTCTTAAATTTGAGTGAAAATTTCCTTTTTCAGTTCCAAAGATTCCTTTTCTTCGTTCAAAATTTCCTGCAACGTTTGAATGTAAAAATGGTGAATTGTAGATACCTCCTTCGAAGCGAATGATTATTGACAAATCTCGTTGTTAATTTTACGTTGAGTTCAGCATGATGTAGGATAATTATTATTTAAAGATTGATGAAATCTGTAATTCTTAAAAATGTTTAATTCAACTCATTGTCAGTTTCATTTATAGAAGAAACTGTTGACCTACAATAGGTGCTCAAAGTAAAAATGATCTTTTCTACCTTTACGAGGGTCACATATAGCCTTAAAGAAAAGATTCCTCTCAATGTTAGTGTTTTCCATGTAAGTTTTGTATGTATGATGAGAAGTGATATTTTTGTCTTCATACCGATCCGCACCGTTTCCTACTGCTCGTTTTTTTCTTTTTCTTTACGATTGTGAGCGTAACAGTACGTACTATGCATTAATGTCTTGTAATACAAATTTAGAGATTTGTAGCGTGATGATCGAAGATTCTATGGTGTAGGTTGTTTATAGAGGAGAGCGCGGAAATGATGGATTTAATGAAATATGTCACATGTAAATGTGTTGAAATTGGATAAACGTAATCGTCGGTTAGTCTTAAGTATATATATATATATATATATATACAAACATATATATATTAAGATAAAAATAAACTACAAGGTGAATGTTGTAAATTATCTTTATTGAAGAAGGTTATATATGATTTGAATACTTTTGATTAAATGTGCGATTACACAAATATCCATGAGCATTATAATACTTTTTATGTGTACTCGGTATACTTCACTAAACAAGGCATTCTGTAAAAGCGATCATATTATAAAATAAAATTATGGTTGACTTACATTAAAAAATTTGAATTATCAAGTGTGTCGATCGATACCTTGGCGATACATGTTGCGAGTGGATGATATACGAATACAGGACATATGTTTAGAAGTAATATAGACTGGAACCTATGTAAAATATATACACTTCAAATCGGACTGGTAAATGATCTTTAACAATCCCATTCAAGTAATTTATAAATATTGGCCCCCTTATCGGGTGATACAAATTTAATTGCTCGTCTACTACATCCACGCAGCTCTTAACAAAATTAAACACGCTGAACTGCCATATAATATAGTTGCATTGCCGGTAAAAACGATTAGTTCTTTTTGAGCAATTGTATAAAATCACGTATTATTATCATAAAAATCTGAAATTTGGTATGCGTGGAATTATATATTGATATTGCTTCATAATTATCCAGAGATTACACTAGTTTTACATCGAGTGAACAAAAAATTACACTTCGCCCGAACAAATTGCTATTTGTTTTGTCCGCGAGCGTATGTGTACAGTGTTGGTCATAAATGGAGCAGATACATGGATTACTTCGATTTCCTTCTCTCTCTTTGCCTTTGCATTTCCATCGACCGCTCTTTTTCTTTACTTCATTACGACGGGCATTTTCAATCTTTCATTATTTTTTTTGCGCTACCTAACAGTACAAAAAGTAGTTCCACCTTAATATTCCCCCTATCCTCATTCCCTCATTTGTAATTAACCTACAACTTTCTTCATGTTTACTTCTTTTGATCTTTCGCTCTTCGATCCACGGCTTTTTGTTACAAATAGTCTAGTCCGTTTAAGTTTTGTTTATCATATGCACATTTCTTTTATTTATATATTTTATTGTTATTACAATTCCATGTTTTGGTACTTTCTGCATTTTTATTGTTCTTAAAGGGAATGCCCGTAGATCGAATCAATCACCTGGAGGCTCGCGAAATAAACATTTCTTATCATCGGCGGTGTGTTATCCAACCGTCTCTCTCCATCCTTCCAGCGAAAAAGCGTCACGTGACAAAATAATTATGTGGTGGGGGGTGATGCGATGGCAGCGCGCATCGGTACCACGCAGCATGTACGGAGCGCACTGTACGAGCGTACAGCCGTTACTCGCGGGCAGCTCGCGGGTCAGTCTGTGTTGCCCGTCCCCGCGGTTCAGTCGGCATCCGACCGTGCAACGTGACGCCGGCTTGAAAACCAACTGTTTCGTCGTGGAACTTACGACGGGCGTGTAGGCCGTAGCTTGACGTTTCTTGCGTGAAGGAAACCCGTTGGAGTCTGCGCGAGCGGCGCGGACGAATCGCGTCGCGAGTATGCCAGCCCGGTGGGCACACGTGTGCGTTTGAATTTTCGAAAAAGAACAAGTGCCGGGTGGTGCAGGTGTGTTGTTTCGGTGGAAAAGGTGGTGCTCGGGCCTGCTCGGTGCGTTCTTCGCCGTCGAAAACGTTGGCAGAGCCAGCGGAATGTGGCACGAGGTGAGTTAGCAGCCCGCCCGGTTTCGCTTACCGAGGCCAGGGACGCGCCTCGTACGGGCCCTTTTCCTTCTCTTCCCGCTGTCTTGCCCTCCTCTAACCCTTTTCGCTACGCGAACTTCTTTTCGGTTTGAGCCATTTTTAACGTTTCCTGGGATTGCGTCGCTTTGTAGCGATCGTTTTACAGCCAAATCTCACGGATACCCGGAAGAATGTGGAAACGGGATGCGTCCGATCGTGTTGTTCGTGATTCGCGAACATTTTTCGGTATGTTGGATACGTGCACTTTTGCGAGTCTTTTTGGCGCTGAAAAAAAAGTGGGAATACTTCCTCTCCGAGTCGAGTATCGTACATCGCGTTACGTTCCCTCGCGATGTTATTAATCTTCATCGCATTGCGGTGTACGCTGTTTATATTCATTCATTGCCCCTCACCAGTTCTGAGAAAGACCAGAAGCTGTTAACAATGGGTAGAATATGAGGTTCGACCTTGGAACAGTTACGATGTAAACAAATAGACCGGTGCGACACGCGTGCTCGAAAACTTATGTAATTTAACAAACATCGCGATGTTCGGTTTCGCGCAGAAAAATTATCCGTTGCAGGTTTTTCTTACAGCGAATGCTTCTATCGAGAAAGAAACTGCGTAGTTTGGGTACTCCGATTGGGGGGCCGGAGAAGAATACTTAGGAATTCGCGTAGCTACGATGTACCAATTTGAACTTACAAATAACGATGAGATGGGAAATGTTTCATTTGAATAAAGCGCGCAGTATTTATCAACGGTTCCCAATAGAAAATGGTATAATTCGTAACTGTAAACAAACGTTTCTCGAAGCGTGCAATCATTGTAACCTAAAGAAAGGCAACGTTTTTGTTAGAGGAGATACGATCGATAAATACGTTGGGCGCCAACTGCTTGCCGAGAGAGAAAAAAAAACGTTTGAAAGGAATCGAGTTTCGAAGACGTGGACCGTTGTGATATTAAAAAAAACCTTATTAGCTTTTTAGACGGAGCGCGGGGAATGTAATAATCAGCTAACGAGGCAAATATTTCATGAAAGATATTATCGATCGATTAAGTCAATTAAACGCAAACGTCATTGAAATTCAAATAAGTATACAACTTTAACCTACGGGTAATCACAGCGCAAAACAATTTCACGGCGATTCATAACAAAAACTGCATTGATAAAAATCATTATTTTATATTATTACTCCAAACCTATAGAGGTGATTGAAATATGGTTTTTATAGCGGGGATAATGAACAGACATAGGCTAAAACTGATTCACAAATTATCTGTTATTATTTTAAAATTTATATACCAATACTAACGGAAGGCTGCTTCTACTCAAACTCCAACTTGTCGCTGATATTCGGATAAAAATTCATCCACTTCCGTGTCGTTTCAAAGCGTGATTACATTTCAACCCTTTCCATCAGAGGAAAGTGGTGCACGGGGAATGAAAACGCGGTGTATACAGTTAGTACATCAGCGAAATCGTAAACTATCGATTTCATTCTAAAATCATTTCGCGTCGTTTCTCTAGGATGAGCATAAACGTCTCGACAATTGGAGCAACGCTCCGAAAACAATAACTAAACGCTCGAAGCCCGTTTCGCATACGAATTCGTCCCGTGCACCAACTGTTTGGGCTGTAATCACTTGACGTTTGAAGAAAGTTTGAATTTTTAAGTTTTCCAATCGGGTTACGTTAAAATCGCAACCGACCGGCAACATCAAACGCGACAAGACCTTCAGAAAGTCTTTTGACCGTAATAAATCGTAAATCAAGGAGGCGCGTGAAAATAATGCATTGGGTCTGTCAAGCGAATTTGATCTTTAAAGGATTCGAAGAATGTCCGCTATGCGGTGGGTAGATGCCGTTCCAGGCAAATGGTTCACAGTTGGCATAAATAATGGGGTCACGTACGAGATTAGCCTGTTTCTTACGTCATTGCCATAACTTTACTCTCTTTCTCAAGTTTCGTATCCATGTCAAACACTGTTCGAATGACCTATTTCTTCCGCGGACGTTTAAGCACGCGTGTATACCGATTTTATTTGCAACGGATTAGTCGTTTCCTCGTAAGACTCGGAGATGATAACCCTGATTACGTCAACGTTACGGAGTTTCACGTGATACGCGTGCCGTAAACGACGCATCATTCTACTTGCGATCTACCGATCTTTGCGATCTTTCGTAAGAATCGGAAAATTTATTTCTGGAGATCCGATAACACTGTTTGTTCGGTTTCACGTTTTTCATTCTAAATTACCATTGCGGGATATACGGGTTTTTCTTTTAAAAAGATTCATTTTAACGATAACCGGAAGGCTGTCGTCACGGTTGACACTTATTACTCGTCCTCGCACACCACTTCGCGGCAGGTATCCGCGATTAATCTTCAAATTGATCTAAATTCCATCCATATTCTTATTATTCCCAAAATCGCGCCATTTTTCAATTTTCCCGATAATCGATTGGTTGCATTTATCCAAAAAGGTGACTGTTACGGAGAAACTATGGTCCCCCGTGGTTTTCCGAGACTTACGTCGTCCCTGAACGGTGAGGAGAGGTGGCCTCGCGATTCGTGTACGCAGGATATTTTGTACCCGTTACTCCCTCGAACGCATTCCATCTCACGCTGCTGAATCGCAGCGAAGATTAATTTGTCTTCGGACGTTCGAGCGTTAGAGAATACACCTTTCTTCCGTTTTCAGGGGCACAACGCGAGCCGATTTCCTTCGGATTGCCTCGCAAACTTATATTTCGATTTAGGTATACGTCGGTCGGTGAAAGATTTCCCTGCGTTGCATTAACACTATTTCTACCACGGTTTTGTGTATACCTATTTCAAACAAAACGTGTTTTAGATTCAGAAAGGGATTGGAGGAAAAAGATACCACATACTAATTAATTTAACAGTCATTATAGGAAAAGTCCAAATTTCAATCAAATAAAAACGATTAAATTATATGATAATAATTTTTATCGAAAAATTGAAAAAGATGTTTTTAGATACCTTCGGTAGAAGTAGTGTTAAACGTCTGACGGTAATTGAATTAACTCTAACGAGTACCTTGCTCTTGACAAATGCAATTTAAAAAAACTGATTCTCCATACAGTTTTTAAGTATAGCATTAGACAGGATAGGTATACTTAAGCGAGAGGACAAAATTACGATTATGGGCATAATCAGCAGCGGAAAAACAGCGAGACATCAGCGGGTACTCGTGAGACGGAGAAATAGACGTTGTATCGTAGAATTAACGAGACGTCGCTTAGCGATTAGTGTCGTTGTTTGCGAGTCTGAGAAGTGGATAATAAAAAAATTAGGTGACTGAATCGAGCGACGACACAATAACGCCGATAATCCGCTCCTCGAGGAACGCGGGGCCTGCCGAGCAGTCTAAATTTGACGACCTTGTCCGACAGATAGAATAATCCATTTTACGGATTAAAGGTACTTACAATTAAACGGCCTCTGTCTCAGTAGCTGACGCGTATAATCTCCGGAGTCGTTAAAGAGACAAGGATATTTTTTACTTGTCTTCGCAGACGAACCAAGTGCCCATATAATACGATCCCTCGCCACGACAGATTAATCGCGAGTAACCTGCCAATATATTTATCGCATTCGCGTTAAATGCAAATATGGATTATATAAAAAGTATTACAAAAATTTCAACGCACTGGAAGTAGCATTAAAAGTTTTATGACAAATTTATTTTCATGGCTGTACAAAGTCACCGTGCAATACGATCTTTTATTACGATAATTTATTCGCTGATAATTTACTAATAGAACTATTTATATTCATATTTGAATTTCATGCGAACGTGATAAAATATGAATTGCGTAAAATGAGCTACAACAATTCCAACGGATTCGAAGGGAGTTATCAAATTCTACGACAAATCCTAAATATCCGTTGCCTCGTTATTATCAGCTGAGAATCGTATAGGACTTATTATCAGGATGCACGCGATGCGACATATATCAACGCACGGACAGCGGAATACCATCGGATCTCCGATCAGAGGGAATTCTTTCGATTTAATTACGAATGGTGGAAACGTCGTGTACGTTGTCAGCCGTAGATTGAGCCCTGCTGATGAAGGTATACACGAAGGTTATGCCGTAGCAAAGGCACTCCTTAGTTCTGGCTCAAGGTCGGACTATTAAGAGGCTAAAGCACACCGACGGGTTTACGTCGTCGTTGCGGAGAACAGCCTGCCGCGACGTCGAGTTAGGAAATAGTGAAAACAGCGAAAAGCGAAGAGGCGAACGTACGCCGCGATACCGACGTTAGCTTCTTCGGCACAGAAGTTGTCGGACCACTGCATTCGAAGGCGTGTACGGATATCCGTTGCCGCGAGGAAAAACGTCGCGTGTCACGATTTCAATTTCAGCTCGCGGATTAAACGAGCCGCGTAATACCAGGATACGCGTATTTATCGGGAAGAAGTGCGCGAAGGCAAGTTTCATATGTTTAGAAAAAAGAATACTGTAATCTGACCCAAGTCCGATGAGAGAAATTGGCATTCAGGACTTTAAACGACGATATTTGGAAATTGAAAATTCGTGACGTCGATGTTTGTCTTTAGAGCCGTGGATAATGTCAATATACAGAAGAGAGAGACGTCCTGTTATCTTGGGGATTCCATACTTGCACCCGATTTGATATACACATTTACAGTGCCGTTTAAAAATTTCAGCATACCCGGTACTCCCGTCAGTGATATTATCTTTGATGCATCCAATAGCGAATTACGAATGTTCTCCTGTTCCACGTCGCAAAACTGTTATTGCAGCGCGAAATCGTTTTTGGATACAAATTAGATATTTTTTTTTGGAACTGGACAAAGTACAGTACAAAGTGCAAACATCGGTTTATTAACAACCAGAGAGGGAGAGAGTGTGCTGAAATCTTTAGAGCGATGGCATGCATCGCGGAGTAGACGCAATAGCAGAAATAACGTAATTCTATTTCACTAGTCGATACCGTATATCCAAACCCAGATTGTCACCGATTGCATTGATACGAATTGATCATCGTCCACGGGATAATTATTTCGCGAAGGTCTCAACGTCCAGTCGGTTTTTCGATCCAAGGACGTCCCAGTCTCCGCGGTTTTTTTATTAACATTTTATTGGAAATACGAGATGCATGCTCGAGCCACCATAAAGCAAGCGTATAGGTGCACAGGACGGGGAAAAGAGATCCCACGGACCGAAGACGTCGTACTAAACGCGTGTGGTCTCGTTCTTCCCATTTAATAATTATAACGTTAAAATTAATTGTCGGTATCGCGCGTTAACGTACGTACGTATCGATCGTTACGATCGTTACAGCAACGAAGAGGCATGTTTCGAATTATCAATCCCGAAAATCGAAATCGAAGAATTTCGTCGGTGTCCAAATGTCGAATGTCGAACGTTAAAATTAAAGCCCTATCGGCGGTAGAGGTGTAATCAACATTTTTCAAGCTCGTTCAACCGAGCCACCACTCGCCATATGTTCGCATTTAAAATTCTTGATTCGCCCTTCCCCATAAAGGGATAATTTGCCTTCGCCAAGAAAGTTCTGCGAAAGAGGTAATCAAAATAAAAAAAAATGCACACACACACACGCGCGCGTTATCTTATTTCGACAAATTCCTTTACCCGCGTATCGTACAATATAATTATAATATTTCGTCGAGAAAAGAAGATTGATATCTTTTGCAACGAAACTTTTGAGGGCTCTAATCGGGTTCTTCAATCCAAGGAGAATAAACCCAAGAAAACGGAGAAAGGGAAAGAGAAAACGGAAACGAGGTGAAAAGTGATCGTCTTAACTGAGGCATAGAAACACGGGATTATGGAGGTGGGTAGAGGTGAGGAGAGGGGGTGTAAGAAGAGATTCGCGGTAATGTCAACGTGTGCGGTCTGTGCACCGTGTAATTTTGTCATTTTCCTATTTCCCACTATTCTCCGGCGCAGTTTCATTTCCCTTTACTCGCTGATTCCACGTATTCCTGGTACACGCGAGTTTCTCATCTGTAATTCGTCGCATTGTCGGAGCAAAAGGATAGTTCCACGCTGAGTTTACCGCTAAACTAGTCCTTACCTCGGGAACTCTCATCTTTGGGTTCGCGAGGCAGGAGGTCACTCGAATGGGAGGGAGAGAGAGAGAGAGAGAGAGAGAGAGAGAGAGAGAGAGAGAGAGAGAGAGAGAGAGAGAGAGAGAGAGAGAGAGAGAGAGAGAAGAGGAGATAAAGCGACGAGGCTCTTCAACGAGAGTGACTCTCTGTAAATGATCGAGAGTACCCGTTGGACGTTTTTTTGCCCAACGAAGCAACGACGGACAAGGAGACGGAACTGGATCTTCGTGAACCAGCGTTTCCCAATCTTCGAGACTGTTGCAGCGATTACCATTTCGATATCTTCGTTATCGCGACGTTGATAAATACATACCAGCCGAGGGCTCGGACGATTTCACTTTTTACAGAACTCCAAGGAAGCCAAATGCATTTTCACTCTTATTAAAACCGTGTAAGATATTTCTGAAGTTAGTTTACATGGGTGCATGGTTAACGATTTGTAAAATATTTGAATCGTCTCGAAAAACGGTACAAATCAATATTCCTGCGTACTTTTGAATTACCAATTAAAAAGAAAGCTATCGCAGACCCGCTGCGCGAAAGTGTACAAAAAAAAAAAGAAACGTTTGATAACGGAGAAAATGAATAAACTCATCCCTTCCTCCACCCTGAGCGAGCTATCGTAATGTATTACCCTGGCACGTTACGCGTTAGTTAGCGAACCGCGGGTTGGGAAACGCTGGCATAGACAGGGAGATAGAGAAGGATGAAGATCGAGAAACGAGAGTAACGGAGAGAGACGGAGGAGAGAGAAGAAACCGAGAGAAGAAGCGGGGCCCAGTGTCCATTCAGCAGGCACCTGCCACGTTAAATTCAACCGGGCCAGAACTGGACGGGTGTTTCCTTCGGACCGGGCACCCTAAGCCAGAAAGAAAGAAATCAACGGACCGAGGAGGAACGAGAGGGAGAAAGAGAGGGAGAACAAGTTTATTATTCTTCGGATATATCCCGTAAGAGTAAAATCAGAACGATACCGAGATTACGCGTCGATCGGTTCAATTTCTATTATCCGTACAGGTACGGACGTATCCTCGTGTGCACGCGAAACACAGTTGCGCGTGTACCAATTCCAACGCGCGTGTTTTTCGCATATTTCTAAATAAACGCGCATAAAAATCTACGCGCACAGGCAGACGCGTATAGATGTACGGCATCGGGTACACGCGTTCTACGTATACCGTCATTCTGAGAGAGTGGGAGAGAGGATGAAAGGCGGGAGGCGGTGGAAGAGGAGGAGGAAGAAGAAGAAGAAGAAGAAGAAGAAGAAGAAGAAGAAGAAGAAGAAGAAGAAGAAGAAGGAGGAGGAGGAAGAAGAAGAGGCGCCCTATAGGTACATCTCTCTTACATCACTCTCTGCCCTCGGCATCCTCCTTGACCGTGGACGACGGAAGAAAAAAGGAGAGATATCGCGCCGATAGCGTAACCCTCTTTCTCCTTCATGTTTCTCTGCCTAATCCTTTTCCCTGCTAGCCTGGAAATGCAAATGCCATTGCACGGTGGATCTTAAGCTGGGTCCGAAACGCACAGGCATCGTTGGTGAAAATTTATTTCCATCAAATACTAATTTATAAAGTAACCATATATCGTTAAAACTTCTGAGATCGATAACATACAGCCCTATAAAAATTTCTTGATCGCTTCCTGGAATTTTTGAACTAATTTTGTTTGATGTTGGGCCGTGTAATTTATTGATACATTTACATACAATTGATAATTGGTTATCCGAACGACGTTTGACGAGAGACCGTTTAAATGTTGGAAAACGATTTAATCGGCGTAGAATCGTTTTCACGAGAACGCGCGCCGTTTCGACCACCGCTTTCCCTCCTTTTCTTATCGGGATCTCTCGCGCGCTAACGACACGCGTTCTATTTGAGCGCGTGCTTAATAGATTTCCCGCGAGCCAAACAATAACGCGAGCGTTGACTTTTGACCGTTGAAAAATGAATTCGCCAGCGCCGTTTCGTCTGGCCCTTTCCATCCTTTTCCCATCGCGGTCTCGCGGTGTACAGGCATGCGAGCCAACTGTACCTTGCAACTGTTATCTAGGCAACGACCTTGCCTCCTCTCTTTCTCTCCCATTGGACGGGGGATCTCTCTGTGCACTCTGGCGCACGTACTCGAGGCGCAAGTTCATCGGTCCGCTCGGAAAATCATTGACCTTGCGGCTGATCTAGCATCGTTGCTAGATTCTTCCAGTTCCTATTACGTCGTTCACCCTCCGTTACGCAGAAATGGAAGTAGCCTCGCTCGAGGGAACCGACGATTCTTCGCCGTATCCTCGCCTCGGTGTAATCGAACCTTGTCGCTGTACCTTAGAGAGGCCGAAGAGTTTCGCGATTAACCCTTTGACTGGCGAGCGTTGATGAAATGAAACGGGCCAATTGCCCGATGCTTTAGCTACAAGAGCCGTGAGAGTGGGCGATCCCTGCGCGACCGATATTTTTTCACGTTGGAGGCACAATTTATGAGAATTATATTTTATTTCTGTGGACAAATTCTCAATAACAATCACATAACGATCACAGTACTAATTAAGGACAGTTGTTTTAAAACAATGTATTGGCACCTATAGGTGCTGTTCGCCGTATCTCGTATCGGACGCCTAAAGGCGGTGTTCGAAGTCAAAGATTTAACTTTCGAACGCGCCGAAAGATACTTGACTCCTCTCTCTTTGCGCAGTAATTATTTATTTTATACGCCTCCCAGGGACGAGTCCAGCGTGGCGTTTCGAGATGACGGTTGAACCTCGCTCTTCGCCGAGTTTGTGAAAAATATCAAATATTTTAACGAATGCCTGGAAGCTTGTATGGAAATGCGTTTTCCCGTCTCGTTCTTCTCAAACGATTCGACGCGTCTCATGTCGTTGCCTCTCGAAATCCATCAATTTGAATCGTGGTTCCAGTGGAACGGGCACACGTACCTATTCGGAGTAGACGTAACGGATGAATGGTGTCCGTCGTAGGATTTGGTCATAACAACGGTACGGAATGTCTCGATTAAACGCGTGACGTAAAACGTCATTGATATCGTTTCATAACCGAGAGGCAGGTGCTGATCGGATGATAAACGATTGTCGGAGTGGTATATCCAAGCGGATATTACAAAGGTAAAACGAAGTCTTACGAAATGAGAAGCCTGTCGCCTGTGTTTGTTTCTTAGACGTATGTAATTCTTGTTAAATAAAACGGAGTATCGATTTCGACTATACTCGAGTTAATTCCGACAATGTTATTATAGAACACCAATCGTGTCTTTCCAGATACTTACTATAATCGTTCAGGCATTTTGCGTAATTAATTTAATTTGCCTAGAGCCAGGAAGAAAACATTGTAGGTAAATATACTTTAGCCTCGCGCGAACTTTGAGTACGACGTCTTTCCTGTTACGAGGATTTTTGAACTACCGGTGCTGTCTGTGATGCCATAGACGCGCGACCTTGAAACGAAACGTGTTATTACCGCCTTTGAAACGTGTACTTCCCTCGGGCGAAATGATTCGGGTAGTACTGCTATTCAAGGCATTCGAGATAAAAAAATTTCACTATCGAGCCGTTTCGTAACGAGTTACCTTTACGATGCTTCCGCGTATGCCGTAAACTAGGAAAATCACATTCGTACGTCGATAATGATTATGCACAGTTAAATAAAAATATCAACGTTTACAATCGAACGGACGAATTTACGTTCAACATTGAGAAACAATGTTGAACATTCTTTTGCCCTGTCGACGTTAACGTTAACCATTTCTTCTTAATCTTTGATCGGTCAAGCATTTGATCAGACACAATCCCTCGGGATAATTTTTCATCGCTTAAATCTCGATTTATTATATATACAATTTATTATATATATTATATATATAACATAATTACAAACTTGTTTGATTAATTTAAGATAGGAAATTATTAACAACACGCGACCGATCGAAGGTTAAGCCATACACAAAGAAACATATTGAGAAATTTCTTAATTAAATACGCTCATCGATCTAAAAAAAAAAAAAAAAACAATTCGCGCACCTGTGTATTACAATCGATGGATGGTCAATGACTAATTCCAGCGCAAGATATCAAACTTTCGCCCCGTATCGACGTATGTAGTTTCGGAACCCGCGACGCGATTTTCGTCGATAAACTTTGGCATTGTTCGATCATTAACGCAAGGTAGGATGTTTCCTTGGAGTGCGTCGCGCCAACGTACACTGTCCGCCCTTCTGCCTCGCTGAAAAGTTCACTCGCGAACAATGCATCCTATTCATCTTTCGTGCGCGGCCCGTGATTTATGCCGATCCCCGGCGGTGCTTCTACGGTCTGGAATTAAATTACTTTCGCGGGGCATTTGCCTTTATGAAATCGATGCGATCTTTACGAGGCGTAATCTCATTGTTACGAACGCGTAGCGGACGTCCGTTTCATTAAGCAGCGATTCATTGAACGATGCGGGTCCACCGCGACGTTCGAACCTACGAGGATAATAATCGAGGGTGTATTAAGTTGGGAGAGTAATTGCCCGAAACAAGGACCGACGATCAACGCGTATTTTACGGGACAAAGGTGGTGACAATGCCGCTCTGATATTTCTTTCGCGTGCAAATTACGCGCCAGCGTTTGAAAACTCGAATTTCCGAGAATCCGATAGGAAACGCAGGGGTAAAAAAAAGAACTCGACGGAAACCACAGTGCAAGACGACCAAGTCGTGAAATTGGATGAGAGCGGCTCGAGTAGGACTTCGGTCGTCATAGGAGAAACCCTTCGTGGCGTGTGTAAGCTCGTAATAATCGAGTTCGCGTACTCGGACAGCAACTCTCGTCTAGTTCTTGCGGCTTTTTCTCGATTTCCATAATACCCCGGTGTGAGAAATTTAGTGGCGCAAAATCCATAACCGCGTTGTCGGAGCTTTATCGTTGTTTGGTGTCTCTTCGCCCAACACTCGCGTCTCGTCCGTCTCGGTTCTTTTTTTTTTTTTAAATTAACTCCAAAGTCAACTGTCGCATCTTTTTGGAGTAGTCGATCGACCTTGTTTCCGCGAGTCTCGTTGACGAGTCTTTTACGAATAATAGTCGATCGTAAAATTTGTGTGTAATGTAATGACAGTGCACGCTTAAACGTACACAGATTCCAAGCGATGAAAATTGAAATTACGCTTATAAATGGCCGATGTAATATGTTTTGCGCGCATCGAATCTATCCGCGCGCACGGAAGCAAATTTTTGCTGTTTACAGCGGGTATCGCAGTCGTTACGAGCATACATCTTGCAATAAAATAAATACGCGGGACAGGTATAAACGGGGATCGTACATCATTTTCACGTTAAAATGGTAAACGATGAGTGCTTATTCGTTCCTCGCGATTGCCTCGTTACGTTGCTCGATTCACGCGATAATTTATTGATTAATTTTACTACCGTAGGAGCGTGTCTTCCCCGGTTTACGAGACAAAACAATTTTCCGCCTACAGCGGGGTATCGATCAAAGCTATACAATTAAACTTCGCGTTCGTTTATTCGTTTAACACAAACGTACCAGCGATAGCAGCCTTTACGAGCGTACCTATTGCAATTAATCTATTGGTTCGCGATAAAATCTATGGTTGATCGAGAGTCGAAGTAAACGATACGCTCGAGACTGACGCGCCGCCGTTGCAAATCGCAACGGTACGCGTGAACCAGCGTGAAGAAGGTCGAAAGAAAAAAAAGAAACATTGTTCGTAGACGCACGCGTAATTTCGATTTGGCGTTACACTAACGAAAATGTATGATGCACGTTACTTTTCGATTCACGTGGTATACCTGATTCCCCACTCCGCGAACGGTGCTCGATTGGCTCATGTATACATACATATATTCGAGTATACATACATATATTCATGACGTGTACCGTTTCGAGAAGTAAATCGAAAGAATGTAATCTCAGATCGTCATCTTCTCGATTCGTTTTCTAGAGTCCCTGATACTCTCTTCATTATACTTGCGGAGAGGACATCGGTTCTTACGAAATTGCGTCTCGTACGGCGCTTTAACGTCCGTTCGATGGTTTTCAGCGTCGAAGGGGATTGAAATGAAATTTTTAACCCTACCTTAGGCGCGTGGTTGACAGGTGTCACCCGGTCTATGTTAAACTTAAATTATTATTATCTAATGCAATTTACGCCCACATTATCACTAGTACAACACGATAAACTCATAAATGCTGAGTATTTCTACTTTGAATAAATAATCCAGAAAACATACAGGGTCTAGTCTCGCGTACCTTTACTTGGTCCGCGACAAGACCTTGTCTCTTGATTTGGCGATGGTTGACAGTTGTCTCCCACGCGCTTAACCAATCTAGCAAAAAGCGACGTGTCTAACGTAGGGTTAACGATTCGGGGAAGCGGATGTTAATGGATAAACTTTTGAAAAACGGTAGTGCTACCGATACGACGCGCGGTACGTCAACGCCCGTTCGATCCCAGATGCGTTACGTTCGCGTTACGAAGGTGTTCGCTCGGACGTGTTATGCGTACAAATAGACAGGATCCCACGCGTTTAGAAGCGTCCCGCGTGTTACGGAGTGGCACGCGAACGCATTTGCGCTCAAACAAGTTGCGCGTTACAGGTTTACCTTTAGTTGCTAACAATCGATACCGACTTGAAATTCCCGGAAGTTGACTGAACTTTTCAACGGGTTAGAATACATTTACCGTTTCGAAATAATTCCAGTCATCGAATGTCCAGATCCAAGTCCCTCGGGTTCGTCAAGTCATTATCTTTGTACGTCAATACGATTCTCAGCCCTTCGAAGGGATTTTGCAAAAGATCATGGATCCGCGGAAGAATTGAGAATCACATCAGCGTTCATCAACGAAACTGAAAACCTGACTAGCATCGCACCTCCGCGATCGTTATTAGGAAATCGGCACATGACAATAATGGAGATTCACAACATTTGAAACATCGAGGTATTACATTTCTTTCATACCATCAATTTTTTAAAATCAAGAAGAACTCGTGTGCTCGCGGAACCCCAAAAACAGGCCCCACAATTTCTATGTACGTCGAGAGAAAGAAAGAAAAACTTTACTTACATCGACACGGTTCCAATCCCCCCATCAATTAACGAATCACGCGCATTTGCGACGGACCGTTTCGCAAACTCTCGGCAACACTGATCCCCTCGTAAATCTGCGAGGGGGTATCGGTTCTCGCGTTCGCGTCACTAGATATAGGTGTTCGACGAGGTATTAAATAAAAACATGAAATAGCCCCGCGCGGGGCCCGTTGCGGCTGCTTCAACACGGACCCACTGTACGTACGTATGCATGTATGCATATAGATATGTCGCGTGAGCTTCGACGAAGCCAGCGTGACCAGCAGGCTGGACGTCCGGAATGCGAGCGGAACCCGTTTCTATGAGTCAAGTCTGGCTATTGACAACAGCCTCTCCTCGTGTAGATTCCCCGCTTCTCCCTCCTCGCCCTCTACCCCCTCCACCCCTCTCTCTCTCTCTCTCTCTCTCTCTCCCTCCCTCTCTCCCACCCCATCGCTTCTCTGATCCTGCGGTTCAGGATCGTGCCACGTGATCTGGAACATCGTACTATAGGGAAGGAGGAATTCGCGGGATCGAGTCATGTTACTCCTCGTTGAAAATCCACGGGCTGAGCGAACGGTGACGAGAGAGCCGTCTCTGCGGCTGATTCCTGTGTCCGATGAGAGCCCGTGGAAACCCGATGTATGTACGCGCGTTCCTTCTGTGTTTCATCGGGAGAACGGCTTCTCGACTAATGGGAATAGATCAGTCGCTCTGGATAAAAATTGATTTGAAGATTATTTCTCGAACGACGAAGGTTTTTCATTTCTGTGCGCAACGGTAGCTTCGGTGATCGGGTCGAACTGTCGCGTACGTTAATCGGGAGGATTGGTTTGGAGCGATGGGAATTTCGTAACGCGGACGATGGGGTAAAAATTGATGATAAACGTTTCTCTGGTAGGGAAATTGCGATCGAGGTAGCGGGTAACATATGTATGTACCATGGAATCAAATTTCGGGATTGTGAGAGACTAACGCTGAAGGTTTATGTCAATTTGCTATTTGTTGGACAATAAATCGAAGGTTTACTGGAAGAAATCTAACGGTACTTATCTTAATCTAGAACTTTGAGTCTAGAATTTTTCCGAATGTTGATGGTTGAAAAGCGAATGTGGATCGCCTCGAAAATAAGTATGGATCTAAACTATTACGCTAATTAAATCAAGTCCCTCGACGACCAGCGATCTAATTTCTGTGTCACTCTGTCGTTGCAGAAGAGACGGACGTGGAGATTTGTTATTTAACGTTTGCACACGGCGACTAGCTAAATTTAGGCCCTTCTAAAATGAACAACCACATTAGTACGCTGGAAATGGTTTATTTGTTGTTTCGTGATGTCTCGTGACGTGGACATTAGTAATTCATCGAGATGTACATCGCGTGATGTTTCCATCGAACGATTTTAGTTGAGAAAACAATGTCGAACTGCGGGCTCGTACGACCGAAACGCGTCTCAAGTCGAGCGTTACGAGCTTGATCGCGAACGAACGTAACGGTATTGGAACGAAGCGTCTGAAAGTGTTGAGCATTTTTCACCCTCGACGGTGGTTTCCGTATTGTCGCAAAATAATCTTGTAAACTGATAGTACGTGTCGTGACGTTACGTTTAAATAAATTATTCGTGAATTTGATATCGATATAACCGGAGATTTGTAGGAAATTTATTCGAAAAGGAATAAGGTCCACGCTTGAGGGAGTAATTTCCCGTTCGATGACAAACGTATATCAGAAAACAAATTTATTATCGGAGAATCGCTTCACGGTTCTTCGAACTCATTTGTCGTTATCGAAAGTAGAACAATTCTACGACCGCCATTCGTAATTTTTTGAAACGACAGGAAAATGATTTCCGATTGAACGGCTCTTGTTTTTCTGTGCCGAGTTAGTTGCGTCGAACAGTTATTTTTTTCCTTCGATTTTTCATTATTATCATTGCGAAATGAAAAGGGTACAGATATTGCCTACCGAGGAAATATTGTAATATCGACGAACGTCCACATTCAGCGACAAGAAAACATGAAGGAATAAATCGACGGAACGATCGATGCGGAAGAGAAAAAATAAAGCGAAACTGAAAGGGTTAAAAATGACAAGATCCGGATCGGAGACGCAGCACAGAAGCGTTTTTCGCTCGATCCAGGGGCGTGTCTTTACAATCGAGTTCATCGATCCATAATGACTATCCCCCCGCGGTTACGGCCTGTAATAACGGAATACTTGATAAAGTATATCCTGGCGATGTAATCGTTACCCCCACGTCGCATGGCACAGATCGAATAAATGATTTTCACGTGATCTCTCGTAGACGCAGAAGCTCGCGTGACTCTCGCGGCTTTCGTGCAGCCTCGCTCGAACGAGAGGAAACGCGCGGGAAGTGCCGATCGAAAGTGACGATACGGAAGATGCGAGATTAATATTATAATAAAATTAATAGCGGTACGGAAGTAATTTCATGACGATTTGATTTTATTTCCGACAAAAACTTTAATGAGCTGCGGTATACTTTTCCAACGTACGACACGAGACGAGTACGTTTTTTAATGTAACCGTAGAGTGTACGAGTTAGTTATACGGATAGAACAAGGTATTGGGCGTCGCGACGCGCGAATTCGTTTTCATTCCTCCGCGGGAACGAGCAATATCGACGCGCGCGTTGTGAAAATACTCAATCGCGTAAAAAGATACACGCTTAACGATTCGTTCGTACAAATTAGAATTCGATAACGAAATGTTCGTACTCTCTCCACGATACGAACGGAGAAATATTTATATGTATAGACAGCGAAAGAATATTTATCGCTTAATTTTAATCTCGACGTTTATAGGATACAAGTTTGGTCAGCGATGCAAATCAGACGAATCAATATTTAAACGACTCGTTCATGCAAATTGCAGTCCCGTAATTGTTTGATAAATATATTTAGCCTTTCGTCAGTTCAAAGAGCGAAGAATCATTTAAATTCCGTTTAAAAGAAACTTCTACCGAATAGTTTCCGACTATGAATTATTACGCTATGCCCTGTACATAGCGCGTTCTAATTAAATAACTTAAATATATAACCCGCTGTAGGAGTCTCTGCGGGACGTTTCGTAAAAAAAAAAGTAACACGAGGAGTCGAGATACGAGACGTTACAACTTGATTATGTAAATGATATACGTTTTATAATTCGATAATAAAAGGTTGAAAAATGGGAGAGGTACCGCGATAAATTTAAACGTCCATGGTCTTTAATATCCCATCGCTGGGGAAGTTAACGACCGGAAAATATACCATCCGACTGCTCAGAGGAAGTAATCTGCGTGCAAGCCGCCTTCGTATTGTTAAAATACTGTAATCCGGACGTATAACGCGAGCTTATGTAATTCCGTGGCAAATCCGCAACCGGCACGTAGTTCCATTGTCGTTTACCGTTGTACCCATTGTCCTTCCACCGGCAAGACTCCTAATAAAGGAAACTTAATTATCGTTACGTTGACGATAGATCGTAAAATAATATTTCATCGCGTTGACGTTAAATTATGTAATTTGTTAGATTCTCTTGTCCTGTCGCTACCCCGATTTACACGATTCTATACGAAATCCATCGATCACGTTTCTCAGCCAGGATGTAACAAGTTACAAATAGAACGTATCTCCGTTTTTTCAAACGACTGTACTTCTATTAAAGACAGAAGTCAAGTACAATTAATTTCATTAACCTAAGTTACGAGCCGAATGTCACGTCAGTAATTTAATTTTTCTTTCGCACAAGAGTCGGCGGAGGAAAGTATAACGAAATCTCTTAATCATGAAAATACGCGTGGAAAAATAGCAACAAAAAAAAACGTCGGAAACATAATTCAGCCAGGTACGAACTATATACCTCCCTCTCGAACCAACCGGTAGTCCGTCGTGTCTAATTCAGGACGTAGAGGAGATAAAAGCGTAGAAGAATCCGCTGCGTGGAACCGGGATAGATTATGCTTCGTATCTATCCTTCTTTTTACGGTCGGCCGATCCACGTAGGTGAACAGTCCATTAATTATTTCCTTCGACCTGTTTCCAGAGGGACCATCTCGGAAGCCATGCAGGCTGACGAGCTCGCTGGAAGTCGACACAGAAGCAGACGCAGACTGCAACCACCTTAACGTACATCACTGTTTTCATCGTGCAAGGTCGCCGCGACGAACTGGATCCGATCATGCTTCCTCCGACGATGATACTTCCTGCCGGTGCAATTCGGCCCGGAGAATCCCGTGGACACGGGAACGCTTCGGAATCGTGAACGAGAGTGAACATCAGCGGGAGAAGGGGAGATCGCGATCGGCTTGGACAAAGAACTATCCATCCGATGCAAGGCCACCCGAGAGGAGGAGGAGAGAAGCTGGTCTCTAATCTCGTTTGAGAACATTTGCGAATCGTGGCCGAAATGCGAATACCGTGACGGTGACTGCAATCCCGAGGAGAATGGATCTAATTTCGCTTTGTATCGACGATACTTCCTGTTCGGTGAATTTGGAGCTGGATATCGCGTGATATCGCGGATTCCTGGGAATCGTGAACGAAAAGTGAAAGTGGAGATAGAGCGATAGAGGCCGCGATCGCTTTAATAAAGCGCTCTATTCTCGGAAAAAGGTCACCGGACGAAAATACTGCCGCGATAAATCGTACTTTCCGTGCGTCTGGTACGACGCGGATATTTACGGGGGAACACTCTTGCGCGATATCTCTTGGAATCGCGAGGAAAGAGCGAAGGTCGGTGGGTTGGTAGTAATTTGGGTCGAAAAGAATTCGACAGAGTCAACCGACGGCGATATTCGTCGAAAAGGTGCTCGGCTGTCCTCTTCGCGAAAGGACACCCGACAAACCGATGGCACTTCTCGTTTGTCGGATTGGTCGTGAAAAATCGCGCGTACTCGAGAATACATTTGCGACTCGCGAACAAAAAGTGAAAGTTAATAGAGAGACTAGAGTTGCCTCGAACGAAAGTACTATCATCCTCGCGGAGGATCACCCGACAAACTGGATTTAATCGTACTTGCAACGTTGTCACCATCCGTTCCTTCGCTCTTGCGCAGAAAATCGCTTCTCGATTGATCACGAGGATCGAGATTGCCAGCCGGAGCTTCGAGTCGGCAAAGAGAATTGCCAAGATCCGCGAGACGCCGTTGTAAATTTGAAGGGAAAAGTTCCGCCAAACGTCGCGATTCTCGAGTAAAGCGAGATAAAAGTGAAAGCAAATACAAAGACCGAAGTGACATTAAGGATAGAACTTTCTTGCCCGCGAAAGGTCATCCGATAGCCGTGACCTTAAAGGAAAGAATTACCTCGAAGAAGGTCCTTTAAACGAAACCTAATCATGATCGCACCGATGACCCTCCCAGCCCGTTCAGTTTGGCGCGAAGAAACGCATTGCCCCGAAGACACCCGCACGCGCGTATTCTGAAGAACAAGGTGGCTATGTAGACTGCTTAATGGACACCGTCGCCATGGTGGAGCTGGTGTGCAGTAACTCCTTGAGCCCAGGAACGTAGTGCTCGGAAAAGGAACAGGAAAAGGAAGAAAAGGCAGAGGAAGAGGTAGAGGTAGAGGAAGAGGAAGAGGAAGAGGAAGAGGAAGAGGAAGACGAAGAGGAGGAGGAAGAGGAAGAGGAAGAGGAACAGCATCGAAAGGGACCGAGAGGGTATCGCTAACAAAGGAAAGGCTACAAAATTGCAATCTCGAAATTAACGCGATCACGCGGCGCAATGTAGAAGGAGCTGGAAGAAGGCCAGTCTTCCTCCCGATAAATCAGCGTCGAGTAATGCTGAAGCACATCCTGACGGGGCAACCGTCGTCAGCGGGCTCCAGGCATCAGCACAATGACTACCAGGCGAGCTCGGGCTCGTTGCACGGCGGGCACCATCATCATCATCACTCCACCCATCACCAGGATCAGCAGCATCATCATTACACCCAAGGTAACGCAGTGCGCTCACCAGGAAACGGTGGACGAGGAGGCGGCAGCGGTAGCGGCGGCGACGTCTACGACTCCGTCGTTCATACGCAGCAGAGGGCCAACGGCCATCAGTCGGCGACGACGCCGTCGTCGACGCACCGGCATCCCCTCAATCACTCACAGCTGAGCGTAAACAATCTCTCCCAACGATTGAATCATTCCCACGCTCTCAATTTATCGACGCTCTCCACGTCGAAGCATTCGGTGAACAGTGTTAGCCCCGTGGCTGGTGGAAATAACAATAATAACAATAATAATAATAATAATAATAACAACAACAACAATGTGTCGACGACATTGGGACACACTCTGGTGTCCCAAGTACCATCTCATCAAGATAGGCCCAAAGCGAACGGGGGTTTCGACATCTCAAGATTATCGAGATTGCCCAGTCAAACGACACCTTCGCCGGCACCTGTTCTTCAGGGAGTAGTTTCCAGTGGACAATTAGCGATCGGTTCTACGGGTTTACCTTTGAACGCTTCGTGGTCCTCGTCACTGTCCAGGAATCATCGGGACTACGAGGTCGGGGCTAAAGAGACCCTGACGAGCCTCGGTCTGTTGTGTTTGGTGTCCCTCTTGCTGGCGCTGCTCTCGTTGATCTTCCTGCTGAAGATCTCACCGTTAACGGTCACGCCGAGCAGCTTGATCAGCCCCGAAGAGTATACGATCGTTTACGAGGTCACCCTGGCGCTGTGCGCCTTAGCCCTTTCCCTCAATCTGTGCTGCCTTCTCGTATGCGCCATACAGTTCCTCTTCACGGTGAAGCTCGTCAAGACGTCGTATCAGGGACATTGGTGAGCGAAACCTTTTATTTCTATCCTCAAAGTCACTTTTTTAATGCTCTGAAAGCCGAAAGCTATTAAACCATATATTTGGTTGCCAAGTATGACATTTGTATTGTGTCAAAGTTGAATTAGGTTGTCAAGTATAAAATTTATAGTGGGTCATGTTGTCAACTTTGACTCACTACTAATTTTGTACTTGACAACCAGATCAAATTATGCGGAGAGTGGTGTGACGTTTGGTACATACATAGAGTCCTTTGTATCGAGCGTGAGAATTTTTCAGACAGCGCGTAACAATCGGAAACGCTTGGAAGATATAAAGTTCAATCTAAAACCGCGTTCCTCTTATATTCTCACAATATTAAACACGCATAGACCTTCGTTAACCTCCAAACGATCGAACACCGATTCTAGAAATAAACATTTCGCATAACAAATTTTCACAAACCTTCATAAAATCTGTCTGAATTTTAAATTCCCCCTAATGTAGTCGAGAGTGTTCCCTAGATTCCACGACATGAAGACGTGCGAATAATTTCGACTACAAAGCCGCGCGTCAAAAGTCTCATACCTGGCGGACAACGAACGAATAAGAAACTACAAAGGGATCGCGATTACGGTTACACCGTGAGTTCGCGACAACAAGAGCATCCCATTGATATTGGTTCGATGTTCCCAAACGCGTTGACGTTGACGCACGCCCGTTACGGGGTGCAACGTCTGACGAGTAATGAACCAAAACGGAGAGACCGCGTACAGCTTCTCGCGGACTGGTGTACCTGGCTCCTCGGGGACGCAAGTTTGACAGACCGGAATCCAGTTCAATTATTTTTCAGTTCTAATGGGACCGCCGGCAACTAAGATCTGTAATTAATTAACGCAATAAGAAAAGGTATCCCCCCGCCGATTCGGACCGATTGGGAACGGTCGGCGCGCAGTAATGTTCCCCCACGACCTCTCGGTTGCACGATGTCCTTACAAAATCGTTTAACGGGTCGGTTAACTTTTTTATCGAAGCCCTTTTATCGCGATGCACTTGCGCGTTACGCCGTTCGGGACCGAAGCCTGCGATATATTTAATGTGGATGCGCTTATACGGGAAAACGGCGAACGCTTACGTAGAAATGCGCGAGGTGCATTTTAAAACGTTGTTTATAAACGTAGCCGTCGTTTTCGGGCTCGGTACGCGCTTAGACTCCGATCTTTGGGCAGATATAAGCATATTGGATTGGCTCGTTACGCCGATGATTCGGAAATTTTGCGGAAATAAATTTGCCGGTATGAGCTTCGAATGGCGGAATATTTACGTAGAAACGTGTAAACCTGCACTTCGCTCGCGTTAAATCGCAGTTGTATCTTAAACGTATTATCCGTATTCTCGATGTCTCGTTTTATTTAAAAACCGTTTAACCATAAGTGGCGACACCGGATTCTGGCAGGCCAAAGGGAAATGCGAATTTCGCGTCAAATACGGAATAATAAAATATTTGTAAGTTTCAAGGGTCTCGTTTATCCAGAGCCACGAGCCAAATTCCACTGAATTTGTACTCACGGTTATACTCAGGGATTAAAACCATCTATTCTGAATCTATTCACGATCTCGCATAATAGTTTTATCTTAATCGAACGAAGAATGAGCGTAACGCGGTGGCGAACTTTTCCACGTATCCAGGGAAACGAATCGACTCGGACGCTACCAACGATTATTATCATTAATTTCTATAATCTCCCATCGTTGCCGACGTCCTCGATCAAGATTTATCCTTGTCCCAGAATGAGTTCCCAGTCATCCATGCGTGCTCTATCCGTGCACTCAAATATGGGTGTCTCGTATCCGCAGGAGATCAGTGCCCCGCGCGATATATCAGCGAACGCTGTCTAGTGTTTCTTCTCACGGACAAGACGAAACGTAAAAATGTACGTCCTGTGCGCTGTCCGTGTACGCGTTGCCCGTATGATACCTGCGAAAACGCACGGACACGGGCGCGTAATCATAATACAATACCGTAGCTCTCGTGATGCACCGTGGTCGAAATAAGCCTCGTTAAAAAAGACTCGCGATACGCGATCGCGGATCTTCTGGAGCGGAACTGTTTTCGTATCGGTGGCCAGTGTATCGTTGCGCTCGGAGGGAGATTTAAGACAAAGCGATGATTACCCTTTGCAATTATGAGGTAAGAAGACATTTTCGGGGGGGAATATGAAATTTGAGAGAGCGCTGATTGGATCGGTGGGTCATTAAATGGATCGGTAATTCCGTGGGTATGAGGGAAAACGACGCGTGTCATACATTTTGGTTTTCCAGATATCCGGGTGTGTATTTTGCGGCTCGATTATTGCGTGAATTTAATTTTTATTAAATCGTGGCATCCAGATTTCCTTACAACCACGAATTTAAATAGTTTTTTTTTTAAATGGTATCTTTCTCGGTAGACGTTGCGAGTCGAAAATAAATAACTTAAATATCCTATTGTTAGCGATATGCTTCTAGATTCACGATGTTAGGCGAGGAAAACAACAAATTAATTCTGATTTATATTATTAGGCGCAGACATATCGAAGTTCAATGGTATGTGCAACAAAATTTCGTCTCGCTTACCGAGCCAGAGACGTTTCGTCGTTTCAGCGCTCTTATCGGCTAGGTAATGGATGTTCCTTTTTTTATCTGCTTTCGCATCGATGGTTACAGTTTCCCTCGGCTACGTACACGATTTCCATTTTCGGTCCGTATCTAGAAAATTCGTTCGTTCGAAGGAATATCCGTGAAAACTCGGACCAAGGAATGCCATCGAGGGAGATTGAAATTCTTCGAATACGGCGGCAGCTCCTTAGAGTTTTATTTTCCCTCGACTTTGCAAAGCTTGTGCCGCGCGACAGATATTTCCCTTTGCCCATTCAGTTCCAAGGCCCCTGCCAAACTGTACAACTTTCCCGACGCATTTACGAAATTGTCACGATGATTGCGTCTACGTGGACGGAAAAAACAAAGTTTCGAGCAAAAAGCGTTGGCGTAATCTCTATCGAGAGCGAATCTAAGCAGCGAAGGAAATTTCAAGAACGAATAACAGCGATGGCACCAAGCGCCGTGAGACTACGACGATCGACGAAAATATAAATTTGATTTGCTCGCGGTACTTTGCCTTGTATATTCGTCGAATATTCGAGTATCTTACAACAGCTTTCAAATTAACCGTGTCATCTGTGCCATAGTATCGCGACGCGGGGCCATTAGGAAACGACACAAATGGTACCGCTGTGGGAAAAATTGCCGCCCCTTTTTTTTTCCAAAGAATAGGCCAACTTAACCGATAACCGCGACTATCGATCGTGGCGTGGCTACTATTTTTAACCCGTGTTATCACGAAACACAGAGTTATAGCCGCGCGGTTAGAAAACGTTCGTATGCATACCTGCCCCGAAAAGATATGGGCGAACGATTAAAATTGCAGCCTCACGTTGGCACGATTCTCTTTTCGTCAGCTCGCTCGAGGCCCTTCAGACAATCTCGAATCCTGCCGGATCTCCAAATCGGAATTTTTATGTTGAAATTTCCTTCGCCGGCATTCGACGACGGATGAAAGTAACGTGCTTTGGACGGAGCGTACAGAACGATAGAAAAAATTACGAGAACCTTCATCTTTTTCAGATTCCACGGGAATCGGATATTTTTTATTTGGAAGGTTGGTTTAATAAAATCGTAATTCTCTCCCTTCTCACTTTATTTCTTTCGTTTCACTTTAGTTCTGTCGAGACTATGTATGTATGCACGCGTGACTTGAAGATTGCAGAAACGTTTAAATCACCTTTCTTCCAAGTTTGGGCGAAAAGGGAGATCGCGTATAGAAATTTTATGCAAGCCTGGTTCGTTCGAGAAGAAATATTTAATTACTTTCAACCACGAAGCTCGATTGAAAATAACCTCCACTTATAATAATCGTAATTGTTCTAAAAAATAATGTTCTGTTAAAATTTAAAGTAAATCGCGCTTGTTTGCCAATCTCCTATAAATCCATGAATTTCCATAAACTTCCCCAGTCCAGTCACGAAATCTTGCACCAGCTTAAAACGCTTATTAACAATACCGCATAAGCAAATTCTCATTGAACATCGATCGCACGAGTGCCTCTTAACAAAGTACCACGAAGCAGACTACTTTCCGATCTTTGACAAACTCTCCGCGCTTTCCTCGGCGCGTACGCGCGTTGAACCGATTCCGGAAAAAAGGCAACGCGAGTCTGCAAAGTGGCATTGTTCGTGGAAGGAGCCCTTGGATGCGCAGACGTGCTTCGAAAGCACAAAGTTAATGGCAGGTTCCCGCCTCTCTTCAGGCTCATTGTCACTCGCAGGTTCCGCAGGGGCACCCCGGGGTGAACTCCGCCTCGCCCCGAAGAAAAAGCAGAGTCGCGAGGGAACGAAGAGAGTCTGTCGAAAAAAAAGAGAGGGAGAGAGAGAGAGAGAGAAGGACTGGAAGAGGCGAACGGGGCACGGAATGAAAGACAACCGACGCTGCTAAGTGCCGGCTCGTTATTCAAATGGTCCGTGATAAGGGATCTTTCTGTTCTTGGAGCGATGTCGGTGAGCAGACTTTTTGAACTAGGCCCACTTTGCGCGAGTAGCTGCCGCGAAACTTAGAGTCTGAAGGGTCAACGATTCCTTCGTTTCGTCGTCGCAGTAATAAACTTCGTCATTTTCCATGGGATTCGTCTTTGTCCGACGTACTTAGAGGTGCGTTTAAAATGTTGTTAAAGAAACGTGTGGTCCTCACGAACGGGTAACCAGTGCCGTTATATTTGATTGTTGGTCGAAGATAAATAGACGCGACGCGTCGTTCGCGACGATCGGTGATGCTGAGCGTTGATCGCGTCGCACCTCTTATCGCGCGTGTGATACGAGTATATTACGCGCGTCTCGACGCCCGCCCTACTATAGTATTTTCAACGAGGATAATTATACGTATACACGATGATCAGACTTGGAAATAACGAGGTGTTGTGACTGTTTAAACGGAAAGACGAGAACGGTTCAAACAATAAAGATTTTAATTTCGAACAAGATACAAATCTAATTGGAAGAACGAAAATAAGATTTATACCCCTCCAAACGTCCGCCTTCGACTTGACAACGCATTTGTACACGATGCAATAACGAGTTCGCAGTATCGTGGCATCCGAAGCCTGACCCGTGTTAAATCCCTTTTATTTTTAACGGCTTCGTATTTCCGTTTAAATACCTGCCACGCATCAACCTTTCCGAATCGAGTCTACGTTTATATGACTTTTCTTTCGTAACACTACCAACGGAATATATCTGCGAAGTTTGATAGATTTCTCCCGAGACGCCTCGTACAATGATCATCGTCGGGACACGGAATAAACGAGTAACGAGTGCCGACACTCGATGTAGCGTGCAATGTATATTTTATAAAAAATGTCGACGGTTGCTATCTACGTTTATGCGTACGGAATGACATCTTTGAGATACGTACCTCCGCCCCGAGTCACGCGTATCGTTATTAAGGCGTAGATGCAGCTTGCCGAATTTATTACCTTTCCCTCGGCGAGAAAAAAGAATTCCAGACGCCAGATTCGAAGGCGTGGAATGCCAAGTAGTACTCGAGAAGTCGTACAACGCGCGTAGGTACTGACGCACGAAACCGCCCGAAACAGAAACCAGACGCGTGTAACGTTAAACCGGAGCATCGATGAAAAACGAATGATGCGAGCCCGATGGACTTTTTAATGACAGATAAAATCGCTGAATACGATTCGTTCGATCCTGTTCCACTCGTGTTTTTCCCGCGAACGCGACACAAAACTTTTACAGTTAACCTTCCGTTGGTAACGCCATTCTGACATCAATTCTTATTATTGTTATTCCAACATTTTTATTGATATTAAAATATTTTTGGATATAAGCGAAAGTGGGTGGAAAAGTTAGTTGTCGAAGCAATTGGTACGCATCTCCTTAGGATGATATATTACTAATGGAAGGTTAAACGAACTTACGCGAACGAATGTGGTGACTTAACAATTATTTATACGCCTATCTTCGGTTTTTCAATAACCGATACCGCGGCAACCCCGATAATGTAAGTTTCAGTAACATTATGTTTTCTTTATCGTTTTATTCCATTGACGATCGATACGCCTCGCGAGAAAAAGAGGTTGGAGCTACCGCGATCGTGGGAAGTTTGACCGTTCTGTGAAACATTATACGCGGGATAAAACGTAAAATAGTACGAGGATTTGAGTAAGACAGATAGAATTTATACCTGTTAATTATTGTCAATTAAAATGGTAAGAGTTTCTACAATTATTTGCTCAACTACCTACACCGGTGCAACCGGAAATAGTAACAACTCGTTGCATCCGAACAAATGGAGCACAAGTGGGCACAATATGTCTTCTCTCATCGATACGAATTTTCGGAGCACTATGCATATCAAGAGACAAGGTCTTGTCTCGGGCCAAGTACTAGACCTTGTATATTTTCGGATGAAAACGGACAGTTATTGTATTCGAGTTGATGAAACCGCATTAAAAAATGAATTTTTTCCTAATCTCTATATAAATTCCATTTTTCTGAAGTTCGTCCGCCCAAGCTTATGCGATTCAACTTCGTGGAGGCAGGCCCTTTATACTTCCTTAATAACCGAATAACGTCCCACTGACAAATCGCTCGTTCAACGATCCCTTTACTTCCCCCCCCCCCCCCCCCCCCCAACGGACAGGTCGCATTTTCTCATTGACCGAACGCCGGGAAAATGTATGCAGCCTTGACCGTGAAACCTGCCGCAAGGTTCGGGGTCAAAAATCAGCCGGTAATCGTGCGTTCATTCGGATGAGCGATGAAAGGACGACTATCCGCACGGAGTGTCGAGAAAACGGTCATGCCGTCCGAGACCTCGTAAAACGTACAATGCGTCGGGTGCACCGGCCCCAGCGGTGGAACAGGTGTGACTCGGTGGTCGGTCGTAACGGTTTGTCGCCCCTTCGGAAAGATCCGTGAGCACCCTTAATTTCGACCCAGACGAGTCATTAAGTCCCTCCCTACCGAGAGCCGAGGCGATGGTGAAACGAAGGAAATTCCTGAAGGTAAAAGGTGCCTGCGCCGCGTAAGCCCCCATTTTTTCCGTCTTTGCGACACGATTACGAACACCTGTCAGAGAGATGGGGGCATAGTCGTTACGTGGCTACGTTTCGATACTCCTCGTGATACAGGGTACGCGTGTGCGCGGATTGGTAGCCACTGACGTAATGTAATTTACTATGGGATAGGGATAAAGTTTCTTTAGGTAGGCGTACGTATTTATATTTACGTGGGTTGCGTAATTGCACGAGGAAGAAAGGAGTCGAGCGTAAATCTTGTAAGAATAGAACAGAATATCGAAGAAACCGAAACATTTTTTTTCCGCGATTGAGTTCATTTCCGTTGTAGAAAATATAGACGAGTGCGCGAAATTAGGTAGATAAAACGAGCCTGTCTAGGGATCACCGCGTTGTTGGAAGTAGGAAGAGACGCTTCGAGCAACAATTTTTGATTAACGAGATAAATCTAATCCTTTTGATATCTTCCAGATGATATACTAACGTACAAATGCCTTTCCCTGCTTTCAAAAACGTGGCCCGCTCCAAATGCCACGCCCTGTATAACAAGATTCCCGTTGCAATGAAATACACCTCTCGATATAAAAATGTACCCCGGTACGATACTTTATAATAAATGTTTCCGAAAACTGCGGTCAGGTATTGGAAATAAAGATCCGGTAATTCAAACGCTCCGATGAACACGAAATTTTCCCTTATATCGTGGTTCCGACGATGAAGATTACGGTGCAAGGCAGTATGTACATGTACAAAATCAATATGTAAATACGAAACCAGATACGCGATATCGATATCGGTGTACGAAAAGTTCCTAGATATTTTTATTCGCGTCTGTTTCGGCGTACAAACAGATGGACCGTATATAGATATCCTTGGCGGCTCTGGCTACGGGTTAACAGAAACGCGCGTATGATCCATCATCCACGGCAGTCCATGCGATCAACGCGTATGATCCATCACCCGGTAACCATTTACGATCCCCACCGTGGAAATGCCGATCCGCGAAGCTATTTCCGCGCCCCGGGTGTCCCGCGGTGATCGTTCGCCACGACTTTACGTGGAAATGATTCAGATCTTTACGGTACATTTGGATCTTCTTTTTCGATACGGATAAACAGTTTTGCGTTAGGCGAGACGCACCGGCCAGTGAACGAGCGAGTAACGATTTCACTTGCTAGTAAACGAACGAGTAATATACTTACCGATTGTAGTATAATCAAGGGACAAGGTCTTGTCTCGAGTCATGTACAAGTACGCGAGAACTAGACCTTTTATTATGTTTTCAGGAAAGAACGTACGGGGGTTTTCGAAATGGTCAAACTGAATTAAAAAAATTGATTTTACTAGTTTACTAAAAAAAAAAAAAAAATTAAATATCAGTCCGTTGAACGAGATCATTAACTATCAAACATTCTGCAGGCTCTTGGTTTTACTTTGATAAATATGTGATAAGTTCGTTCACTGGTACGGTCATCGTAGTTCTCTAATATGGATCACGCTTTATTTGAAATCTACTCGACACCGAGATTCCTTTTTTCTCGAACTCATTCGAACACAAAGTTTGGAATACCCACCACTCGGTATCGATCCGCTTTGATTGGCTTCCGCGTCGACCATGGTTTTTCATCTACCCCGAATCTTTTGGGAATCGATGCGGCTCGTTTTGAGGTAAGCGCTTCCGATGCGGAAATTGAAAGAGCTCGGAGTTAGTGCAGCTCGAGGGATCGCGGTGCGCGGCTTCTGGCCGGAAGTTCCGCGACGTATACACGGCTTCACATCGATCACGATGCACAGTCTGCGTTGCGAGCCGTGCAAAGATACCGACGAAAACCCCGGCGTTGCGATTGCAACGAAGCGGTTCGGCAGATTTGGAGTTTGTTTTTTGCACCGTTATCTGATCGGGAATCGTTCAAAGTTCGAAGGTAGCGAAAGGAATTGTCGTTTCGATTGTTCGCGTTGATCAAGCGTTTCCAACTTCAGTTTGCTTGTGGACCACTCGGGTCCTAATTTGACGTATGTGGATCCCCATATACAAACATGTAATATTCCTAAATGAAATATTTATTTGCAGGTTAGTAAAAGCGAATAATAAAATAATTAAACAAGTCGAAAATGTTAATAATTGAACAATTTCTAAATTATTCTTGTGAACTTCCTGAAAAACTTATATCGACCCCGGTTGGGAACCTCTGGGGTGGATAAGGGCTTACTAATAATACGAAGTAAGGGAACCAAACTTACCGATCACGATATAAAAATTTGTCGAAACGCTAGAACAAACTATTCGATTGAAAATTTGGTAATCGCCGTAACGATTCACCGTCACTCGTACCGCTCCTTTTGCGATTGTGTACATACGTACATTGGATTCCGATTGGGCGTTACTAACTCGTAGGTTGTTCGCTGTGCAGCTAACCGTTTCGCAACGGATCGCATGTATTTCCTCTAACGGCAATTCTGTACCCGGAAACGTCTTTTAACAATGAACCATAATTACCCGTTTTACAAATTTCTTACCGAGACAGAGTCTTTCAATTTCCTCGTACATTATCGGTGGAAAGCGATTACTGCTTGCAGAGAGAAATATGTAGATATACGCATCGCTTAATTATTTGGTACAAAAATAACGTAACTCAAAAACAAACATTTTCCGGATTCAACTACTCCCCTTTGCGTCCTCACGATAAACATACTTTCAAAATGCATACCAACCATCGTGGTACAATAGAAACGACCCCTGTTTCTCTCGCGACATCTGCCCTCGCGACAGCTGATCGTTACTCAAAATTTCGACCCGATACTTTTCCACGTAAAAGGGCTGAATCTTCCCTAATCGTTCCAATTCAAAGCCTCGGGAATGCCAATTTTTTGAGTTACGTCGTTGTATCAAATAAGCTTCACGATAGAAATGTACGTAACGAGTTTTCATCGTTACTTATTTCCGATACAAAAATGATATTGATACACGATCTGCGTAAACGCACCTGAAAAATGAAACAGTCACGCGATAACTAAGCGTCGTAAACGCTCCTTGTCAGCGTAATACAAGTACATCGCGATTGTCAGGGGTAAACGTGACATTCTGCGATTTGCTCATTCCTGAAGTAGATTGATGCGCGCAGGTCCGACGTGTTCCCCTGGCAATGAAAGCAAGCAAATCCCCGGCAACATACGATTTTCCGTGTACCCATTAAAACCGTCGTCGGTCAGTGACTCTTGCCTACGAATACCGTCGTCGCGGTCAATTAATGATACGTCTTGGTTATAAATATAGACGTGGTTTACGTGTATTTTCGTTCTCGGTCGGCAGGTCTAATGTTAGGTCAATGTTTCCGCGGATTCTGTCTGTATTCTTTCCAGGTAAACCCTCGTTTAACGCAGTTTCGGCTTCTGCCGTTTCGCTGTGACGCCAGTGCAGGATGTAGAATCGTTTTAATTAGACATGATTTTCGTACGATTTTCAAAAATCTAATTTAACATCGCGACAAATCTTTAAGACACGAAACGTCTTACCAACGGTGATAATTTCTAAAATGAAATATAATTTTTCTAGATTATCCGAACACATATCCAACGCTTTACGATGATCGAGCACCGAAATACGGTAGCCTCCCTCGGACGTAGTATCACGATAACCGAAAGAGGATTTACGAAATATCATTGTCGCCCGGAAGGCGGTAGCCCGTCGATCCTTATTTTCCATTCAACGCGCCGCGTGAATCTAGTTGACGTCCGATTGAATAGACTCGTGTCAGCCGGTTTTTTTGTCATCCCCGGTACCCGCCGCCTCGCGATCATCAATGAGAACTCGCACGGAATCAAAGGGCAAAGGGACTCTTCCTGCTTAGGGAGATCAACGAGATTTCGTTGAATGGAAGTACCTCCGAAGAACGTGCTGCCACTAGTCACACGAGTCACACGTTTGGAGGAACGATACAGCGCTTAAGCGACCTGAGCGGACCGCGTGATTTTCATCCGTTGGGAAATTTATAAGGCTTTCGCTTTGTTGCACGCGAAATGCCGGAAAAGGAAATGTCTGATACTTAGTGGTAACTAAATTAACTCAATCTCAAGATTAGTGGGGAATAGACATGCGATTTGTTACGAGCGTCGGACGGGTTAAGTTTCTCCCTCTCTTTTTTTCTTTTTTTCGTTTCCTTTAAATGGAAATATAGGAATGCGACCGTGGATAAACCCGATGTAATTTATTCGGTATACGAATCTGAGATTATCCTTTTTTATTCGTCTCTCGTTTATCGAACGAAGGTATGGATTTTTTCAATTTGGGTTCATGATAAAATTGTGTGCCTTTAAATCTACAATTTTGTATATATGTCCGTCATTCGAGTTTATTAAAATACCGCGGGTAAGACAAATTTCAGTACATCTCGGTTGAAACGTTTCAAGGTTTTGTATGGCTTTGAGAGCATACTTGGCGACGATGTAACGTGAAGTATTTGGATTAGACAAGCAATTCTGTAAAAGAGGCTTGCAAACACGAAGACGAAATTTATTAGGTCAGTGGTAAAAGACGATGCGAAGGAATTAGTCTACGTTGATTTCATTCGCATGATGCACTCCAAACGTATTCAAAGAGGTCGACGAACCCAAAAGGGTAGTAGCAACGGCTTCGTGGGAATTTCTCATTGTGCCAGTGGAGATGAAGCTCATTTAAAATCAGCACGTATCCGAGGATTCGTCAGTTTTTGCAGAACAACGAGAAACGATCCAATACCTACTTCCACGTTGTCGTGTACTATCGCGCGTGAATAAAATTCGATAATACCGATAATAAAAAGTTTCGCGAATACGTTAGGGAATCGTTGATTTTCCAAAATTTCGCGAGCGGGCGTTCCTTCGATGTTTTTAAATTTATTAAAAACCGAATGTTACGTAAGACGAATCGTTGAAGAGGATCGTTTTCTCTTTCCCTTAGCCCTCTCCATAAATTTGTTCATTTGGTGCAATTAATTATATAAGTAATAGAAACGTGGAAATTATTATTGCAGATATAATGGACAGCAAAAGTAAACCTATAATGGTCGATTAAAGAGTATTAAAAAAAAAAAACTGTACGAGACTCGGTAATTCCCCAAGAAACCAAAGCGCGTGCTATCGCGAACACATCTTCCGATCCACTAATCTATTACGCTTAATTACGTAGACCAATTACGTCCAATTAAGGTATCGCGAAGGATTCATTAAAATCTCGTCTATGAGAGGATCAAGAATCCTTCGCTCTCGCGCCGGTCTATCTGATCTACGATTTAAGGAAGAAGTAATAGCGGTTATCACGGGGATACTTAAGGGCATTGTAACCGGTGTTATTTATGGTGAACAGGAGGTGATTATTCGAGGGAATACTTGGTTCTTCCTCAACCCTAACTATAGTATGTTCGACGTGGAAGAGATTAGTTGCATCTAAGAAACATCCACTGGGTCGTGTTTCCATCGCGACCATAAATCTGTTTGACGCGTCTGACTTTCGATGAGAGTCTCTAACGATTTCTGATCCACCGACGAGGATTCCCGAGATGAAAAAAAAACCTGATGGTCGTATTAATTCTTTCATGATAAAGTCAACGCGACGTGTTCCTAAAGCTGCCCGATTACTTATCACCTTAGTCCGTTTGTACGTATTTGACGAAGCTCTCGAAACATTACGAAAGCCAGGTTTCGATAGAACGATAAATCGTTAATTTATTGGACAATATTTTAATATCGAATATGGTTACGTTTCGAAGATACTGGGACCGAGCTTATTAGCGCGCGTACATATCGATATCGACGAGGTACGAGGGTTTAAGAATGTTTCGATAGTTTATTTCCATCCCTTCCAAATGTTTTAAAATGGCTTAACCGACGTGCGATATTAATATACCTAAACATATTGTATTCTGCTCTGGGAAAATGGTCAACATATCTTAACGGGTGGGCTCTTAACGTTTGATGAGATTCGACCTTTGCATTGTACTGGTAGATCGACACCAAGGTCTTGCGGTCTTGTTTAATCTTTGAATTAACGCGTATTTCGTGTGCTGGCGCGCGTGAAATTCTTAAACACGACTCGACACCCGACTCGGAGTACAAAGTGCTTTATACTCCTTGTATTTGAATTTCGTCGCGTGGATTACAACTTCCTTCGAATTAAAGGTATTAAAATCGAATCGAGGAATAAGTTACGTCGCAAAGTGATAAGTTTCAGAACATGACAAAAGTTCCAATTATTCGCTGAAACAAACAACTTCATTCGAATATAAAAATACCGAAAGTTCTATGAGCTCCAAACATCAAGCTTCCGGTAGCATTGCTAAACAGTAATCCTTCAATAGAATTAACGTAATAGTATCGTTTGCATTATTCGAATAATGCGAGAACAAGAAACATACGTGTGAAATGTACAAGAATAGCGATTGAGATTGCGATACAGTAGTTAGCTGTGAATTGAGTGGCCGGTAGTAGATCCTGGGAGTGCGTTTCTGTAAATGATAATGGTCGAAATGTGGTTGTCAGGGCCCACTTGCCACCGAGGAAACTCGTTTCTTTATAACTCGTCCAATTATCGTGGAACCGCGAAACTCACCTTCCTTCGATTTTTCTTTGTTTCAGGAGTAACAAGTACCTGCAAAAATCGTCCATCAGCCGCGTGTGCGCTGTCGGAGGCTTTTTCATTAGCATTCCTGTCTTCTTAACCGGTGAGAACGAAAACCTACGTGTAGCTGTTGTCCGCGACAAATACTTTTAGTTTGATCAAACGATCCTGGAGAATATTCGTTCTATCGGATTTGATATTTCCAGGTATGATATTATACACGTTCATCCAGTTTCATTCGACGCCAGCTATCGTGACGTCCGTTTTCATAGGCCTTGGTATCGTATTCTGTGGATGCGCCATGGTCCACAACGTCTTCGTTTGGCAGAGGGTGAGAAATTATCATCTTTTCTTTTTATTCGCTACCCCCCGAGTAATAATCATGATTAACACTCGCGCAAAAGAGATAAACGTAACGCGGCGGAATCAGCGTTTATCTCCTACGCGGGATACACATCCACCGAGTATCATTAACCGCCATACCACATTCAAAACAGAATTCCTCCACACATACCGTTTGCCGTAACCGATTCTAATTCCTATCACGATCTCCCCGATCCGTTAATGCACACTTTACGTATGCTGCTCGCCTGCCTCGGCAAAATCACAAAACACGTTTCCTAACAAGAACAAACGACCCGATTAGACTCGTGGTTTTCGGCGAGAATAATACAGGATACCGGGAAGCTCTTTAAAACAAAACCGCTGCGCCTTTTTATACCAATCTTTGTCCCAGTGGCGAGATCTTCGCTCAGAGATGCCCCGGACATTGTTAATTGTAGTTAAAGGGAGATCAATGCCGTTAACGGAACTAATTGACAATGCTCCTTTCACTTTCCAGGAGAAGACGAATGCCGTGAAGGCCCTAGCGCGCGAACAGTGCGAGGCAGCTGTGCAGATGCAACGGCAGCAACAACTCCAGCAGTATCAACATCAGCCCCACTTGCAACAACAACAACAACAGCAACTTCGATCGACATTAGCGATGCACCACGGTGGCTGCCCTACGAAACTCGGTTCTCTGGCTACTCATCCGGGTGCGGCAATCCCAACCCATGGACGAGCGGCTCAATATCAGCACCATCATCATCATCATCATCATCGACACATGTCAATGTCGCCACCTTTGCTCCTCTCTACGCCGGCTCCAATGGCAGCTACGCACAATCATCTGAACGTCAGCAGTCATAGGAATATCGTTACTCCGCCGGCTACGCCAGGGGACAGGTCACCGCCGAGTCCTGGAAACAAGTTAAACAGGTCGCAACATCTGCCTCGTGAAGCCAGTGGCAGTGTCAGTCCGGGACTTCCGGCTGCTACGTTGGATCTTAGTAGCGCCGCTACCACTAACAGTCCCCACGAGCTTTCCACGCTGGTTTAAAAGTTTAAACTTAAACTGAGGATGTATTGTGATACTCGAGAGCTTTCAATGACGCGGTACTCGAGGCTCGTTGAATTATTCCAGTTTTCACTGCATTTTTGCGAATTTATGGTTGTTTTGGAGTATTTGCAAAAGGGGGTATCTCGTTATTCAAATTTCGAATGCACCCACTTTCCCCTTGTTGATTTGGGTAGTCGACATTCCAAACATATGGGTTGTTAAAGGTTTCATACTTTTGAATAATTTAAACGGAATCGGATACTAAGTATGCGGCGATAATCGTTCGAGCCAGTTTCGGGTTTTTCGAGTGGCCCAGAACGGAATCCGTGAGCTCGGTTTAACTTGTTGCATCTCGATGAGAGTCAACAAGTTCGTCGTTCCGTGAAATTAACGCTTCTTCGAAGGAATGTTGCAGAGCCACGCAAAAGTATTAATGTATTCAATTTTCTACACATAATGAATATCGAGTACAAAATTTAAACAATTATTTCCGAAAACGATAATTGATTGAAGTGCCTTAGCTGAACAAAAGTGGCACGATTGAATAAAACAATATTGTTGACGTGCATGAGAATTTATGACTAAAATCGATTACTACGTTTCCAGCACATTTGGTATTTTTCTGTTACTTAAGTAAATAAAGTAGGAATCTAGTAATGTGTAAAACACTGTTACTAGAATCGATCGGATGTTAAATTCGGAAAGGACTTTCATTTTGGTCATAACGGAAATAATGGTATAAAACCATTTAACTTGCATCGTTGTTAAACTCGATCAGAGACAAATCTATTGATTCCTGAGCAGTGTGCTTGGATACGTCGTTGATATTAAAAATAAAAAGGAAGACGACTAGTCCGTGCACACGTGGATCTTGCCATTTCCCTATTATTATTATTATTATCACTTATCTTGCGAAACCTCTAGTCCTAGGTTACTTTCGTTAAGACGAAAGAATAAGATTTTCCGATTCTGACTCTCGCGCGGATATGCGATTAAGCACTCACGATAGTACGTATCTATCAGCAGGTACACGGTACTAATTAAGAATGTAAATCAGTAGTTTTCTCCAAAATAGTTCCAATTTCTTTTCATACGTAGCATAGTTTAACTATGAAACGTTCATGAAAAATTGTACTGACTAATTTAATCGTAACTCGTGGAAAATATAGAACTGGATTCTAGGAAATAGAGTTGCGACCAATGGCTTTTCTTACAAAAGAAAAGTTTTAGTATTTATCAAAGACATTTTACTGCCCAATTATGCAACGTTTACAGAAATTTCTACTTGTTTCACAAAACTATTAACTTACGTTCTTAATTAATTCTTTATCCACCGCTGCATTATACATAGATTCGTGAAACTCGAATCGTCGAGGATAAAAAGCTAAGCACTTGAAGCTTTTGAAGTTTGAAGCATTGGGATGTACGTCGAAAGATTTTGATTAATTTTATTGTTTAATTTTACATGTTTGTTCCTTCTCGCACAGGCTATAATTTAATATCATCCAGTACTTACAGTTATTGAGTTGGGAACCATCATCAATCTAGAATTAAACGTTTAGAATTATTTTATTAAATGTCATGAGGCAAATCGGTTATAAAAGCATGCTCCGTCGTGTATACTTGTGTTCGAGACAATTCGTTTTTACGAAGGACACAGTTTTGACTAATAACGATTTATAAGCACTGCTCTCAATCGTGCATTATACAAATTATCTTCGCGTTTCGTGTGCACGAATTAATGTTTTGTAATAATCCGGGTATTCTTATTCGCTTGTCGTTATGATCTGATGCTGTAACTTACTCAAACCTTTAATATTATGCTTGCGAATAATCCTAAAAATGTAAAAACGAATCGTCTATGCACGAGCATGCATGTTACCCCTGGAATTCAATTGTTTATATTTAAAACCGATCTTTAACTGTTTCGTTTCAATTTCAATAGATTTAAAAACTTCATACGAAGAATACTATTTACACAATTACCAATGACATTGTCAAATTCAATCCTCGTCCATTCGTTTATTTATTGCTTAATGATAAAGTAATCGTTTGCAAGATATCCTGCAATCATCCACAATATGGTACCCGTTATACATGTGAAAAAGTGTTGTATCGTATTAGATTAATAGACAATTCCGCAGATACAGTTTCTTTTAACTACGGTCGCTTAAGTCTCGTGGCATTTCTCCATACCGATTGAGGAAAGTAAAACAGACTTGCGATTTTTATAAGATAAATTATTTGACGAATGTTTATCGCTTTTTTACGTTATCTATAAGTTAACACTTACAAAGAAACAGAGAAAATTCTGAAATAAGCGATACTTGTGTGTATGTACATATAAAGAGAAACAGGCGAATGTATCGCAATCGCGTACGTTCTGAATTATATTTGAACAGTGGGCAGGGTAAGAGAGTGAAAATATGTAAATTCTCGTAATATTATAGTATATACTTTGTACCGGATCTGTAAGTAGTGTAGTATAGACCAGCTACACGTAACCATGCGACAATACACGAGTTAAATTATTTCTTGGGTCCACGTAATAACATACATAGTACAAAAGTGTTTTAGCTTTATGTACTGATACTTATCCTAATACCAATTTGATAGATGTATTTGGTATATGCTTAATTAAGGACAAAATAAATTATTCTGAACATATAATATGAAATGCTCGAGTCCGAGTACTTCTTCGATGATTACTGAAATTTGTGAACAAAACTTTGACATAATAATCGCTCTGCAAGTATGCGTAAAATCTTCTTGTAACGTTTTCCGACGACTAAATTTGTATTTTATGTTCCTTCACAATCGACTGCAAAAAATCCAATGTGAGTTACGGTGAAAGATTTTCTCAAACATACATTTGCACTTCTCATTCATTTGTATTATTATCATGAGATTGTCACCTGCTCGCTGTATACTTGGCTGCTCGAAAAATATTGTTTATGAATCTTTTTTAAATTCAGAGAGAAATTCTCAAACACTCCCATTACCTGAGTCCGAGATTCCATTTACCGGAGTAAAATTTGAATAGATCGCATTGGTTATCTTAAAACAGCATGGATATTAATTACAAAATTGAATGGTCTTGATCCACTTTATTATACAAGAGGTTTTATTTACAAAGTGGTGCAGAAAAGTTCAGGGTGCACATTGTTCTAAAATTATGTCGCTGTATAAAGCGATGGAAAAATATTTCGCAGCCAATAGAAGAAACAAAATTATCGCCGTAATAAAAAGTTACAAATAACGCCATACAAATATTAATATACATTTGCAAGCTATCGTTTTGTACGTATGTATCATCGCTTTTCGTTATCCTTCTAAAGTTTTCTATCTTTAACAATGTATAGAATGTATCATCAGAAACAGTAGGCGGCGCATCTATGTGCAGGACATGATTTAAATTCTTTAGCGCAATCCTAATGCGATATCAATGACGAATTAATATGGTGAATGGATGAAATGATTATTTTTGTTTCGATTTTACAAAATCCACGGAAAATGGAGACTCTACTTGCTCTGTGTTTATAAAATCTTTATACAGTTGTAATATACAAAACTTCGGCAAATAATTTTGCGGAAAATTAAGTCTCACTATATACAGAATATTATAGATGCGCTACAGTGCATCTCTATCACCCTTTCCACGAAAATAAGCCCATTTACTATGTGTGTTTGGATCCATCCCTCAAATATTCGATAACTACATTTGGGATCAGTGTATTAACCTTTAGGAGAACTAAGGTTACATCTTGTTACGTTCTTGCATCGTTGAGCGTCGCTGGCACCCTGACCTCGATTCCATCTAGTTCGGGAGACATTATTATCTGACAGCCCAATCGGGATCTGAAAGAAAAGAATAGAAAAAGATTTTATTTGCCGCGAGTTGTTCAACATTTTTTATTACCTTGAAATTAATCGAGTGAAATTAAAGAATTAATATATACACCATGATTTATGTTTCGCGTTTCATTGTAAAGTAGATCTGAGAATTATATGCCACTGCAAATTTTATGCTGCAATACCAAGAGGAATCATGAATTATAAGTGAGCGGAGGTTAGTATTTTATTCAAAGCGCCGAACTTATTTTCATGAAATTCAGCGGAAACTGAATTAAGAATTACCTGTCTTGAATAAATGTAACGCAAACAAAAAGGAAAATTTGAATAACCAGGTATGGCAGTGATGGCGATACAGGAAAGAAAAACAATATTTGTTCGTCTAAGGTAATTCGAAATAAATTACAATTGTCTAAAATAATACACATGACTTGAAACATACGTATCGCTTAAGTCGTAGGCCAGGTCAAGCATATCTAGCTCCTCGTCTGTAGGTTTATCGGGAAGAGCATCGTAAGCTTCTTTAGGAAATATTAAATGGCAAGTGCTACACGTTAACGTCCCTTCGCAAGCACCTGGAAAAATTCAGCACAATTAATTACGTATTAATATTTTTTAATGGGTTATCACAATTGCATAGATCGCACAAACGTACCATAACCATCTAAATCAATCTCGTTATTCACCACAATATCCAATATGGTATCTCCGACTTTGCCTTTCGCTTTTACTTTTTCTCCATTCGCTCTAACAAATGTTATATTTACCCTGAATAATACGAAACAGTTGTTAATATATTTGAGCTATAATTTTATATTATGTGTAAAAGTATGTTTTAAAGAACAACAATTTATTTTTATCTAACATTGTTACGTTGAAAGAGAAATAGGACACGTAAGCTGCGTAACTTATATTGACGTACTAAAAATACTGCCAACTACCTAAATCAGAACTTGGATGTTAATATGTTACAGCAATTAAAAATATTGCGAGCACAGACTTAGATTTATATATGCATCAACTAAATTAGTTTTTGTTTTCTAATTTTCAATAATTAACTATCGGAAGTATTTAAAATGTAAATACTTATTTATCACAAATTCTGCATACATTATTATCGCAGCATTGTACGTTATATAGGTTAACTATACTATATTATAGTATTATCTATTGCCGTATTATATGTATTATCATTTCCAACGTACACAAATGAAATATTTTTTAAACAATTTGATAGTTTTCTATAGAATAGTTTTATTTTTATATGCAATTGTCACATTTTCATCTGTATATCACCGATTCTTTAAATTATTACAAATTGCGCGTTATCGAATGTTTGCAACAGTAAGAAACGTTAAAACGAAGAAGAAAATAGTAATATGATAATACTCACTCCTGTTTTTCTGAAAGTGGCTGAGTAGTCGAGGTTGTTCTAGTAGTCAACAAGAAAGGCAACCTCCCGTTGCTCTTAAATTTCGAATAATTCGAGGCGACGTTCAAAATCGATCTCGATAACCTCTGAAACTTATTTACTAACGCCATTCTTCAGTCAGAGGTTCATTCGGGTGAAAAGATTAGGGAAAAGAATTTGAAACGACCACCAGAAACTTTAGTCACTCGAACTTGTAAACACGTTCCAAGCTTTTTCTACAAAATTCTTTCACTCAGCACTGATACCGCACCATTTAAGTGAAAACGTAGGTTATGAAATAGCTTCTTTTCTGCTTATATAGCTCTCTGTCTCCTGACACGTGTGACGTTACTCAACACGTGCCTTGAATTATTTCGAATCCATTCTGGTTTCGGAATCAGTCGGATACCTTTGCGAACTGAACTCTGTTATGGACCTAACTCTACCCAACTATACCTGAACACATGCTTCTTTTCAAATACTCATGTTTTATACATTTTGGTTACCAAAGATTTTATGTAAAAGAATATAATTCGAATACATTTTTGAGTTGAACCATTTCGCATTTTTTCGTGTTACGTGAATGTTATATACACGTTTTATACAATAACAATTTCAGAACATGGATGGCAGCCAGGCAGCCACCAAGCATATATTAATATATGTATATAATACATGTTTCGAATGTAGCATTTTTCTAAAAAAACCAGTGAACAAAACTCATAAATACGAGTTCATGGGAAAAATTTTCTACTCTACATTAAATACCCTTATTCAAATAATTCTTAAATCAAGTGAAATAGTATATAGTCGACAATTTGTCAATCGCCCGTAACGATTGCCGCCATAGTTTTGTTTACGATTTGTTATACATAGTGAAAACGAGGGAGAGATCGAATGAAAGAAATGTAACAAATTATATTTGATCAGCACAGAATTGTGATTTTTTTATGAAGTTACGTCGATAATATGGCAGATGAAGACAATGTTCTCTTCGTGAGGGGAAATGGAAATGTATGTACATTTTCAGATTTTAGGTTACAATTGTGTTATGTCTTTTTTTGCATTAAACCATTAAAATTAAATTGCGAATGTTTTTTTTATTATGTTTAATAATTATATAAGCACTTTCTGAATGGCCTATTACCGTATATGTATATGTACAATTCGTAAATAATGGAGAAGTAATAATGCTTTATTTTTCTTGATGCCAGTTCTCAAGAAATATGAACGTTATTTTTATTACTATCATGATCTGTTTATAGAAAACTCCCATTGCAGAGGACGAAGATGTTTGGGATGATAGTGCCTTAATACAAGCATACGATAAGGCTGTAAATTTAGCGAAGGAGGAAGTAACTAAGCGCATAGGGATGCACACTCAGAATATTCAACCAGAAGTGGCATCTCAGAATTCTAAGGAACATCGGCAACCAAATAATCCATCCAAGGTCAGGCTCGTATGTTTGTACGTTCGTATTCAACAATCTGGGAGAGGCTGAATTTTCCATTTAGCTTTGTTTGCTGTTAATGTAGCAACTGTTTCTGGAGTACTTTTACAAGTTCTAATTATGGTAATTAAAAGTATTTGAGCGCGACTACAGAATATAACACAATACATATATTTGGGTTTCCAATAATATCTTATATCCAATAATATAATAATATCCAATAATATGAAATAGAGTTCTGCCTGATTCTGACTACTTATTGTGTATTTATACATTACAGAAGTGGACTGTAGGAGCACCTTGTCGTGCCGTATATTCAGAGGATGGTGAAACTTATGAAGCTGTAATATTAAAAGTTCATCAAAATTCTGGAAAATGTACTGTAAAATTTGTAGGTAAACTATACAATTTTATACCATCTTTGCACGGCATAATACAGGAGGCCTTGTTGACGATTTTATGCAACGCTCTGTATACAAACTGAGTTTTACTCATTAGCATTACCAACGTATGCTCACTTTTGTTGTTTCTGAACTCAGACCCAAAAAATTTTTGTGACAAAGTTACAAACTATTTTTCATTCTTTTATATCATATAAATGGGTTAAGAAAGAATTAGGATCTTCCCACAAATATTTACTACAGCACAAATTTAAGTACTCTTCCTATGAGAACAGCTAAGTGAATGTCCTCGTAGTTTTACGTTTCTTTTTTATCCGATTAGGATATGGCAACACGGAACAGGTGCAGCTGAGCTCGCTTTTTGAATCCGATGGTTTGCAGAGTCAAATAGCACAAAAGAAGAATGCTCTGGGTGAAAAGTGTAATGACGGAAAAGTGGTGACTGACGAGAGAAACTGTTCTTCGAGTAGTAGAAAATACAATGGCATTTCAGGGGAAAAGATGGACTGCGAGTTTGAAGAGACAAAAGCGTACAAAAACAATTTTATGCCTGGACCAGCTTTTAGTACTCCGTTTGATATGATGCCTCCTGCGCCTCCTTTACCACCGCAATTAATGGCGAAGTAAGCTCGAAAGTTTTACCAAAGTTTAAACAAAATATGAATATTTTTGTTTCCATTATTAAGTAGTGCTATAACAAAGAAGTCTATTCGCATTACAAAGATGGAATTAATTTAGGTTGCCAGAGAACGACGCGGATGCACTTTCAAGTATGTTAATGTCATGGTACATCAGCGGTTTCCACACAGGTAATGGTTTTTACATTCAATATTATTCATCGAATGTGGCTTTATTGAAAATAATAATCTTTTCCGTAGGTTATTACCATGGTTTGAAACATGCACGAAATAATGAAGGAAAGAGGAAGAATTAATAGTTGTACGAACATTTTTCACTTAAAATACAATCACATTTTGATAAAATATAACTGGTGGCAATATTATTTTAAATAAGATATGTAATGAAGGATTATACTAATATCTATATCCTTACATTATAGCTCTAAACCTTCTTGAATCAGTGGCTGTGGCCTTGTTTGTCCTTGCGTTCTGAGCACCTGTAATGTGAATATAGAAAAGAAGTAATGAAAAACAATAGAAACTTTTTATTTTACAGAACATAATATTGGGAAATACAAGTATATTACACTATATATTACTTCATGTAAACATTTCATGTAAAAGTGCAATTACAAATTAACCCTAAAAATTTCTTTATTACATACTTTCAGCTATTTTCAAGTACTTACCCGGTTTCTGCTGTCGCGTGTCGCCCCACGCTGTATAATCATCAATATCGTTCACTACGCTGGGTACTAATTCTGTCGCATCTTGCAGAATGCTTAATTCTTTTATGACATCTTCTTTAATGTCATTCACCTTTATTCTGTTTTTTTCAAGGTCCTCCCAATGCTCCTCCATCTGCAGCATCCATGCTCTTTTGCATACCAATATTATATCGGCACAAGAATATCCGGATAAATCTGTACTGACATATTCTTGAAATGCTGGTACACCATATAACTTTATGTCAACATATAACTGCAAAATTTCATGTCGAATTTTGACAGGCGGTAAATCTACGAATAGACGTAGTTCCAAACGTCTTAGTAGAGGGTCATCTATGTTCCTAAAAACGTAAAACGCGATTATAAGCACAAGGCTATTATCTTTTGAAAACAATATTGAAAAGGGTCAATGATTCCCGAAGGGATTATAATTTATTTACGGTAGTTACCACGGAACGTTGGTAGCTGCTAATATTGTCACGTTTGAATTTCGGTCGTTCAACAATCCGTCCATTCTAATTAAAAGTTCTGACCGAAATCTTCTGGCAGGTTCGGAATAGGACGATGTGTTGTATTCATTTTTCGTTGCTATCCAGTCGATTTCATCAATAAAAATAACCGATGGCGCGCAATGATACGCGATATCTAAAAGTATCTGTTTCAACAAAGAAAAAAAGTCGCACGCTTTTATAATTTTTGTATGTACTCGTCGTTCAGACTAAGTGTAACACTAGATCGAAGAAATTTGCGTCCGTTCTGCGCATCTTCCCACTATACTTGCATTCTAATGCATCCCCCTGAACTACCCCGAACTCAGTCAAGAAGCGCAAAACGACGATACTCTTAGCCTGAACGGAGAGTAGTCGACTTTCACCATTCACTAAAAAAGTCGGGGAAAGAATCCTTACGCGAATGTATTTTTCAGATTCGCCTCTCCATTTGCTGATTATCGAGCTCGACGTAATATTGAAGAACGTACATTGACATTCTGTCGCAACCGCTTTCGCTAACATCGTTTTACCTGGTGATGAGAGTTACAAATTCTCAATTGATTCAAGCATGGTATTCATTACCGATCTACCGGGTATTCGAAAATGACGGTTTATTGCACAGGTAATTCCAGTACCACGAGTACGTACGAAAAAATATGGATCGAACATTAGTCAGTATTTTCGCCAAGTTAATTTTTTTGTAATCTAGTATTCCCTAGATTCTCTATTGAAATATTTGATTAATTCAAAAAAGAACATAACTTCTTGCCGTGTCGTTTATTGTCGTGTAACGGGGAAAATATAAAACATATCGAATTACCCGAATACTTAACATTGCCAATATTTATGTATCTCAAATGTTATTTCGTACCTGTTCCGGGTGGTCCATATAGCAATATTCCTTTAGCGGGAGCAAATTTGTCCCGAAATAAAGTAGGGTACTTTATGGGATAAACAATATTTGCCCTTAACACGGATTTGACTTTATCCAAGCCTTTAATATCGTCCCAATGTGTTTTTAAATCTTTCATTACGATTTCCTAGTTCCGCGCGTGAACAGACAAAAGAATGAATTTTGATTAAAAATGCCCAAATCGATCATTCAAACTGGTTAAGTTAAGTTTATTTATTTTTGCGAACAACTGTACATTTATATTTTACATCAGTCAAATTGTAGCTCTCCAAGAAAAGAAAAAAAAACGAAAGATCTTTGTTTTCAAAAACTTACCTTGGATATTTGTTCAGCGATCTCATGCCATTCGGAATTACTTGGATATAGATTGTTAATAATTTTAGATATCCTGTGGCCATCCATTGGTTTCCTGTGAGGCATTTTTATTGAATCTCCTTTGCTGTCTTCATTTGGGAAAAGCGGTGTAATCATCATTTCAAAATTTATTTTATCCGCAGAACTGTCATTTGTCGTGTCAAGCAAGTTATTTTTTTTTTCACAATTACTTTCATCTTTGTTTTTCAAGTCATTCTGTTTGTCATATTTCTTTGTAATTTTCGCATGTTTCTCTGTTTTCTGTAATCTATAAAAAACAAGAGTAAAACTCATTACTTGACAAATTATTGGTGAAAGACAGCAAAAGTACGCATTTCTATATAATCTCATATTTACAGTTTTTGCAAAGCAGACAGTGTAATTAACTTTAGAGAATTAAATAATGTTATATAATTATCGTGACGCTGTTTTTAATTTGATCTTGCACATGCAAAGAACCCAGGACACTTGCAATTTAAATAAAAATATGTTTGCCAAATATATAGGTTTGGCAAAGATAAATTTCACACTGAAAATTACATTACTGTTGTTAATAGAAAATGTGCTTACGCGTTATTAATAACATCTGCTGCTACAGATTTATCTATCTTTTTATAGATTTTTGGGTACTTATTGAACTTTGCAAAATAGTCATCTTTGTATTGCAAAAGTATAGACTCTAATTCAATATTATCGCAAATTTGAAAATCTGTGGTCAACTGGGCTTCATTCTCCAGACTTCGATAGGAATTCCGGTACCTGCAACGAAAGAATTTCCTTTCCATCATTACTCCATGGGATTTAAATATACTAAATATAAGTGCAAATTATAATTAACAATAATAATAATACATAATAATTATAATATAATTATTAATTAATTGTTCCAACGGTATTTAGCATTTCAGTTGGTAAGCCAATTTTGCTACGATTACATGTAGAAAACTGTATCGCGTAGAACTGTGGAATCGCATAATACAGTACAAATTTTTATAACCTTTTCAATTTGGGTAATTATAATGAAAAGTGTTGAATAACGAAAAATTTTTTATGTTACGCTTAAATTGTAATCCTACTTACATATACCTATTAAAATAAAGTTGAATATCTTTGAATCAGATAATTTTCGAAATAATTATTCTGAAACCACGAATATACGGGGTGTTCATTTTACAACTTTCCAGTCGAATATCTCAAAAAGTATGAGATATTAAAAAAGTGTAAAACACGTTTGTCCAAGGATTTCGAGGGAGAAATAAAAAACTGATACTGCATCTCTCTTTCTCCATCGAAATCTTTGGACACGTGTTTTACACTTTTTTAATATCTTCCATACTTTTCGAGATATTCGACTGGAAAGTTTTTAAATGAACACCCTGTATAGTTGATTCACATCTTGCACCCTCCTGATAAATCGTGAAATTTTGCAAATAATACGTCACAAGTTATTCAACGTCATGCGTAGTAATAATATTTAGAATTAAATGAAAGTAAAAATAAATTTTTTACATAAAATTTAAATAAAATATGCTTACCCGTTTGTTGCAAGAAAGTCTGCTATAAGATACAAAGCCTGTCGGCGATGCTCTTGAGCACGTTTCTCTTCCTATTTGAGGTTTAATGTATCCGTTATTAAATTTTCATGCAAACTCAATATGTAAATTATGTTAACAAGGAAATCTTTTAAAGCGTGTTCCATTTATTCGAGGGAAACTTTGTAAACCAATTGAGAATCGTAAAACACATTTTCATTACATCACAATTATGATAATACAGATTGATGTTACGTTTCAAACTCTGGTCGCTTCCTTCGACGATAAATTTATCAATACAATAGGCAATCAATTCACCTGGATCCCGTCTTACCTTTTCGCGTAGGATCTGAGAAACGCGCCCCGTGGTTCCTTCCAACGACAAGTTCTCAGTCATCGTGTTCGCACGTGCAAAATCAGCTCTAAAGAAAGAAAATCTCGTTAACCGGTCCACAGGAAACAAGTGAATCACAGGAGATTTTAATTTCAAACCAGGCCATAGACCCCAATGAGCGTTATTTAATATAGAGCAGTTTTCAAGCTAAGTTTTCATGAATAACACCACCACCAATGGATTAAAAAAGGATTAATTTTGTGGCACGGTCCTCTCGTTTAGCTGTGGCTTGTGGCCCCCTGTTTCTGACTGTTTACATAGAAATAAAACAAGTCGCGTCACCATGGGAATCTGGAACTGTATTTATCGGCGCTCCAATGAGAAACGCGTGACAATTGGTAAAAGGGCAGATATTTTTGTTACCACTTCCGATTGTCTTTTCTGCGACGACTTTCTTTCCTCGGCTGACTGGTATGTATGTATTGTTCGCCGATCAAGAGTTGGCACCCATTGGCACCTCAGGCCAATGGGGGTGCGTGTTTCTAAGGTGCCAACTGGTGTCAACTTCTGATCGGCGCACAGTACTTTCTTGAAATCACCCGACAATGCCACTTTTCATTATGAACGACAAACAAACTTTAAAATTTCACTATATATATTCGTTATCTTATAAAAATCAGTGAGGAGGTTTGAAAGTTCTGCGTTCTTTCATCTTTATAAGAAATTAAGCTGCACCATGTTGTATTTTATGACAAAACTATGCTCGTTGTTTCTTTGATACCACATAAAACTTTTTATTTATTTGCGTTGACTCGATCGTCGCGATGTTATTGTGTCAAAATGGATCACTGTGAAAATTACAGTGCACTCGTCACGTGTAATTCGCAAACAAGCAATCGATCCAAAAGAATTAACGTGCAAAGTTTACGCGTCGCCGATGCATGCCAGGCGAAAAGGGGTTAACTCGTTGAAATCTAGTTTACGCCGCTGGTCGACGAGAAAATATTCCATTTCAAATCCCGTTGGTAAATTTCGACAGAGCATATGGACAAATTCCGTAAACGCGTCCGGTGTGCAATGCGAACGATTTCGCGGCACGTTACGTCGGGTGACCTGGTGTAATTTAATTAGGCGTCGGTGCGAGGGCGCTTTTAGAATTATCAAAGGAGAAAATCGCATTAAATCGAGATAAAGCGGTCTCGCGATTTCGTTTGGACACGCGTCTAACGAGACGTTTCAAACGAGCAAATTGGAGTGTTGCCTCCACCCGATTGGCGTCGATATTATCTTACCGATTATGGGAAGAATTGGTGCGAAACGAGTCCGTTGCGAACCCCCATTCGAAGTCAATCAGCGCCGCGACCATGCTACGTACGTACTTTGTCAACTTTTCTCATTTTGTCACCCCAGCTGCAAGTTTGTATCCACTTACACTCTGAGAAATAAGTTTCTTGATTTAACGAAAGAAGCGTTCGATGAACGGAATGATTTCTCAGATTTCCACATCGTGCTTCTTACGATACCAGTGACGGTACTACAAATGTTCGACCCCCTGCAAAATATAATTTTGGGCCCACGGGAAAAAAGTAATTTACATTATATTATATAAATGATATTAATAGAGGTATGCGAATATCGACAAAAACTTTTCAAATAAACTTAGAGATAACAACGAAAATAGTAAACAGTTTGTTAATTTTTTACTTTTTTTTCTTTCGCTACTTTTACAGATCTGAGATATTTTTTACACTTTTTAGGGGAGAGAATTCTAAAATTCTATAAACGCAAAAAGTATGTTCTTTTTTCTCAGTATACTTTTAATCTAATTTAAGTTAGGGACACTTTTCAGCAAATTAAATAATAGTAACTGCAAAAGTTTTAGCCCCCTTCCGACTGTGGAGTCTTGGGATGTTGTAGTTCGCCCCTGTACGATACTGTATTTTCTGGTTATCGAAACGTTATATGTGGGTGTCGTCAATTCGACACTGCCAAAAAAATCAAGCAAGCTGGCATAGTTACGTTTGAGAATGTATCGATACCTCGGAAGGATATTGAAAACGATGATTCTAAAAAAGTTTGTTCATTTGGTAGTCATTCCTAAACCTTCCAAACGGCAAATAGTTTTTGCTAAATGCCAAAGGGAAAGAGGAAGTAAAGCCAAGTGGAACACAGCGTGTAAAACACACGCGCATCGAGTATAGTATGCGTTGACGTGGATACGAAAGCTCATTTCACTTTGGTTTTTAGCGCTATTACATTCCATGTGCAGATTTAACGTGCAGCCGTGGGAAATTGTATTAATAAACTGACATCCATAACTATTCCAAGTGCCTCGTTACGATTACGAAAGGTCGATTAGGCCGAACACTCGCATCCGTAATAGATGCTTTTGCGTACAGACTAGAATCTCTTATCGATTAAAAGATTTTAGGATAACGCACGCGTATTATTTCTAAAGAATAAATATTTATTGGGTCTCTGAAAAACCTCCCGTGTAGTGGGATCGATCGCTGGGAATCGCTGACTGCGATGTTAATCCGTGGGCAAATGATATGGCAAACGAAAAGACCTTCAACAAGATGGATAGGTGATGTTACAAAAGACTTGAAAGTGATTAATATCCAGGGATATTGGACGGAGATAGCGTTGGACCGGAATGAGCGGGAGGAGAAGGATTGAGTCGGCTTTTCATCTAAATGGTCTTACGTGAAAATTCTTATTCGGTCAAGTACATATATTTAAAATTTCATACTTAGTCGAAAGTTTCGTACATATTTTGCAACTTTCCGCCGTTCGATTACACGATATATTCTTGTTGAGGGTAATCTCTCCTTGGGACAAGCTTTAAGCTTAAGATAGTTGTAATAAGCGAACAACAAATTCCAGAGGTGATTTATGTACAGCGAGGGATGTGCGAATCTGTTCGCATTGAAGAGCGTCTGGGGCAAAAAGTTCGTCACTGTAGGTATATATACACGCGCGTTAGAGACAGAAGTAAATTTCAAACGTTAACGCGTAGAACCGTGCGAATCGCGATTAGAATATCAACTATGTCTTCGTCAAGTTCGTAGATACGTATTAAGATTTATCCGCGTGTACCGAGAATGATTTTTCTTCCCCTTCCGTTGTAATACATTTACGAATTTGTTTCTTATTCCTCGTTTGTCCGTAAAAATCTTCAAAACATCGTCCTTGGTCTTTTTAAACTCATTGTTGATGCAGCTAGCCCCCGGATACTCTTCACTGTCTGACTTTACGAGGGTTAAAGCTTCCCCCGGGGTCTTTTAGTTTTCTTGGCAGGTTCTTACAGAAGACGAATATGGGGATAGACGAGTTCCATAGGGAAAAATTTTGACGGAATGACGCAAAAACTTCTGTACCTCGCAGATCCTTCGATGTTGCTCCAGATCGGCCATACTCAACCGGCGAACCGCCACGATTTTGTACACTGTCCGAAATATACATAGACATAATTTATCTCAACATCAAAAATCAAGCTAATGTTTAACACTAGGCTTACGAGACGCGTCATTTTGACGCATTCGAATTTCACGAGGAAAATTAAAGAAAACGTTTACATTTTTCTTCTGCCACCTCATTGACTTTTATCCATTTAATGAGACAGAAATTTATTTTCTTCGAAGCATTCCAATTTTGCAGTTCTGTATGTGGTTTACTCTATGTGGATCAGTTGACGCGTATTCGTAGAGATAGGTATATACATGATGTACCGCAAAATGTCTAGTGACTAGACTACCATTCGCTGCCACTGGGACTGGTCTCTTATGCAAGCACTCTGATTGGCTGCCGTTTTTCGTTAATCTCGCGTTAACTAGGGCGGATTGCCCATTTACGCTAAGGAAAAACCTGCTCGAAATTAGTTCAGGTATACCACCTTTTCGGCTTGTGCGACATTTACGAACACCGTGTATAAGAAATGTCCCCAAACCTAGCGTTACGTAAACGCTTGGGCACATTTGGATGTTTTCTTTTTATATTGTATAGTGTAATAATGTATTAAGTTGCGACCCTCGTTATATGTATAACAAACACATGTATGTCGCCCGGGAAGAAAAGTTTGAGTATCGCTGCTCTAAATCGAACGCAGTTTTTTATTTTATCCATATCTGCCGATAGCGATCCACCGACTGGTTTTTGCGCGTCATTCCTGACTCTCATCGTAGCTACGCGGCGTACATTTCAATTATTCTATGCACAGTGGCGAATACATAATTAAGTAGGAGACTAATATGGTTCGGCGTAGTTACGATTTACGCCGTATGCGCTCATCGATATAAGCATAAACACTGATAAGGGGAAGATCGTGTCCCGAGGTTCGTCCATAGAATTTACTATCCGAGGTAATTGCGCAAATCTTAAACCTTTGTGGAAACTGGCCACCGAATTGGCAAGGTTCCACCTGATTTCGATAAAGCTATGATTCTAACGGACGTTCTGCGGTATCTACGGTCCATAGGTTTGAGACGGCATCTGCAGCATTTCGCACAGTACGGTTTAGAATATAGTCTCTGATACAAGATTACAACAATTTACTCTCAAGACGGCGCTAATCAATCTCCGTTTGCGTCTAAACGCCTGGTCCACGGGCATGGATGCAAAGTTATTGAGATTTTAGTATTATTAAATACACAAACGTCAATATATTCGAAGTAGACCGAAGTGCTAAAGTCCCTGGTCAAAAGCAATCATTTATTTAATTGTTTGTTGAAGACGATTCAGCTGGATGTCAATGATAATTCTGTATAACTAACCCGAGTGTCGTATTATTTTGTGTTATATGTACTCTTGACTCTTTTGCAATACTAGTGTACAGCAGTTGCAACTGCTTTAAATGAATTCATGGAACTTCGATACAAGTGATTAAAATTTGACGAACGCATTGTGCGCCGTGCTAATCTACTGTTTCATCCAAATTTATCAAAATCGTGAATACATTCGCAGGGGTTATATCTACGTAAAAGCTTCCGGTAGTGATATTAAATTATTATCGTCGAAGTCGCGTTGCTACGGTTACCATAGCTCGTAGACATTTTTGCTCGATGTTTCGTTGCGGGGATATATTTGACTTCCGATGACTGTTGAAAAGAGAGACAAAAAAAAATCAAAACAGTCCCTTCGTGATCTCGAATATTTGAATGGTATGGACAATTGCAGAATAGCCCCGAGGACTGCGAATTCAACGAATCCCAGGCTGACCTTTAAAGGCATCGCTCTGCCCATCGGGAATGTGAGAAGAAAGGGGGAAGCGCGAGATTTTACTTGACCCCTTTTATTTTACGTGACATTTATTGGCAGCTGTAAAACGATCGGTCAAATAATTAATTCTGTGTTTTTACGATATTACTGCAAGCCAACCTCGCCCGTCATATTTTAACATAGTAAAATTATCGGGACGGCTATGCGCACAGAAGAAACGATCCATAGATTTTCTTGCGCCAAAGACATAAAAAAGAAAATTAAACAACCCTCCTTTTTAATATCAACGAATTTCGCCCTGCGCGTATTTTCAATGTAATAAATTTACCTTAAAGTGGGACGCGGCGTTCTAATATCTTTGTTCCGCGACTTAATTAACGAACCATAAAGATCAACGATTACGCGTGCCACTTTTAAAGCAAATTATATCGCATTGAGAAAAACACGGCGAACTAAACACACGGATACCGAGGAGGAAGGGGACAATTTAATTCTACTTTTAATCCTTCCGTGACGGTAAAGCGTACTACCGCGTCGAACGATCTCTATCGAGTAATTGCTGATCGATCGGGAGGTGCAGCGATTACGCGCGTTAATTTCGAATGAGAAGGAAAAAAAAACCTTTTCGAAATAACGTTCCCCCACCGCTGCCGATTCGTATCCAAAAATCAAGGGACGCTCGTCCTTAGCTAGATTCGCGAAAGTTTTCGGTGGTTGCAGGTGCACCCTCGTTGCGCTTTCTCGCGGCTGGTGGTGCGTTGCGCTTCACGGGGGTGGCTTTGACGTTGCTGGCGAGGAGAGGCGCAGAAGGTGTTCGATCGACCCGCGAACTCGGCCCGTGCTCACTGCGACAGAGTTCAGTCAGTTCAAGTCAGTTGGTCGGTCGCAACCAAGCGCGTCGCCACGTCCACTCCTTTTTTCCTCACGCTTTTTCTCACGATCCCCGTGACAAACCGGTTCACCGATTTTTCACCGAGTCGCGATTTATACCGTCCGTATTCGCAGAATTTCTTCGACTGGGTTCTTCGCTAAGCGCGAGAGGAGAAGCAAATTCGAGGTTTTTCTTTGATACGGGAACGAGGCACATGGACTGAGACACGAGGGATGGGGGAGAGATCGACGTGATGTTACAAGGTAATCCATTATTTATGTACTTTTAACCGGTGGATCGATGATATTTTTAACGTTTTTAGAAGCGCGATGTTTGATTGATGTTGTTTTCTTCGTCGCGAAGATCGCGATACGCGTGCGAATTTGAAAACGTGGGAGGAGAGGGTGTTTAGGAAGTAATGATAATTCGTTATATTAACTAAACTTCGTTTCGATATCGTCGAGGATAGTTAGTCGCGTAGCTTCCCCAGTGCGTGGGTTTGGGCACATGGGCTCAAACACGAGGCATGTCAAGTAGATCGGCGTTGTAAATAAAAAGAAATTTCCGATTGATATTTTGGATAGGGACGTTGACGAAATTTTGTCCCTCACCTGAGAGCGACAGCCTCAAACAATTTTTAAAAATATTACCGCGCGCGGGGAACGTAAATTGCGATTTCAATGGTAATACCTGATTTTAATTTCAAAGTACCCCTTCGACGTTGAGAGGTAACCTTTTCTCGAAGGGTGATTAGCGTCGTCGATGATCGACGTCGGCGGTAGGGGATGTAATTGCGTGATACACTTTCGTGCCGTTGACGTCGTTTCCGCGAAACAAGTTTAATCCTGAAATTGCGGAATTTCAATTTCTCTCTCCCGCTCTACGAACCAAAAATAATTATAACTATACCGCGCGATGCGTTATTTGATTTCAAAGATTCTTCCACTTTAACATATTTTTGTTTATTTCATCCGATACAGCGATTATTGCGAATGTTGTTTGAAATATGATTAGAGTTCGGGGCGTTCTCTTGCGCAGTAATTAGGATTACGCGAAAAAGTATACGTACATACGTTGCGTATTGTGTTCGGGCACCGCATTCAAACTTTCAGGAAGTTTGCCTGCGGAACACATTCGATGTACGTGTATCGGAGTCACGAGGCAATTTAAGTTGTTTCCTGCTTTCCGCGAATATAAACACAATTAATTCTCAGGTAATTTTCGGCTAATAACGTAGGTAGCTCGGTACAATAAATTGCAGACTCGTTTGCTTTGGACAGACGATCATTTAAAATGCTCTCGATGAGTAAATAGAGAGGCTTCTCCAATATTTATTACCAGCAAACGCGTAAAATTTATGCGCGCCTGTTATCATTCTTATACAAAGTTACCTAACGAAAAGCGCTTTCGAACGAGGGCAAATCGATTAAAAGTTTCTTAATGAAGGGAAAAAACTAAACCAAAATAAGAGTAATCTCGTACGACGGAAGAACTATTGCGTCGTTCAATTTTTCACGGGTACGAGCTTGTACCAACGGGGCGAATTTAAACAAACATATCCTCGCCAATTGCCGGGTGAACTTTATTTACACGGGGCACAATTCGTATCGCGAGGCGCGTCCGCATCATTATACGCGACATCGGTCTGGAAACAATGCCAGCTGACCGTAGACACATTTTCCGCGGTGCACGGGTAACGTATAAATAATAAAGACTATAGCGATCGCTCGGATCTATGCGCGTGTGTGGGATAAAGGTGAGTACACATGCTCGTGTAGTACCACCTTCAATCGGTGGCCTAAGTTCAAAGCCCGTTTGTTTAGTGCCGTGTACGCAACTCGTGACCGAAATGAGGGTTGAAAAACGTGTAGGCTCAAATGTGTAACAAAGACGCGGAGATTCCGGGACAATGGCAGCTTGATAAAACAGCGAGGACTCTTTTCCTACTCGTCGAGCGAAACGTTAAGGATGGTTTTGTAAAAATATTATTTCACAACGGAGATATACATCGTTGATTACGATTTAAATTTATTTGTACATACAGCGCGGCCACTGAAAGACTGAAGGATTTGAAAAAGGCATCACGTGTACATTTTCAATCGGTTTTCTTTCCTTTTTGTGTATATTAATACAAGATCCATAAATTACAACTCAGTTCGAGACCCACTTCCAAACAAGATAATATAAAACTTAAACACGTGTTTGTAAAAGTTATTTTTATTTTGTATTTGTAATGGTCAGTAGAATTTTCTACAATTCTGTGGGCAGTCGTGCACTGTTCTCTCAGTACTTATAGCTCAGGAATGTCTAAATCAGTATTTAATTAGCAAGAACCCTGATGCGAGAACCAATTGCATAGCTCACCGTTGCCATGCAGAAGATCAGTAGGTTTATTCTCAATTCGACCATCAAACAGTATCGACTCTCAGCTCAACACTCGAACAGTACATTCACTTCCAGTTGTCTCTTAAATAAATCTTGATACAGTTTCGTTCAGTTTCAATCATACTTTCCCTCGCGCTATCCAAACTGATTATCCATCACATATCATTCAGTCTTCCAGTAGCGAACCTGGATATCCATCTATAAATCATAGGGGGGATTACTGAATATTATAGGGAGGTTTATAAATCTCAGTAACGGCTGATATAAATGTTAGGGATACCAGAAAGAGATTTATCATTTTGTAGACCAATATACAACTGTATTTTTAAAAATTTTTGTTGTAGAATATTACAAAGTGTAATTTCCCTCACTCTTTAAGTACAACTGTATCGCAACGTTTTTCTAAATCTTTTATGCCCTTTTACTAAAAACTTACGAAGATGCTTACACCACCATGTCCGGGTACAAACTGAGCGCAAACGCTACCGTGTAAAATAATAGATTTCTTTCCGGTACTCCTAATAATATCAACGCGTTTCACGGAAATTCCGCGTAGCAAATTACGTTTCTCATTAACAAAGAGTGGAACTACTTTATTAACGAACATTTGCTCTTAATGACGACACTGACACGATTCCATTAGTTCTTCGCGAAGTTGCCCGACACGCTATTTTTCAAACACGCGCGAGCATGAACGAATCTGTCGATGAATCTGTAAATGAATATTAACGTCGCTGGCTGATCGATTAACGAAGACGGGAGAAGGGAAAGGATATTATATCAAATTAATCCGGCAGAATACTTCGCTTTCAATGGGACGTAAAAGAGTTTAAGCTTTTCAACGAGCTTGCATTTCCCGAAACGTGTCCTCGCGTAGGTGCGTTATGAGATTACCAGTGCCCACTATTTAAACGGCTTGTCGTCGCGGAAGCAGGAGAGAGGGAAAGAGAGAGAGAGAAAATGGAGAAGCTGTTTAAAATTGCGGCGCAGAGGGACGAAGTAAAAAGATTCGGTACAACGTGCTCGTAGTTATGAAACTTTCTCTTTGCACGCGCCTCGTTATTGCTCAAAACCGGTGAAAAATTTTTTTTTCGATCGCTCGTGTCTGCGCATACATACATACGTGCACACGCTACGTGACCTTTTCCAGCCGACACGCATGTTGAAAGCTCTCTCGAGTTAAACGGCTTTGCCGGAATTAAAAAGGTGTTTCGGGGTGGGTGAAAAAGCACGCGGGAAGGACTTGCGCACGTAAATTCGTACCGTCAACTTCCTTCGCAGTCTTTGTTCGAAGTCACTTGTTGGAAGTTGAAAGAAAAACTGTGCGCTACATTCTGCGATGACAGTTTTTTCCCCCTAAGTTTTCGTTTTTTTACCACTTACCCTTTCCTGGAGGGGATATTTGTACGGAGAAAGGTTTCTTTCGGACGTCTTACAGTTTCACTTTGGTATGTAAAAAGAAACGTTTCGTTTTCGCGTGTACGTTTGCAAATTGTACCGAAACAACGTGAGCCACGTGTAAGTTTTGAAATCTATAATCTTAGACATTTGACGACTTCGTTTGACATCGTACGATCCTACTTATCACGATTCCACCCTATACAGGTAATTCTGGAGTAACACGGTACTCGAGTTGCGCGAAGTTGGAATAACATCTCGTTACGCGATCCAGATATTTCCAGAAATAGAGACCTTTTGCATATGCGGAGAAAAAGAATCTCGCTTCTTGGGGATGACAGTCACAGGGTAGTTCAAAAATTGTTACATTTATTAATTTTCATTTTTCAACTGTCTCAGTTTTCTTTTGTCAGTCGAACGATTGCTTATTTATCTTACGTCTTCGATCAACTTATCACGGATAAAACTAATAATACGTAATTCAGTTCGGTTGTTTTTTTAAAACGTCTTTTTCAATATTCCACCGATCGAATGATTGTCAACAACATGAAACGCGACCTCAAAATCGTGTGGATCGCGAGTGCACGATCAACGCGAAACCAATTAATCGCGTTACCCGAGGGTTACCTGCACGCGCCATCGTCGTTCCATTAATTACAATTTCGTACGGTGCATTTAACGTTCGTCGGAAATAATTTAAGGCGTTAATAGGTTAAATCGCGTGACGCGGTCCAGGAGATTCGAAGTCGTTCGACCGTCGAATAATCCCGGACGCGATTCCACGGGAATTCCTGAATTCGCAATAAGCGCGCTAGGAATTCGCGGCAATCAGCCACGTTAAGGCCGTATTCCACGCATGACAATTATCCCGCGTTAGGATCAATCAGCCGAGTCCCACGCAAAATTGATGTAACGATGACAAATGTATCCTGATTTCTTGCGCAGAAAACATGTCCCTGTCTCCAGTGCTTGGACGGAGGCTGATGGAATAGTCGGCTCGAGTTCATTTCCGTGGAAAAGCTGGAAAATTGGCACCCCTGTCCATTCTCAACGCTGCAATCGAGAACCATGAAGAGATCTTCGAGAGCTCAGTCGAAGATCCTCGCTTGGATTTTCTGCCTGTTCGCCGTGCTTCTGCTCCCGTCGAGGACAGGTGAGGCGAAACAAGGGAGCGACCGTACATGTACATACATACGGCGCAAAAGTTGACAATGGTTCCGTCGCGTCGGTAGATGTAGAAATCGACGATGCGTACGCGTACGTCCAGATGTTTCCGATGCGAAAGTAATTTTTAATAATAACGGAAATACCGCGCATATGACTTTGGTACTAACGAAGGCTTGATTCAATTAATGTTTCCTCTTTGAATTATTTGAAACTACCGTCGCTTACGTACCGAGAGGCTGATTGGAATTTATGAAACGCGGTCACCCGTGAGTAATATCTATATTTATTGCGAGAGATCATTTGATACTCTTTTCTATCAGATAATTTTCATTTTGTAATTAAATTCGGGGCAATTATTTTAATCAATGTACAAGTGACAGGGAACCGGGAGAAATATGTTTTTCAACGTGTCGAGCGTGGGTGATATTTTTTGAATTTTGAAAGTGTCTTGGGTCAAGTAATTCGAAATTAATCTTTAATGAGAACGTCAAATTTAATTTCATTCGCCAAATCAGCCCACGTTGTACATTAGTTTGACTTTAATTTAACACTAATTCAAATACATGCATTTCATTTTAAACGAAAGGGAAGAGGAAACGTGTTGATTTATAGTATGAGGGAAAGATTTTATACGAGACATACGCGATTTTATGACCGAAAGTGGATCATACGTAACGGCAAACCTTGTTGCTTAACTTGCCAATGTACGCGTTACACCTCTGCATACTGCTTCGTAACTGAAATCCTGTACCTTAAAGTAAAGTAACTCTGCTGTATATGGGTTATTATAGCAAGAACGTTAAAAGCTAATGAGTGATTACGTTACGTAGGAAAATATTCGGAAGAGGTTAAGTTATATCGGTCGTAAAATTCTAGTTTTGCGTCTCCCCCGTGTATATGTAAACGTTGTGCTCGTCATTTACGATATTAGATTGAAAATAAAATGTTCGTTATGACATAATCGTTTAGTAAACACTTCCTTCGACGTGTCTACTCTTGCACAAACGGTTATCACTGGATTAACTTTCACAAAGATTTGCTATAATACGAATCTTAGCGTGACAAAATTATAACAGAAATATAAACGAGTCAAGCTACAAATTAGAACCTTCTGGGTGCAACTCGTAGCGATTTTAATTAAGTTTTTCCGCGTGTAACGCTGGGACAGATAATTTTCTAGGTCGAGGCTGGACGTTTTTTTCGCCATAAAACTCGAACACGCGATATTAAATTGAATGAGCGGGGGACAAATCTTCGCGCTGTCGTGCTTTGTCTACCGTAATCAATTTTGGCAAAGAGAATTGTGAACAAAAAAACAATCCCGTTAGGGGTTGATCGGCTAAGGGACTGTCGTTCTTCGTCGAACTATAAGATTGAACTTCTATTAGAATATCGCCGTTACGCCGATAACTATTTTTAGCCCTTCATCGGTGCAACTTGATCATATTTATAGCGTAACCCACGATAAACTGATGTCGATTCAAGCATATTCGCTGTTAAGTAAAGACCGTAGTGGGTTGTGGAACGAGGTTACGTTTCAGGACGCGGAAAAGGTTACGTCGCTTTTTGACATAGACGTTTTGTTTATTATAATCGCGTCGCGTTGGTGTACCGCCATTCAGCGTTTCTACATTTTATGCAGGGTAGTCGTATAAGGTATGAAAAGGGAGGGAAACGAGATGCGGGTACTCGTGCAAAATAATATACGTTCGCGTATAGAGTGGTTTGACAGGTAGATGGGGTCTTTTGTTGCGAAAATTGTTAAAAAATGTACATTAACGTTATTCAGTTCGTCGATCGATATTTGTTTATATCCCCTATTATCTCTTGGACTTTTGTTGAAACGTAAAATTTAGATAAACTCAGAAAGACTCGTTGAAATATATATATAGGTATGAAATTATGGCTTTCAATAGATTTGGGAGATCGTAAAAACTCTATCCACCGCGATTAATTCTCCACGTATATTTGCAAATACAATTCCACGAGTGTCGTTCTACACCTTCGTGGAAAATATTACATAAGTTTTCAACGCCGCGATATATCCGGGTAACTTCCGTCATTTTCGCGATCTCGTGAAACGATCGTTCGAATACGATTGAAAACTGCTCGTAATTTAAGAACAAACGAACGAGAGATACAAACGGGTCATCTATTTTCCTTCCACGTGTATCTTAATTGCTTTCATCATACCTGTCCGAGTTCGAGCTCCCGGGCTCCGCTCTGTTCCCTCCCTCTGCGCCTAAACCGAGGGAAAGAAAGGAGAACGGAGAGAGGACGAGAAGAATAAACTTCGAAGTTCCAATCGTACGCTTACAGCTGGAAACAGACTATCGTCACGTGGTGTCATATGCTATCACGTTATCTCACGTCATGAGTGAAAAAAGAGTTTGTATTTTAAATGTATTTGACACTAGGTTTACGAATGTTTCTTATATACATATCTCTAGGGATACGCGTCAATTTAATCACATAGAGAATATAAAGATTGGAAAATTTTGATATATGTAAAAAACTGTAAAAAAATGAGATATCATACAATTTGTGATCAATTCAGTGTAAAACGAAAAAAAATGGTCTTGCACCACTTTCAAAATGAACCATCCATATATTTGTCCGGTTAAAGGGATAGAAGACAGTACAAGTGGTAGCAGAAAATTGTTAACGGTTTCAGTAATTTTCCTTGTGAAATTCGAATTCGAATCACACTAAAATCATGTTACGCGCATCATGCACACACTCCACACTCATCACAGATGCCGTGATAACACACGAACTCAAATGACGCGACAATAGTCTGTTTCCAGCTTAACTCGCATCGCTTGGCAGCTCTGGAGAAAGGTAAGGGATCCCTCACCTGGTAAGCTAGGCTCAACTCGAACGGGTTCTCTTCCGCGCGTAGACTAATTTACTTCGGGACACGTACTCGGTAACGCGAGCCCCGTAGATATTCTCACGGTGAAGTTATCCTCAACGTTGGAGGTGAAAATTGTTTCAGACGCCCTCGAGGAAAATTGCACGGATTTCCAGGGTGGCCAGGTTCGCCACGGTCTCCTCTATGTGCCCGGACCTGCGGTTTGCAGTCTCTGTGTCTGCTATCATTCGGAGCCAATGTGGTGTAAAGCTATCTACTGCTCGCCACCGTATGTAAGTACAGATACCTTGATAAACTTTAACTCTGCTGGAAAAGCTCCGAAGTGGGAGCGAAACGAAACGCGTACCCCTATCGTATCACGCGCGCGTTACTGTAAACGCTTTTCGGCTGAATTTCGGAGCCGCTTTCGCATTCACGGTTGTTCGATTATTAAGTCGCGATACATGCGTGGTAATTTGCCGTGGTATAATATTAATGAGAGCTACCAATTAATTTTGCGAATTAATTAGGAGACGCGTAATTGGAACGATTGCGATCTGTCCTCTGTCCAAGTAAAAATATTGTGTATCGCGATTGGGAAAGGGAAATTTTATTTTTCCGTACGTAATCGTTTGCTGTAAAATTACTGTTTCGCCGTGGACGTACGCGTGGCGACGTCGTTATTGGTGTTGGTGCGTTTTGAAAAATGTTTCAATTAATATTTACGCGTATAATTAGAGTTACGAGTTTAACAAGTGTTTTTGAGATGTACGAGAGTTTATTGACGCAAAATGGTAATAATGGAACGCATGCATTTTTTATTATGGTGCGATTCCTATCGTCTAGTGCAGCGATACTCAATCCGGGCCCGCCAAGATTTTGTGCGTCGCCTCACACTAATTTATAAATAAAAGCTTGGACACAATTATATGTTTTTCTTTTCGTTTTTGATATAGTATATTATAGTGTACCTAGTTGCGGCCCTTGTTACGTAGCAAACATATGTATGTAGCCCGGGATCAAAAAAGGTTGAGTATCGCTGGTCTCGTGTCTGTCTTCGGAAATTGATCGGAGACCAATGAACATCGAAGAATCCACGTCGACCCAAAAAGAAGTTTTCGTGGACAATTTATGATAATTGAGATATCGACGTTGTTGGAAAGAATACGGCATATACATCACGCGCATCGTTAGATCTGGGTTAGACATTTATTATTTATTTCCACCTTCCCTCGTCTTCCACTAAAGCAGCGTTAGCGTGTCTTTCATTTGTTCGTTTTACCGTGGAGAAATCAGAACTTTCTCCCAGAGAAAATCATAGTTTACATTTTTCTTGAAAAACGCATTGAAAGAAAAAAATAACGTAGTTTACATTGTAACGCGCGGTATTAGAAAAAGAGTGCTTCTTTCATAGTAAAGAAATTACCTAGTGGGGAACACATGGATGATTTAAAGTTTATCATTTACACATAATTAATATCAATTTCGCTTTTAGATATTATTTGAATCACCCTTTAGAATGTATAGCTCTCCCGTGCGAAATTGAATTATTTGCACAAATTATTCGCGGGAAATAACGCAATGAGAAATTAAACAATTGTGTCATAATTTTGATTATCGCACGCGGGTGCGTAACGAAATAAAGTTACATCAACCGTGATGGAAGGGACGTTGTCGAAGCATACGGAATTAATTGCACGATGCGGGTGCAACGGGTGGAAGTGACTTTAACGAGGTCGTTTTCACAGATGAATTTTCAAATCTTTCGCACTCTTTGCGCGACTTTCCGGGGACGAAGTGAATATTCGTGATAATATCTTTCGATTAACGGGGTCAATTATCCTCTTCGCCCAGGGTAAAGAGACGAACACCACCGCGGCTTTTAATATTTCACGTTTCCACGCCTCCGTCCTGTGAAATTGTGAAACAATTCCATTGGGTTGCAAATTAAATACTCGACTCGGTACTTTTTCGACGTTGCGAATCGCGAAACTCTCCTCCCCTCTGCTTCCGGATTTTTACATTACAAAAATTCAATTACGCCAGCGTTCGGGTTTCGCGCGGATCGCTGGTGTTTTTCCCCCGGTACACTGGTTTAAAAGAAACAACAAATAATACCATTTCGTTAACGGTCGTTTCTCAAATACTCTACGTTTAAATCGTAAAGTTAATACGCAAAAGTAGGAGGTCACATCTTGCTTAAACTCATTAAAGTCACCTCGCTTGTTAGGAAAAAATCGATTTCCAACGTACTATACTAGCATATTGCGGAGGATTGTGTCGTCACCTTTCGCGAATACATTCCATTACGCAGAAGTGGAATAACGTTGAAACTTTATTCCGGGAATCAATTGCGGCTCGCAGGAAATTCTAATATTACGTCAACGACTCCGAATTGCATCTGCAACGATCATTCTTGCCCGCTTCCGTTTCTAGCAATTTTACGTAATCATCCAATACAATGTCCCCTTGATATACACAACTATTTCTGCGAATGTTACGCGGCACTTCGTTAAGCGGGAACATTTCTTCCAATAATGCCGTGATTGGAATTTCTGATTGACCTCGAACTGTTTTACGCCTCGGCGCGATAATACCTGTCCTACTTTAAACATACCCTTATTTCGTTAGGAAATTTTTTTTTTTCACTTCACTCGGAAGTGGGTGCATTGTCGCCATTGCGATCGATCGATCTCACTCATCCGCGGGGCTGTTTTTTTCAACTTTGGCAAAGTTTACCCCGAAATTGATGTACGCGCGAATAATGAGGGAAACAAGGGAAAAATGTAATTTCAGTTGCAAGAAGGTAAACTGCTTCTATTAAAGTTGCCTGATCGCAGGGATCGGGAGAAGTTTATTTGAGCGGAAGCTTGGAAACTTCTCTCTCGATCGATATATGCAAAACGCGGGCTAAACAGGAGCTCGTTTACTCCTCTCCCGCTCGGATAGTTAGACGAGTGACATTTTAGTTACCGGAAAGCATATTCTTTCTATTAAAAGTTGATGGGGTCGTAGCGATCGGGAGAGATTTGTAAAACCGGAGGGCTGGGAATTTTTTTTCTCGAAATCGATATCCCTAATCCAGCTGCGAAACTTTTTCGTTCAATGCGCCACGCTCACGCACGGATTTTGCATTTCAATTTTCTCCGTTATATCTCTCTCTCTCTCTCTCTCTCTCTCTCTCTCGCGTAGAAACTGTGCTGCCGATTGTTGAAAAAGGAATCCACTGTAAATCAAAACTGATTTGTTCTCGCTCCGCGCGCATTTGTCGTTAGAGACCCGAAATAAACGTAGCGATGTAACACATTTTTTTTTTATGAATTTTTATACCGATAAACGAATGAGAATCATTTCTGCTCGACTGCTCGTCTATAACGTCAGTTTATACGAGAGGGAAGTGCTTGGTAGAAGTAAAAAAAAACCAGTCATGTGGGAATTTTGAAAATTTATACAATCTGTGGGTGAAATTTTAGTACCTCAAATGGCTCAACGCGAGATAAGAATTTGTTTTGCCACTGTTAAAGTGATCCGTAACGACGATACTTTGTTATTGAAAAATATGGCGTAAACTTTTTCTGGGATGATCAATTGATGGAGCTTACATGACTGAACGGTCGTAACGCTTCTCCCGACGTTTCTGTAAATAGATAACTAGCTTATTTACGAATTGCCGTAATCCGATTGCTGGCGAAGGTAACATGGTTAGTAATCGCTTTATTGAATTTTCACTCAATGTGACATCGACAAGACGATAACGGGATTTTTCTTTTCAACGCCGGGCTTTAATTCACGGTGACTACGATAGCGTTTTGCTCGTTAAAGGTGAATTTTCCGGACTCGAGTTCTATGAAGAGAGTCTTAATTAATATTTCAAACGTCTCCGACTGCGCGGATGAAACTCGAATATCGCAGTTTTGTTAATTTCGTCGAGATACACATGGATTCCCATTACGTGGAAGATAAATGAAAATATATGAAACCGAATCTCGTGGGAAAGTGAAACGTGTGTTTGTTTTTTGGCCGTTGAAAATTTGTTTCAGAATCACGAGCTATGATTCGCTGACTTTTCGCGCGGAATTATACACTATTAAATGGAGTACTATTATTTATTACTCCTACGGGACGTTGGTCAACCGAGAGTTATCGAACAGGCGCGTTACAAACGTAAATTTAATTATAGACGGATTTCTCGTATTTACGAAGGATGGGCCAATGGAGGATCAATATTATACAGGACACGCTTGTTTACTCGTGAGCCAACTATAAACTCGTGATCCATCTGTAATTAAAATTCTAATCCTCTCGTATAAATATTTATCAACAATATTTTACGCGAAGCGGAAAGCTTTAGGGTAAATATTGCTTTTGCAATTAGCAACAAGCATTTAATCGCGATACGATCGTTTGGTAATACCTTCATCAATAATTACGTCTTAGAAATATTGTCAACAAAATTCAGAAAAATCGATGTAAAAGAATTAACTTCTATCGGCGCCACTCGTCGGAAACAAATAACGAGTAATATTTTTAATCAACCTTGACGAGTGCAGTATCAATTTGTATCATCTCGGAATTGTTTACCTATACTTCATCCTATTTTTTCCCCGCCGAATAAAATGCATTTCATATGTATGCCACGAACAAACGAGGAGTAATAAAAAAATCGAAATCCTTTAATCCACGGTCACATACGCGCTATAAAATTTGATTACCAATTTCGCGTTTCCACAGAATTGATTGACTTTGCATTTCGCCGTAATTTGTCGGGTAAACGGGATTCATTTGATATTAATATCGCGTATGAACGACGCGCGATAAATAATTAAAATTCCCTTATCGGCACTCCTACGCGCATTTGACGTTATATTTTTGTTTGTTCACGATAATAGAGAGTGATTCGGCAGTACCGCCTGTCAGCAAGAAACAATGGTTCGTACAGATTTCTTTCACGATAGCCATCTGCGAATATTAATTTTACGCAATTTCAAAATTGTTTAACGGGTAACGTCGACGAATGAAATCACTTCTCGATTCGGATGCACGCGTTTATTTTCGTTCTTTTGATATGTAGGCCAGCGGTCGTTTGATTTGCATATGAGCAGTTTTATGCTAATCTCCTACAATTACAATATCTTTCTCTGTTTTACAAGAAACGAGGAGACTAGCGGTTGCGTGCCGTTGACGCGAAACTCACGTGACATCCACCTGCCTAGTTTCACCGAACTGTTCCCAGTTCTTCGTAGTTGGTACCAATTTAAACTTAAATGGAACGGTCCCCGACGTTTTGACGTATCGTTCAAATCCGTTGCTTCTCGTCTAGTAATAGCCAAACATACATCACATTATTCATAGGTTTTCCGCTTTTAACCAAAAGAATATTAATTTTCTCCATAAATCGCTTGATCTACGCAACAACGATAAAAATGGAACGGACGATATAAACATTTTTTTCTCTCCAAGTTCTCAAGTCGCGCGCCCCCTTTTCGCGAGATTCCATCAAATAATGTAAATTTAAACTAACTATTAATTTGTATTTAGAGTCGAGGCAATTAAACAAACTTAGCATTATTCTTCCTATTATTTCCCCCACAATTGTTTCGCTGTCCAGTTAATTTTGACCCCGTACCGTTGACGCGCGGGAGGATAAAAAATGGTCAAGAAATAGGAAATAATAAATTCAGACCTTCTATTCTCCCAACGAGAAGAAACGAGGCGCCGAAAAGTCTCGAACTAACACATCCGCCCAAAAATCTCCCACTCCCGCGTGTACCGTATTCGTTCTATCGATAAATCCATCCCACCCTCGCGCAAATTTATCTCTTAATTACCCCTTTGACGGCATAACGTACAGCCCACTAATTTTTTTGGCTCGGGACCGCGGAACGACGTAAATAATTTGAGATAGTTGTCCGTGATTAAATGTAGATACAACGGAGATACGAGGCCACTGCGGATGAATTGTGCGGACTGCAGCATTGGAGGGAATTGCCGCGACTCTTTTCGGGACAGAGTGAGCGGTGCTATAGATCGCTGGAAATAAGAATCCTCAAATACGGTGGCCCGCTTGATACACACGCCCGACTCGTACATTTTTACTTCTCCCTTGTACATTGACGAACCGTCCTTCTTCTACAGTGGAAGCGGGACATGCAGTGCCGCTGTAAGCGAAGTGCAGGCTTCGAGCCAAGTATCTTTAGGTGTCGGTGTGTATTTCCGCTCGAGTCTTCTCCGGTCGACGGAAAACATTATGCGCTTGGACGTGCATCTTCGCGAACGTGCGCTTCGGTGCCGATATTCGCTTCTGGAATAACGTCGGGGATACGTAACGCTGTTCGCGGCACGCGCGTTGATCGGAACCCCGAGGCGATTTCCGGGAGATCTGCGCAGTTTGGATTTACTTCGTGTAGAACTCGAGGAACGAATTTTCTGGCTAAAATCAGAAGTTAGAGTATCCAGGATTATGTAACAATATTCCTACCGACACCAAATTACCTGTCTTCAAAATAACTTAGATTTCTTATTACAGAATGAAGATAATAGCAAATTTGATAGTAAAAACATGTATTGTAGTTTGTATTGTTTAAAAACAGAAATATTTTAACATTTGACCCGCTAACATTTTAGTTAAGTGGAGGCCCAATAACATGGTACGGAGGAAATTCTAAACGAAATTTAAAAATCAATACAACATCGTACAATAGACCTGGTAACCCGTATAGCCTACATTTCTTTTTATTCTATTCTCAACAAACTATCATTTTGCTTCTGATGGTCAGTTTTCAGCTTCGCGAATCTGTGAAAGTTAGATGAATTCTCGCATCCAGTTACCCCAACTCTAGTATTTCCCGACTATTATGTTCGTGAAATTGATAGAGTAAACGGTCCGTGTTCAAAATCAAGATCGATACTACCCGAAGTAGTACCACGTCGTTTACGTTGTAAACGTTCGAATCGTAGATACAGTTACGGAAAAGCTTGTGGTACTCGAAGAGTAATGACGCTGAAAACATCGCTACAAACTCGGCAAAGATAAACTTTAATTGACCGATTCCCAAATGACTTTCTGCACGGCATACGGACTCGTTGCATTCGAAGGTGAATTACCGCCTTGAGCGTGGTTAACGTAGAAATCGCGTTTTCGGATTTTCCAATTTCCATCGGTCACGCGATTATCGCGTTTCTTCGGGTTTTCGGTAGATTTAACTCCTGGGACTAAATATTTTCCCGACAGTGCAGATTTTATCATGAAAAAAACGGTCGCGTTTAGAACGCGTTAGCGTTCTCACGATAACACGGATATTTGATACCGAAACGAGTGTAGAACAACGCGATCGATATACCTACGGTTCGTCCATAAATTTGCACCATTTCATTTTTTCGCGACTACGCCAGATTTTTCTATCGCTCTGTGAAATCTCGTAAAAGGCTTCTATCATCCGAGGACCATAAAATCTAAGAGACCAAACCGTAAGGGAAATGATTTTAAAAGAAATTGAGTTGAAAACCAAGCGTCGCCGTAAATCGGAGGAAAACTCGTATAACGTTTCCCCCGCAAAGTGACATCGTTTATGCACCTATTTACGGGCAAAAAGAAGGCACTTTTGTCTGACCATCTATGGACTTGATTCACTTTTTTTAATATTCGCCCCTTGTACTCCTAGTCTTCTAGCGTCCTCGCTCGTTTCCTAACTTGTCAATCGATAATGCAACACGCTCTTCGACACGTCGAACGGCAACCAGCGTAAACGATTCACCGACATCCTCTCTCGAATCAGACACAACGGGGCTCACCGACAATCGAATCCCATCCAAACAGAACTCCCATCTGTTTTTCGTCTCACTCGTTCGAGCATATTTTTGTTTTGCACCCTCCCGGCGGCGCGGCAATCAGTCCGCGAGATCGAGTATCGGCGAATGGCAATTGACCGCTAATCGATTTTCCTCTCACAGAAATGCAAGAGGTTTCGGGTCGGCGAGCGTTGCTGCGAGTTCGAGTGCCTCGACGGCACGGACGCGGACTGGACCGGTCCTGACCTGATAATCGCCGCAGCAGGATCGCCGACGATCAAGGAACAAGAGGTTCTCTACGTGTTCGGCTTAATCGCTTTGTTGAAGGCGCTCTAGTTCAAGCGGGGACTCATGCGATCCGACGGACCGACGCGCGGCGTCGGCACGTCAGCGAAGTTCGGCCTCGTGGAACGTTAGCGATGAGAAACGCGGGCCAAGGAGTGCGCGAAGGTACGATTTAGCGTGTTTGTCGATGAAACGTCGCGTTTACGTCAGTGGCTGTTTAAATCGACGGTTATCCCTCGAGGATCGTCCGACGCACGTTCGTCGGTACGGTCGTGCCGATTCGTTCTAACGCTGGTCGTTATTCGTTTCGTTGTTAATTCATCATTTACTGCGTACTTTGTTGACCTACCGGTCAACCTAATGGTTAACTCAATGGAAAAGGTGAGCGATCCACGGGATCCCTAGCAACGGACCTGCATCCTTGCGAGGAAGCCGCGGTTAAGCTCGCAAGGATCCTTCCGTAAGTTAAAGTTTGTCGCAGGTGCGTTGAGTTTGCGGGGCTGAAAGTTATCGCACGGGGTAGTGTATTCGAGAAAATAGAGTGCAACTGGCACGATAAAGTTTGTTTAACGTTAACATTTTCTTGGTAGTCGAGAATAGAATGTGGCGGGTAAGGAAAATGTAAGTTTTGGTTAATATTACTGAACTTTGGAAGGAGAATCTTTTCTTGCAGCTCTATAACGTCTCTGTTGCGTTCTGTCTATTTTTGCATGTATATTTCCGCGATTCTATACGTAAAAAAAAGGAGTAATTTTGCGTACGGAGTAAAGCAACCGGGGTCACGGTGAAATATGTATATGTATATTTCCGATAAAAGCGGATCCCGCTTATCGCGCGAACTCGAGGGATAACTGTGCCAAAAGAGATTAAAAACCACTGATTTAGATCGCAGTCGTGTTGTGCTGGAAACGCAACGCAGGTGTCGTTACCAAGGGAACTATATATTTTTTTTTCTTGCGGTGGAAATTCCTGGTAACGATCTTATCTTCGTGGTAGCTCGTATACACACGATAAGCTCGCAACGAGACATTTCATAGCTAGTAAGTGGCGTTCGGGCTGCGATCGAAGGTGTAAAATTAACCCCTTGCACTCGAATAACTTTCTACCTTGATAGTCGGACAGCGCGGAATGATTAGAGATACCGGAAAGTAAACGTCTGTCGTCCACGGTATCGTGAGAGTCCAATTTTGTTTATAATCGTAATACAGTTAATTAGAGCGATTTAAATTCTCCGTTTAGTATAAGGATCCGTTGTTCATTTTGGTATGATCTATTAATAGCTAAAGCCAAAGTTGAACTTTCTCGTAAAGCTGATAACGAGCGCTTACGGAGTTTTAACAGTTCTTTTTCGAAAGTGACAAAGTTGTATGGGTCCGCCGAAGTTTTATATTATTGAAAAGTTGTTCTTTATATCCTCTGAGATTAAAATTGAAATTGTATACAGTCGATAGCAAAGATTCGTTGCTCGTTCGAGTGCGATAGGGTTAAACCTTTCGAGAACAGCTGCCCCGCGGATGTACGTTTCACAAATTTTTATTTTTTCATTCTCGTGATAATAACAATGTGATAACGATGTCAGGTTGAGATATAATGCAGGGATAAATCTTTCGTCGACGGACGCTGGGGAGGTTCGTCGAGTGTGATATCTTTTCATTGAAAAATAACGCTTGTTTAAGGCGAACGATTTAGGCTGGCTTGTTTAGCGCGAGATTCGGACGAAAGCTAAATTGATTTCTAATTTTACAAAATTCGCGCGTAAGCATTTTACCGCGCGTTAGGTCAGCCAATATCGCTTGCGATAATTTTAACTTAGGTTTCATTAAAACGTTAACGCGTTACGTTGAAAACGTAAGCCTTGCGATAAAGAGAGAAAAGCGTAAAGTTACAAATATGTTACGATGCGAACACGTGTTTCTAATACTTTATTTCATCTCTCAAGGACGTCTAAACCTTCTACGCAATTTATCCATCGCAAAACCGGAGGAAAATTCTCTTTATAAATCGATCGCGAACAAGTTTATCGGCGTTAAATAAGCACTCGTTTCAGTAGCAAACGAATGGACAACGATACTTGGAATTATTGATCGACCGGATGTTACAAACAACTGATCCCCACGAGGATCGTTTCAACCACGTTTGATTGGTTTCCGCTTCGTTGATTTCGATCGATCCTTTAATTATCACCCGTTTGAACGTTTTCATGAACGATAATTAATTTTGATGCCACTCGACTCAAACGCGGATGTAAGATACAATCTGGTCTCCGACTGGATAACGACGATATTGGGATCATTGAATTAATTCCGATCAGTCCATCCATTCGCTCAATGGCCTAAATATTTCGGCCGAACATATAATTTCTGGGATGATGACGAAAAGGAAGAGAGAGAGAGAGAGAGAAACGACTCGTGCGAGTGTTCACGTGCCGTGACACCGAACGGGCGAACGGGAAATGCGTGAATCCATTGGTGTTAAACGAACACAATAAAATCCCAGGATCCAAGAGAAAGAAAACAAAAATACCAAAAAAAAATAAAATAAAGAACACACGTCACATTAGCGTTAAGACAAAGATTCGTCGAGCGAAGCGTGCAAATCGATTACAGGGGTGTGGTGCAAAAAACGGGATCGCCACTGGAATACGAATTTTCCGTGGTCGTGGAGGAGGAAAGTGAAATTACAAAAGTGGCCAGTGCCGATCTTTATCAGGTCGCTACGCGAGTAATGTCGGTTTTATCGTAAGCGCTTGCAAGAGGTGTAGAACGTGTCAAATTGCACTTTAATCTAGATTATATTTCAATTCTTGACTCGCGTCGATTAATCCTTATTAAATCGTCCGTAGGATGCGTTGATAGATCCAAGTAATTTCTTTGGAGAGCGATATTAATCGAGTGAAAAAAAGATATTCCTGTAGGGCGTATCGCGAAAGGGCTTAACGAGCAAAGTAAATAAAGTGGAACTGAAAATTTGACAGTTCTAGTACTTCTATTATGATATAACGGATATTATTTATGGGCGAGCTAACAATTGAGCATAAGTATATACTAAACAATCGAGTATAAGCGTATACTCAATTAAATATGGTAATATTTAATTGAATATAAGTAGAATTTTAAAATAAAGAGAGGGTTGCAGCGGACTCAATTTTAATAACTTACGTATACGCGATAATACGTTTAAAATGGCGCTCACGTCAAATCAGCTTTTTATTTTTGCATCGTGGGATGTCGTTACCGATGTTAATTACAAGAGTCAGCTTCACGGTAATATCGCGACAATTAACCAAATTTGGCGTGAACGCGGCATTAGAGCGTTGTTGTTCATAATTTCCACGCGCTTTTGTCCAATGTCGCTCCGTACATAGCGCTATTATCCTCATGAAATCGATATTGGGATAATTAAAATATTTTTTTCACTTTTTCTCGTATCCATGCGATATTCTCAAAATTGCTCAACTCGATGCAACTCTACGATCGATTCGAATTTCGCCGAACTGAGCGAATTTGATACATGGAAATACCTCGTGTATCTTTTGCAATTCTATTTTCATTCCAGTTTCTCTCATATTCGCTTTTATTTGCTCTTGCGCTTGGTGGGGGGAGTTTTAATCATCGCTAATTTTAATTGCGCGAGAAAATTGGGGAATGCGCGCGAAGTATAAGCCGCAGGTTTTCGTTGACGAAATTAAAATCCTGAAATGTTAAACTCGCGGTAACCAAGCACGCGCGGATTTTCTTTTAGTTTATTTGTGCAAGCCCGCTGATTTGTATTCGGGCCGTCTGAATTGTCCGTAAAAAAGTCGTTACTTCCGGGTCCATTAATTAGACAGTGAATTTCGCTGGCAGAGTGGAAATGCTAAAATATGAAAAACTAAGGTAACGCGGGAATGTCAGTTTTCTTTCTTCGTGAAATTTTTATTCCTACCGCGTATGCATACCTAATGCAAATTCGACCGATTTAAATTGCGCGCAGTGACTTTCCAAGTAGAAGCGTACTCCACGTAGATAATAAAATACAAAGCTAGCATTCGGATTCAATGTTTTCGTGTTCACGGCTCTGAAAATTGTCCGCACAATTTCCATGACACGCGAACTTAATTCTTCTCGATCGAATTTGAACCGCGGTGGCAGATAACGTCGCATCGTCGATGTTATCAGTTTTATTCCATAAGTGACTGCCGTTTTTTAATAGTAGATGAAAAATGGAATAAGGCGCAGCAATGAGGTTCGATTTATTACACTTTTTATCTAAACGTTTATCGAACGTGACGCGCATCTGGAAGGAATACGAATTTTCACTTACTTCTATCAAAAACGAGACGACAATGTATTCCTTTTTATCGATATCCTCCAGAACTGTCATTTCGCTCTTGCGCGCGTCCCGAGTGAAAATTGTTCTCAAAAGTGTTTCCTGACAAAAGCATTCTACTCGAAAACTATTCGCGTCCAAAAGCACTTTCACGGCAAAGTATTTCTTTAGAAAACTTCCATCTTCTCGATGAACAGTAGTAGGGACGGAAAACAAACGCGAGGATTATGATAGTTATTTTTCAATAGAAGCGAATACTTTATTAACGTGCACAACCAGCCGATAGGTTCCTCGCTAATACCATTAGCGATGAATTTCAAGGTATTTTACGGCGATTACTTTCGGGAACCGTGACAACGAAAATGTTGGCTAGCCCGCATTAAGCGTACGGAATCGGATTGTAACAGATTACAGTGAAAATATCTGACTTTTGGCGAAAATCCAATACGGACGTGGGAAAAATCTGGCGTCGCAGCTTCTGGGCGGTGGTCCGAAGATGAACAATGTCTATAATTATTCCCAACGAAGGGAGGAGACACGATACTAAAGTGATTAGTTTAAATTTCTCGGGTTGGGGGTGTAGTTTGCGCAATAATTTTGACGCGGTAGTTTGCAGGGAATATAGCGGTTAACGCTGGAATTACCAGCACGGTCATCCTGACGTTTTTGAAAATTTAATTGATTATCGAAATCACTCGCTCCTTTAAATATTTCTATCATCGCTTTTTTATAATGTTACGATTGCATTATTTTTTTATTTTATGTATATTAATCTGATAATTCTGGTGTCAAAGATGTGCTTCGACAGTTTCCGTACATTTTTCTTGATAAAGTTTTAAATTATTTTGCATTTTCTAGATCACGAGAAACTCGCGTTTGTGGCGCACGTTTTGATTAAAATCACACCGATGAGACATCGACAACGGATTACGTCACTGCTGATGTTGAAATTTTACAAATTCGCGTGTACTCCAATTCTGTGTAAAAACAATACGCTGTCGCGTAACGAACAAAGGCCGAGTTTTTTTTTAATAACATTGCTCGGCGACGATCTACAACTGACGGGTCGAACTGACCGCCCTTAAGTTTGGAAACAATTTTAATTATCCACTCTCGCAAACCGACGAGAAACGGTCTACACCCAATTACAATTTTATTTAAATACCATAGTCACGAACCTTTTGCGATTAGTATCCAGTTTTTCATTGCGGTCCGCGAATCAGGCGCGTCAATCACGAGCGATAAATTTAAGTAAAATGTTTCTGCTCAAGTAGAGGCAACCGCGTGACGGTAATTAGTTTAAGGTAGCGCCGTTTTCTTAATCGATTGCATCGAACGGAATAAACTGAGACGCCATTTCGAGAAGAAGTATCGCGCACGAAGAGCTGACTTCGAATCAAACGATGGTTAGGACTTATCGTATAAGATTTTTTTCAATCATTCTTCGTATTTTCACGGAATTGGTTTTACAGTCGTATCGAGACAACGTTTGCGTATACGAATATTAATCAAATTCCTTTACGATCCTTATATATTAACGAGACTCCATATTAATCGTAGTTTATCGATTTATTTCGCGATTATGAAGAAATCGATAGGGAAAAGATAAGGTGGCCAATAATCAGTCAATACGCAGCGCTATGTACCGTTCAAAAGCCGAAGTCTGTTGAAAACTGACGATTAAAAGGAATTGCTGTTTAGTTAAGGTCCTCTGCTCGTCGTACAGGGTATTAATTAATCATTCACGACGAATAACCCATCGAGATCCTCTCGTTCGAGCTTAAAGCCCAAAATGAAATCACGCCTGGACAATAGTCTAAATTTTTAATCTTCTCGCTTGCCGTTGATCAAATCAGTTATCTAATATACAAATGATATCCGTTGTAAATTAAATTTTAACGACCGTGTTAGGTATTGTTTTTCATTTGAGAAGAATACGCGTGATCGTTAATCCCCTCTGAACAAAAATTATTTTTATATCGATACCATAGAGGTGTACGCGTCCATGTGAACATTTATTTATAGTAATGCGTATGCCACGGTTTATCAATAATTTTAGTGGCTCGAAAACACGAATTTCTCGACGCCGAGATGTTTTCGTTGACATCGAAACGCGGAACAGCGTCATCTCTCGCGACCGTTGTTCTTTTCCAATAAGTGCAACGGGAGACGGAAAAAATAGATCTGGCTCCGTATTTTCACGAATCTCTCGGTACGCTGAGATATTTTCTTTAACATCGAAGCGCGCAACAAAGTACTTTCTCACGAGCATTCTTCATTTCCTGTAATTGCAATGGTAGACGGAAAAAATAGATCTGGAGCCGTATTTCTGCCGGCTCTATTATTTCCTGGATTCGATTGCGATCACAGACTTCAGGTAACAAGAAAACTGATAATTGCCACTGGAATGGGAACTGCGTGTTAGCCGAAGGGGTTAACGTTCGCGTTTTTGAAGGAAGAGCCAACGGGTCGGTATCTTGAAGACTTCCGACGCGAAACGTCAGAGCCTGGGTGCCCGAGATAGCAGGCACGTTCCGCATTCGTTACGTATTTATAAAGGGCTTCGATTCAACGGATGGTCGGGATAAATTTAAATTGTAAATAGACGCATTGCAGATTTAAGGCGATACAAAAGTAGGATCGGGAGGGGCGGGTGTGGGGGGCGGGGGGTAGATAGTGGAACGTGTGAGGGCTTCTGACGATATTAAAAAACTTGGCGTCGAACGCGCAGGCACAGAGAGACACGCTGTGTTTTTCCTTTGTTTTTTTTTTTACGAAGTTTAAATATTGCCGATCGTATATCAGATTTATATACGCGATATATTTAAGCCTCGCTTTTCCAACGAAAACCAGGCCAACGTTTCAGCGGTACCCGTATCGCGTATACGGCGCTCCGACAGTCAACTGGAGCCGGGGGGTTGAATTTATCGTAACGAAGGTTGTAAATAGCGAAGCTTATTTTTGTTGAACTTTCGGACAACCCTACCTTTGGCGAGGGAATCGAATTGACTGTTCTTTGCCTCGGATCTCGAGAGACCGACGCAACTACATGCATATAGGATTAAGGTCGTAGAAAAATGATACCTAGCGACCGGCTGCACTAATAGAAGTTTGGTTTTGAAAAAGTTTGGCGTCCACGCGACGCCCCGATCATTTCTGCCCCGGTTCGTTGAAGCGAGGATTAATGGGATCGTTTGCGTTTCTCTTACCTTCCATCGAGGGAGAATGAAAGCCCTCCAGCTGGCGAAAAGCCGAAGCGTTTCCCGTTTCTAGCGCCATCGCAATTTTGCTCTTTGACTTTTCGCGGAGATATTGTATATTAATCAATATTAACCGACCAATTTCTCTAAGCTTATACTTTGAACTAACGTTAACGTATAAAGAGAAGTATTAACCTATTTCAATGTAAATATTTTAGATGATAGATTTAATATTGCTATGATACGTAATTACTTTTGATTGTAATTATATCGTTTAATCATCGAGGGGCCTTTTATGTATGAATCATTCTAAATCCATTAAAGATTATAATAAATTATTCGATCGATATTAAATATATTGAAAATTACAGGAGCGTTGATTATTACGTCCTTTCTGTTATTTCGTCCACTGTATATTTATGTATCTGTATCAGTAGAATTACAAGATTTTCCGTTTAAAAAATTGTTAATTTGGCGATACTTTCCATATTCCCGTTTCGCGTGGTATTTAATTTGAATTTTTCTTCCAAATCGTGTCGTACAGATCGGTGCGTCGTTGAGAAAACGTCGGTATCTGAGCGCGCACTTCATTCACGATCTTCAAATCTGAAAAAACAAGACAAAATCGTTTGGTGAATTCCGGAACTACTGATAATCCTGATAATAAAACCGCTACACCGAAAAATCCTATTTATTGTTACCAAAATACATGCTCGTACGCACACGTATATAATATTATAGTCTGTACTTAAGTAAGGTAAGTCGTTATCATTCTCGATGTCCACGATTAAACCTGAGCACGAAGATAAGAATCGCCGAGTCATGCAATGTACCGAGAATCGCACCGGTGGAACTCAATTTTTTTGAATTCATCTTTTCACTAACTTCCCCCCGAACAGCTAAGAATCATACTGGTACGTTAGAAAAAAGATAGAGTAGCACCACTACGATTATCAACCGCTCGTATTACGATTCGCGTACCCGCAGCACATTTATCATTCAAACTTTCAGGTAAAAATCCCCGTGTCTCGGTTTTACGAGCGAAGCGAGATAACAGCGTGCTCTAGATTTTCCCGTATTTTTAAGGGTTGACGTCGTTGGCGTGTTAAAAAAAAGTCGATAAACGATCGCGAGTAAAAATAAGCTAAGCGAGAGATCTCGCGTATCGTTTTAAAGTGGCAATTACCTATGTCGGAGACTACCATCTCCTCATCGGCATCCAGCTCGTGAAGAATCTCCCCCCAGGGGTTGGTTAACTGGGTATGTCCCCACGCGACGTATCCGGGTGGAGAACCACGAGCAGGCGATACGCAGGCGACATATAATTGATTGTCGTTTGCTCTGGAACGCTGAAGCAATGACCAATGCAGCGGACCGGTGGTCATATTGAATGCAGCAGGGTATATCAGCATTTGGCAACCTAGAGCAGAGGAACGAGGAAAATGAAGACACCGAATACTCCAAGTTCTGGATACGAGTCGATTTCCCCGCATTCCGTTTTGTAAACCTTCCGCGTTTCAACCTTCCGCTTCCAATTCCGCGTCGGATTAAGAATTTGTTGGTCCCTGGGCTGCGGTACTGTTACACGATATATAATGTGTTTCTCTGAACGATTCGCTGTATGGTTATACAGCAGAGCGTTTTTCACGTAGCGCGTTTGTCAGAAATATACATATGCGGTTTGACCACCTCGAAAATCCCCGTTCGTTCTTTCCGGAAAAGATGCAAGGTCTCGCGTACTTGTACTTGGCCCGAGACAAGACCTTGTCTCTTGATATAGAGTATATTTTTGTTTTCAACCAGCCAATCTTTAAATCGATAATTTGGAGTAAGATTTTAATTATTTACTCTGATCATACCTTGGTTCCGATAAAGTCTTGCCATTTCTTCGAATCTGATATCGTAGCAAATGCCGACACCAATTTTGCAACCCTTCGCTTCGAACGTCGTTAATGAGTCGCCGGGACTTAGCGAATCACTTTCGCGGAAAGTTATTTTTCCCTTGATATCGATGTCAAACAAGTGCATCTAGAAACAGGAGAATACTTATCAAGTTTGTTGTAAGTAGGTATATTACATTACCGCTGTTTGTACAGGTAAGGATCGAACGTGTTCCTATTTATTTCTAGCCTTGCCACTCGTGTACTGACATATTTACAGAAATTAATCTCGTTCTGTGATTTTTCAATTTTTTACCATAAAAAGAAAACGTTCTCCACGTACAATGAAAGTAATTTTCTATTCAGTTATAATTCAATTAAACGCGATAAATGAGAATTCTTTGCGCTGACGTGAACTAATTTTCGTGTCCAGCTGTTTTCTCGACTCTTTTCGCCAGTAGAGAAAAAGGATTTTCCGTCCAACTGTTCCTCGATTCGATGCCATGAAAGCAAAATTTCCGTCGTGATATGAAAACGGATTTGTCGGTCAGCTGTATTCAATTTCGTGGAGAGAGACAGAGAAAGAAAAAGTTCATACCTTTCTGTGCTTCGCTATTAAAGTGCCATCGGGTGCCCAAACGGTGCAAGTATTGTACAGTTTATCATTTTCTCTCTCTGGTATGGTACCACCGGTCACGTAAACGTTATTTTTTTTCGCTGCCTCGGACAGCGCAACGCTCGTCTCGCCGCCGGGGATGCTCTCGGCGTACTTTGCGAAGTGAGCTAATGATCGACAATTATTCAGGTAATATCATTTTATCCGAATTAAAATCTCTTTCTACATATATTATGCAAATGATGCTTTTTCAAAATAGCACTATTCATAATAAATTAAAGTTATTATTTTCCGGGTCATTTCCGTCTTATTCGGTAAGTTGTTTTTTTTGCAAGCATGGATTGGCGAGAAAATTTCAATTTTATCTCTGTACCGCATTTATTTGAGATTTCGACACTTTTGAAATGTACTTGTGATGACAGACCTGGCTTGGGAAAACACGATTATTCCACTTATTAATAGGGACGCAAAAGAAACATTATAAATAATAAGAAATCTGTATAGCTCTGAATTAATGTGCGATTTAATAGAATCTTTTTATATCGGCCGCCTTTCGGGGTTGACGTATAAAGTTAATAAATAACGTTGCATATTAAATACTTGATAATAGTGAAAATGATACGTGGAACGTGAATCGATTTTTATTACGACAAATATACACTCTCCCTTCTCTTTATCGCTCAAAATTGAAATATTCTATCATGGTATCATTTGAAAAACTAAAAAGAATGATCGAATTTCAACGTTTTCGCGGCACTTCCTGTAACGAAATTAATCACTCAATGACTTCCGTAGTACTTTTCAAAACGCTGCAGCCCGCGTTTGTTGCTCGTCAGTCGGTCTCACGAAATCGCGATTTTAATGTTTAGAATATCCCGAAGTGTATTAATTAGATCAACTCCATTATTTCATTGTTCGTCGTCAATCAATAGTCATTAATTACCGAGTGTCTCTATGAAAAGTGAAGTATACCAAGAAAGTACAAAACATCTCGGATTCTCACCGCCATGGACCACAGACACAGCTATGCGAATACAAGCAGAGATGGTATGGTAAGTAAGCGAGAACTGTGTTTCCTCAATAAACGAAAACCTAGCGGCGTTATTGAAAAAAGAATGATAAAACTATTACATGTTCCATACGGCGAGTTGAAACACTCCGGAAGCGTAATAATGTCGGCCTTCTGTTGTTTCGCGCGTTCGATAAACGAAACCGCACGAGCTATATTTGCCGCTTTATTTTCACTCACGGCGAGCTGAACCAGCGCTAAGCGAAAGGCTGAAAAAATAAATATACAAAGGAAATAAATATGTCTCCTGCTCCCGTCCTTTTGAGTGAGAATGTACATAGTTTCGATATAATAATATGATACATACTGGACATTGTTCTTAGGCCTTGCTTAATGACGTTGGTGCGTAGCATGATAAATTTGTAGGTTATGTACGAATTATGAAGGCGTTATCTCGATGACGTAGGAAATATTTCACGTCGCGTTACAAAGTTTAATCGTCGATTATATTTACTTGTTCCAATACTTATAAAGGAAAAATCTGTGCGTTGGTTTGACGTACAAAATTTTTCAAGTATATCTTGCAAAGCAATGAGTTAAACACTCTACCATTTCTCATTTTCTACCAAAATATACGAGTGATCATTTAAATATATTATAACTGATAACGCCAGTATTTTCAAAGATAAGTAAATTCTCGTGTACTTGTACTTGGCCCGAGACAAGACCTTGTCTCTTGATACATTGTACGTATACAAACTCGTAGGATCATAATGAAAAACGAGAAGTGCAAAAATAAGTTTTATTACAAAACGCATAAAAACGAAGTTGTACAGTTTCGTCGATAAATAAAAAATTAGTTTCGAAACTTCTGCCTAATATTACAGAAATAGCATTATCGCCTATCCCTCGACCTTGACCTGTTTCGCTTTTTGTGTTTCTTTTTTTCTGTGTGTTCGCAATCCCTTGATCTTTTGTCTCTCGTTTTCTCCCTCTCTTTATCTTTCTTCTTATGTTTTCTACTCAATCGTTCCGGTGAACCGTCCTGCTTCTTGTGTTTCTTGGATTTTTTCAACTTTTTCGATTTATAATTATCGGCGCTGGTTGATCTACTCCGTCTCTTTGACCTTTTTCCATAATCGCTATTACTATCACTTTCAGAGTCTGAGTACCTCTTTCGTGACTTCGATTTTCCTTCGCACGTTTTATCGAGCCTTTCCTTATCGTTCGCATTAGTTCTTTTCTTCTTTTCTTCGACGACAATCACATCATCGGACCCGCTGCTTTCGGAACACTCTGACGAGGATGCCTTCTTTTTCCTAGTCTCTTTGTCTTTGCATTTTTTAGCTTGCTTATCTTTGTACTCTTCGTACTTCGTTGCGTCTGCAATCAATTTCATAAAATACTAAAGGCTACAATTCCTATATTCATGACAAAATTAAAAAATGGTGGAGGGACCTTTAAAAGTAGTCAAGAATACATTCTTCCACAATTATAGATTCAGCCTTACTAAGAAAGAAATTACTTGATATCGATTAAGTGTACTTTAATTTATATTTTTAGATCGATACCTTCGTCTTTTTAAAAGCCCCTTGAGGAATTTATGTATTCATACTAACTTAGAACTTTTGCATTCTTTGAATAATCCGATTTAGTTACTGGTTGAACCATGAATTCGCTCAAAGATATTGTGTTCCCTCCGAGAGCCAGTTTTACTATTAATCTTCCTGCATCTTCGTCGAATCCTTCTATTTGACCGTAATTATTATTTTGCTTTCCAGCTATTATTTTAATGAATGTCCCTTTTTCAATTTTGAGCTCTTCCTCTGGCTTTTTAGAATCTGTGGTTTTCTTTTGTAGTGTCGCTTTGTCTGCTCCAAGACCCATTCCCTTTGGGCGTAATTCAGGAAGGACAGCTGCTACGATTCTGTAACAATTGTCAAATTCTGAGGTTAATAATTGGCCAGTATAAAATTTTAACAATCGTTCTACAATGCATCGCATCGTTTTAAATTAAGATAAAATTCGTACTTCTCGTTTTTACCAATTCCTTTCCCTGGTTGCCAACCCATTCCTCGTAACATAGCGAATCCAAAAGCATCGACAGGAATTTTCTCATAGTCGTCGAGGGTCGACTGCAAAAGTAGGCGCGTACATAAAAGTTACGTTACACCCTATTTTCAATCAAAATATAATACATTTTGGTTTCTACTACTTTTAAGCATTTATCCTAAGTAATAATTATTCAAATACTCGATTAAAATTTGCAAATATACTGACCTGTTCTTGACCTAGCAACGCTTCACTTTCCGTAAGTGGCAAACTCAATAAATTTGGGGGCTTATTCTGTTCTTCCGTAGAATTAAGATCTTGTATAATTTCGTTCGCTGCCTGCTCTTCTAAACTTTTAACGTTATTAGTTTGGCCATCGTCCATGGGTTCTGTTTTAACGGTTACTAAAGGAACATTATCATCAGTCGATAGTTTCCCATTTGACAACTTAGCTGTTACTTCTTCCTTAATGCTAGCCTGCTCCACTTCGCTCTTCGATGTTTTTGTTTCAAAAATATCTGCGTCAACCTTATTAACGATTCTATCGTGCCAGGTCCTCGAACCCAATAAAGGAATAACGAGCGGCTCATCCTTCTGCTCCTCCCCGCTATACAAATTAATCTTTGGTGACGTTTTTGTTACATTTACAACTTAATACGTTACTCTCATAGGTTAAATTGAGGTTATGTACGAATACCTTATTAATATTTTAGACTTACCCTATCACTTTAATAGCCTTTTCATCGAGGCATTCAATGTAATCTACTTTCTTTTCTTCCTGCGGTACTGTATTCTTCAATACAGTCTTCTTGATCGATTTAGCGAAACCGAAAGAAATCTTTTTCCCTTCTGCCATTTTTGTTGGTTATCGTAAAACACCGGCCACGGAATAGATATCACTGCAGTTCAGACAAACGTGCGGTGAAACCTCTCACCCTCATTTACCATCATACTTCATTAAACGAAGCGTGGTTAAATTTTGTGAATTAAAGTATTAATGATACGTATATACTATACTATTTATATTTCCATCACTTTCCGTGAGCGTACGAAAGCGTGATGACGAGAGTCGAAAAAGTTTACGTCACGCGGATCGCATTATAGGTCGAGTTAGCTGGAATCAGGGTTAAGTAAAATATACGTTTTATTTTCGTTAAGTATTATCACAGACTAGGTATACTATAAGGCCAGGAAGCAATGTATTTTTCAGTGGCAAATTTCGAAGCTCTATTACAGTCCCGTGTCATTCCACGAGTGTTTCCCGGTTGCTCTTATCTTTACCCTTAAAACGGTAAAAGTTATAGATGATTGGTTTAATTAATTTATGTGATGCGTGGGAGAACGCAAAATTAATTTAGGTGAATAATTTGCAGGATAAATAAATACACAAATAGATAGAGAATATTATGCGTATAGTTGACACATTTTTATATTATTAGTTATTTTATTACACCTTTTCTATTACGTCGTACTTATTCCAAGTGAAACGAGACGATCATACGTCCGCCAACAGGAAAACATCAGTTTTGATACTTTTGATTAACATACACGCGTCTGACGGACTGAACCTCTTTATTTATTTATCTATATTCGGGAGTATACAGCGTACTCATTTCCAGAGTATCACGTAAATTAATACATGTAGGTACATACTTAATTCACATTACTATTCTTGCTCAACGAGTCATGAACTATTATTATAAATGGGTACATTAAAATTTTCGAAGATAAGAGGAAAAAGATATAAGATCCAGCTCCCGCGTACTTGTACTTGGTTCGAGACAAGACCTTGTCCCTTGATCAGTGCCGCCACAAATTATAAAATTATTTCAAGTTACCAAGCAACGTTTTTCGTAAATTAGTTTGCGATTTCAAACGCCACGGTACTTGTTTCTTAATACCCTATCCGAATATCGGAATATAGTTTACTTCTCGTAAGATGTGCCAAGTGTACTCGACCATTTTATTCCATCCCAGTTCACGCATCGTGATGCATGACAGCGCTATTATGTATTATGTTGTTCCCAACTCGTTTGGGGTAATATTATTTTCTATTTCTATTACCCGTTCTGCTTTTTTTTATAAAGCCGGAAAATTATCCCATGAAACAGCAGAGTGAAACTGAAGGTTCGTTGAAACAAACTACCACGCGACACGCGCACTCACTTCCGTAGCACGAACTTTTTGTTTTATTTCTCGACTTCCACGTAATCTTTTTCTTATTTTCACGAGCGTAACGCGTTAGCAACGTTTGTTCGGCAAAACTTCGGACACCTTGTACGATCATCATATTCTAGAAAAAATAAAAACTGATTTGCTTGGCGTTTATAATCGTTTATCCTCTGTTCGGCAAACGAAAACCACTTGGATGATAGAAACTGTAATTTTCTAGTCACTTAGAATTTTACGCGTTTGGTGAACATCTTAAACACTCGGCGATTATCTTTATTCTGAACTATAAAGGCGAGTTAAGAGGTTCTCTTTCGTCGCACGGGAAACACAGCGAAAGAAGCCATTTGGTTATCATTCGGTACAAGAATTACAGTTAAAAACGGCCAATTGAGAACGGTAGTTAAGACTTCGGGTAGAGGGGTGAGCGTGTTTTACCTGCGACAACTGTACGGTATGCAGATACGAAGCCGGGGTAAACCGGGAAGCCGTAGTCCACGGACCGTAGTAATCGTAGTAGCACCGAACAGTCAACGACATTCGGAAGCCGCGGGCGCACCTGGAGCCGAGGTAGATTCTTCATCTCAATTTTGTATGTTAATGTGGTTTTCGAAACCGGCGGAATTAACGAGATTCGTAGATTTCATTCGTATTTCGTTAGCTCGTATTTCATTTTTTTTTACGATTTTACATTCGCGAGCGTTCTCATCGGTGCTTATTTTGATTGCCATTTTATATACTTATCGACGTTAATACTTTGAGATCATCGGTACTTTATTTGTGGATATTCTGTTTGCTTTTATAATGTCCACCGATATCGAATGTTCCGTTCCTCGATATCTTAATTCTGCTCGCAGTACATTTTATAACGCGAATAAAAGTGATACGTAATAGGAGAAATTTGATTTCCTTAAGATGAATCGCTGCGAAAGATTCAATAATACTCTTTTGTTCCGGAAATAGTAGCAAGTTTGAGAATAAATAAACCGCTATAAGTAACGGTGTCGCTGACGAAGTGTACGGCGGGGAAAAGTGTAAAGTAACTTTCAGCGAGGGATTTTATCCGCGTCTCGTATCGTGACTGGTCAATGAAAAATAAAATCAGATCCTTGTATTAAAACTGCGAAAACTATTTTATTTTACACGGTATAATTAATAGTCGCAAGTACGGTTATCGATTAATTTCATGTTTTAGAATAAATACGGCAAACTATCTCTTATCGAAATTCAATTGCCTAAAGAATGAAAATATCGTCTCGATTATTTAATTACATTACGCCATTGATTCTATCCGTGACACTGAAGCCTTGCTTACTCTTTTTGAGCGTATAATGAGCGCCAGACCGGAATCCGGTTTCCCGCATCATTTCTATTCGCTAATCAGAATATTACAATTTTTACGATGTAATTAATTCCCTAGCGCGGCGGACCGTCCTTTAAAAGAAATATTTACGTTTAGACTCGCATTAGGCCTTTGACTACAGCGAATAAATGTTCTGTCTTCTTGGGTACCTCAAATCCGCGATAAATGCCAAGTAATTAACTCGAATTACGGCTTCCTGTTCGCGCGGTACAAGTTCTAATTTAGCGCGCCTGTCGTTTAGTTCCGTCGTCAGGATCGCGCACTCGCGCCGGTAATTAAAAGAAGGTCGAAATCTAATTGCAAAATAAAACGGTTTGCGTGCGGTTGCTAACTGTAAAACCGTGAACATAACTGTGAGATCTCGATGGTAATGGCAAAGAGGAGGAGGAGATCTCGGAGAAGATTTGTTCCGCTATAACGTGACATCCCGTCCTCCCTCTTTCTTGTTTTATTCTTAGCTACAATGTACCGGGTCACTGTCGTAGCGCCGCGAGAAGTCGAACTCTGAAAATATCGCAGTCAACAAGTATCGATCTGCGATATCGAAAGCACGCGAGTCGGTAGTTGGAAGTTTATGTTCGCGAAGCGTGTTCATATTTTATCCGTTATCTTCTCACGTGCCTAGCTTTAAAATTCGACTGTCCTTAAGGAAAATTTGTAAACGGTACAAACATTGAATTTCGAACTTAAAATAGCTGCCGAATGAAAATATGAATAAAGACAGACGAATAACGCTATTAAAATCGGAATGTAGCGAGTTACCATTTCTATTCGTTTCCACGTCGACATAATAGACGGGATTTAAAAGAACAACTGTTTTCATTCATTCTCGTCGTAACAAAAATTGAAACTCCTCTTTTGTCCTACGACACGACACCGCAGATTTCACGCGCGATAAATATGATATTAAAAATCCTTTACAAAGGGGAACGCAATAAAAAAAAAAAAGTGGTTCCGACAGCATAGATTTTGGCGTAGACCGAAATTTCGTAATCAGCCGAACAGAGGAATTCAGTTAAGCGTGGGTCCGGCGGTGCATTGAACTCTCGCGTCGCTAATATGAGAATTAGCGAGTTGAATTCTAGCCCGATTCTAGCAGGAGAATGCCGTCGCAAATGTAAACGGGGCGAACAATCGACCGGCCGGATCTACGTGTTGACCGGAACTCTTGGAATAATACCGCGGAAACGGCTGGGAAATTATGTTTGTTCCGGGGAATCGTGTCGGTCCGGGAACGGGGTACGATTTCATCTGACCGCGGGTTTACCGGACGGAACGGTCATTGAGCGTCTGTCTGTGGGTGTTCGAAGTTCTTCTGACGTTTCGGTGAAAGGCTTCGGTGACATTCACGGTCAATTTAACGCAGCGCGCGACGATCATCGTACTTTTCGATTTTTTTGTTCCTTCGTTTTAGCGCGAATTCGTTGATGCACTATAGTCTCGTTAATCCCGACCCCTTGCTAGTTCGGGCGTCCAGATAATCCGAATGAAGCTCAAACAAATTTCAATCGATAAGATATCTTGTTTTGAATTTTAAAACAATTCGTAGACTAAAAAAGTAGATCTAAGTTGTAGCATTGAAACTGAAAAAACCGCTTTCATGGAGAAAACATCAATTTTACTAGTTTTACCGATCTGAAAATTATTTTTCTATTTCTAAATGAAAGAAACTATATTTTTTCGCTATCAAATTGGCTATTATCTTCAGTCTATATTGAGAAATATAAGTTGCTTTAAAGACCGGTCATTGAACTGGTCATAGTGTTAATCCGGACTTTCCGGGATCCAGGCTGGATCCCGTCCCATCAAATCTGAATTAGCGAGACTCTACTGTAATTCTCTTTTTCGCCCTCCTCCATTCTCCTCTAATTTCTTAGTAGATTGTCCGAGATGAGGCTGTTCTTGTGGAAGATGTACCCGTTGCTGTATCTCCTGGCGGAAATCGGCGCAACGGGAGTCGGCAAAGCGTGGCGAGTCTCTCCGTACAAAACGGATTACGGGAATCATCCGTCCTGGCCGCGTTTGGACTCGTCGGCGTTCGAGGTTCGCACCGTGAGCGGCGTCGGTCATCTAGTCCCGTTCGAAACGATGCGGAGGAGCTTGAAGTACGATAAAACTGAGTTGACGGAACCAAACGCACTACCGACGCGGGCGGACGAAGACTTTCCCCCTAATGAAAACACGAAGAATCCTCGATTCCAACGTTACGAGGGTGTCGTTGAGGATCGATCTCCGGATCGAGGCGAACGTCGCGATCGAGGCGAGGATCATAGATCCCCGGAGAAGATCTTGAACGGTGAAATCGCGATGACGGTTCTACGACCGAGGGTAGAGGACGATAAACGTGTCCTAGAAGAGATCACGGATCTGTCGAAGAAACTAGCGTCGAGGGTACGTCGCGACGCCGAGAACGAGACGACAATGGAACAGATCGCTACCGCTAAGAACGTACGCGAGGTGCGTGCCAATTCGCAGGATACCTGGTCGACGCAACCGATATCCGTGGAGTTTCGTCATCGCGCCAGCTTGGATCAGATGATACAGCAGGCGCAACTCGAGGCGGACGAGGATTCGCCGGGTATCAGGGGTCAAGCGCCCCGTGCCGATTTCGTGACGAGCCATCACAGAAGGAGTTACGAGAATCGCGAGCAACGAGAGATGCCGGTGACGAGTCGCTACGACGACTACGCGTTTCCGCAGGTATTCGGCAGAAACTCGCTCGGCGAACGAGATTACGATTCTCCGTCAACACGACGCAGATTGAGCTATTACTATCCGGAGCGTTTCAGAACCGAGAGGGATTATTACATGCGTTTGCCTAACGAGCAATCGTCTTACTATTACGATCGTTACAAGGAGGACGACTTCGATCTTTACGGCAGAAGCAGACCGGCGCCGAAGCCGAAGAGGATTATTTATTACGCGACCCTACCGGAGATCGTTCGAAAACCGGTCGATCTCAGGAATTATCCGCGCACGTACGACGGGATCGTGAGAACCCCTATCTCGCGGGATGGTAATTACAAACGTGTCCCGGGGAACGTGGATCCCGGGAGATATCGATACAGACATCCCTACGACGGTTACGATTCTTACTCGAAGAGATCGAGTTTCTACGATCGACCTACTTACACTTACCCGGAGGAGGAGAGTCGCCGGAAAATCACGTTGGCGGAGAGTCTTCGGAATCAGGACGGATTCGACCGGAATAACGAGCGGAAGTTGGCTAATCAGATTTCCGCGAGGAACGACGGGAAGCTACCTTGGCCGGTGCAGGTCGGAACGGAAGTTAGCGTGAAGGACGACGAGAGGATCTCGGGGAGAAAGATTTTTGGGGAAAACACCGGATACGAGAGGTTCCAGAATGCTCAGCTGCAGAAGGCGCCGGACGCCACGGGGTCTAGCGAACTTCAAAGCGATAATTGAAAATAAACGATCGATGGGCCTCGGTTACTTTTTATCGGTCACGAAGAAAGTCGATTTGTCGAGGGTTAAATGAGCTCTGAACAAATGCACGGATATATGGATTTAACGTGGAAACTTGATCCGATGAAAAGTGACTTGGGCAGTCGCGAAAACTTGGTCCTCGATTGACATTCGAATACTTGTTTGCTCTTGGCATCGATTTTAATCCACCGTTAATCTTTTTTTTATTCCGCAGGTTTTGATTTAGTACTTAGTCACTTGATCTGTTCGGGTCACGTGTATTCGTATCGTTTCTCGTTACTCTTTACGTTCGACAAACATGAATGGACGAGCGGTTGGATCAAATCGTTTTACTCGAACGCAAACTAATTCGAAACTTGTGATGTTTGGAATCTCCGTTATCTTTCCTACTTATTTATCGCTATTTATGACATTATTATTCTATAACTTTACACGCGAAGGATACTTTTCGTTTCACCGACAAGTTTCAGCAAGAGACGCCCGTAGATGTTTCAGTCGCATTTTCGATCGTATTATAAAATCATTCATCGAGCTTCGTCCAATTTTGATTCCGCTTATAATTAGAGCTGTTGATCTCTTGGGATCGATTCGGATTTTCTTTAATAATTACTACCAAATGTTTAGATGTAAGAACCAACCGCGGGTATAAAATTAAAGGTCACGCGCTTACCGGCTCTGATAACGATCGATCCTTTTTTCCAGCTAATAATCAATTGTATTAGACAATCGAAAATTCTTAGTATCGATAAGCCTGTAAACGATTGCGATTCTGGAGAGAAAGTACTAAGGGACCGGTGACGGTTTCGAATTATTAGCTTTTTTATTCACCCAAAAATTGTCAGTAAGTTAATATTAGTTTAATTATTAGAAGATAGAAATCGTACGATTGATATTCCGAAATCATATTAAAATCTACGCTCGACACTGTATTTATGAATAATTTACGTGAAATATTATTGTATTATACATCGACAAATCGTGTAGTTAAGGAATTTTAAATATCAATAACAAAAACATCCTCGTTCGATCCTTCGTTAGGTTTTCACTGGTTTCACAGTTTTCTTCAGTAAAAACTTCGACAACCTTTCCGAAAAGTTACTTTTCGAAGTTATCCTGTTCAGTTCCATTAGCCAGACGTTAACCTGCGTTGAGAGATTGCAATATCGAAATATTACGAGGCGCGTTATAAAAGAAATCAGCGGTCGTTAAACGTAGCAAATATTGTACCGACATTTCTTTCAGATACGCGAGAGTAAATTCTTTGAATTATCGACAGAGCAGATTGGCACGCAACTTCTTACCGGATTCGCTGTTTTTCCTTTTATAAAACCGGATAATTCCACGGGTGTCATATTTAAAATGTTGCACGCAGTCTCGCAAGCCTCTTTTTCGCTCGCCTCGCTACCACTCAAGTTTTTCTCTATTTCCCGATCCGCGTAATAATCGTGGACCTTTTTCAAAAATTCCTACCACAAAATAGTACGACGTGAGAAAACATTGGAAAGAAATGTGATTTCAAATGCATTCCTCACCTGTATTGCCGTTGAGTAGTCCGTACTCTGCCTTTCGGCGATGTTCATTTTAGTTTTAATAATTTTTAAAGTTTCCTCGTATTTGGTTCTTATAGCATCTATTTCTCGTTGCATCGATTCCTCGGATTTATTGGCGTACAACTCTTCCACCTGCATATAATCGAATCGATATATTTTAATACGCATACTTAATATCCTGGGGAGAGAACGAACAGACAATTGAGAAGAGAAATCGATCCTTTTTTTAAGACAAGGCAACGATTATAATTAGTGAGAATCTCTAGATGCTAGAAAAAAGCGAATCTAAAAAATTACTGATTCTCACTTTCTCCGTTATGTCGGTTTTGGATTTCTCGGAATCGCCCGATAGCTTTCCGTTGTTCAGAAAAGAGACCTACAGAGATAATTGACTGATTAACGCGAGCGACATAAAATTTTGGATTTTCCACTCGCGATAAACACCTTCGCTTTCAATTGTAAATTATTGTTACGCGTGACGTTCAGCTCGGTTTGCAAACCGTTCATCTTCGTAATAAGTTCCTCTTTTTCCTTATTAAGATCGGTTAATTGACTCTTGTAACTATTTAGTAAGAATCCTTTGTTGGCATTTGCCGATTCTGATCGCAATAATCTGGAATTCGTTTATTCTGGCGTTTAAAAACATTTTAGTACGAGAGATTGATATTTAATACATAACAAATCAAATCAAATCACGAGGTACGGAAATTACTTGTGATTTTTTTGTTATTAAAAAATATTTCTTTATCTACTTTTATAGATAATTTATACTTGTTTCGAAGTTGAGTAATCGTTGCGAAATCTACTTCCGCTTTTTTTTTGAGATTTGTCAATTCTCTACTCCTCTGCATGTCCCGAAATTGCGTGGTATTATGTTTTTCGTGTTGGTCCTTTCCCATTTTGAACTCCATCCATTCCCGCGTTTCTTCGATCTTCGTTCGCAATGTACTATTTTCCGCGATAAGATTGTTCAAATTAATCTCCGTGGTCTCCATTTCTTGCTTCAATCTGGAGAAGCACTTGTTCATCGAATCGTATTTAGCTGATTTCTCATTCAGCGCTTTGCTCGTCGTTATCAGTTCCCGTTTCAATTTGTTCGATTTTGCGACCGCTGCCCGTAGCTGTCGAATTTCGGTAATTTCATCATTGCAGTGCTCAATTAATAATTTTTGAATGATTTTCCACAGTTTGGAATTAATCTTAGAACCCATCGCTTAATTAATTACCTAATCATATATGTGAATTCAAATTTGTTTCATCTGTTCAGTGGACGGTAATTTAATTTTTTAATTCAACTTTGTCTAATTTCCCCGAATCTTTTGAACGCTCTTTGGACTTTGTAATTAAGCGTTAATTATACTAATAATGATTCACCGCGTAATCTCGATTATATCGACTCTATCCTTTTTTACATTCTAACCGTACAAGGTCAGTATTTTATACAATTTTTTCCACCAAAGGGTTTATCACGCGTACATAAATCAATAAATAAAAAACAAATAAATAGAATTTAATCCTAGATCGTCAGGCACAGATATTAACTCACCTTTCTATGTAGCACATTTGAAACTTTCTCGTGACTCCTTAAACGCCTGTGAGTCTTAATTTGATAATTATTTCCCTTTTTTTCCATTATCGCACGGGGACCGAAATTTTCCAACACGGACGTGCAAATTCGTACAATTCTTTCTTGTAACATTTCGTTTTCACCGCGTGCTTCTTCCTTCAGATTTTCCAAATTCCTGGAAAAAGTCTGTCTTGTAACGGGACTAATCGAAATTGAAACAGACCACGAGAACTTACCTCTTATATTTTTCTTTTAACATAGACTTGGAATTTAGAGCTTCCACGAGGTCTGTTTTCGTACGGATAAGTTTCGCTTCCAGATCCGAAATGATAGATTCGTACCTGACATCCGAATAAATATTATCTTTCGTAACGATCGTGGTACGAGTGGACTTTAAATCGATTATCGTTATCAAATGCCAGATCGAATGAAAATGTTATTCCTGTTCCTCTTTTATATTAAACTTTTGTAATAAACTCCAGGTTACTCTTTTCGAGAGCAGCTCGTCTCCAGAAGTTATGTAATTTCAAATTGTCAAATTTTAATCTACACGGTGTAGGCAAAAGATCAAGACCACGGGCGAATTGTTGTTATCAAACATTTTTGTTTAACATTTACAAACTCACTCTGCTTCCTTGTTCGTCCGCTCTTCTCTCTTCGTCCATCGTTCTCTGCGCGATTTTACACAGGAATTACACATATGCGAGAAAGAAAATGTGTCGTAACAACGTCAAATTGTGTGCTTCGTACTTTTTTAAAATTCAATGCCAAAACTAAAAACAGGAGATTCCCTTCGAGATACTTTGACATACATACTCTTTGCATACCTCAGTCCCTCTGTTCAGGGCTTCCTCGATCAACCACTGAGGCGCAGGATCCTCGTCGACGCTCCAAAAACTGGAGGAATTTTTTTGCTCCAAATAGGTACAGCAAGAAGGAGAAGGATTTACGTTTTTGATTTCACCGTTAGTAGGGACCTGTTCTGTCGAGCGGACGATCGTCGCAAAAGTCTGCGTGGATGTTGTTTTCGATTCGGCATTGCTCTTTTCCACTACGAGAATTATATTAGTTTATAAAAAAAATTACACAATTTTAATATTCAGCATCTATTATTAATCAAACTCAACGATCCTACAACTTTTGCGCTAATATTACGCGACCGCAACATAAATTATGTTTTCATGACCTCAGATGAATATTGGGTTAGTTTTAATTTATTCCGTTATACTTAATCCGTTATATTAGGTATCGAATATTTTCTGAAATTTCAAGGATGTTATCGGAAGAGCCCGTTCTGGCTTTAAAAGTACCGTGCACTGCTGCCACCTGGTGCATGTTGTCCCAATGTCTTTAACCGTGTGGTTAGCGCGTCGGTAAATTAATTAAAAATTTCTTATATCGTGGAGCCAGTGAAAAGGTAACACTGTGATTTTGATTTATCGCAAAATGCAATATTAAAAAAATTGTTTAGTTTCCAGTGACAACACATTTTGAATGTGGCATGTTTAGTCATTGCGAAGAACGAATTTCGAATCAATTTTTTAACGTGATAATAATAATTAAGTAGTCGTTAAAAATGTTCTAACATCCAACGCGTAAACGGAACTTTATTAAAAAAAAAGTAGACTTGGAACTAATTACGGATGAGTATACATATAGCAATTCTATTAATTAAATACCGAAACACTGTAATTACAATTTAAACGGTTTTACTAATTAAAACGATAATAATAATAATAATAATCGAGCGAAAAAGAAAACTCGGTGATGTAACGCACGCCAACGATTAAAGCAGCGTGGTATTATGATCGGAGCGACTGAAAAATTTTCGAAAACAAATTGGGTCCTGCGCGGGTAACCCAATCGATTTGAGTTTCGACGGTGGACAATAAAGATCCTTTCCTCGTTCTCTCGCCCGGCCGTATTATCGGATATTATCGAGCCATATGGAATTTGGGCCCGAAAATAGTCCCGCGCAGGAAATTACTAACGACTTAAACGTTGGGGCGTTGCGCAGGGACCGTGAGTCCCATGGGCCCAGTTGTGATGGATGGACCCTGGCCACTCTGTAATTTGAAGGCGTTATATGTGTACCCTAACGTGCAGTTTTGCAACGATCCTCCATATGTCCCCATTGTCGTCCTCTTTAACCCCGAAAATGGCGGTACTTCGGCAAATTTAACGACGCCACGGGATGAACGCTCGCGGCAAACTTTATTTAACGCGACGCACTTTTTCCTATCTTCCGACAAATCGATCGTGATCGTTGGTAAACGAGTGCAAGGATCTTTAGAAGGAGTAATCCACGAAGAGCCAAAGTCAAAATCGGTTGGGTCGGTTTGTCGATGAATTATATTCCTGTACATCGAATTTTATAGTAATCATTTTTTAAACAAGTTCTGGAATATTAATGAATAGTAAAAACCAAATTATCGGAATACTGCATTATTTGTATCCCAATTATACGGTCGTTTAATAAACAATTCTCGCACTCGAAAACATAAACAGCTTCACGTTTACGTTTTAAATACCAAGTCCGAATAACCGAACAGACGTTGAATTGTCCGCGTAATCGAGATTCTATCGTGGTCGAAAACAATCGTTATTTGCGAAGGCAGTGAAAATCACAAATTTCCTATTACGCGTAAAATTCGTATTATCGGTGGATACAGCGATACGATATTGCAAGCCTAGAGTTACCCGCATCGCGGAACGGAGTAAGTAATAAAATTTATTTGTCAATTAAATAGCGATGCCAGTGAATTTTCCCCATATTTTACCCTTTGGTACACTAATTAATTTCCACGCTCGAGTTCACTTTATTTACGCGCGACAGGCCTCAAAATTGCACCAGGGTAGCGGTATATTTACGCGGGCAGGTAATGCAGACCGCAGCATGCAAAAATACCATCGCACGAGAGCTGGACTAGCGTTTTGCTGACCGAAACGCAACGTGTGCTCGGCAAATTGATCCCAGGCCGAACTGATGGCCCGACGGAGACCCGAAATATGCGCGCGGCGGGGTTTATTTTTAAAAATCACAACCTCCCTTGCATTATTATCGTTTACGTTGCGTAACAGTTTTGTAGTTCTCATTCCCGCGTAAATCAGCGTAATTAATAAACATTGTCCGACTTACGTTTTATAAACAACGCTTTTCAAAGTCTTCGATGTTTCGTATAACGGACGAGTACTTGAGACTCATAAATGTGTCCTTTTTTTCTAGCCTTTTTTTATCACATTCTTTGAGCTCAAAAAATGTGACGCAAAATAGTTGATAAACACCGTTTTTTGTATTTTCTGACTTATGTTAGATCACTTTCATAATCATGGATATAAATGTGGTATTGAGTAAAAGTTTCAAGTTACATCATCGGACTCGTACTGGAGTTCAAAAACGAGAGATTGGTTAAACGGACATCATCGATGGTAACATCATCGGAACTACCCCCTCCCCCCCCCCCCACCTTCTTCGAAACTATCGGATCGAGATCCCTATAGGTCGTGTCGATACGAATAGATCTAGGAACCAACCCCCTCTCCCCCATCGTGCCCCAACCCCCATCCCCCTCCATCCCAATCCCGTGTACCATAAAATTATTACGGATAATACGTGGATAGTTAGCTCGCGATTAGTCTGTCCAACGGATTATATTCCTCCCCTTTTCATTCCCGTGGTGCCCCAGGGCCAGCAGCTCCGTGATAAATGACCGAATCCTTTAGTGTTTTTTAGCCGCGAACCGCTTAGCTGATTCGTTCTCCCCTTTCGCCTAAGCCCCTTTCCCCCCCCTCCCCCCCCTCCTTTCGTTCCTCGGTACCTCTCTTTCCTGACCGAAGGTCGCCGCTACAATTTCGCCGTAAATCACGGCAAATCGTTGACGTAAACGCCAAGGGTAATTAGATACACTTACCCGCGATAAACCGCGCTTCTTGCGCGTCCACGAACGCTTTGTCCTCTTCACGGGCCACCGTGCTCTCGACCTTCTGCAACAAGAACACCGGTAAACTTATGCTCGAGAGAAAAAGGGGGCCTCCGACAGTACGCATCGCGATTAACCGTTGCAACTGAGAATCGTTTCTCCCGGAGAGGCTAGGGGTTGAAGGTTTCCTCTATTCATTTTGTTGAATTTTCTAATACAGTGATAGAGCGAGGGAATGTCTGCGAGTGGTTTGATTTTTTGCTCACGGAGGATTGCAAACTAGAAGGCGATGTGTATCCCGTTTATGAAGAAAGTATTAGTATCTGCGATTGTAGGTAATATAATAAATGATAAAAATACTGTAGTAACATTCAGGTCTGATAAAATAATTGTTGAAGCATTGCGACGATAAGGTAATAGAGTATTTAATATTACTCGTCGGTCCGTGTTCGTTAATATTCGTATCTTAATTGACGTCGAGATAAAAAATTTGGAATGTCGATTATTCCTCGTTAAGTAACTAATTTCTACATAGATCCTAGTCGCGCGCTACTAAAACTTCACGGAGAAACATTTAACGATGGTCCGTTATTAAAATTAAAAGACAGTCCGTAAATCGGAAGGGTTCTCTCGTTCCTTCTCTCTCTCTCTCCCTCATCGTAACATCGTTAATCCATCCAACCACCCCAGGCCGGAGAGAAAAAAAGCCCGGGGGTAATCACAGCACGGGAGTTTTTCATGTACATCGCGACGCCGCCGACCCACGCCTAATTTCAAGACTCACCGTTGTTTATTGCCGAATCCTTTTAGCCTCGAATGGGGCGCGTCGGCCGTAAGGAGCTCCATCGGAAAAGGAGCTCGTCACCCGATATCGAAGGAAAAAAAAAAGGAAAGGGGGATGAAAGAAGAAAATTTCGTCATTAACGCGAGATCGTGGTGCCCCTAACGACGCGACTCGGAGTCGGTTCATTTAGGATTTACCGGGATCGTAACAGGTTTAATGCGCGAATTCCCCTCGGGTATCGGTGATACTTATTACACGGCTTCGCTCTTAGTTTCGGTACTTTTAAACGCAAAATTTTGCCTTTTAATCGTTAACAAACGGGATTTACGGTTAATCGTAAATTAGCGGGAACGTCGTTGCCGCTGGTAGGATAATTAGCCGGAGTTGACGATAAGCATAAAGCGTGTTTCACGTCACGGCAGAATTTCCCACAATTCATCAAAACAAAGTATCTCTATTTGAATATACGTTAGAAAGTTCACGAGCGTTTTCCACCGACCACATACGAGCTACGCCGAAGCATAACTAAAATATAATGTTTGTAAATCCCGCACCTAATGCTCGAGCCGACGGACTATATTCTATTATGGATTCTCTGTGAATTAGCGGCGAGTACCAGCGTTTCAAAACGAACGTAACGTTGCAAAATGGTAAAAGTACCTGCGGGGCTTCCACTGGATCGTTAGGGACACGCCCGTGGAAAATACGGGCCAGACGAGTCGCTTGACATTAAAATCCCATTTGCCGCTTTTCCCGGGGTCTCTGTGCGTTTATTCATCGATTACTTTGATACTTAGGCCCGCGGAATACGTGTCTCGGGATTCGTGACGTTGGAACGACATTAAGTGTAATTTAACCGCGACATTTACGCCAACTTGGAGTTTTGTTGCAATTCTAAGTAATAGCCAAGCGTCCCCGTATAATTTGATTATACTTTACTTTTATTATACGCGCGTGACATTTGATACGATCCGTGCCCGTGTATTACATTGGGTCGAGGCGGAGGTAACGGGAGTTTCTTGAAAGTCAAATAAAGTGCCGAGTACGAAAGAAATCCGTCGTTCGATAAACGCGCAAAACGTTAAAAAAAAAAAACGGTACACGACTCGCCGATATTTTTTTTATGCGCGATCATTAAAGCGAATTTATCGATACACCCGTCGCGCAATAAAAGTTTTTGCAATAAATTTCCCCGACCAATCTATGGCCATTAGATTGTTCCATCCTAATACGAATCGTTGGATGCTACACTTTCAATCGACCGCGCGATCGTTTCCATATCTCAATCAGTTTCTGCGAACAGTCCGTTCGATAAAACATTTTATTTTAACCTACAAAGAAGTTGTACGATCTAATCTACCGGATCGAATGCATTAAAGTGGACATATCCAGGCCACGTATAAGCTTGGTTGGGAAAAAAATCGATAGAGAAACTTTCTGTACGTACCGCCTATTATCCCGTTTTAAAACTACGGCGCTGTTTTAGTCAGAGATCATGAAAATTAGAGCAGGCAACGTAGAGGGGATATACGTAAGTAGGTACATTCAAAAACGCATTAGCATCGATAACAAAATTTGTCTCTCGCCCGTGCGTTTCGATTTGCGAGTGAACCGTAAATCCAGTTAACGCTGCATCGCGAATCGCATCGCGCGTCCACGCCTCGTGCCTTTCGACTTATTAAAGCCAAACTCGACGCCGACGTCCGGTGCTAATTCTTAACGAAATCCGTGCCCCGATGGTTTTTGTCGAGAGTACCCTGTTCATGCGCCACCAGAGCAGCGGCACGATCATCACTACCGTCGTTCGTCGGTCGTTCGACTCGTAGGGAGGAAAACGCCAAGTGCATATCGGTTCCCTCGTTTCATCGGGCTCTCCAATAAGAGTACACCTATAATTTGTAACGTGGCTCGGGTACCGGCCTAATGGAAAAATGCGTTCCGGCCAATTTTACGCGCAGCCGTCAGGCCAGGTTGTTGGCCGGTGCAAGAAGAACGGGAAGAGCGAGAGAGGAGGGCGAGAGGAGTGGACGGAGACGGAGGAAACGCACGACTGTGCGAAACATGCCCGACTGGTCCCTGCGATCCGACGCAAATTTAACCCCTTTAACTGTGCCGAGCGAACCGAGTTCGTCATTGGAAAATTCTCCTCTAAGAGTTTTAAGCGCGACTTCAATATTTTGATCCCTTAGATCGCGCGAGAATTTTAAAAATCTTCACATTAGATGATTGGGTCTACGTTTACAGTTTGACAGCGAGGAAATTAAATTTGTATTTATCAATCCTGACGCGTAATCTCTTTTTTGCAACGACCAATGGCTCGCCAGAATAACAGAATTTTTATCGAGTCGGACGTTAAGAGGTCTAAAATTTACTGAGGAGACAGGCCGGAGATTTTATCATTTTTTTCTCGATTTTGTTCAGATCTGTTTATATAATTATCGAATTACTTCGTTTATAATCGATTCGACGCGAATGACTCGCATTCAAAAAGGAGCTTTCGACGTTATCAGAGCTAGAACAATCGCGCAATGGTTAATACTGTCATTTACACGCACGCGTCGTTGTGTTTACGATACGATTTTTTTTCTCTCCTCGATACGACGCGATTTATTATTGGCGCGTATACACGGATGTGCATCCATGGGACGGAAAGAGGGCAGGTGATTAACGAGTACGCGGGTTCAGTTTTCAAAAGACAATTATTTAACTCGTCAATATTGAACAGCGTTCAATTAGAGGCGAATTGAAATGAACACTGCGAATGGCTCGAGCCCCGACGCTGATACAGCGATACCGCATCGGTTTTAAATCCCCGTATAACCCTGCAATCCGTAAATGAAAATCTGTCGGCAGGGTCGTGAAAACGGGTACACGGGTGGGATATCGAATAACATTTACTCGTCGAAGGGGTTGCGGGGAGAGCGGGCCACGGAGTTTTATTTTCATACCAATACACGTTTCCGTTTATTCATCCCCGAAATACTTGATATCATATAACGTGTGCCGCGTGTCTGGATCCTTTTGCAAATTTCGAAATAATCTTTCGAGATCCATTATCTTTAATTTCTAGAAAAACAGTTTGCACTCGCGTTAAAGAGTGTAATTATACTATCCAGAACCTTTCAAGACACAAAACCAAACTGATTTAGTTTGGATTAAGAAAGATTGAAATCACGTTGCGGAATATTTGGAAAGGTATCGATTACCTCTCGATTCTTATTGATCCGGGGAGAAACGAGACTCTAGAAATTCCACGTTAATGATCGCGTATCGACGTAAATCATCTCCCCCTTCCCTCAACGACGCATTTAACCGTCAGCATAATAATCTCTAAAACACAGTTCAGGAAAGAAAATCAGTCGGTTAAAGATCCCCTCTCATCGATGTACATACGTTTAACCGTCGCGGTGTCAGAGGTCGTACCGATCGGCAATCACCGAGGACAGTCATCGGCGAGCATTTAAACGTACCGGCAATGGCGGCGGTCGTTATCGCTCCGTGGGCTTTGATTAACAACGATGCAGGGAAGCGAGGAGACGCGGGTACGGTGAGGGATAAGACGCGTCCGGTGGAGGAGGGGGGAGGGGGGAGGGGATGGGGTAGGGGGACCGTGAGGGAAAGGGACAGAATGTATCGTAGTCCTGTACCATAACCGAGTAACGAGCCAAGCATTCTCGGACGTAAAGATGTCTCGGCAGTCGGCTCGGTTATATCTTCATTATAAGCCCGGCAGAGTTACGTACTGCCGCGGCTCGTGGTGCTCAAAATTATGCGCCGCCCGGAGTTATCATTGCCTTCGGGGTCAGCCGCACGAATAATTGGCTTCCACCCATATAATGCGCTCTACGCGTCTCATCGGGTACGCGCGGCGCGCCGCGCCGTCCCACGATCTTTGCCGCTAAACCTGCCGGCGTCCACAGCCCCGGAATCAAAGAGTCTCCCTCGTTCGACGCTTCGGAACGACGGACGCGAGCGTGAACGATATTATCCCCCCACCCGCGGAAGTCGAAGAAACGGAGGATTGCCATTCGAGGAAAGAACGAAGGATTTCTTCCGAGGCATCCGTAGGTATACCGCGACGGCAACCGACGACCGTCAGGTTCATCCGGCCCCTTCGAATCCGCGACATCCTCCGAGCGTACCGAGGCGTGCCAAAGGGTTAAAGGAAGCCCCGGGCAGAGACGACGATTCTTCTTCTTCTTCTTCTTCTTCTGCCTGTTCTTCCTCCTCGTCCTCGTCCTCCTCCCACTTCTCCTCCTCCTCCTCCTCCCCTCTCCCTTACTCCTCTTCGGGGTGCCTCGAACCGCGTTGGAGAATGCAGATACATAAATTCATGAGCGAAGTAACAACCGGTGACGCCACGCTAGCTTCCGTGCCGCGTCGAGTCCGCGCCGCGCGGCAATCGTATTCATGAACCGACACGGTAATTAGGGACACTAGCTCGCCTCGCAGCCGGAAGTCGCCACGAGAATCCTCCCTCCGCGGAACACCGCCGGAAATACTTATGCATTCCGTTCGTTTCGTAAGAAAACGCAAGGATTCCGAATAACGCCGACGTCTGCAACGCGGAGTTCGATAAACTCGGTACCGAGCGCGGAAAAGTGGGAGACGGGGAGCGGGAGCGATTCGAATGGATTTCTTCTTGGAGAACAGGAGATTCGCGTTTGATGACGTTTACTTCTTTGTCGTTTCGTGGAAACGAGAGAGAATTCGTGGTAACGGAAGATCGAGAGAGTAGAGGATCGTGGATTGGGACTGTTTAGCCACTTTATCCTCGATTTGGTAAATACTCGTGTTAAATAACGAAGATATTGATTGGAGCGAATTCCACGAAATTCAATCTTCCCATAGTCGTCCCCTAAATCAGAATGGCTCGAGAAATTTAAATTACAAGTCTAGCAACCTCTTTGTTAATTTCCCGCAAACTACACCTAAACTTGGTACAATTTTTTAAGTATCTTATATTTCTTATTTCCATATGTAAAATGAATTATACCTTTATATATATGTCATTTTACGAATGGACTGTTATCTTTGTGTTCTACATATCTGACTCTTATTTGACGTTACACTAAATGACCGAGTTACGCACTTTTAGTAACACGATTTCCATTTGCACGGTTTTCCGAGGAGCCTATCTTCAGTATAAATCGGGCGAATTACGTCTCGCGCGACATTCCTGAAACGAAAGAAACTTCCCAACGTTGAAACTGTCGCTGATATTTCCCAACGACACTCTCGACGACAATTCAGAAATCGCATCGGATCGAGGTCGTTGATTTCCCGGTGATATCCGCGCTCCTCTTCCGACTCGCAACCACGGCGATGGACAAAGGAAACCGTCGCGAATTTAACATATTAGCGTTAATTAAGGCAATTATGTCTCCGCGTTGCGAGCATGAGACTGTGTCCGCTCCTCCGCTCGACTCATCCATATTCAGAAGTCGTTTCCGACTGGGGTTACACGAGAACCCGCTGTCTTTACTAACCGACGCGACGTCACCGTCCTTTTGCCTCTACGGGCATCGCTACGCGTTGACAGTCATCGTGGGACTGTCCCGTTCACCTCCGCAATTAAGGATCGAGGACGCGGCAACGTAATCCTTTTCCACGCTCCGTGTTTTCATATTTGTCCCATTACGTTTCCCGTCTTACCTTCGCTCGAGGCGATCGGCCAGTTAATAAAGACACGAGCCGAGGGATTGCAAACGGTCGAGCGCGAGTGGGAAACAATTATTCGATTTGTCTCGAGTAATCACGCGATCGCGGGAAGAACGTTAATCTTAAAACATCGTAAAACCGTTTTCTCTATTCGTCCAGTTCCTTAGTTACGTCAGATTTCGAATACCGGCATATTTTACAAATGTTTTATTTCAACAATTCTAGCATTACTATTATTATCTTTTCGGTTGAGAAGGAAAAAAGAAAGAATCTTGAGGTGCCACACTTTACGATCATGCGACAATCAAGTCATATCACGTAACACGTTTGTTGGATCTCGAATATCGGCATACTTTAGAGTTGCTTCATTAAAACATTCAAAGATTATGAAATTATCGTCTGTTCTGTTGGAGATAATAGAAAAGAATCTCGAGTCGGGACACTCTACAATCGTGGTACAACAACCAAGTCATACGTCGCCCGTAACTGTACCCCACAAAATTCGATCAACCCCCCCGTACTCCCGTCAAAACCCACCCCGGTAAGTTCGTTGATCCGGCGTTCGTTCAAAAACGGCTGTTCGATATTCCTCTCGAGGTTAGCCCCCGGGCGCGTTATTTTGATTCCCGAATCTCCGGCGTATCTATGATTGGAAGCAGACACAGTCGATACGCCGCGATAGTAATAGCGCGGCGGCGTGGAGACGCGGTGCGCAAAAAAGGAGGAAAAAGCGTGCTAGGAGAGAAGAGAGCGAGGGAGGGAGGGAGATAGTGAGAGCGAGAATGAGAGAGGAGAGTCGAGACGAGTCAGCGAGGAGGATAAAGGCAGGAGTTAAAAGAGGAAGGGTGAACGAAGCCAGGGTAGGTCGGTGGCTGGTCGGATGTATAGATAGAGAGACCAGGGGGGTGGCTGGACGGAAGAGGGCGAAGAGGACAAGCCGGGGGAGGGAGTGCGGAGAGAGGAAAGGAGAAAACCGGGCACGTCTAGGTTTTGCTATGACCAATGGCAGACGGGGACACAGCGCGCGCCGTTCGTATCGATCCAAGAGACTACGTTGGACTCCGTCGAGTACCTCTCTCCCGGGTCACCTCATCCGTCCTCCGCGAATCTTGGTCTTCAACGTTTTTCCAGTTCCAGTTCTCCGCTTTCTACCGCCATCCTATTTCCTCTCGTTTCTCCGACTTATTCGCTGCCGTTCGTACTTCTTTTTCGCGTCCCCGAACGGTCATCGACATCCCTGTTTGCAATGTCAACCCTTTCCGGGGTGGTCCGTTCTTGGTAATCGATCTTCGGATGCGCTTTTGTATTTAAAAGCGGGACGACTCTCGTAAATAATTATCACAATTTATTGTTTAATCGATTCTACGAATGGAAGTCTGTCGGATGAAAAATCGAGACACGGGTATGTGGGTCACGAATGTCAGGGTGATGGATAACGGGTGAAAAATTATGTTTACCTGGTAGCTCAGGTTTGAACGTTGAATATCATTTCACCGCTCTCGTTGGAAATGCCGTGGGAAATGAAATCCTGATTATATCCGAGTCGTAACGTTCTCAACGGTTTTTTTTAGTCGTTTAACTTTTACCCTCGTACGCGCAACGTCGATGGAAATAGTTGAGGCAAGAATCGTGACGATACGTTCGTCGGCGAAGGGTTATTACAAAGAATAATGCATTCGAATCAATTTCCATGTTCGAAACGTCGTTCGAATCGTACCACCCTTACACATCGAGGAGGGTAGGTACACCCTCTCGCGATGGGAGGGTTGAGGAGGGTAGCTTTAACTTTCTTGCGTCGACGTGCGCACGCGTGGAACTCTCGGTAGGATCGAGGCTCGGGTCCTCCCTGGTAGGAGACACGACGAGACGAGGAAAGGAGCGAGAGAATAAGGGCGAAGCGGGTAGTGGGAGGGAAACGGCGATAGTGTGTCACCACGGGTGCGTGTCGCGTCGGTGGTGACACTCTGCCGGACATGCGTACTCTTCCGACCTATCGTTGCTCGGGTTATTAAAATTTGTCGAGCCAATGAACATCCGCGAATCGAGTGTCAGGGGTTGTGCCGCGGTGAGGATTTGCTTTCTGGTAGCGAGGAGGGACGATGGGATCGGAGAGGTAAGCATGGAAATTGATAACGACAAAAGTTTCCCTACCTTTCGTACTAAAAATGGCTCGTTTGTACCCACTTACTTTGCGAAACTTTCGCGCCAATTATTTTACAACAATTTTCGAGCAATTATATTTCATCCGAATCTCGGAGGAATTATTTTACGAGAGCTTCGGAGGAATTACTTTACGAGGGTTTTTGGAATAATTATTCGACGAGGATTCGGAGACGAGTATTTCTCGAAAGAGTGTTGGGAGGATTCTCGATTACGATTCATCGTCGGACGATCGTTTCGTTACTTAAAAAATATGAGTAACGTTAAAGGGACGATTAGCGTGGGCAATTAACGTGTTAACGTCAACTAACGCTACCGTATCGCAACGAGCTCGCTTATTTGCGATTGGTTTCTAATCCGATCGGATTACCGTGTTCCCACGGAAACACGGTTAACCCTTTGCACTCGATTATCTCTACGCTCCGATCGAGAGTTGGCTCTAATTTATTTCTAATTATATCCCGACACCGTGCATTTCGTCGAAGATCACGGTCGTGACACTCTTTCATCCGATACACCGCGAAATACGTCTTCGAGGCCTCGCAGTGACAGAACGGCGTAAATTCTGCCTTCTATCGCATACTCGATCGATCCGTATACCTCTCCACTGCGGTTTAACTCTTTGAGACACACGATTTAGAAAAAAACGAACTCAAGTTGCACAGACTCCTCTACCTCAATTGCAACGGTGTCAACGATTGGCTAATGCGTTTTGACTCGTATCAAGTTTTGTTTTCACTTATTTAGGCATTTACCGTTGATTCACAGCATTGTCTACTGAATGGTCATAAAAAGCAAAATCATGGGATACAGTTCTAAAGGGCGAAGGACATTATTACATTTTACAGTATTCTGTAACAAAAATTGAGAAAAAATAAAGTTTTATATTGTTCCACAAAATAATACATTTCTTTCCTGTACCCCCAATATATCTCTCCATTCATCAAAAACTAAGCAAAAGGCGGGACAGTTTTTACCCACCTAATTGCAAAGTGCAAATGCGAAAAATAACACCCTTTTACTATTCGTGGGACGAGGGTCAATGACCTCCACTCGGTATCGCGAGATCTCTTGCATCTCGTAATTGTCATTTCCGAATTATTTAATCCCTCGAGGAAGAACCATTCGGAATGCCACCGCGAAAAATACAATTATCGCGTATACGGGCGAATAACGCGATCTGCAAAAAGCGAGAGAAGAGCGAGGGGGAAAAAGCGCTCCTCTTGTCATCGCCAGGGATCAGAAAACAAGGCTCTGCACGCGATCCTTCGCTCGTTCGTTACGTTTGGTGGAAGAGGGGAGGAACGAGACGCAAAGAAGGAGAGACAGAGAGAAAGAGAGAGGGGGGGGGGGAGAGAGAACAAGTGAGAGGGTGGGGAACTGGGTGGCGGAGAACTAGGATGATTTTATGGTCGTGCAAGTCGGGGCAGGGTCGTTGAGTGGCGGTTTTTGTTGCGAGCCCCGGTGGACTGGGCCCCGAACCATCGAGCATCTTTTGCTCCGCGTACCGCCCACTCCATTATCTCGGTGATGATGAGTGCGCGGGCGGGTGGACCTCGTAACACACATCAGCAGAAGGATTACCCTTCCTCCTGCCATTCTGCCACCTCTGCCCGCCATCCTCTCTCTTTCTCCCCCCCCCTTCCCCCTCCACCGTGCTTGTATCGTCCTATGCGGGGCTAATGGGCAAAATGATTTGCGAGCAAAAAATAAATTGCTCGAGAATCCAGCGATGACGGAACCGAGGGATATCGGTGAGGTCGAACCGCGCCGATCGAACGGCGTTTTACTCTCCCTCGAGTTGGTACCTCGCGTACGTTCCGCGTCCGGGGCGAGAGAAAGAAACGAGGTGACTGGGATTTATCGTTGTCGGTGTCTCTCGCTCCTCTTTCGTTTCAATTGTTTATTCCAAAGGCTGGCGCCGGGTTGAAATGATAGATAGAAATACACTTATCCCGGTCACGGATCTGTGATTTTACCCGTCATTGGTGTAGTATCGAGTGAAGCATAGCGCTACGATTACTTCAAGCGAGGTCCCGTATTTTTTAATTGAACATTCGATTAGAAAATACGTATTTTTCAGCCTACCTACGTGACTAATTCATTAATATTTCGACACACTTTGTATATTTCAACTCGTTTGTAGCGTCCGAAAGTTAATGAGACTCGGTGTATCTAGCGAAAATAATGTCGAAATGATAGAATAAGAAGATCGATTAGCGTCAGGTTCAAAAGCACATGCAAAAATACCGCTTCTACGACTTTGTCGAGCGGCGGGACCATCTTGAGGCGGTCGACGACGGAACTTCACCGTCGCGCCGGTGACACTCGAGCCGGTTCTCTTCTCGTTCAAGCTTTGACGATAAGCCTATCGTTAGCATATTTTAAGGAGCCATCTTTGCGTTACTGGATCTTTTTGCAAAGTTGTCACGTACCGGCATGAACGATGATCCCCGGTGGATCGACTTCCAGGAGAAGCTTTCTTACCGGGCCCCGCGCTCGTCGTCCCGGGGCCCCGGGACAATCTTATCTTCCGCGAAAAAAAATTGAGACGTCGGTTTGCGTCTTTGTGAACTTCTGGACGGATATACATAACTGCCGCGGTCGTATCAGGTTTTCTACCAGCCGATGCGGGGGAGATAGGGCCGAGGCGAGCTTACGCGTAATCAGACCCCTATCCCCACGTTAAAGACCGACGCGTGTATGCACGGCGTCGCTGGTGTGTGCCCTTCGCATGCGTCCACAGATTCCCATCGCGTACACGAGGAGCGACAAATCGGTTAGCGGAATGCCACGCGGATGAAGCCGAGGTATTTTTCATCGGAGATACAGCGCGTCCTGTTAATAAATATCGGGGAAGCTTTGCGCGCACGGGAGATTCGCTCGTACGGTTGCTCGAACCGACGAACTTTCGTTGCGTTTAAGCAGATTTTTGTTTGTCGCGTCGCTCGAATATTTCGGGAATCGTTTTTGATACGGAGATATATGTATTTAACCGGCTCGACGCGCGGATGTTGTTTCGTGCGATTAAAATGGAAAGTTCGTCCGATCGCGCGAGTCCAGGGAATTTCGATGAACTTCCGCGAATGCGATACTTGTTCTCTTCGAGGGGACTAACCCTCGCGTGTATGTTTAGTTTGTTGAGATAAAAAATTATACTCGTTGAAAAAGAGAATTAAAATCAAATGCAGAACCGCGGAATCTGTCAACGATAAAGAAAAACGATTTGTCGCGTGGCGGTATGAAAAGAAATAATTAATTTTTTCTCACTTTAAAATATTCGTCCCTAAAGAGGTTAACATCTACATTTTAGTTTTTATCGTTGAAAGATTCCGGGGCAAACAGTTATCCGACCTGTTTCATTTCTTTTTTTTTCACCGAGAACATTATCACTTTTTTAAAACTAAACGTACGCACGCGCGTCAGGCTCCACGAACGGGTTACGCGTTCACATCGCGTAACGATCGTTCCCCGATAAATCTTCGCCGATATTCCCGCCTCCGAAAAATGTTTCCGTCCGTCGCAGGCGTACCGGAACCAAAAAGACAATTTTGCGTTCGGTGAATAATGCACGGCAATGCGAGAGCTGCAGCTGCGAACGACATTATTCGCGCCGTTTCCCGAAGGAAATTAGGAAACGCGAAGCAAACATAGTCGGTATCCCCTATCGCGGTAGCGCCGTATACCTTTACCGAGTCACAAATGTAATATTCACGGAATAATACGGCCTCCGACATAGCTCCGTCGTTTTGACGCTCTTTTTTTTTCTCTCTCTCTCTCTCTCCCGCTTCTCCGCCAACCCCTCCGCAGCCACCGCCCCTTCTTGCCCCCGCACACTTTGCTCTCGACGCTTTAATAGAAACCGCGGTCCAGATAACAACTCGGAATTAAACTATGGAAATCCATAAAGCGCGCGGACGTTGCAGCGTGGACTCTTGTTTCGACTTTGCTCTCCCATGCAAATTTCCCGCATCCCGTTTTTTGCGCGAGAGCTTTATTCGAAACCACGGCCTAGGTTTACTCGAGACTCGGTAGCGTCGCTACGCTGTCCCGACGGCAGCAGCAACGCAACGCGAAAAATTATTTTTTCCGAGGGGATCTTGTCGCACCAAAGAAGAGAGTACGGCGGTACAATCGAAGGCAGGACAAAGAAGACGAAAGCGGTGGCAAATGATCTCCTTCGTTTACTTACGTTTAATAACGCTTGTCCCTTAATTAACTCCTTTCGAGCTTCGATAGCGTACGATTACAGAGCAACCTGAAATTTCGTAGTTCGAGCAATTACGATAAACCGAATCAATGCGTGCCACAACCTTTAATCTTCGTCCACCGCATTCTTCCACCGTATACTTCAACCTAAACGCATATTTATCTGTCACGTATCCCCGACACGTAAATACATATTAAGGTATAAAAATATTTTACGGCGCGTATCTTTCGAACGATCTCATATTTCCAGCGGCTCGTCTTGAGGGAGTCTTCGCAGGCTGGAAGACCGAACTCTTGCTTCATTTTGTCCTAAAGCGACAAGCTTTAATATCCTGCGCTGTTCGTTTTACTCGTTTGCCGGTGTTGCTTCCATCCCTCCAGCTTTCTCCACCTCCTTCGTCCCTCCCCCTTCTCCTGCCCCCCACCCCCTCTTCCTCTTCCTCCTCCACCTCCTCCCCCACCCGCCGTTTCTTCTTCACCCTCCGCGCGTAGTACGAGGTGAAACTTTAATACAATTTCATTTGGCTCTCGCTGACAAACTCTCCCACCCCTCGGCGTAACTTCCCTTCCTCGTCGTTTCTTTACTGCCTCCCGAAGGCGGACTATTTATAACCTTAACCCTCCAGCGCGCACCTTCCAACCTCGCACCCTGGAAAATGGTTTTGTTCTCCCGACGGGACACGAGCCGCGAAAGAGAGGAGTCGCGCACCTCCGTCGGAGGACATTAATAATTTTCCAGAGCTATTAGCGAATTCTCGCTTAAACGAGATGCAAATTTGACGGATAACTCAGGAGTTGGTTTTCAAGGCTGCGTAAGCGACACGTTTTTGAGACCGCCGCGTATTCCACTGCAACGGCAATCGTTTAATCTCGACGAAATTAACGCGATAGAACGAACTGCGTACTTAGGTGGAAGACTTAATGTTACGAAAAAACGCGTGGTACATGATTTAGATCGTTTCGAGGAACAAACGCTGTCGCTCATTTCCTCGTTTCGTTATTGAAACACGAAGGAAAGTAGTGCAGTCGAAATATTAGAGTTCGAAATCATTTAAAAATCTTATCGTTAAACGTAGCTGAATTATCATAACAGGGAATGAAATCTATAGTTCCATCTCCAAGAAATATTCGTCATCTTTAACCGTCGAAATGACGTCTTACGCATTTTCTTGTGTCTTCAAATCTAAATGGGATATTCCGCTTCTCCCTACTTTGTGCCTCGCCTCGCGCTACGGCTGTTTTTTTTCCATTTCTGAAAATTCCATCATTCTCCCGTAGCTATAGGTACCCGAAGCAATAAGTAATTCTCAAGTTTCCCGCGGTAGCCTAACATTTCGGATATTGCGTATCAATTTTCAAAGTACGACCGCCGGTCGCTGTTATTACGCGTTATTTCGTTTATAAAATCGCTGCGTCAAGATGGAAAATCAATGTTTCGGGATATTAAAATTTGACGGCCCCTTGGAAGTAGGTTATATTCTTCGCACCCTACCAACATCGGCATCGGTCGCCTCGGTTTTATACCCTTCGCCGGAAGACAAGCGAGTTTCCGAGGGTCGGCAGACGTTAAATGCTTTTAAAATTTAACTTTCCGACGAGTTATTTGGCCCGCGCTGAAATCTCGACGAAAATTTGCCCCCCCTTTTTTTTTTCTTACTTTTCCAAAGAACACAACAGATTGCCGAGGTAAATTGCTCGCCCCGGCGAAGCTTTGCATATTTTTGACGTTTAAGCTTCGTCGCTGTTGCGCAATCGCGTAACGCGAGGCAATCGCCATACTCGAGCTGATTTTTATGCCGGGAACTCTAGAGACTCTCCTAGTTTTGTTCGGAATATTTCGGAGTTTATTGCGGAATTTGTTTTAAAACGCGAACTTTGCGATAGAACCACATCTGCGATATTGGTTCAACGAATCAAGGAGACGAACTTTAATTGAACGATTAACCCTTTACTGCATGAATTTATTTGCCTTCGAATTCTTTACGAAACAGGAAAAAAATTTCAATGCAGCGCTATTAGCAGTAACTGGTACAGGTGTGCAATCGGAGTTTTAGAATGTCCCCTGCATTACGCATGCGAATGAATACACAGGGAATCGTACATTAACATTTACAGTTTGTGTTCCCACTTATGTACATCATGCGGTAGAGGGTTAAGATCGATAACGTTATAATGTACTTTAATTCACACGAATTACTTGAATAATCATAGGAACCAATGTTTCGATATGCGGCCGATAAAACGAGGGTAATAATTGACGCAAAAATAATTCGACGAAAAATCTTAACGCATCGCAAAGTTCCTAAGTACATTCGGAGCGTTCGTACCTATTTCTCCTCTCTAATAAGATGCATTAGGTTTCTTTTTTGCAGAAACGTTAAATTATAGCTCGGCCGCGAATGCCGGCGCGGTTTATTCTTCCGGAGGAACGCAGCTGGACGTCTGTATCTCACGTTTCAATATATCTCAATTATATCGTAAATAAAATATGACTGCCTAGTTGCGTGCGCCCGGTAAATTGGCAGCTGAGGTGTCCGTTAGCGAACCTGTTCTCCTCTTCTTCTGCCTTCCTCGCCTCGCCCTCCTCCTTCTCCTCTTCTTCCTCTTCTTCTACGTTTCCTCCGTGCTTCGTACGTTTAAGTATAGAGAGTTCTTTTAACCCCAAAATCGATTTTCACGTTTATACATAGTCCCCTCGAGTTAGTAGCGGGAAAACTGGACCAAAACATTTTCATCCGTCTATTAAAAAATATTCAATGGCTCGATGAAAGCATCGTGTCGCTTCGCTGAATTTTCAAAGATGCATGCAAAATTTTCCACCGATACGTCGCTTCCTTGGCCACGCATCTTTGTTTTACCGAGGGATGCAGCGAACAATGCATTCGAGAGGGCGGCAGGAACAACTACGATGCGCCGTGACCATAAATTACGAATAATGAGAAATAAGTCTCGTGGAACGAGACCGAAACTTTCTTTCCGTTCTCGCGAATTTTTCGATATCCCAAAAGGGGAAAATTTCTGAGAAGTTAACGTGTTCCTACCGATATGCACGGTAACAAAAATATCGTAATATTACCGGAACGTACGCAGATTCAAAGAGTGGAAGGGAGGATTGAATAAAAACGAGACGCAACGACGCGAGGGTCAAAGGAGTCAGTGTATGTACGCGTACGGACACCTGGTATCGCGATCCATAATGAGTGCATACATATCGAGCGATAAAGGACATTCCCACACTGCGTATTACCGACGTAATTACCTTTAAAAAGAAAAGAAAATGGCCGGATAATCGCGAGCGAAGAACGTGTCGTTGCGCGGGTCACAGGTGTTTTACAGTCCTCTTTCTCTCTCTCTCTCACGCGCGCGAGCGCTCACCGTAATTCGATCCTTAAGAGCGGCAGGTAAAGTTCCGTGATTATTTGCGATGACGAGACGAACGATGGAACCATGGAAGCATTTACCGCGTTGCGATCCAGCGTGGAGAATTCAATTTCGCGTTAACGGAATGTATTATTACGATTCCCGGGGTTAATCATTCCGCCGCTGATGCGATCTCCTCCGGGGTGTATTCTACTTCATTTTCGACTGATCGATCTATCCCACGTTGACCGGGGCTTCTTATTTAGTTGCATAACGCGTTACTTAATTTTGTGCGTTAGTATCGACGTTCCGTACAGCGTGAGATGAATAAATTGAAATTAACTCTCGGCGCACCCTCTTCTCAACCCATCTCTCGCTCACCAAGTTCGCTCTATGGTCTCATCTCTCTTCCTCTTAAAGCTCATATTTCTTAGAGAGTAATTATACAAAACTTGGCCCAGATCGGTCAAACCAGGGAGAACGTACACACGCATAAACTGTTTTATAACGTATATGAAATGTACTTACGATGTACATCTGCTTTTTCATTCGTCAGGGGTTGCTGACTGACAGGGGTGTTTGACTTAAACTAATGAGAATACAAATTTACCAATATACCTAAATCAAGCTGTGCATCTTCCGGCAAAGATAAAAATTCGTTCTCCTTCAAATTCAAATATAACTCAAAATCTCTCTACCCACCGAAATACGCGCACTTATAAAACGCTCCGCGTCAACCAAAACCGAGGTATAAACGATAATCGAATTTTGTTTCCGAACGCGTCGCAACCACAAGAGTTCCAGGTAACGGAGCAAAAGTATCTCTCCGTTCGAGAGTTACGTTAATGAAGATGGCCCCGGTGTCAAAGGGTGATCGATGCGAAAGATCGTTCATTAAAAATGTATGAAAGAAAGAAGGGAGGCAGAGTAATATTCGGCGAGTATCCGAGCGAGGCTCTCTAGCCTCTCCTAGATCGTGGAACGTAGCTCGACTACCGCGGCGAGATTTATCCGTAAGTAATCACAGGGTCCGCCGTTAAGGATTGTTATTGGTGCATTTTAATGCGGCAGTTGAACGGGGGTGTTATTATTCTTGCGGTTTTGTGGTTGTCCGAGAAAATTAGCGGTTGGCCCGAAACTGCTCGCGAAGGGGCGGACGGCAGGTAACCCTGAGATCCATCTGTCACAGCGAGGGCGTTCGCAATTCGTCAGTCCAACGTGGGTCTGGGGGGGAAGGAGGGGGCCGGGGGGATTGAAAAGTTTATCCGGCGAATTTACATGGCTGGTTCGGCCGCGATGAGATTTCTGGCCGCTTTCTTCCGCTGGCGAGGAAAAGAAATCGCTGCCGCGCCCGACGATCGTTCGAGGGAAATGCTCGCCTACGGGGGGAAAATAATTGGAGCGAAATACTGAATTTACAAAACGCTTTAGATCGGAGCGCACGCGGTTCTTGGGTTGCCGGGTAGAATCGGTTTTTGACTTAAGTCACTTCGATTAATCGAGAGAACGAGGAATATGGAATGCGAGTGAAAATATCATAGTAGGAGAGACGAGATTAACGCGCTAATTAGCGAATATCGCAAGCAATGTTTTTGAGTAAGTTGAAAGTAACAGGAGGTAAGGAAGAATAAATTTCTCCGATTACGAGTGTAACGCGGTACTCGTTGGTGGCGTTAGAGTTAGCGAAAAGAATCTTTGCTGCGTTATTCGCACTTCCATTTTATCGTCGTAATAAAATTGTTCCGACTCACACACCAGAAAATCGTGGCAACTGTCGCGTAACAAATTAACACGCGATGCTCTTTCCGCGGTATCTAATTATCGCGAATAACGATACATCGGACGAGGACAGACCCCGTTGAATTTTCGACGCGCACGGTGTTAATTCAACACGAATCTACGTTGCGATAAAAGCTGCATCGTAATATCAACCCGTGAATTATTAGGCGTCCCTTCGTTTGTTACGCGCTCGTACTACATTTTAATTCGCGCACCTGTTCGTCCGTCGAGGGTCATTCCGCTTGAGTCTATCCTCGTTTAAAGTGGAGTACGCTTCTGGTCGCACCGTGGCCACCTGTCGCAAACTTTCTAAATTATCGTACGATCGTAATTAAATTCCGAGCGTTCGTGGTCATAATTTGAATCTAGCTCACGTTGACAAGAACAGAGAAAGAGCCGCATAAACAGTAGGAAGAAAACGGGTAGAAGTTCGTGAAGCTTATGGCACTGCCATCGTGATAAAAAAAAAAAGGCATAACGCGCGAACGTATTCCGGAAAGGAGATTCTTGCTTCAGAGATAAGGAACGTGCAACTCGGCCGATCGCGGCCAAAGATAACGTACCGAGTGCGCTCGTTCCTGAAATCTGATTCCATACGTTCGAGAACGATTACCTACTCGACGATCGGGTACGAATTTTAAATTCTCCGAGAAAGCGCAATTCGCAATTGCTTCAGCGCGATCTAACGAGTCACTCGGGTGTTTCCTCGCGAGTGACTTGGATTGTGTTCCAGCGGACCTCGATACAGTGTTCTAGGATCATGGAAATCTTCTACGAGCGCGTGACCACCGATAGAACTGAAAACGCGAATCAACGAAGTTCTACTCCGCTTCTTCCTCAACCCCACGATACCCATACCCAAGCCGAACGTCCGCTCCGCGTCGAATTGAATTTTGGATTCTCATCAACATGGTGATCCGGCCGATGTATCCAAGGTTAATTACAGGCGCGTCCCGTCGATAATGCCCACCTTCGAAAATGCCATAACGACGACGTGGCGTGGCCCGCGTCAGTCTTGATTTATGTCCGGGAAATGGGTCGTGCCTCGGAGGCTAGACCGTCCGCCAGTTTCAGCAGAAAACGGTCGGGCCCCTATTAAAAGCGTGGTGGTAGCGAAACGTCGGGACGCGGCCGTAGACTTGGGACGAGGACGGGGACGGGGACGTAGACGGGGACGGGAACGTAGACGGGGACGGGAACGTAGACGGGGACGGGGACGGCGCGCCTCGTGGCGGGGGCAGACATCATAAACTGTTTATAAATCACCGGTATATACCTGTCATAGGGTTTAACAGATGTGCGTGTGCGCGGTGGATGCAAAAAGCCCTGCTGGATAGCCGTATCTGGAGAGGCAGAAAGATCGTATCGTTTACGCGGACTCCGCGCGCCGACTTTAATGCACTCTTATGCACTCTTAGCGGGACGCGCTTAGATTTACAGTCTCGGCCCGGAGAAACAAAAAAAAAGAGAGAAAGAACTTGCGTCGCGTCCGCGTTGGAAAACTTAATTATCGCGAAATTTACCGTGATTTAATGGGTTTTACAAACGGCGGGGGGGTTGCGATCTCGAGGTTAATTATTCTCGTTCGCGAGAATCGACGCGAGCGCGATTGATTTTGACGATCGTCGTTCCGATTGGTACGGGACGAGTCGAGCGTTTACATGAAATTGATTGTTGGAGGCCGAGCATTCGCAGATCCGTATTCTCCGAATTTAGAGAAACGTGGGATTTCGGCGTTAGGCGGTGGATCTTGACTTGACAAGCGTCGCGGCGGAAATAAACGTGAGACGTTGCCGCGCCGTCGGTTATGCCGGCGGTTCGTAATTCGCCCATAAATGAAATATAACGAACGAGAGAGCGAGCATTAGCTGACCGGCGCATTGTTATCCGTATAAATAGGAAATTAATTCAGTTCGTGCAAGTCACCCCGTAGATTAGCACGTTCCGCGAAGAACAGTGCTCATGCGCATCGTAAATTTTCGTTTTCTCGTCGCATTATGTATTATGCATTTTCTGTCCACCCGTTTCAGACCGTATTTAGAGCTCTTGACAATTATCTTTCCGGTGGGTAAGAAGGCATGTAATATTCATGGCGTGGATCGTAAGTGGACGAACGGGCGGTACACAATACCGTAGATTCCGAGATTGCGCGCTCACCGTGACACTAATACCGGAAAGGAAACGGAGAAAATCAGTCTTAATTGGGACACACTGGAAATGACGACGCTTTATTTCGCTCGTTCGAACGCACCTGACTCCCTTCATCGTCCTATCGTTGCTCCTAACAGGTAGAATTACATCGTCGAGCCGGCACTTACGTAAACTGTCTCGTTCCGCGGCGAAAAGTGACTCGAAACGGACTCTTTAGATTTTCTAGACTCACCTCGGGCACGGCAATGCTCCGGGACGAATTAAATTTTATGCAAGAATTTAGTGGTACGATTCCACTTTAATGCGATTCAACGCGATTTCCCGTTAATCGCATAATCCTTGGAGCGAGTATCACGCGAGCACGGGAATTAATCGTTTCCCGCGGAATCTTTCATAACAAACTACCTGAGTTAAGGTAACGCCCGTATTTTTTTTTTTTTTTTAACAATGAAACGTTATTCGCGTCTTTCCAAATACTAATCGACGAGCACTCGGTACGTCGCGTCGTTTTATATCTGGAGAAGCCTAAAAGTCGGTGCTCCGTTTCAAATGTGTCATCCTGTATATTTTAGCGTAAATTTTTAGCGCGTCAAACACTTAAGAAAGACACACAGTGAATCGTGGCGAATCGGTACTCGTTCGTTAACGTAATCGCGCGGATTAACTCGGGAAACTAATTTCCCTCGTCGAGAAATGTTAATCCCAGGCTGACATTCGAGAGAGGTAGATTCGAGATGTCGTGAGGTAGCAGCCAGAGGTCAAATGTATACGTTTGCGTACTTTCACGCCTATCGGCCTACCCGGCGGCCCAGAGGTTTCACAATTTCGTGGCAGAATTCGTGCTCGGGGGCCGCTTTGCCGTCCAACGTCATGCTCGACGTTGCTCTTAGAAATGCTAATACGATGTCATTCAGGTACGTCCGTCGTAGAGATAATATGACAGTCCTGCGCAACGGGGTGCCTTCCTACGTGAAAGTCACCGCAACGCTGCACGATTTCGATTGCGGAACGAGATCTTAAATGGATGACGTACAACTGTAATAAAGTCTTAACGGATTAGCGGTTACGGTTGAAAGGTACAATTTTCTTGATCAAATAACCATTCAATTCGTAACATGGTTTCGGAACGTATGGAAATTTCGCGTCGAAGTATAATTCGACTCGTTGAAAGCATACGTTTCATGTACGAATGAAACCTGAAGAGAGGAAGAGCAGGAAAATATCACTAACCGGTAATACGATTCCTTCGCTCGTTCATATTTCGACTTATTTTCAAAGATGCGTAAGGGAGTTGATACGTAACGATCGAATTCATCGTGGAAGATTTTAATTATTTTTATACTAAAAAGAGATTCAAGCGTAACGATACCGAAGATCCGATACGTACCCTCTATGTATCGTTCATCAATGTTTACTATATCCACTCTCTTCGATTTTATCAATATTATTAACTCGGTTCAATTTATCCCTGATAATTACATTATCCCTTTCTCCCGCGTTCGTCGCAACGTCGCTCCGATCGAAAATCACGATTTTTCACCCTCCCTCCCCCGATTCGACGATCTTGCGGCAACGCATTAATATTTGTCAATTACTCGGGCGCGTTTCGGGTGGAGCCTCCCCCGATTCATCGAGGACACGCGAGAGCGTTTGTCTCTATCGCGACAGAGGAGAAAAAGCAATTATAATTCCCTCTGTATCGTCGGCGTTATAATTGGAGCGCAGGTCCCGATAATGGAGGTCCAAAGAAGATTAAGAATAGGACGTTTGCGTGGGGTGGGTGGAAGAGGGAGGAGGTGGAGAAAAATAGAAAGGAAGAGAGAGAGAGAGAGAGAGTGCGAAAGCAACCAAAAGGGGGAGGGTACGCGTCGAGGGAAAAAGAATGAAGAGAGAGGAGACAGAATAGGTGGAGAAGGACGGGGGAGGGAGAGAGTGAGAGAGAGAGGGAGAGAAAGAAAGAGAGACCCCTAGGTATAGTCTCGATGACTTATGTGGCTCTGGCGCTATCAGCGAAGCGTCTCTAGAGTCCGGCTTGAGCCCCGGAACGGCGGTCCTCGTAAATCATTGCGATCCACCCACGCCCGTACCGTCCTGCCCGCTACGAACCTCCAGCTTCGAGATGCGATATGACAATTAACGAGGTCAAACGAGAGGACCAACTTTGCCCGTGGAGCTTTCAGCGCGCCCGAACAAACTTAAGCTCTCGGCGAGAAAGACGCGCGTCGCTGAGCCGCTTATTTCATATCCTTCTTTTTTGCCACGTCCAGTGTGTTCTACCGTCGGACGAGTGAACATTCCTCATCGCACGGTTAAACTGACTGCTAGGCGAATATGAAGACTGCTGTATCTCATTTCGGTATTTCCGTAAAGTAGATTTTATATTATAATTAGGAGGCACCTATGTTAGGCGCGAATTTATTACTCTAATTTCGACGACGAGTATAAACGTCACAAGCGGCATTTTATTTCAAGAATAATCGTCGGACGTAAAAATATTGCGCAAGGTCTTGTATTTTCTAATCACAATTTTCAAATCCATCAACCATTGATTTTTCAACATGTTCAATTTATAAACCAGATCGGGGCTCTTAATTGATTCGCGCTTACAGTGCTACCTGGTATCCACTGGCGTGAAAGAAAGAATTATCCTACAACGATTCGCTGGTTTCGTCGTCCACTGCCGTGGTCTCGCGATGAAAAAATGTCGACAATTCGATATAACTAGGACCGTTAGGTTTATTACGAACGCGTTTCCCCGAATTCATGTCAACCGCGTCGGAGATCTAGAAAGCGGGGTTTCTAAGAAGACCCCTCGAAATTTATCCCCGGACGAAACGGGGACACTCGGTCCTCTCGTGTACCAGCGCTAGCGAGGTCCTTTGATTGTCATCCGGCGTCAGGGTGCACCCGTGGAGATACAAATGACAAAGATACAGCCGTGGCACGGCTACCGCGTTCGCGTTTATCAGCGAGTAAGATCGTCGGGGGCTGCCAAGGGGGCTCTACTCTTTTTTCTGCACGGCGGTTCCTCGACTCCCACGCGAAAAAAAAGCGGAGGCGGCGTAACATTTTTATTAGGGCAATTCACGGAGATCCACGAGTGGTTGCCGCTACGCGGCCCGATCCCTGGTATTCCGACGCGCGTTTTACATTTTTGCCCCTCGACGAGTAGGCACGGCGCGCGTTTCGTTTTTCTGAACCTCCTCTCGGTTCTCGTTTCCCGAATACCCAAAGTAGGACGAGGTAGGACCGATTTAACCTCCTCGGTCCTGACTTTTTATTTTTTGTGAAAATCTTTTTTGTACAGTCCCTTATTTAGTACATTAAAGGGAGACGAACGAATTTTATTGTATTTCTTGTTATATAACGTATGATGCGCGTTATATGGCTACGCCGATAAAACCGAACGAAATAATGTAGAGTATTTTTAAAAAATCGATCGCTTTGAATCGATATAGACTCCCGACTTTCATTCTGTTCCGTGTAACGATAACGTTCTTTTGGAACGGAAAACCCTGTTCCTCCATCTCTGTGGCATTACAATCTGCATGCATTGGATTAATCGATACTCCACGGTAGATCTAGATACGATTAGGGGGAAGCGATGGATACGTCGTGACCGAATCGGTTATCAGTCGAGGAAATAGATTGCGTATAGATCGCGCGCGCGCGCTACCGTTTCGACGCGTTCGATGCAACTGCACTTAGAGGACACGTAAGTGCAACTCGTAGCTCTGGGAAGCGCTGTAGCGTTGCGTACACACCGAGATGTCCTCAGGATAAACAGGCAGGCTTTGTTCTACGCTTATGAATAAAACATTCGATAGTGCATCTCGGAGCCATACCGTACGTATACGCACACTCGCGTACCACCACGATCCACTTCTCGTTTCGACTCCAGGTCATTTTCCATCTTCTCGTGACATTCTCTCTCTCTTACCGTAACTACGTTTTCCATTCGTTTGGTATAAAGATCTACCGTGGAATATCGATTAATCGAGCGCTTGGAGATTGTAATACAACAAAGACGCCAGACAACGATTTTCAAACACCGACGTATTTTTCTCACGAAAAATGTAATTCTGTTTTTATCGTGGCTCTCATATACCTTGATACATACATTAATACACACATTCCGCAGTACATTCATCCTACACAAATGAGACACAAAACATGCTCTACTCGCGATATACCAAATCGGTTTAAAAAATACGCGATTCCTTCGTTCACCGACAAAACTTCGCTCGTCGGTACGTTCACCCTGGGCGAGCTCGCCACGGTCTTTTACGCTGCAGTTCGCCTCGGCGTAGCGAGAGACTCGAAGAAAAGGGAAGAGACGTTAACCGCGCGAAAGGGAAGGAAAAGCATTGTCGGATAATCCTGCCGAAGACTGAAGATGGGGGTGGTCGTGGTAGCCGGGGCAAGAAAGTCGAGCGTGTCTCAATGTCTCCCCGAAGGCGCGCCCCGGCAATTTCTGCCTTCATTCGCACAAAGCTCGAGCACCGTGCGCCGTTGGAAAATGCCGACATAAAAGAGAAGTTAAAACTATGCCGTCGTTCTTATTACTGCCTCGAGCCAACCCCGGGCGAGTCTTCCTGTACCCTGACCTACCCGTCTCTCTCTCTCTCTCTCTCTCTCTCTCTCTCTCTCTCTCTCTCCCCCTCATCCTCCTTCTCGCTTCTCCGCTCTCCCCCTCACTCCAGCGGCCGCGTTTCCTCTCGCTCCGCGTAATGGGCCAAATATTTTCTTTCCGCTTACTTCGAGCACAGCCGGCTTGATTAAATAATTTATAATCCGCCGTGGAATGTCGTGGCGGGAGGGAAGGGATCTCTCCGTTTGCTTCGGAATCACGGCGAGAAGTAATATTTCGACAAATGGGCGGATAGTACGACAATTCGGGATCGAATGAAAATGTTAATTGGGATTGAGATGGTGGATGGAAAGGGGATAAGACTCGAGGATTATAGGAAATTAAACTGAAAGAGCCAGTTTGTAGGTTTTTCCGTCGGCAAACTTTTGTTTGTTTATTCTCCCCAAAAAGAGAGTAGCTGGAATATTTCTTTTTTCCGTCCACGCGTTTAATCGATAGACCGTATCTCGCTTTGTACGATATTCTATGAAACGTATCGATTCGTTGAATTCTTTTGTAACGCGATCAACGAAATTTTTTTTTGTCAGGTGTAATTAAATTCTAAGGATTAATCGGAAAATTGATCGGCCATCGCGGGTCGCTGTTTTCCAAATTCCATAGGGAGCGATTCGTGCTCTTCATTGGGTGTTATTTCGAATATGGATACGTTGTATTCGCGTGTAACCGCTCGATACGGTTCCACGGGAAACAAAGCCGAACAATGGTTCGCCATTGTTTACATAACGATTATTTAGATTATTGTATCCATGAATTTCAGAGCCGCTGCTGCCTCTTGCCGTGGGCTCGTATTTCAACAGAGTTGCTATTGTTCGTAATACCCTATGATAATTTCCGCTCCATAATCCGATAGTTTCGTTTGATCGTTTAATCTATCGATGCAAAGGTAGTTTCCGGACAAACCGGACAAAGTGACGTTGCAACAACGTCTATTCCGAATTTCTGCGTTTCCCGTTAATATCGATCTTTCGTTATACAACGTAAATGTGTTTCAGCCGAGTCGCCAAAATTTTGTGTTTTCATCGGCAAAGTGTATTCTTCGACGATGAGATCGTCGAATGGATAAGATTTTCGAATGCCTGACTTTCGGGCGGAAACCGGAGGGCATATTTTACACGCTTGCCGTATCTCTGGTCTATCGGGTGAACGAGCGAATTTTCAAAATGGTCGAAATTGCGCTAGATAAAATTCCGCAACCGGCGGAGCGCGCAACGAGAGACAGAATGCAACGAATTGCTGCTCAAAGCGACCGCGAAAACCCAAGTATTCGAAGGGAACATTCTTACCGGCCGCAATTCAAATATGTCAAATATCTCGCGGCGATGAGAGCGGAAGTAAAAATTAAGGGGTTGGGAGAGAAGGAGGGTGGGCCCACTAGGTCTCCTTCGTTCTGATTAAAATATGTCGTGCGGTTAGACAGCTTCCACTGTGATTCTACTTTCGACCTTGTGGCCTTGTTTCCGGAATTTCCCGCAGTCTCTTTCTTCCCTCTCAAACGCGCGGGGGCGAGGCAAAGAATAAGGGTGGCTCGACTTCGAGTACCCGTTTGCGACGCTATAAATTCCTCGCGGGAGTGGATCATCTTTGTAACCCAAGAATCGATATTTTATACGTTTAACGACAGGTTTCAAAATTGCCGGTAATTGCCAACCCCTTTTCACGAAACGCGTCACGCGTTGATTGTCGCGATAAATTCGAAAATTACGTAACGGACGCATTTTCCACGAATATAAAGAGCTTTCCCACGCTTCTAATAACAGGCGACTCTCGTCTACTCGAAATCTTTCTACACCTCGGGTAATACCACGTGGTAACTTATATACCGCATAGGAAAATACACTCGGGTATTAAATCAACGGTGACATCATGAGATACGTGGGAACCCTTTCCACGCACTTGCGACAAAGGCTCGCCCGCTAACGCAACGAAAGGAATAATTACAGTTTCCTCATTTTCCATCGCGAATGCGGAACGTGTCTCGCGAAAACTCGGTGAAACTCTTCTGTGCAATATCGTGCACGAGTCATTGTTGATGACGACACGACGCGCGAGTGCGTAACGCGAATTACGCTTGACATATTTGTCTTAACTGTACATGGAATCGCGTACGCCGACGATTGCGCGTGATCGTGCATGAAACGAGTACTGGCCTCTTCAATTATAACGAGTCGATTAGAATCGATAATTAAATGGCAAGCTCAACTAGATTAAACAAATAGACGATCGCGTTAGCTGTTCAAGATAAATAAATCGATCTCTTTACCAGTAACTCGTATGGTAATGCGTGCTAGTAAAATTATATACTTTTCTTTTACTACTCGATTATACTCAATTACGCAACGCTAATTTACAGGCAGCCACCGAACGATTATATCGTAATGGTAAACAAGCTTATTAGCTACCAACGTATCAGTCTTGTGTAATTACCCTTTAAGAATCTCGTCTCTTATTCGTTTCGAAATTTTTTTTCTCACCCAAACGTATTAAATAAACCCTCGCACTTTCGAATGCTCGCAAATGATAATGGAAATCCTTTATACAAGATTATCAAATAATTGGAATATCAAGGACCGATAAATTTCATTTATTAAATTTGCATTACTTACTCTCCCTCTCTCGTAAACACAGTAGCAGCCGTGTACGTGTCGAATGTAAATCCGGGAGCAAAACCGTAAACAGCGTCGCTATCGGTAAACCTGGATCAAGGTGTCGCCAGACAAGGACAACCGGCAGGGAAACTTTGAGAAGTAACGTGCAATCGTAGGAACACGTGGGCCCCACGGATGAAACGCGATCATTCTTTGTCAGTACGACGTGTCGCAGTCACACTGTGAACCGTGTTTGATCGATGCGATTTGGCCTTTAGGCGAACCAGGGAAAGGGAGATAATGAAAACAATCCGTTACGAAGGTACATCGCGCGCACCCGGTTGGACACCTTTGGTGTCAATAATATGAATGTACCATAGAAACAGTCCACCCCCTAGCCCCACTCCCCAACCCCACGCGTGACGCCGGGCACAATAACGTCACCGTGCGAGTTTCAAAGTTTTAATCGATCGACTGGGAGAAGTTTTCGAGATGGTCAGATAATTTCTGGCTCTCAATTTTAAGCATTTCGAAAGAAGATATTATAATTGCGGACTCGTATTTTACGACTTTTGTAATGTTTGTAATGTTTGCGATATCGATTTTTTGAGTATCTAAATCTGAAAATTGAAAACAATCCAGTTTTACAGCGAATAGACCAGTGAAAGAAGGAACGAGAGTCTTCATCTTCTAACAAACAAACGCGTAATCTAGTTGCTAATAATAATAATATAATTCCACCTTTCGAATGCAATTATACGCAAAATATTATTTACTCCGTTAAAAAATCTCGCGATTCGTTCGTTCGTTGATACATTCACCCCTTTCCTTAGCCAAATCACGACGTCGATACCGATTCCTTACCGGTCACCCTCGCCTCGCGCGTAATAAATATATTCTCGGCAGAGACGCAAAGAAAAAAAAATTGGAATGCGGTCGCGCGCGCATATTTGCACGGGACGAGTCAACAAGGGGGTTAATTTCGTCTACCTGGGCCGAGCGAGTTAGGAAATTGGTTGTTTGGTCTTACGTCAGCCGCTGTCTCGGCACTACCGTGTATTTAGAAATCGATGAACTTCTGGGTCGTTCCAACGGCGGCCGCGCGCCGTTGAAAACGCGGTTTGCGTGCTGTTTGCAGTTCGCACTGCATTTCTCTCGCGGATAGAGGTCCGCTCTTAGCTTTATATAATTGCGAGCTTTCATATTTGATGTTACCAAGCCATTCGTAGCTCCAGCCAGTTTGCACCGGGTTACACACGGCCCGTTTCTAGCATTTCGAAGCAGTAGACTGCACGCCAGGTATGCGGCGACCTGCAAACAACGGCAACTCTGTGCCTTGTTTGAGGCCAGGATTTACCGTGCGTTATTCTCGGATTTGCGGAAAACGGGATGTGTGGGGTTCGGCTCCTATCCACGAGCGCGGAGCGAGATTTTTGAGCCACCGGAAAGGATCACCTTTGACCCGTGCCCGTGCTTTCCGCCAACTACCTTTCCGCGATCGTCAGGTTCGACAGGAATAGGATTTTTATTGCCAGAGAATTTTTCTGATTCCGTTGAGAGGATAGACGAAACGTTCTTGCTCCGAGGGATTTCATTTCGTTCGGGGAAGTATCATCGTTCGAGGTACAATTATCACTGGCAATATTTAGAGCGGTAACTCTGCGGATAAACGCATCGATATCGCCACGCGATATCATTAAATCCAAATCCAACGACCACAACGTATTTCCAAGAATTAATAAAAATCCAATCCAACGGCATTTATCGCCAAAAGCGCTAAACGCTATTCCCTCAATTTTCCAGTTTCACCCGTAATCCACTCGACAGTCCAAAAAAGAAAAACTAGTACCAGAACCAGAATACTGCATTCATCGTTAAATCTTCAAGATACGGTTAGTCGCTATTGAGTACGTTGAACGAAAAATCGGGGTAGTTCCGATCGACGATCGGTATTCCGAATCCACTATTCACCGTAAGAACGCTTCGACTCCACGCGAGAACCACGAATTGGACGAAAAAACGACCCACACCCACGAGCACCGAGCTCCGCCGTTCGCGCAAAAAAAATCCCGAAGCAGGTAGCACGAGCGTGTCCCCGGTGCGTTTTAAGCAGCGGTAGTGGCGAATATTCGTGCATAGATATGTATCCGTCGTGCTTTATGCCCGTGCCTCGGTGTGTATGAGTGCGAGGCGGTTGTTGTTATATTCAAATTCAGTCACTTGGCTAGTCCATGATTGTGCGTCGGCGAATATTCCAATATACCCCGTACAGCCCATATTGCAATTCTATTACCGGCGAATCCCACGACTGGCATAAGTAGGAGGCAGCCACTCCTGAGAATCTCTCGGTAACCCGCTCTTCCTCCCTCTTGTGTTTTCAACAAATTGTTTAGGATTATTGCGATATGATTTTATGTGCGTCGAATAAACGACCGTAGGATGTTTCCCCATCTTCGGGCGTACAGGCCGAGCTTTTCGTGTTTCCAGGGGGACGATTTCATCGGTTAGCACGTTATTTCTATAGGCGAGAAGATCGTTTCGCGCGTTACGTTGCACTCCTTGCTCGTGTTTGTATTAACCTTCCCTTGGTAACACATTTCTGACACCAACTCTTATTATCATTGTTCCCACATTTTTAGTTTTTATTCAACTCTTTTTGGATACAGGTGAAAACTGAAAATTGGCGGAAAAATCAGTTGATGAAGTAATTGGTACACGCTCCCATTTAATGATTAGAAAAAAAAAATTTCCGAGCGAGGTTACTCATTAACCCTATCACTAACGGCAGGTTAATTTCGCTAATTTATTTCGTTAATATCTGCGTCTAATGTGTTTAATACATAGAAATTTCAAAATCAATTGCTCATCGTGAATTAACCCGAGAGTGGTAACGCGTTAAAAAATGTCACCGCATAACGTTCTGCTCCTCTACCTAAACATTGAAACCAGATTTAGATAGATCAATGGAAAATTCTAACGCCATCCCTCGAGGTTGATAAATACACCGACAACGCGATTCGTTCGGCGTTACGGCTGAACGAGAACGAATCACAGATTTCCCCCCTATCGTGTAATCTCGTTAATCGCAATGTAAATTTGCAAACCGATTTGACATTCCGTTCGATCACCGTACACCGTCGTACCAATTATTATTACAACTGTTAATATTTACCGTTGCGCTCGGAGCGTCTTCCCGGTATCGAGAGACGCCTCGTTACTTTCTTCCACCCCGCGCCAAAGAGAGAATCGCGGTCTTCGTGGCCTCCGGGCGCAATATGACATTTAATTAAGAAACTTGGGCGAGCTCTCGCCGAGTGATATTTGAGGTAATTAAAAATGTATCCGTCGCGGTTCTTTGAGACAAGCCATTTTCATTGCTACACAAAGGATCCTCCCGGGGCTAATCTCCGATCTTCTCTCTTGTCTCCCTCTCCATCTCCCTCTCGCGCGGCCTCTCTTTCTCCTTTTCTCTCCATCCTCGTCCTCCTCCCACGCCGCGGCGAGCACGAAATTGCCCGGAAGGTGACCGTGGTAGGGAAGTAACGGGAAAGGGGGTGAAACGGAGGGCGTCCTGGAAATTCTTTTAATCGTTTGATAATCTTGTTTAAACCTGTCGCCCCGCTCGCCCGGTCCCACTCACCCTGCATCCCTGTACTTCCACCCCCTCGACTCTCTCTCTCTTTCCCGTACTCCGTTAGCTCGCTCTCGCTTTGTTTGTACAGATTATGAACAGTCCGCGGCGGCGGCGGCCCTTTGCCTCGCGTGGGCATCAACCGGATTCCAGCTCCCGCAAAATTAAGCCATCCCCTGGCCTCGAACGAATGCCTTCGCGCGCACCTGCGCGAGGTAATTTCGTTCGGGCAACGACTCTGCGTACGGAAGAATTACTTCACGGCTCGTCGAACGGGCGCGCGTCTTCCGGCAATGGATCGTTGTCCTTGTCGATCGGGTCGCCGAATCGACTGGGATTCGATCGAACCCGTTTCACGGATCCCGTCGGGGGGGGGGGGGGGAACTTCAACGATCGAGATTTAAAAACGTGATCGAGGGGTCCAGCGGATTTTGGACGATCCTGTAGCTCGGTGATCCCGAGGCAGTTTTCCTCGCTGTCTAATCTACGCGCAGTATCCGGGGCAGGGACGAGGGAGAGTGAAAAAGAGAGAGAGGGAGACACGCGTGTGTCGCGATGTTCGATGGTAGATAGAAAGATGAGTCTACCTTCCGTGGAAGCGAGGACGACGCGCTGGCAACTATAATATGCGCGCTACACAAGCCGCTCATCTGCATAACACCGGCGGACGCAGCCTCGACATGAATATTTACCGGTCATTTATAAGGTCCTGCTCCTTTCTTTATCGCGAATCGTCGTTTCGCTGCAATCGTATTGGAAGCAGCGCGATCGTTCCAAGGATCTCGCGTCCCGGTTGTACCGGAAGCGCCGCGGCGCTGCCGTCGGGAGTCGCGCGGGACGTAACTCCTTCGCTGATTGCAAGGGCATCCGAGTTTACGATATACCCCGCTTTACTTTATTACCGGGGACGGGAATCGTTACTTTAGATCGTTCCGAGAAATTTCTCAGATTTCTCGTTACGATTCCCGATCGATCGGGTACGAGTCGCGGCGGACCCCTGCCCGAGATGACATCGCTGGATTTATCAATCCACTTTTTCCCTTCCTACGGGTTTCTGTTTGTCCGCGGGGACTCTCGTAGATCGACGCTCTCGAAATGTATTCATTGGTCGTCTCGGTGCGAATACAATTAACGCGTAACGCGATCGCAGAAGTACTTCCATCGAACGCGAACTTTCTCGACGATATTGAGAATAATCGAGGCACCGATAAAGATCGACGATCGCCACTGTGAGTAAAATTACGCGGCGGAGGTAAAAGAAGTGGCGTTCGTCTCAGGGTAGCTAATTTAATAAAATCGTGACTCGGTCGTTACGTGCGTTCGGGTCGAGTACGCGAGCGAGGAAGAAGCGCGGCGAGGAGAGGTGGGAGTAAAAGAGGAGAACGGGGGAGGGAGAGAAGAGGTGGAGGGGGAAGGGAGAGAGAGAGAGAGAGAGAGAGAGAGTGCAGGGGAGAATTTTTCATATGCTTACTTGCACAGAAATAATGAGCTTGTCCATAAATAAAGAATAGAAGCCGCTCGCGGCGAATGGGTAATGAAGTCTCTCGTGGATAATTGTTATCGTTGGAAAACGTTGCCAGCCTTGCGTTTTCCACGATGAAATGATGTAGATGCGAGCAAATAAAATAGCGGGACACGGTATCCTGCTTTTCAGCGGCCCTCTCTTTTTTCTTTTTTTCTTTTTTTTTTTACTTCTCTTTGAATTTTCCGTTGCCTCGCGTGCCCGACAGAGAACAAATTAACATGTTACCACGACCTGCATGAATTTCAGCGGAATTCGTATAGCGATAGCTTTCCAACCTTTCCTTTTCTCTCCTTCGGCAACTGGAATTTATCGCGTAGCTCAACGAGCGCGTACCGCGACCTAAGATTAGCCTGCGTAAACTCGCGCGTTTCGTTTCCAAATTTGACGAAAGAATCGTCTTGCAAGGTGGGAATGTCGATTTTAATCGCTCGCGAGCCCAACTATTTTCATTTGGCTCGCAGTATTCGATCGATTGGCCGGAAAGTTTCGCGGTTGAGAACTTCGATACGAGGAAACGAAATTTACGTGGTACGTATTTCTGTGAAATAAGCAGACCGCCACGTGCCAACCGATCCGTTTGATTCGAGATTAAGCGTTCGGTGGCTCGCGAAAGCGTATTTCCGAGAAACGATGGAAATTTTTAACTGGAACACGACACTCAAGGTACGGTAACGCGCAGATTCTTCCGCAAAAAAAAATGAAATAAAATCCAAATAAAACTGGTCCACTCGGAAACTGGACCATAAAAAAAAAAGCAAGAATCACAGAAAACGCATCGACGGTAAAAAAAAGGAACAAACTAAATCACCTGGGTAGCTAAAATCGCAGAAAATTCCCGACTACCGAAAACTGAACGGTCAGCAATGGTCTCCTTTTCATCGAAAAGCCCCAAGTATTTTCACTCGGATGAAAATAATCTCGAGCGCTTTGGGACCGGCGTTTCCGTTAATTCCATTCGCAAAAGTAAAGGATTCCGTTTCCCTTTGTGAAGGCACTGCCGGCGTATACTTAGCGTAGCACGGAGGTTTTCGGTATCACCACCGATGTCGACTATCGGCGCACATATCGCGTTCGCTATAAGGGTGCAAGAAGTGGCATGGGAAGAGGGTAGGGGGCGTGGGAGGGTGGGTGGGGGGGGGGGGGGGTGGTGCAGGAAGCTTTTTAATTAAACGTGGCGCGGGGGTGGCACAGGGGCTGGCTCGCTCGCTCTCTCTCCGCTCCGGGAGTTCAAAGTCGAGCCTCGGGAAGTCAATATCAAATACCTCGGAGCTAGACGGAGTGGCTGCGCGCACAGTAAGCACGGTAAGCACGGTCGGTAGCTGCAGAGACAGCTCCCTCCCTCCCGCCTGCACGCCACCCCTCCCAACCCCCGATACGATCTAACAACGTGAATCTCTGGCCTCGAACTCCCTGTCTCTTTCTCGTCTCGGTTCGTCCGCCTCGCGGTCAGCGTTTCTCTGTCTCTGTTCCAACCAACGCGTATCGGTACGTGTATGTACGTGTACGTGTACGTACTCCGACGCTTTTGCCACGAGTCCTGTGAGAGGAGAGAGAGAGAGAGAGGGGGGGGGGGTGGGAGTGAGAAAGAGAGATCCTCCCGTTCGGCGGCACATAAATCGAACTAGAGGCCCTTTCGTGTCGCTATTTCAGCGACCTCGTGCCGACCCTATCGAAGAAGGGCACCGGTGATAATGGTTACGAGCACGGAACACGATTCCTCCTTCTACGACTGCGACTCTCGAGTGCACGTGAGATCGAGGGGGTGGGGGGTGTGCGGCTGTAGGGGGGTAGGTAGAATTCTTTCGATCGTTTGAGGAGTCGAGATCGACCGACGAATAATGTACCGGGGCGATCGTACAACCTGTTTACCCTCGTACGAGTATCTATTTTCGAAATCGTAACGGAGAAGCTTTGACGGAGGATGGTGGTCGACGGACGTTGGATACGATAATGGTGACTGACTCCACGCACGTATGTACGTCGAGATACACGCGGTAAGGAGAGTTGGTTAAAATTTGTAGATCTGATCGAAGGGGGTAGCGAGATCCGTGTCAGGTTTTCTTCCCCCCTCCCCCCAGAATTCGATCGGCTCGAAAGATCCAAGAATCGAGGAAATCCCACTTGGAGAGCGAATGGAAACCAGGTGGAATTAATATATCCATGTTTGCTTTTATCACGAATTTCAAGGTTCGATATCGTAACCGAGTACCGGCATTGCCGTACAATTACCAAAGTTGGAAGGTTTCATGACGCGAAACCCGGAAATAAACGTTCGCGGGCATCTCCCGGTACTTCTTTCCTAATCGCCTTAATTGCGGAACGATATTCATCCTCGGATCGCGCGCATATCCATCGCCCTTTGTACGCGGATGCAGTTTCGCCGTTACGCGATAGCGCGCTTAACGGCATTGCGGAAATTGCTTTTTCTCCGAGCGTTTGTACGACGGGATCAAGGATGCTCCGCGAGACTCGCTATGTGTCCTCTTGATAATCGTGATTCACGAACGTGCACACAGACACCGGCTGTGCACCCGTGGACGCGTAATGTCGCATCGCGCTCGATGCACGCAAATCTCGTTTTAACCGTTTCCTCGTATCCCCTGACGCTCGCGGGAAATAATCTCAAAAGAGGAGATCAGAGAGCACGGAGAAAGGAATCGCGCAATTATAGGAATAATCTAACCGCGCATAACTCTTTTCGTTGATTGAAATTTAAAATCAATCTTCTTACCGTTATCGCCCCGAACCGAACCGATGGGTTATCCTTTTCAGACCGGAATTAATTAAATATCGCGTATACGTCAAAGTCAGGACCACGGTAAGGCATAATTCGGATTCTCCGATATTAGTTTTCTTTTATTCGCAGCGAGGCCGATGGATAACCATTCGCGTATATAATTTTCCTACTTTTACGCAGCCGTTGCAACGTGCCAAGAGTTTCGATTACCGTAAAGTACAGCGAAGCTGCACACGTCTCGCACTTTGCCCGATAGGATTTTTATTTGTTCATAGAGGTACAATTATATTTGTAGGTACCAGTCGAAGTAAAACCCACGTTGAAAAAGTTTATCAAAAAATTTCACCAAACGAATCTCTCCGCGACGAGCGACGAAGCTTGTTTATCGCGGTTTCGCGCATGTTACGCGGCTTGTTTCATAGAATTCTGCTCTCCACGGATTATAAACTAGGATGAACGGCAACAAAGTAGCTAAAGAGAGCGCCAAATTACGGTCTGATTAAAAAAGAAAACCTTCGTAGCGGTAACGGCAGTTTTGTTGCTCCCATTTGCGGAAAAACATTTCTCCCGTTGCGTGACCGGGCTACACAACTGTGTTTTGCCGCGCCGATGTTCGTTGCGCGCGTACGCGCACGCACGAATTACATACGCGCGTTTTAAGCGCTCAGCTATCCGTGGCTTACCCTTCGCCGGAGTAATCGAGCGCCCGCGGAAAGAAAGGAAACGGGTGAAAAGCCTCTCCCCGTTCTTTTTCGCGTTACTTCACCGACGTGTATCATTTACGAGCATGGACACGGCCGGTAAGACGTGTTAATGCGAAATACGATGGCACACGCGACTTTGCGCACGGTGGTTTTGCGGTCGCAAGAAAGTAGCTAGGTATGGAACTAATGGCGGCATTCGCTGCCCGCAAAACATGAGGAATCTCTCTCTCTCTCTCCCTCCGTCGTTCCATCTGCCCCTTCGTGTCGCGCGAATCGAAACAAAGAAGAGGCCGCTGAACGAATCGGCTCTGATTAAACGAGGAAGATGATAAGCGTAATTGGATATTGAGTTCTTTTTCAAGAGAGTCACACGAGGACGTTGTATGGGCGCAATCCTGGTTTAAACCTAGATCGTGCACATCTCTGGATCTTCGGATCTTTAAATTTTGTTTTACTCTATCAAGTGTATTTCGGGTCGCTGATCAGGAATCCGCGAGCTGACATAAATTATTCCGTATGTAATCACAAGTGTCTGTTTGCTTTAGAAATATTTTCCACAGTAGCATAATTTATTCCGTAAGCAATCGTAGGTGTTTAGTTTGGAGATCCGGAGATTCCGAGATGTGCATGATCTAGATTTGTACCGCAATCTTTTGGTAGACTCCACGTGAGACGGACCGCATGGCCTTCAGATTTTTGCAACGAAACTTTGCCATCGGCAAACGCTTTTGGCCATTATTCTAGCCAATCCTGATACCGGTCGCACTCCCCTCGATCTCAAAGGAAATTTGATTTCTCGATCTTTCGAAATCGTAATGTACCAACCCCGATCTCCCACTTTTCTAATCGTAAGTTACTCATAAGCTTGAATAGTAAATATTTTACGTTACCGTCACACACCATCATCAGAATATCCTCGAAATCAAAACCATCAACATCTTCGCAATTTATAAATCTAAAACTCGCGCTGTTCAAGTCTCCCGAGTATTAAAATTGTCATATAGCGAAACAAACCTTTAAATTTGGGTTTATTAAAACTCTGAGGCCCAGTTTTTGCACAACCACTCCGTTGTGCGTTACAAACAATGACCGTGGAAATATGTAATCCTAACAAAATTTCTATACTTGACCGAATCTCGCGTAACGCCGAGCGGTAAGCTATCGGAGCGCGCGATTCACGGCGCAAATCCAAAGGGCACGTAACTCCCGTTCGAAAGTAGAAAAGCCCTTTAGTCCCTTTAGCGCGCGATGCAACGAAAATACGAAGGCGAGAGGAGGTAGAGTGAGAAAATAAATCGCAATGATCTCCGTGCGGCAGTCTCATGCGGCCGGCATCCTTGTAATTGGCTCCGTGAGAGAGCGCATCCACGGCGATGATTGTCGCCAACCGTTCGATATACATCACCCGAAAGACACGGATGCGCATCCTCCGCAAGAGGATGTTACCTTGGGACTAAAAGGACCCCAAAGGAGACTTGAAAACGTGCGAGTCCGAGTGAAGATAGCGCTGACAAGCGGCCACCGGGAGCCCTCGCGTGCAGCTACGCTTCTTCTCTCACCCTCCCCTCCCCCCTCCTTCTCTTCCTCCCGCCCTCACCCTCGCGCTACGTTTCCACCTTTAAAAGGACCAGCGAGAACCGATACCTTCTTTCCCGACACCGGCACGAATCGAAGTCGTCACTAATTTGGTGTCGATCCGACTCCTCGATGCCACGCTGCTGGATAAAGGTTAACCTTCTATCCGTCGTGGGGGGGGAAAACTTCTATTTTCAACCATTTTTATTTATTCCATTTTTATTTATGTTAAAATTATTTTCTATATATTTAGCTTTTTTACCGTCACGGATTGCCCGGTCGAACGGAGGACGCAGAATAGTTCTTGCTTAATATTAATGGTTATTCGAATTTGGGTTGGTATCGGTGAAAAGGATTTTGAATCCGTCGTACGTAATCGCAAAAAAAATGTTGAGATTATAATAATAAACATTGGTGTTACAATTGTATCGCCAACGGAAGGTTAAAGTAAGTATAGATACAATACATTTTGCGTAAAGATCCAAAGACCGGCGATTACCAAACGATTCTTCCCGGTTTACGACGGATTCTAACGAGTACAGAGGGAAATCGATTTCCGCGTTACAAAAGTACCACGCGTCTCGCCGTATAGAAGAATAAAAATAAAAAAATAGTTGCCAATCTCGCTTCCGAGTATACTTCTCCCTCGGATAGGTGGACGTGAAATTTCAATCGATCCTACCCGTTACGTGGAGTCGACGTTACACGAGACACCCTTTTTTTCTCGTCAGCATCGGCTCCATGTACGTAGCCGATGTCGGCGTCGAGCACGACATGCCTTCGCGAACACGGGCCCGGCTTGCAGTGTCGCCAAGACGCATTGCGCGTCGCGCTATCGGCAAAAAGGCCGGCTTTCCAATTGAATTTATTCGCCTAACGAGTGTAGATTCTCCGCGCCGGGTATGGCCGGGACAAATGGCGCATCTCGCCGCGCGTACCCAGAACCGAGAGAATTCCGTTACGAATGGAAAGCTTGAAATGAGGGATAGCGGGAGGCTCGCGAATCGACGAGTGACGAAAGTTCGCGTGGATCGTTGCCGATCGCGCGGGATCTATAGATCGACGTATGTACGTGGATAGAATCTAACGAGTAACGTAAGACGAATGTGGGATCGGTTCTCGCGATACTTGCTCAGTTCGACTCGGAGCGACCCGTTCGGTCGCGTTTAGATGGAATCGCGTTATTACGTTTCTTGGCTGTCTTCGTCAATTAACGCTAGGTTTACGGACATTTCAGATGTACCTATATCTCTGCGGATTCCCTTCGTACGGGCCACACAGAGTATACCACGTGGAGAATCTCAAAATTAGTAAGCTTCGAAGTAATGAATTTTCATAGATATGTGTCTCGTTAAAAGGAGAGAAGTGGGTGCAAGCGATGGAAGAAAAATGTAAACGATTTCTGTAATAAACACAGCGAATTCGAAATTTCCAGTCAAACCGTTCCACCAATCCCAACGAACTTTTACGCGAAAACCTACACTCGCGAAGGCTATACGAAGAACGATGGATCTCAAATTCTCTCGCGTAGGTATTATTTGCACCATTAATATTCCCTTCGTCCCTCACTTTTGTTTTATCGCCAAAACGCAAATACCCTTCTCCCCGCGTGATCCACCGAGGCGAGTCTTACAGCCGGTGGGGTAGTGGGATATAAGCCAGCCGGTCGGGGCAGAGATTCACGAATCCAGGAAGCGTGTTAAACGGCGAGAGACGTCGCCGTCCCGACGATGCATCGCGGTTAAGGCGCATTGTTGCGGAGAACGGGGAACGAAACGGAATCTAATCTGATGGCGCGGCGGGTCCACCTAATGGGCAAGCCGTGTCGGGACACGCACCTCTGCTCTCCTCTCGCGGCTCTCCCGTGTCCTACACCGTCAAGGCTAAAGTCGTGTTCGCCCTGCCCGATGACGATATCACCCTGACGCAATCGCCCCGCGCGATGCAAGCTTTTATGCGTGAGACGCCCGCTGATCAAGGGGGCATCGCTTGACAGAAATCGGGGTGAACTTCGAGAGGGTTGAGAGATTATCGAAAGTGGGGGCGATTCGTCGGTGTAAGATTAGGTTGAAATTTATTTGGAATTTTTTGTGTATTTTGCAGAAAATAATCGACTATGCAGGAAGAAATTGGAAGCTGCGAAGGGACGGTTTTATATTTTACGAGAAGGGCGATTGGTGAGTGTTTTTAGAGATTCCATATTTTTGTTTGAAGTTACATACAAGATGTAAAATTGAAAAAGTATACTAATATTTGTGTCGAAGAAAGGGATATTATTCAGACAGAGGATCTTATCGATATTGTCGGTCATGTGCGAGAGATAAAACGGAAATTATATCTGGACCATCCAGTCTATATAGACCCAAGAGTTAACAACATTATATAAATTTTGGCTATAAAACGTACAAACCTACGGTATCGAAAATCCCTAACGAAGAAAAAGAACGAACCGTTTATTTGAATAAAATTCCATTCTCTCGCGACAACCACGAGTCTCCTAGCACGGCCATAGAACGTAAATTAAATCATCGAATTATACGAAGTGTAATTACCTTCTTGGACGCTAAAGACGCGATCTACTGCCCGGGCTAATTCTCGGCGTATCCGCGTAATTATCGGTAAACAGGGAACGTGGCCGATCACATCGTTAATAGGAAGTTGAGATAGGAAAACGCGGACGGGGAATATTGTTACGGATATCGTATCGTTGCCTCTAAAAGCGTGTATATCTTCTACCGGTTCTTTGTGCAACGACAAAAGTGGAAACGAGCCGATACGATGATACCAGCGAAGCGGAAGCGAGCGTAGTCGTGCCGAGCTCTCGCCGTGCGGGACCGATAAGAAAGCTTCGAGAAAGCATCAACCGGCCGACAAAAGCGCGAGCACGATAAGATTAAGTACGCTCGAGGGCAAGGAGCATCTCTTTACCAAGGACTTCCACTTCCACTTCGACTTCGACTTCGAGACCCCCGATTACGTAATCCGAGAACGATCGATCGAGGCGCGGGAGCATTTCGTTCTCTTTCCGCGAAACGATTTTCGTATTAATGCGTCTCGTAGCGAGATCTCGTTAAAAAATTCGCTCAGCGTCGTTAGAGTTTTTGAAATGTTTGAAGTACAAGTTTTCTTCGTTTCGTTACGGAATGTTCGAGGAGTTCAGAATCGTAGCGTTTTAATTCGTTTTTATATTTCTCGTGACATACACCGCTATGATTCTCAGTTTCGTAATTTATTATTCTTCTCGCGTATTACCTCCAAGTCGTGCAAACTTCTCAAACGTATCTGTCCCGATAATCGAAGTAATTAACGACGCGCGATCGACTGCCCGTGGCGATACATTTAAAAGATTTATGAAGCATAAAAAGGAAAATAATTTAAAGATCACCGAAATCTCTTCCCGGAAGCAGAATCCCCGGGAAGAGCAAACAAATTTCCCCGGTGTCTAATAATTCTTAGAAAGTCCGCTAAATTATCGAGAAGCGAGAGGCGTGTCTCGGTGAAAATTTATTCGACGACTTATAACGTACACGACTCGGTCCCGCATTAATGTATCTCCCGTGAAATCGGTGTCCTCGGAATCGTGCGACACGCACTCGATGTTGTTGCGACTTTTTTCGATTCGGCATACCGGTTCGGGACACGCTGCAGTTTCGCGTTGCCGATCGACATCGGCGAAAGGATCTTTGACGAGTCGAGGCAACCACGGAGCCGCGTATAGGAAAAAAAGATTTTAATTGCCGCTGTAACGAGCTTCTATTTCTCTGTCGCTGGGAGAGTCGGTAAATTTACCCTCGACTCTATGCAGATACGAATATGATCGATGAAAGGACAAGATTCATTCTTGGTCTTCAATATTTTTCGTTGTGTCGTGTCACATAGAGATTCGATGACCCCGTTATATTAATACTATCGTATCGGATTAGCTAGATACTAGTGTCAGATACGTAACGTCTCGTCATTCGTGGATACGGGATTATCATTAGCTTTTATCGAAAATCATTCTTCTTAATATCCGCGAAGGTACGCTTTCGTAATGGCATATAATACGTTTCGCGCGCATTCTTGAAAAGTTTCGATCGCACGAGATCGAGTAACGGCGACGGAGGCATTGAGAACGATCAAGGGCTTACCTTGGCACCGTCAACGATCTCACGTTTCTCCCGCTGCCGATCCTGCGAAGCTATCTCGATCGTTCTGTAACACAGGAAAACGCGCGAATAACGTTACGGGTTCATTAAATCAAATGATTCGAGACCGAGTGTGTATTCTACGGGACTCGTTCCCCCTCTCCCCCTCCCCCCCCCTCTCACTCTCTTTCGCTGTCTTTCGTCCTTTTGAAGGGGACTCTTCGTTTTTTCCACGTCAGACACCTGGAAGAACCCGGACGAAAGGAACTCGGTAATAAAGTCGCGTCTCGTTATACACCGGGGGACGATGATACGGCAGAGCGAGAGAGAGAGAGAGTGAGAGAGAGAGAGAGAGAGAGAGAGAGAGAGAGGAGAGACGCGAGAGCCCGGCTACCTGGCGGGCAAGGCGCCGTGCAATTACCAAGTTGCATAATTGCACCGTGGTAACAGAGTAAAAAAGTAAATCAGCCCGCGTGTGCTCGCGCGCTTCCCCGTAATATTACTTTATTAGCAAAATGGGATAATGCCACGGTGTGTGACAAATTGGGAGCAACGCACGCTCCCGTACCTGACGACGGCCGGAAAAGCGATGAATATTCATGGAGACGGACGTGGAGAACCGTGTCGGTGGGACCGCTAGAAGCGCGCTCAACGGCGCCCACCTAAGACCCCGTTCACACGTCCTAACAGCGTACACGTAAGAACGTGGTTCGCTTTTAAGACCAAGGGGGATATACACCGTGAAAAATTCGACGTGCATTGCGTCTACTCTTTTTTTCTTTTCTCTCTTTCCCCCGCCGTTAAAGGTGCGTGGCAAGAGGAAGTAGGAATGCGCGCGTCTTGCTCTCGGGGTAATTGTTTATTAATTATCTTGGCATTTGTTTGCGAATGAAAGTTGCCTTTGTGGCTCTAACCGCATCGTTGATGTAATTAGAAAATGCGCGCGCAATTAAGCTGCAGGGTTATTTTTATGGTTTGCCTGCCTCGGCGAGAATAACGATTAGCTTTGTTTTCGGTGGAAAAGTGGGGTTGAATGTGGAAACAGTTCGTATGGAATTGTGGAGCGTTGTATAGACGCCACGTTCTCGCTGGCCGGGTAATTGCGGAATTACGCAATTGCACGATGATTGTGTAGTTATACCAATCGGAACGTTCAAACATTACGCGCATGGTTGTTAACAAGCTGGATGCGCCGAAGGGCTCGTATACGAGTATACCCCTCGTTGTCGGTCCGAAAATGACAACCCTACGCGATGATATCGCGATCGAAGCTGGATTCGTAAGACGATAACTGTACGCTCGAAATGATAAACAGCATAAATTCCACCGTATGATATGATTAATTCGTAAATAATACACGGTACGGCTCGCAATCTTGTCCCCGTCCGGTAAAAGATCTTTCCATTCGTTACGGCTCGCATAAACCGATTTGTGTCTAAAAATTCTTAGTTACCGATGACAAACGATAAACAGATTTTCCGTTATAACGATATTCGGTAAACGATTCCGCGGCGTCTCTCTCCGAGCCAATGATTTTTCCACCACGTGGAAACAAACTCATGACCGTGCCGTACTATATTACAACATTACTTTGTACCGTAATACAAGTCGATGTACTCGATTAACATCCCAGATTACAGGCAGGCTCCTTACGCCAATGAATGTACTTAGGTACGACCGCAGTGAGAAACGATCGAAGCCAGCCAAGATAACGGCGACAACGGCTGCGACGACGACGACAACCACGTGGTCTTTTGTCCCCATGCTCTCGGCACTAGCGATGGGCATTCGGTGCGTCCTCTCTCGTATGTATCCGATCGAATACGTTAACGCGTAAATTCGAGTTACCTACTTTAGGTACTGTACGAATGAACAGATTCAGCGATAAGGGAAGGAGTGGAATTTTTAAACTTACGCGTATTCCTGGATTCTCGAGTTAACTGCAATTTATGAAGATCTAAGGATCATTTTTAATATATTTCGAACGTTTATAATCTCCAATGATTTTGACAATTTTCAGAAGAACAGGGCTGACGATAAAGCTACAATAATATAATCAATGTTAATGCTAATTTGAATTAAACGAGTTGCCATGATCACACGAAAGAATAGTTTTACAAGTTATATCTATTAATTACATTGGTACGAGTATTCCAATATTATTTTCTATTATTTATCATTGCGCGCACCGTTAATAACGTTGTTGCGCGCCAACGAGAACAATTACTCTCCCCTCGCGATTCCGTAAAACACGGGAATAATACCTCGAGTCGTCTTGTTCCCATCGCTACCCGGCACTCTCCCGACTCTCTTTTTCTTTACGACTCGGAGCTTCGTCGCGTTAGAAAGGTCGTGTACACCTAAGCGCGTGAGGTGTCGCTTAGGTTCTATCGGGCGGCGTGTAATTAAAAGAATGTTCTTGTGCCACACCGCCGCGAATATCCGCGACTTTACGGCTTACCCGCACGTAAGGGGACGCGATAAGTCCACGTGGAAATGTCTACGTGCTAATATTACGATTGGAGCTCGGTGCTTCGGCGAATGGGGATCACCCACGCGTTGGAGATTTCTCAAACTTTACTTCGCAGAGATTTGCCAGCTTATTCGCTCTGGCAATATATTCCGGGATATACGAATCGAAATTTACACATTCGACCCGGCGAAATGACGCTCTCGTGAGTTTTCACGAGTATCGATAATCGACGACAGTTTGGATCCGCGATTCGCGGGGACAGATCGTTTGAATTTTCCGATTTGTCAGAAAAAAGAGAGAAGGGAAAGTTTTAATTAGCGCTCCGATCGACTTTCGAATAGATCGATACACCAATCTCCGTTTCTCTTTGCTTTCGACACCGTGTCTGACCAATGTTGCGTATATCTACTTCTCCCCGTGGCCGACACAAGAGCAAACAAACATTTCGCTACGTTGATAGCAAAGTTGTAGAATTTAAAGATTAGCTCTGGATGTATACACTGTGGACGTGTATAAGATTATATTAGTAGACTCTGGATGTTTATGCAAAATGTATTATTTGTATACGGACTCTAAACGGATTTTGTGAAACAAAGTCGACAAGTATGCATAAAGTATACGTATAAAATAAAGTAATGCATTTTGCATAAACATCCGCAGTCTACATATTAGTATTACGATATATCACGATTGAAAGTATAATATGGAACGAAATCGAAGTTCTCCGTATTTCCTATCCTAATCAAAACGTTATTTCAATACGAATTTTTAATGCCACTTGGTTGATCTATAACGTATAACTTCAACCGATCGCTTCGTACTTGGAACGGCTAAACTCGATACCACGTTACATTGCGTGCAACGTCCTACGCGCGAGACTAACAAAAATATTTCCTACGCGGAAACAGATTTTTACTGCCTATCCTGAATAAAATCAACCGAGACCTTTTGTTCCAATGGCCTGGCGCGTCGTCGCGAGAAATTCAAAATAAAAATGGTCAAAGGTAACCGTAAGAGGAATCCTTTTCGTTTCGGAGTCCCCGAGCGGAAGAAAACCGTTGAGCAGGAATCCGAGCGTCCCGCGCGAGTCAGCCGAGTTGAAATATAACGTCCGGGTAATGAATCGCAACATTCAATTACGCATTAATAACAAGGCGGCGCGCGGTGCGCGGGTCTGATTATCTCGCGGCGGACAATGCGCGAAAGCCAGCGGCTTGGTTTATAACAAACAAACTGACGGTTATGGCCCACACCCCGGACAGGAACCATAAATACGACGAGCATGCTCGGGGCATCGTGTTTCTACGTGCGGCCAGGATTTTCTTAATTGATCGACTATCGGCTTCGCTGACAATCTTATCAATGGAATATCGTACGTACTTAATGGTACCTATCTAATCTACGATATCTGCTTAATGGCACCTCCCACGCGTCCCGTTGCGTACGCTCGGAAAGGGAACGACGATAAATATTTTCCGGTCGCCAGTTCCGCGTCGCGAAGGCAGATCGGGATAAAATAATTAAATGATTTTGACCGAGTTTAGCGATGCCGTCGCCGGTGGTTCTCAACCAACGGCGCGTGTGTACGTGGTTTGTAATCGATCGTGCACAGAAATGCCATCGAATCGGACTCGAGGATCGAACATTGAAATGGACGCGCTCGTATTTCACGCACACTCTCGCGACGCATTATCGTTCGAGGTTAAATCCGAGTGATTATCGATTAGCCTGAAATTCAAACCGTCCCTTCAGAGTTTTTCATCACCGACGCTCGTCCCTCCATTATCCAAACATCGAATCACAATACTACTCATCTAATTACTTGGTCGGAATGCTGTCTTCAAATTGACACGTAACACGGACAGCCATTCTCGGCGCTTTCCTTTGAAGAGGCTAATAGCACCGCGAGGAGCGCAAGGTTAACTGACAGCATCCAGGAAAGAAACGTCTCGAATGCATTAATACGACTCTCTCGCCCCGATGATTGGACGAGTTTGTTACAGCCGTACAGGTGGCAATTTGCATTGGAGAGAGAGAGAGCGAGAGAGGGGGGAGGGGAAGAAAAAAATGGGGGCGGCCCGATGCGGCCGTTTCCACGAGATAGCGTAAGCCGGTATGCGCGAAATGCCGATCGTGGTTGCACGCACGTAGCGGAATGTCAGTAGACGGGATTCCGCGTCGACGATTTCCTTCGGATGCTCCAGCATCCGATATGCCCCGGCAAGATCTATGCGCGCGAAACCGATGTTCGCTCCCCATGAATCGTGGAGCGATTTAAATGGGATTTTTTGTCGCCTCCGAGGAGAGCGAAACCACGCGGAGAGCACGGGACAAGAATTATAACGAGTCAGCGGGAGAAATTAGACCCGATAGGCCGTTGATGGGCAAAATACGGCGGAAACGCGTGCGATAAATGTCGGCCGGTTTTATCGCCGCTTTACTTTGTTTCGTTCCAAGAGAGAGAGATTCGCGATAAGTCGCGAGGGTTATCCTCGTTAATTCGTTATTTCGCGATTGAGATGGTGATTAGAAAAACGGAGAATTCCGTTTGTCCTTCCGCAGCGTGGAACGATACCGCGTATATCGTGACTGTTGAATCTATAACGCTGACGTTCAATTTCCTAAATTAATTTCCGCAAAGTCATGATAAGATCCGCGCGGAAACTGAGCGAGAAATGTCCTGCAATGGAAATAATTTATATACAATAATCTAAATTGACTTCCAAATGTACAACAAGATCTTCGCGAAAAGTGAACGAAAGATTACTTTTCATGGGAATATAATCATTTGATATCCAAGTGTACGATAAGATTTTCGCGACAAGCGAGCGGAAGATGTCCTTTAATCGTCAAACATAATAGACCAGAAAAACTACGCATACCTCTCCAATTATCAAACGTCGTTGAATCGAAACAGTCACGGAATACCGTAATTACACCCCTAGATCAAAGCAAAAGAAAAAAGAAAATCCCATTCGCGAAATTTCAAGGCGCGGAACTGGAAATTCCAGGAAGCGACGATTTAAAGGCGTACGGAAGAGTCGAGCGGGCGCGGATAGAAAGGGGTCTGCGTAAAAGAAGTTGCCACTCTCGTCGAGCCGTTTAGTCTCGGTTCATTCGATACTGTAATGTCGTCATCGGGCGGTAATGACTGGGATCATGCGCCGAGCCGGATGGTAAGAGCGTGCACACGGATTGATAGTTTGTAGGTAGAAACGACTCTCTTCTCTCGTCCCTGTCTCTCCTCTCTGGCGCTGCCCTCCGGGACGGAGGAATCGTCCAAGCGCCGCTCTCTCACGGCCCCGAGATCGGCGCGACACTTCAACGTGTATCGTAATAGAACCGAGTGCCCGGTAATCTTCCGCTAATAACTCCGCCGGTCTTTGCCCTCTCTTGGACCACCAGGCATCAAATCGCCGATCCGCGTATCGCGTATGAAACCTCATTACCAGCGATGATGTCCGACGGTCATTGAGTTCAGTTTCTCCGCTCGCGAACGATCTTGACGTTCGTCAAACTGTAATGATTCGCTCGGGGAAACGGTTGGTTTGGAACACGGTGGTGCGAGTGGAATAAAGTAGAATTCGTCAGGGTAGATTTCTGTTATAACTGGGGGAGAGGTGTGAAAGTCGTAGTGGCGTAAAGGATTATATATATTAGGGTAAGGGCAAGAAATCTATTATTTTACATCGTAACGTTTAAAGGTCAGTTTGTGCCCGAACGCGGTGTTGTAACTATCATCGTAAGTTTTTATGAAAAGGGTGTAAAAAGAAAAACGTTGGGATACAGTTGTAAAGAGCGAAAGGAATTACATTTTATAATATTCTGTAACAAAAATTAAGAAAGAATACAGTTTTATATTGGCAGCCCTGATATAAAAAAACTCGACTAACATCATTCTAATTTTCAGTCCGTTAATCTTGTCTAGATACAAATCGTGGGAAACGTAATTCTGTGGTAAATCTCGTGTTCTCGCAATGGCTAGTGCGACAAGATTATCTAAACGTTTTCAACATACCTAACGACGCTCTTTACAAGCGATGTTCGTTAACGTGACTTGGCGCGCGCTAATGTGTCGCTCGATTCTCGGCAAAAAAAAAAGGACGGCTAGTCCCGCGTAACGTTACAGAACTTACAACCGGTAGTTCCGAGTTGTTTTCAGTATTTCGCGAAAAGTATATAGTAGCTAACGAGTACCCATTCGTCAGAACGGTATCCAAGATGCGATAGGAGCTTCTCGCGATAACAGGTATACCTTTGTGTTATCGGTTTCGACGATATTTACCGTTGTCAAAGCTTGCTGCACGAGCCAATACTCGCGCTGCTATAAGGCGACCGGTGCCATTCCGAGATAATCCCCTCGCCGGTGGTCCAGAAGAACACGGAAACGGTTCTCCGTGCTCTTAAGCTCTGTCCTGGCCGTATCATTCCCGACGCGACGAGAAAGAGAGAGAGAGAGGAGAGGGAGAACGAGAACGAGAACGAGAGAGAAGGAGGCGGAGAAGAAGAGGAAGAGGAAGAAGAAGAAGGAGAAGGTCCACCACCATGGATCGTAGTCGTAATACAGAGAAATAGCTTAAAGAGCCCAAGACATCTCATTACGTTACTCCAAGGATAACGTTCTGGCGCCATCGAGAGGTTCCGGATCGCCCTCGGGACGAAATCACCGGACTGTAATTTGTATAGGTACCAAGCGTATCCGGCAGTATTGGCCAATCACGAGGAATTATTCAAATATAATGGACACCCGAGTCTCGGAGATGGGGGGGCTCGAGCTTGGCGGAACCGTGCGAAAACATGGATTTGGAAAGTGTCGAGCGAGTATCGACCGTGGAGCCATTAGTAGACGATACGCTACACGGGGGCTATAATCTAAGGATTAGGGGGTAGCGTTACGCGTACTTGGGTGCATAATGCACGCGGATCGTGCAGACTTGTCCGTGGTTTATGGTATCGTTGCTTATTACCTTGACGGGACAAAGCGCGAAGCGTCTGTTACGTACGTACGTACGTACGTACGGTCGCCTGGCAGTTAAACGCGGATGGACGAAGCGGAAGGCGATCAATAATATTGATACGAGTCACGCGTATTCGCTAAACCAATTGAAACTTTGTTCGATAAGAGTTTTGAATCGCTCTACCGTAACACGGTGGGTCTTGAATCGCTTCGCTTTTCCGACAACGGAACGACACAACGTTGCTGACAATGACTATCCATCGTAGAAAGTCTCTTTGATTCTAATCAAGTTATCCACGAATTATTCCGGTTAAAGTGTATTCGACGGTCGGAAACGACCGACGTCGATCGGACTCGACCGCGTGAGAAGTTACGTTTACCGGTCGATCAAATATCGTTCCACGCGAGCTCCTTTTACAGTCAAAAAGAATTCTCCCGTCTCTCGACAAAAGACGCAGAAATATTCCCAACGAAGCTCGGCTCGTTAACCGGGGCAAATTTCTTCGTCAGCTAGGAATCAAACGGAAGAAAAGCAACGAGCCACCACCGTAAATCTATCCCGTGCGCGCTTACTCGGGACAAAAGGAGTAACGAGTCCCGCCGTACGTTTACAGCTGCTCCGGTGACGGAGAGGTATGTAAGGACGCTCGAGTGCGCATCGTCCGGTGTGCAACGAGTGCACTCAACCCCCACACCCTTCCAAGATTTATATTCCATTACGTTCTCCCTTCTTTCCTCGTTTCTCGGGCGCGAACTCGCCTCTACCGCGAACGGCGTCGCCGCCGTTTCTTATAGCGACCGCCGGTCGCAATATCGCCGCCGTAAGACTTTATTTATCCACTCTGCGCGGCTGTAACCCCGTACCTGGTCATAGCTCATTACCGGTTAATTACCGGAGTAAGTCTCCCGCGGCTGACAGCGCGAAGATGGTGCGTGACTCGCGGCACTACGTTTTACTAGCCGGCGTTAAGTATAACTGTACCCGGGAAGCCACGCGGTTTGAACCAAAGTATCCTACGTGCTGAGATCTGCCGAACAAGAAGAAAAAAAAAAAAAAAAGAGAACAGCTACGCGGCGACTCGGCCGCGCTTAGATACCATTTACACCGTGTAACATTACACCCGGAGGAGACACACGCTGGAAACCCGCTGCCTCGCTGTTTGACTCTCGTTCGCGTCGGGATACGCGATCGCGTTAAGTCGTAAGGAATCGCGCGAGCTTACCGCGTCTCATTTTAACGCGTCGCTCGGGGTTCCCAACGAGGGACGATTTGAAAGTTTGACAATGGCTGGTGTTCTCGACGCGAGAGTCTCTTTACCGCTCCTGATAATCGATTATCGAGAGAGAGACAAAGTCTTGTCTCGGGTCGAGTACAAGTACGTGAAATCTGGACGCTGTATCTTTTCGGGAAAGAACGAACAGCGGTTTCCAAGGTGGTCAAACTGTGTTAAAAAAAAATAATTCTTCTGATTACCGAAAGAAAGAGAAAAAGGAACAACGATGGGTGGACGAATCGCGAGACGATAATCGGGAACCACTGGCCCAAGATTCAAGAATATTACGAACTTCCTCGAGACTCTCGATGGTATCGAAAATTATTTACCAACTCCCGCGTCCTAAATGCGCGCCGTATTTTCAAAGAAACAGAAGTCCGCGTCAAGGGGAACGAGTGGCTAATTGACTAACGAGGCATTCAGAGGCCGTACACGTCGTCCATCAGCCGTTACCGAGAGGACCGAGGAAATATCGAGAGGTTGGCAAGAGATGAGAAAAAAAGAGGAAGGAGAGAGGGAGGGAGAGAGAGAGAGAGAAGCCGCGATACGAGAAAAGAATGAAGAGCTCGGGCCATCCTGTTTCTCATCCCCCCGTTCCTCGTCGACGAAGAGTAGCGCACCGCTGAGCACACTCGTTATATCGGTTTTAATGCCGCTCCGCGGTAATCGAGCCGGGCATCCTTTATCATCGCCGAAAAAATGGCCATTTAATCACGGCGTTTCCCGACGTGGGGTCCCGGACCCCCCTCCGACCGCTTCGAGGAGCGTCCCGATATTAATGGCGAACGGTTTGACCGCGTAATATGAGGAATCGTTGGCGCGCGCGTATAATATCACTCGGCCGTGCCGAGCCACGAGAGGAACACGCATGTAACACGATCGAGCATGACAAATTAATCGTCTACTCGATCGGGGACTCGCCGCTGCACCGATCCGGTACAGTACTTCTCGCGAACGGTAATCTGGGAGAGGTGGCGTCCCTTCGGCGGGTCAAAATCGAAATCGAGATGTTCCCGAGGCTCGGTGCGAACAGTTGCGGCGCGTTTTATTCGAATCGAGTGGACGCGAATGCAAAGTATTGGGTCGCGAAGCGCTGGAGAGGTTCGATGGATTTTCCTAATGCCGCGCAACGCGCAACGTGGTTGTCGCGCAAAATGATTGACTTCCAACATGTAGGAACGATTTTGTATTTTATTCTTGATGTACGTTTTATGTTTAAAGTAGAATATTTAAAAACAGCCTGTTCGTCGACAAAGGCCCTGAGAATATTCATCGTATTAAAAATGAATTTTGATGTTGGAGTAATGATCGAGATTCGAGGATCTGAGAAACAGTTATGTGGCGAGAAGAGATGTAGGAGGGATGATGAGTAAGTGAGTTTCATGGAAAGTGGTAGAAAAAGCTAGGATTTTCATGGTCCAAGGGCGATATCGGCGACGTTCAAAGTATTTACTATATCAACTTATGACTAAATTAATCAATAGAAAATTGATAGAAATCGGGTCGGCACGTAGACTCGAGCATCGAGTCGTAAACAGCGGTCGGCAGATATTTCATTCGAATCGAGCGAATGCAAATTTAAATCGCCGAACGGATTTGCGCGTAAACTGTTAAAACTGACCGGCGACCACCATCCGGAGATGAAATTCCCACGTACCGTTCGTTACGGTTACCGATTGTCACTATCGACGCTAAACGATGATCTCCCTCGTTAGCGTAATGTATCGAGAATAAACCGGCGAGCACAAAAGAACGGCTGAGAAAGGGGTAATTGATAGTCGGTCTCTAACGTGAATGAAAAATTAATCAGAAATAATCTCCCGAATCCATTAACTCGTGTTTCCGCGGTCGTCTGTCATTTATCATCGTCATCGGCGTTTCACGGGACACCATTCCTGGTGAATACTGTAGAGATGGGAGCGCGAGTCCGTTACAAAGTCGGCAATTATCGGGAAGGAGCGGCCCCGCTCGACCTCTTTGGAAATGCGCGTTACTCGATGTCCTCTCGCGTCACGATGGATGCATCCGCGGTATGCGCGAATGCCGTGGATGTCACGAGGAGTGACTTCGTCGGGTCTCGCGGAAGGTTAATTTCTTCCGATAAGATCGTACGAGTGGATTACGCCTGGAACACGGGCGAACACCTGTAACGAACGTGATTTTCTTGCGCGTTCCATCGAACGGTCATTCGGTGGAGTCGTTTTCTCGTCGGTTATTTTTCTTCCTCTCTCCCTCTCGCTCCCACTCGCGCGTTTCTCGTTATCTTAACGAGTACCATTCGAGTCTCGTTACGGGACCTAGGCGACCGAGGCGATTCTTTTTCGGTCGGCGAGATTCCAGGTCGACGCGAACGAGGTTAATGACGGTGGTAAAATCATTCGATATCGTCGCGAGTGCGCGACCGACCGATCATCGGACGCGATCGAATCGCGATACGAATGAGCTTGCCAAACGGGATTTGTCGTCGGCAGAAATAAGAGCGAGAAACAGGAGCGAGAAAGAGGAGCGGGGAAAATTAGAAAATATTTTCGCGCCCGGAGATTTTGCGAGATCGCGGGATCTGTCGCGCGGGATAGGACCAGAATTATCTTTAGTCCTTTCTTTCCAACCCGATGTACATATTCAGCCGCTAATTACGAAACTGATGGCTCCGCGCGAGTATCGCGTACGCGCGGCTCGCAGATCAGGTTTTCGCGCGACCACGCGAGCGTATCGCCTCCGTAACCCCGTAGGTCGCGGTTTCGCGGGGATAATAAAACGCGAAGGCTCGTATACGCGGAGTCACGCGAGTGCCGGGTAACCGGCGAGAGAGTAAGTGCGTGGAAAAAGGTGCCGGCCGGCGGAAAATCTGACCACCCGCGGCGAAATCGAGTAGGCGGAACGCGAGCGTTCCAACGCGAATGTAAATAAAATGGTGTGGGAGAGCCCGCCGTTTCTCGCGATTCCTCTCACGATCGCCCGTACGAAAGAAACACTTTCTCCCGTCCTCGGACGATCCTGAGGACACGGCAACGCGAATGTACTCGATCCAGTTCACCGAGCCTGCTCTCTTGCGCTCCCGTTCGAGCGCTCTCGATCCACCGCTACACGGATTAAGCTGGAAACGTATCGTCGTTGTGTCACGTGAGGTCGCGTACTGTCACGGTATCTCACGTGACGGTATAATCACATGACGAAAAAATTATAGAGAGTATGGTAGAGTCCTAACCCCCGTATAACGCGGCACTCCTACAACACGGTTTCTTTTTCTTCGATTGAAGGAAGCTTAAAGTTTACGAGATAACTGCACAAGTACTTAGTATCAGATAAAGAAATTTATTAATATCTCGTAGCTAGAGGCAAGCGATCTAGAATAAAAGTTGGTCAAAGTACCCAATTTAGTGCTGAAGAACATTATTTGATACATATTAATATGTAATACCTTTGATGAAAACTGGTTTAATAAATATATTTCTCCTAATTATAAAAATATAATAGTACGTTTCTCTAATTTTTGGAATCTAACTCCATTTTTTCCACTAGTTCTTTGTTTCGTGTAACACAGATTCGCATAACACGACAATTTTTTAGGAACGTAACAACCGTGTTATACGGGGGTTACCTGTAATTATGCCTCCGGGCATCGGGGATCCGATACGTACCGGCAGAGTTCCTAACGGAATCAGAACCAATAGTTTGGAGCTGTTCGATGTTTCGTGAACGGGGATCGAATCGATTCGGGTACACGGGGTGGGGTTGTTTTTATACGGTGCAGCGATGTTTGGCGTTTGGATGTATCCGTTTAAACGTATTGACACGCGTAAAATATTGAGACGGCTTCTGGAACATTTTCGTCTTGTTCGTAACACTGGGATACATATTAATGGGAAACTGCTTGCTACGACTAAAGTACTAATATCAATATTGAGAATTGCAGATTTAACGATGCCCAGTCGTTAGTCAATGGAAGTTTATGTAAATGCATACACACGTAGTATCTTATAATATTTATAATGATATTGATATTTCGTTCGTACCTAGTAGATTCTCATTAATATCTGAGTGTTATAAATTCTATGCAGATTTATAGAAAATCGAACAAAGAAGCGAGACTCGAATAGAAATTTGTTTTGTTAGAGGGTTTGGAAAGTGTGTTTTACATTTATTTTACGCGAAATACCGAATATACCTCGACGAATTGAAGATTATTTTTTGTAAAATTCAAACTGCGTTCTTCCGAACGCGTTTGTTTGACCACGACGATCCATCGCTTTCGAATCGTCCATATAATTCGGGGAATTGCGGAATATCACGAATGGGGAATGACTGGCATTGTTAGCAGATTCGACGAGCGCATTGTCGACGTTATACACACGGATTGCGATTACACGTCGAAGGCCACTATATTTATAGTCGCGTTACGCGTTTTCGCCTGTAATTGACGCGAGGCAACAATATCGTCGGTATTATGACAATTACAAGCAGCAATGGATTTCGGATTACGGCTTCACAATTTCACTGTCCGATTCTATCGATCTGTCGTTAACCACCGTCCGTGACGATTCATCGAGACGTCTCTAAAATAAAAGATCCAACGTCCCCCCCCCCCTGTAATAAACAGTGAAATAAGAGCGCTTATCGATATTTATCGCTTTAATCGCGAACAAACTTTGTCGACCATTCCGAACGTGAAATTCATTTACAGTTCACGCTTTTACGTTCCATTTGGAATAAACGCCCCTATTAAAAACTACTATCCTCCACGCGCGTTGCTACAATCGTGTTTTAATACCCCAGCGACTATTCTCACATCGACTATAAAATTCCTATAAAACGTTTCGACTTGTAGCGCGCAGCTTTCATCGTGGAAATGCCCCCGCGAGCGTAAAATAAGACAATCGATATAGAAAGAATACAAAACGTACACCGATGCCAAGTACGATGAAACCCTTGACGCACGTGTTAATTACTGTTAAAGCTCTCGGCAGAACCGGCGGTAAGTACGCAAACGCGGAGGTGCACCGACCTGTCGGTACGCTTCTGCCGGAGCAATTTATTGGTCCGCCTACGTAAGTCGAGATTCCATTAGTAACTTATTAATAGCGGGTTCGTCGAGTAAGCGGCGCGGCCTGCACGCACGCGGGATCGTACGCACTCGCGCCCGCTCTCACCCACGATTGAGCCTACGACGATGCGATCGAGTTCTCAAAAATAGACGCGATCCGAATTGTCATTAATGAAATGAAGTAATAACAGAAATGTCAGATTTTTTATTTATCGCTCACTCGCAGCACGGTATTAATTATACCTTCGCAGCATGACTTTAAAAATTTGTTTTTGTTTCTTATTATATTGTATACCGGCAATTTGCACAAATTATTTTACAAACATACATATCATAAATCAACCAATGTTTTATATAAATGTAGGTATGTTTGTAACAATACAAATGGCCTGCACTTGGTTTTTGAGAAATTATATATCGATAGTACCGTCTTTGTAACTGTTGTAGCAGATATTACATATGCACTGAAGGGTTATTGTGTCATTATTAAAACTAGAGGTTCAAATTGTTGCGTCGCTCGGCGGCGCGATCCTTATCGAAATGATTTTAAGCGGGACATCGTCCTTCCCGCTTGATCTTCGCCGTGGATCTTAATCTATCTCACGTACGGCGGTAAAAGTTATAATTTAACGGCAACCTTCGCCGATGGTATACTTCGCGATCGGTAAAGAGTCTCTTGGAGAGATTATATCGCGAGCGCGTTCCGTCGATCGGTAAAAGTAAACGCGTAAGCGAGGAAACGTTTAGAAACAAATACGCAAACGCGCCGGCGAAAGACGAAAATCAATTTAAACTAACGCCTCAAACACTTCCAAATTGAATCGCGTTCGGCGAAATAACTCCGGTGTTGCGTTTGGTTCGTTAAATTCCCAAACGTGAATTCGCGCGTCGGTTAGTGAAAGTTTTCGCGATCGTGGAAATCCTTGCCGTGTAAGGAGAAATTCGTTTCCTTTTTTTTTCCCCCCGTCGCGCGTAACGACGCTCATTGTCATTACTATTTTTCGCATTCCAACGGTGCGACATTACAATTATTCCTCGCCGAGGCGAGAGTCGCGGGCCAACGTGCGAGCGGGCAACGATGTCGTGAAAACGTAAAAGGAGCTTCCAAAGGCGCAATAATTTACACGGTGTCCGTAAGGCGCCAATTAACTTCCTACCGTACGGACAGTACGCTTCTGTGCCTACTTTTTTAGCGGAGGCATCACCTTAAACGCAACGTCAGCTCTTACAGGCCGCTTCAAAGATTTTCCTCGAACGCTTCCCCCCGTATAATTGTAATTTAGAAAAACCACGAACCTACCGAGTGGATCTTTATATCCTTTTTTTAGCGTCTCGTACTAAGCCGGCGCGCGCAAACTCCACTGACTTTTCTCCCATCTTCGATACAACGCGCGTTGACGCATCGAGGGGACAAAGTCTCTGAACAACGCTGTATACGCGCGACACTCGTGTGCGTGCAATTTCGCGCGCAGCTACGCGCGCATGTCCCGCGTCGCGTATCGGCGCAACTCGGCTCTTTGATGTTTACGACTGAAAAGAAACGATCGAAATTTCTGCACGAGAATAATGTTAGCCTCGCGGATTATCGTCGCGAGAATTATCCCCCCGGTAGACGCGGCTTCGCTTCTTGCCCCCCAGCTGGGCTAGTTTGTCGAGCCGAAGGTAGATAAGAGAGAAGCAACTATGATCGCACGGTATCGGGTAAATTCACGCTGATCAGCTGTAAATTACGCGACGCTGTCTCCGAAATCGTGACCGGTATATATCGAAGATAAGGCAGGATTCGCGATAGTACCGTACGAACTCTACGGATCGTGCAAATACGTAACGGGAAATGCGTTTTGCGTCAACGATACTCGATACTTTATTAAACCGTATTAATTACGAGCGTAACGATGAAGTGAAAGAAATTAAAATTCTCGTGACGAAAAACAGGTCCTCGATTTCGGTCTCTCTAAATCGACTTGAGAAAACTTCACTCGCGTCGACTCACTCATATCAATCAGTGATATTTATAAAACATATTAAATGTATGAAAAAATTGATATAAAACATTATATTAATCCACGATACACTTTAAGCGCAATTCCGCCGTGACGCTGAAAACATTCGAAGTGAGATATTAAATATGTAGAAAAATTGACAGTCCATCCCCACCTCGCCGGGAAGCTACCGTTACGTTTCCGCGCTCTCGCCTCTTCATCTTACGAAATATTTTAATTAATCGACGATTCGAGGGAAGGAGCTTTATCGCGCAACCAGCTCAGATCAACTGGACGGTCTTAATCTCTCGGAAGAATCCGCGGAACGTTATTATCCGCGTCTAACTTATTAACGTCGGATTCGATAAAGCGGGAGGGATCGTAAATCGCCGGGACGTACTTTCGCGGGCTACCACACGGTTTAATGTTTGTTTCGTGCTGGCGTATAACTCGAAAGATTACCGTATATCTGCGGTTTATTAAGATAGCGATGTAACACGCGCGAGGGCACGTATGCAACGCCTATCGGGGGGCCGGAGGGGGCTAGCTCAGCAGCCACGGTGTCGAGTAAGTCGGTGGGAATTTTTTTTACAAATCGCCCGTGTATAGGACTAAAGGCCAGGATCGTATAAGGCGCGGCCTATAAACACACAATTTGGTATATATCGCGATATCGGACCTCGCGGGAAGCACGTAATCCATTTGCTTTTCTGGATACTCGCACGACTTTCGGCGCTCATCGCTTTTTCCCTCCAGCATTTTCATCTCATTGCGTCATATACTTATCGAGAGCGAGATTGCTTTCGCGTGCCGTAGATGGTCGGGGCCTCCGATTAGTCGAAAATCAGCAATTTTAGAGCTTCCGCGAGAAACGAATCTGGCGAATGCTAATTTCGTTGATGCATCGAGCATTACGAGCGACGGGGAGTTCATCGTCTACCGAGATCTCGCGCGGTTATGATTAGTACGCGATTACGAATGTATTCAGCGTTGAACGAGTTGGGCGTGAGAGACCGCTCCGAGAATTTCGCGAAACTTGCAGCTTCTTCGGAGAGGACTGGGACGATTCGGAGATTTGTTTCCCGGTCTCCAACGGGAATCGCTTTGATCGAGCGTTATTAATTCTACGCTCGAACGATCGATAAAGTTTTATTTCAATTTTCCGAACTAACGTACCGAAGAATCATGTGGCAGCGCTACGCGGCCGTATTTATGATGACTAATTGTAACAAAGAAATTGATTTGCTCGAATCAATTGTCCGCGATAGCTCGGGCTGACGATTAATCACCGAGCGCGATGGAAGAAACGATTAAATCTCGTTAATAAAGTTTGATCGCGATCCGATTAGAAAGTCCGTCGGTCGTCGTAAACTTGGAAAGTTAACGCGGATATCACCAGAATTGCGAAATAATTACGTAAGTCTCACCGATATCGAGAACGATATCGTGTTCCTAATTCGTAGTCTTAATGACAAATTAATCGACTCAGAAGAAATTCCTCTATCTTCGAATCACAACGTTCGACGTTTTCTCTCGCCATTCTTTCCCACGGTATATACTACGCCTAACGAAACTGAGTACCTCCTTCGCTCGTCCTCGATACATCGCGAATTATTCTTTCATCTTCCCTGTTTCCACCCCCCCCCCCCCCAAGCCGATTCGATTTCCATTCGAGTTTCCGACTCCGATTCCATTGCGAGCCTAACGACGAGCTTTCGTTTCGTAACGAGGCGGGCAACGGCGGCGAAACGATAACCGGGACGAGTTCGAGTTGACCGGAGCGAAACGTATCGGCGATCGTTCGTCGATGCGATTCTCGTGTATCGGCCGGCCGGATCGCGTATATATGAGATTAATAGGGAATAAGCGAAGTTTCACTGGCACACGAGTGTGTAATCACGGAATCTCCGCCGACCAGATCGGTCGGCCACCCTCGAGATTTCCGCACGCAAGCCAAACGGAAACGACCTCGAGGCTGCCGCGTAAAATCCCGGCGCACCAGGTAAATCGAGATACAATTAGGATTCGCCGGTGAAAAACTTGGAGGGGCTCGTTCAGCTACGCCGAGATTCATCGCGTTCGTATCCGATCTTATGGCAGGATTTTTATGGCTCGTCGGTATCGAGCTTTAAAACGAACGATTTGTTTAGGGATATCGCGAACCCTGGTACTCAAACGGTGTTTTAAGCTTTTCCCCCCAAAAGTCTTTTTTTTAAAAGCGAGAATTCTCGACAGGCGAAGCGTTTGCTTAAATTATTCTAGATTATCGCGCAGTTTTCAAGAATAGAGCGAAAGAGGTTTAGGTTTTAAATGAGAGGGTCTCGTTATGTGTGCAATTGTTTCAAGTTATTCTAGAGTTGGTTAGCGATAGTGGTTTTTTAATCTATTCAGCGTGTTCTTTGTTCCGTATATATTATCGGACAGACGGAAAATGTTTTTCATAGAACACACTGCGACTGGATTGTCAAATATTTGAACGGTAGGCGTTAACGATCACGGATAGGCCCATTCAATTTTGATGTGGATCACGAGTTCCAAATTTAATATGAGTTTACCTTTCCTACCAATAACCACCGGACTATAAAATCGGTAAAAATACTCTTCTCGTATTCAACCACCGGTCGGACAAAATGGTATTAATACCCTTTCCGCATTTAATGTGTTAATTAAGAAATGTACGTGCGCACGAGCGACGGTGGAGAATCGAAATGAATTAATTTCGATATTATAATTCTGGTAATAGGGAACGACGTGGCGTGTGATTCGTACGAAATATGACATTGTCATAACTATCGTGGATTACGCTCGCTCGGAATCAGACGGCGTCACGTCCTAGCCAGTTCTGCGTGTGACTCGCGTGCTCCGCGAACCAAACGATGAATTCGTGGAATTGCCGACAGCAGGACGAACGCCTGTCCCTTGAGGGAGATCCAAAGCGGAATGCCAAAGCGCCATACAACGGATTCGCGAAATCCTGATCTCTCGGGTCGCGCGTGGCATAAATATGCCGGACCGGCCTTGCGTTAACCGACCTACGGCCCTCGAAAAGGTATTATCGATTCTCCACGTTAAAATCAAGTATATCGTCTAGAATTTCAGCTCGTCAATTGCTTTCTTAACACGCGTACAGTATTTTTACCAATTATCAAGATCGACGTATTTAGACAGCTAAATATATTCCGGAAGATATACAAGGTCCAGTCTCGCGTACTTCTACTTGGCCCGGGACAACAACTTGTCTCTCGATAAACAGTAACTCCGTCGCGAATACTATACGAACGGTAGAAAAATGGAAGCCTCCTAATCGATTCTTCTCGATTCCGCGAATCGATCGTCCCCGTCCCCGTAAATTCCCGCGATTGCATCTCGGCGATCCCGAAGTTCCGAAAGGAAGAACTTCCCCCCGAGACTCAACGAGAGGTATCTTCGCAAGGAGAACTGGCTACTATCGGAATGGTAAAGAGAAGATAGCGTTTAGCACGGACCGCGGGAGAGAGTCGATCGCGCGAATTCCAACGCGGCCGCGTTCGTGTTCGCCGCTCGTTACTCTCTCCCCGTTAGCCGGCCTGCAACCGCGCCTAAACCCTGTAAATACGAGCGTTACATCTGGGAGCCTGATATTACGGATTGCTGGCATCCTCGAGAGCCACCGGTTCGTTCTACATCGTCGGATGCATCGAGATGTTGCCTACCAAAATCAAATGCCTCTCCGGATGGTGCGCGCACAGACACGTATATACGCACACGTTACCTACCCCTATCTCCCCTCTCGCTTCCATCCCAACGAGTACGGCGAGTTCCGCGCGTAGGTCGTCGTTCGTTGGTCTCTTCTCGGAACGATGACGTGTTCAGCGTGTTTCGCGGAATGCCACGAGCAGCTCTCATTGTAACGGAGTTAGGCCCGCGGGCCACGCTCGTCAGAATGCGCGCTGTTTCGCGTCGCTACATCCCCGCGGTTGGAAAAGTGTGAGTGCGCGGCGGAACACGCGCGCTACGTACGCGCGCGGGTACGGGCAGCGAGGGATGGCGAGGGCGGGGGGCGGGGGCGGGCGTCGAAGCCGAAGCGAGCGCGTGGGCGTACGACTCGGGCAGGTGGATGGTTACCCCACAGCGATAACACCGGGATTGCTAGCTCACGATCGAGCACACGCGTTCAACGGGTTAACGTGCGCGCGTTCGAGTAGCGTCGCGTCGGCGAATGCGGTTACGGACGGCGATTGTCCGATTTTCTTTCGGCTGCCACGAGCTACTCTCTCTCGATACGCTCTTCTTTTGGAATTCGCGTGGAATTCCGTCTCCTGCCGAGCGACGGATCGCTGAGTATTTGACGAATTGGACGGGGACGTTCCGATCGTTCGATCTACTGTTTTTCGTGATTTACGGAGGGGATCGATGACTTCTCTGGCCTCTTTCTCCGTATCGTTGGGTTTCGATCGACGCGCATACACGCGTGGGTCGTTACTCTTGCGCGCGAGTAACGAGAGATCCCCGCCGGGGAATAATTCGATGACACTCGGGAAAGTCGTGCCGTATCTAAAGTTGAACATCGACCGTGCCCGTTAATTCGTTGTTAACGGGCACGAGTGTACGGGTAAAAAGATCTAACGGATCCTACGATGGTTGTATCCAACGCTATGAGAGGGTGAAAAAATTAGATCATCCCGTGAAAGAAATTTTGCGATTGAGAAAAACGAATGAATCGGAAGCGACAAGCCTGATGGACCAATTTTCAATATCCGACGTTTTTCCGAGCGCTATTGAATTCACGGGTTGACCGCCACGTCACCCACATTTGGATGACACGTGAATCTCAATTCTATCGTTACGGTATATTTATTTTATTAATATTAATCTTGAATTAATTAAGACGTCACGCGTGTCACCCAAATGTGGATGACGTGGCAATCGAACGCGTTAATAGGCATTCCATTTATTTCATCGTTCTCGTAACGCGAGTCAAATTAACGATCCTATTCGATACGATACGATGATACTCGCGAGGGATCGCTCTCTGGAGTTTCGGATTAATATCGAACGATCGATAAAATCCATTTAATTCCCGTCATCGCGTAGGCTGATACCCGATGCGCTCGACAGTTACCGAGCGACGTAATCGAGAGCCACCCTTGAGCCTCGACTACAACGATACACGTAACTTTGTCGGGTAAAGGCACTGTTCCTAGGAATCGTTCGTAGGAGTATCGAGAATAAGTTTCTCAGGACGCGAGAGATCTTTGCACGGATTAGCAATAAGACTTTGCCGAGGACTTAAGCTACGATAAAGACCAGTCGGCCCTACAACGATTCTTTTTTTTTTTTTACGAACCGTAAGTACGTACGAGCCAATGTTCTTCGACCCGCGAGGGGATCTTAAGCTGCAATAAAACCAGGGTATATCGAGCTAACCTTCGAGCTGAAAAATCTCTAAGCTGATAAAGATGCTGGTTGTTTAAGACGCGAGGCCCTAAAGTCGCGTCTTACCGTGGATTTACGTGTAAATTCGCACGTAGCGTACGAGCCGGTCGTTCGACACGCATCTCGGGTTCGTTGACGTACCTCAATCGTAGAGGGGCATCGATACTCGGAAGTACCGTACGCTCATTGCTGTCGCGAGCATTTGCATATTGCGCGATATCGGACGTCGCGGCAATGAATTTTCTAACAGAATTCCACGTCGTTGATATAAACATTTCGTCTCTATGCTCGGAAGTATACGCGTACCTTGCTCCTCGGTATTGGAGTTTCCTGAAAATTTCCATAATCCACGACCGTCGCGCGCGTTATCGCAATGAATTTCGTATCGAATTGAATTTGGTAACAACGTTCGGTAAACAGATACAGGCATTTCATTTCGATAATCGGAAGTATTGTTTTACTCGTTATCGCTGTTCCCTGGAAAATCTTCGTATCGCTTCGTATCGCGCGTTATTAACGAAATCCATATCAAATTGTTTTGGACGAGCGTACTTATCCGGATAATTTTCTTATAATTCCGATATCCACGATTCTCGGATAGACATACGATTGTCATTTTCCAGGAGTCTCGTTCGATTATTTGCCAACGGTACGCTATCGAACGAACGGTAAACGAGGCAACTTTATCGCGAATCTCGAACACGAGTGCCGATGACAGTTCAATTTTCGATTTTCGAGCGTATCGAGCGGAGCGTATTTACCGAGCAATACGCTCGGAGACTATTAACGATCGCTCGTCACCTGATCTGCACCATCGACGGCGGGGGGGATCCCAAACGAACCGCTTCGCCCGTAAGAGGTTTTCTTCGACTACGATAAATGGATAGTAGTCTAACGCACGGTTTTGTTTGCGTTCTTCGTGGTCAGGAGCTTGGGAGCATGTGCGGTGATTGCCGTAACCATCGGGCACGCCTGCCTGACTGGCTAGTCGGCTGATTTGCTCGCTCGCTCGCTCGTACGCTCGGCCACTCGCTTCGCTCTGCATCGCCGGGGCCTTTTCTCCTTCGCGGCTTGGCTTGTGTCGCTCTCGCCTGACTGCCTCGGCTATCTTTTGCACGGCAATGCACCGAATGCACTTTGCCGCGCGCTGCTGCATTGCACCGCCGCGCCGCGCCGCGCTGTCCGGCTGCCAATGTATCACCTACCTACCTGCGACCGTACGCACTGCCCGTCTTTCTTCTTCTCTTTCCCTTTGCGATAGCGATTCCTCTTTTTTTCCTTTGCTTTCGATAAAATGGTATTTATCGCTCCCTTTTCAACGATCGTTTATTAAGATCGGTATGTTGGATCTTTCCTTTGGGTTTCCTTGCCTGGTATACATTGTCGCTTGGCAAATACAAAGATGACGTTCTGACGAGATTATTTATTCGTAATTTGTTTTTGTCCAAATTGTTCAACTTTCGTTGTTACGATATCTCGAAAAGAGCTCGATACAAATTTAACGAACAACGATAGCTTTCCAAAAGATCAGAGAACGAGCACAAAGCGTACCGAATTTGGTGAATCCACGTTTTATTACACTATTATACTATTTTATAGTATCGATAGAAAATGTCGCTCCATTTCCGAATATCCTAAATCCGTCCTTACGGATCGTCGTTTAAACTTGAATACCGGGTGTCGTTCTCTCTCACCCCTCTCCCCTCTAAACTCACGTTTCCTCTCTCTTTCTCTGTCCCCTTCCGCTCTCGCTCGCGCCACGACCCTCGATGTTTCTCTTTCCTCCTTCTCTCCCTCTCCCCCTTCCCGGCATGCTTATCCGTAACCGCACTAAAGTGACTCACTCGGTGAGTGGTACGAGCACTTGTCGCGAGTATCCGCGACGTAGATGCCGATTCTCGGTGCCCGATTCAGCCTCGTATACTTACGTTAGTCCCGCGCATAGGAGCACATACGTATTATGGTTACGTGTGCGTGCACGCCACGCTGGAAAGGTTCTCGGGCATGTCGCGCGTAGAACAGCGTTGCGTAAGATGATTTTATGTCCGAGTATCGGGGCCCCGCTTTATACGTGGGTACGCAGGTGGACGCGGGTAAGAGCTCGAAGACCATGCATAGGCGATCATTCGGCGTGAGAACTCTCTGGCCGAGCGGGATTTTCGTCGCGACGGAAATTCTCGACACGCGGAACTTCCTGGACAATTACTTTTTCGCGCGCGTAATAGATCGCGCGTAATGGTTTGCCGGATTTTTCGAGAAACCGGTTTCACTCGTGCAGGCACACGATTTTAAAGGAAATAAAAATTCTTCATGTTGCAGAGAATTTGTTGTACCGCACGACTCTCGAACCTTAATCACAACAGTGTCGACAACTTACTAATGCGTTTGGACATGTATACACTTGTGTTTTCATTTATTTACGCGTTTATCTTTTGTTCATAGCATTGCCGATTGAATGAATAAATTTAAATCAAATATTAAACGGTATGACTATGAGTTCCATTGAAAATCCATTATTTTTAAGGAGCTGTATACTTGTCGCATTTGTTACACAAAAGTCGGTATAAAAATAATACACTTTGCATATACATCCGAATTCTGACCATGAGTAACTTCAACTTTTCGGGGTGAGTTAAAATATATCCCACCATGCATGAAAAATTAAGCAAAAGGTGGGACAATTTTTAACCTACATAACCCCGAAGAGTTCACGTGTAATCGAAACTTTTTCGTATTCCCGTCCTCTTACGGATATTGGAATGCGACTCGAATCGTCTGGCAGGATCGATTTAGGTTTGCGGTAAATTGAGAGAGAATACTCGAACTTATCGCGGATCGCGATAGAGATATTTGAATTATCCTCAATTTCCGACTGGATAGCGCGTAAACTAAATTACTCGAAATTCGTGCGGTCAAGAAAATCATTCGTTCTCCGGAGACTCGATAAAAGATAATCGTATCAATTGGATTAGAATTATCCGCGATCGCGCGATAGTTTTCTTCTTCTCCTTTCTTTTTTTTTCAACGGAATAAAGAGCCATTGCTTTTAGGAGTAAACTTACGAGTTAGCCGCGGTTTTCCTGATATCCGCTCAGCCGAAAGGGGATTATATTCTTATACGTTGATATTTCCAACGCGTATTCCGCGTGGGAGTTGGAGATCGAATCTCGTTCAATTTCGTCGAGAGTTAATAGCCTCGACTTCGCGTAACGGCACGGTATTCGCATTTTTCCCTGCATCGTTTAGTTTGCAGCACAATAGTGCATTCAAAGTGCAAGCTCTCGATTACTCGATTATACCCAGCGATATATTGCACGCTCCAACGGCTGAAATTTCTTCACTTCGGGAAAGTTATCCCCGCGGTTAATAACGAATGCCACAATTTTCGTTCGCTCAACGCTATTTCCACGATCCTCGCTAAAGCTGATGGCGCTCAGTTTCGAGCATACAATTTTTTTGCGCGGCTACATTTGGAATTGCCGCAGTATTTTTCCCTACCGAAAGTAAATACGCGTTTTTACGATACGTTGAAACGTACGAAATATTTTTACTCCGTGTAATCGCTGTCGTAATGATATTATTTAGCGAACTGTCGAATAAAAATGACGGGACAAAGATTTCGAAATTAAACCAAACACCTTACAATTATGAAACAGAGACGTTACCAAATCTAACAAAGGGACATTGTAGATTCCGAATATATCCCAAATTCCACCACGTGCCCAACCTACATAAATTCATTAATAAAAAGAGTTTTTCAACCTTTTTTAAAAACACCTCACACGCGTGCATTCGCCCAGAATAAATCAAAGCGGAATGGCAGGTTAAATCGAGGAAAATGACGAATGCTTCCCCCGCTCACTTCCATTTTTCCCATCAAGAGAAGAAACATAAAGGATTCCACGGCTGCGTGCTCCATGGCCATCGTCGACGACGTCCGATCCTTCATCGGCATGCAAATCGGTCGATCCGAACGCGGCTTCGTCGACCTCGAGATTCGTATTATCCGGCACGGAGGTTAAAGGAAGCCTCGGTGTAGCGCAGGTAGGACACGATTAAACTCGGGATAGATATACGCCACGGATGTTCGTGGACGTTCGCGGCACACGTGGCCGATACATCGCGCATGTCGATCACGTTCGGAGGAATCATTATCATTGATCATCCTCCGCCTTCTCGTCGAGCGTTCCGGCTATCGGCTAATTGCCATCGTGGCGGCGATCTCGCGGGCGCAAAATCATAAAGGTTCGGTCGCGTACGATCGTTTCTCTTGCATCCCGATAGTTGAAAAATATTCTCCCGCGCTGAAACACCGATGGGATGTTCAGTCTGTTAGGTATTGGCTACCGCTGCAGCGTTTTCATAGCGAATCGCGATGAGCATTTCGGAGGAATTGATATTTTCTTCCTTACAGTGATTTTCCTGGAGTAGGTTTCTCCTCTTACGTACCTGCGAGCGCAACGATGACTCTTGGTAAGTTTGCGATAATCAAATTCTTTTCTATCCGAGGAACTGTAATTTCTGAAGGCTATTGCACTTTTTAAAACAATTCATTTTTTAATGGGGTTCGACCACTTCGAAAACCCTCATTTGTGTTTTCCAAGGTCCAAGATCCAAGGTACAGTTTTGGCCTACTTGTACTTGGCCCGAGACAAGACCTTGTCTCTTGATATAGCGCGCAGAATATTTTTTATCTCATTTATCTTTCAGTAAATCGATAAAAAAGCAATTACATTAAAATTAGTTACCGTGTTACGCGTTCATTTAGTAGCAGGTGCAATCTACGTTCGTTTGTTAGCTGCTCGATTCATCCTACCCAAGGCAAACGAAAACGCAGCGTCACGACTAATATAATATAACGTCGTACCATCTAAAACCATGTAGAATCTATAGTTCGCGTATTGCACGGGAGGCACAAATGGTAATCGTTTCCAAGCCCCATGCAAATGAAGCTTATTTCCATCGTCGCGACGCTTCGAGATCCTCCCCCCTCGTCTTTCTGCGTGCTCCTCGGTGCGTGCGTTTATCAGCGCCGACAAAGATACTTCTTACTCTTTATTAATTGAGTCTTTCGGTGTTACTATGCCGCGGCAATTAATGCCCCGTGTAATGCCAGCTTTTACCTCGCCATTAAATCCCTGCGTTTACGGGGTATTAGAGAAACCGCGGATAAGGGTCTTCGGGAAGAGAAAAGAGCGAAAGAGGAAGCTTATTCTTTGGTATGCGGATAAGAAAACGATGACCGCGAAATTCGCGATTGCTATCGCGGAAAGTTTACGAGGTGAGTATGATTCTTCTGTTTCATGAAAGCGCAATTAAGATTGACCGTCGATTTGCACGACGGATTGCTTTTGGAATGGTAAATCGAGGATAATATTTGTACAGAAACACAGGAGATACATCTCGTGATGCTAGATAAAAAAAATTTACTCCACGATAGAAAATCCGAATTCCGTTAAACCGATATCGATCGATTCGACTGTCAAGCGAATCAAGGGTTACGCGTACAATGAAATCGTTGCCGTTTAATTCGAAACGCTAACGACTCGTTAATTACGTTGACGTCGGGGTCTGCGTTTATATACGATAAAATGTTGCGGCAATTGCAATTTTAAAAAGCACGCGTTACACGCAGTCTGATAATCTTGTTATAGCACGACAACTCTCTAATCGCGAAAAAAAACCGGCTCTCGTCGATCTCCGCGGATAAGTTACTCACAAACCGCGCACGTATGCCGCTCACGGCCGTATCTAATAATCGGTGTCTCCTTGCGACTTTAACGCGCACTGAAATATTGTCGTTCCGAGTGCATTACGGCCTGCTCGGAGATTACCATATGAGTCACACGCGGGAACGCGATTCGAGCGTGGCCTAGGAGGGTATTGCGAAATAAACCGATTAGGAATAATTTACCGCTGCGCTTTTATCACCGATATTAGGAGCGACGAAAACATTTCGCGCGAGTTTGCGAAACAATAACGAGCCGGTGAAAATACCATTGGAATTTATTCTTCGCGAAGACAGGGATTCATAAATTTCTCGGTGATCAGCTTTCAATTTATTGCCGTTTACAGCGAATGGAATCTCAAGGAGTCTAGCGACATTTGTTTATTTATTCATCGCGCACACTGATAATTTTTCACTTTATCTCGTAAAGTTTCAACGTCAAACACTCTCGGTGTCTACGTGCGCCTCGAGGATGTCGCAAAATAGGCGGCTGATTGAGCGGAGACGTAGAAAGTCGATTATATCGATCGCGTCTGAACTTGGATTTCAGAAGCGATGACGACGCTTCGGAGTTTCCGATAGACTTAAAAATCATCGGAGCCAGCGTCTCCGATCGTCGATTCGTCCACGACCTCGAAGCGCTCAGGTAGCTGTCTCTAAGTGCATCTATACGTAAATACAGGCTATACGTACACTCTTAACTACTCAGGAGTGGGCAATCGATTCGTAGCAATCGACTTTCAGTATTTATCGCCGGGTTGATCGTAGCATGCTCGCGCTCGCGAATCTATCGTGCTGTTGAAACGATTTGCTCCGACGGGGACACGAAACGATTCGATCGATCGAAACCACGTCTAATCGTCGAGGAACGCTCGTACGGGCTCCTTAATGAACGTCCACTGAAATGTCACTGACATTAGTGAAAGCTAAAATTCAAATTCTCTCCGCGACATTTCGCAACTCAAACGTGCACCGCCTAGAGACGTTCGAAACAAACTTCGCAATGCGGTGGTTCGCGCGATATTTCAAAGTTAACGAAGGAAACTTTTTCATCGACCGAATCGCCGAAAAGAACGATGTCGATTCAAAATAATCCTAATATTTAGACTCGAATCGTTACGTTTTACAATATCGCTCTTATCGTTAAACCCTGATCGTAAATGAATAATTATTAAAACGCACGTCCACGCGTGATACTCCAATAACATCAAATTCAGACGTACTTATTACTTTCAGCTATTTATTTACAAAGTATGCGCAACAGGCGTTCTCGGTACCACAATTTTCTCGTAGAATGAAAAAGACGTTTGCGCGAAAACGCGAGGAATCCTCGCGATTCGAATGACCGCGGTACACGTTGACTTATAAAAAAGAAAGCAATCGAAATCGATTACTCGCGATAAATTCTGAAGCCTGTACGGCGCATTCGCAACGTCGATACGCTGTTGTAGCGGTGTAGAAACAGCTTATAAATGCACGCGTAGCATGTATCCGGGATCTAGAAGTCGTGATCGCGGATGATCGTCTTACATAAACGCCATCCTCGAGGATGTCGTCCGCGGCCGCTCGAGATCTGCATTTAACCGACGGGGTTAAATCGAATAACCCCACGGCGTTTCGTTCAAGGGCACCGTGAAACGATCCCACACGATCTTCTCTCGCGTGTACCTGCCGCACCGTGCTTTTTCCGCTCGCCCCATGACATATAGGCGAAGCGAATCAGCCATTTGGAAGCTCCGATCAGTCGTTTATCTTCTCGCACGCCTTGTCGGAGGAGAGATTTCAAAATTTCCCTCGGCACTTTGCGTCTCCCTTTTCTTTTTTTCCCCCCCGTGTCGTTAGTTGGACGTCCGATCGACGACGTCGTTTTCGCGGATTTTGTATTCGCGCGACTCTATGGAAATCGAATTGGTTTCGGGAAATTGGTTTAATTGGTCGAATTAATTTTCATGTTTTTCGTAACAATACGTGAAAATACAATTTTCACGTAAAAAAATACAGCTTCCGTTCAAGAAAACATTAAACTGAAAGTCAGACTGTATTTGTTTTAATGAACTATAGAAATTTGAACTATTCAAAAAGAAAATCAGTGAATGCAATTTTTACGATTTCCTGAACCAGAAATCAAACATCGCAGTGTCTATAAATTTACACCGCCAGCCATAAATTCTCAACAAGTTATAATTCAAGAGTCCCGATCCTCGCTAGTACTTTTAACGTCAACGATCAACAAAAAAAAAGAGCAAAAAGAGGAAGGCAGGATCTCGAACCATTTATTAACGACAAGCTAAACGTTCTTTCCGGATACAAAGTAAATTGCATTACGGTGGACACGTAAGATCGATCAGATCGCACCCGATGATTTACGTAAATTTCACCACTATCGATCTAATCGATCCTGCCACTCGAAAGGGCTAATACCAGACGAAGATTAAATCAGATCCCGGCACGTGATTGAATACACGGTCCACGCCGGTGTATTTACGGTCGCGGGGCACGATAAATGAAAATTCGAAACAGCTAAATTTGCAAGTCGTCACGGGCAAATTTGCAAATGAGCGGGATCGGGGTTGCGAAAGGGGATTATTAAAGAGATAAACCATCCGCGCCGCGGAAGGAAGGCTCCCCTCGTCCTTCCCACCGCCTCCCCCCTCCCCCCCCCACATACACACACACCACCACCGCCCCCCGCCTCCCGCGGACCAATTTTTTTTCATTATCCAACCTTTTGCGAGCGTGGATGCGCCTGGTACGTACACACGATAACCTGCCTGGTTCGTGCCGGTTAATACGTCGCCAGGGGCACCGTTTCCTCGCCGTGCGTTCGTAAGCGGCGGCACAAGCTGCGCTCTCGCCGAGCGGAAAGAAAGAGAAGGAGCAACGGAAAAGGGGAGGAATGGTGCGAGGGACGAGAGGAGAGAAAGTGAGACGACGCATGGGAGTAGCGAGAGGGAAGGAGAACGAACGAGGAAGGAGAGGCAGGGAAGCAGAGAAGGGCCGAACAGGAAGGAAGGAAGTAGAGAGAGAGAGAGAGAGAGAGAGAGAGAGGGAGAGGACCGGAGTGGCGAGAAGAGAGTAAAACGAGAGAATGAACGAGAAAGAGAGCGAGAGGATGAAAAGAAAGGACGAGAGGATGCCCTAATAGATTATTAATTTACACGTCGACTCTCGAGGAAAGAGAGGATGATGGTAGCGCCCTTTGGTGAGGTGGGGCGCCGGCACACCTGTCCCAAACCCGTCCCGCTTGATTATCTTGCATTATGCAAAATGCGTTTTTTATCGCGGCGCAACCCCGTAATAAACGGTTGTCCGGGCAACGGTTGACATAATGCGTCGGCTATTACCGGCGGGAATTGAGCCTTTTTACTTGACAAGCGAGCGTCGGTTCTATGGTCCACGGTCCTCGGGTTCCTGGGATTTTCGTGGGAAGGGAACGCGAAGGGGGTACGAGGCGACCATAATCGTACCCTCGATTGACGTTTTAATCGCCGGGAGAGCGTAATTAAACCCATCGTAATTCGAGGGGAATTAATAAAGAACACCGCGTCCGCGATTAGTTTAATTTTTTAACGCGATCCCGATTCCCGTCCTGCCGCTTCTCTCTCTCGCAAGATGTTCCCGCAGCTGTTTGCACGAATTTTCGAACAGATGTTCCGTTGCCTTCTCCCAATCTCGAAGTCCACGGAAGTTTAAAGGCAACTCGAACTAGATATCTCAACGCCGAACCGAGGATACCCTTTAATCTCGCGAACGCTGGTCGAACATTCTTCGAATGCCCGTGGCAACGAGTTTGGTGACATTACGAGCGAGAAAACTTTCGAATCAGATTTCGCGTTCCAATTACCTACCCACGGCAATAATCACCGAGTCGCGATAAAGCTCGGATAAAACGGCCTTGGCGCGCGACGACTGATTTACGGGCCGAAACAAATTCCTGGGGCATTAATTAGATATTAATTAATAATACGGCGATATCGGCCAATCCTGAAAAGGGTGAGGAGGTGGGGTGGGACGGGGGGTGGGAGGGGGGGAATGCAGCCGTGAAACCGCGTTGCCGTCGAGCGGCTCGCCGTGGCACGTAACTCTATCTACCTGTTCCTATGCGCCTCGCACGCCCACCTGGGTAAGCGTTGAATTTATCGCGTTATTAATCTACGGCCGGGTATCGAGTCAGACGCTACGGCCTCGGCCAGGATGGACGACGACGGATTTACGCGATGCTCTTCGCGTGGAACTTCGCGCTATGCAAGTCCGCGGGGCAGCCACGTCCTTTGGATAAACCCCCACGCTCCGCGAATGAAGTCGTCAGGAAAAACCGCGTGCCGGTTTCACGGCTCGATAGGTTCCGCGTGGGTATATCGCCGAAGATCGATAAGGGTATCGAGGAGAGAGAGCGGAGATTTCGGAAACGATCCAGGGTTCCTCCTCGCGGAAGCGAGAGATACCCGGATGCCGGATACCAAGCGCTCGCACGCGTCATTACGCGTTTCACCTCGTTGCGACGCTTTTATCTACGTGTTCGTGTCTACCGCGATTCAAATTCGCAAAGACACGAGCGTTTAACTCTACGATTTAAACGCCACTTTCTCGCAAACCCGACGTCGCGTAATTACTTCCCCGAGTAACCGAGTTGGACAATTTTTATCTTTCCCCCCGCCGACTCGATACTTTCCCAAATAAATTAACCGGCCTTTCCAAAATCTGCGCTCGACGTCGTTAGAATTCGCGAGTAAAATAGCAATCAGCGCGCACGTAGACGCGGACATGCGACTCGACGATCGAGACGTACGAGCATCGCGGAATCGCCGTACTTCCTCGGCGCTTCCTCGTAAATTCGCGTCTCCATCACTCTCTCTCTCTCTCTCTCTCCCTCTCTCGCTCTCTCTCTCCCGGAGGTGGACGTTCAACGTACCACGTCCCGTAAAACGCACGCAGCCAGAGACGGACGAGGGAGAGCGAGCGGAGTAAACGCGAGTGTAGCCGAGAGAGGCACCGCCGTCTACGCCGTGTGTATACGTATAAGCGACGTGGAAGGCGAGGCGAATGGATATGCAGCTACGTAGAGGCACTCGCGGCCAGAGGCGATTAAAGAAAGCGACACACCGCATATGTCACAGCGTTCACACGCCCCGGCATTGCACCGACACCCACCGCGCCTATGCGCCGCCGTTACTGATTCCGTCGCGGTTTTACGCGCAAGTAGAAGCGACCAGAAGTGACTAGGAGCGATTAGAGGCTACTCGATGACCGACGCGCTACAGGGTGGCGGATAAGATGTTTGTTAACATTTTTCAGGGTTTCTTTCTGGCAACGATGAGAATGTAGATCTTACTATGTCATTAAGAGACACCGGATGTTTACGCAGTTAATGCATTATTTTATTTTATTTTGGCCGTACAATGTATTGTACGCGTAAGGTACTTCGCACATAGTCATCGTATTTCTTTCGCAAAGTACGTTTAAAGCCAGTATAGAAATAATGCTTTTTGCACAAACATCCGGAGTCTAGTTATTATCGTACTGGAACGTACGCGGAGTTGATGTAAACGCCCTGGATGTTCTAGGTGATTCACGTTTGTTGTATATATTTTTGCGAGGATATCGTGACCTTTTTTTAGAACTCAGGTTAAGCCTTGGTTTCGTAGAAAAAGAATAATTCAATGACAAAGATAATTACTTGATCGATTTCGAAGATTCAACTTGAAACATCGAAAAGAAAAAAAATACGATAAAATTAAGATTACGTGATTCCGGTTATATTATATTTTTTTGAAGAACCGCTCTTCACTCTAATTTAAAAAATATAAAAACAAAAGCGAGGTTCCACCTGGAAATCAAATACAATCCAACGCTTCCGATGACACCCTCTTACGACATCCTTGGACCTGACAAACGTTCACTCGTCTCTCTCCCCGACTCTGGCACTAGATCGAAATAGATCGAAAAATCCATAGATCGCTCGGTACACCCTGTATATCCTCGGAAGGTTTCCTCTACTCTGTCGTTCGCCGTTCTTGGCCCGCTCCTGGACTCGCGGACTCGTGACTGCACCGACCGGAGATGCAGGTAGCTCTCTCGTACCTGACCCCGTGAATGCGATCGCAAATGCGCGTCCGGTCGACCAGGTTTCATTCTCGCCGATAGTTTTCTACGTGCACGACGAGTTATCGGAGGGAGACTCGAACGTGCCGCGTTAAGTTTATACGCTGAAACGCTCGCGGTGTAGCGGCGTGGAAATTGCGGAAACGTTTGTGGGATATTGATCGATGCTGGGTTAATAATAAATGGACATTTAGCGATTGATGAGATATATGCAACATTAACGAAGGCATATTTTAACGATATTAAAGTGAGTGTTAACAGTTTAGCGTACACGCTGCCTCGTGTCTGCGCGCGCGCGTTGCGTTGATTGAGTTGCGAGGCACCTTCTTCGCGCGGAAGAGTCATTACCTTCGATCGATGATTAGGTGGAAAGAACGAAGAATCTTCGTGATGGTCTTCGGCTCCGTTTGTTGTTCCTCAAACCCCTTTCCTTCGTTATTTCCCGATCGATCTTGTCGAATGTTTTTAATATACCAAACCGTACGATCGATATGGATTAATTGTACAAACGCTAAATCCAAATATTACGAGAGAGAGGAATCGAGTTTGAAGCATTTCCCGACGGAATGCCGGATGACTCCGGTTTATCGTTAGACTCGGTGGGTTACCCCGCCGAGTCTAAACAATGTTGCAGGATAATCTTTGCTATCGTTCCACCGTATACGGTGGTCGGTAGAACCCAATTTGCAACTATACGCGAGTTGCGTTCCACGGAGCATGATAGTACGTACATACAAGTAGAACGGTACGAAGATGAGAAACCATCGGATGTTCGATCGACGCGGGGCGGGGAGGAAGGGTGGCTGTTGCGGGTCATTGAGAGCACGGCAAAAGGACCATCATCGCGCTGGTATGTTCCGGTAGGTGCATCGCGAAGGAAACGAGAGAGAGAGAGAGGGAGAGGGAGGAATATCAAAGAAGAGAGGGGAACGAAGACGGAAAGAAGAGGAAATCGGCGATGGGAAGGAGGGGAGGGCGGAAAATAAGAAATAACTAAAAGGGAGTAAAGGAGAGAACGGGAAGAGGGAGAAGGGGGAGACGAGGAGTGGGGGGGGGGCAGACAGGGGAGAGAGAATCGATGGGAAAAAGAAGGGTGAAGTGGAGAAACAAAGTTAACGAGAAGGGCGGAGGAGGAACGAGGAGAGAACGGGCAGAAAGAAAGAGAGGAGACGCAAAGAAGAAGAACAAAGTTGAGCGTGTACCTGCGCCCGAGACGAGAGGAGAAAGACAGATCGGAGGCACAGGCGTACCAAACCATAAAATAAACAACCTGGTAATAAACCGGCAGCGATGTCCAGCGTTGTAAATTACCCTGACGGAGGCCTAACGCGGTACGGAGCCGCGTTTTATGGACCGCCCTACACAATTCCCGGATCCGCGATGATGGCTCAATACTCGCGTACCACGTACAATACTGTCGTGACTCGGAATGAAAATCGAAATCCGTGGATAAAACGTTTCCTTCGACGTCCGAGTCTCCATTTTTAATTTTCCTTAAGCGCGCAATCGTTTTCGAACCCAGACCATAAAGTTCGATATTCCATGAGAAATCGTGATATTAACGGTTTCCAGTTCTCGAAACATCGTAAACGTCGGTGCGAATGGATCTTTCGATTCTAGTTTGATTTTCGGATCGATCGAAGCGTCTAGACGCGATTGTAAGAGACGCTAATGCGCCTTTCAGCGGACCTAGGTCAATGCCGATCAAGAGAGACTCGCTCGAGCGCAGTTTCTTTGCCAAATACGAAGGTCGATCGATCGAGGATGTAACGAATGACGTGGATCATCCTCGATCTTCGTCGTTGCGAAAGGTCAACGTATCTCTTCGTTCAGCGAAGAAGAACGGTAGGTATTACTTATCGAAGAGAACTTTCAACCGTCGTGGAAGACGCTTTCAAAAATGTCTGGCCCCTTGAACCGTTCCCTCTCTCTGGTAACGTTTAACCTCGTTTGGGTTGCTACTTTTTTTCGTTCGACCAACCGTGGTTTCTATTAATACGATCGCTCGTCATTGACTAACGAGTATGCGAATTTTTGTTACGCAGGGAATGGTCAGTTTTACATTTGCCAATTATCACCGAATCCAGATGTTCTACGATCTTTCTTTCGTCCAAGAATGCGCGGAAACAAAAAGCGAAACGTTCCAACGAGACGCATACGAAATACATATTTAATGAAATTTTAATATACCACTGCGAGCACGTTAAAGACCACGACCCGATATTTTACAGTGATCTCATTTATCATGCGAGCCGCGTTAAGCCGCGAGGCTTCCTTTGTTTCTGGGGGAAAAAAATTCCCATTCGATCCGAGCGATAAAGAATGCAATTTAAAATCGACGTAACGATATCGCATAAAATGTTTCATTTCCATCCGCGGTAAGAAGCGTACCGTTACGCTGCCCGACGAATATCGATGTTCTCGTAACCTCGGAAAGCTCGTGGATCTCGTAATCAAAGGAAGAACGGCGATGCACTCGTTATGGTTCCGTACGGTCAGGTACGTACCATCGGTTTCATGGTACGTACGTACGCGCGTGTACGTGCACGCGCTTACACGCGAGTCCCTCTCACGTGTATCGGGTCGACACGCACCGGTGATAATATCTTTAATTACCGGCACCTCGAGGAGGGGCCTCTAAAGTTGTCTCGGCCAATGACAGCGGGAACATTGCGAGCGCCCCGCGATAAACCATGGCACGATCTTACCCGAAAGTTAATAATGAAAATTATAATTCTACCGTACGAAATTGCAGTTTCGATTCATCAAACGGTGCGTGCTTTAAATACCACGAGTACGACTTTCGCCGCGACTCGTGCAATTTACGCGCATGGCTCGAGCAATTATTTCGCGATTAGTATTTCGTTTCAATTTCGATCGGTTTAAATAGGTCCTTTAACCTTAGTCGCGATTACGAAACTTATGATTGGAAAATTGATTGATTATATACACTTCCACGTCATTGAGCTTAACTTACGTAAATCGTAATCTAATCCATCGTTCGTCCCTTTGGATACAATTTAATTCGGATCAATTAAAGGAATTAGAAACGGTAAATATATTTATATTAGCGTGATATGTTGAAAAATTGCTTTGTATAAGCTTTGAAGGGATGCAATTGAAATTACCGTATATCCCGACAATTGCCGTAAAACTATTACGGGCTAGTATTTTCGATTACTAATGTCTCGATAGTCGGCATCCGCTATTATCGCGACCAACGACGGAGGCAGCCTCGGTCCGCGAGTTTCTTCCGATAAAACGCCACGCGGAATACTCGGAAACTTAATAATAGCAATTATAAAGCGTGCCATTGAAATTGATGATGTTACTCGGTACGCGCGCATGCAGGAATACGTATTCCGGATAAACTCGTCGCAGAGATAAAACTCTTACCACGACTCTTCTCAACTCTGGCACGGCTCGCGTGCTTCTAAAGCTAGTTGCAGCGATATTCGAATTATCAAGTAAACGCAATGGGAATACCGAAAACTCCGCGTTTCCGTTAACGCTCAATCGTTTTCGATAGCCATTGAAAGTTTAAATTAACACTGGATAATTATTACCCAAACCGATATCGGTCATTAATTACGGCACGCGAAGCTGATTTTAATTACGAGTCGGCTAGTGCAAAATTCAGCGCAGCCGTTTAATTGATACGGAACGATGAATTTGATATGATGTAAATGTTACATGAAATTTGATAATATCTGTCTCTTGTTAAATCTTGTCATGAAACGTTCTACGTTGTACGTACCCGATGCCACTTCTTTTTGCTGGCGCCTAAAGTTATTTTTCCAATATCAGCTACAAAATAAAATCAGGAGTGTCGAATTTTTGAACCTTTGTCCCTTAAAATAAATAATTTCAATGCGTCGCGAGAGTACCTGTTTTAAAATCATCGAATATGATAAAATTAATACAGTTTGACCACCTCGAAAACCCCTGTCCGTTCTTTCCGGAAAAGATACAAGGTATAGTTTCGCGTACGTGTACCTGACCCGGGACAAGACCTTGTCTCTTGATTAAAAAAATTCCACAAATCTTCCCGTTACACGAATCCCTCTCAGAAATATACTTTCGCTCCAACGTCAAAAGCTCCAAAACAATAATTCCCCGTCCACCAATGTCACGCGCCGTATTATTTTCAACTGAACCCTATTTCCAGTATTCCACTACGAGTCAACGAGTATACCAGTTCCAAACTACTGCCCGTCGACGTTGCTCAAACGAGTGCAAAGCGCTCCCTTACTCGCGCATTACCGAATGATCTACGCAGGGTCAAGGAACACCGCGCGCGATCGGTTTTCTTTTTTTTTTCCGTATCGCTGTAAGAAATGCATCGGGTGTTGCCGTCCCGTCCCTCGCGTCTCGGCAACGAGGCAACGATTCGCACCGTTACCGATGTTAAATGCGTCCCACGGCATCCCGGGACACAAACTAATGCCCCGCGTCCACCTCGTATATACCCGCGACTGCTACCGCGATGCAAATGCAGGATTCCGCGGACCACCGCATAATGAATCCACTTTGCGCCGCGCGGCGTTTCTTACGACTCCTCTTTTTTTTTTGTCCTTCTTCCTCACTCGCTCCCTCCGGTGTCCCCTTGTGTTCTATCCTCATCACGGCTCCCCCTCCCTCTCTCTCTCTCTCTCTCTCTCTCTCTCTCTCTCTCTCACCCGTTGAACGGTTACTCCGCGCAGCCGTGCGAGCGGCACTTAATGAAATGTCACAGGTGTCCTACCGATTGCCGAGTTAAATGTCGCCGGCTTCCCATACCCCGCCTCGCGCGGCCTCGCCGCGCGATTTCGACTTTACGCGGAATGCAACGAAGATGATGCCGCAGATACCGCGTCCGCGTCCTGCTCCCCCATACCCCCGTCGCTCTTCCGCGACGGACCTCGTGTGTTACGCTCCGATCTTCCACGCCGGAATCTTATCTCGAGGCGGAGGCAGGGTCCGACCGGCGAGGAAAGTATCTCGAGCCACGGTACTCCGTATCGAGCGAGAGAGTTCCGCGCGAAGGTAGATAGGTAGGTAGGTAGGTTCACCGAGTTTCCGGTCGAATCCTTCGACGACGACGACGGAGCGATTAATCCGAAGAGTTGACAAGCGTCTTTCTCCTTTCCGCCGCTCGGAATCGTGATCTCGTGTGACGTTGCGAGCGTGCGACACGCGCTTACCACTTTCGCGGCGTAAACGTAAAATACTAAATAAAAGAGAGCGAGTTTATAAAGGCAGTAAAACTCGGATAATCGTGCCCGACGAGTGCGAACGCGCGCACGGTCGACGCGTAAAAAAAGATCGTGATTACGATCGTCGCTTTTCTCGAGCGCGCACAGAATCCTAGAAATCCACCATCGATGTTTCGTCGATCGGCACGCGTCGCGACGGCGACTCGCGCGCGTCATCGATAATTCATCGGCCTCGTCGTTTCTAGAAAGTCGATAACATCGCGGGCGCGTATCTCGCGTGAAAAGCTTGCGCGATAGGAGCGTCGGACCGCGAAGATATTAGCGGGGACGCGACGGTAGGAGGATATAAAGAGCAATCGTTCCCGTGTCGAGTTTCTCTCCGCGGCGATGCTCGAGAGCGAGGAGGTACGACGATCTAATTCCTATTCTCCGGGTTTCGCCCGAGGGGCACAACGCGCCGCGCGATGAGTTATGATATGCATATGTAAGCGTCGATCGATCGACGGGCGAGCGAGCGAGCGAGCGAGCGATCGAGATCTCCCTGTTCGCGGTCCTGTACCGGGGCTGATAGCTACCTCTCCTCTGGCACGATCTGGTAGATCGATCGATCGACGTATCGATCGATCGTGCGGCAAACTACCTCTACCGGAGGCAACTCCTTTTTATTCCTTGTCGCCAGCCACTAAAACGTCGGCTATCCGTCACTGATCATTACGCGGCGTCGCCGCGCAACGAATTCAATGTCCTTGTTAAAAGGGTATAATACTGGCTCGCTGACCTACGACACTGCCGAAGCACCGAGAAGATCAATGGCCCACGATTTCGCTGACCTTTCGGCAAAGGCTCGTTACGATTAAAGCGGTGACTAAAGTGGGACTCGGACGAAGGAAGGTTCGCAGGACGCGGAAATTCGACGTGACTTTATCCGGCGCGCTCGAATTGATCATTTTGATGCGTGAATGGGATAGATAGGTCGACGATATTCGAGCCGAGCGAGGATCGACTTCCCGGATAGACCGTGAGCGTCCTATACGTTACAAATATGTACGCGTAGATGCGGAGCAGGTAAATCTACGTACATTATGCTACGACGTAATAACGCTTGACGTCGGATTTCTTTAAACGCTTACGGTGATTCGTTTGCGAATTAACTACCGTGCATTATACCGTCTTGGACGGTGATCAATTGAAATCAAGTTTAACGGGGTTTAAAGAAATCCATCCGCTATTGTCACGTATCGAACGATGACTATTTTTATAATAATCGCAGCGAGTATTACTCGCTCAAAAACTAACACCAGCGACTAACGTGGAATGCAAGGCGAATCGTTAATTACACGTAAAGTTCAACTTCGTGCTCGGTGATTATGCGGGTCGTAAATGAGACGCGGTAAAAAAAAGGACGAAATGACATTCTCTTCGCGCGACACTATGGCATATAGCACCCCCCTGAACAAATCCTTACCCCTGAAAACAAATCATTTAACAGCGCCACCGATGCGAGACGATTACGAAACCTATCTGTTCTTTGTGCAACTCGTCATAGCCTCGCACAAAGGTCGCGGCGTAGTTTCGCAAACGGCGACGTGCAATAATAATCCAGCGACAAACGTACCTTTCCACCGACTACTCGCCGATAGATTGACAGAAAATAGAAACCCCCGACTATTCCGCGTCCGTTCGATCTCTCCTTATCGCGCCGCGCTCCTTGGCAGGTTCGAGCAGATAATTATCTCAATCGTAACGTTCTCCGGCATTCACATCCCCGTCGTTTAATTAACCGTCGCGCGATAGACGTGGGACGGGACGTTATCTCGCTGACAATGAGAATACTCAAATTCCACCTAAAGAGCGCGAGATAAAAAGCTGTCGCGTAAACAGAAACACGCGGACACGCGTCTTCGAACGGATCTATCCGTACGATCGATTGACTCGATCGTCCTCTCTACCCCGCTCGGAGCGATTATCCACGCTCGTCCGTAAAAACTCGTGACCATTCCGCGCGAACGATGGTACGGCGTCTCTCGTAAACAAGGAGAGAGAGAGAAGAAAAAATCAACGGTCGCGGGCCGACAATGCGCCTGTTCCGAATCGAGGAGAGATAATCGCGGCTCGAATTGAATAAATCAAAGAGCAAATCCACGCAGCCCGGAGACCCGACAGGGCTTCAAATCGAATCGAGCCGGAATCGAATCGCGCGATCTATCCTCCGGACCTCTCTCGCGCACCGGTGCTCATTGGTTGTCACGGGGGGGCTCGGTACGTTTCCGTGAGCGCAATTTATGCCGCGAGCGTAGTCGTCGGCGTTGCTTAGCCGCCGAAGCGGGATAAGCGGCGTTTTATGGTGGGGCCCCGGTGGACTGTTAACTCCGTGGCGGAAGGGACGCACTTTGTTCCGCGGCTTGCGAACGTATCCCCGGGCTCCGATCCACCCACGAGGAAGCGTGGAGATGCGAGAGAAGCGAGCGGGAGGAAGCCAGCTACGGGAAGATCTCGCGAGGTGCAACGGAGAGAGATTCTACAGGGTGTCCGTTGGAAAGCACGTCGGGAGATTTTAAAAGGTTCGACGAGACAGCGCTCGAGTGGGCGTACGTACGTACGGAGTTACGTGAGACCGCTTTTCAACGGAGTCGTTGCGATATCGTTCAATCTTTCTTTTTTTTTTTTTCTATCACCCATCGACCTAATCAAAATTGTCTCGACGCGAGGACTCGAAATATTGTTATTCGATAACATGTTCCAGATTGACGATCGATCTTTAAACGGAGTTGTCGCGGTACTGGACATTTTTAATACTCCTCGATTCGACAACTTCCTAGGGGAGATCGGGGCAGGTTGTCACAATAGTCAATCCTACGGTACATATTAAAAAAAAATTAGGAGAAACATTCGTCGTAAAGCCGGCCTCTCTAAAAATCAGAAAAGCAAGTTTTGCGACAACCTGCCCCGTTCTCCCCTACCGCGCTTTTAATAATACTCGTACAAACGAACGCTACCTCGCGGAGAAAGACGGAGAAACGAGGGAAAAATGAAAGAGGACGGCGGAAGAGAGCAAAATAGTAGAAGAGGGACAGATAAAGAAGAGGGAGAGGCAAAGACTCGGCAGGTGAGGTGTCACGAGGCGCGCGAGTAATATATCGTTGCTCGGCCCATCGTAGGTGGGTGTGCTCGTCCCGTACTCCTCCGTACTCTTCCCGGATGGCCGGGTCTCTCACCCGAGCCCCTGGCGCTAAGAGAAAGAAGGGTAATGCAGGTATAAACCCGATGACTTGTTTTGTTTTCTTCTTGTTTTTTTTTCTTCTTTCATTTCCTCCTTCGCCTGCTTCCATCTCCCTCTCTCTCTCTCTTTCTCCCTTTCCGCAAGATTGCCATTAGCAAATGCCAACGCGAAACGCGCACGCCCGCGCTCACCTGCCTGCCACCACACCTCGCGGACGTTCTACTCTCTTCCTCTGTTTTTTCCTCTCTCCCGCATACAGGGTGCTCGGTGTTGAGTGGATCCCCCGCGAACGGGGCGCCGTTAACTTTGCTTCTCGGTCCGACCAATGCTCTTGGAATCATCCTACCCCCCCCCCCTTTTCTCTCGATTTCTGTTTACCCGAAATCTTTGTCCTTTTCCATCGTGTCCTCCGCGATGTCGTCGTAACCTTCTCGTTCTCCGTTCGCGTCGTTCCACTCTCCGATTTTCTTCCGAGCGTCCTCCAGCGAGGTTAGAACGCCTTCTCGCTTTACTTCTCTCCCTTTCTAATCTTTAACTCTCTTCCTCCTCCTCATCCTCGTTCCCACTCATGATATACCTATCGCTCGTTCTTCCGCGTACGAGCAACCCACCTCTTTCGCGTCCTTCCGCTTCCAGTATCAATGGGAATGCGAAGCAACGCGCGTGACTGTCGCGAGAAAATTTAATTGACCCGCGAACCTACTCGCGACGCGGCGTATCAACCGACGACCAGAGACATCGATCGGCTCGAGTTCCTAGAAAGGCGGGGCTGGTTTCTAATTCCGCATCGTGTAATTTGCGCGTCCAACCGTTCGGCGGCGGTTTCGCGATTTATGCTGTGACACGGCAGGTAACATCTGCCCCTGTTGCAACGTATCCTCGGATGCCCCCGAGGACTCCGCGCGATCCTGACCAATCATACATATTAATAGAATCCTACGAGATACCGAGCCCTCGAGTCCTTAACGGAATCGTTTCGATACCCTCCCTCGGGTGATCGACGAGAACATTTTTTTAACTAACGCTGTAAAAAAAAAAGATTTCTCGAATCGTATATCTTACCGCTACAACGGTTTAATAGCAGCGAACGATCGAAATCGATTTCAATCTAATACATCAACGACGCGTAAAATCAATCGTAAACGATTAACGTACCAGGAAACTTCGATTGCTCTTCTTTCGCGGTAATGCGAATTAAAAGGAAACAAGAAAGAAACGAGCGGAGAGAGAAAAAAAAAGAGTCGGTGAAAGTCCAGTACACCCGTGTTTTACCGATCTTTACATAAATTTAATTAAAGCTCTCAGAACTCTCTCTAAAAGGCGTATCATGATCGCTTAACCGCTCTCGCGGGCATGCGACAGACAATTAAGCATCTAGGCGATTATTATCGATCTCTATGGGTACGGACACGGTGAAAGTCGGTCTTGTGACCCCGTCGAACCTCTTCGGCGCAGAAGCCGATGCAAAATGCGACGCGTGCGGAACGAATTCGACGCTCGAGGAAGCGTAACCGAAGTTTGCCGGCCTCCGTATCGTGCTACCAGCTCGCCAGGCCGATGTGATTGATCGATGAAATTTCCTTACGAATTGACCCTTTCGCGAGCGTGACTAACTCGCGTTAATAACGAAATTAACTTTCTATCTTCTTTTGCCCGGAACGCCAGGAAACGGGAGATCGGCTTTCAGGGTGTGGTCGGATGGATCTTTGCGAATTGATTGTGACCTCTTGCCGATTGGCCTAAGCACGAACAACGAGGACCTTTCGGACTGGTTTTGGGCGGAATGATTCAGAGTACCTTTAGATTCTATCGCGAAATGTATATTCCGGAAAAGATACAAGGTCTAGTCTCGCGTACTTGTACTTGGCCCGGGACAAGACCTTGACTCTTGATCCTTCGCTGGGGAATTTAGATATTGTTGTCGGCTTATCGTTAATTAGCGTTAATAACCATGAAAACGAGAGGAGGTTATCTTTAACGCAGGAATGCAGCCAAAGCGCTAACGACACCTGAACTCATACTCAGACTCTAGAGTATTTATAGAAATCAAGAGACAAAGTCTTGTCTCGGGTCAAGTGCAAGTACGCGAGACTAGACCTCGTATCTTTTCATATTTTCGTAAAAGATCTAATCGTTTCGCGCATTTTATATAAACTTCTACGGGTTACTCATAATACGTTATTCTCTGCCCATTTAACTAGTTTCAGTCCCGATACGGGGGAAGAAAGAAAAGAATGGGAAAAACATGAGAAATTAAGAAACCACGAGCGCACTTGTCCAACGGAATAAATTTGCACTAGCGATACGTTTTTTTTCATCATTCCTACGATATTGAAATGCGATCAAAGGTTAGGCAATCTTACTCGCTCGCGTCACTCACTATTGACCCACTGTGGAAATTCTCTATCAGATCCCTCGTTACGCGTCCAAAGCGACGTGCCCGGACGTGCGCGTCCACGTACACGTATACGGACGGCATTATACGTATCGTCTCCGTGGGCGTACCGGTAGAAAGCAGTCGGTGTTTCGCTTTGCTCACGGAAATTAGTTTTCGCGATCCCGGTTCCTAGCAGTATATTCGCATGGCAGGGTGTACCTTGATGTATGGGGATACATATCGGCGAGTGCGTGACCGTGCGTGACCGTGCGTGACCGGGACTCGCGTGCACCATCTCTCCCTCCGAGTGAGTTGTTCCTCTCCTCTCGGAGCGGGGACGAAAAATATGTTAACAAGAACCGTGGACGCGCGCAGAGACTTCTAATTCCAACGTCATGCTCTCGGGTCACCGCGGCAACGTGTAGCGTACTCGCGATGAAGACGTTCGAGAGAAACTTAACAACCGTTCTTCTTGCTCCGTCCCGACGCCACGTCCGTCTTCCGTATTGTATTTATCGCCATGGAATCCCGATTAATCGAGCGGATTAACGAGCGCATCATCGCGCGGGGGAGGAAATTTTGTTTGACGAATCGACGGAACGATAAATCGATACGCGAATCCAAACCTTTGCGGAACTTCGGCGAGGTAGGTTTTATTCGTAACGTGGCGTTTCGTTGAGTTTAAGAATGATTTGAACGAGCAAGGCTAAAATCATGGATAATTAATTATTAGGTAATAATTTTAATAAATGCTACGTTTTGCCCGATTAAATGTTAGTACGCTCTTTCGAAAGGAACGATGATTCCTTTATCTAGAAACTTTAATTATCCCAATCGAGTATCTCCTAATTAATTCGAATAATCGAGGTTTCCTCGTACAACGCCGCGGCGTTAAAAAAACGCAGATATTTATCGTCGATTACAAAAGTTTTTGCAAAGCGGATACTCCGTGCGAACGACATTAGTATCTGGCATTAGAAACAGAGGTGGAGTTTCACTTTGAGAAATAAATATTTACGATCCTCGAGCTGTCTATAAAGTGTCTAATTTGTAGAATGATATATTGCTAGGTGCTCGACAACGGGGAGCATTTTTCTTGGAAAACTTACCTACGCTCGAACGATTTCGTATGCAAATAGCGAACGACAATTTGCGTGCAATTAATGAGAATGGCGTTGTAGCGACCCGGCTAGCCGAACAGTTGTAAAATTTCGTACGCGCGTTGCGCAATCTAGCGAAAAATTAGTCGAGCAAGTCTAATTAATTAACCAGAAAAATTCTTCTCTCTCTCTCTTCCTTTAATACGGTGACTCGTGAAAGTATTTCGAGCGCTCGCCTTGCGAAAATTGCGTCCGCAGAGAACCGTGAAATTCCTTTCGATTTGTTGTGATTAACGCCTATCGATTAATATAAACTGTTGAATATTACGAGTGTTGAATTGCATCGCGAGGATCGATATGGTGTAACGCTTACGTTCGCGCTGGTTAGTCATCTCGGACACCGATTTCGAGATCGGCTCTTCGATTCTTTATTATCCCTACATTTGTCTCGAATGAAATTTAATTTCCTCAAGTTCGATCGTTCTTGATTTTTTTTCTAATGTCGTAACGTAAGGGAAACGCAGTGGAAACGCCGAATCGCTCCATCATGGTGGATAATAAAGTTCGAAGATATTTGAAGATCCCTCGATCGTCCGACGATCCGCAGACAAGATTCTAATTTCGAGCGAAAACTAAATTTGAATCCAAATTAGATTTTCTGATCCGCTAAATCCCTAGATTGAGGCGCACGCGAATTCTTTGTAAGAGGATACCACGACTGGACCACCGACGTTCGTACGTATATCCGAGGAAATAAAAAATGTAATATTTTTAAATGGAATTTCCTTCGAATTATACCAGAATCAACATTTTTCTCAAAATTACGCTTGCTCGGGACATGATTTGATTACGATTCAATTATTAAAAAGAATCCCTGTCATCGGTTAGACCGTGTCAAGAATAATTATCTGAAAAATCCTTCCAAAGAAGCTTGTCCCAAATCGATCGAACGTTGCTCTCGTCACGTCGCAATTATCACAAGTGGAGCGAGCAGTGAATCTAAAATATTCTCGCGTCTCGAAAGATTGAGAAGCGCGCATTAGATTTCGCTACCAAGTCCGTGTGCATCGCAAAACATTACTTTCGTAGTTTTCTTTATTTTCCTTCGCTGTTCCTCTTCCTCGTCTCTCCTTCTCGCACCCGAGTCCTTCGTGACATTTTCCGCAAGAATCTCCAGTGGTACGTCCTCTCGGACACTTTACGAGCTTTACATGCCACGAACGTAAAATAAGAAGATAACGCGACACAGGATGTAAATGGTGCTAGCAGCATAAGAAATCGCGCAGGCTCGGAACTTTCTCGGTTTGTTGTTTGCGCGGTACGAGCGTGAGAAAGGTAACGATGACCATTCATATTTACCAGGACGATTAAGAGCGAGTGGAATACTTTTTTTTCAACATTCGTTGTGGGGCGTTACGGTTACGCGCGCGTAGTACCATCGACCAATACGTTTTACGTTTCAGGGGCACAACTTTCAACGTAAATCGATCCATTCTTATTCGACGAAGAATCAACAAAACGAGATAGGGTTCACGTTTTCTAGGGACGAGAGACAAAGTCTTGTCACTGGGCAATATACAAGTACGCGAGAGGTACACCTTGTATCTTTGAACCATTGAAAAATGATTATATGAGCCGTTTATTTTGAAAGTGACCTAAGTCCATTTTTGTTTGTTAACTGTAGTAACCTGTACGATTTGAAGTTTCCCGGCTTTAAGAAAATTGGTTAAAAGTTAAAGAATGAACTTAGGTCGCTTTCAAACTAAACTGTTCATATTTTTGTCACGACGAGAGTGAATCGATCGAAATAAAAGGAAACTGCTTTTCTCGCAATTCGAAAACGGTGTTGCGAGGCTCACGTCCATAAAACTGCCGGCAAAACTCTTTCCGAGCCGTCTTACCACCGCGAATAAATGTACATGGAACACGATATCTATTTCATAACACCCACAAAGCGTCCCCCGTGCGAACGCAATCGCGTCCTTACGTAATACGGTCGTAAAGACAGTCACCAAGAGGTAGCTCGGCGAGCTCGCGAGAGAGGAACGATCGTCGCGTAACCGCGCCGTTCTAATTTCTCATCGATATATCACCGGGTCCGGCCATTACGAGGAGAGGGGGGGGGGGGGGACGACGACAAAGAGGACGATCGGACACGAACGGGAACAGAAGATTCTCTTTTCTGGTGCCCCCTCCCCCCGCCCCACCCCCGCCCCCACGCTCCGGGCTACGGAGACGAGAGACAATGCAGAGTGATGTATGCGCTCGCTTCTTTCCCGCGATCTTGAAAAATGGTACTCGACGTTGGACGGGTTTCTCCTTTAATACCGACGAGCCATTGAAGAGTATAACGAGGTGGACGATGTCTAGGAAACGCGGTTAGGACGAGAGTTTCGTAATGAGTTTCTCTCGTCACCTGGAAAAGGATGTACCGGTGTGCGCGTCGCGTTTTCCGCCGACTTCTCTCGACGTTGAGTTCTACCGCGCTCGTATCGCTGAATCCGGTTTATCGCGAATGGCTCGCTAATCGTCGCATCTTTGATCCGATCGACGCGACGTTTCGTCGGTTGATCGACGATCCAATCGAAGATTCGATGCATTATATTTTTGTCTGGTATATAGGGAAGAAGATCAACCTGAAGATCTGTGGGCCGAATCCACGAAACGGTAATCAAAGGAAAGACGGTCACGCCACGTGCGTCGGAAAGAAAGTGAAGATCTCCTCGTGCGCGAGCGATAAATCCTCGCAGCTGCGAGTAGATCCGACTCCCCTAAACGGGATAACGATCGAAAATCCGCGCAAGATCGTGGCGCTAGAGAGCCGTTAACCCCGCCAACGCGGACGCTCAACCCTTAAAAACTCATCGGCTCCATCCTTTTGTCGCCGTGGTTGGTGCTACCATTTGCGGGCGAGCCGATCGGATCTCAGTTTGTCCTTACGGCACCGCCGGTACCACGTTCCATCGTTGTACAAAGTATCGGAATTGGATTCCAGGTTACCCACTGTTCTGTCAGCCGGCATCTGGTACACAGATTTCGTGCCAAAGAGAGAGAGAGAGAGAGAGAGAGAGAGAGAGAGAGAGGGAGGGAGAAAGGGAAAAAATCAGAGGAAGGAAAGAAGAGGAGAAAGATGCAGTTTGTACCCGAAGCAACGGAACGAGAGAAATCCATTTATTTATACTTTGCAACAGGAGAAAGGGAGAGAAAGAAACTGTGGAGAAGGGTAACGCGAATAGGAGGACGATCGAAAGAAGCGGGAGGAGGAGGAGACGTAAGAAAGGAGAGTACTTTGCAAACATAAATTCGCTGGTTCGTTTGAGACCGCCGCCGCGGTAACTCAATATTGGAACGCCTTAACTATCGGCCCTGACTCGCTCTATACTTTTGTGTAGCGTAATTCTGCGCGATGTATAAGGGGTACCCTCGAGCGAGCGATCGGGGTCCAACCGTTCTCTCCTCTCCTCCTCTCCTCCTCTCTCCTCTCCCCCCCCCCTCTCACTCTCTCTCTCTCGAGTCCTCTCCTCGCTCGTGTGTTTCTGGCCAGAGCCACGCGTTTCTCTATGTCGAGCTACCTCTAATGAGGCCGGCTGCCGGCGTGGGTGAACGTCTGCTCTCGAGAGCCGACGATTAATAGTACGGCAAGGACGATATAGAGGACCCGCTCGCGACGATACCCGAGAGAAATAACGCTGGCCGATATCGATCGCTCTCTTAGATCGCCGATGTCCGATCGAGGCGCACCGGTGCTACGCGCCTTTGTACGCCTACCGAACGATCCGGGTCCACTCGCGAAACTTTTCTCCGTCGTATCCCGAGGGAGCAGCTCTAACCCCCGATCCGTTAGCGAGAATATTTGATCGGCGAGAGATCTCGTTCATCCGCGCGTACAATTGTTTAAAACTCTCCACTCGTTATTTCCAGTCGTCCTCTTCCGATCGGTTCGCGAGAATACCTGACCGGATAGAGATCTCGTACTTCCATTCGTACAGTTTTCTCAGGAGCAGAGAAGATCAAAATTCTCCCCCCGCTGGTTTCCCGCGAATTCCCAGGGGACCCAAGCGCGCGACGCATGATATACGCATACAGATAGGGCGCGCGATTCGCAATATAGAACACCAATTACCTTACCAGCGGTATCGCCGCTATTATTTATCACGCTGGGAAACTCGCTGCCATTAAATGTCGCGGTATCTCCATCCTCCATTTTTGGATAAACGGAGGATCTCTCGCGGCGCAAAGGCTCGCGCTGGCCGTAGGATCACCTAACTTGTCGGTGGAGGTATAAGCGCACGGTGCACGTGTCTCTCGGTGGCAAAGAGGATATCTACGCGGAAGCGGCGTAGTCGCGGTCTTCGTGTCGCGGCGACGAGAATCACGGCTCTTCCCCGCAGTTTCTCTTCGGCCGAGAGCGTCCCGGTGCACGCAGGTTCGCTTCTGCGACCTGTTACGTGGCGTAATGGTTTTGTTTCGAAGCCGGGACACGCTTGCCACCGCTCTTCCCGAGACATTGATTCATCCCGCTCTTCCATGTCTCCACCGTTACCCGCTGCAATTGTGTCGGTTGCAGCCGGTACACACGTACGCGGACTCCCGTCCACGAGCATCCGGACGCTTAATAAATTTCGAATAAAGATATTTACAAGCGTCGGAACGTGGATATATCCCATCGAGTCCCGGGGGGAATGATCGGGAGAGCGTTTATCGTTCGCGCACGACATTCGTTGTATTAATATTTTTTTTACGCGTATATGTGTTCCTTGTCTCCTTCGATTCGTATACGTACGTGGACACTGGCAATTTCGGGTATTATTGTAATATCTGTACTCGAAATGAGTATCGAACTGAACATAGTTTGTGTACTTAAGTTATAATTAAGTCGTAGTGGTCATTCTGATTCATATAAGGAGCACCCCTGTAAAATATCGATGATTCTCCCAGCATACATCACTATGGCATTAATCCCTTCGATTGTTTGTTTAATATCGTTCCATCGTAATGTCAAAATCTATGTGGACGCGCATGAACAAACCACGCGAGAAGGTTAATCAAGAATCCGAGTCGCGTTAATCTCGTAAACGCGAAACACGGCAGGTTATCGCGAGATTCGGAGTATCCTCGAAGCTCCTCGCGCTTTGGGTAGGCATCGAACTCTTACCCGGGACCACCCTGTATATACGTACGTACCTGCCAAGCGCATTGTGTGTGTACATAGTTAGCTGTTATACGTATCGTCCGTGCTCCGGGCACGACCGATGATTATCTCCACGCTCGGTTTGAACCACAAAGCACAGCAGTCCCACGCACGCCTTGTCGAGTTATTAATCGCCACATAATTCTACAATTACAAAGGTTAATCCGGCGTTTTCACGCTCCGAGCGTCGTGGGTGCTGCGACAGAGCGGTGAGAAGGAAAGGGGACGGGGCGAAAGAGAGCGGCTCTCCTGCTCCCCGTTGTCAGGCCAATCTGCACCGCGTGTCACTTTACTTTCGATCCTCACCTTTACTCCCAGTTTTGCGCGCGATGCTAACGAATCGCGCGAAATTCCGCGACTCGCTCGTAACCGGCGTTCGCGTTAGTGCCGAGGCCGGAGTCACCGGGCGATAGCGATGGGAACGAAGTGGCTAGGAACTACTAACAGTCAAATGTCCCAATACGTTTGAATTCTTTTTCTCCAGAAGTTTCTATGGATTCGATGGTTGACACTTATCCCCGTTAGACCATTTTCGATTATTTCGGCCAGAAAAAATAATGAAGATCTTCGAATAATGACGATTCAAGCATCTCAAATTTTTTGCGATATCCCCGTATTTTTTTCCTGTCTTTCGTTCTCCCCTTTGCAGAAACTTATTTTGCCATCACCGAGATTTCGCGAAACAAAACCTTCAAGTATCGTAACGCGTCGAATGCCCATCGCTACTTCAAGAGTAGCTGTATTCGGCGAATGATTAATTGCGAATGCTTCCCGGGAAACCTTTCCTCGTTGATCCGAGGCACCGTCGGCTCATTCTCGAATTTCCCTCGCAACGTTTGCCATTTGCCCGTGACGGGAGAATAATAATAAAAGGTGGCAAAGGTACGATAGTTCCGTGTATTGTCTTGTAATAAATGATAGAAATCCCAGGCGTTTGCGTTTGTCCCGCTCCGTTCCTTTCTCGATTCCGTAAAGCGCATTCCCCATCGAAAAGTCAGGCCGTTGCGTGAGAATGTACTTTTTTTCCAACGATTACCACGAAACTCCTCCCTGGCGATCGTCTTGTAAAACACGAAATTACCGTAAATCACTGGTAACCGGCAAACTACGTGCCAGATAAAAAATTGAAAATTTGCAATACTCGTTTCACGAAACGCATTACATTCGCATATTCTCCCAATGGATATAACAGTCGTAGAACTTAGATAATTTTACATACGTATCTCGAGTCAGAGCAACACGGATTAAATGATGCAATTGATCCTTTTTCAATTTCAAACACACCGCATTTTTTCCGAGCGCCATCGAAATAAACTCCGTTAAAACCATCACGGTCAGACTGAATAATTGTAAACGCTTTAAATTAGCGCCTGTGTAGAGTTCCAGATATTAAACTACGATAGTGACCGATTAATCCAATAGGGCAAATATTGTATGTTTACTTATTGCGAGTTCGAAAATAGGGTAAGAAAAATGAAACATATAAAATTCGCCCACAATTACCCCGCCTGACCCTGCCAAGAATACGTTCTCGAGTAACGCCTCTAACCAGCAACGACGTACCTGCTTCGCAGAGCCATTAAATAAATTTCGTTGACCCGAGCTATTACACAATTTAAACGAGGTAAACCTTGCACGGTATTCGCGAAGAAACTCGTGGCATTAACCGCTAGTTAAGAATAATCTCGACGGGGCGAGAAGTTGTTACTGGGCCGACAGAGGACATTAGCCGGTGCCGATAAGGTCCGAGTCCTATCAATTATCACGGTAGGACTGGACTCCCAAGAAGTCACCCGTTAAGCCTACGGTCGTGCGGGGTACTCGGTTCTGGTGACATCGTAACTCGGTATTTCCGTGCGTAATTCAGCGCGACCAATGCATAATGCGCGGTTGAAAGCAGGCTCATTTGTTACGTGGCTACTCCCGTGAAAGGAAGGACACAAAGGGACCTCGGGGGGAAAAAAAAGGCAGATCCGAGAGCCGGCTACACTGAGATGATTTAAGTCCCCTAGCGACTCACGGCCTCCTTCGATTTACGTTCCAGAAGGGAATCTTCCGACGCGGTACACACAGATCTCGATGATTTCAATGAACGTTCGTGGGCTTGCACCGGTCATTGGAGAGTATCCGTATTGAAAACGCGGACAAGATGTGGCGGATGCGAGTACTTGTTTTGTATTCGCCGATAGTTCGATGGAGGCGTATCGGTTTTTATTAAATATTTTCATCTGGTTCTTCGGAGGGGTCTCAAAATCGAGGGATGGATGGTGAGATAAAAAATTAAGTTTTTCCCAGGAGAATCAGTAAATGCGAGTGGGACGGATTTTATTATGGTCGATGCGTTTTACGAATTGAAATTGATAATGGTTTTAACTGCTGTAAGTAAATCGATTGATAAACGAAGGAATAAAGATTGCGTCTGACGGTAAATTAAGGCGTGATATATGGAGTTCCTAATTATAATACAATTAGCGCTTTATCAATTTAGTAGTAGGATAGAAATACCACACGGACGAATGGAATTAAATATAAATTAGTTATTCCGGTAAAAAGTACGCGTTAATTTTGGTACGTTCGCTTTGTATCCTATTATCAGATTTGAATCGAAACGACTGTATCAAAGATAATTCTTAAATCGTTAACCAACGCTCGCGTAATTCGTTACGTTTAACGGTTAATCCAAGTATCGTTGAATTCATTAATAACATTGATTAGTTTTAGAATCCCGATCTCAACCATGAAACGTATCATCGTCTCGCAGCGATAAATTGAACGAGAATTACCAACTAACAGATACATTTCCAATTCAGCGACGCCATTAGACTCGTCCGATAATCAAATTTCCATTACATCCAAACGCAGCGATCGAATCGTTATAATTAAGAAAACAGATCCCCGGATTCACCAATCTCGTTAAAACGATCGTACTTAAAGTCCAGATCGAACCAAAAAAGAAGAAAACTATCGTGCGCGTAAAGCAATCGTACAAGAGCGCAGAGTTCCCTCGATCGTTCGATGGCGCTCGTAAATCAAGTTTTTAAGTACTCAGCCTCGCGTGATTTTCAATTCACGCGTCATTGCAGAAATGATATCTATTAGGAAGGAATTATCCGAGCCGTGTGCGCCCGCGCGCGCGCGTTAACCGTTAAAACCGATACGCGTAGCGCAGGTGTAACGGCGGGGTATGACGCGTTCCCTAACGAGTTTCCCTTCGTATTTATTAGCGATTAAGTTAACGACAGTACGGCAGGCCACAGACACAAAGTAGTAATGACGACAGTACCCAGGATATCTAACCTTCGAGTGTGATCTCAGGCGGTGCAATTAATGCCCGGCAATCGGGAATCGAGAGAGTCGTTTCGCGCGCATAGAAGCGAAGCCTAGGCGGAATACTCGGCGCACGCGAAACGTGGAATCGTATTAGAAAATTAATACCTGCCCCGGAGTTTCCGCGTGGAAGGAGTGGTCAACGTGGAATGAAAATTTATCGTGGCTTGCTCAAGGGGCCACCGACTGCGTTCGCCTTACCGTGGCTGCGGGTTGCATAACGTTTCGAGAATTCCGATGTCGGCGTCGTCGTCGTCGTCCTCGTCCTCGTCGTCCGCGTCGTCGTCGTCGTCGTGTCGTGCCATGCCGGACGATGACCTTAATCGTCCTGGCGCACTCGAGGTCACATTCTTTTTCTCCTCTTTCGCAGTTTGGATAACGACCGGGAGTAATGCGACCGTCGCGACGTCCGCGCGTCAATGATCTACGACTGTGATGGTGGAATAGCAACTTGGTAGGACGTCTCGTTGGAAATCACAGTCGTGGTATTACGTGGAATGAAAAACACAGACTTTTGGTGTATGATTCGAGTTGGGATTTTAGATATTAAGCGATACAGGTGGTAATTTGCCAGGAATAAGAGAAGATAGTCGGGGAAACGTATCTAGATCACCGTTATCGAATTCAAGGTGGCGGCGAATAAATTATTCGATAAAAATCTAAACGTTATGAATCACGGGGAAACTGCCTTGGCCGGCAAGAATTTGATTAGACTTTCCGAGTTGGTCGATCCTACCATCGAGTTCGCGACTCCGGGATTTAACGTAATAGTTGCAAGAGAAGGAGGATTAGATTATAGCAGGATCGCGATAATGTCTTTGTTGTCGCGATTGCGAAACGGCGAAACATTGTCGCGCGTCCGCGCGATTTATCTCTTTGGAGAGAAAGAGGAGGCCTCCCATTACGTGTACGCTTCTGCGAGCATAATTAACTCGAGACTGCCATCCTACGGTAATTACGGCTAATACCATTATCGTAGATTATCCGCGCGTCCGGTTTCTTGCGTAATCACGCGGTTAGTATCAATAAACTTGATAATTGCTGAACAAAGCATCGGTTTTTGTACGCTTCGACGTAGAAACAAGGATTTCCTCTTTTGCGTCGTACTCCGGTTCTCGAAATGCCGCGATTATAAAACTGCTGATCTACGTCCAAAAAGCAAAAATATGAGTTCATCAGCTATTTCGCGTCGCATTCGTTAAAACCAAATAACGTGATAAAAAAGCAAAGAGAAAAAAAAATGTCTTTCCAAATTCGAACATTCCACGATCTCAAAGTCGCCACCACGATTCCGCGGAGTTTTCCTTCTCCGGCCATCGACGGATACGGTCCCGCAAACTTTCGACCGATCGCGAGTACTCATTAATCACCGCTCCACGTCGACGCGTAGCGTTTATTAAGTACCACACTGCGCTCGAAGTGTTAATCAGTGAGAACCTCCAGTTTAATTTCCTTCACGACATGCGTGCCCGTAATAAGCTTCGACTTTGTTCTATTATAACGGTACCTTTTTACAGCGACGGACAGCTGCCATTTTCATTAGACGCCAATATTCCAAAAGAAAGTTCCGCGGATTCTTTAATATCGGGCGCAACGGTGAAAGCATAATTAACTCGATCCCCGATGGTCTTCGACGCGAGAAAACGATGATTAGCGTTTCGACATTATCGGAAAACGCGGGGCAAACGAAAGCAGTGCCGGGCAAACCCGACGCGTATTCGACGCTTGAAAATTATTTCTCCCACCGTTCCTCGCTCGCGTTATAAAATATACTTTACGTCGCGGAAATCCGACGACGCGATACGTGAGATTTTTTTAATCGCGCGGTCGATAAATTGTCGCGGAAGGCTGACGTTAGAATCGCGCGACAAATGATACGCGCGACCGGAGGAGTAACGGGAGAAAAAATGCCCTCCTCCCCTGAATAGAGGCAAAGAGACGCGAATACCGTGGTCCCGCGGTTGTCTCGTCTTTCCTCGATTCCCGGCCGGCTTATCGCACACGGAATATGGAAATGTCCGGGCGTGGGTGTGGTGGTACGAGGATTAACGTCGAAGATAGTTTCCCCGTACGTACACCGTCTCTCCGGACATTACGTAAAAGCCGGACGATATCGAATTCTATTAGCCTTTCCATCAACGTTACGAATAATATTCCAATAATTCCACTTGTTAAGGAAGGAAGAGACGCGCTCTCGGGTAAAACGCTTTCGTATCTCCTCTCGAGGCAGATAAATATGAAATATCCTCTCCCCGGCGAGCAGCGGACTCTCGCCAAAGCGGGAAGTGATTTAGTGGCTCGAGATAAGGCCGTGCCCCGAGTATGCACAATTCATTTATCGGTGCAACCTGTTCGAAGATCTTCCGCCGCTAACGATTCCGCGATTAACCGTGGATGATCGGTCTGCATTTTGCGTGCTCACGCATGCGTACGTCCGAGGGCAGAATACGGTTATGTCGGCCAGGTGGTGGTGTGTCACCGTTCGCGACGCGACGGTACTGTTGGCTTGGACATCGATCCCTGCCGGAGGAAATCCGCGGTTCTCCCTTTGAATTCGAGACTCGTTCCTCGGAATCGTCGGGATATATCGAGGGTACGAGCGTGGTAGGCGAATTTGCTCGCGTCCTTCGTTTTTCGAGATTGAGAGAGAGAGAGAGAGAATGAGTTGGCGGGAGGGAAGATTCTCGAGAACGTTGGAGAAGCAGCGTCGGCGCGTTAAGCGTCAAGGGGACATCGGTCCCTTAAACGCCGTATAATCGTCGTCGCGGACCGCTGCTACCGGTCCAATTATCTCTGGACAATTAAGCCCGACCGATGCGAATTAACGAGAGAGGCGCGAGCGAGTCGCGAGGAATTCCGTTGTCGTTAACCCCCCACGGCGGGATTAATATTACCGGTTAACTGGACGGTCTAGGAAAATCGAGTCACGGTTAGCCGGGATAACCGGCGCGCTGTCTTCGGCGATAATCGTTTTCTATTTCTACCGCCGGTGCGCCGATGAAAATCACGTGACGGCCGAGCAACAGGTCTCGGATCTCTTTTCCCACGACTTTCGACGGAGAGCCGAATTTTTCAAACCGTTAACCATTTACCTCTGCCGCTAATCTAATCTCGATGATTTCAAATTACCCGCCGTCGAGATTCGAAGAATTCCGCCCCGACGTTATCCCATGACATTTGAAGTTTTATTATAATCGAGAAAGTACGGGAGACACGGGAAGAAGACGGGAGGAAAAGAAAATCAGGGACGTTGGAAAGTAAATTGGTATGGCTCTCGTCTCAATTGCGATCGAACATGGGGAGAGCACTCGTTAAGAGGAGAATCCGCTCGTTAGGGAGCACCATCTGCATCAAATCCAGCAATTAAAACTGGAGAGACAGGCCGGTGATCGCGTTTACTCCCGGGATTAATACCGGCAATCTCGCGGCCCGATACGCGAGACTTATGGATCGAAAGTACGACGACCGTGGAACGAGATAGAAGTTTCAGCAAAGTCGAGAGTGCCGCTCCCCGAGTTATATGCGTTATCAAACGCTCATCTCGCGCTATATAGTTGCATGGTCGTCGACCTCTTTATCTCGCTTCGTCCTATTCTACTTGCGGTAACGTCCTTAGACACGCTTGGACAATTTCATAGGCTGCCGAGGTAACGTTAGTCGTTCTTAGTTAGAATAATATTGTCAAAAAGTGGGGATCGGTTTGCCGAGTGTGACGATAGAAAATTCTATTTACGTATCCCCGTTATCCTCTAATCGTCGTACGATAAATAAATAAATGCGAGTTAAAACAGGGAAATCAATTTTTTTTATTGACGCTCATCTTTACGATTCTCAAACTGGAAATACGCTATCGTCACGTCACGCGAGTGTGTGTGTCATACGCGTGACGTGACGTTAATAAGGTTCTGATAAATTTAAGTACATTAAAAATACAGATTCCACACTTTTATCCCGTGACGCGGGATACTGCGGTAGCGCGTGAGCGCCCGTGACGTTAACTCTCGATTAATTTTCATCGGTAATCACCGGGACTGGGAACATAAACCGGGGAGTCCGAAGCCAACGTTCCCGGTTGACAAAACGCGTCCACTTAATCCCGATACTATCTTTCCTTTTTGATTTCGCGGAAGGGGGTCGATTATGGGGACGATGACAAAAGGCAGCGACGCGTTCAAAACGTCGACTTGGCTGTCCACTCTTGAATTACCATACCGATCGGATTATCTTTCGACCGAGCAACGTCTCCATCGGCGCGGCCCGCGAATAATCCGATAAGCGAATTAAGATTAGCGGCTTCTGACGAGCCGCTAAGTGACTATCGACGTTTGCGTATCGGCCGACTTCGGTGACATGGAGCCGAGAACGTCCGTTGGAATCGATCGTCCTCCGCAAATCCTCCGACAGCTCGATGTTATAATCAGGATTGCTCCCAGTGTTCGCTGGTCAGATAGCTATAGCGTATCGTCGAGCCATTTTAATCGCGTCAATTGTCGTTATCATTGTACGCGCGACAATGTTTTACGTCGCGAACGCTTATTTGGCGTTTAGGAGATTAGAAGCTTACGGATAAAAGTGGTAGGAACACGATTTTCTGAAAATTGAGTTCAACGTTGAATGTCGCTGTAAGACGATGCATTGGAAAGTGGAAAATTTACATATTCGCCAACGGACGAGCTCGACACTACAAATCATTCGTACATCTTCACCATCAAAGAGAATGTACTTTTTTACTAACCATTCGCGTGATTAACTGATTTTTTTAAAATTCCTCTTACAACGAGTCAAGTCTCTCTTACAACTGTTCGATCTTCGAAGATCCTATCCAATAAGGATAAATTGAACAAACCATCTGGTTTAAAATTTAATAGCCGAATTAAATAATCATACGCGACTCCCCATTCCCGTAGAGAAGCCTGACCACGGGACAGATCCCAATAGCGCGGAACGCGCCAGCGAGCACCGCCAAGTGTTTACGACGTCTGTGGATCGGCGACTCTTACCTTTACCGCTGTTTTTCCAAGGACGTCGTAAACGTACAGTACTTACGATGCACCCGGTCTAATATAAACCGTCGAGTACCAACGGTGACACGATCGTCAGCGGTGAAGTTTCGCGTATGCTCGTGCATCGTGGGAACACGACACTTTGCCCGGAATGCGCTTAAACCGCCTTTGATCGGTCACCTCGGTCTCGACGAAGTTTTTGCATTTTCGCGACTGCTCGTCCGTTTTGCCGGTCGGGCACGATAGCAGCGCTCAACCATTGTCGGAGGATCGTACAGCAATATTGTAACACCTCGTTGCGGTACGGTCACGGAGAGAGCAGGTTTCCAACGAGCGTGTCACGAAGTCACGTGAAACGGAAGTGCAAGCCTCTCTCTATGACGGTGACACGGAAAAGAGGAGACACGGAGGTGGGGGAGAGAGTTTCGTGACAGAGTGACATAGTCGCTTTCTACGGAGTGGCAGGGTCATCTCGGTGCAGAGACACGGCAGCTGCCAATCGTGAACGGTCATCGCACGATTTCATTGTTCCGCTCCGCGGAGCATCGTTGCACGGGATCCGCGAGAGGAAGAATTTATTGGGTGTGCGGGAAATTGACCCCTGAAGTCCTTTTCCGGAGTAAGAATAAAAATGGTTAAAGCGGCAACGGGACTCGCGGAAATTCGACGCGAAATTGGATCCGTCGAACGGCTCTCTTCAACACTTTTACTACGAGATAAAGTAACGAAATAAAAGTAGGTGGGAAAGTTATGATCGTTGCTTTAACGGGTGGACGGTACGTAGCCTAAATCACGAATAATTGTTGAGGAATAGTTGTTGTCGACGGTCAGAGGGGAAAACACCCCGACGCGTCAGTCGTGAAAGAGTGGCAACTCCAAAATGTATACATTCCGAAATTTAGTGCCAGCTAGGACTGTTTCCGCGCTAGACGATATATTGGAACGTTATTCATTCCCGCTACGATTTTCCACTATTCTTCTATAAATCACTTCTTCCGCGAAACGGTTATACGTCGTTCGCCAAAACGAACGAAACGAACGATCGCCGCGGAGGCTGTTTCTAAACCCGCTTTCGATCTCACGCCGTATGTAATTACTCCAAAACAATTTTGCGGAAACTCGTTCGAGGTGCATATTAACGGTTTACGCGCCCAAGGTCCGCGACATACGCGCACCGTGTAATAACTTTCCACCGTTTCCGGTAGAAACACAAACAGCGGATACCACCACCTCACTTACCTCGTCAATATTGAAATCGCATCTAGAGCATCGTCGACGGGAACAAGGGGGGGCAGGAGGGGCGCGGAGGGGAGCGGAAAGAGACAGAGCCGGGGAACGAGATTCTCGTCTAGTTACGGTTCTGTCATTATTGTGAATCGCAACGAAGCGATGGCGCCCGACCACGTCCGTCTTGCGCCCCGATTCAAACGTCAAGATACAAGAGCCATCCGCCGTCTCTCTTCCGTCCCTCGTTCCCTCTCGCTCCCCCGCTTCTTTCTTTCTCTCCTCGAATAGATTCAGCCCTGAATTATTCGCTATTGCTCTCCCTCGACCCCCCCCCCTACCCTCCTCTCGTCGTTCTTCTCCCTCTCTCTCTCTATCTCTCTCTCTCTCTCACACACACATGGCTTTATCGCCCGGAGAAATCGACTGTGGACTCGGCACTAAATTACCGGGTGGCACCGTGTACGCGGCCGTGATAGACGCGCCAACACCTAACGCCAGTCACGCCGGAGTTCACCACGTGCAAAACGGCCATTGTGACTGGGAGTCGTCGGGGTACAAAGTGCACCGACGCCTCCGATCACGGAGGACATCGAGGGCAAGCGCGAACTAACGGATCGTCCTTCGTTCCGTGATCCACCTTTCCGTGCTCCGAACCGTTCCTTACTTCGCTCTCGATCGGTAATCGATACGTAACCGAGCCAGCGTAGAGGGAGAGGGAGAGAGTAGAATGCACGATCGTGTTTAAGGGTGGCGAGAATAAGTGGTAAGTAAAAGAAAGAAAAGAGAAAAAAGAAAGTATCGACATTAATAGAAGTAAGACGCTAAACGACGATGCCATTAGTTTCGACTATAAATTACCAATGGTAAGCCCTGGCTCTTTCCATTGCTCGAACGAGACTATAATTCACCAAACCAATCAAACTCCTATCAATTAAATAAGACTATAAATTGTCAAACGCGTAATACCGTCGATCGATTGAATTTCAAAATGCTCGATCGGCCGAGCGAGACTATAATTTACCGAAGCCAATCGGATTTTTGCTATCAATTAAGTAAGACCGCGCGGGTCGTCAAAAACTCGCTGGACTCCTATCAATTAAATTTCAGCGCGCTCCGCTCGTGTATCCCTGTGCGTTAAATGGATACGGGAACGGTTACGGTCACCCAGTACCTTAATTCTCGGTTATGGCGTCGCGTTCGACGAGCATCCCCTGGAGGCACCTCGCACGCCCCGCGGCCCGCGGGTCAAGGCGAGCCGCCGGGCACCCGTGGATCCCCGTACGTACGTACGTACGTACGTCCGTGCGTGCAATGGCGCGAGAACAGGTGGATGTTAACGAGCCACGGGGAAATTTTTCATCTCCGCTCACCTCTCCTCCTCCGTCCCCCCTATTTATCTCTATTTCACTCCCACGCATCTCTCAGTTTGGACGCGCGTATCTCCAAGCTCGTTTCATCTATCAGCGCGCCACGAGTATAACCGTATTCTCGCCGTACTCCAAGAGCCAACGTTTACGTTCCGCTTATTTAATACGTTTCGCGTCTAACGCGCTTCTACGCGCTCCGGAATGAAAGTGATTTTCTTTGCGTTTTGATTTGCGGCCGGAATAAGATTTACCGCCCCCGGGGAGGAGAAGAGATTTACCAACGCGCTTCTTCTCCGCGTGTCATCGGTTTTAATTACGGTTTGCCGAGCGTAACGGGGTCTCCGGGAGACATTGTACGGGGATAATTTATGCGATGGACAGCGTTATCGGGTAAAGGTAATTAATCCCCAGCGGGACTGACGCCCGATGGGTAATAACCGAAGTCGATCATCGTCATCGTTAGCGGCGCCCATCTCTCTCGTTTCCGGCTCAACCATCCCCGGGGAATATACATATTATTCTTTCGACGAGAATTATTATTTCGCGCGTTACATCGTGCCTTTGTTTCACGCGAAACGGTTTCGGCCAATTGCGCGCAGTACGCGCGGATTGAAAGCGAACGTTTACGCGTACGCGAGATACAACGCGCAGATAGCCGTCAACCGCGTAGTAAATATTCGCGGCTGTACCTCTTGGAAAGTAATCGCGAAGGTACTGAAACCTGCCGGCTACGTACCATCGTCGCCTGCATTGGAAAGTCCATTGTAGCGCGTACCATACAATCAAACAGAATGTTTTAATATACCGGATGTAACATCGGTTCGTGGCGACATTATCTCCTTCACTCGATCTCCCTAGCGTATCGACAGGGTCGGTGCGAACACATTTCTTTCGACATTACCATCAAGTATGTACTTAAACATATGTATGAGCCGTAAAAGATGTTTCGAGTTAATAAGATTTTTCCGTATTCGTCGCAAGTACAAAGAATCTAGGGCACCGCGGTTCTTGGCAAAATAATTCGCCAGAATCACGAGCAATATCAAATACCTACTCGTATACGCCGTAAAAGATGTTTGCAGTTAATAACATATCACTGCCGTCCTCGTTACTTTAAGATTCGTCCCAAAAGTGAAATACCGCATATGGTACGAAAAACCCGTTCCGATTTTTCCGTACTCCTCGCGAGTACAATGAATCAAGGGCATCGCGATTCTTGGGGAAAAATAATTCCCGGAATCACGAGCAATATCGATGTCCACGCCAATGCGAACGCGCGCGCTCTCGGTCCCTCTTTCTCTCGCATGCTCGCTCGCTTTCGCGCGCGCACACACAAGCACGAAACTAAACGGACGGAGGAAAGAAACGATTCCACGCGGAGAAGACGCGTACCTCCTACACGGCGTACGGCGTACGGCGTGCCGTATAGCAGCCACTTGACAGCTGTCACCTTCCACGAGGGGCGACAAGACACGGCGAGTCGCGGTGATTCATGCACCACAGGGGGGCACGAGGATCCGGCGACCTCCTGTCAAGGATTCCTTCGTCGCATACCACGCACCGGAGGTGACATCGCGCCCGAGAGATTTAATCGGGGACCGTATGTACGAGCCACACGGAGTTCGGGCCCGGATAATGCACACGCCATGGAATTCGAGTCGCCGATTTCGAAGCTTTCGTGCGCGATAAGATATATATGTATATACTTTGGTTCGGTTCGGTTCGGCTCGGTGCGGTGGGTGGAACGTAATCCTGTCTTAAATTGGCTCTCGTGTGTTCGCCATTGTGCGAGGCTCTTTGACGAGGCCCATTGTCGCGACGCTGGGTGATGAAACGCGACGGCGGTAACGTAACTGGCCCCTAGTATTTTAATTCCGCTTTAAAAGTTTCGTAAGGTCGGCGCGATCGGATCGAGAAGGTGGTCAAATCGAACGGTATTAAGAATTTTATAAGCGCGTCGTTAAGTCGTGGTTTATCCTGAAATTTTATTGTCATTCCGTAAATACCAACTGGCATCGTTTAATTTTCGTTTTAAGCTCTCTTGAGATTTACCTTAGCATATTTACTAATCGGGAATTTTGAAAAATTCCATTTATACATCCTCCCGAATACGTCACACAAAATTGAGTTCATCAATCCGCTGGCGATAGAGTCCTCTCGATTACATTAGGACGTCAAAAAAAGAAAACAAAGGAAAATCAATTCAATAATCGAACCAAAGAGTCTCGAAACTCGATCGTTGCCAAACCGAGGGGGTCCAGGATCCTCGCGCAGAATACAGTTCGCGGCGTGACTCGGCGTTGCGAGTCCTCGGCACAATGCATTAAAATCGGCGATACGATTGATTCGTGGTAAAGAGGGAGCGAGAAAGGGGGCGAAAAGAACGAGAGGGAGGGGGTGAGAGATACGGATCGAACGGTACGAGGTGAGAACGTGACCCCGCGGTACAATGTAAGCCCGTCTTCGGGGTCAGCTCTCGGTGCAGAGGGGAACGTAGACGTTTTTCGCTCGGCACGTTGCTCGCTCTTCGTTAGCTAATGGAATTACTTTAACGCAATGACACAGCGATTACATAATTGCGGGTCTCTCCCCGTTCGCTTTCGTTGACTCTGTTGAGCAAGACTTCCATTACGTACCGTCTCTCTACCTCCCTCCCACCCCTCTGTCCCCCGCCCAATTTCTCACTCCGTCTCTCTCACGCGCACACTCGCGCCGCCTCCCTTTTGCCTCTTTTTTTTCTCCGTTTCGTTTCGTTCGCTACGCGCAGCGGCTCGCTCGTTCGAACGAGTCGTCGATTATTCTCGCGAGACAAATGACGCGGCCGCCAAAGAGTAATGAGCGCCAACGAGACCGGTAAAAGCGCTCCTCAAACGCTTCGTGCTCGTCTCTCGTTGCACGCACGTTTTTCGCGTACCACGAGCACATACGGGGGATACGGGATCGATTATCGCAGGTGGAGCGTAACGGGGTTTTTTTTTTTTTCTTTTCAATTTGAGTTAGTGCCGCTGTACTTTCGTACAAAGTTTCAAACGCGGCGTACGGAAACAAGGGAACACTTTTCAATGACGTTCTGTTTTTTAACCCTCTAGTCCAGTGCAATGCGTGGCGCATTTTTGCGAGATTTTAATGTACACGGTTACCAAGCCCCTGATACTCTGCAGGATGTTAATTTAGGAAAATTAGTTTCCTAATATATCTATTAGCCAACTAGAAAGTTGAAAAAGGCAAAAAGAAGATTGCGTACTAACGTTACAATCAGATGTGTGTACGCTAGAGGGTTAATCTTCGACGGTAGTAAAAGAAACTATCGGTGGTCCGAATTATAATAATAGTACGCACCATCTGTATCCACCACCGCTTCGTCACGGAATCGAGCATTGCATCTGCTGAAAAAGGGAAAAGTGTTGCCACGAAGTAGTCGGTGCGATTCGTTGTCAGACTCGCAAGCCCGTAGCCCCCGCTGTCCCGTAATCTCTTTTCACCTTATATCCCGTAACCCGCTCGAAGTTAGCGAGCCTCGCGACGTAATAAGGTCGATAAGGCGAAAAAGGCGGTGGCAGCGTACGAGAGTCGAAAGAAAAAGAAGCCGACAACGAGAGGGAGACGACGATCGTCGTTCGCGGTGGACAAGGTCCGAGCGTATCGTTACACGGCGACATCAGAAGAGCCGTGAGACGTCATTGTCGAGTTATCCTCGCGCGAGTTTCTTCGACTTTCGGACGAGGGCATAGCCGGCGTGTAACGACAGCTTGGCGTTAATCACGCCACGCGGATGGCCGTCGGGCTGTCCCAGAATCGTCGATATATCAATGTCCATTAAAGCCCCTCGGACGAGGGAATACGGGATTTATATAGGTCGCCATTGCTGCCGCGAAACTTACGCGCGAAACGCGTAACGCGTCTGAATCTTTATGCCTCCGACGGCTTCGCTGTTGCTGTACCGTTTCGCACGGAGGTTAGTGCGTGTGGATAGATTGTCTTTGCGTATTTACGCAGGGACCTTTATACCACTTACAATTTGGTTGCAAAAATTCATTTCGATAGGAAATTACTTCGAAAATGTCTATTGCGATCTTAGAGGTCCTTCCTCTGGTGAAATTTGAGATTCTCCACGAAATTGAAAAGTTTATCGAATAAAATTAACGTTGCACCCCTTTCCTGCATCACTCGTTAATAAACGACTTCATAAATCACGGTTGAACGAGACTAACCGCGCGTTTAACCCCAAACGTATGCGGCATCCCCTGGAAAACACGGAGGGAACATTTTTACCTCGCTCACTTTCAATCCGTCATAAGTATAACGGTTGCCGTTTCACCCTTTTCAAAAGAGTCTCAAAAATACCGGCGCAGGGTCGTTGGTAGGATCGACCCTCCTCGATCGTTTTCCCCAGGGTGCCGCGAGCGTAAAGCTTTATGCACGCGTTTCCATCATGCCGCTCGGCGATTAGGACGTATCGCCGTTAAAAATGCATGCAATTAGCTTCGCGGCACGGCGAAGCGCCCTTAAAAGCGTTCCTTCTTAAGAGTCGTACCTCCTCCAACCCCTTCCTTCGTTCGTCGGGTGACAAAATTACGATCTACCGGGTGTCGTTAATATGAGCATCCTGGAACGGGCGAAGGGAAGAGAGAGAGAGAGAGAGAGAGGTGGGTTACACGGAGTGGGAGAGGGAGAGAGAGGGAGATGATCTGCGAGGCAGGGAGACCGTAACGCGATTTCGCCTGAGTTACGATAAGGGGCTCCGCGGGTGTTTTAAATCGATACGCAGACGGGGCTAGCTGCGCCCGATCGCTCCTAACCTTGGTGTCTGCTCGTTCCATGTATTCGATAACCATCTAACGTTCACCAGAAATAGAAGTAATAACCTCAAGTGCGGCACGCTTTTAAATAGGAGTCCCGATGACGGGGACCGGAAGAAACGAAATGCACCTATCGCGCAAACTTTCCTCCCATTCTTCGCACGGACGGTTAATAAAACTTCTTTCCTTCTCATCGCGATAGTGGCAGCGAGGTCGTTATATTAATACGTGCATATTGTTGGAGGCAATGGTTCCATTCTTGCATGGAATGCAAGAGCAGCGGCGTTCCCCGCGGAAACTTTATTATATCGGGGGGGTCGATAAATTCCTGCAGAAGTATTCGATAGAAATTCGGAAATTAGAGTCTGCGTTCCGCGAAGCGATATCCAATGACCGTGACGTACACACCTACCACCGGAAGTAATTCTCGTGAATACGGCGGAAGTCTTGAAAGTTAATCGCAACGCTTCCCGAAGGACGGCTGTTAGTTTCCGAAGAAACGAATTTCGATTCGACGACGAACCTGCTGACGCGTTCCGTTTCGCAAGCTCGTACGACATTTCGTAGCGTTACAAAAAGGTCTTAATCGGAATTGAAATCGAGTTCGGCAGAGTTCCTCGATAGCGATCTGACCTCACTTTGCTCGATCGGTGCTCGCGCGCGACAAGATCGAAATGGATGACGAGTGACTACACAATAGTCCCGAGTGGAGAGATTTACGATAACGTCGATCGTACCGCGAGTCCTTCATTCATCATAGCAGGGACAGTGCGACTGTCAAAATCGCTGACGCCATAGCGCGAGGCGTTTCGGTGTCAGCGCATAGCGTCCGGAGAATCTTGAATCCTTGGACGTTGCCTTTTTTTATTCCGCCTCGTGATCCGTCTTAATCAGCCGTTCGTTAAACTTTTTCTGATTTTCAGGATCTACGGATTCGAAATCGCGCCCGGCAGATCCGTGATTCCTAAAAGAAAAAAAAACACAACACTCGGATCCACGGACGAACTCGCGTTAACGCGATAATATCGCCGAACTTAAAAAAACGTTAAATTCGTTTCGATGCTATCTTCGAATCACGTAACCCCGGGCCAGCGATTAAAAACCTCCGACGATTATAACGAAAAGAATCGCGATGATCAGATTTTATTGTCGTGAGGAACGAGGTAACGATCTAAAAATACCCGTTTATTTAATTTTACGATTTCCGCTAATTAACGATCGATTATCGAAGCGACGGTCGTAATATTTATATTATTATCGTAACCTCGATCCAAGAAGAGGAGGAAGAAAAAACGAAATAAATGCTAATTGAATTTGTCATCGTTCGAGCGTCGAACTTCCTGAAAAGATGCCCTCGGGCTGAACGAGCGAGAGGCTCGATGAGTCTTCGCGTAACAGTGGCGGCCACAGCGTTTGGCGCGTAGTAACTTTTGATCTTGATTAGGTGATAAGGGGAAGGGGGGGGGGGGAATAGAAGAAACGAGGAGGACTAACCGATCCTCGCGCGCTCGGTTGCCGCTCCTCCGAAGGCAGCCGAGGTAATTTATCGGGAAACGTATCCTGGCATCGCGTCCCTCGTAATTCAGTTTGATAAATAAATGGTCTCTTCTCGCCGCTCGTTCCTCTCACTCGCCGACGCGACGCTGATTCGCGTACGCGTGGACGAAACGGCTCATAAACGTCTACCGACTAACGATACAGGTGTGCTCGCCAAATGGTCGCACGCGATCCAAGCGAATCCTGATTGCGCGGTATCGTTCCAGTTACTCGCCGGACATCTTTCTAATTAACTTCGTCGTTCTCCATAAGCTCCGGCCATGCGAACAGGAGCAACGATTTATTTTCAGAGGAGAATAATCCGAGGATCTGGAGTTTGGAATTAATCGCGCTACCGGAAGTAAGCGTTGATGAGTCGCTTTTCGTTGATTTTTCTCAAAGGCGCGATAATTGGGAGTAACGAGTGAATTTTTTGATCATTATTGTCATTACGGCGACGAGTGGTCGCGGATGAAACTTTCTAAACACTCGACTGTAGTTAATCGTAATTATTTAATCTTCCGTGGGCCACTTTCTATAGTAATATAATAAGCGTGTAAAATATTACGATGTCCCGGAGTGGAGCGCCGACAGTTAAATTCAGCTCGAACGTTATCGCTGAATATTTAAATGAGAATTTGTTCTAACGTCTTCGTAAATCATAAATGTATGTAAGAAGAATGACGACGTGAGTTCATTACGCACGTCGGACGACACATTCAATTTTAAAGGAAGCACAAGTTATACGACCTAGTCGTATAAATAGTCGATAAGAAGTAACGCATTTGCAGATATGCGTATATATGTATCGGGTGTTATGAAATCACGCGCATTTCATTTCGCTATCAATTATCTATCCTTCGTTTCTCGTTACCATACGGAAAGAATGACCGCAATTGGACAGGAAATTCAATTTCAATTTCGCACAAACATTTCCATATATTCCTGTCTCAACACGACAGTTAACAAAACAACTCCTCGTCCCCGCTTCGCCGTACGACACGTCCAATTATTAGACGCATCATCATCGATGATTAGCGTGCCGTGAAAAAAAACATCGATCGACTTCCTACGCAAACGCGCGTGGAATAACAGTACCGACTTAACGCAAGCTAGTTAACGCGGCATCGCGAGGGAAAATGATTCGAGTCGCGCTGCAATGTCAGAATTTCCGCGGAGCGATCGAGCAGTGATTTCAATAGAACGCGTTAAATCGAAAAAGAATGCAGGGAAGAAAGTCCTGTACCGTGTGTCCGCCCGGTGATTAAGGTCTTTTGACGTCCGTAATAGTTTACTCGGCAACTTACCCGTGGCCGACGCCCGGTTTATGCCCGTTTTTACGGCCCCTTTTTCATCGCTACCTTTCTCCGGAAAGAATCAACTAACGTGCAGCGACAAGATAGAGGATGTAAGGGGACACTGAAAAACATAAGGAAGGAGGACGGTAATCGCCTCTGATTATCGAACCCACAGGCAGATTACGAGGAGGACGGACAACATCGGCTACCTCTTTGCCAGCGGACCACTCTCAAAGGAACATTCCGCGATCCTTGCTCGTCTTATCGCGCGTACAGGCCTGTCGTTGCGACAGGATGTATCCTGAATTAATTACGATGCGATTAATCCGCCTCGAGATCTGTTTCGTGGTGGCGGGGAGGGGGAGAAGTATGTCGAATAAACGAGCGTTTTATTTCTCCCCGTGTTATTTGGTATAAATAGGGCTCTTGGATTACGGAGATGTTTGTACGTTATCGACGTTATTACGAGCCTCCCTTCTCTCCGATGGCATTCGCTTAACTTCGTATTAATTGACGTCGGGATAACTCGCTGAATTGTCGCGCTCTATGGAGAGAGCGCGGTCAGCGTTATTTTTGGTACGTTACGTAGGGAATGTGGGACGCAGACTTGTTTTTTTCACGTATCCCGCAACTTCATTTCCGTCGAATAAAGTTTCCCGTTGCACGATACACGGATCGCGGCAAAAACCGCTAATTCGCGGTCTCATACCAGTCTCGATTCGCACGTCCGCGCTTCGAACGGTCACGCGTTACAGGCAGAAATTAGATGACAGAAGCGCGTTACCCTAACGGTATAGAGTTGATAATTCGACGAGGTAAGACTGTCGCGTTAGAACGCATCGCGAGGAAACAAATTGCTCGAAACTAATAATGGAAGCGCACCGCTGTAACGGTACACGCTCTGGTAGGCTCTCGTGTTCCTCGGTAAAATACGGAATGGATCGTGTAGGATCGAACGTTATCGCTATTCATCGCTAATTTGCCTCAGCGCCGTGATTTACGTATTAACGTTCGTCGCGACGCGTTGAAAAAAAAGAAGAAAAAAAATACGAGAACCGTCGTATTGGATTTATTATCATCGGGCAGTGACAACTTAAACGCTCGGACTTCGTCCGCGTAAAGTAGTCTCCTCGCTAATTATCGCTATAGGCAAATAATTCGCTTGTAATTGTACGCAAACGAGCCGTGGCGCGTCCGTTGCGCGTTGGCCAAAAGGAACGCAAAAACGGCCTCGAATCAATTTGTTCTCATCGAAAGATGCCACCTCGAGTACTTAAATCGCGCTTGTATAAACTAACTTCGTCGCTGATTAATATTCAACGCGGCTCACCGGCCAAAGAAGCGTTACGACGGACGCAACGCTTCGATGATCAGACTCGAAATACCCATCTACGGGCAAGCGAAGAAGAAGAAGAAGGCCGAAGAAAAGACGACGACGGCGATCGCCACGATGACCAAGAAGAAGGAACACCGGTAGACTTTGGACATTCCTAATGCATGCATGGAAGCCGATACACGGCAGCATTGACAGTTTTTGCCCGGTGTCATTATGACTGGCGACGGCACAAAAGACCGTCGTCGACGAGGCAGCCATCCGTAACGGGCGGCGACGAACGCCTCCCGAAAGGGATCGAGGAAACGAACGAACGAACGAACGGGTAGGAGGGAGAGAAACGAGAGATAGACGAGGACGTCGAGGAGAACGGGCCGATGGAGCATCGTCGGTGGCAGAGAGGGTGGGGGAGGGGGAGGGGGAGAGAGAGAGAGAGAGAGAGAGAGAGAGAGCGACCGTGGGACGGTAGAATCTTATCAGCGCCGAGGAATCGGTAAAAGGCGACACACCACTCTTTGCTCGCTTTGTCTTATGCACGCTCGAGCAAATTAATACGTGGAATATGTAAGGCAATCGAGAGCTGCCCGCTCGGCCATCCCAGGAGCGACCGTGCGTGTCCGCTCGGCTGTGCGACGATCATAGTGGAGAGAGAGAGAGAGAGAGACAGAGGGAAAGAGGATAGCGTCGAGGCGCTTAAGATTCCCGAGGCAATTTTACGTCGAGCGTACTAAACGCTAATCAATCGCTTCTGGTCTAGGCTGTGAAATCATTTCTTTTGTCTCCCGATGTCCTCGTTTAGCTTCGATACTTTGTGTCGGAGGAAATATCGCGTTGAAGCGATTGGTAGGCTGAGAATTTTCGATTAGACGATAAAAGTATTTCAAGAGTCTGAACCTACGTCAGAATGCAATTATACATTTCACAGATATTACAAATTTCTGTGCGATCGTTCTCTTAGAGGAACTGGTCAGTTTTCAAACTCGATAATATACCGAAGTTTCAGCGTTTCTCCCCCCTTGACGAGGGTTTTTATTCGTAAAGCCACAACTTTATCGAGTTTAGGGAAGAAGATACGAACGAGAATATTTATGTATCTCAGTTTCGAACACGTTGACTTTGATTACGAGACTCGATCGAGCACATATCCTGATCGGGGCAGCTGCAGATTCAAAGGTAGCGACGACTAAATATCGATTAAAAATCGTAAAATGGAATTTTCCGGTGAACGGATGAAGGAATACGAGATCGAGACGAAGTTCGCGCAAGGTCGGGGAAAAAGAGAGAAAGATGAGAGTAACATAGCCACAAAAGAGTCGTTAAAGAGCCGCACGTAGTCATTCGCGCACGTTGTCGCTCGGTCGCTCGAAATCGGTCAATCTTCGTTCCGCCTTTGCGTTAGTTTCGCCAGATGCTGACAACTTTTTCATCGATTTCGCGAATTCTTCGGAAGGGAGTTCAATCGAGTGCGACCGATGCCGATCGAGGCCGTGGCTAACAATAAGTGAGAAAAAACGGCTGATGCTCGTATCTGTGGTTACAAAGTAGCTTTTGATTGCTGGATATTGTTCCTCGGCTCCTGCCTCACCTTCTTCGCGAGATTCCAGGAGTAATACGAGACGGATAACTTTCGTTCCACGTGAAACCGATAACGTTAACGTGCGAAGTGGAACGATCAACTCCCTGCCTCGTGGTGACCCGACAAATATTGTAGAACCGATCGTTGCGTACAGCACGGAATCACTGAGAAATTTCTTTTTATTTCAATGGACAGTTAAATATGGATAATTATTACAGCGCGGGTTTGATGTAAAAGTGAAGATTCTAACGGAAGACAGGGATAAAAGCGAGGTTGAACTAAACATTTATATAATTGCGATATAGTTACCGCGAATCTTTTGGTTCTATGGAAAAAAAGAAATTTTAGAAACTCTCACTTCCAAACGAAGACAATCGTGATGCATTGCAAAAATTGATTCTCGATCCTCGATTACTCGTCGGCCACCATATCCCGTAGAGACACGTACCTTCTCCATAAACTGCCAATCCCAATTACAACGACAGTTAATCGTTGACTCGCGCCCCCCGGTAGATCAAAATCCCGGGGATTCTTCGGGATCTCGAAGACGAGCGTGGCGTCCCCGACGTCGCGTCGGTGCGATCAATTTGCAAGAGTACGGGATGCCGATGCGATATCGCGAGCGGATTTGCGGCGTGATCGACGATGCGTGACACCGCGGAAGACCACAACAGACGGGGGCCGCCGACCGCGTACGCTCCACTTTGCTCGTGGTAGGCGAAAATCTCGCGTCCTCTCTGATCTCGCGTCGGGGCCCGCCTCGCGACGTCGTTGACGACTCGTCTCGTTCGATCGGGATCAAAGGAAAAAGGGCTGATGGGCCTCGATGGCGATCGATCGCTTGGTCGAGAATTTTCGGGACAATTCAATTATCCGCGTTTATGCCCGATTATATTAAAGTACTGCGAGGTACATGGGAGACAGGGGGTGGATCCGTTGCACTCTGCCTCCGTGTTCATTTTGAAATATACAGTTCGATAACAAAAAAACAAGCGCAAGGTATTTTTCCGTGATCTCCGTCTTCTACGTAGCGTTTTTTACAATTACCGCACGCATGCGGACGATCGAGGACTTATCGTACGCGTTACAGGAGAAAATGTAATATAACGCCTAATCTAATCTTTGTTACCAAGGATCGCGAGAAATTGAAAATTCTCCCACAGTACCGAAAACTTGATCCTCGCGAAAGATCGACGGCGCGATAACGCGAAAGGCGAGCATGAGCGAACGATAAGAATTCCACGACTCGTCTCTCGTTTCCGTAGACAGGGACGGTCCCTTTTCAATTTATCCAACGTCCTTATCGCTCCACCTGACGGTCGTCGCGTCGGTGGAGCGTCGAGGGTCTCGCCGGGCGGAAAGCGAGGGGCCTGTGTCGTGACAAAACGACGAAGCAACCGGTCGTTAAGGTCCGCGCCGGTAGTCCTGTTAAAGCATAATCGTTTATCGGAGTCATGCGACCGTCGAACTACCAGTTCCCAAGTTTTGCTTAACTGCCGTCTGCGTGGCGAGGTACGGCCAGGGTGAGAGATCGAGGGGGTGGGAGTGGAAGGGAGGCAACGAGAGCGCGCCAAAGGGAATATGGTGGGGTAGAGAGGAGTCGGGGTGGGGGAGGGTTTGATCGTAGCTTTGCAACCAAGTAACACCTTCGGCGTCGCGTGATACCGGTAATTACTCAAAAATACCCGCTCGGCCCTGTGTTCTCGCTTTAGCTCAGCCAACAAAACGCCTTGGCAATTGCTCGTTACGTGCTATCGTGCGCGTAAACGTCTCTCCCCGTTTCGCCCACTTACTTTCCTAAACACCCCCGAGTGTGCCTGGGGTGTATCGATACGTGTCTCGACCGGGGAGACCGATCATCCGCGCCAGGTCAACTATGCGAGCGAAGGTTAATTATCATCGGTGGAAGAGAGCAGACCGGCCGAAGGAGAGAGATTTGCACGCTCGGGTATATTGAATACCTTCTATTTTCCTTGGATACGCGGGACCGTGGAAACGCTTTGCGTTCCTTTTTCATTAAAACGCTCGCTCGCCGCGAGCTATGGGTGACTTTGATCAATCATATTCCATATTTCATGTTTTCGCAGTCTCGCGAGGTATTACGTATTACGAATCTCGAGTTCCAGTAGATTGCGAACGCGCGGGAACAGCTTCGAGTATCTATGTTTAAATAAAATTATCGGTAGCAATTAATTCGGTGTCGTCTGTCATGGAAAAATTAATTTCAAACTTTCCATTACCTGTCGTCCTTCGCACGCGATTATGATTTTTGCATTCGCAAGCAGAACACAACCCGACCATGTTGGTTATCCGAAGATTTTTATTAACACAATTTTTTTAATTAGAATTTCTACCCTGGGAGTGGAAAGAATTTCGTGAAGTAAGTTTTGTTAGAAATTCCCTTCGAACTATTCCTCATTGTTGACACATTTTCGTACTCGTTCGAATTTTAGTGGAACGTCGAAAAGGGTCGATAAGGGATTTCGATTTCTCGCGTTCGATTCACCCAATACGGTACCCCACCCGCCGATGTCTATTATAAAGTCGTTACGACACGCCATGCCACCGCGATATCGATATACAGAGTCCAAAGCCGTTTGCGCAGATACCGATCTGCCGTGGTGTACACAGCACTCCGATCGACCGCTAGAACGTTTATGGCTCGAATCGTGTAACAGCGATTCCAACTGCGCGCCCGAACGATGCAAATTAATCGTGTCGTTATTATCCAACTGACGGTCTCCTTTGCTCGGCTCGCTCCTTGGGAATCGTTACACGCGATCTGCATGCTTTTTATATACCGTTGATATTCCCAGATTTACGCGGTAATTGCGTTCTTGGAGAGTTTTCGAGCGACTCGCGAAGCTTTTTTTTCTTTCTCTCCCGGACTGCAATAATTATAAACGAGGGTTCTCGTTCCTCTTTCCCACTGTTTCGTTTAATTAGACGCACGGAGACGTAGCATCGGTGGAATTGTCGGTGATTTTGATCCTGACAATTATCACTTCGAGACGCTTAGATAGACTTTATGGTATTTGTCATCCCGACGTACGTGGTTCTGTTTTTTTCAAGCAATAATTAGTCAAATTTACCGCTCATCGACACCCGTAAATTGTAAATCAGACGTGTATCTTCTTTTCTCGTTGGGGGGTCATTATATTATTACACTTAGCCAACATCAAATTGTACGTGAATCAATTAAAAGATGGTGACTTTTTCTTCATATTTGTACCAGCGAAGGGCATAATCGCAAAATACAAATTATTGTTAGATCCTTTCACCCATACATTTTGCAATCGAGAAAAATTCACAAATCAACGCTTGGATACTCGGTCAGCCTATTTTCAAATTATCAGCGAACACGCTTTTCCGGAGCACCGTCGAATATCGTTAATCGCCGCTCGTGAGATCGATAATACTTTCTTCTCCGCCTCGTTACCGGAATATCCCCGTATACTTACCGATACTGGGAAGACTCACGCGAGAACTGAAATATAAAAACCGCCAAGCGTACGCGAAGTCAAAGCGCAGGGAAAATTCTAGTTACATTATAATTACCTTAATCGGCAGTACCGAGTACCGTTATCTCGTTTGCCGTGCCGCCGTAGACGACCCCCTTCGTTACGCGAGGGAGAACCTCCGCGGTAAGATCGTAATATCAATTTCAGGATTGCCGGGCAGGATAGGCCCGTCGAGTGGGTTACGGCTTCCCGGGTTTTACCGTTTACGCTCGCGCGGAACCCGCTCGCTGGGATTTTTCATATTCGATTAATCGACACGGCCTGAATGTCAGCCGAAACGTTTAATCGGCAAACCGCGCGCGGATGTAACTTTATTAACCCGCGGGACCTCGCTCGTCTTCGTTCCTCTCGCGTCGACGCCGGTGCAGTTATCTCACCGTTTCCTCCGGGATTGATATGCCAATTAAACCGTACCTGGAGGCTGAGAGCGCGAGAGAGCCACGCGTACTCGCTCCCGGGATGTTGACTCTTGTATCATCGACTCCGCCGTCGTCGCACGATTGTCGGAAACGGATCGCGGATAGCCCGGGATGCTGCCTTCATTTATATTTTTATTCGGAACGGAGGTACGTTAATCGTTAATGGTTAATCTTCGTTCCATGGGTTCGCAGGATTTATCGTTGGGTGGAATTGTTGTCGCTCGTCGACGGATGGCAGCGACGATCGTGAGTGTTGGGTTTGATCATCGATTTCACGCAATGGTTCAGAAAAATAAGCGTGACTCCTTTTGGTCGAACGCGAATAGTCTGGTTTTGTAGCAACTCCAAATTTTGGAGTTATTTTTTTTATCATCCGTTGTTCTGAATTTGATCTGCTTTTATATTTATCCGAAATTTTGAAGTGCTACGCTAGGTTTCGAGGGTTGTTCGTTTCCCGGTCCCCCAAAACATGGAGCCCGTTTATTAATGTTAAGTTTGAGTGAATATCTCCCCGACGTCTCGCTGATTCTTTTGCGAATTAATCGATAATCGAATGTAAAATATATGCACCCGAGAGTACGGAATGTGAGAGAATAAGTATTTCCTCTTAAGCAATTCTTGTTCGAATCATGCAACGATTTCAAGAAAACGTAGATTGACATTGATAATAATTCAACTGGGTAAATTGATAGTTAATCCTTCGAGAGCTTTCGTAAGCGTCGATTTGATTGGATCTGCGCGAATACGCGCGAAAGAAAAAAAAAACGGAAGCCAGGAGTACTCGCTACCGGGACGTTGACTGTAGTATCGTCGGCTACTCAATTGTCGGAAATGGATTGCGGATAACCCACGCAGCTGCTTCAATTTTTATTACCGCGTACGTAACATAAATCTTCGTTCCCGAGTTCGCCGAGGATTATCGGATGGAATTATTATTGCACGTCAATTCGAGCTTTCGACGAATGTATCGACCATTGGGTTATATGTACCTATCGGAAGCGCCAAGTATTTATATAATTATATTTCTTTTCTACAATTCTTATGCAATTGTACGTTTTTCACGTTAAAGATATGTGTGAAGAAATCTTAATTAAACGGAACCATCCGGATGAAAATATCGAAGAATATTCAGAGAACTTTATCTCCTATCTCGTGCCAAGATTCTCAAACTTCGTCATCGTCAAAGTTTAAAAACCCTCGGCTAATAACGGCGACGCGGTGCCGCGTTCGATATCAACGTTAGTTTCTTTTTTATCGTTATCGCAACTTCGGAGCATGAAGCAGCATTTCGAATCGCCGCGCGTCTCTCGGCGGGTTCGCGTACACGAGGCGCTCAGTTTTTGTTCGTGCACGCCCGAAGAGCCGTGAGGGCCGTGGTCTTTACAATTCGCGCGAGTAGCGAGCGAGGCAGAGAAAAATATCCCAAGATGAAATCGGCGAGGGTCAAAATGCATGACAAATAACGCGGCTTGTCCACCGCGGAATGAAACAAAACCCCGGCAAAGACGCCACGGCGCTTTGTTCCCATTGTGGCCGGTGTCACTTCAAGGTAACGTTGCATTCGGTGGAGCGCGGTGTCGGGTCGCCATCAGATGACGCTTGATAAAGGAACGACAAATTGGTACCACCCGAACGACTGCTGCTCTTCGCGAAAGATCCAACTACGATAACGCTCGTGTCGATAAACACGGTACACGACATCGTCCCTCGCGATTTTCTACGCCAGCTTGCAGGATTTTCTCTCGAGTTTGCGTCACTCGGGAGAATAAACGCCTGTTCTTTCCATCGAAAGATTATGTCGGTTCGTGTATTTCATGGATATATTTTTTGTCGAACGATGGGTGATCGGTGATACGTAATACTCGATGGAGAATAATAATAATAATAATTTGATAAACAGCAATGGTTTTGTCTTTTTGTAAAAATTATCGTAGATGACACCGACACGTCGAACTTTGTACGAATGTAATTTACTAGTGAATCGAGTGATTTAAATTTGTTCGATCGATTTTCAAAGAAAAACAAATTTTTATTTCGCATTTGGTTTGAGACTGGATAGTCTGTATATTGCAGCATTAAAAATGTAACGTTAAATAACAAAATTCACAGACTCCAATATCACCTTCGCTAAATTGTTAACGGGTTATAAAGAGCCGACAAGAATAGAACTTGGAACTCCCGCTACGTGAGAAAAGAAACTTTCACGATACACACTCCGATACGAACGCAACCAAATGTCGACAAAGGGTACATTGTTTCCTAGAAAGAAGTCACCGTGTGCGGTGGATCACGGTTGGCCGATTACCGATCTTGATTCGATGAACAGCGAGCCGTACTGTGACCGGTTTAAACTTCGTTGACAAGGGACAAGCGAAGAAAAGGTTTCCCCGACGGTAGGAGAATCTTCCAGCCGAGCTCCTTCGACCCGTTTAGTCGATTAACAACAAATCTAAACGTCGATTTTTCGTCCTACTAACTCTTTCAAACTTCCGATCGAGGAACTCGAAAAAACTACTATGACAACGTTGTCCCTCGTTATTTTTCATTTTACCCAACGCAGCGGATAAAGTTATGTGAAATTTAACGAACGGATCTTCGGTACAGGAGAAAAATTTTAAAATTAGGAAGGACACAAGAAGTAAAGTTCAAATTGAAAATTCGAAAAAGTTACATTTTTAATTTTGCCCAGAATTACGAGTGGTCTGCCACAAAATAAAAAAAATTAGTTTATCAGTTATTTTGCGTTACATTCCTTAAAATCAAATAATGTGATAAAAAAGAAACCGAAAAAATATGCCTTCGTCCACCTTAAAAGTAAAACCAAATACAGCGAACGACAAATCGTAATTTTACCTCCTGCGATGCGCAATGGCGTGCGAGACTTTCGTCAGGTGAAAATCGGTGGACCTCGGCCAATTTTGTCTTTTTTTTGTTCTGTTGATCGGTGCGCCGTTGTAGCTGTGTACGCCGGCGGATGATTGACTCGGATGACATCGACGGTTATTAAATCAAGATAACCGGTTTACACTGGGCAGCCGGGAGGAAATAATAGCGATTGAGTTTGTACGAATATATACGCCGTGACAAAGGGAGGACGCGAGCGTGTACCTATAAACCTGCTTCAATCACGAGCTACAAGCGACCGGCGATCGGACATTGCCTCTGTCGAATCCAGTGGCGTAATCTTTTATCTTCGTTTAATCGTCTTCCGAACCACAATCTACGTAGGGCTGCAAATCCGTCCGGGTTTCCCCGGATTTGTTCTAGTTTGATGGGCGTCCGAGAAACGTCCGGGCAGAGTTTTCTGTTCACTCCGGATTTTAAAACATTAGAAACAAAATGAATAAAATTGTAATTTTGGTGTGGTGTAGCGTGTTCGGTGTGTACCTGTAACATAATCGGATAATAATAACGCCTTGGTCGCGTTCTTTCTCTCGTCGACCGAGTGTAAAAATTTGAAATTATTTAATTAGAAATAAGAAGAAACCCTTTCCGGCAAACAATCTCCGAGTTTCAAAGCGAAACAAATTTCGTAGTTTTTTCCGATCGGTGGGCAGCTCTTAATTTTCACGTTTCAAGAAATCTCTCGCAAAGTGCTTTAGTAATTTTTTTCATTACGGAAAACGACGAGTCACGCAGTGAGACAGGGGGAAGAACAATTCGGGGCTGTTTTCGGGGGAACCAACGGAAGTTACGAGAAAGGACGACGCTGGCTCGACAGGAAGCACACGCGAAGGGAGGACTCCTTCCGGCGAAAATACGAAGAAGCGAGAAGAGCGAAGAGGGTCCCCTGACTAATGAACCGTGTTCTCAGGTGCTTTATGCGGTCGCCGGCCGGCCAGTCCCGTTTTGCTAAATTACAACCATTACGGGCACTTGCTTTCGCGGCCCGCGATCGCCCGAACTGTCCATCCCCGTAATTTTCGTTAAATTAAACGCGCCGAATCAATTATGCCTCGTCTCTTATAATCGCCGACGATGCCACGTAATGGAAAATTGCGAACCTGTCACCGTCGCTGGCATCTGCGTTTGTCAACACGCAAACCTGCGAAGCGTGGCCGTTACGCGTCGGGAGGCGGGAATAAAAATTTAATTTACAAAATGGCTACGGGGAACGACTTCGCGCTGACGACACGAAATAACGACACGGTGGATCGTTACGCGGCGAGCCCCTCGTTCGCAATAATTAAGCTTTGAGCGTTACGACGCGTGAGTTAATTTCACGTGTAACTTTGTTCGGCGAATTGGCAAAGATAAATCCATAAGGAATCCTGTAATTATGGTGATACATTTAATAGGAAGGTGAACGTCAAATTTCGGTGGCACGTTCTTCGTTCAATAGTCGCGTCAATGTTTCGAAGTTTACGTCGTGTTTAAGAGAAGTGGAAGCGATTACCGACTTACTTATTTCACTCGTATCGATTGGAATATTGTCGTTCGGAGGAGCAAGCGGAGCGTCGAGTGGGTTGGATAGAAAAAAATTGGAAAATTCTTGGGAAACTGCGGGTGTACCGGCAGATTAAAGATTTCGGTCGTGAATTCACGCGAGTACGTTTGAGACACGGGATACGCGTATCCCGAAAGCTGACAAGCGTGACGGATGAGCGGCAACGCGGGTCAAGGAGCGATACGCCTTTTAAGGACGACGACGTACGTCCCAGGACGAATTTTCTGTCAGGGGTCCTCGCGTTTCGCGCTTGAGTAATCTTGACGCCGAAGAAATCTCTCTTTCTCTCTCACGTGGGCCCACCTCGACGCGATTTGCGAAAGAGAACTTTACGACGGCGTTACGAAAGTTTTGATGGATTGAGATAAAAAACAAAAATCACGACATCCGTACGTTTCTCTCGACGGTTACTATAGCGTCCTCAACTTTTAGTGGGAAAACAACTGTCGACGAAAAACTGCAAGAATCTTCAGCGTATATGTAGAAAGATGCAAGGCAAATTTTCTTAAGAATTCTTTCATCGATACGTTCTATTAATTCGCTGGCAATGACGTTTATAAAAAGTAGAGATCTTCGATGATCTTGGAATACTTTTGATTGATCGCAGGGAAGACGATTTTGTTATTCTCTCATCTTGGCTGAACTTTGAACTTTGATAATGCGTAGTTTCCGTCCACGTATTACAAATCGAATCCTCGACAAAAGTTCGTTTATAAGTGGAAGCAACTCCGACGACGTGTCTTCGAATACTTTCGCCCGTAACTGTACCCACGCAACGATACGTACGGACATCTTTAACAGTGTCGATCGTAATGCCCTCGACAGCTCGCGGAAGCTGGAAACAATGTTTCTATCATAGTCGGAAGCCTTAACGAGTGCTGCGCCAATGCGAGTCGTGGCTCTATGAAGCCATCGAGAGCAAGTGCTCGATCGTGGAAAGGCAATCGAGCGCAATGTGACATGGCATTTAATAAAGCGTTCCTAGAAAGATGAAGACAGAACGGTGGTAAAAGAGACGACCGATATAGATCGTTTTTGTCAGCCGCCATTCTCGATTCATCGACGAGCGCGTGACGAAAAAAGCGAATTACGCAATTAACTTGGCGCAACATTCGTGTACCATCGAAATTAGCGTGTGAAAAACTCAAAACTGAAAGAACTTTTGTTTCCCTCGTACAGTCTTTTTCAAAAATCTAGTCGCCATTCCCGTTATAACTCGTTGCCGCGTTGATAACGAGTAATCGTTAAAAACTCGTCGATCGAAAAAGAAGCTGGAAGAAAACGAAAAGGCAACATAGACGTTTTTGTAGTTTCTAGAGGAAGACGCTGGTCATTCGAGTCGACCTGGATTTATGCGATCGCGATCGAAAGTTCTTCCATATGATAAGAGTCTTCCCCGCCTTCGTCAACGGTCTTGATTTGTTTCTGGTGCATAGTCCGCGGACTTTGTAATGCACAAGTCATCCCTGGTTTCTTGCTGGTTCACTGCCTCCTTGATAAATCGCTCTACGTACGGCAACGTCTTACAATGCGCTTCCGCAAAAGGAATGCCTTCGATGTTTGTCCGCTCGAATCATTGCCATTGTGCGTCCACCGCGAATCCAAAAATCGCTGACCGACTTGTCGTTTTGCGTCTCGTCGAGCGTCGAGTCAAAAATCCACCGTCGTTGGTTTCGAAAGGGCGATTCTCAAAATTGTTCGGGTAGAAGAGATTTTTCCAAATGGAGTACAAATAATATGGGTAGAACGCTTCAGGGTCGTAGGGCGATTATAACGAATTAAAACATAAATTGGTAGATCTTTCGATCACACATTTTTAACGAGAAACGATTGTCACTCTTTCTACCGCGGTTTTGTGTATACCTATCTCGATTAAAACGTATTTTAGATCCAGATAGAGACTGAAGAAAAAAGATACCGCATAACTAATTTAACAACCATTATAGGAAACATGAAAAATTTAATTGAAAAAAGAACGATTAAGCTAATGTGTCTTTTGACGCCTTTGGTAGAAATAGCCTAAAAGTTTTCTCGTCGCGATTGTCGAAAGGGATGTAGAGAAGGGACATAACGCTTTTAGGTTCTCCGTCAAGAAAAAGCGGCCCAAGCGATTCCAGAAGTTAAAATGTCCGCGACGCGACTCCCCGGGCACGTTCTCGAGCGTCGGATTCGAGTCGCTGAATGCTTTTCCACGATTTCACCTGGCTGTCTTCTCCACTCGCATTTTCCAGGCCTCGAGTGAGGCGGTGGCCGTGCGATGGTGTGCACGCGCGTGTGGCGAAACGTACGCTTCGCAAATTACCACGGCGAACTGTAACTTTCTCGCGCGTTATCCAAAGCTGAGTCGTGCGAGCACTCGAGTGCAGCTGGACGATCGCCTTTCACGCACGTCTCTTGATCTCCAGCCGAGACGGACATTTTCCAGTTTGAATCGCCTTCAGGATGCTCTTCCACCGAGGTGAGCGGGGCCTCTGTTCTGCGTTGTTTTGCGTCGCCGTTTTGCTACGGCGATGCTCCGGCTCGACGGTTTTCTAGCGCCGGGCACCGCCGCGGCGCTTTGATTTTCGATGTTGCCGCGAGATACGTGAAATACGCGCAACGAGCTTTTGGTCGTTCAACCTCTCGCGCTTTAACGGATCGGAAGTGCGGGATATTACGGCAATGTTCAAAATATATATTGTTGCTCGTGACGAGTTGCGAAGGTCATAATAAACCTTCCCTTGGTAACGCAATTCTTCTTATTATTATTCAAAAGTTTGTATTTGCATTAAACTATTTTTGGATACATGTAAAAACTGAGAATCCGAGAATGGGAGGAAAAATCAGTTATGGGAGCAATTGATTCACGCCTCCTTTGGATGATCACTGAAACCAAATTTTCGAGTACTGTTACTCATCACTCCTGTTGCTAGCGGTAGGTTCATTACAAACGGAAGAACTGTCATTTATTTAGAGCGAGACAGGGATGTGTTACTTTTAAGACGAATAAGTAAGAACGACTATAAATCGCGGACTTAACTTAACATTGACGAGCAAAAATTCGTTCACCCACGCGAAAGCGGACCGCAAATGAAAATCGATCCAAAAAGTAAAAGAAACTAAACAAATCGTTATGGAAACAAGGAAGTCACGGTGAATGACACTTTCCTTCCCCACGCACGATCGGCGAGCACGGTCGTTACGTATTACCAGTTCCCCGTATTCTTTCGTCTCCCACGTCACTCAATTTCAAAGCGGCGCGGTGCGGCGCGCCGCGGCGATGTCCAACGGACGCAGAAACGGAGCCATTAGACGCCGGTAGAAAATTCCGCAACGAGCTGGCTGTACTCTCCGCGTAGCCTACACGGAAACGATCCTCGTGGAGCTATGATTTATAGACGGTGGCTCGTTATCGTGAAAGCAGAAGAGGAGTCGAGCGGCATCGGTTGCAATGCGGATCACCGGTCGGGACGTTTGGCATTCCGGGCTAGATTACTTTATACTTTTCCAACTTACCTCGTGATTATATATATATGTACATTTCTTTTTCTCGCGCGCGCGGTCGACTTCTTATTGATTCTACGATCGATAAAGCGGTTCGTCTGTCTCGACGGTGTTACGAAGGTATTTTCGTAACGATACGATTGATTTAGTTTTCTCGGATACGCCTTACCGTTTTTGCGTGGGCAAACACTGATGCGCAATTTAATACGGGATTCGATTTATTAAACAAGACGTACAAAGCATCTCCGTTTATCGGAGCGTACGGCGCTATTCGTTTTATTTTTTTTCCACTCAAGTAATCTCACTCGGATTAGATTCTTTTGACGCGTCTGGAAGACGATACTCAAAGTATGTAAATTTCGAATTTGGAACTTGGAGTTCGAATCAAGATTCACGACGATGGAATACGTAGTCTATCTTGCGTAAATTTGCAAATGACTTCGAGATAGATAGGACCCTTGTCTTGAATTCTATCTTGGAACCTTTGCTCCTAAGATGTTAATTTCGGTACAATCGAGTGAGATGTTAATATTCAAATGACATATGCATCGAACAGCGAGCACCACTCAACGCGTATGAATATATCGAACAAGACGAACACATTCGTTTCGCACGATATCAACGAGTAACAATTTTCCTTCTCAACGCGCCTCTCGTCGATCATACTTCACTATCGGACGAATATCAGTAAAAAATGAGGCGAGACTCAAAAAACGAGGACGAAGGGGCTGGGTGGGGAGTCGGAGGGGGATGAAAGGGAAGAAGTTGCGAGAGAAGTCTAGAACGACGGTCGATTTGTTAAGCGTACACACCTGCCCTGCCGTCGTTCCAGGACAATAAGCTCTATCTCGATCTTCAGAAAGGTCCTTTTACCGTCTTGCCAGCAGCCAGACTCACGGGGGCGATATATCGCACGAAATAATCGTGTATAGCGTTTCACTGCGAATGTAGCTCGGCCATTGTCCTTGGCCACTTAACCGGGTATCCCGGTACAGTCGATTAAATTAGTTTAGTTCCGCGAGGTAAACGGTAAAGACGCTCAATATCGTATTTCTTTTCGATACTTGTAAAAGGTACAATAATTAGTGGAATCGAGGTGTTTTCATATACTCGACAGTTCACATAATTTTGCATGGCAGTCGGGCGTCCAAAAAAATCATGTCATCTTACATCATGGATCATCTTGGATAATACACATTTTCATGAACAAATGAATTCATGGATCGTAAGATTCGTGGTTACCCATACCGTTTATTGTCCTCAAATTTAAATTCTTCCCCTTGAACAGGACCCTTAAGGATCACTCAATGTCGAGGATACTCGTGGAATTTTAAGCGATTCCTTTTTTTTTCGCGTAACCTTTCTTGCGCTCGCTCAACAATCCGGCATTCGCGTGCGTAACGAGCACGAGGTTGGTACGGGAAAGCAAGATTCTTCCAGGGTTATAGACCCTCTGGATTACATCGTTCCTAGACTGCCACGGCTTCGTACCTGGTAACCGTAAACGCGTGGAGGTAGAAAATACGTTTACCGAAAATCGCGATGTCCTCCTGCATGATTTTCGCGTCTCAGGTTCGCGCGATTCGACGGGGAGAACGAGTCGACGATTTACGAGTACGGTAGGCAATCGTGGTGAGTTTTAACTCGAGTGGACTAGTTTCGTTGATTGCGTTCCAAAAGAGAGCGTCTGCTCCGTAGATTAAGAGGGCCGCATCTTTGAAACTTCAAACATACCGAATATCAAACGGTATCCCGAATCGTTTGCTATTTTTAACCAAATTTAATCACGAGTATCGTTGATAGTGGTATCCGTTGTATTGATCGCGATATTAACTCTTTGAACGGAAATTACTTCAAATAAGAAAATTAAAATTACATTAAAATTGCATTCTTTCGCACATTCTACGGGATAGAATTAATTTTGTTCGTAACCATCATGGGAACTATCGTAAAATATGAACTTTTCCCTGTAAATTAAAAGAAAAATTATGTCCGTACGATTTTTTATCTCCGAATTATGCTTGTTTGAAATTGGGCAAATTATATAAATTTTAATAACACAAATTATATGAATTGTATAAATTGAATCGTCTGACCGCGCAATGCTGCCTGAAAATAAATTAACGTTCAAAGCGTAAACATGATTTAAAACGGAACGATATTTATCGACTTTGGACAATTCCACTGGTTCCATTCTTTTCGTTTCCCAGACATCACGTTTCATTGACGTTTTACTTTATCGATTTTATCGGTCCTTAACATTTTTCGTCCACAACCAGAACACAACCGCGATCAGAAGCAGCCGCGTGCCAATTAAACGAATCGCGTGGGGTTAAAAATGCAGAGGCCATAGGAACTCCAATGGTTCCCACCAGATTCACCGCAAATAGACTAGTTTCGTCGACTGTACCTGATAAATATCATCTTCCACGCATTGCACCGGTAACGCGTTTCGCGTGTACGGGAGTAAAGAGCGGATCTTCGCTTCATCCGTAGGCAGAGAAACGGAGAACGAGAACGCCGATCGGGAAGGCGAGAGAGGGAGGAAGAGAGATGGCGGTATATTAGATTAGTTCAAGATCGTGGCCAGGACGGTATATATTACCCCGGGTCCCCGTGATGAACTAAGAACGTCAGGCACTACCGTGATTAGTTCCCCGGCTAGTTGTCGTCTCCGCGGGACGTCTTCGTCTTGTGTTCTCTTCACGTCTTGGGTTACCGCTCTTCTCCGCTTCGATTCTCCGGACCGTTTCCTTTCCCGTTTCTCGCGGTGCTGGATATTCCATCGCCAACTGGATTTCTCGGAGACATCGTCTTTCGCACTTTCTGTCGGTGGCAGACGCAAAGCTCCGCGTTGCAACGTTTATTTCGGGGTGTTGGGTAGAATTACGTGGGACGAAACTTTTGGGCTATACGTATTCGCGCGTACTCGTTTCGTCGTAGTTCGAAGCGCGGAGCGGTTAAGATTACGTTCAGAATCCTAGCATTGCTCGAGTAATTTAAGCAAATTTCGAAATTCTCTTAGGAGACGCGTTTACAGGTTCACTTTCGAGCTTGATTAGAAGAAACTTGTCGCGCGAGACTTTGTTCGCTCCCCCTCTAATTACAACGAAATAGCAGACTCTTGTATACTTTTAAAATAATTCTAATAGCATAGTCTGACGACTGTTTTCACTTCGCTCCAACGGATTGGTCGGACGAAAATACAATAATGCCAACGACGGAAGTATAATTAACTCCAGAGAGACGAGACAGAAGCGTTAATCTTCTTTTCACTCGTTTCCTTACAACTTTTAGCACAGTTGCATCTCCAAAGACTGTTAACAATTACTCCGGACAATTTCGCTAGTCGAATAACGAAACTCCATTCGTGCAACGTATCTGAGCAAAGTTCAACGACTTCCAACCATTTAATTTCTCTCGTTGAATCGGACGAAAGTAAAACCGTCGAGCAAAAGACCCGCGAGCCCGAACTTTCCGTTCCCCGGGCAAGGGGCACGTGGATCGGCTCGTCCTTCCACGTTTCGTCCTTCGAGGTTACTCGATTCCCAATGGTAACGGTCGACCGTTAGCGGACCTTGAGAAGAAGATCTCGGATGAGCACTCGCGTAATTTACTCGTTCAACGCCGGCGGCGTCGTTCTCGTTAGCTCGCCGATCGGGAATTAAGGGGAGAAAGGAAGAGAGAAAGAGAACGTGAAAGTAAAAGGAGCGAGCGAGAGAGGGAGGGAGGGAGAGAGAGAGAGAGAGAGAGAGAGAGAGAGAGGGAGGGAGAAATAGAGCGAGGCAGGGAGAGAGGAGTAGAGGAAAGATCGATCGATGAATCACGATTGAGGTCGCGGATAAGCGCGCGAACGCGTCAGATTGTACGCGAGGAGACGCAGGATGCGTGCCGCGTACCGATGGGATAACAACGTCTCCGCGGACGGCTATGCAAATCGGTCCTCGTCGACGTCGAGCTATCCCCAGATGTGATAAAAGCACCGATCGTCGGTCATTTTCGTCGTCGTACGTCGTGAAGATTGCTAATCTGCGTCCCGGTGAGATAGCGGCTGTCTCCTCTCTTACGTATCGGTTTTCTCGGTGGCTGTTAATCGTTCGTACAGGAAGGGGGACGCGGGGTTGGTCGTTAATTTAATAGGCCAATGTAATCGGTATCTTACAAACGACGCAAACGAGCTGCGACGGAATTCACGTGAATTCCGTTATTATCGCGTGTCGGGTTTCGTGAATTTCGAGGTCACCGTTAGAAATTGACGCGCGTCGAATAGAGTTTTACGAACTTCGCGGAAGCCGATGAAAAGTTAAGGATACGAGGTAGACGGGGGTGGAGGCCTCACGATCGTATCGTTTGATCTATAAAATTAACGGTCCACGCAATTTGGTAAACTAATATGTGGTCAAAAAAATGGCTTTTCTCCCAGTAAAATGTCCAGATTAGTAACAATAATTGGTCAACAACAATTAATTATCGTTATTTTTTTCTGGAAACGGGACAACTGGACAGAGAACCGAAGACTGAACGTATGGTCACCTTTGGTACAGACGAGGTAAATCACGTAACAACGTGGCAACGTTTAAAATCAGGATCGACCGTTCAGGCTTCCAATCCGATTTCAATTTTCCCCCCATCGTACCTCCTGCTCTGCTTATAAAAGAATCCTGCCGATCGAAGGAAAGAACGCTAAATGTATCGCGAAAGGGTAGTTAGAATAATTGCAGGCTCTCGTTATATCGTACCAATCGAAGATGATACGATTCCTTATCAAAGTCCGCGAAGCGTGCTCCTGACCCGCGTTATCGGCTCTCTCGAATCTTGAAACTGAACCGTACACGTGGGACAGGTACGGCAACCTCGGCTGCTGTACGTTGCTTTAATTGGAGGTTCGGCAGCTCGGGTTAAAGAAGCGCGGAACGTGCACGGAGTGAAGATGCCACTCACTTCGATTCTCCGTTCAGCGGCTGCCGGACATGCGTCCCAACGATACCCCGTTACCTTTGTCACCGTCTGTCTCTCGTTGCTCCCCTTTTAATGTCGGCGACGGTGTCACCGAGATTCTGCTAATTGGATGGCATAAATCCACCATTGAGAGAAACGGGGACACGGAAAGAGAGTGAGGGGCAGAGGAATCGAATAGGAAAGAACTGAAATTAAATCCGAAGAAATCAAAATGAACCGAAACGAATGAAGGGAACAGAAAGAATGGAATGATAGAGGGAAGAAATTCGGGTAATCGTGAAAGAAGAACCCGACGAGGAAACAAACGGAGAGTCCGCGAGAAACAATCGAGTCGAAGAGAGAGAGAGAGGAACGAAGAACGATTGGAAAGGTATTAAACGGTAAGAAGACGACTGTCTCTCTCGTTTTTCTTTAACACGCCGAGGAAGGAGAGAAATCGAAGACGAAACGAGTGGAATCGAGGGAAAGGAGAGAAGAGATGCCCCAGGTTTTCTGCTCGCCGAGAGCTAACAGGACCCCGGGTATGGCTCTTCGGCCACCATCCACGTGGACGTCCGAGTCAACGGTCGTTAAATTTAATGGGCCCGCTCGTTAATTCCATATACCGACGGTTTCGCGTACGCAATAACAAATTACGCAAACGACTCGCCGGCTCGGCCTGACGCGCGCATTTTCATAATATTCCACCCGGAACATCGTCAATTAACTGCGCTCGCCCGAAACTCGAGCGGGACCGCCGAAATTCAGCGTTGGATTAATTTTGACGTGCAGGCCGTGGCAGTTACGATAACGTCGCAGGGATCGAGCGCCCGGCATCACGGGCAGGTAACGACCGAGCTATAAAGATATCGCGGACATCGCGGAAATTCTCAAGGTGATAATGTAAATAACGCGAATAAGAGCTTGCCCCGCGTCTACTTCCAATTTGCAACGTGGCGCGCAGCACAGAGATAGGGAGGGGGGGGGGGGGATAATTTAATTCATTACGTTGCAAAACCTATAAACGTATTATTTATCGTCGCGATCCGAATGTTTTTTTTAACGCAAATGGGAGTACCGCGGCGATTAACCCATTTTCATTTGGTTCAGGTGCAAACGTACGATGCGATCTATCGGTTAATGAGGGAATTGGTCGTATACGTTGTTATCGTTCTCTACGATTGTTTCGTTGCGAACAGCGACGGCTGTTCTTTGTCGGGTTTCCGCTCAACGATATAACTTAAGAGCGGGTAAACACGAGAGCCGATATAAAATTAGCGACGAGCGATAGTTTGTCGACGAGGAACAATCGAGTCGACGAATCTTTATCCGCCAATTAGTCTCTCGCTACTCCGCGCGCGAAAGTACCGATGCAAACCGAACATCGGGCCTAGCCGATTCTACGGGAATGGAGTCGTCGATGTCGATCGGGAATGCGAGTGCTCAAGGTCAAAGGTCGAATCGAATTATTGCCTGTCACGACGCGTCCGAACCAACGCGATTTCGTCACCGTTCACCGACAATTTCACCGATCGGCTCGTAGTAACCTGTTAGCTTTGTATCGAACATCGGATCGCGGATCGTTTTGCGATTTAAGGGGGACCGTTTCTCACGAGTCGTGACGACGATCGCTCGACTCTTCGCGAGACTTCGTTGCGAAATCGACGAATAGCGGCCGCCGCGAGAAAGTCAAAATACGCTCGCTTTTACTAGTCGGTGCTCTCATTTTTCAATGGGACCGTCTACCATCTTCGAGGAGGCACGGTAGTTTCAAATTAAAACAAGAAGCGATTCGTTTTAATTGTGGTCTTTCAAATATCCCCCGAGAAGACGTAGGTACTCTCTTTAGCTCGTTTTGAATATTTTCCCTTTGACCCGATGAGTCTTCACTGCATATGCAATACTTATCGTTTTTCAATTCTCCCAACGAAAAAATTAAAGAACTCAGAGACAGCACCGCTATTGCAGTATTTTTTCACATCATAAGACTTTTAGTGTTTACACGTAAAATGTATCAGAAGCCCCTTGTTAAAACAGAAAATTGCGGACTTGGAAAAAATATGGATCCGAAAGGCGACGAACCACAAAATTGAGAAAATCGCTGGGAACGTTCTACTTTTAAATTCACAATTTTCAACCCTCCGCTTATCTCCCTCATTATTAATCGCACCTCACCTATCAAACGGTGTATCGCGCGACGGTCGCATCCCTTCGATCCGGCCATCTTTCCTCGTACCCGTCGCACGCTATTTTCCCATCCGACGTTTCTCCCTTCACGAACCGGCAACCCTCGTTACGGCCCCGACTAGCCGTAATCAATTTCATGCATTGATTAATACGAAGTAAATGAATACCTGGGAATATCGTTCCGGGACTCTCGATGGCGCGAGCGACCGGCCGAAGCGAGAGTGAGAGATGATTTATCCGGCGTGGGTCGGGGGGTGCCTGCCACGCGTAATTATCATACGACAGCCGATTAAAATTGCGGGCGCGCTCGCGTTCAACATCAATTTCAGCTAATTACATGCATTTTCATGTCCGTGCAACGGCCGCGGACCGGATCGGCCACGTAGGAGGGAAAAATCGGCCGGTACGTGAGCGGTTGCGCGAGATATCCTCGCTCTCGGATCCGGTACCTTACCGGATAGATCAGTGCTTCCCAACCTTTCGTGAGCGAGTCTAGACTCACATTCGTGCGCATCGATTAGACGAGATGTTAAAGTTGAGCGGCGATAGAGGTCTCGAGAAAAATTCTCGTCCGTTCAGTGATTTGTTCGAGCAGCGAGAGAATCGTAATTGCGAAACTGGACTGAACGGTAATGATTATCGATCAGCAGTGATCGGTGATAACGTGTGATAATTTGACAGTAATTCGACATTGGCAAGTAGTCCATGACCCTGAATCGGTAGATGGGTACACATTTTTTGGAATCTCTTCTTAGACTCAAGGTTGTAAAGTTAAAAAATCAAAGAGCTCGAGAGATGCTCGACAAAAGTCGTATTATTCACACAATCCGTATCGGTACTCTATAAATAATTTTCCGGCAAGAAGATATCTGTTATCTGACCGAATTTTTAACAATTGAGCCGTATAATAGGCGACTACGCGATTGAGTAAAATAATAAAATTGACTCACCCAAAACCGGATGTCGGTTGCCGTACGCTGTCACCGCACAAGCCACGATCACCCTGCGTTTCGATTTTCAAATCGAATCCGGGAATCTTCCTTTGTGGACTACTCTTTCCTCCGATCCACGGAACACTAGATGAAGTCTTTGCAGCCAAATTCGATTTTTGTTGCTTCCCATGGAACACAACGCGTATCCTTTCGTTCTTCCCAACCGACGCGCTCGAACCACTTTTTTTATTAACGTTATTCTCGCGATCGTCTTTATTATCGCTCTTTAAATCCACCGGTGGATCTTGAATCACGTTATCGGCGCGGACCAGAATTTCTTCGTTCCTCTCGTCATCCGTTTTCTCTACTTTCCCTTGTTTCTCCGACATCTCGTTTCGAACGAAATTACAATTCGGCTCGACAGCCGGGGTAGAAAAAATGTCTTTTTCCGAATTCGACGAGAAAGATTTGGACAATCTCAGACACGGCACCGGCGGCCGATTCTCGGAGTGACCGCTGTCCTCGTATATTTTCTCCTCGATATCTCTGGGTGTATCTGGATTGGTGAGATCGATGCTCCTATCATCGTCCTCCATCTTCGTTGACCTTTCGCTCGGCGTCTCTTCCGAAGTGATATCTCTGTCCTCCGCGATCGACATTCTCGACGAAGCCAACAGGCTCATCTCGTGTATATCCGCGGCGGTGTCTTCCAACTCGGCGACGCGTTTTTCCAGATACGCGATACGTCGATCTCGAGCTTTCAATAGAAACAGAGCTTTGTGCGCTCGCCGTTCCTCGTCCAAAGCGTTTCTGAAACAGAAAAGTTTGAGATCAAAGCTCGTTCAATTGGATTTTACTCCAAGTTAACGTATACTTGAACTCTCTCATGCACCGCGTACACGTACGTGGTCACTAACAATTTTCAGTAGTATTCGTTTTATTCCTGAAATATAGAACTTTTAGGTGGGTAAAAATTCTGTTTCGTTATACAAACTTTTTTTTCAGAGAAGTTATAATTATTTGTTGGATGTTGTGTCATTACAATGTCAAATACAACACCTACATGTATGTACACGAGTGTAGTCATGAACGAGTTGCGCACGAGAGGGTTATTTTTCTCGCAGACGTTGGTCACCCAGTATTCTCGATCGACGATGAATGCCGATTTTGTATTCGACATGAAACAGTTTACAAAAGTAAATTCGACGACAAAGTCGCGGTCAAGATTACAGCGTAGCGGGAGCTTTTTACGTTAGGTACGACAATTAATATCCTGCGAAGCCATTATTAACGTTCGTGGAAAGCGTCGGAGATGCCGTAGCGCCGAGTTCCCGACGACTTAAAGTGCTTAAGGAAACCGAAATAAATTACGGCACGGGGAGAGGTGCATATTTAATTCGAGCAATTAATGCCGTCTTGTAAAACACGCCGCTGGGGTGGCTGTTGCTGTAGTCCTCCCTCTTTCCTGGCAGTAATGAGCCCGATAAATCAACTGGCTCTGCACTCGAAACTTCGCGGATAACTTTGGGCGCCTGCAGTTTCTTGCCGGCTACCAGGACTTTTCGGTAGCGATCGCGTAGATTCGAGGATCGACCGACGAGCGAGAAAATAAAAACGATCGTGGATCGAGGGAGACGTTTCGACGAGGAATTTTATTAAACGATTTTACGAACATACGCTTTTTCTTAAAATAGTTTTCCGTTGAACTCTCCCTAGGAAATATCAGTCAGAGGAATTCAGATGCCGATCGGAAAGTTGTCGATAATTGTGTAGTACCTGTTGGACGTTATTTACTTTTGGTCAAATGTAAAATAAATGCCGAGGTAGAGAGAGAGTGAAGAAAACACGAAAGACACGCGCGACGCAACGTTACGAGGCGACCGGATAATAGAAAAAATAATGTCAAGGGGGCGACCGCGATTCGATTAGCGGATTACGCGTTTGTTATATTGTTTCATTAGAGTACCGGGGACGCCGGGAACAAATGAGATATCGCTTTAATGAATTTCCAGCGGGACGTCAGGAGGCGTCATCCCCAGTGCAGAAGGCGGTTAGTCGGGGATTAAGTGGGGCAATCTGCGCCACTTTTTTTCTCGCAAACGACCAGATTTTTATGCCTAATTAATCGTCATAAATCCGAGGGTAGGCAACAAGGATTACGGTTAAATTTGCGCGAAAGCGTCTTTCGACTAGGGCGACGCCGATGATTTGTGGGTACAGTTAGAAAATTGCTAACCTCCCCAATTATAGTCCGAAGCGCGCGGTTACAATTGCTGCGCGATTACTGACGTCGAAAAATATTACTCGTTGCATATATTTACTTATCGTTTGTTTTTCGGATACGCACTTTTCGCGATTCAAACGTAATTCAATCCCTAGTACGCCGAACAACGATATATCGTTGTTAACAGCACTCGCAAAAATTGCCAACAACAATATATCGTTGCGCGTTCAATTCGTAGGAAAAAATGACTCATTCTAGGCGAAAGTAGAAGCTTCGCCCTTTAAAATGAGCCTAAACGTAATGCTCTAAAACTATTTATCATATAAAATTACAAGACCTCAAAGGTCTTTAATATTATGGAATAGCATACATCAACTTAACTCCCCAGTATTTTTCACTTAAGTAGAACTTGTTCAATCAACGCTAAAGGGGTTAAAGAAGAAAGAGCGTCATACTCGTTCATCAAATCTCCATACACGATCACTGCCACCCGCACGACGAATACCCGACAAACCAATAATCGTTCTACCGACTTTCATAGATAAATCTGTAATAACGTCTCCCCAGTATTGCCATTACACGCATTCCCCGTACTTTATCTTCCCTGACCGTTGTATTAAACCGTATCAGGCCCTCCGAACCCATTTACGCGAGACGCGAATTATCTATAAGATATCCGGCAGGGGATAGCCGTTGTGCACAAAAGGAAGCTGTTTCCGTAGGTACGAGCTCGTAATACGGCTTATTAAAATTACAGAGGGCCCCGGTTGAAGGGTTTGGGTCGAGACCGCATCCCGTCTAGGGACAGACCGCGACAGAGCCAAGACAGCTCGTGACCAAGAGGTGAAGGGGAGGGGGCTGAGTTCCAAGTCCATTCCACGGGGCTGCTTTATACGGGCATCCAGGAACTCGACCACCGGGGATTACTCTCCGCGGACCTAACGTCGACCGCGAGGAGACGACCTCTCCGTCCGCGGCGCCGTTCTGGATTAATGTTATTGCTTTACCGTCTCCTCTGACCTCGCGGACAAAGCGTGCCTAACGACTGCCGCGTATTACCGTCGTCCGATTCCCCCCTCAAATCGATCACTTTCCGGTGGGACGTTTATAATTATGTTGCCGCCTACGTTGTCGAACCGACGCGCCTCGAACGATTCTTTAACCGTTTGTAAATCGTACGCGATTTTTTAAGCCGTCGTCGGTCGTGTCTATTCGGTCGTATGATGAGAGATTCGCTCACAGTTTTTCATACGTGATGTACGTTGTAACCCTTCGTCGAACCATTTCCGACGTTATCGGTTCATTCGAGGATATTATTGTCTGTTGGACAATAGGAACTAGTGCACTGTCTGCGTTAAACGCGTTACGTTATTAAAAGAAACAAACCATAAATAGAAATCAGATCTCCTTCATAAATCTAAACAAATTTCTAAGTCCTAAGTATCGAGTGTCCGTAAATTGTGTATTCAGGGAATTTATCTATCCCACCTTTCCGATTTCTTCGTCTCGCCCACTCGCACTGTTACAACGTAAAGGAAATCGTGGAATAATTTTCACGTTATCGCAATTAAATTCCTCGTCCCACAATCCCGTAGCGAGGCCAGGATCTTTTCTATTTCAAAGGAAACGTAATGCCGGAACAAATAAATCGCCTCGTTTGCCTGTCTTTTTGTCGGGCGGAAAGACGCGTTAATGAAACCGGTCGTGATGATTCTTAACTAACAAATACGTTTCCTCGTCACGCTTCATAAAATGCCATGGAGATGTTAATGATTTTTTTTTTGTCACCGAACTCACGAAGTTCTTCCTACGCATCGAGTTCATTGCATCGACACCCGGTCGTCGTAATTCGATGAATCCGTCGATTAATGGCACTCGCAGCTGCCGACGGATGCGGTGCATCGATGCCGGAAGAAAAATCGTAGCTACGACATCCTCCGCGAGTGCGATTGCCACGTCGGCGATATTAATTACGATAATTGCTTTCGAGATGATAAATGACCGACTCGTGCTGAGAGAGCATCTATTCAACCGGCGGTTGTCCTGTTCTCGCGACAACGATCTTGGTCGTTCTGTAATTAAACTCGACTAATAAAGCTTCTACGAGGAGATACTCGTGGAACGATCGAAATATCGCTTTTGTAATCGCAACGTCTCTCCTCGGATCGAATGGGATCTACGCGATAGTGTCGATCGGCCCTCGGTATTAGTTAAAACCGACATCTAAACCTTTCTTCGCGCGAAATTAAAAAGAAGTACCGTACCTCCGTTGCTGCGATCAATTTCGACATTAATCTCTTAACGTTTGTCACGATAGTTCGTAACATTCATCGCGCGACGGGACGCGAGTCCTCTTACAAATCGAGACGCGTAATTTATACTTAACTCACAAACAAAAGATAATCGTTTGCCACAATTATTACAGGCTTGATTGCTCCAGCTTTTTTTCGTCGGTAAAACGATGACCTTGTTGCAATTTCGAACGCCTCCCCTCTTGTAGGGCGGCCAAGAGATTAACGTACAATTATGTCCGGTGCATTATACCGTGCGGAATGAAACTGCAAGATGTTACGAGCGCACCTTTAAGATTCATCGTCTCGATACATTCGAGGAGCTTAATGTCGCCGAAAGGAATGCCAAAGAGTCATCCATCGGGTATCCATCAAGTCGGTACCGGTGTCTCGGTTCTCTCGACTTGTACCGAAAAATAAACAGGTTACATTTGTCGGTCGGGTCGAAGCGGGGCGGAGGGGGGTGGGGGCGAGAAGGGTGAGCCGCGTGACAAGAGCCGTAATTACGCTAAACGATTTCCGAGGAGGGCCGAGTGGCTAACGATTGTAAATGCGGTGGCAAGAAGGATAGTCTCGTGGTAGCCATTGCACCTTTCAGGGGGCCGTTCCACGTCCTTGCCTCGTGTGAATCGAAAGATTAGCCGATTCATGGCGACCGTGCTTCTTACGTCGATGACTCCGGTCCGCGGTCACGGTGACCGCGACGTAACGGGCGACGGGTTTTTCGTCACGCTTTTCTTCGCGATGAAGTCGTTTAACGCGACGACGCGACGCGTCGCGACGGTACACTGCTTCCGAAGAAGCCGGGCGGGCCGAGTAAACGACACTTTTATTCCGACCCGAGGCACTGGTGTGGGGGTGTAGGGATTTTTGAGAAAGAATCCAAACTCGTTTTGGATTGTGGAGATACATCGTTGTTTATTAGAGATACGTAGAATTATTTATTTTTGTTTCTCGATATTAAGCTGCTATCAATTTGGATCGCGCTTAGGCTAACGATGACGATTGATTCGATTGTTTTAGAGAATGTGCCGAGTTTGAAATTGCGAAAATTGTACAAAATTACGTGGCGTTACTTTTGTCTCTATAAAAGAATATGAAAAATAATACATTGCTTATCTTTTGTTTCTCAACGTTACCCCGAATGCTTTTGTATTTGTATTAAAATCAAATTCTTATTTTTTGTCAAGATTCGTAAAATATGTCGACCGGTCGATACAAACCATTCGAACCAGTCAAAATGAATTTCAACGAATACGAGCGAATTTCCGTAGCGGACTGTCACTTATCAGAAATATCGCAGTTGAGTGGACACGGATCTTACCGTAAAGAAGGAGTAAAAAGTAGAAGGTTAATTACTGGCTCAACTTAAAAACGACTCGGACAGGCTGTCCGGCGACCGAGACAAACTATCCGCGCACAATGCCAGGACGAAGAAGCGTATTAAACAGACAGATCAGGGGCCGAGACAAGAGTCTCGGGGCAAGTATCATCGATCGGAGAGTATCTCAACGGCAGTAATTACGTAACGTCACCGGGATAGAAAGCAAGTAAAGCTCGGGGATGGGATGGCGGCATCGACGCGTTCCTTTTAGAGGCACCTTCTTAACGATCTCTCGCACGATACGGCCTAATGACTAGCACGGGCATCCTCGTATCCTCGTATCCCGATACGGCATTCGAAGAAAAGCATGGAGCGGCTATCCGTCAGTTCTGTGCGCCAGAAATTGAGGTGCAAGTCACGACGGGCCGAGGGGGGGGGTATCGAGGAGACGAGCTTCCGAGATCGCAGACCGATCCACTCTCCTCTCCTCTCCCTTCTTGTCTCTTGTCTCCTCCGCTTCTTCTTCGGAAAGACGTTTTCTCTTTCACTAGCGCCGCAGTGGCATGGAATCGACTTTTCGACGGACGAAATTGGATTTCGCCTTTCGATCGATAAGCGTAACGTCCATTGGAACGGTGTTCGGGGGTTCGTTCGCGCGGCGAAATTTCCGAGTATCGTTGGAACGTACGATACGAGGATAGAAGTTATCCGTGCGAATAATTAAATCGTGATTAGCGATACAGAGATGAACAAGTTCTCTCGTCCTTTATTATCGTGTCTTCGATGGAACGTACGATACGAGGATAGACGTTATCGATGGGAATAATTAAATCGTGATTAGCGGTAAAGAGACGAACAAATTCTCTTGCACTTTATTCGTATACATTCGATGGGACGGGCAGAAATTTGTGCGTAATCGTGGACAGTCGAAGGATAATTTTTTTTTTCAATCCTACTCAAGTTAAGTTAAGGAAGCTCGAGAAACGTCTACCTTATAATTGATTACATCCTGGCCTATCAATTATATGTCACGCGAGTGCTCGCGGGATTTCGAAAGAACTCGTAAATTGACTTTTGTCGGCCTAAAGTCTGATTCCTATGCCACTGCGCGGCGTTGCGTAAGCGGCAGTTCTTTTAGGCCGCCTTCGCTTCATCACTACCGAAGAAGCAGCTTGGAATTCACCTTATTGACAGGTTCACGGCTCCCGAACGTATTCTCCGCTAAGGTATACGCGCCACGTATGTCTCTCTCCGTCTTCCTCTTTTGACCGGCCCACCCTTCTAGTCATCTTTCACGTTCGGCTAGTCGCCGATACCATGAAATCCTAGATGAGAGAGATTTTCTCGGGTGATTGCCTATTTTTAGGATTCCTTTTGACGCCGCGATGGGTTCCTTTTTCGAAAATAGATTCCATTAAACCCGCAACGTGACTCAAAACTTTCCGTAAGAAGTAGAAACCGTGGACAGCTGATTACGCGATAAGAAAATAATTTATGCCGAAGTAACGCGAGGTATACGAGGTTCGATCGATAAGTAAGGTTGTACTCCAGTCGTCTAATAAAAGTTGACGGGAGTAAATTACTTCGTACCGATTATCAAGAGACAAGGTTTTATCTCGGGTCAAGTAAGCGAGAAAAGTTTTCAAAGTGGTTAAACCGAATTAAAACATGAATTTAACCACTGTCGTTATCTACAGTTGTCCAAAATTTATTTCTGAGGACCATACCTGTCGATCAACCATCAAAATTCTATCCTACTCGATCGAATAATTCAAATAACAACAACCTTTGCACGATTAAGTCGCAACCGACGCAAGTATATCGTACATACGTACATACATACATAAACTACAAACTACCACGAGGAATCACTTCGACGTCGCTATCCTTCGTCGTACGTGACCCGAACGAAGAAACAACGAAGGATCAGAGGCCACCGTCCGACAATATTCCTAGCGCGAACAGGAAAAGACTGCGTGGTAGGTATACGGTCGCCACGGCCATTAACACCTCCCGGACAAATCACTCGATTTTCTCGGACGATTTTCCCGCAGCACGTCCGGCAAATAAGAAAACACGATGTATCACCCGTGGGACGTGGACAAGGAGCTTCGAGGGGGTGGCGGGGGGGAAACGGCGGGGGTGGTTTACTGCTCGCCGGTAATGACGAAACAGATGGCCTCCTGCGGGACGAGGAGCGTCTCCGGACCCAAGGAGTAACGCGTGTGTCCCGCAGGAAGAGGGGGCCGCCGAGGACGGAGAAACCTTGATGAAGTGCCGCCATTATCGGTACAGGACAAAACCCACTTCTGCCTGGACGCCGAGCGACTTTATTACCCGCGAACACACGCTTCGTCTAGTCCCGCCACTGGGACCCGGAGCCCCGGCTGTCATTCTCTCCTCGAATGCGAGGTAAGACCTTAACGAGCTTACACCGCTATCGGATCCTTTACTCGTTACGGGTGGCACGAGTACCCGCGCTACCGAGGTAATCTCTCTACTCGTAAATTTTCGGGCCAACGCAACGATCCTCGTATTGTTATCGGAATAGGGTTTTTAGTATGCGGGATAGTTGTTGCTGGCGATACCTGTTACACGAAAAATTTCGTGCGGCCGATACGCCTGATTTACGAAACATTATCGTTGAAGACTCCCCGCGTGATACTTTCGAATTTTGCGACGTGACTCCTCTCGGCGAAAAGAATTTTTGATACAGTTTCGGTGATTGCGAACATTTTTCAAGGTTTGCTACTGACGATTGGAGTGCGGAGAATAAAATTGCCGCGGAGCAAATTAGGCGCGTTGCGGACGTTAATTCGCGATGCTCGAGTTTTGTTCGGGCTCTGTAGGATTGTATTTCGATGATCGTTAGAACGTACGCGAGTAATTTCAATTCCGATCCCTTGCTTTTGATATACATTGGACGGCGGGTAATATCAATTAATGAATTGCCTTTGCTTTCTCTATCTCGCAATTCCATCCAATTGCTATTCCATTTCATGACGATGGAACTGTAATGGCGAGGTACCGAGAGGGATGGACCGTCACGAACGGTGATTTTATTAACGTTTTCTACATTACGTTCTTTTCCGTTTCTCTTTAGCGAATCGAATTGCGTCAGAATCTTACGAGCGTTAAGTATAATCGAGCAATGACGGTTAAGCTTTTCCATTACGCCGTGCGATAAGTAGTGTAGAATTCGAGAAATGATCGCGTCTGCCCGCGATACCATGGATCATCTTTGGCGTAGCTTGCCGTTAATGCTGCGCCGAACATATGTGGTTGTATTAATGTGAATAAGTATGAATGTACGTGAGTGTGTTGAGTTTGTATGACAGAGGACCTGCAAGACAGTCCTCGTCTGACAGCGACCAGCGAAAGAACGGTTAGATTTTCTATATTCTTTGTATCCATTCGCTATTAATAAAAACACTATAGTAGGTAACGCAGATTAAAAATTCGAAAAACGAACAATTTTACAGGGAAGAATGGTAATTTAAAAAGTGTATTCCTTGGATACTTTAAGATATAATTTATTACCCTCTGAATCACTTAATATTAATGTCACGCAACTGTTCATCAATTTAATGCGCCTACATGAAATATTCATAATCGCGCGAGGCGTACAAAGTATTATTCCACGGAAAATGTCAATAATTCCCCGTACTCTCGGTGCGTAACGTCGCGTTTATTCACTCGTATACATTAATTTATCGTACAAAATTGCACGATGTTTCGAGCGGAAAATCCGCACGCTCGCGTCCCCGCGTCGTCGATGCATCTTTAGCCGCGGGCGTGAGTGTGCACGGAATGCATAAGTGTCGCGTGCACGTAGCCCCATCTTCGATAACGAAGCATTCGCGTTCGCCGCGATACGAGCTGCGATACTTTTCGCGCATCCTGTTTTTCTTTTAACGGTCGCCGGCGTAACGGTTAACCCGTATAATCGCTCGCGGTAAAGGTATCAAATATTTATAAAAAAAAATGTACCTGGTAACGTTAGCTCGTGCGATCAAAGATACCGCGTTGCAGATTCGGTAAAGAATTTTACTACTATATGGCATTGTTGTTTTCGACAACGTGGGGGTAATCTTCATCCAAATACTGCGATTGTCCCAAGTTTGCCTAAGACGACGAGATTAAACCACATTTTTAATAAAAGACGATTTCGGGATTTTTATAAGAATCAAATTGTGGGAAAGTGGTACTTTTATGAGCAACGGCGTCATCCGCGGAACTTGACACAAATTTTTAATATATCTGATAGATCTGTATATCTCTGGACGTAGACTTATCCGCGGGAACGCAAATTGAAATTCCAAGATGCTTCTCCCGAACAGTTGGCTCTCTAGAGTTGCCGATAACGTTGCAGAGCGTAATGATAAGTGATTTATCGTTGTACAAACGACTGAAATAACTCGAGGTCAATTCTGGCCTCGTAAAACGAATTCAGGGGTAATGCGAACTCGTTGTCGACAAACGGTATGTTTATTACCTACGCGTCAAGAGTTCGTATCTCCCGTGAGCGGTGAAAAATCTATTAAATCTCTTACTTTAGTTTCCAATGGACATTATCGCTATTAAATACTTGTCCCATTATCGCCGTTACCAACGGTGAACGTTATGTTTTCTAAACAACGCCTCGTATATTACGCGCTCATTACGGTCCATAAATTAAAGCTTTAGCTGGCAATATCAGAAATTCTGACCGAATGGACTTTCGAAACCGGTTCCCGTCGCGTACACGTTAATTCCTCGCTAGCAGAACTTGCGCAAAAATGACTTTCGCGAGGGATTCGACCGCGAGCCGCGGAAGGTTTCGGATCATCGAAGTCAAGGATCAAATGATACCTCGCGGATGCACGGGCAAGATCGGCGGTATTTTTTTGCACGCGCGTTATGCACGAACGACCGTCCGCGCCACGCGCCTTCAATCCAATTTACAATCCTCTCTTTTTCCGCCTCGCTCTTTTCTCTTTAGTAGGATAACGGTGCAACCGCATCTCGCCTCGCGCCGAACTACATTTTAACCCTTAACGGTGCGAATCTTTTATTTACGTGTCGAGGCACAGTCGAATTAACATCCGTGTAATTGACGACGTTTGGAGGTCAGGCAGCGAGTAACGCAATCGCGGATGCGTGTTTATTTCTTCCTTCGTACCCTCTATCCCCGCTCGATGTATTTCGTTTATCTGGATGTAAGAAACACGCGGCTGAGAGCGCGATGTGGTTTAATTAAAGGGAAAGGAAAAATAAAGTACCGAATAATATAAATATTCATGACGCGTTAATTAAAGTGCGATTGCGTTAACGCGAAGCCTAAGATAGACGCGGGATTCGCGTAAACTAATAACCGGTTGAATCCCTCGCCCGCAAGACGGTTTCCCGTAAACTGGGTACACATCGTATTCTCTGCTCGCATCGAAAATTCAATTAAACTAAAGCTCAACCTTAAATGTCAAGACGCAATGATTCGGGACCAAGGCAGACGCGCCTGCATCCCAGGTTAGCGGAACTAGCAACAACAAACTTCGTCGTCGGGTAAGACGTACTGAAAAACTTTATGAACGGTTTATGAGCGCAATAATCCGCTCGTGAGTAACACAATACAGGCTAATTATAGAGGACGAGGTCCAGGCTGCCCGACAGGCATTAACGTACGCGTTAAACTCACGGGGCACGACAGCCTGGGTGGCTTCCCTATTTTCGTCTTTTTTTATTTTCATTCAGTCACTCTCTCTCTCTCTCGCTCTCCCTCGCTCTCTCTCTCTTTTGCTCACTCCGCCCCCCCTACCTTTTTCACCGCGCACCTCGCACTTTGATCCTCGCGACGCTAATGCGTCTCTGTTATTTCAGTCCTTATCCCTGACAGCTAGACCCCGACGGGCTATAAGGCGACTTTTTCGATTCGTGTAAACCGATCTTCGCGCGACAGCATCGGCCGAGAGAACGATCTTTTTGTAGCGGAGAGACTAATGACGAGGCTGAGCGTGCTCGAAGTAGTATCGATGGTCCGAGCGTGTCGCGAGAAAGTAGTCGTTTGATCGTCAAGTATTCGGATTTAAAGAATTAAATAAATGATCGAGGGGGATGATTATAAACTTAGGATGGTGTGTTTACTTGGTCGCGATCACAGGTGTTTTCGTTTCGTCATCATGGTACCGCCGATCTCTGAGGAAAATGCTTGATTTCTTTACCGATCTTGAACCGATTTTGAGAGAACGGGAATTATCTTTACGAAATATTAATTCTGATGTTCCGAGGAGAGAAACTATGGGTGGTACAATTTTGCTGGTACTGAGGTATTATCGCGGATAGTGGTATACCATTTTTAAGATAACATATGTCGTGACCGACTGGCGCAATTTTGATAAAATTATACTCAAATTGCTCATCTCGGTGCGACTTTTCCAAAGGCTATTGCTACTTTTAAATAATACAGTTTTAATGCGGTTTTACCACCTCGAAAATCCCCGTTTGTTCTTTCCTGAATATGTACAAGATCTAGTTCCCGCGTACTTATACTTTGCCCGACCTTGTCTCTGTATCGTTGACACGCGTACAATCACACGTAACGGGATCCGCGCAAGACATACCGTAACCACGAACGTTTTAAGAAACCAGATCGCGTCGGTTAAGGACGATACGAACTATTTGTACGGAAACGAGGACTGATCCGGTCTGCTCGACGGTGAAAGTACAAAAAGCAGCACCCTTGTCGTGGGTGACGGGGCGATTTCGACGACCCTCGTTTTGTAAACTAGGCGCGAGGGAATTTCGAGCTAAAAAGCGGGTGATTAATGATTCCCGGCTTCTAAAAAGGTAGTTCCCTCTCGCCCTCTCTCCTAGCAACTCTGTCCGACTCTTTCTCCCTCCCTCTCACCCTGTCCCCGACACCGCGTCTCACCGTCGGGAGAACGGAGTTCCTTAGGGCTGCGCGTTGGTAATTGATTCCGGATTACTTGTCCCCGACAAGAAACACGACCATTATGAGATGACTCTTGACATCGCGCCACGGTATAATCTAAGCACGACGAGACAGAACTTGAATTATTTTCCTCGTCTCTTCGCGAACTACTGGTCGCGTCAGTTTTCTAGTATGACACGCGGAGACGAGTTGTTTTGTTTTTACATCATTAATACGATAAAACATTCTTTCGACGTTTTAAGCGTTTTGCTCAAGATCGATTTAAGTTATTCGAAGTAATATCCTACCGGAGAATTCAAATGCATTTTCCTTTCCATTAAATAATAGCGATTCGCGACGACTCGTAGCGTTTAATATCGATTCCGAGATATCAGCAACGAAAAACAAATTGAACGAAATCCTAAAGCTCTTTGATCTTAACGGGTTAGACGAAAGTTTCATCGAAACGACGAAAAGCTAGGTCGTCGAAACGCCTTCCGTCGTCGGTCGTTCCTGCCGGGAAAGGGCAGCGGGCGACAAGGGTAATATTTCAAAGCTCGTTGAGAGCGAGAGAAGATCCCCGCGCATCACGGAATGCCGGGAGTAATTTGAACAAACGTACGACAACGTCTCATTTGTCACGCGTGTGACGCGAGCGAGCAACGAGTGACACGGGGCTACACGCGCGTCTACGCGCCAGAAATACCGCCGATGGACACTTTTTCTCTTCCTCCTCGTCCATCCGCGTGGAATTTGATCGTAATGAGCTCGCCACCGTCAAAGGGTTCTTATTTTTACGAGGAGGAAAAAGTTAGGCGCGCGAGAGAATGATTGAACGAGCGGTGGCTTGATTGCGAGTGATTTAAAAATACCGGAACCGTCCGGCGTTTCTACCGTTAAAGGGATTCCTTCGCTTACCGGTTACCGAGAAAAGGATTCAATTTTGCGAGAGTGGTATCTCGTATTGCGATGGACGCCATTCGAATCGAGGAAACAACGATATATTTTTCGTCCAGATACCGCAAAAATTCCTTTGGAGTGACCCCACGTTTAATAGGTACACGATAACAATGAATCGAAAGGATGCATGTACGGTAATCGATGAAACGGTAGTATCCCTTTCAGTGGAGACGGAGTAGACATTTTTTTTTTGAGAGCACCGATACCTTCGCGGGTTCCGTTTTTCGTTATTAAGCTTCTCCCGGATTCAGCTGAATCACACGCAAAAATCTGTCCCACTGAGAAACGTAACGCAAACGTACGGTAATTTTATTCCATTACCTTCGTACCACGATAAAAAGATAAACAGAGTATATCAGATGTCGGTTAAATCGTTTCTCGCGAAAGCGGAGGATTTTTTGTTGAAACACCGGCCCGCTCGTAAAATACGCGAAATCCGACCGGTAACCGAGGTTGACTCGATAGCAACGAGTCAAAGATACCAGTTAGAATTTTTGCTTTGAAATCGGCCTCGTGCCACGCACGGCAGATCGCTCGGTGTTTGCGAAGAGCAAACGCCGCTGATTAAAATCCCGCGGCTCTCCTCGCTCGGTAATCAACGGATGCCTTTAGGCGAGCGAGGATGGTCAACGTCTCTCGACCCTTCAACCCCTTTTCCTACCGGCGAGCCGCCCAAACGCCGTGGGTTCAATCACTTTTGACGTTTGCCCCGACGAGTTTGACCCTTGTCGCGGATTTCTTTTTCAATTCCCTTACCTGACGATGCAGCTCTCTATCTTTTTCGCTAGGCTCTTCGGCGATGATCCCGTGCGTCCGTGGCTCTCGATCCGACGCTCAGCGTCGTTCGCCATCGTCTGAAACAAAAAAGTAATATTCGACAATGTTAGAACTACTACGAATTCTATTTCGTACACGTTGTATTTATAATACAATTTTTTAACAATCTCTTTTTTCTCTCTCTCCCTCGCTGAAAATGCATATTTACATAAAAACCGTAAACTAATAATCGCGTACGGCGAATGTTTATCGGAGAGCAAGTAGAACCTGGTGCGCTTAAAACGTTTATCACGATGATTTCTTTCGCTTACGAAAACATTGTCAAACGCGAGCACGTTTCTCGTTCAAAGCGAGTTTCGCGCGGGTAGTAACGCACCGGGATCTATTACGCATCTATTATACGTATGTTTGCCTTTGTGTTTGAGAGAAGACGCTAAAAGTAGATCTAGTTTCTTTAAAAAAAAAAGACGAAGAAGAACGTGAAGTACCCGTTCGTGGTCGTGGCTTTATTTTAGAATAATGATAGCATGCTGTTCTGGAAGGCCGAACACTCGTCATCCACTTCCGCGTGATGTACGACCGAAACTCACTTTTCGTAGCGACATACTTATGACCCAGGCGCCGCGTCGAGAGCATATGGAGCTTCAGTTTTCGGAAAGCTGTTAGTCCACTGACGGAATAATATTCCAGCGCGTCGGGGGGATAGCGTTACAAAACTAAAAGTGACAAACAAACCTCCGCCATTTATCGCTCGCAACGAAATCAAAGTAAAACTATCGTGCAACGATGCGTGCGTTACCACCGATGCCCTTCTGACAAGTTTTCCGGAAAAATTCAACGACGAAACGACGTCACCTCTCGAATCACGCCGATCGTATATAATCCTAATCTTCCGGCAAGATATAACGCAATGGCTTGTCAGTCAAAACCGACGCTCGTGGATTTTTTTTTCTCCTACCACGGGGTCCGCGTGGAAAATAAGCATCTCGAGATGATATCTCCGGCGCGCGGGTTCCCTCGATCCATCCCTGAGCTCGCGGTAGGAAAAAAAGAGTTAGTCGGCAGGGCTATTAATAATCCGTTGCATAGAAGGCGCGTGCTGGTACGACGCGTCGTGTGTCACTAACGGGTGGCACGAAATGTTTGTTTGCTCACGGTGGCCACCGGGTTGACAAACAGTGAGGAATCCTCCAGTTAGATAAGCGAAGGATGAAGAGAGAGAGAGAGAGAGTGAGGGAAGGCGAGCGCGAGAACGATGTTTTCACGCGGGATGAAAATAGTGCGTAACGATCCACGAGGCCGAGAGATTTATCAGCCTTTAATGGTCCCGAACTCGTAAAAGGCTTGCAACCGAGACTTTGTCAACGACTTTGTCAAAGTTATGTCAACAGAGGCACGCTGCCAACAGCTGGCACAGGCTGCCCGGTTATTTCGATGTTAACGACGACTTGTTTATAGGTACGACAAAACCGGGAAGGGGGGGGGGGCTTGGGGGAGTTTGGGGTGGATGGTACTGGCTCGCAGAAACGACCGTTCGGGGAAGGCGCTTTTGCTCGGGAGTTTGTAGAATAATTTGTTTATCGCGTCACATTCGAAAGATAAAGGAAGCACTTGCCGTTAAACGCGCGACGCGCGCTCTGGAAACGTCGGGACGGGAAAAGAAACGTTTACTCGATACGACTAAATTTACGCGACCGAGTTTTCTCTGTCATTCGCCTTCCGGTGGGTCCGGCGATTCGTCGAAACTCGAGAAACTCGAGAAACTTACGTGAACGGAGAATAAAGAATTACGTTTCTTTTTTTTTTTAATTGCGTGGCTGCGGGTATTTTTGTATTGCTACGGTTTTTCTTGTTACCAATTCTCAATTCGATTGATTAGAGGCACACATTTCTGCGCACACGAGTACGCAAATTCCTACGGGTTGGGAACACTTGCCACGGGAGGTTGTTGATCGTTCCATCGAGCCAGTTTAAAACCTCCCAGACTCTAATTGTTCATGGTCCGTCGGTCCCTAATAATTTTGTGACGTAATGCAATTTGGTTCCACGGACGAACGGTAAGCACCGCGACGGGGGGAAGTCTGAGACACGATCAGCTTATTCCACTCTGCTGGACGACCAAGTAACACTGATGCGATTAAGCCCCTTGGCAAATTATGCCATTACACATTAGATAAACGTCTGTTTGGCTTTGCCTCTTGGCACTGTTCCTCCACCGATGTACTTAATACCGCGTTAAGCAAGCGCGCCGAGCTTCCGGTGTACTCGCGATAGTTTGTCGCGAACGTCCGGGAAAACGAATTCTTCGATACCGTCGAACTTAAGGAGTAAACACGGTCCTTTTCCTTCTCGTTATTACGTTATTTGATTTTAGAGAGTGTGACGCGGAACAACCGATAAACTCATTTCCTTGATTCTTGACTTAAACCACTTTCATAAATAACGATACACATATTGTTTTATTTAGAAAGACGATCAATTGTTCTTCGCACGGGTGACACGGAATCTAATATTCGCGAGTTTAATCAAAGCCGAGACGCTCGATCATCTACGGTTCGATTACTCGACGATCAAGCGTTCGTCGCGGGTACAATTAATTCCCCCGGGTTGCCGGCTGTTTTGGGAGCAGAAGTTATTGCGTTCTTCTTCCCGCTAATGAGAAAACAATCTCGATGAACGGCGCAGAAATTTTGACGCAAACGTCATCTGCGAAGACCCTCCTTCGGGTAGAAACCTTTTCGCGAATGAAACGAGAAATATATCGGGGAAACGAAGTATATCGACGCGGACTTTTCTTTAACGGAACGTAATGTAAGTCTCGATGCTCGTACCATTGAACGATACATTTATTGCGTTAAATTATTAGTGTCGATATTAAACGCAGGAATCTGAAGCAATCAAAAGACGAGATATTGTCTCGGCCAAAGTACAAATGTCTGCGAGAACCAGACCTTGTATCTTCGCACTTTAAGCGAACAAAGTTGTCAGCGAAACGAAGAGAAGTTTATCCTTTCCGTTAAATCGCTTTCACTTGGGGATATCATCTTATTCTTTCTACCATCTAGTAATCCTTAGCTACACGCTCCCGAGAAAGTAACATTTTTAAAATCAATTTAAGTCGTATGGGATGATTAGGAGAAATGTACAATTGGAAAATGAAATCAACGTTTAATTGAGTACAGTAACAATAGATCAGAAGACATATTTACAAATGCTACTAACTTCGTGAAAGTACGGTACCGCGGCGTGCGTAAATAAAGGTCAACGAAAACTGGTCTATCCTGTTCGTTAAATCGCTATCGCTTCAAGATTCCCTTTGTTTTTAGTACCGTCTAACGAAAACCGTTCCTCCGGGGCGAAAAACATCGGCAAAACTCGACGACCCTCGCCCCGTTTCCCGCGAGGAGAGAGAGAGAGAGAGAGAGAGAGAGAGGGAGAGAGAGAGAGAGAGAGAGAGAGAGAGAGAGAGAGAGAGAGAGAGAGAGGGGGGGGGGGGTGGAAGTCAGGGAAACGGAAAATTCGCGTCTTTTACGGAAAGCTACACCCGCCCGTCGAGGATCAACTATCGGTAGACCAGGCGGGGCGCTACTCTCGAGGTAGTCGCCTCTGCTGCAAGTCACCCCGCGATCATTCGACGCAGCAACGGAGCGGCGCGGCGCGGCGCGGCGTTCGTAGTGACATCACAAAAAATCACGGTGCCGCTTTCCGGCCGGATATCTTTCAATTACCCGTTAATATGATAGGCGGCGGGCGTAGTTGCAAGTCACCGGCACGTCGTTGCCCGCAGCACACACACGACCCACCGCGTGATTAATCGACGTCAACCGCAGACCTCGCCGCGTAACCTCCACGGGGAGGAATCGTCGAATCCGTTGACACGTCGATCCGTGGATTTACGTCGATGCGCACGGCTAACCCCCGTTTCCTGCCCCGTCAACCCCGTTCCGTCTAACGTGTCCTCCGTTTGCGCCCCCCGTCACGACGATACCCATTGCACCTGCGCTCGCGATCCGAGAAACGTGATTCGACCCCTTCCCGTTCAATGATCTTACATAGATATCGGGAGGCGAATTTATCGTAACAGCGAACGAACGAATTTGCGTATTATTTTAGAGGAACAAAATAATTTGTACGTGGCCCGAGACGATACCTTGTTTGTTGATACGACGCGTTTAATATTCTGCGCTTAATTTCAGTCGACGGAATGGGATTTTATTTTTTTTGCAACTAAATCATTACGGCAATTGTATTATATAATTTGGAAGGATATTAGGCATTTGATCGCTTAAATTTAATTAAGAGATTGTATTTTAATTAGATAATTAAGAAAAAAAAGATTGTGGTGAAAGCCTAATTAAATGTTCAGCATTTGATTCACTGGGACTTTAATATTGGATTCTCTCGTCTGTGGTTGTGAGTTAATCGTATTGTTTTGGAAATATTGTAACGTACGTTTGTTAATTGATAAAACAAATTATTTACCAGTCGGATTAAAAGCTGCCGCTCGATCGGGATATCACCTTCCGCGTAACGCGTGCAATTTCACGCTCGTTCGGCCAGATGTTATCGAAAGAATTAAATAATTATAATCAACGCACTTTGGAAATAATCCATTTGTTTCTATTTTAAAAAGATACGCGTAATATCAATAATCCGAGTTCCTCTCGGGCGTAACATTACTCGACTCTCGACGCTATTTTTACGTTCGGAGAGGTAACAAATTTTCGGACACCTCCCACGAAGAACGTGGACACTTAGATTTGTCGCGAATCGTTACGCTCAAAAATTTCTGTTTTTCTTTCTAATCCAAGTTCGTTCGGGAGTAAAAATTTCTGTCGCCGACAACACATCTCGCGCGAAACACGCGCTCGGTAAGATTTCGTCGGGAAGTTTAAAAGATGCGCGTAAAAGCCCGCGACACCGTAAACAAAGCTGCTCTTCGCGATATTAATAATAACCGGCGATTTTCGTGGTGGCGGCCCCCTGCTTTCAGCGTTTAAGTTGGCTTCGCCTCGTGACGGGCCGCCGTCGTACGAAAACATTCCTCGTCGATTTACTTTCGGGAATTCACGCATAAACGTTGACGTATTTAAGGGAGGCTGTAAACCATCTATTTCGGTGTCTTGCCGGGAATAATCGCATCGCCTCGGATTATCGTTAGCTCTACGAGAGTCTATCGCGTTCCCGGGAAGAATTTTCATTGCCTCCGCGACGACCTTCGATCGTATTGGACAATCGTGAGGAGAGCGAGAAGATTCCAGGAAGAAAATTTGCGAAGAACAAAAGTCGCGTTATACGCTAAAAAAGACAATTCGACGTGCGGATTAATTTACTTTCAACGTAGCGATTTAAAATTAATTCTTACAATATTTTGCTTGAACGAGTAATCCAGAATCGCTTTACAATATTTTCTTACGCGCTGAAATAATGAGACCGATTAACACGAAAAGCACGTTTTATAAAACTACTGCGTTCCATTTCCTCGATTGAGAAGTTCTAGCACCAGAATTTCGTTTCCTCCTTCACCGGCGAGCTACCGAGATTCTAGTCCACGACTAAAGTGACCGCGAGACCGAGTCGCTCGAACGCATCGGGTCGTCGCGACGAGTAACTTTGACGCGTAAATTCTCGCGAGGATATCCGTCCGGCGAAGACAGAAAAGACTCCCCCGGCCCTCTCGGTTCGTAGACGCGTCAAGGTGAGCTGGAAGTAAAACTTTATCTAACCGAGATATTCGTCCTCGTCTTACAGGGCTGCCGGGTATATCGGAATTGCTATCGCTACCAAGAAGAGGCCTCGTCGTCGTCGGGCAGATTTGCTGGTTGAACGGCGGTACGACAAGGAGTTATGATATCGGCACCGATCGCCGCGCCAAGTGAAAACACGGTGGCGTGAGTAATATACAACCATAGGGCGATCTTTTATAGTGCAGGGACTCCGAAGGGAATGATCCGCGGCCACGTCGGGAGATAGGATCGTACTAACCCCCGCGAGAACGAGAGGAGAGGGTCAAGGAGGAGCGAACCCGGAGCAGTCAGCGATTCTAGTCGTAAATAAAATCGTGTCCGCTACCAATGCCAATCCAGCTGAACGAAGTTCGGTATCTAGCCGACGCGTCGGAGCGTCTTCCGATAAGGTAATTGGTAACATGAAAAGCCTGAGAATCGAATGAGAACCGAGTGGGACAAATTTTTCTCCTGGGCTCCAGTTTTCGAAGATTTTCTCCATTTTCGCCTTTAATAGATTCCTTCGATTATAATCAGCGCACCTCGGAAATGCTCTATTCCTCCTTCTATATAAAAATGTTGCGCGTCATATCGATAAGTCGAATTACTCTTCGAAGTAACGTTAGTCGAGGATAAAACGGAAAGTGATTTTGGTTATAAATCAATTTGAAGAACTGGACGAATGAAATTTTTGCATGAGAATGTACAGAATGCTCAACGGTTCGCTTTGACTGCATAACACTTGAGGATGTGATAAAAATTGAAGATACTCGTCCAACAAACTTGCGACCGGTAAATTACGTCGATTGACGGGATCCAGGATATTAATCGCGAAGACTCCTTCCGATCGAACTTTAAGCGTTAGTCTAACCCTGTTCTCGTTCTACGCGGATTACCATACAAATGTGGTCGAACGGTACCTTAGATTCGATTCTCTATAATTCTCTGGGAAAAGAATCACATCAAATCGATTCAATATCTCAAAATCGGTGAAAGTAACGATAGATTGATTACTTCGCCTCGATTCTCTCTCGTGAGTCGAAGGCTTCTAACAGGATCGTTCCAACGCATCATCGTTCGATCGTGCGAAACTCATTATTTGAGCCGTTAGTCGCACGAATGAAGAAGGATGCGTTTCAAACGGGATGTCTTCGGGTCTGACAACGAGTGACAGAAAAGTTATGCGATTTTCTTTCTTATAACCATCGGTCTAGTCAACGAGAAGGCTGCATCGGAATAATGCATCGTCACGGACGTTTGAAATTCGTGTCACGCCGGAGGGTGTTTAAAATGGAGAAATATATCATTGCGAGGAAAATTAATCAAGAAATCTAGGATATAAATCAGGAATCGATCTATCGATCGATCGACGAGATACAATTGTACGTATAAGGGGAAAATCAATTTTTAATCGGGAAACGACCAGCCGGTGCAAAGGTCAAGAACCTTTTCGATTTTGTTTAAACTCAGGTATACTGCATTTTGCAGGGTTAGATAAAAGTAATTAAAATTCAAGAATGTTTACATTCCTGAGATCGTCGCTAATCGGTTTCATGCTATTTATAATATCATCTCTACAGTCACGCGTCTGGAAATAGCAAATCAAGTAATTCAGTTTCCACGTATTTTCTTTCAATATCACGTGAATTATAGGGAGGGAAAAATTCTAAATTTTCTAACTCCCGAATCGGAATCACCGACTAACGATGTCACTAACCCATTCCGTATCCGTCGCGATTCCACTTTTACTTCTCCGAGCAGATAAATAAACACCGGCAAACCGCATTAACGGTAAAACCATGACGCGAGCAGCTGCCATAACCTGTAAGTAACTTACGCGTCTTCTCCCGGGGAACCATTGGTAATCAGGCCCGTAATCTGGCATCATTGCCGATCATTATTACCTTGGAAGGCAAGACTGGAACCGAGACAACCGAGACGAACGAAAGGAACCTACCGACGCGGCGCGGCGTGCGTATACCGCGATTAGGACCGCTGCGATTTGAATGATTAGATAGGGTCGACGATTCGGGAATCTCTCCGGAGGTGAAATAACAGCCTCCGGGGAAGAGTGGCGAGCACGTTCGTGGCCGGTAGGCACGCATCTCGCGGGTCGATAGTTCGTACCGAGAAGAGCGGGATTCAGGATCACGATGATGCGCGGCGCAGCCTACCCATAAGTACACGTGTCCGCATCCAACGACCTAGCCGATCATTCCCGCGCCGTATCCTCCTCCTCCTCCTACTCCTCCTCCCCCACCCCCCTCCTCATCCTCTTCCTACCTTCGGAACCACGGACAGGTGTGTCGGGATATCGGGATTAATGCCCGAGATCGTCTCTCGTGGATCGAAAAAGCTCTTAAGGCGCGCTAACCACGGCGCGTACGGCAATTTCGTCGATGCCTGGCCATCGCCACCGAGACCGGTACGCTCCCTATCCGCTTTTAATCGTAAGCGCGAACGAACTGGGCGTTTACGGGAACCGGGGAATTATTTCAGGAAGCCGGGGACTCACCTGGAGCGGGCCGGTGCGGTGGTACGATCGCCGAGTGATACTTGGCCGCGATGGGAACCTACGAGGTAGGAGAGAAAGAGGATTATCCTTTACGAACGCTGTTTTCGCGAATGACGGGGGGAAATATCGACGAGTGGGATTTTATGGTTAACTCGTGAGTCGATTGGATAGTGGAAATTGACGGAAAGGTAGTTACCGGATTTTAGAGCACTGTCAGACGGACGAGAGACACGCGTGTACTAATATTGAGTGTTTTTGTTTTTAGACAGTTGAAAACTTACTCGGTATCGTTGCGTACTTCGTGGCAGAGTATTGCCACCGTGATGCCGCATCCTTCTTTTCTCTAGCATAATGAAAATATTATGTACTTTACTTTTCAAATTAACACTATTTCTATCGAAGGTGTCAAAGGACACTTTTCCGAAATTTTCGGTTGAAATGATTAAAAATTCATTTTTAATACGGTTTGACCACCTAGAAAACCCCCGTTCTTTCCTGAAAAGATACAAGGTTAGTTTTCGCGTACTTGTAGTACTTGGCCCGAGACAAGTCCTTGTCTCTTGCTCATTCGTTTAATCGTTTTCCCTCAATTAAATTTTTGGCTTTTCCTATAATACTTGTGGAATTGTTGATATGGTATCTTTTTCCTTCAATCTCTTTCTGGATTTAAAATAAGATTTGGCCGAGATATGTATTATAGGAATTTCAATGTAGCGTCGCAATAGTATGATACAGAGTTTATTACATTCGCGACGGGATACATTTATCACAATTTACACGATACAAATCTAAATCTTCTTTCAATCTGGTACGGTACATACAATACAAATAATTCGATTTATCTTGGACTCTTTGTTTCGAGCTCGGAAGTTGCTTGATCCTTTGGACGCGCGTTAGATTTCAAATTCATTTGCGGAGTCTTCGCGTCTTCGGCTCGAAGATAGGCATAATTTTTCATCTCGTAAATTGCGCCAATTTCCTCTTTGCTGACGGCTACAAAGTAATCATTTATTCTTGGAATTATTAACAGCCAAAGAAAATAAATCATTTCCAATAATTAGCAAGGACCGCGTTTCATAATGATTTACAAGCGAGTCGCTCAGTTACTTTTGAACAGGTTTGTGTACACGATAACTTTTAAATACCTACAGGACAACTGCTCCATCCTGACGTTGTACATGTCATCCTTCAACCCAGCTTCCGTTACCTGGTCGCTGTCGGGCGACGAGCTTTTCGGAATGGGTCTTCGAATAAGTTTGTTTAGTTCTGAAACGGAATACAAATGATTACTATCCAATCGCGATGTATTTTACTTCAACGACAAAGTAACAAGCTGGTTTTCTTTAATAATTGCGAATACGCTGTATGGAAACGGGAACTTACTATTTCTTCCAACACGTTCAAAAATATTCGTCTGCATACTTTGCTTCGACGGATTGACGTCCGGATGAATTGTTTCTACGTGCGTCAAAGGATCTTCCTCTGCCTCGGTTAACAATTTTGTCGACTCGTTCATTTTTTCGGTGTCGACGGTAGGTAAGGTCCAAGATTTAGATTCGTCAACTTCAGAATTTTTCGTATTCGCGGATGGATTCGAGGGATCCTCCACCGGCGGTGGTGTCGGTGTCTCTAAAAATTAATACAAGCCCAATGTTTACAGTGCGCAAGACAGATATTGAAATATAACGATGCAACTATTTTTGAGATTAACATATTTCGAAATTTCATGATCGATACGTCTTTAGAGTATATTTGTTCGACGTAGCGCTAATGTAACGAAAATAGATGAAAATAAAGTTCATGACGGATGCTAATTAATAATCCATTATCCTCATATCCGTGTGAAATTCATTCCCTCTTACGATGATCCTAATCACCATTCTCAAATTCTAAAAAAAATATAACTCTTTCTCACACCGATGATTATTTACTCCATCCATAAACGAGGCAAGACCAAAAGATTCACCGGCTCTCTCATCAAACACCAAGAATCCGCATCCATCGCGATAACGCCGAACATAAATTCTGACTTCCTCGCATAGCGACCTATCTCTCTCCAGTGCCATCAATTAAATATCCCACTTCCGCGCGCATCATGATTACAGCGCGCAAATAAGAAGCGGAAGGAACGCAGAGGCAAAAAGAAATCGGCGACCAACACGGGGTAAATACTCACCAGGAAATTAGAATGCATCGTCACGGCGCGTCCATCGATGATATCCTCGCAGCGCGTCGCCGTTACGTTGCCGTTCCCTCGTCCCGTCGTCGATCCCCTCGCCGACGGGTGTCCTGTCGAGCGACGAGAAACTCCTAGTTCTCGTTTCCGTGGCGTACTTTTCCACCGCGTTACCTCGCAAGCAATCAGGCACCACCCGTTGATCCAAAGGAGACGCGTACAACTTACTCGTTCTCTTATTATTCTCCCCCCTCCCACTCGCTAAGTCACTCGTACCGTTTCTCGTGTAATCCATAGCGTCCGCGTTCCGCCGAGAGTCGTGTGACATTTTACGAACCGGGGGTTGTTTGTCGATTTCGGGGGTGGTCTTCGACTCTGCCGGGGGGGAAGGAGATAATTCTTTGGCAGGTAGACTCGCGTCCACGTTAACGATCGGCGATCTGAAGGTTTGGCTGTTGAGCTGCTCTTCCGGTACCCGCCATTTGTAAAAGTGTTCGCGACTGTAGGGGTAAGGATCGCCGGGCACTTTCACGTATTCACCGTCGTCGATCGGATCCCCGCTAACGTCGGACCGTTCCATGTCCGTGGTCCCTTCGTCCTTGGAATCGCCCTTGGCGACGGTGCGTTGATCGCCGCGAAGATCTTTTTTGTATTCGTTTGACGCGTGCGGGTAAGGATCCGAGGACATGGACTCGTAACCGGGATAAAAGTCATCTTCGTAGGAGTTCGTGTAATCCGAGCTAGCCTGGTACTCTTCGTTGTAAGTGTGCACGTCTTGGGTCTCGGAGTCCTTTCGCTTAACCTGGTGGGTGGATATCGTGACGGAAGTCGGTAAACGAGAAAGATTCTCGACGTCACCTTGATGAGAATGACTCAACGAGATCTCGATTTCCCTGTCAGCTATGGTGTTCAGGCTCTCCGCGAAATCGGCATCCATTTCCGCTCGATCCTTTTTTCCCGGTTCCACGAAGGACAGCGATTCTACGCGGGAAGAGGATGCCTCTCCTGTCGAAGAATTTTTCAAATTTTCTTTATTATCCAGCGAAGAGGCGGATTGGCGATTTTGATTTTCTCCTTTCGAGTCAACGGAAGCGTTCCAATTCCCGGTATCCGTGGAAAAGGCGGATTTCCCTCGATTCCGCTCGATCGAACGATAATTACTTATCGCCTCGTTGATCACTGTTCGTTTTTTCGCGTAATCGATATGTTCGTGATGCCTGTGATTAAACGAACCAGCGGTGTGTAACTTCTTGATGTCCATTTTCTGCGTACTCACGGAGTTCCCGGCGCGCTTTATTTCCATCGACTTGACGGGCTTGTAGTCAGCCTTCGTAACGTCGCGATTGTCGTCCTCCTCTTCCCTAATCGATGCGTCGTCGCTGGACGGAACCACCTGGACGTCCAGCTTCGGCGTCGGTGCTTCCGGGCGAATGGAAATCATCTCGAGAGGTGCCTCTGGATCGGGTGCGAGGAACTCGTTCTTCGTTGAATCCATCGGGATCGGGATCTTCGATTTCACCACGAGATCCTTCCACGCGGATATCTCAGCGTCGAAATTCACATTCGCGGGAATGTTGTAGTCTTCGTCAGCGACGCTCGTCTCTTTCATCACGTTCGGGGAGGTTTTCAATATCTTCTTCATGGAATCCGTGCTGTCGAGTTTGTCCGTTTTATTCGATATCCCTGAATCTTGTGTCTCGGCCGGCCCAGAAAGTTTATCCGTCGGTAAGTCAGTTTTGATCGCCAGATCCTTCGTGTCGGCATCATTCGTGCCGCTCAAAGACAAAGATAGATCTTTCGTCGCTTGAATAATGTTAGGCTCGCAAATGGGGGAAACTTGAAAATCTGAACAATTATTCTCCTGATAATCGAAGGCGCTGGTATCGTCGACCTTGGACATAGACATCTGGTTCCTTACGTATTCTTGAGTTTTATTCATTAATTCGTCGGGGAGTTTCACACCCCACTGATTACGGTAGTTCGTTCCAAGATCGTCCGCAAAATCATTTTGAACTTCCATTGTCGCCTGGTCATCACCGAGTTCCGTCGACTCACTGCTCTCTGTCCTTATCACTGGCTTCTTTATCTTCTTCTCTTTCTTCTCGCCCTTATCGCGCTTCTCGGGCATGTTCGGCTCCCTGATAGGCGGCTTCGTATTTCTCGGAGTGCATCCCGTGATCGTGCGAACGACATAATGCATTTTTCCGTTCGTCGTTAAGAAATCGTTAGGAGCGATTCGATCATTCCGCATCGCGAGACGATAACACCGTTCCGAAGGACACCGAAGAGAATCGGAAATAATTTCGGTGTCTCTGGTCGTCCCGAGAATGTCATGTAGGGGATCCATTCTCTCGTTACGGATCTTCTTGCCAGGCTTCGCAAGATCGTTCGACGGCGAAGAATTTAGTATCTTTCCAGACAATTTTTCAGCAACCCCGACGGTCTCGTCCGCAAGCTGCAGGCACGCATCGTCTTGGTTCGTACTAATTAGTCGTTGATTAATGACGTTGACCTTGCCGGGTGACTCCGAAGGCTCGTTTGGCTGCTCTTCGCGAATTGTTATTTCGGGATGATCGAGCACTGTTGTTTTTGCTACGCGATCGAGGATCGCGCTCCGTGTTTCGTAGATAATATCGTCTACAAAGCGTTACATTAGCGCTAGTCTTATATCTTATATGGGTTTATTAAACTACGGATATCGATGGTAATAATTATAATCAGACCGTACTGATGAATACCAAAATATATTATTAAAGTACAATGAATAATAGTCGTCGAATTACCGCGGTGGAAATTCTTATCTCACCATGTTTGACGAAAACTTGTTTGAACCAGGAAAAGATTCCTTGTTGCCGTCCGTCCTTTTCTTCCGCACATCTCGCCGAAGCTGTAATAATTATTAATTGGTATTGGGCGATAAAATTCAATTCAAGAAAGGAGGGACGAATTTGATTAAAATTCAGAATGAATGATTCGAGTCTACGGTTAAAAATTATAGCACGAGTAACCTGCGGATAGATTCCTTAGGGACAGGGGATTGAAGAATCCCCGTACGAGTTCGATCGAACAGTGATGGCCTCGCAGCATAATGTCACTTGAAAACGTAGAAAGCGTGTACGTTTGGTGGATACTAGATCAATTTTGATGATTTTGAACCGAATTCCATCGACAGAATTTCGCAAATTTGTTTGCCTTGATTTCTCTATTAGACGTTTATCGATAAGTTCACGGCGACTGTCTGCTTTTCCGAATTCAGCGCTCCGCTTTCATTCTTTTCTTGTTGCTCCTTTTTCCGATGCGATATAAGAGAATCGAGCCGAGACGACGTGGCTATGACTTTTTTCATCGAACAGAATTACGCGCGTTGCTCGTAATAATTACGTAATTATGTAACATGGAAGATTTATATCTCGAACATAATTATTGTTGGGATTATCGTAAGGTTTTAATAATCGACACCTCTCGCGCCATTTTTAAATTATTTATTCAATAAGTTCGTTACAGGTAAAATAATCAGAATCTATTGTTTTGAGTTCGACCACGATAACCAGGTTTCCATATTCCATGGCCTTGGGTCGAATCTGTCGAAGAAGGCGCGTCCTCTTCGTTAAAATGACTTTCCTTTGTCGATACGTCATTCTCGTTGCCGGAATCTTCTACGAAAAAAAAGGGGCGTCCATATTTCTCATCGTATATAAATATTAACTCGTGCCACGAATAGTTTACTTCGTCTACATTTATCTTTCCCTCTTTAGAACTATTGGGATACAAGAATGTTATGCACGAGACGGAGAGAGAGAATTAAATTTACGGATACGTACCTTTCGATTTCTTACGAAGTTTATTTCTTACATGCTTCCAGAGCTTTTTGTAAGAGCGAATCTGACCACGATACAAATCTGAAACGTCGCGTAAGCGTAAATAAATATGTATATCGTAAAAATAAGAAACACGTGTCCTAACCATTCGTAATTCCATAATTATGAAATCTTCCGTCCACAGTTTCCAGCAATCTCAAATACTTGACGCTCAACCCTTGTCTGAGCATGATTTCGAATTTAATTACGCTAAATAATATTTCTTGCAACCACTTTAATTTGAGCGAAAAGAACGTACAGATTTAAGGTTTTCCGTTAAAAAAAATACATATCCGAATTGCTTGACCGACCCGAGATTCCGAGGGACTGAACTTATCCACAAATGTCATTACGGAAATCATCATCCGTAAGCGTAACAGAAACTTTCGCATCGAGAAGTTGGCGTCGGGCCATAATTATTCTTAACAAATCAACCGAAGCGAGTTCCATCGACTCATCGAAGCCACGGGACGGAGTCCGGTTAATCATTGCCAAAACTTTTCTCCCCATGAGACTCTCGGGACCCTCTCGCACGCTTAATGCCATAATGGACACTTCTCCCTCTCCCGATCTCTCTCTCGCCGTCTTCCTCCTTCTTTTCGACCACCTTCCCTATTGATCCGAAACCACTAACTCGAATCTAGCGCGTTACACTCGACGCTTGGATTGTTTCAGCATCTTATTTCGAGTTTTCCTGAGGGCGCGCGGATAGATTTATTTCGGAATAGATTCGTTCGTTCTGTCCACGAATATTCGGAAACGCCTCGTCCGATCGGTGCTTACGTTATTTTCAATTACGAATATTACGATAATACGAATAAATATATTGTTAACGGTTCGATAAAAATAAATGTTTCAAACGGAGTCTTGCAAAACTACCCCTGCAGACGTGGTCATACTTCTACGAGAATACTCAAACCTTTTTTAACAATTTTCCGCGAAGAGATTCGTTACATCTGAAATCGATTGCCGTAAATTTCCCGGACAAAGTAAATGTTTCAAGCGGTATCAGTTCTCGCGGTGGAGATCTCGAGGGCCGTTCGTGATGTCGCATGCGAATGGCCATGGCCATTCGGCCCACGTACCTCGCTAACCGTTAATAAAAGCTTAAAGAACATTATCGTGAGCATTCGTCGGGACATTAAAAAACGCACGTGCCTTTAACGGTGGGCCTTCGATGCAATTTTAAACGGCTATTTCCGGACCCTGCCACCTATCGTCTCGGGTGACACATGTCCCCGATGCCGTTACACGGATCCAGGGGATCCACCCGACTGAATACCAATCGGAAGGGATGCCGGGGAAGGGTGAACTCGTCTGCCACGAGATCCGTGTTCTTCGTGCAATCAAAGCGGACATTGTTTTCAATCGCCCAACATCTATTATAATTCTCATAGGGAGGCGAAGAACGAAGTGCCTCTCCTGTGCGTCGGCGTTAAAATTAAACGACCTGAAACCCAATTTTTTCGTTCATCATCAGACACGCTTGCGACGTTAACGCGATCAATCGCTTAATATCGTACGAATAAAATCGATGGGTTATTTACCGATCGTGCCACGCCCTTTGCATTACCAACGTAAGCGTACTTTCCCCGCGGTATCACAATTTAGGTCACAATTAGATCACAGAAAAATAATTACGACGATTCGAGTGTGTTTCCTCTAACGTTGAGCGCAAACCACACCGGGAGTATCCTTCTCTCTTTGAAGAATCGAGAGATCCACGACTCACGACGTGCCATCGTTCCCCGGCGAAAATAGGTGGTTATTTTTTTTCACGGTCTAACAGAGACATACGGCGAGGCGGAGAGAACGTGGGGCAGAGCGAGAGAGAGAGAGAGGGACATTAGCCATAAATTCGTTGGTCCCTGGTGGCAAATACCAGGGCAGAGCCATGCCAATTGTATAAATTGGCTATGACAAACTTATCGTCCCGCCGGCATGAGTAGACGGAGCGAGGAGCGTCTTGCCACACGTATCTTCTCCGCGAGGGTCGATACTTGTTCCGCGCGGCGGAATTTGGTGCAGGTGTGCGTTCCGCCGTGGTTCCCTCGTGGTCGTTTGAGACATCGTTCCCCGGAGGTCTCGGGGTGAACGTGACGTTCCACCTTTGGCCACTCACGTACACCGGGCACGCCGCGGTGGATTTTGTCGTGCGATTCGTCGCGTGTGACGTTTCCTCCGCTGCCCTGCCGTCCGTAAATCGTGCTTTTCCTCTTGTTCGTAGATTTTATCCCGTGGATTTCGGGACCGCTCGAGATGGTGGAATTTAAGGGAAGACCGATATACGTCGTAAAGAGAGGATTCCGAGAGCACGCGCGATACGACGATTGTTTTGCGAGATAACCGGTTGCAGATTGCGCGATATGAATTTTGGTAAAATATAGGACAAAGGAATTAAATCGGTAACGAAGTTATTTATTTGGTATAGGGTGTCGTGTAGAATGTAGGATAAAATTAATGTGCTAACGTTCAGTGGATTAATAAATTTGAAAATACATTTTGTTAACCGTCGACATAAAATTGAATTGATGGGAATAAGAACGATACAGGTTCTAAGTTACTTTACGAGCTGAGACGAAGACCGTTACAATTGAAGTGATCTGAGCGCGTGTTTCAGGCAATTATCCTCTCTCAAATGATTCGCGAAATTAAAACTATTTTTTTATATATCATAAAACGAAATTTTTCATCTTGCGCTCTTCGATTTCACTTAAAATTTTGTTGTTGGGGAAAAATCGGTATAAAAAAACATCGACCTTCTCGATGGACTCGTAAGCGACTCAAGAATAATTATAAGGGTGCTGTCGTTCGTCCGCAGATCGGAATCACGACGATTAATTCCGAGTCTGTCGTCGACAATCGTTTAAGTTGGAAAACGATTTACACCGAGGCGCTTACCCACGGGCAGGGGGGGTTTGAAGCGCGTCGGGGGAAAGAAGGGTGAGTTTACATTCAGGGGGCAACGCGTGGGGGTGAAACCGCTCGTTTATCAGTAACCGACTCTAGTGAAAGCGACACCGAGGCTCTACGCCGCACGAATAACAATCCCCCTACCCCCTGCGCCGCGGATGTGAAAAGTATTGCCACGGCGAGCTTCCTCCGATCACCCTCCGACCTTGGACATTATTTATGCCGTCGGCCACTTTCTTTTTTTTTATTTTCAATTCACTTAAGGTCGAACGAGGAATTTCCTAGCTTTAAAACCTCCGGTCCTCGGGTTCCTTCAAATCACTCCCGAGAACCGCGAACTCGAGGTGTCGTTTCTGATTTTTCCTGGTTTTAAGATCAGGGTACGTTTTCTCTAGGAAAAGCTACTATCGAATGCTAAAAATAGATACCCAAATTTAGTTACTTAAAGTTAATTAGACAGTAGAATCTGTCGTTCCAAAATCGAGCTTTGTATTCAAGAAAATCCATCGCCTCTGCAGGTGTCGATAACGCTTCACGAATTAAACTTCGTTCCGTTCGTTTACCCTCAAAAGACAAACATAACTTTCTCGCGAATCGATTAAAAACAATCCCTCCGCGTCAAGTACGAGCACAGAATATTATCAACGTAGACAATCTCTGGCACATAGCGGAAAACGTTTTTCGTTGGAAAATTTCAATTTCGTTGGATCGGAATATTCGAGGCAATCGCAGGTAATCCAGGGTGACCGATAACCAAAACGGGGTGAACGCATCGTTCAACCTGTCGACGGACAAAATTGAGCTCAACGACTCCTTTCGAATCTCATCTACGAGCGAGGCCGACATCAAATTCAAACCGAACGGGGGCGCGTCTTCTTGTCGACCCATTTTGCAAGTGTCGTCGTAGCGCCGGGCTAATTTGTCAGTTGTCGAGTTAGCGTCCTCGTGGGGATTCCCCTTCCGTGGCGGTGGCCCCGCGTTCCCACCCGGGACGGTAATCAACCGGTGAATATCTGAACTGCAGGTTCGAAACTCGTCCCATCCCCGAACGTCCACCCCCTTCGTTCTCTCATTTATAAAGAAGAGGCTATTCCGGGAACGGTAGGTGCGATTGATCCACCCCTGAATCGTATTCCGCGATCTACTTCGCTTTATCCCCGCGTCGATTCTTTGCCCCGTGCCTCTCTATTCTTCACCCCGGGTGGCTAAAAAGTTGTATCCCTTGCCAAACAGGGATTCGATGGAAAATAATGTATGGAAAAGTTGAAGGATTCTCCTTGAATTAAGTTGTTACTGTTTACGTTGAATTAACGTTGTAATAACAAAGTCGGGATGTAATCAAAGAATTCTATCGAATTTTTGCGTAAACTACACGAGACGGCTGTACTCCGACAACTTTAACAACGATCGCGACGATAATTTGTCACTTCTATTATCCCACGTTACGATCGTCCCAGTTGTCAGAAAACTATCAAAACCCATGGAAAACGAATCCCACTAAAAAAGAGAAAGACAATCCTTCCGACATTTATTCAGCAAAAAACACGAGACGGTAAGCGAAACGGAGGAAGTATCACTCTACAATCTTGTAAAAACTTTGCCCCGTGAAAAGTGGGATAGCGGCGGGGAAACACCCGAAAAGTGGCAGCTAATGTTCCGCGACATGGCAGGTGGATTCCCTCGGTTGTCACGAGAGTCTCTCTCCGGTTTCCACGTAGCGGATTTCGAGGCTTTGTAGTCATCCATTTCCAAGCGCGCCCCTGTGCATTATTTAAATAAACAAGGAGACGGCCGGGTGGGGCAGATTGAGTTGCCGTCTCTTTCTTCTCCCTCCCCCGTTCCCTCCTCCCGCCCTACCCCTCTCGCGCTCCATCCTTCTCCGGAGCAGTTACAGTGACGAACAATTATCCCCTCCAGGGCGAAGGAACACGGCGAAGCCGGTCGAAGTTGACAGGCAAGGGGGTGCCGACGGGAGTACCCGCGCCTTCTAATGAATTTTAAATTGGCTCGCATTCATAATGCAGCCCCGTTGACAGTCGGGATGAACCGGAGATGACAAAGTAAAACGGCCGACTTAATATTTCCGGGCGCGTGCAGCGAGATCCTTCGCCGCCGTGAGATACGAAAATTACGGGTCTCTAATGTTGGTTTGCGAGAAAGAGACAGGGGGGGCAAGCGAAGAGACTATAAGACCTTGAACGCGATTATCTGGATGCGAATAGGAATCGGCGATGCGAGGAATTCGTGTAACTTCGTGGCTTAAGTTTTTGGAAATTCTGAATTGCTCGCGGGAAACGTGCATTATTATTTTCGATTTTTTAATCGTTTCGCTTCGAAACGTATTACACGAAGTTAGAAATGGAAATTAAATACGTCCCACTTTTAGGAATTGTTCGTTCAAAATAATGTGTAGTTTCGTCACGCGAATTGTACGAGCGTGTAGAAAGTTGACTCGATATTTAAATGAAAATCGTTTAACGAAGAAATAACCAAGCTTCGTTTGCTTTTCTTTAATCGAAGAAAATGATGGGTGTTTCGACGATCGTAACATCGATGTTTGCTTTTTCTGCCCACGCATTTCAAATCTAAGCTCGTCATAAAGTACGTTCTTTTGATTGGTACAGGTACGCGCGCATGTACGCGTATATCGGTGAAACGAGACAGCGCACGGTGAACGGCTGTTTTGACACGTGTAATTTCGTTTCTCGATTCCGATCGCGAAGGGCCAATTATCTCGGTACATTCGACGCTGTGGTTTCGGCGGAGATCGTAGATTAAAGCGTATCATCGGAAGCGTTACAGTTATTTAATGACGGACAGTATTGCCCGCTGGACTCCATTTACATGCGCGTAAATTATTATTAAGGGCCCCCGATCCGATCTTGTCGGTAATTTGGCGTGAAACTTTGTTGCAACTTTCTCATCTCACGGCCCGGCACCGCCGAATGCTTTCGCGAGGTGGTAAAAGATCGTAATTTATACTCGAAAATATAACGAATAAAATGAGATGATTTTTTTTCCAAATTAACTCAGTAACGTCAATACGGTAACAGTTTCTCTCAGAGTCTGACCAAAGTTGTCTGTATCTACTTCCAGACGCAACCCACATCCGAAGAAACAAACGTCTACCGTTTAATGACAAATGGCCGTTGATCGCTCGAGCGTGAATCAAACGGAGGATAAAAATTCGCCCCAACGTAAACTCCGCGCCACGAATACAAATTCTTTACTCTCTCACCTGTACTCGCGGGCCAATAGCTGGACCAACGAAACACGTTCAACTAATTATCGCCCGAGACGACGCGCCCACACCAAAACCGCATCGCCCCTCCCCCCCAAAAATCCTCGAGTTGCCGGGATGAACACACCGCATACCGTAAATTGCCGCTAGTAAGGTAGCTGCATCGAAGGTGCAGCTTGACGTGCATAAACCACGAACAATTCGCACGGTAACGCGAAGATACTGGCCGGGTCTCTGGCAAGTGCCGCCTTGGGAGCTCTGGAGTCGTTGCACATGCAGCTGCACGGTCCCGCGAGTCAGATCAACCGAATTGCTGCGGGGAAGGCGAATTCGCTGGAATCCGGGACGAGAGAGCCGTGTTTATTGTTCGCAAAGCCGGAGTGTACATGGACAGGAGAAAAGATGAGACAGGTAGACGAGAGAGGAGTGCACAACGAAAATAGACGGGCCGCCATCTGGGCAACGTCCTCGACGTACCGATAAACACCACTCAAACCCACGGAGCCACGAAAAACCACGCTATCTTCCGTTTCTTTGATCTTCTTCTCCTTCTTCTTCTCCTTCTTCTTCTCCTTCCCCTTCCCCTTACCCTCCTTCTTCCTCCGCTTCTACCTCGCGACTTCGAGATCCCTTTTCGCCCTCCCCGACTCTCCCACCGCGATCAAAGGACTTTTAGCTCGGAGATAATCCTTTACGTCCTTCCTTTGCCGCGTCAGAAGCAGCTATCGATAGTTCGATCGTTTCTTGTCCGTAAATGGACTCCTTGTTTTTTGGCAGACAACGCGAGGTGAAGGGACGTCGTTCTGTTACTCACTTTTTTCCGGTCGGTAGATCGACTCTTCGAGGGTACAGTTAAAACTTAAAACACTGTTTCCTCTCGAAATGCAGTCCACTTAGGTGCAATGTAATGCAGAATAAATTATAATTTTGAGACAGTGATTCCAAATGATTGCATTATAAAGATACGACGACGGGAAATTTATTAACAATTCACAACCGTGACACGAGTGGAATAAAATAGAGTATACTTTACGTACACCCTGTACATTCTTATTGTAAAGATCGTTTTTTAAGCTCGTTTTCATTTCAACGAGGTGTGGTAAAGATGTAATTACAAAGTACAACTCAATTTACAAATTACAATACTAACGCTCCTACTTCAAATTCAACGTGACAAATCTAACTTATACTTAACCGTAGACAAGACCTTGTCTCTTGATTTTTTCTCCACGCGAATATACCAACGACTCATAACTACCGGCGCGAGAAATAATTTGCACTTGTCAAAACGTGCCACCGAACGATATTATATCCGTTCACTGGTCTTACTTTTACGACCTATGGGTATACCACGCGTCTACGTCTCGAAGCGAGACGATCGAACTTCCCCCGACGCCTCTCTCTCTCGTGTTGGTTGCATCCACCAAAGGGGGATGATGTTAGGTCGGGTGGTTTTCGTTGGGAGTTTGCTTCTGGTATCTGCGGGTGGATGGTGCGCCAGTGATACTACCGGAAGGTACTTCGCACCCCCGGGCTATTCTGAGTCTGTAAGTTAGCCACGTACAATTACCATACATCTCGGTGCCGGCAACTCGCGTTGCCGTTACAACGTTTAGACGGGCGTTATGGATGGATACCCGAACTTGAACCGATGGTTACTCGACAATTCGAGAAACGTTTCCACAGTTTAATCGTGATACGAACAAAAAAAAAAAAAACGACATACATCGACGTCGAAGAATGGGAGCCGCGAACCGTTTGGCAGTCGATTAAAGGCATCGATCTTCTTCCATCGTAGTTCGATGGGAATTCGTCCTCTTTTAAGCCGCGAGATAGTTTTCAGGATTTGGTATGTACGCGTATCGCGTTATGAATTTTAATCGAGGTAACGTACCAGGTGGAAATTCATTGCTTATTTACCACGAGCGTGACGTAACTCAAACATCGAATTGGGATAAGGAAAACCAGTTGTTCTAGATGCACAGAACTCTTAGAATAGTTAGTTTGAAGTATGATTCGCGAGTTCTGACCCGATCGGACGGACCTTATTGCTCGATAATTGCTGGATAATTGCTCGACTATTGCTCGACAAGTGGGCACCGACGATTATGCTTCCGCTTTACGTGAAATCATATCGCGTAGTATCAGGATGGAGTATCAGGCTAATTCACGACCGAGCATTACGAGAATTCGCGACGTCGAGGAGAGAGGAGAGAAGATAAAGCGGGAAATCTCATCCGCAAATTCCTAAGTAAGTTCCTCGTTAAAAAAGAAAAATAAAGAAATCCATTTTAAACGCTTCCGACGCGCGATATAACCCCTTTTGTACGAGCTTATAAATGTCAGTAGAGCCGGTGAATCTGTCAACCTGACGGGCCGCGGTTTTTTTTTCCACGGTTAAACTGCCGAGGGAGCGTCTACCCTGGCGTGGGGTGAGATTTAAAACAATTACAAGGAGTCGAGTCAAGAAGAAGAGGGGAGCTAATCTTGAGGGCGGTTTAATTAAAAGTGGTGCCAACTGACGGGTGGCCATCGATCAACACCGCCGCGACGCCGACTGACGTTTACAGTGGCATTCTGTATTATCCTATGACAGCCGCGCCGTTGTTTTACGCGAACGAGTTCTACTTTCGTTCGTAATAACTTCTAGTCACGGATCGTTCCGCCGTGGCCAAGGAACCCCGGCAAATTTATTCTCGCAGCAATTTCAGGGAACGCTAAAGCCTTGTCTCTCTTCGAGATGTCGTGGCAATCAAAACTTCTCTTCGCATGCAGCTGCAACTGCACAGCAACGCTGTAAAGTTGAGCGTGATTAAAAATTGTTATCTACTTATCGATTCGCGCCCCTGACGAAATATGCCAACAGGGAGATTATGCGTTAATTCGACGAAGGAATTCTAAACGTCATTTGGTTCTTCAATTGTCACGTTAAAATTATCTTCAACACGCGCGTGGGACAAAATCGATAGAAAAACCTTACCGTCGGCATTTAATACGATTAAAAGTAAACCGTGAAAAAGTTATTCTCAGGTAGATTAAAATATACCGATCAATCTTGTTTCAGAGAAATCTCAGGGAACCACGAAGCAAAAGGACATCCGTTCCGGACGAACACGGCGAGGACGTAAGGGTATCTTGGAATCCCGAATATGTCCAGTGGAAAGACGCGGCAAGGACCAGAGAGATCCTTGGCATTTCGAATTCGATCGGTATGCGTCGAGAATGTCCACTGGGTGACGTTCTAACGCCCTGTCACCCTGTCTACCTCCGCGTGCCGAAGTATCCCTCCGAGACATTCCGAGGGTATTCGGGAATCTTTGAGACGTACGTCTTCGGGATTAATTATAGAAAAAGAGAACTCGTTAAGATCGCTCTCGTCGAGTTGCAAGTTCTAACCACTCATTGAGCACAATTCGGGCAACTTGGAATAAATCGAAAGACCAGGACAGAAGGATAATAAACAAAGGGCGCAATTATATCCATTACTATAGCACCCTCGTATCTGTACGACTAAAATTAGTGAATTAAATGTTGAAACGCAAAGTGAATTGAAAATTGAACACGAAGGCACACTGGTGTAGAAACAACTTTACATCGCGAGAAGCGAACCTGGCATCAAGATATCAGGAAGATCGATCGAGATCAATATCGATCATCGATTGTTATTCGTTCATCGGACAACGCAGCAAAGTTTGAATCTCGATGAAACAAAGATTCACGGCTCGATCGTCCGGAACGTACCGCAAACTGGATAAGAATAAAGAAATGGCCGATAGGGCGCAAAGGTCGGGGCGGAGGGCGGTACGGGGGATGAGAAAGGAAGGAAGAGGATCATGGGACTTCGCGTGCAGCACGGTCATCCCTCGTCTTCTTTGAGAATTTATGCTCGTTGTCCCTACACCATCCTAACTAGTCCACCCACTTACTTACTCGGGGGGCCTAAGGAACTTGCGACGGGCTTCGTCCGGGGGCGTCCACCCTTAAAATATCACCTCGCTGCCCTTCGTCCGACTTTATCAGCAACGTACGCCCATCCCTGCTTTCTTTTTTCCATTCGAGTAGAGAGCGTGTAATCTCGCCAGGGACAACGAATCTCATACCGCGGATACGTAGAGGCGTGAATTTACATACCGGCCAACAGTTTTATCGCCGACAAACCCCCCTTTTTGGGGTAGCTGAGGGGGGGACGGACTCTTGCCTCGAGATTAGCTTTCGAATTTAGTGGTTGTTATTGGGACGCGTTGGTTCAGGGGTAAACGTGATGCACGGTCGCCACCAATCTTTTTAGAATTCTGTTCGTTGCTTACAAAAAATCCTGTGAAACTAGTAAACTGTATTTTTTGATGTAGAATAGTCGATGTTGGATTAGTATCCGTTTGCGTGACGTGTTACGAGGCAAAATCTTAATATAAACCTCAGCTTCGTCGTAATATTTTCAAAGTAATTGCCTTCGTCAACAATGAGCGAGGTTTAAATCTTAACGCTTCGATTACGAAATTGTCGGGGATGTTACTAAACGTCTGGGGTTAAACGTTGAACGGTAGATAAGGAAAATATTTACTGAGATTATCTATCAACGCGAAGTTTCTCCCCCGAAACGTCTATCGAATGAAAAGTTATCCCCTGTGGTACGACGTCTGCAGTCTTTCGATTTGCATCTTCTCTTCCGAGCCTGGATCATCATAAATTCCTCCGAGTAAATCCATCCAAAGTCCATTTGGATTTGTAACTTCCCGCTACACGCGTTACTCGTCATCATGATAAATACCCTTCGCAGTGGTTTTCTTATTTCAGTATTTACGCTGTAATAGTTTAATGAATAAAAACTAAGGTGGTCCTAATTATACATCTGTCTCGACAATCGTGCGTATTCGTGCTCGCCAATACAGACTGCATTGTAAAGAATAAATTACAAACAATTTGACTTCCTTAACAACACCGTCCTAAAACACCGATACCCCATTTCCACTAAAAAAATCACGGGAATAATTCTTTCACCAGTTAATAGTAAACGTATTCTGCGAAGAATGCGTTTCTACCAAAATCAGTGCGCGTACCACCTTTTACTTCTCACCTAATCCAAGACGCGATCCATTCGAAAAATCTTTCCGTCAGTCAATAATGTTCCCGAGTTCATTCGCGTGGTCGAAATTAATCAGAAATTTTACCGCGCCGTAATGTAGCCGCTCTGCAATAAAGAATATTCTAAGAGTATTCTAGGAGGTAGTTCGGTCCCTACTATCGCGTAGGTGCTTTAACCGAATAGCTGGTAGAGCGTAGCCCTTAGCGAATGGTCGTTATACGCGCCCCTCCGGTTTAACGAACCGCAAATGCGTTGTTTTAACGACGTCATTAATATTTAACCAAATATCTGGCCGCTGTCTTGCGTGACCCGAGGGCGTACGACCACGAAGACGTCACTGCGAACTACTTACAGACGATTCACTTAATTCGTCGGAATTATGTGGGGATTAAAATTCATTTGGTACGTGCCTGCCGTTAACCTTAATTTGCAATTGCGCGATTATTTGGTACGACTCAATAATTACGTACGTCTCACGACGTGAGAATTATGACGGTAATTGCGGGAGAGATTGATGTATTAATTATTATTCCTTCCCGTTGTTGGATATTTGAAGAAAAATTGGAAAGTTCGGTATTTTCATTGAATGAATCGCTCCGTTGATAGAGAATTGACTTTCATTGGATAACCACGTGAAATCGATCTTGAGGAGTAATTACAATTTATGAGCACCGAGATTCGAAATTTTAGACAGTTTAGAGAAACAGAGAAGATTAGAACTCTCAGAGTAAGTGAAACGTGTACGAGAAGCACAACCGTAAATAAAATCATTGCACACGACTGCGCGCGTTGCACTTGAGCTGGTTACGATCGAATGACGTTTCCCTTTCACGCATGGAAGAAGAAAAGTATGATCGGTCGATCAATGTATGATAATCTTAACGGCGATCCTATCACGGATGCCGTGCCGATAAGAACGCAAAATGAAAACAACGTACAATTACCAATTAGTTCTACTCAGCGCGTATCGATTTATAATCCTAAATCGAAAAGACTGGGATTACCGACCGTAGACCAAACTGCTCGAAGGGACAGCGCGTGTTTCTGATACTCGACAAATTAATCTCTATTCAAATCAACTTAAAAGAATTGAGAAACTGTACAACCTCGTTACGTTATCGTTCTAATCTTGCTACTCACTTGAAAGTAACCTGTCCAGCAACCGGTTCTTCAAATTCCGAAGAATCATCTAATTAAAACGAGGAAAATAAAAAATATGCCAATTACGCGAAGTTAGACGTGCCCTTCCTCAATGACGCGAATAACACTTTCAGCTAATTATAAGTTCGTAATATTTATCCCCGTTCGTCGATACGTTAATTTTTAAGTAAACACGAACTCGATTCAATCGTATTCCACTTCGCATCGCTCATCCACGCATAACATTTTTACGCACCGCGTTATATCACGCGCCGATCGCATCGCTGCAATCTCGATCGAACCACTCGGATCATTGATCGCAATTTCGAAGCAATACAATTCGAGTCGATTGCTTTTCCAACATCTGCCCTGGACGTCCGATTCGCCCACGTCTTAGGAATTCCCCCGAAGGTCGCGGCTTTCAGCCAAGTCCTTTAATTGCGCCTATTTATGCCCCTTTGCTTCCGTTCGGCCGAAAAGAACTACGTGACATGTTTATAAAGAGAGAGAGAGCGAGAGACAGAGAGCAAGAGAGACGAACGGTACGAGCCATTAATGCCCTATGCCCTCGATCAACCTATCGCGCGTTCCCCCTTTCTCTCTCGCCTTCCCCTGCCACTCTTTCTCTCCTTTTCCAGCAACAGCAGCCCCTGCGTCTCAGGAGCGTATTGATCTTTGGGGGCGCTTTGATCTACCAAAGGGTCTACCCCTCGACCTTCCACCTCTCTCTTCCTACTTCACCGTAGTCCCCCGCTCCCTCCCTCCCACCCACCCCGTCCTCCGCGAAACGCACACGAACTCGACCCCCGACGTCTGCTCTCGCACGTCCGACACCTAAGTTTATCAAGGAGAGTTCCTTTCCTCTCTTTACCTCCGCGACAGAAGCGGCAGCGTAATTAGAAAAATGAGTTAGCTCGCGAAGAGGAGTAGTTAGAGAGACCACGGCCACCTCTATCCTAACGAAAAGCCGATGGTAACTCGGTCGCAAGAGTTTGCGAACCTCGTCACGAAATCCGCTGAAATCGGCGAGACTTAATCACGCTTTGGGGGAAATTTTTAGTTTGCCAATTTTTATATTGCCTTTGATTTTTATAATCGTTGATAGACGTCATTCACGGGCGAGTTTTCGTCAGTACCGTGAGAAAGTTTGATTCTAAAAATTCGGGGATTTTCTGTTAATTATTGGAATTGGTCGTTGCAGATTAGAGGTGGGTTTCAATTGAAATTGTTTACCTTTAGTGGTATTGGTAGAGTTCTTATAAAATAAGGGCTGCCAGAGGTACAATATTATTAATAAACGATCTATAAAACGTTAATATTTACGAAAGTAGCCGACGAGCGCGATCGATTATTGGTTCGACGAGTTTTTATATTAATAGCGAACGTTGGATGAGAAATATCTCTTGAAATATCTCCCAGCAGCGGGGAAGTCGGATCTTGAGAGAGAAAGAACGAATTTAAGCGCGAAGTCGTTGGTTCCACAATAATTGGTAACCGCAGAGGCAATTGCTTCTACCCCTGAAAAATGGCGATTCAAAGTAATTTAGCTGGGTTCGCGCGGGCCTATAGATCACGACGTTTCGGTGTGAGAATATTTAGGGAGCTAATTGCCGATATATTTTATTAGAATTGCACGAGCAGCTCGGCTGTCTCGTAAATTCCTTTCGCCGGATGTCCCTGCATTTTAACTTTTACCAAGCTCATCCTCTCCGCTGCTCTCGATCTCTCTGTCCCTCTTCGCCCATCTCGCGATTCTAATTAAACACTCCGGAATTCATCTGCCAAAAACTCCGTACTACGACCGGTAAATGAGAGAAACGCTATTCCCCGAGCATTTGTTTTACCGAAATTTGTAATCCCGTCTTGAATTCCATCCGATCAATATCTTTAAGGTAGATAAGAACCTGGTGGGCTAATTGAGATCCAAGATACTCATCGAATACTGATGCAATATGAATAAATACACTACTAAATTATCTTTTGAAACGTCTATCAAGAGATGCGTGGAATTTATTCCACGACGTAACATAAAATGTTTCGACGATAATCATATTCCTCGGGTCCGTTTTCTTTCAATTTCTGAAAAGATATTTCGTATCTCCCATATTTAGAAAAAGTTATTACTCTCGATACGTTCCCTTCGCCCAGCTTTAAGGCACGATAGTAACTCTCAGCCCCGGTAGAAAAATGCCACGCTATTAATTCCAGGGACGAAGATTTCACGAGTGAACGGATACGTCTCTAGAAGCCGGGCCAGTAGCTGGAAGAAATTCCGTTCCGTGTTCGTGACTGACATTACTAACTCTTTTTTTTCCCGGATTCCACTTCGTCCACTTTTCTTTTTCTTCTGTCTTTTGTGTGGCCCTCGTCGCTATCATCCCCGTGCCACGAAGAAACGTTTAGGATCGTTCTCGTGTCGGGGCACACAAAAAACTTTCTACAATTTCCAAAAATGATGTATCGTCAGGTAGTTGAAGATTCGTTCAACCTCGATGAATATTTCCAGAAATGCGAATGATTGATCAGAGCGGGAAGACCTCGTGCTCGCGTATCATTAAATTACAAATTTCCTTCTTAAAGTTGTTCAAGGATAAGAGCGATTCATTCGAATAGCCCATTCTGGCGTAGCCTAATTCTAAAATTATCCGGTACAATCGTCGATCGATACAGCATACGGCAATTATTTTTATCGCCGATAACAAACCTCTACAAATGATTATATCACGATCAAGATTTACTATACCGCAAGAACCAACCGCGATAACCGGCCGAAGACAGTGCCTTCTCGTTGTATTATTTATCCCGAGGATTATTCACCACGTCGCGTTCGATCCAGCGGGAGATCGTCGATGGTAAAGATTTAGAAACGTCCGTTCGATGGTTGATATTAATACAAAGTATATTAAATATCATAGGGGTCGCACGAGCGAACGGGCACGGTAGCGGTAACGCGAGACGACGCCGTTGTCAATTTCAATTATTAGTTCGATTCGAGCGATACGTTATTCCTTGTCGTTATCCTGGTAATTAAACTCCAGGAGACTCGACGACAGTGCCGCGGGGTATCCGCTCAAGTTTCCGTTTGTAGCAGCTAAATGCGTTTGACAACGGAAGCTTGTGTCTCCCCTTGCCGCTTGTCTTAGCCGTGAGCGGTATACATACTCCGAGACTAGAGGATAATCGCGGTTATGTCTACGCAAGAAGAGGTTTCCATTAATTTGATCAGGGAACACTGCCGCGCAACGCATCGCAGTAATATGCTTCCTACGTCGTTCCTTTTCCTAGTCGATTGTACTCGTTAGAAATTACGCGGTTGAAGTAACGATTCATTTCCGTATACGTGGTTTTGTTAAGAACGTTTTGTGTCCCTCGATGAGCTCTCTCGGTTTCTACAATTTTTACCTGGAATTTATTTTTATAATTGTCGCGTACCGCTATCTCTTATTACTAGACTCCGGATGTTTGTGCAAAATGCATTATTTTTATACTGACTTTGAATAGATTTGTGAAACAAATACGATAAGTATGTGTGAAGTATATTTACAATGTATAATGCGTATAAAATCAAATAAAATAATACATTTTGCATAAACATCCAGAGTCTACTTATTACTAACATTTTATGGCGATCATAATTTATCTTGGATAAATATCAATGATAACGACAGATCAACAAATATTCCGAAACAGAAACACACGGTGAATATACGATTATCCTTCCTACGCAAATAATTATCAATCAAAAGGGACTGTTGACAATGAACCAAACCTACCAATCGTCAATGTCACCCAGCAATTGTCTCGCATCTGACCAGGGCAAATGTCACGCGCGACGAAAGGGTTTGCCGTTGTTGCCAAATCCCCCTGGGAAATTCTTAGCAAATAAAGGAAAACCGGACAACGAGTCTAGTCCCCCCACCCTCCCCAGTGACCGACGAAACGGTCCGAGTTTGTCCCTAATATTAATTTAATAACGTGGAACGCGAACAATTGACAGGCAATAACGGCCGGGCAATCAGACGACGTCCGCCCCAGTAGTTAAGAACCCTTCCACCCGATATCTCGAAGAAGGTCCAACGGGGAAAGAGGGTCGAGAAGACGGCCGAGTGAGAGGGGCGGGAAGGGGGCGTGGAAGCTCGCCAACCCTTTCCCGAATGTCACTCGGGGCACCGAGTGCCTTTGCCCGTCGTACAATGGTAGTTGTTGTTCTTGTTGATTTCATCGCACGTCCGCGATCCTCTGGGAATCGAGAAGGGGTTGGAACGACATAAGGATTTAGGGGGAAGCCCCGAATGCTCCTATTATTCCTGAGAAGGCCACCAGTGGAATTTCGGTCCACTGCTGGAGGGTCGATCTTACCCCGATCGCGTGTACCCCCCGCATTGTAAACAGAAAAACGCGAGTCGCACGTTGATTCTGTTTCCTCTTCGTTGAAGCTGTTGACGCGGTCTACTTGGATCGTTGCGTTAGCTTTATTATCGCGAAGGTTTTCTTCTTTCTCGTTCCACGAGATGTAACTGCGAAATCTGTCCTCGTTCCTTTGAAAAGGAAAGTGAAATCGTTTCTTTGTACAGGAAATTAAATCTCTGCTTTTACGGTTAAAATAGTCACCGACAAAAACGTTTCGGCGACTCTTGCTTCTCAAAATCATTTGAAAAATATATTCCTGATCTTTGGCAGATTTCCTCCAGAACCGTTGTATAAACGCAAAAGATCAACTTTCTCGAACGATACGATCGCTATGCTTCGATTACTCGACCACTTCGACATCGATTCGGTATTCGTAAAATTCAACGTTCTCTTTATCGATCTCTATCTGGAGCGATCGGGTGCAACGACCAAGATGTTTAAGCGATCGGGGAGCGCGGGCCGATCGCGACCGGCAATGGAGTAAGTCCGATCGGAACTTGTTTAAAAGTGCAGGCGGCATAAATCAGTCGGTCGGGCGCGCGAGGCGTCGGTGGAAAAAATAGAACCCATCGGGAGACCGTGTCGTGAGGTCACCCCGTCGACGGTATAAATATTTAAAGTCCCGAATTAAGACGAGATGATAAAGCGCTTCCAAGTAAGCAAGCCCGCTCGGCTTCTGGCTCCTATCAGAACGAGCGTCCGCTCTTGTGCCGCGTCTTAAAGCGCCCTAATACTCCGCTATCTGACCTCTATGGCTCTCCTCTTTACTCACTCTCTCCCCTTCCTTCTCCCTTTCTCGTACTTTCACTCACTCACTCACTCTCTCTCTCTCTCTCTCTCTCTCTCTCTCTCTCTCTCTCTCTACCTCCCTCTCTCCCGCGTCCTAGGCTGGTGTCTTCTCGAGGGCTGTCAATCTCAAGTGACGGGACGAAGCGTCGGTTGATCCTACGTATCGAGGGGAGCCACTTCACGAGAGGCGTCGTGACGTCAAAAGGCGACGCCCGGCGAGAGGACAGGAGCGTGCACTCGTTCCTCGCGAACGGAATATTAGCGTCACAAATTCAAATGCGATGGACAAGTATTAAAGACCGGTAAGTGTAGTTAGATTTGATACATATTAATTCGTGGAATTTAGTTTTAATCTGAGCCGTCGATCTTTTGGCTCAACCTCGCGTCGATTAGTCACGAGGTTTCGCAAATTAATTAATCAACTTCTAATACTCAAAAGATGGCCAGAAAACGAACAGAATTTCTAACGGCGCGCCACTGATCTTCGCGATAATCTCGCGCTACGCGGTTTTAGCGGGAAATAAAAAATATTCGTAGTACGGCCCTGAACAAGAGTTTGCAGACACGCGTCAGGCTTGCGACCGTGCGTTGGCGATAACCAACGTCCGCTCTCCCTCTGCCAGAAATATCCTACGACCATAGATAGATACCTAAGTGAACCGATGTATTTCTGCAACAAAATATCTCTGAAGCTGAAGTAGGGTCGCGACATAAAACGCGCTACAATCTCGACGATGAACGCGTAGTATTAACATCTGAACTCAATTGCGTCTCAAATATGACCAGACGCCGAATCTTGCCCCAACGCGTATAATCGGGCGAACGTTTACCTCGATTTATTTACCTCCCGATCGATAGCGAAGATTATCGCAACAGCGGAGGAACGATCGATCTCTAAATTCACCGGGAGCGTCGAACTTCCTCGTGGACATATCGAGAAGCTAATCAAAACTCTAACGAGAACGATCAGCCGCGAATTAACTCCAAGGATAACGATTCCTTCTTCGATCGAGGGATCTATCGTCGATCCGAGTCTTCGCTTCGGCAATGGGCGCTCGAAGGGTAAGAAGGAAAAACGAGGGGGGGGGGGGACGAGAAAGAATAGCAGGCAGAAGCGGGATGGTAAGAGTAAGTACGGACGGTGTACGTAGAGCAGGTAGCAGCACGGTGAGATCGTTGGAGCCGCAATCCAGTAGGACGTGCCTTGATGCGCCGTGGTGGCTCGAGATACGTGCGCGAAGATGCTACTTCTTCTGTGCAACTACCCGGGGTAATGCTCGGGACTGGCCACCGCGGCAAGTGCATCGAGAGCACGGTGCAGCCGCTGCCGCCGCCACCGCCGCCACCACCGCCGCCGCCGCCGCTGCCGCTGCCGCCGTGGCCCCGAGATAATTTGCCCTCCAGAAAATAACAGGGTGGCGTAGGGACGCCGCCGAGGAGAACGACGTGCACCGTACCGGGCCCTCCGCCGTTTCTACGTACCTACTTACATACCTACGTTTCTCCGGGGGGGAACAAAGAGAAAGAGATAGAGTGGGAGAGAGAGGGAGTGAGTAAGGGGGCAGGGGGAGGAGCTCAAGGGAGTCGTCTATATACGGTAGACCTTCGTACGATGTTGATGCTTCGATGGCTAACCAACGATCTTTTCCCCGGGGTTGTTAAATGGTTGGATTTAAATTTGGATGTGCTCGGTTATCGGTGAATAACGATGCAACGTTGTTACGTTGATTGATTTGCGCGTATCGGTGGGTTAGTCGGTATAATTGATCGCGCTCTTTCTCTCTGCTGTTGTATCGTTGATGAATCACGAGCTCTCGTCTCTGACGGTCAGGTAAGTTTGAGTGTCGATACGTCCGTCGTTGTAATTCCAAAAGTGTCGGTGCCTCTGTTGCTTCCAGAGATTTAGAATTTGCGTCGAGGAAGGTTGCCGAACGAGCGTTTGATCGTAAAGCTGTCAAAGTGACCGCGCGAAGATACGTTGTCACGAAAGCACAAAGAGATCCGATATCCGTGAAACCCGAGTCAAGTTACCGGCGAGGACACGGATTCTTAACGATCGACAGGTAGCGATCAGTGTCGGGATCCCAAGTTTCTTCTAAGCGGCACTTAATATTCCTGTGTCATCGTCGCTGATGGATCGCAACGATCGGCCGATGTCAATTTCTTCTAGTATCTTTGATGATGGATCGCAACGATCGGCCAATGTCAATTTTTTCTAACATCTTTGAAATACCAACGCTTTTGTTATAATCGTGTACATACTTACAATTATTATTGATCGGGAAATAACCAAGCTACGGTAAAGGATAAATATTTGTTCGCTGTGCATAGTATGCACTGCATACGTCGTTGGCACTGAGAAGTAGATTCACCCGATGCCGGTCAGACATTACTCCTTTCCAAATACAAAATCACGCTTCGCATACTAACGTTCGTTCGCTTTTCTTCTTTTAACTTTTCTTGCAAATTATTCGTGTATGATCGATTTACACCGAGCGGGACATCCAATTTTCGTTAGCTAATAATCTGCAATTATGCCTAAAGCAAATGATTTAACACTAATTAATCGTCGTACGATTAATGCAACTTAACAACTCTATAACACTTACGTAAAATTTAATTAACCCACTGTTGCACTGACAAACGAACTGTGCGTAAACACAGACTCCCCCGTATTTTCTGACTCGTAGGCATCCGCATTACAAAAATAATATAGACGAACAAACAAAAAGGGAGTCGGTGAGGAAAGAGAGGAGAGAGAGAGGAGAGAGAGAGAGCGAGGGGAGGTAGAACGGTCAGCGCCCATCGCCCATCGCACGAAACGTGGCCCCGGGGTTAAACGAGTTCCACTAACGAGTTGACAAATCGAGTCTCGGGGGGGTCGTGCCGAAGTAGACCTATAAAGCGAAGGTCGAGGGGGCCGGGGTCCACGTCGTACGTATCACCCGTTACTGCACTCCGACACGTTTATTGCTCTTGTTCGCGGCCTCGTAACGAATGACTCCACGGCAGCCTCCCGGCCTCTCTCGACTGCCACGAGAAAGAGAGAAGAATGCCCGATGTGGGACCAGTCGCTTGTGGGTAAGCGAGACAGAGAGAGTTCGTTGTTCTCGTTAATGCCGCGCGCACGGAAGGACCGTCTTTTGTTCGCGAGGGATCGTCGCGGAGGATCGAGGATCCTGGCGAAATCTCCGCCTTTCGAGATATTAGGGGTACCGCGAAGAAATCTATTATTTTACATAGTAGCGTTTAAGCTCAGTTTGTGTCACGAACGAGGTTGTGTAAGCATCTTCGTAAGTTTTTACGAAAATTGCATCAAAGACTTAGAAAAACGTTGGGATACAGTAGTTGTAAAAAGTGAAGGAAATTACAATTCATAATAGTCTCTAACAAAAATCACGTACTTGTACTTGGCCGGAGACAAGACCGTCTATCTTGATCGCGTAATACTAATCGTACGAATTTTTCCAAAAGATCATGAATATCAAAAGATACGTCCGTATTTCTCTCGGGACGAAAGCTTGTTTCTCGATGTCACCCACGAGTTCAAATTCTGTCTTGTCGAATTTAATAATCGCGCGCCCGTCGTCTTATACGATCGTGGAACAAATTAAATATATTCGTTCGTCTCTCGTCCGAAGCTGGCGATCCTTCCACGTCGACGGACACTCTTCCAGGTCGAAGGATTCCCTCTGTCATTGGAGAATGCTCGCAGGATCGGTGGCCGGAAGGTAGTAACGGGGTGCTCCAGTTATAACGGCCCTGGGTGCCACGGTGACGGATGTCGGACCGTACCCCATTACACGGAATAGAGAGCCATTGGTCACTCCGGCGGAACGTACCTCAAATTGACGAATGGTAATGAGTTCGCCTTGTTAAGCGACTACGCGGCACTCCTCCTCTTTCGTAGCCCTCCCGACCCTCGCTCTTCGGGGTCGTTTCTGCTGGAATTAAACTTCGATGTGCGCGGCAGCCGCACCTGCCGATGCGATGCGCCCGCGCGAAGGGCTGCAACGACGATTCATCGTCGATGCAGAGATTAACGGCTCGCACCACTGTAATCTCGAGCAATCGAAAAAACACCGTAAAAACGGCGGCTGTACTTTTCGGAAACTGCCGCGGAGTTTATTGGTAGCGCGTACCATGTGCGTTGCGCCCGGGAATAAACGGCGGACCTTTTAACTCTTTGTTTATCGGAAGAAAAGTGGGATGAAAGTTATCGATTTATCGAGGGTGAGAAAATTTAAGCGAATTTAAGGACCCTAGTAGTTAACTCGATACAAATGATTTTGAGAAAATTGTGTTCAGTTGAAGATAGCTGTGAGGCAACATGCGAAAGTGGTTCAGTTATTTACCAACGAACCAGTATAGGATGGAAAAATAGTTATGTTTGTAAGCATATACATATATTATCGATTAATTCGTTAAAAATTTGTCACTTACATCCCTTGGTGCCTAGTGTCGTAATTCGTTACACGAGTAATTTCGTAATACTAATTTTAAGAATCTCTTTTAAAAAATTATACACGATTCAAAATAAACATCCATCGGGTACCGAGTACCTACTATAACTAAAAATAACAATCTTGCCATTCTGCATTAACCTTCAAGTGCACAAAAATTACATAGAAACAGTTTCGATAGACGCAACGAGATCAATAGAGTTTCCTCTACCCGATTATTTCCAATCGAACCTCCGATCTCGAAACGGAGTTCGATTTCCGTGATCGAAGGACGAGCCGAAATTTCGTCATCGTCACCGCAAAGGTGCGGCGCTCGCGCTATAAATTATTAAGGTCGACAGAAGCGAGAATTCGCGGTGCGATCGATACCTTTAAAAGCACGCCTCTTCTGGATCCCCTTGCGGGGCCGGACCGGCCGCAATACCTAACGGAGTTTATTCGACATTGTTGAATGGCGGCAGTTGTAAAAATGATAACGGATGACCCGTGAGGCTCGGGGGGGCCTCCTGGGTAATGAAGTACGGTCAGTACGGCCTGCCCCTTCGCCGAATGCCAGAGCATCTCCTAGAACACGTTCCCCTCGGACGATGTCGACTCGGATTTACGCTCTGTCTCGGACACGCGTCGCTTCGTGATCTTTTCAAGGGTTCTCGTTGCTCGTCGAGTTCTTCCGACGATGCGGTTTAATTATTGGTACGTCGACCGTACGGTGATCGGGTAGCGAACTCGGAATCGAGTACCGCCTCTGATCGCTTCAATTTTTTTTTAACTACTCTGATGAAATGTTAATATTAATTCTGCACTGGGTAGCGCTAGTAGATATTTGAATAGAGTGTTCGAATATAAGATACAAAGGATAGTTACCGAAGATTACTTCGATCAGTTTCGTTAACCTTCATTCGTCTCGTAAAAAAGAACTTTAGCGTGATTTTCTTTGTCAAACAGTTTTTAAGACCGTGATTCACATAATTTCAAAGTTATTAAAAAATTAATCTTGATTTGGACTTGGGCCTGGAACGTTAACGCTTTAACACTCCAGGCGAATGTAAAATTTCTATTCCTCTCGTCGCGAAAGATTGATCCGCTATCGCGTACGTATCACCTGTTTTCACGATCTTCGTCCAACGATAACGAGCGTCGCTATCGTAAAATCGTAGAAAAATATTCCAGTGTTAGAGGAATCGCGATGAAGCGTAGTCGCAGTGAAAACGTCGAAAGAAGGATCTCCGTACGGTACGGCGAAGCGATGGGCATTCCCGGCTCCATAAAATTCCTCGCTATTACCGGGAAACACAACGCAGCCTGTAATTAGCACTTGACGATGCATTAGTACCGCGCGGTCTCCCTCATCTCACCAGAGAACGCCCTTGCAATAAAGTTGAAATGACCGGCCGTTCGTCGTTAGCCTCGACCACCGCACTTGGAAAACTGGCCAAGACCCTTCCGATATACCGAGAAAGAACTTCGCATTGTTTCTTCTGGTACGGCACGATTGCTCGTTGGGGAAACGTGGACATTATAATCGCGATCAACGTCGTTAACGTTCAATTCTACTTTCCCCAATAAAATTCCAACTACTACGGGGATAATTCGATCCGAGACATCGAGGATCGCGTGTCCAACCGTCTATACGTTTCCTCGGACCTATTGTTAATAATGGCTTCGCGATAGTAACGAGAAATTGTTCATATTTTTTTGCAGAATGAAATAGCGCGTTGGGATATTCTGAATTTAATTTAATTTAACGGTACGGCAGTTTATTTCTTTTTAACTGTACCGATAACGTGGTATAATAACTAACTCGACGTAATAGTAGGAATATTTTAATTAATAATTACCGGATGAAATTTATATTCGTTCGTTCACTTGTCGATCCATTTTAAGAGAGTTACTTAATAAATTCTTCCGTAATCAAACGTTATCTTTAATCGAGTTCCGAATAATCGGTACCTTACCGTATAAAATTAGCGATACGAGTTAACCCAAGATTTTTCTCAGAAAGTAACAAAATCTCTTCAGGATCTGGAAGAATTTCTAGCAAGGCTCCTGATCGTACCTGTAAAACATGCCAATTTTCGCTCGCGCGGGCTTTCACCTCCGCGTCTCGCGTAGCTGGACTTTTCAGTCCCTATCCATTCCACGGTTAGGATAAAAAAAAAGCTCTACGTACGAACGTTACGTACGAATTCCTCAGTTTCCACACGGTATCAATTTCGCAAACGAATCGTAGCTACTTGGAATGCCGCGCTCGCCACGCAGCGTGTAATTCTGAGGATGATTCGCAACCCCGCGATGAAGGGAATCCTGGAACGCACTGTCAGTCACGCGAAACCCGTGACCGTTTGTCACGATAGACTCCTCTACGATTATTATATTCTCCGTAACGCGTCAAACAGGTTGTACGGATACGTTGGAAGCAAGTACGTTTTACGCGGAAAAAGATTGTTACGCGCAAAAGAAATGCAATTTTCAGATCGACACGCGTGATCTTAGGTCAATATACCATAAACGTCGACAATACGAGTTTAAATCACGACAGACGACACGCGATAAACGGGACGTCGAGAAAGAAATCACCGCGAGATGAAGATATTTCCGATCAACTTGATACGCGTAAGTTGTATCGGGTAATGATAATTTTTGTACATTCTTTTTTATACTCTGACCGCAGGCGGTTAGACGATATACCCCGCAAGGAATATATGCCCCAATACTCGATCTTAAATTACGATCGTAAATCCTGAAGGAGATGACGACGAAGCGTCTATAATGAAACGCGGGTAACTCGTTGGACAAGAACACGGAAATCTTGAAAATTGCATCGCATAGACGGCAGAAATCGATTGCCGCCGTAACACTGTGGTCGAAGTACGTTTGGCGTCGTACGGAACGAACCGCTCGATGGTTTACGCGCAATTCTATTTTTTTTTTATTCTTTTTTGTGGCCAGAGTTAAAAATTTTCTCATTAGCAAAATTGAAAACAATTTCTTCTCTTCCTGCTTCTCGCGCAACATATTTTGCGAATCCGATGTGAAACATAGGATTGACTATAAAAACATAACGAGAGGTATTCGGTGAATTTAGATATCTTGACATTTTTTCGTAATATTAATTTTGCAATATTGGAAAATCACTTCTCTCCTTGGATACCTGAATTGTTTTCTTGTATTTTATATCATTACAATGATAGGAGAGTTAATTTAAAAAATATTGAATAAAGCAACAAAAACGTTTCTGACAAAAGTGTGATTCATATGTGAATCACAGTGCACATTTGCAATACAAAAACACAAAACATAAATCAGTTTTGTATAAAACAATTTTTACTTTTGGTACATAATAAATTATTGCAATAATCTTAAATGCAACTAGGGGGTGCATTTGCGAATCAATCAGCGCTGTAGGGTTAACTTAAAAATTCCTTTTCGTCGCCCCTACTTTAATCCACCATCTACGACTTCAACGATACGACTACCCGCGAGATCGATCTCAATCGTACGAATATTCGAGATTCGATCCTAATCGAGGCTCGGCTTTCCTCGACGGTCCCACGTGAAACGTGTAATTTCATCTGTACCAGCCAAACAACTATTCGACTCGAAACCACAACTGTTCCCCGCGATCATTTAGCCTCTCTACTCGTTTCTTCCTTATCATTTCGGTCGAGTGGCAGGTTTCCAGGTTTTCTCTTCGGGTCACGTGTAATACGCTAAAAGCGAGGTCCGGCAATCGTGTCTCGGTCCCTTCGTGTCTCGACGCGGTGCGGTGCGGTGCGGTGCGGTGCGGTGCGGTGCAGTGCGGCGCGGCGGTCAGTGCAGCGCGAGAGCGCGGCTATGTGGCTCTCGGATGTGTGTGGGTCTGGCGCAATTGTCGGTGTGGTGGTGGGCGCGGCCGTTGGAGAGTATGGAGAGAGGCCGAGAGGTCGTCCGGAGCCGCTGGGAACCGGCGATTGTCGCTTGTGCTTCGAGGAGCACGCACTCTCGGTGCAGCCATCGCTGCCGGTACTCTCCGCAACCTGCGATTACCCAACGATTTTCAGATCGGTAGCGGCAGACCGTCCCGGATTTTTTCGCACGCTGCACGATCGTCCCGGCGCGGCGCGGTGCGGTGCGGCGCGGCGTGGCGCGTTCTCGGGACACGTTCCACCGTACCTGGGATAAATCGCTAGGATATCCCTCTCCCTCTCCTTCGCCCCTCTCCCTCTCCCTCGCCCCCTACCTACGCGGGTCGCGAAATAAAACGAGTTGGCACGATTACTTTGAACGTCGTACATTGTACGGATGTTACGGCTCTTTTTGTCGTTAGTTTCTAAGCGCTATACCCGTTGCATTATTTTCGCGGATTCCTTCGTAAATAGCGTGGATCCTTAGCTAGGATGCTCGCGCATTGACTCGATCGCTGATTTGACGAGGCCTTAGGCGAGATCGATTTAAGCGAAGCGATAAGGACGACAGGTAAATGGAATGCAAATGACGAGATCGATTGGAACTCGTGATAATGGGTTATCGAGTGTCCGTGACTATCTCGATGAGGAAAAGCATGAAATTTCATGTCACCGACGGTCCTGAAAATAATATCCCGAGGCCGAGGTACGGAGAAATATCGGCGAGGCGCGAAAAAAGCTGGCGCGAAAGATTCAGGGTCGACGATGAAACGATTGGACGGTGGGGTCGTATCAATCGGATCTCGAGGTTGCGTGCTTGAGGTCACGGAGATGGATGGGAATAAGGCGATTGCCCCTCCCACAAAAAGGGAACAAAATCGAAGCAGGTGCAATTGCTGCTCGCGAGGTGGAGGAATCGTCGAAACAATTATAGAGCGAGCCGGGACGGGGTGTGCGGTATGCAATTCTGTCCGGAGCTACCGTACTTATAATTGCTTCCGAAGCAATAACGTCCCGCGGAAAAATTCCGCTCGAGACCACGAAAGACGGATCGCGTGATACTCGCCTCCTACCTGCGTTTCTACGTATTCGCAACGCCGCGGGATTTTTACGACTTCCGTCTTTCGGCTCGTACGACGAAAAATTGATACGAGCATAGAAATGACCGATGATGAACGAGGTTCGAAGGTACGTATGCCACTTCATCGCGGCTTGATTGTCAACCGGGTTGATTTTTGCGTCGTCTCCGGTTGCTAGGAATGAATCTTGGATTATTGTGGAAATTTATGGCGGAATTCGCATATTTTTATGTGGAAGAACGACATGTTGTTACTTCCAAATATGACGACTGGAAGGTGGGCATGTCGTTCTTTCCTTACGTCGAATTAAGAGAAACCAGAAACTTTTAAATGGCAGTCCTGAAAAATTTGTAATTTCGAGTTGTGTATCTATTCTTGTGCACCAATGATATATAATGACTCATTATTAATGAATTTCGTAGAGAATAAAACGTCTGTGACAGCACTGAAAAATTTCGAGAAATTATAACCGAGCGCTAAAGAGTAGTCGTGTTTTATCGTACCGCAAGGTAGAAGCGATCGTCGATGAATATCGGTGTTCAATTGAATTAAATTTGCGTCAAACTATGCGCATTCGCGGACGTTCTTGAAAATTTATGCGCTGGAAGGTTAATTGAGTCGCCGCAATTTCATGACTCACGAGCCTGGAATGCATACCCCCGAGTTTATTCCCGGTCGGAATCGGAGTAAATTTGAACGTATTGCCTCGTAACACCGGCGATAATGAGAAAACGCAGAAAATCCCGTTATCTCGCCGACGCGGTGACTATTTTTCCAAAGGCGCCGCATGGGAAGGGCCGGTAAAAGTCCGCGGTTAACAGTTTTTTTTTGCGTCTACGCGACAGGTATTTACATTCTCAAGACGATAATTACATAAGTAGCTACGTCGTCGATACGTTCACCTACAACGAACAAATCGACGGTAACGTGAGTAACGAGCAATCCATCATTCGAGTACCTCAAAATTCAAAAGTATCACGGATCGTTCAATTCAATTGAAACTTCAATTCCAATTGACGAGGGGACACTGGCTTGCCCAAATAAACGTTACGGCACTGTTGAAATTCCGTTCGAGCGAATCTATAGAACGAGCGCGGTAAGAAGCACGGAAATTTTCTCGATGAAACTCTCGATCCCGATCGAACCGATCGTACGTCGCTCAAATGCTTAGGGGGCAGTGGGAGACGGAGGGGGAGGATTCGTGAGGACGTCAGGGATAATTTCACGTCTGCGAAAGTAACGACTTCCGAGGATCAGCCATAAAACACTGTACTTTTACCGAAAGCTACGAACTCGGCGGAGTAATATAAATTTGTCGGGCGTGTTGCGATATCGGGCTTAGCCTCTCCACGGTGCGCCACGATCGTGTGCCGGTCTCTCGCGAGGTAGGTACACCAGTTCGCTCTCTTTGGTCATTATCCTTTTATTACCGGCGCGTTATTTAGAGAGCCGATCCTTGGGAGCGTTCATACTCGCGGCCGATCGCTCGACTGGAAAACGACCCATACGGGCACGGTGCATCATCGCTGCAACGCCCGGCGCTGCTGCATCTCGTAAATAAAATACCGTTCGATCGTGCGGCTCTACTCTATCTTTCTCTCTCTCTCTCTCTCTTTCTCTCTCTCCCTCTCCCTCTTACCGTGCCCTACCGTCCCTTACCAACTCCCCTCCCCCCAACCACCAATCCGTCCCTTACCGTCCTTCACCGTCGCGCTATTCACGATTTACGACGGTACGCCGCGGTCGAAACTTCGTCCTAACGACACACGTACTTTTTTTACTGCCTACTACCAGAAGTAGTCTACCTACTACCGCCATTACTACCGCGCACGGTTCCTCGGCACCGTCTCGAGTGCAACTCTCGCTTCTAATCGAAGACTCGTACGTACTTTGATCGCGTTTCTTCTGCGAGAGAGAACATTTGGCGCATCACGAGACAAGGTCTTGTCCCCGGCTTAGTGCAAGTACGCAAGAATTACACCTTGTATCTTTCTCCTTTCAATCGTATTATTACAAAATTCCTCGAGTCTGACAACAATAAGACACACTTCGCGTGATTTGCATCGACGGACACCGACTGAGCGCTGTCCGACGTTGATGTCCCTCTTTGCGCATAGGTCGAGTTTGGGTACTCGGGATCATAGATTTTGTTAGTTATTTGGCTACGCTCTATCTTAGGCGAGTATAAAAACTCAGGTGTACCGCTGTAAACGCAGTGCGGAGTCCGAGCAACGGTGTTAAAATATAGCTGCCAAAATCCAAAGTTTTGAAAATTCTCAGATTCGTCGAATGGAAGCTCTAATACGCTTGACCTTCCGTTTACGCTGCCACCGTTGGAAAATGAAACCAGGCTCCGGTTTGAGACGTTAACCGCTAGAATTGAGAAAAACGAGTAGGACCTTTGTTCTCGTCCATTATACTCGTCTAGTTTGCGAAACAGTGACTGCACGAATTTGACGTCCCGTAAAGTTCGCGTGGAGCAAATACCGAAGGAAGGCAAGATGGTACAACGATCTCCGGGGGTATATAAATATACTTGCGCATAGTTGGCTGTGCTCGTTCCAATGAGAGGCACGTTCAGCTACTTCCGGTTTTACCCTCTCGAGCGCCGAAATATCCGCCCTGCTTTAGATCGCTGGTGAATCAATCTGGGAGCTCTTAAGAGGGTCTCCGTCGAGTGGCATCGCGATAGCAATTAGCGTCGAGAATGCTGCGTCTACAAACGTATCGTGCAAACACGTAAACCCCGTCCCCCGGCGTAGGTCAATTCGCGACGTTAACGCTTCTCGCTTTAGCGTTTCCTACGTTACGATTTACTAAAATACCTTGGATTTAGATTCTTTTTATCGGGGGACGATATTCGTTCTTTCTTTTTTCCACGGTAGGTCAAATCGATGGAATATTTTAGATCCGCGCTCGTGTAATGTGCCGACCACATTTGTCAATTCTTTTATGATAAGTTTAGACATAAGTTAGTATAGAAAATATTTGGAGCACCGGTCAATTCTTCCGAATCGATGGAATCACCATTTCCGCGACGTTCGTTAAGAAATAAAATACAAAAATCGTGCCTACAAGTTCGGAGTCATATTTATTTCTGCACAACGACCGCGTTGCGCATTACACTCGACTCGCGCAACGAACGAGTTACGTGTCTTTAAATTTCATTCGACGCAACGGCATCGAATTTATTTTTTGCCGAATCGATGAAGTAGTAATTACATCGCAATTAATGACCTCGTTACGGGTTCGTTTACCAGCGGATGTACTCCTTATTCGTTCGTCGGTCGAGTCACGACGCGGCAACCGCTTCTCGTCCCCGAGACGCGTCATGCGGGACACGGCAATAATTTACAGAAAACACGTATCTCGCGGCAAATTCCATCATACCGAATTTGATACAGAAATCGAGATCACAATCATAATTTTCAGGTCGTCAGATTACCAAGGAGAAGGAGCAATTATAACCACCGCGCAACGAGGCGCATTTCTAAAGCGTATCCGATCGCGTTTAATAGAAGCAGCACGGTTAGCACGCGGAAGCGTTTTCTCGACGATCTTGCGCGCTTCGCCTGACAATAATCGGACGCACGCATATTAGCTCACAGAGGCGCAACGGCGCACAATGACGTTGCGTGTGTTTAAAACGATACATTGTTGGAGAGCGATCGAAGTGGCCGCTCGTGTGAACACGAGGGTACCTTCTACTATCTCCGTCGACGCAATTAAAAAATTAGCCACGCTCGGGAAGGAATAGGAATAGCGGGTTGCCGCGATTTGTCGAGCTGTGTGCGAGTCGGCTCGCGAGTGCGCGAGTGCACGAGTGCACGAGCGAGCGCGCGTGCGTGCGCCGAGTGTCGGGTAATTATTTCGACGGAATCGGCTCTGACGGGCTTAACGGCCGTGAGTCGGTCTCAGAACACCGGCAATTAATCACTATTCATTAAGAGGCCGAGCCGGAAGCCTCGACGAGGAAAACGAAATTACGAGTCTGCCTTCTTCCTCTCCAATATTTTCCATTTTCAGTCGAACAATAAACGGTGAGACGTCCAACGTAATTGTACCGTGCTCGTCGACGTAAAACAATCCTCTTGTACGCCGGAGCGGTGTTTACGTTGTCGAGTTATCCAAGATCCCTTTCGTAACGATTGTCCTTTCGCGGCATTACAAAGCAAGGATGCAAAAAATGGGACGTTCGATCGTCAGGCGATACGGGTAATTGGTTCGTGAAATTCCATACTCTATGGGCGATTTTTAATTTACCAGTATAAAGGGAAGCAACGTTTATTTAGAACGTTATCGAACTACGCCGGCATATAGACACGGTTTTCTCGTTCGATGTATCCGGAAAATAGTTTCTCCGACTCCCCCTCCTCAGTGGTGAACTGATAATTCTACCGTACAATGAAAACTGTTATCGCGCCGATAAATACCATTACGGAAATATCGATAATTGATTTAGCCGGCAGGCGTATAAGCGTATAAACCAATATCTGATTTTCTCGATCACGATTTTAATATGTTAGCCGACGATGCCAGTCACCGGCGATCGGAACGATGCGAGATTAAAATGCTTTCGAGAAAACACGATTACGTTACAACCGCCTGAGCCGTTGCTCTGTATTAGCCGCGCGTTAACAACAATGAGCGATGTAATTACAGGTTCCACAGTCCCTTATCACGTTTTTTTTTTTCACTCGAACAACAATGATCCCCCGTAAGAGCAGAGTCATTCGAAATTCAGCGGACAGGGCAATTCTCCTCTCGTATCCCTATTATTGCAAACGGGGCGCGTCGCGGAATGGCACGATCGAGCAGCGACTTTTATCGATACGTCGTCGCGTCGAGATCGAAGTGATCCTCGTCGAGGTTTCCCCAAGGCTTTGGGTTACATCTCGCGTAAGGCCAAGGGGATTCGGGACCCTCCTTCCGACCGCTTTAAACAATTTTAAGGCTCATTTCCCCCCTTAAAGCGAATATCCTGCGAGCAGAGGTCGGATGGGGAGAGGGACAACTAGACGGGGACGCCATGTGGGCGAGTGAGAGAGAGAGAGCGAGGACGAGGTAACGTTGGAAGCCGCGAGGCATCTTACTCCCGAGGCTCGCAGTCATCCGGCAACCCCTTGGTGAAAACTGGAAGGTAACCCTCGTATTTACCAATTACCTAAGTAATCTGCGGCGGCCAGACTCCGTCTCTGTCCTCACGACTTGCCGCAGTTCTCCTTCTGCGGTATCCGAGTCCCTCGCTAACTTTAACTAGCCCACGGCAAAGTAGACTCCCGTATTTCGGGGCTCACCTCTGACAAACGCGAGACATTATACCCCGCCTGCAGTTTAAACGACGAATGAGCATCCGCAGCGGCCAATTCTGTACTATCAACTGGAAGCTCCAAAAAAAAAAACAAAAAAAAAAAAGACATAGCAGAGAGATTGGCAAGGATGCGGAGAGTGTGAGAATTAGCTGGATGCCTACGAATACGTTTCTACGAGGCAAGCGTCAAAGCAGTTCCGTTCCAAGATTGTTATTACAATCTCGCGATTATTATTATGATTACCACGTACGTTAGAATTTATTAGTTACACGGCGAAAGATTTTGTCGATCAGTTCGAAGTCCTGCGAACCGCATACGGTTGCATTTTTATTTAACTTTTTAACACGTTGACCACCACGTCTGTCACATTTGGGTGACACGCGAGTCGCAGCGCCACAGTTACGGAATATCGATTTTCTTAATATCAATATTAAATTCATTAACTTACAATTACAACGTAGCCATGGTAAGAAGGAACAGGAGGTACAAAGGACAAAACATAGAAAAGCCGCTAGATCCAGTGAACCGCGACGCGGAAGACGCGGCTCCCTCGCGAAAGAGGAAATCGGTTAACCCTTCGGGTCGACCCAGCCAGGTTCCTCCCAGTCCGCGGGTCTGGGTCGACGTGCAGAAGAGTCGAGCCGACGCAAACATGGCCGCCGCCGTTGGTGATTATTGCGTAATCAAGGCTAATTATCGTGCCATCGCGGTACGCTTTCCGCAGGAATGGATTGCTACGCTCGGCGGAGGAAACCGAGCGGCATGGGTAGGGCGAGAGGAACGGGGAGGGACAGGGAGAGGGAAGGGAAAGGAGAAAGAAGGAGATTTTAACAGCGGGAGGGAAGAGGATCGAGCTACGAGTTGCGGGTACACGCGCGAAGGAGACATAATGGCACTCCGGCAATCTGCATACATTACGTACACGTACTTATATGTTTCTCCCTTTTTTCTTTTCTTTTTCTTTCCTCCTCCTCCTCCTCCTCCTCCTCTTCCATGCACACGTATACACACGCGCGCTCATCCCTCTCCGTCTATCCCGAGCATTCTCCGTCCCGACGACGGCGTCGGCGTAGAGGAGCATACTTTGTCCACGGCTTTTCTCACGGAAGCTGACTCGGGACGCATGACGGTCCCAAGGTCTCATTGAATAAGCTGAAACCCCGTGAATCGGCTTTCGCAGTTATCCTATCGCGCGTATCGCGTACGTAGATCCGTATGCGAGAGACCGGCTGCCCTAGGAATTGCACCCGAGCCATCCGGTTTCCGGTGTCGTTTACCCTTGCGATCGCCCGAGCCGACAGTCGGTGGCGGAAGAATTTCTGATTAGATGCGATCTCTCGGTACGCGAGTCGAAAGCGTAATTGAAATCGCTAGAGAGCGTTTTGTCTCGCATTGCTGAGATTTTCGTTGCCCCTCTCCCAGTCTACCTTTTGCCCCCCCCCCCGCCCCCCCACTCTACGCCCCTTCGTCGGGCTTCCGCAAAGATTCGTCGACGTTGCGCTCGACGAGGTATTTAACAGGGACGTTGGCGATGCACGGAGGAAAGTCGAGTTGCCGATATGGTAACGTGCAATTGACTCGTTAGATTAGAAATTCGAAGAAATTCGATTGGACTCGGATCGCGGGTCGTAAGTGTAATTGTTAATCGCGCGGCTTTTTGTCTCGCATTCCGGAGATTTTATCTTTGTACGTGTGCATTTGTCGGTACAATATATCACGAAGTATCTGTTAATGTTGTAATTAAGAATTGTTCGTTATTGGCTAAAGTAAGAAACTGAAATTACTCATCCCGGGGCTGCATTTTCGAAAGGTATTATGCTTTTTGGAGGATTCATTTTTTAATGCGATTTGAGGTAGATATTAAGGACAATACATTTTCTGGTCATAATAAAAGAATTGATACGTTTGGAAGGTAGAAAAAGGATAAATATAGACCGGTTTGAGATACAAGGTGTAGTTCTCACATACCTGCACTTGGTAAGAAACCTCGTCTCTAGATCCGATTAGAGACCAAGAGTACAACGAACAAATTGCAGATATCGATAAAATATGAGTAAACGTATGGATCAGCGTATCACGGTGCATGGGTCCCCGTTCGTGTATCACAAAATAGTAATTAAAATAATTTGTAGGAGAGATAATGTCCAGGACTCACGGAACAACACTGATTGTGAGAACGAATCGCAAAGTGTTGCATAGATAATGCATCTCGTTGTCGGAAAGTATGTATCGGTCACGTGTATCGGTGTGTTTTCCACGAACAATGGAGGAAGGTGTCCAATTTAGAGATCCATAGAAGTCAGATTACATTTCATAGCGCGCGAGTCGAATGTATAAATAAATTCTCATCGTACAGGACTACGTTACGGGTAGTGGAAACTTCATTTCCTTCCACGTGTATGTACTCGGCTTGCTGCGCAAAATTAATGATATTTATTTTAATCAAACAGTTATCTATTCACCATCCGCACAGTTATCTCTAGATGTTCACAATCAAGTCCCAGTGAATTCCTTTGAACTTAATTCAGACCACCTATAAAAGCGGTTTATCATATTTTATCATATTCATTATTGTAAAGCGACGTTTGCCGTTCGCGTAACGCGATAAATTACGATCTACCGCTCCCACTTACCTGATCCCTCGTTCTCCAAGTTAATTAAGTAATCCATAAACCGACGAACGATTATTTGGGACTTATTTCTTCCGGCCCTATTAGAGACGAAAATCCATCAATGTCGTTAAATTACTGCAAAACGAAAAGAAAACGACAAACGCAAGAGTATATATCGAACCGACGCAACGCAACGGAAATCACGATCCCCGCGAACAACCCGTCGATGGCGGGAGTCAGTCGGATAATTGAAATCGCCCGATCATTTTCCCGATGGGTAATTCCGTGAGCGTAATTACATCGCGACCGATGGCACTGGTAGTAGCAATGGCAGCGCGTCGTCGTTGAAAATATCCGGCGCGGCGCGGCTTTCGTATATCGGGCCAGATGTTTACCGCTGGCAGCGATGGCGGCTAGTTCATTAATTAATAGCCTCCGTGGGTCTGCAGCCCATGGACGTCTCTCGTCTGACATTTCGAGTGACAAGCCAGTGTTCCTTGATAGCGTGACCGGCCGTGTCCCGTGCATTTATTATTCAGGTCTCCGATAGGTTACGTCGTGGTAGTTGGTACTTGGAAGTCGTGTTCGCCGGCCGTCACGCGTCGTATTAAACGTTCGAGCAAATTGACGCTCGGCAGGATTCGACGCGCGGAAAATGCGCGCGGATAACCTGGAAATTAATGCATCATTTCGCGGGGCGAATTTTATCCGCGAGTCGGAGGTGTACGTCCGTGGGATTCTCCCGCGCGATTAACCTCCGTCGTGGCCGAAAGGAGTTTAAATTGGCCGAGGAACGGCCGGCGTCAAACGTTATTACGACGCGGAGTCGAGGTGGATGCCGCAATTTGTTTTAGAGAAGGTAATGGCCCTCCGTTTTCGTTCCCGATGCGTAATATTCGTACACGAGATCGAGACGGCGGGTAAAGGGATTCTCCGAGGGAGGATATCTATTTGATCTATATATAAAAAAAAGAAAAGAAAACGACCGAAGTAAAGCTGCTGTGTTACTTATTTCTAAATAAATCGAGTCATAATTGCACTTTCGCTATAAATTTCGCATACAGATATAAAATAAATTGTATTCGCGTGACTCGTAGCTTTCCCACGGCATCGTTACTTTTATTAACGATAAATATCTACGATCTAGAACAGCCATTTAAACAAATGCTTGAGCACACTTAGATCTTGTTTCTTACCTACACGCTTAGATCTAGAAGAATATTGCAAGAATATTTTCGATACATTACGTATCCTACGTATTTTCTATAAACGAATTACCATAGCAGGAACGGGAATATTTCCCGATATGCATCCAGTATCATCCATGTATCGATACACCCTCGATTCCGCGCCGAAGTACCAAAATGTAAATACCGATACTTAATCGAGGTACGTACGCGTCATGCATATTTCAAAGGTAGACGCTTACCCTAGCATGTCAGACGGGCGGCGTTTACGTGGAATCACATCGCAGTTTCTCGCGCCGCCCTCCCCCAGCCCCTAAGAAACGTGTATCGTCCCACTTGACAAACCGCGTCCCATAAAGAGGCGTTTTCCAGGGTACAGCTCGCCTCCACGACATAACCGTAGATTCGAGCGAGCTGCATATTTGATGTCGCATGCTCCATGATCGCCAGAATTTTCCCTGGTGGATCGTGGCCGACGGTCATAAGAGCCCTCAGTGATTGAGGGTTAGGGCAGAAGCCGATACGCCGTCTCTCGGCTCGACCCCCGTTTGCCGCATTAACTTTTCATCTTTATATAATTCCACGGTCATACTCGTGAGCCCCCGGGCTGCTTCCACCTTTTTTCCGGCGTACGCCGGAACCGGCGGTAATTGCCGGCGATAAAGATCCACCGAGATACGAGCCGTCGTTATGAGATTTGCCACCGGTGGGACCGTCGGAACGTTCTCCGCGCACCGCCATCCCCTATCCTACCATTTGCGTATTCGACGATAGATTTTTTTTCCGCTTGCCACGCCTGGGCGACGTATTTTTCAGACGAGACGCTCGACGAATTAAGGTTTTTGGTAGCATATCGTGTGTTGGTGGAATGGACTGATGTCGAGACGACGAGGATGTTTAATAGTTTGTGACAGTTTATGGTGAAAATAATAAACGAGCCCGGGGCGAGAGACGAGTGATATCGTATTTTTGTAGAATCCGGGGAAATTGAATCGGGAAGAACAGTTCGAATTCAAAACGAGTTCGGACGAAAGGAATTAAAATTGAGACGCATTATATCATAAAGAATAATTTCCTCGTGTATATCGGGACAATATTTTTGGAGTATTGCCTTTATTTAATTGGAATATACCATTTCGACGTATAACTTCAAACTAGATGGTATTATAAGTTACTAGTATGCCAAACATGGAACTCGACTAACTCTCGTCCCGAACGGCACTAATATAAATACCGCGAACGAAATTCAGGGTAGAACAGCTACGATAGTTATTCCAATCGACTATTCGTTGGAGTATAATAATCGGATAATAATACTACAATATTTCAAGTAATCTTTGACAACGTACGGCCATCGATATGGAAACGGTTCGATTGAACTTATTAAAGCGCTCGATTAATTACAAAAAAAAAAGTATTTTCCGACCAATTCCTTTGAAATTACAACGACAAAGGAGGAGAGAAGGGACAGGACTACGCCGATGGGGTAAGAGATACGAGTCGCCAAAAGACTCGCTACGTCGTCGCGTGGGTTCGAGGGCCAAAAACCACTTTGAGAGAAATCTATTGCATCCGTGGGTCCTGCTGGAAGCAACGTGCGTCGGGGGCGAGTGTGGGCTCAAATGACACGGAATAAAAGTAATGCTTCGCGATACACACCGCCCCTGCTAAGAACACCCTTCTTCTCGCCCGCCACCCTCGGCTTCACCCTTCTTAGTGCCACCGCTGGAGGGTTCTCCCGCTGGGAAGCGAGCAATCGATATCCGGGATAAGAAATGTCTACTCGCACGACGAGGCCCTGGGCTATCGGTCTCGCAATCATTTCTGCGGACCGAATGGACTCGGCGGGAGAAACTTTTCGGTGAGCGTCAAATTTGGGAATTTTAAACTATACCGGTATTGATATCTGTGCTCGGATTATTGATCAAAAGAATTGTCGTTTTCATTCGTCACTCTTCTGCCTTGAATTTTAAGAATAACAATTTTGTTTAATTAAAGCGCGAATAACAAAATGTTAATACGAAAGATAATAAAGCTGTACAATTTCTCCAATTTAATCATATCACTTTCAAATTTCAACCGCGACCGCTTTACTTTGTACTTGAGCGTTGCGCGCAAGAGTTCTTCAAAGTCAATCCTGTTTCCGGGAAAGAAGGAAGTATTATTCTCATTCTACGCCTAATGAAGAAATCGCGATAATGTCCATAATTCGACGCAAGAATTCTCATTAAACGATACTAATCCCAATGAAACGCATTCCACGATCCGGCACAGTGCCGCTGGGCAAAATTAACCACAAACCACCTTCGAAACGTTCCATCCTCGCCCCATCCTCGCAAATTGGATCCCCCGATCGCGGAGAATGATGGATCTCCAACGATACTCGTAAATTCTCGAATGGAAATGAACCGATCGCCGCTTAAACCCTCTCGCCGACCCCCGCCCCCTCGTCGCCCTCGCGCGCTTCCCATAATTTCATCTTCGAAAATCTGGACACCCGTGGACGCCGAACGAGGCACGCTCGGGTATCCCTCCTCAATCTCCGCGTTCCCCGAGTATTCCAGGAAAACGAAGGAGAAACGAGAGGACTCCGGATCGCCGGAGGACGATGGATCGAGACGGTCGTGTGATCGCGGCACGACGCCGATTCCTCGAAATCACCGCTCGACGTGGGTAAACGCGTCCCGCGTTCTCTTCCTCGTTTTTTCAGCCGACCGAAAGCTATTTACTTATTCCGGTGTGTCGCCCGTAAGCCGATGAAGAGACCCTCTTCTTTTCCTTCTTGTTCATCTTCTTCCTCATCTTCGCCGTCCTCTTCCCGTTTTTGCTCTTTTCTCGCGCTCACGGTTGACAGCCTCCGGCAACTTTTCTCCACGCCCGCCTTAATCGGGCCCTTGACAATGTAATCGAATCCCGCGCGATTACCAGGAATCGATCGTACCGCTACTATACAGGGCTTTTAACTTTAACGTTAATCCGCGTCCCGAAAGGAAACTGAGACAAATTAGATGTCCGCGCGCATTCGTCGGTCACGAATGAGTTTGTCGGTATTGCAATCGATTATAACGCTCGACGCGTAAACTCGATTGGAAGACCACGGTGTGTTTGAGCGGCTCGCAATTGAGTTTCTATCCCGCGCGGAAGGTCGTCGGTTAGCGCAAACTATACGTCGAAAATTGCCATACTGACCTAGTGAAGGGGATACGTGGTATGACGTCACTTTGCTTGCCTCCGTAGGGGTAATTCAGAACCGTGGGGTATGCTCCGCCGTGGGATCGATATTTTGGTCCATGGGGTTTGCCGGCATTAAAGAGGAGAAGACGTCCGTGGACTTAAATTTTCGAAGAATGTACCGCAAACGCCCGTTTTATTGTTCGCGTCATCAGAAATTATACATTCGGTTTTTGGTTCGTCGAGAGAACTTGAATATTTCTTAACAGTGGTATTATTATTACTTGTATAGTTCTCCTCGACGATATTGTTATGGTCGTAATTATCATGTTTTTGTTAACACATTACACAACAATTCTCCCTCCCTTCGCGTTTTTAAAATAATTTCCACGCGTAAACAGTAATGTATTCTAGGCGCGTCACTGTATAAAAATACCAATTATTCCTTTCCAAACAAAACAACATTTTATTTGTAATTTTGCAACCGACCGAACGATGGATCCAGACATTTTTTGCCGACAAGATCAACACTTGGCCCCTTTTCCTTAAATTAACACGTATAGAGGAATCAGAGTCGATCGTCCGAAGAATAGAACGGGCCACTTCGTCACCCGAAGAAAGCAGCTTCCGAAACGCCAGGCGACGAGCGTCGATTAAAACTTTTGTAAGCCGTCGCCTCGTCGGGTCATTGGCTGCCTTGGCAAACAAGAGTGACAGAGTTCCGTTCGGCGGTTTTTTGTACATCCAGTTTTTCTCGCGGCAGCGCGTTAAGCCGATGGAAAAATTGCCTCGCACTCTCCGTCCAGCTAGTTTCCTTTTGTTCTCCCTTCGTTCAGCTTTTCTTCTGATCGCCGAGAAATATTTCTCTAATCGATCGTGACGCGCCTCGTTGACACTCTGATTCATCGGACGGAAACGCGGGTGTTAACGTTGACGCCTGGCCCGTTATGGTAAATAATAATAACAGCACGTTGATGAATTTCACCCCCCAAAGAATCGGTTATGCCGTTCTTACGTCTGTACGATAGCGGTTGCTTTATTCCGCGGAAATCGACGCTTCAACTTTGAACGCCCGTCATTCTGTTGAAACTTAATATTTCGGAAAAAAGCTTCGATTAAGGACTGCGTGCATTAATATACTAATGGAATCTGTTCGATTTTTTTATTTAAAGAAACCGAGTATCGAGCAAGATTTTTCTCACCGCAAAAGCAGTTTTTCAAGAAGATATTCATAAACAATTCTGTGATTTCGTCAATATTCGAAATATTTATTAACGAATAAATAATTTTTAAACGAGAAAATTATGGACCACGCTTAAAACGTTTACTCCTCGAAACACTAAAATTTTTGTACTGCTACATGCTTCCGATTTCGTTTTTTTTTCGTTCTCTTGACTAGGTACAACCCCTTAATACAATCGAACGTAGATATTCAAATGTCCACGTTCCACGCAAATTATTATTCGTGGGATACCCGGTACGTGATTCATTAAAATAAATACAGACTTCCTGCACACTTCGTACAACCTCGGTCAATTACGAATTTCTTACCTAATTTTTTATAATTACCACGACCATCACTCACGATCGGATACGATCTATTTACCGAGATTCGCGACACCATCGTGTGCCGTCGCTCGTCGATCGTCTCGTAAAACGAAGAAAAAGGGAACAAAGGGAGAGATTGCCAAAAAAACGGGGGGTCGAGCGATCGAGCGGTCCGAAAACATGCCGGTTGCGACGGAAGTGCGGAAATTGCGGTGAATTATCGCATGAATGCGGCCGTTTTGGGCAGAGGGGAGGGGGTGGAGCCATAAAGAAATCATCAACCCCGAAAGTGGATAATTTGAAAAGCCGGATCAAAGCAGCGTAAGGAGGTATTACATAGTAATTAGCATCGATATTCGTGATCGAATTACGGTTTCAGCGGCGTCAAAGATGCTCGGGTAGGATGCAATTACTTGGCACTTTCTTAGAAGCGAATCCATGAATTATTCGGCGAGCGAAGCTCGTTAACGCGCGAAACGGAACGAAGACCATCGACAATCGCGATGTCAAAGCAGATGCAGCTGCGGGCAAGACCGAGGAGAAGACGACGCGCACCAACGTCCGGTGTGTAATCTGCCTAACGATCTTGAGCTCGGATTAATAATCACGGTCGTTCCGAGTCCTACGAAACAGTCCGGCGGAATCTTATTTAAAAATAATTGCGTACCCAGTTGCGATGGTTTCCTGTGCTTGATTACGGCTAATTGTTCGGAATTTACAAGTATAATGGCGCGTTTAACGCGTCGACTACGTAACGGCCGTGACTACAGTGAGACCGTCCTGTCGTCCTGCAAGCAACTGCAATTCCTGTCGAGGGAGAGGAAGAAAAAAAAATGAGAAGAATGTTATAACTCGTCACGCGGACCGACCTCTTTCCGCGTTTCCATTGAGGTTCGCCCCGCCGAACCAAGTGGAATAAGACCGTGTCATAGCCGGGCGACGTTATTGCTGTTAGTTAGCTGGACGATTAGGGCGTAGTTCCATAGAATTACAACCTACAGTTAATTTCCCTTTTTGCGAGAAGTATGGAAATGCCATTGGTTTTAATCAATCACAGTAGTTGAACTTATATCGTTGCAGTTTGTAAGAAACTCGGTTAGCATCAGTAATTTCCGTTTAGCGAGAAATACGCAAATATCATTGGTTTCGATCGGTGACCGCAACTTAGCTTCTATCGTAGTTAGTCTGCAAGAAAGTAGAGCAAGAATTCTTTACCTTTTTTGCGCGTATCGGAGAGATCGTCGAAATTCGACCTGCGTCACGAGAGTTGCTTATGTATTTCCGCGCAATCCGAAATGCCACAGGTTTTTCAATTTCATTACGCCACATTTTGCCTTCACACTGGCTCGCTAGTGCCATCTGGACACACGAACGAAAACCGGATGCATCGGTCAACACCGTCTGAATTTTCGGCCAATGTGTCCCTCTCTCTCCTTCCTTCGGTGCATCACTCTCGCGCTTACAGCAGCCTCACGGTCGTGCTATGGACGCATGTGTGTCGGTGCGCCTTCGCACACCTTGCGCCCTACCCTCGTCTGTGTGCCTATATGGCGCGAGCGGAACGGATCAACCGAAGAAAAGAGGGGAACGTATACCGCGAGTTGTCAACGTGCGTCAACGAACGTAATGGTGGTCGAAACAATTTTCAGCCTGCATTTTCAGTAGATATTGCACATGCAATTTCATCGTTCTCGGCAAAAAACGCGCGTTATATCCCGAGAGTAGGAAACATTTATACCGCGTTGGATTACATATTTGCAAAGGGCGTGAATAACCGTGGCAAGAGAAAGACAGGCGAGAGAAAAGGGGTCGGCTGAAGAGGAGAAAGAAAGAACAAGCGAAAACAGTGGGTCCTGTGAAACGGACGAAATTAACCGTGAAGCACCGAAATATCTTTCCAATTAATTTACGAAATTAACGAATTTCCAAAGTCAACCGTGAGCATTCGAAGCTTTGGTTTAAAACCAGTCAGAGGGGAGTCTCTTGTTCCACCACCCTCCCTCTAACGGTACACGCGAAACGTCTTTATGCGGGCACGATACGTTTGGACATTTTCGCTATCGGTTTGAGCTATCAGCGAAATGACCATTCGCCACCGGTATCGCTACGGGGAGAGAGAGAGAGAGAGAGAAACTGGGAGAGAATCGGCTACCGCCAATCTGTCGCTGGCTGCATTAGCCCAGGGGGTTGCCTTTTGAAAAGGGCCCGTTTGATGAAGCGCTCTCTCGGCGCGCTCGGATACTTTTAAAGTAAATTAGCTTTTTAGTTTTCTGTGCCTAAAACCCGGGGAATATAACATGTATAAAAGGAAGGGCTGCTCGACCGCCGCGCTGCCCCGGAGGGTTCAACTGCCTCAATGCCTGAATGGACCGTACTCTCTCTCCTTCCACTTCACCCCTCTCCCACCCTACCCGCCCCCCCCCCCGCCCCCGCCCGGCGTCCCACCCCCGGCGTATCTACTCTTCGTGGCGCCGTGTGTGCCTGCCTAAGTCAGCCCGCGGTCTGCCCGCGTCTACGTTACGTACATACATACATACGTTTCAATGGGGAAAAACAAAATGCGTTGCATCTCGGCCGTACGTACCCCCTTTCTCCGGTCGCGCGTTAATTCACCTGAAAGACTCCGACGGCACCCGAAACGGGCCGTGCAAAACGTCGGCGCGATCGGAACGCCCTTTTCTGCTGCCGTTGACTCTTTGCGCAAAAAAAGGAAAGAAAAAACGGAGGGAGAAAGGGAGGGAGAGAGAGAGAGAGAAGAAGTTCGACTCTTACCGCCGTGGATCTGGGTCTACATTTCGTTCGCTAGGCGAGTTTACGTTGGGACTGTTAGAGCCGCGGAAGCAACGGGATTGAAAAAAAGTCGACATTCTGCGAGCGGTGTCTGAAGGGGGGAGGGGGAGGAAATTTTTTCGCCAACGAGCGTACACAGGCAGGTCGTTTTGAAAAGAAATCTGGAAGGAAGTAGACGAGCGAAAAACGCTGGCTTCTTTTACGAAAGTTACGTCCGGTAGCTGCCATTGGGCTGATGATCCTTTTTATTGTCTGCATTACGAGCCACGGGGTTAAGGAAGAAAACTACTCGGATGCTTTTCAATTCCAATTTATTCCAGGCAAACGGTCGAGTATTCGATACGTCAATATTTCTCGATATAGGTACTCGACGGAAGGTTCGAACCAACGATTTATAACAAAAAAGAATTACATTTCAGCGAGAAGTATCAAAAACAATTTGACGTAACAAAAAAAAAAAAAAATAGCAGAAGGCGAGTGCGCGTCGATATTTGTAGGAAATACTATCACGCTGTTTGTCAGTCAATTCGCCGAACGAAATAACAATCGAGGTCGACTTTATTAACGAAAAAATAAAGCTGTTTTTATTCGACGTAACGCGCGCTAACGAAGGTTTTATGAAAAAAAGTGGATCGATTCAGCGAAATTAGCGCGAACGAATCGATCATCGAGATCATTCTGGATCCCCCGACATCGATCAAGACATTTATCGCGCGCCAGCCGTGCGATCTCATTAGAACGCGATTCCGTTCGATCTAGGAAGCGTAGATCCAGATTCTATACTGACTCGCGTACGAGCCGCGGAGCGATAAATAATCGAACGAGCGGGAAGATTTGAAGAAGAAGAAGAAGAAGAGGAGGAGGAAAAAAAAGGAACGTTTAAAGGCAAATACTCGCGGACTCCCCGCGAGGCGACCTCGGCTGAACTTCTAGCAGACATTGCGGGGGGTCTTCTAACGAGCCGTGCAATTAACATTTTTATTAGACATTTCTCCCGCGCCGATCTTAGGTTGCTCCACATGCGTATTCGTCCCTTGCGCCAATAGTTTCGACGACGCGAAACGGCTTCCTACCGTTAGCGAAATTAATATTACCCGGAAACCTCTGCTTTGGAAACTAAGAGCGAAATGCGTCCTGTACGGGCATAGTTGCGAGAACAATAACTAATAACGCACCCTCGAAACTGCATTAACGTATGTTATTCCGTTCCACGAGACGGCGCGAATAAAATCGAGAGAGACGGAACGTCTCGGCGTTACCTTTGTTTCGCGCTGTAATTGCTGCCGCGTAATATCGCTCTAGCTCGAATTTACATTCTCGAAGCTTTTCTGAAATGTTGCTTTCCCCCGGGAATGACGTGCCGACGTCCCATTGGACCGAGGGTCGAGCACAGGTGAAAAATGAAATTTCGTATGGGCGCAAAGGTAAAATAGGAGACGCAAAAAAGTTTATCGCGGTTACTCTTAGTCACCTCGTACGAATCCGCTCGAGGAGAAAGATTTTTCGCCAATCTCCCCCGGATAATCTCGCGCCCAGGATTACGATTAGATCCCAGCGCGGCAAAACAAACAGCGATTATCGACAACGGGGATGCATCGCGAGGTCGCCGCGTAAGTATCCTACGATGCTTTACGGGCGGAGTATGCGCGAGGATAGAGAGAGAGAGATAGACAGTGAGTGCGAGAGAGAGAGAGAAAGAGAGAGAAAGGCGTATGGAATGGTGCGGAGCGGCGCCTCGTCGGTGCATCGAGCATTGTTCGGCATTGGATGTGCATCGGTGTGCTACGTGCCGTACGGTGATTTGGCTAACCACACGTTGTTGAGCCATCGGCGGCATCCAGCATTGTTTGCTCGCTTTGATGAGGCCAATTCGCGTTTCGCTTTTGCGTTTGCGTTTCGTATGGGATGCGCGCATGATTCCGGACTGCTTGGCCAGGATCTATTTGCGCCTGTGTATCCCCCTGACTGATATCGGTGCGCGTCCCGACACTGCTCGTTTCCGTTGTACAGCGTCCTCCAGGAATGAAGGACGGAAGGGGGGGGGAGCGCGGGGTGGAAGCGTTGTTCAGAGAGGGTTGGTATCGGCGCGTCGGTTAAATTGATAACGCAGGGAGTCGATGCGTTTTGGAAATAAATTGATATATCGCGATGCCGAGGACGATCGTTCGTTCCTCGAGTACAGCTTTTTTTGGAAATGCGAGGGAGAGATATGGGGTGGGCGTGTTTTTTTGAAGGGATGGCGTTGATAAATTTTTAATCGCCCACTCGAATCAATCGGGGTAAGGTCATTCGTGGTTACGTTTGAATGTTACGATGGACGGAAAAATCATTGTTTACTATTCGGTGGAAGTAGAGTGAACTGTGACGGAAGGAAAATTAAACTTTCGCGCGTCGAACTCTACGTAGAATATTCAATGATCACAGTTGTAGACACGCGTATCGAGTCCGATCGGGTTACGGATTGAATCTGTCAGACGCGCGATCTAACAAATACGCTTTTCGCTGGATTTCGAGAAAAAAATTGCTGGAAACGTTGCAACGTAGTTCGTTGGACGATCTTCGATGGCTTCGCTCGTTTCGGAGTGTCAAAACGTCTACTCTTTACGATGCCTCAAAAGTTTCCAAAAAAGTGAACACTTTTAACCCCAAACGCTTAGAATCATCCCATTTTCCATTTTCTATTCGCGAATCCCACAATGTATGTAATGCTGTTTATTTTAAACCGATCGTTTACTCTCGTTCCCTCGTATCTATCGGTTTTTAAATAAAAGTCGATAACAGCGAGACATTATTCGCGCGTCTCGCGAAAATCTTGAAAACGAAGGGACGCGCAATAGGAAAATTCAAAGCTGCTTGGAAATCCACTGAAAACTCCATTGGTCCGTCTCTCTTTCTCGAGTCGCAAGAATCGAAAAACTGATACCCTGGCAGGTTTCGCGAGGGCAGAATTTCTGAACCGTACTGTACACGCGGAGAGGAGCAGGCGTGTGCGCCCGCTGAAGCGTGCGTGTACGGGGCTGCGTATGTCATTAGTGACCCCGGGGGTGACCCCAGGTTCGCTCTCACCATACCGGGCTATCAACACCGACCACCGTGCGCACAGAGAGGCTCCATTACGCGTTTTCTAACGATCCTTGCTGCACGACACTGTCGCAGATTATAGTTACTTATCTCGCCGCTAGCGAGGTATCCGCTTCAAGGTTCCCTTTGCGCGAATTGCGTTTTGTCGCGTGTTATGGAGATACTAGTTTCTTTTGCCGCGGTTGGGAGACGTTGAACGTAACGGGAATCGGTAGCCTCGCACAGCGCGGAATTGTGGAATGGTGGTTTAAGGGATTCCGCAGAAGTTTCCAACAACATTCCCCAAAGTAATGAATAATCATTCAAATTATTCCATCTGTTTATACTCGAATACTTTTCAAATTCACCGAAACCTTTAATAACAAGGTTCAATTCAATTCAAGGTTCCATTTCGATGCGTACGATTCTTATTGTAAGCGAAACAGTTTTACAGCAATGTGGTACGATGTATAGCAAAAGTGGGAAAAAACTGAGTTCTTTTCCTTTACGAAAGCTGTTGCAAAAACATTAACCCGCGAAATTGAAAGTAGAAATCACGCGTAAGCGTGACGACGTTTACGAGTTTCAATTGGCTCCCTCCACTTTCCCAAAAAATTAGACGCCAGAACGATATTAACGCCTCGTCGTAGCACTTACGATTAGAACGATTTTCCTCCTAATCTCAGACATCGAAATCCACGTGTATACTCGATAACACTGTAGGTGACGAACACGAGCAAAGAGCCTCCGATCGATTGGCGATGGGGCGACGTGGAAAAGCAGCTACGTACGCGAAAGGTTCGCCTGTAACGATACTACTCGTCGTCCTAGCTCGACTCCACCGAACTGGTAAGTAACTGCCGCTGCTATTAAATGCAGACACGAGCGAGCACAGCCCGGAAATTGCCTAATTTCCTGAGTGCGCACGCCGATCCGTCAACCTGACGTGACGGAGACGTAGTTGCACGAATATCCGTGACTTTTAATGTCAAGCGTCAAAAGAAACTCGGTGAGCGCGGTTATATCGCCGACGCGCGTGGCTGGACCACGTAGGACCGATGGATAATACCTCGGGTCGGGCTACCGGTCACAGGAAACAATAATTAAATCTCGACCCACCAGTTGAGAAACAAAAACGGTACTCCGGTTATGGCGTATTTCCTGTAGAATTTCTAAACCAGACATGGGCAACCTTTACTAATTTGGGGGCCAAATTATTATTCCCTCTCCGAGTCAAGGATCGGACCAAATTATTAAATACAGTAAATTGATATTACATGGATTAGAAGAAGTTGCTACTTCGTATTTAATTTATTTATATTATAAATAAATGATTCTGTATATGTTACCAATGGCATTGCCTCACGGGATCCGAGAGTCCCGCGAATCAAATGCATCGCAAAATTGTTTCTCCGTTCTCAAAATCATCCTAGCTAAATCAATGGTTCGGCGTAAGTGTTACGTTACGGGAGTTACGTTTCGCGGTACCTATGTACACCTTCGCGATTAATCGGGAACCGCGGAATTGCGGACATCCGACAAATCAGTGCCGGAGTATTTCGCGATGCGAATAGCGATATTTGTCGACGACGGTAGAGAATTCCAGGCGGTGGAATGTATCGAGAAACCGGACCGCTCGATACAATAAGCCCCCGGTGCGAGTGGCTATCGAGGGAAAGATTAGGCGTTCGACGTGGGTCGTCAGTGATAGAGAGACTAATCCTGGGACTTAGCGCGGCCCGCGGGAAAGAAGGGGATAGGGTGACAGTAGATAAGAGAAAAGCCACAATTAAGAGACGTCAATCGCGCGAGACGATTCGAGCGTATCACCGTTTCGTGCTTCGTTTCGTTCTCGGTCATTAGAGTCGTTGCTGGTGTGGAAGCACCCACGTTCGACTGCGTTGTAAATAAATAAATTTTGAAAAAAGATAACGTGCCGTTGTGTAGCTTCGAAACGATATCTATTAGGAAGTACATTATTTATCGTATATCACGGGTGCTTCAATTTTACTTCATTATTTTATCAAACTTTGCCGCGGTACAGGTTGATATTCCAATTTGATTACACAAACACGGATAACGGAAACGAGAAACTGACGCTGGAAAAAATGAGATTCCCGTAAACTGTTAATGTTAAATGGTACGAACAAAAATCAATCTACGGAAAATAAATTCTCTCGACGATGACGCTGAACTGCAAAACATGATTGTGTAACGGTTTTAATCGAACTAACCGGTGAATACTCGCGTTTACACGTAAAAAAAATACGAATCTTTTCTACGATACAATAACGAAGAGAGTTTTTCTACGAAATTCAAAGTAAAAAGGAAGAAATAGAGAAAAGATATCCAGTCGTGTGTAATAAAAAATGCAACTACCATTACGCATATTTTTTCCGGTCGAAGCTTTACGGGAGCGTTGCATTTTTAAACGGCAATTTGAGGCGGAATACTTTGTCTCTCCCTTCGAGTTTTCTTTGAGCGGACGGTCATTTTGTTCGAGCAAACGTGGTCACGATCCATGACGAGTAGAAGCCCCGTAAGGAAATTTATGCGCATAGCCACGAAGCTACGAGCTACCGAGTAGAACCGAGCAGCTCGCTCCGCGTGCGAGTCTACCGACAGATATTCCGTAACCCGTTCGCTGCTCCCGTATAAAACCGATGCGTTTGACGCGCGAGAGAAGATCGATGCGGACGACGCGCGTGATCACGAGTAAAACGTCGACGATTTCGTTCGATGACTCGGAATTAAACGTAGCGCGACGATCCTACGATAAACCGATTACGTGTAATCTAGAAAACTGTGCTTGCTCGATAGTACGTTGTTCCTAAGAAAGAGAGCGATAATGCATTTGTTACAATTTTAATTTTAATCGTACTCCAGTTGGAACGAGAATTTATATTTTCGAAATGATTAATCGTTTTCACTGTACGGATGTACCAGCAACACCAGTACTAATAATTTTCATTTTTTTTTACGATCGAGAGAGTGGAACGAATGCCTCCAGAACTGCGTATCGAAAACCAGAGTCTGGAAGATCAGAACTTTCGTTTACAAAACACCGATGCTCCTCTCGAATTTATAAATTGTTAATTACCCGTTCTGCTTCTGCCGTCAATAACCCCCCCCCCCCCCCCCCCCGCCCACTCGTACGCGCGTGCATGCTCGATAACTCTCAAAACGCGTAACGCGTAATCTCTAAATGCAGTTTCTCATATTTCCGTAGGAAAGGAAAACAAAGGAGAGGATCATTAACCGATCCCCTTTGAGGCTTCCGAAACGGTTAAAGAGTTCGGAATCGTTCCTCGCTGCCTCCGCAACACAGCTACGAGCTCCAACGCGTAGGAGCGGACACAACATGCGCCGCTGTCGGCGCAGAGTCAGGACTTTTCCCACCACCCCTCGAATGGGCGTGTAAAACTGTCCCCACTCCGGCTCGCCTTCCCCTACGACCCCTCTGTCGCTCTCCCCACCACCGGTCCCAGGGACGTCGCGACGGTGTGCACCGACACAAGCGCGCCGGAGAAGTCGAGGGGGACAGAGGGACGGCTCGTGTCGCTCGAGAGTCCCCTTCTTTTCCCCGTTGTCCGCTTGCTGTCCTCTGCCACCGAGATCCACGCCTCCCACCTTCCCATTGGCTCGATCTGTCCCCAAGCTCTGGTGACACACGCCCATTCGCGATCGTTCCTACGAGAGCTTGCAGGATTCGCTCGCGCAGCTTTTTCTCCAGAATCTTTCCGGTCTTCTCGCAATTGCCTTCCGGAGGAAGTTAATGGCGAGCTACGTCTCGCGTTCTCGATGCGCAACGTTCTTGTAGCGTTCGTCGTGCTCGGAGGAGAGGTATGGATAGACGTGGAATTTAAGGTAGAGACCGAAATGGAATTACGTTTTCACGCATTCAAAGCTTAGCTTTTAAAGGAAATCAAAATCTACGTCGAATTAAATTAACGAGTTAAATGTGGAATTGGATTTTAAAAAGCTATCACAGGATGCTGGAAAAACGACCATAACAGTTTTGTTAATAATATAAAGGAACTATACCTTCAAATGGCATTTTTGTTACATCTTATCGAAATCTCCAGTTTTTATAGTAAATGATACTTTCTTATTTTACACGACATGTATACGAGCCGAACGCAGTTAACTGGTTAAGGATGATCGTGATAAGACATTTAGGATTAAATTGGACCCATGTATCGCTCCTTAAACATTTCAAAAATGGACAAACGAATGTGGGCGATCGAAACGCGTTTTAACGCGACAGCCCATTCCTCGAGCACCGCCCACCGTAAATTGATTCGATCGATTGACTTTACGGGTGCCAGGTATACGCGTTTTATAACGCGGACGAATCGAGATATCGTTTTACGATTAGTCGAACGTTAATAGTCGAATTAGTACAGTTGCCTTTTCTTAGTAATATCAGTAAAGTTACTTCGATACGCGCGTAATTGTTGGAAATTATATATACATGTATAACGGACGATATAGAGAGACGATATAGATCAAAGGTATAGAGGAAATCACCACGCAAAGATATAGCGTTTTTATATAACTGTCCCGTACAGCTACGAACTACACACGATAAACGATTACAAACAAGTTGTAACTTAACAAACATAAATCAGCGGTTATGAAAATTAACGAATCTTCTCCGAGGTCTTCGCACTTACTCCAATCAAATAAATTCTGTCGAATTCTATACGTGTCGATTCTCCAAAGAAAAACTCTGAATTAACATTATTCCTCGCCGCTACAAGACGCTCGCTCGACTGCTTTCTATCCATTTAGAAGCACGCAACGTTAGATCCGAAAATAGGACTAATTTTTGGATGATCCCAGTTACGAAGGGGCGTATCGCCATGCAATCTAAACAAGCCGGTAATCGATGTACGTGTCCGACGTCGGGCTTGTTTTTCTTTGCCCTACGATACGGCGTCCCTCTTCGCCCTTCCTAATTTAAGCTACGATCGGACAGCTGGGAAGCGTGGCCCGATTGCGTAACGAGGACCATGTTCTTTGACTCGTAAAATATAATCGTTTAACTTGGCCCGAACCAAATATTCCTCTTTCTGTCTCTCTCCTTCTCTACCCGCCTCTCTCTTTCATTCTCCACACTCTACTCTACTTTCTCTCTCCCTCTCTCTCTCTCTCTCTCTCTCTCTCTCTCTCTTTCTCTTTCGCGATGCGATTTATCGTGCGCGGAGCGACGTTATCGCGGCACGGCTGCGGAATCGCGGCCGAAAAATCGAGATCCACGCGTAAAGGTCGCGGCCGACGTCGGTGAGCATTTTTTGGTCCCGATATGTCACTGTCAACTAATATCAGTGTTCCGGACTTTAACGAGTGCATCGAGGGAATTTTTTCAACGCGGAATCGAGCAAGCGCGTAACAATTAAAAGTTAAAATCGCCGTACCGCGTTCTGGTTAAACTATTTATTTTACAGAGCTTTGTAACCACGTTTTTTTTTTTTGTTAACTCTCTACGTGCGCTGGACGCATTCCTGTTATTCGGATGCGATTGCATCGTGGCAATAACGTTCTACGCATTCGTGCCTCCCCGCGGTTTTTTGTAATTAATATATCTGTCGAATGTAGGTAAATCCCTCGATTTTCGAGTCTCTAGGATCGTAAAGTGATATTCCCATAAATGTATAAAATTTCTGTCGAAATCGTTCCCGCGTCTCTCTCGCGGACACTACCGTCAATTTAAATACCTTGTCGAAACGTCGAAAAAATTGAGGATAAAAAAGAGACCCTATTAAAAAACGGGTGACACAAAAACACTCGACAACCGAAGCGCCTAATCGAAGGTGAAAATGAGTGTGCGGCAATTAGCAAGGTTAACGCAGTGCTCGAGTCGAAAGAAAAACCTTCGAGGCACGAACTTTCGTAAAGTGCAGCGTAACCTCCCGTAGGTTAATCGATTCCTCGAACGGCGTAATCGGGTCTATTACATTTTTTTCTTTCTTTCTTTCTTCCTTACGGCGGTACGCGTATCCAAAGTTCTCTTGTTTGACGTAAAAGTCTCGGAACAAAGGGGGAGGCCAAACAAAACGACGAGGATTCCGTCCACCCGTGGTACACGTAGCACGAGATTCGATGTCCAGGCGAGAAAAAAGGAGGTACGGGAGAGCCGGGTGGAAGATGGAGGCACGATAACGACGGTGGAAATTGAATTCTCTCACCAGTCATCCCGCTGCGAAAGTGCATACACGTACGCATCCTTGGCCCGAACCGCTCCGTAAAGTTTTGCTCGGCTATCGACGCCGAGCGAGCAAAAGGGGAGCCGGAGGTGCCTGCACCTTTTGTCTCGGAAGTGGTGCACTGGTAAATGTACGTAGGTCGCTTACGTCACCCGTGTATGGGATACCGACGCCGACGGAGGTCGACGGTGAGAGGAACAATTTTAAATCGTAAGATCGCCGTCGACGTTTCGATGGAATAAGATGGCGAGGCGACGAAAAAGTCAAATGTTCCAAAAATGGAGAGAACGACAACGCGATTAGGTAGAATTTAATTTCTCGCGAAACGGTTACACGTTCTCGTGGTATTTATATCTCGGTTGCCAGAAACATGCGTTTGTAACCTCTGCGGAAGAGATTCGTAATACGCATGATTAGACTCCAGATGTTTATTCAAAATGTAATATTTTATGCATTGTTGTATGCATTTAATGCATTATTTATTTAATTTTATACGCATACTTATAGCATTTGTTTCGCAAGATCCATTTAAAGTGAGTATGAAAATTTTGCAGAAACGGTCGGATAGTCTACTCACGATACTTGCGCATGGTTTTTATAAGTATGAGACAACGAAACGTCAAAAATGGCGTAACGCCGCGTTCCAACCGATACACCGACGCCGCGAACAGTGGTGCATCCGTTAAACACCGAAATTGCGATCACGTCCGCTACGTGGAGGTAAGTAAGAGCGTAACGATTAAACAACAAAAGGTAGCTTCTTTGTTCCGTTGCGCAACTTTACGGTCTTAACGTTCGCTTAACGCGCGCCAACCTCTGGAGCGATCCAGTTAGCGAAATTGGAATTGAAAGCGTGACCGTTCGACATTACGATAATTTATCACTGAAATAAATGTTCGCTCGGTGTTCGACCGTGTACAAGTATCAATTTACATGACGCAACGGATATGTAATCCGATATATCGTGTAACGGCGCGTACAGAATCACGAATGAAGGTTCTCATCGGAACGGTTTTGCCGAGGGTAACTCAGAATCGGAAATCATAAATTTCTACCTTTAGGTCGAACAACCGCGGAAACTATTCTCGTCGATTCCGCATCGAAAATCCAAGGTAAGAAGCAACCGACACGGCACGCAACTCAACAGCGAATACCCGTGTCAGGGATACTCACCAAACGAATCAATTGTCCCGTGGATTCCCTATAAACCGCGTTTCAAATTAACGATCGTTAACTCGAAACCTTAAAACCTTCGGTCGTTTCGAGAATCAACCGCAAAGTATAACGCGCTGCACCGTAAACGAGCGAGAACGCGATAAGAAAGGATTTACGTTTAATAAAAGAGGTTAAAAACGGTACGACGGTAAAATTTCTCTCTCGTTACATCTTAATGGTTACTTCGTAATCCGCGCGATGCTGTTCACTCGACGAAGAAGCCATCGACGGCCAGTCGAGAATGATCCAAATCCCCCGCTTCGATTACCCGCTCCAGCGCCATCTTACGACCGTCGAAAAAAATCGATCGCCGAGACCGTCGGTTCGAAACTCCCTCCCCGTGGCACGGGGTCTATCAAACGACCGATTCAAAACGATTCAAATCCTCCGAGGCGCTTTGATTTTCCCGTCCAGGAGCGGCGCGGCGCCTCGAAGCCGCTGAAAAAAAAAGCGCAAAATCGATCGTCGAAACCGTCGGGTTTCCCTGCGAATAGCGATCCATCGAGGGAGCGACCGTTGGAGCGCGAGGCACGATACGTTCGCTGGTAAACGGGGCGAAAACACGGTAAGAAGACTGCGTAGAATGATCGCGGGACGCAGTGCCGACCCATGAATAGAGGTACGCCGGAATACCCGACAAAAAGCTGAACCCACAAAGTGGGTCTGGCCGTGTAAGTCCGCGGAAGGCGGGAGGCAGCCGGTCGACTCTACTCCGTAGGTAGAGGAGAGAAATACATCGTGAGCGCTCGGCCTCGGGTGCGTTCGGGCAGCCTCGTGTATCCCCGGTGGCTGGTGGTGGCCGCGCACCTCCACCAAGAGTTTCACGCTGCGTGGAACGAAACTCGTACGCGATCAGCTCGACCGAGGCAATCCGGCATCCTTACGTATGGCCGCTGCGTTCTGACCAATATCGCGCTTTTTCCTCGCGAATATCGCGACGATTCCCCCCCACCCCCGCCGCTATCATCGTCCGTGACGAACGCGCCTTACCTCGGTGTTAACCTCTCGATCGGCTCGAAGTGGCGGAGGTCCGGTTACCGGTAGAAACGTTCGGCGTTAACCGTGCGTACACCGTCGTCCGCCTCCTTCTCCGACGACGGAGCCTAGAAGCAGTGTACCGTAAAAAGTTCGCGGGTAGACAGTCGCGTAGCGCAAGATTCTCGTCCTTCGCGCACTACCAGTCAAGGAGAGGCGGCAGTGGGGAGGCGGGGGAAGGAATCGCGCCGTCGGAGGCGGTGGCAACGGTGACATTTTCTTCGGCGTGCCGCGACAGCTGGAAGTGACGACACCCTTCCTGGCGAACGAGAGGGAGAGAGGGAGGGAGGATTGTGCGTACCGTGGCCACTCGACTAGTTCGTACGAGCGACAGTCGACGAATGACGAGGAGGAAAGGGCCCCCGATAGGGCCAGGTAACGATCCGACCGAGGGAAAATCGGAGTCGTAGGCGGAGCCTAAGGTCGGGGACACGTGACACGGAAACTGTCACGCCGCCCTTGCCCTCCCCTCTCTCACACCCCCTCCACTCGACTCGAAAACCAGCGAGCCGGCTATACGAGCGCTGCTTCTACCAACCGACAGCGTGCCACGGAATATGCCCCTGCGTGCCTCTGTCATCGACATTGTTCGTGACATCCGAGGACGTTTTTTTTTTACTATTTCCGATGATCGATAGAAGGAACGCGACGAACTGCGAGTGGCAGATCGCATGAACCCGACGCTACGTTTTTAATGCCTGCGAACCGATGTTTCGATGCGCTACGTTAACAGAGATGAAGCCGTGATTGGTAATGCAGCTACTTAAAATTCTTTTCTCACGTCGAGTTCGTTCTTGACGATAAAGGACAAGGAGTAGAGACAGTTTTCTATCGAGGTTTTACCCCGCGAGTGAATATTCGTTACGACGTTTTGCGTCAAAGACGCGTAACGATCGCAGTGTCTCTCGAGCCAACGTAGCTGCTTTGCGAACACCTTCGATTCTTTCGAGATTCGAGGTTACGAACGCATGAGTCGATATATCTACGATAGTTTGCCCTACGTTAGTTCGTTTCGCTCGGTTACCGAGAACAGAGTGATCGTGTTATTTGATAACGAGGACTGGAAGGAACAATGATATCGCGTAAATCCGAGTCTAGACAATTTTCATCGCGCGGTCACGTTTTTCTCGGCGTCGTTTCGCAAGGGTTCGTAATTTGGTTAATCGATCGATCCCCGAGAAGGCGGTTAACCTCAAAATGCTCGTCGACGTCGATCCATCTCGTTGCCGGTGACGCGTCTCATTTTTAATCTTCGATAACGACGTACGTGCAATATGATATCGATCGGAACACGATCCACAGTTACTTACGTACGATTTTAATATTCTCACCATCCTTTCGTCCCCCCCTCGCACTCCCGATAAACTGCCATCGTCGGATAATGTGCTCGCGGCTCGACCACGCAACGAAGAACGTCGAATCCACCACGCGTTTCGTCCTACGATCCATTATTTAACAATGACGTGAATCGCACGACACCAGGCGTGTATTTCCCGATAATGCAGCAAGGCAGCGTTGGTGGTAATTACGAGAGGGACACGGTGGCAAGTCCGCGCTCGAAATCGCCAAAAACTTTCCCGCCGAGGAGCGAGATAACGAACGAGAGAAACGCGAGCGACGCCGACGGTAGAGTGAGAGTGAAGCTCGAGGCACCCGAGGCTTCGGACGGCTTCGACGTGAAGAGAGAACCGCGGGAGGAGTATCATCATCAGCATCATCGTCATCATCGCCCGCACCATCAGGATTATCGTTACGACCGAAAGTCCCACGTTCACTCGAAGCCCGATCGTAATCCCGAAATTTCCAATCAGTGTCAGGCGCAGCATCAGGGATACCGTTTGCCGAATTCCTTCGGTTTCCCCTATTTCTACGGTCCGGCGCCCATGCTGCCGCCCCCTTTCCCCGCGAATCGACCGTCGCCCGATAGATCGATGGGAAAGATCGAGGATCACGATCACGAGCATCAGGATCGCTACAGACCGCCCGTTTCGAGTGTCGCCAATGAGGTTTATCTTCACGATCATCATCGCTACGAGATGGGGGACTATCATCATGGAAAATCGACGGGTTATCCTGGAATACATTACTCGTCTTTCCGGGCAACGATGCAGCAACGCTCGCCGTATGGAAATCACCAAAACAATAGCGGCTACAGGAGTACGCATTATCAGAACAGACAGAGGAAGTGGAGCAGCGCTGCCTTTCGCGGATTGCATCCGCCGATACCGGTGAGTCTTCGATCCAGTCCTTTGTTTTGAATAGTTCACGATGGTGGGGGGTAGAATGGCGCAGGTACGGGTTTTAATTTGATTTATTTATCGTGGAGCTGCGATCCCGGTGATGGTTTAGGTTTTAATTTTCGTTTCGTACATTAATAGCAATGAGGCGAATAGAAATAGCATCGTCTATCATCGTTGTTCTATGGTAAATGTCTATTTGCGAAAGAAATAAAAATCGAGATATTTTTGTTGCTCGGTAATAAATATTTGAAAATTGAAATCAACATATTCCTTAACGATAACGACGCGAATATAAAATATACGTTCGAGTAGGTACAACGTTATTTGAGATGAAGCTATAATCGGAAGAAAGAAACTTCCAAGAATACCACGTTAAATTTACCACTCTATAGCGCTACGGATTAAATACAAGTCAAAATGGAATTTTCCGCCGAACGCATCGAGTACGATGGGCCTTAAATCTAATAAATCTATCCAAGCAATTCCTATTTCGAAAACATGATATCACCTATTATAGAAATCAAATATTCTCCGAGAAAAAATATGAATGAAAAAAAAAAGATATTGCGCGCGCGTCGCGTACCCGGAGAATTATCCGTCGATGTCGCGTTATCGTCGCACGACTCGCAAAAACATTGCCCCGGGTGCCCACGGCATTAATGAAATCGAATGAAACGTCGCCGATCGTCCGGTTAAAAATTACGTCGGTCCGCGGCCGAAATTACAGTGATTACGCGCGGCATGTCGGTTTGGCCCCTCGGGGGAGGACTCCGCGTCCCGCCGATGAGAGAACTACGTGGCCGAGCTGATATGGGCCTCATTCGGAGCTCTCTGGGCCCGATTACGAGCGGGAAATGGTCGACGCGGAACGGTTTGCTCAACGATCGTTATAATATCGGTGGATCGAAATAGATGCGCGTGCTCGCCGTTCGTTCCGACGCGACTTCTGGCTCCTTATATGCGCTACCGAAGAGATTACGCGTTTTCTAAGTAGTTACATGGCGGAAGGAAATACTATATTCGAGGACAGTAATTACGTTTATCGATGAATTACGCTTTATCCCTTTCAAGACGGATTCTTGATTGTTTTAATTGTTGTGATTGTCAATCTTATTTCATATTATGAGTTTAGAAAGCTTCATAAATAGTTTGTAATATTTTTAGAATTTTCCATTGCTTTTCCCGTACATCGTGAACCCCGTTATTACCGAACACGATCCCGCAGTCCTGAAAGCTTTTTTTCAAACACCCTATATTTCGAGATGTATGCCCTACATCGCTCGATGACTTTAGCCCATCGAATTTGCTTCAAATTTGCTTCAGATTTACTTTCTCAAGTGTATGCACTTGATGTAAATTGTTGCTGTTTTGATAAGTAATCAATCGCGATAAGAAATCGTCGATTCAGGTTCTTAGACAATACTATCTCATATTTCTTTATCCACACGCTTCGCGCTCCAAGCGTAAACGCATTTTGAACCTCTTGAATGAGCGAGCGTGGCTCGTACGATTTAAAATCTTCAAAACGATATAAGCGCGCGACTCGTCCGATTCGAGTGGTCTCAAATTGTAACTCCCGGCGTTCGCGGAAAAACCTCGTACCCTCGCGCGTCGAGAAGATAATCGCTCTCGTCCTTTGTCGGTCGCTACTGAAACTCGAGCGCGAGCTCCGTTTTAAGCGTTTGCCTAATCGTTGGAGCGTATCTCGGCGAAACGGGGCGGCGAGAGAGGCGCGACTCGAGCGAGAAGTACGTAAGCAAGTACTACGTATATCCCGGGCACGTCGCTTCCGCGCCGAAAGTGTCCGGAATGCATCGTTGCGTCGTTGCGTCGTTGCATCGTTGCATCGTGGCAACGGTCCCTCATCTGCATACCGTTTCCTCTCTCTAACGACCGTTCATCTTCCGCGGTAGGACGTACGCACCTGTATCGAGATAACGCGCCGTAACGTATACCCGGAGCGAATAAGGGCATTGAATCGAAGCCGATCCCTTCGGCTGGCTTTTCTCGGACTCGATTTGCTCTCGACAGGGGTACGCGGAGCGTATGTACTTACCTACACCTTCGACTACTCGGGTACTCCTCGAGGCGCGAATCAGTCTATAAATTTTCGCGTCGGGAAATCGTGCAGCTGCGGGCGAGCCCGAATCTGCCGAATCGATTTCGATCGTGTGCCGTAGAAAACGTCTTCTCCTCGTTTCGCCTGGGAACTCGCAGAACCGGAAGAGCGTGCTCTCGAACCGACGCTACCTTTGACGGCGCACACTTACTCGTTAGTCTCGCGTACGGGGTTTTCGATCATTTTTAGAGATTGACGCGCGTTACGGTCGTTACGGTTTCCTACGTTTTCCTATTCGGAGATTTCAATAGGCCTTTGAACGTCCGCGGTACCGTAGTTCGGACTTTCCTCGCGCGGTCCTGTGGATTAGTTTGCAAATTGGACCGAGAGAGAGATTTATTATTGGTTTTGAGAAATTTCTGTCTGAAATCCGTACGTTTTCGGATCGTATCGGCAACGACAAATGGTAATTTGCCCGGGAAACGATATCGGAAATTTCTAACCGCACGGGCGTTGGGTATAATCTATTTTCGTCGTAATAAGAAAGTACGTACACACTTACGCTCGTTTACTCGGCCGTTCCTCCGTTCCGTTACGTCGGAGCGATGGTTCGTTACGTTATAAATCGTTGCTTTATCCCGTTTCCCATAGAACCGCGTTACGAGTCTCGCGCACGACGCACCAGTCGATTCGTTTCATTTTGTGCCTTTGAGCCAGCGAGAGATGAGTTATGCCATCAATTGGAATCGATCGCCAGTCGACGAGCATTACCGTTGTTTTCTATCGGTCCCGTTAGGGGGTATAATACGCCCACTTAATAATTTCGTTATGGCAGAGGACTGCTATTACGTTCAATCTCGACTATTGTACCGGCAGGAACGAAGGTTACGGAAGTTGCGCGTGGTCGTTTCTCTCGTTGGATTATCCGTACGCCTAATCGTGGAATTGTAAACGCTATTCTAATTGCAATGGCGCCCAGGCCTTGGCTTCGAAGGTTCGTTTAACTCGCGCGTCCACCGGATACATAAATACATCTTTTTTTTTATCCTGCGATGTGTCGGAAGAGTGGCTCATCGACGGGATAAATCGATGAGTAGGAGGAGCGACACTGGCGCGTATTTAACGTACAGGAAACGAGAAGTAGAGTAGTTGTTCGAATTAGCGTTAGAAGAAATCGTGCTTTATCAGAATTTTTGTCGTGTAACCCGTATAAATTAAAGAAATTTCAAGTAACTTAAACAGTAGCCGCAATACATATTTCTGGCACGTTATAGGAATCTAATAATGTACTGCATATGTTTAGGATTAACGTGATATTGTATCGTAAGGTTAATAAGATTCGCGTAACGCGAAGCCGCAGGATTAACATGCATAACATGATAATATGCCGCAACGCTAAGTATTGCATCTACAATTAGAGAGTGGTGACAATTTTTAATTAAATTGCAGCTTTCACCCAATTCAATATCCAATTGCGTCGCGATCATAAACAACCTAAATCTGAACCGCACCTTTCGGTACATCGATATTTGCCTAAACGCCGTCCAACGGCGGAAGAAAAAAATATTAAACCGACGCGTAAGTATAACCTGCCGCCCCGGAGGCTCGTTGTTTAACGTAAAGCCACGACGATTTACAAATAGCACCGTGGAAAGGAAGAAACGACGAAAGAAAGGAATACGCTCGCACGCCTACGGACAGACTGTGGCCCGGAGCGATTCCGCTCGCCAGATGCGTTTATAAGCCGGGCCTCGATGCGTTTTTCTACCTGAAGGGCGTCCAATTGAGCGCAACACATGGCGCTCCGTGGCGCGCCGCGATGCCCTCGGCGCGGTACCGATTCGTCTCGTTTCGTATCCTACGAGAGAACGAGCCGTCGCGCGCACACCTATGGAATCAATTTTGAGTCGGCGCCAGTTTCACGAGTTCCAGTGCCGTAGTAAAGTATCGCGATAATCGCTGGGGAAAGTATCGATGCGTCCACGCGATCGCGGTATTTCGATTGGCAACGACCTGGTAGGGAGGATCTTTTTAACTTTCGGGTAGAAAAAAGAAATTGCAACGCCAAGCGTCGCGCGTTCAATTTCACGCTTCTCGTTTTCGCCCTGACGTTGTTTAAAAAATTAAAAATCGCAAAATTAGCTGCAGAAATGCACGCGCATACGTGGAGCTAATTAAAAAGGCACGGCGAAGGTACAGCGAAAACGCGTGTTGCGCATAAAACCGGGTGAATAAACTTACCGTGGAAGTAAATAAAAGTGCATAGAACCGAGCGTGTTTTGCAGCGGTACAACAAACCGGACTGCCGGAACGACGAAGAAAATACTGCGCGAAACTTTGACTCGCTGTAACTTGAAAATGTTGGAAATTTCGAGAAATGAAAAATGTAAAATGTCGCGCAGGAACTATCTTCAAACGTTGAGGAAACGCGACGAGGCAATTTTACACTGCAGTTCGTTTATTAGCTAAAATTGATTTGTCTATCTTTTCTTTCCAGACGAGTACTGTTAATTTCCTTTCGCGTAATTTCGATATAGATTAACGTTTTCCCAACGAATAACTAGAATTTTTTACGATAATTCTGTCTAGTTGTCACGTACTTGTGCATGATCCGAGGCAGTACCCCGTCCCTAGATATCATCTAATCCGTCGCTACAAAGGATTCGAAATTAAAATACCATTTCGGGCAGAAAATTGATTCTATCCCACTGTGCGCCTATTCCGCTGCACCGGCTGGTAACGCGTTCCGCACGCTTCTCATCGTCAACAAACACGCTAGACAACGGCGTTTGTTCGCTGCCACCGGCTCTCTCGAGCATGTTAGGGCGCGTCTGGGTCTAACGATAGACCGAAGAATCCGGAATTGCCGAGTGCTCGAGTTTTCTGCTTCATAAAGCAGTTTAAGTATGATTTATGAAGCTTCCAAACGTCGACGAGGACGCGCTGCCTGTTTACGTATGCGCGCGTGGGCAAAATTACGGTTTCCCGAAATAAATATTATTTACTTTAACGCTCTGATAATGAGTGGAAGATATTCGTTAACGTACGAGGGATTGGGAATCGGAGTTCTGCGAGTCAATTTTTAATTTCTATTCACGCACATCGGTATGACTCTCGGCTCTGAGCTTTTGCTGAGAATCATAGTTCTATGTTTCAATAGAAAATAGGAATTCGATCGTGTGATCTCCTCGTAGCGAAACGTTGCTGTTGTTTCCTACCTGTTACGTTGTACCGTTTCTGTAACGGAAAAATGTAGGTCAATCAGAGTACAGGATAAAATGACTAAAAAAAATTGGCGTGTCACTCCTCGTTACGCGACGCTCTAGTTAATGCAATCTTGAATTATCATTAAACGCTGAACATTCCGCTAATGGCGCGAGACGACAAAACAGGTTCGTTAATGTATCGTAAATTGCGGGCCAGGAAAAGAGCTGAATGCCGAGGTATTATGTTACTTCTTAATGCAAATTCGCTGAAAGCTGCCGCATTAAATGTCGAACCTCTATTTAACGCGTTTCTTCTGCTCGTGAGACGTGGGAAAAAATAATCGATTCATGATTAGCGTAATCGCAGCTATAAATCGACATTACCGATAGTATCGGCAATGGACATTGCCAATATTAGCGTAACTCGTACGTTGTTACTTTGTACCAGTGTTGTAATCGACCCAGCGTACACGGAATAGCAAAAATTTTCAATCAATACTAATCGTTCCTCGATCGGCTTGATCAACATTGATACGACACAATTCTTTTCCGGAGTGATTAATAAATTTGTTATTGCCTCCCTATTAGAAAGAATGGGACAAATTTGTGATGACTATCAAAGAGTTCTACGACCGTTTTAATCAAAATAAAAAAGCGTGAAATCTTCAGAATAACAACTGGGAGGAATCATTACTTAACAGCGAGAAATTGCACCGAAAAAGTCCTTTTATCGTGGTAATTACTTAATTATCCCATCGAATACTCGCATTCGTCACTTACCACAGTAATTTCAAATTGTCCCATTTTTTTAGCGAAAGGTGCTCGCGTTACATGCCTCGCCCGTGTTTACCGTATTTCCCTCAGGGATCGCCGCGCCGTTCCGTTAACGACAATCATTGGTGGTCAAAAAAACGTTGTACGTACAGTTGCCGTTATTACCGCGAAATGCGGTACGCCAATGATACGCGGTGCACGCGTGGACGTATGAACGCCCCTTTATGATTATCCGCACGGGGTTCCCTTCGGTACGGGGAGCGTAATCGCGTGGCTTTATGTGTCACTTTTCCGCGCATGAATAATTAATGGCGAGCGTTTATCTCTGCCCGCTTTAATGGCGCTACGTTTTTTTTCTCTCCCGTTTCTCTCTTTGATTTCGATGCGCACGGTAGGCCCGATGCGTTTCCGGGTGAAAAAAAAGGGTTCGAGGGGGCACGCCTCGACGCATCTGCGTAATTTTTACAATTACGCGTCCTCTTATCGATGCAACTTTTCGGCGGAATAATTGCACGTTCTTTCTGCAACTTTGCAATCTTCTCCCGGGTTGTCTCCAATCTTCCGTCCCGACGCGTCGCTGGTAATTCTTGTTATTTGTACGACGAGTGGAAATAATGACGGTCGAAAGAGAAATTAATACGCCCGAATCTTTGGAATCTCGCGGATAATAATCGAAAAGGGGCCAAGTGAAGTACAATTAAACGCACGGTATCCGAGATCGATTAATTCGAATACATCGTCGTTTTCAAATTTCGTTCGAGGCGTTTAGAAACCAAACTGGCCACATATGTAGTTTCGCCAAATGTGTGTAATTTGGAGTTTAAATCTATTACCCTTGATTTCTTTATAATACACCGTTGATCGACACGGTTTTGTTCCCAACGTCGAAGGTTCAGCAATCCTCGAGGAAGACGTAGAGCGGGTCTCCTCGAAGGGAAACCATCCGTTACGTTCTCCAGCCTGCAATTCGGCGTGGCAAGCGGAGAAAAGAAGAAGAAGAAAAAAAAGAAAGAAAGAAAAGAAGGCCAGGCAACAGCCCCCACGTTGTTATTAAAGGACGTCAGCCGTCGACAGCCGCACGACAGGGCGCGTGCGCGGCAAAACCGCAGCCCCGAAGCCGCACGCTAATTATTTATTCTTCGTTATGCCCACCCTTTTGACGTAGCGTGACGATTCCCTTCCCTGTCGTCAGGTACGATTCGTTCGTCCTTTTCGTCGACTACGTTTCCGATCCTCCACGGCTATCTGTCGCTTTCGCAAAGATCGAAGAGATTAACCGCAATCGAATTAACCCGCTTCGCGGAAGATTGTCGTTTCGAGGAGTCGAGACATCGAACTCCAGAAAACTTTCGGGTAACAGTTTAGTGTTGTGATATAACGGAAAGTTGACAGTTTACGGTGTGATCTACCGGAAAATTGAGTGTTATATTTATTGGCGAATTTGAAGGATTCCGGTAATTGTATGCGTGTGACCGTTGCGTCGCTCGGTGGCGTTTTACCTTTTGATAACTGCGTCACCCGGCGACGTTTCGTCGTTCATTAACGGAATTGTCACCGACATGACTAATGTATCGGGAATGCTTTTTGTAGATTGTTTCCCGAAACGAAGTCGCACGACTTTTAGTCGGTCGCGTTCAAACAGGCGGAAGGAACTGTCGCTCCGTAACCTTTGCCTCTTTGAATATATCTATTTTATTACACTGCACACTCAAATCGTGTGCCACAAAGTGTTAATCAGAAACATTGTTTTTATTTTTTACGTGGTTATCACTGGAGTAATGAGAATTTTTTAACACCTCGGCGCATATCATTAACATCCCGCGGCGAACCGCCGTTCCAATTAAAATCACTTTAAAAAATGTATCGATCGTCTTTTTCAAGACTTCTCGCTTCCACACGAATTAACCTTTTTTTTATCTCACGATTGAATATCTCGCGAAGACGGGTAACCACGTACTCAACATTATTGCAATGCAACTAGGCGCTCTATCGCGAGCCGATTACGTTGCAAAGAAACGGAACGGCCGTTTGTATATACGTACGTATTGGCCGCCGGTACGTTTTACGATCGCTGACACCTACCGACCCGCGAACGCTCGATGATCGCCGGCATTATGATCACGGCCATTAAAGTAATTGATGCCATTTAGAGGAGATACGCTTCTTATATGCAGACCCCCGTGACATCCTAGATCGTCGCGCGAATAATTCTGATTTAAACAATTTCCACGGTAAATTATTTCAGGCGGTATACGAGCGAGAATGGACGGGGCGTTTAATCGGAATTTTGAGCCATTTACGTGCCAATCGAGATTCTCTGATTCATATATTAATCGTCTGAACGTATAGTCCGGTGTATCTGTTTGTTTATTAAATTATATTTGGGTTTAAATGTATTTCTCGCGATTCGTTCTTGGGAATACTCGTCGATTCTAGAAAGAATTATGGAATATATCTTTCGATCGTTTTATCCGAGTTGTGGAAGAAATAAAAGAATAAATATTTCTTACTATCAATTTGCTACAGCGTGTTTGCTATTAAAACAAGAAATCATTACTATCACGCACAATTAACCGTACCGAGTACATCTCGCATCCGCGAAAACGAAAATCAGCGATTTTGTTTCACGTAAACGCGACCAGGATCACCCTTCCCTCCGAGCTATCGTTCTCTCCTCTCTCCCTCTCCCTTCGTAAGGAGCAGATATGGTGACTGGTCAAACACGACCCGCGGATTCTTTATGGGGCCATTAAAACAGCGCGGACTCATAGTCGCATAGTAAACATTATTATAATGCGACTATTGCGCCAGGGTCGTGTCGATTACTTTACAAAGGCACGAAACGATCGCTCTAGGGCCCCGATCGCTCTTTACGATCGCTGACACCTATCGACCCGAGCGAACACGGGGACCCTGCCCATTCGCGGGCACCCACAGCACTAATATTAAAGTAATCGATGCGATCGTAAACTATCGACCAACGACGTGCTCCGGATGTCTTCGCGTCGTTGTAAACTGTAAGCGCGATACAATTCTACGTACAGGGTGGAGTGATAATTATCAGCGACACAAAGTACCGAAAGGTTTGGAGGAAAAATTCGTTTCACCAAAGTTGCCCGGATCCCGTCTTCCTATTATTTTTAACGATCTCCCACGACCTTGCAACGTAACGTGATTTCGTAATAATACCAAACCACTTCGCAGACATGCGACAAACGGAGTAAAATTCCATTCGGATATATTCCATTCGTGTATTTATAGAATTTCGTAATTCACCGATCCCACGGCACCCGTTCGCGCTTCCCCGACGATAATCGGTCGTTCGTTTTTCATAAATTACGTTCATCGTCTTACGATTAGAGTTTATCGCGCGGGACGGTCCTTATTTGTCTCCTTGTCTCATATATTTCCTGAATACGTGCCAGTGTCATTCTCTCGTAATTTCTCTCGCTTCGCGGCTACCGTCGCCGCTATATTTAGAAGACGCGCGTATACTCCCTACGGAGTTCATTCTTCCCATCGTACCGTGGGGGTCTTTGTTCGCGTTAAACTCGTTCGCGTCGTACGCTAATGACGACAAACCCTTAAGCTCGGTATACCAAATACACTCCCGTCGTCGTCCTCCCTCCAATGGACTTACTCTTACGCATACGGTCCCGTAAGTAGTGGTAGTCCATTCAATGTGCGATAACCTGAGATAATTACAAGCAGGTTCTCCCTCATTAATAATGTCCGAATCGCATTTGTTAACGAATTATTAACCCTTTGCACTCCAAATTATTTTTCAGTCTTCTTACAAGCAACGCCACATTATTTTATGCGTTTTGTTTTAAGCAAATTTCAGAAAATTTGGTTAACAAGTTAATTCTGTTCAATGCTTTTTTACACGCATACAGATGTGTATTGTTGCTAATCTGAAAATATCCAGTGTGACTCGAAGTAATACTCACTGGAAAGAAAATTGATGTCGAGTCACAATCGACGTAGGTATTCAAAGGTTTAATGAATTCTATTCGTGATCACGAAAAGAATATTTCTTTTTTTTTACCAACGATCGGTTTCCGTCTGACAGGGGACGACACCCACGCGCATCGCTTCCGTAATTCCCCCGTGACGTACGGGCTGTAAATTAAAGACCCTCTGTAGGAAAGCGTTAAATCGTATCCAGTGTCTCCCAGCATCCGAATATCTCATCGAGGAACAAACGGAAGAAAAAGTAGGGCTGTCTCGGGTTTGAACAGTTCGTCGGCCCCTTTCGCGCACCATTCGCGAAACAATAATTTCTCATCCCCGCGGGGCCTTCGGAACGACTTCATCTCCTTCGGGGCCGGTGCGCGTCGCGACATTGTCTACCCTATAGAGGCCCGATGTACCCGCAGGATTTAAAGAGCGGGTAAATCGCGTAGGCGGCTGCCTTCTCGGTGTAAACCGAGCTTTACGGCGCTCACCGTCCCGTCGATCGTGAGATCGTATTAGAGCGGCACGTCGGCGCCGAGTTTGGCTTAGGTCGATGGTGTCGGCGGGGAGGGTAGACGAACCCCGTTCCCGTGGTGTCTCGATGCCGGCGAAGGGGGCGCGGGATCACCATCGAACCACCTAAGAGACGCAGAAGGAGAGAGAGAGAGAGAGAAACAAAAATATAGAAACCAACGAGCGACAGAGGAAGAGAGACAGATAAATAGATATTGAGGTTTATTGTTCAGTTTTGAACAAAGTACTGAGCATTGTCGTATATACGGTTATTTAGGTAAAGTTAAGTACGAGAGATAGAGAGAAAGAGAGAGGTAGACGAAACGAAACGGAGTAACGGTGTAAAAGACGGGTCGATACGAAAAGAGTAAGGAGGATCGAGAGGAGGATAGGGAGACGGGGGCACACAAGAAAGAAGGGAGAAAGGAAGGACTCGCGTCCGAGCGTCGTTCGCGGGCGAGTGTGGGTGCGCGTCGGTACGCGCGAGAACGAGACGTTGGAATAAAGGGCGAGAGGGAGTGAGAGGACGAGAGGGCACATGGAAGGAACAGCGTGTAACGATGTATCAAGCTGTTGCGCCCCTGGCGTGTCCGGCAATGGTGGATCGTCGCTTTGAGCTGGACCGCGCCGCTTCGGCTCTGCATCATGCCTTTACACGCTCCCAATGCCCAAACGAGAGACGATAATGCCTCGCTCTCGTCTTGTTCCCGCGCATAGACACTATTAATTTCATATCCCTCGCCGCGCGCGAGCGCGCATGCGCACGTGAGCGCACGAAACCTTCTTGCGAGTTTAACACAGGGACGCCGCGCCGCTCTGCGCCGCGCCAGCCTCTTCGATTGACTCGTTCCTCTCTAACGCGATAGAGTCTTCCTTATGCTCCTTTTTTTACGCCTTACCGGGATTTTGTTGTCAGGGGTCGTTGCGTTATTGCGATGGGGTCTCCGTGGATATTGAACATAGCGCGTGTAATGCGGCCATTTTCGAGGGAGTTGGGTTAACCCTCGCTTACCGCGCGCGTCTAAAGCGTTCGTCGTCGTTGTTCTATACGAGTCACGTATAGTTGAGGTGTCCATACATTTTTTAAGTCAAAGCGTGATGATAAAAAATCAAATTTTGTTTCTTTTTATGTAAAAATTGTTCCGTGGTAGATCGTACTTTTTGGAAGGATTCGGAAACTCAGGTTCTAATAAGAAAACAATTCGACGGGGAACGATAGCGGACTAATCTCGATGTCTTCGGCGCGTTTAAAGGTGCTTCGCTTTATACCAAGAATCGGGAAGGCGAAGTGAAGTTTTACAATTTTATATATTACACTTGCAGAAGGATCGCAGTTGGCTTCGTAGCGCAACGCGTAATAAAATTAACCTACGCGATTATATAACCAAGTACGGTACCAATAAAAAAGGATTGCAAAGCGGTCTCGGTGTATGGGTACAATGTAACGCGACGCTCCGTAACTTCGAAGTTTACGCGGAAGACGATAATTAATTTCTGCGCAATACCTTACCCGTCTCTCCGACTAACTGCAACTAGAGTGTCTATACCTCAGCGGCGCCTTTTTAATAGTCCCGGTCGCCGATGCGCGGCAGCTCGCGCTTCGCGTCTTGTCACTACGATTAATACTCCGCGAGTAGTTACGCGCGGTTATTAACTCCCCGTAATTTCGCGTGCTACCAATGTCTAAATCAGGAGGTATAATTAATTTCGTTAGCTAGCCTCCTCTTCTTTACCCCGTTAACCTCACCGCGGCCGAAGTTTCCACTCGGCGGATTTTTTGCCCCACAATAAATTCCATTAATAATATCGCATGATATTCGAGGAGAAAAACTCGCGTACTCGTCGTATCGAGAGCGACGGATAATTATAAGTGGAAGATCGTGTTCTCGCGTGTGACGTCGTAACGCGACCCGTGCCTAACCGGGGAACGATAATCACTCGGCACCGGTCTTGTTCTGGGACATGGATACTATTAATTTCGTGTCCCTAGCCCCGCGCGTCTCGTCGTGTTTTTCGATTGACCCGTTCATCATGCTTTCCTTTGATTTCATTATAATTATAACGTAAGATGGCAATCGCGCGGTTGTAAAGTATAAATTATGCGAGGTCGTTCAACGGAGAGACAGAGAGATAGAGAGAGAGGAAGAGAGGAATTCATCGAAGAAATAGCGACGAAAGAAATATTTGGTCCGGCGATACGTATCGAGGATAATAGTTTAAATTAAAATTGAAATTACTGGTCTAAACCGTTTCGTTTATCCCTTATAATCGACGCGAGCATTGTGTTGTTTATAAACTAACGAGGTATCGAGGCATTTTTTAGTTGCAGTAACGAGTAATGATTTTAACGCGTATTACCAACGCTCGTTATACCCGCAATTCTTCCTCCAAGTTATTAATCGATAATATCAATACGTATGAACGTGCAAATTATAACTTTACTATTTAACTCTTATTAAACTTCGATAATCCCGGAAATCTCTCAACGATTTGTATCCTCATATTTAACGACAATACAGGTGCACGCAAGAGATATTTACAAGTTCTAGCGATAGTAGGAAATTTATTAAATTAGTTACAATTACGATCCAAGTATAATGGAGTAGAGTGTACCGTTAAAGTCTGCTCCACGCGTCGAATGTTCGTGATTTCGGCACACCAGAGAAAGATACTCAAATTATTCCATCTACTTCGTAATTATGAGTTATTTAATAAATATCCTGCGATCGATCGGAGTTGCGAGGATGCCTCGCGTACAGCCCGTACTTGAATTCGCGTATAGTAAACGCGTCGTGCTCGGGGGCACGTACCACGAAAGCTTTTATTACTATTACCATAGTTCTGCGTTCCAACCGCGTAACATCCGAGAACCTCGTACATCAACGTAGACCATTATTTCCGCGAATGACGCGACGTACGAAACAGAAGTACCGGACGTAAAATGACGCATTGACAGGTGCGTTGCCGTAGCGATCGACGTCGGTCCGTGTCCATGCACCAATACCGAGAAGTAACGGGGCTCGCGATAAATGGGATCTCGAATGGATGCGTGCGAGGAAACGCGTGTACGGTTCGCACGTGCCACGCACGCCGTTACGCTTCGGAAGGTTCCGACCGACGCAACGGCGTCCTTCGGTCTCGATTGACCGTCTATACGAGTGTCGGCTTTACGTCTTCCTCCGGCTATCGAGATAGCGCGGCCGATAGTTCGTTGTTTGAGTAACTTAATCCTTATTACGTTCGTTCCATGCCTGCCTCGGTTAGTCGTATCGATCTTTGTCCGTGGATATCGATTAGACGCTCCAGTGATATTCCCTTCGACGGGAATTTCGATCGATCCTCGTCTTTGTTCACGTTTCTGAGAAAATTTGTCTTTATTCGGAATCGCGAACTCGGGTTTCACGCGTTCTTATTCATCCGACGATTTTAAACTGGAATTCGTTCGAACTTGTTGCGAGGATAAACTTGGCAATAGGCGTATCGTTGATTCGACGTTATCGTTTTTTCTAGCGAAAAGAACTGATAATAAAAAAACGGTTTAAAAAATATAGTGCGTTTTTGGTCAAACGCGTAGAGAAATTCATATAAAATTTATACCTTCGATTCAACCTAGTATCGGGACGAGATAAATATTTTCAAACTGGTGTCGAGTCGAGACAAACATCTCGATTGAAATCGCGACGAGTAAAAAAACGCGAGTCAACCGCATAGTTCAATTCCACGTACGATTTCTTAAAATTCAATCCAAAACTCTCTTTAAATCTAGAATCATCGATTCGAGATTTCCTCGTCGCTCTTCCTCGTCGGAGCAAACGACAAAACGTCAACTCAAAAACAACCCGAAAACCGGTAGCGGAGTCTCCCGGTACGTCGTTGCGGGAAAGACAACGATATCGGGCTCCCCCAAACTTCGTACAATAGATACCACGGATGGTCCTCGCCGATGTAACGTGACGCGGGGAATACCCAAACTCAAGATAGGTAGAGGCAGCCAACCCTTTGCCGTGAGGTGGGTTAACGGGGAGGCAAGGAGAAAGGGTCCGCGAGACGGAAACCCTGGGGAAGGGTATCTGTTGTCATGGTCCCTGATGCTCCATTATTGATTAAAAATGGCTGGCTGGCTGGCTCGATGGATGGATGGCGGAGTCATGACGCCATTTTAATATGCGCAATTATAATGTGTACCCAGAGCCCGCGGGGGGGTAGGGTACGGGACGTTGGGCGTAGGGGCGGAAGGGGGGAGGGGTTGGTACGCGAAGGATAGGTATCCTCGCTGTTGCCGGTGACCCTGCTTCGCAAAACTGGGCTCTCCTTCTTTGTTTGCCCGAAATCAGAGGGGGGAACCGCGTAATTGAGGAGTTAATTAGGACGCGTTCGGCGCTTTAATTGGCTTCCCTCTCGTCTCGCGTATACTCGTCGGTTTGTTCCCGCAGGAAGGAGTTGACCCCACTCCCTCGCACGGCGTATCCCGTCCGTTTCTTTTCGTCTCAACAGGTTGCACTACTTCCGGGGATCTGAATGAACCCGACGTACGGTTCGGTAACGCGGGAATCGATATCTCGAGGGTGCGGGAGAGAGGCGGCGGAATGCTTCGACACACTTCGAAATCCGTATGTTTTGATACTGGAATTAACCGCGGGGTTCGCGATGTGTAGGGGAACGTTGGGGGAGAAGTCGAGATGCTAAGAATCTGTTTAAAACGTGTTTCGTTGGAATTATCGTGGATATAGATAACCTTTGTGTTTGCGATCAATTTGCAGAAACCTTTTTGCGAAAATCATTACTGTTAGGAAACATTCCAGAATTCGTTAGTGTTGCGAAATTAGCAGTGTGTTCTTTACGTGTCGTCGAAAATGTGTTTTAAAAAACTCGAGCAGATCGATCAAGTAACGAATTATACTTAATACAAATTACGGAATCTACGAATAATCGTGTAAACGAACGTCATCGCGGGCATGGATACAACGTACGCGCAAAAATATAGACTTCCCACCATTAGTTTGTGAATCGAAAAAAGTTTCATCAATTTGTTTTTATCAAGGGGTAATATCAAATGCAAAAACTATGCGACCAATGCTACTCTTCTAAATGTTAAAAACAAAACTTGCTAGTTACGTCCCTCGGTGCTTCGCGATAAAAAATTCAGGATTCTCCCGTTACGCACGGTGCATTGTTTCCTCTTCACAAATATTTGTCCCCCCACCCCCCGCAAAAATCTACTATCCAATTACCCCCTTGCCGACGCTACAACGAAAATGCCAAACTTTGTTTCGTGCGGTGGGAGGAATGACCGGATGCGGGGGGGGGAGGCAGTGATTACAACGGGACACATCGGTATCAGGAGACTCGTCGAGAGACAACGGCGACGACAGCTCGTTAGCGCCGCGGTGGGGTTGCAATGACGTCGCGACGTCCGATACCCGATAACGGCCATTCGTGGGCGTTCACGACGTTGGTACAATGCCAATAATGCCCGTACGTGTACCACAATGCCCGTAATAGGAGAATTAATGTGTGTTGTGTGTGGTCGCATCGTGCCCCCCGGGGGGTTTGCGAGATCCTCGATAGTATTGTCCGCGGATAATTCGTGCGTACAATTAATTGAACTCGAAGGACGAACCTGGATTGGCAGACATTTTTGAAAGCGTTCGCGTCCTTTGTGCGGCCACTGAGAAAGTTTCGCTGTCACGTTGGGGTACCTTGTAGAAATTAATTTCGAAGATACGGCATTTAAGGTACGCGTATTAAGGTTTGTTGCGATCGAGCGAGGAAGATAATTTATAGATATCCGTTTTAACGGTGGCAGCTCGATGCTTAATGGAAAGTATAAATTTTGTCATGGCGGAGGCACGTGAAAATTTATTTTGAAAAAGAATAGCTATGCGCATCGTTCCAAGAAACATTAATAACGTTATTTTTGTACGATCCCCTTTGTTTTTGTATCAATATTACGTTCAAATTAATCGACATCGATATTTTTCTAAATCACGGTCAAATATGCAATACATTTACGTACAACCTTGTTTATGAAAACGCAATGTCTTAAACTTGCGTGGAAAATATTTTTCGCACTATTTCTTTACCACGTTGGACCATGCGTGTAGACTCCAAACAGCCTTCCAACGAACGTGTTAGAAACGCACTCAATAAGGCTTAACCCTTCGCTCGTAGATTCTTTTCTTCCCCGCGTCGATAAACACCAGAAAAGATGGGACTCGTATTCCAAATTAAATTAATACCAATCTTGAATACACCTCACGCCAGCAGAATCGCGTTACGTTTCATCAGACTCGTCTGCTTATTATTTTCTTCTATCTGGAAGAATTTAAAATCTATTATCGCGTGGTACACGAATTTTTCCAAATCTAATTTTCATAATATTAACCAATTTTTAAATCTGTCTAAACGATCCAGAAAATAGTGAAAGCAAAACGTTATAATGATCGAAATTATTATTATCTTCCTTCTATAGACTCATTGGGCAGTGATTACAAATTTTCCATTAACATAAACAAAATGGCGATTCTACGCCAGTTTCTCCGTTTACACGCGATATTGGCCGACACAGAGTACGATGAGAAACACGTTGTAAGCGAGGATTTCCACAATATATTCCGCGCTCATACCCACGTATTCATGGCCCGTGTTCGTGTGTACTTTTGCGCGTGCAGGCACCGCGCCCGCGGAAAGGATAATGAATAAAATGGTAAATAACGACGTAGATGCACGCTCCAGCCTCGAGGGGAAGATCGCCAATGACCGGATCGCTCTTTTTTTTTCCCCCTTTTTTTCCCTTCTTTTTGCCATTTCCTTTTTCCCGCGTTCCATCCGCTCTTCGTTCCTTCCACGGTATTATCACATTTTTTATTTAAGCCGACGTCTACGTGTCTGACGCGTACGGAGGGGGACACGACTATCCACGCAATACCGAATACACCTTGTCCGATAGGTCGTTGATAGAAGTCACTCTCGCAGCATTTTGCCCCCTTCCTCGGGTATAATGACCGCCCTCGACGTAAACGTCGTCCTATAAGTTAATTCCGATAACCTGTTACCCGGCACCGTACGGCTTTTCTCCATGGCGCGTTCGGTAAACGTTAATATCCTCTCGCGGCGTCTACGCGTTCCCCGCTACGCTGATAGGAAAAATGAACGATGAAAATTTGTAGTGGAATTAAGAAGCCAAAGTTGTGTGGTCGTCAAAAGTTTCGACGATCGTGGCATGTCGATAAGAAATCCTGAATTCGGCTCAACAACGATACATCTCGATCGATCGAGTAAATTTTTCCTCAAGCGATACTCAAATTCAATTGGATAATTCGATTTCTGATAGTAAGTAGAGCTCCCATTTCTCTGAAATCTGTTTAAGGCAAGATTGAATAATGAAACTTGTATCCGAACGAAGGAAATTATTTCTTCGCAAGATTGGGAATTTCTTTGTCAACATAGTTACCGTTTAGCATTATACATAATTTCAAACGTTCTATCTATGGAAAATAACAAGGAATCTCTAATTGCCGCGAATTTCAATGGCACTTCGTAAACTAAGCAAATACAAAAGTTCGAATAAGTTTTAATACAGATCTATAACGTGCATTAATTCCGACGTATTTAGTACTTCGTGAGAACAGAGATTTCTGAGCTCAGAGTCCGTAATAGCTACGACGCATCGAATGACCAGCCAATAGTAAATACACAATAACAGAGGCCATACGTCTACGCGAAGCACCGTACGGTTCTAGAGAAAATTCTCGTTCTTACGGTCGCTAGTGCCATACAAAGCACCCGGGTTGTTCTTTCCACGAGGCGGCGCGCGTTAAACTCAAACAACGAACAAATCATGACTCACGTCCAGTCGATTGATTACGTTCGCGGGTGACGAGGTAAACCGGCGAGTTGGCGCTGGCGCTAGAATTTTCCCATACGTCTCTCTAGAAAGATAATAATTATGTTCCGTGTCGGAAAACGTCAATCTATCCTCCTGATCCTCAGCGGCATCGCATCGTTCTGTACGGGATTTACCTCCACGAGCGATACATCGGTAAACTATCGTTGAATTATCGCGACTCGTTTTCTCGAAAAGCTAATTTGCATCGCGGCTAGCGCATATTTAGTACGCCGCGGTTTAATTGCCTCTTGGATTTAAAAGTCATCGCGAAATTTTTATTACCGCGTGCGCTTAGTAACGATTTGTGCGATAATACTGTTCGGTAAGAGATTGGTAAAGAGTAAAGCGTGATTTATTCGCGTCCCTTCTCGGAAGTTTTCCAAGTACATAAATTCTATTCTGACGAGTCAAAATGTTAGTAACTATTCTATGGCATCTTATCAAATTCGCATAGCAAAAATCATTTCCCGCAATCATATTGCAATATTTGCAATATGAATTATAATATTTGTAAAAAATGTCTTAATTGTTTAAAACTCAAGGCTAAGTCACGGCCGAACGTACTTTGCTACAGACCTCGATAATTCTGAACCTCGACGACGCAAATCATTTCTCGTCCAAAATAATATTCGTACATAGATTTTGACATACCACGATTCGACTGTACGTCCTTTACGAGCGATTGCGAGCGCACTCTTTATTCCGTCAAAGTATCTCCGGTCAAACGATCTTCGCGAACTCATTGTTAGAATGATCTCTTTGTCTGTCGGCCGATGTAAATTAATTCCTCCACGTACGCCCCGTTTGATCGCACGGACAAAGCGCGTTTTGTTGTCACGTTATGCCGAGGGCCTGGTCGTTTTGTCGCTGGCAATTACGAGACACGAAGTGGGCGGCACATAGCGTGTCGCACGCGCCGGCTTTGAAGCGGATTGCGCGAGCGTGGACGCGCGGATGTCGCGTTGCAAAGTCACGAGACTGTGACGCCCGTGATATGACACGCCGATGTCACACTGTCTGGCCAGGCTACATCGGATAAAGGTAGTTAACTACCCGTTTAACTCGTTTGAATCGAGCCGCTACGCGGGAGTGCGCGTGACGAGCGAGCCGACGCTACTTTGCGTGATTTCACGCAAAACCACGCGCGAATCAGCGTTATTTTTATCCGAGGGACGATAGTTGAGGATCGTCCGTAATCGCTGGACCGCGGGAGTTGATGAAAATTCTTAATTTTAATCGAAGACCTCCGAGCTATACATATGAACGAGCGAGCGAGTTTACTGGCTACTCGTCGAGCCTCTTTTTACCCCGAACCTTTTAACTCGCAAGGGAAACATTGATATTCGAGGTACTTAACAAGTTGAAATTACACGCTGCAACGGGTTTACTCGCCACGTGCCAAACGGTGAGTTAATAAACTCGCTACTCGTTCTCCCGCTGGCGTGCAAATTCTGTTTGCGAACCACGCTTTGGATATTTTGTTCGATCGTTTAAAATTCGAACATGCGAACGAACCGATTGAATAAACTTTTTAACTTGCGTTATTTAATTTCAGCCCGTCGTATTTTTTCATTATTATATCGTATGTACGACGAGTCGGGAGTTGACGAAAAATGACACGACAATTAGGCGAGGACTGTAAATCCTTAAATTTAGTCTGTCTTATTTTTTTCATCGTCCGAAGAAATTCATGACTCATCGTACATCCTTCTGCGAGCCAGGATTACATTGAAACTTTGGCGAGCTCGTCGATTGTTTTTCGTGGCAGCAGAGATTAACGCTCCTCATCACCGGCAATGTATTAATGACGCCGATGATAAAGAGGAGCAATGATCGTCGGCGTACTTACATGTACCTCGCTCGGTCTCCCTTTCGTGGTATGCCGTACATGGCTCGCGGACTAATTATCACAGCTGTCGGAGCCGGCACTTCCAGATCCGAGAGATATCCGGGGCTATCCGATCGAGGATGAAAGCGAAACGCATCTACCGGCCAGATTTATCCTCGCCGAACATCGTCTCGCATGAAAAAAGAAACAAGAAGGAGGAGTGGACATTACTTTCCTCCGCGTTCCTGTCTTTTCTTTCGAATAATTGTGTCGTCGCTGCCATACGCGCGATTACGTTGCGGACGTAACTGCGATAACGCCGCGAAAGGAATGGCATGGGAATCGCTTTTCGTGCAATTTCGTTAAAAATTTCTGGGCAGGGGATTTTTAACTGTTAAAAATGAAGCAGCGGTAATTGAAAAATGAAAAAAGAGAAAGTAGGAGAAATGCTTTTTACATGATATCGTATAAAATTTCTGTTCGAGGAACTTCGAAGCCGAGAGTCGATCAAATCGTTAAAAAAAAACAACCAACCATAATTGCAAGATACAAAAGGTTATCGGACATCGTGAGGTTTCGTTAGACTCGAAGTTCCAAACGCGCGAGGCAACCTCGAAGAGAGGTCTATCCGCAAAATGATTCAGCCTTCGCGAGAGTTGTCCACGGCGCGAAACAGCTCGGACACGATTGTAAGATATTAAAACGCAAAAGGGTCTCGATATCTCGTGCACGATCTCGGGTCCGAGAGAGAAAACGTTTGTGGGAAGGGGGGGTGACGGAGGCGGTAAAGATACCGACGACATTATCGAGCGGAAGGATCGATCGGGGTTTCGGTGTTTACCTCGTGGCGGAGGTCGAAGATGAGCGCACGTAAGCGTATGCGGTGGATTTGCATAGGTCGAACACGAGCCTGAACCTCGTCGCTTTTAGGTGTAGAGCTAGGTTGGTACGTGTGCCGCGGTAGCGTGTCCCCCTAGAAATTGATACCTGTCGCGATATTGCACCGACGTAAGCGTAATGTTCGGTAAAACGCATAATTAGCCCCCTCCCCCCCCCCCCGTCCTCGTTTCTTGTCCGAAAGCGAGCGTCCAGGCATGGGGGATCTCCTCGTAACGACGAAATGGCACGTTAGTCTTTATGGCTTAGGTAACTTAGAAAACGATACACGACGTTCGACCGTAATTTTCACTTAGGCCACTCGCAAAGCTATCTTTCAAACTGCTCTACCGTGATCCACGGTAAACATTTCGGTGGAATTGCTCGGTTATTCGTGTTATTATGCACCGATCGCCGGAATCATTTTCGGATAGAATTGCTTATTCTAATCGGGGTTATCGTTGACTCGGTTCGACTCGCTGCTGGTTCTTGGTGGGTTTCACTTTTACGATGGCGAGGTTGAGTAGCGTGATAGAGATCGCGATGTCTTGCAGGTTCTTCTGCACTCGTTGCGTCATTACCTCCACGAATCCTGTCTATTCGTTGTACAAATTTGTCAATCTAAAATTCAATTACTAACTGCAGCGTTGAAGAGACAATAACAAGAAGTAATTAACCTTACGTAATTAAAAACATTTAGACCTACACTCTAATACGCTCCTACCGTTTCAAATTTCTCTTTCCTCATTCTCGTAATATCCCCAAAGAAAAGATCGCGCGTTCACAATATATTTCAAAAGCTTCGTTTACCGCCGTCGCGTCGTAGCGCAGGCACGACGCGATTAAATCAGTGGACGTACTCCTAAAACGAAGGGACCAAAAAAAGGCATGAATAAAAACAAAGAAAACACCAAAATCCCGCGAGCTATTCCTATCGGTACGTAACGTTTAACGAGGAGTCCTTGAGAAACTGTCTCAGCGGGGCCAAAGGAAGGGGGTCCCGGCATTCCGTTCCGCGTGCACCTATGCAAGGAACGAGGGTCGCCGTATAAGAATTTCAGGAAAGCATAAATTCGTTATTTGCCCATCTGCGGCGCAGCGTTTTAACGACGGCGGCGATTACGTGCACGATCGCCGGCGCGGAGGGTAGGTACACGTACGTAGCGCCATACGCTCGCGCACCTCTGTGTACGTGTACGCGCGGTCCGCTTTCTTCGAGGCCGCTCGTTAATGAAGTAGTTTGGCTCGCGTTTATCTCGTTGGGCCATCCTCGCTTTGTCATTACGCGATGCGGCCAGGGTTGGGAATTTTCGTGGCACGCATCGGCCAGCTGGCGCGCGTCTTCCCGATAATAACACCGGCTAACCGTGGAAAATCGTTAACCCTTCCGAGATACAGGAGGACGTCCTTGGGCATCGGCGACGTACGAACTTAAAGGTACGGTTTCCAAGCTGCGACTAGCCGCGATCAACTCACGCAGTTCGAGTGCGGTATTGTTTTCAAACGCACACGTCGATCAAAACAATAGCACGGTCGGACTGTGCGAATAGTTTCGGTCAGCCGTTGCGGATAGTCGTAGCTTGGAAATCGTACCTTAACCCTTGCAAGACTAACGGTGTAGTATATCCCACGACAGATTGTGTAATAATTGTTTCACCGCTTATCATATGTGAAAGTATTTCTCATTTTTGTAATACAAGTTACTGGAATATCATTTTTGGTGTTGAGTTCTGTGCATTATTTTTGGACTGTCAAGGTTAATGGGACAATACGTCCTATTTTTAAAAACATTTTGAATAGTTGTGAGGAAATCACAAACTGTTTATAAACCTCTCTAATGTTATATAATATGAAATACAATTGATAATGACAACATTTCCAAAAAATATGTCTCGAATGTACGAGGATCACCGGGGTTTTCCTCTAGTACTTTTTTTCGGAAACTCGGAAAGTTCCGTGATCGGGAATTATACGCTGCATTTACTCCTTTTCAACTTTCGCGCATTCGACGTTGAATCATCGCTCGATACGATCGATCGCATGGAATTTGAGGAAATGTTTCGCGAATTTGATTAATCGACGCGACGAGAAGAACAGAATCAGGCATTTTTAGGCGACACGAATCATTGTCATAAAATACGTAAATAACTAATGCCTCGTAAAAGCTGAAAATGTTTCTTCGAGTTTCTCAAAATAATATCTTTCAGCTCATACCGTTCTTCATTTCGCAGATTCACTTATGTGCAGGGTTTCGTTTAATCGCGACAAGCTCTCTCAACGATCTCGATGTCTCTCTTCTTGAAATTCCATATAAAATTCGTGGAACGCATTGCCGCTTGACGCGACGGAGCGTCAGGGGACGAGCGTAAAACTCGAGAACGGAATCCAGTGTTTTTTGTCGTCTGGCACGCATTTCTTCTTCGCATTACAAGGAATCACCGAGGATTAGAGAGAGGGAGAACCGAGCCCAGTCACGCTTCTGGTCGCGGATCGAGCGTGTGACATTTCGTGACCGGGGGTCCTTTTTTTGTTTCGCGACGAAGCTCACAGTTACGCCAGGCGTTTCGCGGTCCGTTTCCCCGGCGTCGAGTGACTTTTCCGTACCCCTCGACGCTATAACCCTTGCCCGTCTTTTTTTCCACTCGCGAATTAATCTCCTTCGATCGCAATCGATAACGGTATCGTTTTCGCAACGCGCAATCCGCCCCGGCGCGTAATTATGCCCCGGGTCCGCTTAATCGGTGACTCTTAAGCGACGATTACCGATTACGTACGAGCTACCTCGAACGAGAAACAAATTGCACACCATTGTTGGACACGCCAAGTAGTTTCGACAATGCGAATTTTCGTTAATTGTACTCTCGGAACGCTAGTCGGCGAACATTACGGATCGTCGAACGATATTGCCTCCGCGAAATATGTACGGGACGTACTTGCGCGTTATTTCATTTATCCCGCTGAAGTTTTAAGCCCGAAGGGTTTTTTTTTTATTTCCGTGGATCTTTCATTTTGTTCGCGCGACTTTCCTGTATTTTCGTCGAGCGGGTATTTTTATAATATTCAACCGATCACCGTGTCTCATTGTTTATGGATTTGAATCCGCTTAACCGGGAAAATTTTGCAACGTCGGAATTTTTGACGAACGAATAATAAAAAGTATCGAGCTTCGAATCGCAAATAGAAAGGGAGGAGACGTATGGACTCTGTTGTAACAGCGTCGCGGAAGAGCCGATAATTAATTACAAGGCAAATATTTTTCGTTAGCTCGATGAGTTCCATACGAAGCGTCTACTTTAGTTACGGCGAATTGTTTGGGTGATTCGTAGGGATGGAATTCGAAAAATTTCCGTACCGCGTTTCCCCTAACTGGTACAAAAATAGTTTCCTGATATTACACGTGGCGTTCGGATTCCAGTGTTACAACTATTCTCATTACGACGAAAAGCCGATTACAATTTCCCTCGGATCGAACATTGGACCAACGAAGCGAATACGTAATTTAAACCGTATTTGTAATATACGAATTAACGTTATAAATACGTTTGTATATTTTTTTTTCCTCGTCGTAACTCCACGCAAATTATTTTCTACCGTAACTCATACATTCCACCAGAGGCATCGACTACCAAAACGCGGAGACGCGGATAATTTTCTTACCCTAGCTTATATAAATATTATTCTACAATATGATAATATTGTGTTACGGCGAAGTTTTTTTTAAACATGTACGATACCCGTTAGTTTAAAACATGCTTCCCATACCTCCTGCCTTTTCCCAATATCTTAATGCATAAATGAATTAATTAAACAAATAAAATCAAGATAGGACGTTATATTTTAATTTTCGGTGTTGCGAGCAATTTGTTTACCCGCTATGTCACTCGAGTGATAATTCGCTCGAGAAACTAACTGTCTATCGAATCGAACGAAACCTCGAGATCGATGATCGAATCTGTCGCGAGGACGTTACCGAACGCGTCCAGGTCTCGAAAATCTTACGTCACGTGAGTGCCGCAATGCCGCGCGTTTCAGTTATTTTGGAGCACGGAGATAGAGGAGCGTTGATTGGTCACGACGTGGCGAAAAGGCCAGTGTCCGAGGGCGAGGGGAAGGTAGGGGAGGAAGGGGGTAAACGACGGTTTCGGGGTGGTCTGGCGAGTGTCTCTTGTCGTGTCGGCTCGGGGGAGTTAACGCCAAAACCGAAATAACAAACTCCTAAACTACGTGAGTTAACGCTACTTCGCCGGGATTTCGACGCTACGGGTATTTTCTGTTTATCGCGAGCATTCTGTACAGCGGGTAACAGTTTACTATAGACGTACCGCGTAACAGGAAACATTTGCCCGACCTTGATAAAAACATATCGGACGACGTAGGAACGCGCACGCGTGTCCCGCTACGCTTCGATAGTGTTCGAAAAATCCGTGTCGTTAACTACAATCGTGTTCCCGTTTCGGATACTTTTTAGCCGCGTCATTGTGCACCCGTCGCTCCGTTCTTTTTTCTTGTTTTTTTTTTCTTGGCGAAAGTAATAATTCGTCCTTGGCGGATCTTTAACGAATCAGAGAGAGAGAGATAGAGAGAGAGAGAGAGAGAGAGAGAGAGAGAGAGAGAGAGAGAGAGAGAGAGAGAGAGAGAGAATAGAGGTGAAAACAGAAGAGGAGCTGGGTAGAAGAGGAGGCGGAGAAAAGACTCAAAGCAAATTGAGATCGAGCAGCATATAGCTTTTTTCTATATTAAGATCAATATTTATTTATTCACAATATATACAGAGATCCATATTTTGTTTATTTAGAATATAAATTGGGAATCGCATTGTATATGCAATAATTCCAAGAGCTCTATATTTTACATTTTATTTGTGATGCAAGAAACAACACAACAAAAGTATGACTTAAATCACTTTCATAATCATGGGCACATATGTTTCGCGAATGCTTAACGCGCAAATTGAGTTTGTTCAATCGCTCCCGGCTTCTGCGGACGCGAGGTTTCCCTGACAAATATTACATCCATTCGTAAGCGACAAATTTCGTTCTACGTAACGACGAGGTTGCGCCCGCCGGATCGTTTTATCAAAACGCGTCAATGGGATAATCGGTTGGAATTCGTGTCGTCTGGTCCGAGCAAGGTGATCAAAAGGTCTTTACGTACCACGGTGAACGGAACATCGTGGCTTCTTTTCATCCTCGCTCCGGGTTCCTCCATAAGAACACTTACAATGGACCACACGCACGATGACCTCGAACGCGAGTGCGCTTCTTACAGGGTCAGGGGCTCGTGTCATCTATCTTAGAAAGGCTCATATTCACTCGGTGACACTAATGCCTCGTCTCTGCCCGTGGTAAGACCTTTATCTGCGCGCTGCGATATACCGAGGAGTTAGTAACTCGAATAATAGCGGGGTAGGAGAAAAAAAAATGTGAGAGACAATCGATGACAGGCAAACGATAGGTTTTCGAGAGAAAAGTTTCACCTAATTTAAGAGACTTTGGGTAGAAATCCTTTCGTCGCGCGATTAACTTATCTGAGCTATAAATAATGGTTTGGATGACTTTCAGCCGTGAAGAAACCTTCTCGTACATTCGGTCGTGTAAAGCGAGTTCGAGTGGGTAATTCGAGAAAATTGTCGTTAAGCTGTCGATTAATCTTAAGGTCTCGTGATTGTTCCAGTGGTTATCGTGGCCCTTTCGACCCGACCTTTCGCTCGGCACGCCATTGACGACGAGCCACGTGTCCAATGCCAGCAGCAATATTCCTACGTCGACGGCTTTGTTGTCCAGGACGCATCCCGAAGTCCCGAAGGGACCGGATTTTTTTGACGGCAACAAGGTACACGGGCAAACTCCGACGATATGCACGGTGAGTGATCGACGAACTTTATACTTTGCGTCATTACTCGTTTTCACGTTTTTCTCATTTCGAATCGATCAATATTTTTTACAATATTTCCGCTTCATTCGTGCGAGGAAAATGAATAAATAACCGACGAAGAGAACTCGTGGACCGAAACGCCAGGAAATAAATTAAACTGTTGTAATTTCATTTGATTCATTCGGGACGGAGCGTTAAGGTCGTTCCTCGGTTAATTTCTCTGGTCATCGGTGATTCTGATCGAATCGTATACATGTATTGCTTTTAATCCGGTACGTATACATGCATACATGTATGTATAATCGCAGCATTGACATAAGTGAAATGCTCGGTAGGTTAGAAGAACTCGGTGTCCCTGCGCGATTACGTTAGCCCCCGGCGAGAAAACATCGACGCGAGGAGAAAACTGCGCCGATGGAAAGTAACGCGAGCGAACGATAGAAATTTTATTCTTACCACCGTATAAGGCAGCGTTGCGCGAGCCTCGAATGAATTTGTAATACGAGAACGGGGCGCATAATACTTATTCGCGTCGTTAACGATCGTGATCGATCGTTGGCTGGTTAGTAATCACGGCGAATAGTCGACGACGGGGAGCAATTTTCTACGGGGACATATAATCTTATCGCCGTGGCGTGTCGACGGGTGACACCGGAGAAATTCGTACACGACACGAAACGCTCCCGACTCCTTCCACGGTATACGTGTTCGGGCATCGTAATGTCGTCTTACCGGCTAAGGATCAAGGACACGCGCCATTTCCCTTCCAACCCCGTGGTTAAAAATTCTTTTCTTTTTCCACCGCCGCGGCGCGGCGCGATAAAATACTCGGTGCCACGAACGCCGTTCCATCGCGGTCCGCGATATTAAATGGACAAATCAAGCTGCGGAGTAATTTCGAAAGGGCAGGTTAAAGTGGCGTACTTTGCGCGATCGTTATCAAGAAATCTAGAGGTTGTTAAGGGAAGGTAACAAGTGGGTTGTAGGTTATAGGTCTCGTTATAGTGCCATTAAAATTCCATCTGTTTCTTCCGCCACTGGTATTCAAATTATCGTTTCGTTTCTTGGTCGCGTCGATAATTATGGATCGCGTTTGGACCGTTTACGACGCACCGTGCTTTGGTATTTTGATATCCGAAGTTTCCCAATGTTCTGTTGTAGCGTTAATCCTCGAATAAACGGATTGATTGAAAGGATTTATCAAACATACCATTTTTAAAACAATATCACTTTACTACATACTTTGAGTATCAAATATTGGTTAATCAAAGTGATGAAGTAAATAAAAAAGTGTACCAAATAAAAAAAAAATTATAAAAATTTAGGTGCAAATTGCTCAACGTCAGGATATTTTTTTCACTGTCATCGTTAAATTTGGAAATATTGAATACTATTTAATAATATTGATCATTTATTTTGCGTCACATTCTTTAAAATCACATGATATGATTTTTTTAAAAAGAGCAGAAAAAAATCTGGCACACCGCCTTCACAATATTATTAGTGTATGTAAAAACACGTGTTTATTTCGTCGAATAAAATTCGAATCCTGCGTTTTATTATTTGGCGCGTTATACAAAAATAATAGCCGCGATATCTCTGTCGCCTTACAAGAATTCGCGTTATACGGGAGTCTACTGTACCGTGTAGTTCGAGCGTTCCCTGTACCCTTATCCCGCGTTATCGAGCCGATTTCAACATCTCGTTGTCGGTCGAAATAAAGGCGACACGAACACCGTGCGAATGCTCGAAAAAAAAAAACCTATTGGCACCGGTTCGTGGTAAGAATCATCTATCGACTCGGTCACAGACCGAAAACTCATTTTCGAGCTCCGGAAAAAGGACGACGGGGAGGTGGTTAATGGGCAACGACATGGCAGAGAAACGCGCCCCAGATCGATATTCAATTTACAGTTTTGTCACAATGGCATTGCGGTTCGTGGAAGGGCCCGGCCCTTACCGGTGCCGCGGAGCACATTCGTCAGGATCGAACCGACACGGTTTACCCTGAAACGATAAAACCGCGTGGGCGCGTTGCGGCTCGTTAAGCCGCTGTCGTGGCCCTCGTTAGCGCCGGTGAGCTCGAAACAAATGATTTAAATATAATGCTTAATAACGCCACGCGTCCCGATATCTATACTCGAGCTCGACGCCCGGGACTTTTGTTTCTCGATTATTATCCCGCCGCGTAAATCGTGTCCCGCGATATTAATGGCGGGTACGGGGCGAGCGGTCGCGGCAACGATCAATCTCGTTGTCACAATTAAATGCGGCGCTCCGGCGAGCCGAAGAATAATTTATGCCGGCTACCCACGTGAATATTGAAACGTAAGGAATACGCGCGGCCTGGCCCGACGATGCGGATCACCTTTGCATGAAAAATGGTTGTGCGGGGATATAAACAACTGGCGCGTTTATTCGATCGATTGATTGGGAACCATCGATACGTGGAATCGAAGAAAGGAATTTTGAGATAATTTGTACGGTTGTCAAAATGGTGTTATGAGAAAAAACGTGAAACACTGTGTCACCTATACTGTCTTAAAGACGTACCGGAAGTTCGGTAACGCAACGGAGGAGGGAAACACATACCGTTATAAATCTAAACTTTTAATACAAAATGATTTTGGTACGTTTCTACAAAATTGAAAATATGAAAACTTGATGAGATGTTTGATTATGAAATAAATGTAAATCGACATGTTCGATTTTTCCGACTCGCATCATAATTCTTTTATTCCTCCTTGGGCAGTGCATCGGGTAAGTAATTTTGCATAAAATTTATGAGCAAAAAAATGTCTCGACTTCCCTCGATGGTAAACATTTTAATGAGCACGTTGGGACGCGATTTATGTTCGAACGAAGTTGCGCTTTGAAGTAACAATAGACGCAAAAGAAATACTTTCGAGGATCTGTCATAATTAACGAGAAAAAAAATGTATTTTGTAATTACCAAATCAATTCTGCAGCACGATGCGCTCTGACTATGTTCTTGTTTTTTCTTTCTTTTTCGAGGGAGAATAATCGTCGCGCGGTAACGACGTTTCGGAGGTTGCGATCGTGTCGTGGGACGTGCTTATCTCCAGTTTTATTTCCTCCTACTTCTGCATTTTTAATTTTACGTTAGAAGGACTTTTTGCGGGCTCCTATTTTTATTCTACCTCGTAAACGACTCACCTATGCGTTCCATACGCTCCACGGTTATCCTCGCTGCAGTCGTTTATTAGTGGACTCGTAAGACGAATTATGTTGCAACGTACGGTTGGAGGTTTGGCTCTGTTCGCGTGAACAGACCGTATTAACGGTTTTGTGGACAAATAATTTTTTTTCCTCGAAACAATAACTCGTTTTAATCTCAGCGTTCTGAATTTATCCATGTACGTCGATACATTCGTAAATCTTACAATTCCATCCTCGTAACGGTAGTTACTTTCGAACGATCTCTAATCGTAGTACTTTACCGCGGATTCGAGTAATCGTTCGTAACCGATGATCGAGGGAAGAAACGTACGAGGCGAGATCGTGGTACGATGGATTTTTATTGATATTCAAGGCACGCGGTCGACCTTAATGATCGTTTGACGGTGGGTCAGAAATTCAGTGACTGGCTCTCGAGCGATTTCACGGACTCCATCGTTCCTTCCTCTCCGTTTCGCGATCCACACCCACGGGTCTCACGTGTGCGCGCGTCGCACCGTTTGCGAATCGCTTCTCGAAAGGTGGCGTCGCTTAAGCTAGAAACACATCATCGTCAATACCGAGCGCATTAACGCGTTCACTAGTTTTTCGTTTTTCTGGTTCGAAATGAAACGCGACAATCTCGTGCGCGAGTTACGCGGTTACGATTTTTTCGACCCGGAATCGATTCAGGAATGCCGTTAGAACAGTTTTACATCCGGAGCATTAAAAATGGCCACCACTTGAAGCGATTGCATTCATCGATTGCATTTTAATCGAACTATTTGCTTTCACGCGCGCCAAATGTTCTTTTTGCCAGTAGTTTTTACGCAATTTCCAAGTAATCTCATTTCACCGCGGAGAATTGTTTAATGTCAGCCTAAGAAAATGCTACAGTATTTTAACTTTCACGAATGTTTTTCATGCTATCGCCGTGCACGAAGCGAAGCAGGGTAGGTAATTCGATAACAAAAAAAGAGAAAAATCAAACAAAAAAACATTCCGTCCCGTACGCTATCCAATATTTGCGGTCCTACAAAAAAAAAAAAATGATATTCGTCGGACAGTTTTTTTCACCGCGAACTGAAATAAAGTCCGTTTCGTTTCACTCGTACGTTGAAACGTGTTCTCGCGTCGAAATCGTATGCCACGCGAAGGGACCGCGATTAGAGGGATTCTTTCGTATCCGAAAACGAGTAAAGTAGAAACGAAGTAATTAGCGTTTCGAAAGTTTCGCGGATTGTCGTATCGCGCTCCAAAGTAGAACGTCCGACCGCCGGAATCTAATTGCACCGACGTTTAATTAGATCGTTTGCACTCGCGGGACCCGTTCTGCCCTTCGTATCAAACTTGCCCTGTCCTCGCGATACGAATCGGCCTTAATTCACCGCGTCTACGGTATTAATCTCGCTTTTGCGGGCGCCACGCTGCGAGGCGATGCTAAAATTAGCAGAGCCCGTTAATTTAGCGCGCCGAACCTACGCGCGAGCACGCGTGCACAGTTACGTTGATCGTTCGCTCGCGCGCGCGGCAACGATTGTTTCCCTCTGCGAGTTAACGCGCGTCGCTCTAAGGAAAAATCGAACTGGCGACTAATTTAACTTCGTTTCTCGTAAGTGAGACAGCACGGCAGAAATCCATTGTTCGAGAGCAGTCATTTATTCCGGACGAAGTTTGTACACCGCGGCGCACGTTGAAATTTTTAGGTCGCTCGATCGTTGGTTATCCGCTAACTTTTTTGCTCGACCTGATTTTTTAGTCGTGGGTCAACGCGATACATCGATGTAATGTAAATGTTAATTTAACGTTCTTCGTTTGCGGTTAATTCTAAGGGGTCGATTAAACCGCGAATTTCATCGCGGGTGACAAACGATACTCCAAGAAAACGTACGAAATGTATTTGAAATACATGTTTAACTAATCTAATAATAGAAAAATGTATGTTTGCACAAGACACGCGGGATAGCGATCGCTATACCGAATATTTTACCCCGAAAACGAGCTTAACAAATTTTCATCTCCACGTTTACGATTTTCATTCCCCTGACGTGTTCAGCGGCGCGTTTAACGTCCCTTATCGTAGAACCGCTTCTTGCCATTAATAGACCCGTTACTCGTACGCAAAGTGCCCAGGTCGAGCGATATCAATAAATCTGCCTCTTCCCGTGACAGAATTCGTTAGATAGCGCAATTTGCTTTTTCGCGGCGACTCATCGGCCGGAGAATTCTTAAAGCACGTACCCGATGAGCGACAGTGCGTTCCGTCGGTCGCGAGTGAGACGGCAATGCCCCTCGTTATTAGCTATTCGACCGGTCGCCGGCAAAAAACCTCAATAATTTCATCGGTGCCGGCCCCTAACGACGACTCGGACGACAAAAAGCACGATCTATCAAATTGTCACTGGGCCTTTCTATTTCATAGCTCCGCGCCTTCCTAATAAGCAATCTTCGTCGGGGCCGTACCGTAAATCGGCATCCTGCCACCGAATGGTTTCCGACCGGTACCACCGCTGCTCGTTGGCTCCGATCGCGGGGCCGGTCGCCTCTGTCTTCGCGCGACCTTCAATTTTACTGTCGTTGGAAACAAAAAAAAAAACACAATGTTACGTAATCGTGATTAGGAACTTTACTCGTGTCACGCTCGTCGATCCGAGAAACGTCTATTTTCACCCTCGGGTTGAGACGAGGTTTATTATACTCGTTGTAAAGCTACGAGGTTTGACGATTTCTGTTGGTGGGAATTTAAAAAAGATTCTATAGACGAGGTTTATTACGAGAAATGTTTGTTATCTTATTATCCGCACGAATGTTATCTTTGCATTTTAATAATTGGCCTATCGTTTGTTATTACATTTTTTGATTACTACCCCTTACCGAAACATTAAACAAAGAAGTTCAAATCTTTTGTCGCGACAAATTCAACGCGTATAAACAATAAAATTCAAATTCCAACAATTTAAGTTACCTGGCGTCGGTAGCTAGTTTACAATATATTCTCAATATTCTAATTTGGCACGGCTTTATAAAGCTATTCGTTATAACGGATGGAAAAAAAAAACAATAAAAGAGTCGGAGTTACCATAGAGCGCACGCGCGCAGCGCAAACAATTTACGCTCGTTGAACATTCAGCGGCCACCAGATGCATAATCAGCGAGTAGTGCTTGGTCAGCGTACTCATCGCTCAATGACGGACAACCAGTAATCGCTCGATTTTGTTGTCCTCTTTCGCGCAGACTCGAGGTTGAAAAGTGTCTTTACTAATAAGTCATTTCGCCGGGCTTTGAATGTCGCCGCTCGGCTATGAACGCGCCCGTTCATGGAACGCAACAGAACGACGTTTCATTAACTTAAGACACTTTATCGCAGTTCGTTAATTATTTCCGCGAAGCGATAGGGAGGGGGACGTAGCGCGGGTCCATTGGCGCCTCCCGCTTTTACGCTTCCTCCCTAACTGTGCGTCTCGCTAGGAACTTTTTTCATCGCCATCGGCATTTTATTTTCAACGGTCGCGCGCTAACGAGACGGAGACGCCGATTACCGGGAAACTTTCTATGGCTTCGCGTGATCGATGTTTTAATAGTAATAATCTGCTACACTGTTGACGCTAATAATGATAATAATTCGTTACATCGATCGGTCGATGTATAAAATTTTTAATGGCGTTAAATATAATTGTAATTCGTTACATCGATCTGTCGAACATAACATTTTCAATAGCGTTGATAATAATATTAATTCGTTACATCGATAAGTATAACATTTTCAATAGCGCTCAATATCGCATTTTCAATTAGCGGTGGCTCTAGGTTTGGATAACTGATCGTACCTTTCAGTTTTAACTTTTCCAACAAAAAGTGTTTCGTAGACTCCAGTTGGCAACGCTATCCTTGTTCTTTAGCACTCCGACTCGCGTTAAACAACGCACTATCTTTTCCAATCAGAAATCAATCTCCACAGTGATTCTCACTTGTCGAGTAACACTCTGTATTAGAATGCACGCAAAACAAGTTCCTCGCGCGTCTCCCCTACCTCCTCCTTCTCCACGCGTCCTGCGATTCTGAAAATTCAAGAAAATCCGAAGGAACGATCGTCTCCGTCCTCGAGCCGACTGTCGTCGGTTTTACGAGTCACGCGTGTGGCCGCGTTGGAAACCGGTCACGTTTCCGGCGCGGCATTTTAATCCGCGGCATCACCTTCTATCGCGCTTAATCTCTGCTTACCGATCTTTTCCACGATGATGCGAAGTCGACCTCCCCTCCCGCCATTTTCTCTCTCTCTCTCTCTCTCTCTCTCTCGCTCCCTTTTCTCATCGATCCCGCAACACGCGCCGTATTATTAATGGTGTCACGTATGCCGATGCGTACACACCGTCTCATCATGGTCGGTAACCCAAGGCAGAGCGTAGATGGCGAGATGCCGCGAGAGCTCCGTTCCTTTCCGCTGATAAGGAACGAGGGTACAACCTCAAAGGACCGAAATTACGGGGGTCGCGGCAAATTTAATAAAACACGAATTAATATATCGCTCTTAGGTAAGAACGTTTTCTCGTACGCTCCTCGATCCGCTTTCTCTCCCCCTCAACCCCCTCGCAACGAAACTTGTTCGGGGGGGGGGGGGGATGCGGCCACCGCCGTATCGGCCCCCGTTAAATTACGCAATATCCGTATTATTATACGTACGACCTCGATAAACATAAGGAAACGTTATTAGCTAAAAGCGGTGTATTAATTCGGACCTTATCGGCGCATAAATAAGGGCGCACGTGAGTGCAATGCAAATGCAACGACCCTGTCACGCGATCCCCCTGGATTTATTTGACGTTTATACAATGTACAAATTGTTTCGTACAGGTATTTCTCGGAACTGTTAAAGATAACGGACCGCTCTATCTATACGAGAAATCCGCGCATAATTTGTCAAAATCAACATCGTTTTATTATTCACGAAGTGCGTCGCTCCAAATCGAGTACTCCTCCGGGCGTTGACATTTTCTCACGGTGTCGTTGCGAATCCGAAAAACAAAATGAAGTCATTCCTACGAATTCCACTGATATTCTTGTCCAATTCTTTATTGATCTTACCGTTATCGCCAACGTAATTACGTAAGTATCGAACGGAGCTATTTAATTAGATTAAAAAAGCAATTCGAGGGAAACAAAAGTATCGTAACGTCCGTGAAATACGAAGAATAGTGAAACCGAAGAGTAAAATCGCAACAATGACCAGCGAGGAGTCATTCTCGACTACCGCCCGTACTCACGGGTTAAACAAATAAAATTTGTCGGTGGCCCACCGTTCGCTCGTCGGGGCCGCGGTAAAGAATAAACAATGAAACGGTGGTCGAAAGGAATACCGAGAAGGGCCCAGCGTGGAAAGGGCGCGTCTTTGCGGTAGCGGCGGGCGGGGGAGGAGGTTACGTCGGGGTCGGTGTGGTACTTCGGGAGGAACATCTGCGCCCTTAATTATTTTACGGATTTAGTAGATCGTTATGGCTTGTAAAATTACTGCCAATTTCACGCCCCTAAACTTATTTTATCCGCGCGTTAGCTGCCTATCGGTGCATCGCCGCTAAAGCTTTCGAAGGATATTGGGCATTCCTCGTGGCTAAATTAATGGCCCCTTGTTTATGACTGCATCGGCACCGGACACGCAACGATTCCGTCGCGAATTCCCGTAAATACCCCCCGATAATAATGCGATTTTCCCTCTCGCTCTCTCCCTTTCACCCACCCCATGCTCTCTCCCGCTTTACCCCCTTTATCCTTCCGCCGGTCTATTTCTCTTTTCTCTTCCTTCGCCGGTTCACCATCAACGGTTCGACCGTCGGGTCTCTGACTCGAGACTGCGTCGGAGAGAGAATCGATGCCTCGATTCTTTACTTTTTTTTTCTCTTCCGTCCATCCCGCAGCGCTGCAATTTTACTCTGTCTCCTTCTCTTCGATTACATTTTTCTCCGCTTTCGGATTAACGGTTCTTCGTCCGATCGATAAGGGATCTCTCTAGTACCGAGTGGTTTCTACGTCTCGCGTTGCTGGAATTACGCGCAGCGTATTACTGAATATTTTATTTGTACACAGAAACGTAGTTTCGTAAGTTCGTGCCTTCGTTCCGTTGGTGCTTCGTTTCTTTCTAGCAATTCGTATCTTAGATACCGGTCGCGTTTACGTTGCGAATTATTAAAATTAATAATTACGAATTAGATCGACCCTCGGGAAGAGCTACGAAATTATCCACGAAACTGTAATATTTGTAATACCGAAATTTCCCTTGTAAATTAAACGCGAAAATTCAAACTTCTCGTTTCAACTTTCCATATTTGAGCGTACAACGTTTTCCATTAGCGATGGGCAAAGTAGACTGGAGAACTGCCCCCTCTCGAGAGCCAACGAATTACGCGCAACGTCGTAATAAAAATAAGAAAGAACAAAAAAGATAAAGAAACGAAGCACCGGCGTATCGGGTAGGATTTATCTTGGACGGGATCCCCTTAATCGTCGCACGGACATTCGCGTAATCGGGCCGCGACCTCGTAATCGAAATCGAAAACCGACAGTGGGAAATGATCCTCGCGAATAGCGACGCGCGACTACCGGATGCCGAGAGAGCCGGGGCACGAATCACTGTAATTTAATAAATTGCGATAGCTGCCGTACCGGGGCAAATTGTAGCATAATCATTCATTAGTAGGTCGTGACTTCGCGTCGGTGCGACGGGTTCTCCCGTTGTGGAGGAGAGCACCGATACTCGAGCCATCGACTTTACCCGCGGCCTCTTCGCCGTGCGGAAGGCTAATACACCGAAGAGTGCCCTTTTTCCTTCCTCTCCTCTCCTCTCCTCTCCTCGCCACTCCCGTTTCCTCTCCACGCTTCACCATCGTTGCCCTCCGGAGTCTGCGGCAATGCGCTTAGAGCGTAGAACGACGCGAAACCGTACAGCGCGCGTCCTTCGTTCTCTACGTTATTATTCCACGGAGAGAGATTTCTCGATCGTGCAATTAATCGCGGCCTTCGTTCGCGGTACCGTCGATCTACGACGTGATTAAATTTTTAGTGTTTTTTTTTTCCCCCCCTGTTCGGCGAAACGACGTCTGCCACGCGAAACGTTACGATCCGATGATTTTGATCGTCGTTAGGTTCTTTTAATGAGATTTGGATGCTTTGGCTCGATCTTTGCGCGGCTCCGAACATTTTTCTGTTTTCCTGTCCACCCGCAATGTAACGGTTTCTTCGCCATAGCAAAAGGAAAGAATCGTTGCGCGTAGACCGGACTTTAGGAACAGCGCCAAACGTAAAAAGGAAAGTTGAAAAGCTCGGAAATTAATAGGCGGGAAGAATGAAAATATTACCCTGCGTCGAATTATCCCGTATCCAGCGGATAGAATTATCGATTGCGAGTACGTCGAGAACCGCGAGGACGAGGGAGTCGCGGGAAACGTTAAAACGCATCGGCATGAGCGAAGGAAGTTCCCCCCCGGTTCTTTTTTTTTTTTGTTTTTCGCGACGCCGCTACGCAGTGACGGGCCCGCGGCATTAATACGCATGCCTTTCATCGATTAAATCTCGATCGAGAGCCGGCGGTGCAATTAGCCCCGCTAATTTCCCATAATTAGTCCGCGCGGTAATGAAGTTATTGCCGGTTCGTGTCCCCGATTACACGGCATTTACATAAACTGTCGAGCGCCGCGGCGACGAGCGTGTACTTAAAAGCGACAACGCGACGTCGTTAACCGGTGATTAACGGCACGACGGAGAGTCGAACCGCATCGAGTGCGAATCGATTCGTGGAAACCCGTCGGAAAAAAAAGAAAAGAAAAGTGAGGCCGAAAGGCGTACGTACGTAACTTAACTCCGTGCCTCGAGGAACTTCGCTCGGACGTAAACGCGCCGCGCGAAAACGCGATTAGATTCGAGACAAGTTTATCGTTATATCGGGGACGGGACGTAATTTTTCTTGAAAGAAAACGTCGAGCGTTACGACGGTTTTTGTATTTTATCTCACTGCCTCGATTTCACGGTTTTGTCTACCGAAACGCGTCGTCCACTCGAGCGACGAGAATGAGATTGATTTTTGGACAAATTCTTCGTTCCGGTATCGTGTATTGCGTTTCGCGAATATCACGTTCGATTACGCGAAACTCGGTGTTCTCCCATCGCGAATTCTCCGGCGGGAACAATTTTTATTTTTATTTTTTGCCCATCGATCCGTTTACCCGAAATTCAAGGATTTCCCACCGCGGAATAAAATGTTGCGAGTGTAATAGAAATAGATTTACGATCGTAACTGTATTAACGCGGATGGCTAACGGACGGCGGCGTGTTAACGCGTCGAACGAAATCGCGCGCAATTGATTTTTGTTTTCGTGAAAATTGAACACGGTGGGCAGCAACGCGAGCAATTTGCGTATCGCGAAAATTGTAGACGCAAGAATTCTGGATGAAAAATATTTCGGTGATTATTTTGACGTGCATCGCGGTAGTAACGATAAAAATTCAAGGATCGCTGTTCCGTAAATAATTCGCATCCTCTTCCGGTTTAGAAAATATTGCTACCCGTGGAACGTTTTAATTTGACCCGTCTCGTGTACTCGTCGTTAGACGTTCGACGTGGTTGAAAAAATACGATACCCTTTATTTTCGTAAAACGCTTTTGATTTTCATTTCGAGCACGACGATGAAACACGCGACTCAATTAATTCTCCGTCGATTTATTTTCTGCGCTCTGCTAATTTCTAAAGGAGCGTACAAACGATTTTCTTCGCCGCTTTTCCATGCCACGAGAGAAGAGTTTCTAACGACCGCCGGGATGATCGATCGAGGTACGAATAGATCCATGATCGCTCAATCCCGTCGCGATCGACGCGGATCTTTTACATCTGACGAAGAAACTGGAAGCCCAGGGCAACGATGGCGCGCGAAAAGGTTCCCGGGGAACGACGTCGCTCGAGAAAATTATAGAGTTCATTGTTTCGTAAGGGCCCTCGGGACGGGTAGGCGTAGGACGGCCCGTTTCATGTTTTCCCCTTCTTTTTTGAACGTTTTTTGCAAATGTGCGCGCACGAATCAGCGGATACCATAACACTGCCATCGCCGTACCGCCGTTAACGTCACCCGCGACACGAAAGAAGGTGGCCGTACTGCCACAGTGTTTACCCGCGAGAATAATTAATAATTAATCCAAACGCGGATCTTTAGTTTATTATCTACTTTATTATCTTTATTTTATTCCGACTCTGTAATCTTCTAATCGTTACCGTCATCATCGGTACAATCTTTCTTTAAAGCTATCGGAATTTAATACACGCTAGCGGCGCTATTCGAATCTATTTCCGTTTATCACGCGTTCCGTACGACGTAACGCGCAGCAATAAAATTTTCAAACCTGGTTTAAAAATGAACACGAATTCTTGATGTCGGTACGGCGAAGAGTCGCGAAGTCAGTGTCCGTTTGTATTCACCCCGTGTACCGTTCTTTCTCTTCGAGAGGGTCTCGATCGGCCTCTCGATACTACTCGTGTCTCCCTTTCCCCCGGCCCTTCGAGAAATTTAAAAGGATTTCATCGGGCATCGATGATACTCGAGGAACCGGAGGCTCGAGTTTGTAAACTTTTCTCAGGCTATCGAAACGTTTGCGCTTTCAAGACGCTTCGCCGTTGCAAGGGTAAAAAAAAAGGGAGAATTCGGTAAAGCCTTAAGGAGATGAATGGGGACCGTGCCTCTCTTTACCTCGTCTTCCTCGTGGAATGTCTTTAAACTCTGCCCATAGTGCCGCGTTCAAACGGAAGAAACTCGTGTTTCCACGTAAAGTGACGCGACATCGGAATCGTGTAATTCGATGTAACTTGCGAAGACAATATTTGTTTTCGTGGATCAGAAATGTAAATGTTTCAGGCTAAACGAATAAACTACTCAAAGTTCGCGACGCTCCACTTCTTTATTATTTACCACCGTTTTGTGTATACCTATTTCGAAGAAAACATATTTTAAATGCAGGAAGGGGCAGGAGGAAACGGATACTGCATAATTAATTCAACAACCATTATAGGAAAAGTAAAAATTTTAATTGAGGAAATACGATTAAACTAATGATAATAATTTTGTGCAAAAATCTTAAAAAGGTGTTTTTTGACACCGTCGATAGAAATAGCGTTAAGGGTTTACAAGCAGTTGAACCGTTACATTTCTTTACATTAATATCGAGCGCGAACCAACCTAACTAATTGTAAGAAAAAAAAATGAACTCGACCTACTTGCTCTCCGAACGCTCCACCCATAAAAAGAGCAATGCGGTCAAAAATTTACATCGAAATAATTTAACGGGAGATAACGTTAGACATCCAGGACAGAAAATACCCGACGTACTTACTCGCTCGGATTATTAAATCATAATACGCCGTAACGAATTGACAAGCGGGGAAAAAATCATCGCGATCAAACTGCACGTAAATTAATTCGCTTCGGATACGTTACAGGTATCCGCTGCCGCTTCATTAATATCTCTGGAAACGGTGCGCGTAGCGACCCTACGTATAATTTCAAAGTTACGCTCATTGGTGGATACAGTTGGCCGCTGATTGCACGTCTCTGCCCGTTAAGAGTTAATATCCTAAATATCAATTACGTGGATTTCCTTCGCATTGCCTCTCGGCACGACTCCTTTTCCGCGGCAGCGTCGGGCCTCGTTGTATCACTTGAACCGAACCAACGCTAATTGGCGATGAAGCTTTTAACGAAGCCCCCCCCCCCTCCCTCTCTCAAGCCCCTCGCTATCTCCGACAGGATCTATCGAAAAATTCGCTGATTATCCAGCGCGATCGGGGTCGACTCGATTAGCCGTATAAACATTCCCGACGCCTCCGTACCGTCGGATAACCCAGTTTAACCTTCGGATAATGCGTTGCGCGTTCCGATTGTGTTGCCGATAAGCTACGAATTTAGCGTGCCCCCCGAGCAGTGGATTCGCGGTATTAGAATGCGAGGCATTCACCGTGGAACTAAATGACCTGGTATGGTTACGTTGTAATCAAAGCGCGCGCGCGCGAGCTTGGGAAAATTCGCCGGGATACTTCCTCGTTTCATGCTAATTATATTTTCTATCCGCCGTAATTGGAGTTATGTTAATGTTTCGAGTTTTTCGAACGGGTTTCCGGGTCGCGCGGTCGAACGGCGTTGTTTAGGATCGTCCGAATGAACGACAATTAGCGCGATTTGGTAGACAAGATCGATCGATGGATCGGTGTACATTATTTTTGGACATTTCTTCGGAAGACACCGCTTTTATTGACTTTAATCCATTTAGCCAGACAAACATATGTAACATCAAAATTAATTTTCTTCGAAGCTTTCTAATTTTGAAAATCTCCATCCGGTATACTCCGTGCGGTTAAATTGACGCGTTTCCGTAATATCCGTGAACCTAGGCGTTAATCCGAATGTAATACCGGGTACGCTCTTTCGATTTCTCCGACTCGTAAACCTCGCGAGCACAATGCGTCCGATAAGATCGCAATAAATCAATCCTCGAAGTACGTTCGGTTACTCCCAGCAGAAATCTTCGTCGACGCGCGCGTAGAAATCCAGGAAACGTTTCCGAGGGATCGAGTGACGATAGAAAACCGTGGAACAATACGCAAATTAGCGTATCGGTACGTAAAAACAACGCGGTCGAGGGTGGATCGTGCCAATCCATATCCATCGTGCCGCCTACGTGAAACGGCGTTGGAGAGGGAGGAGGGGGAGGGGGAGTGGGACAAAGAGAGAAAGAAGCCCCGAGGGGCCAGTTCGGCGTTTGTCTTTAACGAGGCGAAGCGAGGTGCAGCCGCGATGCAGGTGTATCCCCGCGCTCAGGGCGTGGTTCCTCTATTCGTTAGCACCGACAGATTTCGTCGGAGAAGGTTCTCTCGCACGCACGGCGAACGCGGCGACCTTTTCCGTGAAGGTGCTCGATACGCGCTTAATCGACTGTGGGATCGATTCGCGGAGCGAAAATATCAGGACGTGGATTTCTAATTTCCGCGACGCGGCGGGCGCTAACCCGCTGTGCCCTTAAACGACGATGCGCAATACCGTTATTGTTCGCCCGTTACTTGGTATCTTTATCTGTCCGATGATACAGGCTGATTACGAAAGATTACCACAAGAATGAAAATGTGGATTTATTGAACGAAACACGTTGTAACTTTGAGTAGTGCATCAATGGAATGAGTAAATAATAAAGTTTGTTTTCAGTAGAAGATATTTTCACTAAATGTTCGACGCTCCTACCGGTTAACATACCCCCATAGACAAAAATCGCATGGTGTAAGATCAGAGGTTGTTGCGGGTCAGCTATAAAAAGATATCGTTCGAGTGTCTCAAGGAAGTTAAATTGGACATTCGTGAAGATGTCTTCTAATGAAAAAATACTTTGTTATTTACTCTTTACATTGATTTATTAAGCAAAGCTCCGACCTCTTTCGTTCAATAAATACACCTTTTCAAAGTTGTGGTATTGTTTTGTAATCACCCTGTAGTTCCGAACGACGTAGGAACGATTGGGAATTGCGCTCGATTCACGAGTTGCAGAAATATCGATAGTGGTACGAATTTGAAATGGCGAGACAGCGTTTCGACGTGTCGACGAATCGTTCGTAAGAAAACCGACAAAAATATGCTTAAACCGTCATTCGTCTCGCGAACGTCAACGTGAAAAATCCTTAAGCCGAATCGAAGCGGCACCGTAGAAGATTTCGCGTCCCGGGGGGGGGGGGGATGTACCACAGGGCGCTTAACGAGCGACGTCAAATTTTTTTTCCACAGCTCGACGCAATTAGACTCTGTCCCGTTCGGCGAAGGGACGCGCGCGAAGAGTAATGGCAGCCGTGCTAAATTGCACGTGGCCTAACCTGTCCATCGAGGTACGGTCGTTCGGAGCACCGAATGTCGTATAAACGACCGCGAACTTCGAGAGTCGGACATATCTGATCCCATTTTTTTTACGCGCGTCGTCGCGTCCCGAGAAACGTCTTCTCCTCTCAGCCTCGAGGGAATTCCTGTTAATGCTTTCCTCTTTTGTACGTACGGCAAAAACGTTGTTGCATTATGACTTCTTCTCGTCGCTAAATTACGCGCTCGACGTATCTCTTCTTTGGGGCAGCGGTTTATCAATTTTCACGAGAGTGTAATTAACGCACTGGTTGGTTTTTTTTTTACTTCTCACGAACCGGCAAGCGTTTTAATCGTTCGTTTCGAATTCCTGTAGGAACAGAATTTGAAATATTCCAGGCGTCCTTCGGATCGATCCCGATCGACGAAACGTTAAATGAATCTTTTTTATTTTGGAGAAATCGTGCCGACCATTTTCTTCCGCCGCAATCATTATAAAACAAAATCTCTGCGTCTCGTAAAAAAATCTTAAATTCTCCGTCACCCCGTCGACATATAAAACCGTACGATCCTCGCGATTAAAAAATCGCTAATTCCCCGATACCTCGTAAATCTGAACGTTACACCCCGGAATACCAAAATTCATTCCCGCGTAGTGGTTTAATTTAATAAGGGGACAAGACTGCGCATTACGCCGGTCTCCTCGCCACGGATGATTTAATAGCTGATCTCCGGACATTAGTCAGCGACTTAAGAGCCGAGAGATCCGACGGCTGTCTACCTCTGTTAAAAGATTAACGTAAAGTACCCCACCTCCCCCCTCCATCCACCCAGTTCGCATTGCCGTAGCGTTACGCCAGTCGCGTAATCGTTTCACACAGGGCATTGAGGAGCTCGAGCGATTATTTCCTCCGAGTAGGACACGCGTCCCGGCTACCGTGATTATCGTATAATGACCGCGTGTGTTACGAGAATGCCACTGCGGTGAGGTTATTACGATTTTAGTCGCCCTTCGCGACGCCGCCGAACAAGTGGCACAACGTCCGGTAATTAGCGCGCACGATCCTCTTTTACCATCAACTCGGACACCGTCCTCCTCCTCCTCCTCCTCGATCTCGTTTCTTTTACTTTACGGTGGGTCCACGACTCACCTACGACTCGATCGTTCCTCTCACGAGGAAGGGGTACATAGGTATCCCGAGGATACGATGAAAAAAAAAAAGAGTCTGGTCAGCTTTGTCTTATTTCTTCGATCGATCAATCAGCCGCGGCTGGCACCTCTCGTGGGAACCATTAGCTTAAACATGCTTTAATAGTCGCTGCACTCGACGTAACGATCGTCGATAACTATCGTGCTGGAACCTCCGCGGGACTCGGATGCGTGGAATCGCCGTTTCGTCATAGTGATTGATCTTTCGAATTTGTCTTCCTGTCCTCTCCCCACTTTTCCTTTTTAATCTCGTTACGAATTTCGGGCTTGAACAGCCGAATATTGTTACGATAGAGGGAGAAACAAAAGTATCGCGGAATTGCGGACACGAATGACGTGGAATTGCCGTTTCGTCATAGCGATTGATCTTTCGAATTTGTCTTCCTTTCCACTCCCCATCGTCTCTTTTTGTTTTTAACCTCGTTACGCATTTTATGCCCGAACGGGCAAATATTTTTGCGCTATAAATAGAAAGGAACAAAAGTATCGCGGAATTGCAATGAATTTCTTTTTCCTGATCGCCAATCGTGATTCTTATCGAAGGCTTCCGTTTATTCTGTTTGAGACGCGGTGCGAACCGAGCGTTCCGATCGATTATCACGGCGGCCAATTAATTACTAGCTCTCGCGGTGAACAATAGTCGCGCGGTGTCTTAGAATAGAACTCGATAATAGATGCCTGTACGAAGGTTTTTCCATCGAAGTTTAATAATCGCGGTGCGATGCTCGTAACGATATTCGCACGTTCAATTTAATCAGCGATCTGTCAGATTTTCTCTCGCGCGGTGGCATAAATTCCCGATCGTGTAAGCGGGCCGCGGTAGGAAAATGTTTCTCGATCGGGCGTGGAGAAAGAACGGAGGAGAAAGGATCGAAAGCACGATCCGTTCGTCGAGTAACAAACGTTGAAACGGTACCACCCGGGATTTAATGAGCGCTCTACCGCGTTGTCGACCTTAGGTCATTGTTCGGTACCGTGGGTGGAAATTAATGTGCTCTTACGTTACCCGATCGCCCGGATATAATAAGATATTTAAATACGCGACTTCACACCTGCGCCACCTCGGCTATATTTCATCATTTTTCACTTTTACCTCGAACAATGGGAGCTCTATCGTTACTTACCTTTTACCGTGGAAGCGGAAACGCCGATAGTCTGGTATTTATCGGCATTCCGTTCTAGGACGCGTGACTCATTTTCGATATACTATATCACTGGTGTACGATTGATCGTTTAAATCAATATAAGCCTGTCGGTCCGAATCGTCGTTTAAACCACACGACTCTTTAGAATACCGTTCGAATATCACTCTTGTCAATAACGTTTGCGCTCACGGATCGTCATTACGAGATAAGCGTACGCTATTCTAATCGAATTCACTCCTCCCTACCCTGGAGTCGATTTCTTCGTACGCCGAAGCGTGTCTACCGAACGTTCTTCATTTTCCACCGAGGCGTTTTTCTCGGTTCGAAAAATACTAGGACGCGAGATTGGTCTCAAAAAGTTTGATCGTTTAATTCTCCAGAGATTTTCAGCGATAAATCGCCCAACGCGACGGAAGCGAGAGAAAATATAGCTCAACGGTTTAGCACGAAGATCATGGTAGAGCCCCGGAACGTCCCCTCGCCCGACGGCTAGCCTGATTTCCCGTTCGAGATGATCCATCCGCGTGTCGAGGTCAGCCGTCGATCCACGAGGCACGTCCTCGGGACCTACTAAAAAGAAACGGAGCCACCGCCGCCGAGGCAATAAGACAAAATGGCGCGGCTCGGGGAGGCTTGTTAATTGCAGTTTAGTGTTCTTGCTCGTAATTAGGTGCACTCGAGCACCTGGGCAAGCCGGGCGAGCGAGAGAGCCCGAGCGGCGAGGCTCGCACGACTTCCCTGCTCCCGGGATAATTACCGCATCGGCATCGGCATCGGCCGTCATACGTTCCTTACCGAGGCCTGATTCTGCTACCTGCGCCGTGAACGCTCTCCGAACGCTACGCGCACGTAGGATCCGCGTGGCCGTTCGTTGATCCGTGGGTTAGGGTTGAAGAAAAGTCCGAGGAGACGCGACCTTGCGTATCACGATGGCACGTTCGGGGATGATAGAGTAATAGCGAAGTTAACGAAATAGAAGTTTATGTTGTACTACGGGTTTGGTACGAAGATGCTAACTTCGTCGTTGCTCGGTTTCGAGACTCAAATGCAAAGTAATCGTAGGGTTTGCGAGAGATAGCTTTGAGGCGAAGATGTAAATTTCCCCTTTCTCCGCTTCTCAATCTCGAAATATAAAATAAATATCCTGGTCGAAAGAATGCGAGGCTTATCCTGTTTCTAATCTTCAAACTCAAAATGTAAATTTATTTTGAGGCGAAGATGTCAATTTCTCCGGTTTCTACTTTCCAAACTCAAAAATTAAGATAAACGCCCAGTTCGATCGGGCTACTTTTCACGCTAGTACCTATGGTTTCTCCTTTCTCTACTTCCCAATCGCAAACGATACCATAAATGTTATACCTGCACCGACGACGCTCTGATAGTCGATTTCCGATGGGGCGATCGCCGATCGAGGGAAGTCTTCCGTTCCAAACGATGATCATACGTTCGGCAACAAATCTCCGCGGAGAAGCGTAGCTTACATAAACGCAGAAAAGCGTGTACATACCGATGTATTTCGATCATCGGTATTATCGGCCGACCGATCGGCGTTGCGAACTTTCTCACGGAGCTGCAGGCCGCAAATGACGCGGAATTGAAGCGACTCGTGCAATTGGTACGGACAGGACGATACCTAAATTAATGTACGGCGGTCATTATCGCGTAACTTATTTGAGGAACCTTTGATCCCGAACGCTTAATTATCGAATTAAATACCACGCTCGAGAGCGGAGAGTGATTTCTAAAGTTGTAACGCGGTAACGGTGAATGCGTAAGTTTTGCGCAAGCGTGACGCACCAGCGAGTGCGAGGAGCGTTAAGTAGATAGAATCGAATCCCGACGAGAGGTGCACCCGTTACCGTTATTACCACCAATAATTGTTAATCGTGACAGCGGAAGACATTTCCCCGTTCGCAACAAAAATCACTCGGAACGTTTCGATGGTATACGAACGTTAGCGCTGAACACGATCCAATAACGCTCGGACTCGAGTTTCTCCGGGATAATTGTTTAGAAAAAACTGTGCCTATCAGTTTATCGAGACGAAAGCCTCCGTAATTCGACCGAAACAAGACGGGTGAGCGAAAAATAGTACCAATGCCAAAACGACAGCGTAAAGAGGTAACTCCTAGGTGAAAACGTTGCGCAAACCAGGTAAGGTTCGAGATAGCAACGTCGCGGAATACGAGTCCGCGGACTGTCGATTTCTATAACGTTTCGCGGTGAAATAAAACCAACGTCGAGATTGGAATCGCATCGGCGATCTCTCCGAGTCATAATATTGTAAGTTCCACGGTAGTTGGGTACACGTATGCTCGTTACATAGGTGTGTCACGCGAGCGATTATGGGTAGGCAATACGAACCGCAAACCGAATTATTTCTCAAGTCCCGTTTTTCCTCTTCTTTCTGTTCCACCCGGCGGAGTTTATTTCGAGTACACTCGTGATTTGGGTTTCCGTTTCGTTCTTGAATACCTTGGAATTTTGATACGTCGATACGAAAACTGCTTCGAAATTCTTGTTGGGAATTTGGACGGAGATGTTACGATTTTGAGTCACGGATGTAGACTGTTTCGTATAAAATAGATAAACCGAAAATGTGTGCACTGGTTTTTATTTCAGAAAAAAGAAAGGGAGTACGATATATAAAAACCGAGCTGAAATTGAGCAAAGATGGCCGAAAACGATACTTCCGCGACGCTTGGCGTCTGCATAGGAAAAATCGAGATGTATCCAGATAGACGCCGTAATTATGCGAACACCATGAATAAAACGGTCTCCCCGTGTTGTTTTAATAAATGCAAAACTCGCCTTGAATATTCATGCCGTTGCCGGATGATTCCATTTGTCGTTTGTTCTCGGTGCTCGAGTTCTTGCACCTGGAAAAATGGAAAACGGATGGTGGAAAACTCCCCGTTGCTGAAAAAGACTCCCCCCCCCAGTTTCGCGAGGACTAACTTGAGTTTTTAATTTCCCCCGAAATCGTCGAACCTCTTTGTCGCGTACTAATCACTTTATCTTACTTTGCTCCTCCACCTTGTAACGTTTCGCGTAATTTCCTTTATTACGCAACAACGCGCCGCTTTGTTGGTCGTTGAACGGAGTCTCGAAACGAACTTCTTCATTAGTTACCTTTCCATCTATAAACGGTAATACCCACGCGAGTCTTGGGAGTTTTATTGCCAGTATCACTTCTACTTCTGAGCAGACAGATGTATTACTTAAGCGCTTATCTCTCCCGTTAGACAGTTGCGCGGTTGGTCGTTAAGCGAAAGATTAATTAAGTTAAAATCACGCGTAACGTGGCTGACTGTGAGTATGCGGCACCGATCGTACGCTTTGCTTCGTTGAATTTCACTGGATACGTCAGGAAATCGAGGGCAATTCCATTGTCACGGGAGTAATAATTGTTATCGATAATATTTTTGACAATAATCGAAAAATGTCGGACACATTTGCAACGCGCTTATATCTGACCAACGACAACGACGTTGTTTCTTATAAAATGAGAGACGAAGATCGCCAACGTTGGTACACTCGATAATTAAACATTCCAATTACCGAGCACCTACTGTCGGGAAACATCATGAATTTCAACCATCAACGGAATCAAAATCGCGCATCGATAATACCTGCTACGTCGAAACCTCGAACGATAGAATAGTACAATAGGGTTAAAGGGGGAGCATTAAGAGTTTTCCCTTTTACGTAGCAACGAGTTCGACTGTTTGCCGTAGTCTTTAGTTTGCTCGTCCCCGAATCGTCTCCAGAAACGACGAGGCCGCTTTGCCGCCACCGCAATTAGCACCCGGCAGGTCGTTAACGTGTCTCGAGCTCCCGGGCTTTGCCTTTTCGGCCGCGTTTTCTCTTTTCTCCTCCCCCTCCCCGCTCCTCTCCCCGCCATCTCCATTTTTTTTTCTCTTCGTCTCCGAAGATTCCAGCCCGTACAACGACCGACCGAAAGACCGTTTCATTGTTCCGCGTCCGCTCGACTGTTTGATCGTAACCGGTAGCTGTCCTGACCCGCTAAACGAATCTCTGTTTGTCCAGAACGTCCCCTCGAACCCATTATGCACGACTGTACAACCTAGCGTCCACGGAATGTCATTCTGTTATCAATTATCGTGATTACCCGTTTCGTGGGCTGGCGTTTGCTCGACCGATCGTTTTCTTGGGAAGCGCAGCGTGTCGGTGGAGAAGAATATTTTCGATTGTACGATTTTTTTTTCTTTGCGCAATTATTTTTCTATGAAATTCCAAGTAACGTTTTGAAATTATACAAGTCCTATACCTATAACATAATCGACGACAGCTGATGCCAAGGGATATAATATGTAAGTTAAGTTGATAAATAACTGGACTGAATTTTCTCGAAATCATTTTCCTTGCCCTCGTATGTACCTCTTGGTTTCTACGTTCCTCGACTAATATAATTACTCGCGAGTACACCAACGCTTATTCTTATCGACGTTTCGATTTCCAGTTTGTTCGTTCGATGCGATAAATGGCAAACGATACAAGCGACGTTGCACTTGAATTCTTATTTAACGAAATTGAAAACGATATCCCGCGGTCTATTAATTTACCGTACAATTATTCGCGAATACGCGAGCATAAACCCGAATGCAACAAAACCACCGGTAACTAACGGAATTACCTTAATTGCCGGATTATCTTACCACGTCCTTTTTTTATCGGTCAGACGGAGCCGCGATTCTCAAGCAAGTTTAAACAGTTTTAACGTTGCTGCCCCTCCCTATTTCCCCCCTACGATCGTTGGCACAGAAATATGCATCCATCCGACGATGGCGTCGGTCGGGATTTTACAGGGCGCGCGCGTTAAACGCCTCCGACGCGGGCGGCGGACGTTCTTAATTTCTTATTGTGTATTAACATGCCACACGTGTGATCACGCGAGCAGTATCGCGCTTTGGAGTTTTGTTTTTCCCCCGAAGGACCGGCGTGGGAGACGGCAGCTGTGCATTTCAGATAATACGATCCCGCGTACACCACCTGGATTCGCGATGTGTGCATTACGCCGGGTCACGTTATCGATAACGCCGTGTATGGCCGTCCACGCACCATACCGCCCGCCCCGACGTTTCCAAGATTTTCTTGTAAAACACTCCGATCGGGGGGGTTGCAACGTCTACGGCCTCGTTATCGATATCCCAGGAATCTCGATTTTGCGCAGTTTCGAAGCGCGGCGGAGTCAAATCTGGGGGTGGGAAATCGATCGTCCCGAGTCGCAAACTTGTCACGAGAGACGCTTTAAGGTGTCACAACTAGTCGCAACGGTGAAAGAAAGTTGATTTAAAAAAAATGATGTTTCCTGAAATATCTTAGAAATATTACCTGAAAATTTCAATTTCTTCGGATGAAAATTCACACAGTTAGCGGCTGTAATATACTAACGGAATCTGTTCGATTTCATATTTTACAAACCTAGCTTCGCGCAACATTGTTCACGGCAAAAGCAATTTTTCAAGAAGGCTCTCGTAAACAATTGTGTAACTCCACTGTTGATACATTTTTTTAATTAAAAAAATTACGAGTTGCGTTTCAAATATTACTCTTCCAAATACAAAAACTTCTGACAAGATATATGCTCCCGATTTAAAAAAAACGCGATCTTTCGCCTTTTATCTTAACTACGTACTACAACCCCTTAAAGAACCTTATTCCTTCATCCAGGTATCGAGCCACGCGATCCGGAGTAATTAATATCTAAACGCTCGACCCGAGTCGTATCACGACACCGTCGATCACACGCCGATCGACTTTTCCTACCCGAGTGCCAATAATACCGTTTGCGCGAAAAAAAAGTACAGCTCGGCCTATCGGTTCGGATATAAATGCAAATCTACCGGTTTTGTTTTCCGATCCAGCGTTAAATCTTTCGCGCGCGCATGTTTAAACGAGCTGTCATCGAGGGAACGCGTACGGGAGGGTTCAAACGCAGCCGACCGTAGGACTGTCAACGAAACTGACTGTCACGGCGAGGCCCGATGGCAAAATTTGCATCGGTGCAGGCCGCTTCTCCTTTCACGCCTTATACGCGGAATGACAGCCTCGTAATCTGCGTCCTCCCACACTACCACGGTCTTATTCACCGCCTCTGCTCACCGCAACCCTTCTCCCCTTCGCCCTTTTTTTGCCCCCAACCCCACCTCGGTTTGCTCGCTCTTCCCTGCCGTCATTTATCCCGACGTACATCACCTCCGCGGCGTTCTTCCTGGCCCGCGGCCCTCGACGCGACGTCCGCCTCGTAAAAATTCACCCCCGAAGAGGCAGACGCGACTACGGGGGGGAAAAAAAAATCGAGCCAATCGCAGAAGGTTGCTCGTCGTTTTGATTTCATCGCGGTAAATCTCTATTACGCTTTTTCCCCACCGCGAACACTCACGTTACTTTCTAATAGCTTTTCCAAGTAAGTTGCAATTACCCGGAGAAGCGTAGCGACGCGTCGAGAATCGACGCTATCGAGCGCACGCGAGGCCGCGGCATCACCGGCGTTGCAATTAAATCGAAAAGTGCAAATTTCTGTTTGAGTGTAATCGACGAAGAGTGATCTATCGCGATCGATCGATCGATCGATCGAGGCACGCACGCTTTTACGCACGTATCGCGGCAACGAGAATCGGCCCGCGTCACGCACCATTAAGATCCTCGAGATGCGATCGCGCAATTAGTGCCGATCGTCTATTAATTACCTCGCGATTAACGGCGATGACGCGCCGCTGTGTCCGCGCTCGTCCAGTTCGCAATGGTAATTAGTCCTTCGGAATTTTACGAGTACCCGTCTCCTCGTCTCTCGCCCCCACCCCCCTCACCTACCTCTCGCTCGCTCCACCGTTCCCTCGTAACCATCTTCCATCGCCGTACTCTCTTTTCACCTGCGGACGCGATGCGCCTCGAACGGTACCTTTCTCTCGGCCGGCAAATTGAATCTCTCGAAGACACGGTGCAACAATCGCATCCACCTCGCGTACACGTTGCGATCTCGTTGCACTCTGGCTCGCGTCTCCCTTGCAGCCGTGTTGCGTGTCCGTCGAGCACCCCGATACGGAATCAATGTTTTCCACAAAATCAAGATTTAATCGTTTCTGTCGCGGTTGTTCGGAATAATTGCCACGTGGCGGTGCGCGTATTAAGTGGTCACTTACGAATACACGTGTCAATCCGGCAACGACGGAGGCGCGACGTTCGTTCAGTCGCGGGGACATAATATCTTTTTTAATATCAATTAATTGCTATTAAATGTCAAGGCCTCGCGCGCGACATCGATAAATTATCGAAGCTGAAAATCACAGTTTATTCAATTACGATGGAGGAGATTGATCGAGGCTAAATTATAATATTCCTCCGATCCTGATGAGAGATCGTCCTCGTCCTATAGTTATCCGTTAACTAGATTTCTACAAAAAGAAATTAATCTCGTACCACCGTTCGGGACGCGCATTATTGTCGACGTAAAGACAGAAATTTATCCGAGTAGCCGTGCTCGATTACACGTATGTACGTCGATCGTTTAATATCAATTACCCTCGGGCTCGATACCGCCGTCGCTTACCTTCTTTTTTTTTCCTTCCGTACCTTCCTCTATCTCTCTCTCCCTCTACCGCGCGCGTATCTAGATGGGATTTACGAGGAGGAGAGGGGGTCCAATCTCGAGAACGTCCCTTTTTTTTGTGCGGAGTAATAAGATGCATCTCGCGTACGTCAAAAGCGGCCCTAAAAGATGCGTTGCGAGGCATCGTTGACCCAATTACACGTTGGAACAGTGTATCCTCTCTTCTCGAGTCGATCTGCCAAAGCGGCTTAATTTTATCTCCTCTTACAGTATACCGCCATTTGCGCGCGATGCAGTTTTACGATTACCTGGCAACTTTGCGGATCGGTTTTCATCGGAAATTGGGTTTCCGGCACTGAGTCGCGTTAACCCGTCGGTTTCTTTCTTCTTCTTTTTAATTGGGACGAATCTTCGAGTAACGTCGAAACGAGGATGAATGATTGCGTTTACTGTACGGAAGATTACTCGTCTGGCCCGAGACGCTCAAACGAGACGTAATAACGATTCCCGTCGTCAAATATCGGTCAATAAATCCGGTAAACGGTTTTTTTTAATATCCTTGTAACGTACCTACATTGCCTGGAAGAATTGAGAAATTACATTTTCAAATGCGTTCGTCGACTAATGATGTGTCCATCGTTCCCATAGTCTTTTTTTTAGAACAGACAAACTTGCTCGTCAGTGAAATATAAAAGGTTTCATTTATTTCTGATGTTTCGTTCATCCTGCAGGATCGTCGGAAGAAACGATCCGGAAATTGCTTCGAGCGATACGGTATGGTAGATTTTAATTAAAAAATCATAAACGATACACGGGGCTCTCCGTAACATTGAAGTCTTCGACTCTCCAAATTGCCACTCCGACCGTTCAATTGATAAATTACCGAATTCTCGTCACCTTTGTCCCACCCGGTTCGGCGTCGTTTTTTGCAAATTTCTCGCTCGTACCCTTCGAAAGGGAGCCGAGTCGAGTATCGAATGCAGCGCCGCGCTCTCAAAGGACTTAACTGGAGGGACGCGAAGAGGACGAAGGACAAGGATGGACCACACAGCCTGCGCTGTTATTACGCCGCACGAAGGGCGCCACCACGGCGTTCAGCTTGATTAATTATCATTGCCTCGTCGGTCACATTCAACATCGGGGCAGTACGCGCGCACGACATTGTAGCCCTATAAGGTACCGAGGTTCATAAACTATGTCTCTCGATTTTGCCTCGTCTCTTCTCTCGTCGGTGTCAATCGATCGTCCGATGGACGGTTGTTCGGTGATTATGAGGGAAGAGTGCGGGAAAACGTTGGCCTCGATGATTTTGCGCAAAAAACCCTTTTGTCGAAAGCCTAGAATTCTTCCGTATCTGACGCAACGAATCGCGGGTAACGCATCGCGTTTGATCGACCGAGGCAACGTACGCACTTTTTTGAATCCTCGGAGGAATGATAGAATTATGAAATTCTGACAGATATTCGGCGCGGGGTATGAAAGTCCGTTTAAGAAATTTCTCTGGAAAAATGAAACGTGACGGAACATCGTGAATAATCAACAGTAATCGCGATGATTGGTCGAGTAGAGGCACGGAGGGATGAAATTGAATGCGATTGATTGCGATCTTGGTTTCAAATTAGTATTTGCTTCGGAAAGATACGTTTGGCGTGAAACAACGCGAGAGAAACGGCGCGGCGCCATCGAACGATCGGTATAACGGCCCGAAGTTGCCAGTACTGTTTCATCCGTGAACGATATTTAATCATCGTTGATCGGCTTAAAATTTCAAAGTCCTTACTTTCGACGTGACGAGTGTACCTCCGGCGGACGGTGATTCGGCGATTCCTCGGGATCTTTGTTCCGCGAGGATCCACAAATTGTCTCGTGTTACACGCATCGTTTTGTGAGAGAAGAGGAACCTGCGACGTGGAGGATTTCTGACTTTCACGGTTCCATCGTTAGCCCCGCCATTCGCACCTGCAGCATCACCGTTCATTGTGCACCTGTCATGTTTCACACCCTTAAAACAACAATCGCCGTTGACCCGGGATTACTAGAGGAGAAAGAAGACGAGGAAGCTCCGACGTACGTATTCGTCCACCGATCGACGATCGCTCCGAGGGTTACCGGCGTCCGAAAAATCGCCGATTTATTTATTTATTTACCTAGGAAGGAGGCAACGGATCGTCGGAAAAGGGCAGGAAGCCACGATTCGTTCGTCGAGGTGTTATATTTACACTGCTAGACCCTAAATAAAGATCACTCGTGTCATTCGGATCGCGCGCTATTGTGGCAAACGCTCGATCGTCGAGCGTTGCCACTAAAATTTTTAACGACACGGTTACCAAAGCGTTTGTCAGTCCGATGGACATTCGACGTCCGAGAAGTAAACGTCAAGTGTCCTTGACGTTAATTTTCGTTACTCTCATTGTCCACGGGAACCTAAAAAATGACAAAAGTACTGGCAAAGATAAATCGCGAAGCATCGAAGAACGTAAACCGTCAATTATCTGAAACCAAATATTCTTGTAACGCCGTCGATAAACGATTTCATGGAATACACCTACTTAAAAACGCAAAAGCCACCGTCGATCGTATTTCCTCGGACCAGCGTCGAGGGCCACCGGCCACTAGCAGTTATGTTTACCATTTAAATCCTAAATAAAGACGATCCGGGTTATTTGGGCCACCTAGGAGAGGATTTAGCGAGAGCCGGTACCAGTCGTGACAACGCTCGACTCTACGACCATCGTCGTTTCTCGCGAGCAATCCCATGGAACACTGGAGACGCCAAAGACGGAGGAGAGGAAAAAGAGGGATCCGAGCGACGCGAGAGGTAAACGCACGGAAAAAGGACGGAGGCTCCTCGAGAAGGGTTTATTTGTCGAGCAAACAGAAAATGCGAGCGAGGCGTCGGTCGAGGTTGGAAAGGGCAACGGCGAGGGGAAGCAGAGAGGGAGAGAGAAAGAGAGAGAGAGAGAGAGAGAGGCGACCCATCCTCTTCTCGCGAAGAACTCGAGGAAGGGCTCATTGTTTATCTTCCGACCGCAACACAATATTCTTTTGCGAATGGCAGAGCGCGGAAGAGCGAAGCCGGCGCGCGGTGCAGCGCGGCGCGGCGCGGCGCTCCCTTTCGCAATCGCACTTTGACAGTCGCTGACGAGTCCATCTTGGGAGTATTTGCATCTTTACGAGGTTCGCTCTCTTCGCGGGCGCACCTGTACGAAGACGAAGACGGCCCCGACGTTTCCGTCCGTACGCGTCTGTCTTCGGGCGATGCTTTAACCTGGTTCAACCGACGCTCCTCTATCTCGCCTTCTTCCACCCTCCGCCCCCCACCCCCCTTTCTGAACCTTCCCGCTGCACCTTCCTTCGTTCGTACGTCGTATTACTTCTTTCTTCTCCCTACGCTCGTCGAATGGCCGGGCAAACTCTCGTTTCTCTTTTCTCGTTTCTCGTTATCCACCTTCGAGTTCCCTTCCGCGCTCACTTTGATTCTTCTCCTTTGCGTGTACGCGCTGTAATCGACTCGTGACTATTGTTACTGGTACCTTTTGTTTCTGTGCGCTCGTTGAGTAGGGGGGAGCGGGGTTCGTTGTCACAAAAAGTGCTTTTTTAATTTTTAGAGAGACCGGGTTAGCAATTAATGTTTTTGTCAATAGTCAAATTTTTAGTATGTACTGTGGGTTTTATTTTCCTAAATTGTTGAGACTATAACGTTAAAGGGCTATTTACAACAACAAAGATTGTCGGAGCAGATTTTTGTGACAACTAACCCTGACCGTGGCACGCGCCGATTGCCCAATCTTATTCCCCGAGGCAATTAAAATACATTTCTAATCAGTTCCCATTGCTAATCAATGGATCGGAGTCCAACGTGCGTATCTCGATTCCTCCATTCAATTTCCGTCACGTAATTAGGTAGGGCACCGACGTTCTACGTAAACAAATAAAACGTTAAATCGCCAGCGGACGGAAAAGAAATCGACGAGGAATAACCAGGAATCGAGCTCGCGAATCGAATTTTACGGCTTTTCGATTGATTTACGCGGATTCGAGCTGGGTTATATCGAGTATCGTCGATTGGCTTGGAAAATCAAACGATAGCGCTGATTCTCGACGGCAATCCTATGATCACGTGCGTTGACCACCTCATTAATGATCGTACCGGTACGATGTCACTGTCGTTGAGAGACGGAGCGAGAGAGAGGGAGTGAGAGGGAAGGACGGAGAGCGAGGAGGTGAGAGAGGTTACCAAGTACCGTCGAGTATCCACTCCAAAGAGCTGGGTGGGCTAATTAGCGCGTTGCCTGGCAACCGGACGACGAGTACGATCTGCACTTTACTCCGTTCCTCCTTCTCCCACCCTTTCTCCCCTCACCCTCTCTCTCTCGCACTCTATGCGTCTGCCCTGTCGTTCTGTCTCTCCGTTTCTCTTTCGCCTACCTTCGTTTTCTCCGTCGCTCCGACTCTATCTCCCTTCGTTCGTATTTCCATCCCCGCTCCCTCGTCTTCTACCGCACCTCTCATCCGTCTTTGGTTTCCATTTTCATCTTGCCATTTCCCTTGATTTTTTGGACCTACTACTTATCGCGAAACGACTCGCGTATTAATATTGTACGTGAACGGCGCTTTCGTTAATTTTGCAAAAAGTATTGCTTTTTTTTCTGCAGTTTGCACCGTTTTTTTATCCAAACGGCCTTTCCTCGGCGCGATCCAGAAACACATCGGGCATCTCGCCGCCTACTTACTAGGTAGCTCGTCGATTCTTTTCCATTTATCTGCCTCGTATTCTCCAAGGTGCGCCCATGTAAATTTCAAGGATTTTACATCGCTTCCTGATTATTAATGATCAGTGGGAGTGATCTTCGTGGCTCGGTCTCGTTAATGGACGTTTCTCTCGAGACTAGCGCGATCGATTCGGACCGTTCGATCGAGACTCAACCCATCGAGGTCTGATTTAAACGGACACAAATGCGAATAACCATTTAAATGCCAGCAGTTAGAGATCGTACGCTCCCGAAGCACGATACTTAACCTCGGAAGCGGTGATTTTTCGAAAATTTATTATTCCTTCATAATTTTGCTCGCCACGGGAGTGGAAGTACGAATTGCACCGAACACCGTTGAAATTATTCTAGACACGCAAAACGGAACGTTCACTCGCATCGATACTCTAATTTTCTACGAAGAAACTTGAAAAGAGATTAGTTTAAGCGATATTTAACGTTAGGCGTAATATATCTTTTTTTTCGTAGGGACGGTCAACTCGTTAAACGTATCGAAGTACGAAACCATGAAATCTAATTACCTCGCACCGCGAGGGGTGAAAGGCCTGTCAATTATAAGACTTTCTTCCGACAACGAGACGACAAGGGTAATTTCTTTCTATCGTTACTCCGGACAATCGATACTCCGACGCGCCTTATTTCTCAATCATTTCAATCATTCCTGACGAAACGTTTCACAGTTGCAATTCCGACGGTTGGTTCAACGGTCTCGCGTTTCATAACGCGGATTAATTTGGCAAAATCATCCTGTTATGTAAGAAATTCGATGCGTCGAACTCGAAGGAATCCCGCTGTGATCAAATCTAGAATTCGGTAGTCGAGTTTACAGAAATTGCATTCGATTATGTCATAGAAACGCAAATCATTACTTCACGAGTAGTAACGGAGTAATGACGAGTGAAGTAGTGAACTTTATTTTCATTAGACCTATCGCGACTGTGTTTCGGTTCGGAATTCTTTTATTCGAAAATCGGGCTTGATTAATCGCATTTCATCAAGGAATCACGCGGTGTTTGTCAGTATAAGTGGCCATTCCATCGGTGGTTCTATTTCGAATTGTACGGTGGCAAAGAATAAGGTTTCAGTGGAATCTCTCTTTGGAGTTCTTCCGTGGCATCCGCTCGTCTGTTTTGTCGGCGCTTCAAGCTGTGAAATTGCTCCGACTTATCATTCGAGCTAACGAGTCCCTAACCGTCTTCACACTTCACACTCTCCTCGCTCTGTCTATTCTCTGTACCTTGCTCACAAAGGCGTAGGACTTCGTTTCTCTTTACGGTTCATCCGTGGGGACCGAACCCGTCGAAGTAAAAAAATATCACTTACAAAATACAATTACACCAATTTTAAATTGAAAGTTTCTCTTGCCACGGGTTTATTTAATACTATTTCTATCGAAGGTGTCAATACACACCCTTTTGAAATTTCCGCTTAAAATTATTATCATTAGTTTAATCTTTTTCCTCAATTAAATTGTTAACTTCTCTCAGAATTCTTGTTAAACTAATCATGCGGTATCTTTTTCCTCCAATCTCTTTCTGAATCCAAAATACGTTTTGCTCGAAATAGGTATACACAAAACCGTGGTAGAAATAGTGTCGAGTTTAAAAACGATTCACTGGTCATACACGTAACTACAAATTCTTCTCCCTACCGACGTCTATTATTTATTTAAAAAATTCGTGCAACAGTTGTCGCGTAGATACGCGTAAAATAAAGGGGTTCGCGATCGAACGGCGACGAAACACAGCGAAACGTGTAAAACTAAATTCGACGTCGGGGATACCGACGCCCTTGGTTCTCTCGGTCGATCGAGAAACAAAAATCGTCGGTCGGGCTTGTCACCCCTGCAGGACGCCGGTGGTTTCGAGGGATGCCGGTGCACCAATCGCCTGTAATTTGCGCCTCCGCCGACATCGATGGCATTCATTGTTATTTCATCTTGCGTCCTCTCCCAGCGATCGCTCCTACACGCACGCACACGCGTTCTTCTCGTCGGCTCCGAGCCGAACGACACGCCTTTTTCGTAACTGCTTTCGAAACGCGCCTTTCTTCGGCCCCACGACGAATTGTCGTAGTTCTTTGAGGTGCGAGCGAAGAATGAAGGCAGTGCCGCGCGAGAGATAATAAAAGTGATACGTTCGTTTGATCGAGATCGATCTCCGAAGTGCCTTTTGTGAAGCGGCTGCGAGGTACGCGTATGCGGTAGGACCAACGATTATCCGGACTAGTCGGGATAATTAAAGACGATTACATCGGGACTGTCGGGGATAATGAAGTTCCTCGCGAGCAAACGATTTGGCGTTCCTTCGTCACAAGGAAAAAAGAAAAAACGTATTCGTAAAGCGATGGTTAGGTTCGAACGTACTTTATCTCGAAGCGCTTTGAATATTTTATGTTCGTATTCACTATCTTGTACGCGTTTGTGTTTTTAGTTTATTTAAACGCATTTAGTCGAGATGATCGCATCGTTTTGTGGTACGCGATGACGGGACTACGAGTGAATTTCAATCTATCTGATCTAAGAATCTTATCGATCGCGATATCGGTGGAGTCGCGAACGCGTAAGCACGTAGATCGATATGTAGATGATTTCAGAAACCTTATCGGACGTAGGGATCTCGATACTCAACGGACTCTCGACAGGACACGACGCGGGAATAGAAAAAAAAAAACAAAAATAGCACCGTATCCGAAGATAACGCGCAAGAGATTAATAGACGGGGCGCGCAAAAGATTGCAATTTCAATACGTCGGAGTTTCGCATCAGTTTTGCGACACATAACTGTCCGTGTCGGCTGTCAAACCTGTTTTTCTCGAAATCCCTGTTTCTTCGTGTCACGCGCATCCCCGTTATCCGTCTTTGATTAACGATAGAATTATCGGGGACACCGATACTTGGTTGCAGAGAACAGTTATTGGATCGGATAACCGACAGGCCATAAGCCGTCGGCGTAGACACCGGCAACTGTTTCTTGCAACTCGACATTGAAAAAAGCCGGTTTGTCGCGTTTGCGAGGTGCGACCATTAATCAATGATCTCTGTCTGCATTTTCGATGCTTTACCGCATCGGGAGAGCGTTTAAATGTCCCTTCGATCGGTACTGGAGGATTCAAAGGTATACCTTTTCGAAGACGCAACTCCTTTTCAACGAGAATCATAAATATGGATCGGGAAAATGAAAAATTGCGATATCGAAGATATCGTTCAATTATTCAGCAACTGCAGGAGATCACTTACGAGACAGATTTAATAAAACTGTACCGTGACATATCGTAAACTGCACGTATGTGCACACTATTATCGTATCGCTCCTCCTTTCGCAGATAGACAAATTCCCGGGTGATTCAAAATCAGAGCAGCGATTCCGATCTTTCCATCAAAATAATTGAAAGCGTCTCCCAGCCCATTTTTGAGCCGACCTGTACGATCCCGCATACGCGCGGATAAAATCCTCGGATAAGCCTCGGCTCCGTTACATTAAGAGCTTATTCATCGTACGTCGACATTGTCAACCGTTTTCATCGTGACGACTGAAACTTCAAGGGGTTTTAATTGCGCGAAGGTCGCGGCACTCAATCGTCCCCGATGACTGTCGACAATCGGGTGTTACCGTGACGCGTCCTCGTGGAAGCGACAAGAGTGACGTAACGACTCGACAATGAAACCGAGGAGAGATGCGGTTTCGATCGTGGATCGTGGATCGTGGTTTCGCGCTCGTCTTCCAGCTGTCGGTGATCCACGACTGCCTCCTTTCGAAATGCCGATCGGTTAACGATTCCTTATTCTCATTCTCGTTCTGCTTCTTTCTCCATTGACCTTTCTGCCACGGGATAAGGGAGGTGGGAGGGGGCGGAGGACGAGTATCGTTCGCGGATATCGTAATTGTCGCTATTTTTTACCATGACGATGCGATGATGTATTCGCGAGCAGTCGCTCTCTCTCTCCCGAGGTGGTTCAAAGGATGGCCTTGTTTCGTCCTGTCGATCAAAGGTGGATCGAATCGGTTTACTCTGCGATTTGCCTCAGTTCGGTACGTGGAAACTTTGTCCCCAAGAACATTGACGACGCGGTATATATTGACGTTTTCAACAAAGTCCCCGCCCTCTCTCGCCACGATACATCGAGACAAGCGTGTCAGGATCCAGGAAAGCCCGTATAACATGCGGAAAGAACGATTCGAGGTAATGATCGATAGTGCGTGTGCCTCGCTCACGTTTTTCCCGAAAGAGACCGGCCGGGGGAGAAGATTACGGGAAGATTATTATACCAGCTCGAAGGAGATCCGAGGCGCATCGTTTCACCGTAGTTTCGAGATTTTGCGTGATCCCTCGTCGCGAATCGATCGTCCATCGGCGTTGTCTAGGAGCGCCGACGATGATTAGGACCGTACCTCGACGCCGTTTAAAGACACCGTTTACTAGGAGCGATTCCGGCCGAGAGACAAGATTAGAATAATCGTCGTCGTCGCGGCGAGCACCGGTGGTCGTTTGGGCCGTTTAGAAAATAGTTTAAACTGTTTAACATAATAGCCGCCGCGGCGCGACGACGAACTCGCTCCGATTCGGAGACCCCAACAATTTGGCTGACTGTTCTCTAATGTCAACAGATTAGCCGTAATAGTGAAATTACACGTTCGCGTAATATCTCACATACGGAGTCACGTCGCCCCGCCGCCGTAATCCTCGTAATCGCGTGGACCCGCTCTCAGCCTTCCCCCCGTCTGTCTCTCCCTCTGTCCCCTTTTATCCGTCTCCTCCGCGCCCACCTTCGATCCCCGTGAGGAGATTTTGGTAATGCTAGGGTTAGACATTATACTCGGGACGAGAGGTCAAACGGCTTTAACCGGCCAGATTACATGCATTATTTTTGCGCTCGACTCTCTCTCTCTCTCTCTCTCTCTCTCTCTCTCTCGAGGACGAGATGCCTGGTAATTCGAGCGAGATTCGGCTCATCTCGCGTCTGCGACGCAGAAACCTAAGTGCGGCGAGGGAGTCAACGTCTCCAAGGACATCGAGCGGGTTGAGACGCGATGGGAATTGATCTTCGATAAGGGTGGCGATCGTTGCGTCTTGGAGGAGCGCGCGCTCCTCAACTCTTTGAGGAACACAATTTTAAAAAAGAAACTCGAGTTGCACGGAATTCACCGCACCGTGAAACCCGTCAATCTTAATCGCATGCGTAAAAAGCTAAGTTAAAGGTGGGACAGTTTTTAACCCGCCAAACCCTGAAAAGTTAAAGGCAGTTCGATGTTCACAAGTTTGTACAACTAGACTCTAGTGGTAAATATAGGAATAAAAATTTTACAATTCTCCGATTACATTTGCTCAAAATTCAATACGCGTTTAGAGAAGCCGACTAAAGATAGTAAGAATCGTGTCTTACGATCAACAGTAAAACGATAGATCTTTCATCGTACGTTTCCTTGTGTTTCGCGTACGTAATTCGTCGCCCGCTTTCCTCCCGTGCCAATATTTTCCAAGAGAGAATCGAAAACGTCGAAACGAACTTCGAACGAACGTGACGCGCGTCTTTTGATATTTTGATCGGCGTCGAAGGAAGGAAGGAAGGAAGAGACGGAAGGAAGGAAGGAAGCGGTGTACTCCCCGGATAATAATGATCTCAGGATCGACGGATGACGTACGACGGAGTCCCCGAGGGGGCCAGAAGCGGCTGATCCATTGTTACGCTATCTCTCCTATTCTGCCTCGCGTTTAATGCATAATCTATTACGGGCTTTTAACAATGCGAACCGCCTCGGCGAAGCGAGCACTCGCCTCTTCATCCAAAGGGTCCCGGTGAATCGATCTTCCGCGAGGCGCACCCTCATATTTCACGAATGTTTTGACGTTTGCTTCGTAAGCATCCGTCGCGAGGGTGAATCGGTCAGGAGAGTGTTCTAACGGGGGTTGCGAGAGAGGGTAGCCGCGGATCGGGAGATCGAAGTCGTTGACGTACCGATGGTCCTTTTTCGAAAGTGGGCTAAACGTGACTACGGAGAACCGACGTGCGCGAAACGGAGTCCTCGATGTTGAGTTGCGTTAACGCTATTGAAGATAATAACGAATTTGATAGGGAAAAAATGTAGCTTCTTTTATTTAGAAATAAATAACGTATATTTTAAGATTCCAGTTAAGCGACGGTGCAATAACGTTATATGTAGGAAATTCTGGACGAAATTTAAGAAGCGGTCATTTGACCGATCGTGGTAGGAACAGTGTTAAAGAATTAGGATAATAACGGTCTTTCTCATTCCGCGTTTGACGTCGGGCATTCCTGGGACTATTTTTTGCGTTCGTTACCGAGTCGACATCTTCCACGGAATTCTGGTCTCTGACTGCCAGCAGGAGAATTTTACTCGTCGCGATCGTTCCAACGAGCGCCCGAAGTGTCGCGATTATCTTTCGGAACGGTGCCGTTTCGTCTCATTTCAAATCGCCATCTTCCTCTCGACGCAAGAACGAATTATCGTCTAACACGGACCGTGGCTATTTCATGGAGCGCCGATTAGGGCAACCCCGTATGCGCGTAAACGAAACAAAAGATTCGTTCGTACGAATTCGTTCGTCTAGATCACGCAATAACGCGGATGTATTATACTCGTAACTAAGAAACGGAGTCTCTTTTATCGAAATGGGAGCTCCTCTCGCGCGGGCCATTCACGGGAATAAGGGCCGATCGTTGTCCCACGATCGTTGAATGACGAAACACGAAGGACCTGAAGGGATACGAGATGGAGTTGCGGATAAAGGACGGAAGCAAGGGCGGGTCGTCGCGAGAGAAAGAAAGGGAAAGAGCGATTATGCGATCTCTCCCGGACACTCTTCACTCTTCTCTCTCTCGTTTTGTACCTCTCCCGTATTCCCTCTTTCACGGACCATCTCCTTTTCTCGTCATTCTTCTCCCTCTCCTCTCCCTCTGTCCTACGTTCTTAATTCTTTTTTATTTTGCTTCCCCCCCTCTCTATCTTTTGTTTCCTCTGTCTCGCTCCCTTTTTTCAATTCCTTTCCCTCTCTCCCGTCAACCGTCTCTTTCCCTCGTCGCTCGTCCCTTCGGGCCTCGTCCTCTTCGCGAAGTCATTCGACGATTCTGGCGCGTCATTTCCCGTAATGCGATATATACCGACGAAATCTCGAGCATCATTCTATGGCTATTAATCTATTGGCAAGACTCCAAGGCCAATGCACTTCCCGATATACATATTCAATGACGGGAGCGCGTCTCGAAGAACCGAGCCGGGTAATTGCGCGAAAGGGAGCTTTTCCTGTACGACCGATCGATCGACCCTTTGCCGTGACGCGATGTCGAGAAAGTAGGGGGCTAGAGACCGGCAAGAAGACTGTAGAGAGAAAAAAATAAATTATCAGTCTCCTCTGCTGTCTTTGCGCATTAGCGACAGAGCTCGTCGATTCGCCATGAAATGACGAAGTTGATTTTCTTGGGTCGCGCTTGAAATTTATTTTGTCATCCCGGAAGAACGCTTGGAAAAATACGTGGCGTCGAGCGATGACCGTGTGGAAAATTGAACTCATAATTGCCAAGGGAAACAAATTGATTTCATTCCCCATTCGCAAACTTATTTCAGAGGATCAAAGATCTTACGCGTCAATCAACCCTCTTATCTACTCGACAAAGTATTTCAACGTCGGCAATGATCACGCTTCCCCGTCTACTCGAACCTTCCATCGCCTATAACATTGGAAATTCTATCGAACGACGGGTACGCCCCGAAGCGGATTTCGCAAAGAACGTTACAGCCGCGCGTTTGATAGAGGTTGACTTAAACAGACATCGAACGCATCGTACGATCGCGCTGAATTGTTGATCGTCGCGCGCGCGCGCGCTGTTGATTAAACGCGGTATTTACGCGGGCGCATCTGAGTAATAAAAAAAAAAAAGAAACAAAGAAGGAACGGGTAACAACGCGGGCTGAATAAGATTCCGCGATAATTGACAGATGCGCGAAACCTGCCGGCGTACGTGCATCCGTTTTGTTTTGTGCTCAGAGACCGCGATTCGCGTAGATTGCATTCCGCGGCGTTTTAGCTACGACGCGACGTCGCAAAAATAAATCGGCGATGAAAGAAGAGACCCGCGCGCATAGAGTACGCGCGCGTATACTTGCCGGTATACGACGTCAATTAACCTGACAGCCAAATGATCAATTACCGTTAATCGACAATAACCCGTAATCAACGGCAAATTATAATGACATCGGCGATTAGTCGTGCTTTTCCCTCGTCCGTTACGTAGACACTCTCAGTGGCCCTTACCTCTCGCCGGAGTTCGCTCGTTTCATTCGCGGGTACTCGCGCTCGCTCGCTCGCTCGCTCGCTTCCTTGCCTGTTGCGTGCAAACTCGAGTTTCGATCGTCGATTCGCCGTAGGGGAAAACTCCTTCGCGTACCTACAACAGAGCCATTTTGTATGCCCCGCGTCGATAAGCAGCCTGAATTATGCCGTTACCTCGACAAATCTTTTTACCACAGGATACAACTCGGTCGTTTCCTGCGCGTACGCGTCGTACCCTCGGCCTCCTTAACCGTTCTACCTAATCTCATTTCAGAGTCGGGTAGTCATTCCGAAGTAAGAACGCTCGACCTTGTTTCAGGACATTTTGAGGCGGATACGTATTCGCTGTCACACGCGTAGCCTGCTTGTCGTCGCTGGGTAGCCGATGTATGACGTAATTGTATAATACTCGCGTTGAATTCATTAACGCTACTTCTACCACGGTTTTGTGTATCATGAGACAAGGTCTTGCCTCGGGCCGAGTACGAGTACGCGTATCTATCTCGGGCAAAACGTATTTTACATCTAGAAAGAGATTAGAGGTAAAAGAATCCACTATAATTAATTTAACGATCATTATAGGAAACGTAAAAAAAAATTAATTCAGGAAAAACGATTACGCTAATGATAATAATTTTAAGCAATAATATAAAAAGGTGCCTCGCGACACCTTCGATAGAGATAGCGTTAAAACTTTCGCAAATCGTGTTAAACCTTAGTGAAACACACGACTCGTCCGATTGGTTCCGTAGTCGTATAAAAAAAAGAAGCGAAAAATACGCGGTACGCGTATTTGCCATGATTTCAACGTCCGCTCGGATGCTCCGAGTATTTTTGGCGATTCGCACGCAACAACGTTGCGACGGAAAGGTTGCACCTGGAAAATAGAATTTCGAACATTGGACATAGACGATACCGGCTGTTAGGAGGTAGACAGGAGATTCGGATGTTTTCCGGCGAACGTAGAAAATATTTGCGTTTATAATCGAGAGGCGGAGAAAGAATCGATGAACGCAACAAAATCGAATGTGTGTACGCGCGAAAATATTTATTTTATTTCGTAGTGTGTACGCGACGAAATCTACGCGATGTTTACAATTTTCGACGTGCGACGAGCCAGTTCGTTAACCGACGTATTTGACAATCGCAATTGTATTGATCGCTGCAACGTAATTAATCGATTGGCGATTAATTAATTGCGATGTCCACAGATTTTTTTCTCACAAAGAAATTATCCCACGAAGATGGATCGCCTGATATTACCAGCGACTTTAAACTGTTGTTTTCCCGTGGCTCGGATCTTTTCGCATCATCCAAAGAAATGGTCGAACCCAAAGAAATGCAAAAAGAAATTAATCTATTACCGATTAATTAACGCGATTAATCGAAAGTCGTGGTTCGAAAACTATGAACTACGCCTACCCTCGTAGCTATCAGTCTGTTCCCAACGAGGCGTATCAATCTCTTTCGCGTATCCGTCTCGGCATCGTTACGCCGCTGTTCGTATTATCGCGGCTCTTCGTCATTAGAGACCCGGAGGAGGTCACACCTGGCGCCCCCAGCTACGTGGCTGGGTTAGGCTAATGGCGCGGCAGATGCGGATCACCGTCCGTTCTTCCCGAATCTTCATAAATATCCGATCGATATATAAATGTGTCTACGCCCTGCCCCGGGATCGGGCTAGCTCTCGTTCTTTCGAGATCCTATTCCACGATCGGACACCCACTCGACTGCCCTCGAGCTTTCGATCGATCCTTTCGATCGGACGATAGAGCCAGGGCCACAATTTCGTCGGATGTATCGATTATACGTGGGGTGGATCGTTCGGTCGAGACAGTTTGCGATGTCCGTAGATTCTTTGTTTTTTTTTTCACGAGGGAATTAACCCGCGACGTTGGAACGTCTGATTTTACCAGCGATTCCAAACTGGCTTTTTTTGGTTGCTCGGATTTTTTTGTTACATCGTCGGGTCGGTTATCTTTCTATTAATTTTTGATTTTACTTCCTTTGTTCTTCTATGATGTCCCAGAGATTTGTTGTAGACTTGGGCGAAAATTTTCTTACTTGTCGATCCAACTGATTCCAGCAGAGCTCGATAGCTTGACCTACAACACAATCTGCTATTTTTAATATTTACTTAAATTCGAGTATTCCTCACAAAATTAATTTTAAAAACCAAAAAGACGAATAAAGACGATATCGAGTGGTGGTTAAATTACACATGGACGGTAGCGTACATCGAAACCTTTACCGCGTTACTCGAGGGTTATTCCATTAAAATGTCAACGTTCCATCCAACGAGACACCCCGGCGAGCAGAAAAACCGAGCGATCCCTCGATCGCTTCGAATCGATCCCACGAAAGATCAGCGCGATGCGTAACGGTAATAACCTATCCTCAGCGCGGACACTTGGATTTTTCGAAGCGGGCCGATTCACGTGGTAACGCGCGGACACGTTAACTGGAGGGTGATCGATGAGCAGATTACTTGGCGTTCCACGGATGTTGGGAACGAGCGTTTCGCATGAGAGAAGGAGCGGAGCAACGAAAGAGAAAGGGAGAGGGAGAGGGGGGGGGGAGGGGGAGGGGAAAAAAAGAATTTCTCTCTCGTACCGGCCGACGTACACCCGTCGGCACGGATCTCTCGCTCGCGCCCAGCGAGAGGAATTTCACCTACAACCTTTCGACGTCGAGGCTGCACGCCAAGGTTTGGAGAGGACCTTGTTATTAATCACGACGCTGCCATCTCCCAGAGCAACGTTCGCTCGTTAGCCAGGGGGTTGGCGGGGTTTCGCGCGGGGCGGAGTGGCGGTGGTGAGGGAGGGGAGGGGGGCCCTGGGGGGTGGCCATCTCTTAATTACTTCCGCGCCAATTAACACCGCCTCGAATAAAGAAGGGGGTACTCGACCACCAATGGGAGCACGGGTCTGAAAAAAGCCAGTTGGCTTGAAAGCACTTGCGATTTAATATAGTACCTACCGGCGCACACGTTGCGCCGGGAGAGAATTTCCTTTCTTCCATGGTTTTTTTTTTATTTTTCGCCAAATCGACGATCGAATCGCTGTCGATTTTCGCGTATCGTCTTGGAAACCGGCGAACGTTTTCTCAAATATTTCGATGTTAATCGTTTTTGTAATATTCTTCTGATCGTGATTATTACGGAAATCTGTATAATATCGCTTTGGGGAGACCAATATACGCTTGCTATGAAAAAGGATATCGAAATGTCAATGAATCTATAGAATCTTTTGATTTTTACCATAAGTAACCTCTCATTTCAGAGTAAAATTTCTGGATCGAGATCGCTCGTGGTTACCAAATTTTCGTCTCCTCGTGATTTACTCGAGTACTTCCAGCAGTTGGCAACCAAGTAAACTGGTCACGTTCGACTAGAGTTTAGCGGATTCCGAAGGGGTTCGGGAGACGGGGCGAGAAGAAAAGGGGGAAGGAAGAAGTACGCGCGAGAGTGAGAGGGCCGGAGGGAGAGAGAGAGAGAGGGAGAGCGAGTCTAGATAGCCAGGAGGGATCAGCTGTGTTCTTCGGAAAGTGGAGTCCCATGGGAAGTCAATCAACCGGCTTTTCTTCGTCCACCGCGAAGGGGGTGACTCGCGATTCCGATCCCGAGGAAGATTCCGTTTGGCGAGGCACGTCGATACTCGTTCTTTCTATCGACAATTCGGTATTAGTTTCACGAGTCACTCTTTTGATCGGTGGAAAATTTTCTTCGAGCGAGTACAGCGTTAGAATATAGAATTGCACGTTATATCTAGAAGACACGACATATATTTGTAATATAATAAATGGAAGTTGAAGGTATCGATTAAAATGGCAATTCTTTAATTATGTGTTTATTTAGTACGATTTTATGAGATATCGATGATTATTTTGTACTCATTCGTAGAATTTTTCACTATCGCGACGGTATTGCCCCTACGTGTATAAACATATTCCTCCAAACGCGCGTGTTATATTTTTTCATATTTTCTCTTTGCCCGCAGACTTTTGCACGCTAGCGTATTATAACGTGACGATAATATCGGGGGATGCTCACTGTTTCATAATGGACTCGGAAATTGTAACGAAAAGCGCAGATTAAACTCGGAGGATTTTTTTCGCCTTCATCGACCGGCAAGAATAATTCACCCCGCGCAATTTACCTGACAGAGTGTTCCGTGCATGTAACGAGAGTTAACTTCGTTCGTGCAAATGTTTTGAAATTTTTAATTGCGCGCGTTTAACACGAAACTTTGGAGTCAAAATTAATCGACTTCGCGAACGGTGCGGCGTAAAAGACGATTATACATATTTAAATTGCCTTTGATCCGGTGATAACGATGATCGCGCAGAAAGGGTTTGCCTTTGCGGAATGTACCCAAACTATCCAACGTTTGAATATCTCGTAATATCCATCGTTGTTTGGCTTCGTTCTGAAAAATTAAATCCTCGATCCTACCACCGTCATAAAAATGAATTAACGAATTAATCATACATCCAGCAATTTTCTTTCGCGTCGGAAACAAAATCACGGCGCTTCGGGCGAAGAATCGCAATCGTGCAACGCGATAATAAGAAAACGGCGAAACTCTGAAACCCGTCCAATCAGGAAGATTCAGTGGCCACGTAACAGGGCGATGAGGGAGGAGTGGGAGGAGGGGTGTGGGGGGTGTACACGGCACAGCATAATAAAGGTTAGCCACGTCGCATACCAGAATCGAGGATGAAACAACGCGCGTGGCCACGGGACGACGACCGAGGGGTTGGGATCAGGATATGGCGATATCACAGGATATGGCGGTCGTGCGTGGGTTCAAAGGGGGCGGTTCGCAGGAGACCGGTGTGCAGCAAGTAGAGGGTGAATTGAGTGTAGAAAGGGAGGGGTGCCGGGGTGAGGCAGCTCGTGGCTGAAGGAGGAGGAGGAGGCGGAGGAGGAGGAGGAGGGGGGGGGGTGGATGTAACGGTAGCAGGGGAAGTTGACGGTGGGGGGGTGGGGGAGGGGGTGAGTTGGCGATTGGCATTTAATTAGCGGCCGGATGACCGCCGCCGCCTCCGGATCAATACGCCGCCCCCGGGGGCCAGTGTGCAGGAGGCAGCAATCCCCTTTCGACCCTCTACCTCTTTCTCTTCCTCCACCCTCTTCTCTTCTCTTCTCTTCTCTTCTCGTCTCTTCTCTTCTCTTCTCTTCTCTTCTCTCCTGTTCTCATCCCTTCCCTGCTCCCCATGTTCCGCGGAAGCGAGTAGACCGAACAGAACCGAACTCGTTTGCTTCGTCGGTGAAACCCTTTTCCATCCCACCCCGGCTGACTCTGGGGTGGACCCGCGGGTGGAGGGAGGGAGGGAGGGACGGACGAGTGGTTTCTGGTGCTCCTTAATCTAACCTCCTGACCGACCACCACGTGCGGGGAATATCCGGAAGCACTTTGGTAAAATAAAGCGAATCGACGGTAAGTGCCGCGGATCCTCTCGGTACCGCGGCCCTCGGCTTCGCTGGATAAGGATCCGCGCTCGTCTTTTCTTTTCCTCTCTCTCTCTGTCCCTCTTTCCCTCCCTCCCTTTCTCCTCTTCGCCGCCCCCTCCACCCTCTCTCCCTCATTCTATTTCTCCGCAGTTTGCTCTCCCTCTCGCTCCGTCGGGTTTTCCTCGTTTTTCGATACGGTGCGCCGATACGTATCAGGCTTTTGTATCGGACTCGATATTATAGCTTCTGCTCACCGACCCGATAACGAGAACGATCGTTACGAGGACTGTAATTGCATTTTGAGACGATTCCGTGTTGGGGAGAAGTCACGAGTTCGCTCTTTGAGGAGAACGCTTGAGGACGATCGGGGACTATCAATGTTAAATGTGTCTTGCAATTTTTGAGATAAAAGGATTTGCGTAGGATATGAAAGTATAGATGTCCGTAATTAAATTTGCATCCAGTGAAAGACGCAAGATTTTTTATTTTTAAAATTCATCGACGTATCACATTTAAATTTGTTTCTACGAAAGACGCAACGTTCGTACCACGCGTGAAATTTATATTGCGACTTCTTAATTGCCAACAAGGACGAATCATCGGTCGAGGATGATTGTTAAAATCGATTGTACGTTCGCAGCCACTTTGGCGTTTTTTTTTTAAACCCGACTTCGGGTAACCGCTAAATGGTATTAATTCCGCGATGCATTTTCTATCGGCGTTATCGACGATCACTCCCGTCGGTGCGATCGCAAAAACGGAGGTGCCAATCCTCTTTTCAAGGTGAAACTCTCCTCCTATGACTCATCCCTGTCGATTTTTAAACTTCTCTCCTCGCAACACCGAAGTGTAAATCGATCCTGCGGTCTCTTTTTCGCTCTCGTTCGTGCAAGAGTTAATCACGGTAAACAGACTTCATTGTTCCATAACGCGCAGTTAAAAAGAGCACGGGGCCCGCGTCGGACACGGTGCTCGTGCCAAATCAGTGTTTATGCTTAAAATTATGGCTGCTCGAGTAACGGCCTTTGGAAATATCGTCGGCTGGAGGGTTCTCAATTCCTCGCGGTCTTTGTCGTCGATTTTTATAGCGCGGCACCTTAAGGAACCAAAACAAAAAAAAAAGATATAAAAAAAAACACGAGCGGGAGATAAAAAATAAAACGTCGAAACGAGGATAAATTGATATACCTGTCGGTTATTGCCGTAATCATTTACATTGACAGCGCTATCTATATGTAAATGCATGATCGTCCTCTTATGTACGACCAATCGATATTCGATCGATCAAGAATTATATGCATTGTCGAGTACGACGTCGTAAGGAAGGAAATTTAAATGTGCTTTTGACGATTAACGTCACGGGCACGCGTTAACGCGATACGATATCCGACGATACGTATGTTTTATTTATACGTAAATTATTAATACGGTGTTTAAGCGATGAGGTAGCTGTGATTTATACGTCGCCCTGTCGCTTGCCCGTAATTCCCAAGCTTTAGGTTTATGTAGGAATCTTCTTTTTAATTCTTCATTATTCGAACAACTTAATAATGAACGTAATATCAATTTTGGGATTACGGAAAATAGAGAATCGTATAGGCAATTCGAGTTAATCTTAGAATCGTGATCCAATATATTTCGTAACGTCGATTTAAAGGGAATCCGTTGGTTCGAGTAATAAATAAACGACGCAGAAATCACGTTATTCCGATCAATCCGAAGGAAACATTGAATATTCGCGTAGCGAGGTAGGATAACGCGAAATTGATTGATCATCCTACTTAAATCCGTAATTTTCCGACTACAGAAACGAGATAACGCTAGATTGGCATATTAATCAAGATCGAGATGGCGTTAATTTACTAACACCGATATCAGATTGATATATCGATCGTAAGAAGCGTGCTAAGAGAAATGATTTCGATATCAACCTACGCGTATTCCGCTTAAACGTTCAATTATCATTAAAATGATAGACTACCGAAACAAACGGGAGACCGATACTAAATGGTACAACCGCTATTAGCGTATTTGCAATCGCTTGGAATCGCCAGGTAAGCACGCGGAAAAAATAGCGTTGATCGATCCATCCGATTTATAATTATCGATTCTTTTGCAAGTAAAGTGGTATTATATTTACCCAATTTATCTATCTCCAAGTAAAGAAATCGGTGAGAAGGAAAACAGTACAATTATAAAAAGATTATTTCCGGATATTCGAAGAAACACTTTTATTTATCGTTTATCAATAAGAACGCGTAAAAATAGTATCAATTCATAATCTTCGGTATTTTCCCTCGCTAAAATCAAATCACTTTCCATCAATTTGCTCGAGACAAATAGTATCGACTATTACCTATTCATTAATCACCCGTCGGTCACATTCGTTCCGAGTGATGCGGGCAACGTTTTACTTATTTTTTTTTTTTTCATACGTTACTTCGACCGTGCATTTTCAATCAAATACGAAGAAAAACGCGTGGTGCAAATTCGAGAGAGAGTATCTCTGTTATTTAAAAAATTCACCACTCAGATCAATCGCGACCGATCAACGGTTGGTACACATTCGTTTTTTTTTTTTTTTTTTTACCACAAAACGAATTACCTATATTCGATCGAACCATCGTCGGGGTACCGATATCAACTCGTTCAACCGTGAGTTTAATCAGCGCTAACGTAACACGGAGAGCTAGGTAAACGGAATAAACGGAGCACCCCTGTCCCGGATGATCCTCTTGGCAGCAGCCGGCTCGTTGTTTCTGCGGGAGTGTATAAAATACGGGACTTGTTAACAATGTTCGCACCTACGGGTACGTGTGCGTGAGTCCAGCGTGCGTGTACCCGGTCACCCATAAACGCGGTGTACCAATGGACGAGGGGGCCCCTTTCGGCGACGGCGACCTTCGCCCCGAGATCCTACGGAGATATTTTATTCCCGAGGATTTTTACGAGCCGATATATCACGCATCGAGCGGGCCCAACGGGGTTGGCGTTATGCTCCTCGGGGCCCGGCCGAAAGGGACTGGGGTGCGATACGCTTCGTCCTCCCTCTCCGCCTTCGTCCAACCGTGTCTTTTTTCCTTCTCGCTCCTCCTCGCTGTAACTCTCGCGGCGGAGCGTCCGACGCGGATAGTCTGGTACGCGTACTCGTCTCTATTATACACGGTGTGCTCCGAGTAATCGCTGGGAGAGTGGTTACGTGGAAATTAAACGACGCCGATGGAAGTCAATTGAGCGACAACTTATTCTAGCTCGACAAATAATAATAATATAATGATATTGTTACGAATGGCATCATGAACATACTGTTGTCGGTTGTCAGATACTGATATTCATGTGTTAACTAAGTAATGCCTAATCTTCGTTCGCGCTCGTGTAAGGCGCGTCACAATATATATAGATATAATAATATTGTAATGTGTAATTATAATATTACGGTCAACGATAGTTGATAAAAAAAGAAACCCACGCAACAAATTGCCGCGATAATTGAACATATTTTCAGCGTTAGTCGAACGGGACGGTTTGTAAGGTTAACGCGTTAATGGCGTCGGACCTCGACAATTATTCACTGACTTCCATCCGGTCGTTAAAAACAACGTTATCTCTATTCCAAAGAATTCTCGGGGCACCTTGTATACGAAGTACGCGCGCAGCCGCATCTATTACGCATAGGCGTACACGTGTTTATTATTCGTTTAGTCCAGCACACGCGCGGACACGCGCTTGTATCGGCGATGTACGTACGCGTTCGCTACGTTAAGACGTATGCGAGCATCTTATATGGCCGCGTACGTGCGAAAGACAAGACCGCGGTGCGTTCATAACTCATTTGACGCGTACGATATACATACCTACGCGCGTACACGTGTGGCGGTGCGCCGAACAAGGCATACGAGCCGCGGAACTTATTGGACGGACCGCATCCTTAATATCTTTTTGAAATCCCGATTTATTTGAGAAAGTTTTAGACACCCCATTGGCGCGGGGCTCTCATGAGAAAGTCCCGGTCGCCGAATACTCACGGTACCATCTATCGTTCGGCGGCCGTTGAACGAAGAACGAGATGTCGCGTTGTTCGATCTCGTATTGGCACTGGAAATCGATCGATGATATCAAATTGTGGGCAATAAAGTGGCGGGTGAATTTTTCGCATTGTACGGTAAGACGGGATCGTTTGTAAATCTACCATGACTATTTAAAGAAGCGTATAATGGAATATATATTTATCTAAAAAAGTATCATTCGTGTGTCGCTGATCACGTATCGCTTTCACACTGTTGTTCGCGCTCAAGCCGATAATTACGCCCAAGTAACGCGTTAACGCTAGTTCGCGCGTCACGATATAACACGGGGGAGACTTCTAAAACGCGTGTTATCCCATCCCTTCGCGCGTGTTACGCGTCTATAAAATGCCACGCTTGTAAACCGAATACAAACACGTTAGAATCTCCCTGTGCTCTAGCGAAAAAGTCCAACTCCACCCGACGTGCGTGCAGATGCGAGAATGCTAAATTCGGTGATTCGTCGAGCGATATATCGCCGACGTTGTCATTCCCGCGAAAGGTCACCGTTCGATTTCGCGCACGCAAGTCGTACCTACGCGTCGTAGAAAAAAAAAAAAAAAAAGAAATGATTGCCGCCGCGACGTTACAACGGGATTGCTCGATACGATGTATGAAACGTTGTTTCCGGTCGAGTGGCTCTCTCGCTTATCGATTTTCTGCGCGTTGTACACTTTGTTTTTCCTTTTGTAACACTCCTTCGCGGGACTCCACGACCTTAAGGCACGAGAAGTGGCCATCACTGCCAATAATATATCGAGTCCCCGTGTACGACCTTTCGTTTCGTTCCAAGTCCTTGCTCCACCCGCGGGAATTCCGCGGATGCAAAGTCACGACTACCACCACAGCCATGGAATTCCATAATTGGCACTGGTATTATTTATTTCCCTTTAGCACCGGGCGTTCCGTTCGATCGAGGTCCTTTCTCCTCGCGGACATTCTACTCGCGCAAACCTGGAATTCGCCGTCACAGTTACCGTCCGCTATCGATGCCATTGTTGTTCGTTTCTCGATTGCTCGTTTAGTTGTTGACTTCTACCTGCTTCGCATCGTTGATGCGAGGAATTATGCTTCTAATGTCTCTCTCGTAACGCGCAGCTTGTAGCAGTCGCCCGACCGTGTATCGTGGAACAAAGTTGCGCAATAAATATCGGTTCGTTCGAACGATTAAACGACGATACGAAAGTATATAGGATGACTGGGTGAACGTTACAAACCTAGTTGAGCCATTTATTTTGAAAGTGACCTAAGTCCATTTTTTTTATGACAGGAAACTTCAAGTTATACACGTTGCTGCAGTGAAAAAAATGGACTTAGGTCACTTTCAAAATAAACGGCTCAATCATACGGGAAGATGTTTAGGAAAAGAAAATATTTTTTCCCAAAGGGTGCAATGTCGTGACAGAAAGATTGAAAAAATGTTGGTAATATTGATGTCCCGGGAAATATCAGCTTGGGAAGAATATCTCGTTACGCGTCGTTAAAAGCAACGGTGATATTTGAAGTTCTAACGTTGAGCGACTCAATCGAATCATCCCGATGCCGACGTGTCTCGCCATTACCCATCGACTAGCGACTAGGAGGTCAAAACGTAGTATCGAATCGTCCTTCGAGAGATTCCCCGACGCCTGATCGTGCTCGATGGGCGTTGCCGTTCGAAAGGAAGAAAGGTTCCGAGTCACGACGCGTTCCCAAAGCAGAAAGTACGTTTACCAGGAAAGGACGTCCCGTGTCAGGAAGCCATCAGGCCAGAAGGCCTTGACGAGTTAGGGTTGAGTGCTTACCTGCACAAATCGACGAAACGCAAATTGTAATCGCCCGGCGATCCACGCCAAATAATACTGATTACGGTAATAAACACGAGGAACCGTCGACGGTGAAAAATTATTAAGAGACCGAACGCCCACAGAGGCGATCCACCTTGTTCAATGATCGCGCGCGAATATTACATAACCTCGATATGTGTACAATAAATGGATGTAATAGTTTGAGCATTAGCTCGTAAGAGGAAAATGTAAAAGAACGTACCACGTCGCTAATAATCAAAATGTGGATGCGACGGAAAGAAGGAAAAGAACAAAAGTTGCATAATCGAATTCGCACGTATTTGCAATTCTCGTGTCTCCTTTGATACAAAGATTTTTAGCAAAGATCAAAATATAGATTAGGGTGTTTTCGTAGAATCTGCATTTGATCTCCAAACAGAAAAATAATAAAACTTCATATTGGTAAACGCGTTTCTCCCGCTCGCCATGAAATCATCGAGAACGCCGCTACCAATAATAATAACAGCGATCCGAAAGGGTCGCGACGCATCGAAAGAACGGCTACCACCGACCATTACGCCATTACGGTTGATTTTCGTTTAAGGGGGGCGACGATCGAACGACGGCGCAAGGTGTGGCCGTCAGGATGAAAAGTCGAGCCGCCGCGGCAGCGACGTGGCTGGAGGGCGAGACAATGGCGATCGATCCCCCGGGGACGGCGACCCAATCGGAAATTGCCGATGAATAGGGACGATAGATGAAAACTCGCTCTATTAAAATGTCTAGTCATTTTTTTTTGGCCGCCCCCCCCCCCCCCCCCCCCCCCCCCCCCAAAAGGTGCAGCCGAGATGGGTCGCGAGATGCTGCTCGCCGCGCCGCACCGCACCGCACCGCACCGCGCCGCGCCACGCCGCGCCGGTCCTCGCCGGAGGCAGCTGCGCCGTGATTTTTCTGCCGTGCGCCGCGAACATTTACCTTGACGCCATGTTATTACTCTCTCCCCCGTCTTTATTAACGCGTGCCGTTACCACGGTATTTACACGGTTTCGACTCGGAAGGGTTTCTAATGCCGTATCGCTTTACTTTTGTTTTTTTTTCGAGATTGCGATTAACGTTGTACGGGCAGACAGGTGTCGGATTTACGAGCACGAGAGAGAGAGAGAGAGAGAGAGATGCTACGGTTTGATAATCGTTTTGAATCGGAATTAATACGAATGAATGGAAATTAAAAATTGGAATTTTAAAAGAAGACAAATTTTATAAATTCTTTAAACAAATAGAAGAATTTTTTTAATTAAACTGGAGAAGTTTGATTACTTTGTAAATAAAACGAAAACGAATTACTAGGAAACGAATTTATTAAAACTTCTCTTTAGATACCATTGAGCTTTGACGACAAGTGTTTCATGCGAACCATATTATATTGTATTTCTAGGTTCATTTAACATTGTACGCGGATTCGCTACAAATTTCAACTGGAGCGAAAATAAAAAAGGCACCTTTCGTATTACATACATTCTAATCCGCAGGGTTTAAAAGGTATCCGCGTCAATAACCTACAATTTCAAGGTATTTTCATCTCCTGCATGTACTCGCGCACACGAGTACAACGAGAAACACCGATGCGTCGCGTCAACTAGTGTAAAGCGTAAAGCGACTAAATGCAACGGCGCCGACGTCATTTGACAACGAATGGGTGTTACCGCGCGAGGACGGAAAACATCACGGCATTGTTCTTATCGTATTAAAAAAGAAATCCGTGGCGCGTGGCTGGCTTCGAAGCCGAAAATCGCACGCCGTGCATGTGCGTGCCCAGAACGATCGTCGTTTTATGGCTTAACCGGAGACGCGGGGGGTGGGATTAAGTTCCCCACCCCCCTACCCCGACGAAGCCTGGCTCACGGGTGGACGTAACCCCTGCTTATTTTTCGCATTGCCCGCGAGCTGTAATAATGAGATTTAAAAAGTACCCTCCGCCCGGTTTTGGACCGTTTCCCCGCTACCTGTTCGCGCGCCGAACGAGGAAAACAATGAAAAAAATAAAAGAGAAACAAGAGGAAGGGATAGAAGAGAGGAACGTGTAATTTTCTACTCACCGATAGGAAGGACCATTTCCCAGGGGCTCGAAATCCCGGGATCTGCGGTTTCCACAATTTTCCTAAATAATTGAGACTTACGACCGCCTTTTCCGAGGGAAATTTTCTGGACGGTTGCATCCGCTTGACCGACACCCGTCTCCCCCATAATCGTTAATAGGATACGCTGCTAATCTTGTTGTCCCTTTTCTTCTTTTCACTTCTCCATGGGGTAGGGATTAATTAACGCTCCGCTACACCTTGCCGTTTCAATCGTATTTCGTTGACAGGGTATTTAGTCCCTGTCGTTGGTAATATACAGATAATAATACATCAGTTTCAAGGAAAACGGTGATATCAAAAAGATTTGAGATTCTCGACAAGGTCAGAGGCAACGACGCTGCCGTTTTTTCCCCGATTTTCATGCGTGACTTTCTCTCCAAGAGTCCTTCGCGCGTTACGCTTCGCGGAGCTTCTGGACGTTTCACGCTACATGGATCAAGACCGGCAATCGGGGTGATATTATTTCATCGGTCGGAAATAGAGAGGGGTAGTAGCCCCGTAGAGGACGCCGGGGCGAAACTTAGCATAGCCTGTGACTTAGTGCTCCTGAGGGTGCCGTCTGTCAACCCTCCAGAAGAACCTTTCTTATTTCGCGATATTTTGTCGTCGGCGCGATATTTATCGTCCACGCAGGACCGACAGTTTATGCGTGTGCGTTTGCTTTGCGCGATGAACGATGCAACGTCATTTCTATGCCCCGCTTTCGTCCGGAATCAATTATCGTCAACACACCTCTTTTTTTTATTTCAATAAATATTTGTTGGCGGCGAGTCGTTCAGGAACGAGGGATGATCAATGAATAAGGCGATAAGATGAATATATTTGTACACTTAAATAGAATTCAATATCATAGCGTACATTAAGAATTGTACAAACGAAAAGAATATTATTTTTGGAATATACCAAAATCCTATCCGATGAACGATTAAACGAATAGTAGCTTTTGGATGGAGACTTTAAAATAAATATTATAAAAACCACGTCCTTTGCGGGTATCCATGAGAAAGAAAGGAAACGGCGATGGTTGTAAAGAATTATTTATACTTGGATTTGGCAGCAAAATACGGAAACACGCGAGCGCCTTTCCGCAGACGTTCGGCTATTCGGCCAGTTAATTCCGGTACATTTGAACGCGTCCCGAGAAAACGGGCAAATATATCACGTAAATTGCCATTGTGGTTGCGACAATATGCTAAACGTTTCTTGGCTGTTAGCATTTCATTATTCCGCCAGGTCGTATAAAGCGTATACAAATATGATGAGATAAGGGACGGCTGTACAAATGGAATAGCTTTCCCGCCAGCGATTCTTCTGTGCAATCATTTTCCTTCTTTTTTTACGTCGACGCGTTTTCTGGACGCGTTCACGCGTCCGAGTTATTTTTTCCTGATTGGGAGGGTGTCGTCAATAATATTCTTTCTAGACATCTCATGAAATTCCTAAAGACCGTTCAACCTCAAGAATATTAACGTCTACGATAATCCCATATGTCAATTTCTACGAATCCCATGAAAGACGGAGCACTGCACTCTCGAGCCTTGTTTTGCGCGAAATCCTCGAAATGGGGCAACGCAAACTTTTGCCACGTAAACGTTCATGTCTGTTGATGGTAGCAGTAGAAGGGACGAGGGATCCGATCAACGAAACGCATAGGCGAGCTTAAATCCTCGAACTCATTAATGGGCTGCAGAGTCGACGCGTATACGCGAGCCAGCTTTATACTTGAGGTTTAATTCGCGTTGGTCAAATTAATTTCCAACGATGAACGAGTTGGCCGCGCATATGCTGTTAGCGTTGCATTTCGAATGGGGGAGATTAGCCCCGTTCATTAAACACGAACGTACTACATCTGCCGGGGAGATTTGCGCTCGCCGCGCCGCTGCAACGCATATCGCATCGACATCATCGTCGCCGAGAGCCGTCGAGTTTTCGGACTTTCCTGCGTACTACCCCGGTTTGCCTGTAATCAAGCCCCAAATCTACTCGCAATTCGTGGGGATGCCGAATTCGAGGTATTACGTTCGAACGGGTTTCCTTTAAAAGTACTCGGCACGTCCGTGACTTTGGGTGGTTTAATCGAAAATTATTGCGGTGTTGGGTATTATTAGGTTTGAGAATCGAACGGTGACATAAATACGAAAGTGTATTATCGAGAAGTATTAAGGATTTGAAAGTTCAATTAAATATCGCGAAAAGCGAATTGCGACGATACAAGGAAATAAAGTAATTAATTTGATTTCTAAAGTACAATCGTAACTTGTACGGGAATTCTGTATTTTGTATGAATTGCTTAAGAATTCCAATTTACGTACGGTATAATCGTCTGAATTTGAATCGATGCTTAGTGGGTTCATTCCTAATTTGTGTAACTTGAATTTCCAAGTCCATGGAATGTTTTATTATGCCCGCGTGTGATTCCGTCGTAGTTCGCGTATCTTATTATCGCAATACAAAGTCGATCCGTATTTTCTGCCTACGCAATGTACATATTTAACCCCGATAATATTGCGCGAACGCATTGTGGAGCTGTTCCGTTGCATCGATGATGATAATTATTGCTACGATCACTGGCATTTGCGATTGGAAATATATATGTTTGCGTAATTCGTGTAATCCAAATTCGCCCGATTGACGATTGTGTTCCGATACGCTGTAATAAATCACTATTCATTGCTCGCGAATTACACCCTGTTTAGACTATTATACATTATTTGGAAGTGATATATATACGCACTAATTATACACCTGTCTTACCGTACAGAATTAGTATTTAGTGTTTCAAATATTACGATTTCTCCAATGATATAAAAGAATGAGAATAAAAATATTGTTGCCGTTGGAAACACGAAAAAAGTGGATTACCAGTCTGTTTTTGAATGTTTTTCGAGGATTCAATTACATTTTTTACCCTCAAATGGTAGCACAAACAATTGCTATTTAATTTGTAAAGTGATAGTTTATACAAAAACAGATATGTACCCTGAGATCTTTATTTTTCCAAAAATATCGAAAACTGACGGATTGGAAGAATCTGTCGAACGTGCATCGACATTCAGAGTGGTAAAATGTAAAGCGAAACAAACAATTAAAAAAAATTCTGAAATAATTCCATTTAACGAAACGATATAAAACCATGGTGCGTGTTTACCGAACCACCCGAGGGAACAAATTTTCCATAGAACCTCGGTTTTCTTGCCTTTTAGAAACGCCGAATGAACCGCTAATAAGGTCTACGTGGACGATCGATCACGATCAACGACAGGCGAGATCGATCGTCAAAAGGCGCCTTTTGAAAGTGGCAGGCTGCAGGCAGCTTTGCCCGACAAAAAAGCCGGCTGTTATGGCGTCCCGGCGCTAATTCCGGCGCGCGTGCCGCGAGGCTTTTTAAGCGTCGCGATACAATGAAAAGCGCGTGTAACGCCACGCGCCCAGAAAGCTGGAGTAGACGCACTCGCACGCACAAAACAACCCGCACCTTGCTCGCTCGTTCGCTCGCCCCGCTAATTGCGGGTACACCGAGGAAAATTGGCCGGCAGATATGCGCCCCGTTCGCGATTATTCCAAGACATGTTAATCTGACATTCGATTATTCCGGTCTCCGTTAATGGGTAGGCTCGAATATTGCTACGCGCAAAATAATTGAGTGATTGATTATCGCTCTGTACACTGCCCCGATTCGGGGAAATACGGCGAACAAGTTGGTTGTGAGCTGTCGTGCCGGCCGCTGATGCGTCAAGTAATGACGATCCGTTTGGATCCTCTTTCACGTAACGTGTTTAAAAAGTTCCCGGACTGTTTTTTTTTTCCTTAATGATCTACCACGGATGGGGACTTCTGTTTCGGCGCACAAGCACCGTTAGATTCTTTAGTTCCGATTAAAATACTTCTTCATAAAGGGTGAAAATGGAACGGAAACATCACGAGAAGAATACAGAGGAAAGTTTGTTCCCAATTGTGTCAGTTTTTTAAAATTTGAAACATGATTTTCGTCGTACCGTTAAGAGCGATCCCGACTTTTTCAACCGAATTATAACCGGGGATGAAAATGGGTGTCTTTGAAATCCGGAAACAAAAAAAACGGAGCGTGATGTTTCAATTCCATTTATACCCAGCTCAAAGAGTCACGTGCCGAAAACAATTCATCGTTAAACATTCCAAACGCGCGCGATTAGATAAACACAATTGCGTCTGATTAGAGCGCAGGGCGAGTTAGGTAGCTAGTTTTGAAAAAGGGCAAATTGATGAGCTCGTCGGCACTCCGGCAGCGCGATTACCGGTCTAATCGAAAAATATACAACCGCGAGAAATATACAGAAGCTACCGGTGCGTTCTTAAGCAGGGAGTATTAAGCAGGAACGAGATGATAAAACGCCGCGGCGGCAGAAACGGCAATAAATGTTTCGTGGCTCGTAAAAATGTTATTGCCTTCCGTACGCCACGATAACGGAAGACAGTGGCGCGAAAGTGAAGTATGCGCCAAGGAATCGAGAGACAATCGAAAATGCTTCTCGCCGAACGCGATCCACGTATAGACGAAAACATTACGTTTTTGCTCTCGTAGAAAATTATAGCTAGATTGAATAACGTCAGACGGAACTGAATTTTTGGCTGCCGATAGCGTGGGCGTGAAATTGGCTCGCTTTTATCGATTAATACGGTCCGACCATCTCAAAATAATAATATTAATAATAATCACAAGCTGGCAATAATTATATTTTTGTTGCTTTAGTTTTATATCGTAATTTCTATCATAATTATATTAGGTGCTCGTAGAGATCCATTAAACTCGAAAGATATTTTCAGACACTTTTGAATACAGATTTAGCAAAGAGTTTGCGTTTTTGTATTATAATTTCATATTTTTTTAACGAAATCAATTAAACCCGAAAGATAATTTCGAACAAATATTCAACGTTGAACCATAAAAGGGGCAGAGAGAGGGTTTGCGCTTTTATACGAACTCAAAGACTCCCTTTTACCTTCAGGCAGCCGCTAATATCGCCATATAATCTGTCGCCATTGCGAATAAATAACCCAGCGTGGAGCTAATAAAAATTCGCCGGCTGTGAAATTTTGTCGACCGACGCGTCCCGTGGTACGGTGGTTTTTCGCGACAGAAGATTTCCCGCGGATGCGCGTACACGGTGGCACGGGACGCTGTCTATATAAAGACACATGGCCGACTAAAGCACCGTGCGCGTCGCTTCATTTGTCTTTATATTAACGCCACGCGTCGGTGTAACGCCGTAATAGCGTCGCCCGCGCCCCCGTCGTCTTACCGTGGCGCGACGACACACCGGGCGTTCGCAGGGTGTTCACCTTCCTCTTTATTCGAATGAAATTTTCTCGTAAACTTTCCGCGCTCGGCTTTTATGGGGCGGAGAACATTTTGAGTTTTTCTTTTATCACACGAAAACGCGAATTGGGGAAGTATTATATCATGGATTTAGGGCTTTGACCTTGCGTTTCGCAGGAATGCCATTATTATTGAAAGTAATGATTGAAGCAATTATTAAAACACATTATCGACGATCGATCGCGTCGCGATTATTTAATACGAGTGGCGTGATTAAATTTGGAATGGTGAATAAAAAATGTCTTCCACAGATACGCGGACGTACCCTTCCACGTTGGATTTTATATTTCACGGATCGATGAATTTAACGCAAAGGATCCAAGGGGCAAAGGATCACGGCGCATGATGAAAATGACGTTCGGTAATAGGAAATGCCTTAATAAGGGGATCCGAAGTTTCCCTTAGTGCAAATTCGTGTTGGTTAAAGGAAAACTTTTGAACGTATGAAAGATGTAAGAGGAGGAATTATCTTTTCACCTTGTACCGAAGTACCTGGTTATCCGGGCAGGTAGCTGTAGGTAACTCGCGGCAGCGCAGAATAAACTTTCATGCCGCGAACGTAAAGTAGTGCCGATCCAGGAGCTTGCTTCCTTTCACCCGGGGATAGGATTGGATGGTGGCTCCCAAGGGGTTAATTTCGTGCCGAAGGGTGGAAAATATTCACGGTTCCTTAAAATCCGACGAGGCTCGTCTCTTACGAGCTTCCTCTGGGGTGGCGTTATGCCAAACGGTCACTCAAAATACCACACCCCTCCCCCACACCCCCTATCTCCCGCTCGCCTATGGCAACGATCCTTTAATCCGCGCCAAACTGTCCAGGATATTTTCTCCCGGTTGAAAACTCGACGAATAAAACTGCCCCCTTTCGCGGTCGGTCCTTGCCTTCGGAGGAAAATGTTTTATTCCCTTCTCCTCCCGTCTTTAATAAATGGCCCGCGTCTCGGAATATAGTGCCGTGGGTCGAGGGATATTCGTTGTAACTTAAAAATTACGTTTCTTTCGGAGGAGAGTCGAGATGAAAATCGGGTTTCAGTTTTGTTTCCTATTATTTCGTAGTGCCCGCTTATCGCGTTACACGGTCAGACTACGATTAATCGCGATAACGCAAAGTAATTACCATTTTGATTTTATCCGTTTCAGTCTATTCGATGTACGGTAAACGGATGCTCCTGCGATTCGTTCACGCCAGGGAAACGACACATACGTTACTGCGAGAAATGTCATCACGGCTGGGTGCCCCACGGTGAGTAATCTATACGTATATTTTCCAATATTTTTCTACGAGAGCAGCTTCTCGTCCACGCCGTCTTAGCGTTTTGAGAAAATCGCTCTCCCCGTTCGAAATTGTCGAAGGAAACTTCCAAAAGATTTTCCATCGGATCTACCGGGCTCGCGTGCACACGGTTAAACGCAAATTTTCCAACTGTCAGCATACTTCATCCGACCGGCCCTCAGGGACGAAATTCAATTTTCCAACGATGACCAGTGCCATCCCTTCGCGGGTACAGCTCCACCCCATGGTGCGCGCACACGCGCTCTCGTTTGCGTGCACGCACACGCGTACCGTGTGGGGTTAGATACGTGCGTGCGTGCGTGCATACATATCGACGATATAAGAGGCCATACTTTATGCCCTCGTAAGTTTTAGAATGTAGAGAACCGATTGGCTGGCCTTCGTGTCTGGCTATCTGGAAATACGGACTCGGGAACACGTACGATGTTATACAGGGTGTTCGATTTAGTTTCCCTTCGAAAGGGACATTTTGTCAGTTTAGAAATTCAACGTGAAATTTCGGTTATTAACACGATGGCAGGTTTACGGACATTTCTTATATACCTATCTCTATATGTATAGGGTATCCCAGATAGAGAGTTTCAAAATTAGAAATCTTTGAAGAAAATGGATTAGTCTCGTTAAATGGATAAAAGTTAGTAAAAGTGACAGAAGAAAATTGTCAACGTTTTCTGTCATTTTCCCCATGAAATTCAAGTGCGTAAAAATGACGCGTCGCCGTATATCTATTGTTAATTTCACGATTTCCTCGTGTATCGCTATTGCGTTTTTCCACCCACGTGTAAAATTATCAGAGTGAAATTATTCGCGATAAAAGCAGATCAAAGTACACGTTCACTTCCGCCAACCATCGTTACAGCTTTGAATATCTATTTTTATCTCTGATTCTCAATTGTCATCGTTAAAACTGGTTCCATAACTTTAAACCTTAAACCTTCGCTAAGATTCCTATGCCCTGGCACAATTTCGCGAACCACCCTGTATAAACCCGAAGGAAGAATCGGCGTATCGACAGCTAGGGTGAGATCCCGGTGTACGGCAGTGTGTATCGCGCTTAAAATTCCGCCTGCTTGACCCGCGATAGATTGGACGCACCGCGGCATGGCATACATATCAATTTCGGGCTTTTGCCGCGTCCCACGGGAACCCGGTTGCATTTTCCTCATGGTTCCTCCTTACCTTTTCCATTCCGCGCACGCCGAGCGCGAATATGTCGCAAAAACTCCGGCCGTTTTTCGTTGCGCGATAGAAAAACGCGAAAAGCGCGGAGTCACTGTCGAGTTGCTTTTTTTCTTTTCTTAACTCAAAGTAAATTAGCACGGAAAGCAAGACGTTGAAACGAGATGCGAAGGGCATAATTAAGGAGATAGCAGAGCCTTAACGACCGTGTACGCGCAACAAACTATCGTTCGTTTTGCTCACGTAATATTCACGTGGAATCCACTTGGTTTATGTACCTGCGAGCAGTATTGTCCGACAGGTGCGCAACAATACCTTTTTTTTTTGTACTCGGATCCACCTTATCGATTAGCAGTTTATGGCACGCCTCATTTTCTACCCCGCGATACGTTTCATTTATAATCTACATTACTACACCACGTTACCGGTAACCCGTACGAAAAAAAGATGTCAAGCAAAGTTAACTGTGCGAAAGATACAAAAACTCTCGGTCGGTATTAAGAAATCTTGTTTCGCTTCGTCGTGTCCTCTCGATTGATCGATTTGTCGCTCCGCACGCATTTCGTCCCGAAACGATGGTGAGTTCTTGGATGATGACTATGTCGACACAAATCGCGCTCGTATACCATTTATCAAAATCGGTCGTACAAAAGGCGATCCTCGTAATTGCTCGAAATCGGCCTCGAAAATGCCAACGGAGTCATTTCTCTTTCGACATGGCTCGATCGGTGGACTCAAATTAGAAATCTCGTGATCGACTCGTCGTACGAGCACCTTTGTTCTCACCCGACCGGTTCCGTCGGTCCCGACAAAAAAGAGGACCTTCATTATTGATCCCCGAGTGATTAGACGCAACGATTTGTCGTGTAGACGTCTTTCGGACGCGTCGAAATATTATGCCAAAGAAATCACGCCGGTCCAGCGATAGGAGGTATTGAGTTCTCAGGAGCGTCCGACCGAACGGAATTAGGTACGCTTTGTCGTAGCTTCTACGTGGAATACCGGAACAAATAGATCGTAATTTTATCCTCGTTGGCAGCCGAGAAGCTGAAATCGCGATACCGTTCGACCAACCTCGTTAATTATCGATACGAGAGGAAGTTTAGCGTTCTATCAGGCTGGGCCAGATTTAAACAAGCTTCGTCTAATTTCGATTTCGGCGCTGACGAGATGCGTTGCGGGGGTTGAATGTAATATTGAGACTAAAATCAAGGACTTGAACGTTAATAGTAACAACGATCAACGATAGTAATAAAAAGGTAAGAGCTACGACTCGATAATATTAATTCTCATTCAACAAATTAGAAAGCTCGTTTGGTATTCGTGGAAGAACGTAATTCGAGAAGAAACGCTTCCATTATTTTCTCAAAGGTGACAGGACCTTAACTCGAGAGCGACACAAAAAAAAAGGATACTAAAACCTAGAGAGTAATTAACCAAACCATTCGCGAGAAGGACAATCGGTCGTGAGGATAAAAACGTGAAACGAACTACCGTCCGACGACACCGTCTTCTCGGTCAGCAAAACGCGATGCTGATTTGGTATTCGTGGAAGATGGCAGCCCGAACGGTCGGAGAAGAAATGTTCCTTTTACTCCCCCGAAGGTGACAGGGCTCTGACGCGAGAGCAACTCGTGAGCTCGTAAGAAATCACGAGTAGTACACTGACAAAGGCCTTTTTAAATTGTAATGAGCTGCCAAAGAGTGAATTATGTGCCGTCCATGTGCCATCGAGTCCTCGACGAACCCCATCCTATAAAACTCGATACTTACACGCGTATGCGTGTACGCGCTTACGTATACGTCAGGCATCCCCGTGCCGCTCAGCCACCCTACGTCATGAATATATTTACATTGATCGTCCGTCTCGGCATTTTTCATTTGACCCGTCGTTGTGTCAGCCGCCGAACTGTGTCTATCCCCCGATACTTTATTTATATCGACGGGACGTGTCTGTTCTTTTCGTGAGGCCCCCGAGCCGCTCCATACAGTTTTCATCGGAAAGCCACGTATGACCGATGAATCCTGTCGACCGCTAATGATCCTTTCGTCCTTCGCGAGACGATACTCCTCTCCCGGAAGTCCCCCGGGTACGAGATAGTCTTTTCAAACGCGTGAAACCCGTGAATCGGAACTTTCGACGGTATACACGATTCGTTGGGTTTTCAGTTGTAGGGTAGTAACGTGAGTAATGTTCTGATTTTTTTTTCTTATAATCCACGGGATTCAATGGTTTGCGTCGTGGACTCAATAGTACGGAAACTTTTGTCACATTTTTTCTGTGATAATATCGTATTCGTTGTTCGTCAGTACCTGATTTATCGTAGCATCGACTAATGATAGTATTACTTATTGTAAGATTACTTGGAACTATTTAACGTCGATTTCACTAAAGCGCGACGGAATGGGCGTTAACGCCTCTCCCACACTGCAATCATTAAATTTCTCTCGTCTTATCGCGGAAGAAATTGGAAGGAAACCATCTTTGATTAACACTCGCCGTACCTAGGAAATGGGTGTACTGCATTTAATCGTAAAGCGATACGGGGGACTTCCCGATAAACGGTAATATCACGGCACAACGTACGGAATACGTTTCGACGCACAGCATATCCGTGCACGTGTAGCGGGAATAGAAGCAAATAGTATAAAACTCCGCGAAAATGTACGTGCGCCTAATAAATAGTTGGTACGAGGCTGAACGATTAACCGGCTGTCAGGTATAAAGCAGAATTTCTTTCTGCTCCCGTATAACCTTAGATCAAGCGGATACGCATAGCTTAGATTCCGATGCCCTTCCTGGTAATATAGAGAGCGAGCAATTTAGCATAGCTGCCGAAGTAAAATTTCCCGAAGTTCGCTTCCAATACTTTACGTGCCTCGAAACCAGTCATCTACGTCGTCCGAAGGCGATCTACGATCTACGCCGATTAAATGTTTTTCATTGCGCGCCGCCCGTCGAGTATTAGGTTCATCGATCCTTCATTTCTTTCTTCTTTTTTTTTCGTTTTTCATGCATCGCGTATACCGCGGTGGTCCTCGATCGTGAAACCATCGATTACGCCCCGACGATCGTGAGTGTACTCTTCTTGGCAAATTGCCATGATTTGGAATCTACGCTTTTTTAAATTTCTTCGCGCGTTGACAAATCGAATCGGAGTGATATTCTTGGACTCGCATTGTTTCTCGTCTCGTGGATTAAATTCAACTCCGTGTTAACAATAGCAGGGGAAATGGAAAATTATCGACGGGAAGGACGAACGAGGGATTTAAATTTCACGCGATATGTTGCTAAGAAATTACTATTTGAAGCAGAGCAGATGTAGTGAATTTAGTGGGCCAAGTGTTTTTAACAACAAAATTCAATATCTTTGAAATCTTGTGATTCCATATGATAAAACGATTCGAAGCATTCTGTTTAGTCTCGTTTTAAATTGCACAGTTTCTACTTTCGCCTACCGCGAGCCATTTTTCCCTATGAATTTCCAATTTATTAAAACGGTATCTTGGGGACGTTCGCGATAAAAGACTCGGAGCGAAACTCGAGAGAGAAAGGTAGCACGTGGTTATAAACGGTGACAGGGTTGAAAAGCAACATCTGCGCGTCCATCTGCATCTCCAGATTCGGCAGCTGGAAGATGAAGGAAGGGCGCCCGCGGCCAACGAAGACGTCGAACTTTGGCCCCGCAGAAGGGATTTACGCGTCTTGACGCGTGCACGGTAAATCATTAAAAAGGCGTAGCCCGGAGTGACACACTCCGCCGTTAATAAATGCACCACCAAACCGTGAATTACGGGCGGATCGGGGGGTTACTCACCCCTTGTCGCGCCCTTTGTTTCGTTGCGGTCGAGGCCGGGGTAATCTCCCTTGTATATTCCCTGCTAATAACGAAACATTGAATCTTTATCTGGTATATTTACGCGGAAAAAAGAGCTGAATAAACTTATGCGTAATTACTCCGCAACCGTGAAAAATTACGTACGGTGAAAATAACTCAAACGATATCAACGATAAAGAAATATAATTGCACACTATATACATAACTACACATATAATTGCTCGTAGCGCGTAAACCAATATACAGTATAAACGAAAACAGTCCCGAAAGTTACCCTCGATCGCAAATCGCGTAGAACGGGAATCACTTATCGACCCAAGATAACTGAACCGAAGAATCGAGTTAAAATAAACATTCTATCAAATTTTATCATGTCGCTAAATCTCCGCGACGATACAACGCATCTCGCGTCGACGACGTCGCGCTCACCGTCGATAAAAGGCAAACGGAGAAACGATACGCGAACAGATGGCCGACAAAAGTACCAGTCAGCGCGTTTAAAATCGAACCCCGACGTTTCAGGAATTGCGCTTCGGGGGGTTAAGCGCGTTGCGCATTACACCCCATTGAGGGCCCGGACGCGTCGCGCCTTTTAAGGCCTAAAGCGCGCTGGCTATTTGTTCTAATATGAAACCAATGCTAATGACGATATATCATACCCCCTTACCTTGCCCTTTCCACCGTCGAGAGAACGTCACCATGAATCACGAGCTAGATGCTAATGTACCAATTTATCTTGGCCGGGCTTTATTAAGACTTAGTTTTTCTCCGCGCGAAGGGAACGCGCCTTTCACGCCGCTTCGGAACTCGCTCTCCGGGATTTCGATTCGTAGATACACATGTGCGAGCGAGCATAAAGGAAGATCGATATCGAGAGGTCGAGGGAACACCTATAGGCATCCACGGACAGGCTCTGACAAATTCCAACGACGGAATACATGCTCGTAAATCATCGTCCGGTTTGCCGGCCCCGAGGAGAATGACGTGAAAGTCTTCCTCGATCCGTTTCAAATTCTTCACTATTTTCTTCGTTTTTTTTCGCGGTGGATGATTCCTTCCTCGTAGGATCGATCACTTTCTGTGAGCAGTGCTCGCAGTTTCGTCGTACGCTGCTCCTTTGCGCGGAAGAAACGGTGCACGAGTGTCTCGTAGAGCCTCGATAATGGAGAACAATTCGTGCACAATTTGTCCCCCCTTAACACTATTTCTACTGAAGGTGTCAAAACACCTTTTTTAAAATTTTCGACTGAAATTATTATGATTAGTTTAATCGTTCGTCCTCAATTTATTTTTTCGTATAACGGTTGTCACATTAATTAGCTGGTATCTTTCTGTATCTAAAGTACGTTTCGGTACGAAATATCTTTACACAAAACCGTGGTAGAAATAGTGTTAATACTACTCGATATAGCTTCAAGTCAGCCATAACGCGGAGTTTCCACGCAGGATTAATTTTTCCGACGCACGACCTTCGATATCATGTACCCCCGCGAAGTTGCGAAAATTGCCAAATCGACGCGAAAAGTGATTCGCGCGTCATCGCTAATACGTTCCCGGAAAAGTGTAATAAATCGTCTCCTTCGAAATTCGGTATCATATCTATCCCTCGCGATTTAATTTTGGATCCGCCGTTACTCATAGTCCCCGTACCTGGTCGATCCTTTCTCCAAGTAGATACACTTGTCGAAGGGTGGATCGGATCGCACCTCGCGCCTGAAATAACTGAGCGTGGCTGCCATATGGGCGCAACGCGGGCCAGAATGTCGCTCGATAAATCCGGCCGGCGCGGAGATTTGTCACGCGGGCGAAAATAGACGCGGAATAAGTAGAGAGAGAATCCGCGACGGTATACCGTGGGCGAGAGAAGGAGGTCCGCGCGAAAGGGATGACGCGGTTGGTGGGCCTCGACGTCCTCGCGTAAACACGGAGGCGCCGCGGCGCTTTACGACGCCTCCGTGCCACGAGCGGTGTTTAACTTATCCGAGACTTTCTGGCACAAGCCATTTTCACTGCCGGCTACGAAGCGACGACACGCGCGTCAAACCTTGCGCTCGTCAACCGTCGTTGCGACGTCTTCCGTAAACTTTCGGCCCCGCATAACGGAAACCGTCCGACGACGCTAGGCTTCGTAAGCTTTCCAAGCGTTGCGAAAATCTCTGGATGTTTTCTATCGTCTATCGTCCCGATAGTAATTTAATAATTCGTTGGCAACGGGAGGGTGACGTGGTCGTTGTCGACGATGAACATCTGAATTGGTGTACTTCAGAATAATGAAATTTATTAATTAATGAAATTAGTAATTGACGGTTTCAATCAAGAATAGTATGCAAAATCGTTTGGCGTTGTTATCTGATGGTTAGGAAAAGAACCGACAAGAATCATGAAAAATTACCGAAGTTATAAACTTAATCGACTAATACAACATCGATCATTTTAATGATTTTTTCCGGTTCTTTTTCCAACGACCAGATAATAACGCAGAATGGGTTCACCTACTATTCTCAATAATACAATCTCCCATCTCTCATTCAAATTAAAGACGCTCGGCAACCGGTGTGTTAACTTTGTCGCTCTGGCTGGACATCGAGTCCAATCCTACCGGCGAAGGATCCCAAGGAGTACGTGGCAATTCTCGGGATTAGGATTAAATATTGATGGCGCTGCTTGATACAGATTAATGTGAATTCGCCGGCAGCTCGATCTCCCGGTGTATCGCCGAGCGTTATTTGTCTCCCGTCGTAGCCGTTCCTCGCCACGAGGATAGACGGAGATACGATTCTACCCCTCCGTCCTCCTCCCTTCCCGCCCCCTTCGACGAACGGAGAGGGATGTCTGATTACCACCTTGGACGTTCCACGGATCGTCGAGTTCTCTTATCTGCTCCGTTTCTCTCTTTATCTCTGACTCCAAACGTACCCTTGTCCTTTCGCCGGTTCCCGTTCGGCTCGCCTCCCGGGTTATGATGAACGGTGTCGCTGGGGGAAGAATTTATCCCGAGATATACTCGTCCTGGGGGAATCTATTAGCGCGCGGGGATGGATGCTAGCTTATTTACTCTGGCGATAACGTCGAATTACTTCGTCGAGAATACGCCGAGAGACGAATGAAAATTTTTCGCCAAAGCGACTCCACTCGGAAGTAACGTTTTACGGTGAAGTCGATGCATCAATCGTTTGGCACTCGGAGCTTTGTTTTACGTTTATTTATAATCGCGTTTGCTATCTCTCGCCGCGTATTACTTCCTCTGCGATCTAATCCTTTTCATCGTATCATAGTATTACGAATAGCATCGCGTCCGGCACTATCGATAAACTGTTGCCGGACGCCAACATTCGTGTTATTGAGTTTGTTATGTTGGAAGTTGTATTCGAGCTCCCGACACGAGTGGTTATGGTTCTGTAGAATAACTGTTATTTCTTAACCATTTAATGCACTGAACCGAGTTATCTCTGTCCATGGAGACTAAACTATTTTCGTACTCTGTCGAGTCAAATTTTTCTTTTACCGTAAGTTTTCAAACGAATATTTTCGTTAGACAGTTTTATACGTATTTTCGCTCAAACAAATATAGGTGTATACATCGATGGGATTGGTCATACGAAAAAAATGTCGCTGTCCGAATGTGGTCTAACGATACCATCTCACCTAATCTCGGTAAACGGTAGAGATAGCGAATCACGATATCGACGAGGATTACGTGCCAGCGGCACGACTCGCGACGGGACCGCGAAGACGAAGCGATTAAAGAGTGCTGCGTAACGAGTGTTTCGTCCGATCCTTCGTGTAATTAATGGCGGACAGTGCGCCGGGTCCAGCCCGCGCCGTGTAATAATCGGTAATTACTCACGGTAATTAAATAATGCGTTTATCGCGGTGCGATCGACCGGATGGGTGGCCCGAATCGCGCTGCCTCCGGACAAGCGGCTATATTCTTCGGGACGACACGTCCCGGCGGCCGGGGCGATAAATCTCTTCGAGTTTACTCCCGCCTCGCGGGCCTTCCCCTGAAATTCAAGTGCGCCGGATAACGTTTCATTGAAGCGTCCAATAAAAAAGGGCTTCCACACTTTTATTTTTCCACAGCGAGCCTCCCCGTTTTATTTCGCGGTGGCCGATCGATTAGTTCGGGAATACTCTTGACGTTGGCCCGTGTCGCCCGTTTCAATTTTCGCTCGAGTCAATGGATTTTTTTTTTTTTTCTTCGATCGAGTCGATCCCGTAACGTTGTAAAATATTTTCCCCCCTGTTTTGGAAAGCGAGGATATAACGATCCAGTGGATGGACGAACGTTTTTGTTTAAATTAATTTGGAATTCTCGACGATACCAAATTTTGTTTTATTACATTGTATTAATAATTTATTCAATTTGGTATGCCGGGAATTTTGGATTTAACGTCGTCAACGGGTGGAATTTATAACCGGTCGAAGTTTGACAAATCCTCGTAATAGCGAGTCGAAGTTTGATTTCCCCCGGACTTTTCCGATACGTTCGTACCATTTTTCGGTCCGCCGGTTACGTAATATGAATTTTCGATCACGAACCGCGACGCTCGCAAAAACTGACCGCGACTGACAAATGCGTGAGGAGGCGTAGCCGGACGTCTTTACGGATGAGAAACGGACGGCGGGGTTATCCACGTTATTAAGTACCGCGTTTCCAGGAGGAATAGCGCCATTTGTTTTCTCCGATATCGCGGAGACTAATTCGCGTTTCGCCGAGCTGACCGAGACTGGAGGAAAGCGTTGCCACCATTTTCTTAGCGCAAATGATAAACGTACCGTTCGAGGCCCCGGTAATCCACGTGGTCTTGACGCGCCTCTCGCCAGCTGCTCGACGAACCGTAAATAAATTTTGATTGTTCGTCGAGTACAAACGAATCTTCCTCCAGTTTTCTTTCATTGGTGGGTGTATTCTTAAATAATCGATTATGCTTCGTCTCTCACCGGGCGTTCCATTAATCATTACGATATTACCGATATCCATGTAATCTAGTGGAAACAATGTTTATTTACCATTTATATCGATCGAATGGAATTATTAAATTAATCCACGCGATGATCATGATTTTTATTACAAGTAAAAAATGTAGCTACCGACAGGACGATATAAAGTTCGAAATTAATTATCACGAAAGCGCAATAATTTAAGTAACAATTGACGATTCGCGATTCGATCGTTTGGAAACACTAAAACTTCCTGACTGTCCCATGTATTCCAATATCTTTTATAAATCCCCTATCGTTAATAGTGATATACAAAACAATGATCAACGATCAAACGTCCATCATTCCGGTGACAGAAATCCCGTTCTCGCGTTTCAACGTTCTCATTTCCTTCAAAGTACCGTCGGAGTGAATATCGCGGGATATTCGAGTCTCGGAGGTACATAAAATTCTCCACGACTGCCGAAGAATCGTAAGTACGACCACGAAGAGCTTCAAGCTCGAGAGCTCCCGACGATGTTTGCGCCATTCGAGGGACGACGAAGCGTCGCGTCGGGATGCCGCCACGGCGTTACCTGCGGCGCACGAGGAGGAAAGCTGAGGTCGCGGACCACTATTTGACCGCAGAAGAAGAGAAGGTGATGTGCGGTCAATGGGCTCTTCGTGAGATTAATGTGTCGCCTCCTATCGCCGATGATTGACAGCGCCGTGACCGCGACAAAGCGCCGACGCCTAAGCTTCTTCTTCTTCTTCGTCTTCGTCTCCGTCTTCCTTTCTCTTCTTATTTGGCATCCTACGCTTCTTCGTAGCTGCTCTTCGTGGATTCTAACGTCGGGGCTACATAACCGTTCCGAGGATCTCCAGCTTCCCCGTTGGATTCAAACCGAAGTGATTACTAATTAGATCTGTCTTTCGACCATTAATTCATGGTTATACTGGCTTTAAACTGGAGTATAATTATCCCTTCTGATTCTATAGAAAACATCGTAGGAATGATGATATTACCCGTAACGGGGAAGTTAGCAGGGTCGAGTGCAAAAGGTCGCCGCGTAAAAGTATTATACGCCTTACGGTACTCCACCAGACTTCCCACTTTCAATTTGCAAATACCATCCCAACTAATTACCATACGTCAATGTATTAATCGCGGAAAACGCATACGAAGAAACAGAAAAATTCTCACCGTGGAAATTAATATTCCCCGCGCGGCATCAGCGACGAATCCTTTGACCTGCAATTAAATGAATCCCGTGTCCCGCGAAGCCAACGTAATTGCCATCTCCAGCGAAGGAAAGAGTATCCCGATCCGAAACGCTAGACGAAAAGTTGGCGAACAGGTAGAATCACTTTCCGGTCGATCCCGCGGGTCTGCCGGCAATTAGTCGGGGTAATTAGATGAAGGTTTAATTGCAGGGAACGCGGAGCTCGCCGGTCGGTAGCGCGATCGTAAAGGAGAAAAGCTCGGCTGTCTCCTAGGTGCAATTCCCCGCATATTTACATCTCCCGTGGGACGCAAAGGGGTCCGCGAAAGGATATAAGGCAGGAGGTGGAAAGAGAGAGAGAGGTAGAGGAACGAGAGGTGGAAAATGGGAGAGAGCGAGAGAGGAAGGCACGGGGTAGAGGGCAAAGGCGGGCGAGTTCAACCCCTTTCTACGGGTATGCCGTGTCCTCCCCCTCTGGCCGTCTTGAAAGAAAGGGTTAATTAAAAACAACAAAAGCTATCCGCCCCATTAGCGCCCGTTTGTATGCGCCGCGTTAGCGTTATGTCCGGTGCTTTTCGAGGTACAACCACCTCTACACCCGACGACCTTAACGAGTTCGACGCTGCGTCACGGATACCAAGAATTCTCTCGGTGGGTTCTTTCATTTTTCTCGCTCCCGGATCAAAGGGGTAAATTGTTCCCCGATGAAATTATGAAATGGGGCGCAGGGGACAGAGGCGCCGCCGTGGAACTCGTTTCATCTTTACGACGGAAATGGTTCTCCCGATGAAATTAAGTTGCGAACGCGACCGATGATTTAACGGTCTGGCCGTTATTTAAATAATTCCCTTCGCTTCCTCCCGCAACGGTCGTAACGACGGGTGCAGATATCGTGGGTCTAATCGGCGTTCGTTTGAAACGTTCGTTTCTTATCAACCGTCGCGTCTACGTCGGCTTGGAGTCAAGGTTGCACCATTCTCGTATTACTCTGGGCAATAAAAAAAATTAATTCTCGGAGCCGCGATGGAAAAAGGAGCGAAAAGTCGTTGCGAGCGGGAGGGCCCGTATCACGAGTCATTTGCATTTTATCGTTTCTGGGACAACCTAATTGGACCAGGAATTCGTTATCCTCGCAATTTTAGCCGGCTACAGATGGCTACCCGATAATACGTCCCGGTCGCCTATTCTTTTTGTCTTTAGTTCGTTTCTTGTCAACCCGGAGAGCGGTGTTTCATTCGTGCTACGTATCATTCGGGCACGACCTATAATTACGATACCCCGTAGTTAAACCGACTTCCGGAGATCACTGTTTTCGTCCCGACTCCCGTGATTGTCGTGAATTTACGGAGATGGATCACCACCTTGAAACGCGGGAAAATTTCGTACGCGGCCCCTACCGCGTTATTTCGATTCTAAATTTCAGATTGAAATGCGATGATTACATTCCTACCCAAGTAATAACCGGATTTGAAAAGTTTATGCTAATTTAGATTTTTTTACGGATGATCGGTAACTGAGCGGGGCTCGGTGGTTTTTAAAATCTGTTCTTTTGTACTCTACGTTTTCCATTATACGCGCGGATTTTGCTTGGTTAACGCGTACGCGAATATCTTCAGCGTATTCGCGTTTGAAAATTAATTCGAAATCAGTACGAATCGCAACGCTCGGTAATTGCGATACTACCGCGAAGCGTGAAATTTCATTAATTTACCGTAACGCGAATCGTTTACCGCGAAACGTGAAAAACCGATTACGATCATCGTCGCCTCATCCACGACGAGTGTTCATAAAAATAATCAGGACAGAATCTTAGAATTTCATCGTTTCGACGCTACGATGCCATAAACTATCCTCTCTCTTATGCCCGAAGAAGCTGCGAATCTTCGTCGACATTTATGCCACTCCGTCCACCTCCACCCCCCCCCCCCCCCTCCCCCGCCCCCCTTTGCTCCGTCCCGGTCCATATTGTAACCGGAGTTATCTCCCCCGCAAATATATATTAATGCGAGTGATATATCAGCCCGCCCGCGAGGGACAAAACCTTAAATATTGGATAAGTTGGTCCGCGGTCGGTCCGTGGAGACCAAATCTCGGTGATGGATAGCCCGCTGCTGACTGTCATAACAACTTTCGGTCCTTTTATTTCTCGATACGTGGGTGTCCGGATTGGCCGCGAAGATCGAGAAACGAGAAGTAACTATCTCCGTGAGTCGTTATCGATCCCGGGGCGTGATTTCGTTTCGCCGGGAGTAGGACAATTCCGACGAGCAGCGTCGAATTAAGTTAGATCGACGCGTAGATGGTCTGACTCGGAAGTACGTACGGTGACTCCCATTGAGATTAGGATACCACGAAGGAATTTAAAGATCGACGGTATCCGGATGTTATGGTGAACCTCTTCTCGTTATTTCACGTTTCTATAGGTGCCGATGATTATGAAAGTGGTCTGTTACATTTGTTCTTTTTTGTCGCATTATTTGGTTTTAAAGAATGTGACGCAAAATAACTGATAAACTCGTTGCTTTTTATTTGTTGACTTTGACCACTTTCAGAATCACGGACGCATATGCAAAAGAATATTTCCATTTATCGTTTTAGATATTTACCCGATACTCACAGGTATAATTGTAATGGTATCCTTTGAAAAGAAAAGCAGGGCCTATATACAATAACGCAGAGTTAAGAAACTGTGGGTGCAAAATTTCAATATATCAACGAGCGTAAACGTAGTTCCTTTATTAGCGTTGCAAATAATGATCAGACCTCTGGGTGAACTATTCCGGTTGTCTCCCCTTTGATATCGGAATTTTTTTTACACGTACCAAGACGTTACTATAGAAAGTGAGATAAAATTCAATAAAGTTGCCCGTTGCACTCAGATAATTTCGAAATCTCTGGATTTCGAGATCCGCGGGCGAACGTCCGCAGAGGATTATCGTTGCCGGTTCAGCCTCCGGCGATACATCGATACACGGGAACACTCGAGCGTTGTTCTTCAAAGAGGTTAGGGGACGGTCCGAATCTTAATTCATTGCGGTACATATTCCGCGGTCCTCGTTATTGGATTCCTCCCGATAACGTTGCCCTAAATCATCTCTCGCAGTGCCGGAACAACGCCGGATTGGAAAAGGGGCTCCCCTAATTTCGCGCCGAGTCTCCACGGGGTCGTGGATTATGCAGTACCCGGGCCAAAGGGTTGATCCTCGAGGGATCCTCGCGTCGACGCGACACTACTTGGCCCCACGGTTAATAGAATATCGTCTTCCCGTAAACGGCTGTATACCCATCGGGTAGAGAAAACTTGGTAGCGTGTGTACGATATATAATACGAACACGTAGCGCGGAGAGAAAAAGAATTGGGTATGCAACGGGCATTCGTGGAAACGATAGTGACGGCCGATGTCACGAGAAGGGGTTATCGCCTAAGACAACCGGCCTATGACATCGATCAGTCTGTGTCACTCGATGAACTCGGTATCGCTTAACATTAATTATTATTGCCTCCTCGACACTTTTCAGCCGCGACGCTGAAAACACCATGTCCATGTACGACGCGATAACGACGATAATCCCGATACGCCCGTTCCCGCGAGTCCTCCGCGTTACGAAAACCGGCCGGGAATCGATGCTCATTGTGCTTCCCTCGTAACAGATAATTTCGATATTTGCGTCAGTGCTCGAACGGGATTGACGCGAACGCCGTAAATTAGATCGGTATCGTTCCACGAATTAGCCTACCGAGTATCGGACGTGGATTTATCACCTGCTAAAGTGGAACAACTTTGCCAGATGTCCGTCGTCAGATTTCTTTTTCTGTCACTCTCCTTCTTTTTTTTTTTCAACGCACATTACCGCGATCTTTCGGGTTCAACGGACATGGCATTCGGTGAGTTGACTAGCGTCGAACGAGAAACGCGTATCTCGCATTACGATACAAGTTATTTGCTTCGCGAGAATCATCATTGTCGCCTCAGTTTACGACGCGTTATATTACTTTTTGTTGTCAGGCTTGAGAATATTATGCGCGTCTCGGAGATCGATGACCAACGCGTTTTCTACCACGCACGTCGATCGTGGCGCGTGCTGAGTTTTCAAATCGAACCGTTTGTATTGTTTCGCGATGCGTCTCGAACGCTGTCCCTTCGTTTTGATAACAGTGAAACTATCAATCTGATAACCGTTACGAAGCAGAATAGGCGCGCGGGCGTGGACTGTCGATGAGTAAACGCGAACCGAACGCGTTAATTGCTAATCAATTTCACTCACGCTTCTCGCACGAATTATTCGCGCATCGCGTTTCTACGTTACGCAGAGTTCAAAACCGGCCTACTTCGCGGCACCTAATATAACTACCGTTCGATCGCACGGCCGGTTTTATGGCGTAAACAGACCGTCGGCGAGGCCCGTCACTCCGCGGATAAACTCGTCTTGACAGAGTGCAGGTCCCCCAGGAAATGCTCCGCCACGAAAATCCCGCCACCCGTCGACGTGAATCCCTTTCCCCGAAGAGCGAGGAAAAAAAAAGAATGTGCTCGAGATCAATTTTCCAGCGGGTTCTTACACAACCCAGAGGATCTGGTGGCCCTCCCGTGGAAGATGACGCTTGTCTCGAATAGAAAACATTCTTGTATACCGAGTGGAGTAGGTTCGCGCATTACCAGCGGGTAACCTATAAGCCATTTCAAAAAATGAGTCAAGCGCATTGGTTAGAAAAAAGTGCCTTCTTTTTGGTGTGACAAGAGTGTACAAATGATTTCTAATTCTGTACTAATGAGTTGGTAAGTAACTTAACCGCTTTACCGTATTATCCTACAGAGGTGCTCAACTTTCAACTGAATTTTCTCAAAATCGTTTCCCTTGCAATCGCATCGCTCGACTTCCAGGATCCTGGATTCCCATCCGGTGATTCGAAATTGAAATCTTTATTTATTTTGCCGTTTAATGCAAATTTCAAAGCCCAAAGCGTACATGACTCATAACCACCTAGAGAATACAGCGATTTAGTCCACACCGTTTTCCGACGATTTTCCAACTACACGCTTCTCGACTATAAGCGAATCATTCTCGTCGTCTCTTATGAAATATTTCGATTCCTCCGTATGAGGCACGAAAACCCGATTCCTCCTTCCTCCGGCCGTAGTAACGGGAGGAGGCTCGTGTAAAAGCTCGCGTATGCGAGCGCGCGCTTTATGAATGGAGGCAGTGTGCGGTCACGTCAATACGTGAAGCGTGCGTGAGGTTAGTTACGCACCGTTTGCCGGCCCCAGGGGTGTTCACTCCCGAGTAACTTACACCGGAGCAAACAGCGCTCCGAGGGTGCTATCGCAACACGGTTCTCGTGTTACCGGTGAGGAGAGACAGATCAGGAGGGAAAGAGGAAGTTACCTCGAAGGAGCTTAAGCTGCTTCGCTACCTTGGGGTGAAGTGTCAGTGAAAAAAAAAAAAAAACTGGGGATCCGAGGGAGACAATGGTTCGTTTGTGAACCCGTTATTGTTTTATCCTGCCTTTTACGAGAGAAGGGTTTAATGGTTTAGGATTCGTTTACTTTTTCCCTGGAAATAGTATTTCTTTATTTAGAAGAGTTCGGTAATCGTTCCGAGACGATCAATTTCGATAATAATTAATACGTTTGGTCAGACGCAACGATTGAAATGAAAATACCTGTGAGTATATACCTTGATCAAGATTTTTCAGCTATTTTCTTTGGATAATAAAGATAGTATTTGTTTCGTAAAGAGAAAGAATTGATGGATGAAAGGTACCACCTGACCAGTCTTTTGCACGTTCACCTGACTCTTGAGGGTAAAGTGTACAATGAGGTAAAGTTATTCTCTTGAAACAAGGATATCTCTCGGTTTAATATAAAAAAAGAAAAAAATGTACAGTGCAAGGTTATTATTGTTTCATGCGTAGCGGAGGAATGCGCATCATTTATTCGTGCTCTGTCAGAAATCTAAATGTTGGAAATAACCGTTCGCTATACGATTGAGTGTAATACCTTCCGCATTTAATCGTGCGATTGTTAAATTTAATTGAAGCAATTGGTGAGTCGGGAACTGATAATTAATGATGTTAATAATATCATGTCGGTTATTAAAGTAACGTACCATTTTAGTTTTGAAAATTACTAAATCACCTCGAACCATAATTCATTGAATGAAATTATTAACGGTATCTGAAATTGTAATCCGTTTGTCTTTCGCGTTTAAGCTTCAACGAAACCAACAATTGCGGTAACGTCATGTAATTTATGTGATTCGAGATGCAATTATAATATAAATTCAGCGGGAATACCGTGTTATAAATATCATAAGCGTGTAATGCACTATAAAATGATCGTTCCATAATTGCGGGTGAAATTATAAGTACGTTCGGACCATTATATTATGATCATCGCACAAATAACGTAACCCGCTTTTTTTTGTCAAATCAACGCAACCCATTTACGTTTTTCCAAAGAATCGTAATCCAGAGGTCTCAGCTAACACGCGATACGTCAATGCCGGCAGAGAATTTCAGGTACGACGTTGTTTTTCAACAACTGTTATAATAGCTTACGCGGGTATCTCGTGTACACAGGTACGAGATAAAATCAGGATACGGGTCTCCAGTTACGAAAAAATCCTCGAGGCAAAGTGTCGGTGTACCAAAAACCGATAAATTTGCGCTTCTTCTCGTAGGAGGAGGGGTCGCGCCGAAGGACCCGAAGCTCCTTTCACGCATCCGTCAAAGTAGGCAGTGACAAAAAACGAGAGAACGTGCCCGGAGCGATGTACATATTATAGATGGTCTCGAACAGAGATCCGTTTGTGCTCGCATTATCATCGCGCATTGGCGTAACCATCGCGCGAAATATGCTATTCCGTCGTTCCTCGAGACACTCGACTTAATTTAAATCATCGTCGATGATGAGCACGGTATGCTCTCCGTACAGAGTCGAATACTCGATAATTTTCAAAACTCAATCGCGACTTGGATGTGTGATAATATTACAATCATTAGTCTACAGATACTCTTTAATAACATCTCCACTTGTACGTAAAAAATATAATTTACGAATAAGATGAACAAGCGCGGCGATGGAAATTTTGAGAAACTAGAATTTCCGGAATTGGAAAATTACAGACGTATCGCTTTTGCGTTAAATGAGCGTTTCACGAACGCGTTCACGGTGACATTTTGTACGTGTAGAAAAATAGGATGTTTCCACGCATTATGTTTTGTTTTGCACGAACCGTAGCTCGGAACAGGATGATGTCAGCGATAGGATTTAGTAAAATAAATTTAAATCCAATTGCGAATACATTCGGCGCATTACAATACACGTTCGCTTACGTAAGCTTGGCCGAACTTCTTTAGCCAAAATATTGTGTATCGTTTTGCCATTACCGTGACGTTTTCTCGTGAGTCATTCAGCGTTTGCAACTTCATTCCTTCTTCCGTGCCGTTGAAATGTCTCTGGACCGTACTTGCACGATTTGCCGACGGCAATTCTACGCCCATGGCCGCGTGTAATTTCACATGAGGCGGCCATAAAGGGAACGTTGAGTGGTATACCGTCGATCGCAGTTAATAACTGTCTAGTAACACTGGTATCGCTTCTTTCGTAGGTCGTACACCGAGTCGAGACTCTATATTGTCGGTAATTAGCGCTACGTTGCGACACGTGGTACCTACGTACCACGTTACGCGTCACGCTCGCGTTATCGTTTCTACGGAGACGCCGCGTTTCTATAAATCAAACCGATCGTATAAATTTGAAGGATAACGAAGCTCGCGGGACGTTCTCGTTAGAGAGGTGGTCGAATCGAATGGAAATATCGATGACCGGTCCGCGAAAGAAATGGATTAATCAAACGTACCGAGGAGACTATGATAATTATCACGTTTAATGATCTTTCAATAATCATCAAACTGCCCTTGTTATCGCGTTTACGGTTCGAGATTTTTGTGGACAAACGCACAGTTTGAGGTAGAATCAGCGTTTCTACGTCTATATTTGAGTTATTATTTGATCGCGTCTACTCGCAAATATTTTGTATAATGAACAGTTTTTGCGTTCAATGACCTCGCAATAGGAAATTCGCAATTTACACGCCGCAAATTCCTGATTATTCGTACGATTCCGACAGCAATTTTGTTCGGTACATCGAAAATCGTGTTCCCCTTCGTTTGTTCGGATCTATTATTTGCAATATAAATACAAAGTTGTTTCTATTGTGAGGTACCAGAATTATTTGTTAAATATCCGAATAATCAAGCCCCGAATAACGAGATGTTTGGGATAATTAAACGCCCGGTGTACTTCTTTGTATAAGAATTTACAAATTTGTTGAATAATCAATCGGCTGGAACAGAGTTTGATTGGATTAATTCATTTCTCGTCCGACCACCGAGAATTAATGAACCTCGACGTCGTCCTAATTACGGGGCAAGGACTCTCTGGATCTAATTTGCGAGTGTCTCAGATCGGTCGATTTACCACCGGATACGTACGATCCGTGGCACGCAACTGTGGACAGCATGTGCTGCCGGGAGATAAGAGAAATTATCGTTAAAAACACGCCAGCGTGTCCGCTCCCTGCCGTTCGCTCCACCCCTCTCCCTCCCTCGTCCTTCGCAGGCTCGGTAAGCGGTTCCACTTAGGTTTTTGCCTCCCGCGTAATCCACTCGAATCAAAAACCATCGACTGTTACCCGAAAGGGCTGGGGACGACCATCGACTCTCCCGATTTCGTCGCGTAAAGGGAGTAAGGACACAGAGGAAAGTATCCTTTTTCGTCCCTCCGAGAGCTTTTAAGCTATCCCGGGATATATTCTTACCACCCTTAGAAATAACGCGAACCGAATCGTGAGTGACGCAAAACGGGTAAAAAATACTCGTTATCGTTGAGTAAATTTTTTAATAGCAAACAGCCCTTGTGAAATATCTTTTTTTTTATTCCAAACGTGCTGCAATTTGGATTCCGATAATCGGTTTTTAGTTTATTCAAATTTCTTGGTGCAAGAAGAACTTACGTACACCGGCATTGCTCTCACGCGTTTGTATTTAAAACACGCTAATTTTACCCGACAAACACGATCGCTTCGAACAACGTACGACGAATTATTCGTCGCGGCAATTGACGAGATCTGCGAAAATATATTACAAGGAGGAAAATGCCGTCGCACGCTTGGAAATTAATCATGAATAAAAAAAGAAAGGAAGAAGAGGCCAGGGAGAGTTCGTCTAGACGGTCGCGGGGCAAAGATGCCGCGAGATAATCGCGAGTGGATAAGCCAACATCGATAAAATCGTTCGTCCGGTCCAGATCCATTATTCCTCGTGGAGAAAAATAAAACCTGCCGCACATAATCCTCGGGTAATCCCAAATACACGTCGGGGCGCCAAGGGCGAATTACTTTAGTTCGCAACTTCGGCCGATAATCACGTCGGTGGGCCGTCGTTTCTCCGCTCTTACGCTCTGTCCCTCTCTCTCTCTCTCTCTCCCTTTCTCTTTCTCCCCCAACCTTGCCCCCCCCGACCCCTCGCGCCTCCCTCGCGAGGCATAAAAACGGGCGTTCCATAATTGATTTTGTTCTTCGAAAGTTGGCATGCACTCCGACAACGTACGTCGGCCGCGGTAACGCGAAACTTGCAGCGAAAAGCCTCGGCTCCCGTACTCGAGTGGGTCTCGAAGCCGTTAAAAGTTTTGTAACGATCCCTCGCGGAAATTCCCGATCGGCGGCTCTCGCAGCTGAACTTCTAGCCGAGCTTTCTCGACAATGGGAGAACAAAAAAATTTAGGAGGAATGAGGGAGGGAGGGAGAGAAAGAGGGACGAGGGGTTGGAAATTCGACGAGAGTGTCTATCTCCCACTTTCTTTCTCCCGGTTCACCCGTTTCCGCCGAGTTCCACGTTTTAGCATAATAAATTGTCCTGAGTACGGTTGACGGAGTTCGCGCAGAAGAGTGTCAACTAATGCTTCTGTCATTTTTCATTAAAATTACATTGATTTGTACCTTACGTTGATTTGCATCCGATTTTGATTTTGCGTTTCCAGAAATGAGGACGCTCTATCGTGTCGGCTCACGTGAATTTTCTAATTCAAAACTCAAGTATACCTCCGCGAGGAAATTGTTCAATTTGTTCAGTCGTTAAAGTATCCGAGTGTTTCGTATAAAAGTATAATGACGTTCGCAGTATAATGTAGAGTGGTTTCAACTTATTTGATTGTTCGTGGATACAAATATTTCTTCGTGAAAAAGTAATATGGCGTAATATCCCGAGGGTTAATAACTTTAAGGGGTCAAATCCTCCCGAAATTTTTCACGGAGTGGAAAAGCCTTCAAGCCTTTTGGTATAGGAATATCCGGGTTCAAACTCTCAAGCTGCTTAGCAACCTTCCACTTTTATGGATTAACCACCGCGCGGCACATACCGGTTCTAATTAACATTATAAATAAGCAAACATATTCGTATCGATCTCGAGAAACCCTCGGCGCGTACGAAATAAGAAGCAAGCGGGAAACAAAGACAACATTTCTGTGCCAAATTCCCGATATATCTACGATAAGAAATTTGATACCGTTTGGCTCAACTTTGAAATATCAATTCCGAAGATAGATCATTACCTTTAAGTTACGGGTTTCTCTAGTATTTAGTAATTAGAATTTACATTAGTCGATTAACACTATTTCTACCACGGGTATGTTTAAACCTATTTCAACAAAATCGTAGTTTACATCCAGAAAGAGATTGCAGGAAAAACATTCCATATAATTAATTTAACACCCATTACAGGAGAAGTAAAAAACTTAATTGAGGAAAATGATTAGCCTAAACCTTAATCATAATGATCTAAAACAAAAATTTTTAAAAGATGCCTTTAGATACCTTCGGTAGAACTAGTGCTAAATAAAATATTCGAAACATAAAAAAAGCAAGAGGGACGACGTTTCGCGATGAACTGCCGCCGCAACGCTACAAAGTGGACGTTGTATTTCGATATTTACGCCGCCCCGGACAACGCTTGATGTATGTCGGTAGAACTGGCAATTATTATCGAGTATTACGGCAATAAGCGTGCGTAGCCGTCATTGGTATTACCATATACTGTTATTCCGAGTCCGCTTTTACAGTCGTCTGTAATGATAGTGCCGTTATATCCGCCACCCTCTTTTCGCCACACCCCTTCGACCCTCTCTCAATCTGTCTCCCCCACCTTTCTTCGCAAGCAGCGTCGAGCCCAGGTAAAACAGGGTGCGTACACGAGGATCACCGGATTCGCTACCTACCTAATCAACGAGTATCGAATTGCGAGGAGCACGACACTCTTCAGACTTCGAATAATTCGGAATGACGAATAATATTCCGTTCAAATTACCCCCCCCCCCCCCCCCCCCGTCCACAGTGATCTTTCGAACTTTAAATGCATAAAATATTGCGATTTTGCACGAACACCCGGGGTCCAATAATAGTATGCTATAATCATTTTTGTTATACGACGTTCCGCTCAGAAAGTTCTCGACGTCTGAAAGAAGTCAAAGTCTACTACTGTGACACGCCAAACAAATAACGTCTCCCAGACATCATTGTACGCCAAGGGGTTGAGCTACAACGATAAAATAGAAAATACCGGGTGAACAAAAAATTATTTGCTAGAACTTGAAGCGAGTGAAGAACAGCGACAAGAAAAAGAGCGAGGATCACCGAGGTAGACGGCGTCGCGGTGGACACGCCACCCCGAAGTAGGACTCGAGCAAACGACTCCTCGAGTTCCAGCCGACAGTCCACCTCGTATAAATCATCCTAATAACCGTGCGGTTCCACCTGCGGACTCGCCGAAACGTACATGTATATACGTAAGCGTATATTTCGTTTGCCCGTGCGAATATCGCATGCATTATTCAAGGACCCGGAGACTGGCTGCACCACCCCGGCTTTGCATAAGCGCTGACGAGGAAAACTCTGCGGTTATCGGCCTATGCACGACCATTCGTACATTTTCGATTTGTATTCATCGATAACTGCCACGCGGAGGTGTCATAATTGCCGCGGGGTAGTTTCTGCCGCGATTACGTTACCTCAGACTACGCGACGCGTTATTCGTTTCAAGGGGGGCATTTTTAGCGTGTAACGCGACGGCGCGATAATAAATTGGCCTAGGATCTCGAGATAATTTATCGGAAATGTTATTTATGTCGGTTTCAGGTCTCGACTATCGCTTAGTGTCTATCTGCCAGATGAAAAAGTAGGTATGTACGCAAAGTATGGCAAAAATATGTCAACTATCACGATGAAAAAGAAATTTAACAAAATTAACATAATACGTAATTGGAAGATAAATCATGATCCTACATCGAACCCAACGACATCGTCAGAATGAATTAATCCCAAAATTGTATATCGACGGTAAAGAAATCTTGCGTCTATTTTCTGTTCAATTTTAATGAAATTCTCAACGCAGAACCTAGTATCGCGTACTCAGCCATCATTTCTAGGTATCACGAATCCCCTGTATATTATCAGAGCGGATGAGCATGATCCAAAGTCCCTTCGCTCGATTCGCTCTCCTCATCGATGCACCGGTCGAAACGACGGTTTTGAAAGCGCGGGTTCGTTTGGCACGCACAATGCCGTCGACAGTCGTGAGCCGGCGTAACGCAATTAGCGCTCGATAATTAGCATAGCGACGCCCGATTAGCAGGAGACAACGTCCCGATGGGTATTGTTGGTAACTGACAATAATCTCCACCTGTTTGCGCAGCCTCGCGCGCTCGTTAACAAACCCGCTGGCGGTCTCCCTCGAGGAAAAAGAGACGACACCTACGTTGCACCTGACGTGTAGTTTGTACTTCTTACTCTACGCGTACCTCGTTAGGGCCCATTTCAATGTATCCTCAATGTTGCGCTAAACGCGCGATCGTTAACTCGCCGGTGCGTCGTATACTAATTTCTAGAAATCATGTTCTACCAATTTTTATAGCAGACGCGCTCGCCATAGGATCGCTGTTAGGATACGTGTTATGGTAGCGTATGAATGTTGCGAAAAAATTTAGTTATTATGTCGCGGGATACAAAGTATGTTATAAAGCACTATTAAATTTGCATCGCGACATATTTTAATTATAATATCGCGAAATTTGTTCTTCGGGTTTCGAACACCGTGCGAAACGTTTTGCTACTACTAAAGTATCCGCCAAGAGCTCCGGCTGTTATTATATTCTCACCGAGACAGGATCGAGGGAAGAAAAAGTAAATGATCGAAAAGACTGCGATGCCTTTGAATTCGCAAAAAGTCGGAAATCCTCGATGGTCGGCGCGATAATCGCGAAAAAACGAAGATTATGCGAAAAAAGGAGGAGTCGCGTAAACCTGCTAGTTAAAGATATTTAATCAACCGATCGCGAACGATAAATTCTCTGCGGAAACGAGAAAAACTCTGAGTTATGGAAAATTAATGTTCCGCTCGGAGGTCCCTAACGTCGAAATGATACGTTCCCCGTATCGTTTCGAGATGATAAAATTATCGAAAGTATAGATTCCATGGTTTTAGCGTAACCATCGATAATTCAGTCGCGTGGTTCCGTTGCCGGCCAACGGGGGACAAGATTTGCAAATTAATAGCCGTGAGCGACTATCGAAGTCCGGAAAAGGGTTGGGGTACTATTAAAAGAAATTATGCCGGTGGAACGGCGACGAGTACACTTCCGGACGGTAAGCATGGCGCGTACACACGGAACATTATTCCGAGCGAATGTATCATGACCGCTATTATCGTTAACATGTAAATGTTGTCGGTCTAATGGTGTCTTAATTGAGTCGACCATTAGACCCTCGTGTACCTCCCTGCACGGGGAATATTAAGATATTAAACTCGGGTTCGTATAATCGAGGTATTAAGAAACACGGGGACCGATTCGACGGAGCCACGGGCACTCGCGATTTTCCATTTCGCGGACGGGGACGGGGGGAAACGAGAAATTCGAATGACACGTCCCAAAGAATGGAAGGTGGTTAATCTGAGAATAATTGCCGAGCGTGAGAGCACGGAAGTTGTCGGTGTATCATAAATAATCAACGACAGTGGGAAAAATGGTTGTAACGATGTACAGCGAATGATCGACGAGCGTTGATTCTACGCGACGAGGCTGGAAAAATACTTACGCAACGACGGCAAAGTTAAGCGTTTAATTTTCGTTTTACCGCGACGATTTTCAAATGGTACCCGCCTTGCTAGACTCTAAACGTCGTTCGATCGATAATTCCGCGCGTTAGGAATATTGTACTTTTTAAAAGTTCGAGGGTTTCGAAGGCAATTAGAATTCGAGGAATTCGAAGGTAAATAAATGCATGCGGTTGAGGGTTGTTAAATAAGCGGAAATGGGGTTGTTGCAATTCGAATTAAATAGAATTAACTTTGGACACACTTTGGAGAAATACTCTGTTCTCACGAATTATCTTATCGCGGCTCTCACGCTTCCGATGGAGAATCTTCCGACGGTCACGCAAGAAGTATCGTCTCAAAAATGGTACTCGGATGGGCGTCGGAATCCTGGTAGCGCTCGTCTGATAGAGCCATAAATAGGACCATAGCTCATTGATCCGCATAATCGCATGCATTACCGCTCTTCTCCGCCGGCATTTCGCTCGCGGTTTTCGCTTTTCGAGCCTGCGGCTCTGTGCCGTCCGTATTATTACGAACGAGAACGAGGGGACCAACCCCTCTCCCACTCCCTCTCTCTCTCTCTCCCCCTGTCCCCCTCCTCACCCTCCCCACTCTTCTCCCGCGAGTGCACAACGTAAACCGAACATACTTTCGATGCCCGCGATCGTTACTGGATTCTGAAATGATTCGCGCTAGTCGATCGCGATTAATAATAGCGTTTTCTATGCAAAATGGCAGATTACCGTTGATGGATACGCACCGTGACAGGTGAATGGGGAATATACGTTTAAAGGTCGGTCGTGGCGGATAGAAATGAAAGAACCGCCGATGCGTTTATGGATGCGAAAGGTAAGGGTGCAGTTCAGAAAGATCGTCCATGGATCGCTATACTTACGAATCGAGAGTAAAAACGTATAAATAGAACATTGTTCTGAAACTAACGTCCCACGCGATTTAAGGTCGATACGTTGATTCTTAGGGAGAACTGAAAACCGACGTGAACGGCAAAGAGTAACTAACATCTCTACGCGCCGTTTCCATTGACCATGTCGCATCGAATCGTCGATCAAAAAGTCGAAAGATAGACGAGAGAAGTAGAAGACACTTGCCCACGTAAACCTGGAAACTGACTACTCTCAACGACGAAGAATAATATTTCAACGCGTTGGATCAAGGACAACGAATCCCCCGCTTCGATCGACCACGTCGCTTCGTATCGATGATCCGAGAATCGTGCGATAGACTCGAGACAACGCAAAAGAAGAAGAAGAAGAAGAAGAAGAAGAAGACGCTTCCCCAGGAAAGCTGAAAAGTAGATCCCCTCGCTCGGGAGGGTAGGCGAGTACGACGTCCCGCGGGGGCGGCAGCTTTGACCCGGTAATAGCGTGCCGAGAAGAATGGGAAATGTCACCAGGGGGCGACGAGAGCGGGACCCACTCCGGGTCGAGTCAACCTCCGTTCTTTTTGTTCGGCCCGACGACTGCGCAACAGTCGAGCCACATGGGGTTGGATCATTCCCGTTGGCGTCATTAGTCCTCCCGTCGACGTGAGCGCATACTTCACCCGATGGAAACGTTCCCCGCGCCGCGGAAGAACGGCCGCCGCCGCCGCCGACGTCGTTCGCTTCTCCGCGTCTCGGACTTTCACGCGGCACCTTTTCTTTTTTTCTTTCCCTGCCTTCTTTTTCTCCCCACCCCCCACTCCCTCCGCCCCTCCCCTCTTCCTCTCTCGAGAGGATGACGCCGCGAAAAGGAATCGAGTTGTCACCTGGCGAGTTCTCGCGACGATCAAAGCGCGCGCTGCCCAAGGACCGCTTCTTTCGGGGAACGGCGCGATGAAGTAATTACCAGCGCGCGAGTCCTCGCGCGAGAAACTTGGATGGTATGTGGAGCGCAGCGCGATGAAAAAAAATCCTTTAGGGCGCAGCTGCCTGGCCCCTGTACACGCTCGACGGTATTCTCTTTTTTTTTTTAACGTTTCATTATTGCGGGCCCGACGAGAGGCAGCTCTCTCGATTTTTTGACAGCTTCTTCCTTCTCCTCCATTAATGTCGGCGTCGATCGTTCCGCACTTAGGCGAACGATTACTTTGCCGCTGAGCGGTTAGCCGGCGTTACATTTTAACTTCGCGTTCGCGTATTCGCGAGACACTTTCTAAAGGCTTTTATTTTAACCGTAGGTACTCTTAACGGTGGGAGTGGGATCGATTTATTTCAGTCGAAAATCCCGTTATCGCGATGAAAAAAAATAATACGATTGTTCGCGAGTAGAATGACTCTATCCTGCTGACCTGAATGTTGATAATGTAGATGCTTATTCTCGCGGTTCACGTTTCCGTGAACGGAACTAATTTCGGAGGAAATTTACGTGTACCGGACAACGAGAACACGGGGATCCCTGAACGGTGTTAGGGTATTGAAATATCGAGGGTATTTGAGGTTACCATAGTTACCATAGTTAGATAGGTAGGTCAGGTAGATTAGTAGGTGTGGGAAGGTGGCCCGTGCCAGAGAACGAGATGGTCGCGGAGATCCCTATCTTTTTCGTAGCACGCGTCCGCTAAGCGATTACACGGAATTCAGGCAGACGAAGAAAAGGAACGTGTGTGCTTGGAATGGCCCCACCGAGCGAAGGCAATTGAGATATAGCTGGATAGCGTACCATTGGACGATCATTTTTTAATCTTTTTCCGGAAAACTTTACTCGTTTGTTAAAAAGATAGTCGGAAAGATGTTAATTTAAAAGGTGGCACCTTTTCCTATTCCCCGATATATGTCCTAGCCCCCTAAGATCGAATCGGCCGTCTTCGCGAAGCTATCGGTAAACGAGGCGATCGTTTGGGGGGGGGGGGGGAGGGGGGAGGGGTCAGAAAAAGAGCCGCTGTCCCTCGTCTGACCGAGAGCGCTTGCAGATTAAAAGCAAAAGAAGCGTAGGGAACGAAAGAGGAATCGGTGGAAGCGAGAAAACGTGGACGGGGCTAAGAAAGGATGAGAGAGTGAGACGGGAGAAACAAAGACCCGAGGGAGAAGGTGGCCCTCTCTAAAAGCCAATCAAAGGAATGACAGTCCGCTGCCCGCCTCGTAACCTTCAAAAGGGCTGCCCAAGGGCTGCCGCCGGATTGGGCACTCGGCTACTCCATATTGATGAGTGACCGGTCCGCTCTCGCTTCGAAACAATTGCGGCGCCTTCGGTGCCGAACTCGGATATACCGGCGATCGGTGAGATTTCAATAATCGGCAGAGTCATTCGGTACCTCTTTCCCCACCTCTTCAACTTTTCGACAAAAACGAGATGGAACGGCCGGCGGAAGAAAGGAAAACGTATCGGCGGGAGGGAAGGGGGAGGGAACGAGGCAACGTTGGCAACGCTAGGGAGACAAATTCGAAAAGGTTCGCTCGTCCACGGAACGTCTCCCGTGAAATATTTCCACCGATTTTCTGACGACGTTTTTCGTCTTATCGCGATGCCACTCGTGTAGCATCTTTAAAATGTTAATTATACGACGCGATAATCACCACTCTACGCGCTTTACGTTATTAAGACGTTGGCTGCCGTGTGAACCACACCGGTGGTGGTTCGCATGTTTTATTAATACGAAGAGGCTCGTGTACCATCGATGGTTCACATGCACATTTGATTTTGTCGTAAGATATATCTTTTAACCTGGCGATGGAAGTTTTATTTTTATATACTGTCAGCCGAGGTGTTAAACGCGCCCGAGATATTATTAAATCTCTTCGAAATTGGTGTAACGAGTTAAACATAATTCTTTGCCCCACTTAGCTTCGCTTAGCCAACGTAATTTCGTTGGTTTAAAGTAACCCCGAGCAGGTATACCCACCGTCGATGCCCCTTCCGAAAAATTGAACGAGTCGCGAATCACGTTAGAACGACACGGTGACAAGGGCGATTTATTAATCGCCCTTCGAGCGTACGAGAATTCTTCTCCACCGGTCAGTATAAGCGCTCGCAAAAGCCGACGCGATTTTGAACTCGCCGGCGAGACTTTAAATAATACTCGTACTGTCACAGCCCCAGGGGTCGTCTGTCAAGGATAAAGGTCAGGGGGTTCGCTCGTCACTCGGCGCAAGAGCAGAGACTTACGCCGCGAGGTTTCGCTGGACAAGCAAAAACCGTCGAGCGCATACGCCGCGAGCAGATTGGCTCTGATGCGAGACACGTGCGTTGACACTACCGTCGTTGTTCGCGAGACGATTTCGCGGAGGACGCCGAGAAAATATATCGTCGAGGTTTATCGCTCGAGGTTATCCCACGAGACAAAACTAACGGCATGTCGTTCGAGCTGCCATCGAGCGTCAACCGCGTGTCACCGTTTATCGTTTTAATGGCTCTCTAATTAGCGTCCTCTTACTTTATTAACTCCTTTCTCATTCTCATTCTCATTTCCCCTGTCCCCGCTCTCTTTTCCTCGCCCACCTCTCCTACGGCCTCGCTATCGCTCCTCTTTCCTTCCCTCCGGTCGACTGCCACCTCCTCCCTCTCTCTCTCTCTCTCCCTCCCTCTCTCTTCCTGTCCCTCGTTCTATCCTCGCGGAATTAAAGGCCGATTCGATGAATCGCTGAATAAAATGTGGAAAGTCGCTCGTAATGATGCCTTCCGAAGATTGCCGTGAATTTACATCAGTGTACTCCGCTCTTAAGGCGCAACCCGCCCTTTTCCCTCCCCAACCCCTGCCGTGCAACTATCCGAATAACAGGCTCTTCGAGAAACTAACGTAATAAAATGTTGCCATTGGTTCGCGGTCGGCGCAAGCGTTAATTAGCGGTTATTGATGTTAATGGTTACGGTAGCCCGTACCGTACTAATAACTACACGCTTCGTCGAGCAACGTGCCTTTTTTCATTCTACGGTTCTCCAGAAATTGAAACATACCGCGGAGCTGGTACGCGATCGAGTTTTTTTTTTTTTTTTTAATCGCGCGAACGAGACGCTGCTCGCATTATTTCGTGAGATACTATTTGTACGCTTGACCGTACCCGCGAGAATGTAAATCTGAAAACTAATTTCTAAACGGTGAGAATGAACTTTCGGTGCTCGAGCGTACGATCGTTACGAACGCCAGTGTTGTACAGGGTGATTCAGGAACGAACGGCAATTAATCGATGGGTGAATCTGTGTATCGAGATGAGCGGAATATTGTATAGTTTTTAAGTTGTTGAATTTTAAGGAAACTGAATCTTTGTTTCTCCCGTTGCAGATAAGAATTAATTATTAATTTAATAATTAGTTTTCAATTTATTTTGCCCTTTGTAATTTTGTCAAAATAAATCGTTATCCGGGACGGGGGCACGCGTAAATATTCGTTATTGACCTCATTCATTCCTCTTATATAAGAAGTCATTGTCTAATATTACGGATCGGAAGCTAAGAATTCTATTTTGACAGCGATAAAATACAATTAACACCGCTCGCGTCGCGCGTTACCAAACGCTTTTCGTTCGCTCGATCGAATTCCAAAGTGCCACCCACCTTAGGATCGAAAGGAACGAAACTCGACCTTTCCGATCGACGCTACCAAAGGGCGAGGAACGAAAAAAATAGAGACAAGAGCATCGAAGCGACGCGACGGGAAGAACTCGAGAAACAACAGGTTACCAGTACCAGAAGCGCTCGCTCGAGCCTCGAAGGAGGCGTAGTCATTCCAGCCGCATAACTCTCGGGCACAGAGGGCAATCTCTTAGCCCGACAATGCGTCGGTGATTGTGGAAGAGGACGGCCCGGAGAAAGAAGAACGAAAAAGAAAACTAACCGAGCGGAAGAAGAGAAGGAGGAGTAGGAGGTGGAGGAGGAGGAGGAGGAGGGGGCGAACGATGAAGAAGACGAGGAAGAGGAAGACGAAGAAGAAGCAATAAGAGGAGGGAGAAGGAGCCAGGTGAGATCAGAGAGATGACGGATACCCGGTTTCACCTCGTGGAAGTCACAACAATGTTTGTTAGCCGGCGTTATGCCGGCACGCAGGCAACCTTTCCATCACGTTTCCTGGTTAGACTAATGGCCGGCACGTCGTGAGGTCCTGCGGGATGACTGCGCTCACGGTACACTGAAAACAGCGCATTTGTTAGGACGCCCCAGCCGAGTTCTCGCGGGATTATTACGGCAAAGGGGGTGGAGGGCATCGGGATAGACGAGGGAGGAGGTTGCGGGAGGAGGGAGGGAGGGAGGGTAGCGCGCAGCGACGAAACAAAAGAAGAGGGAAGACCGATGCTCGGGGATAAATCAAGACTAACCAGCCGAGCGCAGCCTTTAATTCATGCGCGTGGGATGCGCATCGGCGGCGCTCTCGAGACGATACTTCTGTGGCGAACCGCCGGTCGTGGAGAGTTCGGCGTGGCGGCGGGGTTAGGGGGGGGGGGGGTGCGGAGGGGGTAACGGGTGGTACTCGGGACGCTGATCCAGCCGGTGGATGAGGAATGGATCTTCCGAGGGCACGAAGATTCGCACCTATGCTCGTTGTATGTACGCGCATTCGAGTATCTTTAGCGAGGCTTCTCGATCGGTGGTGCGAGTATCGTTGTCGACGAGTGTGTACGTGTTTTGGTACTCGTTAGGTTTTAGTTGAAAATACGCGAGAGACGTCACAGCGAAAGTTACGCTTTCTAAGGAAAAAGAAATTCGACGGTGGTTCGGTATCGGAAAAACTACGCGAGTCTTGGATTGGGTGTACGACTGTCGATATTAATTTTAAGAATAATTTCATCTACGTTGTGACAAATGATTTGCTTCTCAGCGCTTATCTCAACGTTACGTTCAATCGCCTTTCGCGTTGCTGTTATACGTTTTCTGTATCACGCAATCATTAAGTACTAACGTTTAACTCAAAACCTTGGACAAGGCGAAATTAGGTTTACGACAGCCGAACCCCCCTCGCGCTTCGTAGGCTTCTACGTCACGACTCGCCAATTAATTTCAAACATTAAATATCAATAACGATTCTCCGTATCGCCCGTGTAATTGATACGCGACTCGAGGACCCCGCGCGATCAATTCCAATGGCCGTGATCGATCGGCAACGATAGATCGCGCAAAATAAGTGGAATTATAAGGAGAATGAGTCAGAGATAAAGCGTATGATTTCGATTGCAGCGGTGGCTAAATCGTGGTCGGCTCGCGTATGTACGTGTAGCCCGATATCATTGAGCAGCTCGAACCTTGAAAGAGCACGACGCTAAGTACCGGCGTGCGCGCGCCCGGTAGCAATTTATTCATTGCGCCCGCTAACTGGCCGCGCATTGAAAACCCGCCACGGTAATCTGCATTCATTTGAATAAATAACCGATCAATAACCAATAATAAGTTGGGCAATCCCTGGTTTGTCATCTTAGCAATTCCGCCCGGGTGATAAACTAACCTGGTGCGCCAGGTGTGCGAGCGGGATAACACGTTGGCTTTGTCACGGATTCCCGCGTCCCGGAACGGTCACGAGGGATAATTAGGCGACCTCGTTTCACTGGAAAATTGTTTAACGACGTAGGTGGGTAGCTGTCGATAGTGGATATTAAAATGGTTAACACGGAAATTGCTAACGTCTATTTACAAACGCTTTTGCTGAGGTTTGTGTGATTATTAAAAAATTTGAAGGAATTTTACCGTGACTGGATTCTCAATCGACGCTCACAATGGGCGTTCGATGGATTAAAAAAAATTCCATTAAGCGGATGCTTAATTAAGAGATTAAAGATAATACCGGCCTATCTTTACGGACCCTTCGTAAAAGGAATGAGGAAAATATCGTAGTATTTTTTGTCTAGCATTCGTGAAGGCCATCCGCGTAGTGAAATGGGCCTGATTCTCGATCAGGGTGTACAGGGACACGCAGGACGAAGGGCGGACCCGTATCCCCCTGAATCTCCCCGTACCATGCCCCGTACCCTTAGCCCAAGAAGAACAGGAGGCCCCGGTTAATGGGATCGTCGTATCTTTTTTTCCTCCCTCTCCTTCCCTCGGCCGCTCTTCTCTTCGCTTCTCGATTCCGTTCGTGCGGGGCCTCATGAAAGAGAGGGGGGGGGGGGGTGAAGAGGTGGAGGAGTGGGAGAGAGAGAGAGAGAGTACGAGAGAGTCTCATGGGGCTACCTCGACGACAACACCCAATGAACGACCGCAGAAAAACTCAAGCAATTTGAGTCCCTCCGTTGCTTATTACCAATCGCCTCGTCAGTCACAAATTGGCTTGGCGGGCCCTCTCCCTCCGCGTACGAGATCTCTCTTCCTCGCTCTCCTCGTCCTCACCGCGGCATTCTCGTCCTTACTCCTAGTCCTCCTCTTCCCACCACCACTTCCCTCCTCCACCACCACCTCCTCCTCCTCCTCCTTCTCCCTCTTCCGGTTGGTTCCTTGGGAGGCTGGAAGGTGCTACCACACATGCGGCGTGGGACCAGGAGAAACGCATTTGCAAGTGAGATTGAGTACGGCGGGGTTGACGAGACGTTCGCACGTTTCCTCTCGCCGAAAAGCACGTTACTTTCGGCCCGCCGAAGGATCGCGTCGACGTGCATAGTAGTACTTATTTGAATGAAAAACCGGCCAAAAGTGCGAATTGTCAAGTTTGTTCAAATCTTCTAAAAATTCTACACTTTTGTCAAATTTGTTTCTAAAGTTTTTAAATCCGAACTGAACAGAAAACCGCGTTCAAACGCTTTCCGGCCCCCCCCTGCCCCTCCCCAAACCAGGACAAATTCAGGGTGATCCGGACGAATGGCAATCCTATTCGGGTGGCTCTAAATAATAATCTGTTAATGGAACTTGTCCAGTGATCACTCGTTCGTTTTATTTCGCACATCATTTTTTTGTGTGGACTAGCCAATAATTCATTAGTCATGTTTCGTTGTGGAATGTTGACGCCAAAAAAGAGCATAAGATCGCACGATTGCCGGCTGACGTAATCGCGAACAATGGTACGTTTTTCCTTACATCTCGGCGCGTCACTCGTCGTGTAAACATTCGCAAAATCATGGTAGATTATACGCGCGTTAATTTCACGTCATTTTTTTTACCAATGTATCCCGCGTATGGGAAACATTGATATTTCTGAGCGAACAGTTTACCCGCTGGTTACGGAAGATGTAAAAAAATGCGGGAGAACGATGATAAGTCGTGAGAACGTAATTCCACCGCATCGAGTTATTCATAGTCGATCTATTTTATCGCGTAGCTCCAAATTAACGTTTACGAGTAATCCTCTTACGTAATTTGCATCATTATTTTCACTCCGATCGGCTTTTAATTGGAATTTACCTAACGACGGTCACGGTAACGTCGTAGCGCGACGATCTTCGTATGCGCGCAAGGATATTCGAATAAAAAATTATCGCGTAACTAAAAGATCGATCAAAACGTAATCTCAATGTATCTTCTGAATACGATAAGGTGGTCGTTCGATAGAACTGTTACGCTATCCCAACAAACTTACCCACTCCGAGGGTTTATCGAGCAACACTTTGTTCGATGTTGCACAGCGGTGAGGAGGAATTTGCCTGGGGTATATATATATATATATATAATATAAAAAAAATGAGGAGAACAAAGGGAGGGTGGGAGGGGAGAGGAGGGGGTGGGATCGCTCGAAGCGTCGTGGACGATGCGTCGCGGCTATTATCGGGCCCCGGTCTTTTTGCGAGGCGGACCGATCGGTGGGCCATTGTCTCGAGATGATTGCAACACGTTCGGAGCTGCTTAAAATATAGGGACCGAGGGGCCCCATCTCTGTCCCCTTTACCTTCCAATTCGCCCTCTCCTCATTCGCCCTTCCGAGGCTGCAGCAGAAGCAAAGGCTGCGGGGACCACAGAGACACATACGGAAGGGCGGGCACCTGTATCCCTCCTCGCCAACCCTTTTCTCGATGGAGAATATAGGCCCCGGTTAATGGGATTCGTTTCTCTTGGTTTCGGGTTCCCCTTCGTTTTCTTGGATTTAAATACGGACGACCCAGATTTAAATATACATAAGGCGCGTAATTAGATTATTGGACAAATGCGGAAGATGCGAACGCGTAAGGGTAGACACTTTAATCGTTACGCGGTGTGTGGTTAGATATCAGTGGAAGTCGTTTATATTATGTCGTTTATATTAAGTCGTTTATATTATGATAAAAAACTGACACTCGATTCAAATCGAAGAAAGCGCGTAAAATGCGTAGATTTACACGTCGTTTCAGATAAGGATATCCGTAGACTCGTACCCTTCCTTACCCGATTCATTTTTACCCCCTCGTCGAACAAGAACCCCGAAAATCTCAAGAAAATAAATAAATAAATAAAACACCGACGTCAAACCCGTGCTTCGCGCGAACTCGAGCGTGTTCGACCGTACACTCGATTAAACTGCGATCCTCGTCGCTTGCAAGAGTCAGCCTAGCGAGCATAGTGACCGCGGGGCTGTTATAAGAATGTCCAGGCGGTGGTCGCGCTAACGTTGGGGGCCATAAAATGATAAAAGGAGCGCAAAGACTTCGCGGAGAGAAAGGAGAGGCCCCACGAGCACCTTCTTGGAAGCTAGGGGGCTAATTGGTCCGCAAGACGAGACAGGACCATAAACTGTCGCCTGCAATCAACGATGCGCGACTCTAGCCCGCGGGTGGATGCACTCCTAATTCCCCTAACTCCCCCTCCCCCGCGCATTATTCCCGTTGCAAAGCCGCACGAGAGTCCCAAGTTTTATAAGGACCCCACATCCCCCTCCCTCCCTCCCTCCCTCCCACTTCCCTCTCCGACGAGCTCCAGGCGCTATACCAGGTGAGACGGAGAGAGAGACAGAGAGGGAGAGAGAGTAAGAGAGCCTGGGACCGTGTACGAATTTACATTTAGAAAATATAATGAAGCAGCGTGAAGCGACCATTAGTCGTTCGGAGATGACAGACGATTTCGGACCCCCGCGGGTCCTCCCCCTTCCTCCTGCGGGCTCGGGTCCCGACACCAGCCAATGAAACAAAGACGAGAGACGGAGGGAAGAGAGGAGACGGGACCCCTTAATGACAGTGGGGCAGTGGTTTTCATTAAGGTCGTGGCTTTGGCGGATTGCTCGCGACTGATGGGCAACCCGGTTTCGATGAATCGGTGTGTATCGGTAGACGCGTAGCGAGGGCCCCCCGTCTGCTATCTCGGTGGGTAAATTCGAACGAGAGGGATAGGATAGTTTCGCGAATCGGATGGCTGAAAATGGTACGTGCCATTTTTGGGTTCCTCGTCGAGGAAACGTGGTGACCGGACGAGCTTGTCGCTTCGAACGAGATTCATGGAAATTCGTCGCTGGCGAGAGAGGAGAGAAGTGTCCATCGGCGAGGCTGGCCCGTAGACGCGGAGTCGTAATTAAAGGTGCCCCGTCGTCGAAATCGCTCCAGTTCGATTTCTACTTGTTGCCGGGAGTCGTAAATCAGCGGAGACAGAAAAGGTCAGGCCAGCCCGAGACGTCGTGGTCCGATCTTTCTCGGACGCTCCTCTCGTGGATCCCGAGAGCGACGCCGGAGAATCGCCTAAAGCGTGAATCGATCGAAGCGACCTCGATTCCGGGACAAAAATGAGGCGCAATTAGGCGCATTAGTTTTTGCGCAATCGGTCACTTGGCACGAGTGAGCGCCATGGGACCGAGCACAAATCGACGAGAGAAAAAAAAAGAGACGAGGAAGGTTGGAAAATAAAAAAGATGGGACGGGGGAGAAAAAAAAAGAGAGAGAGAGAGAGAGGGGGCGAGATGGTAAAAAGCCATAATAACGCGTTCCATCTTCCCTCTCGCTTCTCTGTCACTCGAGACAATTCTGACCCAGTGGTACGATACCGAAAACTCTGAACCATTCGTTTCTGGACGAGAGAGAGAGAGTGAAAGAGGGAGAGAGAGAGAGAGAAAGAGAGACAGGTAGAACGTCCGCGAGGGAGGGAAGAGAGCGGAGAGGCGTGTCCTCTGATTATTATAATTATTCCGGAGCTGGTGAAGCTCCGGGACCGTAATTAACGCAACCGCGGTCGGGACATTTTGACAGATCCGAATTCTCGGTAATGATAAAAAATGGCCGTTCGAGAGCAGGAGGACCCGAATGGGCCCTCTCTCAATTACCTAGGACGGTAGAATCGAGGAGGTAGGAAAACAATTCGCGTGGTATTTGGCCCCACGATCCCTTTGAAAGAAATCTAGTCGAGCCTCTACCGGACCGGCAATTAACTGGCCCGTCCGAAGTATCATCCCGGATCGTTTGGTCGGACGTAAAAAAGGTGTCGCCTAATGATCTAGAAAATAACTCTGGATATTACGGAGGGTTGGAGGGAATGCCAGACGACACGAGTATTTCTCAGAGGTATTTTTTTAATCCCGCCGCATCGCTCATACTATTATTTCATAACCGTGTATCGAATATACTTTATGATGCGCACGCCTAATCATAACCTTCCGAGTTTGCGAATATACCGCAACATTTGATTAACCAACGTCCCTCTGGTGGAAAAAAAAACCGGTGCATCCTAAGATAAAAAGTACGGAATGCATTCGCGTGACATTGCACGCGCGACGATACTTCGTCGTTGTTTACGCGTACCCTATGCACGTTCTATATTTAAATAACGAATACACGCCGATAATCGGACGCGGGAGAACGATTCCTATGTGCGAGCGGGACAACAACCTCCCGATTCGAGAGGCGAAGCGACATTCGTTAAGTAAATGTCTTATCGTCCTGCCGATTGTCGGGTCTCCACTTTGGGCAAATTAAACAAACATAAAGATGAGATAAACCGCCGCGACAACTGACCCCCTGACCCGCGTCCCTCTCGCGCCTACCGAAAACGCCGACGCTAATCGCACCGACCGCCAATAACAGCATCCCCGGATCCGATAATTAAATCAGAGAGTTATCCCCGTCACGCGTCCGCGCAATTATAATTAAGGATTTATTAGCGTCGGCCGCCGCCTCTTTGCCCCTATCCCCCCGCCGTATCCCACCCCCGCGAACTGCGCCAGAGAGGACCGTAGAAACGCCTCTTCGGTTTCTAACGACTAACAGGTCGAAAACTCCTTAAAGACCGAGGGGGCACCTCTATCCTCCTCTCTCTTTCTCACGTTCTTCCTACTCCCCCCTCTCCGTCTCTTTCTCTCTCTCTCTCCCACCGATCCACCCCGCCCGAGGGAGAACAAATTAAAAACTGTCCCAGTGGCCGTAAATAAAACGTTGGCCGGCATTCCGCCCATCTCTATATACGCTTTTAAAGAAGGCCTCTAGACACGCACCTACGTGATTTCTATACCGGGTCCCACGAAAACCGCATCTTCTCCGCCGCTGCGATTGATTCTACGGATGGTCTTTGGTAACCTTCTAATTGCGTCGGGTCCTGAAGAGTGATCCAATCATCCGTGATTGGTCGGCGGAAACGGTGGAATTTTTGGCTGTTCGGTGCGTAATGTCGAGATAAGTTCGTGTCGCGTTGCTGCGGGAAATGCGCCGCTCACTTGTCAAACCGATTAATTCCATGAAACAACAAGTGGAGAAATGCGATAAAATAATATTTACTAATTTATTTTACTTTAACCCCGATGAGACGGCACTAAACAATTTACCGTAATCATTAAGCACTTGCTGCTGCATTTGAGTTGCATTTTTTGGAATGATTTCCATTAGAGCGTGGAATTAATTAGAATGGCTTCTGAAATCAATTATTTATTTCCCGACGGGTAAAAACATGTTGGTCGTTTGTTGGTGTTAATCATTATTATTTGGAAAATTTATTATAAATATACAAAATTATGACTGAAGCTTTGACACTTATACTTAAAATATTTCAAAAAGTGGAGTTAATCCATTTGGCGTATGAAGGACTCAAATATGTTACAAACCGTATCACTGGTATTGGATACAATTTTGTCGATATTCCTGATTTTTGTTCGTAACAATAGCGAGGTGTTTATTGTCAGCTGGTATTTTGTTATATTGTTCCTGTGCCATCTCGAAAGTTGCTTGTTTTTTTTTTAAGAAAGAGTACGCATCTCGCTGCTGTTTTCTGATTCGCTTGTTTTATATTAAAAACGTGTATATTCTGACATTTTATGTCACAAAGTCAGATATGGACGAGAAAGGTTACAGCCTAATTATTAATACGTAGAACCGGATATTCGGCGAATCGGGGAGAAAGATACGTTCGTAATTACGTGTTCGACACGGATAACGATTCTTGAAAATTAATCGTAACGGCGGTCGTCTTATCGTTCATAATCGGACGAACTTTGACCCCTCCTCGATAGTCCGCTATCGGTACAATTATCGAGTTTATGAAACAAAGTATTAATTGCGGTACGAAAAAAAATATACAATTGTAATAAAGTTTCTTGAACCGACCAAAAGTGAGCGAGAGTAAATTTTCACGTCAAGAAACAAATTATTTCATGAAAATCACTTGGCGCTTCTGCGAAAACTCTGTACGCTTATCCCTTGATAAACTTTGTGATATTTGTCACGACTTGTCACGCAGTCGTGAAATGGTAAATCGACGACGATGGAAAAATTCAAAGATCGCCTCGCGGTTGGAAGAACGATTTTTTTCAACACCCGGTAGATGGGTCCTCGGTCCACGCTGTATTTTAGAGGAAGGATGAGATACTGGGTCCTGGCGCCGCGCGGTTCAAAATAATGACACGGGGCCCGACCGCGGTCCCATCGGGGGAACTTTTAATTACAAACTGATGACCAAGCCAAACCTGAAAATATTGTCTTCGACGGGGTTGTATCCTTGAGGGACCGAATATATTAGCGCAAAGATCGATCGGTGCGTTACCATGGCGAAGTGCGATCCCTTGTTTATCGTATTATTACTTTTTCTTATTATCGTATTTATCGTTCGGCCAACTTTCTTTCGTTTCAGCTCTGCTCTCGGCGTTTGCATTCGGTGAGCGCGAGCGTTACCGATGAACGATGTGGTATCTACCGCGAACGATCCGAAATGTTTCTATTTGTTTACGAGGCTAGGAAACGGTTTATAATTAAAGATAAAACTAATATTTTACCATTACTATGATCGAAGATTACTCGATAACGATATTTTTCGGAGAATACGGCCCAACGCATGATGAAATATAAATTTAACGAACCGAATAGAAAAATATATTTGTCGTTGTTGCCGCGAAGATCGTCCGGTCGCTTAAGCAACGACTAAACACAATGTTTTCGCGTCGAAGAAGATGGCACGAGGGAGAAAAAGAGAGAAAGAAATCTTGCGTGAGATATTCCTCTCGCATGGAGCCCTATAATTAAAAGCGAACAACGTATCTGTCATATCTCAGACTCGTCCGAGCCACTCTAGTTCCATCCGCGTGGATGCTCCTCCGCTTTCACCTTTTTTTTTTTACCGCCTCTGCTTTACATTTTACTCCCGTCCGCTCTTTTTCTTACGGGAGAAAATTGCTAGAAATCTCTCCGGATAAAAGTCTGTAATTTCATTCTCGCGTCTCAGACGGGTGACCCAAAAGTATTACGAGTCATCCGTAACGATCTCGTGCCTTGGAAACACGCCCGTTTTCTGTTCGTAGAATCACGCGAACTACACATTTTTCGCGCCTAATCTATGTACGATTTAGCATTTTGCAATTTTAATGTCGCCCTTAAGTCGACTTTTGTTTCGTTTCTGCCGAGTACCTGACGCACGAATTAAATAGGCAAAAATATACTCAAGTTTCCATTCCGCTTTAATTTTGCGAAAAGTAGTGCAAATTCGAACGTGCTTACGCGCGATACGATATGGCACGCGTGATTTTTGTTGCTCCGCTCGTAAACTTTAAGGGACTTTCACACGAAATTGTGAGCCTATCTTAACAGCGTCACATTCTGCCAAATCAATAATGTGATAATAAGAAAAAGAAAAGAATATATGACTCAGACCACTTTCATAATCATCGGCACATATTGATTCTAAAATCATACCAGATACCCGCGCAATTATACAAACAAAATTTCGAAAAAGTTCCGTCCCTTGCGAAGCTAAAAGTGCTCAAATATTCTTCGGAACGCATTTAGAAGAAATTTCGTTCGCCGACTTCGCCGCGACTTTTAAACGAAACGCCTCCGGTATCGCAACGATACGATCGTTTTCATGTAGGTACGCGAACGCACGCGAGCATCATCCCCCGTCGTTTACCGCGGAAAGACGATTTCGTGACGAATCGACATCGTATGCACGCAGGTGCGAACGCGTAATCCACGCCGATTTCGACGATTGCATTCGCGGTCTCGGGTAGGGGGTGTGAGAACGGCACAAGGGGTCTCTCTCAATTTCTACCTCAACCAATTCCAACTTTGGTGGAGGCGCTTCTCCCGCGCGCATATAACGTAACTTCTGCCCGGGCAATCTGACTCGAAATCACCGTTGGCTGAATTATCGCGGTAACTGCGTGCCGTTCCCGGATTGCAGCAATTACCCTGGCCTGGGTAATTATCGAGGAGAAGGACTCGAGTGTTGTTTAATCTGTGATCTGCTGCCCGTGGTTCTTCGATTACGTCAGAGACCCCCGGGGGGAAAGGGAGTACGACGGATGGATACCTGGAGGGGGGTCTTCCACGTCGACTCACCTCGGGGGATTATATTCGTCTCGCGGCCGTGCCAAATCTGCTTCTCCTTATTAACGCTCTTTCGCGCGATATTAGGCACCCGCGATTGAAATATCTCTGATCGACGCGTACCATCCCATTCAACGCGTTTCGACTCTACGAAATATTAACACGTTGCGAATCACTCCCAACACTCTCCGTTGCCCGTTTCACGCGAATAAAACGACCCGCTGAAAACCCCTATTTAATGTATTAATAATCAATTCATTATATTTCAGAAGTACTTAGGGTTAGAATAGATCGACCGGGTCGATAACAATAAGTTTTAGCATATCCAACTTGAAAACTAAAAACTTCCCGAACTAACATTCATCACGACGATTAATGATCAAGTTTACCCGCACCGATTCTCCGATTCTCCCCGGCACTGTCGTTAGCCCCTTCGATATCCCCGTCGTCGGAAATTAAATAACCGCGCAACGTTGATTTAAGGTGGATGAAATAACAACCGCGATCACGATTGTTTCGTTTCCTTTCACGACAGATCGAGGAGCGTGCAATCGAGGGAGAAATATCCGTCCTCTCGGAGGCAGTGCCGGTAGACGGGAATCGTGAGCTCGTGATTTTCACATTTATTATTTCGTACCGAAACTGCCAGTACGTCGGAGCAACCGCAGGATCGACCGAGACCCGCCACCTCGAATTGCCGCAACTTCTGCCGGTGTACGCTGTATACGGATTACCCAAGTTAGAGTTACGTGCTGGCCTAACTCGCTTTATTAAGTCGATCTCGACGTTCTAAAGGTTACGTCTTATCCCGCGGTATCTGTTGCCTCTAATATCGTCCGCTGAAATAATGCGAAGGCAGTCTCGCCATTATTCTTTTCGTCGATCCAGATACCTCGAATTCGTTAGGCAGGATTCGCCGCCCGCCTGGATCCCTGAAACTCAGGGGGAGGGGGGCGGGGGGGGGGGAGATACGATTTTCTTTGAAATACGATCGTCCCGAGCAGTAAAGTTTCGCGGGAATCGCGATAACCGCTCGGCCAGCCCGATTAACGCTGATGAAACCAATGAAGCGAATAACCGCGTCCTAGATATCGCGAGTCGATTAAATATCAGCGGAAGAAGCGACGTGTAACGAATCGTAGGTACACGAAATTTTCGAGTTTGTTTGTAATGTTCGTTTCGCATGTATTATACAAACGCGTCTAGGAATCATTTTTCCAATTTTTCTCCCGCGTTTATTTTTCTTCCTTTCCAAGAAACAAGGACGTAACGAAACGAATCCACGAACGAATTTTTCATTACAAAGAATTTTTTCCTCCAAAACCCTCATCTAGAATTTTATATAATAGAGCAACGAAGGGTCAACGCCTGCCCTTTCTTTAACTGCACACGCGTATATCCGTGCGCGCCGCGAGAGACCGCGGAATCAAATAAAGAAATAACGAGGCGAAAAGGAAGGGAAGCGCGGCCACGCGCCTAACAACGCTGCAAACGGAATCAAAGTAGAAACGGATAACCGAGGCGCGGGAGCGTCAGCGTCACGCCCGCGATATTCCAGCGCAATTATGCCGCGGTCAGGGTATAAATAAATGAGTACAAAAGTGGCCAGGTGTTGCTCGGTTAACGAGGAGCAACACGAGAAGGTAAGCTCCTGCGAGGAGCTGCTCGTTCTGACCGGGGCAAGGCGGCCGGACCCGTTGCCTAGCCGTTAAGCTCCGGGGAGAGGTAATTAAACCGAATGTTAATTGCGTAATCGCTGGCCGTGCTCGCGCGAGCTCGGCACGCGAGGTAGCTACGATCGAGCGATCAGCTGTTTTCCACTGTGCGCCGCGCGCGTCTTCCCGATTCGTGCTCGGGTATAACGATACGATCGTTGCTGCCGTTGCTGCCGTTGTTGTCGGGTCCATTGCTGTTCAACAGCCAACGGGACGCGCCCACGGGAAGTCGTGGCGTTGAATTCTTTCGGTGATTGGTTAACGTTACCGCGATATACTCGTGGAAGGTGTCGAAAGGTGTGTTGCGGAACCAGGACGCGGTGCGAAGAGTAGACGTCGATAGATTTGTCCTGTCGCTAAACAAAGATAGTCGCGTAAGAGGGAAGCTTTTTGTCTTTCAGGTATCCCCTGAATTCCATGTTTACCTGTAACCTCCCTCTTACTCCACGGTTTTTTTCATCGCCGAACGAATCTCGGTGGGGTGGCTAGACGTTGATGCAACTTAAGTTTTCGACCCGGATGCGTTTATCGGAGCAGTCAATCTATAATAATCGTATCGATAATACGCTCCGAAGTTAATCAACGAGAACTCGTCATCGTAAGTTCTTTCGGAGATTAGCTAACGTTACCCTCATCCCCAAAAAGGATGCGATAAGCCTCCAGAACGCGATGTAAACGATACTAACGTCGATGCGACTTAAACTTTAGACACCAATACATTTTATCGGATAATTTCGATACGTTCTTAATCTTTGCTATTCGAGGGTGAATCTTTCAGGGCGATGAATGCCCTCGCGGAACGAACGTTAATGAACACGCGGAAAAGATAAATTCGTGTGGATCCTCCGTATCCACCCAACGATCTCTTAGTCGTAAGAGCGTGGAATCAGGGTGGCAAGGTATATCAGCCACTCTTGTGGGTGGCTGTACGCGAAGAAGAAGAAGAAGGTGGACAAGTTGAGTCCTGGGTCTCTGAAAGCGTGGGCGGGGCGGAGCACGCATAGCTCCCGGCCTCTTCTCTTCTCCTCTCTTCCCTTCTCTTCTTTTCCCTCGGCCCCTTCCCCGTCCACCTTCACTCCCGACATACCACCTCCTTCTTCGGGCTCGATGTTATATGTGCTCTCTCCGCGTTCCCTTGCCCTTTCCCTCCCCCACCCCCTCCCCGCCCCTCTCTCTCTCTCTCTCTCGCTCGCTCTCCGTCTCTCACCATACCGCTCTCCCTCCCACCTTTTATTTTCACCTTGTATCCAGGCTTCCACTCCCGTTTTTCTCTCTTTGTTGTCTTCGCCCGTCCGCTAGGATCGAGGATGACGTCGAGACTTTAATGCTTCTAGGGCATATACCTTCTTTACCTTCGTGTACACCAATAAGCGTGTACGAGAGGTTGCGAGAGTGTGTTCGCGCGGGGTGGGAGAGCGCGCGGTACGTATAAATACGCGCCGTAGGTCGAAGGGAGATTACACGTTGGGCCCACCCGTCTCCCAGCCGCGGGTCGTTTCTCCGTGGAAGAAGAGAATCGGGCCCGGGAGAACGAGGAAACTCCGTGGAAGGGTCCTTCGGGATACGTGCCCGGGTCGGCTTCTATCCTCTCCTCGTAACTCGTCTCGCTGTTGCGCAGGTGGTGCGGATCGTGGGTAGGTCGTGCGTATCGGGACGGGACAGGAAGAAGGTTGGCAATTAACGGTTACGGCATATCGAACGCGCGGGTGACCGTCGGTAGACAGTTTTTAACATTTTTCATACAGCTTGTCGCGATTCATCTCGCGCATATCAAGAGACCAGGGCTTGTACAAGTGCGCGAGAAGTAGACCTTGTACGTTTTCAAGAAAGAACGAACGGAGATTTTGCAAGTGGTCAAACCGCATTGAAAAATGAATTGGATCTAATTTTGTTCGTGGAAATTGGAAGCGGAACGCAAATAGACGGCAAATTCTTTCACTTTCGGTGAATCTAGGATTCGATGGGACGCGAGCATAGATCTTACGAAACTCGATGCATCTGCGGTTTAGCGAAACAATCACGCACCGATGTTGAGCAATCGATTACGTCGTGCCGCGCGTCAAAGACAGTTAGCAATTTCCTTAATTACGAATCCCCTTTGTCTTCCACGTGAGTCGTGTTGTATCTTCCGATGAAAATCCTGAATTGGGAAAAAAAAGAAAGAAATAACCGATACCATATTTCGCGACGCAACCCACAGCGAAACCATTCCCCAGTCCAGTGAATAATTCACTCGATTCACGATGCGTGATTTGGAATCAGTTGCGTTAGATGACGTAGCGCGGACAGATACAACCATACGTTTAATGCACGCAACAAAAGGCACGCGCTTAACGATCATGAAATTGAATGTCAGAAAGCAAGTTGAATTAAAAATTGAAGGCAACAACTCACTAGGCGTGGAGGGACGAAGAGTCAATCGAAAAGAACGTCCCGTTCCGCCATCGCGCGCTACATTTCCCATGACACGTACGAAAGAGCCGAATACGCGAATGCGTGCGGCGGACTCGGCAATCAGGCACGATACCTCGGGGTCGAGAAGCAATTCCCTGGAATTTCCATCGAGCGGAGGTGGCGAGGTCCCTTTTGGCGCGGACCGTACACGCAGAGTCCAGGGGCCGCAGGCGCCATCTCCTTGAAACGCTTATCCTGGTATCCTGGCAATCCTCCTCCCGTAAGCCCGTGTCCCTCGCGCGCATTACCATACCTCGCCCCCGAGCCTCGGCTTCGAATGTGTGTTCCTCTCTCCCTCATCATCCCCCTCCTCCCCTATCTCCCTCTCGCGGTGTCCCGGACAACGATGGTCCGTCGCAGATGGCTGAATTATTATAATATCATTATTTTACGATCTAATTTATGAGATTCTTTGTCGTTTTTCTTTTTTGTTTTCGTTCGTCCGTTGCGAGTAATTTGAATAAATTTTATACGGTTCTCGGTAGGCGAATGTCGGATATTGGTTACGCGTAAAAGTGTCTTGGAATACGAGTTGAATTTGGAATATTAATATCGAGTACGATCTGTCTTCTCCCGACTTCTTTTTTTCGCGGTGTCTTCGATAACAGCGATTGCGAACGATCGCAGGATTATCGGGAAGATTCGGTTCTCGATCCGCTTTCCACTTGGCAATTGCCGCGAATCCGAATGAGTTCGAATGGTTCGAGTATCGCGATGGTCTTCGTCGGGCGTACGAGAGTGGCACAGAGTTTTGCACCGAGTTTGCTCGATATAAGATTTATCGCGGTAAAATGCATTACCATAGATCAACCGCGCTGGGCCGAGTGCATTCTAAGTGATTTGAGAATGATTTACGGCCAACATTTATGAATATCATTGCTCGGAGCGTTAAGTCGAAATAAATTCATTTGTTTTATTATTTTCATGCGCGGCGAGGGCGGTTAGTTGTGATTTCTTATTTTAAATAAAATGCGCTCTGCCTCGCCCGCCTCGCTCCGTGCGCCGTTCGCCGCTACGCAGACGCATAACTCGCGCCTTCCGAGGAATAATATTGCCCGGCCGTTGTCGGTGTGTTTAATAAGAGGGAAAAAGAAGAGCGCAGAAAATATAATGCCGGGAAGATTTCTGCTCTTCGTTGCCCGGTCTCGTACATACGCCGGGGCTAAGAAAACGGTATACACGTGTGTCGTTGTTCGCGCAGTTTCGAAATTTATCGTCAGCCACGCTCGTTCGACCGTCGTACACCCGAACTTGAACGCTCGAAAATTAGTGGTTAGTATCGATATTCAGATTCGAGACCGCTAGTCCCTCCTTTTGGAGAAAAAAAAGTATTCACGCGGACGAGACAGGATTTTAGCCGTGCCAACGTCATAGGTTACGACAAAATAATTTGAATATCGCCGTATGCGCTTGGGTGTTTTAATTTAGATAAATGCGCCTCCTCGAGCCAAGACCTTTATCTTATTTCGCAATTAAATCCGCAGTTGAGCATAGATCCGCTCTGCTTACCGAGAAATCTCTCGTTACGTTTATCCCGCACCGTTTCCCCGTTCCTTGTCTTTCGCGCTCCAACGTCGTCCCCGCTCCGTGATACATAGTTTCAGATACCTCGTTCCACGCGTACGCGCGTAGAAGCGATTTAGCTCTACCCATCGACCCTCCATTATAAACAATATAAACACAGCGACCCGCGACGAGTAATTTGCGGTACAATTAGAAAACCTCCGATAGCTAACTCAACGACTATTTATACACGCGACTTCCCATGACCCGCGCGGTACTTTCGACAAATCCATCAAACCGAAGCCAAACGAACAATATGAAAATAAACGCGAAGGTAGCCCGGGCATCTCGGCACGTTAAACGACGTAACGCGTGCTTCCTCGTTGCCCTCCTGAAATCCGTCGAATAACCGGTCGCTACAAAAGCACAGTCGCGTCTCTCTCGCTGAGCAAATACCGAATGTTAAACGCGCGTATCCGTCTATACGTATTCCCCCCGCGTGCGAGGCGCGTGGGAGTGTTTGGAAACACTGTTAAAACACAGAGCCCGAAGCGAGCAACGGCCGGCATTGTCCGCGCGGGACAAAACCGCCGCGCAGCGCCGGCTCCGGTGCTTACGTTCGCCCTTTTCTGCGGATGAATGGGGTGGTGAGGGCAAGAGAGGAGACCCAAAAGAACCACGGCGAGAACCTTTTGTCTTTTAATCGTCGCGCCCCTGCCGATGGGGGATGCCCAGCCGCCGAGGGTAGCCGGCCAGCACGCCTGACAAATGGCTACCGGCTACAGCCCTTACCGAGCCGCCTAACCAATGCCACAATTGACTCCATTTTCAATGCTGACTTTTATTCCTTTCGAGAAAATTGACTGCCGTCGTTCGGCGCGATCGAATTCACGAGACCCAGGCTCCTTTGTGTACGTTCCGATGAATTAGTCTCCAGTTTTATCGTTGCGTTAGTTTCTGTTGCCACTTTAATTCGGATGATGCTTCGTTTCAACGAGATTGTGTTTTTTTTCTAGAGTCGATCGTTGAATTTTTCTATCCTCACGTTAAACGTTCCTCAGCTAATAGCGCGAATTCTCAAGAGCACGGGTCATTGTAAAAATATAAAAGACAGAAAACATACGTTACTCGAAGACTCTTTCCTTTTCTCGCGTCGTTCGAAAAAAATTCCTTAATAATCGAGTGACTTCGCGGAGACGCACGTTTCAAAACAATATTGAAACTGCCTCTGAACGCCGACTCGATTCGAAAGGTATTCGAAATTCAAACGAACGGAATCATCGCTGTCGATTTCCCTACCCGAGGAAGGATCCGGCGCGTCCTTTCGATCGATTACGCGGCCAGTCGTCGATCGTTGTCACGCGGCCGCAAACTCCCGCCTCCAAAAACGATTTATATAGATCGTCGCCGCGGGAGGTGCATTGTCTCTACGCGGGCCAAAGCTCCACCGCCGACCTTGTCGGCGATCCGTCGGCGCAACCTCCCTCCACGGGCTTTTTCTCGTTCCTACCTCCCGTTTTCGAGAGACGTATGCGGATCAGCTTTTGGAATTCGTGTCGGCCGCCACGGGTGGCCGCCATTGGCTCCGCGGCCCTAATAATTACCGCGCGAGGAACGAGGTCTTTATCCGTGGGACACTGCCCTTGCCCTGCGAGATATTACCTCGGCAAGAAAACAATATCGCATACGGTACGGCGCATAAATCTGACGATAGAGAATATATTTTACGATCGACATCTCGCGCGGACCTCGGAATAATCAATGCCCTTTATGAATTTACGAAACCGTTGCATCTTAACCTCCTCAGGACCCAGTGCACATTGTGATGTACATAAACATTTTATTTTTAAAGCATTTTATTGCAGAAACGTTTAATTCATTTACTCCGGGACCTTTTGTGCATCACAGTGTGGCGCTATATTATTTCGTTGAGTGTTGTCAGTGTGGCCATATAGCGCGCAACATTTGTCGTATACAAAGATTTGTTTAAACGGAGAAACATTTTTTCATGTCGATCGATGCGCGAGAGACACGAAACAAACCGGTGTCCGTAACTCGCGTTAAAAAACTTGAAGCATCCTTCCTTTCTCAAACCATTCTCGTCCACGCGTTTACGACGATCGTCCGCGCAATATCGCCAGACTAATTTCGAAACTGTTCGCTCAAAAATAAAACCATCGGCGCCGAGTGCTTCCACCGTCTTCACAGTTGATACTTCCTGGCAAAAATATATCATCGGGCGATAGGAAAATGACGCCTTTCGAGATTGCTCGCCGTTGCCACCGAGATGCCTAGGCTCTGTTTACGTTATCGCCTCATAGAACCTCGTAACCCTTTAAACCACGGCCCCCTCGACATCTATTTCTGTGTCATCGGTACACAAACTCGGGGCAGCGCAATGATGAAGCGGGCGGGGCTCGAAAAAACAAATTATAAATGATTCCTGACGGGAGACTTTATTCGAGACGCCCTTGAAAGTGGATATTTCCGAGAGGCTCGACGCCGTCGCCTCTCGGGGGCCGATATAACGCGGTGTGTGCGTGCACTCCCTTCGGCGGGATATCTCGAGGACTCTATTTCCGTGTCATTGATATTACAATGCTCGAAAGCCAGGGACGAAGGGAACGCGAGCCGGGAAGACGAATTATAATGACCCTTCAGGAGAGACCGCCGCGGAATCCTCGGAAGTAAACACGGTGTCCCGAAAGTTTCCTGCATAAATTTAATCCCTTTCGGGGGATGTTATTGCGTACGAATCGTTGCGCGGATGTAAATTTGGCTGTTTTTGGATTTCCCGTGGACCCAACGTCTGTCCTCCGCGCGGGAATAGAAATTATTTTAATTCGACTCGACTTTTCCGTTCGCGTAATAATAACGCGAGTAATATTTGCGACACGTAAGTATAAGATTAAAGAGTTTAAGAGATGAGAATATAAGATTAACGAGACTGATATCGATGACAATGCTTGCATTAAAAATCATTACCGAACAATTCTACGAACCATCGCTACGTTACCTTATTACACGCTCCGATTCCCAATATTCGCGGAATAGCAAAGTTCGCCACGAGGCTGCGCGGATAAACTTTCGGAGCATCGTCGTCTCGCGCGTACATAAAGACGCCTGTCTTTGGCTACCGAAAACACGTAGAGCGAAAAGGCATACACGCGAGTAACCGTCGTACACCTACGCACACTCGCGCATAACCCCGTGACGCGCAGTCACATTTATACGCGCGAGACATAATCCTTGCAGCGAGATCTTTCGAGGACTCTCCGATGCTTCCACAAGAATGTTTACATTTGTCTCTTCTGGCAGCACGCGGGCTCGCTTGCACGGCGAACACAAAGAACGTTTTATAGTCTGGGTCCCCGGCGATGGACGTAGAAATTCCACCCTCGTCACGGCGTGTCGCGGCGGGCGACAAAACATCACAAAGGCAGCCTTGTTAATTACAGCCGGCGTAACCGGGCCCCATCTGCATCCGCCGGCACCGTTTTCCGAATCGCGCGCAACAAAAAAACAGCCTCATTGAATGGCCATCGCGATCATATCGGTGCACTTCGTAATAAGAGCGTTGGGAGTAACTTAGGAGAATCAAACGCGGGCGAGGAGGGTGGGCATTTTTAACGACTTCGAGTGTTCTCGATGTCAATTGCGTTGCGTTAGTTGACACGTGACAACGCGAGTCGTTCGACACGATCGACATTGAGAAACGGAAAAATTATTAGCTTGGAAAATCGTCCGAACTCAAAAATCGAATACTCTTAGGAGAAGCGTTTAAAGGATTGTAATCGATTTGAGTGTGTATGTACGACGGTAAGTATAGAACCGAACAAAAATGTTGCGTTTTAGTTGAAAAATAAAGGGACAAAATAAATAAAATTGGCTAATTGGATATGATATTATCCGTACCGCGCATAATTCTGATCAGCGGGATTATGCTAATTTAATCTAAAAATTCCAAGAATAAAAAAATCGCAAACTAATCGAAACTGATAGAACTTCAACACGATCCGTGCAATTTTTGAATCAGAATCGCGAGATAAGTTTCGAGACCGCTGCATCGATCTTCGATCGACGAACTCACGGGTGTCAGGAGGAAACGTTTATTCCTGGATGGCGATCGTCAGTCAGGCTTGTTTATACTGGGTGGGACAGAAATACAAGAGTGTCGCTGAGACGCGAAACATCTGTCGCGGTGAACCTGCATGCGTCGTTCACGGCGCGCGACTATTTTAACTCTGGCCCGCGATTATGCGACTGACAGCTAGTGACAACCGCTTTCTCAGTCGATTTTCTCATAGGTAACCAAGTTGACAGCGTCCAGAGACACTTCCTTGAATCCGGTCAGCGCTCTCGACCACCCATATCTCTTCGATGGAGGATGGGAATGCTGCTCGCGTCGAGAAGTATTAACCGTCTCCAGACGGATTTTTTATTTTGCTTTCAATCATGTGATTAACAATTTGGTTTCATATCACGACATTAGTTTGTAAATTTGTCAGAATTTTGCAAATGGGACGTACTGTCCCATTCATCAATTCTAATGAGACATTAGTCTTGAGAATCTTAATACAATGCACACAAATCGACACCAAAAATTATATTTTCGTAACTTGTGATTCAAAAATAAAATAAGATAAAAAGTGAACTAAAATTTGTCGTGGGATACATTATCCAGGCAGTCTTGAAAAAATTAAAGTACGGGAAGCGCTTAGATCAGTTACCAAAATAATCCTAGAAGAATAACCGCGCGACAAACGCTCGTCCGCCCGTCAAGTCCACCCACGCGATTAATCGGTCCGTAAAAATCGGCAAACGAGAGTCAGAGACCGGAGTCCCTCGACGCGGGTCCGACTCACCGAGTTACCAGCAGCTGAAACGCCAAGCCATAATATTTTCAAAACCGAGGGAATCGAACGTGACCGGGGGGTAGCGTAACGATTTATTAAAAGACCGTTCGCGCGATGCCGAGCGTGCCAGTTGCGTTCCGTCCCGCGTAGAATCCGTCCTCCTGCTCTCCGCACGGCCTTCGCTGGTTTCGTCGTCGTCGACGCCGTGCCGCTGCGCGTCTCGTCGCGTCACACCGCGCCGGCCGGCCGGCCGGCTGCCTGGTCGGAGAAACCGATCGTTACCCAAAGTGTCGCCTGGCGGGCTTGCGTGCAGGAATGCGATGTGAACCGGCCATTACGCGACGCGGTGTCACCCCGGAGGAGGGTAATTTCGTTTCGTCGAAAGTCCACCGCGAGCCGCGAGACCGCAAAAAGGCCAGAGTCCGCATTCTTGCTATTCGAGGATTTTACCTTTACCTCTGCCCAGACCGCCTAGCACCGGCCGCGGGGGCCCCGGGGAGCACGTTCCCCGGGCACGTCGTCGCCGACGCTAAATTATTTCGTTCCACTTTCGTTCTAGCTGACACGTATCGCCTCTCCTGGTCCAGGTCGAGAGCGATCTCGGTCTCGAGTTCCACGATCGCACCCGGTTTTGTCCATCCCAAGGTCTCCGCCTCCGCGGGAACGGGGCAAGAAAGTTCGCCGTGGCTGCCGAGAGACGGTTTTTAGGCGGTCGTTCTGTCAATCGCTTTGTTGGGGCTTGAATGGACAGCGCACGGTTTTACGCCGTTTTGTTTACCGTGGTCAGTCGTTGGGCCCGGGTGATTCCGATTGCAACAATTTTTTTTTTTTTTTTTTTTTCAAACTCGCACTCGTAAGAACGATTTTAGGTTGTTGCGAAGCGTATGCGCTGAACGGGAATTTATCGACAAGAGACCGGTTTTTAATTGGGATCGTTTTGCGCAGAGTATACAAATGAGGTAGTGAAAGCTAATCGTTTATTTTTCTCGACGCACGTCACTATGATTCTCTTAGAGGTTTTCTAAAGTTTTACAGAAATCCCTTCGAGGATTAACAAAAATAAAAAGATTTATTTACACTGCTGTGACTTTCATCTTCCGAAGTATTAGCACAAATGATAAATTCACTCGCACCCCAAAAATTACGAATGACATCTTCGCTCCCCCCTCCACTCGAAAGTCTCGTTCGAGAATGTTAGCCGCGTTACAGTTGCGTGAGAAACTGGATGATACGCGTAACACTGTCCTGGATCCACCGAAAAATTGAAAACATCGTGCAGGGAAACAGACTGTTGGTACGCCCCTATAAACGATGCGGTTAATCCACGCAGATGGCCCGTTTACCCTCGGAAAGGGAGAAAAAAAAAGAGAGGAAATAACGAAACGATGAAAGGATTCGCTAATTTTTCTTTACTCTAACCGAAATACACATCCGACGTAGAGGTACACAGATGTTCACACCTGTCGACGGCGCGACGAAAGTTAAACGTTGGGACGAACAAACGACACGTTTACGGGTCATTATACGCCGTTTACACATCCGCAACGACCGGCGAAAGAAAAAATCAATGAAAACGTGTCACGGCTTCCCCGTGGCAAGGAGCCATTTTTTTCCTTGCGGTATCCCTCATCCGGAGCAGTTCTTACGTCCCCACAATTGTACCGTGGGGGGGTTTCGGTGTATTGTTACCGTTGAGCTACCTGCGCGTAGGTGCATTAACGAAGCAACGGCGCCCTCTTACGTAGGCGGTACCCGTCGATAGATGGATTCGTATCGAGTTATCGTGAGAGACAAGTGAGATCGGTGCAAGGTACTCGAATAAATATCGAACGGAGTACGAGAATGCATGTGCGTACACCTTCTTTCTCGATAATCGGAGAAAACTTCTACGCATCCCGCTGATCAATTTTCTCTCGCTCTTCCGACCCTCGGAAGGAGAAGAAAGAAGGGCAAGCCGTTGACGATGCAATCGCGAGAAAGGGGCCACGTGTGAGTAAGTTCCGGTAGAAGAAATTGAATTTAGCATTCGCGCGTGTAGCTGGGTAAGGAGCGACGCCCTTGACCGAATGGAAATAAGATCGACGTTTTCGTGGACGCGTCCTTCACAGACTTTGGGTTGTCTTGCGCGTTGATTGGGTTAATTCGAGTTATTGTTCTTGGAAACTTGAAGTTCGCCGGCGAATCAATCAAACTTTCCCGAATCAAAGTTCTCCCGCATCCGATGGAGAAGTCGGTAACGCGAACTGGTCGGATTTGGTAAACTCATCTTGTACGCCTGTCGATGAACATTGAAATACAAATATACGTTGAACCCCGGTGTTTTAGATCGAATCGACGGAAAGATTTCGTGCGTCAAGTATTTAAGGAGAATACATTAATAACAAACTAATTTTACATCATGTTCCGTGATCTCCGATATACGTACAGTGAGTCGCGTCAATTTTATTAATTAAAAACGTTTTTCCACTGATTTGATTAATATTCGAATAAATAAAATTACTCAATAATTGGGCAGCTTAAGGTTATATGTACTGTTATAACCGGCCCATTAGTCATTCTATTTCCTTCGCGCATATCCTCGTCAACCAAATAAACGATAAACAAATAACAATCACCGATATTCGGCCGCCACCGACGTTGAAATTCGTTCTTATTGTTAGCAACCGAGCGCCAATGAGAGCGAATCCACGAGTGCACAAAACGTCAGGACTAACGAACGCGAAACAAGATCGGCAACTTGCAATTATCCTAACAATGTGACTTAATCATCCGTCGAAAGAGAAACACTCCCGGAGCGTTAACGAAACGCGAAACAAAAGGACGAGCAAGAAAAAGGAATCCAATCAATACAAATTGGGAATGCAATGACGCTGCGCGTTTTCGCCGTTGTACCGGTCGCCGGCGAGTCCACCGCGCTCTCGGAAAAATAACGAAAGCCGCAATTATCGGCTCGTTTTGCCGATTTTGCGGCGAGCGAGCGAGCGAGCGAGCTCGTCGTTAGAAGGCCGTACAGAAAACGGCCCGTGGGTCCGTTAAGCGCGTCCGTGTATCCGCGCGCTGGAAACAATGGCACCCGGGGTGTCAGAAATAATACAAATAACCGGGGGCCGGTGAAAGTACTGTTTAGCCCGTAATTTCCTTTCGTGGCAACCAACGTCGGAAGGCGGGGCACGGTCACACCTTCGCGCTCGTCTTCTCTCCTTCTTCCATCGTTGTTCATTTTTCAGCCGCATCGAAAAAGAGAAAGAGGGTTGGGGCCGCGAGGGGGAGCGGGTGGGGGGGGGGGGGGGAGCAAGGTGGGAAGGGCGCGATTTCCTACGATCGAGAAGACTGACAGTCATCCTCGTGCATTGTTTTTGCAAGGAAACCCTCCTGTCATCATCGCCGCCCCCATCGGGGAAAGAAAGCAGCTCCGAGAGCGGCGTGACGAGGTCTCCCGAAGGAAATCGAGATGTCCGAGTCGAATTCGGTGGAACTCGGGACTTCTCGACCCGTAGGACGTGCCAATGCCATGCTCGCCGTTCCCTTTTGCCGTTTCGGGGACATTTTTTTTTCCTTCACGATCGGTCGGTTTTTTGTATGGTATAGCGACGTCGAATCAGCGGAACGATTATCAATGAGCCTTGCGTTAATGCTTGATTTGGGATCACGTTCGTCAACTAAATCGAATTACTGCAAATTTACTGTTTTTAATGAGATTGTAAAATTGTGACTTCGGATGCTCTACGAACAAGAAGAGAAAATCAATCCTTGGAAGTAAATTGCAATTGTAGGTTATCAAAATAATTTTCGATTTAATTATTTGCGCGACGAAGACGTGACCAATCCGATAATAGGAAATCACAAAGGATTCTCTTTCTTTCGGTTGAAAAATTCACATCGTGAATCCTCAGTATCGAACGAAGAGATTAAGTATCAAATTTCGACGATATTTTCGCAAGCACGATTGCACGGAGCGGCAAATATCTTGAAAGATTTTCTAATAGACTGTCCGAAATACTGAAGAGGAACGGTTTTCCGTTTACCTTGTTCCTGGTTCCAAGGTCCAGGTAAAGACGCCGCGGCTGGACACAATACACCTCCCAGCGGGCAAGTTATTATTACCGGTTCGCCATTGTCCGGCTGTCAACAATTAGTTTAGATGATGCTTCAACATCCCGTCGAACAATACCACCTGAGCTGTAGAGCTTGCCTCCAGCTTCGTGGAAATTGCTATCGTCCGGTGGAACATAATCTTTCCTCCCAGAATGCCAAACGGGATTTGCGCAAAACTTCGTCGGCCCGCAACGATTATTGTTTCTCTTTAAACAAAAAAACCGGGACGCAATGGAAGCATTAATTTCTTCTTCCATGCTCGATTCGTCTTATTTTTGTATCGAATGAAACATCATCGTCTCTCGATTGATAATTCCAAATAAAGCCCGTGAAGATGTCGGTACCTCTCGAACGTGAAACGTCGTCGAACCAACGCAACGCGAAAAACCAAACGATGCGCGAAAAATGATCGCGATAACAACGAATATCGACCCACGAACATCCGTAGAAGAGAATAATTCCAAATCTTTGGGAACGACGTTCCCGCGGGGAAAGTTTATTCGCTAAAACGCCAGGAGCGGCTAGGGGGCACCGTCAAACGACAAAAGACAGAAAACTAGACGAGGGTCCGCGACGCGCATCCTGCTCCTCGAAAGAGCAAGAGGAGACGTCAGGGTACGCGCAAGGATGATACAAAATATTAATATTGCGCGCGTTTCCCTCATAACTCACGGGCCGCTGAGCGCGATACGCACGCTCCACGGCGTCTATATCCCAAGGGACCGTGGCGCACGGTCCTAGGATAAGCAGGATGTCGGTCGAAAGAGAGAGAGAGAGAGAGAGGGTGAGAGCGAGAGCTGGGGAGTGAAAGGAGAGAGGAGTAAGGGAGAGAAAGAGAGGAGAAGCATGTGTCTTTGTGCTTTTAAAGGCTCAAGGACCGCTCAGCGTGGCCCATTGTGGCATCCTCGGAGCCACGAATTGCCATGAAGGCGCATGTGTTCGCTGAATGCGCCGCCGCAGTTTTATGCTGCGGAAAAACTTCCCCCTTGCCCGGGCCATTATGCGCCGACATAACTCGTCAAAAATATTGTGATTGGTCGGCCATTGAATATGACGTTACCTGGCCGAATCTACGAAGGGAGAGAAAGTGGGCCGACAATGGGGACCTACGGGAGAGACGCGAGCTCTCGTCGAACTAGGATCCTCGGTCTCTTCTCTTCATTTTTTTTTCCTTCCCCTTCCCCCTCCCCCTGTCCCCCTTTCCGCGCGGGGAGGAGGGTCGCCAAAGAATATCATATTTTCTCGGCCGGTGCGCAATGTGTCTCTGGAATTTCATATGGCCCGTGGACAAAAGGGACCACGGTGAGGATCAATGGGAAAAACCTTGAAGATGATGAACTTCGACGTGCGGAGAGAATCGGCGGAGGTACGCGCGTTTAGTTGGTCGTAACGAAGTTTGCTCTCGAGTAGCATTGCCTGGGAGGAACGTTGAGATTTTTATCGAATGGGCGATTCTTCAAAGAACGTATTTCCGAAAATTGTCGAATATCGAAGGGCCCGGTGTCGAGAGAAAAAAGGAAAGTATCGTTTCACCGCTCCACCGTGGAGTCCAAATGCTCGTCAAATGAGAGCATTTTACGTTCGATTTCATTCGTTCGCGGAAAGGCATTTAACTTCTTCGCCAAACCGATAAAGTGGCAGTTACATTATAATTATTAATCGTACCGTGCAATCATTCGTTTTCGGTCGAGACCCTTATTCGTTCGTTCGCTTCTCGATACTTTTATCACCGCTCGGTAAGTCTCCGCGAATCGCTGTAACTACGCACACGCATGAAATCCCTTTTCCACCGAGATATGACGTTGATGCCTGAAATCTGGCCCTCGTAAAGGGACGCCGTTCGATCGTTCCGAATGCTCACAGGTCGTTTCCCCCGGCAACCCCAGCTACCTCACGGGGGCGGGGGGAGAGAGGGGGGGGGGGGAGGTTAAAGCAGAAGTGGAGAAATCTTAAGCCTAGTGCCGGAAGACGTTCCTTTGGTGAACCAGGAGTCAAACTGCTTGTAGTCGTGTATCAAGCCCCAGCCCCACCGCCCCCACCTCCCCTCTCCCACCCCCGCCTCCCCCCCTGCCCGTTGGCATCAGCCCTTTACCCGCTTTTAGGGTTGCCGCGATGATGTTGCAAATTTAATCATCTGCATACTTGCCGATTACACGGAACGCCGATCACAGAGGTCGCCGGGCACGCCCGCGGGGTTATCCCCGGTTTGTCCGAACTCCGTTTACGTTTAGCGCACATACTTTGTGTATTCGTAGACGATGCGCAACCCCCTTCCCCTCCATCCATTTGTCAGACGCGTACAACGATGAGGGCACGTTGGTGCGCGCGTTTACGCGTATCGAGGGTACCGCGTCTTTCGTCAGAATGCAATTCCTACCCGGGATCTCGTGGCGGGATCGTGAAGGGGGTGAGATTGGGGTGACATCGTTACGCGGGACGTTTACGCAAGATCGCCGCCAGATAGCACAAATCGTTGCAGATCGTAATTCCACCGTGCAAAAATATTCCATCAGTGTACCTCCCCCTCGTACTCATAATTTTTTCTCACGAACTTTATAACCGTCGGGTCGATATTCCGGATAACAAAAAAAAAAAAAAAGGGGCTCCGAAATTGCCGTGGGCACTGCAATCGGACGAATGGTCAGGAGTCACTCAGCCTACGGACTGGCATCTGCATTTGGCAAATGAAAACTTAACGAGATTTGGTGGAAAATTTTTGCTCCGCAATATTTGCCTCCTCCCCACGGACTCGGTTCAAAGTGACACGTGCCACGTATCCCCACCCCCTTGAGCACAGCAGCGTCGTCTACGACCTCACCCCCTGCTAGCTGCGCCACTTTTGACATCGGATACATTTCGATGTAACAACATACCCGAGGCATTTTCGATCCCGATTACGCTCTTGCAACAACCCGGGGGCCATCTCTGCTACCAATCAACAGAGGCATTCCCACGTAATTGGTTTTTACGTAATGCTAAGCAGCCGGGAATTGCGTTGCTGCGCGGATTTGTTTTCCGTCGGGGTGAACTCGCGATATTCCGATCAAAGCCTCGATCTGGAATTAATTAAATGCCGCTTCTCCACGAGGAGTTTCTTTTCTTCTTTTTATGTTTTTTTTTATGTTTTTTTTTTTCACCGCGAGTTTCGACGGCAATCGCCATTGCTCCTCCGCAACCCCCGTTGCGGTAAAGAGAACCGATCGGAGTCGTAACTAAAAAGTTACTTCATCGAATTTCGAAAAGTTTACAGAATTGCGCCCGAATGGGAGGCTTCGGTTCGTTGGATTTCATCCTTCCCCTTTTGAGATCCGAATAAGCGTGTAGTGTCTGCTAGGATTCGCTGAAAGTTATACACCATTTTCAATACATATAAATATCCAGAATATAACGAGGAAACAATACGATATAAAAAAATACCAACTAAGAGAACCAATGAATTTCCTAAAAAGCGTTGAACCAATTAACGACAAAAGATAATGAACCGCGGGACGGGTAATAACCTTGAGTTCGACGCCACTGCAAACTCAAACACAGAACAAAAATGGCGGGACAATGTCCGTCGTTTCCCTCTTTCAAGGAAATTGCAGCGCGTGGCGGAGATCCGCATACCGCGAGGAGGGCTGAGAAAAAAAAAAAGGTGGAAGCACCCCGATAAAATTGTATTGTGTCGCTCGGTAGCGTTTAAGCCTCTCGGTTCTTTCCGTCTCACCCACCCTTCTTTCGCCTGTTCGGGGATCCCTCTCCTTCGAGGCACGGCAACCCCTCTTGTCGCTTGTTGTCGCGAGCCTTTATTAGCCTCGCCACCCCCTCAGGACTAAGGGTGACTTTTTTTTTTTTATTTCCCCACGACTTGACATCCGTCGATCTCTCTTTCGCATCTACCACTTGTTGTTCCCGTGTCCCGGTGTTCTTTGTCGCGACACCGACCACCCTCTTTTTTTTTCTGTTGCTTTTCTTCTCGCCCCCTTCCGACAATGGGAAATGATATTCCATCGTATAAGCTTGTCGTTGCGGGTCGAATCGATTGAACGTGATCGTTCCGCGAGTATCACGATTCGATGATTTTGGGGATTGCAGTTATTCCGCTTGCTAATTAGTCTTGGTCATTTACATAATTAATTTCAGTAATTTTAGTAACTGACCTCTGAACAGTTTTTCTTCCAATTTGAGGGTTGTCGATGACGAGTAATTAACGCTTTGATTTTCATTAGATCGATTACATCGTTGAATTATCACAATTTCATAACGATTTCGCGTTAATTAGATAATTTTGTGCAGCTGTGCCAAAAACACAATCTCTTTTATCCCGAGGTTTACCAATGATGGAAAATTCTTTTACCGTGCCTCGATTTTAAATCAGTTGTTACGTTTCTCGCAACGTCGCGCGTGCGAGATAATTTCCAACGTTTCCAACGTCCCTCATAATTAACATTAATTAAATAACTAACAAAGTAACCCGCGTAACGTCGGACACTCGCCGTATCGATTACGAGCGAAATTTGGCAAATCTTGCAATCAGGAACGACGGTCGTAACATCGCAGAAATTACATTACCGGCTCGCAATCACGAAATATCATAAGATTGGTCGTAGACGTTTTTTTGTTTTGCGACTACCACGAAACGTCCGACGATGTTCGGGCCTTATTCTCGTGTAATTCTCGCTCGGCAAAAAGAACCGTAATTCGTATTGTCGTTATACGTGCACGCGGATCCCCAACTTGATTACCAATAATGCCGGAATGGATACATAGCGAGACAGGGTCTCTCTTTCGCGCCACGGAGGAAAGACAGAAACGGCGAACAATGTATTGCGAAGCACTGTCATTTTTGGAACAACGTTAACGGAACGCGTACGCGTTTCGAAATACTTCGATATTTTATCGGATAGCGTCGATTCCAGCGAAATATTCGCGGCATTCGCGCACGGTGTAATTAATCAGTTTAAAGCTGATATTTTATCGTACGATATCGCTTTTCGAATTTCGGACAATTCGAGAGAGCAGACGTTGCCGGCCAACGCGAATTTATTTGACGTACAGTAGATTTTTCGAAACGACGGTCCATCGATCGCTTCGAAAATTTGAAAATTGTTAAATTAAGCGTATCGGCGCTCGCGCCTTGTACTAATAAAGTATTATTAGGATTTTATACAATTTTCATAATACGGTCGGTGCAGCGCGTGGTGCGTTATTTCACGAGCGAACGGTTCCGAAATGAGAGCCTCTGTACGAAAACCGCAAACCTCGGACCAATATAATGAGATTTAAATTACTGTGGGATTGTGACATAGTGTCCTTTTTTACGAATCGTTACCTCCGCGACTCCTCTCTCGAATAACCAATTAGGGATGGAAATTTGATTCGAAGCCTCGTCCCGAAATAATCGATTATCGTCGGTCGAAACGGCGCTCCTTCGAAATTCGTTAATGTAGACGACAATTCCGCGAAATTATACGTAGAAGAAATCACAGTTTCTGGCAGGTTTGTTGTGACACGCGTGTCTCGCTAAACAATTTTTTTTTTCACTCCGCGTAATACCTCCGAGACAGCGCGCCATTAAAGCGCGACGAGACTTATAGATCCTTAGATCATTTTTCGTAGATGTTGCAATTACCTGAAATGACTAATATACCCATTTTTCTATCTTTTTATACACAAAGTTGGTATAAAAAGTTAATATTCAGCTTCGAAGTTTCCAACGGGACACTACGGACCAAACCTTTTAAGCCTTCGAAATAATTGAAATAGGCACGGCAAAATATAATGTCTCTAAAATGATGTCGCAAAATTTACAAACATATTTTTCACCTCAAAAGTAGCAAAAAACATGAGTCCATAATTTTTTTTTTTTCGGATACTGCGGCGTTAAAGTTTGTCACGAAGTGATACAAATATTTGAGGTGCGATTGTAAAAAACATACAATATTGAAAGTACTTTATAAAGAATAATAACACGTATTTATCAAAACGTTTTTGTCACTTTTAACCCCTAAAATATGGCTGTCAATTCCGTGACACCATTTTAGAAACACCGTGCACACAAGCTCTGGTGGATTCTTAGTATTGGGGTAGGGCAGAATATCGAACATTTATCCAGCCATTAACGTCGGTTCCGCCTGGGGTGAAAGAGGGTGGAATGTTCCACCTATATTTCTCTCCGACTTTTATTCAACCTTCGAAATCGATTGCTAATATTGAAACAGAGCTGGCTACAAAATACTCTATCCGATCTGCGCTTCAACCCTTAACATCAATTCCCGATGCCAGCAAATATCACGACAATCGTGCTACCTGGTTATTTTTACCTGGAACTCAATCCACGTAACGCGTGCGTGGCATGTAATTTGTGTAATTTATAAATAATCTAATGTAAAAATGATTAATGCGTTTTCTAAACTTACGCACAGGTAAATGAAAAAAAAAATTGATGGGGGTCTAAATTTAATCACAAACGAATGCCATCTGTTTGGATCGGGTAACAAACAATAGGAAGACGGAAGTTTAAGGCAATCGCGAAGATCTGTCTGAAACTTTTGTTGCGCAATTGGTTCCAAACTCGTTCGCAAGATTTTTACATAACCGGTATTGATAATCTGCCAGAATCGCTGTAAACGATGAATATGCGAAAAACGTATCACTGGCATCCCCTAACTTCTAGGGTCCTCCAACACTACGTCTACCTAGTTAACGAGGTACGCGAAATTAAAGAAATATATTGTTACGAATCGAGCGCGAACGCTAAAATACAGGGAGCACAACCGTTCCTTCTGTGAACTCGAATACAACAACTCATATTCATAATTCGAATCTCGGCGCCCGGCAACTAACAACTGCCTATCGACAATGCCGGGCGCCAAGAAGCCAATGAAATACATAGACATTCGTAACGATATTTTCGATTTTTTAGATCTTGACACACTGAAAATTAAACACGGCTACTTTCCCTCAATTATCGCGTAATGCTTTCCACGATTTTACACCGGGTCCCGATAACGGGAGGCGTGCCTTACCAACGTAAACGCGATGCTGCACATTAAAAGACAATTTGTCAGCGGCCCGTTTCAAGTATACATTCCACGGGACGTATCGAGCGACGAAACGAAAGACAGAATGACACGGCGTGGCGTAGCACCTACCTGTGCACGCCGTATTATATTCCAGCCAGGTAACGGCGAGATCCTTTTCCCGCCGGGCGCTTTTTGTCAATCAATTAAAGCGCATTCGCCGCAATTTAGAACGCATTAAGACGCCCCATGGCAGCATTCCGCGCATCGCCGCGACGTCGTCGCCGCGAAGCATCGCTCGGAACACAGCATCGAGGGAATTGAGCCGAAATGAATATATGCGAGCCAGGAATATTTCCGACATAATTCCTCTGTCATTAAAAATGAGATTGTTGTATGGAATTAGTGACTCGTAATATCAGAATACTCTAATGTAACGTTATCAGGAACGGATTATTGTTTTAATTTAGAATCCCTTTTTTCGTTTCTACCAATAGCAATGGAATTTTGTAAAGGAACTACGTACTACACTTCGATAATTAAATAATTTCAAACTAATCCTTTGAAAGCCCCGGAAGATCCAACGGCGAACAATTTTACATACGTAACGCTTCGTGTAAACTGAAAATATGTATACAAATTTTACAAAAAAACGCCGAAAAAGTGCCGAACGCTTGACTTCTATGCCGGAGAATGTTTCCACAATGTTGAATATCGGATAAATACCAATATCTTGTTGATGGAACGATTAAATAACTCGCGTTGCGCGTTTAATTTGCAACTCGCGCGGCACGAGTGAGAAATTTGATCAGCCCGCAATAAACGAATAACTTGGAAGGAAAAGCCTCGAGTTTCGAGAATAAAGGGAAATGGTTTTTCCTCTTCGAAGGCATCATTATCCACGGGCAATAGGTTTTTAATGCCACCGCGGCGCCACTTTTAATCCCGGCATTATAAGATTATCGCGTCCCCTCGAAAGGAGGGAACAGGAGGCGTTTTCTGATCGAATCTCTTTCTCCTCTTCTTCGCTCCTCATCTTCATCCTCGAATCGATTCGTCTTCCACGACGAAAAGCCGGGGAAGGTTTTCTACGGGGCGTAGATCGCATCGCGTGACCCCGAAATTTTAAACCCCGCTAAAATCTCTCTTGCCTCCGGATTATCTACGAGACTCGATCTGCCGTCAAAGATCGAAGGCCACATATTGATTCCGATAATCATCGAATTGCTTTGGATCCTCTTCACGGCCTCGTATCGATATCGTGACTGTTGACTTCGACTCGATGATAGAAAAACCGATGCGCGCGGATAACAATGGGTTCTTTTTTACTTTCGATCGTCATTTTTCATCCAAGGCGACTTCGCGAAAGGTCGGATTACGAAAGAATCGAAATTACGAATTAAAGAGTCGTAACGTGTTTTCTTGCGCCTATCGTTTATTACTCCGATTCGCGTGGAAAAAAAAACAGATATACGAAACAACATTGCTGGACGGAACTCATTATTCGTCGATGCCCGATTCGCGATACGCGACAAAAAAATGCGAGTTATTATTATCTCGTCTCATCCTTCGAGCGAGTAAACGACATCGTAAGTAACGGTAATCGGGTGAATTAAGTAAAAACATATCCCCGAGCAAAGAGGCGATTCTTCGTCCTTGACCAAAGCACGAGCCAAAAGGTTGCAGAGCCAATCGATCTTCATCCCACTGTAGCAACTTTCCAGATTGTTGCACGCCTGTTATTGACACAGTCACGAATCCATGCGTATCTTCGTGAATGGTAAACGATTATGGCTGGCCTGTTTTGCTAAACTACGGGTGCATGTCTGATTGTGAGACTGATCGAGGAGTATTCGCTCCTCGTCGAGATCAAACGTTTTCTACGGCATAGTTTTGGGTATGGGACATAAATAAAATAGAATGTTCGATAAATAATAATAATTAATACCCTGTAGCATCCAACCCCCATTTTACCACAGATACATATTTATTAAGGTTAATTTAAAAACACAACGTAGCGTTCTACGTCAGTGCCGAGAACCGCAACTAATGATTCGATACGAGTAAAATATTCTTTTGCGACGATAATCGTCGTTAATGATCGAAAGGACCTTGAGTATCTCTCTACTCGACATTCAGATATTTTTTTACAGTATCCCACGATCCATAATATTCCGCTACGCGTTGAAAATACCGGATACGACAACATTCCCGCTCGCGACCAACGATACGAATTTTCCATTACCGATCACGCTCGTCGGCCGAGCATTCTTTTTCCCCCCGCACGATCGAAATACGCGTTACCCAAAGACCCACCGGAGACGCGGCACATTTTATTCCATCCGCGAGGAACTCTCGCGATTCGCTTTGAGTAGCGCGTCGACGCGGGCGCATATTTGCAGCTGCTGAATGCATTAGAGGCAGCTAAAATACACCGAAAGACAGAAGCACCAGGAGTCGTCGTCGTCGTCGACATCTCCCACGGTGGCTGATGTCAGAAGACGTGCGCGACAAAGTACGTGTCACGCCACTCCCGGTTCGTTTAAGTTAATTGTCGGACTCCTTTTCTGCCATCCCTCGCCTCCCCCGCCAGTCCACGAACCGACCGATTTCATCACTGTCTTTCGATCCGTTTCTTCGTCTACCTCTCTCTCTCTCTCCCTGTCTCTCTCTCTCTCTCCCTCTCTTTCTCGCGTGCTCTCTTTCCCGTCCGCTCGCTCCTTTTTCGTCGCGATATCCAGCCTCGTCATCCTGCTTGAATAAAACGTCGCGATCACGCGGTAACGCCGCGTTGATGACCGTTTCCACGATTTTTGCGACGATTCCAGCCGCCGGTTTTTCTGCTCGTTCGACCGGAGGTTGTTTGTTTTTTCGACCATTGTTCGGCCGAAAATTCTTCGCTCCGAGACTCCTCGGATCGCGGCTCGTACATTTATTACCGTCGAATCCCAGGGAATCCATTTGCGGAAGTTAAATCGTATTCGCTCGGCCCGTTTTTTACCACCGTGAAAGCTGAAAATTGAAACGGGGGGGGGGGGGGGGGTCAAAGGATGGGAAGAATAAAAGGGATGCACTCGGGGAAGGAACCTAAAATAATTATCCGCTTAGCTCGGCCGACGGGGAATCTTTGACAAGATCGACGATCGCGTTCAACGAGGCATTATCTCGTCTCCGCGTTCGTTTATGCGTACTAGCCGGTTACTGGAAAAACGCCATTCTACTTCTGCCTACCTGCTCTCCGTACTTACGCTCGGGCTCACGGATAATTAACCGCGCGCGCGCGAACGCGCCAGCAGTGGTAGTAATAATCACGGGACGGCTAGCGTGTGCATGTAAATTAGCATGGGCACGTATCGCGCCGTACTCTCCGATGCGTTTCGTTTAAATAATTATCTTTGCGACGCGGATGTTGCATCGGACTTAAGGTGGTAATCGGATCTATAATTTGGAGAAAATTTCTGTGATCGATTGAAATAATAATTTAATACAAATAGGGGTCCTCAGAATTAAATACCGAAAGAACGAAGCGCTCCGATTTTCGACGATTGCTTTTATAGTTGATAATCGTAATGTCGAAAGCCTTCATTGAGTTTTCGATCTGCTTATGTGCTAAGTATTTCGCGAGAACCACAGCCGTGTCTTTAACGATAAAAATTCGATTCAAACTTCGCGAAAGCGCATCACTTATACCCAGAAGCCAAAAGTAGATTTGTCCATTTTAAACTCCGCTCGAACGTCCCGACAACGTTCGACCGTCAAAACTATCGAGTTCCGCGCAATATCGTCGAAATTGCCAGTCGTATGCCCACGCGCGCCAAAAAAAGAAAAAAAAAAAAGAGGCAAACCGATTGGCAAGCCGCAAATTAAAATTCGAGCGCAAAAGGTTAAGCCACGTCGTGCAGCTACGGGAGAAAGTCGCCAGCGGGATCGACGTAATCTTCCTATCTACCGTGCCCGCCCGTATTTCGAAGCCCGACGGACACAAAATGTCATCGAGGCGCGACAAAGAGCTCGACTTTCCGCCCGGGGAATCCCCCGAAGAGGATAATCCTGTTACGCTTTTGCGGATCGTTGACGTGCCACGTGATGTCACTGGGTCGCCGTTCCACCCGGACAATACCAAGGTGACTTGACTGAAATCGCCTGAAAGCACTGCGGCCTCTCGATCTTTCTATAGATCCCGAGCACGACCGTCCGGAAACTGTCACGGAGTGTCACCTGTCCAGGTACACCGCCACTTATGGCGCTCGTTCCCCCGGAACGCAAGGACTCTCTGCGCGTGTCTCTGTTCCCTTTGTACCTGCGCGACAAGTGGCGTTTGTCGTCAAAATAGGGGAGACCCGAGCACGCGCGGCTTTGCGACAGTTCTTCGGGCCGGAGGAAATAGCTATTACAGAGAAGTGTTACTTTTTTTGTATTAATCCTTGAGTGGGTGCGCGGGATGCAATTGAAATTGAGTCGTGAGAGAATGGAATTCATCAGCTTGTTAGAATTATTAATAAATGTCGATGTTTCCTATATTATGCACACACGTTATTGATACTAAGGAAGCAATAATTCAATCGGTACACGTGTAATAGTAGTAATAAATGAAGCGTATGGCACAGACTGTACAACGATTTATATAAAAAAATATTCTTTCCCATTCCGGTGTTAATCTACAAACTTCCAAATTCCATTCCTGCGAATATTCGGATAAGACGAATTATGCACATTTTAGTTACACGATTTCGATTTACACGGTTTTCTGTGGATTCAGCATAAATCCGAGGATAGGTGTACAGCGTTCGCATCGGCGACAGAAAATCACAAATTCCTCGGGGTGACCGTACAGGTGACCGACCTCCGACGATCCACCGGACACGCGTGTCCAATAATACCAGAACTTCCTGGATTCCGGTCGCGCGTGTCTTGCCACCTTCGACCGCAAACTTGGGGTTTCCGGTATGCGCGACGAGTGGCAATTCCGCTCTCCGGCGAAACGGAGATTTTCGCCTTTGATCGTCGCGACACGTGTCGCCCGAAGGAACACCCACGGCACCGCGTCCTACCCCCTTTTCCACGGGCGAACTGTCATTGTGAGCGCGAGTTTAAAATTACCGTCATTGTGCGCGACGGGTTTAAAATTACGTACGCACGCGGAAGGAGAGCGTGGGTCGCCCTCCGCGGACTTTCGACGGACAGAAGTGACCGTGGATTCCATTAACCACCAACGTTTCGCGAAGATTAATGCTTCTACGCCCGGTCGAACCGACGCCCACGCTTCTTGATCCCTTGCATCACGCTTCTCTAATGTCTCTGCCCTTATTTCTGTTCCAGGTAAGCGGAACTATGACTAACAGCGTCGATCGTTCGCCAGCGTGAGTACGCGGCGAAGAGAGGAGGAGGGGGGGGGGGGAGCGGTGTCTTGGGGGTACTTAAGAAAGTTCGTTAGATCGCGATAGATTTTAGTGTGGGAAATATGGTTAGCGACGGTGTCGATACAACGATCAACGGGGGTAGCGGGGTAATTACACTGAATTCGCGACACTCGAGAGCACTGGTTAATTAAAAGTTAAGCAAAAAAGATTAAAGGAAATGCGCACGGTGTCACAAGATTTGGGGAAGGAATTGAAAATGATTTCGACCGAAGGTGTCGGTAAGACACCTTTTTAAAATTTTTGCTTAAAATTACTTATCATTAGTTTAATCGTCTTTCCTTAATTTAATTTTTTACTTGTCCTATAATGTTTGTTTAATTAATTATACGGTATCTTTTTCCTCCAATCTCTTTCTGCTTCTACAATACGTTTCGGTCGAAATAGGTATACACAAAAACCGTGATAGAAGTAGTGTCAATCGATTAATACGAATAGTAAAAGGGAACACGAATTCTAGAGTAATACCAACATTTCCAGATTCAAACGTAAGGTACATGGTAGTTCTACCGTGTGAAATTTGTCTCTCGTCGCTCTTGGATCGACCGTTCCTACAGCGATGTCAAAGGTATCTCGATCTCGTTGCGAAAATAATGACGGACACGAGAGAGGCCGTATTCGCTTTTTACGAACGTTCGTAAAGTGAGAAGTCAGCACTACCGGCGTAACACGCCACGACCCTAAATAGGTACCTACGTATTAAGTGTCTTGTACAGAAAAAGCGTGACGTACGGATTGACGGCTCGAATTGGAACTTAATATCTTCTCTCGCGCACAACTGGCCGCAACGTGCGAGCACCGTGAGTCAACGTGTCCTGCACACCGAGACCCCATGCATTCGTGCAAAATATGTACACGGATATCGCGTTAAAAACTTGAATTTACCGCGAATCGTTATCTCCGCGCCGCGCGGATCGATTTCGTTTGTCGCGTTCGTACGCTCGCCGGAGAAAAAGCGAAGGAGGGGGAAAGAAAAAAGAGAAAGAGCACGACAATGTTCGATAAGCGAGCTGGCAAAACAACGTTATGCCGGAAGCGAGCGTTTGAAACTCACAGACATCGTAATCGTTACCGCCGCGTTACATAACGTCGTGATATATCTCCACGGTCGATCGAGAATCACCGCCTCCGTCGCCGTCGCTGTCTCCGTCGTCGTCGTCGTCGTCGTCGTCGTCGTCGTCGACACGAAGGCGTGACCGATCACGGCCGGCCTTGGCGCTCGTAATTTATGCGGGATTTGTCATTGCGGGGCAGAAAAGACCGAGAGTCAGCCGCGAGTCACGCCTATCCTCGAAAATGGAAGAGCGGGTAATTAGCGACGGGTTGGCTAATGCATCCCTTTGTCTCCGCTTCTGCGTTATCTGATTCACTGGTTGCCGGCTCTTGCCGCGCCACTGGCCACCTCCATCCGGGAGATAAGGATGTCCGATACGTCCGCCAGGAGAAAGCCTCTGGAAAGTGTTCGCGACCTCGACGGGAGGAGGCACGACCTCGCGCGCGAGCTAGTCGAACTTCTTTTAGACCAATTTCAGGATGGATGGGTCGTTTTTATTTTTAGGATTTCGTGCATAGAGTAGTCATGCGTTGAATAAGTCATTTATTAATGTCAGCCATTTTCGCGTCGTTAGAATTATGTATATCATAATTAATATCGACGCTAACTCGCTAGCTCGAAGAAAATTGACTCTAAAATAACTCTGAAATGGAACATTTTTAAAAACACATAAATGAGAAATACAAAATAGTTCAAACTCAAATTAGAAATAATATAAATAAGACAAACTTTATTTTTAATTTCTAACTTGGATTATATTTTTTCCATAAAATTTGAACCCCCGTTTGTCCTTCCCGGAAAAGATACAAGGTTTAGTCTCGCGTACTTGTACTTGGCCCGAGACAAGACCTTGTCTGTTGATAATGACAAATTAATTGAACTGCGAGTAACCAGATATTAATATTAATATCAAAAACAAAAAGATTTTTGTGATTACAACCGGACGACTTTCCCCATTCTAGATATGCGTAAACAAATGTTCGCATAACGTTTGACTTGACGCTTTCTCAAGCGCCATCAAATTATTCAACGCCACGACTCCTCCGTCCGACCGACGCTCATCTACATTCGCAGTTGCAACTATTTTCTTTGAGGGGAATCAATTACTTTTAACGCGACTATTACATTCCCTTTTCTCCTCTCGCCGTATTACCTATTCTTGCCGGGGCCATTCCCCGTGGATCGCCGATCATCCTCGATAGTCCGAAGGTCGTGAAGCATTAATGCATCATCGATTTGACCTATCATTAACATCTACTAATTATCTTCGTTTACGCGCTCGGCATTATCGCGATGCGCGCATCTTTTGCTCGTTCTCGCTTCTGCCTGCGCAAATAAGTAATTTATCAAAACACGTACTACGTCCGATCGTATCGTCGAATTGTCACCGTATCCGGCGCCGAGCAATTGATTAGAGTTAAGAAGACACGACGACACTTTATTAACAATTTCTCGTATACTATTTTGAAATACTATTCTAAAGATATGACACGTATCATGATTTCAGGTTTGATTTTAATTAATGGCCTGGGAATCTCGATGTAACGTAACTTGATCCTATCCGTACAGTACGATAGATCGAAATGAATGAGACATCGTTGCCGAATCGAAAAATTAAAGTTGAAATGTGTCGCGTGATTAATAAAACCAGTTAATTCTGCATTTCATTATCGAGCATCTACAGGTGCCGATATATCAAGTGAAAGAAGTACCTAAAATTTTCTAAATAGAATAAAGTGCTTCAATTTTCACATAAACTTAGACAAAATTACTCTCTACGTAACGAACAAGAGGGGACGGTCTAAAGATATAAATTTCACGAAAAACGCCGTATTTTCGCGTTATTTTTCCAGCTTTCAAACGCACTGCTAGAAAACTACGTTTTGAGTGAATTTCACGATCTAATATTCTCTCCAGCAGTTTTTATGAAAAATAATTCTGCCCTCGTACCTATAATAATGCGCGTATCTTTAATATTTCTCGTTTAAACTGACAGTACGCGACGGGCATCGAGAACGAGGAACTTTTCTCGTACAGTTGAACCTTCGATCTCGCGATCCACCCATTCTAGCCCCCAGCATCCGTTGCGCGCTATGCAAATGCACCGTAATGCAGAGACATTTATCCCACGATATCGGCGCGCCATTAATTGCGATCGCGAGGATCTACGTGCCACCGTCGGGGTCACGAGGTTTCGATTCTTCGCATTATCGCCGATATATCGAGGGCAGGGATTTATCGTAACCTCTCACTACCGCACGTTGCCGTGTAACTTGGCGCTACCGATTCGCTGCTACACCTTTCCTGTAATTTGATTGCAATTCGATCTACTACCTGGTGTGATAGATGATTCGGGAGCCAAATAATTGTTGCATAATCGTGAATAATATTAACATGTACAGCTGAGCTCGCGTATGGACTGTATTACTCCGAAATTGCGATTGTCAATTCGATTTAATTAATTGTGATGGATTTATCAGCAGTTGTACGTAATCACCTTTACGATACATTTTGAATCGGTAATTCCGTTTCGATAATTGATTCATTCGAAAACTTTCATCGTACCACGAGGGAAATTTTTAAATATTCCAACATGAGATTTGCGGCTCACAAAGATTTTGTGTGGCCCCAAGGACACGCGCTGTCATGGTTTGTTTTAACATACAAAATCATACTAATTTTTAAATGAACGCTTAGACACATTCAGACATTTTTAAAATGTTCTACGGTATACTGTATTAAATTGCGACACTCGTTAATAACAATTATTTGTATATGGCCCGAGAAGAAAAAAGGTTGCGTACGGCTGCTCAAAATCGATACCCTAATGTACCCGAAGAACAACAAAAAAAAAACGAAGAAGAAACGACAATACGAAGTAAAGTCACTTCCTACAATCCAGACATCCCCCGTTCGTGTCCCCCTAGCAGCAAACTCGTCGCAGGATATTCCGGGAGACCGGAAGCCGGGGTCGGTGGTGTTTCTGGAAGCGAGGTTGGAACCTGGCAGAGTAGCGTAAACGGTGCAGAGTCATCTCTCCTGCCGTTCCGAACGGAATGGAACGGCACGGAACGGATCGGAACGCAACGGCCTGCCCGGAATGGATGCTGGGACGTATTAGCATGACAAAGAGACGCTGGGACGCCTTCTCCTCGCTTCTGCTTATACACCGAGGGGCTGCTGCCTCTCAATTCAAATGCGATGGGCGTATGCTATGCTAATATTCTGATCCACCGGCGTTAATGCATTATCAAACGCGGCGAGGTGCATCCGCGTGTTGCGCGCCGGAGTACGCGTGTTCGAGGGCCGTGCGTGTGCGCGCGTTGATGCACGCGTGTCCCTTTGCCATCGCGAGTATACGTGGGGGGGTTGACGTCTCTATTACCCTTACCTCTTCTGGATTGTGTTCTGGGTTCAGTTGCTAAGGGCGGAGAGGTTTCCTCGATCTTGGAACCGATAGCTTGGGAAATGTAATTTGGATTGGGGAAAGGGAGAATAGGGGAGGGAGATTACCCGGACAATCTTGGAGATACCTTTGATCGAATATCGTTTACCGGTTCGTGTACCCGAACCTATCGTTCGCGATACTGATGCAAGGTTGTTCTTATCGTTTACTCAGTTTCCGGATAATCGCGTTGTTCGAACACGAATTTCAAGATGGGACAAATTTCAAGTGTCGTCTAATTGTATTACAATTTGTCATTCTCCTCTACCGTCGGTAGCGCCAAACAAACCACTCTATCACGTCGCGTTAATATTAATACCGATTTTCGGCGTCCGCAGCGTCGAGATCTACGATTTGACATTCCATCGACATTTTTAGATATCGATTGCGTGACGCTCCCACATTTTTCTCCAAGTCCACGCGATACAATCGCACGATAACATTATGATATCCGGCCGAACGACGATGAACGTTTTTTTAATTGCCAGTGTATTCGTTCGGTGATTTACGGGTACAAATCTAACGGACTTTTATCGCTCGTGCACCACGCGAATATGCGCGAGGCCTAACCGTCTATTAGGGTTTAAGTGCCTCGGCGATTATCGCGATTCGGCGGCGCAACAAGTAACCGGCTGGCGCATCTGCTGCTTCCCGAAATCATCCGCGAGTGGCCCACAGCGCCGCGGCGCCGTTACGTTCGCCTTTTAATTTGCAAATGGTTTATTTGTACGCTCGTGGAATCGATTGCGCGCCGGCCGGTACCGGCATTCGATTCTCGAATGCTTAATAAAGGCACAAAACAGGAAAGATTATCTGGCTCGTGAGAGCGAAAGGGAAACTTTACCTAATTGCATTTCGTTGTACGCTCAGATTTTGCGATATTTGTCTCGCGTCGATGCCAATATCGGAACAGGTTTCAGAGGAAGAGTCGTAGAGGATATTCGTAAATTGAAATAAAGAATTGACCCTCGCCACCACGATTCTCAGCCTCTTATATATTCAGAAAAAAATGAGTTTTGACTATTGGTTATTAATTAAAACTAGATTGATTTGTCCAGTCCCCGACACGTTAGTTTATCGCGTCAAATAATATTGACACACCTGTGCAAATTAATATCCTGAAAAATCAGGTTTTCGAATCATTAATCATCCCGGCTTAATTTCGTTCTTCGCATTTCCAACGCTTGATATATCGCATTCTATTCAAATGTACCTTACTTAATGAAATCCAAGCAAAGGCGCGAGAACTTTAACATCGACGCTCGATCAATCAACATTCGCAAAAGTCACATTCCCCGTTCATTATGTCATCTCTTCGCTACGTTCTAGGACAGAATTATCCGACGCGATAAAGAGAGTTTCGCGAAACTCCCTTTAGAAATTAACTACCGCGTCGTACCTCTCCCATACGTATAGTCGTTGTACGCGACATCGACCCGCGAGTGCACCCCCAGGCCCCCCCCCCCACCCCTCCCCCCCCCCTTCCGGTACAATGGTGGACGAAGTCACCCTCGGGTCGGTGTATCGCATAAAAGGCGAAAAACCGTGGGGCACGTCACTCGTTACGAAATACGCGCGAGTCCGCGTGTCTTTTCGGACGGCTACGCGACACCCACGCGATGCGATAGCGTTGTTCACTCGTACGTAGGGTGGTTACGCGCACATACGCGAATGTGGGGGGGGGCAGATACGGTCCGGTATTCACCGCGCGAATTCCGCGCGTTTCTCTCTCCGTCGCTAAATTATTCATTTACGCGTGTCGCGCGAGAGAGGGCAAAATTTGACGAAACGAAAAGGGAACGTGGAGGGGTGGGCGAGGGAGAAAAAAATGCCCGGAACGAGGGTGAAGCGAATGGAGAGAGTTCATAACGCGAGTTCCAATGAGGTAAAGTGGGGGGAGGGAAAGGGGTAACACGAGGGAAAAATCGAACGAGGAATAAAATTGCGTGCGTGGTCTATAAAGGGACGATTAAAAAAAAAGCGGGTACGATCCGATGGTAAAATGTATTTCGTAAATTTGATAAATTGATACCGATAAACGATGATGGAAATTCGGACTATAAGAAAAACCGCGAGAGGCAAATATCGAAGATAGGTTTGGTAAAAAAAACACATCGAATTTTTCCTTGTGTTAGGACGTGGCGTGCGAACACGTGTTGCGAGTGTGTTTTTAAAACTAGCAACGTTTAAGTGCAAAAATAAAATATGAAAACTGTGGAGAATGAAACGCGGAACAAAAACAAGCGTCAAGAAAGTTTCGTGAAAACGGGGGGTGTAGAAGATGCGATGCTCGGGAGAAGGATAACGGTGGCAATGAGCGCAATAGAAAGAGAAAGGTGAACCGACGCCTCAACAATGGCACGGCAGCACGCTCACGCGGTTTCGCACAATGGCAGATCGCGGCGCACTGTCAAAGTGGTGTCAACTGTCAACTGTCAACTGCCAACCGTCGGCGTCGGCCGTTTTATGGGGTGGCGGACCGTGGAGACACGGAACGCGGGTTACCGACGATGCACTCGCGAGACGCGCGATTCGAAGCGAAGCGTGAACGAGATGAAATCACTCGACCGTTCTACGCGCCGTCATCGGAGTTTGGAAAACTCTTTTCGAGGGTGGAACACGATCGTTCGATGTTTACGCAATGTCGAATTCTATTCTCGAATTCGATTCTATACGACCTCTTTTCGCTTCGTTTCTCCGGTGTAAATGTTTTAAAAATTTGTTCGTGAACCCACGAATGCCACTCGCTGTTGCAATATTTAATATTTGGAACTTTATCAGCACTGATAATTTAATTTATAGTGGTTACGCGAACGCCGGTACGAGATAAATCGATCGCGTATTGGAAAATAATATCAACAGTGTCACCGATTTCACTGTTCGCAGAAGAAATAGCAAAAGGTACAAGGTCTAGTTCGTGCGTACTTGTACTTTGCCCGAGACAAGACCTCGTCTCTTGATTCAATTTTCAAACGCCTTGAAAAAAAGAGGTTCGTATTTACCGTGTACGCGTCTCGGTGATTAACTCAGAAACCACCGAACCGGTTTTTATCGACCGTTTTTCGGTGACCGTGTAATTTCTTTAAATGTCCCCCCATCCGTGGGATGTCAAAATTTCGTTAAAGGACGAAACCAGTAAAAATTCTACGCTATTTCTAAACGACCGTTTGAACCACCGGCGAGCCTCGAACGAGCAAAGACCATTACGTCTTATAATACTCACGTATATTTCGTAGGATCAAAAGAGAAAATTCATAAGAGCGTCGTGCAAGACCCAAGACGAGGCCATCATCGGATCTTTTCCCGGGCATTTAGTGCGGTCGTTAAAATTCTGGAAAAGTCGTAAAACCCGAGAGTGCGATGCTCCGTCGGCGGTAGGGTTCCTTGCCACCTGGTGAACCAGCGGGAAGAACGAGTTTATGGAGGCAAAAACTGTACCGACGACACGGACCCCTTTTTCGTTGTCCTCTCCGATATGCCACGCACCGACAGCCACGCAATTTCGCTGCTTTTGGGATTTATCTTCCTACCCTGTAGCTGCCGTTTTTTTTTTGTTTCTTCGTTCTCAACGACAGTCGGCCGCCGCTATCCGTCAGCGACAATAAAGCAGTCGGGAAATCTCAAAGCTTTTCCGGCCACTAATCGAATTAGGAGTATTACATCGTTCTTTTGTAATCGTCGGAAGCTGACGCGAATCGTTTAGGTAATTCGGAGAATTTTGGAAGCAGATTCGAGCGGTTTTCGGGTAAACGTTTATTGGGGGTGATACGAAAAAAGTTTGTACTATTTGGAGATTTTTTTTTTAGGATAATTACAGTGGTCGTTTGGTTTGCTCCGTCCCTCTGTTTCTCTCCATTCTTCGGTTGCGTCGATGTAATAATAGTAATTTAAATAATCCAAAAGAATGCAGATACTTTCTAAATACATTGTAACGTTAACGCGAGAGACTTATTATTACCGTACTCTGTCAGTTCGGTGTATTCATAATTCATTGTTTAGACGTAAAAGAATAATCGTGCGAGCTATAATGTCTGTACGCGTGTATTCGTATGCTCGTCGGTCGCGCGTAGATCCATTACGTTTACAGTTAAACGCGTGGCGTTATATAAAAAAGATCGATTAAACCGTGACAACTCTCGACGCGTTAAAAGTTATCGATGAATTTCACGCTTTTACGCAAGGACGCGTGTAACCGAGCTCGGAGTGAGTTACAAAGACCTTCGGCTAGCTGTATCGTAAGGTACGCATAGGTCATCGGAATACTATCATCGATCGTGAGTCATGAATCGTCCCTGGCAGCAACATTCAAGAAAATTCTCACTCGGCTTTGCTATAGCTTAGCGATCGCGTGTCGTCGTAACGAAGTAACCTTTCCATTTTCCTAGATCTCTCAGTCGTACACGACGTTTCAAGGAAATCGTTTAAAGACGAGACCCAATTTTTCGAAAATCCCATTTCTTCGAGTTTTGCGTACATTGAATTCGTTAAACGCCTCGATTGAGTTTGCTTTGTTCGTAAAACGTATCGTTAAATTTATCCGTGGCTGGAATAATCAGATCCAACGGGGCCTCGTAAAGTATTTGCGAGCGTGGGATTCAATGTTCGTTAAATGAATCGAGAGTTAGAATTCATCAATCCGTGCAGCTTAAGTTTTATGAAAGTTCGTAACTAAAACTTGGCTTGTTAATCCATACTTTCGGATTTACCAAACGCACTCGTCGTCTGTCCATAATAATCGAATGACAAATATTTGTCCGTCCGGATGTCACGTCCATAAGTAGATGCGAGCAACGTCGATCATACACCGCATACATCGATCGCACTTTGCAAATTACAATTTGTTCCTCTGCAACGAACGAGTAAAAAGTAAAAAAAGGAAAAAAGAAATAATTGAACCGCGTGCAGCACACACTTAAAAGGTTGATGGCATAAATTAAAAAACGAAACAAAGTTCGCTGCTTTTCGTTTAATTTCATTCTTCAATTTCTTCCCCGCGAAGCTATAGACGTAAATTGTTCCGTTCCGAACGTAATTCAGAACCGAAGCCGTTAAATACGCGTTGGTATCGGTGTATTCGCGTTAATCCGCACACAACACTCTCGCGCATGCACACATAATATACGCTACACACTACACAGGAGGCATAACGTGCGGCCTAATATTTTCATGATATCGTTTGTCCGCTACATCGAACGAGCAGGAGATACAAAAAGAAACACGGCCTACAGAATCGTACGGTGGCGGGTTGCGTCGTAATAAAGGTATTAAAATCTTGGTACACGGGGTACCGTACACCACCGTCGTGGCAGAACGTGGGACAGATTTGGGTCGGTCGTTTTACGATCGGTCGGTGTACGTGCACGTGCACGTATACGCGTTACGTATACCTATCAGGAGCCGCCGCTTGCACCTGTAACGGGGAGAGCTCGCGTGATGCATATTTTTCATGAACTCCGCACCTTCCGTGACACGAGAGAGTACAGCCCTTCTGCGAACGTATCCATTCTCCCATCTCCGAGTACTCGTAAAGCGACCTTATTTTTTACGACTTCTCAGTCACGACCGATTAGCGGGCAGAGGAGGGAATGAAAATCGAAAGACCTTCACCTAGGTGCCGTTCGCACGAACAATGCCACCGATCGAGAAACATCGGTTTCCCACGCGCGTGTCGAGCGTCGCTAATAAAAGATTTTCATTCGAACTCGGTTGCCGGGGATTGCAATTCACGCGCGTTAAGTTTGGACTTGAACTTGATTCAAATGGTCGGGACTTTAGTTATAAATCTCGAGAGCAGACGTATCAAAGTTTAATCAGTACTATTCCATTGGAATTATCATACTCCCGCGTACGCTTATCAATATCGAGACTAGCCAGATTCGCGATTTTTCTAATCACGATAATTTGTCCAAGTAAAACTACAGCGCGTGAAGTACGGGACGATGTTGCAATTAATCATTTTTATTAGGATTAAAAGAAGCGTCGATCCAACGGCGATAAATCAGGCTTACCGGTAAAAGTGCCACCCAACTCAAAGCGAATGTTTTGTACGCGGCATCGGGGAGCGAATAAAGAACGAGCCATCGAGAGATTGATATTAACCGCATTTATTAAACTCCCCGTTTCGGGAATTAACATAAACCATAAATATCAATTTGTAAACAGCAATTAGGCCGGGAAACGACGGTAACGAAGTAACAAGCATAATCGCACGCGCATATTTCGATTTTATCGCGCCGCGTTATCGCGACACTCCTTCCTTAATCGAGGACATCGTAAGATTTTTATGTCAGCCACTTAGGCGCGGTATGTCCCCGATAATTAATGGGTTAAAGGTGCGCCGGACAGAAGCGAAAATTAAGGACTCGGTGGTCGGTTGTCTTTCAGCCGCGCGTACATACCACGAGTGCGCGCAAGTATCCCCGGAGCAAACGGTCGCAGATGCGAGAGTATCGTGAAAAATCGTTAAAACAATCTCTTCCCTTCCGTATCTCCGCTTTCGGTTTTACTTCACCGCGCGCACACGCACGCGCCAGTAATCATAATTAGAGCGGGGGGTCTGAGAAAGGTCTTAATTACGAGGCACGGTCCACAATGGGGACCGGCCGGTGCTCCCTTTAATAAATTTTGCCTCGGTAACGGGACACCGGCCGAAAATTTCAGGCGTCTCGCAATTTTCGATCGTTAAATCACGAGAGCCGGTGTAACGAGTACCGCGACAGTGAGAACATTAAGGAACGTCCGAGGCTGAGAGGCAGAGGAACCATCCGCCCCGGGGCCAAAAACTGTTTTGGAAGCCAAAAATATATGAACGCCTGTAACGCGAACCTCGTAATGATTTATCGTCGCACTAGTGGCCTACGAATATTTTTTATTATCCGCACGGATAAGCGTTTCCTGGAATCGAATGTCCTGGGCGGAAAACGCAACACCGACTTACAAGTTCGATCCGTAACGAGATACAACGCAGAACCGACTCGTGTCTATCGAAGGTTGAGGAATAAAAGAAAAAAATGAAATTGCCATTCTTTGGAACGTAACCAAGGATCCTTGGCTAACTAATACGGAGAATCGAAGAGTCTTTCGGCGGTAGGCGTAGCTGATTTTTTCTATGGCTTCGAAAGGTCGAGGATCGGGGATCCGTTGGACGATCGGTGTCCGATCGTAAACGAGAGATCGGGGGACGACGCGCACGGCATAAACGATGGGATTCCATCGTGGCAATAAATATACAATTAAGCGTCGTTGATGTCGATACGGGGGACCAGAGACGTTTAACGACGCGATAAAATCAGGTGACAAGTGTCACAGCGAGAGGACCCGGGATTATAGCGAGTGCCGCACAATAGGGACAAATCCCTGGCCAGAGGGCGCGTCTCCCGCTCGTAATTTAACTTGCTCGATGATTCCTCGAAGGTACTTTATTAAAACCACTCGCTGAGTGAGAGAGAGAGAGAGAGAGAGAGAGAGAGAGCGAAGAGAGCAAAGTAGCTAGCGACGATTCTAGAGCGAAGCAGTAAAGTTCCCCGGCGCGTCGAATTCTAATTAGAATGAACTCGTAGGGATAAACTATTCTGTAACGAGAATCATCCGGTTTAACGATAATTGCAATCAACTTTATGGTACCCTGCGCGTTGCGGTGCCCGCCGTTGCGATTCGTGACCGGATCTGTCCTACGAATTGGAAAGAGGTGTCGATTTACGCATAGTTATTTACGCGATGTGGTTCGCTGGACGGTAGCGAGAGAAATGATTTGTATTCAAATTTTGCTTCGTGACGATTATCGAACGTTATAGCGCTCGTGATACGCAATCGTGACCGTAGCTTCTCAAGTTACAGGATATCCAAACGTACCTTTTATCGGTAATACGGGTAGAGTGTTTTTACAAAATTTCTGTTAGGAAAAGTTGACAAAAAACCTGGATGCGTAGAATATGAACGTCGATCAATTTGTTAGAGTTTAATCAATTGTTTAATTATTTTATCAAATATACGCGCAAAGCCATATTTGTACGAAAGAAATTAGTACACCAATTTCTTATTTAAACAAGGAAAATTCCTTTGATCGCAAAACAGAAATTCCCGCTGATTGGTCTCAATCGAGCCAGTATGAAATTCATCGTTATCAATTTTACATCTCAAAGTTCGCTCCGTCCCCTTCCCGTCGTTTACACCCCGAGACGCTAAATGGTGTTGTAATACAATATCGGCGGTTCTCGTGCGATCGCTTTGTCACTGAAAGTGTCTGGCCAGGAAAAATGAGATTACAGTGGCGAATTTCGGATTCACCCTCGACCACGTTTTACCACGTATTATTCGAATCCACTTTGAATCCCCCCCGGCAAGGACATCCGATTCCTCCCTCTCGTTTGCCGGCATCCTCGAGGTTCGCGCTCTCTCCGAAATGTGCTTTGCGATTTAAATTTTGTCGCGGGACAAATTGCCTGACAAATCGGATTTTCGTCGCCGCGACGGGGCCATGGGCGGCGATCAAAAGCTCGGCTTTTTGTCCTTTCCACACTTTTTTTTTTTGTTCCTCCCTTTCATCGCTTTGTGCCCTCTCCGCGGGCCACGATTCACCGGAATCCAATCGGTAGACTGTCCGAAACGGTTTCGTTCGAAGCAACGTGCGTACGATTCGATCGTCGACGAGACTTCGTTACTTGGATACGATGTTTCTTGACGTATTAAAGTTCAAATCAATTTTGAATTAACGCGTATCGGCTGACCGAAGTTTACCGCGGCGGTTAACGATGTAATATCCAGGGAGAATTGTATGTCGATTGCCAATAATTTATTATTTAACCCTTTGAACTCCTATGTCGAGTCATACTCAACATTTCAGAAGTCTGAACATATATGTATATGTATACGATATGTGTAAAAAAAAACCATTGAATAAAATGAACTTCTTAGCCGAATATTCTGAGATTCGTTTAATATTAATCTACTGGCAAGAAAACTGAAAAATAATATAGAGCGCAAATCGTTAAAGATTACAATTGACGCGTCTAATGGCCAAGCGCCGTATAAAATATTGTTTCAAGACAGTCGCATCTCGAGTCGCTCTAACACGATCATGCGTCGTCGTTGACGTTCTCATATTAAAGTTCGATCCCCCGAAAGGGGATTCGCGATGTGAACGCATACAGGGACAGCAATTGCAACAGATATACATATTATTGCCCCGAACGAATACTTGATTCTTACGAGGTTTATTCGAAGAGCAGTGAATGCGGCCACTCATCCTTTTTTTTTTTGGTAATCACGACAGGACGCGGTTGCTTTCTTCCCGCTCAATGGAGGATTCCCCGAGAACTCTGGCCCACCGAGTGGCACTCGCCGATTTTTTTCGAGACGATGCTCGGCGCTTTAATTAACCGGCGTCTCCCCTTTCAGGAAAGAGGGCATCTTGCGAATGGCGGACCCCATCCCGAATGAAAAAGCCTTTTGAGTTTCGCAACTTGCGACGTGCTTTCGCCTTTCTTCCGGAGTCGCTTTCAGCGGTCCCCCGAGTCGGAGTAGTCCATTTAAAATTATTTAAAACGACCAATGCCGTCGGTCGCTCTTTTTATTCTCGCTTCGATGGCAAGCACTTTCCTGTATTTACTCGATGCTGACTCGCCGGTCATTCGCGGTTACGAGGACTTTAATGACGAGAGAATATCGCGATGCTCGCGTACTCTCTCCGATCGACGCGAAATTGCGCGCACTCTCTCTCTCTCTCTCCCTCCCTCTCCCTCTCTCTCCGTTTTATTTTGCAACTGCCTTTTCTTGCGATAATTATGGAAAGGAACTCCGAATCTGAACGCGGCGGATGTCGAGCGCAATTATACGAGTCCTTTACGGTGTCGCCTCACGATCCGGCGATTTTATCATCCCGGCGAGTTTAACGAGACCCAATTTCGGGAATACCTCTGCCAAAAATAAAGTGGATCGCCACGCACCGCGCTCACCGATAATTGCCTCGAGATTACGGGATAGTCACGTGACGCGCGAGGGGTTGAAGGTCGGCTAATAAGTACGTATCGGGGAAACGTGTATCTTAATTATGAATGGTAAACAGGTGATAAGACGCGTACCGTACGCGAATGCGGTATAATTCTACTTCCTTAATTTCGTTTCTCAAGCTTCCCGCATTTGCATTTAATCGTTAACGCCTGGATCCGTCGAGATATCGCGACGTCTCGGTGGCAATTGTTCGTGCGTGACGTAACGACGAGTGGAAGACAATGCGATTTAATTTGTTGCACGGTGCCCGTACGTGAGATTATTTATCGTTATCTTTGCGCACGTGATTCGTACGTATCGTCGTTGCAAGTACATGCATAGTTGCATTAAAATATCAGTAGGATGCGCAAAATGGTAAGGAGGAATTTTTTTTCGTTCCTTCATCTATGGAGCGCCGGTAATCGAAGAAATATTTGTTACCCTTGGACGATTCCCAGAATCATAACCGGAAATGAGTAAATTTATCAAGTTATTTGCTCACCGCTCGCTCAACCGACCAACATCACCTGAACCCCCGACGCTGACTTTTTTTTCGAGCACTCAGTTCGATTGAACGGCGGAACGCGAAACATCGTAGAAACTAGTCGCAGGAATCGAACGAACCAACCCGCGCGTCGCGCGTAAAATTTTACGACTTTCCCCCGAGTAACCGCCACAATTCAAACGTACCAACCCCTTTGCCTAATCTTGGTACGAGAGAATCTACATTTCACGGGGTGGGAAAACATCGCACGGTTAATTTTAAAGACGCCACGGTAAAAGTACCAATGACTCGTACGAATGAATCGCATACTTTTCAACGGAATTAAATATAAAACGCGTGGAGAACGTTGCATTTAATTTCGTTCTTATTAATTTTTTTACTAAATCGATAAACTAGTGATAAACACAAACATTTGCCATCGGTAACGCGACCGCAAAATTCTTTTATAAGAAAAAAGAGGCTTACCCCGGTTTCATGCGCGACGCCACCAGGGGCGGTGGATGCAATTTCCAAGAGATAAAGGGTAGGTGGGGTGCCCGGGGGCGTTTCGAGCACACACATGGCCCGCGCTGTATCAATTCTGTCAATTGTCAATTCGTCGTCCGCGGTGGGGTGAATAAAGCGCCGTTTGAAGTGGCGGATCGGCGTAATCCCATTTGCGGGGCGCCTGTCGGGAGACACGCTCGCCCACCCACTCCCCCGTTTCTCCTCTTTTGCGAATTAGGTAGCCAAATTCGCGGGATCGAATCTCATCCCACTAAAGGCTCCCTTATCCGCCTCGTTTCAGTCCGCTGTTTATCCGCCGTTCCTTTTTTTCTCTCTCTCTCTCTCACTCTCTCCTTTTCCGTTTTCTTCGCGTTTCTCTTGGATACCTCTCCCCTTCTCTCTGTAACTCCCACTTTCTCTCTCCCTCTCTCTCTCCCGCGCTAATTCGGGTGAGAGGCGAATCTTTATATGCAGGGACCGGAAAGCAATTGCAACGGAGTGCTCTTTCGCTTTCTTCGAACCTGTTCGGGACCCCCCGCGGCAAAGTTCCGCTCATTTCTTTAACGATTCCTCCCTTTTCCCACTGACTTTTTACCTTGCCTTCCTTTTCTCGTTTCTAGCGCAACCCGCCATTATCCGGCGGATCGTAAAGTTTCGGGAGTCGGATTTTTTCGCGTTTGTTTTTGCCACGTTACATTGTCCGTCGGCAAAAAGAAAAGACTCCCGTATCGCTCGTTACGAAGCATTCAAAAATATAATCTGACGAATTACTATTTCAAAAAACCGTCATTAACCAAAGTATCCAACTTACTATTTCTCGTAATAATCCGTCCAAAGGAAATGATAAGCGATAATAAGGAAAGTAACCGTACCGATTAACCAGATCCATGTCGAACATGATAAAGAATAACGAATGTCGGTAAACGTTTGTAACGAGACACGACCGAACGAAAAACCCATTAACCGATGGAGGAAAAAAGAAAAAATATAGAACCCAAACGAAATGCCGCGGTCCACTCGGTGTAACGAGGGAGGGTGTAAAGGTGGGATCGCAACGAGTTGAAATTAATCGGCGTCCTTCTTCTTCGTCGTTCTCTCGATCGCTTACCGGGCCGTCCCCACCTCTTTCCCTCGCCGTCCTCCGGTAGTCCGGGCGGGGGCAGCGGCTAGATATTAATCCCGCCATCGTGGGGTCCGGGATTATTGAAATTATTATACGGCAACGAGCCGAAATCGGAGGGACCGCGCCACCGGGCATAGAGATTCCGTCGCCACACAATCGCGTTTTCCGAGTTCGTTGCGTGTCCGTGATATGCCGGCGTTGCACTCGTGTCCGTTCGTATCACGCGTGGTTCCTCGGCGAGGGAGGGACGCGTCGCCCAGGAACCCGAAACGCGGATGAGAACGAACGGTCAAAATAATGAGTCACCCGGCTATTCGCCGCTGTCGGGCACAATGGGAGCCCCCGAAATATCCTCGTATCCTACTACGGTCCACCGTCGCGCCGAGGGGAAATATTCGGGTGGGAAATTGCTGGCGGGTGAAGGAAAAAACGTTCGCCGCAAAGCAATCGGTTAGCGATACGCGGCGATAACCCTCCCCCGTCTGGTGTATCGATACCAGACGGAAGGGAAGTATCGGCCCCGAATATCGCTCCCTGTTTTAGGTTTATTAAATGGCAACAAAGGTAGAGGAGAATCAAATGCATAGGGCCGACGAACCCGCGAATCAACGAATGACATATTTTGTAGCGGAATATTTAATTACATTCCTGTCTCTTTTTTCTTAATCGGTAACATAGTAATTGTACCGTAAGTAGTAATTATACAACGGGTTTTGGTTTTGGGTGGATGAAAAAATTGTCCGTTCGTTCGCTGGTAGACATCCATGCGACGTAGTTTAACGACCCTAACCACGCGCAGGTCCGTTACGAATAATTGAAAATTTTTAACCTCCCCTCAGTTTGGAAATTAATGGGAACCTACGAGCGATCGGTCTCCGTCGAGTATGTTTAAACTGTCGGTAAACGATACTGTAATTTCACGTTTTTTTTATGCGATGCAAGTAATTAAGCATCGAATTCGCCGAAAGGTAAATACAATCGTTCGACCGTATTATTACGCGGGAATTATCCAAAAATAATTTATCTCTCCGAAGATACTCTGCTGGTGCCCGCAAAAAATGTTTTACTTAAAAAAATTGTAATCGAACGCCGGTTCCGTGACCGTTACAGAGAGCGAGGGGGGAAAATGCGAAATGCTACGACTACTCGGGAATTTCTTTTGCACATGGAACGATCATTTGCCAGCGAAAACTGGTTGCACCGGTAGCCACGGGATTGATCATTGACCGACGATGATCGAGCACGGATAATTACATTCGTTTAATTATTTACGCCAGCTTGTAAATTACGGTTATCGACGGTGGTTATTAATGAGATTATTTCGTAAGGCGGTTGTAAGTTACATACGTGTTTACAAGTAATTATGTTTGTTTGTATGCTTGGTAATAATACTCTGCCCATCGAGATTTCAGTGGGACGATGATACTCTCGAGTAACATGTTAAAACAAATATGTTAATTCCGATCGTAATTGGTCGAGCGATCATCGGGTAGTTTAAGTAATTGTCCCGTGCTTTGCTTTCGATTTTTTTTAATGAAAGACAAGCGCCGTTTACTTTTGGTTTAATTTATTTTATTTGTAATTTTCTTAACAAAATTATCTCCTACCTTTAATGCGATGATAGGATTGGATTAAAATCGTAAAAGAAAAAATAAAATGACCATTGAGTACTACATGTAACATTTCTGAAATATCATATCAAACCCTTGACACGTATCATTTCTGAAAATCTACTTTTAATCTTAAAACTAACCAGACCAAGCCCCGTAGAGTGACCGGTTTACGTTATATTCTATTATATTTATATCCTGTTTATGACACACATAAAGATGAAAATATATAATTGGTTATTTCATTATTACATAAAAGTTATGCCGTGCATTATTTTTTACAATAAATTGGCAATTCCTTCCTTAAAAACATTTACATCGTAACCGATCGTAACCGTCGCGTGACATTACTCAGATTTCCAATGCACAAAGTCTCGGTCTCCCGAAACAAAAACAACGAAAGATAAAAGGAACGCGGCGCTCCTCGTTCCACGCAAACAAGCTTATTGTCAGAATGTAGGGGATGTAAAGCAAACCACGCGAAACGGAAGAAAATAGTGGCTGTCGCGGCGGCGTGTCCAGGCAGCGATTTATCGATAATGAAATTCAGATAGTACGGCGTACCGAAAACATTCCAACGTCCGCGGCACTCCGCCCCAAAGCGAAACACGGGGAGCCCTTAATCCCGGATAGGGGTGCGGCCAAAGAGGGCGTAGACCTCGCAACCCCTGGGTGTACGCGCGGGTCACCCCTTTCGAGACGGCATGGCAATCTTTGAACGCACGAGGAGAAACCGTTATCGACCTTGCCGCGAGTTAAGGAGGCCGCTTTCGAGAAGTTACGAGACCCCCTTTAGTCGTGCCCTCGCGTGTCCTGGCCGCGCTCGTTCCCCTTTGCCTACGTCAGTTATTATATCGGTTAATGCGTCGTTTATCGCGCCGAGCTCTCGCATTCGCCAAGATCGCTCGGACGACGCGCGTTATTCCCGACGAGTCCTCGTTCTCCTTCGCGGGGGGGTTTGAGCGCGTCGCGGCTGACTCGTCGAGTTCCTCCGCGAAGTCGTGAAATTAATGAAAGATCGATCGTTGCGCCGATTTGTGGAGTTGAAAGAGAAAGTATCGCGGTGTGATAGTTGAGGACGCGAATAATGATAATATCCCAGCGAGAAGAAACGAAGCTCTTAAAATTGTACCGCTTGCGCGGAAGCGTAGAAATGATTTCGATCCAAACCGTCGGGTCGGAATTAATTACGTTTTTTCATAACGCAATCGGGATGTCGATAAGCAACTACGCTCGATCGATAGAGAATACATCGATTTTCGTATACACGATTCTCAGAATTGGCGCTACGCCGATTACACCGATACAATGTGCAATACCACGTATTATTATCCCTCTCGAAAACGTAGAGATCGTCGTAAATACAGTTTCCTCGCGTACCTTTCCACGAAAGCTCGGAGCTTGAAATTAAATGCTAAGACGCCGCGCGGTAATGAACGGTTGCAATGCGCAACGGGCGAATGTCTGTTACTCACGTGATGTCGAATGTTGTGCCTGGAAGTGCAAACGTTCGACAGGTGTTCCCATGGCGAGGAGGAAGTGATTTTATACGGCAGTTACCGTGCTAAAGTGTTAATGTGCGAATTAATATAGCGGTCACTCTGCTACGTTGGTCGCGTATCGCGAATCCTCGGCGGATATACCAGTTTTGCGAGTAAGTATCTGCGTGCTTGGAATAATTTACGCGTAATCGGGATTTCTGTCTTATAGCGGGTACGATTTTTACCTTGTCAGAACTACGTATTACGCGTCGCGTTCCCCGTAGATCGTGAATCGAACAATTCCCTCTCTCGATCGAATTGAATTCCATTGACACGTATTTTTAAATAAAGAAATAACTCGGGACAAACGATTCCGCTCGAAGTTCAAACTAATTTGGAAGGTAACAGGACAGTGGCGTTCGAAGTGCCATAGAAAAATCGTAACCGACAAATCAACGGTAGAATTACCACGAACTCCATACCACGAATGATTCTAATAGCCACGAGTAGATTTTATGCTAAACGTTACGAGTCCACCGCAACGTTCCAGCCTCGAATTATCAAACGACTCGTCAAACGCGATTCTTACGCTAACAAAATGCGTGCGTAAACAACCGAAGGGGATCGATAAAAAAAAATCAGCCGACCCGTACGGCGATCGCCGGTAACGGGTCTCGAGACGACGACGTCGTCCAGTCTTCGTTATCCTTTCGCCGCCATTCCTCTCTCCATAAAAGCGTCCAGGATACCTTTCTCTCGATTAATTGCCGTGACGGTGCCCCGGGAGGCGGGTCTTTTTCCCTAATTAATTCGTATTGCAAATTTCTGCTTGGCGTGCACCGTGCACGAGAGGGCAAGAACGTCGATCTGGTATCGCAATTTTTGGCTTCCTGCGACAAGCGGCCCTCCTCATGCCAGGATATCGGGTGTATTGCGTGCCGAGACCACCGAAATCTACCGACTCGATCCACGGGGCTTAATTGCCCGTCGCTGTGTGCCGCTGGATTCGTTTAATTGCCCCCGGCCCTGCCTGCCGCCTCCCCCACACTTCAAATTTCACGTTCGAGATAACGCGGGGAAATGATATTTGTCACTCGCGCTGTTCGCGGTTTAGGCTTGCGCAAATAACCGAGTTAAAAATTCTTGTATTTTATAAGGAGAAGAGGAATCCGATTTTATTTTATTTCAATGGCCCCGAGCAAGACAAATGGCACAAATATTTTGTTTCCACGAAATATCTGTGGCGGTGAGGAAAAACGCGGCGCGTGACGATTAAAAAAAGTTCCATTCTCGTGTTAATCGATACAGAATTGCTGTATTTTTCGGGAAAAAATATGGTCAAAACTTTAAACGACGATATTTCCAGAGCGAAAATACGTGACGCGCAACGTTGTTCCTCGACACGGATATACACTTTGTCCCATCGCAGGCAGTTCGCCGATACGGTAACGAAGCAAAAGCCAACGATCGCTGAGACTTTACTATCGCGAAAATATGTTCGATACGGCACAAAAAAGTTGCCAATTATTTCATAATCGCCGTCAAAAAAGAAACGCGCAGCATAAATTACAAGGAACGGTCCTAAAGTTCCTTTTAATGGCTACTTTAAAAGACTATCGGAGTACTTCATTATCGTGGACGTCGCGGCACGAGAACCACCGAATCGCCGAGACTCTCTGCTCGCGAAATTTCAATCAAGAGGTCCCTGTGCGCGGAGGAGCAGAAAATTTCGTGCGGTCATTTACGTCGGGGCGTTGGGCGTTGTAGCGGTGACGGGTCGTAAAATCGGCATCGCTTACCGATAAAGAGAGGAGGAGAGCAGTCCCTGCCGAGTGATTTCATAACCGGAAGCTCGTCCCAGCCGTGGCAGCTGAGCGTAAGGTATATACACGTAATTCCAGGTTCTTACGTACTTATACGGATGCCGTTGAGCGATACCGCCCGCCGGCAGGAAACATACTTCGCGAATTATTGTCCCGCCGACATTCCTTTATCGTGGAAACGAAAGGCGGCATCGTTGACAAGTTTTCCCTTGCTCGCGGAAGCGACAAGAGGGTAATAGAATATAAACGTCCCCGCTTACCTCGTCGCGATGCGGCTGCGTGTAACGTCGCAATTTCGAGGGCCGTCAAGTATAGTATGGCGCCCGATGCATATGTATGCGTCTCTCTAATACGCGCGCTCGTACGCTTACCTCTATGTACGTCTACGTTCGGCTAGAGTAACCTCCGGGAGCACGCGACCGTAATATTATCCCCGCAACCGGCGCTGCGCGGCGCGGCGCGGCGGCACATCGGGGCCTTCTCCTCGATTGCCGACGTTACCGGGAATGGTAATTAACCGGCCGCATTGCGATCCAACGTCGTCGCAACGAGCCAGTTGCAACATTTTTGCCCCCGCGAAATCGTCGGCATTCGATCGGAATTTTGTCGAGAGAGGCGGCGGTATTTACGCGAACAGGAAACCACCGCGATTGGAATCTTCCGCCGTTTTCTACCTCGATTTCGACGGGGCTACGGTGAGCGCGGAAAAGATCGTTTCGCGCTGAGGGGTTGTCAATGAATTTGGTGGAAATTACAGTCGAGCTTGGTACGGGAGGATAGAAGAAAAGTTACATTTCTTCGTTATTTCTGAATTTATGTATCGTTTTTCACGAGTCTCGAGCGTAACGTTCGTCCTTCCGACGCGCAAGCTCCTTTTCACACTATACTAGAAACCATGGTGGATTGAATAAGAGCATAGCTTTTCCATCGCCGTGCCGTGTATGGCGACCGGGCAGCGACCGTAAGTTCAGTGGGGCACGTAATCAAATGCACGCTTTCGCTTTGATCGTCCGGATTTTCGCCGTACGGTCAAGATCGTATTGTGTGAAGAGGGCGTAACTCTACGCGTTTCACGCGAAGTATATACGATACTCGCCTTATCTAAAAACGCTCGATTCTCGACTCGTACCGTTCCTCTTCCCACCGATTCGATCGTTACTTATAAAATTCTGCGCGTCGTTGTAAACGGGCGAGTAAACTTCTGCCCCGTGACCCTCCGTTGGTCGCACAATTTTCTTCGATTCCGATAACGCTAAAAAAGAAGTCTTCGGCCGAGTATTTCGTGCGAGAAGATGAACGGCCCGATAATCCTCGCTTTCTTTCGACCATCCCCGAGCTGGCCGAACGTACACGTACACACGTACACACGTACGTGGACGGCAACCGTATCGGCTGGATCAAATTCGCGGTTTATAAAGAGCTCCTCGGCGCGCAGTCTACTTAAAATCAGGAAACGTATCTCCGCCTCGCAACCTCGAAACTTTCGAGATGGAAATTCGATCCGACCTACCCGACGCGCGGTACCGACGACCCGGACGCGCGAGATATAACTGAAAATGAGATAAAGAAAATTGCGAATAATTCAAATCCAAATTGCCCCGGACATATTCCACCCGACAAACAGCGATTCGATCGCGAGAATCGGAGTGAGGGGGAAAACTGGGAGAGCGAGGAGGAGCGATGGAGAGAGAGGGAGAGAGAGAGAGAGAAAAGACGAACGAGCGAGCGAGAGGGTGGTTCGCGGAGGGAAAGAGGGGGCGAAGAGGGGGAGAGCGCGAGCGCGCGAAACCACTCTACAACTTTTGATATCGATGCATCATCTCGATCCTCGCACCGGGTTCTCTGATCGATTTTCATTCCGCGGGTTGCATGGCGGCTGGCTATCCGGGTGCTATCTTCAACCACCTCGCCTTCGACGACTTGCACGTACAGGGTGCTCGGAAAGTACCGTCGAGACTAGGAGAATACTTTTGGAGAGTCGTCATGGATAGGGAGTATAAAAATATTTGCGAGAGATGTAATTTTGTGCGACTTACACGGTGCAAGGTCTCTTATTTTATTTGAGGTGTAACGAAACATTCAAGCAGAACCGAGGGAGAAATCGTGTCGCATAGTTTAAATAAAATATTTGCGTCTGGTCCGAGTAAACCTAAATACTACTGATCGAGATCCATTAATCTCTGATCAACGTTTTATACGTTTCGTATATATTCTCGTTCAAAATATTGAATTCGATATTTTCCGAAAAAAAACACGGTGACTAGCCTGACTTCATCGCGGCCATTTGTAGAAGGATCGCTAGAACGAAGTGAAACACTTTTCCTCCGCAAAGTTCCTTCCCGGTAATCAGCGACCCAAAGATAATTACGTGGATTGCTTTTTTAAAAGGAACGCTCGAGCACCTGTGGCGCACACCTGTAGCGCGCAGTGTACGTAATGAAATTTAAGAATATGAATAAATACTCTGTCGACGCTCGATCGCGTAAAGTGGCATTAAAAGTTCTTTGATAGAGACATACAGGAATTCGGTAATGATGAAGGTGAGCGATACCAATTTCCTCTCGGTCTCTCCGTTCGTGTGATACTTTCGCGTGAATCTAATAAGTACCATTTATGTATTAAATCTACACGGTTTCTCTGACTTCGACAAGTCGGACGACATTTTGCAAAAGCGCGAAAGCTTTTTGACGCAGGTTTCGAAGTTTAAAAACTATTAACAGAATTTGTCCAGTGAACGGACAAAAGTGGCGAGTCACGCGTAAAGTTACGCGCAAAGAGTACGCGCGATACGAGAGCGAGTAACGTACGAGAAGAAAATCCTCTGAACTTTTGAAAAAGTCCAAAACAAGAGTACCCCTGGAGGACCCACGCCCGAGGCACGCGTCTCGTAAAACCAGATACGAGCGAAAAACTTTGCCGCTTCTCCGTCGGTAATCTCGACGGTTTTCCAGAAACTCAGAACTTAGATTTCCCTCGAAGGACGTACTGGAAGGACACCTTGTATAAAGGTACGTGTAAAGGCCTCCGCTTCGACGTTAGGCTGTGTAAGATATCAGCTAAGAAACGGGCCCGTCCAAGACTTTACGACCGCTCTTATAATTATCTCCAATAAATATCTCCGCGGCACGAGAGCGTATATCGAAATACTTCGGGGGGTCAGAGGTGAACTCCTACCTCCATCTTTCGATCAACGCGTTTCTTTTGGTCGCCCCGTTCTCACTGATAAATTTATAATGTTAAGCGCACTCGCGCCAACGAAAGAGGGAGCGAACGAAACGAAACGAAACGAAACGAACGCTTAAGGCCCAGAACGTGGCCGCGAAGCGGCAATGAGGAATGGGCCTGCTTAATAAGTCGGGTGACCACACGCGAACGCACGAGAGATCCTCGCGGGGATCGACGAACTAATTTCGCGATTCGAATCTCGATTAGTCCTCGCGACCTCGTCCCGCATACGCCGTTATTATACGCGAGTAGCCGGTACGGTACATTTAATTACGCACCGGCTCGCGTGTGCGTATGGGATTCACTCGACTTCGTTCGCCTCTTCTCGCGTATAATTAAGCATCCGCTTCGTACATTGTTCTTTTGTCAATTGATTTCATGGATGTAGAGATAAACGAAGGACGATCGAGTCGTAGCGAAGTAGATGGAATATACTTGTCAAATTTAGTTGTCAATCGAAAGTGTTTTCGGCGCCACCGCGAACGAGGAGATTGGATGTATAGAATGTAGCTTCTCGAGTCGTGATAATGATAAATCTTAATTTGTTCGGGTATCGATTACGTTGAGAGGTAGGTGTATGCGCGGGTTGAGTCACCGGAAACGGAAAACCTGAATATCTCTTTCGAATTTAAAGATATGGTAAATGGCTTGAATATAATTTAGATGCGTTAGTAAATCTAAATTTCTTTTTCGAGGTAATTAACTGTACGAATTACCCTCGGTGTTCTGTTTAGAAAGTGTAGTAATTTCTAGCGTGGACATAGTTTATTGTGTTGCCACGATACCATGGACGCTGAATCTTTTTACACACGTTATCGATTCGGACACTGTCGATCAAACATTCTCCTCGGGATACAGAAAACACGAGTCCGGATTATCTCGCGATAAAGAATAGTTGTAAAAGTGACGTTAAACGCAATCGGCTAAACTGTCGCGACTACGGGGGAAATGAACGAGAAAGCGAATAAACTCCTCGGCTCTTAAACGATCGCATTAACGACTGACTTCAGGAATCGTTTAATTATGCTAATCGGAGTGAGGTGAAGCTTAGATTAGAAGCTATCTCCGTGATATCTATTCCCCGGGACAAAGAAACGAAAGCAATTAGAGTGCGATGCAAAAACTCCGGGGGCCGTTTCTTCGGCGATTAATTCTACAAATTGCTGTACCGCGATAATGAGAATAAAGTGAAATCAGTGTTGCGGCTGCGGGCATACGCATGCTATGTCGGCTCGTTAAGTCGACGAAAGAAAACGAGGTAAAAGACGACGAGCGTAAAACATTATCTGGGTTAAAAGTCGCCCAGATGACGCCTAATCGTTTCGACGGAAAGAAAGAAACTCGCTTAGGAAAATGACGCGTCGACCGGTGGGCCCCAACTTCTCTAACCGGCAATTAAATACAGTTACGGGCCCTCGGTCAAATACTCCTGCGATCACCGACGTAATAATAACTCGGCTAGTTAACCCCAACGATAATTCTCCGAATTACGGCCTCGGATTAAAACGAGATCGATCGACGTGGTAGGAAAATATCAAAGCGAATTCTGACCCCCCGTCTTGGACGTTGCGATCTCCGTCGAAACTCTTACATCCAGTTTCCACGTACCCGTACCGCCAATCACGCAATTGCAAAAACTGAACGATCAGCGGGATTAACGCGCCATTAAATAATTACGCCGCTCGCGATAGAGGAGCAGAAGTGAAATGACAGGGCGCACGGTCACGCACAGGAGCACGCGTCATAGGCGAGATAACGAATCGGTGGTTTACAGCGCAAGATCATTGTTATTAAAAAATTCCATCGCGGCGCGAAGCACGGACACGAAATACTTGCACGGTTTGCACGTGCATCGTGTTTGACGACAGTCGATCAACGGTAGATTTAGGAAAAAAATATGGTAGCGGTTTTGACAGTTGCCTTCGTTTACACGCGTATCGTGTAATTCTGAGAGCTACAGGTTTTTCTTCTTTTTTTTCTAAATCTTTACGCGAACCGATCGCAAATTATCGGTTGTCGAGTGGTTTAAATTGAAACCGATGGCACGAAAGTGTAAAGTAAAGTAAAGCGTGTTAATGGACCGTTTCAGATAATGCCAATGAAATTAGGAAAATCGTTTGTTTTGCATAATAAAATTATATACGTGACTTCGAAATAATCATAGCGACGGTTAAATCAGCTGAATTATAGGAAGAAATTCATCGAAGAATTTGAGGTGCGCAGGCGTGTATGGGAAAGATATTTGAATGGATGACAGGAATTACCGAGGAGGCGTAAATTATGGTAAGAGATCGCGTTACCAGATATTTGCGGTCTTATGAAATAGCGAATGGCGAAAAAGCAACGAGACAGGAGAAAATAAAGATAAGGAAACAATTCGAAGTAAATGTTCTGCGAACGAGATATGGTTTGACCCGATCTCTTCCATTACCAACCGTTGTATAGGTACGTATGCTCAAAAATACCGGGAAATCCATTTCTCAAATCGACTTCTCTCCACCGATTCGACCAAATTTCGACTCTCCCGTACAACAAAATACGACTCCCATTTTTATTAACGAAAACAATCAAAATAACACTCAATCTACGACACGAAGAATTCTTCTTCTAAGTATATTTTTAATTATATACTTCTTACTCTAATTTATTCACCGCACGATACCCGAACGATTTTGTTACGTTTATATTAACAATAGAATCTGTTTAAATACAAAAAAAAATTACCATTTACGCCACCCACGTTTTTACCGTGCACAGTTTCTGAAGAATTAAACAAATTTCTGACCAATGATACTGTTATCGCTATAAATAAAGTAGAAAAATCCGGTACCCAGGCAGCCGCGTGAGAGAAGGGGGCGGGGGAAGAGACCTTCTTACCTGTCCGAGATCCACCTAATTATCCTTTCCATTTGGACTGCTTCTTTACCCGAGCGTATACTCGCGGGAAGTAGTCGTGTGACCTGGCTCCGTGCACTGGAACGACGGTTGCCCGTGCAACCCGTGCATCGCGCCGGGATGCGTTTTGCGTGTGTGCACGCACGTGCGTGTTTGCGTATTACGCGCATCCCCGACGCCCGCGCACGTCACTCATCCGTACGTAAAGGACGCGCGACGGAGCGGAATTTCCCGCATTAATCCGTGCCTGAATAACGGGAAAGCCAGGTGAACGTTGCAACGAAGGGCGAGGTGGGAGAAAGGGGAGTGGGCGAGGAAATCACTGTACGAGTGCGAAAACGTAATTCACGGGTAATTAAGTAACGTGGAATCGTTGCACGCTCTCGGTGAATGATTGTGAGTTACCTCGATACGCGGGATCGAAGAAAAAGAATTATCGCGCGGTGCAGTTCGAGTAAAGAGAGCGAAAGTATTCGTAAACAATTACAGGTAACCCTCGAGTCGTTGGAAGTCGTATTATTCAAAAATGGAAACGAAAATCAAGTTTAGGCATTTGGTTCCAACTGATTATTTATTATTTATTATAATTCTGAAAAAATAAATCCAACAAGATTTAGTTAAAAAATGATTAAACGTCGAACTACCGCATGTTTAATCACTGGCCAGGAAAATCGGGTTCTCTTATTTACTTTTAGTGGACGGAGGATCTTCGTCAATTTCTCACCTCGTCACTCCGAGATTATCCGAATTCCGGTCCAAGACCCAAATTGCCATAGAATTCGGACGAATCTCTCAAGAAAATGAATATCGAACGACGATTGCGAGAATGTCCGCCTCTCGAGACGTCGACCTCTCCTTGACTCGGGTGACCGCGTCCGCTCGCGTTACGCAAGCGAGTCACAGTAGAGCAGCGGCGATTCTGACGCACCGGCGTGTGAAAATGACGAAGACCAGGACGTACCGTCGGGGAGGGCCGCGACGACGAGGAATCGGACTCGAGTAAGCTACTCGCTTTCACGGCACATCCGACTCTCGCGTTGAGACATCGCGCCAGCGACACGCTCGACGAAACTCGACGGACACGGCCCGAAACCGTGGGCCCTCCTCGCGTCCTCCCGTGGCGCACACAATGGACGCGCGGAATAATATCCTCGTTCGCCCTTATGCTAATAAGCTTCCTATTTCTCAAATGAAAACCGAGACACGAATCCGCGGCCTCTCGTCCGCGTCTGGCGATCGCGGTTTCCCCGATGTCTGGCCTCCCGCAGAGGCGAAAGAGTTTTCCGGTATTCGCGGAACGTTACTCGTCCATTTAATATGTCCGAGTGAAATTGAGGGAAGCTGGGTTAATGGGGAAATTCGTGATACTCGGAATTTGAGATTTAGGATCATTTCGCTGCGCTAGAACGGGGGTCCTTTTTGTATCTAAGATTTATTTATTATAGTAGTAGTATTTTGGAATATCCGTCGGCCGGCGGGCACCATTTATTTTTTACTGTTTTTCAACAGCAGTTATCCGAAATTATTTTCAAACCAATTAGCGTGTGTATCTCTAATTCTAATTAATTAATATTAAAAACGTTTTTTTTATTTTCGCTTTCATTTGAAAAATTAAATTTTTAATTTAAATTCAATCTAAATTTACATACGCACGATCATTCTTTCCCGTAACACAAAAATTATACAGTGTATCTATTTTGTGACAATTTTAGAGTGACAGGATTACGCGAAAACTTTGAGTAAAATGAATTCACCGAATTTTGTTCACGATGAATTATTTAATGTCCCGTGTAAAGGGTTAATAACGCGATAAGGCTGGCGGTCGCTCAATTCGATCACGGAATTAGAGCGAGGTTAATACGATCGCACGACGGATAATAAAATAGTCATTACCCGGGGACAACGGGGAGGGGTGAAAAACCAGATGATAAAAAAAGCACTACTGTAATCGGATGAATTGCGTCTTATCGACTTACCGAATTTTCCATCTGCGCTTCGTGCCATCGGACAACCGCACGATTCCATTAGCTTTTTTCTCGCCAGAGAGGAGTGTCGAATAAAACGGAAGGTGAAACGTAATAAAAAAAAAAAAAGGAACCAACTGATTCGGTCCCACCTGCGTCACGTATACGAGGGGCCGGGTCGTAACTGTGCGGGACAGCGTTTCGTAAACTAATTTGCTCAGACAAACTTTTCAATTTATTCCAAAGGGTACGCGCCAAAAGTATCTTACGTGAAAAGTAAATTTATTGTCTTTCAAGCGTACTTGCACTTTGATAATTGAAAACTATCGAACCGCTTTAAAATTACAATTCTCAAACTTGCGTTTTCAAGGAATAATAAAAAACATACAAGGTCTAGTTCTCGCGTACTTGTACTTGGCCCGAGACAAGACCTTGTCCCATGGCAATAAATAATAAAGTAATTCGTTCTTGCTCATTTCCTCTCAGTCGATATCGACGTACGATTAAATACGCCCCCCTCCCCTCCCCTCCCCACAAAAAAAAAAACAAGAACCGGAAGCAATTTCAAACCATTTAATGTTCGTCTCGCGTGACTTTCAATTTTCAGAAAATCCACGATTACGCGAACGCCCCGTATAACGACGAAACGCGCGTCCACGTCGCGTCGTCTGCGTCGCGGGGCACGGCGTTTGGGCAACCCTGACGTAGGAGATTGTCGCCGGTGGTACGCAACGAATTCCTGCCGAGGAGTAGCGGTGACTTTTATTCCCGATAATGACAGAGAGCGCGAAGAGAGTGGCCCCGGCGTGGTACGTGATCAATTTTCAGGCCTCCTCCGTTTCGGCGGTATAGGTGCGCGCCTAACTACGATTTCGGCGTAATTATATACGTCCGTCTGTCCGGGCCGTGTCCACGGTCACAATATCCCGCAAAATCGAGCCTCGAACCTCGTATCGTGCCACCCTTGCGCGGGGGGATACAGGTCTTGTGATTATTGCGATAAACCGCGCGCGCGCGCGCGCGAGAACACCTCGACTCTTTGAGATCGTTCTTTTTACCGATTTTGCAGGGGAACGAGCTTCGAGAGCTTTCGCGGAATCTTGATGTTCCACGGGCCCGTGAACACGGTGACGACGCACGCGTAACGCCGAATCGAGTTGGGAAGAACGAATATTAATCCAACGATGGCGAGCGCTCGTTTGAAAATTATTTTATAGCCTGCCAAACTTCAGTTTGTGAATAGAAAAAATAAAATATATATAGATAGATCACGTATTAATTATATTATAATCGGGAAGAAAACTTTTATTCCTTTGTCCGCTGATCGACTCACCTCGCGTCGGACGTCGAGATGGACGTCGAGAATGGAAAAACTTATCAACTCCCTATCGATTTCCCAAATTCGTTTCAAACACCGCGGGCGCAAAATATTTCGACGAATCATCCACGCTTTACGTCCAACGAATTCTTCCGAAAGGGACGATTACCTCGCGCACGGTTGTTTTGTACTCGCTGCAAACCACGGGAATGCTTACACACTCGAATTCCCGTCGTTTTCTCGAAGATGCACGCGCATCTTGTGATCATCGCGACAAACCGCGGTCACGGTTGATTCGGCCTTCGTTGCCTTACGGCCGAAAACCTGGTGCCTCGTCCCGAAGACGCTGCAATTGGGGGAGGCGGTGAAGAGGGGTGGGGGGTGGGGGGAGGTGGAGGGAAGGTTGTTGAAGGATGAGTGGTCATCGGGTCTCCCGGAGGAGCAGATGGCCACGAGACGAACGTAATTGGCGAGCCATCGAGATTATTGCCCGTGGCTCTTCCTCTCTTTCTCTCAGTCTCTGTCTATTTATCTCCTTTCTCTTTCCTCCCTCCACCGCCTCACCCCACCCCTCCTTGCTTTCTCTCTTTTTCTCTTTCTCTCTGTTCTTTCGCCTCGCGTCAAAATACACATGGATCGAGGACGAAATTACGCTTCTACGATAGCCAAATTCGAGGCCACCGCGAGGATCCGAGAGGGACTAGGAGGAACGTCCGATTTGTCTCTGAATGGAAACGCTGACAAGGATGGCCGAAACCGATCGCTTCGTCATGCACCTGCTTCGTCGTAGTTTGCCCTTAAAGGAAGCAAAGAACCGCGTAATTAACGTGGTTTAAGGATCCGAGAAAAAAAACAAGTTATCGGTGATCTCGTTCCGGTATGAGAAAATAAGACAGTGTTGCGCGGAGTCGTGCTGTATTGCATTGCGTTTTTGGGTAGGCCTTCGAATAACTTAATATATTCCACTTTTTTAAACCAACTTGCGTTAACGAGTTGGAGGAACTTTTAATAACCAAATATGAATTTAAGTGGGATAATTGGTAAATTTCTATCGTAATTAGGAGACGAGGTCTTGTCTCGTACCAAGTACAAGTATACGAGAACAAGACCTTGTATCTTTCCAGGAAAGAACGAACGATGGTTTTTGACGTGGTCGAACCGTTTTAATCGATTTTTGTTATGTTGATTAGGCACGTATGGAACAGCTGCCAACCATTGCTACACTATTGATTAAAACTAAACATGATCAGGATTTATTACTTTAATGAGATGCACCCGAGCCAACGCAGGCGTAAATTGCATTAGATAATAATAACCTAATTTTAAAATAGACTGGGTGACACCTGCCAACCGCGCCTAACGTAGGGTTACAAAATGACAATACCCTCCGGATACCAATTTCAAGCAAACTCTAATTTCTAAATAAGAACAACAACGGTCCCGAGACGAGATAACCGCTGTATCTCCAACGCGTGTCCGCGGGGCCAAGTTCCGTCAGCCAACAGTTGAAAGCCTAGAAGCGTTCAGAAATACCGTCGGTCGTGTCTACTGCGCGGCGCACACGCAACACACATGGACGCCGCCAGTCGTACGTTTCATCTGGTAAGGCTGACTCCGCGGCGCTCACGGGTCACCTGTCCTTCCCGCGAGCGTGTAAAATGACTTTTACGACGAGCAGCCATCCCGTCCGGTGTCCACGGGAGGTCCGCTAGGAGGTCTGACCTCACGCCGCAACGAGGTGTCTCGTTCGATTCCGCCTGACACCAATCTAACCTGACTCCGTAAACGTCGTATAAATTTTATTCGGTGGTTTTATCGCGCGCGACGATAATTTATGACGCGTGAGCGCGCCGCGCTAGCGCGAGCGCGGATTTCGCAACGCGCGGATGGAGCGTCACGGCATTGTTCGAAGGAAAGTCAGTAACGATCGTTTTTCCTTGCGAGAATGACGAAACACCCTTAACGGAGAACGGCGTACCTTTCGAAACTTTCGTCGACCCTTTTTAACCCTCGCGCGCTCCGCGGACGATTTTTAGTTCCCTTTTTAATTTTCTTTTGTAAAATTTGCAAGTGGCGAAGTACAGACGTAAGAATGTCGGCATTCGCGAATGCCGCGGGGAACAAAACGTAAGGGAGAGTCAACGTAAAATTGAGATTAATTAAATCGAAAGGGTTTCCTTTGTAAACGGAAGTTCCATTGCAAAGTTTGAAAGAGCTCATAAAGATACGATTGTAAAGTTTGTAAATGAATGACAGAAACCAAATACTCGCATCGGAGATTCGAATTATAAAACAATTCGCGGACTAACGCGTGACGTATAAAGGAAGGGTTGCTCGAGCGATTAATCGTCACGGAAAAATGCAAAAACAAAACAGGATAAATTGGAATTGCATTCGCATAATACTTCGCGAGTAATAATAAACTTAAACGCCATCGTGGCGTATGCGGCCACGGCGAGGCAGGAAACAAAGTGGAAAAGGAAGACTCGGGGCTAATTGCTCGTGCTTTTCGTACGACACGCGGACACGCGTGCGCGGTACGTTTCTCGCGCATCTTTGTCGGCTGCCTCGCGTGATGTACGCCCCATGCAGGTACATTAAACGTATGTACATCGCCAAGACGACGTATGCCCCATGCTCGACAACGTACGCATCTGATTTTACGAGCTTCGAACTGCTTACCGCTTTCTCGGCTGAGACGATACTCCCGTCCGATTAAGCGAGATTCAATATTGTAAAATCTCGGATGTTGTTTTGAATTAAAAAAGAAAGATCAATTTTTTAAGTCGGAGAGGGTACGCTCGTGTCCAGATTTTCGAGCGTTTAAATCCGAACGCGTAAACTACTCCCCGACGTGGATTGTTATTTACAGTCAACTCATCGTTACCCATAAAATAAAACTTTCCGTCTCCTAAATTTTACCAGCGTCGATACAAAATGATCGATCAAAATTCAAGAACTAGTAATCGAACGCGAAGTGCGTTCGTACTTTTCATAAAAAATATTTACCGCTCTTCGATTGTTTGCGAGGCAATTGAATCTGCTCCTACGCGTCAAAGATCTCCAAAAAAAAGGGGGAAATCGGCGAGTTATTCGCTTCGCGTGACGTTTTTTGATCCGGTTATGCAAATAGCCGCCGCGTTACAGTAAATCGGACCACGTTAATTTCCAACGCTCTTGCAAGGAGGTAATCCGCGCACGTTAATGATACGGAGAATCGCGCCTCGGCGACCGATTTTCCATCGAGAGGAGAGAAACGCGAAAGAATAAAGTGTGCAGCGTAACGAGCAATTTACAACACGCACGCTTTTTCCATCGTTTTGATAACGGTGCGTATTTACGGCAGTTAAACGTAAGAGACGCATCGGCAATCAAGATCCGTTTAACAAGTAATCGGCATCTCGTTCGGTATCCTTTTTCTCACCTCCATCCGTTGCATCTCGGATTACCATTAAGAAGCGCGCATGTCAGTCATTTCGAAAACAAGGGATGGCGTTAAATCGTTACCGCATACGGATAAAATTCTACCCATCAATTTCCGCTGGAATGCTAAACCGTATTACGCGTCGTCGAACTCGATAAACTACTTACCACCTAATTAATTAATTACAATTACAAAATCCTACAATTTCCTCTCAAATCGTAATCAAATAACAATCATCGAAGATATCTAGGTTTGCTTAGCTACGAACGTCGAGGACAGAAAATTTCACGTAAACAAGAGTCACCCGCGCATCGGGAAGAGCGCGTAAAAAATAATGGAACGCGTCGTTAATCGGGACACGGGTAATTTCGGAATTCCGAAATTCCATTCGCTGAGAATAAGATCGATGGGAGAGCGCACGGCACGGACATGCTCGACAAGTTACCTACGCGTCCGATTTTACGAGGCAGCGAGCGAGGCTTGCCGCTTTCTTGACAGCGACATTACGAGCCGGTAGGCAGGCCAGGCAGCGAGCCAGTTGGTCACAGTGGTTGCTTCCGCGGAGCGGGTTTGTACGGCATTTCCATACAATGGCAACTGCGCGCCATTTCCATACGCGTCGAGTATTCGCACTCCTCGTTTCACACGCGCCACGCTACCTTTTTTTTTTCTCTCTTCTTTTTCTTGTTCTTTTTTTCGCAATATCGCCGCTCTACGCGCGCGTACGCATCTTCGGCTTCGAGTCACAGCTGTCGCGCTCGCCGATCTGGGCCACTCGATCCGACGTCGAGGGAAGACAATCGCGCTCGTAACCGCCTCTATCGTTTTCCATCGCGTTTTCTTTTTCGCGTTCGCGGTGGTTATCCTTCCTGTAGTCGCGCGTATCTGACGGATACGTGCTGTATAAAACAATATAATGTTTAGTTCATCTTTTGAATGTCGATTAAAGATTCGTACATTTAATCATTGTTCGACCCGGCGTTAGTTGCTCTATGGTCGAGACTACCGCGCATAATTTTTGTATCTCTTAAATCACTTATTTTAAGTAGTAACTTTTTATTTTATTTGTCTATTATTCAGTTTATTTTATTTGTAACCTTTGTCTCTCATCAGTCATTTATTGTAAGTAGTAAAATAAATGATTTGGTAACAAAAAGTTTCTACTTAAAATAAATTACTTACGAGAGACAAAAGAAACAAAAGTTTCAACCATAGCGCGACTAATGCGAGGTTAACACATCAACAAAATTTGTTTGTTTAAAACTGTATTCTTATTTCAACATCAAGTACTTGTGTACCTGGGAGATACATCCACGACTACTGGAAGGTTATCGAGAGAGCTTCGCCCTTTAACGGGATGAACGTTCCTCTGGCAACGTCTCGCGGCACCGGCGAAGCTTGCGGTTGACAGTCGGCGTTCGTACCACCGTTGACGTACTTGACGATCGTTGGTAGACGTGCTCGGAAGTCGTACGACTCGTGGCAGCGACTTCGCGTGGTCGTTGATTGATGCGCGACTCGGTGCGTACACCTACCTCACGCATATTAAATCTCTTCTCACCGTCATTAACCGACCTGGCATGGCATCTGCTTAACGTTAACGTCCCCGCATTAACGGTGCGCGTATGCGCGTCGACGTATCCGTGATTGTCGAAGCGTAATTAGCGAAAGGTATATTAATTAAGTATCCTCGCGGATGCATAAGAAAATTCCTCGTAATTTTTTCTTTTATTTAATATCGATCGAACACCCGGTGACACGGTACTTAACCTCCTCGCAGTCGAATCGATTTCAATTAATTAAGAAAACTAAAAACGGTAAACGTATTCAGCTTGGAGCGCGAGGAATCCGTAATTGAAATTTTTTTTATACCCGTGCACCGTTTAGTTATTTATTTCCAGTAAAATCATTGCAGAACAATATTCGTACGATTCTCCTTTCCGAATATCAAAATACGTTAAAGAAAATTAATCTCAATTACGGGAATTGAAAATTCTTAATATACCCTACTTAGAATTCCAGAAGTCAGATATTTGGAATTTCCGCAATATATTAGAGTGCTTACCGATGAGCAGCGATACTCGCATGACTCTATTATCTCTGTACGACTACACCGCTCGTTGAAAGTTTCAATTACGGCAAAGTACACGAAACCTTCTTCCGGCGTTACGCTCGTCGTAACGTACACCAGAGCACCGACGGGGTCTCGAAGAACCCGTCTCGCGAACCGCGGACGTGAATCGAGGATCGGGCGAAAGTCACGGGAGTCGCTTTAAATCCCGGTTGACAATCGGCCGGTAGATTTACATTCGGTCGATTAACCCGCCACGCATTCTCTTCCCCGGGTGGATCCGGGTCGAGGATCACCGAAAAGCCGAGGTCGTGCCATTGCGCCCGAAGTGCTCGTAACTCGCACGAAATCTCCCTGGCACGACTTTCTTTCAGGTAGAGAAAAGTTTCGGAAAGGTGGGGCCCACCTGAGTCGCTCGCAAAGCGTATGGGCGGTGCCCGGCCGAAGAAGCGTTCGTCGTAGAATTAGTTCCTGGTACTTGGACGTTCGTCGGTTTCTCGTAGCAATATCTTCGCCATGAGTTTCTCCCGGGAACAGGTGACACGCCGAGCCAACGACGACCACCGTGCTCGCGAACGACGCAAGTCGAATTTTATTATCCTGCCGTTCCCGGCCCTCCCTCTTTCTTTCTTTCTTTCACCTTTATCCCTCCCTCTGCACTGTCTCCTCGAGTTCGCGTCTCGCCGTAGGTTTGTACGACGCTTTTGTCGTGGAAACGACACCGCTTCGACCTCGTTTTCGTTCTCTGGTGCGCTCGATCTCATCGATTACCGAGCGTAGGAGAGAAGGAGAGAGAAGAGGTAGGGAGAGGTGGGAGAAGGGAGGAAGGACGAAGGTGGATGATCCTACGAGTATCTCTTACGAGAGGCAACTACCGTCGAATGTATAATGAATGAGCGAACGGGAGAACGCGACGAAGTGTGCTCTCCTGCACGGAGTTTCCATTTGAAAGTGAACACCTCCATCGTTTCGCTTATTAATGAACATTTTACTACGTGGAAAAAGTTTATCGTACGCGCAAGAGTATTCGGTTTCCTTTATATAATTTAAGTAACGTTCTTTCTTGTATGTCAATATTGTTAATATCTCGGTACGGTCGTTTACAAATTGATCGACGCGTCGTGGAAAGGGACTAAATGCCTAACTGGTATAGCGATAAAACAGAACCGAATCGCGAGAACGCGATCGCTGGTAGAAGGACGGAAAAGAAAATCGCATAAAATCGGGTGTCTTTGAACGCGCCCCGTTCGTTGAACAGACATCGCGAGTCGGCAAAGTGTTTCACGTGGAAACTGGTGACACCTTGACACGTGAAACGTGCCAACCGAACGTTTCTGCCCCCGCCCGGGACGGACATTACGTTCGTGCATCTTTATTCGGGCGAAAAGGGATATCGATTCCAACGTACCGCTACCAACCGTTCGCCGCCGCGCCGTTGGAATATCGTGACCGACGCCGTCGACGTCCCTTCCGGGAGGAGTCGCCGCGATTTCACGGAGACTTCCGTTAATTTTCTTCCGCGGGCACATTTCCTATTAGCAATCACGAATAACTCGGCTATGCGCCCACCTAACCCGCCCGTCATCCCCCAGCAACGAAACTCATTAAACGTCTGTCCGTTTGTTTCGATACGTTAAACGCACGCGCAAACTCCGGGCGCGTCGGTTTACTTACCGACCGACGACGTCCGCGGCGGAAGTTGTAAACGTATTAACGATGTGTCCTGGATCGCAGCATCGCAATTTATCGCGGCGATATTACTCCCGGAACAATTATATTCTCACGGGGGCGAACGGGGTGATAACGGCGCGTACCAATCATCGCTCTTTCCGGCCGTGAAATTCTTCCGATACGAGCGAAGCTTTTTACTATCGCTATACGCGTTCGCTATGAGCGTCGGATAGGCGCGATCGTGTGGGATCGTCGCGGCGTGGAATGTCGGTGGTTTTTTTACTTTTATGTAAATACCCGCGGGATCGTCGAGTTTATGGGTAAATGACGTTCCGTCGATGCCGCGAGGGTAAGCGTCATGTCGGGTATTTCAAAAATGACGAGTAGTTTTCGTTTCGAGCGAGGAGTTTGATTAGATTGAGGATTCAATAGTTAACTGACACGTGGGAGATAGCGATCGAAAGTAGCCGGACGGTGATTAATTGCGCGGATAGTAAAGTCGACTATCGACGATGCCTATTTTTACTTGCAAAAATGCATTCGCTTATTTAGGCGAGTATCGTGCGTCGTAAAAGTTTCTAACCCTTTTTAGAGACACCCGTGGAACGATGTACGCATCGCTCCGGTGATAGAAAAGTGATACGACTCAGCGTTGTACTCTTGATTATGCAAGCGGTCTAAGTCAGGAATTAATAATAAATGAGCTTATCAATCACTCCACGTCACACTCTTGAAAATAAGATAATTTGATAAAAAAGACTGTAAAAAAAGAGTGATGTATAATATATCTTACGACATATAAATATTTATTAATCTATCTCTCGATAAACGGTACATCTCCCTTCTGCCGATAATTCCCACTTTTTCGAAACCCACGCGTCGTCGGGACTCGAAAAAAAAATTCACTCGAACGCGCCGAACAAGATCGTTCGAAAATAAATCTCGGTTCCGTTAACTTTCGACGTACTCCGCGCTCGGACTATTGTCCAAGGGAGGACTGACAGAGCGGTAACTATCCAAAGGGGGCCGGCAGGTTGAGCTACGCCGACTGACATATGGCAGCTCCGACCACGACTGACGTACGCCTCGACGACAGGCGACCTGCGGTTTCTGTCATTTACCGATAATCGTTCGGAGCTCGTCCTAAGGTACACCGGGACTTCCCCCATTAATATACGCGCCCGTGGAGCGCGGCACGCTGAACTTCCGGCTTCGAGGTAAGTGCAACCACGTCGGCCGTACACCGGTGGGATGCGCGTACGTTGCGTGCCATCGAAAATGTTCATTTCAAACACACTCGACGTTATGGATCCGTTGGTGGGCGTGTTAAATAATTCAGAACGATATATACGAAAGATGAGGCGCGAGCTGTAATTAGACCGTTGGGTGTAATTATAACGGAAGCTTCCGTGAGCGGAGAATTTTTTTATATTACTTATTAAAAGGCAGCGGTGGAAATGTTTTCTTTTTAGTTTGGTCTATACAATTGAAATTCAGTTGGAGAGACGTTGTAACACGGACGTAAGTGGAATCAGGCGATCTACCGGGTGTTTGGTAAATATGGCGTATAACAAACGCGTTGCAATCGATGGAACGCGTAAGTTTGGAAAGCAAGCCGCTACTACAACCGAAAACAATTTCTTAGCAGCTCCGTATTCTCCTACCTGTCCCGTAATTCGAGAACCTTCTCGAACCGTTCCCTAAGAATTAAATTCACTCAACGAAGACCCAGCTATTCTCGCTTTTCAAGATCGTTTCGAAATAATGACTTTGTTTCGACGAATTGCAGAGAAAAAGAAAAAAATGAGGACGATTCGAGTGATAATTTCGTAGGCCCTCCTCGCGCCTTACAAATGTCGACTACCGTGTAACCGCTTGACCGTCAGCGGAAAGATGACACGTGGCTCGGGGTGGTCTCGGTCATTACTTTCCTGCGTATACCCAACTTCCGCCCCATTCCTGATCGTCGGTGCGGTACGGCACTCGAAAGTATTTCGCGGCGGTATTATCTATCCTCGGCTATCGATCGTCTCGCTGGCAGGTGCTCGTAGATGAGGACTCCGGGCCGACGTTTAAAACTCTTTTCACGGTAATAACGCCGCGCCACGGTTCCTTGCGTAATTCGTACTTTTTGCGCGTTCTTGCACGAAGGGGAGATAGACGGGGAAAGTCGTACCTGTCAGTTTGCAGTGCTAATTATTGACAGTGCTCCGAACCGCCTGGACCGACGAATTTTATCGTTCGTTACCACACGCGGGGTGACCGCGATAGCACGCCTTGTAGTAACGCGTCTTTGTAACTCGAGACGATTATCAAAAATGATTTCGCAAGAATCTTCGATTTTTAGCAATCGATTTGTGCTCGAACATCGGATCGATTTGTTTCCATTGAGATGGTTGCTGAAGCGAAAAATTTGAGTTTCTTGATCCTAAACGAGTATTATTAATCACACGTCGCGATTCTTCTCTTTCGCGTTTATGAAGTCTCCCTTCGATAAACTGGCGTAGAACTTCGTCACGACCTGTTAACGTTTATGATTCGACCAATGAATCGTGTTTATTGTACTAAGCGTATTAGCGTTTAAGTACCGAACGCGCAAACGAGTCTTAATATCATTAAGACACAATAAAATAAAAATGCTATCTTTATACGAGCTCGTCAAGTTGAACGAAAGAGATTTGTATTGGTTGGTCCGCAGACCCGTAATATACCCCCGATCGCCTTTCCGCCGTGTCAAGGATAAGAGCTCCCTAATAATTCCCGCTAAACCATCGTCGTGGAGCTGTCAGGTTCTGGAAAGCGGTGTTTTTCACTTCGAGTTCGGCTTAATACTCGTGTCGCACGCGAAAATGGCGTGGCGAGGAAATTAAGGACTCTCGAGGCCGTCACGTCAGAGAAAAAAAGAGGAACGCGACGAGGACGGAAACGCGCTGTCCTGCCCTCGTTTTGGCCCGAGGAAAGAGTCTCTCGTGCAGAATCCGTCGATTCTCCTCGCCGCTCAGTGATGTAGAATTAATTTCTATCCGATCGAAATTATAACCTGATTTCGGAATGGAAATTTCCGGATAAAGAATCGCCCCGGTATTATTTTCTAGATGAACGAGTGCGTTGTCGAGAAACAAAAGGTGAAAATCGGACTGGAGAGGGTGAAATTGTTAAAATTATGAATCGTTAATTAAGAGCTCATGTGCATTTCCAAGGAATCATTTTTAAACGCCCCAATTAATGGACGGTTCATTTATCAGCCATTACATTTTTGAATTTCCCGACATCTCGGTGCGCGGTATTTGATGAAAATCACTTTCCAAGAACGTATTCCATGCCGCTGCGTCTCGACGAACGCTTCAAAGATCCGCGTAGCTAGGATTCTTCCTTTTTTTCCTCCCCTTTAGCGCGAACATTTAGCAGGGACGGTAAACATTCGGGACACGCAACGAGACCGTTCCAGTTCTCCCCGTCTCACCCTCCGCGAAGGGGTTCGATCCACCCTAACGTTTCGCTTTTTCATAATAAAATCGTCATGCGGTGCCCCGATTGGCTGGGATCCCTCGAGGGGTCCCACAATGCACCGTGGGCTTGTCCATGCCAATATTCGAGGGGCGAGGAAGCACCGGCGAAGGAGAGCGAGGGAAAGAGAGAAAGAAGAAACAAGGGAGAGAGAGAGAGAGAGTCTCCTGTCTCATAGTCGGAGGCTGTCGCTGTGTAAATAGGGCACACCAAGAGACACACGCCCCACGCATTGTGCGTGCCCTCTCGTCTGAAGGGGCACCCTTCTGTCCCGCACAAAGGGTTGTCCCGGGGCCGGCCGTTTTAAAACTGAATTTTTTATTCGGTCGACAGGAAAGCGGCCATCATAGCCGTTGTCGACGTCCCTGTTCTTTTTAGTTTCTATACGGGCTTGTGTCTTTCTCGGTTTTTTTTTCTTACCACTCTCTCTCTCTCTCTCTTCATCTCTAGCGCGACATTTGACAAGACCGTATGGCTTCGTTGTTTTGCGCTTTTGTTTCCCCGATTTGCATTCGACGGAGCGAACTCGTTCTTCACGGTTCCCAAAGTTCAAAGGAACGACGGTTCGATTAATCGGATCCGTCATTTTTAAAATGGGTCAACTTCAATTTTTTCGGAAATTTGCTTTTCGATAGATTCGCGTGTTTGGGGCGTCGAGGAATCGTTCATCGGTGTCACCGGATAATATCTAAACTTATTTTTCAAAAATCCATGCTTTGGCACTCTTTGCGCCTCGCTGAACAATTACGTCACCGACTCGGGACTTTGAATACACTATGAACCGAGGACACATAACAATTGGAAAACCCCCGAAAAATAAATCACTCCGTCCCACAGCTTTAATACCGCGGAAAATCAATGGCGAAAAAAACCATCATCGTGCCCCCGCGTCGCTTAATTATATCCCCGAAGCGCAGGGAAATAATAATCCAGAGCACAACAGTGGCATCCCATTGTTTCGCAACCATCGGACCGGTTCAAACAGCCAAAGTCGCCATCGTCGTACAAACTCGGGCATCCTTCGGGGGGTTGTCGCGGGGCAGAGGGGCGAGGCACTAAGTACACAGATGCACGCGTACACGAGGGCGCCCACGGAAGGTACTTACAGCCCTGCGCACGAGTGATTAGCGATATTTTATTTCGCATGGGAAACCAGACAGATGAGAACTAGTTGAGTGGGAGCTCAGCTCTCTTTCATTAGGGAGACCCTATTCGCTACCCCCGCCCTACCCCCCGTCCCACCCCCCTCCCCCCCGTACTTCCTAGAACCTCTGGCAGAGTACTCCGACGCTGTCATGACGGCGTTACGACCAATATCCGTCGATTCGACCGAACGATTCAAAATGGACAGATTTCGAAGTGGCGGGGGCGGGCCAACCGTCAGGCATCGGCGAAATCTCCAGAAATTGCTTCCTTTGGGTTCCGACGATTTGTTTGTTACGGCGGTGCAGTTTAATCCCGACGTTCTTTCCCTTTCTATATATCGTCGGTTTTAACGTGCCATTGGAACAAATTCTACAATCTAGCTGGCGCCAAGCGAATATTATTCCTCGAAGAACTTTCATAAATCGATCAAAGTAATTTTATATCGATCAGTACGGAAGATAGTGACAACGATACGCGAATTATGAGATGATCCAGAAATTTGTTCTTTTAGGAGTAAATTGTTTACAGTTTTAGACTCGTCTGACGGCGATGTAGTAAATCGAGTTTAATAGTAAACGAAACTGTAATTGATTCCGTAACCGGAATTATCAGTTCCGTTGGTACGAGCGATCCAAAACGAAGTCAAAATGGCAAAAACGGGAAATTTCAAGTTTACCTTTAACCGTGACTCTCTCCGGAGCGCATTGCCACCCAACGTTCCACGCGAATAGAATAATCGTCCTCGAGCAATCCTCGCAACGCACCGCGAAAAGAGGATAGCAACGTCAAGAGGCAGAGACGCGCAACATAGAGTTTCTGTCGGGGAGAAAATGAAACATGGGTGGAGGCAGGGACTTTAATATAAAGAATCAAGACCCGCCATTTCTCCATCGGGCGTGGATACTCGTGCAGCCCAAGTGTACACAATACGTACGTGTACACACTAAGAAACGGAGGTTGGCAAACCCGTCCTTGTTAGCAGCTGCGTAGCATCCCCCGCCCGTTACACAATACCCTCCTCGCTCCCTTGAAAAACGATGGGTGGATTAATGACGTCACGGGGAACAGCGAACGCACCTGGCTTCCATTGGGAATCCACCAATCCACGCCACCCTCGATGTCCATGCGCCATCCGTCGCGATAGGAAAGCTATGGTGACACGGCACGTAACGCGATCCCCCCCCCCTCCCCTTCCTATTAATTTCCTCCAATCACGTCCGCAAACAACCAGTGAAATGTACACCGTTCGGCGAGGTGTAGTCCCAGCGTACCAGCGTGGAGTCGGAGAATGGACGGAATTAAATTGGGGTTGTTATCGTTGCCGAACGAATTATGCGGAGAAGCCGAGAGAATTGATAATGCGGTGCTGGAGGAAATTTTAGAATCGATCGGAACCGAGGAGAACGACGAATGATTTCGCGTGTTTCTTGTTGTCTTTTTTTTCGTTAACGCGTAGAACGATTCAATCCGTTAATTAGCGAGGATAGAGAGAGAGAGAAAGTTATTTATTTTCGCGGCAAGGGGAACACAGTGACGATGATAATTGAATCGGTGAGTACCACCGGCGTTATAAAATAAACTGTCGACAGTCGAGCGAAACATCGTAAACCGAGTCCTCGAAGGGAGAACCGAGGACTACTACCCCGTGTCTCTCGAATCGTTCTGAAAGTGTCATTCTCGTGACACGGTAGCGACGGTGAGCGCAATGGTACACGGCACCGTTTGATCTACCGGCCGGGAGGTTTTATTATCTTATTGCGACGACTCGCGATCCCTTACCGCTCTTTCCCGTAGGAGTTCCACGACACGTTTATGAATTTATAGCGGGCTTTGTGGCGGTGGCCGGTAATCCAACGGACAGCTACCTACCGTTTATTGGACCCTTTGTTATTATCCATCCCCGGGAACGAGGCGGGCGTAAGACCGCTTTCCGCGCTCTCTGCGGAACCCGCGATGGCTTGAAAAGGCGGCACGCCCGAGCCCTTTTTCCGACGTAATTAAGACGCGAGCGGCGCGGCGCGGCGTGGCTCTGCCGCATCGTGCCGGCGGAAAGAGAAAATCTTTAGAAACTTTTCAGTCGAAAAGATGGATGCAGGAAGGGGAAAGGGTTGCGGCCCCGCTGATGATGCATAAATTAGGTACGCTAATGGGCCGAGGTCGACGGCAGATACGGTTTGAGAAAAGACTGGGGAAAATATTAATGTTCCACGCTTCTCCCGGGAGAGCACGTATTCGGATGCCTCGCGATCGTCAAATCCAGATGAATGCTGTTTAGAGGATGATGGATCTGACGAGCGCTATTCAGTTCTCGTGACTCGCCACTCGCGACAGACTTCGTATATTTTTATTTTTAATCTATTTTTATTTTTCATTTCCACGCCACATGATATTGTTGTGGGTGGAATTGTCTCCCTTCCGTTCGGCACCACCCACGCGCTACTGTCGGTTGTCGATCGATGATACTCGGGCGATTGAGTTTGTTAATTTAGAAATTCTATTCGAGCTCTCGATACGAGCACTTGTGTTTGGGTATAATAAATGTTCTTATTTCTGAATAATGTCTCGGTTTCGTTGATGCTCGCATGACGTCCGTAACAATATTTTTCTCTTTAAACGTTTAAAAATTCCAAAAGATAAATTTACAGTACCAAACCAGAAAAATAATAGACAAATTTCGCAGATTTATTAAACCTGAAAACATTCACCGTTTTAGGTACACTTATGTAAGTCAAGTACAGCTTACCAGGGAAAGTGTTGATGCCAGAGGGACGCCAGCGATCGTTGCACCGTTGGAGATTACAAAATTAATCATTCATCGGTCCAGTTTCGTTGAAATTTTTTCCGCTCGAAATTGACTCCGCGATTTTCTCCCTCGCGTCGTAAATTTTGTACACGGTGGCGCGTCAATGCCCTCCGCGGATGCGAGTGCGAAATTCCACGAAGGAATGTCGGAGGAGAAAACGAAATCTTTCGCTCACCCGATACGCAGCGTATCGCGGCGATACAACCGACATCGCCGGTCGTACGCGTCCAGTGCAATCACCGCTGCGGCAGGATTCAAGTCTGGTAGCCATCGTCCTACGAGGTCACGTACGCTCGAGTACGATCGACGAAGAGAAAAGGTACTGCCGCAATAATTCCGCGCTCGCTCCCCCGTCGGCCTTCTGGTACGAGCTCAGGGTCGATCGTCGGCGAAACAACACCCCCGACTCTCCCCTTCGACGCGTTTCGACGATCCCTACCTGCTCTCCTCGATCTCACCGCGACCATTCAGGACCGACGTTTCACGCTAATCAAAACCTCGTATGGAAGAAATCGTTAGACTCGCGGGTATCGCCGATCGTTATCCGTTCTGGTTAGTCCCTGAGTGTGATTTTGCGAGAGGATATAATATAACCCTTGGTTTTGTTTTGCACAGATACGCGCGTACCGTGTATTCGGTGCTAGATCGATTTTCCTTTTGTTTTTACATACTTTTTTTAGGTGTTTCTTGTTTGGTTATATTCGAGGTAATTATTTATTCTAAAAGATCGAGAGAGTTTGAATTGAATAGGTCGACAATTATCATGAAAATTCACGACCCATAACAATGCATCGCCACCTTGAGGTAACGCGTATATTTTAATAAATAATTCACCCGATAACGAACAGTAATTACTAACCCTCCGACTCCAAAGAAATATCCCATCAACGATTGCGTTAATCCTCTCGCTGCTTCCAGTGCCCCCGAAAATTTCAAAATCAAACCGCCCAACGATCGAGAAATGAGACAAGCGAAAGCAGCGCGAGCGTTACTTGGATCGCACGAGAGTTAAATCCAAGTATCCCACGTATCCGGACGATACCGTACGCCACGCGGCGTCACGTTCAATGTCGTGAACCGCGAAGGTGAAAAACCTTTTCCAATAGCAAACGAGCACGAGTGCCCGCGCCGATCGGAGTGAGAACGTAACCGATCGCGAAGAAGAGAAACGCACACGGCGGTACGCCCGTGGTATACGTATACGTATGCCCGGTCCTTATATCTGCGTCTCTCAGCCCCGTAATTACCGGGGTCCGGCCTTCACCGCGGCAATTTGTCAAGGTTGTAATAATCCCGGCGGACCTATGGCATTGTATACATATCGGCAGATGCCTCCCACCGTACCAGATAACATCAGCGCGGCCGGCCACTCTTCGGTACCATCGGCTGAAAACCATCCATTTTGAGTCGACGGTACTATCATCGCAGCTCGGTTTTGACGCCCGCTTCAAATTAAAGCCAATCGCCACTCCGATAGCCTCCTTCCGCGAGGTGGTATACAAATAACGCGCCAGACATTTTCTTTTTATCAGTCTCCCCTCCCCCCCCCCTCCACCTTTCCCCTCGCAACCGACCGGCGGTTCCGTAAATTGTGCTCGCGCCGTGTCTGTTCGATGAAAATCTAAGGTATCTACTTCCGTGTGTATCGAAATAACGTACGAGGGACGGTGAATTTGAATTAATCGATGCTTCGTTATTATTGCGTCGAGAATAATCGTGGCGCGTTCCTTGTGTCGAACGACGAGGACTCGAAAATACGATGTAACCCTGATCGGTTGAGTAGGCGATCAGTAGTTTGTGCTCGCGAGGATAGTTTGAATTCTTGTTCTCCGCGGTAAAACAGGTTCGCGTTTACGTCGAGAATAATAGGTCCGGATAATCGAACGAGTCCAAGGTTCGTGATTCACCGGGCCGGGATGTCACCGGAGGAGTCTTTCGAATAATTAAAATTCTACGGTACGAATCTTGATGGTACTCGAGGTTTCGAGCCGTGCACGAGGATCAGCTGAGAATCGAATACTCTCCAGCTCGTATTATTCGTATCGAGCAGTTACTCGCTCGACAGGAAACGCAACGTCGATCTAACGGACGCGCGACGCCAGCCGACGTCGAACATTTTAATATGTCGTGAGAAAATCCCATTTACGTCCATCACGGTCTATGACGAGTAGCGTCACGATGCGAGTTTCAGACATTCGATTCGCGTAACGGGATCATTTTCTTCCCCCCCCCCCCCTCCCCAATCTTAATTGTGTTTCTCTCGGCGCTATTAAACGGTTTCCCATTTCGAGGACCATCCACCTTTCCCAGACGCGTCCCGGGAAGACGGACTCTGCGAGAACGAGTCTCGTCGAAGGGAGAAGAGAGAGACGGACACCGTCGGACGTACAACGTGACTAGCCACATCTCTTTCCCTCCCTCCTCGTCCTTTGCCTTCCCTTCTTCCTTTTTCTCACTCCCTCGGTCTTTTCTCCTTCTTTTTTTTTTTTTTTTTTTTATAAAAGCCTCTCGCTGGATCTCGGTTAATGGTGGATGGCAGTTGCAGGGGCCAGGACGTCAGGTCGGTGCAACAGAGTGCGAGCATCCACCTATCTTGATGAGATCTTGTTTTCCGTGGGATCCCCCGCGGCGCGGCGCGATTCGTTCACCGTGTTCCGTTCTCGTTCCATCGCCGGAAAATCACCGATGACTGCCTCGGCGCATAGAGTGACGTAAATACGCGCTCGTCGAAGCCACGATAAAAGGAGATCGCCGGTTTTATGGAACGAAATTAATCGCGCTCGAATAGAATTGGTAGGATACTCGAGTCGGTTAAAGCGAGAAGTTTCGCGTCGTTAATCATTTTTCTGTCGAGCGATTGCTGGTGTGGTTGAAGAGCAACGCTTTATCATTGTAAACCATCGGTTTTGACGAGGAAACACCATTGTACGGTACGCATTTGTATTTGGGGGAGAGGAGGGGGTAATTGGAGAGAACGCAACGATTTCATTTTTGTTTCCACTCGAAACTCGTAGATTAGATAAATACAATTTTTCGAACGTAACTCTCTCCGATAGTGTACTGGAAAGCGCGAAAGATATCGAGGCGATAAATTTTTGAAAAAGCAGATCTGAATCTAGTTCCGTATTTTTTCCGAATCTCTATTTTTTAAACCGATTATTTTCCAGGGACACGCCCCTTGTATCTGGCATAACTTTCCGCGAAGCAGAAACTCAATGCACAAAAAGGAACGCGCGCAAATATTTTTTTTTACTCACTGTGTCTACTTTTCCGATAGCGTAATTGGAGTCGGGAAACTAACGCGACCCATGGCAACCCTGCTAAGAAGATAAAACTGAACAATACCATTTCTCATCCAATTGTGCCCCCATCTCTCCTAACGATGGACTACGAATTTAGGTAACACCAGCGCTAACAAAACTACGAAGAATCAATTGCAATTAGGTCTCGTCGTTGCAACAGTCTCGCGTTTGCTTTTCGGGTGGACGTTAAAAAAAAATGTTCTGTCTAAACAGTACGGTCACCGGTGTGTACGCACGGTGGCCCCTCGCGGTGGATGTTTGCAGGAAACCTCGGCGATTCAACCCTAAAATGGTACCCGACAAAAAAGGGGAAGACTTTAGTGCGTCCTAATTGGGATGACAGAGACGTCAATGGCGGCGGCGGTCAAAGAGGCCGTAAATGTTGGTTACGGGTGTAAACTACGGATTTTAGTGTCACCGGGGGTTTCCTAGTCCCTATAAGATACGACGTTTATGGGATTGCGTAACCGCCCTCGTAAACTAAAGTACGGATTAATAAATGAAACGATTACACGCTGCACGACCTGCGTTACCTGTCCATCTTTCGCTATTACGTTTACATCTTTTTTTTCTACCCGCTTGCGCTTCCGATATTCGTTGGCAATAATTCTGCGTCTTTTTCGTTACGAAACGACAGATTCGATTGTTATTAATATCAAACGCTACGCGGGAGAAGGTAACGGGTGTATCCGTCCGTAGGGTGAAACTGTGAATTGGGAAGAAGCATTCTTTATCTATGCGCCTTCCGCGTTTTCATTTTAATCCGAAAAATATTGCTCGGAGGAAATGAAATTTTTTTTCCTACCGGATATCCGAATCGTTCCGCCCTCATTGTACATTGTACACTCGTGGTCGTCAATTATGCTGGTAAGTACGCGTAGCACGTTAATAAGAGGAATATAAATAGCTCGCTCGTGTGTACACGCGTCGTACGTACCATTGCACACGTCCGTGTACTTCGGAATACTAATAAGTTTCTAGTTTACATCATACTTTATCATCGCGCAGTTGCATACAATCTGTGATCTTACGAGATTAAGCTCGATAATTAAGTTCATTAGAATACCCCGCAAAGTGATTATTATAGCTGAAACCCGGTTTTAATTAATCCACTAATAAACGTCATTACTGTTACCATTGCCGTCTTTATCACTGTGGAAAATACAATTCTTGTATAATCTTCGCACGTTTTACCATAGAAGCGTCAAATTACGTTGGAAAAAAAAATGAGAAACGATAATAGGGTCCGAGGATAGACGCCTACGAATGGGATAAATGATAATTAGCGTTTGGTAATTACGTCTTTCCGTAACGATATACCGTTCGCATTTTCTTTTGAATAATCGCGCGCGGAAGTAACGCGGCTAACGGTGCTCTGCGTAATCTTTAAACAATTACCAATCTCGTACCTCGACAACGGTAGCAACGTCAAATCGTTCGTTCGCCGCAAAAAGTGTTGACACGATTTTCAATTTCCCCCGAGGAACATCGGTACATAATATTCGGCACGATCCTTGACTCGTAATAACTGTAATAACCGCGCGAGAAACGCAGCCTCGAACGTAATCTTCTTATCGTAAACAACAACCACCTGTCACGCGGGAAGCAAAAGGAAAAATTATTAAACGCTCGCGCTCCTTATCCACCTTTCCCCTAACAATAAGTGATTTCCAACTACGATCGCGGCCGGACAATGCATTTCAGGCATTGTTATACATGTACCCGAAGAAATCGTCCATTCTTCGGCACGATTTCACGCGTGGGAACGGAGAAAGGTCGACCGGATCTCGAAGACAGGGCCTCGATCTATCGCCTATCGATCGGGGGAAACGTGAAAAATGATCGACGGAGAACGAAACGAAAAAAAAAAGGAGCTGTTGCAAAAATGGCACCGAAGTTTTCATAACGATCGACGCCTTCGAAATATTATCTACGCCGTTCGGCGCGGAGATAGAAAGGTTGATTCAACTGCGAAATCGCGAGCTAGCAGTCTCGCGATGTGAAACACCTCGCTCGCGCCCCGTTCTCCCCGCCCCGTTTCCGTTTATCCACAGGGTGTGTCTCGGTAAGACTCACGAGTAACGCTCCCTCGGTCCTTTTCCTACCAAAGGGGGACGGGGGAGGGGGGGGGGAGGGAGAAGAAAAGTGCAGGCAACGAAAGAACGTGCACGGGCGTGTATCGTTGCGCGTCCGAATCGAACGACGTCACGGCTCGTTAAGCGCATCTCCCTCTCACCGGCGCGCGATGCGCGGCGCGGCGGATTCGCGCTCGCCAGGTAAGGACGCTCGAGACGCGGCTGGAATACATTCGAACGCCATAAATCGAGTTAATGAAATCTCCCGTGCGTCGACGTAATGAAAGCTCGCGCTGCTTAATCGCGCGTTGTAACAAACGTTTACGTGGCACGCATGTGTCCGGGGATCGTTATCTCTGGTCTTGTTGCCACGGTGTCAAGAAGTTAGTCCTCGCCCTGGGGGTTGCCAACAGGGAGGAGGGTTGCCGCGCCGCCCCTCACCTATTCCCTCTTTTCTTCTTTTCCTTTCGTCGCTCCCTCTCTTTCTCTTTCTTTTGTACGTATATAGGCCTGTATACGTGTACACGTATACCATAATAATTTCGCCTCTGCCGGAACACCCCCCGTTGTCTTTCGGTGCACCATTAACACCATCGAGGTGCGCGTCCATACGGCGAAAGAGAGCGCTATCTTGAATCAGGCTTTATTAAAAGACGCGCTGAAAGCGACCGCTTGCGTGGGACTCTTGATTGGGTTTTACGAGCCGGCAGCTGCGCAACGCAGTCGTAGTAGAGTCTTCCTCGGTTCCTCTCTGTTGCCTACTCTCTTTTTTTCTTTTTTTTTGTATTTTCTGTCCTGCGTCGATATCGTTCGAGTCTCTTGGTTGTCGTTTTTCCGTGACAATTTTCGCGTATTGTGCAAAGACGCAATTTAAAATCCTGAAGGGTTCTTAGAATCCTGAAAGAACACTTTGGGGTTGAGTGGGTTAAAAACCTGGTGCATGGTGGGATATATTTTGACCCACCTCGAAAAGTTGAAGTTACCGATAGTCATACAGTTTAATATTTTATTTAAAGTTTTTCATTTAGTTATTTTTAATTATGCGCAACTTGGGTTTTTATTTTCATTATTATTGTGTACCTCGAAGAGTTAAAGGTTATCGATTCGTTGTCGTGGAAAATTATATTTATAGGATTCCTTTATCCATCTCGAATCAATTAACTTTCCGACGCGTTGCGCAGCTTCGATCGCGAATGGGACGAATATATTTCTGGCGAGTAATTAATTACGCGAGGGTGGGCGAATTTTTTGAAGAAGAAATGATATTTAAACCGCATTGGTAATCGAGCTGTATAGACTGTAGTTATTTATTCAGTCGCGTACCACTTTCGCGTTAAACTGTCGGAAGCTTGCCGAGTCCTCTGATCGTTATACGGAACGATGAGCGCTACGACTAAGCGTTCTTCTATATTTTTAATTAGATAATTGACATATAATTAATGAACTCGCGAGAAAAAAAGGACTTTTAAGAAAATATTTATTATCGAGCTGCTAACCGAGGTCTGACGAGCAACCTGCAACTTTCGCGAATCGTTAGCGAGAAGAATGTCCGGGATAAAGTAGCAAGTGCATTAACCCCGTTATCTGGAAATCGGGTAAACGTTTTACGCAAACTTATCTTTTAAAATATCCATTACTAATCAAAATACGCATATTACGCGTCAAGCATCGACGGTACTCGCAAACAATTCGAGAAAGTTTATAACATTCGCGTGTTCAAATTCCCCGACGCTAACGATAAGTTCCATTTTTCATCGCAAAAAATTGTATAGCCATAGAAATTTCTTAGTTATCGCAAGCTCGAAGAAATTTCCGCCACTAAAATGGTTTTAATCGTTTACCTCGATCTCATCCATTCCTCCGGTAACGACGCACGATCAAAAGCCTCTCGTTACAAATGCAAAACTGCGACAAAAAAATTCCGTTCGCTTGACATTTCGAGCCTCGCTCGGATCATTTGCATGACAATGTTTGACGCACGATTAACGTGCGCCCGGGAGAAGGGTGGAAGAATTCGAATGATGGAGAGCCAGGTTTTTAATGTATAACACGTTGTCCTCGGAGTCCCATTAGAGCGATAATTAATGACCGACATCGACGCCGGCATAAATATCGCATATTATTATGGCGTGATACACGGTCCTGGCCGAACCGAAGTGTGGTGTCACATTTGAATAACACGCCTGCGAACTAGTACATAAATTTCTAATTACAAGAAAGCAAATGCGCGCCCGCTCGCTCGGGCTCGCCCCGCGACTTTTACCGTACTCGATTATCATATGGGGTGAGAGTACGCGGTTAACAGTTTTTTTTTCGTTCCGCGCGACAGGTAGTTATTATTTTTGAAACGAAAATTATAATCGCCGCGCCGGCGCGCGGAGGCATAATAATTAATATCGATCGCGCGAGGAGCGGACATTTCGTCCCGATGCGATTTAAATACAATTGCGCGCCACGGATCTTTGATATTATAATCCCTCGGCGAACGGGGCTCGAAACTCCGTATAGCTAATTAAAAAAGTAAAAACGTGAAATCATTACTGCTCGTATCTCTCTCCTGGCAAATTAAGAGTCTCGATATACGCAACCGATCGGGGCAATTTTGGGTAATTCGAATGATTAATAATAATTAATAATACGATCGTTAAGAGGCACGAATCTTGAGCCCGCTATTAAAAACGCAACGGATATCGAATTGCGAAATCGACCATGCACGTCGATAAAATCTGTTCGCGCGTCGCGGGTTAAGGAATTCGCGAGTATCGATCGCGAAGAGGCAGATAAAAATTCTTGCTCCTCGATTCGCCGGTCGATTCACCCCACGCATTACGCAACTCGATCGCTAGCATCCGCTTAATTTCGTTGCGATAAGCGCGCGCTGCGTGTATCGAGAACGCTTAACGAAGCAAACACGGAAACGCTTCGCATCCATTTTGACAAATAGCCTCGCTTACGGGAGTTTCTATATTTTCACTCGAAACTCAACTTTTACCGCATTATCAATTCCTCGGGCTGAAACGCGCGTAATTTTATCCGCCTTTCTCCACGTTGGACCGTGTAAACATCTAATAAGCCACGGCGTTGTCGATGTTCGAGCGTGTACGCGCATTCCCGCGAACAGTACCACAATGTTCCACGGGGCACCGCGAAGCCTAGTACCCGAAGAGGGAGATTCGTATCTTCACGCTGCGTGCTCGTGTTGCCAGAGATTGAACGTCGACAGCTTGACAAATTACTCCCTGATTCGCGTTTTCGCTAAAATCAATCACCCCGCCGTTACCGTGTCACCTTTGCACTCCGCTGCGTCGGTAATTGCCAGATTCTCAGCTAATTACGTTCCATTGGTACGTCAGGAACGCGGTGCACAATGCAATCCCGATTAGATTCCCCTCGGAAATGTCAATCGACCCGTGACCCCGCGACGATGAACTTGTTCCCGATTAAAACCGTCCGTCGGGGTACCTCGCGCGCGAATATTGTCGGTGGCGAACGTTTGCGCGACGTTTACCACCCCCCCCCCCCCCGTCTCCCCTCTCTCCCCGTCCGGTTATACCTACCGACAGAATATTGTCTTCCGCTCTCGGCAAAATTAATTACACTTTCGAGACCCGCGGCCAGTTTCGAAAGGGAGCCCCGGTGAATCGTCCAGCTCTTTCTTGCTGACGCATCGTAAGTGTATACGCCGAGTGTATCCAGCAGCATCCTCTCTCGCGCGCCTCTACCGTACAGTGAGAAACGGAGGCCAGGGAGAAATCAGGATCCCGAGGTCCAATAAAAAGATATGGGAAGACGATAATGCAGTCTCCAGAAGGTCCTTCGGAAGGCACAATGGGATGTATCATGACTGGATGACACGGCCGTTTCTGTCAATGGCTACCCACAGCCATCGCATTGTGCCTTAAGGTCTCTATATCTCTCCGCGTCTCTCTCTCTCTCTCTCTCTCTCTCTCTTCCTCTCCCTTTTCTCTTTCTTACGCCAAATCTGTTCTTCACCCCTCCGGAGATCTGAGGCGCGAGTCGCATGTCATCCCACCAACGTTCGCTCCGTAATAATCGAGAAAATGGTCCCAGATAAATAATCAATTATTTATCGATTCGCAGGAGGTCGTCTTTCGCCGTCGTTACCGTAATTACTTTTGCCGCCTCGACTCGCGACTTTAACGTAGAAAAGACGTTACATCGTGGCAAGGGCGAAAGGGCAAAGGGCCACAGTTTTGATTCGATCCTCGGCAAAGTTCTCTAGGATCCCCCAGAGGGCCCGGTGACAGCCGAACAATGGTCGGCCGGGAGCCTTTTGCGGGCAATACAGTGTTTTCCAAAATTCGTAGCAGCGGGCACCGATTGTCCTAAGCGCCTCCGGGGGCCCCTTTCAAAGGGAGTCACTCGCCGGCGATCGCGCTACGCTCGCTCCGATCCGCCGTGTTTACCGTGTCCGGCATTCTCAGTCTCTTCGGGGGATGCGAGGAGTTTCGCTAATTCCTTTGTCGTTTCGTTTCTTCGTTATTCGCGCGAGAAAACTTCAAAGGAGATACCACGGAGACTGAACGATCGGAAATTTGACCTATTCCTCTCTTCTTGCCGATCACTCGTTTCCGTGTGTCCGAACCTCGACGATGCACCGTGGAGTGTTAAAAAAGAAACGAATAGATCCCACGGGTTGATGATTCTTAGGTAGAACAAATATCAGCGTACAAGAAAGTTTCGTTGTATATAGATTTGAACAATGGGAATCGCGGTAGTTCTTAACGCATGCACCTAGAAGCTTTTCCCAACCTTAAGATCCTATATCTCTAATGTAAATCTAATTGATATTTCCATTTGAATGTTTCAGTTATCAAGGTAAAAAAAAATCCCTTTTATTGTACACTTTTTATTCCACCTTGCCTCTAAAACCCCGCCAATCATCCCGAATTAATAAACTCGGTGGATCCGTGGCTTTCAAACTAATTTTAACGGTACGTCAGCGCATCGCAAAAAGTTAAGAACCATCGATCTATTCCGACCCATCCGAAACTATAAATCCCCATTTCGCGTATTTCGATATCCGCGTTCAACGTCCCTGACAACCGAATTTCCTTGCAATAGAAAACGCGTGTTTGTACTTCCGCGCGCGCGTCAAAACACAGGAGCGTATCACGTAACAACGGTAATTGCTTTACCGATTTTATTAAAACCACTTCCCCGTGAAAAAACGTCTCCCGCCCGTGCGATTTCCCTTCTCCCTCTTCTTAAGGTTACTGCAATTGCAACGCAAGAAATATACGACTCCGAGCCCCGTCTCGTCTACAATTCCCCTTAGGTTTCGATAAAGTCGTGTACCCGCCAATAACGGCTGTCCGCTTTCGCACCATGGGCGATTTGTGTCGATGTTCCTGGACCGAAGGGGAAGGGCGGGCAAAAGTTACTGCGGGAAAAGAGCCGCCGTGCCTTCCTTCGAGGCAAGAGTTTTTCCCATGATGGCCACGGTGAATTGAAACGATAACGCGGACATAGCGGCGAGGCACGCGATCGCGCAAGCGTACCAAATTGATACTGCCGAATAATAACTTTATCTCTCTCGCCGGGCCACCTTGAATGGACCGATCAATTCACCTAACGTCTTTTTAACCCAATTAATTAGGGTGATCCCAGATCGGAGCGCGGCCGTAACGTTGCCCGGCTAATGCGAAATACTTGTAGTTGACCGGCAGTGACGTCACCGGCGCGTCATCCCCAGAGCATCACCGGTCGACCGACGCCCCCACCACCAACGCCACCCCTGACTTCCGCTGATATAATAGATATTAATCGCGCGCAGACGATACGGTGATTCGATCGATTCGATTTTCATCCACGCTGATACGCAACGCTCGGCAATTTCAGGCTGGTCTGGATATTACTGGGTGAATCGTAGCTTCGCGTCCGTTATAAAGTCGATTATTATGGATGACATTATCGCGATGAAACCTTTGGCGTTTTTGTGAAAATCGCGATAGATGATTGAATAAGTCGTCCTGTTAGTTTAATGATAATTCTCGAAAAAGACATTTTTCTTGATCGTTATTCTGTTTTGCTGGTAAAACGTGGTTTCAGCAATTGCTCGCACGTACATCCTTTTATACAAAATTCATGCTTTATTACCGTTGAAAATTAATTGACCTCGTCTCTTTGTCGTAGCGTATTTTTGGTTACATTGTCATACTTCCCCGCGTTCAATTTCAGATCAGGCAAAACCGTAAGCACGATTCTTCCTAAAGACGAAGCTCGACGTTTCCTCGTCGATTCTCCTAAAGCAATTTCGAGGGGATTTAAAATACATCCCCCGTTCCTAATACCGCCGCGATAAGGGTCGAGCGTCGTTTTGTTTCACAACCGTCGACGCGGGCCGTCGGGAAGAAGAGCGGTGGTGTTTAGAGTAGAAACAAATTTGTCCTCGAGATTTCTCGGCCTATCTAAATACCTGCCGCTGCCAGAAGCCCACCGGTCATCGGAGCGTACCTGCCGGGGTCCGAGTCAACTTGATTTATCTTTCCTGCGGTACAAGGGATTGGCTTCTGTTTTTGCTACGTTGCACTGGAACACCAGCGAATCCGTTTAGCGCTTCGACTAATCCAGGTCTTCCGCCGTTCGATCGGGTCACGTTCGTTCGAACGTGCGGAGAGGAGAACGAGAGGGTAAGGGGGGAGAGATCAGAGATCCGGAAAAATCGACGGGGACAACCAAGCTGGTTTCCAAGCAATTTGAACCGGACAGACGACGAAGGCTGACCGGGACGGAGTTAAACCTATTATTATCGTGCCTCGTCTCCCGTAGTGAAAATGTCAAACGGGCATCTTGCATCGGTGATTCGTTGTCTCGGAGAGACTCCGGGGAAGCTTCCTTCGTGGCGGTGACATCAAAGCGGATGCGAGGACGAGTCCCCCCCCCCCCCCTCCCCCTCTCTCTCCCCCTCTCCTCACCGCGAACGTCACGCGACAGGACACGTCGGGACCTACCGACCCACCCTGTCCCAACTATTTTATCGGCCTGTATCTCTACCTGTTCCTCGCGTGTGCCCGGGGAAAGGACGTTCGGATGGTTTTTCGGTCGACAAATCGGCTCGTTCGCGATGTTATTTTTTTTTTCAAACTCGTAATTATCGTAGTTTTTGACGCGTTAGGAGGAACCCATTCGTCGAGGGTTTCAGGTATAGACTTGGTTGTTTCCGGGTATAGTTGACGCGACCTCGGGTCGATAAGATCGATGGTTTTAGTTGTGAACGAGGAAAGACGGAATTTCGGGAAGAAATTATTTGGATAACGACGATATCGTTTGCGGTAACGACTAAAATCGACGAGTACCCAAAACGGGTCGGGCTCCTCGTTTTGTTTCCATCCTGGAGTTTCATTCGGAAAAGAAACTTTAATGACGCGGAACAATCGGCTTGCATAAAAAGAAGGCGAAACGTAGAATAATAAAAGCAAGGAGAGAAAAAATCAAAGACGAGAGAGGAGAGAAAAAGGACGAAGAAGCGTGTAGAAAGACCGGTAAAAGCCATCGACAGGAACGAAACCGATAAAATCCAGCCGAGCGGAGGCCGAAAGACCGGGGCAGAAACATCAATCGTTGACTCATCCCATTTGGATCACAAAAGTACGTCGAATTGGGTCGTTCGGTGTCGGGTATAGGACCCAGGGTAGAAGGGGCCCCGAACTCATCCTGCGAACAATTATTTTGCGGGTCCCTCCCTCCCTCCCTCTCACTCTCTTACTCTCTCACTCTCTCTCCCTCTCTCTCTCTCTCCTCTCCTCTCTTTTTCGCTCTCCGCTCCGAGACAGAATGTATATCCCGCGGTGCGACGTCCACCGACGCGCGGCAAGACAAATGGCCTCGTGACGGCGGCTACATTACGTTTCAAAACTGGCCTAATCGTCGGCTTTCCGGATGAGAAACAGACTCGATAAAGAGAAAGAATAAGAGAGAAAGGGAGAGGGAGAGAAAGAGAGAATCGTTCTCCATATACCTGCATCGGGACGGCGCATCGCACGCCGTATCATCTTTTCCGCTTCTGCTGCTGTTGTTGTTCCCGCTACGAAGTCCTTTCTAAAGATTCATCATCGGCACGCTTTCCAATTGCGCCGCAAAATTCCTGATGTTTTCGTTGGGTGTGTGCCGTTACCGTATCTACGAAGTAGTCTCGGAACAATTTTTAATCCTTTACGGGTAAACTTACCCCTCGCGCGATTTTAGTCCCGATTGTTCGGGAAATTAAAACGCGTATAAACTTGAGAAACGCAGTTGAAATGGCATTTCGGGAATTCGAAAGAAAAGTGAAATAGGACACAAAAATTGGACAGTGTTTCATTCGTGGTACACGCGTCCATTAACACGTTGAACGGCACGTTACACGTATGTAGGTGACACGTATGAAACGCGCATAATCGTGATATTAATATTCCGTGACTGTGGTAGTGACAGTCACGCGTCACTCGATCGTGTCTGACGTAGCGCTTAACTCGTGAATGAGTTAACCACTTAACTCGGCCGATAAAAATAATCTCGTCTTCTGTAAATACCTCTGGCACTCTCAAAAACGAGGATCGAAAAGGGAAACAGTTACGGTGGATTTTTTTTCGCCACATTCGCCAAACAGAAGGGCGATCGGTTTCGAGGATAGCCGGAAATCGGCCTGTTATTCGCTGAACATTGTGTAAAAAGAGGGGCGCGAAAAAAAAAATTGATCGCAACCACTGGAGGTCTACAGGGATTCTGCGGATTCGATGGCCGGGGCACTCTGTATCCTAAAAAACAGAAATGTGAAAAAAAATTGACGTCGATCACGGTACGACGTATCGTTATCCGCGGATACGTTTGAAGAGATAGATACACGTATTATTAATTTGTTAACCGAAGGTTCGAATGTAATGTTCGCAATTTATTATTTCGACGAACAAAAACGTTAGCGACGTGCTAAAATCAAAATAATGTTCTTCGCAAAAGTGTTAACGATCGCGCGTTACTTTATAGCAACTATGCGATCGTAGTTTGTTTATATAAACAAATTATAAACAAACTATATAGTATTGATCGCGAACGTCCGTATGCGTCGAAGGTAAACGACGCGCTAGTTACCCGGTGGAAAACTCAATTCTCTCGTCGACGATATTAGCGACACTATTTTAAACGCGTTTCATCGTTTTTCTCGCACGGTAATTTAAAAAATCCGACGTTGGCGACAAAGTTTCCCTCGTCCGGATGAGACCCGACGCTCACAATCGAACGATCTAACGAACTCTCGATCAGCGATCACCTTCGAACGGTACGCGCCTCTTTCATGGGGCGTGACGCGTTTCCACTGGGGACCCCAAAAGTTTCATTGTCCGCGCTATTCAACCACCAAGAATACCCCCATAGAACGGAACCATGGAATAGAGAAGAAAGATTTGCGCGGGGTATCGTTGGCGTAACGAAAGGCTACCGAATGGAAACCTGTCGCAGGATCCCCCGCGGCTCCTGAAAGGAGGAAAAGCGTGGTACGGTCTATGCAAATTTCGAGTGACGCGTCACGGGGAAATCGATTTTCAAAGACTCAACTCTCTCGCCAGTGTCTTCTGTAATTTAACTCGAATTGAAAAGGAATAAATAATCGAGGTTAACGGTAGAGGTATTCTAACGTTACGGCTTGACGAGATCACTGTTACTCGAGCAGTATTGATGAAGCACCGAATCATTACGTAACGATTTAAATATTCAAATTTCTCGAGTCCCGAAATACTGCGCATCTATCAATAAATAGTAGACGTAATACGTATACATATGTATACGTAGTAGATACACATACAAACCTGCAACAGACACCTAACCAAATCGTACTCGATGAACAATTAAATAAATAATTGCTTGGACCCAACGTGCTTCTGCACGCTAGCGTATGCTCGTCGCGCAACTTTTCGATCCATTTGACTTACCCCCCGACGTTAGAGCAGAGTTAACGTTGAAAACCCAAGTTAATCAACTTTCCTCGCCTCGCTAATGGGCCCGAGGTGCGGTATCGTTTTCAACGAATTGACGAAAAAGAAAGATACGCGACGGCCAACGCAACCGTAACTAAACGCTACCGAGCTGTGAATCGTTCGCGAATTCCCTCGCATTGTGCGACCAAAGGGAAAGAAAAGGGAGGGGGTGCGATGGGGTGGGAGGGAGAGGTCATGCAAATTTCAAACTTCCCGACGAATCGAATTTTGGGACCCGCCATTGTCTCAAGCCGGCTGTTCCCGGTTCCCACTACCGTTTTTCGGTACTACCCGTCCATTGTTCCTCGAACCTGTCAACAGCTCGGTCACGCCGCGTTCCGGAAGAATTCGCGCTTCAGGGTTATCGTGCACTTTTAGACAATAGTACGCACCTGCTGTCCATTGACACTCTTCGGGGTCGAAGGGACGCGGCATCGACGATTCTTAAAGGCGCCGCTAATTATCAAAACTATCATTTGTTACCGAACGGGGGGCAACGTTGTTGCACGGCATGGGGCTACGTCGGGGGGGAGAAAAGTTCCGACGATCGGATCGTTAGCTACGTTTCGCGTAAAAAGGACCTGATTCTTTATTTCTTTCTCTTTTTTTACACGCTGATTTTGGAGCACTGGATCGGAGGTATAATGTGGAGCACGCCTGATCGATCGTTTCTGTATCGATCATTCTTGTGGGCGTGGAAGGATAAAGTCGTTCGCGCGTCCTTTGGAATTTCCGTGTCTCTAAAACGACGTTTTTTTTAGAGATATAACAAGTGAACAATTGACATCGATAGACGGAACGTAAAGATAAACTTTGTGCACTCTCCATCTTCGATTGAATTAAATTAAATCTATCACTGTTTCATGTTATCAAAAATTAAGACACTACCGTTAAGCTCGCTGATTACCTTTGTACTCCGAAAGAATTGTACCTTCTTTTCGTTGTTCCGATTGCCCATTATAAATCACTCTGAACACAGGTATACATACAACGGCACTAGTTTCATTTGTTAAAAACGGTCGATCAAGGTTTCGCGATAAAAAAAAGAACTCGGATCTCACGAGTCACCGTGTCACGTCTGACGTCATTTTCAGACGAGATTATCGCGCTCTCGGCACCTCGATTCGAAATTCATTCGGCACGGTATTGTAACTGTCTTCGCGACGGGGTGGGTGGTGAGGAAGAGGAGGGAGGAGGGTGCGCGTGCAACACGGAATGCTAAAATATCGATTAATCCTTTACACAATAACGATCGAGGGGACAGAACGATCTCTTCCACCTACAACGCACAGTGGACCGACTACGAGCGAAGCTTTACGTAATCACCTACGTCTCGTTCCAGCAGAAGCGTTACGAAATAACGTCTCTGGCAGAAGACATAAAGTCTCGCGCGAGGACGAAAAGCCAATTTGAGTGCGACGATGCGTAAGCGAAACTCGATACTCGATTTCTTTCATCGAGAGCGGGCTCACCAAATAGCGACTTAATTGTGCTGTCGCCGATGCGTTTATTCGGAATCGCTTTCAATCAAGACTCCGTTTGTCGCTATTCCGGCTTAACCCCTCCCCCCCCCCCCCTTCCCATTCCACTACTCGCGTATCGCTACTTTGATTTTTTTTCCTCTCATCGCGCATGGGAGGTGACGCTCTTGGCTATCTGCCCAGGAAGTCAATGGCGATCGCGCAAACGCAATCGTTGTAGTCCGTCTTGACAACGTAATAAGTGTGATTTCGTGCGTGCTTTTGCGCGAACGGTGTAATGGCATCGAGGGACGTCCGGTGTTCTGTCTGTAACTATCGGTTAGAGGGTATTCGTAAGTAACGATGATATTGGAATGCGATTAAATGTCGGTCCGCTTAAGTGGCGTGTGGATTTATGATTCTCGGCTTCTTCTGTTATAATAAGATAGAGAATGAAGATTCTTTGTTCCCTCGCATCTCGGTTAGTCGTGGAACGACCTTCGAAATTGCGAGTAGAGACGCGAATCTGTCTTGGTACTCGATCGTTGTATAACGATCCTCGTTAACATTATTGTTACTAGGAAAATTATTACTAAACTTTCGGTACGTTGGTTAAAGCTCCTACGCGAAAAGTCCTTCGTGCTCGGTCGCAATTTTCTACGAGTTAAAACTTAAACGGTATTTATTGCTTTTTAAAGACATATTCATCCCTCTAAATTATGGTACCTACGATTACTTGACGCCTCGTATAATTTTTCAATCCGTAAATAATTGACGTTTCGGGGGAGCCATTTTTAAATTTCCATTTGTGTTCGCACAAACAAATAACCCTTGGACGAAGAACAAAACACACAAATCTTAAAATCGATACTTACTCGATATGTACCCGCCCCTTTCAATGCTACCGACTTGTCACTCGAAAAACAATGATTATCGCGATAACGGCATCGAAGGGACGGAACGAGACTCCAGAATCGGTGTTCCCCTCCCCGACGGAAAAACAATACTTCGAGTACTCGAGGATTAAGCAAACGGTAGGAATCGGAAGCGGCTGAGCCGTGACATCAGTTTACGTTTCCGCCAAGGAGTTGGTAGGACTGGTTCAATTATCGCGATATTAGAACGAATATCAGTAGCGGGGGGGTATCGCGAGTACGGCAGCAACGCGAGCACAGTTTGTACAGCACTGTAAACAGCCGTTCGGCGAGGTTACAGGGCGCGAGTAAATGGTATGTAAACCGTGCCGGCTTCACCCTTGGCCTCAACCCCGTGCAGCCATCCCTCCTCGCACTCCGCAAACTCCATTAAAACATTATCCACGTGCCGATGCGCTCGGAAAATCAGACGCGACTATCCTGCCTCCGTGGCGTATTGATATTACGTCCCACCGTCCCGCGGTTATGTATGCATGTACTCGAATCTCCATTTCGTGGCTGCTTGCTTGCTCGCCCGACTCCGATCGACCGTCGGACTTTCGGTTTTTTTTTTCGAAAGGTCGAAAACCCGCGCGAGAGGGAGAATTTTAGTTTTCGATATTCCGCGGATCGAGTACAGTCGCCCACCGTGAATCGAGATTCCCGAGTCTCGGGAGTGATCGTGGGCGAGAAATATTTCGATTTTTGCGGTACGCTCGTCTGTAGCTTTTTTTCTTTTTTTGACGAGCTTTGCGCAGTATGGGAAAGAGGCGACTACTTCTCGCGCAGAACGCAGTGTCTATATTTGCGCCCCTAATTATGAAGTCGTACATTTGTTTCCGTTTTTTATTATTTGATTTGAAAGAATGCGACGCAAAATAACTGATAAACTCCTTTTTTTTTATTTTTTTGCCATGGACCACTTTCATAATAATCAGCGCATTTAATATCGTTTCATTGACTATTGTTGGAAAGATTCCTAGTAACTTGAGCGGAACAGGGATTTATAAACATCGCAATAAGATATAGATCGCGTGGAACGCGTAATCAACGAAAAGCGTGATACCGACAAAGAAAACAAGAAACCCAAAGAGTAGCAGGATCGGCGAACGGATTAGCGCCAATTAAATCGAGTAAACATCGAGAACGGTGCAATCCGCGAGACAACCATCGCAGGGATGCACCGTATATCCGTGTACTCGGTACGTAAACTCCGATGTTAAACACTGTCTTCCGTAAAATCCCCCCAATGCGCGATCGGACAAAAATAATATCGGATCGCGGGAGAAATCCTGTAAAATTCGACGGATGGATGCGTCGTCGCACACACGCGCCCGCATACGCGCCGGCCAGGCGCACGGACGAGCGCACAAAAATGCATTTTCCCCGTTGCGTAAATCCCGCTAACACAGTAACGACGCCCGACATCGGGTTACCTTTCCATCGACATTCGTTCGACTGAAAATTCGTTGTCGCGCGCGTCCACTCGGGCGATCCGCAGCGCGGCGGGGGAAAAAAAAAAGAAATTAACTCCGCGCTGATGGAGAAAAACAAATCAAGGGTCGGTCAAATAAATCGAAACGAATGGGTTAGGGATTCGTCGATACTCCGAGTATTTATTTTTCTTCGATCGATTTCGTCGTTACTCGGGCGTATCTGTGGAAAGAAAAAAATGTCGAAACGAATCGAGAGCAACGACGAAGACGCGTTTATTGAATTAACGAGAGGGGGGAAATTGTTTCGCTTCGCGTTGGAGTCGCAAGTTTTAAGTATCGAAAGACCATAAGCGTCCTTCGCGCAACAAGCTCCGACGTCTAGGTGGCAAGATCGTCATCGCGGTTTAATTAAATCGAAAATCGGAGAGTCATTAATGACAAGTGGCGCCCAATCGCGATGACTCCATGATTTCTATTGATCCCACGCTGGGACCGCTGCGAGGGTCGGACCACTCAGGGGGCCCCGGGCCCCCAACGGGCCCCGATATGGCACCTACAACGACAATCACCGGTGAGCTGGCAAAGCATCGCGTAAGATCCATACCGCCCTCTTAATGTTATCGCTCGAACAAAAAGGAATCACGTAATGGATCCTCCCGCGTACGCGTACACGAGGACTTTCCCATCGATACGACAATGAGTGATTATCTCTTTCTCGCTCTCTCTTTCTCCCTGCTCTCGCCCCCCTCCCCTCCCCCACGTTTCGGGAGAGCGATCTTTGTTTAGGAAGAACGGGCGTCGATTCATCGAAGTTATTAAATCGTTCGTCGAAATTCCATCTCGTCCATGAAGCGTTTTAAGAAGGATTTAAGGGAGAAATACTTCAAGTCCCGCGTATCGATCGCGTGCCACGAGAATAATTCCGAAAGTCGGAGAATGTGTACGATCGAAATCATCCAACGGGATAGTTTACGCCGCGATTAACGTCAAATTCGAACTCATCAACGATTCCGTTGCATGTTCAACGCGAAAATCTATGATTTTATTATTGCTAACGAGTTATCGAAACGGGGAAATTAGGGGAATCGTCTTGGAATACGAATAACACGCAATTAGAAAAGTTGGTGGTAATCGTTATTCCACGATTAGCTTGTCGCGACTTATTATACTCGATTCCAACCGTCGTATCAACGTTGGTCGTTAAACTCCGATAACGATCGCGCGGTTAATCGTACAAATTGAACAAAAACTTCCCCAACCCCATCGCATCGCTCCCTCCCCCGTCGGTCGATTAATCGTTGCCGACCGATAAATTCTCGATCATCCGGCAACCGCGGAACAGGCAGATTGATGGAAAGACAGATAGAGAAGAAACATTAACGTACACAGGTTCGATTAATGTTTTCGTCGTACGCGAAACCAACGTACGATAGCATCGCGTGGTGTGTCTGCGAGGTAAGAAGGCCCATAAACTTTCGTGTCCCGAGATAGGAATCGTCAGGTGCGAAAAGCGTGACGGTTCTAGAGGGAAAGCGCCTCGAGACCTTATGGGTGTTTCGACGAATACCATTCTACGCGTCGCGTCGCTCGGTGTCTCTGGGAAAGCAAAATGGCATTCGATTCGTTCCTACCGCTGGCGTGCTTTTTTTTTTATTTCCACGATTACTATTACCGTTGCCGTTGCGTTGCGCGCAATTAATTCGAGGCGATAAACCGTTAAGATTCGAATCGATCTCGTTAACGCGAGTTTCATGGGGGATAACGATTCTTTATGGGAGTACAACTATGTGTACGAGGCTGCGGGCAGACTTTTTTTTATAGACATTGCTGTGACGTTAACTTCCTCGAAGTTAAACGTAAAAATTGATACTCTGCGGTTTTGTGAGTTACGCGTTGGTCGGAATCGTTAATTAAATTGAAATTTAAATTCTAGCAGCGACCTTGGTGATATGAAAATTTGATATTCTGTATTATTCCATTTTGTATTAAGGAAAACTAACAAAAAACTTACCGCACCTGCAATATTTTAATTGTAAATTGCGGTTTATTAAAATTTAATAAATTTCGAATTCAGATGCCTCTCAAGCTTGTCGCGTCTAGCCGTGTAAACAAAAAAATCACGAACGCAAGGATTAATTGCGAAACAAATATACTGAGCACGCGTGAAATTCGCAATATATTATTTTTAGCGTTTTTAAATTGAGATCTACGAAAAACATAAAATATACAACGCGAGCAAAAAAAGAAAACAATTTCAAAAACCCTCCAAAGCGGGACAAATTTCCGTTCGAGCCCCACGGATTTATCGATCTCCTCCAAAAAAAAAATATCGATTGACATAAACGAGCGCTGTCCAATCGTAACGTTTTGCCAAGTAAAAACCGTCCTAGCCGTAACCGGCGTTCGAGAGAAAAGTGTTTGCGCGATTCCACTATCTGGTAGCGTACATACGTATCGAAGTACGAACGATCGCCGTATAACCCGAGACACCGTGGCGGCAGCAGCAGGTTGATGGATACCGAGTCTCATGAGAAAATCCGTATGGTGGGGGATGCCGCGCGACTCCTCGTACATACGAATCGCGTCGGCGTTGGTAGGAGTCGGCGCTCACGGGTAAAAGTATCGGTGTTGGTGGAACTATCGGAGAAAGGGCCGTAGTATTGGTAAGTTAGTATCAGAGATCGGGTCGGTGGTAGTGGCTCGAGCAAAGAGAGAGAGGGTAAGAGTCGTCCGGCAGTGGTAGTGGCGGCGGCGGCGGGTGGCGGGGGTAAGTAAGTACCCTCGGTACCACGGCGACCCTAGGCTTGCCTTTGGTATCCGAAGGAGACGGAGAAGGAGGGAGAGAGAGAGCTGCGTAGCTCGGCTTCGGAAGGCCCGGTCGAGAGCGAGTGAGACGGGACGTAGAGAAACAAAACGAAAGGAAAGGCATGGCATGGCATGGCAAGGCATGGCAAGGAAAGGAAAGGGTAGGGACGAAAGCAGAAACGCGGGGGTGGGAGTTACCGCGGAACGGAGCGCGATAGTGGGGAGAGAGTTTGTCCACGCTCACCAATACATCCCCCTTTGCGCGCACCGAAAGGGACTCTTTCTGACCTCTCTCTCTCTTTTCCTCTTGTTGCAGCGCTGGCGCGACTCTCGGGCCTCCACCACCAGCAGCAGCAGCACCAGCAACAACAGCAGCAGCAGCGGCATCAACAGCAGCAGCAGCAGCAGGTCGCCGGTGTTGGTGGAAGGATTGGTGGGGATGTCGTCTCCAGCCCCCGTGCCACTGGAAGGGAGGACAAAAGCGCCGTAGGGAGGGTAAACCAGCCAGGGACGCCGACGGGTACGGTGACGACGACGACGACGACGACGTCGCCCGTAGAAGGAGGTGGAGGCGGTAGTGCCAGCTGTGGTAGTGGTGGTGGTGGTGGTAGTGGTGGCAGTGGTGGCGGCAGTACCGGTGGTGGTGGAAACTCTGGTGGGGAACGTAACTGTGGTGGTGGTGGAAATGGTAGTGGTGGTGGTGGCGAAGTCGCGGAGAAGGAGGAGAGGCCACCGGCTTCAGAGACTGTCGAGCCGACGGCCGCGTTTGACGTCGCATCCCTCGTACTCTACGGCTCGCGCGCACTACCGATACGGCTTAAGATCTTGCTCGATCAGTTGTTGAACCAGTTGCCCCACGCGCAAGTGACACGTTTACTAGCCGCTTTCGGCTGGACACACGAGGATTACTCGCGGGGATACATACTGCAGGTGAGTCGATATATTTCAACAAAGTCCGTCCGTACCTCCCCCCCCCCCCCGGGCCTTGTTGTTGCCTCTCAGGGGAACACGATTCGAATCGATCTTTGACGATTGACATCGAGGGGGATTTTTTTTTTTTTTCGGAAGAAGTGGGGTGTGTGCGAGAGGGAAGGTCCGAAGGGGCGAAGGAAATGACAGCGGGAATGTCGGTACGCGTATAGAGTGGGTCATGGGTCAACGGATGTTTATATTTGGTTGGGAGGACGGGTCGTTAGCGTGATCGTGAGGGAGGTAATCGTTGGTAAAGTTGTGCTTGGAAGATTTTGACGTTGGGCGAGAGGACGTGTCGCGTACCGACGGATTTTTACGTTGTTTCGGAGATCTCGATCGGGAGTGTAGTAAGATATTTTGTTGACGTTTGACACGACGGCACGGAATATAATACGAAAGTGTAGAATAGGAAAGTGCAGTTCCCTCTTCGACGATGATTACGCGAGGACGGAGCGTACGTTCGTCGTCTACCGCAGACTCGTATTAACCGTAAATTACGATCCCGTCGTCCCGGTATACGTAAAATGTGAAAGGATGACGGAGCTGCGTCGATAATCTCGAACCGATCCTCGATCGAACGTTTCTCGTCGCCGAAGCCCGAAGTGTTCCAAAGTTTTACGCAACGACAAAGTGACATCGGTTGGTGAGACGCGGTTACGTTCGACGTAAAATACCTATCGTTTGGCATTTCACGCGAGAGTAGAATCGCTAGACAAACGTCCCGTTGCAACGTTTTGACATCGCGTTGACATTTTCTTCTCGCCGGATAAACGACGGAGGGTTTTGCGATCGAGGCGATTGGGAAAACGGGAGAGCGTGGCTAAGTGTGATCGCGAGACGATGATTGCGTCGGTGACATCTCCTAAAATTAGATCGATCGGTCATCGCGCGGATTTAGGCGAACTCGTTCTCAGCATCGCGAAACATGTGCCCGACGCGTGACCGGCGGAGACGACAAAATGAACGTTAAACTCGAAACTGTAAATAACGTGATTCCTGACGCGACACGCGGTGACGGTCGGTCGATGACAGTCGACGCAGTCGACGCGTATTATCGCCCCTCGCGATATATGTATATATATATCGAAAAGCATCTCCTAACGAATGCGAAAGAAACCCGAGGAGCTTACCTAAAATCAAGAGATAAATCTTCGAGACGGTGGAAGGTAAACCGCGGACAGTGAGAAAATCGCGCGGAACAGTGTCTGAAAGTGCATCGCGTAGAAGTGCGTAATGTGCCAGTTGGATCAAGATAGAAGCCGAAAACGAAGTACTCGCAGCGGTAATATGTAAATTGGAATGGGAATAACGTTGGTGTACATCCGCCACAATGGCTCGTTTGAAGAAGCGGATAAAGGAAAGAAGACCACGGAACCTGTGCAGCTCTCACGAGGAAGATCGATCGATCAGGAGGAGAGCGACAGTACGCCGGGACGCGTCGTCCTCCCGAGCAATTTATAGCTGCGGAATAATCTCCTCGCGTTACGATTATCCTTTCGTCCTGTCACTCGAGTTTCGCAAGGAGCGTCGCTGATTATTTTTTCGCGCCGAGAATACGACACGTTGGGACAGTGGAACTTCTGGTGCGCGCGCGGAATCGAGACGTTCGACGGTTAATTTGACGGGGACAGTTTCAACTTCGGCGACACAATTTTGTCGAATCCCCGAATGAGGATTGAAATGAACGTGGAAACTTAATCGAGGCTCGGAAGAGTGTATCGAAGACGGACACCCGGTGCGCGTAATAAATTGATTTAAAGCGTAAATAAGTGGCGAAAGTAATTGGATATTTTGAAGAATAAAAGGTGTCGAGCATTGACGATTAAACGTAATCGATTGTACATTTTTGGGACAGAGCTGGAACCAGTGCCTATGTTGTCGTTCGGTTCTTGGCGTTATCTGTTACATTCGATTATTGTCAATGCGGCACTTTGCAACATTACCCTTCGAATTATCGAATTACGATTCGCAAGCGCGTTCGTGGAGATTAAAATTAATAATGAAAACTGAAAAACACGCGAGAGAATAAAAACACGCGTACGCGAGTCTCGACGGTGATAAAAAAGACGTGACGCGATTTAAAAGACACACGCAAATCCAATTAGTTCTTACGCGCCGCGCGGTAAATAAAATGGCAGGGTTAGTAAAACTGTCGATGAGTATAGTTACCTCCGGGAAGGCGGCGGCAAAAGTGTCGTGATTTAAAAGACCGTCTTACGACAAACTCAATTAGTCTCGTGGCGGTAACGTGATTAAGATCGAAACGACATCGAGAAAGGAGAGTCGTAACCTCAGGAACGTGTTACCGGGAAACGTCTCACGAGGATTCCATAAAAGTTTTGAAAATACGCACGCCACGTACGAGGCTAGACATTAATCTTGCGAGGCGCGTTAGAAAATGGGGAGTATCCGTGTAAACTGAATTGCGCCGATGTCAGCGTGAAATTAAAACGTATGGAAAACCGGTTTCTCGCACGACGGTGTACGTACACACGGGCGAGCGCGGTGCGCTTATCCGTTTCTGCTTTGCAGCTTCGGCGTGGGTACATCGGGCTGGAATTTAATCGCAATGAATTTTACACGCAAGCGTACTTAGAGTGACATCGAAATTGTCTTTGCGTTTAATCGGGCAGGTGCGCAACCTTGCGCTTTGACCGCTCGTGCGTTCCGCGATGGATTTGCCGAGGAGAACAACAAGAAGAAACAAAAAAAAAAACAAAAGAAAACTCGAGGAGTGGAATGTAGGGGCAATTTTAAAACGTCAGTTTAATAGCTCGTAGATACAGTCGGCCAAATAATTTATCGAGCGTTTAACGTATCTTCCCGGTTCGTGTCTGTTTTGTATTCGTTTCATTATTTTCGCCTCCGTCTAAGCTTCTAAACTGCCAAGGAAGTTACAACTTGCATTTTTCGAATTTAACGAACCACGACACTGGATTCCTTCCAATTAAAACTGTTCCAACGAACGATCACTCGATATTCCATTAGCAGGAAACACTGTCCTACTTGACAACTTTTTTCCTATAATCATTAATATCCCTCTATGTATATCGATTACCAATTACTCTCTCTTAGTTCAATTCGAATTGGTATGGAACTATTTCGCTCACCATCACGGTTTATCGTCAAAATAGTGTAAACGAAAGTTCGAATTAAAATTCAAAATTTGTGCGCGGATTCGAAACCACCGTATCTCGATAAAATCAGTCCAGTGATACGTAATTCGTTGCTGTTCGGTATTTAAATCGTATAGCGCGACACACGCGCGTATGTGCAGCGTCGCGTAGAGTGTCGTAGGTCGGGTGCAAAACATATGATTACTTAAAACTGCCCGTACGTGTTCGGAATACCGAGGCGGTGCGGTGCGACCCTCCGATTCGGCTGGGTTCCAGCGTTTGACTCTCGTCTCTCCTCGAGTATGACACGCGATCTTGGATTTTTCCAAGCAGGAACATTTCGAGTATCTTTTACGAGGTACGAAATGTCAGGGTTCGCGGCGGTTCCACTGTCTCGCTGTACCCGAGAATATTATTTGAAATCCGTTGGCGCGATAAATTTCAGGAGTGACGTTAAAATGGAAAAAAGTTGAATCATGCGCACAACGGGTCAACCAAGTATTCGTAATTTTGCGTTTCTCAATGTTTGACTCGCGCCGAAATCAGTTGGCCTTTGTAGTTTTTTTTTGTGATACAACTCGATACGCTAGCGTGTCGAAGACACTCTTCGCTCAAATACGTACTTTTTGTTTTGGAAAGATGTCCCCTTGACTCTGAGCAATTCTTTTGTACCAAAATTAGTGATTTGTAAAAATAACGAGATACACGATTTGAGTGCACAACGAAACAGCATAATTATCGATCAGTGAAATTTGACTAAAATATGATTTGACACGATTATATTTAAAATACATTGGTATCACTCGCTATTACACTTTAGATACGATACAAAACTTGTTTGATACCGTTCTGTCTAACGATAAGACTACTACGTACGAGTAGATATGATGGACAAGTACACTTTTTTTGCGCACCTTTTTCTGCACAAACGTCGCTTAGAATTACACTCGAAAGTATTACGTTCTAGCGCGAAGGCAACAACTTCTATATTTCACCGAGCAGATCGTCCCGTAATAATCGCTGACACTTCTCGAAGAAATCCGTGATGCGTTATCCGTATCCGATCTAGCCGGCAGAAACAGCAGCCACTCGAAGCTCGCGATGATCGGGCAAATTGTTCGCGAATTTGCATCAACGCTGTACGAAGAGCGGAATAGGTTATTCGCGGTCGAGCGGCACTTTACCATCGGAATATATCCTTTCGAGAAAGCAGAGGATATAAATCATATCAATTGCTTTTAACCAAGTCGAATTTCCTTCTTATTAATGCAAAGAGCAGTCATTTCTACGACTGCGCTTAGTAAATAGTACGCGAAGATGTTTATAATTCATAAATTCACCAGCGGATCTAAATCTCTCCGTCGAACCTTCGAGCCGTTTAGTATAACCAAAATTCGCTCGCCGTGGACTCGCGTGTCGACATTCGTTGCGACAAAAATTCGCGAGGGCACGCGGGATCAAGAATTCGAGTCGATCGTTGAACCCTCAGTACTGCGATCGCTTCCGACACACGATCTGGAAATTTTCATCAACGCTTCACTCGCGCGCGGGTAATCAATTTGTATCGAATCCTTGTCGGTTATCGCCGCTTATATTGGATATCCCTCGACTGAATTTCACGTTGATCCGGCGCATGCTTTACGAGGAAACCTCGCGACGCTTTTCCATGTCTAATCGCCCCGGCGGTCGTTTCGAATACACGATCATCGTGCAAATCGCGTCCGAATTTGCATCCGCGTAAACGAAGGAACGGAATAAGGTTTTTCCATTTTTCTTTCGCGGTCGAGCGGCACTTTACTATCGGAATATCTTGCCGAGAAAGCAAAGGGAGAGGTCGCGGACGTGGAAACGGTAAATCATATCGCGGCGTCGGGCATATCGAGTACATTTCGCCGAGTGGAAGCCAATTTCGCACGACAAGCGGCAATAGAAGCGGTTGCCACGGCAGGCAGTGGAATTCAGTAGGATTTTACAGGGGCAGAAGCGTTGTAGTTTACTGCGGATGCCAGGACGGAACGCTTTAGAACGCGAAACCGCCTTCCGCTAGATTTACGAGCGAGTTCTGCGCGTCGGTGATGCGCCAGCGAGCGCGTCGCGAATCGTTCGACCCCGAAGGGATGTTAGGCCCCGGATATCATCGACGTCCTTTTATCAAAATGTTCGCTCGAGAATAAGGAAATGGGATTTTCGATGAAGAAAAGTCAGTCACGTTTTCCTCTCGCGTAGGAATATTTTTCACGAGCGAACAGAAACTTGAACGCTCTTGCTCCGAAAAGAAGAAGCGTTGTATCTTTAACGGTAATTAACGGTAATAATTCTGGATGCTACTAAAACGAAGGAATTAGAATGTCGGTGGGAGGAGTTGGCAAATTAATTTTTCAATTGGAGCAACGTAACCATTGCATTTTATCAGCGAGTCGTAAAATTGTATCGTTTGACACCCGTCATAAGCGCTGACGCCGCGCTATAATTTTCCGTCAAAAATATATAATTTCCCGATTGGGGCGTTCGTGGAAAAATTCAATCGACACGCGTTATCGGAATATTCGAAGTTGAATCTTCGTTGAACCCGCGCGGCAGGATCGTCGGCGTTGTTCGAAGGATATCTCCACGGTCGTTGACAGGCATAATTGTAGTATCATTTTTTTCCATTAATATAACTATTCATCGGCGCGACGATGATTTTTACTCTGCACCACGTCAGCCGTGAAAGGGCCGCGGGCAACCGTGACGAATTTATCCGCGAATGCTCGGAACGAACCGATTCGAATGGAAAACGAAAGTGACGAGGGGATCCGACTGCGTGCTTTCGCGAACAAAGGATTAGCGTGTTTTCGCAAATGGTTTTTGAGCTTGGTACGTGCGTTCAAGGTGACGCGCTCTTCCAGACGAAGAAACGGTTACGACGAATCAACGATTTTAATTTAATAAGACCCCCGAGGATAATCGCGATGCACGCCACGTCGAGAGAGTGTTCGCGCGTCGCGATTATCGATAATCGAAGGTTTGTTTCGTTAACAAAAATTAACGTCAACAAACTCGGAACCGAGGTGTTATAAAAGCTCGCGAAAGAGTTTTCCGCCGCTATACTGGCACGAACCAGTATACAGTGGGTATAAAAAAAAAGCAGTATTGGCACACTCCGTTTTTCTGAAATAGCTCTAAACAAAAACGGAAACCCTCTCTTTGCGCTCGATTATTCCAGAAAAAAAAAACGATGCGTGCCAATACGTTTTTTTTTCCACCCGCTCTTCTTCGTTCTTAACGCTTTACCGCGGACAGACTTTTTCAACGCTCCGATTTCCTACTTAAATAACTAAACTGCGAGTTTCCTCCGCGGGAGATAATCGTCGCTGTGAAATCCTGTCAAGTGTGTTCCCGTTAGCCACGGCGAAACGAGAGACATAGAGTTTGACCGGAAAAGGGTTAAGAGGTCCGGTTCGTCGAGCCGATTACCACCGCGAGCAACGTCTGGCCCACCGCGACTTCACATCGAAAGATGAACAATGTGAGTTTGATCGGCGCGTCCTATACATTTAAGGCTAACATTATTGTCAGGTAGTAATGATCCATCGCGTAGCCCCGGGGCAAAGTTTCAAAAAAATCGTCCACCCGAAATCATACCTCTCCGTAGGCGTGTGCCGGTGTGTATCCGTGGCTTCCTTTCCCAGGAAGCGCCATGTGGTCGGCCGATTTACATACGAAACACGTTTTTTGTCCTCCAGCGAGCAATCCACGCCCCTTTTAGACTCGACTGGAGACATCGCCGCCAATTTCTGGGCAATTAGACCGATCCTGAGTAACGGTGGTTAAACGAAGGTGTACCCTTCTTCTCGCCGAGATCTCGATTCCGCCGGTAGTCGCGTAGGAATGTTTTATCGTTAAAGTGTTTTTTTTTTATTTTTTTTTTTTCTAACGTTGCGGTGACTAGAAATTACGTTAGTCGATAGAAAGAAACACTCTCGATTTGAGAAAGGGGAGGAGAGAGAGAGAGAGGAATTGGACAATTTAAAATGCGCGTACGCGTTGCCACGTTTCCGCGTTTATTTTTCCTTCCCGCGAACGCGCGATGCCAGAGAAGTATTTTTGATCGTTTCTCGTACGGCAGCTTTCTACGAAGAGAGAAGAAAAGAGTTGTCCACGTTTTGCCGCGTTTACCTTTACATTAATCGTTACAGCGATTTCAAAGTTTCGAACGTCCTGACGAAGTTGCGATCCGTCGACTTAACGAGGATAAAATAAACGCAACCGTGGCGATACGATCGTTAAACGATACGCGTATACGACGAATTACGATTAGCGAACGGATCGAAGCATCCTCCCGCGAGCCCTTCATTTCGAGGATTCGAGGGCCGCGTTTCTGGCGGGAAGGCACTGTAATTTTTTCGCGCTCTCACGAGCACGGTCCTTCCTTCTTCTCCCTGTCTTCTTCCTTCCCCTTTGTTCCTTTTTGCTCCCGTCTCCCCTCCACCCCGACATGGATTCGATCGGTAGTCGATGTAAATGCCACGTCCAAGTTTTAATTTCCCCCTCGACCCGATCGCACGCCCGGTTTTGCGTTTCCGCTCGAGTGATCGACCCGGACGGCCGATCCTCTTCTTTCCTCCTTTCATCTCGTCGACTCACCCTCCCCGCGACCCAACCCTCACTCCCCTTTCTTCTCATCCTCGTCGTTCTCTTCGATCGCGGTACCATCGCTCGCATCGTCTCCTCTCCAGGATGCTCTGTAATTTACGGTTTTGGATCATGCCTCCATCGAGGTGGAGTAATGACAGGTCGATCGGCTCCGGGCTACCATCTTTGCCGGTTTCCGCTCTCCGCCTCGCGTCTGCTTACCGTTGCCACTTTCGATCTTACGAATCGTAACTTCGATACGCCGAGGGTTTTGTATTCTTTTTTCCTTTTAATTGTCTCAAATCAAAGTTCGCGTAAGTACGGCCGGCATCGCGGTATCGGTAACTTCCAGACTGTAAATTCAAGATTTTTTATTACGCGCTCTGTATCACGTGAACGAAATTTCAATCAAACTCAAATATTATCCCGAAATTTCTGATAGCGTGACACCGACCTCGAGGTAGCTTTGCGATTCTTTGCGATTTTGTTTCTTTGCGAGGAACGTTGACGTTCGGGGTGGGAAAATCGAGCACGCGTTATCGTTACCGGCACGTTAGCACTCGTTCCCGTGTCGCTTAAGGACGGCGTTCGATAATCTGTGAAGTAATTTGGCGCTTATCGACGTTGGACAACATTTCCGACTCGTGTTGTCGCTAATGATAGTCTCGTCGTGAGTACGACAAATCGAGACAACGGTGCGATTTGTATCTAGCTACAAACGCTTTGAGCGAGCACGCGAGCACAATACATATTTCCGCGGGACATTGAAATTAGCGTTGTATTATTACTCGGATAATACACGGCGTTCGGGGATATTTTCACAGAGATCCGAGAAGAAACCAAACCACGAGAGAAGCGAGACGGAATAACTTAAATTCGAGTAGACACGTGAGATGTGAAAATAGTGAAAAACATGAGGGTGGGATAGAGGTGAAAATAAACGCCCACGAGACGCAGATAAATAAATACCAAAAATTTTGCACAAAAGGGAGAAGCGGAGAATAAAGTGCGCAAGTACGCAAAGATGGACGTTACGACGGTGAGGCGTCTAGAAACGGAGGGAAATACGGGCAGATAGGGGAAAAAGAGAGCGTCGAGGGGAAAGAAAGAGCGAGAGTGAGATGGAGAGAAAGAGACTGCAGATAGCTGCAATCCAATTTAAAGGCGGATATCCACGCGAGATCTTCACGATTTCTACACACGAATAAGACGGCGTGCACCGGCCGTGAAATCATATGCAGTGTCCAGTCACGGATGGCATTGCCGCCGATCGCCGCCGTCTCTCCTTTCCAGAGAGAAAACCGACCGGCGGCTCTTCTCGTCGAGAATCGCGCCGACAGATGGCACCACGAACTGGAACCGAAACCATTCACTTTGCGATTAATTGCGAGCTGAGCGCGCGCATGCTTACGTGCGCGTAAACATAGTAATATACGGTTAAATGACAGAACTTCTCTCCGCGGGAAACTTGGGATTCGATTAATAATATTTGTGGAGTATAACGCCGATCGATCGTCGAAAAGTTTCCCTGAAATGCGAAGGTTTACCTGTGCTCCCGTGGAAACGAACAATTATTTACGGTCGATATTTGATCTACGATTTTCTCTCTCGCCGTTTCATTCGTATCTCGAATAACGATTGAATCTAGAAATTCCCGTAACGGAAATTTAAAACCGATACTCGTTTCGCATCATCGTTGATATTTATTTTGAATCGTTTTACGGGGAGTAGCGAAAATGAAACGATAGGGATTATCGTTTCGCCAGAATTATGCCGGCACACCATAGCAGCGCTAATCGCGTTGATAAAAAAAAAAAAAAATACAAATATTGGCAAAATAATTGTGGAACGAAACGCTGAGATCGCAAGAACCTCGGCGTGTTTAGATAAACTTGCGACGGCAGGACGTAATTAATAGCACTAAATTACATTTCTAATGGAAAGCAGATAACAAAATAATTTCGTTATCTGAAAAGGAGGGGGAGGGATAGGAAGAAACGATAATTGGGACGAGACAATTAAGGAACTAGTTGGATAATAATAGAACGGCGAGGCTTCGGTAAATCACGGTGCAATATAATTTAAGTCGCACGTACGCGGCGTTAGGACGTAGCGAATAGCGCCGAGCGGAATAAAACGAGGATTACCTTAGGCTTAGCCAGGCGCAATTATACATTACGCAATGGTAGTTGTTCCTGACGCCCCGGCGTACCGAGCACAATGTATTCCCAGGCTCCCCAGAAACTCATTTTCCATACGAAAAATTAAATTCCCTTAATGACGTTTAAGGAAACTGTACCGACGCGACTCGTTGCTAATGGTTTCTAATCAAATTCGTATCTCGCTGGAAAATAAAGGGAGGGTGAAGCGTGTAGCGTTCCCACGTATAACTGACGCGACGGAAGAATTTAATTCGCGTGGAACGATGTGACCGAGAGACATCGATACTGCCGAGTAATTGAATAAAATATTTCGAAGAAAGGGGAACGTAAGTACCGCGAAGTAACGACGCTCGTCGGACGATCTCGATCTATCCAATACAAACACGGTAAATAAACGCGAATCACGACACGTGAAATCAAATTCGTCCGACATTATTCTCGCGTCTTCGTGGCGGATTAAGGATGCGAACTTCTTAAAATCACGTTAATATCAAGGATTCTTGATGCTGCTGTCGCGTTTGCCATTAAACGGAATGAGTTACAAAAAAATAACGTCGGTTGAATTTTTTTCTTTCCACCAGATTCGTGATTATCTCCTATCGCTAAACGATCTAATAAAATTTACAGATGGGGGTAAGAATAATGCAAAAGTTTCTCCCGCGTCGAGGCGTACTCGAACGGTTGTTTTAACCACGCCAGGTGCGATAATTAAATTGTCATTTGCAAGTAGACAGCGAGAAAGTGCGCATGTAGTTCTCGGTAAATCTTTACGTTCTTCTAATCTGTTCGAACGGTATACTCGACGACTCGCATTAGTACGTTCGGTTAGAACGCAAAGGAATTTTATTATTAAAAAATGTAATACGTTTGCCAAAAGAAAAATGTCGGTACACGGACGGTGTGGGAATAAATGTAACTACGAATGTCGCAAACTGTTATCAAAATAGCGGTGCATACTTTTTATCCCTCTTTCTCTTGTTTGCTTCAGAAGAATGGGGATACCGCCAAGTATTTTACCTCACGACGAATACCAATGCATGTAGAATACACAAAAGCGACCGCACCTGAGATGATTTATTTAGAACCCAGCAAATGATGCGTGAACGTATTCGCTGACAGAATCATTGGTGTCGACTGGAAGCCGTTACATTTCTCGATGATAGTTTCGGTTAGTGAATCAAACAGGTCTGATAAACGAAGAAACCTAACATCGAAACATAACTGTATTCCTCTCCCTGTCACTTTTATTCCACAATTACACGTAAGTAGATGCGAACGATGATACTCGGTAGTGCTCGGGACAAACGTGCGGGATCAAAAATTGAAAAATTATCAACACCGTCCTTCGAGTGGTTTATACAAATACACGCGTAAAAGAAAAAGAAGTCGTATATTTATAACTACTACGGATGCGCGAAATAGTGCGTTTCTCGAAGCAAATGTGTTCAGGAAAAATAAACCATTAATTATCAACGCGCTTTGCCGTTTTCTTACACTTCGAGTTCTTCCATCTCAATTACCGTAACGACACCTGTGGGCCACAATTGCATTACGATGATCCGCAACGTTGAAACGAGAGAGAAACGAATTGACCGACGCCGTTGCACGATTTTCAATTTCAGACTCTGCACGTTTTTCCCTATCGTCGTCGAACTCGGAATTACCCGTCGCCCCAAAAGAAATTTAGTAAAACGCCGCGGAGTATCGTGCGCGTGCAATCTGCGTATAGAATCTCAGTTAAAAGTTACCATGGGTCGTAACGGATTAAAGCGGCACTATCGGGCACAGTCGGGGCCTCATTCGCGTGCGGAATTAAAATTCGAGTCCCACGGTACACACGGTAGTCTTGCATTCTCAGACACGACCGTTTAGGTCCTCTCGCTCCTTTCACGTAACGACGAAACGTTTAACCGTTTCGCGGAACTCTTTTCACCGCGGACCTCTCCCGGACTTTTGCCCGTCACGCACACACGTGGAGGAACACGAGCGACTGTTGTACCCTAAAGTGTCAGCTCTTTTTATCGGCAAATCGTCGGCCGATAAGACGCGCTTTCCTTTTTCATCTCTCTGCATACTCGTTTCAACGTCGCGGATCGTTTCGTTGCAGTTTTGGCGCACGGATACCTATCGTTACACGGCACAGAAAATTAGAAGCGAAATAATTACGATGATGCGAGTGATTCGTTAATTTTTAATTTTGTCCTTGGGTATATCTATCGATATTACGCATTTCTATCGATAATTGATTTCGAAGCTGATAAACTTTAGATCGTGGTACGCGGGTTAGACTATCTCGAGCGGAAGAATGCCGCGGTTAAGAAAATTCGAAGGCGATGCTCGCCGTGGGAGAGTCGAGGGAACGAACGGGAAAATTATACGATTTCTTGCTCGATAGAGAACGAAGGGTTACGACGGAAAAGGGGGAGCGGAGACGATGATCGCGAGAACTTCCTGCATTTTTGGATGAGCGTGTCCGGAAGCGAGGGAGAAAATCATTTAGAGAAAAACTTGTCCGTTCCTTAATGGACCGTTAAAGAGAAAAGTGAAAACGTGGTCTTTTTTGTGATAGTAGGTATATACGTTTCGGTGAATTAGAATTCGGCTTACGAGAGAAAAGCTGGAGGGGAGTATCGTACTGGATTCCGAGCTTAGTTCGATAAGAGAGGGGGTTTGTTTGTATTTTGGAGTAATCGGGGGTTTATTTGAACAAATCCTCGACAGTTCGGGGAAAGTATAAACCGATGGTGCACGCTTAACGAGAGAAAAGCGAAAAGACTCCGTCGTTGTACCGTTGTAACTGGAGCAAATTTTCAAATTGATATCGTTCGATTTCGCGCGTAAAAGTTTAGCGATTCGTTTCGTTAAAATTCGTCGCAAGAAATACGTTGGCAGACATCACGTACGATTACGTGCGATTAGCAGAGAAGTAGTTGAAAACAAATCACTCGACACGTCGCCACTGATATCACCCGATTGATTTAGTCCGCTTCCTCGGTACTTTCAAACATCGAAAATACGCTCGCAGTCGTACAAAATCGAAATAAAAAGAGAAACACGACGAGGAAGTGCAATTACGGATAATACCGGCAACGGCGCATGTTTGGAAAACCGCAAATTAATGTGATCTCACAATCAATCGTTTGAAACTCTTGAAGCGCACGGAGTCTGACATAACCGGTCACGGTCCAGTGATTTTTCAGCGCGACAATGATAAAAAGCATGAAAGTGGACATTTCAAGAATGACACGTTCAGCGTTGCAACGATATTGTCGTAATTCTCTGGAGACAATTTCAATACGGTTGTTCGATGATTCGTTGTCGCGCGTTTCGACCGTTCCAGCTGTGCATACGTATCATGAATGTAAAAGCAACGATAACAGTAATAAATTCATATTATTCGATTAAGGATAATAATAAGATCTTTAAAACTCGTAACAACGTAAAATTGCTAAATTAAATTCAAATTTACCTACAACAAATGGACAGTGTTTTGTTGGACCCAAATCTACGGTGCAAACTCCAATTGATAATTTGGTACGATACACATTTCGAATTACTTTCATTCTTTTTCTTACCGTTCTTTTGAGCTATTGACTTCCCGAATAAAAGTGAAATGTTGAAACCTTGAGCCAGTGTTACACGATTACCATCGTTTTGAAGCCTCTGACCGCAAGATTACTCCGAAAAGGGCACCGTCCCCGATACTCTCCATAATAACAGAGCGAGTAAAAAAAAAGAAGAAGGTATCTTCCCGTGACAAAAGAAAATGGCGCTTGTCTCGCGTTACAGGCATGAGAATCGTGCGTTTTCGCGGACAGTGCGATGCGAAAAATAACGCGCCGATCGGATTTGGAGTGGCGTCGGTCCAGAGTTCAGCCGCGAGTACCGACGTCGGCCGTACGTCTTTCGTGGCCGCGTGTGCGTGCTTGAAGAAATATACACGGGACGCGAAAAGCGTCGCGGCGCTGGGCGTCCTGCGTTACGTCGAGTCCGCCGGTATGCGTAAATATACAAGCCAAGCGAGAGACAAGCTTACGGGCGATCTATATGTATACGCGGCCACCCTGATTTTATAAGAAGCCGTGACTCGAGCGTCGATACGTGACGTTCGCGCGGAGACGACGCGAAACTGGAACGCGATTGCGGAGACCGTTCGAAGAAAACTTGAGATTTTGATGTATGAACCATTTGTACGCTCAGAATTTGACACGTTGCGGGGACTGGGAATTTCATTTTCTTTACGTACGAAGTAGTACCGAGGAGACTGTCGAAGATTTGCGAATCATTTTCTCGATTATTATTATATCGTTCGGAAATAATGTTTAATTACCTCGCGATCCTTCAAAGTATAAGGTGCAAAAAAATATTTGTTTCCGCAAAGACGCTATCGCCATGTCCGATCAATGTTTAAAGGGATAAATAATTTTCATTTAGCACAGGTCCATTGTCTCGTTATTCCTTTTTTTCGTGAGATCAATAATTGATCTTGAATTATTCGCGGGAGTAAGTGCGACGACCGTCAAATTGTTCGTTTTCAGTTTCCGAAGTTGCCGAGTTGATTAAATATGTAGCGGGAAAGGGAGGAACGTGCTGTCAACTTTTTACGATAATTATTTCTTACTATTACGTATCCTTCGATCTCCCTGAAACGATGTATCAGTTAGTGCTCTTAATTAGAATGGTAGAATTGTTGTTCTTTCATCGATCGGCGAACGTGCCGCATGAACGGAAACGAGAACTAAAATGTCGCGCCCTGTTAAACAATCGCAAAGAAATGATCTTGACTCCCGACGTAGGGATACAAAAACAACTTCGTCGGAATTGGAACTGCAACTTGTGCAAGAGAAACTTGAAATAATATTGGATAGTCCTTGAATAATTAAAACTACGGGGTGTCCAGAACGTCTGGACCCAAAGGCAAATATAAATGGTTACAAGTGCTTTTCGTGTACAAAAAAAACAATGCGTCTTATTATATGATATCGAATTAAATGTTCGATGCGTTGTCAATTAAATACTCGCAATGCAGATTTCAAGGGATCGAACAAAATTATCGTGAACTCGGGCTATTTGTTGCGCCCGGACTTCGTAGACAACCTGTATAATCGCGGGTGAATGAATCTCTCGCGAAGGCACGATAAAAGTATTTCAAGGTACTCGAAACAATTTATCGAAGCGCGTACCACCGGAAATGAATTTGAAAGAAATTTGAAACGTCATAGTCTTACGGTCGTAAAACAAAGTGATTTTATGTCATTAACGACTATCTTAACCTTGCTTATAATTCCATGCTCGCGTATAGTTTGATCGTAATCGATTCGATCGCACGTTCGAAGCCTCGTTTAAACGCAACGAATGCGATCGTGCGAATGGATCGCGCATCCAGCAAGTTGGAATGCTAAATCTTCACGGCAATTAAACACGACGCGACAACTGAAGTAGAACTAATTGCCTGCCCCTTCTGTTAAGGGAATAAATTAGACCGATTACTCATTGATCCGCTATTATTAATCGTCTCGTACAAAGTAAACCGAATTACGTAAACGGCCTTCCACGATTGACAATAAAGGAAGTGTTTTTATTCTGACTTAATATTATCATAAAACAGATGCATATAACGTTCGTACTCGGTACGCTATCCGCGTCACGCTCGGAGCGTAAAAAAACTAATAACTGCGAATCGGCGATATCTGTTAAGATGCAACAATACTAGCAATACGATCGTTATTATCGCGGTGGTGTTGCGATTAAAAATTCTTACCCGATTCATCGATTAGTCGACGGCGTATGCGAAATACTGGAAAAAAATCTATAAACCTCGGGCTGAACGGTATAATCGAGAGGTTAGAAGAAGCGAATGGGATAAATGATAGTTTCAGCGATTATCGTCATAAATCATTGGATAAAGTTACTAAATCGACCCACCTCCGTCCATTCCGATCGCAGTAATATTGTTTACGTTATCTCCGGTGGAACGGACGAGATCGATTTATCGACATTCCCCTTGTCCGTACCCCCAAGACCGATCTCGACGCGTATCGTTCCTCAACTAAATCGTTGTTCGTAATCTGCCCGCAGGACTCGCAGAACGGCCCGGTGCTGGACCGATGGAGCATTTGCTCGGCTGAGGAGGAGCCGCTGGTTCTTCAGCAGTTCCTCAGGTTCGCCGAGACGCGTCCGTACGTGCAGCAGTTGCTGCTGGCCGCCGGAACGCCAGGGACGGATGCTATGTCACCGAGCAGACGACCTTCGCCACCGACGATGCCATTAGCACACCTACCACCCGCTTTGCACCTGCTTCATTGCGGCCTCCCGCCGCCGGGTTCGAGGTTACCGCCTCCCCTTCCGCCACCTCCACCGCCGACATCGGTCTCGCATTCGTCGATGTCGCCCACCGCTCAGAAGCACTATTCCTCGTCGGCGGGTGGCAATTCGGGGATAACGAGTAGCGCGAATTCGCCGCCGAGAAGCCTCGACTCCCATCTGACGGTGTCGCCGCTCAATAGACTTCAGAGCATGCAACCGTTCGACTTCCGAAAACTCGGTACGCTCGGCCTGCCCGCTTTCCCGCCCCTACCTCCGCCGACCGCCGATCAGCTTATGCAGAACAGAAAGTCCATGAGGAATCCGCAGAGTCCGCACAGTCCGCCGCACCACTCTAGCAGCAATCAGCTGCAGAGGCCTCACATGCCGGTGGCGCCGGTTTCCTCTTCGGGATTGAACTTTGGGCATCCACTGTCGGTGGCGGTTTCCTCCGGTGCTCTGCCTCCCAATTTCCCCGCCCATTTTCCGCCTCCGCCAATGGGAAAACATCCCGGCGGCATGCACGGCATGACCGGGCACTCGGACATACACAGCGGAGGTGACAAGAACAGCGAATTTGGCTCGGAGGACGACGAAGAGGACGACGAGAATTCGAACAGCGTGCTGAATCTGAGCAGACGGGATTCCATGTCGAAGCACACCGCGGACCATCGGCACGGTCCGCCTATGTCTATGCAGTCCGCGCCATTGGGCAGGCCTCAAGGTATTCCCGGAAGAAAGCCTCACTCGCCTGGTAAACGACCTGGTAGTCAATGGGGTGGATCGGCTAACATACCCCCCAATCTTGGCACGCCCTTCATCAATCCTACCACGGGGAAGAAGAGAGTCCAGTGTAACGTCTGTCTGAAGACGTTCTGCGACAAGGGAGCATTGAAGATTCACTTTAGCGCGGTGCACCTACGCGAGATGCATCAGTGCACCGTCAAGGGCTGCATCATGATGTTCAGCTCGAGAAGATCGCGCAATCGGCACAGCGCCAATCCAAATCCTAAGCTACACTCGCCGCACCTACGGCGAAAGATCTCGCCGCACGATGGTCGATCGTCCATGGCCCATGCTCTGGTATTGCCACCGCAAGTTGGACTTCCGGTGCCAGCCACGGGACTGAATCACTTGCCATTCGGATCTTTCCCGTTGCTGACTCCACCTCCGGATCTACGGTCGCCCGCTTCGTTGTGCGCTCTGGACTTCAAGCACCTGGATCTGTCGTCCAGTCAGAACCAGTGTAGATCGTACGACGACACGCTTCAGCAAAGAATGAGCGTGAACTCGAGCCTCTCGACGACGACAGTGCTGACGACCGCTACGGTGGCAATGACTACGGCGGCGGAAGTTCCAAGCGCGATGGCTACCACGAGAGGATCTTATTCCAGCAGCAGCGCTGCCGACACGGTGTCACCTTCGACACAAGCGTCCGCTTTGGTACCGGAAGGGGATGACGACGACGATGACGACGACGACGGCGGTATCGTGGTCGTTGCCGAGGACGATACGAGCAATCTACCATCGAGATTGCCTTTGCGCGCCGGCGACGATGACGACGAACAGCCAGCCGACTTCAGCCTCGCGAAACGGCCAAAGTTGTATTTCGGAGACACCGTCGACGACGACCTCGTCAGTAATCCGGACAGTAACGAGGATAACGACTCGATGGGTACCGTAGATCAGCAAGCTTTCTCCGTGAATCAGCACTCGCTGAACTCGACGTCGTTGAACAGTAGGGGGGTGCGAAAGAGAAAATCACAGCACCCTACGAGATGCGCCGTTCTCACGGAGATGCACTCCTCGTCGACCGACGGTGACTCCTCCAACGACGACGAGAGAATTCAACGACGTTGTTTGTCCGACACCGCGGGAATAGCGTCGAGGAACGATTTCCAGAGTCAGCCCGAGGACATGTCGATGTCTCGGTTAGAGGCGGAGGAGCGCAAAGCCTCGCCGGGTTCGCCGAAGAATCTCAGCTTCAACGATCAGGAATCGAACTCGCCTGGAGTCTGCAATCCCAGGGAGGCATCGATGATCGGCGGTACACGCCGCGACACAGTCTCCTCCCAAGATAACGGCGATGATCTACCTCAGGACGAGCCGCGAGATTTGAGCTCGAGAGCGAGCAGCGTCAAGTCGCCGAGAAGACAGAGCACCCCGGAACCAAAGAGCTCGCACGAGACGATCGAGACAGCGGCCAGAGCGTCGATCGCCGGTAAGGATCCCACCAGCGATCAGCATGATCGTCGAAGAAGCGAGAGCGAGGAGAGAACGAAAGAAGAGGAGGAGAAACTCCCATCTAAGAGGGAGGCAGCCGAGAACCCAGCAACAGCGGCAGCAGCAACGACGACGACGACAACGACAACAACGACGACGACTACGTCGTCATCGTCGCCGTCGTCATCGACGATGGCAACCGCGGCGACGGAGGACAAAGGTGTAAAGGAAGAGGAGAACGTTCACGAGGACGACGAGTACGAGGATGATGAGCCAATGGAGGATGTCGAGGAAGATGATGATGATGAGGAGGTGAACGATGCCCTGCGCAATCAGGAAGGTGAGCGTCCCGATGATCCCTCCCGTGCCCCGAGCTCGGTCGACAGCCGTCCGACGACAGCCGACGACCTCTCCCACGACTCCTCGACCAACACTTTGCGTCAACTCGAGTCCTTGTCGCAGGGTCGCGCGATGCAGTACGCCGGGATGCAGCGGGCGCCTTCGAGGTCTGGCCGCGGCTCTACCAGCCCCGTCAGCCTCACGACGCACCAGGAGACCACCATGGACTCCTCACGTGGCTCTCGTTCATCCAGCGCCTCACCCTCCACAGCGGCCATGGATACGGACAATAGCCTGATCACCTATGCAAGATACGAGAACGGCGGATTCGTCAGTACCCAGGAGGTGCCGCTAGATCGGGACAATCCACGCCGTTGCACCGCTTGCGGCAAGGTCTTTCAGAATCACTTTGGCGTCAAGACCCACTATCAGAACGTTCATCTGAAGTTGATGCATCGCTGCAGCGTGGACGGCTGTAACGCCGCTTTTCCATCGAAGAGGTCTCGCGATCGACACTCTGCCAACTTGAATCTACATCGAAAATTACTGTCGACCTCGTCGAGCCCGCCTCTGTCCTCGAGTCTGCCGCAAAGTCTGTCGCCGAGGGTGGACGACACGCAGATGAATCCCCTCTTGCACAACGAATTCCTAGCGAGGCTCTACGCGGACGCCGGCATCGGTGCCCTTGGCGCTTACCCTTTGACACCCGGCCTACCGTCTGCCGTCGATCTCGCCGCGAGGATACCACCCCCGCATCCTCTTTTATTACCGCCTCATCTCGGGGCCACGTTCTCGGGGCTTTCCTCGTTCGCCTCTCATCTCGCCGGGCTCAACGGGCTTACGCATCAGCATCTGAATCATCTGACCAGACTGTCCCAGGAGCAAGGAGGCAATCGACACGCCTCGGCGTCGGGCTCGCCGATGTCGTCGCCCGGCTCCGACGATCGGAAGGAGGAGGCGAGGTGTACGATACCCGGCTGCGAACGAGTTTTTGGCTCCAGAGCCGTCAGAGACGCTCACTCCAGAGACCCACAGGCTCACCGTGACTTACCGATTCTGTCGACCAGTAGCTCGTGACCGATCTCGTACTGCGGGCGTGACTATTATCCCTTACTGTGATGCCAAAATCCTGACGATTCGATCGATCACCAATGATCTCGCTTCTGGGGATCGGTAGAAGCCCGGCTTCCTTTTTTATCATTTTTTTTTATTTTTTTTTATATGTACAATTGCTTGGACTGACCGCTGGTCCCCAACTGCTGTTCGACGTAAACGTGCAATATCGAGCGGGACGCCTCCAATCGAACGACGTGCCACGAATTGTTAGATCGATTTTTACTTTCACGGGATATTCCACGTTCGCTTTTGCTGTCGTCGATGTTCTGGTGTCGGGACTAACCACGCGGCGTAGACGTACCGTTTGTTCCAGTCTTTGGATTCGTTTCACTTTCTCCTTTCTTTGTTTGTTTATTTTTTTAAATTTTTTTTTGCAAAATGGTGCGCCAATCTAGTCAATTTGAAAATCTTGTGTTACGGCGGTAAACGCGAGGATATTTTTACGCTTCGCGGGATCGTATTAGGCTGATACCAGGACAAAAAATGTGGCTCGCGAAAATCGGCGATGCTGTCGCGATTCCAAAACTTTTGTTCACGCCGATAACGTGTTTCCATCGAGACGTTTTTAATCATTTCTTTTTTCAATCGCACTTTGTGCACTTTTTTCGAATCAATATTTTAATCGACACTCGAAGAATCCAACGGTCACGTCAGATTTGTTTAAAAAAAATATACCACACTAAACGCCTTTTGCGCGACAGCATTCTCGCGCGCACGCTATACTCGTCTGCCCAACGGAAACGTAAAATCAAAAATGAAACGTGCATTACGAGTAGCTAAAGAGAAGTATAGCGGGTTACGCGTAATCGGACTTGGAAAATGTCGATGCAGAATTCGTGGTTGGCTAGGATCTAAAGACTAAAGGTAAAATCACATTCGTGATATTTTTATTCCTCCCCAATCTCTTTTTTATTTTCTCGCCAATGGAGGCGACATCCCGTTCCAGTCCGCGTGTCACGAAGCACCAAAAGCTGGTCGACAAAGAGCATTTATCTCTCCGCCTCTTTCTCCTCGATCGCGGGAATCTCGCCATTTTTGTCGTTTCTTTTTGGCTAGTTTACGTAAATTGACGGGAGAGCGGAAGGAGAGCGGGAGAAGAATGAGCGATAACTGGAAGGCTCGAAGACAACCTCGTTTCGGTCTTCCGGCTGATTTTATCATCGTTGTGATAACGTAACGTTAGTAAATATTGCCACTATTTAATCAGTAACCAATTACTACCGCTGTATATATAAACATAGTACCTTTCGATGTATCGCGTAATTAATCAATTAAGCTAACGACGCGACCGACGCGACACTCAAACTCGGTGGAACGAGCCGAACGGAGAGTTTCTTTTCTTTTATTTTTTTTTTTTTTTGTAAACGGAGATCCGACGACGGTCGGGAAATACGAGGAACGATATCAAATTAAACAATGGCAGCTAGCAGGAAGTACGATCTTGAAAGATTGACGCGTTCACTTCCGAATACGACACGGTGGCGTGGATGGTACTTTTAACGTTCGCTAATCGCGATTTGTCTCTGCGCGTTTGGCTTTTACTTTTAACGAACGCGAATCATGTTTTATCGACGTTTAACCACTCGTAAGTTTCGAAGCAAAAAGCGAGCGATGAGCATTCAGGTCGTTTATCGACAGTCATCGTTCTTCCACGTTCGACGCGTTACATTCACAAATCTCTATTTAATATTTTAGCTCACGATCGAAACGATATTTCCATCGCTCGCGGCGCCTAGAGGCTACGAAAAAAATGAACTCGCGAGTGGTTAAGAATTCTTAACGCGTTAATACCGTCAGCCACGCCACCGGTGACGTGCTCGAAGGGGGGTAACGCACGCTTAAACGACGCTTTTACGCGGCCGGCACCCGTGGCGATTACGGGAAGACGTAAGAGCGACGATGAATGCGCCAAAAAGTGTTTTTAAAGAGCGAGAAGGCTGAACGGGGGTGCCGGCCGATCGTTTGGGAAACGGTCAGCGCCGATCGACCGCTAAATCAAAGTGACGGACGTCGCCTCGCGCTAGATAAATGAGAATAGATAGATTTTATTTATTGTTTCCTAGGAATCCTACACGATACACACTGTACCAGCGGCCAGTAGCGGGCACTGCCGCAGAAACCTTCCTTCTTTAGAATTTAAAAAATCGCGATGTCGTTTCGTGTTCTTTTCTCTTCGCTCTCTCTCTCTTACTCTCTTGTTTAACTTTCTCGCGCGATTCGATCGTCGACGATCGGGGAACGCTGACGGTACTCGTTAACCGGTGAAACAGTTTTACGAGTCCGCTCTTTAGAGCGGCTTAATCCGTGTTCGGTACCGGAAGTGATCTCCTTTCGTCGCGATCGGTTCTCTCTCTCTCTTTCTTTCTCGGTTGTACATATACACTTGATCTTTTTCGTAATCCACGTATCGTTTCAACGAGCGGGCGCCGATGTCGCGGCGCCCTTGCTCGATCTTCGTATTCGAGAAGAACAGGAAAGGAACATTTTTTCTATGCGCCTGGGCCCTAGGTTTTACACTCTCGTCACCCCCCACCCTTCCCCCTCCCCCTTATCCCCCTAAGACAGCTCGCGACACACGACGAAACCCACTACTATTACACTTTAAGAGCGAACCAGATTTACAATTGTAATTATGTATAAACTGAATGCTATGATGTATATTATAGATCGATTATAAAGAACACTCATCATTATGAAAATAAATACCTATCGAAATTAATCGATCTTTCTGTGCGTGTATTCCTCGACGACAGTTTCTATGAAACGATTTCCAAGTACAATTTATTGTCCCATCGATTGATAAACCGTAACGATAAATATAACTAATCTAATTAATCCCTAGATCTTCCAGACGGTGTCTCATTAATTATAGTTCTAATAATGAAATTCGGATCGATCAATATCTAAGAAATCATAAACTTTTAACCGATTAACAAACAATCAACGCGTTCGGTCCCGGTATTTATATTTATTTACGTATTCACGCGATATTGATGAACGACTCGGCGCTCGGGTTCGGAATCGCTACGGAATCACTTGACATTGTCCAAAAGAGCGTCTCCTCCGAAGATATTAATTTTCCCTCGCCGACAAACGAAACGATCAACGAGATCCATTGGAAGGTCGCGTAGACACGTCTGCGAAAGCCTCGGACAAATGATTCTATTACGGGACAAAGGGAACGCGCGTCGGAGGAAAAATGAAAAATCGCTGCCCCGCCTACGAACCTCGGCGGCCGACCTCGTTTTCTGCGAACGAAATCCTCTCGAAACGAGAGGGACGCCGCGGCGGCGGCGGCAGCGGCGGCTCGTTTATCAGAGATCTCGCGGGCGTGCACTCGCACGCCTACCAATCCCCGTGCCACGGGAGGAGAACGAGACGAGAAGGGTTGAGGGGCCCAAGGAGGGATGAAGGGACGAATATGGATAGGTACGTAACGTCGTTGCGCGTTGCGCACCGTTGAACCCCACCGACGCTAAACTCCTTCGGCAAACAAACGAAAAGGTCCGCTGACATCGGCAACGGGGCACGGTAATTAGAAGTGTCCCGGGAAAGGTCCACCGCGATGCGGGGACGGGTCGAGATAGTTAATTACACGTAAACTCGACCGGTCCCCCGACGTCGGAGGCGCACGGATGTGCGCGAGACGGCCTCGGGTTCCAGCTCACGGAACTTACCGCCGGCCTTTAATCGCTCGGGCAGATTAGATTAGCACCTTCGATTCTGCGGAACGCTAACGTACGACCCAGCTAATAACGGGTACACGCGAAATCGAATTCAGACCCGAGACTCGATGGGGTACGATTAGAAGCACGATACTCTCCGGCTGGCCAGGATTATCGGGGTTGGAAAGTTTCTCTGTCGTTAAGCGCGTCGTTTTATTGTTTCTCGCGTTCGATGGATAAATTGAAAGTATCGACGATGCATCTACGGTGGAATGTCGATGACTCGAGCCAATCGGGGAGGGATTACCTCTCGGATAATCGATCTCGCGGTAAAGTAACATTTTTTTCCCCCCTTTTCACGGGAATTCTAATATTCTCAAGGATTCCGGTAATGTTCGCGAGCAGAGAGACGATAGCCGATTTCTTTTAACCACGAACGATAATTCTTACATAAATCGCCATACAGTATTACAGAATTATAGAGACCTCGAAATTCGATATTCAATCGAATTACGTTATTATCGGTTACGTTGAATAATTTCTACCTCGTTAATCGACCTTTTGTCATCCTCGAAAGAATAGCAAAATCGGTCGAAGATCTGAAAAAAAAAACTCTACGAGGAATCGTAACTTTGCCACTCCCTTCGACTTGACACCCGCGAATGTCCATCGCGCCAAACTACCAGCGCCGCGACGCCTTCCATGCGATGAGCATCCATCGTTCCGCGGGGCATACCAATCTCGCTCGTATGTACGCGTAATACAACAAACGGTCCAAACACGGTCCCCGCCGACGAGAAAGACGACGCCGAGGAAGGAGATAAATGGATTTGGCGTGGCTTCGACCTCGAGTACGCGTACTCGTTCGACTAGAACTTTACTACCACCTCTCTGGCTACTCCGGTGCGCACGACAGGTGTAGCGTGGGAGAACGAGGATAGGAGAGGGAAGGAGCGGTGGGTATCTTGGCAGAGAGACGAAGGGAGAAAGAGAGATAGGGAGGAAGGAGAGGAGGAGGAGGGAGGAGGGGGGAGACAGAGAGGAGGATAAGAAAAAGGAGAAAATGGGAGAGAGAACGAGAAGGCGGTCTTCGGTTAGCGTTGGCTCGCCCATCGATCCCCCTGCACACCCCCGGCGCGTCTTACCCCCCCGCGCGCGCGCGCGTCGTGCGATGGTGTACATCCCACCATGGTCACTTTGTGGGTTCGCGCCGAGCAGGATTTGCGACAATGAAACTCACGGATATATGTAGGACAAGCGTTGTGTTTTCGCTAGCCACGTCGATGAGTCGAAGAACTCGGTAATTTGGAGTTTCTTCATCCTCGGGTGATTAAGGTGCGTTCAATGGTCGTACTCGCGCGGACGGTAGCGACGGAGGCGCGGTAAATGTTGCGGAAATAATTGGCGAGAATTACGCTTCGATATTGCCCATCGATTATTATACGCGGAATGGAATAATCGCCGCGACGATTGATAATTAAGGTTTAGATAATATTGGCGTGGATTACGCGAGATTTGGCAGTAATCAGGTTTTAAGGATCAACATAAGAGCCAAGCGCCGAAATCTTTTTGATAGATATTCGAAAATTGACGGACGCCGCTTCGTTATCCTCGCGAATGAAATACAAAAATCAAATCGACCCGGCGCTCCGTGTTCCGCGGCGCAAAATTCGCATTAACGAGACACGAGCGTACCGAACGACGCTCTCCCGATGGAAGAAATGCTTAGATCAGCGCAGCTGCGCTCGCCCGGCTTTCTCGATCTAAAGATCCGCTCTCCTTCTTTCATTATCCGACAAGAAAGACGTCATTCTCGGTGAGCGAGTGTTGGTGTAATTAGAAACACCCTGCGATCGACACCTTACGTAGTTAAAGATCGATCGATCGCCGGAACGATAACGGTACGCGAAGTAAACTACTTCTTCTTCTTCTTCTTCTTCCTCCTCCTCCTTCTCCCCGTCCTCGTTTACTCCGCGACGCGACGGTTCGGCTTGTTTAGCGTAATTCCATCGGGAGTTAATTCTGTTAGGTAGACCGGATGGGACGCGACATGTGCACGACGCCGAAATTACCGTGGCGATTTTTATCTGGCGAGATACGAGGGACCGATATTCACGGTTCGACATGGAAGTTCGCCTCTGGCGTCTGATTAAACGGCCGAGTGGCCACGTTCTAACGTGTATTTAGAGTGCACCCATACCTCGGGAGCATCGTGGACACGGACGGAGCCACGGTACCTGCTCGTACCACGGCGATTAGTTCGCCAGCTCGTATCGTTCCTCGATTAGGGAACGTAGACCACCGATGTGTGCACCTGATCGTACGAGGAGGAGCTTCTTTCGGCCGCGTAGACGTACGCGTACGATTATCGGTAAACGCATCGCGCGGTTTTCAACGTATCTCAGATGAATCGATAGCAAAGTACAAGCACGAAATATGGCACGTGTCGGAGATAAACTGGGAGTGTTTTCTGTAATGATTCCATTTGCGTAACGGCAAGATTGATGAAAAAAAGTAAAACGCTGGTAATTTGAACACGATATAAAGTGACTCGTAAGTTTCTGAGCGCGTGATCTACTTCGTAGCTTTACTTTTTCTATCAAAGATCGGAAGATCGAACGTCGATGGTACCCATGTTAGATCGGTGCATCGATATTCTCTTACTCGTCTGTGATCGTTTGAATAAATTTAAGTAAATGGATATTTACGTCATTTATATATGTCAGTAGGATATTCGGTGATGAATTAAATACATTCGAACCATAAAACTGCAATTACATCATTTTTAACAATCCTGCAAAATTAAGGCTATCCCTCATCCACCTCAAAACTCGAGTCATTTAAAACAAACAAATCTGTGTGTAAAATATCCGCTGCTAAAAATCACTCCACACCAACGACACTATGGTGGCAGTGGCAAACTCAAAGAGCGATCGTTTCCGATGCCTCGAACAAAGGACACTTCGGTGAACGAACCTCGTTCGAAAGAATCGATTGCGTGTCCCCCGATCGTCGTCTTCGGCGTCTCTGTGGCCGTCGCCGCAGAGGGAACGAAAAATCGCGTCGTCCAGGATTGACGGTCAAGCGAGGAACTTGTCACGTTCGGCGACAGACAACCGGCTTGTTTTGCCCGCTGGTGGCAGATGGCCCGGGTTACATCGCGTGCAGTGTCACTCCAGCTGACGTGGGGTCGCACCGGAAAAGCTCTGTGGTCGGGCCTGAGAATCGATTCCTCGAGATTTCGATAAGACCTCGAGAGACCGCACGCCGTCGTCCTTCCTTGGCTCGCGACGTAGAACATCCGACTGAAATGCTGGTCCGAGATGTTTTACTACTACCAGTAACGTTCGCCTGTCTGTGTGTTTTCTCTATCCTCTCTTTGTTGTCCTCTCGTTGCACTCTCTGCCAGGACGCACTACGTTAACAACTTCGCGGTGTACATGTCCCTCTCTTTCCTTTAGACGACCTGTCTCGCTAGCACCAGCCAGACACACGGGTGAGGGTCTTGAACATGAACGTGCATTTGCTTATGAATGGTAAAACAAAAAAATTTTATTTGATATATTTTAGAATTCCAGCGTCGAGACTTTCACTGCTTATCGCGTGTTCCGAGTTGTAAACAACGATACCTCGAAAGTGAAAATACGTGACAGGCGGTGATTTTCTTTACGATAGATTTTCGAACGGATCGCGGATTTTTCATATCTGTAATCTAAATACGCTATCGGAGAACAATTAGAAAACAATTGGTTGACGAAGCATTGTCTACCGTCTGGCATCTGTGCAGAATGCATTAGCATAAAAACCGTAATCCAGAGGTGACGTGAAAGTACTCTTGCGTGAGATCGTAAAATATTTCCGTAGCAGGTGACATTTTTTGTAGCTTCCCTTGAAGAGGCAGGTTCAACGCAGCAAAGGTCTATGCTTCGTGCATTATTTCGGTTTGATAATTTTGTTGATTATCCGTTGCACTTACCACGGAACGACGGTGGAAAGAATATATTTATTTATTAGCGAGGTAAAAATCGTCGAGAATGGACTACTCTGAGAGTAATTATATCAATGTTGATCATTATTTAATCGATATAGTTTACGATACTCCTTAATAAATACCTCTAGTTTGGCGATTTTTATCTTCTCCCTACTCCCCTGGTCATTAAAATCGTCCACGCGTTCTGAATTTTAATAAGGCCGCTCGACAATCTTGCGGCAGTATTCATAAAGAATAAATTGATTTATAAGTAAATTACCCAAGTATCGACTTTAATTTTCGACGCTATTTCGTCGATATAATTGATCGCCATGTGTCATTACTTAAATTGAGGATTCGCTCCCTTCTTTGCCATTCCGTCGATGTAATCGTTTCGAAGATCCGTCGAAGCATCGAGTTTACTTTTTCTTCGTTAAATCGATACAACGTGATTTATATCCCATCGATGAAATCAACAACGCTAAACTCTACCGATCTCGGATTAAGTAATCCGCGCGATCCACTCGGTATCGGAAAATATAAAAAATTTGAAGGCGCTTCTCGGAGCTACAACCTCGCCGGCTAGCATTAATTACATCATTCTTGGTTTAACAGGTCCGCGGACGAACCCGTAATGACGACCGCGTATGCGTGCGCGTGAACGCGTTAACGATCGCGTAATAACGATAACGGTGGGCAAGAGTGTTACCATTAATGGCCGTTGGGATCGTTGCCAGGGGCATTAAGAGAGGAACGTCTTTACGACAGTAACGGTGCGCTCTTTTCGATGACGTTGTCGCCTGACATTAAATTCGTCGTTCTTTCTTTTTCACGAAAATTTAAGCCCCTCGAAAACACGTCGCAAAAGGGGTAACCGCAATTTAAATCGATCGCGGTGACTTAATAATTAATTAAACGTAGCGCGCGCGTTGAACGATCGTAGTGTTTAAATAAATTTTCATAATCGCTAAAAGAGGAAAGGCTGTGAGAAGATAAAATCGTAAAAGTCATGAAGTTATTCGTATGAATCGCTCCGTTTTCTATGAGAAAGTATAACAAATTATTATTTTATTAAATCGATACTTAATTCTGTTTATTTTTCGCATCTTCGATTGTGCGAACATCGACTTCCACGGTATGCCTACAGGGGTTACGTTAATTATAATAATCGATGACAACGTATAATTTTGGCGGTAATAGGACCAAAAATATCCCGGGCAGATTGATGAAAAATTTCAACATTGTTGTTTGCGAACATGTGTTCGCGTCTTGGATTCGCTTACGCCGCTGCACCTGCTACAATCATTAGCGAACAATCAGTGTATCAATCGCCAAGATTGAGATACGGTCCGTAATTCGATTTTGAAATATAGGGAGGGAAGATAAATATACTTTTGCACAAGCTTCTTTAACTACATTGATTATACCACATTTACCAAGGAAATCGCATTTTAATGTAACCCTTTCCCGATCGCATAACCGTGGGCACCTCTTATCTGTAACAAGTCAAAAAAACAAACGTAACGTCGATATCTTCAATTTGCATAATACGCAATTCAATTAAAATCCGTAATGCGAATTTGATTAAGTACTGGAAGCAGTACCGTTGCGCCGATATAATTGAGTGGATTACGATGGACGATGCGCGTTTAATTGAATCGGTCATCTCGAGGAGGGGTCAATTCGGATTTTTTCATAAATTCACTTTTTGGTGGATTCGCCATCCTCTGCGTCCTAAGGGATAATAAACCCGTACAATCTGCTGCGTAAATGGTAATAAAACAATAAATAAATATAAAATCGGAGACTTAACGAGGTAGAGTAATTTAAATTTCCCTCGAACCTCCAAAAGAGTACCCACGTCTACTTTCTCGCCTAAAAAAAAATACGTTTCGATGAAATTTCAACGATGCGATTCCTAAAACAATCACGTCCGTATCTACCGTACGCCCTTTAATTTATTCAGAATAATAAAAGTACGCGGTAAGTTTACTCCCACCGTTAAATATGGGGCAACGACCACAGGTGGCAAGTTCGAATGGAAGGGGAGGAATCCCGTGGATCGTGTTGGAACGACAGGTCGTGCAGGAGCGACGTAATCATAAGTCCAATGGCGTAACCGCGTCTTAGTTTCGTGCAAAGCGCAAAGCTCCACGATCCTTGGCATCGATAACGGGCCGCTATCCGCAACAGCAACAAATTGGGGTACCATAATCGCGCTAATGCATCAACCCCGGTGCACGGGTGTGACGGTAAAATTGCACCGAGTCCTCTCGCGATGGGGTCGATTCTTATCGGGCCCTTAAGTACGTAGAAAGTATTGTAGCAGCTAATCAAAAGGGACGATAAACTCGTGCCATTTTTGTACGAGTCGTAATCGACGCGTGATACAATTTCATATCGAATTAATTCTATTCGCGATAAAAGAATTACGTGGCTAGATAATTTGAGGGCACCTGACGATGGGGTGGGACCTGGCAGACGTTTCGGTCCGTTGAACCGAACTGTCTCGGTACTTTTTTTATCGGATCTCGTAACGTGTCGTCAAAACGGGAAGTACGTATTCTTAAGAATATTTTAAGAATCCCTAACGGTGTCTTTTTGCCGAGAACTTTTAAACTTTAAACGCGCGTAGCACCGGCACTTTTGAAGGCACAGGTGCACGCGAGTTGCACCATTTCATCGGATACGAACATTTTCCGAGCGAAAAAAGGGCGTTTTAGAAGAATTCGCTTAGAATGCGATTTCTGCTGAGGCGTTAGGTATAATTAACTCCTCGATTAATATGATGGAATGGATGATGAAGATTTACTTAAATATTGGCGGAGGAAAATTGAAAATCAGATATCAGGACGGGCTAAAGAATATCGCTATAGCTATACGAGATTCACGGTCTAACCTTTCACTTTTCATTTTATCGTTCCACCAAATCGTCCCTGGAGAGTATCAGCAACGCTAAAAAGAAAGGATCATCGAAACGCAAAATTTCTCGCCGAGCCATCGACGATCGTGCCCCCGGTACACAATTGCATCCCCGTTTCCGTTTGGCAGTAAAACGATCCCGACGCTCGGTTGCAACCCCCCCCCCCCCCCCCCCATCTCCGTTTCCCTCTCGCTCTTTACCTCGGTATCGTCTCTCACGCTCTCTTTGCCGGTCGAAATTAGAAAAGTGCCGGTATAAAACCGAGGGAACAAGTTAGTTACAACCTATGGCCGAACAGCTGCCGCCGTAACCGCGAGTCCAACGCGAGGATATCATGCGAGAGAGAACGGGAGAGAGAGAGAGAGAGAGAAAGATGCGCGAAAGAAGAAGCACGGAGGACGGAGGAGGACCAGTACCGAAAGCGAGAGAGGAACGAAGGCAAGAGTAGAGAGTCGGACTCCGAAGACAACGACCCGCCACTCAGGCCCTCGTAAAAAGGACGGAATGTCACTGAATGACGGGCCGCGGGACCGAGTCGGTAAGTAATTCTTCGGCAATTACATAATTACTCGTGGTTAGCCCTTGCGCGTTAGCCTCTTCGTGGCGCTCTCGCGCCGGAGGAAGAGGAGTCGTTACGATATTTACTACTATATAATGGCTGCCCCTTTGCCAACCAAGAAACGGACCGCTCCAGAGAGGGAGAGAGAGAGAGAGAGGGAGCGCGAGGTTTAAGGATTACGGCGTCCTCGAGGAACCCTGCGATCCGCGTTCTTCCCACCGAAGGACAAGCGAGCTGTCCGCGTTTCGAGTCTCAACTTTCAACGCTGCAAACGAACCGTTTCCAGTCCGTTTCCACGAACACGATATTTCCACCGCGATCGCCGGGACAGGTGTCTCGCGGACTTAACCGGTGATAATTAACGTTTCGTCGAAGTACCGACGGTAACGCTCGCGTCGAACGCGCGTTTTCAGGTGAGCGGTGGTACCTGCCGAGAGAGGAGAGCCGAGACGAGCGTAGTTTCCGGGTCGATTAACGATCATCGATCACCGACGACCATAAACGCAACGCCGACCCGTGTCTCGATAAAAACGAGGATTTCGAACGATCATCTCTTGCGCGTTTAATTTATCCGTTCGACCCCGCGACGGTACGACAGTCGAATTAACCCGCCCCGCTGAATCGTCGGTCCTCGTACGCGCTTTACGGGGAGGAGGAATTAGAAAGATTACTGGAACGTGAGAGATTCCCCTGAAATCTCCTTTTTACGACGCGGGCATCGTTACGGGTAATAAATTACGAGACTAATAACAACGAAGTCAAATTCTCGTACATCAGCGAGCAGGTCGCTCCACGACAGATATAATTTTTATAATGGCGCGCGCGTTCTTGCCTCCGCTAACCGAAGCATGCTCGTAAACGGTATAATTCGATCGCGGCCACCTCTCGTAAGAGGCGGTCGCACGTACCAGCGGTAAAGGCGTCCCAGGTAAGCACGCGAGAGAGCCGCGATTAGTAATTTGAATCGTTACAGCCGTCATTCCCACCGTTTTCGAGGCCGTCCGCCACTCTGGACTCTGTACCGAATTCCGATTGAGAGAACGAGTTATAGTCAAACTTACCGGACCGATCGCCGTGGAATGCTTCTAACGATGACTTTTGTACGCGGACAGCGGGTAAATACGGCCACGGTGGAGAATGAAAAAAAAAAGAGAGAAGAGAGAAAGAGCGGGCCAAAACACGCGTGACCTGTGTTTAAGGTGGTTTCGCTCGCTCTCGTTCGGCCCCCGGGACCGGGATCCATCTTTTTTGATTCTTATTTGCAAACCTCCCTCTCTTTTCGCCCCCCGCGCCACCCTCCCTCTCCCTCCTTCGGTTGCACGCGAACGTGAGAACCTGGATCCCGATTTTTGGCATGCACGCGCGGAAATCTACCCTAGATTCTCGTTCTTACGCGACGACGTTCGAAGATCACGAAAATCGATCGAAGTCCTTCGAGACTTTAAAACTACGTTTCGAGACAATTGCGGTAAGCTAGCTTTCGTACCATCCATAGCTGCTTGCGCGAAAAAAAGAAATTTCGAAATTTCTTTTAATCCCTCGCTCCGCACTCCACGCCACGGTACCACCGTCATATTTCAAGTAACCCTCGATAGCGGTATCTATTAAAATTAATTGTGGTCGCTTTATCGCGCCAGACGATTTCAAACACCCCACGCGCCTCTTTTTCCCGAACGACTTCTCCCCCTCGCTCGCGTTCACTGTAACCTTCGGACTTCGACCTCCTCGAACGTTACCAATCCTCGCCGTGAACTCCGAGTAACGAATCGCCCAGGGTCCTCGTGGGTCCGGCAGCGGGCCCGAGCCGATTCCAATTCGATATCACCAACGCAGAAGAGAGGCGCGGAGTGCACGTTGCGGCTACCCTTATCGGTCATCGGTAATAAATTTAGACACAAATTGCCGGTCACCCCGACGACCCATCGCGGAAAGCGATGTGGCAGGGGTTGAAACGGCCACGAAGAACTGAAAGAACCTGGCGCGGCGTGGCGAAGGGTGTGCGGCGCGGCGGCGACTGGAAGGGAGGGGGTGGGGGGGAGGAGAGAATTGCAAAGCAAACAACAATAATAATTATTTGATAGGAGTCGCGGGCAGTGGAAGAGAGGGCCTTACGCGGGGCTCGTAATATCTGTAATGGGCTGTTCTACTCGAGTGACCTGTCGGCCGGCGCTAAATTAATGGCAGCCGAGATTTCGCGTGGAAACGTAGACGATCGCCGACGGAGAAGAGGGAGGAAAGGAGAGATGCATCTGTGGCCGTGTAGCCACGGTCTCGGGGCAGCCGGTCTTGAGTCTTGAGTCTTGAGACCTCGAGTCGTGGCTCACGACCATCTCTCCTCGGTTTCTCCGCGTATCTCCTGGCAAACCTACCTGCGGCTCTCGTAATCATATTTCTACGTACGTACGTACGTACGTACGTTCGCTGCGTACTGCCGATGGGTGAGGGGTTCGAGATACATCCTGTGTACTTACGTACGCTGATGCACAGGCTCGAAAGCGCACCGTAGTTCACTGAGAATCTTGCGGATCGAGACGCGTTCCCCTTTGGATCGATCGACATTTCGTGGTTTGATTTAAGAGTCTTTGGCTCGGGTGGGAGGAATTGAAACAGGTGATCGAGTCTCGCTTTCTCGAACAATCGAATGCGAGGAGTTTGGCACTACTTTGAAGATCGTTTAATTATATTCGTTCTTTCGTTTTCTTTTGTGGTTAATCGTGTTCCGTTCGAAAAAAAGTGAAGGAAAAATGGAATATCCGGCGAAATAATATTTCTCGATCGATCGATAAAGTTACTTTTTGCTGGGTGTAATCTTGGAACGTTTATTTTCTATTTGCACTTCAATTTACGATACTTAAATTTCACGAACCAACAACAAGATCTCCAGCTCTATCTATTTAGAATCACGTTCTATCTATTTAGAAACAAGAACGTCCAGCTCTATCTATTTACAATCACGGCGAGCAATGTCTGTTCTGCGAAACTGAACAAAAACTACGACAATCATTTAACAAGCGAGAAAGTGACCGAACGCACTAATCTAGATTTCCATACACGCCAGCTATACGGGAATTAAATTTTGAGGGAGAATAGGGAATCGAGACGAATGCGGTAATGCGCGGGTACACGAGCATCGAGTTTAACCACGTTTCGGGGCTTGCTGAATTTCGCGGTGGAACGGTGCAACGTCGCGGGCATTCAGTCCAATCCGCCGAAAAGGAACGAGGGTGGCAGCGTTACCGCGTTTCATCCGATTCGTGGCATCGCGCATTGTAGAATCGCGCATACGTAAGTGCCCTCGAGCATGGCAAAATACAGAAAGACGTCCAGCTTACCGAGGATTAATGTCACGCTCGGTACGGTCCACTCGATAGTGCCGGCGAAGGTGAAGACCGATAATGTAAGCCATTCTCCGGTAATACGGCCACCGGTTTGACGTGTTTAGAATAAAATGGGAGTAGCGTGTTTAGAATAATGTTTTACGCTCGTAAACCAACGAAACGATCGATGGCACTTTTGACGTTTTCGTAAATAGGAATCGTTGTTTATAATACGAGTGTTGAAGAAAAATAAACACTCTGCTGGGATGAACCGCGAAAAAAGAAAATAGAATCTTGAGTAGCCTAATGGTTAAACGTGAATACTGGCGGCTGCTGTTTCAGTTACTTAAAGTATGCGACCCTTTTTCTAACACCCCGTAGAATCGCTCTACTTGAAACCAGTAACGCGAGGGCTCTAAACATTTTATCTAAAAACTCTTACCACGTTTGTTCGTGAGTAATGAAAAATCTAAAATATTAAAATGAACGTAAACGCACGTGAAATTATTAATTTGCCACGCGTTGTTTACGTCGCTCCAAAGGAAGTCGGGGAAATATTAAATGCGGCGAACCTCTACTCGCGAACCGACTTACGTTCGTTAATCGGGAAGCGAACGGATCGTTCGAGGACGAAATAATCGTTCGTCGTAACGCGGATACCTCGTACAGCGAAATCATTAGTATCAGACACGAGAGAGAGAGAGGAGAGGAGGAAGGCAGAGAGGGAGAGAGGGAGTACGCGTGTACGTGTAGAAATATTTTCATGCAACTCGAAGGCACGCGGTTGCTCGTCGATGGCGCGACTTGCGCTGCAGCATTGTAAGGAGCTTCCAGTAACGTCATGCAACTCATTATGCGCCACTTGGGCACACGTGATTTTCTCGAGTGCAGTGGGAATCGAGGGTCGCGTGCAACCGATCGCACGCAACGCGATGTATCCGTGTGTTTTCTGCCTCCGACGCCTCACATGCCTGCGAGCTCTTCTCAAAAATACATATTTTCATTAGCTCGTAAACTTTCCAAGCGTTCCCTTTTGTCTCAATTTCCTCTTTGCGTTCTTCATTTTGCTAATCGCGCGACAAGATAAGAGTTTTGTTTTTCCGCTGCTTCATTTAACTATTAAACCTTTGCACGCGAAATTATTTTTAAATTTTCTTCCCAGTAACACACCACATTCTTTTATGAGTTTATGAATCGATATCAAGAGACAAAGTCTTGTCTCGGGTCAGGTACAAGTACGCGAGACTAGACCTTGTATCTTAATAGTCACCGGAAAGAAAATTGATGTCGAGCCACTCTCGACATAGGAGTTTAAAACGTGATTTGCGGAATGCAAGTTTCGTTTTCTAACTCTGAACTCTTCCGTCCGGTACTACCTTGAGGAGCCCAAAAGCGAGATGCGTGAAAGTCCACGGGAAAGACAAAAAAAAGCGTGACGAACGGTGTGCCAGCTGGCAACAGGTTTTCCGAAATTACCAACATTGGCAGGAGTCGGCGTGTATAATGATACGGTGAGAACAGTGGTAACGGGCGAGATCCTCCCTGCGCTAATTAAAATCTGCCGGTGGAATATATTACCGTTGCCGTTTCGGGGCCCCTCCGCGAGAATGGGGACCCAAGGCGGAAAATAACGCCCACCGTGGGCCCGATTTGACACTTCATTATTCGTCGACCACGTGGGACCCTGTCATTAAAACGAGATTAGTCTCGTAATCGTAAACCGAGTCGGGGGAGGCTCCCATTATGCGTTTAGCCTTACCCGAGTGTTTCACGGTAGTAAAGGCTGCACTAATTTTCTCTCTTAAATACCCGCGAAACGTAGCACGTGCGCCGTTTCGCGCTGAAGGAAATTTCTCGTTTCAGCGTTGGGCGAAACGTGACAAAATTGAGAAATCGATCGAAGAAGGAAAATTAAATGTTTGCCGTGTTTAGAGAAAGATTAACGAATTGCAACGCGCCCTCTCAAAGTCGCCGCGTCTAAAGCTCGTTTCATGTGCGAGTAACTCGTTCCAGTGGAAACAATGCAGCGGACGGACGGCTTCTCCGCACGCGGATGGTCCGCCTCCACCTGACAATCCACGTTACAAGGTAATTCTATCCCGAAACGGGCCTGAGATGCGGTTTTATAAAGGAAAATCGGAACAAATCTAGATCATGCGCATCTCCGAATCTCCGGATCTCCAAACTAAACACCTACGGCTGCTTACGGAATAAATTATGCTACTATGGAAATTATTTCTAAAGCAAGCAAGAGGTTAAACATTGTGCGTGCGTAGTGATGCGCCCGCAGGTATGTCAACGAGAAGAATAGGCAGTGAGCTCTAACCTGCAATGTTCCATACTTCGAGTGCTTATATCTTCGGAACTAAAACCAAGCGCCAACTTTTGCTTGCGGATTCGCGATCAGCGACCTGATATACACTTGCTAGAGACAAAGTTTGGAGATCCAAAGATCCAGAGATGTGCACGATCTAGATTTAAGCCGGAAAATCGACTGAACTCTAAATATTAGTTATTAAACGAAACACCGAGAAGAATCAAAAACTGATCGATCAATGTAGGTTTTAAATTCAATACTTTCGATGTAAAGTAACAATCGTCGAGCCAGAAATGGGTACTAAAGATTTGCGTCATATTAGCGACCATCGATTAATCTTTGCTGCCGTTCGCTATAATCTTCCCTAGCAATTGAATTTATTTCCCCGAACGCTGACGTCCTTTCAGTCTCCGTTTGTAATCGCGAAGCGAGCTCGCCAACGATCGTGTTCGTACGATATATCAAGAATCCACGAGTGGACGATTCCTCCGGAACACCCGCAAACCCTTCCGAGTTGCGTTCACCCGAGCGATCCGCGATCTCGCGAACGCGAAGATAGCTCGCGCGGCCGGTCGGCCGGCCCCCTTCTTTCTTCTTTTTTTTTCTTTCTCTCGCGAAAATGAGAGTTTACTGCCTTCCACGGGGCAGGAGAGAAGAACGCTCCTTTGTCTCTTTATGGTCTGAAAGTGGCCCGTGGAAGAGCTCGGCGCTCGAGCAACCACGGTGCGCCGTCGCCATCGACGTCCGGGCCCCGTCTTCCTCTTGGACGCCACGAAGAAGTACGGTCGGATAATAACGAGTTTCGCTTGTCGTCCCTTTCGCCCTTCGCGTAGCGCGAGTCGTAAACTCGGACTCCCCCTCCCCCAACCCTGCCCTTCCGTCGACCGTTTTTCTTCCTCGGGCCGATGTGGACGATCGTGTCAAATTTTTATTGCGCCAACGAGTCTGTCTCGCGCAGGGTCTCGCAATCGCCTTGCCTTATACGGCTGGTCGGTAGAAGGGTGGCTCCGCGGGAAGACACCGGGCGACGATGGTGAGAGACATTTTCTCGTTTGCCTGTCAACGGTCTTTCTTACGATTCCTTAGGAATCCTGTTCGGTAGTCGTGCCTTTTAACCGATTTTTCTTCGTCTGCGGAATTAGACGAGTACCATCGGTGGATCGCGGTTGGATGGTTCATTGAACGGCGTGGACTACCAGATATGTAGGTCGTTCGTACGAAAAATTGTCAGATAGTTGAGGATAAGAATTCGAAGGATTTGAAGTTATTGGAGTAAAGTAAAATTTACTTAATTTGAATTCAATCGTTACAAATATAACTTATAATCGATTTAGTGGTGATTGTTGATTTTGAACGGAAAAGTACAAAATACGGCGCCGGCGTGAACGTGTTAACACTAATCCATTCGTTTCCATTAGCATTTGAATCGGTGAAGTTTGGTACGGTTAGAAAGACGCGTTGGTTTATCTGTCGATGAATTTGAACAATTTCTACCAAATTCACGAATCCATAGACAATCCGATCGGCATGGTTGAAAATGCGAAACATCTGCTACCTCACGGAGTCGACGATCGATACGTTTTGTTTAAAATAAAAATTCTACGGACATCTCCAAATTTTAGTCACAACGATTTAACAGAATTTAGTTGGATTGCCTCACCGATGTTGCGATACTTTCTACGGAATCGATGCAATGGTAAAAACTGAAGTTTGTTTAATTTATAATAACGTACAACTCGAACTCGTAACCTTGCCGCGATGGAAACAGCTTAATTAATAATTTACGAGCGTTCGCGTTATACAGGAAGTCTCCGTGCTACAAGAAACTACAGTAACAACGGTGATGGCATTTTTGATCGGTTTAAATCGGGAAAGTTGAGATATCGGCCAGAAAACGGTACCTATAACGATTCTTTGACACGCCTCCATAACCGCGTTTGCTCCATGAATCTGCTAATTATTATTCACGCGCAGAATATTACGAACTCGTGGAATCGAGAAAGTCCGTTGGAAAAGCTGGCCACGATGCTTCGGATCTTCACGACATAACTTTGGAAGGACGCGAATATTCGGAACTGTATCGGAAGGAGAGAACTTGACAAATTCTTACAAACGTTTCGCGCGACTGGGGTATAAAATTCAACAAATGGATAAAGCAATGGAAGACTTTAGACGTACACCTATCTCGAGTAGGATGCCAAATTAATTGACGTCTGGAATCGTCGAACGAATAAAGGGGAACGTTACACCGGGACGAGTGTCCGGCAATATTTTCTTAAACGCGTCCCCCGATCGACGCATCATCCATCGTACGCACGAGTTACGATGCGTCCCGCGTAACGCGATATTCCGCGTATTTGTTTTTTTTTTCCCCCCCATCGAAAGAGGTTGGCGAGCAGAGGTGAGGTGGGAGAAGACGCATTACCAGATTGGCTCCCGCCGCTCGCATTCACCAGTCTTTTACATTCATGAAGCTTTTATTCGGTTGATTTGACTATACGCTTCGCATTCACGGCTCTCGATTTGATTTGCATTGATTGGAGTGCCGGCTTTCCCGATAACGGGGATGGCCCCGTGTACCGCGCGCTGTTGTACCTCCCCGACCGACCGATGCCGTAATATCGCTGTCGACACCGTAAAACTACCCTACTCACCGCTCTAAACGCGTTTGCCAAACTAATTTGACCGCGGCACTCTTTCAGGCTTTCGATGTGCGAGTGTATGCGCGCGCGTACGTGTACATTTTTGAGGTCAGTCCGCGAAACGGCTTTAAAACGCTCCGCGCGTGTATCGGGGCATCGTCGATGAGCTGCAGTTTAGGATATTGGGAACGCGTCGCGGTTATCGCTAAGCGTTAGCACAGAGGTGTACTCGATTCCTCTCTTTGTCAAGGAATGTATTTATTCGCATCGGGACACTCGTTAGTGGCACGAATTATTTGATGTACTGTCGTCATTTGAATCCCGGTTACCACGCGTTTCGTATCGCGTAAAACTGTTTAGATCCGACGTACCCGAAAGTATAGGGTGGATAACAAATTAAGCGTTAAGTAAATCGCGTGTTGCGAAACTCATTTCTGGTATAAACCGAGAGATTAGGTTCTCAATATTTTTTTCCTCAAATAAGATATTAACCATGCAAAATTATTAAATACAGAAACCGCGTTACAAAAGTCCGCGACAACCAAACAATTTCCTCGAATTTATTATACATCGCGTTATAAAAATACAGCGTTACACGAGGGTCCAGAAATTTTTAAACTACCATTACTATAGCAATTCAAACCAATTCGCTGGTATTACGAATCACTATTAAAAATTTTCAGCGCTGCCGAGCATAATACTTGGAATCTTTCTGCGTTCCGTATTATTTCGGTACTCAACCTCAGGTAACTTTGTCGGTACGATTTGTCACTGGAAAAATTGCCACCGTAAACGGTAGAGACTTGACGAGAAAAGGGGGGGAAAGTTTCGAGAGGAAACGTCGGAGACTTAATTGTATTCTCCGTGGCCCCACTGTATCTTTCTTGTCGCTTATCACAATGGGTTACAGCTTTTACCGGCGTGAAAAGGCAAAGCCGACGACACGAAGAGTCCTCGTTCCCGCGACGACACTGTAAATATTTTCGCTTTAACGATCGTATGATTTTTATTAATGATCGCGGGGGAATCCGCTCGGTTTTGTCCCCCAAATATTATGGTAGTCGAAAGGTTATTCATCGGTCTCCACGTTTTTTTTTTTTTTTCTTTTCTCGCCGCGGTAGCCGTGACGGCCCACCGAATCCGGGATATCCGTGACAGTCGATCGATTAATCATCGTTCTACCGCTGACATCGACATAATACTGTCATCGTTGTGTAACGACACGAAGTCGGAATTATGAGAGTGCAACTCGCGACCTTTCCTGCCGATCGTGAAATCATCCACCGCGTTTAGGTACAAAATGGACGTTCGATTTGAATATTTAAAACGTGTCGTCGGTAAGTAAGCAAAAGTGTTTGCGGTGAGTTTTTTTATGCAAAGACTCGTTCACTGCCAAGCAAATTTAGAGCAGGTAGCCCTGATTTTGTTTGGAAGAAAACTTGGAATTGTACAAAATCTAATAATATTTAGTCGCAGATGTAGTACTAGGATCTTATCTCGGGTCAATTACAAGTACGCGAGAACTAAAGCTTCTATGTTTTCAGGAAAGAACGAACGAGGATTTACAAAGTAGTCAAACCGCGTTAAAAAATTAATTCTTCTTAAACGTGCAATAACCTTCGAAAACGCCGCGCCGAGATGAGTGATTTGAGTATGACGTGATCAGTATTTAATCCTATTGTCAAGAATATTAAAAAATTTCCAAGTTAGTAACGTTGACCGTTCGCGAAGGAACTTTGTGGAATTTCCCGCCATCGGTCTTCGATCAGCTTTATTTATCAGACTTTGAATCCCTCGATAATTAAAGACCCAAGCCGCTATGTAGGTCACTTAACTTTTCAAATCGTAACCATTCGACGTTACGAATAACGCGGAGACTCGTAAATCGGTCGCGCCGCGCGATCAAGAAGAAACGCCCGTAGAAAAATCCTACGTTTAATCGTCGCGGAGTGAGTTTGAACTTTTTCTTTTTCCTCGCTCTTTGAGAGAGTGGTGTATGGCACCGAAAGGGCCACCTGGGAATTTCTCAGATCAAATTGATTCGTACGCGCATTTTGCGGCGACCTCAGCGTCCGCCGTAGCTGTGGCATCATTCATCTCGCTGCTATACTATTAGTACAGTTATTTATGGTTAAAAAGAGTATAGATCGCGGCACCTATTATGTATCGAGACCACGTCTCCGAGTGATTTATGTGCCAGTGCAAATTGCCGCTTGTCCTTTATAAGACCGAGCAAAGCGACTCTGATTAAATCCTTTCGCTGATCATAATTTAACAAAGTTTAGAAGGTGGTCTTTACGCTCCGCGGCTCTTGCCACGAGAAATTCGAAATTGTCTTTTAACCTCGCGTCTAATTGCACGGACGACTATAGCGTAATTGCCCGGCGGGAGAAAACGTCTTCCCCGTCATTGCGTAATGAACGAAACAAATCAAACGGATCCGCTTGCAATCTTTCCTCGCCTCTTTATCTCGGAATCTCATTATCTCGATCAATTTTCCTCGGACCTTCGGGTCCGGGCAAAATACAGAGACACCAGCATCGACAAAACGCTTACGCGAAACACAAGAATCACAAATTCATCGAACGTAATTCAACTTTAATCCGACTTGGAGGAACAAAAGGTAATCGCAAAGAGTTCCCCATCCATCGACGAACGAGCTACGACGCGAGGTACGAACGCTACGGGCAAACCAAAACGGTCCGCGAGCAATCTACGACGGACAACCGACGAGTAGCGTGCGTTAACGAGCCGTACGTTAAAGTGACGTCGAATACGACGGAAGGGATTTTGTCTTCACGTCGCGCCCCCCTTATCCGCATCCTCGTCGAGGGTCCTGAATCGGAGCATCGGGTATCGGCGTTGCTTGAGTAGCTCGTGCTCAGTCTCCAGCGCCAATATCTCGGTATAATTATGCTGAATCTGCTTGATCAGATCGGATCGCTCCATGACCATTCGTATCCTCTCCTCCGCGCATCCGCGCTGCCGCGCTTCCGCGATAAGATCGCGTTGCTGCTCCATCTCGCACCTATCCACGTTCAGCTCCAGGATCTCCCGGTCCAGCTGTTGATTCTTCGATCTGGTCGTCGCAATTTCCTTGTGAAGATCGTCGAGCTTCCTCAAGTGCTCCTCGACGATTCTCTGGTGGCGTGCCCTCGTCATCTCTAGCTTGCGCTCGAGACGCTGAGGCGTTTTGTCGTCCTTCAGGCCTCTCGCTTCCCGCTTCAGGTACGCCTGCATCTCTTTCGTCACGGTGATGCTTCTGGTGAAGCGGAGATCCTCTTGGAGATCCTCGAGACGCTTCTTCAGGCACTCGTGCTCCCATTCTTTTAATTGGGTACCTGAAGATCCGATCGGACACGACACGACGGTGGTTTTAGACGTACAGTTTTTACGCGATTAGCAATTTGTTTAACGATTGGCGAGTTTCGACGGCAAGAGATGCGCGTCGAGATTGTTCGTCATTGTCGTAACGTTTGCAGCTAAAGAGACACCGATCTAAAGCCGTCGCGATGATATCGGTAGTTTGGTTGAAGTTGGGAATTGAATTACGTAACGAACGGTCGGGGCACAATTGGGTAATTTAAATTTCCCGCAAATTTTCCCATCCTTTCACGGTATTTTTCCCGTCCCCGACAGTACGGCCAGAAAATTCTATTCAGGATTTATTTGGTGGGAAAACCCTTTCTACAGCAATTTTTGTGAAAACTAAAAATCGCCGCGTTTCAGCAAAATATTTTTCCTCTATTTTTCCTGCCTCCGAATGTGGAGGCTGAAAATTATATTCAGGATTTATTTGACGGGCAAATGTTTTATACAAAACTTTTTATGATAAAGAAAGATCGCGGTATTGTGACCAATTGTGCCCCCGTTTCGGCGATTTATTTTTATATTACCAGGATTCGATAGTTACGGGTGGTTAACTGTCGTGAAAATCTAACCCACTAAAAATGCGACATCGTTATTTAACGACGAGATTAACAAACAAACGTACCATGCTCGATTTTCAACAGCTTTTTCAGGGCTTTCAATTTGCATTCACCGGCTGCTCGGATCAATTCATTCACAGCCTCGATCTCCGTCTTCGGAATCAGGATCGCATTCGCTGCGTCGTCTAAATCTCCGTGAAGATCTATTTCTACTTGGCCCATCTTTAACACCAGCTGCACCTCGGCGTCCTGTTCGTATATCGTTCGATCTCTTCTCATTTCTTCGATTTTCTTTCGCATGTCATTTACATCCGATCTGCATTTGTCGATCCTGCCGTCGAACGTGGCGATTAGACTTTCGATTTCGATGATCTCCGCTTGCTTCGCTCTGGTCTTCAGCTCCAGATCGATCTTCAGGCGTCGAAGATTGATCAGCTGATTCCAATGAGACTGCTCTATCGCCGGTGGAAGGGCGCTTGGTCGTATATCCAAATTTCCGAGGACCTTGAAACGCGTAAACCTTCTTAGAATAATCCAACGAGCAAAGACGCGGGTATAATAAATGAATAAAGTGTTTAACAAAAGTACTCGTACATCGTGTGTTCTTCTACGTGGATCGTCTTCGGGGTAAACGAAGTATTGGATACCAAAGTATTTAATCGCTCCGTTATTTTTATTATCGATCACTACTATCTTTCTTTAAACGTCCACTCTTTTAGCTACGGTGAACAATTATGATGAAGGGAAACATTCCGGTGTACGAATACCTTTTTTTTAATCGCTACAGTTTTGTCACGGACCTTTAAATAATCCAAACATTCTTTTGGCAAGTAAATAGGCTGCGTTTGAGAAACCACGTGATCCCCGAGTTCGACGAAATCGCTGGCAGTGCAGTTTTTCAAGCTCGTTTTGGGCCTACGTTTGTACTGCTTTTCCACGAGTTGAACGTTTATTTTTCCGAGGGACGAGAATTCGGATCTGAATTTTCTTAGGAACACCTTCTCACGATTGCAGAGCGCCTCGTGTTGACCGACGAACTCGTGACGAACGTTTTGAAATATTTGCGACTGGTCCGCCAGAATCGTTTCGTATTGAAGTTTCTCCACGATTTTTTCTTTAACCCCGTCTTCTTCCTCCAGAGCTTTCACCCGGCGATAGTTTCGCAAGCAACCACGAACGTATCGGAGATTCGATTGATTTATCGCCGCCTCGATCTTCAATTTCAACTGCGAATTTGCACGATAGTTTAGTCGATCGCGTGATTAATATTGAATCGTTGCTTTTACGAAATTAACTGGCAATCGCTTAACCTAATTCCAACGATAACCCATTTCAAAATAATCGACCCCCCCCCCCCGGTTTTTTATATTGATTTCTAAATTTGAAAACTGAGGGAACAAAATTGATTTTTATAAAATTCTCAATCTAATCGCGACAACGTTGATTTTACATTAATCACGATCTTCTGAAACAAATGCGATAAGTATGCGCAAAAGTATACGTATAAAATAAAATAAAATAATGTATTTTGCATAAACATCCGGACTTCAATTACCACGATCCAGATACTTCCGTATTCTGAAATCGAATACACAACGACAATATCGATCGACGCTTACCCTATTCAAATCCTCGTGCTTCGCATTGAATTTCTCGATACTCTCTTCCAAAAGTCCATTGATCTTTGCGTAATCAGCCTCCAGCATCCTCCTATAACGTTCCCGCTCCTCCTCGAGAAACTGACGATCCTTCTCGTACTTCTTCACGAGAACGATGTCCTCGGCGGTGTAGTTTTCGGGTTTCTTCACCAGCATACATCGCGGCTTGGGAATGTCTGGCTTGATGGTGTCCTCCCAACGGACCTCCAACACGCCGTCCATCATCCCCATTAGTGCACGTTCGCGAAAGTCATCAGCCAACAACAACTGCCTCTTTCGCTCTTCCTCGGCCGCCTGCTTGTCTAGGATCTCTTGCTGCGACGGCGAGACGTAAGGTTTCGCGTCGACTTCATGATCGAGCACCGTGATAATGGTTTCTGGCCTCTCCTACGCAAGTAACCGCGAAAAAGAACGATGGGCGCCGAAGGATCTTTGCGGTACGATCGAGAAATTGCGAGAGTCTCGAATCGCCGGTGATGTTTAACGATCGATAGGTCTGAGCTGTCGTACCAAATGTTGGGAAGCCGAGATTTGTTCGATTCGAGGTCTAGCGACTTGGGGAGGTTTGATCTCCGTTTAGAATTATTCGGAAACACATATATCTTTGTACGCAAATCTCTCGGAATCGATCGAATAATTGTAACTGTGAGGTGATAGGATTTTAGGTCCAACTGCTCTTCGCGATGATTACGAAAAACGCGTAAAGGTCTCTTACGCGGAAACCCATGTAAACGTACGTGCCTTGTTACAAAAACAGCGTTACGCGCAAGACTCTTAACCCTTTGCACTCCGAACCATTCTGGATGTTGGCTATTATGATTTGATTTCTTGTGCCATTTCAAGAGAAAACTTCAGGGAGACATGCATGTCTCAAAAAGTTCGGCTGAAATAATTTCCCCGTAATCGCTAATAAACTTAATGTCCCACGAGAGGGGACATCCGAGTGATATGCTAGAATTAGGATGTCACACGAAAGGGGACAGCGGAGTGCAAAGGGTTAAACGTAGGTCTTCGTAAATCTATAACTCGAGTTCAATCAGATTCGTAGTAAAATATTTGTCTAACATTCGATAAACAAGATAACAATATTTGCAAGTTGCAATCACCTGCCAGTGCCAATCGGGATCAGTAGGAATTTCCGGCACCCTCTGACCGAACATGGTATGAAGTTCATTATCTATATGACGTATTTTCTCGATTCTCTCCCGTATCACGCTCATTTCTCTCTCCTTCGTCGCGTAGACATCCTCGAACGCTTTATTGAAGTAAATACGAAGCCTGGCGCAGTCGTCCGTCAGGAAACGATTATTCAGCGTCGCGTGATCGAATCCGTACGATTCGAGCTGGGAGTAATAATACGGAGATTGCTCGACAAACCGATGCGTCGTCGTACCTTCGAACAGGGTAGAGAAAACATCGGGCGTCGATCGTATTATCGAGGCTGCCTCGGTCCGATCAACGGAATCTTACCTTCCATCGCTGTCTGCTCATCGAGATCCTTTTGATCGACTTCCCGATCTTCCTCCTCGAGCAACATGTCGATCCTCCTCCTCTCGTCCTCGCGATGCATTTTCAACGGTTTGTTCAACTCCTCTTTCAGTCCCTCCTCGGTGTAGTTACGCCACGGCTGAAACGTGTCGCTCTCTATAATTCCGCTCATGGATTCCCTGCAAAACTGAGCCCATCGAAGATGATCCTTGAATTCTGGATCCTCCTCTACCAGGGGATAATTCGTCACTTCCTTTCCCGTGTTGATGGAGTAGAGGGACTTGCCGATCACTTTCTGAGGCTTCCAGAATGTATCCTTGATCCAATTCGACACCCTCTTCTTCTCGGCGATGTCGTGCTCGAGGCCCTGACGTACATCGTCGCACTCGTCTTTCGCCGCCTTTATCTTCTGATCGCGAGCGACTTTGTCCAAATCGAAGGCCGACACTGGTAGCCTCTCGCTCTCGGGGCATACCTCGTTCGCGTCGAGCAGCTCCTTTACCTTTGATTTCAGAACTTCGAAGTCTCGCAGTATCTCTGTCCTTTCTTTCTCGTATTGCTTCGCCTCTTCCTCGACCTGCCTGTCCGCTCTCCACTCCACCCAGGTTTTCTCCTCTTCGCGGCACGGCGGAATTTGTAGCTTCGAACGAGTCAACAAATTACGAATGCCCGGATCCAGACTGGCGTAATCGGCGAGTATTCTCCTCTTTTGCCTCTCGTACCAACCATAATCGACTCGATGAAGCATCTCCGGTACGGAGGGAGAATCTTTTACCGTGCTCTCCTACGCTGAAGAAAGTAACGAGGAAAGGGGAATATTAATTGCGATTCGGGTAGGAAGATAATTTACTCTTTTTAGCTTCGCTACTACGTTCGAAATTTACGATTCTTTATTATTTCATACCAAAGTTGCCATTACCATTCTCGAACTACAATTACGACAATTTCGATCGAAACTGTACTCGCGAACGAACAGTCTTTACACCGGTCAATCTCGAAGCGACGATACGAACCACTTTAGGATCGTTGAGAATCGTCATCGCGACCAGCGAACCATCGTAACCGAGGCAAACGACCATGTCGCACGCACGATTCGCCATTGCCTTCACCGTTCCAAAATCTGACCTGTGATGCGCCATAAAAACTGCAACGATGCCTTTGACGCTCTTATCGCGAACGAAGATGAGACCGTCGAAAGCGGCGGACGTGATCCAATTGCGATCGACGAAGATGTTTGCGCGCGTGACGTGATGTCCCGTCGCCATGCCGTCCACCATAACCGAGTCCTTGAAATCCACGATGCTCTGCACGCGCAATTGTCGGGTTAAATATGGCGAGCCGACGAGCAGTTGAGGATTTCCGGGTACGTGCCAGAGGGAATTATAAACACCGGGTAACTCGAGAGTGTCGGTCGAGTTCGTCACTAGATTTTGAGTCTCGGGTATGTCGTAGAGGAGCAAGTGTTGCCCCACCGCGTGTGGCTTCTCTCCGAGATAGAGCACAAGGACTTTTAAACTTCCCCGCGATTCGTACAGCACCACGTCGATGATTTGTCTGTGCGCTTGAAGCGATGCTTGCACCGTGTACGCCTTGTCGCGGTGTAAATTCACGAAGTAGCAATTGCCGCTCTTTTTCTCCGCCGCTATGAGAAATCTGAGGAAGACGCAAGGATTTGTTTAGAACGATCGTATTGTCGTACGAACTCTGATTACATCCGTGGAAAAGGATGCGATCAAGTTTAAGGGGTAAATGTTTGATGGCGATCGTTATTTATTTTTTTAGCAACGAGTTTAACCCTTGATCAGTGTCGGAAGTTTAAAATTATTATTATTTGATCATCTCGCAAAAGGATATTGAGAGCACGACATTGGCGAGTAACGTAAAAACGTATGAACTAATTAACGCACGGAGAGTACCATCCGCAACGGTATTACGGATCGTGACGCGTACACATTCGCAAAACGAAATACCAGAAAGCGCAGAAACATCCTACCGTCCGGAATGAGAGAACTTGACGAAATCCAACTGCTGCTCCTGCAAATTCATATGAGCGATGACCCTGGGCGACTCTGGATTGACGAGGCTGACGATGACCAGCTCGCCTTGAAGAGTACCCAGACCGACCAACGGATAATCCGGATGAGAGGCCTGACCAGATATGTCCCCGTTTGCCTCGACATCCAACTTGGACACTTCCACCCCGCTGTAACACTCGAGAACGGTCAACTCCTTCGAGTCATCCGTGACGGCGAGATGATGGCACCACGGATAAACGAAATCGACGAATCGATAAATCCCACCGTAACGGAGATGCCTCTCTATAGACGGCGTTGCTCGTTCCTCGGGAAAATCGATTTGCTTCATGTGTCCCTCGAGAGTGTGATAGAAGAAGCGATCGTTCTTGAAGGGATGCGTGACCAGTAGGTACGGCTTCAACACTGACTTGACGAACCACTCTTTCTTCCATCGATCGGTCTTCGGGTTCTTCTTGAAGAAGCGAATTTGGCAGAATGTCGTCTTCAGAATTATACCGTCGTGAAACCAACAGACTATCGGCCGCTCGACGTCCAGGCAAATCCCGCAACGTTGGGAGAACACGATCCGTTGGACGTTACTGCCGTCGTGGTTGCTGAGATAAATGTGAGCATTCTCGTCGGTGATCGCCAATAATGGCTCGCCAGGAGCCGGACGCCAATCCACTGCGAGGACCTTAGCTTTTTCTGGTAGCTTCACTTCGTGATCTGGGTAACGTTGTTTGGAGACGTTAAACTATTTTCGACGCCAAAGATGTATTTACAATTGATACATATGACAATAATGGTCTACAGGTGTTACTTCTTGAATCGTTTACTCGTTACGACTTTATCCGGTGTTAGTAATAATTGTATATTCGTTCGTATAATTCTTATTTAACGCGATGATCTTGACCGATGATTCGGATATTTCATTGTACTCGTATCATTCGCTGATACTTTATCCTTTTTTTATTTGAACGAGTAATCGTTCCGAATAACACGAAATCCTCGAAACTTGCGTGATTAGATTAAACTCGATAAGAATTATTATTATCACCTCTCAAAACAGCAACATTTCCAGCAATATCCAACTCCCACGTGACCAATTTCCCGCAGGTTCTTCCCACCTGAGCGATGACGGTAGGTCCAATCTGGGTGATTCGCAACGTCTGTCCGACGTCGTCGCGCATTTTGGTGTTCACCGTTAAGATCTTCTCGCCGGTTTTCCAGTGCCACACGATCATCGGGAAATTCGGGTACTGGCCCATCGAGATGACATGTTCGCGGGCGGTAAAGGCAGTGGCGAGGTAACCGTTCGAACAACCGCGGGCGCACTCGGCGATCTTCGTCATCGCGGGGAAGGTGTAGATAAAGATTCTCGGATTGGGAATCTTCTCGGAAAAGGCGAAGATCGGTAGAGTGGAGTGACTGGATATGCAACGCGCACCCTCCCCTACGGCCTGATCCGAGCACCAGCGCATACATTGCCTCTTCTCGACGATGTTGAAGAAAACGATGCACAAACCGGCGCACCAGGCGAGAACGTCGTTGCCGATCCAAGCTATTTCCTCGATCTTGCTTCCGCGTACCCAGCAGGGTTTCCAGTCTGTTTGTTCCCATTTTCTAATCATCTCTTATCACTGGCGATTATCGCGAGGAGTTTCGCTCTTGAGCTTCCGAATTCGATTCAGTCGATTTGACATACAGACATTTGGGTTAGAAAACAATTGACAGATGTTGCACACCCGCAAAATGTAAACAGTGAATCGCTTGCATTTCCAAGTTTCTATTTTAGTAGGTTAATCACCTCTAACTTGGAATTCCTTGACTCTCGGAAATTTAGAGTCCAGAGAATCGAATAGTAAGGCTAATAAAAATTTTTCAAATTTCAGGTCACCCAAGTTTAGAACCCCTTCCCCAGAGATCGTTGTTCTTTGGTTAAACCTGCGCTGATACAGTTACGAGAATAAAATACAAAATAAATCCTCGCATTTTTTATCCCTACGACGTAAAAGAAATGTGTTCATAATTATAAAAGTGATCTCAGTAAAAAAAAAAAATGAGTTTATCAGTTATTACAAATATGACAAAATATGACAGACCACTTTCATAATCGTGGACAGAAATATCAAAGAGAAAAACAATGGTAGATCCGTAGGATAGAGTACACCGGAGATCCGGGGCGAAGGAGAACAGTGGCGAAAGAGCAACCGGGTGGCTTCGATCCCTTTGGCAGGAGCCAAGAGGCCGGCTTCGGAAGAAGAGTTTGGCAGGCTTAAGACAAAAGGTGATTAGGATACTCGCAGTCGATGGTGGTTTATAAAGACCCCCATAGCGTGGCGTGATGAGGTCAAGCAGCGGGGAGTCATCCGTATACCGAGGCCCCGATCAAAAACTTATCCTTGCCACGTGATATACTGCTCGTAGATGCCTGCCAAGCGTTTCTCCCTCCTTCCTCCTCCTCCTCCTCCCTCCTCCCCCCCCCCGCCCCCACCCTCTCGAGCTGGTCCTGCGGCTGGCTGCCTACCAAAGCGCCTGCCTGACCGCCACTCTGACTGACCGCCTCTCCTCCTCCCCCTCCTCCTCCTCCTCCACCTCCTCTCGCGCGTACCAACGACCGACCGTCCCCCTGCCCCTCGCACGCATATCCATTGCCCCGACGATGCGTGCTCCACGTCGTTCGCGATGCCCGAACCCGTGCCGTGGCCTCGCCATTAAACTGACGCCCGCTGAGATTTGTATTTGCATAACCCAAACGCCATACGACTGATCCTATCGACGTCTCTCGCGAGCGACTTAGACCCGAGTTTTGCGCCCGTTACGCGACCCTACGTGGGAATTTGCGTCGGCCTGGAGATTCGCCCGACGAAAGTTCATTGTCTCTTCGCACGATAGACTGGGAATACCGGGGATGACGTTACGGTTGGGGGATATCGCGCGTTACTTTACCGACGATCCGTGGTATATACGATTAACGTGGTTAATATAATATTAGTCGCGGACAATTCTAACGTTGAGGGACGGATGAACCGAGACAGAAATTATATTTTGCTAGTTAGTCTATCGGAGGTATCGAAGGTGCAATGTATCGTTGATACCCTGGGTCCAGTGTAATTACACTGATGGAAGTAGCACGAATCGACCGATCGACGTTCGACAGGTTCCCCCCTCAGATTTCCCCAAAAAGTGCTCGAAAAAAATCGTCCGACCGGTCTCCGAATAATTAATCCCCTATTCCAACAGGCCGCGTCCATCGGTGGGCACTCTCGTCACGGACAAGCGGCAGCACGCGTGCGTGCCACGGTATCAACGTTCGGTTCGGGGCAACGGGGATGCGCAACCGTCTACGTAGCGCGCCGTGTCCCGGGAGTGTGGGAACACGAGTCGAAAAGAAGAGAAACCGTGGAACGCCGTCGACGGCGTGGTACGGGCGAATGGCAGGGAAAGGGAGAAAGGAGGAACGAGAGAAAGGAGGAATGAATGAAAGAAAGAAAGAAAGGAAGAAAGAAAGAGCGACGGCGGGTAGCATTTAATCAGAGCCCACGTTGAAGTGCACGGTACAAGTGTATGTATATAGAAGCGGTATATGGTTCGGTTAGTTTTTGCTTGGGAGGTTGCCTGGAAATTGGCGCCAAATTAGTAAGGAGGACGAGGCGAGGCTCACGGTGCCTTGGGCTGCGTGACGCGAGACATTAAAAGTAACCTCTGCTCTTGTACACCCCCGTCCCTCCACCGGCCACCTACCCTCGTCTTCCACTTCCCTTGGTCCCTCGTCGAAATCCTCGTCCATCTCCTCTCTCTCTCTCCTTCTCTCCTCTTCCTCACGGCATTAATATCTTCCTCCTTCTCTCGTTTCTCCTCCTCCGCCTCCTCCTTCTCTCTCTCCCTCTCTCTCTCTCTCTCTCTCTCTCTCTTCATTCTCCGCCGACATCGCAGGAACAACCAGCACCACCTCCACGAAGGGACGTCCGCATTATCCTCCGCAGGAACGGGCAGCAGCTTAGAACTCCTCGGTAATCACGGCCGTCCAACGAAACGAGAGGGAAGAAAAGGAAAAGGAGCAAGAAGAGGGAAGAGGAAATCGCACTTACGCCGAACCCGACTGCGTACCATCGCCGGGAAAGGGGGCGGGAGGGTCGAGGGGAAGGGAGTAGAAGGGGGGCCACGAAGCGTGTGATACAAAGTAGAGGTACGTCGTTGTCGAAAAGGGTATCACGCCAGCGGTCGTCGGCAACGTGCTTCGAGAGTCTCTGCCACCATAGAGCACGAAGCCTAAATGCCGGGACCAAAACTCGACGGAGTCTCTCACGGGACCATCGCCGAGAGAGTTTTTTTCCCCGTGAGAACGCGCCGCGAGATTCTGCTGGAAGTAGAGCAGGAGCCGATTCCCCGTGATCCATCCCCCCGAAGGGGGAAAAGAGGGAAAATAATGTCTCGTTAGGTACACGAAGAGAAGCCGCGAAGGATTCTTACTCCTTTCGGAGGGATATCCTTTTTGATGTATTCGTACCGCGCTTCTTCCGAGAAGATGAAAAAAAGTTTGCTTTAATTTCGCGAAACGGTAAAAATGGAAACGGAATTCCTAAATTCTATCGATTCCTAAATCGTCATAGGATTCTCGACACCTTATTTTCCTAAACCGGAAATCAGGGAAGCCGACCACCACGATTTATCTCCCATTACGCGAATTCGTACAACGCGTTAACTACTGTATTTGTTCTCGTGCGTTTCTTCGGGATACAAGAAAAGGAAGACGAAGCACGACACGAACGTTTCCGCTTCGAAGCGCATTACCGTGCAAAGGTCCGGCTGCCGTACGATTTCGTCCGAAAATTGAGCGGGAGCGTTGATTTGTACCGTCGGAGGCAAACACCGTAGGATAAAAAGAGGAACGTTGGTTTCTTCGGCCGATGATTTCCCTCCGAAGCAGCTGCGTTTTGGTAGTTGCATGTTCGAACGACCAGATTGGCTGCAGATTATAGATGCGTCCTGGTGATCACAGACAAACGTTTAAATCGCTAAACGTCGAATTATACGCGATTTACTCCTCGCCTCGGCCATAAAAAATAATAACACGCTACGCATAGATTCGGCTAGCTCCCGAACTTATGGTAGCGTCCCTCCGACAGCTGCGATTTCCTACGAGACGCCACTAGGATGCGCTTCTCTCTCCTCTCGTCCATTTTTTTGGGAAACTATTTCTCGTTATCTATGATCTTAGCGTTTATTTTTTTGCTCGCAGCTCTTCCAGGATACTGGAACCCGCGTCACGATATTCTATTAGTTTTCGTTGAATTAGATCGGTCGGACCTCAACGTTGGTGTTTTACTAATATACGATTGAATATCGGTGCAAAAACGGTAATGAGAGAACCGCGAAATCTCTATTATCGAACGGATGAAATATCACTGAGGAAATTTTTGTCACTGTCGTTGCCAAAAAATGTGTGAATCGTTCTCTCTGTACATATACCGCCGAATTTAACAAAAATAATTACAGCCAGAAATCATCGAACCTATACAAAATTGGAGCCATGAGTTACGGATCGTCAGAATTATCATTTGTAGTCAGAATGTCATCGACTATTCTGGAATTAACCAAATCATCGGTACACCTTGAATCGAGCAATTTAAATATTCTTTTCGGAGTAATAATTAAAGTGATCCATACTCGCAACCAGTCTAGACCGCGATCGAAAACCATTTATCATCCTCATAATATTCTCGGAATGCCAAGTATCCCCGTCGCGGGGGAAACTCTTGCCGCTTTGTTCTTTTTTTCTTCGCCAAAGACTCCGTTACTCGACGCGTTAACGTTTCTATGCCTCCGCGCGCGACGAGACAACGTCCCAGTTCTTAAGTGGCAGCCTCTCTCGATTGTCGAACTCGTCGATTAAAAGCGAGTAACGTTCCCCACCGCGGACCACACACGGCGGGAGGTCACTCCGAGTCAGTAACATCAATTAGCATTCGCTCTTACGTCTTTACGCCTCGACGGTGGCAAGGAGAGACGAGAAACGAGAAACGAGAAGCGAAGGAAAGGGGCATGCACCATAAATGACTCTGAATCACGGATCTATCGTCGGACGGTGGGACGACAAAGGGCCGCGCTGAGCATAGAGTCGCCACGATGACATATGAGCCACCGGGCGTCTTTGTGTCGCCTTGAATACCTCTTAAATTGGGGAACGAGCCATCAGAGGCTACTGAATATCGCCGTTGATGCCCTCCAACGATGGACCCCGTTCCTGCGATTTATCACGTCGCGCAGTGGTATGGAAGCGAGTTTTATCGCGGCGAGAATTGCGTTTTGATTCCGGATCGTGGGTACGGTCCGTCTTTCCGCGAGATTCTGCCTTCGAGACTGATACCGATCGATTGGCACAATTTGGAGCGGTTAGTGTATCTGTTCGAGAGTTGTCCTCGGCGAGTACTTTTTGTGGTTTGATTATTTCTTGTTTGACTTTATCATTTTTGTGGCGACAGTTTCAGTTAGTTTTGACTTGGCAAGGTCACTCTTAATGTTATTATTATTATAATCAATTTTCTATTATACGCGATTTAATCAAATCGTTATTCGTTAATATGGAAAAAGACAAAGTTACGATCCTAACGGAGAATCTTTTCATCCTCGTGTAAGTCTGTATTTTAATCTTTGCATCCTTTAAAATTTTATAATCTTAGATTCGACAGGTTTTTCCTCGTTTTTCGGCGTCTAATCGTTCGGAGACGCGTCTAAAAGATTGCCAAGAATTTCGATCGAAATCGAGCTCCGGGTCTTGGTCCTCCGAAAATTTGCTTCCATGCCACTGCGTATTTCACGCCGCGACGAGTTACTAAATTCGAAGCCCGTAATATCCTCTTTACTGGGGCCTCGAGCGAATCGTTTACGAGGTTTGAGAATGTGAGCGTGATTTCACGGCGGACTCGCGAATCGGCGAAAGTGGCGAGGATCCTTCCTCTCGATCTGTCGGGGACGCCACTGTATCGACAGCCGCCGAATGATCGGGAGATAAGTAATTTTAGTGTCAATTACGCGTGACGGCGGTTTAACGAAGCGTATAATGAGAACAATTTTCTTATTTCACAGTCGTTGTCCGTGCGCATACGTTATTTCAGAGATTAGATCATACTCTCGCGCCATAGGTATTCTTCGCAACGTCGAATAATTTGCGGAGAAGCAAGGAGGTAAATTACATCGAAATTAGAATTATCGTTCGTTCAACGATCGTCGCATGAATTATTTCATAATTCGTTTTGAGAAAACAACAATTTCTCGAATATTTCGAACGCCGGCGAAATTATACAGCGCAGGTGGGTCGATTACGGTAACCGTAATTGATACGGGTCAACTTTAAACGACGCGACTGATTTATATTATAATCGACGCAACGCGTCACCGTATATTCCGAAATTCAATCAAGCTCGAAAATATTTTGTTCCCTAAAATTAAAAAACATTCTATAATTTTAAGTAATCATTGAGATTAATTTCAAACGTATCGGGTTCTTCCTCTCTCTGGATATCACAAATCAGGGGTATGCGGATACTCGCGCAAACGATCGAATATCGAACAGCATCGATACGCTGACCCGCCAATATCGATATTCGTTGGACACCGGTATCGCGGGGTCACCGGTGGAGCGCTAAAAATGTCGAACCCTTCGGCGAGGAGGTGAAGGCGGAGGCTGGATAAGCCAGGTAGATATATAAGAAGCAGATGCGTCTGTCATTAATATGAGCCGGCTAAGCTATTAATAACCAGTTAATGAGGACTCTCGTCCCTCCCCTCTGTCGTATGTGCGTGCGGGTTCGGGTCGTACCTACCGCGTGTAGGGATGCTACGTAAGTACGTGGGTATACGTCTCCACGTATACGTCGGTACCTACGCGCTATACACACACGCGTAACAAGGTATATTGTACTCGTGGGGTGTAGGTAGACGACTGTCGGATCGTCAAAGGGCTCCGACAGACCTCGTGATTTATAATCGGGCGTGTCCTCCCTTCTCCCTCGGACACCCTCGATTATACTTCGCAATGACGGGAAATTTTGGTTTTCTTTCCTCGCGGTCGGCACGCTATCGCCTCTTTCACTCTCTCTCTCTCTCTCACTCTCTCCCGAACTTGCGTAGTACGCACGCTTCGCGCAGCACCGACTGATCCAGACGCGAGAGGAAGTATTGGGAAGTCCGTGAGACCGCGTGACACACGCGAGTTTCTAATTATAACGTTTCTACTCGTCCGATCTGCGTCGGAGTTTTTAAGTAGATCGAGAATTTTCCTTTATCAAGAGGCAAGATCTTGTCTTGGGTCAAGTACGAGTATTATACGCGAGAACTGGATCGTGCATCTTTAACTGCATTAAAAAATGAACTCTGATTTGATCAAAATTGGTCCAGCGAAACACCAGAGATGGCATTTTAATTTTAAGGCGAAAGAGTCGACAACTGGATTCTTTGATGTCTTACGCCACGATAGTTTAGGCTTAACGAATCAAGATCCCACCGGACAATAAAAAGGTGAATAATTCTATCTCAAGTTTAAGTGCGAAATGGAACTTTTCCGTCTCATAAAACGTTCGATATCGGACTCAACGCGTTTCTGATATTCACTCCGCTGACTCCCCCCCGCCGGATCTCCTATCCGAGCGATTACTCGTAGAACGCGCAAAATGTACGATCGGACGCACCGCGAGAGAAAGGAAATTGAACGTCTCTATACGGATAAAAAAAAAAAAAGAAAGGGACGTCCCTCCGGGGAAAAATGGCACGCGATGCGCGGGGATTTTCTTTTTCATCGAGGACGATTCCCATCGGGAGGAAAAGCACGGGGAGGTATACGGTAATTAAATGAGAACCCCGGAGTAGGAACGCGGGAACGCCCACGCCATGCATCAACCGTGACGTAGATAGGTAATGCTGCTGCAGATGGAGAAGATGGTCCTCGAAGATATACCCCTCGGTTTCTACCTTAGTTAGGGTCAGCTATCTCGCGCGACCCATCTCCGCCTATCCAATCACACACCGCACACCGCGTATGGCACGCAAGCGATAATACACGGTGTCCCAATTATCCCGCGACACGGCAAGGCCCACGCTTACCTTGCCTTACCTTGCCGTGAGAGCGTTCTCAACACGCCCCTGCAACCCCCACCCTCGCCGCGTACGTTGCCACACCTGGAATATTGCAATTTTTATTCTACCCCCGGTGTCATTTGCGGGGTGACATTACCGTTGATGTTCGAGAGGGGTCGTTGTGAGTTCTGATTCGAGAGACGTTTACGTGTAAGTAGTTTGCCATTTTCATCGAAACTCTAACGATGTTTGTAGTGAAAGTAGCTCTTTTTCGCGAAGGTTTATCGCTAGACATAGTTACAAGTTGTGAACATTTTTAGTATAAAGTTGTATCAACGGTTATCATCGCGTTAAACTTTGTTACAACGACGTGGGCATTTTGGTATAAATTTGGAGCAACGGTTACCATCGCGTTAAACTTAGTTGCAACGATGGGGGCATTTTGGTATAAATTTGGAGCAACGGTTGCCATCGTGTTAAAGTTAATTGTAACGGCACGGTCATTTTATTATAAAATAACGATTTGGGTTGGTGCCTCGTGAGCTGTTAACGCAGAGTGGATCACCCTGTATACAAAATTTATTAAGCAGTTGAAAAATATTGATGGACGAAAAGATGGAATCGGAATCTCATTGCGCAAAATCAAAACATTAATTAACAATTTTATAGGGAAAAGTTCGTTGGAGGAAATTCCTTGGCGAGATGGATTCGAGTAAATAACGTCAATGGATCCGTTAAATATCGTTACAACATTCTCGCAACGGAATAAAGAAAAGTGGAGTCGAGGGATTGGCCGTGAATGGAAAGCGCGCGATAAAGTCGTGAAAAAGGTCAGGTGGCAGGTGAACGGTGTAATTATCGAAAGACAGCGATGGAGGTTAACCACGCCCCTGTCCCCTCGAGCGACCAATCGTGGCTGTCGTTGCTGTCTCCCTGCGGAGGGGACAGAGGACGACGACATTCCGACTCGACGAGAACGAAAGCGTGGTATGGCGTGGCGAGAGTCCGTACTATACGCGTACAGGTTGCCGGAGTATTTGTGGATTTCGTGCACCGACATTGTTACGGTGGAGACGAGACGATCTCGAGGGGAGTATCGTCTTAAGAGAATCATCGGTTTATTATTTACCAATAAATTTGACCATAAAAAGTAACGAGACGCCTAAAAATGGTAATAAATTTCGTACATCAAAATGTTCGTATTTACACCTTTGCCGGTTAACGAGAAGAGCGTAACGTGGAATGACCATTTCGGGAGCGGGAGTTAAAAATGTATTTCCAGTTAATTAAATTTATTTATTTAAACGAAATAAAATTGATCGGTAAATAAATATCTATAGACAACACGGGATGTATTTAAAATTTATAATTTGACCGTGTCGGTCTACGTTGTACGACTCGACGCATCGAAAGCAAATCGATTTCCGTAACCGAGAATTTAGAATGATAAGAAACAACGATAAACGACGCATAGAAACACAAATCCCGTCTAAACGGTAAAAATTCAAGGAACATTCTACGAAACTGGAATGCTTTGGCTGAATCGATTACGGCGTTGCCTCCAGCGAGCCGAATAGCAACGCCATCGAGATTCTCAGGGACATTCGCGGGATCCGGAAGGAGGATGCACGAAAGATCCTGCGCGAGGACAGAAGGAATAATCCTGTGCCAGGGCCCCACCCACGAAGGGCGGCGACCCGGCCGTGGAATCTGTCGTGAAGCGAACCCGGGGAACTCGCTGGCAGCCGTTGGTTGACAGAACCACCGTGTCGGAAAGAGGAAGCAGAAGAGGAGACCAGGGGGAAGAGAGAGAGAGAGAGACCGAGGGAGCGGCAGAGGAAGAGGGGGAGAGCGAGAGAGGGATAGAGAATACGGTGGCAAAGAGAGGGAGCGAGAGAGTTGGGAGAAACGAGGGAAGAGAGGGAGGTCCGGAGAGTGACAAACTCGAGAGGACTGTCACCGTGTTCGGCGAATCAGGGATCCTGGCGATCCTGGAGGACAGGGGACTTCAGGGCGCAAGCGCCTGGGACCGCTGGACACGAGGGCGACACATCGATCCACGGTTCTACAACCTCCACCTCGTCCACCCACTTTCCATTCCCTCTTCCTCTCGACTCCTGCAACCCCTCTCTCTTTCATTTTCTCCGCCTTCTCTCCCTCTTTCTCGAATTCTCTCTTTGGAACCCGTACGCCGAGCCGTACCGCGCCCGTCCCCGCCTCACCTTCGCCTTCTCTCGAAAAGAAAAATGATTCTGTGTTTGTAATACGAAACAGACATCTCGCGAGTGATACGGGTATTGCGTTGGTGAACGGAAACGGTGGAAGGCGTCCACCAACGATTCGCTCCGTCGTTTTCTCGGCGTCTCGCGTTTCATCGAACGATAATAATTGAATATACCTGTATCGTATCGCCTTCCAGCGTACAAGATCGAACTGCAATTGCACGTCCGACTACTCTTCCCTCATTGTCATCCGGAAACCATCGCTTCAAATTCGATAACGCTGAATCCCCTATAAGCGCGCAACAACTGCTAATTATTTTTGCAGTTTACAAACTTTCCATCGGGACACGTGTACCTCTCTATTTCCGATTCTACCACCCACGCTTGCCTTTTATCTCAATCGCTCTCCGTTGTTTAATTTTACTCCAGCCGCCCTGCCTCCTTATACATATATATATATGTATACGTATGTCTCACTCCGTTCCAACCCGGTCTTGTTTCCTTGATTAAACCGCGTTCTTACCATGGAAAGTATCGGTCCAGCGGAGACGTACCACGGGGATTTTCGGCCGGGGGGCCTCCGGGGATGAAAGGCGAGATACAACCTAACCGGTTGCAGCTCCGACGAGCATATTAATATTCGCCATTCCGTTTCTCGGGCGCAACCCACCGTGACCTTTGCCACGGGCACATTGACATCCGGCTGTCGGGTGCAGAGCCGACGCGCGTTATAAAGTTCGATTGCTTTCAGCGCTTTGGCGATCGGCGAACGTTAGGTATCGATGGCTCCGCGCGGATCCGATAGAATTAGTTTCGAACGGGGAATGTCTTTGCGCGTCGTAATTGATTACAGGGCGAACCGAGCGCGTAGCGTAATTCGCGCACATTTTTTATTACGTTCGCTTCAAAGCGTACCGTTGTGAAAAAAAATTAACTTTACGAATTTTCCGCGCAACAACGCTGGGGTATGAAAATACCGCGAGATATTCAACGTTTCTAAATTTTAATTCGTTGTCGGGTGGTTTTCAAAATATGTTTTCTATCGTGTGTTTTTCTACGATGACGCGTACACGCGTGTTTCGCGTAAAATCTATACTATCCATACCAGGCCTGGGCAAACTCTTTTATCGAGAGACAAGGTCTTGTCTTGGGCCAAGTACAAGTACTGTCAGTTTTGCTTCCCATAATATTGATTCGACATCGACCCAACGTAATCCCGAAAAGAAATACAAAATCGAGAATCACACTCGCCGTCGTAACGATCGCGACACTTTCATCGATTCTTCCCACCAATCAACGTGATAAAGAAAAAAACTGCAAGCAAACTTCCCACCGATCATCCGATTCCCCGCACGACCACCTCGAAACGTCCACAATTTCAAAAGCCCATCACCGTGGAACGAGCCAAACGGTTCCACGTTACGGGATATTAATTTAGACGCCGGACGTCGGATCATCGATTCGTTTCGATGGAAGAAGAGATAGCAGCTAACAATCGCAATGGTACTTCGCCAACGAGAGTTTCCTCGCGAACGTACCTAGATATCGATTCCCTCTTGCACCTCCGCCGGAGGAGGTTGGTGTAGTAGGGAGTAGGAGTAGGAGTAGAAGGTGGATACTGGCCGACAGGCTTACTCGCGTCTCACGGACGACAAGAGGGTGATATATTACCACGAACTACCCACCGGGACCACCTAGCTACCCCCGCGCCACCACCCCCTATCGCGCCTTCTCTCCTTCTTCCTTCGGCGACTAACCTTCCCTTCGACTCCCTCTCTCTCTCTCTCTCTCTCTCTCTCCCTCCGTCTCCGTCTCCACCTCCTCCTCCTCCTCCTCCCTACCCCACCCACCCCCGCCGCCTCCACGCCCTCCCTCCCCCCTCCCACCCCTCTCAATGCCGGCACTTCAAACTACCCTCTGCTCGCCCCGTTCCGAGCTTTATTCGAAGGAAGATCCATCTCCATAATGGCCCCCACGCCCTCCCCCTCCCTCCTCCTCGTCCTCCTCATCCTCCTCCTCCTCCTCCTCCCTCGCCTCCCATGCCCTCCCGGCCATCTCACACGCTCTATCCGCATTGTGTACACGCCGTACTGGAAACTCACGAGCTCTTCCACGAGCGTTGGACGTGGCTGCTTCGCACGTAGCTATACGTAAGTACGCGCGGGGGCTGTATACGAGACGCAAGATCCGTGATCGCTGATAGACACGGTCGTCGGCGGTGAAAGGGGATGGAAATGCTGACAGCTAGCGGAGGTTATCTTTTTCATTTTTTTTTCTCCCCCAACCCCCCGCGCCCCCCCCCCTCCCTTTATTTTGATAGATCACGGGTGATGCGTGTCGGTACGTGCGTGTCGCTCGCAGCACTCTCCCGCGAAGGCGGACGAACGGTAATTGATACGACGCGAAGACGCCTGTGCAATTCGGAGACAAGGTCGGATGGGACGAGAGAGACGCTTTTTTGTTTCGGTACTTTTTTTGCCCCGAACGGAAGAGATTCGTGGAGTTATTCTGCTCGACGTATTCGAAGGCTAATTTCAAAGAGAACGTCTTAAGACCGGGCATAAATTCGTTGCGTGGCGTGCTAAATCCCGTTCGGGCGGCCTCGACGCGTCCTTCCTGGGATCTAGGATGTGTCTTCCTCCCAACTCCTCTCACGGAGAGGATATCTACATTTGGGATTTCACGCGAGGATCTCGGGGGCTCGTGAACGGCAGCGGTGGCCGGCTCTCCGGGAGTTCTCACGCTATGCCTTGCATCTCGCCGACTTTTTCTTCTCTCTCTCTCTCTCTCTCTCTCTCCCCTCCTCTCTCTCTCTCTGTCTCTCTTTTGCGGGGATCGAATCCGCTCAACAGGAACACGAACCTTCGGGGGCGAAGCTCCTATTATGCGTAACCGATACGTGGTGCGCGAGACCCGACAGAATTTGTAGGTGTTCTAGTTGCAGGATGCTTAACTTGCTCGCGTTTCCCCGATAAGCGCGAGAGAGTATCATCGACGATACTATCGATACGCTATCGATGATTAAAATGGTGGAGCAATTGGCGTAAAGTTCCTCGGTGATCGATGATTTGCCGAAACGAAGGTACGAAACGCGCGCACCAATTAATACGGCTCGATCGTCGCGCGAGCGAAATACAATTTTACCGATTAATTCCCACTTGAGCCTCGTCCTGCACGCGACAGTATCGCGGGAAATAATTGAAATATCCAAAATCCCGCTCTCTCTCTCCTCGACGCCGCCCGGCGTCGGCTGAATCCCACTCGTCCGTGCCGCTCCCCACCTACCGAGGGACGGGGATTTAAATTTTGCCGAAGGATAAAAAATTATGAAAATCCACGGCACGAGGCGCGTATACACCTGCCGCCCCTTCGGAGTTTTCCGTGGCAAGAAGAGGAGAGAGAGAGAGAGAGAGAAAGAGAACCGGCGAACAGATTAAGCTTAGGAAGGAGATTTATGGGGAAGCGTGTAACGAGCAACTTTTTCATGCGATGCGCACGCCAGGGTTAGCCTCGGGGGTGGGATTAGCATAAGATCCAGCAGCTGCACGGACCGCGCGAGGACTCTCTCTCTCCTTTTATACTGAGAAAGCAGTCATTTTCCGGGACACGAATGGTCCCGGGTAGATACGCGTTATCGCCCACTCGTGCCCCCCCCCCCCTTCCCCACACCGCCCGAGTTGTAGTTTCTAACTATCGCATCGTTCGTCCCGTTGCAATGCATTTCGATCTGGGAATTTTTCGACGATTTGACGAGTGAAACAATGGCTGCGCTGGTACACGGGCAACGCAAAGTGTTCTTAAATAGCAACTACGCGTGTACAATGATTGCGAGCGTAGACATGGCTTTGTCCGCGGGCATTTAATCAAAGCATCCTTATCCGTGTATACAGGCTGTGTTGGAAATCGTGGTACGTGGGGAAAGTAGATTCTTCGTGCAAATGTAAGTCTAAAATGTAGAATGACATTTGTTCTATCTACTTTTCAAGAATACTTCGCTTTCGCTAATGCTTAGCCTCTAATGTTGCAGACACGCATTTAAAGTACACTCATCACATATTGTTCGTTTCGAGTATTCTCCGCGTGGCGTAGAAAACGTGCGTTCGCGTGAAATCCGGAATACGATAATAAAGTAACGCGTGGAAAAGTTGCACGCTCGAAAACCCCGATGCGCGTTACCTACGCCTTTGCTCGATTCTAATCGGCGAATCTTTATGATTACAGAAGAACTTGGACGGAGAGACAAAGACGGACGGTCGAGCTAGCAATCAGTGAAATAGCTCGCAAACGACTTTCGTGCGGATCGCGGGAGTCCATCGCCGTCACGAGCTCACCTATCGTACTGCACCTTGGCTTACGCAACGCTCTTGGTGCGATAGGTATGCATTTATGTGTACGTGACGGCTAGGCGGGGGCAGGTATATCACACGCGTTCGAGCGTTAGTATAATTGCCCGTAAAGGCCCGGTAATACGTCGATTACACCGATGCCTCGGTACACGGCTACTGACATCGAGCATCAATCCTAGCTCGAGTATTCAATTAAGTATCCCCCCCCCCCCCTCTGTTCTACTCCCCTCGCCATCCGCCACACCGTCTCACGCCGTCTTCCTCCATTTTTATCCTTCTCGTCGATCCGTAGATCTATCGTGCCAGTACCCAGAGGCGGCAACCTCTAAATATTCCCTCGGAGACGATAATAGAGAAGTATGCGTATTTTCCCCGATTCGCGCCGAGAATCACTTTTTCGTAACGTTAATGTGATTTCGTGGCGGAGAACGTGGGCGTCCTTTAATTGGCGCCTGGTAACCGTGAGAATTGTAAGGTTCGACGTTGGGACTGATACGAGGAATAAACTAACGATAAGTTTCTCCTCGCTTCTCGCGTAACGAGGAATGATCTCTAACGATTAAAAACAAACTTGTCGGCTTCCGACGAGCGTTAATACTGAAATACGTTTAAAGAGAGAAAATACAATGTTTCCCAAATGAGAAAATTTCACCGTAAAATCCGTTCCCCGCGTTTACCCGACCCACGAGTCCCTTCGAATCTGAAAGTCCTCCCACTCGGTGTCATAAAAATCACGGCAAACGATCCTCTCGCGATCCCCCCCCCCCCCCCCCCCCCCAGGAAAACGAAATTCGGTTTATCGGCGAGGAACGCGTCTCCGAGGTCCGAGCCAATCCCGCGCCGATGCCGCCTATGGACTCCGGCTACTCCGGACCTCCTAAGGTCGTGTCTCTGGATATTAATGAGAGGATAGAGGCTGCCACCTCACACCATCACGGATCTCGGCAGCAGACTCACGGATCCGCTCCGGCGAAGGGTAGGGCGGGAGGAGGAGGAGAGGGAAAGAGAAAGAGAGAAGTTACCAAAGGCCTCCCACCTCCACCCCGTGAGACGAGAGACGAAGAGGAGAGAGCCGGCAAAGGAGATGCAGGGAGGGAGGACCAGGGAGGGTCTCCACCCTACGACCACGAGTGGAGAGGGAGGACGTCGTCGGGTCACGAGAGACCCGTGGAGGAGAAAGACAGACTCCGGTATCCTGAGAGGAGCTCGGGGGTTGGAGAGGAGGGAGGTGGAACGGGCGGCGAGGAAGAGAGAAAAGAGGGAAAGAGGTGAACACGCCGGGCGGTGGTGCGGGGTGGCCGGGAGGGGAGGGACGAGAGTGGCAAAGGGAGAGGGTGGCCGGAGGACGAGGACGAGGACGAGGACGACCAGCAGGAAACGGAGGTCGAGAGAGGAGGGTTGGGAGGAGGGGGGGGGGGGTGAAAAAGGAGCGAGGGAGAGAGAAGCCGAGATCTGGACCCCACGTAGGAGACGTTCAATACTGTAGCAACGACGCCGAGCCAACGCCATTGGCTACCATTTTCTCTATACCTTCTAGGCATACACCTTGTACTCTCTATTCCGGTCTACTCCACTTTATTCCTGTTTCTCTCCATTCCCGGTCTTTCTCTCCCCCTACCGGTCGCCCGGAGCCCTCGAGATCGCAGGGAGCAACGGGAGCACCGGGGGAAACGGAAGGCTTTATCGCTGCCGTGATATTGGTGTCTCCCCGTTTCTTTAAGGGCGGCGGGGGAACGAGCGCTACGTGGGGTCCCGGAGAATTATTTGTTTACGTCGAACGGTACTCCGTTCGAGAGTAAATAAAAAGATACTCCTTACTCCTTTTTGCCGATGTCCGGTTCGTACGCTCGCAAAAATTGTCAATATTATTTCTGGCGGCCAAAAACTCGTTTCATTTTGTCTCTGCGTATACATATGCATCGCTCGCTGTTCATTGGCAACGAAATTTCCGCGATTTTTGAAAATCGAATACCTGCCTGATTCCCGAAAACCGGAATCACATTACTCGAATAGTACGCGAAATAGTTTTCATTAAAGCGTACCGAGTCACGAACGCAACGCGAAGAGTTCGCTCGCGCGTGGTAAATGTATACTATACGTTTCGCGCGTCCTGTACGGCTGAACCTTAATTTCGGCATTTATTTTTTAAGTGCACGGCGCCAGGTCCCGTAACGTGATTCGATAATTGCTACAATCTGTAGAAGCGCCCTTTTCTTATTCCGGCCATATGCCGTTCTAGCATACTCGTATACACCCCGAAGCTACGTTCGAAACTACAGACTGTAAAACAGTAAAACTTCCTACTGGACGTGGTCGTTTTCTTTTTGCGGAGCGCTGTGTCTCAGAAAACAGTCGAAACTCCTTCTGCGGAATACCGCGGGAAATAGTTGATCGTTCGATCCTTTAGTTTTTTTATGGAGGAATGGTTTTCAGATGGTATACCGCGTTAGGTATGCTTTCTCATCATATCGATACTTTTGTTTAATATAGCACTGCCACTCATCGGTGAATAATTTACATTTCAATCCGAAAGACAAATCACGTTTTCGTTCAAAAGGTCAATCAAACTGCATCAGTATTCTACCGGAAACATACCGGTAAGCTATTTCCATCCGCGGAACTACTTCGACCGTAGTTAATTTTTTTTTTCGTTTTTTTAAAAGCGTGCTTTGACGGAGATAATCTGTTCCAGTAATGTGAATTATCTGGAGGATTCCAGAGCTAAAAACTTTCGCGGCGTAACATTTGAGCTTTGGTTAATACATCCCATCGGCTTTGCGGAACGTGGAATTGCATTCCCCCGAATAAACGCGCGAGAGTTAAATAAAATAGCTATATAGGGAAACTTTTCCTCGGTGTTCCATTATTTCTGGAAACCCGAAACCATGGATCTTATTGAAATGCACAACATGGAGAGTACACCGATTGTTTCTATCGTCTAACAATAATGTTATTACCTAAGAAAAGAATTGCTTTCGTTTAAAATATTTCTATATTTATTATCTATTTTTTCTTATAAAAGTATAATCGCTTTGAGTTTTAGACAATCACCGACAAATTCTGGACGCTTATTGTTTGCCCTTATAAGCTATGATACTGTTGCATATTCAACGTTTTTGTCTCTCTCTCTCTCAATGTGATAAATGGAAACACGCATCGGATCGTGCGTATTGTGATTCGCAGTACCGACTTCTGTCCACGATCGGTCTCTCACCCTTTGCCACGGCACTGATGACGGACCGTGCGTGCACGCGCAGAGAAATAATCGTTTCACGATTTCACGCGCCGCTGTTACTATTTCAACGTACAAGGTTTTTATCTATCGACGACAGAAGACACGAGTACCACGCGCAAGCGTACATACAAAGAAGCAGCGGTCAGTTGACTCTCGTTCGGTACCAGATTCACTTTACAGTAACAACGTATACGGCAGTGACTTTTCAAATGGGTCTGGAAAAATTTAACAATATCGATCGCAGCATCGATGAAGTGCATGCAAAAAGAATACGACGACAGGAACATGCAGAAACGACCCCATTGGATCGGTCAACGGCGCAACAGATACAATTTCGGCGAAAATAAGTCTGACGACGAGCTACGGGGAGATCAGGATAAGGTGACGGCGCAGTCGTTCAGCGAGGGCGACAAGTACAAACATTTCCGTCGTCGTTGGTTGCGCATTCACGAGGAAAAATGGCGCAATAGTAGCATAAATGATAATAGCGATGGTGGTGTTAACAGTAATAGCGATAGTGTAGAGGAACGAGTGGCGACGACTAGTAGCAGACGTAACGACAGCGGCTATGGTCATAGTAATAATAATAATAACAATAATAATAGGATAAGCATTGACGACGGGTCCGCTACCTCAGTTGACAAACAACGCATGGTCCTGATAAATAATTTCCTCAAATGTTTCTTGACAAATGAGTTTTTTCGAGCTAGGAGTATACTAGCCACGACCGAAACTCCAGTCGCGCGCGCTTCACGAGACTCGGATCCAACGACGGGGCAGCGACGTATCGATCGAGCCAACCGTTGCGGTGGTCGTCGTGACCGAAGCTGCGTTGTCGTCTTCTTGGAATTTGACATTGTTGGCCATTGAGTTTTCCACGTTTAATAATCATACTCGAATGTGATATCTTATTGTCTCGTGTAATCTGTCGTATCTACGTGCATAAAATATTATCATTTTAAATTTTAACAAAGTTTGCTGAGTCGCGCTAAGAATGTTATCTCTAAGACGAAACTGGTATATTTGAATAACTATGCTGCTTGATATAGTACGAGATAAAAAAATATTTTAATTGTAACAGTTCTGAAAAGCTTGCGCAGTCGCTTAGAAAATAGACAAAGATCAAAGAATACACGGAACTTTGTACACCATTCGTGTACCCCCGAATATCAACTAGACTACTTATAATAGTTCATAACAGTAATAGTAACAGTCATATCATATATCCGGATCGTAACATACATTAATTACATAAAAATAGAACACCACAGAACTTTGTACATATTCGATCGATCCAACACATTTAAAAGCAGCAAAAGATTGCGATGTATTCGACCAATGGTGATTCCTAATTATGAATAGTGTATTCTTTCATGGTAGAGTTTCGTTTCAACTCGTTACCCGTTTCTTGTATCTTATCACAATTTTCTTGTTTTACTTTTATTTTCATGCCTTTTTTTCATTTACTTTTTATTGTCCTAAAGCTCAACAATATCCAACGTTTCTTTCGCATGCTCGTTAGATACTTCGTTTTTAACGGAAGAAACAGGTTATAATATTTTGTTGTCTCTTTTCGTTTGCTTCTGTAAAGGTGAATTGTTATCCTCAGTTTTGTCTTTCGTACTATCACTCTTACTTTTACTCTTTCTCTTACTCTTATCCCCCATAGACAAACGCGACGCGAGACTGTCCGCTTTCTCGATCTCTTCGTTCGATTTAGTTTCCACGCCTACTTGATTATTCGTTTGATTATCTTCCTGGTCGTCTGAAAGTATAACGATATCCGAATCGTCGTCACTCTTAGTACTCGAATCAGGTTTTCCCGTTTTTTTAATACCCGCGGAGTTCTTTAGCAAACTATCTCTCGTCGTTTTCATAAACTGTTCCCCTATTCCTACAGAAATTAGGGTTGCTCGCTTTGGAACCTTTTGCTGGATTTTCGAGGAAGCATTATTATCAGGTTTAACGGCTAACTGTTTTTTCATCTCCTCTTGAGTGATTTTCTTCGTGAACTGAGTGATGAGAGGCACGCTCTTCTTCTCCTTATCCTTATCCTTCTCCTCTCTATCTCCTCGGTCAGCAACATCCGCATAGTCACTCTTCCTTTTCGGTGTCAAAGTGTACGACCATTGATTCGGTAAAGTGAGTTCCTCCAGCAGATGTTCCTTTCGCTTCTCCTCCGCGATGTACCAACATGCCTTCAAGTGCATTGGTCCCTCCTCCGGACACGCCATCCATCTGCCGATCTCGCGAATCTTTTTAAGCAAACTAGCCTTCGAGATCGGATTCTCACCGACCTTGTTTCTCTTGTCCCAATATGCCATAAATTCCTTCACCAGGAAGCCCCTGCCGTGAGTGTTTCCGTGAACCAGACGAATCAAGTCAGGCAGGGCTTCCGCTGGAACTTTCGTTTTCTTCGAACTCGCCTGGCCTTGTTGTTTCGTAGGAGTACTGCACTCGCCAACTGTGGGATCATTCGCGGATGATGAGGGCAGGACAACCGGTATCTGACGAACCCACGCTTGATGAGCCGACAGAAAATGAATTGTTCTCGGTGGTACTGAAAGAACATCGCAAGATCAGTATTTCAGTATTTTACACAACGATTCATTGGAATGATAATTATCACGAGCGTAAATATCGATCACTAAATACTGGTTATTAGGATGCTGTAGAAACATGCGAAATCATTTCTATCTTTTTCAACAGGTTTATGCGTTCTAAATATTACGGTAACATAGGACTTTACACTCACCGTTTTCCGAATACGTGTTCCCAGGACCTTGCCAAATACACCCTATAATTTTCGGTTTCAGTTTTGATGTCTTCGTGTTTCTGTCAGACTCAAACTGTTCTCCTAATACTTTCAGTTTAAATTTCTGCGTTTCCGGAGTCTGTAGAAATAATGTCAATGTTGGATAAATATCAATATAATTAACTCTTGCCGCGCGAGTATGCACGCGTCGCATATGAGTAATGAACTTGTACGTGTATTTCATGGAATGAAAATACGTACCATGTCTTCCTTATCTTCGTCGTCGGCCCTCGCCTCTTCGTCGGACAAGTACCTAAATTGTTAAAACAAAAATGTAAGATCTCTGTACACTTGAAAAGAAAATAGTATTACTGCTTAACTTACCCATGAGGAACCATGAATTCATTATCCACGTCGTATTCATTGTCCTCCGGACTTTCCTCGTCCTTTTCATCATCCGAGCCACGAAGAGACTCCCCAGGTTCCTCTTCTTCCCATTCCTCGTCTGAATCCACCTCGTAATTGAACCATTTCTATCGAGACAAATTTGAAGGAATTATCATTCCATCGAATCTTTAGTATCCAAGTAACAAAGGGTACAGCAATATATTGCCCTGGGACGAGCTTTTCTTTGGGTAACGTGCGTTCAAAGTGCAATGGATTGGATACAGAATATCTACGGAAAGTGTAACTTTCCATGAAGATCAATCAGACCGCCTCAGTTTAAATGCGTTATCATTTGTCTCGCATTCCGCTTATTTTAGCTATGATCACGGCCACGGGATTTTACTGGAGTCTGCCATGAATAAGCAGGACGCCGGTATCAATGCTACTTCCTTCACCAGCGATATCGTGCCTTTGCGAGCAACTACGTAGTGCACGTGCTGGTCCGTGCGTTATAATTCTTTTAGTCACGGAGCAGTAGTCGAGTACGTACCAGCCCATCAAAATGTAGATACATTCTTTTCCAGTTAATGCGTGAAATCATTCTCAATTTTACGGGAACGCGTAACTTATTTGAAAAAAGAAAGCAAAATAACGACCGTGAGTGAATCCTGCAAACGTGGAACGGATACTCAACGTGTGAAATCAGCGATACTGATGATCTAAAGAAACGCGAAAATAAATGTATTTAGTGGACGCAACTTGGTAGCTTACAAAGTAGCTATATTCTTTTTACTAATTCTATTTAAAGCGGTACGTCGTGAATCTAAGTCACGAAGCGATCACTCGTGGAAATCAAGAAAAAAAAAAGGGGGGGAAAGAAAGTGTCGATGATTTCGCTTTGTCCATCGTTACGTGCACGCGAATGAGCAATTTCGGGGGCATAATTCGAATCGATCAATTCGGAACAATAAGACGAATCACGACACATCGTGGAAGTGCTTACACGCCGAAAAGTCAATAAATTCTCCGTTTTTCTCTTTGGGCCACGGCGCGGGGATTCTTTGTTCGATAAATCAACGTCGATTTCATCCCTACACGGGCATCAATTACAAGACGTTCTCGAGGCATTAATTTATTATTGGAAGGAAACGTAATATCACGAATGATTGGTATCCACGTCGTTGAAACGTAGCGCAAAAAACGATCTACAGTTACTAAAAAGGAACAACGATACGCAAGCAGCTTTTGGCAGCGATTCGAAGGTACGTAGGATCGTCGATAATTAGTAGACACCGACCGATCACAGATCGTTGAATCAAATTTTCGTGTTACGCGGTCGATCACTCTTGATACAATCGGATAGAGATCACAGTCGAGTTCATGGATCGACAGAACTTTGAATTAAACTGGATACTCATCGTAGTAAAAAGGAAATGACAATCTTGAGCGTGCTTAGTAAAGCTCAATCATTCGCCGTGCAATTTGCGAAAGTCTTTATGGCTGTCTTAAATTTCCTTGCCGCCCGTTAACACACGCGAGGAGCGTTGACAGAGCACTTAATTCTTTTTCTTACGTACAACCATCACCGTCTGACAGTGTTTCAAGGATCGTGTCGGTACTCTGGAGTTAGTTTTTAAGCGGCGATAAAACTTATCTCGAAGAATTATGCCCGGCTACCTCTACACTCTTCTCTTCGCGCTTTCACGGGATCACGATACCGAAGCGCGCCGTGAAAAATTCAAAACAGATGCATCCCCCGCCACACTTTCACTCTGACCTGCACAGGTCTTACGCCCTTGCCCGACCAATAACCTGTAAGAACACGGTTCCTCTATTTTGCCGTTGATTCGTTTGCTGCAATTATTTAAGATTTACGTAAAAGCACTTTACGTTGCAACGTAAGTGCAGGAACGAGTCGTATTTTTTTTTCCTGAGTATGTATCGTAAACAATTAGGAGATATCATCCTAACATCGTCCTACAATGCTTTCTCCATACTAAATGTTATTTTAAAAAATTTGTCTTCCAAACAAATAGAGCACACGCTACGCGAGATATCGCGTTTTTCTTACCGCTTCGAAATTGATATTACGCTTTCCACGTAATGCTTGAAAATTAATATCAAAAATCGTGAAAAGCGTGAAACCGTCGATCGGAAAAGATGCACATGAGGAGAGGAAATGCAGCTATCGGTTTAACGCGATGCGTAACGTTAGGATGGTGCCTGGTGAAGTGCCGTACATTATTTACAGCGTGTTGTCACCCGGCAGGCCATCTGTAATGGCTGTTTTATGCCCCATTAAGATTATGGTCGGTGCTCCTCGTCGTGCACACCGGAGATTAAATCCCTACAATCGAATTGATTTATTCCCGAATATTTCGGCCGTGTTATGGACTTCATTGCTCGCCGCGCCTCGTATTGTCGGGACCAGAGAAAATTAACTCATTCTAGGATACGATGATTATGGAGAAAGGGGGTGTAATTACTTGAAGTGCGGTGATTTCTGGTTTCTACTAAAAGCAACCGTGGAAAACATTAACCCGCCAAATCTGTTGGGGCCTTTCTGACAGTGCATCCGGAGAAAAGAAAAATAACACGAAGAAATATAAATAAATTCGTGTTGTAATCGTTAAGAGGAAATGGGGTTAGTTAATTGAAAATATATAGTGATTCCTGTCGATTGGTAAAAACGTGGAATTTCTGTTCTTTTTAACTTCAGTAGAAAACAATTCATGTCAATATAAAATTTGGTATTACACTTGCTTTTTGATCGTGCCCTCTTCTCACCGGCATAGTTTCATACCATTTATATTTCTACCATACAGAAATGGTGGGGGTAATTGTTCGCGAACCCCGATCGCAGTGTGCAAGTTCAAATCGCAAATCTATTTTTATCTGCGAACGCAGTGATGCAACGGACGTGTAATTAATAAATCTCGTTCGAGGGTAGATAGAATGTAATCTCTGACCACCGAAGACAGATGAGTTTTTGACTTTTCAATTAAACGAGCGGGAACATTTAATCGCCCGCAAAGATGAGACTTCTACATATAATGCGTCATTAGATAAAACGACCTTATCTGTGAGCGCATAAATTTCACGGAAATCGTAGTATCGACGAAATGTAGCTTTTAAAAAAAATGCATAATGGACGTTTCGCAAATCTTCTCTTTAGAATTATTCTTTTCGAAACGTATTTCGGATTTGGGGAAACATATACCTCGTTAAGAATCGGATATGGGTAAAGTATATCGTTACTGCTGTGAAACATGAAATCAATCTACTCCCAAAAGTGACAGGTAATTATATACGCTACGTACGGGATACCGCATATTTCTCCTTCGAATTTAACTCCTCTCGAATCTTGCAGACTACTAAAAAACTTTACCCTGCGGCGATGTTCACAGTACCATTATTGTTAACTCGCTAAATGCTAAATTAATTTTAACAGTCTCGACTTCAAATTGACTTGGGAAGGTACGATGGTACTTTTGAAAGTTACTTTCAAAACTCACCCCCAAGTTTTTTGCTACGACGTATCTCTAGAACTTGATGGGATTCGTTTTTTCAATTAACGATCAATGTCTGCGTTGAAGCCATTACTTTGTAATCTAAGTACGCGAGCAACGCGTGATCAAAATTTCCCCCGTTTATATGTTGACGGTCGCGCGTTTGTGTACCGCCACCGTGTACGTTTACAACCGATCAGTGTGCTCGCGGTCAAATCGGCAGATAAACGGCAACGATAGATCGATGTCACTTGTGGTCTGTTTTTCATGACGCGAGTACCACGGCGATATCGATTACCGTACTTCGGATATAAAGCGATTATCCAAGAATATCTATGAAATATCGCTTCAACGTGGCGCCTGCTCTTCGCGCGACGACGAAACTTCATCCTTACCGATATTTTTTTGCGATTCGACGTGCAATTTCGCGCGGGAACTATTCTCACCTCGACCCCCTTGGAAACATAAAAAAAGGATCGTAAACTGGACTGGTCACTCGAATACCGAAAAGTCGATCTATCAATCGAATTCGAAGTCGTCATGTTTGTACAGTGAAATATCGAGCACGATTTTAAATCCCGTCCTTATAGCGTCGAATACACATCACCCCATTTCTGTTTGATCTTCGTTAAAATACATAAGTAGAAGCAATCACGGAATCGCGAGTCGACTCGTTTCTCGTGGTCAACGTATTGGAATCTTAAATCGAATGCAAAATATATACACGTTGTATCTAAGGTCAGCCTCCCTCGACACCGATAAACGTACTATTAGCGATCCAACTCCTGGTGGCACTGACTTCAGACGCCATATCGGAACCGATTCTTCTTGTCGCTCTAGGTCAAAGCCATCGTATTATATAGACGTTCATTGATACATTCTTTGGAAATATACAGAACGCAGTGCATTCTTGCAAAATCGTATGACACGCAGATTTCCAATGGCAATGGAATCAAGGTCGATGATTGTGCCGTAACGTCGTGTGATTTTCTTCGATTTTCGAGCCAGCGAAAAGTTCGATGCAAACGTTAGACCACTAATTGCCATATCTTTTGCATACGAGGGAAGCAAAGTATCGAACAGTGAGTATCGATGCGTCCCGTTCGCAGTGTTCGCGTCGCAATTGGAAACAGTGACGCGGAGCGCGTAATTTTTCACAAAAATCGGCAGTTCCGAGATAATGATTACGGGAAAAAAAAGTTAACGAAGAAAAAACATCTTGGATCGATACGAGAGTAAATGAAAATATTGCGAAATATTCTCGGTGAATATTGAAAAGCTGCTGTCTCTTTCTCTCCAATCTCTGGATGGCGAACTTTCTCGCGGGAATCATCACCGGCGAGAAGATGGGTGCCAGGAAACATACACCGACGAGGAAAGTATCTTCGATCGACGTGGAATAGAATCAAAATATCATATCGGCGAGCCACGTGTTCCGCTCACATTATCTCAACGCGTCAGGAAAGATTGGCGAAGAGGAAGAGTATAATTTTTCGGTGGCGGAAATCAGCAATCGCCGCAGGACGACTATCGAGGCACTACCGATAATGAAACCATTTTCGACAGTTAACAGCGAGGTCAAATGCTTCTGTAAAAATAACAATCGCGAGGAACCGATTATTTAATAATATCGGTGAACATCGAGAGGCCCCGTCTCAAATATCCAATCACCATCGCTGATACCGCGAGACCGCAAGAATGTCACCTCCCCGTGATACGCATATTTAAAAGCTCACCAAAAAAATTCGCGCGAAACTTCGCGTCGATCGGAGATCGTTGATAAGACACGACGAATGAAGAAAAAAGCATACGCGCGATACACGTGAAGCGTGATGAAAATACGGCACAGTGCTCAAACGTTTCAAAGCCACGTGGCCTCGCTCTCCCTCTTTCTCTCTCTAATCTGACGACCACGAGAAGATGGGCCAGGACGAACGCGAAAATTCTGTCGCAGAAATCGGCGGACGATCGCGAGAGGACGATTATCGGGGGTAGGTGGGATCGTAAATATGCGAGTTAATTGACCAATTAGCCAGGATGGCGACTCGTTCGTCCGTCCCGGTTGCTGCTGGCACGTATGTCTGGGTCGGTGTTCTGGGATCGGCCGTCTCGATCCCTGGGGAGAATCACGGTGACGGTACCGGGTGGCACAGGCCACGATTATCTCGGGCCGTGTGCCTTGTCACACACGGTTCGTCGACGTCTTCGATGAAGATCCACCGGCTGCAGTCTCGATACGTCCCTCGGGCGCGAAAGTATCGGCTCTAAGGGGTGACACGCGCGACCGAAAGACCGGTTGAACCGATTCAAACGCGGCGTCCTGGTTACGATTACGTTGCCGAAATATTGGAGCCAGTGAAGGCAGGTGAACGTTTTCGAATCGACGAGTTTAACGATTTACGGGATGTGATTGTCTTGAATTTGTGTGCAATTGTCTGTTGATTTAACGAACGTACTCAAGAAACGACTCATTGGATATATTTGATAGTCGTGACTCCTCTGTCTTTCCAAAGAATATACTGATAATCATAGATACATTGTATCGTCGTTAACGACGCAAGACGGTGTCTTTGAGACATAAATAACGATGGCTGAATCGATCTGTTGAAAAGTTTCTGTGACGGCAAAACAGGCTAGACGAAATGAAATTAGTTGATGACAGTTGGCAATGAGCGGGAAATGAATCGGTTTATGATCTCAAATTGTTGTTGAGAGTAACGTCGATACGGCTTTCGGTGTCATTTGTGAAAACCTGATATTTGGTGACTATTAATCTCTTAAAACTTGACTAGAATCAATCTATCTGCGTATCCATGAATATCAAGAATCGAAAGTGACGCGTTACTCAGTCGAAAAGGATAATGCGATGAATGAATGAAACACAACAAAGAGTACCTAACGAGAGATCAGGAAATTAGTAACGATTTGGTGATCTTTCGAAAATTAAAAAAAGATAGATTTTTACGAACGTGGATGGTGGAAACGCTGTCGCGCCAAAATCACAACCAACTGGAAGACAGTAGACAGAAGACAGTTGGAATTCAACGGACCTTTAAAGATTCAAATTGTTAACGTAACATCGCCATGATAGAAGAAGCTGCAATGTTCGACGTGAGTACAAACAGTCGGAAGATTCCTCAAGAAATATTTCAAGAACTCCGTTGATAACTTCAAATAGAATTGAATTTCAATCAAGAGATATAGACTGTTCGCGGTGCCGTGACTTATTGTCGATATCACCGAGCAACTCCTGATTATTAGCGAACACAAACAGTTGTCCTTGCAACGATAAGCAGTTCGCAAGCGTTTTAACGTCCGTGCATTTTCGACATTTTGCATTGCTACTGTCCTCATTCTTACTATTTTCTCTGTAATTCTTTGATACAGATGACGGACGAATTACTGTTCTCCGCATTGGGTTTGACGACCGACACAGGGATAGAGAGACAGCTTTTTACTCCGAATCTGACGAGTACATCGTGCGATTATGAGACATCCTGCAGAGCTATACCGCAGACCGACGATACCGAGGTGATCGACAATCATTTAAACAACATTGGAAACCCGGTCGAGGGTTATACGGATTTGACTTGCCCGTCGAAAGTATCTTGGAACGAGTGGTCGAACAATACGTCTACGTCCTCAGGTTTGTTGATGAAATCAAGATATCATAGGTAATAATATTCGTCGGAATTCTTTGTAACTCTATCGTACTGGCAAATGCAAAACTAGGATTTATAGAGAACGAGCGCGAAAGAAGCAAAATATATCAATTACATGCTCCAATAAATTTGTTATTTTTCTTGCGCACAGGATACCTGAGCGAACTGAGCGAATTAGACTCCGAATTGGAATGGTGTCTAGATAAAAGTTGGAACTCTGGTCTTCCAGAAAGAACACCGCTGTGCACCGCAGGGTGCGAAGGGTTTCTACACTTGCCATTACCGAACCCACAGCAAACGTTTCAACGAGAAGAACCATTATGGGTGCTTGGAATCGATTTGAGAGCGCTCGAAGACAGTTTAGAGACGAGTGGAATAGGTACGGGCTTCTATCATTACGATAGGTAACATCGTATAAGAATTCATGTTATTGAATACATAAAACCATTCCAACCTATCGATCGTCTAATTGCAGATTACAACAACAATCAACTAGACGAAAATCTCATTTCATCAGCAGCTACCGCGGCATTAGCAACCCACGATTATACTAATCGTAGTTTAGCGAATGCGGCGGAGGATCGATGTTTCCCTTGCACTTATCAAGGATGCGTGAAGGTATGTTCTCCTTCTCCTGCCGTTGTAGGATAAGATCGCTTAACATCGCAAAGATAAATCTAGGTGTCAATTACTGACATGTGTGCGATTTAAAGAAAAAGTAAGTGCCTGTAAATTGATTTGTCTATATGCTGTTCTTGTTTAGGTATATGCCAAGGCATCCCATTTAAAGGCCCATCTACGACGTCACACTGGCGAAAAACCGTTTGCCTGTACATGGTCCGGTTGCGGCTGGCGTTTCAGCCGATCCGACGAACTTGCGAGGCATCGACGATCGCATTCGGGAGTCAAACCCTATCCGTGCGAAATGTGCTCGAAGAGATTTGCAAGGAGCGATCATTTAGCTAAACATCGGAAAGTGCATAGAAAAAATGCGTATCCGTTGTTTCATGGTGGAAGGGGATTGCGGGGCGGAAAAGTGAACGTTGTACCGACGGAAATATAGAAAATTATTTTGCGGACGAAATGATTCGTGGAAGTACCGTTAAAAAGAAAGGTTGAGAGATATTTTACGCTTTTTGCGTGGATGCTTGTCATTCTTTCACGATGTACTTAAGTCGGACGGTGATTATTGAATTTTTGCAAATACAGCACTCGTGAAACAAGTGAAACAAATGAGAAAATTCATTTTGATTAAGGAAATCGAATGTTGCTGAGTGGATTATACGATCGATGGTATGCGAACGTGAAATGTAAATTGGGTTTATTAAACCGCGCCTTATGTCATACTATTTTCGCTAAATTGTAATGAACAAAATTAAAGTGATAATACATCAGTACAAAAGCTGTTTCAAAACTTACCGTATCTGTTGCAAATGGCCTTCGTGGATTAATACTGTGACTGCGTTTTCTCCATGTACCCCAATACGGTGGACGACGATTTTCATCGAACTGTAATAATTTCGGTCTTTGCTCCTCCACGGCGACATTTTGATCTACGATATTAGAGGTACCTTCGTTTTCATCATCTGCGAAATAGGAGACACTCAATTGAAAACCCATTTAAGAAATTTACAATATAATTTTTTCATTACGAAATATTTACCTAATACAATTATATCGTCTTTCGCTTCTAATGGCCAGGTTTTCGTAGATTTACGTGGGGTTACTTTCTTGTTTGTAATTTCATTAAGGTACAATCCAGATATCTTGGTGCGTCCCACTTTATGCTTTTCATCCAGCGATAATTTTTCTTGCTCGTTTAAAACTCTTCTACAAATCGGTGCTACTTTCATATCAGCCTTCACTTCAAATGGCATAAAGTTCTTTACTGCAACGACATTTTCTTCCTCCGCAGACTTCGCCTCTTGCTTCTTAGCCACGAAGAAACTAGCAAAATTCGACGCTGCCTTTTGTTTCCGACGCTCGGTTTCTAGCTTTTCCTCTTCTTTTTTCCGTTTTTCCTCTTCCCTGGCCTCTTCCTTTTTTCTACGTTCCTCCTCCTTCGCTTCTTTTTCCTTTTGTTTTTGTCTATAAACAGATTCATTTTATTTTTAAAATGTTGTAGAATAATCATGACAGTACATTCAGTTTTCCAAGTATATTTCATTTTTTAGTCACGAAGTTTCTATCTATCACTACAAAGAAGATGGGTTTTGAAAATGATATTTTTTACTTTGTACAATTTTTAAGTTAAGTATAACTAGAACCGACATTAAACAATTTAATTCTTAATTTCCACATATAATTAAATAGGCATACTGGTTTTCGTATTGTTTCCGCAATTTTTTCTGTTCCTTTTCTGCTTTGTCCTTTTCCTCTTTCTCTTTGCGTATTTTTTCCTTCTCTTGCCGTTTCTGTTCTCGCTCCTCCTCCAGTTTCTTTTCCTTTTCCTGAAAATTGAATTAATAGTAATACTACATAACTTTTATGTTCTCCGATGATAAAGAAATAAACAAATATTTGCAAATTAACTATGATTTACCATTCTTAATTTTTCTTTCTCCTCTCTCTTTTTAGCACTCTGCAGCAATCTCTCTTGTTGTTTAGGCGTCAGCTTCTTATCCTGTATTGTATCAGTATTCTTATCTGATTTGGGTGTCTTCTTTGGAGTTTTCAAACAATCCGCATTTGAAATTTTCTCCAACTTTTCACTCGATTTTTCCAGTTCATTTTTATTTTCTGAGTCCGAAGACAAAATAACATCATCAGATTCCGAATTCGAACACAACGAATCATTTTCCACTGAGGTATTAGCGTCTTCCACTTGAGTGGTAGAAGTATTCGTAAGTTGTGATACGGTTTTAGAATATTTTGCGCTAGAATCCTTGGCAATAGATATATCTGCTTCGTCTTCTTGTCGAGTAGAATTTTCCTTATCTTCAATGGTGATTTCTGCTTCTTGCTTTGATTTTTTAACAAACTTTGATAAAGACCCTGACTTTCTCTTATTATTTTTTAACAATTTCTTGGTTTTCCCTATTGAATCTCGCTTAGGAGTCCTTACACCTATTGCAAGCTCTGTTTGATCAGATTGTACAGTTTCAACAGTAGTTTTAATTTCTGCATCCTCTAGAACTTGTGTACTTTCGTTGCTTTTTACTAACGTGCTGTCCGAATCACTAGATAACTCTTCTCCTTTTACAGTTTTACGCGAATTCTCTTTAGCTATTTTTACTACTTTTGGACTTTTATATTCAACTGCGGGCGATCTTAATTTTCTTTTCTTACTTGATATCCCATTCGACGTTTCCAGGGAGCTCAACATTTGAAATGGCAATTGTGCTAAAATACAATTTAGAATTAGATACGTATTTTAAAATGGATTAAGTACCGAAATTAAATTAATAGATGAATTCAGAAGGAAAACTACAAAAATTAGTAAAATAATCATTGCAAAACACAAATACAGTTAAGCAAAGCTAAATTACAGAATTTATTGAAAAATTTCTATTACTTTTACAAAACGAACAACAATACTGCAAATTACACAACTTTCTTCCATTATTTGTATTGAATATTCATTATTTTTATTAATGTCTTCTAACAGGGTGAATAAAACAGTTGATTTTAACTTCAATTGACAATAGGTGAATATAACAACTCAAATGTTTATTATACAAAGTGCTTATTTTATTACCTTGCTTCAGTTTCTTTTTTTTCGGCGTAAGAGTTACGATGCAACAATCATCTTGCACCGAGTTGTCCGTCATTTTCATGTCAAACGACCTTACGAACAATACAAAGGTAAGCACGGTAGGATATCAAAAATGGATGAAACGTAAAGCCGATCAACATTTTCTAATGATATACGCACATACCTTATCAGAAAATTCTCAAAGGAAATAGATTCTTAGATCATTACTAGAGCTGACAAGATCGGTAACAAATCTGTCAACTAAAGATTAGCATAACCTATGTAATAATTTAATATACCGGCTTGGTTTTTTTCCACGGTATTAGAGTACAACGAAATTAATAAAATGCAAAACCACCAAGGGACAAGTATTATATATATCAACGAGTTGTTTTCAATTTAAAGGGTTGCTTTCGGTTAAATCGTGCACCGCGAATAGATTACTATTGGAACGCAATTATAACGAAATCCGCGGGAAAGTAGACTTTGGAAGGGGAACGGATCATGCGCAATAAAACAGTCATGAACCTTGTTATTTCTAGACACGAAACATTCGCTACAGAGAAAATAGCGCCTGACGAGCTTGCACGGCGCGCCATATTCAAACCTCAACCGCGGCTCGTCAGTGTGTGACACTTTATTAAAAAAAAACAGCACAATAAATTGTCTGCTTCCTGTCGTATACAAACGTTTACGTGTAATATATTCGAAACAACTCCTGCTTGTGCCATACCATCTGGTTCTTTGACCTGATTTAACGGCATGAAATAAATATTAGGCAATAAATGAATGAATTTTTATGAAAAACTTAAAAGTCGCATAAAGTTGTATCACTAGGGTTTCGGAGTTCAAATACAGCTGAACGCCTTTAATGTCGTTTCGTGATGCATAGATGGCTACGGAATATCTCTATAAACCGGATATAATATCTTATTTTAAATAATTCGGGTTTCTATTTCCACAATACCAGAAAAAATCAAAAACGTTTCAGATTATGTTATACTTGCCCTGCGAACTATTGTAGAAATGTTTCAGAAGTGTCTAAATATCTATTTTTTCTTTTAAAAAACAGTTCTGCATTTCATGATAGACTTATTAATTCGTAAATTCGAAATTTTCGGTTTAAACACTCCGGAAATGGTTAAAAATATTACATTGTAGTAATATTGAATTAATTAATTTTTTATTTCTCCTTTTTGTTGATGAAATTTAAAGATAAATACAAATTACATTTGTGGTATAATTTGTGTTATATAAATTAATTTGTGTTATATGCTAACATAAAATCACAAAACTTTGATTTATCGATTCATACAAATTAATTATCCAAAAAGATACATTGAGTAATTTTACCTCCTTCTTTTTTGAGGACGTTAGAAATGTATTTATTTTAAGCGGTCTGTACACGATCAATCTTGATTGTCGATCATCCCGATTGGACGTGTAAGAATATAGAACGCGCATTGAAATTATTTCGATAAAAGATCACGTAAGTGAGAAAAGATAAGGTCAAGGAATTTGTTCTATCAGAAACAAAGATCCATTCCGATGAAAACAGGATCTTTGATGTCTTTCAACGTTTCATCAAGTTTGAAATATAATCCGAACTACAGCAATGCTTGCGTAACTTTCGCTAGTGTGTCATTCTTTAAATTTTTACACCTAGATCACTGTCTCCAAAGATTAATTCTAAACTAATCGTTTCTTCTACCGATCTTAGGATTGCTTATTACAGTGTATCATGACCTTTATAACATCAGCTTGTCTCGATTTACTAATGTCAAATGCTTGCACGGTCTCCTCTATGTTGAAATTGTGCGTTATCAGCGGCTTTGCGTCTATTTTGCGCGAAGCCACGAGTTCCAACGCGGCTGGGTAGCTGGAATATGAGATAATATTCCGATTAACGTTCCTTCGATTAAATACGCAAAGAAGGACATCAATTCAAATGCAAGTAAATTCAATTCAAAGTTATTTTGATGATGATATTAAAGCGAAGTATAATGCCATTCCGTTACAAACTGACGTCGAACGATATATATTATACGTACTCGTTTGCATATCGAAAGACGCCTCTAATGTCGACTTCTCTCACGAGCGCATCGATTAGCGGGATTTTGACCTCTGGTGCACCCATGCCTACTAAAACCACTACTCCACCGGACTTGGTCGCCTGATAATACAAACAGACATCATCGTGAAGTATTTTTTTCGTAGAAAATGGTAAAATACGTGAAACGGAAATATATATCTGGCGATGAGACTAACGAGAATGGCCAAACGAATAGACGAATCAGCGCCACAGACATCGATCGTTCTATCGGGTTCCTCTCCAAATGCCTCGTGCACTTTTTTCACATTCTCAGCCTCCGTCCATTTCGGGTCCATCAAGATCGTTTCGTTGGCTCCAAGTTGTTTTCCCATCGCCAGCCTGCTTTCTATCAGACCTGAGAGAAAGATCACGTTTGGATATCTTTAGATCAACGATGGATTTTTGTTGATCATCAAACTTGAGTTACCAAGTTTAGGCGGAATATAAACGTACCGGTCATAACAATTTTACTGGCACCCATACTTTTGGCTACCAAGAGCGTTACGAGACCAATTGGGCCATCTCCCAAAATCAAAACTTTGGAACCAATACCCACGTTAGCGCGTTTGCAAGCATGCACCCCGACCGATAATGGTTCCAAAAGTGCTCCCTCCTCCAAACTGACATGGTCGGGTAATCTGGGAAGAAATCGAGTATTCAATTATAACAATCATAATAATCGTTACCACTGGTGGTACGCGGAAGGCAATGTGGTAGGACGGAAAATAAGTTTCATTTGTTTTTTAAATATCACTGTTTGTAACAGATCTAATATTAATCTATACTGAATTTTATATTTTGTTCAAGTTATTATCTATTATTATTTTTATATGCTATTATTGTTATTCCAAAACACGGAAAATTTTTGTAATTTCCTTTTTTCTATAAATAAATGCCAGATACTTGAAAAACGTAAATTTTGATATAAATGTATCGAAATTTTAAACAGTTCTATTTTTAATCATTAGTGGTACGTGACTGAGTGGTGCATAATAAACATGAGTGGTACGCGAATAAAAATGTTTGGGGACCTCCGCTTTCGCAGTTTGCGAATAGAGGAGTTATTATGGGGACGGTAAACGCATAAAGCGGCCTTCTGATCGAGTTCAGAAAAGAAGCACTGTTCCAAAAATAGTCGATTCTTCGAAACTATCATGGTGACGGAACCCGTTAAGAAGTTAAGTAGAAGTAAGCATGATTTTTCAGTCTCCAAGGTTCACATATCCTATCAGAACGCTTAGTTAATGACAATTAAAAACATACTTGAAACAAAAATCAGCGGCGTGCCTGTAGTAGCGTCTCAGACTGCCGTTTACCGGTGGGGTGGCGCAGAATACCATATCCTTGCACAAGTTATAACGTCCTTCTTTACAAAATTGACACTTTCTACAAGATACTCCGGGTTCGATGGCAACTCGATCGCCGACCTAAAAATAAATATTTATTGTACTCCGTCTTCACTTCTTTTTATCAATACTCTCTTAATAGGACTCGATCACTCGTTTCGCTACCCTTGTTTTACCAACCTTAAGATGTTTCACATTACTTCCGACCTTGGCGACCACTCCTGAAGCCTCGTGACCTATAATCATAGGCTCGCGCACCACAAAGTCGCCTATTCTTCCATGCACGAGATAATGAACGTCAGAACCACAAATTCCCACGCAGCCCATTTGTAAAAGTACATCTAAAAAGAAGATATACGCAAAGTCCTTTAAAGTTTCGTTTCGATTCCCTTGGATAGTTCGGGGTATCGCCTATTTTAAATAACGGAATCAGATAAGGGTATACAAAAAGTTAGAGAAAGAGTTGCTCGATGTTGAAATAAACCAATGGAATGGAGCACCGATTATCAACACATACGAAGTCATTTTCGTTCGATAAATCATTTTTCTTATTCGTACTAGCGATAAATATGATCGTCTTATGGCTTGGATTTTTCTGCGCATATTATTTTGTGCATCGGGGAACATAAATACGAAGCAGTTTCTAGAGCAAAGCACGCGAATTATTTGCTCACAATCACCTTCCCGCATAGTAGAGATCAAAATAATCACGTGTTCGGATAAGCGGATATCTACCTTATATGCAATGATCTAGCATTTACACTATTAGGATGAGAAATTCAGCGGAAAAACGAACAAGTACGATACTTTATTCATTTCACTTTGAACCTAATACCCTTTGACCTCCGATCTCTAAATAGTGTGCAACGCACAAGAGAATGATTAGAAATTAGAAGTCGCAACGCGAGGGTCAATTCAATTGCCGTTGCACTTGCATCGACCAAGTGATAACTAAAACTGCATGGAAATAAATGGGTTGTTCGAAATATTACTTACCGTCGGGTTCTGGTTCCTCTATGGGAGTCTGTTCCTGGAATTGGAGGAGAAAAACATTTATTTTCTAAGATAGGTACCCAAACAAATTTAAGCATCATTTGTATTGTTCCATGCGGAATATTTGTAAACTCGATTATGCAATTACGGGAGCAATCATGGTAATCTCTCATTGCACTTTACGTTGATTGCTCAGACTAGTATTGTGTTACGTTATGCTGATAGTGACTCAGTAAAATTAAATAACAATCTTTCCCTTTTACCGAAACAATTTATACAATTCGATTAATGGAAAGAATTTGAGTAAAAATCCATCAAGACGAACGTCAACAACTTTTTTTTCCGCACAAAAGTCTCAATGCTCAATTTCCAATGGTGAGAAACATAATCAAGGACATGCAATTCGATACGTTTGTTCGAGCAAAATGTGTACGATAGCAATTGAACGAAATGTTTAAATGTGTAATTGAAATGTGTAGGATAGCAAACGATATTGATTTGCTTACGATAAATGCGATGTGCCGAGAATTTAATAATCTATTGCAATCCGTTAGTATCTTGACAGAAAATTCATTTAACGCGGAGGGAAGTCGCTAACGTTATCAATTCCACCTCGCACAGTCGGTTATAAAATTTGAATTTCTAATTCTGCCCTGGTAGGTGATTAAATTTGTAAACAGCTAAGCACGATCGAGTAGTTCCAACGAACGCACGTGTCCCTGAACGTGATCGTAAATCTTGGCAGTAAGAATATAATACGTATCGCGATGCAACCGCAGAATCTAATAAAAATCGAGTGCGCTGACGTAATTACTGTTTATCGACGCGTGAGAAATGGAAGCAAATCGCATTAAAGAACGACCGTAAATAAATAAATTCTTCTTTAACGGCTATAGAAACCTTTGACATTGAGTAAAGTCAACGCTTCAATCTCACTAATATCGACTTGAACAGCGGAAACGGGTTTTCAAACCGAATACGGACCGCAAATAAAGTCGTCAATCGATAGGTAGGTAGCCAACTACTGTACGTTTCGCCGGTAAAGTTATTATCGGATGGATTTGATGTTTTCATTTTTTTTACTAACCAGGCGTATGTCATTGATGCCATAGAGGATAGCGGTGAGATTGTCCTTTGCCATGATGAGTAGAAAAATTTAGCGAAATAAAATATCTCCCCGTGCGTCCCGATTTCGAGTATTTCGCGAAAGGCTGCTGGAATGAGACTCAGCTGCGTAAGAAGTCTACTCTCTTTATATATACGCGTATTTGATTTGCACTGTTTGGGCTATCGCTTTCGCGTGGGGGTTATCATGCTGGATGTCAGAGAAGGGCTGCTATTTTTCAGTTACCAAACATCGCGACTGTAACGCGTTTAAGAGCGAGACTTCACAAATAGACTAAGAGTGGAATCGACAAAAAGCGCGCGTGAAGGTCGCATTTTGCGAGGTAAAAATAACTGCCGACTATCAAGGGACAAGTTTAGTGTATTAGTGATCTAGATATTAATAAGATTAGTTTTAGGTTATGCGCGGACGGTAATTTCTCGTCGCACATATACCGGTGGTGCACCGCCGCGTAAACATATATGCACTTTTCGCGATTGGCGTTAGATTCGTTCGCTTGCAAATTTTCTGTCAGATCGATAAATAGCAATCCTAGCATTACCGTCAATAATTCGAGTTAAATGCTTCGTGCTCTCATTGTCAGAATTTTTAATCATCGTCAGAGGTTGCATCGAACCGTTTCTCTTTCAATACGAGAAGGAGTCTTATTCAAGCATTGCAAGCGTGCAAATATTCTTTAGTAAAAAAACTGATTGACCCCATAAACACCAAAAGGCCGAAAGGCGATAAATCAAAGATGGGTTTTAAGCAAACAACTCCGAATTATCTTTAAAAAAAATAACCACCTCGTATATTCGAAGAGGATTAACATCGTATAACTGAGACCGTGAAAATAAGGAAAGGAGTAAGTTTGAGTTTCACGCTTTCATATTTTTTATAAAAGGCTGATAGTAATGTGCAACCATTTGGCATTATTATTTGATCGTCATATTATGACTACGAATGATTACATGCTATTATTGAAGTAATACGGTCGGGTTACCTTGTTTTCACCGACAAATCACTTAATCGGCAATGTTTTCACCGACATTGACTTTGACCAACAAATTGAAATCACCGACAACCATTTTCCTGACATTGTTTTCGCGGGCACTGTTATTTCACCGACATCGACTTATTATTAGAACAACATAGGGTACAGTAGTCTCGCTAATTCGGACTTTATGGGACCGGAACCCGTCTGGATCACCGACAGTCCAGATTAAACGAAATCAGCTTTGAAACGTCTGTAAAACAAGTTTTAGATAGATAAACTGATAAAACTATTCAAATCGACGTTTTTACCATAAAATGACTTTTTGAGTCTCAATACTACAATCCAGGCCCAACTTTTTAAAACATCTTGCTGATTTTTTTTAGGTCCGTCCGGATTAACCGGATGTTCGGACTAGCGGGGTCTGGATTAGCGCGACAGTACTATATTTGCAGTGTTCACGGTAAATTATTATCGAACTTGGTATCGCGTACTTGTACTTGGCCCGAGACAAGACCTTGTCTCCTGATACACTCTGCTTTATACTTTCTTTCGGTATCGATAAATTGTAGTTATAAAATAAATGTATAATTGCAACATAAGAAAATATCTTGTTAATACTCCGCGTCGGCGAAAACAATGTCGGTTGAGTGATTTGTCGGTAAAACGAGGTAAACTCAGTACGCTCGATTACTAACTTCACTTATCAATTTTATGGAAGGCTTAAACATAAGGATGTAAACAGGATCGGTTTTTGTAAAGATAAGCAACTATCCACCTTGATAGAAAATCTTTCAGAAGTTAGTTAAACGCTATCTTATCTGTCATCCGTAAGCTTCGTGATACCAAGTACTGAAATGTCAGCCATAGTGGCAGTATCGAATCTCTTTAGCTTGAAAAAAAGATCAAAGTATAATAATTTGGGGAAACAATTGAAAAAAATAATGTTCCGTTTACTGCATTATGATACGTACGACTAGTGATCGATACGAGACATGAATTAATCGCATATCCACCACGAATTACAAGTACAATTATTTGATCGTAGATTTAAAATAAGTCACAAGAATCATTCCCAGCCCCATATTCCCGTCGATTGATTGACTGTGTCTCTGTTTTCTCTTCTGACTCGGGTAACGGCGCTTGCTTCTCCTTTGACGAGCACTTTTCTAGATTGCTCCTTCTTTTGGCGTCTCTGCAAAGCCACCTTGACTCGCTGTTTAATGAGCTCCGGTGCGATCGTAGCAACGGTTGAAGTACTATACACACTTTTCGAATCACTGAAATTACTGCTAGGAACATGGAAATTCTCTGTGTCCGAAAGGTAAAGCGGTTCAGGTATTTTATTACTGTCCGCGTCTAACTGATCTGTTGCCGTTCTCGTTCGCTTTGCGCATTCTTCAGGATCTTTTATATCCATGTTTCTAATTCCTTCCTCGATATTCTTTCTTTCCGAATCGGACGCCGTTGCGTCTGTATTAAGGCCAGCAAATTCACATCGCATTGAAGCATCCTGTAGCTGCAGATGATTGACTTCCTTTTTCTCCAACTTTATCTCATTTTCGTCGATATTCTCGTCGTATAGACAAGAAGTCTCTTCTTCTTCATCCCCTTCTTCTTCTTCGTCCCCATCTTCTGGTCGAGTCATGCCCATTTCCATCAAAAGATCTTTCTCCATTTGTTTCGTAAGACCGCTCGCCTTGATTTCTACGTCGATGCAATCCTCCCTCCTAGATGAACGTAAAATAGACAAATTTAATCAAACAGTCACTAATTACTTAATTTCAATCTTACAATTAGATTGATGTTAAAGAATTACGTTTATTTGAGTGCTTTGAATCAATTTGATAGTACTTGGGAATACTCACGTAATATCTTCAAATGTTGGATACAGTTCGCTTTCATATGCAAAGCGTCTTTTGAAAAAGTCTCTAATACAATTAACGTCTCTCTCGAAATGAATTTTGGCATCGACATGCTCAGTGGATATCATCTGTGGAAAGTCAATAATAATTGGCTTCCCAATTTCCGTCATCATGATATTAAATTCATTAAAATCTCCATGAATAACACCGTGATTCCCGAGCTTCACAATCAAATCCATTAATTCGTCATAAAGTGCTTCAACGTCATCAATTTCGTACACACCACATCTGAAAAGTAATTGTATTATATGTACATATCTGCCCAAATAAAAACATTGGGAAACTTCAGTTTTGACAAACTGTTGCAACCTGTTAACTATAAATATTGCAAAATAAACTTACAGAGGTCCACCTTCAACCAGCTCCATGACAACGCAATGTCTGTTAAGATCAATAGGTTTTGGTATTGGGAATCCTCTATCGAAAAGTGCTTTCATATAAGCATATTCCCTGGTCGCCGATATTCTTGACAGATACAACCACGACGCAGATTTTCGATGCTGATGATAATCCCTCTTACCCTTGATGTTTCTAAAGCACGTTCTGCCCAATCTATGCAATTTTAAACAGACAGGGTTTCCTTCTTCGTCCGCCACTATATAAATATTAGATTCCTTTCCCACTCCAATTTGATTGCCAAAGGAGGCTACGTTACCTCTTTGCGCCAAAACTTTTAGAGCTAGGTAATCGTAACCAGCGTTCGTTAATCGGTAGCCATCATCTATAAATAAAGTAACAAATCCTATTATTTTATTTCTTGCATGTAAACTGTACAACAAAAGGTCATTCGTCTAATACCAACTAACAATGTTTTCCTCGCTCGTAGCTAAGTAGCTTATGTTTGCACATCTCTTTCAACAGCTTATGTACACCACCATAACGCAAGTTTGCAATTTGTGCAGCAAGTGATGCAGGAACAAGTTCATGATTTTTCATTCCCATCTCGATCTTTAATATACACACGTGAGTTACAAAACAGCTATATAAATGACTAAATACGTATGTACACAGAAAACCATGCACGAGGAAAAATATGAACATAACCTTGTTAAACGCAACAGAAATTGAAATAGTTCCCTTAAACATTTTCCAAAGCAACAATACGTGACAGATTATAACAATACACGATTTACTCACCGCTGTTAAAACACGAAAATCTTCACGTGTCAAATATCGTAGCATTGTTACATTTAATTTTCCCATTTTTCCTTAGTGTAGTGCACTTTCTTCGTATACATATAAGTATCCAAGATATTAAACAGTATTAAATTGCTACTTTTATCACAAGTAGAAAGTGTATATATTTGTTTCTTCCATTTGACATTCCAAATAACAAAAAATCGTGGGAAGTACAGTAAGTGAGTCGACCAAAAACAGATGAGCGAAGCGTAAAAAATCAACGAAAAATATCAACGTGCATGCGTACATACATTATAGAGGCCAATCTAGTGATTCCAATTTACGCTTAAGCAGTATCGTTTATCAAAATAGCAATATAAATTATTACAGTAAATCGTGCATGATAAAATGTTATAAGTTAATAGTGTAAGAACAATAAAATACGGCTTATGTTTAGCCCCACTGCAGGACTCATACCAGCTACATAAAATTTATAAATTGTTTTTATTTTGCTACTCCTTATATACATATCACAATTGCATTAGACCTTTAATATTAAACTGATTCATAATGGCGTTGAAGTAGACCTTACATGGGATTACTTATTTACCAGTACTTTTACTTACTAATCTGTATCATATTATAGTGTTAAAATTATTTCGTCCTACGTTGGATTGAATTTCAAATTTTTCAATTGCGTACGCACGTGGGTACCAGCGAAAAATCTGAAATGCTGAGGACAACTATTTAACCCACTGGCATACACAGCTGATCAAATTAGTACGTCAATGGGTTAAAAAATGTTGGCGGTATTTAGCGTTCGAAACAAAGAAAAGGAAAGTCCCCGTAGTATAAAAAAAATTATAATTGATCACCCAAACCTGTTGCATCTGATGAATTTACAATAATTTGATCTTTGCGCGTTGTTCTTACGAACGCTAAACACCGAATGGCAACATGGCAATCATAAAACTAATTATTTCACGAAGAGATTAGTAACTTATCGATGTAGGTGTTACAGATCGAATGCATTTGCTGCTTATAACATAAATACGATCGATGTATGTTCGATCGGGGTATCATATAATAAAGAAATTTTCGCAGTGAGGAGATACATTCATGCAGGTTTCCTTACATTTTCAGACTCTATTATTATGGAAGAACTCTATCGATTAATCACCAACTAACAAAGAAAAAATAGTTATAATCGTAACAGTACCAGATTTCATATACAGTATACTTGAAACAGGCCTCCTGTACATCAAGAGGACTTTGTCCACTTATTTAGTTACATTTCACCATTACCCGATATCAAAGGACAAACTTGTAAATAAAATTGACACTGTATACGCGTTGCTCACACTATAGGATTAAACGCGAGGCTGTTCTTCCGAGTAAATCTCAAATACAATAAGATTCTTTGAAGAAATACTCGGAATTACATTAGTCAGTTAAAATGAATGTAACTTACAATTATAGTTATTGAAATGTATTCTACACAGTAGTACTCACATGTATTGCAATGGAAACTTTTCTTAATCTTAACGTTGGTTACATTACCTTTTAACAATTTAATTGGTAAACTTTGTCAGGATTCTAGTCACTTAATTATCTTACTAGAATTACCACAGTTAGAACAAACTAAACATTGCGAAATCAACAACACAGACATACCGAAATTAGTCACTGTTAAATCGGTAAGTCGTGGAACATGTTTTCATACATGTGTTTCGATGACCGAACTGTGCAACGATAAAGGGAAGGATTTCTATAATCGTTCTGTCGAATAATCTTTGAAACATTTAATCGAACATTTCGTTATCATTAGAAATATGCGTTGCCGTTGATACGCTAAAACTATAGTTACGTATACATGCTGGCAGAAAATAGATTGTAAACTTTACACTAAACAGTTAGAAAACGATAACATCGAAAATGCGAGAATCTTATTTAATATTATCGTTTAACAGTACCCCATTCGAGTAACATTTTTAAAAAAGAAAAACAATGTAAAACAACATCGTGTACAGTTTTCCTTCCATCGCACGCGTACACTTAACATTTCAATGTTTTACTATCCTTGCACAGTGTATAACAAATGTATCAAGCATTGCATACATTTTTACTTGACCGCAAATCAGATATTATTTTCCATCCTGTACACTATACGGATTACCCAATCCGGCCAATCTATAAAGGGGCGAACATGTTTAATGGACCTCGTTTACTCTACATCTTAAGGATGGTTAATCTACCCCGTTTACAACTGAACAACTCTTGCTCTCAAACGTTTAGAAATGTTTTATATAGTTAAATGTATCCGAGGAGTATCCGCCTCAGCGTTGTGCTAATGATGAATTCTTGAAAAGCATCGTAGTAATCCTACTTTTTATGCGCTTTATTCCTGTATACGTTTATCGAACTGGGTATTCATATCTGCAGTAGATTCGTCTTCGGCGCAAGTTAACTTCTCTTCATCACCGAATATAGATCCGTCATCTGATTGATCGTGAGTGTCAGCAATCACTACCTCGAGTTTCTTTCGATCGCGTGTTTTTTTATGTGATCGTTTGATAGAGGTTTCCTGTAGTAGCTTCATGTAACTTTTTGTTTTAAATGAATTTGGAGGCGTCTTACATAATAGGGCATTTTCTGTACTTGTACTTGGTAGATTTAGCACGTTTAACGTAGAACGATTTTGTTCCTGATTAATCGTTGGGATATCCTCTTCAATATTAGCCGTTTCCTTGGTCATCGATTCGCTCATACTGTGCATTCCGATACGATTGTCTGGTTTTATCTCAAAGTCTTCGGACAAAGGTTGCGGCATTTTATTTTCGTCTGTGTAATGACCACTGTCATTTAACTTTTGTACGTTCTCTTTCCGCAAATTGTTCGCACGCTTATTTTTTTTATGTGATTTTTTAATGGAATTTATATTAAAATATAACTCCGTAGTTGAATTATTGCTGGGTGTTGATCTACCACTCAGATTGCTCGTGTCGTTAATGGGTTGTGTTGATTGTACTTTCGATGCACTATCTCCTTCTAACTGCTTCTCTTCTTCGTCCTTACTATTACACCCTTCAGGATTCTGTCCCTCTGATTTTGTATGTATTTCTTGGAAATGAGTAACCGGTGTTACGCACCTTGGCAGACTGACATCAGCGAAATGGCCTTCTGAAATTTCTTCCTTTCCTGATGGTATTTGATAAACGCATAAAAATTCTTTTGCTGGAGATGTCGTGGGTAACGATCTTCTTCTTTTGAGCGGCGTAAAAATCTGAAACTCATCCTTCGGGGAGTCGCATTCTTGTAATTCGAGGTCGCAGAACAAGCCCCTGCCTGTCCTATTTAGTTGCTCCAATGATGTATCTAATGGTTTTTTTCTTTTACTCGGAGATAGCTTATCGAAAGTTGTGTTCGTAACGTGTCCACCAAAACCAAGAAGTTCCATCGTATCATTGAATTGGTCCTCTTTGCCTGTTGATGTATTGATCGCATCTTCAATGCTACTTTTGCATTGCGATGCATTGAGATTAGGTATGTTATCGTCAGTGCTATCAGCAAAACCTATGTCTCTATTAAAATATTCCTGTCGTTTCAAGAAGCCAGAAACAATTTTGTTATGTTTATCTTTCTTATGAGACTTTTTTACCGAACAAAACTGAGATAATAAGAGTCTACTAGAATTTACTTTCTCCGGTGTAACTGCACGATCAAATTCTTGAAGGTCAGATTTATTCTCTTCCTCCGAAATATCTATTTTCAACATCGGCACTTCAGAATTTTCCGAAACATTGTCATCCTGCTTCACGTCTTCGAATTTACATTGAAGAGCCTGTGGATTGAACAATTTTCTCTTGTTATCATCTTTGCTCTTCTTGTGAGATTTCTTGATTGAGTCCCTACACACATGCTGCAAAAAGTTTAAGTGATTCTTTGGTGTTGCTGTTTTCTTGGAGGACTCTGGCAAACTCATTTCCTCAAGTTCTGGCGTTATTGATCTGCCTTCGATCTTCGTATCAGTGTTCTGATTCGCTAAATGTATCACTTCATTGTTTTGACATTGAGGTACTTCTTCCTTTCTTCTTTGAAATTCGAATTTATCTGCGTTACCTTTTTCTTGCAATTCATTGTCATGTTTTTTAAGCAACATGCAATCACTAGTGGCTGCTGGTTGACTATTCATCATTTTATCAGATTCATTATTAACATTTACTTTCTCCTCTGTGTAATCAAAAATCGATCCAGTATCCGAAAAATCGTCTTCGGAATTGTGTACTCTCATTTTTTCCAGGCTGTTATCACTTATAGAATCATGCCTGGAACTTGCATACTTCCGACTCAAATGTGGTGTCAAATATTCCTCAGCCTTGTTCATGGCTGTATCTGCAAGTGTATTTGCTGGATCTTCAGTGCACCTTGCGTTCCGACGTGATATTCGTTCCTACATTACAAAAAAGAAAATGTATTTAATGTGTTATGTAAAGTAATAATTGATACCTTCCGAAGTGCCATTCTTTCCTACTTTAAACGTAAAATACAACCAATTTGAATGGAATTTCCTTACCTTCTTGTGACTCCTTTTAATAGCACTCATGCTCTCCGGTACTAAGCGTATCACATTTTCAGGTGTACACGACCTCTTGTCCTGATTATTATCATCATCATCTTCTTCATGAAATTCTTGAAATAAGTTTCTCGGAGTACTCATAACAATGTCATCTGTATACTTTAATCTACTTTTTGCAGATCGCACAGTTTGGGCATTAGGGGTTGCAGCAATATATATAATATTATCTATCCTCTCTTTAAGACCACTGCGTAATAATGGGGTGAAGCTAGTTGAACCTAATGCTTTTTTACTGAACTTTGCAGTAGGGGTTGAATGAGTCAGTGACTCATCCCCTTTGATGCCTTGCTGAGATGGTGTCTCATTTTGATTTTCATCGATAGATTCGGAAGACGTGAACATCAAACTACTATGAGGGGAATTGTTTGGACTTTGATCAAAACGTAAAATTTTGTTTGAACTGTTCAACGACGAACTTAAATTTAAGCTCGATCCTTTCCGTGAACTCTTGCTTGTATGTGGAAACCTTTTTGGGCTAGGTGTTAAATTAAAATTCAGTGATCTTTTTATTTTTGTCCTTCCGTAATATGACGGACTACTTGTAAAATTCAGAGCTCTCATTATTTTAGCAGATCTTGATAAATATTTGTTTTCGTCTAAAGAAGAGTTGTCTGAACTGGAATTGTGTAAATTTTCATCAAAGTTCAGTGATCGGCTTATCTTGCATTCAACAAAACGTTTGCTTCTTCTAGGAACAGATCTGCTCGAAGATATGTATCGGTGCTTGAATACGTATTTGTTGTCTTCTCGTGGACTGCAAGATTGAAAACATTTCTGTTTCGACTCTGATCGAGAATTATAAATATGATAGTCTTCTTTGCTCATACTGTTGTTCATCTTGCTTTGCGCCATATGCTCATTGAAGATTATTTTGTTCATCTTTTACTCTTCAAATATCACAACTAAGTTTGATTTTTATTTTGAAAAATCATACGACTAAGGAACAGTTATCGTAATGGGTTTTAATAATCAGAATATGCTATGGCACATTGTTCAAATAGAATATATTTCTAAATCCAATGCTCCTTCAGGGTTAGTGTGACTCTTAACGAACGATACTGCAACAACAAAAATATGAAAATGTAATAATCCTTTCTATAAAATAACAGACGTTTATTATTAACACAGTTTTGTGACATCCGTTACTAATTATTTACAGTTTTAAAAATCATTTCAGAACCATTGTAATGGCATATGTTTAAAATTCTATAGCAAATATATATTTACAGAGCATCCCATAATTGTGGATGTCTGATCTATAGGTCTCCCGTTAACTCATGAATGATAATAAATATTGGATATATAAATTGAAATTTATAGAGCAAATCAAATTTGCTTCCAATGCCAAATGTTTCTAGTTTAGAGAATCATCCATATTTTTCCATAAGGTAATTAGATGGTCTACTTTAGGTGGAATACCCTGTACATGAATTGTACATGTATATACACCCAACTATGCCAACAAACCGCAATTTAATATTTATAAATTGAATAAATATTGGATTTTCGTACGTTTCACTAACGGATCGTGAAATTCGGTCAAATGCTACGTGCGAAGACGTTCTCTCGAATTTCTCCGACCATTTTCTTGGTACTGCTAACTCAGAAAATTATGCAGGCCCAAGTAGGACGCGACGTCACGCAACGTGCAATAGACGCATGCGACTGCGCTTTATGTTTATCAACGCAAACACTCTAGGATAAACAAATGCGGTGTTGCAATCGTAGCTAACTAAAATGGTGTTATTTCATTTACTTACATTCGCGCAGAATATCACTGTGTTCCAAAATTCAGAATCACGCTTCCGACATCAGAAAAGTCGCACGAGTCCAATCGTGGAGTCTTCAGGTTTACGTCGTTGCTACTCCGTTTCTTCAATGTTGAGTTACATTCACTGGGATTCGAGATAACTGTGATTTGACGATATTCACGGAGGAAAACAATTTTAGAAATGTAACAAATAATTTTAATTTTAATTCTATATAGAACTACGCGATGCAATTTCAATGCGCGTCGTGGTTGGCTTCTACTTTATAAGGTATCGTCCATTTCGTGATTCCGCCACGTCGTTCCGAGCGGAGCCAGTGATGCAGGAAAGTATTGCGCCTGCGCATAAATGCACTTGTTCAGCCTCGTGCTAAAAAAGGGGCGTCTCGTGGACCCCATGAATACAATGCAATTCAATAGCAGAATTTAGAACTGTAGGAAGAAGATTGCTGAAATCCGGATATGAGCATTAATTATATGTTACTATATTTATATATTACATGAGTGCAACTACAATACTATTATGCTCACATGTAGTTGTTAGTCATACTTCGGTCTGGGAATGCACACATCAAGTTTGGACTGAATGCGCTTGCGCAACTTTACGCTTCTTGAAGCTTTCAATTATGAGCAATAGATGACAATGATATCGCTAACTTCTTAGAGGCTACAGTGCCAGTAAAATATTTTCGAATTTTTAGTAATGCAGTAAAGAACATTTCACAAATTATTTTATTATAGTCTACCACTATAGGTTAACATTTTAAGTTAACAATAAATGAAAAGTCACGAGGCTAAATTCTCGTCACCGGTATTAGATCGTTAGTTATTAAACGGTTTTAATATTTTGTATGAAAATTCTGCTTGTTACAGTATTGACGAATAATACTTATTGATTATAGACATGAGTAAAAGTATATCCTTTTTCGGTCAAAAATATTAATTCAAAGCTTCAAAGACAGTGCGATACCCTCCCTTACCATATTCTGGTACACCGCCGCGTATAGAGAAAATTCAAAACTACGTGTATGTAGCTAATTTTCCAGTTCTCATTGGCTCTATGATTCGCATAATGCTGCCAGTGACGATAACCCATTACAGCTGACCACAATCATACAAACATAAGTTTCGGATCTTAACCTCTTAAAAATATTCTGTGTTGATGTATAATAAAGTAAAAATGGCCCAAGCTTATGATAGCTACTATAATGAATTTCAAAAGAATGCTGAATTACAGCAGAATCTAAAGTACAAAAAGAAATATCGTAAATTAAAGAGGATCGTGAAGAACACAGTTTTCGTGAGTTGAAGATTTACTCTATAAATTTTGCGATATTTCAGTGTTACAACGAAAATTTGTATTCTTTTTGTATGCTGTGAGACGAAAAAGTGAAATTACAAAATACAGATATTCTTCAATGTCCTAATTTCAGGAAAATGCAGCTTTATGCGACCAAGTCGCGCAAATGCAGGAGAATCTTATGCTAGTAAAAGATGAGAGACTCTTTCTTTTGCGTAAATTATGCCAACAACGAGGAGAAATAGATCCTTCTACTATGATAGCACGCCCTCAGTCGAACAATATTAATTCCGGGCCATTCAATCCAGAATGTTCCACACCCAAAAAAACTGCAAAGAAAAGAATTTCAACCGATGGTTCAGGTACTAGTGGACAATGTCGAACAACGCTGAACGACAAAGATGAACCTTTTGACATAAATCTGTTTTAGAATCCAGAAATAAGGCTAAGCGATATAATAAGACCGCAAGAAGAGTCGTTCAATTAATTCCATTGGATGTGCATGGAAGACCAATATTTCCCATTGCTTTGGGGGATCTAACAGTATATTCGCTCGGCGAAGTAGTCTCCGACAGAATAGCATATCATACCGAAGACCTGATTTATCCTGTGGGTTATTGTAGTACTAGAGTATATGCCAACCTAAGAGATGCACGGACAAAGAGTTTGTATACTTGTAAAATATTAGATGGTGGATCGAAACCCAGGTACATAAATGTTCAAATACATTACAGTATCCCATTACGCGTGTTTACTGTATCTTCAATTATGAATAGGTTTGAAATAGTATCCGATAATGACCTCGAGCAGCCACTAGTAGGATTTAGTCCTGACGAATGTCATTCGAGATTATTAGCTGCAATTTCTCCTGCACTTCAGTCGATACCACCAAAGGGTGCGGACTTCTTTGGGATTTCTCATCCAACCATACAGAATCTTATACAAAGCACTCCCGGAACGCGTAAGCTCGTTATGTACAAACAGCAACGCTTCGAGGTATGTACCTTACGATAGCTTATGCTTTGCAATTAAGCATGCAGTACTATTTGAACTTTTATATTTTTTTAGGTGAGTAAGAATCACACGATGGAAAGAGGTACAAGCCCAGTGATGGAAGAAGAAACAGATCCAAGTCTTGGGTTTGCTGCTCTACACAGGCATTTTGCTTTAACGAACTCTTATAGAATAAAAGAAGAGCCTTCGGACAATGATCTATTAGCACTTCAAGAACTTCTTGCATAATGTACATATTGTTAATGGAAAAATCACTGTTACATTCGCATTAAAAGGTAACACAATAATTAATGTATTAATTAATTGTATGTATTTTTGATGTTATAGAATATTAATAGTAAGAAACGAAATGTCAACTTGTATTAAATTAATTTATATGTATCAAAATGTGTTGAAACGTGTACAATAATTGTTTATATCACGAATGTCATGCGACATTTTCCACATCCCAAATAATGTTTTAACGCGTAGTCTGATTCGTCAACCCACTTGATTACATTTTATCCGATATGGGGGTGGGCGCCAACATCAATTTTATCGATGGGTTTGTAAACGGCCAAGAATTTCCGAAATAAAAAAATAAGTTCTAAAAGGGGCTCGAAAGAGTGCCGGTGTTACAACAGCAAGAAATTACATGGTTAGCTGTCATTAGATATGTTTAGACATACATTTTACGGATAAATATATGTGATGAATCATATTGCGTATAGAGTCCCCTATTAATTTATGTATTAGCTTAATTTTATTATTACTCATTTTGGCAGAATAAGCAGCAATAAGAACACAAAGCATCACGATGATATCATGTATATAATATAAGCGTTAATATACTAATGATAATTAATCCATTTTGTGAACTAAATTTCCTGAGTTTTTACAGTTTTATGAAGTACTACTTCGGTACATTTTAACGGAAATTGAATAATGGCCGTTAACTGCGAAATGAACACGTCCCTTGTGCAAAGTTTTGACCAATATTATTATTCATTGGTTTAAAAAATTTATAAAAGATGTTAGGCTTAGTTTACAATTATTCAGTAAAAACATATTGCATTCAATGCATTTCTCCACAATTGAATTAGTAATAAAAATGTATAAAACTTCCAATATTATTTCAATCTTAAGTAATATAACGAGAAGTACATTAACCACTTTACACTGATGCCTTAAGTCTTACATGTAATGCATCAAATTTCTACCTAATAATATTTTTCTCCCTATACAACAAAAAGTAACAAATCTAAAATACAGTTTAAATAACATTTTAATCACTGTCATTAGACCACAAGCACTCCTTATTCGGACACGTTCTTTCTCCCTTACATCCCAATATGTTCATAAATTCGCAACAAATAATACATAACTTACGTAAAAAAAATTTATGTATATTCCTATGCAACAACGAAAATCATACTACTATTTATTCGTTTTATGCAAATAAAAGAATCGAATCAACGTACATTTAGTGGAACTTATGATTATGTAAAAACCTGCAAAGTAATTTACCGCTGCACATTTAGCGCACTGAACAAATATGCAGACCGTATTATTCACCGTCACCGTCTATTCGCCGGTCCAATAGTTTTATTGAAAAGAGTATTTGCAATAGCAATTACCGGCGAGAATAATTTCAATGGGCAATCACTGAAAATGATAAGTAAAATTTTATAAGATTCTGCCAAATATGCAGTTGATGTCAGAGTTATATATGTAATGTTAAGACATGTACCATACTCCTGTCACAGGTTCTGCTTCATTTCCACTTAAAATAAATAATGGAAACAGTATTGAAAAAACACAGCCACTGAAACAATAATATTCCTGTAAGCTGGTTCTGGAAATACGCAGATGCAAATACGAATAACGAAGTACTTACCTTATGACGTACGAGTTGGGCATTTGGGTAAGTACTGCTAATGGCAGGCCAAAGCCCACGAAATATGGCCAGTTACCTTCGATAAAAGTCAATCGTCTATGCAGCTCCCAACCCATATTAAACCATTTGTATTCGAAAGCATAGAGAGCGTATAAAAGGCACATGTGAATAAGGGCAAGAATGTCACCCAAGGGAGGTAAAGGAACCTGAGATACCAACATCCCTTGACCTAGAAACAATGCTTGCACCAATATGCTAAAAAGCGTGTCCGCGACCAGCTTGCTTACGCTGGACAGAGGTAACGGCCTTCCTTGTCTGAACCTATAAGCACTGTCCGCTATGTCCTATATTGTTTATAAATACATAGAATTTTATATTAATCCCTTCGATGGTTTGCGAAGGAATCTTCTTGGTACAAGTAAAAAAGACAATTACCTGAAACCATAAACTATTGACTATCCTACTGAGCAGAAATAGCGGTAGTACCCATACAGTGCCAAATGTAAGGGAGAGGAATGGTTTTGTCCAAGACCACACGGTCATACCCATGCCCGGCGAATGTCCAAATATAATTGTCAATAAGTACTTGAGAAATGGAAGTAGCCCACATTCGAAGATTAAAATGCTTGCCCAGAACACACCGCCGTTTAACGCGCAACACTGAATCGTCCTTTTTAACACTTTGGATTCTCTGTGAAATACAACAGATGGATTTTTTAATGATTTAATAGATGATCAACGAAACGTACCGTTGTTGGTTACTGTGCTTCACCGGGCTATGCATAGCTGTAATATCTTTTCTACGGGTTTCCATCCTCGATGGGGATTGTTTAGCTAACTTTTCATTAATATGTTTGTCCATGTAAAAGAGGACAACAGCCCCTCTTAAACTGTCCGCAAATCCCCGACACATAGCGCGAATTATTCCCTAAAATTATAGCGTATACTTCTTAATTACATAAAGAATTGATCTTGGGATTCCTGTTTAGATCAACAGTTCTTTGTTCCGCGGCTATATATATCGCGTCCAGTATTAATATTTCTTAATGCGCGATACTAACATTCTCGGTGTAAAGATTCACGTAAAAAATCTGGGAGAGCATTGAGCATAATCGCAATTGACATACAAGCGTGCGCAAGAAAACTTAAAGCACATACAACTAAAGAAATTATGTAAGGTTAGAAAGAGCATTGTTGCTTTGCCTTCCAAACACAGTTTGTTACTCACTGTCACGTTATCCATATCTTAAAAAGGTGTACCGCACCAGGTCGATTAATTTATAATCCAAATAGGTCGAGCGATCTGCCAAACAAACATTTTCGATGTAACATCGCTGTCAATGTCGGGAATAATAAAAAATCGCGCCGCGAAAATCCGATAAGGGAGAAAGCGCTTTACCCCGCTGTGACTGATATCGTGGTTTTCAACATTTCGAACGCGCACACACTGTCACTTTCTACAGAGATCGATTCCAACTGATTAACAACGAAGTGTCAGTTTTCTCAAAAACGCACGAATGGCGTATTGCCACCTTAATTAAGAAAAATACTAATTACGACGCGTTTTGCAAAAACGGGTGGAAAGTGTATTGAAACCCATGACGTCTGATTGGTTTTCGTCGTAGCCCGAGGTCACCGCTACTTAACGGGTGTAAAGGTCACCGGAGAATCATTCTACGATATTAAAATGCATTTCTCAAAGTTAGCGCGTGAATGATCGCAGAAACACAAACGGCGCACAGATATATATTAATTGTTATTGTACTCACTTCCTTCCCTTTGGAGTATACTTATCAATTAGCTGCGAATGTAATAAATGTAGTAGCGTTTCCTTTACAACGATCTTTTGCGGTACGCGTTGTTTTATCTAAAGCTAACAATAACCGTATTTTAAAATACGTATGCATATACATTGCCGACAGAGGGTTCCGCGTTAATTCGTAGATATAATCTACGAAGTTGGGATAATAATAATAACGTGCGGTAGACTCGAAGCCAAGCTTCGTCGTAACCAAAATTTACGTAATTTTCAAGCTCGCGTTATTATTATTCTGAGGAAAGCGATAGTCCCTGCAAATATTGCTTAGCCGTTAAATCACTGTAAAGAGTAATCGCGTAATACGTGCCTCAGTCACGAACGTAATACGGTATTGATATATATAACGATGAGTAACGCGTATGATAACGCACGTTTCGTGAATGATCAATCAGCTGAATAATTAATAAGAGCCGCAAAAGCACGGTACCTTTCCAGGTGAAAGTACACCCGTCTGATTTTTCTTTTGTATCAGGTAATCTCTTTCAGGTACAAGCGATTATAATTAATTTCAGAATTACTATACCCTGAAAAGTGATATTATTGTATTTACTATACTTACATTTACATTTAATTCGGATAAAATGTTATATTATAATATGTGTTCTATAATGTGTCGTGGTCACATTTAGGTGTTTCTCACATTTAGGTATTTTCAAAATATTCCAGAATTATATTTTTGGACTTACGGCGTTCTTCTTCCCACCGATTCAATTGTAAAAAAACGAAAATTTGACAAACGTCGTACTTCACCCGACGACTGGCTGCGCGATAGAATAATAACCGAAGAGACAGCCAATTGTACTCGTCCGATTCGTCTCACGGATGATCATTATTCTCCGTAATTAATACCAATTAAGATCTGATGGTTCGCAAAGTGATACAACCACCTAAAGACGTTGAGCCTGCCACGAGAGCTCATATAAAAAGCGGAGCTTGTCAACCGCGAGATAATCTTGGAGTGTCATGCGTGATCCGAAGTATGGTTTGAATTCTACGTCACAAACCAAATCATTTATGTTACTTTTAGTTTCTCACTGTTCTGTAAATACATAATACGAGAGTTATGCAAATTATAGTTAGAGGAAACTAGCGATGTTTCTGGAGTCACACGATCCAATCTAACCAACTCTTTTAAAATTTAAATAAAAACGTGAATCCTTTATTTTATGCTACGTGGCTACTAATATTAATTCATTAGTTAACGCGCGTTGATCGATACTACGATATTAGCTTAGTTACGATGATTGTGGTCAGAAGTATGTTTAATATCTAGCCGATGATGCGGAAGAAAAAATATGTACCGGAAGAAGAATGTTGGTTCAGAAACCCCCAGACAATATTGGTATATCTTGTCTGCCAACAGCCGATACGGAACAATTGGACAAAATTTCGGAAGGAGAGCACGAATCGTCCGAGGCATATTATACATTTGACAGATAGAAATAAATCGAACGAGTCACTCGTGTTTATTAAAATTGATTGCGTGCGTAGGGTAGTACGATTTCTCAAGATAACGAGAACGAAACGTCACCGAAGGATAGGGTACTCGCAAAAATGTCAGCTGGCCACGCTTTGATGCAGAATATGCAAAGGAAGAGATTTGACGACGCTCCCAAGGGTATTAAAGTTATATTCGAAAATGTTTAGTTAGTTATGGAGCGAGCGTAATTCTTTTAAAAGACGTTTATAATTTTCTGCATTATATTGATGAAGCGCGCAAAGCAAATTCTAAGACGCGACTGCGAGGGGGTAGAGACCGTGGTTGGACACCTCCGTCACCGGTGAGTGGTTTTTGGATTCGTAAAGGGATATAAATTAAGATATCGATCCAATTAATTTCTCGCAGAGTTCAAGTTTCACGAATCCAACATCTGCAGATGGAAAGTGCTGTGAAAAAAGCTTTCACGTCGCAAGAGGCACTGCTGATTTTCTTGAAAGGCGCACTCCTGAAAATCGTATAAATCTCTAATTAAAAACCATAATTAATCCTCCGGCGGGCGTTTTTAAGTATAAAAGACAACATTGTCAGTCTGTACATAACATCCAATCTTCTACATAAGGTCACACTTGGTGATATAATCATTGTTTAATATTTTAATATAAATTTCTTTTTCCGACAGTTTTTTTTTAATTGTTTTGCATTTATCGCGAGGAACGCAAAGGTAAAAGTTTCTACGCGCCTACCGGAGGATGGAAGTAAGTTTCTCAATACCTAGATTCATTTTCTTAGACTCACGTTTTAGGATTCGTTAAAGACCCAGCGGAGACGAAAAAAACTGGAGATAAAGTAAGTATAAAGGAACCACAAAAGTTGATTCATATAAATGATTCAATTACGTCATCGCGACGCGTGTAAGAAGCACAGCTTTACTCGTGCTACAAAAAAATTTCACGCGAATCGTTCGATCGATATGTTTGTTCCCCGGAAACGATAGTACTGCATCACTCAGCCGATGGAAATAAGCACCGGCAACATCAGACGGTCGAAGTACGTGCCAGCAAAGCCCCGAAAGCCGATAATACCGAGAGATAATTTAAGAACGACTTCCCAGACCTTACGTAAGCCGCCACTTACTGTGCCGTAATCGATTAATATTTTCGTCGATCTCGATAAACTAAACTGTCCTTAGGTTCCCCCGAATAGCGCCGTAGTAGTCATTATGAGTATTTTAAGGTTTCGATCTTGCATAGTATCTCAAAAATACTTATAATTACAAATTTCACGGCTTCTTCGAAAACACGTTTAACTACGTTTCCACGAAAAATTCAGCCATTTTTTTAACTTATTAATTTAGATATCGTTGTAAGCAATGAGTACTGGACCGGTGTAGGAGATTTAAAGCAACATTTTTCCATTCGCAGGGAAAAGCACTGACCGATTTGACGCACCGAAGGTTGGCCTATTTGACGTCAAAGTAAGAAGTCTTATTATCTCCCGAAATGATGTTGACATAAATAACGAATAGTAGACTTTAAATAATTTTCTTATTTACCGTTGATGCGCAGTAGAAAACTGTCAACCGCACGGGGGAGAAGAAAATTCCACCGAAGTCCTCAAATGCATTATTTCAAGAGACACGCGGGACTGTTCAGAAGAAAACTCTGGAAAACATCAGTAAACTTAGTGTTCTTCTCCTATACATTCACTTTTTACTGTCGTGTTGTTTGTCCTTTTCGAAAACGAATCGATTCGTTGAATTCTTTCAAGTGTGCCCGACAAAAGATGGGAAAGAGTAATTCTATATGCGTCGTCAGAATTAAATTGTTTGTTTAACATCGTGTGGCCGTGTCTCTTTTACGTATGCAAGTGATTTAGATTGTTGAACGTATACAACGGTGTAGTGTTGCAACACTAACGTTAAAATGCTTCCGAAATACTTTGAACACCTTCAAAATTCAAGTGCATATATGTACATACGTAATTATTCCACAAAAAGGAAACATTTTCGATGATCAGAATACGATGAATGTATGTGATGTTAACTACGTCCGCGTGTTACGATAACCGGGGTCGACTTTACCATACTTTTTATTACTTTGCAATAATTGCGTAACTTTTGGTAAGTAACGGAGTTCTCAAATATTTTAATGCGAGGCAATTAAAATCACTAAAAATGGATTTAAGGTAATTTTATATTAAATATTAATATTATAATGAATAATGTATTAATGAATTTTAATATTATAATATATTTAACGATGGAGGATTGAGAATAAGAAAGAATAACAGGATACGTGCTGGTGCATTTATTTGCTTAAAATCAAAGATTGGGTGGTCCTAGGATGGTGCAAAATCTTTGAATTCGTATCCATTTGAACGATACTATTAAAAACAGTTGCAACTTATTATTATTGTTCCTTATTAACGCAATTTATTCCAACTTCGAAGGCCGTTTGCATTCCGAGTAGAAATTCGCAGTTAATATTAATTTCGCCTGCCGGTAGTTGTTTCAATACATTAGATAGATCGCATCCATTAATAGTTTGAGCGCCCTGGAAGAAAAATTCAATGCGGCTAAATAACTTGTAGAAAAATGTGTGCAAGCGTCATCGTACCTATATACTTCCGTTTTTAATTTTATTATTTCTACATGTTGGAATAAACAAACAATGAATTTAAATATCCGTAATACAGTCAGTTGGTCAATGCTTTTTTAAAATTTATCATAAATCTTCGTAAGTCAAATTAATAAATAAATGTTGCAATTGTATAACTATAAACATGTTTTCTTACTTTATCAACGGCGCAATCAGAATCTTTCGAACCTTCGGGATCAACTTCACTACACAATCCCATTTCTTGCATGTCCACTACCGGGTTTTTGTAAGTATTTTCACTTGAACTTAATGGAACACCGCCTGATGACAATTTGCACGACATCTAAAATGAAATAAATTACTGTCACTTATCAAGATATCGTTAAGATATCGAGCGTATAACGTTTAATATAATTATCATAAGTTAGTTGTTTAAATTCTTGAAAATAACAACGACGGCCGGGAGGAGGAGGGGGTGGAATTACCCACTCTTACATGTGCTTACATGTGAAATAATTGCTGGCTACGCCTGTGATTATTGGGTTGCAAATGCTTCGAACATATTAAATTGACTTTAATATCGGTTGCCCTATCGCGGCATCCGGTTACTCGTTAATTTAATCAAACGATTAATGCATTTGAATATTGGTACACGATTACGGTTTAATGTTATTAATGATTTTTTGAAAATCCTTACCCTGAGGGGAGTGGTCAGGCACTCTTTTACCGTGAACGCAGCATTGATCTTGGTATTCTCCACTACCGAAAGGTCTATCCCGTCGAGAACACTACCGTCCACCTTTCTTGCTACAGCATTCGTGATAGTAGATTGCATTTCGGCCTGACGAATATAAATGCGGGTTCATTAGAAAGTTACTCTTGTTACGAAGAAAGTGAATCACGAAGGACGCGAAAGTGATAGATATTGCAACTGTTGCAAATTTTACACCATGGCGCGTTTACCTGAACATAATACGCCAAAGCAAACACAAGAAGTGTTGAGACAAAGAATTTCATCGCGAAGCTGGTTGAAAAAGTACGATGACTACCGACAAAATCCTAATGTTCAGCGGTCGCTACCGGATCTGTATTTAAACCCGCAAACGAGTTTGCGTTTCTTAGATTCTTATGCAGATTAATTTATATGCGTGGGAAACGAGCTTGATAATGTCACGTTTTATTCGTGTGCTTTGTATGAAAGATTACGTGGTAACACGGCATGGGAAACAAAATGCATAATGTACATGCGTGATAAAAAAATATTAAACTAAAATTTGAACTCTCAATGTCACCGTTTTATATTTGGAGGGAGCCAATTTTGATCAACCTTAAACGGACAGTCGGAGGCGATGGTGCCTTTCGAAAGTCGATTTACTTAATTATTATTATTATAGGTAATAATCAATTACATTAATGTATCTTGTTACGTATCATTCGAAAAACAAGAGATGTCAGTATCGTGCAATGAATAGTAAAACCAAGAGAATGGTAATTATTCGTCAGTGATTGCAATCATTACTAGCAATAATAATCTAAAACGAATAAATATACTAAGTCCTTTTTGATTGCTGTGGAATTTTCATCTTTTACTAAATTTAACTTATTCGTTTAGACAAAATACACCGGGGGAGCCATGGTGACAATAGATTCTTTGAGGAAATGTATTTTTTAAATATTGTGTCGACCAATAAGTGAAAATTGTTTCTGTCTAACGTAAGACAGTCAATACGAAATAAGAAGAAATTCAATGTACAGATTTACGCAAGAAATATGATTTCATTTATTGTTATTATTATTATAGTGACGCAGAAAGTATTACATTATTATGGACATAACGAAACGGCGAAACATTGGCACAAATAATTAATAGCAGAATACTATCGTACAATTTCGAAGTAGGTGATCCCAGAAGAGTGGAAAATGTATTAATTTGTATCCCTTTCATTAATAATTCATTCCAGCATCATTTTGCCGTACTTCAGTCCCATTCCAACTGGTAGGAACTCATAGATAATTCCAATTCTTCTTTCAGAAGGTTACTCAAAGCAATAGACATACCGCACCATTGAGCATTTTGAGAGCCCTAGAAGAAAATTCAAAGGCATGCATAAATTTAAAAATGTATTTCTGCCTGGTGAATATACTGTTGCGCGAAATGCTCCACGTGACGCGTCGCGAAGCCATAATTAAATAGGAAATAGACAACTAGCTATAAACTGATATTTATTAACCCTTTGCACTCCGCTGTCCCCTCTCAGGGGACATCGTAATTCTAGCATATCACTCGGATGTCCCCTCTCAGGGGACATTCAAGTTTATTAGTGATTACGGGGAATTGAGTTATTTCAGCGCAACTTTTTGAGATGTGCATGTTTCCCTGAAGTTTTATCTTGAAATGGCACAAGAAATCAAATCAAAATATCGTAAAATTACTAAGATATATACAAGAAATGTCAGCGGGTTTTGTGTCAGACGAGAACGCGTCCATCCGTATCTTCTGCGGACAATACGTTAAACAATAAACTACATATCTCCGATGTGGGACAAAGAAAACGGAACTGCATTAAGGCTCGCCCAGACCAACGCGGCATAGCCCGCCGGCACGCTCTCGCGGCCTCGTTATGACGTCACAAAATTATCTTTGCGCAGCATCTCCATGCCGCGCGGGCTGACTTGGCGATCGGGTAAGGGAGCGGTCTCGATCAAAGGAAACGCGCGCGGCCTATTGGACCCTCTCTCTCTTTCCTCCGGTGTGTCACTCTCGGACTCACAGCAGCTTCACGGATGTGCTCTGGACGCATCTGTGTTGGTTCGTCTTCGCACATCGTGTTTGCTTAAAGCCGCGGCATGCATGCTGCATATGTCTGGACGGGTACTTGGTCGCGCGGCAATTTTGATAAGAAGCCGCGAGAGCGTGCCGGCGGGCTATGCCGCGTTGGTCTGGACGGGCCTTTACGTGTTCTAACAGGAAAACACCTGGTGGCAAGCGTCAAACAACTTATTATTGTCAAACATGCACTAATCAGCCTGCAATGCATATTTGGGAGTGTTTCAAAACTTAAAAATACTGTACAAAATTATAAACAATAAAATATTGATTTTGTTGCAAATATACTTTCCTCGATTTCAACCAATTCATATAAGTCCAATATCATTATAATACGTTACTTATTTCAAAATTATAATAAATAATAAGAGGGTCTGTAAATGTTCGCTTCTGCCGTAAAGTGGCGTTGAGTAGCTGATAGCCAACGTCCAGAATCGTTCGGAGTGCAAAGGGTTAAGGGCGAGGCAGAGACGGTTACGAACAGATTCAAAAGCAGGGCTGTTAAACAACAACGAACACGTAACAATACATATATTCAGCTTCTTTAGAAAGTTACAATTGCGATGAATAAAATAAAACGCAAAAGGACAAAGGTGATAATTTTTAGAACTATACGTGTTTCACGTCGTAGCAAACAACGTTTCTCAAATTATAGAGCTCGAAATAACGATTTTAGGCGTATTCGAGAAGGATTTCATCATTGCAGAATTATATGTTATTAACATTTGGATAACGAATATGTTGGGCCACGTGGCACGGAGATTAAGAAAGGCTGCTATTGGACATACCTTGACCTATGTCCAAGCAAAGATACAAAAATTTCAGGAAACAGAGTTTAGTGTTTTGTGATTCTATTGCCGGGCTGACTAGAAAAGGCAACGACTACTGACAGAACCAAGATCCACTCTTCAAACGATTCGCAATCCCCGTTTAAATTCGAGAAAGAATTTCTGTTTATCAGATTTTTACCGCTATTCATTTTTACGCGTGGAAAAACTAAGCTTAATAATGTTGTTTTATTATGTTAAATATTAATAAATCGTGTATTTTGTGTTAAAGCTTGCGCAATAATAGGGATCGTGAAATAAAATGCATTCATAAATAATAAATAAACGTTAAACCAAGATTTTAAAACGATTACACTATAATACGCTACGACAGATCTTTCGTAAAACAAAAAAAAATCGGTAGCATGATAATGAATAGCAAAATAAAGAGAATAACAATTCTTCGTCATAGATTATATTGATTTATCAGAATCCATAGGATGAGCCATGGTGATCCAAACAACAGATTCTTCGAACAAATGATTTACCGCGGAAATTATGGAAGGTTGAAATATAGGCATAAATAAATAATAACAGGATATATGCTGGTGCATTTATTATCATACAATTTAGAATAAGTGCTCCTGCAGTGTAGTCAAATATAGATGCATACACACAATTTTAAATATATATTCTAATCGAACTTATACAGTACAAGGATGCACTACAATCTCATTTTATTCTATTATAAAAATGAGATTGTAGAATTGGATACTGATTACAAAGTCATGTTGCGCATTTCTTACAAACATAATTTTATAATCGGTATCCAATTCATTAATACCACAGTAATAGCAGTTGTAAACGGAGAAAAAACATTAATCCTTCTTATTTTTGTTGACATATTCTATGTTAAATTTGGCATACTCCACGTTGAACTCTTTCAAATGTGCCCAACAAAAGACGGAAAAGAGTAATTCTATCCGTGTCACCAGAATTGAATTGTTTGTTTATCATTATGTTGTAACACCCTATATATTTCCGCTACATTGTAACAAAATAATATACATCCGGTCTCACGCTATTAATCACTCGAATGCTTTGCTAAGCACATAGATCCTAAGAATGCTGACGCCTAAGTCTGCAGCGAGGCCCACCGTTGCTACGCGGTCCCGCTGCAGCCACACTCTCAATTCTACCATAGTTCGAGTCACACCTCCAATAGTACTCTCAACTCAACCTTCAATCAGTACACTTGTCTCTCGCTCCTCTAAATCTTAAAGTTATAATAAATCTCTGTTCATTATAAATTCAGTGCACATATTATTCATCGCCGACCACGACTACCAATCCCCATCACAAATTGGTGGCAGCGGTATTCGTCCCGCAAATCCGAAGACAGACGGCACACGGCAAAATCAGACGAAAATAAAAAGGACACGCTACACGCTCGAAAGGACAGACAATCAGACATAAGGAGACACACAGGCATTCATATGGACGACAAATACACACTAATGACACACAGCTTCTTAATCACTTTGCTGTAAGTACCTCACACTACTAAAAATCTACATTTCGCCAAACATTGCTCCACATTTCCATAAATTCGTGACATTTTTCATACTCATTTATATTCACTGCATTTCAAAATTGATTTATCGTATGTACATGTGAACTCTCTGAAAAATTGACAGATTCTATCATTTTTATATGCTATCATAGTAGCACTTTATATTTTACCATATGTGCTATCGTTACTTTGCCTGAACCGACATTACGAAATTTAACATCCATTCTTTTTTTTTTTCTCGCCAAACAATTAACTTTTAGTAATTCAAAATTTCGCTCGTACGGCTAATCGATATACTAGGCGAATCACAGCCAACAGACATTATGGCTCACTCCACGATTACTTTTCGCGATATTTTCAACGTAATACCTTCGTTTGATGGAAGAAATATACCCGTGGAAAATTTTGTCTCAGCCTGCAACAGAGCTAACAAATCTTTGTCACCGGAAGACAAACAAAAATTCCTAGATATTATTCCATACAAACTTAGCGGTACAGCACTTTCAATAGTCGACAGTACAAATCCGGAAATTTTAGAAGCACTCTTAAAAGAATTTAAAAAAGCATTCGGCAAAATTAGGGATCTACACGATTTGGAAACCGAACTGAACTCAGCATGCCAAGCCCCAGGCGAATCAGTCACTATGTTTGCCACGCGAATTAGAGAACTGTCCAAGCGTATCAAAGACAGACTGACGGAGGTATATAACGACACAGAAAGAAAACCCTTCCTCGACGCGAGAATTAAGGAAGAGCAAGAAAAAATTAAAAAATCATTTATCAGAGGATTACGTATCGAAATTAGTACGCATATGTTAACGCAAACAGAACAATCCCTAAATAATTTAATTGACCAGGCTTACACAATCGAACACGAAATTTACAAACGCGAATTATTACATAATAATCCTAAAAAAACAGAATCCTACGAAAACCCTCACGCAAGAGTTCACTTCGCGGAAGTACCCGAAAAATATTGCGAAATTCACAAAATTCACGGACATTCAACATTAGAGTGCAGACAATTGAAATTTCATTCACGCGACAGATACGATTCACGAAACCGACAAAATTCACGCGACAGATATCATTCAAACGACAGATTCCGAAATAATTCAAACGATAGATACCGAGATAATTCACGGAATAGATTCAGGGATAACTCACGGGACAGAAATAATTCATACGAAAGATATAGAAACAATTCACGCGACCGATATACGAATGAATATGACAGATACGGGAAAATTTCACAAAATAGATATAGAAACGATTCATATGACAGACATAGAGACAATTCACGCGATCGATACTCAAACAACTATTCACACGACAGATATAGGAATAATTCACGCGATAGATTCAGAAACGATTCATCCGACAGACTTAGAGAAAATTCACGCGATAGACGCAGAGAAAATTCACGAGACAAATATTCAAGCGACTATTCATACGACAGGTCCACACATAATTCACGCAACAGATACAGGGATGACTCCCACGACAGATATAGGAATAATTCACGCGATAGATTCAGAAACGATTCATCCGACAGACTTAGAGAAAATTCACGCGACAGAAATTCACATAGCGACAGAAACTCATACAGCGACAGACATTGTGATACCTCGCGATGTAGAAATAGTAGCAGTTCACGCGACAGAGAAACACGCAAATCGCATCAAAATCCTACAATAGATCCGGAAATTCAGGAACAATTAAAAAACTTGATGATCGCTTCACGAGAAAGCGCGTCGTGAAGCAACCCCAAAAAGCGCAAGATAAGTTTCTCGATCACAATAATGATAAATATAACCCCACCGTCAAAATTAAACAAACGAATATATCACAAAATATTTGTCAAAAACGACAACCTCCGGTCATAATCTTAGAGTCACCCGATTTATATCACACGGAAACAAAATTTCTCATTGACACTGGAGCTGAAATAAATTTAATTAAAATCAGTAAAATTTCTAGATACACCAAAATTGCAAAAAACATAATTTACAAACTTTCGGGAATTACTGACGGAAAAACAGAAACTTTGGGCATGTGCACAATATATTTTTACGGAATCCCAACTGAATTCCATACAGTTCATGATTCTTTTCCAATTAAAGAAGACGGCTTATTGGGTGATGCATTTTTCAAACAAACCAAATCAGACATCTTATATTCAAAAGCTTGCATTATTTTCAAAAACGAGAAATTACCATTTGACAAACGCGAAACAATTTCAATTCCCGCTAGAACCAAAATCCAAACGTTCGTCCGATTAGAACCGACATATCTTCAGGAAGGCTTCATAGAAAAAATTAAAACAACCTCTGGCATTTACATTGGAAACGCACTAGTTAAAAACGAAAATGGAATCGCACACTTACACATCATTAACACCAATTTGCAAACAGTAAATTTCGAAATCCCGACGGTAAAACTTTTGCCAATTGAACAAATTTCTAAAACCCCATTAACAACCGAAGATCACGATTGAAACACATTTCGCGAGAATACGATGCGGAAATTTATACCGCAAAAACGGAAACAATCAAAGAGCGATTTCGGCGATTAAAACCGTTCCTTCATGTAGAAAATTTGAACAACGAGGAAAAAGAACACATTTTTCAATTAACATCCGCGTACCCGTATTTATTTCACATTCCAGGAGACAAACTAGGAAACACAACAGTCCTAAAACACAAAATTATAACAACTGACGCAACCCCGATTACTACAAAACAATATCGTTATCCCCCAGTCCATAAAAACGAAATCCAGAAACAAGTTCAAAATTTACTTGACAAAAATATTATACAACCATCAAAATCTCCTTATAACTCACCCGTTTGGATTGTTCCAAAAAAATCTGATTCTCATGGTAACAAAAAATGGCGCATGGTTATCGATTATAGGAAATTAAATGAAAAAACAATTATGGACGCCTACCCTTTACCAAACATTACTGACATTCTAGACCAATTAGGCAATGCTCGATATTTTTCTGTTTTCGATTTGGCATCTGGCTTTCACCAGATCGAAATGCACCCAAATGACAAAGAAAAAACTGCTTTTTCAACTATAAACGGACATTACGAATTTAATCGAATGCCATTCGGACTCAAAAATGCACCCGCAACTTTCCAAAGAATTATGGACATCGTTTTAACAGGTCTTCAAGGGAACGATTTATTTGTATATCTCGATGATATTGTTATTTACGCGAATACACTTTCGGAACACGCCACAAAATTTCACCGATTAGCAAATAGACTGACAGAAGCTGGATTGACCTTACAGACCGACAAATGTCAATTCTTAAAAAAAGAAGTTACGTACTTAGGCCATACAATTACCGAACACGGAGTAAAACCAAATCTGACTATACTCGACGCTGTTAAACATTTTCCAATTCCAAAAGATAAAAAGAGCACTCGACAATTTTCTGGACTTACTGGCTATTATAGACGTTTTATAAAAAATTATGCAAAAATTATAGCACCGTTAACAACATTGCTTCAAAAAACCGTAGAATTTAAATGGACCGATAAAACCCAAAAAGCATTTCATCTTTTAAAACAAAAAATTATTGAACGACCAATTTTACGCTACCCAGACTTCTCTAAAAAATTCACTTTAACAACAGACGCATCAGATTATGCAATCGGCGCAGTTCTTAGTCAGGAATACGAAAAATTCGACCACCCTATAGCTTTCTTTTCAAAAGCACTTTCGAAACCAGAGCAGTTATACGATCCCATGCGTAAGGAACTTTTAGCTATGATAAAAGCAATCGAACATTTCCGACCGTACTTATATGGACACCGTTTTACTTTAATTACCGATAATAGAGCGCTAACATATCTGAAAAATAAACCAAATCCACCGCAACAACTACAACGTTGGCAAGTTCTACTAAACGATTATGATTTTGAAATTCTTCATCAACCCGGAAAATTAAATGTAGTCGCAGATGCGTTATCTCGAAACCCAGCAAATATTATGCCCATCAGGCCCAGAGAAACCTCCTCAGAAAATTCGGAAACCCAAGAAACAAAAAGACTAAAGGAAGTCCACCAACCCCACACACGTGAACGATCAACTTCAGACGAATTATCGGGAAACCCAGCACCGTTAAAGAAACCGCACGTCCACATTATACCAGAGACAGAAACGGAAAGAGAAACAGACACTGATACAGACATAAGATTACACGACAACAACATGAGAGCGAGTGAGAGACCACGCAACATCGATGAGAGCAACCGCGACACAACATCGTCAAGCGATGAAGCGGAAGAACCGCCACAACGGAAAACGACCAGGAAACGCACAAAAGGTACAACGGACGAGGATTCACAAACGGAAAAACAAACGAAACGCAAAGTACATAGGAAAAACGAGAACACCCTCGCAACTAAAGAACACAGCACACACGCTAGCAGCACACTCCCACAGCCATACACACATCCACCGGACGCTCACCCTGGGGATAGGCACACACGGGAAGACGAGACTAGCAATGCTACGCAGCAAAAACACAGCGCACACGCTACAAGTACATCTCCTCAGACGCGCACACATCTGCCAGACGTACACGCCCAGCAGCGACGCACTTATCCGCTCACAGACGGCAACACACACGCTGGAGATACGCACATGCAGGAGAACGCAAGTAATAGCGCAACAACACAAAGCCGCGAAACACATTACGAAGACACACACCGCGAGAATGCACAACAACAAAAATGGTCACCGTCACCACAAACGGCACAAACCATCGGAGACGCAACCGTTGCACTACCACCTGTGCAACCAAACTTCAGATCCCCTGTAAATCATCGAAATAAGGAAACACCGGATGGAATAAACGAAGACAACAGTAAATTGCAGAAGCTGGTACCATGTTTGGAAAACTTAAACGAAACCAACACTTTAAAAATTCCTTCAAAAATAACAGAAGATAATAATCTTGGGAAAATTACACCCAAATCAAGACGGAAAATCAGAGCACCAGGCAATCAGCGTACATTACCGGACATCGAGCCCACTTTTCGCTCACCAACACTAACACAACAGCACACCAACAATTGGATTGATACAAACGAAACACAACCATGCACGTCGACAGGAACAGGAACCACCACGTCAATAGAACCCCGACCAGGTACGTCAAAGGAAACACAACCTAGTAAATCGGAAAAACTACAACCCGCTACATCAAAAGGAGCACGACCCACCACGTTGGAAAAACCACGACCCAGCATGCCAAAGGAAACGCATATGATTAATGAAAAATCACCACAAACACATAACAGACACACGACTAACATACAATCCGAACCCGACACAGACAGTGACATAATCGACAACACAGACGACGAACCTTTTCAACCTTCACAATACCACAGGAAACGCATAACCTTACCAACAGAACAACCAGCAACCAGAAGCGCTGCTATAATTGATGACAGAATAATTAGCAACAATATTACAATTTCACAAACACACCTTTTGGCAAAAAAGGATAATATCGGATACTTCTTATCTGCCGACTGCAATTTAAACACAATGGCTACCGAAATTTTAACTGAAAAAAGAAAAATTAATCAAGAATCACTTCTACAATGCGATCCGCAAATTGGAGATATTTTAATTACACGCCGTGGAATAACATGCTATTTTGGCATGGTTTGTAAACAAAAATCCACAGATTCAACAAATTTGCAAACCTTGAAACAGTGTATAACAACTCTAGTAGACACATTAAAAAGACTAGAAGTTGTATCGTGTACAATTTCCAAGGATCCAAAAATTCTCGACTCATTTTTGTGGTCAAATATTAAGACTTTTATACGACTTTATACATTAGGCTCTGAAATAACAATTACATTATGCGAAGGTCTTCTTACCGTCCCTCCTCCAGAGGAAAGAAAAAGAATTATTAAAGAGCTTCACGAATCCACAATCGGCGGACATAAAGGCGTTTCAAAAACATACAATAGAATCCAATCGCAATATTATTGGAAAGGCATGAGAGATGATATCCGTAAACATATTAAACAATGTTTTAGTTGTCAGAAAAACAAACTAGTACGTGTAAAAGATAAAGCACCGATGATTATAACAGATTCACCCGCGGAACCATTTGACAAAATTGCTATAGACATCTGCGGTCCACTCCGGAAAACAGCGCAAGGAAATGAGTACATCCTAACAGTTATGGATTTATTTAGCAAATTTGGCATTGCAATTCCACTAAAACAACAAACATCAATAGACGTAGCTAAAGCGTTAGCAACTCATCTAATCTGTACATTTGGAGCACCACGCGCAATTTTATTTGATCAAGGCAGAAATTTTATGTCAGACACATTTAAAGAATTTGCAAACCTTTTTCAAATTAAACAATACCGAACGTCAGCATACCATCCACAGTCGAACGGAGCTCTCGAACGTAGTCACCATGGACTCATCGAATTCCTTAAACACTATGTTAATGAACACCACGATTGGGATGACTGGCTTTCATTTGCAACATTCTCGTATAATACAAGCTTACACGAGACAATCGGTATAACGCCATACGAACTTATATTTGGTAAAAAGGCACGCACACCTTCAGAATTCCCACCACTGGAAAAATTAATTACATACGACGAATATCTGACTAGTTTGACGAAACATTTAAAAGACACGCGACAAACAGCCTATGAAAGACAGATAAAATTTAAGGAACGCACAAAACGCTATTACGACAACAGAACCAAAGTACCGAATTTCCAACCCGGACAGCTCGTATTCCTGTTACGCGAACCAAAAACCGATAAACTTCAAAGCAATTATGTAGGACCTTTCGAAATCATGCAAGTTTTAGATAGAAATAATATCAAACTCAAAATTGCCAATAATAAAACCAAAGTAGTACATGTAGACAAAATAAAATTGGCACATGTTACAGATGCCTCGCGCATATCATAAGCGCGCAGGATGCGTTCAAAATAACACCACTCACCCGGAATCCTGGACTCCATACGGAAATAATAGGAACGCTACGGTCATATCACACGACTTGGACACTCGCCATATATGTAAACACCAACGGATTGACTGACAGAAGACTGCAATTAATAGAAAATCTGCAGGCTACTCGACAGTACTGCTACACATTTGGAACAAACTGCCTAGTTACTGGCCAACTAGCGGTAATGGAATCCCGATTAAAAACGATCCAGAATTCCGAAACCATCCTCGAGGAACTAATTCCATATACATCAGACACTGAAACCACCAATAGAATAAAACGCGCACCTCTCGATTTCATAGGAAAAATTCAAAAAGCACTTTTCGGCACACTAGACGCAGAAGACGGTGAACGTATATATGATCAAATCCAAGCAGTATCAAACAACACACAAGAATTAGCGGAAATAGTTCAAAACCAAACCCACATAATTAGATCAGGATTCGACATCGCGCGAAAACAAATAAAGAAATTAACGGGTTTGTTAGAGGAAGACATTAAGAAAGTAGACCTAGCGCTCCTCTCCATCAAAAACCAAATGCACGCATTTCAACACAACCAAAAAGCCATAAAATACACAGCCCAGATTGACGAAGATCTGGCAGAATTGGAATTAGATACAAACACGCTAATAGACGCTATTCTTTTTGCAAAAACGGGTCAAATTCACCCCCAAATCTTAAATTCAGAACAAATTTTACTAAGCGCTCAGCTAATACAAAAAACAATGCCAAATACAGAATTTCCAGTTCCAATAAACTCAAAGTATATATCAAATTTAATTCGTATCGCAGATTTGACAATTTTTCACAAAAAGAATACATTAATTTACCTACTAAAAATACCACTGCTAAATCTAATGACTTATAAATTGTACGAACATTTACCAGTCCCCGTAAGGCAATCCACGCTAAACACAAGTTTACAATTCGCATTTATTAAACCAAGCACTCGATACACAGCAATCTCAGAAGATTTTGAAACACACTTTAGTCTAACAAACTTAAGGGGAGGTTCTCATCAAGCTCAATCAAAAAATCGATTTTTTTTTTTTTGCTGAGAAAGTTAGTAAATTTCCCGTAGAATACGCTCCCGAAAACCATTTTGACGAAATTAATTTTTTTTTTAAAGTATGGTAAAAAAACCGGAGTTACCTTTTTACACGAAAATGAAATTTACGCGGCAGCGCGTGTTTTCCGTAATATTTTTGAATTCTCCGCCTTTGGGAGACTGTAAAAGACCGTAAATTTTAGTGCATTCCAAGTACTTGTGAAGAAAAACGTGAAGGGCCTGGGCGGAAAGGGTGCTGGCAAACTAACAGACAATGTAATTGCAGATTTGACTATATATTATGGTTTAGCAATTAGAAGCCATCCTAATTCAGCAAAAGATATGAAAAATGCTATATGGGCTGTTTATTATCACAATATTTCAACTAATGAAAATCCAAAGCACATGTACTGTCCCGAAGGCAAAGAGAGCTGGTGCAAGTGGCGTGTCGCCGAGGCTTATGCACATTAAAAACATTTAAGCATAAGCCTCCTTTAATAGACAAAGTCAAATTTTTATGCACTCGAATGAGAGAGATACTTGTATCATCGGGAACATCCCTTCTCTCATACGAGATGATAGTTAAGGACACGCCATATGACAAACACACAACTACCGTTCTCTATATATATATATCTAGTTATCCTTATTATTATTGTTACTATTACTATCATTTTATTTTCGCTTACTCCATTCTTTTACATATACATATATGCTTTTTATATACATATAATTACAAACACATATAATAAAACGGTATAACCCTTACAACATGTTTCTCAATAGCAAACAGAAAGTCCACAGATTCCACCAACCACATCCTTTATCCTACCCCAACCCGACAATAGACGTTAGACTGTTACAGGAACAATAGCAAATACACCCAGACACACCCAATAAACAAAGGAAATAATATACGTACGGATACAACTAATAAATGAAGGAACTACACACAAATTGAATTGGACAACAAAATGGACAAAAATAACAAAATACAAATATGAGTATATAGCAGAAACAGGAACACAAATTCACAAAGCACAATCAAACTTCGGAAATAAGTATAACACACAATATTACTAAATATTAATATCAACAACCCACATCACATCCTTCTATAACCACTCAGCACCCACTAACAACAGTCACACTAATGAAAATTTAAAAGATGTTCCAGGAAATAAAAAAAAAAAAAAAAGGGAAAAAAATTCGGACATAATTTTAACTCAAAACAAATTCAAAACACGTACAATATAATAATGGGGACCAACGCACACGACGCATATATACTTCCACACCACAACCATACGCATTAGGCACAGAAGGGACAGCGGACTATCGCCCGCTGCACAACTAAATCAACAACCGACGAACTTCACAAGCCACCACCACATACATCCCGTGAGCTACCGCTCACGATTGCCACACAACACTCTCGAGGACCGACTCTCCACATACCACCGGGCGAGCTACCGCTCACACCCGTATACCTGCTGCGAGCTAACGCTCGCAACCACCCTAATTGCGCCCTGCGAGCTGCCGCTCGCAACCGCCCCACACAACCCAAAATTTTTAGAAAACAACCCGACGCAGGAGCGTCGACCTTTTTTTAAGGGGGGGAGTGTAACACCCTATATATTTCCGCCACATTGTAACAAAATAATATACATCCGGTCTCACGCTATTAATCACTCGAATGCTTTGCTAAGCACATAGATCCTAAGAATGCTGACGCCTAAGTCTGCAGCGAGGCCCACCGTTGCTACGCGGTCCCGCTGCAGCCACACTCTCAATTCTACCATAGTTCGAGTCACACCTCCAATAGTACTCTCAACTCAACCTTCAATCAGTACACTTGTCTCTCGCTCCTCTAAATCTTAAAGTTATAATAAATCTCTGTTCATTATAAATTCAGTGCACATATTATTCATCGCCGACCACGACTACGAATCCCCATCACAATATGTTCGTATCTCTTTTACGTATGAAAGTGATTAAGATTGTTGAATGTATACAATGCAGTAGTGTTGCAATATTAACGATAGAATGCTTCCCGAACACTTTAATAGAACTTCAAAATTCATGCGCATATATGTACATACGTAATTATTACACAAAAAGGAAACATTTTCGATGGTACAACACGATGAATGTACGTGATCTTAATTAAGTCGGCGTGTTACGATAACCGGAGTCGACTTCAACATACTTTTTAATACTTCGCAATAATTGCGTAACTGTTGGCAAGTAACGGAATTCTCAAATGTTTTAATGCGAGGCAATTAAAACCACTCAAAAATAATTTAAAGTGATTTTATATTAAACATTAATATTATAATGAATAATGTACCAATGAAATATTAATTTTACAGTATATTTAATGATAGAGGATTGAGAATAAGAAAGAATAACAGGGTAGGTGTTGGTGCATTTATTTGCTTACAATCAAAGATTTGGTGGGCCTAGGATAGTGAAATATCTTTGAATCCGTATTTGAACGATACTATTAACGACAGTTGTAACTTATTCTTATTCTTCCTTATTTACGCCAGTTAACGCAAATTCGGCGACCGGATCCGTACCCACGTAGGCTATGCACTTAATCTCAAATTCGCCTTCCGGTAGTTGTTTCGATACACCAGATAGATCGCATTGTTTAACAGCTTGAGTGCCCTGGAAGAAAATTTCAATGCGGGTGTATAACTTGTAGAAAAATGTCTGTGAGCATCATTGTGCTTAAACACTTCCATTCTCAATTTTATTATTTCTACCATGTTGGAGTAAACAAATTCAAATGAATTCAAATATCCGCAACAGGGTCTGTTTTATGTGTATACCTAGGTTAATTATGCCTTTTTCAATTTGATCATAAATCTTCGTAAGTCAAATTAATAAATGAATGTTGCAATCGTATAACTAAATAACTATAAATATGTCTTCTCACCCCGTCAATGGCGCAATCAGAGTCTTGCGCTGGTTCGGGATCGAATTCACCACACATGTCCGCGTCTTGCAAGTCCCCTATCGGCCTTTTGTAAGTATTTTCATTTGAATTGAATGGATTACCATTTGAAAGCAAGTCGCACGACAACTAAAATTAAATAAATTATTGTCACTTATTAGTCTAGTTAAGGTACCGAGCATGTAACGTTTAATATAATTATCATAAATCAATTGTTTAAATTCTTTCAAATAATAATGAAAGGGGGGGGGTGGATTCCCCACTCTTATATCTGGAAATGTAAACGCCTTCGTAAAATAATTACTTGCTACGCGTACGATTATAGGGTCGCAAATATCTCGAACATATTAAATTAACATTAATATCCTTTGCTCTACCGCGGCACGCAGTTACTCGTTAACTCAATCAAACGATAATACCTACGAATATTGGTACACGATTACCGTTTAATGTTATTAGTAATTTTTTTTACATCCATACCTTGAGCGGGTCCTCCACGCACTTCTTTACCGTGAACGTAGCGCTTATCACGGCTTTCCCTTCTGTCGTAATTTCCACCTCGTCGAGGTAATTATTGTCCACGTTGCTTACCGCAGTATCCGTGATAGTAGAATCTATTTCGGCCTGATGAATATATATGCAGGTTCGTTAAAAAGTTGCACTTGTTACGGAGAATGTTGTTCGAATGTTTGAAGAAAGTGAATCGCGAACGACGAAAGTGATAGATATTGCAACTGTTGCGCGTTTAACACCGTGTCCCACTTACCTGAACATAATACGCCGCAGCAAAGACAAAAATTGTTGTGACAAAGAAGTTTACACTTGGTGATTGCATAGCTAAGCTGGCTGGAAAAGTGCGAAGTGTGACTACCGACAAAATCCTAATGCTCCGCGGACGGTACCACATCTGTATTTAAACCCGCGAACGAGCTTGCGTTCCATAGATCGTTATGCCGATTGCTTTTATGAGTGGGAATCAAACTTGATAATGTCACGTTTTATTCATGCGCTTTGTACCAAAGATTGCGTGGTAACAATTTTTCTATTATGTTTCTAAAATGCCGATCCATTCATTAAAAATTTATTCCAGCGAATAACGAAGAAGCAGCTGAGATCAATAATTACAATCTTGAAGCTGTAATCGCGTCTACGTCGATCATTTCGAAATCCATACCAGAACTGTTCTCTGTAACAACACAATAAAGAGAACGAGATTGAAAATCTTTACGTATTTCTATTACGCAGCGTTCACAGATATTTTTCCGCGAACTAGATTATGTTTCCCACGACAATGCATCACGCAAGCTTTTATATAAATTGCAGTGTCAATTCACATCCTCGAAACAAATAAAACGCTATCTTCAAACATTATTTTCCCACGCTCATGAAAGCTAATCAGAGTAAAAATGTGGGGAGGGCACATTCGTTCGCAAGTTTAAATAAAAATCATTTTGAATACTGAACATTAGGGTTTCGTTAGTAGTCGATGATGTTGCTCACCAGCCTTGCCATGCAATTGCCAAGCACGAAATTCTTTTTCGTATAGCTGATTGCCCTGGCTTCGGACGAGCGTATGACGATGCAAAACGTGCAACAAACGAACAACGGTAGTAATAAGGACTGAAGGTATTACACGTTTTGCAATGTGATGCAGTTATCCGAACGGACGTCGAAGCTAGGGCAATCAGTCCCAGGAGGAAGAATTTCGTGCTTGGCGATTACATAGTAAGACTGGCGAACAAGGCCATGAACTATTAACAAAACCCTAACCTTCAGTTTTCCAAATTGTTTATATTTAAACTCGCGAACAAACGTACCTTCCCCAAATTTTTACTCTGGTTAGCAATCGTGAGCGTGGGAAAATAATGTTAGTAATGATCGCGTTTGGATCGGCATTTCGGAAACATAATAGAAAATTTGATTTCCACGTGACACAACGGGGACCGTAATAAAAGAATAAGAAAAATAATAGATATGTAACTGGAAAATGGATGTATAGAATCGCACAATCGACACGGTAAACTGCACGCGTTGCAGTATCAGTGACTACTGCTATATTGCATCTCGTGACAGATCTTTTGTGCGATGAAGTAGTAGCGAATAATTGCATCGTATTCCGAACAATTAAACACTAATGAGAATGATAACAAATAGAAAGATACAATCTGTTTTGTCATTCACGGGAATATATGGCCTGGATTATACGCGGGGGTCTCCAACCTACGGACTGCGGTCTGATTCTCGTTCGTCAAGCTTTTCGATCCGGCCCGCCAAACTAACCGATGTTTTGAAAATATATTAGTTTTAAATAAAATAATAAAATAATTCTTATCCCTCTTCAATTTCATTACCTCCCTATCCCTCTCTACACATTTTTTAAAAATTGTAAAAAAAGATTAGAGACCCCTGGACTATGGTACTGATAGAAAGGTTGAATAATAGTTTATTTCAACAAACGATTATTTATTTATTAAATTCTTTTTAATATTCATCAGTTTCTACAAATTCTTATCCTTACCAGTATATTTATTAAAAGTGTTACAAAATATATTCTTTCGCGCCGATGTTACTTGCTTATTCAATAATTTTCTACCAAGTTCGCAAATAGATTTTACTCTTTTCTAACAAACTTACTTTCTTATGTTATGTCACGTTAGAAATACCTGTGCATATCCCAACTGTTCGTGAAAGCATTTCCATATTGATTGCAACCTAACAACTGTACTCTCCTGATTGCTCAATGATTTAAATGAAGACTGAGGAAATCATATGCAAGCATTTTTACGTCGTACTTGACTTTGAATATTCCCGATTAAAATCTCGATGGAAAATCGATTGGAGTAGCAGTGACGAAATAATGTCGATTTTCAACACTCGATACGAAGTCTGATTTGTGCGCCGCACATGGTTTAACTTAACGTCGCACAAGTGTGAGCATCAGTTAATGGTGCCGTTGAAGATAATCTCCTTGTGCCATAATAGTAGGAGGAAATGCTATTTTCTTCCGCGGTGCAACCATTTTACGACGATTTGTTGCTTGGGCGAAAGTGAGCCTAACCAAATTTAGACGCCGGTTTATGCGACATGATTGTTTAGTGTCAGAAGCGGGGGCGCGACAACTTTTGACACTGTAAAGTATCTTTTTTTTTTCTTTTTTTTAAACAAAGACTGTCGTGTACATTTGTATTTATTTTTATCTCCCCGCGAATGCGTAGATCTCTTCATCGGCTTTAGAAAAATTTCGGAGCGTACGGTGTATGTACATCGAGTGTTTGTTTCTCTTCGTTTGTGTCAACAATCTAAATTCGTTCGCGGTATACGGCATTAACCCGTTTCAATTTTATGGTGGAATACAACCTGAAAATTTTCTGTCGCACGTTGCGAGCCATCGATTATTGTGAACTTTCAGAACGGGAGTTCTATTATACCTGTTCGTAGGTTATAATTGTGTACAAGTGCTGTTGTCAACAGTGACAACAGTTAATATTCAGAAGAATCTTTAATGCGAACCTTATGCATTGGCGCGAAGCAACACCTGCACACGAAGAAATGCCGTTAAGTCCGATAAGTCACAACAGTTCTAGCGATACGAATCAAAGTGGTCATCCTGGTACAAGTAGGCAAATAATAACGACGACCTGTTGTACTCCTCCGCCTTCTTCCCATAACATCACTTTACCTCTTGGACACATCGCTACATTGTTTACCGATCATGGTGCCCCCCCTTCTTATGAAGAAGCTATAGATCCAAATGGTAAGTAACTAAGCGTACTCGGTGAGAGTAATGTATATTCGAGTACGTATATGAATATCAGTTTAAGAACAAAGGAGAGATAACATTTCTTGGAGGTATAAATAATATTTTTGGCACAATTATTGCGCCGTTGAATTGAAGCTTTGCAGAAAAAGTAATGCGTACTTTAAATAATATTTATTTTCATGTTTCAGCGCCTCCCCCATCCTACGACTCTCTCTTTGGTCGTATGAGAGAAGCGCATAAAATATCGCATGGTGTATTTGACTTTTTGAAAAATATTTTTGTCCTATTTTTAGGCACAAGTAAGCGAGATATTTATTTGCATTATGACAAAGAATTTGATGGGGAACTCTACTAATCAATTATATTTATTTGTTTCAGTCGGATGTACCATTATTCTAGGAGCAACAATAGTAGTTCCAGTATGTATGATGATTATTGGTGGTCTCTATCTTAATGAATGCCCACAGGGTGAATATATTCCTGTGTATTTGCTCGTGAGTGGTGGTCTCTCAGTTTTCAAACAATTGTTACACTTGTCTACGAGAGTATGTCAACGACAAGAAGAAAGAGAGGAGGAAAGGATACGACAATCTCCCACGCAAACATTAATTAATTGTTTCATGCTTGGCTGGTTTATTATAGGTAGGCATCGTGAAACTAAACTTGTTACGGAGGCGACTTATTTTTTAATGTAATAATGTACTTCTTTGTTGCTCTGTTCCATGCACAACAGGCTCGATGTGGGTGTACAAAGAATACGAACCAAACTATGACCCATCGCTTGGCAAATATTGCAACAAAACATTGTACTTGTTTGCCTTTTGGTTAATCACATCGGTCTATATATGTTTGGGACTGGTAACAGCTGCCCTGTGCTGCATTTCAGTAGCAAGCATCGCATTTCAGAGACAACAAGTCGTGTGAATAATCCCAATCTCGTTCTAACGCGAGAAACAACCGTTTGGAAAATTTTTGATTTGGGAACAATACGACGAGTGTCATCGTAACAAGAGAAAACTCATCATCATTCAACATGAATCATGTCATAACAGGGCACAAAAAATTCGTCCACGCTTACGTACCTGAGATGCATAAACGACAATTTACGAACAGTTCGTTTGCACGATAAACGCACTTACCGTACACTCGAGTTTCGTATTTGATGCTTGTAATCACGCATAACGATGCTTCTTGTTCTGAAGTCATGTTAACCATAAGTATTTGTACACATCGTTCTTTTTCGACACTTCAACATTATACCTGCGTTACGAACATTGGAACGATCAAGGGCATCGTAATCGATCGCTCACTCAAATTGATTGACGGGAGAAAGAATGCTTTAATCAATTCAGGGCTGTGGATAACTCGCGATAATCGCGAATTTGTAATATTGTGCCAAGAGAGATCGTGGGATCGTAGAACGAAGTATTTTGCTATGGAAGTGTCGATCGCATTTCAGAGTCGGTCCGCAAAGTATTCTTACCGGGATAGGATCTGGGATCACGTCACAATGTCCTAGCATTAGAGTATCGCCGACCGTCGATACGCGCGAAAAGTTCTGTCGTCAGCGATGCTGCTGCAAAATCACGACGACGAGTGACTGCTATTGAACAGTTTTCATAAGCGGGGAATTTCGCTTACTTGTAAAATAGCTTAACGGTAAAAGACTGCGGTATATCGCAAAACTTTTTATTCCTTCGCCCTCTCCTCCGTCCTTTTGAATCTTTCGACCTCCATTGGGCCTCCATGTCAATATAATCGCGGCACTGTTTTATACAGGATGAACTGAAAATTTCAAAGAGCAGCTGTTAAATGTACATCCCCCGATATATGTCTCGAAAGGATGAAAAAAATTGAAATACCAGTATTTATTAGTATTATTCTTAGACGTCACGGTCATCAATGATTTGACACGTCCAATTGATATCTAGGCGTAGTGGAGGAAAACTTCATTAACATTAATGTATTATTCACTTTGATGTATAACGTTTCTTCCACTTTCATAAATGTTTTACTTACTTTCCGAGAAGATTTTAGTCTTCCTACTAAGCCCACTCAATATATGTAAATATTCCAAAACTATGTGTATAGTTGACACACGCATAACAAGTAATAAGCGAGCTTGTGCTTTCAGCATACAAATAAAAACAAATCAATTACGTAAAGGGTTTGTATTAAGTAAACTGAATAGACTGTCATTAATCTGATCTGAGCGTACGCTTGGCATAGCAACGAATGCGTACCAGCGTCGTATTTATTGCTATTTTGATGTAACACTAATACCTTGACAATGAAATTTTGAAGGAGAACAGTGCGTGCCTGTGGCTGAAGTCCTTTATACCAGTGTTTCTCAAACTGAAGAGATATTAGCAGGAGTATGTCGTCAACATAGGGCAGGCATGGGCATCATCGGTTCCCAACTTCTCCTCCGCTGATTTTGCTGTCCCCACTTCCGGCGGGTGAACGGAACGGAGAGAAGGATAGCAATACATATACCCGTACCGTAGAGACTCACTCGCACGAGCCATCGCGCGAGAGGATCGTTGGTGGGGGTACCCACTGGAGGAGAAGTTCGAGCCGCCGAAACTTTAGCGGCTCTAAGAGCCGCTGTTGCCCATGCCTGACATAGGGCCACCCGCATTTGCGATTCGCTGTCGCGAGTCGCCGCGATTTTACTCGGAAAACACCATTCTGGCAATGGATTTACACGTAAAACGTGTCGCGGCGACACGCGACAAGTGCGGTGTGGCCCTTAGAACTCTTAGGCTAGTTCACTGGCGATGAATAACGATAAAATAACGTATGGAAAGACTTTATGTTTTCATTCATCTTTCATCGTGTCACCATTACATTCGCTTTAGCAAAGTAATAAGATAAAGCATATTTTTTCTACATTTATTCGACGCGATCGGTAGTCAGTTGCGCGTTCAACGCAACTGTTGCAGTTAACAAACCTTTCGTTTTAATTAAAATTACGCTTTCGTCCGACTACAGGTAGAAGTGGAATATTTGTCCATTGAAACTGTTGACAATTTCAACAAATTTACGACTTTTATATTCACATACAATTTTATTGCGAGCACTTCGAGGAATTAAAAAAGAATCATGATGGATGTTTGAGAAACACTGTTTTATATCCCACGATGTGGGTACGTGTACACATTTGTTGTTATAATTTCCTAAATAAAGGACTTAAAAACAATTTGCCTCTTTGATTGAACGTTCTTCGGTTATTATTCGTCTTCGATTGGGCTGCAAATCCTCGAGCGGTACAATTTTTAAAAACGGTCGATTATAATTCGATTCCCTATCGTTACACTATTATTATTAATATTGTTCGGGAAATGTAAATTGCCCTTCATTTTCAATGCACTTCGTTGCACTCCGTTTATATATTTTCGGATTGAATCGCTTCGACGGACGGTCTTGGAAGATCAAACTCTTCGTAAGACTCCTCGTATTCTCCGCGATACTCCGGTGAGTATTTCAGATACTGTTCGGGTTCCACCAGCGAATCTTCCGAACACTTGTCCACCAGAGATTCCATGGACACCTTGGATTACAGAAGAACCTATATTATCTTATACCGGATGCTGTCGTCTAATAAAAACTTTGATCTTGTTTACGAAAAACCGATAGTATCGGTAGAACCACACCGGATATCTACAAGCAAAGCGTACTACAAGCAAAAACGTTCGATATAAAGTGAATTGTGATTCACACTCATCCGGATATCGTAATTTTATTAATCGCTCCGCCATTCTGTACCGCATCAAATACGTATAAATAGCGGGCGGAAGTGCTCGGGTCGATTTAAATCGATTTTGACGGGATGCCTGTTTCCGCTTATCGCGACATTACGGACGTCCCAAAGCTTCCGTCAAACGGATTCACCGGATACTCTCGGATAGGTTTCCAATATTAATTTTGAGTGCTCTTATGCCAATACGTAAGCTTCTCGTAAAACTTTTCGCGTGTGTCCGTTAATAATTAACTTCTAAATAATTGCGCGAACTGGGGGGCAACTAAACCCGTTTCACTCGATTACTCAACGATTAATGCAATCTCAACTTATTTATTCAAAAGCATATCAGTCGGACGCTTTGAGAGATTAGTCAATACACCTTCTGATTTGCTGAATAAATGTCGCAACGATATAAACCGGATTGTTGGCTTTATTAAACGGTTTAATAATGCATACGCCTACCTCTTCTTGCAATGGCACTGGTTCGGGCGGTAATAGGTCTGGATTGTAAGGCGTAATACAACGCGCACGCCACAACGGAATAATGCCTTTCTTCAGAGAAACTGGTTCTATCTTTTGTGTATCCGTAGCTTCCTTTTCCGCGTCGATCGTTGCCGTTTCCTGTTTGACAATCAGTGGGCACATTTAAACTGGTTGTTCTGCCATTGACGAAGTCTCTATATCGAGTTCCGAGAACCGGGAATAAAAAATTACTGATATTTCGAAAGTGTTGTTTACCTCGGGTAGTTCTTCCAGAGCGTCTTTGTAATCTGGATCTTTAACGTGCACGTAATGTCCATGTTGCATGCAATTATTTTCGAAGGTAAAGCATCCCCGGCCGTACGGCTACGATTACATTTGTTAAGAATAATGCGTGCGTTTGTTCACGACATCCGATCGATTCGTAGTCCATGCGCATTCCAGTTATAGGAATCGACTTACCAAATTCAATTCCCAAAATCCGTGGAAACGATGTCGAGGATGAATGAGTTGTCCCGGGCCCTGCATACGATCCACGATCCACGTGCCCATAAATTTGGTACCCGTTGCGGCGTAAAGGTAAGATCCCATGCCATGCCGGAAATTCTTCTTCCACGAACCCTCGTAAATGTCACCGTTTACGTAGTAATACACACCGAAACCGTATTTCGTGTCCCGCTTCCACTCACCTACGAGATACACCCTTGCATCCACGTGGAAACACGTGTAATTTACTTGTTAGCCACTTTCGTGAGAAACGGTGGGCAGATTTATCCGCGTGGGAAAAGCTGGTTGGAGAATTTAAAAAAAGATACCGACGCGAAATTATCACTTCGCTTCGAAAAAGATATTTGTTTCTCCTTCCTCCTTCGATCCACGCACGATCTCGTATTGACCCCTTTTCGCACGGTGTTATTATACGACTTTTGAAATCGCCTCTCCGATTCCACGAAACAGCAATGGACACTTATAATTCGTGCGTGTGCTCGTCGAAATGGTGAATTATATTTAGAAGTTTCGTAGAAAAGTGGTCGACGAACTCCACTTACGAATCTCCGAATAGATCCCTCGAACAATTATACGAAGTGAAAACGTAATTTCGAGTGATAATACTTCTCGCGATCGATATCGATCGCTTCGAGTAATCGCTGTAACGAGTGTTTTATTCGAAGAAACGGTCGACGAACATGGAACTGAATTAAAATTCAAAGTACCTTCGTACTAATAACGCGAAACGATATTTGCAAATTGACCAAACCCATCTCTTCTGTCTCGACCCAAACACGGTGACAATAAGGTCGTCGAATAGAATGCCACGAATTTGAATACATCGAATTCCTCAGAGATAGTTCAGGAAATTTCTGACGTGCGATATAAAAATAATTGTATAGATATATATATGGACTATCTGCCCACGTTCCCGCGACTCCGAGTCTGATTCGGATCCTATTTTCGTCCGTTGTTTTGTACCCTCGTATCGCGTTCCATCGGGGTACCAAAAGGTTCCTTGTCCATATTTGAGTCCCTGCCTCCAATCACCGTCATATCGGGCACCATTTTTGAACACGTACAGCCCTTTACCATGCCTCAGCCCTTTGCAGTACCGACCGACGTAAATGTCACTGTTTGGAAGTAAAGCTTTTCCTTGCCCGTGTCTATCGCCTTTCTCGTTTCTTTCGCCTTCGTACACCTACAGTTCCATCGGTTTTAATCTCACGCAAGTTTCCAACGGGATACAATGAGTCCACGACTTACGCGTTTAATTAATATATACATACCCTTTTGTTTACAACAGGTATTTATGTTGTACACGCAACTACTGACAAGATATTACTTTTCAACATATGTACCGACAAAGATCGCGTTCTGGCAATCAAAAAACGAATTTGTTTTCTGATTCGCTTCTAAGAATTCGCGTAACACGAATCTGCGTAAGTCGGGGACTCACTGCATTGAGTTTCAAAGTTCGACGTTTTCTCGCATACGTTCGCCAAATTTAATTTTATTATATTTTATTCTATATTCATGCGATTCCCTCGTCGAACAAAAGAGAATAACACGCTAAAACGTGCTATTTAATTTGAACCATATTTAAAAATTAGATGTACGCTTAACAATAGGGTTATGAGAATATCCGTAAGGTAACGGACAGACGATATGTGTTATGCATTACGTTAATTGTACTCTTAAATAGAACACGCACCCCTAGTGGATTAATTTCCTCTTCCCCGCGTTCACCCATGGTCTCCGGATAGTCGGACATAACTCCGGTTGTACTTTTCCACGTTTTCAATGACACAGGAAGTAAACACGTCCTTCGTTCAATCGATGTGTATAATCGATTAAACTGACAACCACTTTTATTACCCGGCGTTATCAACACGGTCCATCGTCGACGATTTTTCTAAATATGATACAAATCATCTTTCGAATGTCGCGTTCGATGATATTCCTGGATAAGTAAAATTGGAAATTCCCTATGATGACGGATCGAGAATGTCACTAACTTATAAATACAAATCGTAATCAAAATGCTTGGTGTTATTTGTTATATTTTTTTTTATTTACTTAATGATAGCGTAAAAATAAGGTACGGACGATTAAGCGAGAGTCGGTTAAAAGCTACGAGTGTAGTAATTTATTTGAATGTCATTTTCGTATTGCGCTCGATGATGCATCTGCAGATATAATAATGCCCAAATATTTTTTCATCGGTATTGCAGGTTCGTAAGGGTGGATAGGTTTTGTGATTTCCAAAAATATCGTCTATTAGCTATCATAGAGCTTCCGTGACAAGAAGGAATTATGTTACGGCTGGTTGACCTTCCTTTATATACCGATCCTCGGAGGAGCCCGAAATGAAAACATGAAAGAGGAAACCAACGAGGGTCCTGTCACGTCACCGGCCGGTCAACAAGCCAATTAACGCTTGTTTCTCTTTCTCTTTCTTCCGCACAGTCTCCAAATTTCGATGCCTCCACGAACTCTTACGCAACTTGATTGGGCGCGATCCTACGTATCGTCCTGAAACAATAATGATCTTGAGTTAAGGTTCTTTCTTTTACAATGCATTTCATAATTTGAAACATGTAAACCGCACCAAATTTTACTTTTTGCAACGCTTCGCAATTACGCAAGTGGTTTTAACGATAGATGCTAAAACGAATTTTTATCTACTATTTACTTTATTTTAGGTACCCGTCATCATGAGGCAACAGGTGATCAGAACACGATGCTCTCCAATGTTTCTTTTATCGCAGTTAATTGACTGTTAAAAGGAATCTCTTTGGAACGATAAAACTAATAGATTCGGTTTCTAGACAAAGGTAATTTGTATTATATACGATTAACTTGAACCGTGCGTTGAGTCTGCTTTGTTCAAGAATACTTTTTATATCGCATTAGGCGAGGGAAATTTTCTAAATAAATTCAGAATTGCTATCGTAGGAGGAAGTGGATAGTAGCTACGGAAAAGGAAAATAAGCTCTTCTCTCTTTAAGTGGTTTTCACGAAAAACAAATTACAGTCCCTCGCACCCTCCTCCACACATATAAATCTTGATGCTACAAGACGAGAAGGTTCTTCTCTGGTCTCCGCAGATATTAAAAATACGCGTGTAACAAGCTAACGGTAAATTAGATCCTAATCAAATTCCAGTGCAAGTATGAACTTCTCTATCGCCTAACACGGGAAAGAAAACAAATCTCTCGACCCTATTTGCGCTCGTTGAGAAACGATTATCATAGAGGAAAGTGCTCGTAGCAATTTTTCTTCAACCACGATGAACCGAACCACCCTCTATTATGCTAATCTAATGGAGAATTAAATTGAGGAGGAAAAAACGCGTTCCAAAAATATTCTTGCAGCATCAATGAGAGGAGTTTTTACCTCGGGGAGTCAGCCGTGCCGAACAAATGGCGTACGAGGCGCACGACCTCGGAGAACCACGAATCTCCGGCTGTTTCTCGATCGCCCACGCCTCGATCTTTTTTATCACGTGGTCGCTTTGAGTGGCACGCAACGAAGGAAAGCCGTCACTCCTGTCATATGCACCCATTAAACCGGCACACAGGACGGATCTCTCGGATGTTGCACCGCCGGGGAGTTTATATTTGTCCACGACATCGCGTAGCGCTCGTAAAAGTCGGAGGGAAATCACGTCGCGGATGTCTTGTCTTAATACCGGAAATATGGGAAACAATCTGACGAGCAGATTGACGTGGACTTTATCGTATCGTGCACGCTTGACGCGGGTAATTCGCTCCCAGGTGAACGATATCGTCGGTTCGACGGGAGTAGATTTACGAAGGAAAAATAATGGATATATCGTTTGCGTATCGATTCTTTGTACGGGACTTTCGGGAGAACAGGTAACCCTCGAGACGCACGAAGTTGGAATAACACGAGTGGTCGATCCAGATATTTCCAGAGATAATCTCCGCACCTTCGATGAAGCGAGTCCAATCTTTGGCGGATGACAGTGATTAAACTTTTATCTGAATTCTTGTACATATTTTAAGTTTGTTTCAACCGATTGAATGATTTTTGTTTATCTTGTATCTTTGACGATCGTCATGTTAATAAAACTAGAAATATGTAATAAAGTTTTTTTTTTTGTTATACCCTTGGAAGTGCACGGTTTTCAATACCACTGATAGTGATCACAACAATTGTATAAGCCTCGAATGACACTGGTTTCGGGATATTCGTGTATTACCTGTACCTACGTATATAAAGTGCATTGAAAAAAGCGATCAATCGATAAATCGTTCCATCGTGACGCGTGACTATAGATCGAGTCAATAGCACTCCCGTCTCTTTTGTAAAAAGAAGTTTAATCTTACAGCAGATTGCTTGCTTTGACTTTCAATCGCTTACGTCACGTATGATCCGTAAGTTACATACGGGATATTACACTCTCGTATTTCTATATTTAGAAACGAAGACGAGAGCCACGCGAACCGCGTTATGGACACATCGGTGTGTTACGATATCAAAAGATTCGCGATAAAATTTGAAATCGTGTTAATAGAGGTGAAGTCACGGATCAGGTGTGTGGTTTTGATCAAAGCGTTCGCAAGGTTGCACCCGGAACAGCGAGATAACTCGAGTCGCACAGGTACCTCGAACAACCACTCATATATCCGTTCAAAAATATCATCATTTCCGTGATTCAACCTCACACGCAATTCAGGAGAAACGGTAATTATTTCGTACAACAATACATGCGTAGTATTGCAAACTTCCTCACACACTAAATCGGTTAACTCAACTTTTTGAAATATTTTTAATTTAAGTGTCAAGGCACTTGATTCAGTCATTACTTTTTATATTTATAATAAATTTTCCAAATAATAATCATTAACATCATTAAACGACAACATTTTTTTGACCCTCGAATGATAAATAATTTATTTCGGAAGCCATTCTAATTAAGTTCGCACACTGATGGAAATCGTTGCAATAATGCAATTCAATCGCAGCAGTAAGTGCATAATAATAACAGTAAATTGTTTAGTGCCGTTTCATCAGAATTAAAGTAAAATAAACTACTAATTATTATTTCATCACATTTCTCCACTTTCTGTTTTATGGAGCCAATCAATTTAGCAAGTGTACGGCTAGTTTGTCAAGTTTAACGTCGGCGAATCAGTTAAAACTGAACAAAAAAAAATCATCTTACGAGTACGTGAAAATTGCCATCGCCATCAGCGCGATAAAGTCTGCGGGAGAAAAGCGTTCCAACGGATACAAAAGCACCGACGGTTTTTCTGCGGCTGGAGTCCCACTCGGAGGATTAACTTCGTCAGAATGTTTTTCAACTTCTCTCAAATTCTGGCGCTCACCGCTTCGGTAATTCTATTTCTCAATTTTTTTTTCTTTTCTTTCCAGCGTATCGTCCCCGGTCCACCCACTCAGAAATTCTTCTATAAATTCCGCGTGGTTTTGAGGAATTTAGGGAAGTGGCTCGTGACTTCTGTTCGTGACCCGATGCTTTCTTCGTTCGTTCCGCACGCGTTAGTTCGTACGTGCGCTGAAACTACTTGTTGCGTCCGACCAATTTCTCGGAGTACCACTTGTCGCTGGCACTATGTATACGCACCGTATGCTCATCGCTATACCGGTGGATAAAATCTTTCTTTGTCCCGTACACCCACGAAAACATGAACTCTCGGAGCGTGCACCTATGCGTAAACAAAAGTCCAGCACGGTGAGCCCATCGCGTATTTTTTTTTCATCCCGCGCAATGGACGGCCGTATATCGAGAGTAACGCGTCACGCGCGAATGAATGGAAATTTCTACGCTAATCGCGAGCGGGAAAATAAACGATTTCCCACCGACTAAGCGAACGAGCGAACATCGTCTGCCGTTCTTATCGATACCGCGGCTTGGATTACGTTAACGTACAGAGCACTCAACACGCTTTTAATACAATCATATATAGTATAGGATTACTTTCGCTCAAAATTTCTACCAGATATCCAATAAAGTAATTCACCTGCCTCGGTCACTTTTACTAATTACTCTTCCACCGTATCTAAACCTCGATAAAACAAGGAGGTTCTTAGGAAATAACAGAAACGGATTACTACATGGGAACAACACGATCGCCTTGAGCCATAAAGCTCAAAGTTTATTCGGCAACCGTACGTCTCTCGGCGTACACCAAAATTGCAATAACGCGATACTCTATACAGGTACGGCGGTATGCACGAGCACCTTGAGATATAACATGTTTATTTTGTAATCAGGCGTCCTCCCCCGGCGTGTAATAAATATATCGACGGAAATATGCGCGCTATTTCGTACCCATGCGGTCACTGTGCTGATCGGAGCATGTACCAGCTCTGATTCATCCTGCGCGTAAAAAAGGAAAACACGGAGGAAGACGACGAAGAGAACGACGGCGATGATGATGACGATGACGACGATAAAGAAGAAACAAGCGTGCGATCGGCTCACGGCCGGATACGAGAATCCCGATTGGCTCCTCCACTTAAAGTGGGGGTTACGGGAAGAAACGGGTTCGGGTAGGGGTTGTTGAATGAGTACCGGGACGCCCGACGTCGCGACGCACTCCATCCCAACCACCCTGACGGCTAACGGATGTCGAATTGCTCCGTAAGCTGCATGCCGATACCAAGAAGCCAAGGATCGGGAAGAAAGTAGCCGCGAAACGAGAACGAAGAAATCAACGAGGAGGAACGAGGCAAAAAAGACGATTGAACGAACCGAACGGTGCTGCGTTTCAACGGTGAGTCCCTATTTATTTTGTTTTACCATTTTTTGCATTCGTAACTTGGACCGTTTCGCGTTTGCGTATCGAAGTGTAATGCCGATTTTCTTATAGTAGCAAAGGATAACGTTACGATAATTTAAAATAGGCAAATGCCGGTACCACCTGCTTGCTTTTTAATTTTATTAACTGTCATAGTGTCCGTCGAAACTTCTTATATCATACACATGCATACTTGAAAAACTCTTGTGCCAATTATTATATTTTTTTAAGATTAATGACAATACCACCTTCTCGGTACGCGCCTATCAGATATAAATAAGTTGAAACAATTTTTAGAAATTTAATTCACCTCGTCATGTATAACTTAATCAAGTGACTTTACACGAAAACTTTCGAATCAATTATTGCATCTTACTTAAATTTATATACGTAGGCGGAGAACCGGAATTCCATATCAATTTTAAGTAGGATGAAATTTAATTGTTCTGAAAGTTCTCACAGAAAGTACGTAGAGCAGAATAAATTACGCACAACAATGTTAATTCCACTTTCGATTGAGCGCGCCTAGAACTTTAATCGTGGTTTGGAACTCGACATTTCGAAACATTCATCATCGGGAACCGGAGATTAGAATATTAGAGCTTATACGGAACCACCGAGGCGGATCTATTTCCATTCACGTTTAACGCGAAAACCGTGTAGCACTCTACTCATTGAATTTAATAACAATAACGAATTACCGCTTACTAAAATTATTTTAATCGAATCCAAATGCCGAAACGTTAATATTCATTATGCATTGTTTTCAACTATTACGTTTCCATGTATTTCTGCTACGGATCATAAATGTATTTTACGGAATTAGTACTAATGCTTCGCGCGTAGAAGTTTATGAATAAAGCAGTGGAATTTCGAGAGAAAAATAATGTCGCATTGAAATATTTTAAACCTGCTAAAGTGTCCTTCCACCCCGGGGGTTTTTAAAAGCATTGTTACGCAAGGTTTCCGTAAGCTACCCAAGGAGAAGTTAATGTTCGTCGTTAAAGCGGTATACAGTGGAAAAAGCAGATTTCATTGTAATGTAAAACTGTAATAATTCATATCAAATACTCGGTACAATAATGAGTAATATCTTAGTCGCAACTAAAAAAGCTTAGTTTGAAAAGTTAATTCATCGCGCGTAGAAATATCAGTTTCTATAATACACCGTTATCGCGCTGAAGGTGAGAGAAAGGTAACGATGAAAGCAGCTAAATGTAAATTTCCGATAAATTAATCACATTTGTGTCTGCTCCAGACATTTCATTAACTCGGATATATGCAAATTAGTGCGTATAGTTAGTTTAAATAACCAATCGCGAATTATAACAAGCTTTATAAAATGCGAGAGCATTATTAACGCCGATGGCACGTTCCATGCGTTGGTGGAATAATAGAATCTTTAACAGGGTAAATTATCCAGGCGTATGAATGCAAATTTTTGTCGCACAATCACGAGCGGTACATTCTTGTAGAGTATTTCCGTGGTCCCTGATTATGGTTCCATTAAAAAATGAGAGAAATTGGGGTAACACGGTTTTCACCAGGTAATATAAGAATATATCTTTTTTATATGTGTATGACCAAAGTTCTATTAGAAAAGTGCGAATATGGGAATTGTTAAATTATCGAAAGAAATACATTGTGCGTTACGTCATTCGATCGATTTAATTATTCTTAATCCACCCACTCATTGCATTGATTGCAATTAAAGCCATATAATTTTTAGGAGAACATTTGCTTCGTTTTCCAAGGAAGCAAAACAAATATTCTATATCAAATATAACTTTCTCGTCGTCGTACAAACTCGTTTCGCAAAAACCTCTTCACGCGTAATTCTTACTTTCATCTTCACCACAAAGCAATTAAGAGAAATTACATTATCCTGTGCAGATCGGATAATACATGTTACGGGGAAACTGCTTTATCCTTAACGTTAATAACTTTACGACGGACAAAGGATACTAAATTCTCCCGGGAGCACACCGAAAAGTAAATCCAAGTAATCCATCGTGCGAGTAATATGAAATAACAAATTAGATGAACGAACCCCGCAATGAACGTTTCTAATTTCCACGCGTTTCTTTCGTTCGCGATGCAGTGGAATAACAATGTGTCTTATTTTATCTTAGCCCCATTACATAGTGACTAAAATCAGCAAGTATGTGAGTATCATCATGCTAAGTTTAGCAGGAATGTTGTATAAATAGTCGTACCCATTGCAGAAATTTCTCGAAAACGTAAACAGCATACCTGCCTGTCATCAAACTGAGAATTTGCGGGTGGCGTAACGATCAATGAATCGTCATAAAATTACTCGTAATACACTTTAAGCGGACACGGAATCCCACGTTTTGATCAAGTTTATAGACACCGCTGTTGCACAGGGATAATTTACAAGCCGCAATAACGAGTTCTTTATGACTTGCAGAAACCGAAAGAAGAAACAACGCGCCACTCTACCAAACCTACGAAGTGTTCGACGAAGAGACGAACACTCAACGAATACGAACAAAAAAAAGTACACCGAAGATCTATTCGCGACAAACATTAACGAAAATATGATTGCCAGTGGTCTTTCAATTTTAACGTTGAATATATTGTGGTCGGCCTGTCGTGCTATACCACTGATAGATTTAAAAAGTACGTTGGAGCAAAATGTTCTGCAACCCATAGACCCACCCGACTGTTCGATTAACGGAGGATGCTGGGGATGGCTCCCAGTGGAAGACGTTCAAGAAAATGTCGCCATTGTACCTGAGAACTTAGCAATATCAAGGTACAATTATCCTTAATCAACATAATTCAGATAACAACCGGTTGAACGCACTGATCGATTCGTATCAACGGCGGTATAGCGTAGAATTTTTTGCAATTTGCAGACTACATACTCGACGCGAAACAGCAAGCGCAGACCCAACGGCAGGATTGGAACCGTGGAACGATAGCGTCTCAACGTTACAAAAGAAACTTCACTCTCCGTCGCCGAGTGGTAGACCGATTGGAAATAGAGTGACGAAGAAAGATGTGGTTCTCTCGCGTAGTTGGGGTGCCGGCGGTATGCCGTTTTCCGTCCTCTATATGACTCCGCATGGTCCCCGTGCAAATCATGCCAGTAAGACTAATACGAATACGAAAACGCACTACACTCGTGCGGTGTTAGCTGAGCCTAAGTATTGTGTTTCATTCCAGGTAGTACGCAACAACAAGATGTAGGAAAAACAAACGAAAACTCAACGCCCTCTTTAGGAAATCCTAATTATCGGATTGCCGTGCGTAACGGATCTTCGGGACAACCAAGAAGGCAGTACTCAATGATACCACAGCTCTTTATATCGTATGGGTGGGGTCCATTTGGCAAATGAAGAGGGACCTCGACTACTTAAGATACCACCCTATAAACGGAACATTGATCTCATTACTTTTCAACGCACGGCCAAATATAGGATGATTCTTAGTTGGTTATAGTGAAAAACAATAAGGGCTATAACTTAATAGAATATTTACTTTAAATCTGACTATCGGCGTGAAATGTATTTAATATTTTTGAAGGGAAACGTATTTATAGATTCCGCGACAATGGTTTCTTAGTTTATTTAATATAGGCATTAGTTGTCTTCCATTCTTGTTTAATTCTTGTTGAAGATGATTTAATTTTAACTTATGCTAGTCAATGAGAGAAACATAGATTTTTTTTGGAATTAGATATAATCTTACCATTCGCCCGGATTTCTATCCCCCCGTCTAGATCTTCTTATGCATAAAATTATAATTAATTCTTTTCCTTGCATTGTTTAGTACAGAATAGAGAGACAAATTTGTCTTCTCCATAAATCCTACCACGGTTATCACGCTGGTCGCAATGTTTTATTTCGTCCAGAAATAGCATCAAAATACTCTAATACAAACTATTATGATGAAAGCAAAAAAAAAAACTGTTCATTGACTTACCATTCATTTCCTTCATCGCCTTGATGAAATCCTGTGGATCCTTGAACGACACAAATCCGAATCCTTTGGTTTTATTCGTTCTCTTATCTCTGACTACTTTTGCTTTTTGGAAACTCGGATACTTGCCAAACACTCTCACTAACATTTCATCTGTGACGTCATTTCCCAGATCTCCACAGAATATTCTAAAGTCATCTGAACAGACAAAGGAATCGAATTATGTCATGCAAGACAATAATATTGGTTTTGAAAACAGCTATAAAGTCATTACTAACCTTCGTCCCACTCTAATAGAGAAGGATCCTCCCATGTCTGTCCACCAGCCATTCTTATAATCTTCTTATTTTTCTTTCCCTTACCCTTAGGATGACTTTCCTCCGCGCTAGCATTGGCCATAATGGAACTAGCCTTTCCTTGACTAATTGCTAATTCTGCCGCCGTACTAACGCCTTTCACCTTTGGCTTCTTTTTCCCCTCATCTTCAGGAATCTTTGTATTGATAATCTGTTCAATAATTTCTGGATGAATCATTGGTGCTGATGTGGATTCGTATGTTTTTGGTGTAGCGGATAAACATGGGTCCACCATATTTGGTAAATATGGATTACTTATCTGAGCAGGTGAAGAATATGTTGTTATAGGTACTGTACCTGTAGCAAACAAATGTTTCCATTGAAGGCATACCACAGATTCATATAATTCCATTAAATGTGCGTGCAATTAAACATTTTGCAAACGTTTACCTTGTCTCGCTACTTGTTGGGGAATCAACATTGGCGGCGGAGGTGGCGGAGGTGGTGGTGGTGGCGGAGGGGGAAATCCAATCATTGGAGGGAATGCCAATGTGGCTGCAGCAGCGGCGACGACGGGTGTTGGAAGTTCATGTTGTTCTAATTGTCTAGCTACTTGATTGTAAGTATTTGCTCCGATCACAGGTCTTACCATTGGCGTCACTAACTGACTGCCAATCTCGGCTTCAAACCTAAAATTTCATTCGAATTGAAGTTAGCGTCAAGTACTTATGAGATGTTTAGTACATGTACGTATACTTATTCTGTTCAGATTACCTGTAACGGAACTTAAAATAACTTACTCGGTTCACAACAATGCACACCAATTGTAAACGTCTATATACACTACGTTACAAATATGTAACATAACGTCGAGAAACATCCTCATCAAATAAACGAACAAAAAACGCGTAAACTCAACACAATCATACATAAAGGGCACGTAGGTTAAGAAGTAATATCCGTTTGGTAACCATTTAATACCTGTTCATTTCATCTTCCATCTGCCGAAGTTTGTCCTCCATTTTAATGTGTTTATTATTTTTCAACTTTTCCAATAATTAAAATGTATATATATTTTAATAAAACGTTTACTGGAGTAGATAACTTCAAAACGTGATAATTGACTACATGCGCCCGAAGTGAACCAAATCATACTGAAGTTTGCAGCAATGCTGCCAATAGCAAAATAAAACAAAATTTCGTATTTTTTTTAATTCCATCATCTTGTTCCAAATAAATATTGGTCATCCAAAACTTTCAAAACGTTAATGCAACGATCATTCAAAAAGGTAACTATCATTTAATATAGGATTACACATTGATGAGAGAATAGTTATTGTTAAGTTTTTCATGTTGCCGGTGCGTGGTATATATCACACAATCTGATATAAACTTCTCACGTGTCAAATAGACGTATCCAAAATGGTCCTACACAAAATTGCTATTTCTCTACTTGTTGTTATTGTCAGTATATCAAGTATTCACGTAGCCGCTGAAAGCGATGAAGATTCATCGACAGATCTGTATGTCATCGAGGGAAAAGTTTTCCCATGGGAAAACTTGCCCGACAGTGCATGGCAACTTAGTACACACGTTATGGCGAATGGTGGAGAACATTACGGATTCTTAAGGTAATTCGACATTAAACGTTGATAACGTTCCAGAACCAGGAAATCAAATCAATTGGAGTCGTGTAAGATGACGTCTTTGTTGCCCATGTGATAACCAATGCTCAATTCTGTTTTAGGGAAGATGGAACTTTCGTCATTTCAAATGTACCCTCTGGGTCGTACATAATCGAAGTTGTGAATGCAAACTATATGTACGAACCACTAAGGGTGGAAATCAACTCCAAAGGAAAATTTAGAGCACGGAGGGTTAATTTAATCCAGACGTCGCAAGTGATTCAAGTTCCGTATCCGTTAAAAATGAGACCCATCAGCCCTTTCCGCTATTTCCAAGTTCGAGAACAATGGAGAGTGACAGACTTTTTGTTTAATTCAATGGTAAGCCACAGGCCAGTGTTTATTGCTTTGTACAGTTTTTAAAACGATATCGTTCGCTAATATATGTCGTTTATCTTGTAGGTCTTGATGATAGTTCTACCTTTATTACTAATTATGATTATACCAAAAATTATGAACGACCCTGAGACTAGAAAGGTTGGTCAATGTTTATCAAAGAATCCGTATAGAAATTATGCAATTCTATGGCTGTTTTACATTCCATTACGTTTCTATGTTTACAGGAAATGGAACAGTTAAATAATCTTACTAACTATAACGTGCCAGAAATGTCGGAGGTGCTAACGTCCCTGCTTTCTGGTGGTGAAAAACAGAAATCAAAAGCAGTAAAAGCTGCAAAGAAGAGACAATAATGAAATGTCTCTAGGAAATCTATTTGCACTTTTACTCTAGTCCTTTAATTTTTAAATAGGTCTTTTAAAAAGAGAAATCAAATTGATCTTTCCTAGAAACTTGCAGTACGTAAAGTATACTGGAAAAATAGAATATCTTTTTAATATGTAATTCTAAGTATGACATATTATAATCGGTATGTAATTACAGTTTCTTGTAAGTTATGTAAAAACACTGCTTTGTAGATTGCTGCTATAACAGTGACACAGTTTTATACATCACCGTTTCTAGAAACAAAGTTTTTCACAGACAGAATTGGTAATAAAAACGCAACTTGGAAGGCACATGTTTCAATTAAGAATGACATTAGCACCACTTTTCATGTTTTGTACCTTGACATTTAATTTAAAGTTCCAATTATATCACTGATTTTTCCTTGTATATGGTGTAATGTGATCATTCTGTATTTACAAAATGTATAAATATATGTATATATTTACCATAAAAAAATATTTAAAGTGAATCCCAGAATCTATGCACAATGCAATAGGTATTCTATATAAATGTATCTAGAGAATTATAAGTATTGACTACTAGTCGACATGTTTCACAACAAAGGGATTAAAAATCTTCCAGATTAACAAAATGTTGAAGTATTTGATTTTATTAATAATATTCACTAATATATGTATAAGGAACACTATATTTGTACACTAATTGTGCTTTTATGAATCGTACGAAAGGATAAGTTTGCTTAACGATCTAAGTATACTAACAATTTTGTTTGGAAGCGTCGGTCATTATTAAAAAGACACTGCTTATTTTTTCTGCGTATACAGACCAATTTTAATTCGCCAATAAAACAATAAAATAGTCGTAATCCCAATAGCTGCAGGACACCAATTACCGATTCTATCTACGAGTTTGGATTAAACGCAAAAAATATATCTAAAAAATAACAGTCAACAATTCCATTTAGGTAAATTCCTAAAAACAGAGTTTATGCCTTCCAATATTTTAACATTACGTGAGTATTTGATTTTCGTTCAGTCTCAACTGTGTCGCTTATTCTTGTAATTCAAGAATGCACAGAGTTCTTAGGACTCGTCAATTTTTTAAAGTAGGATGTCAGTAGATTCATTTTTAATTTATGGGTAGCATGGGGTTGTTCAATGATAACTTGCTGGCTAAGTGGGACCTGGACAAGTATACCTCGGTTTTCGGCAGGGTCGTTTCGTTTGGAGAAATCTGGACCTGTAAAATGATCGAATCGTTTTGTTACTTATAAATTATATCGAATCGCAACTTAATGAAATTGATCGTGTACGTTCGTTATCTAACAAAAGAGAAACAGAGTTTTCGGACTTACCTTCACCCCACGGATCAGCCCACAAATCATGGAAACTTGAACTAATTGCGATCCTAGGCTCAGGAGTGTATTTGTATTCGTAATCCGACCATCCAAGAGACGAGAGATAATCCCTAAAAGTTACACTTAATTCGTTATGAAGGAAATCTGATTAAAGAAACTTCAAAAGAATCTATTAGCGGATATTGTATTTACTGTAAATTTAAAAAAAGTTCGCGGCTATAATAGAGGACGATTATTTTATAAAAAATAGGTATTCGTATAAACAAATGCATCTAAATAGATCAACGAGGCGTACGTATGAACTGTATCGAGCTCATGCTTTTCTGGCGCTTTCACTGGTGGAGCAGACACTAAGTGTATTTGCGGTGGATAATAATGCACATGGTAATGCTGCACATTATGGGCCGGGGGTTTCTTCTTTGCCTCTTTCTTGTCTTTTAGAGATTGTAAAAATTCCAAAAGGGCCTTCTTAGGACTGCAACGAAAATTGTACATGTACATCGCATCCCCTTTCATTCAATTTAAATCTTACGAATACGAAAGCAGAAGGATAGAACGATCATTACTCCAAGAAAAATCCCTCCGACGAAGTAGCCAATAGTAGCATTAGAAGCAGGGTCAACTGTAATCATAGCGATTAATTGGTAACATTAAAATTCAAACACGTCACTAGTTTCATTTAAAATCCACATATAAAACAAACAGTCGATGGCATTCACGATCGTGTCATCACTTTCGATATATAAAATGCACTTTCCATAGAGATAATATTCGAATAGTCCATTTGGCAGCTTTTAAAGAGTATTCCACGAAAAAAAAGCAGTTATCAAAGTGACTATCATGACGGATTATAATTAATGCGCGATAAAAGCACGTTTTGAAGAATGTTTACGATTTACTTTCAATAGTAATCCCGACTTCATAATGATGTGCCAGTACGCAGACGTAGATCGTTTGCCTGCTACGTGAACCGCGTCGCAAACTGAGAATTCGAAGGAAACAGGATCCCCTTATATCTGCTTGCTTGCCCTCTTTTCCTTTGCACTCCGTAAGTACCATTTTACTTCGATACTATGCGAATTGTATCGCTAGGTAAACTAATGCCTCTGAGGTAATTACAGGGGACACACCCTCTGTACGTATATTTTTGTATTATTCAAAATTTACTATGGATTTAATTTTATGGGTACAATGTTTTATATTGTAAATCTACATATGTATATTTTATCGATACGCTACTACAGAATATTTTAATTTTCGAAATTAAATTTGCGTTAAAAACTTACGGTATTTCGATACAATTTTTTCGACGCGAGTGTTGAGAATTTGAAAATAAAGCAATGCGACCTACCGTACCGTACGATCTAGTTCATTTAACAAGGGGCGATGATAGATCCTATCGACTCATTATACTTTACCTGTATCTTATCTCACGTACATCTTCTCTTCCCTAAAAGACTACTACACGTGTGATTGAATACCTCCTTGATAAACTAGAGCGTTAACTCATTACTCAGCGTAAGTTTGTTCACCCCGTTCTTATCGAACGCCTTCTACCTCTTTTGGTATAAACAATATTTTCATTATTCAAATTAACCGAGCATTTCGATTGCTTAAGAGTGCATTACGCCTATGGAAGGTTTGGAAACCACTGACAGCGAATCTGAAACACTGCTGTTATTTATTTTTACGTTTTTATTTATTTTTTGTGACGTGCAATTTAAAAGGGGAAAACTGTTCCTCGTATTTCCGACATTCTACCTAGCAACTAGAAGGCACGAATACTTATTTCCGTCCAACGACAGAACCAGTTTCCTTATTCATACTAGAATCGCACCTTGAGTTGCATTAACTATGCAAGTATGCTTTGAGATGATTTCTACACACCAAAATTCAAAAAGTGCGCGTATATACATTACATTCGCAAACACTTATTTCCTAAGTTACAACTAAAAATTTAGATTCCGTCTTTTTGGACACATTGGGAGATTAAGAACAATAATGAAACAAAAAGAATTTGTCACCGTTCTTCGTTTGAGGAAAATCAGGTTCTGATTTTATTACTACAATTCCTACAGATTATACGCGCATTAGCATAGTATTTACATCATTATTATCATGATTATATTTCTATGTAACAATATTTATTGCATTTATGAACCGATATCTCAAATTTCATCTTATTGAACTCATTGAACTGATTGAGATATAATGCAAGAAACCTCATCGGGCAGCATCTTATCGATGATTATTGTAGCCAGAGGGTTCGTTTCTCGTTTATACGCGTAGACCGTAAACTGAGGAAAGTGAACCGACAACTCTCTGTGATACGTATAGAAGAGATATATCTGGAATAACTGTACGCGTGTTGTAAATAGTCTTCGAAGCAGAGTTTCTCAAAGTCACGCTGGAATTTCCACCTGTGGTTAAAAGCTGATCCTACTGCACATCGTTAAAATCCGGCACGAGTATAGATAGATAAAATAATAACAACCGTTAGACATAAAACGTTTAAACCACCTATACTTGCCGGACACCTCAAATGATTTATTATATTTAGTACAGCAATTACCGATGGGGGATGTTATATATTCAGCGGCGGAACTACTGTACAAGTAGACCCCACAACGCGGAGGGTACGAGGTCGGAAGGGGCCAACAACGGTTGCATTAATTATTTTTTAATTTGACTAAAATTATCCGTAGCTTAAATTGTTTTAATGAACAGTTGTTTTTTTCCTAGGGGCCCAAAATGATATTTTGCGGGAGGGCCGAACATTTGTAGTTCCGCCACTGTCTATGTTACAGAATTTTGACATGCTGCATATTTTGGTAGATGGTAAAGAGAGTTATAACCGATTTCCGCGTTAAATTTGCGTCTAATTGGAACGTTAATATTCCACATTAGATTTAATATCGTTAGACATTTTATTAGTCATAAAAAGAATGAACAGAAGGAAGCTGCGACACGTAATTAGAAAATTTCTAATTATTTCACATGTCGTCGGGTAGAAGAAAAAAAAGTTTGAGAAACTCTGGTTCGGAAAGCGCTTAAAAAAGCACAACTTTCTTGCGAACTCGATTGTCTCTTTCATTTTATTGGCCAATGGACCTTATCGTGCATATGCTCTAGGAGAAATACCAAAGAGTGAAATCGATGTTAATAAACTCAAGAAAGTTACGAGGCCGTACGGTCCTAATAATACCTACTGAAAACAATATTTTGTGTTACAATTTGAGATAAGAAGTTGATGAGCATTTGATTACGCGTAGTTTAAGAAAATAAACAGCAGGACATCAGCAATTTGTGACGGCCTTAATGTCGATTCGTGCATTGATTGTTACCGGCAATCGTAATTGTTTATTTTCCCGATGTAATGCAATTCTATGATGTACGAGAGAAGCAACGGTATATAAGAATGCACTACATTTCTAACATAATTTCATTTTCCCTAATGAGATTTATTCAATCAGTTGTATATCTTGATTTGCACGATAATGACCTTTAATCTCACGCGTTAGCAGGATACACGATACTTTTCCCTTTATTTGCCCTTTCTCTTTCTTCACTCTGATATATAATTTTTCCTCGAGCGGCAGGAAGCTGTCTCGCGTATCAACAGTAAAACCTGCGATCTACGAGTACTAAACCAAAACGCCTACATAATACATCGAAATAAATTAGAATAATTATTAATCGTCGTTTATTTGCATATGTTTAATAGTTTCACAAACGACTTTTATGTAGAAATGAAAACAACGCGTAGATATAACGTCAATCGGAAATCATATCACAATCAAATTTTACAGTTTTTTAATAGCACGACAATTATACTCCAAGACGAACTATGAAGGATGTGGCACACCGATCATGCACCTTTCTCTTTAATGACAGCAAACTAAACCAACGTGTTCTATAGCAATCTATGAATAAAAGAGAAATATGAACTCAACAACGAGCGATTTTATGTCACCGATGGTAGAAAGTTTATTACAGAAATTGCAGTTCACTTGTAAATTAGACGATTTCGTCTCCGTGTTTCATGAAAAAAATCGACGTTTTCACAAACATAACGAACAGAAGTGGCGCGGTAGGAATAGTAGAAGGAGCATCACATTTGTGGTTTTCCTTTTCCGTTCGCTTGTAAGTGTCATTTATCTGTCCTCTCTTTTGTTACTCTCGTTTCTCTCTTACAATTAGTCATGACGTCACACGTTGACAACGTAGCGGTATAAGTTACTCTCAAGTTAGTATCTTTTTATTGCACGATCCGTCTCGCTCCACCATTCAGGCATGTGGTCGATGATAGCGCCGTGTTGCGCCGGGTCGACATATTGGTTCCAATGTTGGCGCCAACGCTATTCGTCCAATGTGTGGATCGACAAAATAGCATTGGTCCAACATTGACCCAACATCAAAGGCGTTGGGACTAACGCCGGGTTCACGCATTGGTTGCACTGGTTGCACCGTTGGCGCCAATATCGGAACCAATATGTGGACCCGGCGTAATATCGATACGCCGGCCACACATTGGCCAAAGTTATCGCCAACATTGGAACCAATGTGTGGACCCCGGCGTTATTAGGCGCAAGGTGTGCGAACTAATTTCATACGCCAGAGATCCAGAGCTTGTCGGTGAGGCTGTTGTGATTGGGAGAGTGTCGCTCCGAAGGAAAGAAAGAGAGGGACCAATTAGCCGATAATTAAATAAATGGTCATCCATTTTGGAGAAACATTGTTTGAGTGTCGAATAAAATATTTCCAAACACCTTGAATGCATTGGACTACCCCCATTCCGCGAGAAATCCATCCTCTACTGAGAACCGCAGAATTATTAGAATATGTATTATGCAGGGTCTCCCGTAAATGGTGGTACTCCGTTAAAAGTGTCATACTTGAAATAATTGCAAGCAGGTTTTCCCTTATCGAAAATGTTTTAAGCACCTTATTTAACGTGATATTAACGGAGACCGGGAAGCAATCAGAGAGCTCGTATAGGAATACCCGGGCGAAATACGAAATCAGAATTCATCCCCGATGAAATGTTTCGTAACATATTATCAAATGAATAAATAAATGATTATAGGGCTACTACCCGTGTTTCAATGACAGACTTTTAACACCAAATTTTTGTTATTTGTCCTATTACAACCCGAGTGTATGGAACATGCGATAAGCAGTGGGAGTCTTCGCGCTGAAATCCTACAATATCAAAATAATTTTTTTGTTTTACTATTCATAAGCAAATATAATTTCATCTTCTCGACCCCCGTCCGAGTGGCTGGAAGGTGTGAGCGAGACGAGTCGTCTGAAGGAGAGAGGGATACGTGTATACGACCAAGTTGTTAACGTACTGCGTATGGCAGAGAGAGAAACGACAGAAAAGAAAGAGAGGGTAGAGTAAACACACCGACAGGCAAATATACTGGTAGTAGTAAAGATTTGCGACCACTATTTCAGTTGAATATTGTATAACTCCAATCATTTTGGAGAATTTCTATTCTGAGGTTAATGATCTGACGGACTCGTGAGCGTAATGTTCGATTCCGGCTTTTGGTTTTAGAATAAAATGAAAATAACTTGGTATCCCGTTAGATACAACAAAAAAAAATTAAATTCATCGTGACAATGCACAGATGGATTTAAATTCACTTTCAGAAATGTTCCAGTAGATGGCACATTCGATCGGGACATCCGCTCATTATCCGTTCGTTACCGACTTGCAAAATCTTGTTTTTGTATACATTTCAGTAAGTACACTTCGATAAATATCAGAACGTTGTAAAAGACTTTTTATTCGGTCTTAAATGATTAGAAGGTTCTCCCCAGTGCTCTTTAATATTTAATAACGATTAACATAAAACCGCGTCGAGGTCATTGTTATTACGCGTTGCAACGAAAGTGCGTAATTCGATCGTTCGCTTCTCAAGCATCTTCTCACTTTTACGACGGTTCCACTCGGCGGTAAAGGTTTCGTCAGTTTTAGTCCTCTACAAACGTTATTCCATCGATTAACTCGAGTTACCACAAATCGTTTGTAGTCTGAACGTCGACTTTTAATTGGCTGGGTGTATCGCGTAGCGCGCGAGCCGATATGTCGATTAATATGAAACCAACCTAATGTGTTTCGTCTCTTTTATGGTGAGTAGTGCGGAGTAGTGCATATATGCATGTGCATTAAACAGTGCGTAGTTCAGTCAAGTTCAGTGCACGCAGGTGCACGATCTAAGTAGTTTGTCGGGACAAGTGCGTTTTTCCTGTTATCGAATACGGGGCCAGTATCGTGTCAATTTTCAGGAGCAGCCAGATAAGAGAATTTTGTAAGTCCGGGTTGTTACGTATCGTGCAAGGATCCTCGTACACATCGGAAACAAACCACATGCGTATATATGTAGAATATTTACATACGTGCTTGCTCCTTTGACTTTTGCCACTTGAACTTAATGATTTTGCGTTGATAGCTTTCCGTCTGAGAATAAGTATAAACTACGGTTTTCCGTTAGAGTTGTTTTAGTTTTATTTCATGTCCGCCACATGATCGGCGTATGATCGGGTAATGCAAGTCTTACTTTCTGTGCGTTGAAAGATTCTCAGTATATAGCGATGATGTCGTATATCAAAATGCGTCGTAGTTATTTATTTGTTTACAAAATGCATGTGATGTAATCACGGAATATGTGATCACAGATATGAAACAGCAAAATATAAAAAACAAACTAACATAAGTAAAGTACAGTAGACTAAATCTGTGAAAAGAGTATTAGGCATGTATTTTGCTATACTGTTTGTTTGAACAAAGGCCTTTAGTTCGAATGCATGTACGATTCCAATTTTAATTTGTACCGGATGTTTGTTCAAAGTGTTTAATCGAATTTTATTCGTACACGGCTACGTTATGAAACGCTCAACATTGTTTAGTCAATATTACAAACTAACGTGTTTACGTTTCCTATAACCACTTTTTCCCATTATTTCAAGGTTTCAATTGGAGCATGCCCCAACCTTTATGGAATATTCTTGCTGTCTTTCTGCTCATAAATGCTAAAGGATGCCACCAAAGCAGAGAAAAATAGCTATTATGGGTTATAGATCCGTAGGTGAGCAGAAAAACTGGATTACTCGGTCTCGTTAAACATCTAACTCGATCTAAAATTTAATTGATCGATTTGAAGAACATTTTTAGACCATTGTTAGAACATTGTTAGTCACAGCAATAACACACACACAACTAATTGTTACATTTAAAACAATTACGGGTCAATAACATGTTGCACAATATGCAATGTTCAATTATTTGATTTTGATTCTTAATAATGAAACCAAAAATCTATGTGTTATGTACTGAATATACTGGTGATTGCCAACATCACTTCTCCAAGTATAGAATACTCTATGTTTTTTTATTTCAATTTTTGAAATACGATGCGTGTATGTGACATTGATTCCACTTTGTTTTTAAACTTTAACAGGCAAATCGTCATTGAGTATACAGTTCGTCGAGGGACAATTTGTGGATTCGTATGACCCAACCATAGAAAATAGTAAGAAGTACCAGTATCGTCTTAGACGCTACTTCACAGATTTATAAAATCACTGTTAGTAGTACTTTCTGCACGTTCTGTTAGTAATTCAACTTTTAAAGAACAACAGGTGCATGAAAACATTTTAGTTTATATGTACATGTTCTATTATAAAAAGAAACGTAAAATATAGTAAGCGATAAAACATATTTTGATTGACAAAGATGAACACAATAAAGTTTGTATGAGAAATGATTTTATACCGATTTAATTATAATTATTATGTAGTTTTTGGTAATACAAATGAAAAAATTACGTTTTATACATGTACACGTTGATCTATGTTTGCATCACGTTATAGCACATTAAATTTTAAAATGTTTGACAATATTTTCATGTATATATCTAGCACTTTTGTTTATTAGTTTTCGTGCTTGCAGTAGCTAATTGTGTTAATGTACTATTGTAAATAGCTTTTTCACTTAGAAAAGGTTCACTTTGTTCTACCATATTTCATCATCATGTTATTTTAATGTTGGATATGTAAGTAAACCAATTTTTTTCCCTTACTGATATTACAGAATTTTAGACTTATTACTCGAATGGCGTTTTAAACTTTATGATAAATTTTGTGCAGTACGACAAATGAAGGAGAGAACCTAAAACTGATTAGCCCTTCATTGTGATACTCAGATTACAAAGTAGCATACACCTGTTTTTTTAGTACTAATTGGATGGTTTATTTCGAAAGTGGTTCAAGTCCATTTTTTTCCGTTTTATACTAAATTAATCACAAATTATATGATATTTCATTCTTTTTTTAAGTGGACTTACATCACTTTCATTTTTTTTAAAGTAATACAAATGTTAATTTTTTTTTTAAATACTGGTATTGCCTTTATTACCATAAAAAATGTGTTCGAGTTACTGATTTAAATGCATGCGCACTAGTTTTTCAATAGTACTCATATTTCCACAGATTTCATAGTAGATTTAGAACAGTTATATATTTTATCGAGTATAGTCTTTTTGTATTACCAAACGTGGTAGTACCTTGAATCTTGTATCATTACATGAAATATTTTATGATATTTCAAGCAATAAGTATGGGTCTGTGTAGTAATTTAAAAAAACTAACTGAACATGCTTTATGCAAAATTAACAAGACGAGGGTTCTACTTACTTCTGTGTGAGCAATTTTTTAAAACAATCGGATTTTATATTTTACAGCATTTACAAAAAGTACTCGAGTAAATAGTCAAGACTATGAAGTTAAGTTGGTAGATACAGCTGGTCAAGATGAATACAGTATATTTCCTGCACAGTATTCAATGGACATCCATGGCTATGTCCTGGTATATAGTATAACCAGCGCAAAAAGTTTTGAAGTTGTACAAATTATTTATGACAAGCTACTGGATATTACAGGAAAAGTCCAGTACGATACCTATTCCACATATTATTTAATCACAATCTTATTTTTAAGAGTCGTTGCTACAATGTAATATATGTTTCAGTGTTCCTATTGTATTAGTGGGAAATAAAACCGATCTATACGTGGATCGAATGATAACAACGGAACAGGGCAAGCGGTTGGCAGACTCGTGGCACGCTGCTTTCTTAGAAACCAGTGCAAAACAAAATGAGGTATGTCAACTTCTCTAAATATATTAGCTACTACTCGCTTTTGTTGTAACCTATCTACTGTGCTATATTTTGCTATATTGTGTTGTAAGTGCTATTGAAATATTGCGCTACATCTTAATGTTGGTTTCACTTGTAATATTGTTTTGTGACACTGATACAGCGTACAAAGATCCATTTCTGCATGGATGTTGAAACTGAATGTTTGAAAAGTATTTGTCGATTTTTTTAAACTCCTGGTAGCGAATATGTTAATATAGTAACGTGTTAATTATATCACTTACCCTCTCTGTTCCAGTCTGTCGCCGATATTTTTCACACATTACTGATTGAAATCGAGAAAGCCGATGGAAATGTACAAGAGAAGTCAAACTGCATTATTTTTTAAGCTACGTTAGCTGAGGCATCGGATTTGCAATGCAATGTAAATGTATAAAACCGAAAGAAATTGGCATTATACCACTACACACACGCCGGGAAAGAAATTAACTGTAATGATACTAAATATAAAATGGAGGATGTAAAACAGTTATATTTGTCCTTGCTGTACAAGTTGGAAATACTATAAATATTACCTATTTCAGAATACATATGGTAACAAGTACTTTTATAATTTCTCTTATTTTTGTTACCGTCTCTCTATTTTAATCTGTCTGATAACAGAAAGAGGCAGAGGAGCAGTAACAAAAACATGCTGCGATTTAACTTCAGTTTGTTATTTTTGCCAGCAGTTCTGTATTTATGAGTGCTTTAAAACATATCATTCCTATATAGGATTTACTGATTGAAACGCACATGTGTTTGATGGAAATATATGAGTTCAGTTTCTTGTTACATTATTGTGTATTACGTTCCTGAATTTCTTTAATTTGTCGTAATTCTTAGAAAGGTTTCCGATTTTTTATTCCGTAACTAACGGGGAATATAGTTTTAATAAACCGTATCTGGAAATTGAATTCTCCGCCATGTTGACGTGTAATGGTTACCTTCACAAAGTATGTGGATTTCTACATTATCGACGTCGTGACATCATTTTTGATAAGCGATTTGCTATTCTATTCCGCATTCACCAATCCACATTCCGTGGCTTACATTGATCGTGTGTGCAGCACAGAGCAGCCCAGTTCAATCTTTCCGGAAAGGCATTGTTTCGTCGTCTGCTTTGGCACTTGTATTACAAAATATTAGTAGCCAAAATGCTGCGCCAAATTGTGCAGCCTCTTGTCCGAGGCACTCGAAACGGTAAGGCAATAAATGTTACGCTATTTGTATCAAGCGATATAAGATAGTATATTTGGTTAAGGACTCCTTATATAATATCGGTTACTCTCTTTTACAACTTGTGAGAAACCTCTATGTTTGATAAATGATCGATTAATTTATTAAAACCTGCGCTTTATACGAGATTGATTCCATTCTGCAATTACAATTGAGTTAATAACGTGGACGACAAATGCTTTGAATGTAGCAAAGTCGTAATTCCTCTTTTACGTATTTCTCGTGACATTCACCTTGTAAATGTTTGGATTGTTTGTAATAGGTCACGATCTGCTTTGTTTGAAAATAATAAATGCTTTGATGATATAAAGCATGTGTTTCGTCTCTTAATATTTAGTAGCCTATCATAATTAGTAGACATTGTATATTATTTTTACGTCATACGTTATATATAAAGGTACCATCTTTTCAATAAAAATATTAAGAACACAATTATATAAAAGTAATTTTAGACTGAGTATACAGTACACTAGCCTCAGAAATTTACATACATATGAAATAAATTCATGGTGTAGTGATTTTTCTTTCTGTTATGTGTATAGGTACTCGTTCGTATCATGCTCCCGCTGATTACAAATTCCCACATATGGATGACTTACCTGTGCCCAGTGGACCATGGAAAGAAAGTTATGACAAAGTGCAGAGAAGATATACTTTACAACTGATTGGTGGAACTGCACTTCTTGTTGGAACCATAATAATCGTATGTATTAGTTTTATCTCATGGTTATAGTGTTTAACATTGCTCAATTATTATTCTAAAGTAATGTCATGTATTTTCAGGGGAATGTGACAGGTTTGTTCTATCTTAACTGGAGACCACCAACTCCCAAAAAATAGATTGCATTACTGATATTAGCCGATTAAAATAGATGTGTAAATAAACGTCCTCCTACGTGACAAATTTGTAAGAAGTATTTTTTTCAGTCTGGATATCCTTACATTTACTTTTCCTGAATATGCTATGCAGTGTTATTTGTCAGCTTCAATATTTAATGCTTACACATTCTTTGCACAGATCAAAGTAAGTTTTCACTACACCAATGAAAAGCAGGCATTAAATCACTCATTTTTAGAAATCAAATAAACTTTAGTGTTAAATAATATACTTTAATCGAGACATCTAACTTTTAATAAGATAAAGTTTAGTATCTTATTAGAAAATTATATTTTGAATTAGAGGAACAAGAAGTAACACAAGATGTCAATGCCAAAGGCATTTATACGAAAGAAACATCTACAGTGTGTTTTTCTTAAAAAATTATATTATTTCATTTTTTATACTAAAATCATTTATTATACAATTTCTTGCAAAATGCATCTAATGTGATCGTGCTATTTCTGAGAAAAATTCCAGAATGTCCTGTATAGTGAATTCAAGTGTCACCATGCTGTCTGGATAACATCGTTGAATTAGTTCTTCTATATATATGTATTGCGCTATAAATTCACCTTGCATTTCACGCCATACAACCTAAGGTAAAGATGCAGTTATTCATTTTGTAAAAACTCTATGCAAAATATTATACTTTATATAATTTATATTATACAGAACGTGTAATGGAGTTTATATAGATTATCAAACTTATACTAAAGGCACCAGTAAGTTCATAGAAATGTGCGGTTTTCAATACCTTTTATAATCATGATTCAGTTATATATTTTATAGTTCAATTTACCTGTAATAAATTTTCCTCCTCGCACAGGTGTTTCTCTACTTTCCTGTACAGATTCTCTAAACCTTTTTTAACTTCTCTGGCTGGATACTCTTTTACAACGCGCCGCAGTTCTTGTTTGCTAAAAGCCATTTGATAACTAACTTCGGATTCTTTCACTCCGGCACCTACTTTCGCTTGTACACCCTCAAAAAATAGCTGAAAAGAAATTCATTAGAATGGTTGAAACATTGATTGTTGAAAATAATTTTAGATATTCGAATGACCAACATTGAGTTTCTCCAGTGGCCTGCCAAAATACTGCGTGACATATGCGCGCAGTGCGTCTTGATACTTTTGTTTTGCTTCCTTGCGTTCATGATCAAGTACAGAGATTTTCAATTGTGATAAAAGATCGTACAAATGATGAAAATTTTCTGAAAGCGAAAACGATCTATTGCACTATCAAATAAGAATGGAAATAGAGTACAGCCCAGTGTGATTATACCCTTACCCATTTTGATAACTTCTTGAGGAGTTTTATGATGTTCCCTACTATGAATGACAATGGCTTCAAACATAGTGCCCACTAATTTAGTATACCATTTCTCGAGATCCACTTTCCTATCTGAATTTTTAAAAATCTTTTCGGCCGTTCTTGCAAATGGTCCAAAATTTTCGATGTATGGTAAAATACCACATTTGTTTCTGCGATTAACTTTGGTATCGCACAAAATTGATTGCAATTGTGCTTGCATGAATTTATCAAACGCCCTTTTCACTTGAATCAAAGCGGAAGCAAATGTCATGGATAAAAATGAACCAGTGTCTTGTGCAGACATTACGTGTTGCGATAAACGCACTAGGACATACATACACCAGCTGAAAATAATGTTAGCATGTATCTTTCGGAAGATTAATAACTTTATAAAAAATATATTGTTGAACAAACTTACAAACTATCAACTTTATCCAAGAAGGAAATTAAATTATTCAACTCTGTTTCTAACGATGGGAAAATAGCTGCCATCGTTGCGCGTACTTCGTCATTTACTTGTCTCTCTAATTTCTTACTGGCTGTCGAAGTAACAGATTCTGGACTTGCGGCACCGTTACTTACACTATCTGTTTCCTCCATTTCATTACTCTAATACAATAAAAGGCAGTTGTACTTATCATGAGCTGTTAAATAAAAACAACATCGTCTACGTACTTTCGAAGGTGAAAGAACTGAATCCAATTGAAGAAACGAAATACAAAAGGCTTGTTCCGCGAGACAAACTGGTTGCATTTGCGAAAGCATGCAATCAAGAACAGAGTCTAATAGATTCCCATCCCCTACGGGTGCCCAAACTTCGCCGCTGAGAAGACAGATGGGTGCTGGGTTGAGTAAATCTTCCGCTTTTTGACCACCAGATCTAGATGTAGTTGCTTGGAAGGTATTTGCTTATTAGTAGATGAGCGAACATTACAGAGTTAATATGTTGGTTGATCGTTATACCTTGAAGTCGTTTGCCAAGAAGTTTATTTTTTGCATCCTCAAAAAACCGTTTCAAATCTCTTTTATATAACTTGCTCATTGTATCGGTATAAACTTTGGTTAATTGTATAAAAGCCTTATTGTCCAATGCTCTCAGTAACTGCATCAGTTCGGTGTATGGTTCCAGTTCGTGATGAACCGCCTGATGCGTTGGAAGTACCAAATCCGTTACTGACATTGACATATCGCCTACATCGTTTCCCTGCAATGAAACTATGTGTATAACTTCTTGATTCTGCTTGGATATAAGTAAACACGTATACTTATGTATGTTTGCGTACCAGATGTATAAACAAATTATTAAGATGCCTAGCGACGATAACAGAGAACTTTGCTCTCAGCTTATCGAGGCGTCGTTTTTGTTCAGTTACAGCACTTAATTTGTCAAGACCCGATGGTAGGGGTGCCGTTATTGCTTTTAAAAGTGCGGCACCTGCTAGACTAAGATCATCTTTCTCCCCTGGAAGCTCAGCTTCGCTCAAAGTACGTTGATGTGTCGACGATATATCTAATTGCGACTTACGGAATAGAAATGTTAAATTTGATATGAGAAAAGCAGCTGGAAAATGGCCAACAAATATGTAGGACGTGAAATAATAAGAATTATCAAGTTAGAAATCTCATACAGAATGGCGCAATGTTGATTAACTGTAATTGTCTCATAAAATCGTTTATAGAATAGATATATTTTACGTGAGCATTTATAATGGTCTATTCCGTATAAGTTGTTAAAAAGATTTTTTGCTTTTTGTCAGGCACATTCTTAACAGGATCTTTGTCCTACGAAAAGTTAATTTATCATTTTCGCATAATTTGCTTACAATGACTGTATTCAGCTGGTCTAGTAAAAGCCTTGCGTTACTATTAGCTGTATGAATAGCTTGATTTTTTTGACCCACACGAGCCATAACTTCTCTGATTCTTCCAAGAGCTTCGTCGTATGCTGCAAGGCGAGCTTCGACGATAGAAGCTTCGCTTATTGCAGCTTCTATACTGTTCATTAATTGAGATACACGTGCTTCTGACGCCAAAACTGACTGGACGTTCTCCTATAATGTTAATTCAGGACATGGTATAGCATGAATTGGAATCTCTTGTTGATATCAGCTGCACTTTTTCAATATTTTTATAATCTTCAAAGCAGGCAGCAACTTTATATGATACACATTTAAAACGTTTGTTATAATGTTGGGATAACAAAAGTGTAAAGATTTTTACATTTTTTGTTTAGCAATCTTGCGAAAATTATGATATGCAATTTTATTGTTTTTACCCCATCAAGAATGGAGAGGTCTTTTGAAAGAGTTTCCATGAAAAGTTCAGCATTAGCAACTGCATATTCACAGTTCTCCATCATCTGATTTAAATCAGTAGCTTCTTTATCAGTAATCGGTTGATAGTCCAATGATATGGGTGATGTTAACAGATCTGAAAGTTTTGCGATATAGCATCAAAAAGTCATTGTGACATGACTTTAAATTAGATAACAAACACATACATGGCATGTACAGAGACGCTCCTTCGTCAACTAAAAAAAATAATAACAAAAAATATGTTAAAGCCACTCCAAGAAAATTGTGTTATAAATTTCTAAATAAAACAAATAAAAAGCAGACAATAAGTGTGCAATATAGAGATAAGAAAATTATGAGTTGTAAGATAAGTAGAGGCAATGCGATCACGGAAAGATACATCTTTCTAATGATCATGCATTTTTCAATGTGCGTGGAAAAATTAATTTAGATCACAACTTACCTGGTGTAAATGTGATACTATCGCTTTCCTTCAGTAAACTAGGATCTATTAGCCACTCTTTAGGAATATTTTTAAACTGTGGCCGTTGCGATAGGCTGCACGAATAAGTATATAAATTGCTTAGGAACGTACGCCGTTCCTGTACAGTCGTCGCCGACCATTTGTATACTTTATCAATGTGCAATTCTATGTCCATTGAATCGTGTTTTACTCCATCGACTATCTGCACATCGCTCATTGCCCACGATTGCTTCTTCTTGAACACATTCTTATCGTTTTTCTTTACTTGATATAAAAGTAACAATGGTGGTGTATCTGTTGTCGTAATCAGACACAAAAAGCTCATCTTTTTCTTTTTATACGCTTTGCTCACATAACATACGCTTAATAATTTTTCATCGCTAGGCGTGAATACTTCTCTTTGGAGCGTGTGTCGTATTGCTGCCATGGTTTTGTATACAGTTGAACTATACTATTTCAATGTCAGCTTATATGTATAGTTTGTTATTTTAAGGTCAAGCGCTATTATATATTAATCCATCAATCCTGAAGAAATACCTAAATAACAACTTTGTAGTTTATTTAACAAATGCAAATGAAGCCTCGGGAAATAATATATTTAATAGTTTGACTTCGGTATTGAATATTTCTAATTAGGTTAATACAAGATCTTAACTTTCGAGATTAATAGAAATGTATTGCACTGTCGGATCAGTTACTTAAAGATTTTCTTGAGTTATAATTCAGTGAGAATGCATTTTAAGTTAAATTTACCTTTCCGCAAATCTCTTCTCCTACAATGTTTTCGTTGCACTGACAGCCTGACAGTTCTTTCTCTACTCTACACAAATGCACGTACATACAAACGTGTACAGCCAAATTCAAAATTCTACATCTAAAATACTATCGTTTCAGTTTTATATAGTCAGTATGTGTTCGTATCAATATTGTACGACGGACCTACGAGTGGTAAAATATGAAATATAATAAACATTTAAATAATACAATATTGGCAGTTTCATGTTACGATAATAATTTATAGCTTTCGAGTCTCTCTGGTAGGAAACACTAACGTCGATAATATAGAAACCATTTTTGAGGTTGATGGTATAATCTCGAAATATCAGTAGTTTCCCTTTCACAAAGATGGCGCTTAGAGCATTTTCCTACGTACCTTGACTACATTCACTTTTCAAATATTAAAAAGAGTTCTTGAAAATATTCTCACATTGTTGTATTTTCAGACAGCAGTAATTTTTATTTCGGCAAACAATGGCACCTTTTCGTTTAGCCCTGATGTGTGAAATAAAGTATCGAAGTAATTATAATTGATCTGTTGAGCGCAAAGCTTTTTCATAAATATTTATGAAATAAGACAAAATATTCCGGAGAGCTACGAAACGCACAACCACACGCGACTCGCGCATGAATCTCAGTCTACAATTACAACTCTCCCGATTCATACCGAGGCAATAATGTTTCCTCTCATGAATGACACCGTAGTAGGCAATATTAGCGGCAGAGACCCGCGGGGGGGAGGGCGGGCTAGAAACGAAACGTAATTGCATTATAAACGCCTCAATACGCCCTCGGGATAAGAGGCTCACTTTAATCGACGAGTCTTTATCTCTTGCGCGTAAATCATGTTGAGGCGTCAAATCTGGCCGCTGTTCGCGCAAATAATACAATGCGCTTCGTTGGCAATTACAACAAATTAACCGTGAAATGGCTCGTTAATAAGAACGTTACACTCACGCAACAATGTACGAGAAACTCGTTCGTGGACCGGTCGCGATACAAATGGTTCGCGACGGAATATCACGGCATCGCTTATTAATGTGTACTTAATCGATCGATCATCGAGGAACGAAACTCCACGCACGGGAGAATAATGAAAGTCATCTTTTTGCATGCGCGTATAATTTATGAGAAGGTCTTGCAAGCGTGCGGAGAGGTGGAAAAACGAACCGTAATCGTGGCACTTCGATTGAACCGATGATTCGTGATAATTCATGCTACGGATGTTTAATGTCGTCAAGTAAAGCCAACTTTTTTCGCGCCTCTCAGTGATCTGAATTAATGTTGACTGTAACTCGGTATTGTTCGATGGAGAGAAATAAAAATAATAAAAAGATATAAACGATAAAAATTGGGATTATAAAAATCGAAAGGGAAGAAAACAAATTAATTAATTGCTTCGCTCACTACCCCGAAATGACATTTTTTTACAGTACAATAAAAATGGTACCTGTATCTGCAAGAGAACTTCTTAAAGTTTTTAATTACGTGTCGTAGGAATTCTTACGGTAAAAAAAGGGTTAAGGAATATCTTTATAAACTATCGCTACGTAAGTATTAATAAAACAAGTTTACGCGCATACCTTCGCGCTACAAATAACAACCGTCGACTACACAAGAATCACGATAATAATCGCATAAAGAAGCGCAACACGAAAAGAAAGCGAAAACGTTGCGAGGTCAGTACAACCCCGAAATCATTAAAATATTCTCGAGCGGTCATAAAGATCCTAGCCGTAAGAGGAAAACCGGGAGTCTGCGTCGCCCCTCTCCGATTTCGAATCGCTAACAGAAATATGACAGAAATTATAAAATAGTAACGAGATGAGCGAGCCCGCGCCATAAACAGCCGGCGCAAAATGAATCCGAGGGCGATAGCCGTGCGACAGGCCAATGAGTGGTCAGAATCCGCGCTAATTTTGTATTACGTTACAGAGTGATTATACGTGCCTCCGCGACGTAATGCAATACGGATTTGGGCGGCTCTTTAATCCGAAACAAAGCGCCGGTCCTTCGATGGTTACGCGCGAGTGTGGGAGAGACCTCACACATCGTTTCACAGCGAGTTGTACCCCTCCGTTCCGCGTACACTGTAATTGCGAGGCCTATCTTTCGAAAAATCGGAGGATACGGTGTAATTTTATCGAGCCTCATGACGCGACCCGTTTGTCCACCCTGATTTAGAAATTAATCACATCTCAAGGCTATACATATTTCCCCTTTCGATGTGCGTGTTTCATTCGAATTTGACAAGAAAGAAATTTTTATTTTTGGTCGTTTCACTGTAATCAAGTGGCGGAACGATGATACATTTTCGTTGGTAACATTCCGATTGGTTGAGAAACTCCGATCGTAATTGAATTCAATCTCCGTTTATAAATTTGCAACGGCAAATAAATTGATCGCATAAAACAAAATCTACGAATCGTGTCTTCACGTTGATGAATATCAAACGAGTAATATGAGCGATGCGAGTGATACAACCAGTGTACCGCAACTGCATTCGCGTTTCCCGATTAACGTTGAAAACGCCGCTCTTGTGAATTTCGCGGAAGCTAGGTCGCAAGCGGTGGGTAAATACACTGTACCAACAATAACATTCCATCGGTGTAAGATACCGAGAAGCGCTACGTTTTGCAGGAGCGAATCATGATCAACGATATAACGAATATCAAGATATAGTTTTCCTTATTCTCGGTACGTGTACGATATGCGGAAAGATGTACGGTTCGAGGTTCAAGTGGCCGTGCAGCGTTTCACGCGTGCCGGCGAGGCGTGGATCCGCTGGTGTACGTGAATTCTATCCCCAGCACGCACGTGTCTAATGATACGTACAAATACAACGGTAAATTAGCGCCGCCACGAATTAGCCTCGGCTCGCAGCGCAGGTTTCGGTCGTAATCGTTAAAGCAAACTATACGTTATATTCGAAATGCCTTCGCCACGATAAAATGGCATTGCAAAACAGATCTAAGTGCCGATGTACGATACTAATGTCTAATCTTTAAGGTCAGGCTTAACGAAATATCGAAGCTATGGATAGTACGCTGATAAAGAATGTGGCATTAGAGGCGAGTACGAGTGTACTGTATTATTTTCCAACTTGCACACGCGTATTGACAGTATTGCATTAGTAACAAGATTGGAGAGGTCTGGATATTAAATGAAGAAAATTGGAACGGTAAGGGACATGTGTTAAAAATAGTTACAAAAATGTTTCGGAGTATGCTTACGGTAGATACCTGTTTAGGCGTAAAGGGGGGAGATAACGTTTCTTAAAATATTTTCGACGCAACGTCGAATTCTTTCGATATAAAATAAATGTGTTTTCATATTTTTTGTATACCGTCCACGTAAGGATGGATATAATAATGCACCCATCGTAACAGGCTTTCGAGCGAATTATTGTATACGCGCTGTGCCGTGACAAACATTACCTGCGCGCGACAATCTCCTCGAAGCGGACCCGCGGATTGTGGTGCGGGACCCGTTATCGATTAGTCGGTCAAAGAAACGTCCAAGCGGGAAAACCCGCTGGGACTGGGAAGAACGCGTATCTTACGCATACCGGGTGTCGTTACCCGTAAAAACAACGCGATGCGATATGGCGCATATATGCGCGTGGGAAGGTGGATCGCGGGTTGGACGATCGGATTGGTGTACGTATCGATAGGCCGAGATTCGAGACAAGATCGTGGCGTCGATACGCCGGGATGTACCGTACGGGAGAGCCCATTAATACGGTGCGGTACCGTCTCATAAATACGGGGGCCGATACGAAAAAAGAATCGGAGGCGACTAACGTGGAGATGCGAGCCTGTAAATCAATCCCTTTTATAACACAGCGTGACCGCTGCCACAGCGATACAAATAGAGCGCATTTGTCAGGCTTCCCAGAGAAAGGAAGAAACGCGTCCTATCCGCGCTGCCACTTCGTGAAAGTGACGGCGAGGGTGGGATACTCCGTTGTCTCGGAATCACTTTCGCCGGATGTCCCCGTGAGAGACGCCGCGGATTACGCGCGGCATAGTAAAAACATGTATTTACACCTCTCGCGGTGTAACAGTCGGCGGTGAAAGTCTGTATTATGAATTACGTGGATCGTGTTCCCTTCGTCGGGGATGTATGCTGGCGATGGCTGAATCTGTGAAAAATTTCGGTTATTTATTTAATTTGGTGAATTGGTTCACCTAAGAATAGAATCAAAGTGCCAAAGATTCAAATCGATTCCAAAATACCGATATCTTTTGGACATCACTCGCGTACCTATCTCGTTCATCGTCACTGCAGGCTTTCAAACGAATTTGGGCACGTTTGGATGTCTGTAAAAATTAAATTCGGAACTGCACGCGCGTTGATTTTTACTTAAGAAGTTGATTTAATTGACACTCTATTTATTTATTTATTTTTATGTAGACTGGGGAAATTTTTTTCTTCGCCAAGGTAGGTTGATATAGGCCAATTGTGAGATATTTTTATCGGGCCACAATCGCCAACCGAACGTACCGTCCTGCGATCTGTTCTTCTTTGGAGGGAAACACGAGCCATGTGGGTAGGAGGGAACAAGCAAAATAATTGGATGACACGATTGATTCGGCGAAGCACACCGAAACAGATGCAACTTCGTTCGCGTCTTTTTTTCTGCACGACCGACGCGATCGTACGACGAACTTTCGCTTCCAATATTTAACTAAGCCAAAAATAACTCACCGTTGTAACCATAATTTATCATTACTCGAAGTCATTTTCACGGGAATGACCAACGCGAGAGTACATTCGCAAGCACGCGTTATCATGAAATTATCATTACCGATACATCGATACTATTCCGCATACCTACGACGCTGTATCATTCTGTTATTGGCGTTCTAAGAGTTGATAGATCGAGATTTTACGAGATAACGACTTGCGTTAAGTAGAAACATCTTGCCCGCCAAACACGGAGCAACCGCGCAGCGTTTTACGTTTATCATCTCTTTATTATCGTCGCTAATTTTAGACAATGCAACTTACTAGCTCCCAGACGCGATTATCCATTTTTTTTTTAGGGAAAAGAAACAGTCCGGAACGACTCTTCCGGGATAATATGCATATCTTACCACTGCAAGGTTTATTACAGCTCGGACCATTACCGTTGGTATTGCATGCTCGCGCCACGCGCGGGCAAGGACCGTCTTTATTAAGCACCTCACAATGCAGCTTTAGCACTCTTATAATCGTAGTTTTTCTAAGTAAGTGTAAAGCGTTTACGACCGCTGTCGACGTTCAAGATTAGTTCGTTTATACGGTAGATTTATTTAAATGGCTCCGTCGTTTTCAACTTTGTTTGACAGTGTTTTCACTGTCGAAATGTTTCTATGACGATACAAGATAATTTAGGAGAGTGTTTTTTAAATATTAAAGTGTCTACCCGATCGTAAACTTGGAAAAATCGCGTTTTTTTGGGGGTGGTTAATAACTAAATGGCTGAACGTTTCGTTAAAATACAAATTTTTGTTTAACTTACCTTTAATCAGTAATTCCGCAAAAGATGCATAGTTTCTTCCCGAGCTAACCTAATTCTCGATCGAGTACAACTCTTCAACTGGAAATAATTAATTATTCATTCGTCATAATCAGTTTGAAAATTGGTTATTTGGTACGTAATACGATGCACGGAGAAGCGATTCACATCGTATAACGTTTTGGGCGAAATGTCCGTAATAACGTGCCGTATACCGCACAGTTCTATTCCTTAGGTATTTTCATTTGTAAATTTATTTGCGCGTATTCATTTATTCGTACGTAACTTGGCAAAACAAATAATTCAGGAAACAGAAATAGTTCCCCATAAAAATTAGAAAGTCAAATCTATTTGACGTTCCGCCTAGTCCCGGGTACCACCAAGGAGATAACTCTTCTTTTACGCGTGGCACGTACGATAAGATTATGGCTTTATTATTCATATTCCCTTTGGAAACTGAACCGTGCTTCGGCTAAGATTTCTCGGCTCGTCAATGTTCCAACCGATTAGATACAATAGTCTGTTAGTTAAACGCTCATGGGTTTTATGAATATTTAACGTAATCAATGTCAATATCATAATTCACGTGTGTGACTCGTTATTTCAGCCGAAGGGTTATACCACTCGTCGCTACATACATATACGTGACGTGTTGTGGGATATATTTTCAGGGTAAAATTAATATTTTCCTGGTCCCTGGAAAGTGCGGTCGAACAAAAAAAATTCAATATTTCACGTTCGATTAAAGCGATCAAATTTCTTGTTGTTATTCAAAAATGTATGGTTCCGATTTCAAAAGAAAGAGTGTACTTTTACCTAATATGAACTTAAACACCCTTACCTCTGTTAATTTTAAATACAAAAAGATGTTTCTTGCGCCATTCCGATTATTGTACAAATCTCTACAAAGATAGCCGAGGAACGGTTTTGAAAATCCTACTTTAAGAAATATCAAACGGCGCGACAAATGTACAAAAGTTCAGTGTCATTGTTAACACATACAAAATCACTACGAATTCCAATTTCTGCCACAAAATCATTGAACGCCCATTCATCGCTGTACGGATACAATCTCATTTGGAGGGAATCAAACTACGAGCAAAACTTACCCTCTCGCAACGGACAAGACAAAATAGAAGGAGAGGAGAGGAGAGGAGAGAAGGGAGGGAGGGAGGGAGGGAGGGAGGGAGGGAGGGAGGGAGAGAGAGAGGCCGACTCTTTCTCAGTTCCAGTTCCTCCAATGATTTGTAATTACCGCCACTAATACGATACAGTTTGCCGCCAGTGGCTCCCATCTAAGACGGCCGTTCGTTTATGTCCGAGACAAAGGCCCCGCCAATCCCGTAGCGAGGAGAGAGCCCTTTCCCGCGCGAATGGGCCCATCACGGGCCCTCGGGCTTTACGATCTTCCACGGCGCCGTAGGTTAATCATTCGGGTCCTTCCACTCTCGCCCTCGCTTCCTTCCTCTCCGCTTCTGTTTAAAGGGTGCTCCCGATTCGTCTTGGATTCGCTTCTCCCGTCGATCGCTACTGTCTCCTTCGGTGATTCAAGAGTCGAAGGGGCCCAAGATCGATGCGCACGAAGGGCCGCCGTTACTTCGGTCCGCAGACGGTACTCCGAAATACCAGAAGCCCCGGGAACCGTCTCGTCTCCGTCGGTCGCCTCCTACGGCGTCGATGTCGTTTTCTTAAATCATGCTCGCCGAGAAAAAGTAATTATCAATCGTCGTGGAATGAGTTCATCGTTTCGTTCGTAAGATACAGAATTATCCGTGCTCCTCTAACGGCTATAAAGCTCTAACTTGGTTTCGTATTACGTAAAAGTATTAACGCTGTTCCTATCACGACCGGTGAAATCACCGTTTTTTAAATTTCGTCTGGAATATCGTACATACAATGTTATTGCACAGCCACTTAACTTAAATGTTAGCCGCTTCTACATTCTTTTACTATCGATTGGCTATTGGTTATTATCTTCATTTGATATAAGTATTACAAGTTGTTTCAAAGATTGGATAATTGGCCGGTCACGGTAAGAATACTGTCGGAATACACGAAGTGTTGGCAGGGATACTGTTAACGTGTCATAAAAAAGAAATTAAAAATTAACAATTGACTAAACCTGAAACGGCGTCCGGTGTTTTACGAGGACCGAAGAAAAGTCTTAAATGCGAAACAAAAGGTGACAATCTATGCCGATCGCGAGGAATCTTTTTGCGTTAATTCCACTATCGTACTATCGACACAACGCAGAGAGTTAAATCGTGCGACAAAGAGCTAAAACGGAAACGCGTTGCGCGCTCGCTGTCGCGATTCCTTCAATTCCTGCTGTCGTCACGAGAATGACGATAGCAGAGCCGGCGCGGCTTCGTCCCGTAGACGTCGGTTTCAATCTTGCGAAGAAAGGACGTGACGAGACGCGGAGCGGTGGAGAGGGACGCGCAAATTGATTTGCGGTTCGTCGTGTGCCGATATACGCTCCTGGCGCCACAACGGCATTCCGGCATTTCCGGAATGGCATAACTGCCTCTCCTCCGTGTCCGAGTCGACATTAACGTGGGTCTGTTAACGCGAGAGGGAGAATCGGGTACAGGCAAATCTGCGCAGATCCGCGCCGTGCACTTTTTTTCTTCTCGTGCCAGTTCAAGTGGAGGAGCTTGAAATCCGTTGGAATCCGGAAGTTTCAAGCGTTGGTCGATATAACATTTCGAGAAGATTCGAGTGTCCCACGATGGACGTTACTCGTTTCTAATATTTGATTCATCAGGTTTTCCTTTTAAAAAAATGTACCTTCTTTCCTATCGAAACAAGAGAAATTTCGCATGACATTGTTTACGTATAATCTATGAAGAGAAAGTTGCATAATAATAATTATACGCTATCTACCGATACCTACCTAGCAACGCTATTCTAGTAACTCGCCAAGTTGATTTTTTCATCTGGATAAAGAGTATAACTGCGATTAGATAATCTCTATCCGTTAAAAATCTATTCCTAGATAATTAAATCTACGAACGACGATCGCTTCATTCATGCTACTCAAAAAAAATATCCGTCGATATCGAAACTTTTCTTTAATTACGAAAGAGACGCTTCTCGGGCGAATTTAATTTCTCCCGTGGTACGTTTTAATATCCACAGGGGCCCCCCGCGCCTTTCCCACCGAGAGGAGTAACGTAATTACACGCCCGTTCTCTCCTCTCGCCAAGAGGCCCATAAAACGACCGTTTATAAGGTAACCGTCGCTTACGCCCTAATTTCTTCAGCCCTTAAAGATCGTGCGCGATCAGCGCGGCGAAACCGCGTGGCCCGGAATTCCCGACTCATCGTAAAATTCCGCGACAATCTAACTAACTTCTGAGAGCGCGTAAAACGGCGGGTGGTTGCGTTGCACCGTAAAGTTCCGTTTACACCCGAAATACGAGTGGCCTTAAGCCAGGCCGAAATAATCTGTGGGAACCGGGACCGTGCGGCACAATGGCGGGCTTATTAAAATTCCTGGCTGTATTTTATGCTCGCGAGTTGGTGGGCAACGTCGCGAGGAAGGTACGGAAGACGAAGCGGTAGTAGGAATGAAAGAGAGAGAAGGGAGGGGAGGGGAGGGGGGAGCGAGAAGACAGGAAGAGAGGGTGGGGTGGGTCGAAGAGAAATTGGGAGAGATCGAGGAGAAGAGTGTATACGCCGAGGAATGAAAAAGATTAAGAGGGAGAGAGAGAGAGAGAGAGGGGGGGGGGGGAGAGATAGTAGAGAGATTAAAGGGGGTGGAGAGAGGGGGAGGGCCACGCGACTCGAAGTCCAAGCGTAATCTCGCTACATCTACACCCACGCTCGCTAACCGACGTAGGTACAGCGGTGGACACCAGGAAAGTATTTCGCTGCGACCACTTCAGGTTCCATCCTTTCTTCGTCCTCATTCTTCGTTTTCTTTATTGTGCTCTCCCGGCTTCTTTTATTTCGTCGGGGAAGAAAATTAGTGGGTGACTCGTAGTTCGTAGAAAACGTTAACCTCGTTTACGTTTCATTCCTCTCTCTCTCTTTTTTTTTATGGATTGTTACGCGCTGTTATTGTGTTTACGCGTGGAAATGTTCTTCTTACGGCCTGATATATGGACGGTGGAGGAAGACGTCGAGAGATTAGGAATTAACGAAAATATTCGGAAGCTTTTCGAGAATGAGAAAAGCTTCGCGTTCCCTTTTGGCCAGATTTACTCAATGAGATGGAATTCGAATTCTCGAGGAATGGATCAACAAAGGAGAGAGCATTGGCCGGAATCTACACTCAATTTTTCTCGCTTCAAGCAACAAATATTCTCCACGCATCCTCCTACGTATGAACATTCACGAAAAACGGGAACATTGAAATCGTTATCGTGAAAAATGTTCATCCAAAACTGCCTTAAGTCTCATCGCAAGATCAATCGCGCCATTCCGATCGTAACGAGCATCGGGTTACGCCAGGATGGCGAATCATTCGACGATTACGTTACTGACAATGAAAGATAACGGACGGAGAATGTACGAGTCGATAACGCGATATACCGAGCGGAATCGTGGAAATCCCCCTTTCGACTTATCGCGAGTACATCCGGCGAATGCAACATTGCTGAGCGTTCCATTCGCGTGAAAGTTTTTCGCGTGAAACACCCTGTAGCACGTACGCGGTCCGAGTGCGTTACCCTCGCGCATCGTACGCTCTTATCGCGCGACAACCGCTTATCAAGCGCCAGTCTGGCAGACTCCCTCCGCAGGTGAATGCAGGTATACGTCTACCTATATTCGTCCACCTATCTCCACCACGGCTTAGAGAGAAAACGCTCTTTTTGTGCCTCCTCGGCGTCCGTTATCGCGAATTCCGGAGCGCCGAGCTTCCATTCGCCACGTTCTAAACGGTAATTGAATTCTGGGTACTCGCTGATATGCTTTCGCGTACGTACCCGTCGCGCCGACGATACAGCTTCTTCCTTCGGTTATGGCGAGACGCGAGCGCTAGAATGTTAATTAGTCTTTCTAAACTTCGTTCCAAGGAGATTGTCACTTTAAATCTGGAATTGAAATATTTTTTCATATTTCCTCTGAAGTTTGTATAGCTAAGCGATTCTGTTTGTTTGCATTTTACTTTTATAATCATGGCCCGCCGGTAAAATGATTTCAACTAATTACATCCACCGGTTCATGACCGCGCATCGATCGTAAATTTGTAATCGTAGGTGAGTAAATGAAACGTATCGATCTAAAACCGCAAAGAATCAATATTGACGTTAAACGTTGCTTCTCGATCTTTTCTCTGTAATTTCATTCTCCCAATTTGTACGTCACGGGTCCATTACTTGGATGAAATCGAAATATCGATTCCGAGGAACCGCGTGAAAGTTCAATTACGAAATTCACAATGATACCCCGTAGATCTGGTTTATCTCTATTCAATCTCGCGGAACGATACAACGATACCGCGGAAACCATTGGGTACGAGTACGACGTCGGAAGAGGAAGGAAGCGAAACACTCCTTGGCTCCCACCGACGAGTAAGAGGTCAAGAGCACGGAATTGAATTCTTTTATTCGAAAGCGACTTCTTAATTCGAGGACCTCTCCGAAGAACTCGTCGGGAACATCCCGGTTAAGGATTCTTGTCCGGTTGGCCCGGCGCCAAAAGCAAATTAACTTAACGAGGAAAAGAGGGGCAGTTTTCGACGGAAATGACGCGACGTTGAAACAAAAAGGGACACGTTGGAGCGCGGGGAGAAAGAGGCAGAGAGGGGAAGAGAGAGAGAGAGAGAGAGACAGATTTCTCTCGGCGATGGAATTCGCTGCCAATGGTGCACCTTCGAGGAACCCACACCCACGAACCAGAGAGCCGACAAGCTGGACCAGGGGGGAACCCGTCGTGGATCCGAATTCAATGGGACACCATTGTTATTTATTCTCCTAGGCGTGACTGGCCCCGGTCCAGCGACGGCCCACGTGGATCCGATTATTTATAAAATCGGTACCGAAATAGGGGCCGACGTGCTGGGCGTTAACGAGGCCCGTGTCACGTCGTTGCGCAATCCGGAACGAGAGCCGGGCCAGGCTCTTCCATAAATAAGGAGAAAAATTAACACGGGCGCCACGGTAATGACACCACTGGTACCGATCGCGCGGAGGCCGGTCCCCGATACGACAACACTCGCCTTTACGCCAATCGTATAACGATCTCCACTACCGTATTACGCCTCCGGTAGTCGGACGGTTCTTGCCTCCATTAAAGTCCGAATTATTGTAATCTTTTATCGGGGCCGGGGAGCACGCGGGGATAAGCAAAACGATGCTTAAGAAATTGCGGCGACCTCGATGCGTAGCGGGGATTACTATCTTTCGATCTGGAGGAAGAGACGGGCAACGCGATTAACAAAAATAACCAGCCTCGATTTAAAGCATATTTAAGGGAATAACGTTGTATCGTCTCGTATCGACATCGGTGACCGTTATTGCGTCGGGAAAATTCAACGTGCAAATTGCGCAAGGAACGGGAGTGAATCGAATAAACGAATCGATTAATAAAAGGAACGCGATACGATAGTTGCCTTTACGCCGTTCCTACGACGATTTCTAATTTCTACTGCCGTGTTACGCCTCGCGTAATTGGACGGTTCTTCGAGGTAATGCGATTGGAAGATGCACTGGGATTTAACGAGTACGTCATCAAAATCAATTTTAGATAGATTTATTGCCTCCGTCGCTGACCCCTTTGATTTACGACCCCTCGTTAAATTTAATAATGCCGCGATAAATGTTCGATTTCTAAGGTATGCGCGTTACGTACGGAATGATGGTCACGCGTACGAATGATTTCCGTCACGAATTTAATAATGTTCGTTGGACGCGCACCTCGTTGGTTTGCACAATGTCCTTTAATGGGAACGCGCGTAACTGTGTTCCATAGTACGCGCTTTTTTCTTTTATCTCTCGCGTTCTATCGCGGTTATCGTCTCGATATCATTGTAGATACACTTACATTCCCAGACGCATTATTATATTATCACGCGCAACGTTTGACGGTACAGAATAAATCAAACGGACTCGACATTTTTTTCGTGACACGTTTGTTCGGTACAGTACGCGAATATTATTAACGAGACCTAACGAACGAATTTAATATTAACCTTCAAGGAGACTGATACATATGTGTACTTTCAGTCTTTCATAAATTAAAATTATTCTCAGTGAAAAAATAAATTAAACCACGCAGAAAGATTGAAATCTGCCGGAGAAGTATTCACCGCAGAATCACGCAATAATAAAAAGAAAAGAAACTTGACACGTGGAAGGAAAGAAAATTAAATATTTTTTCTCGCTTTAATAATTCATCCCCGAAGAGGATAATAAGCCTCTTAACGTCAATTCGACTCGCGTATCAACGCGTTAACGGATCTCCCCTTGAAAAAAAAAATCACAATTTCGCTCGACCGTCTCGTCCTTCCGCGCATCCGTGACAATAAAGAGCGTAATCTCGAATTATTCGATAGCGCAAAACAGCTGACCGGTCTACGTGGGAGAGATAAGGCGGCAGTGGAAAAACAGAACGCGAAGAGGCATAGGCAAAATAAAGGAGCTCGAAATAGCGTTGGGGGCATGAGGCGGTGGTACCGGGGGTTGGGTGAGGAAAGAATAAGAGGGAACGAGATTGAAGTCCGCGGTGCCGGGGTTGCTTGAATTATTCATCGAAAAAAATATCCGCTTAAAAGGTAGGCCAGAGATAAGCAGTAGGCCTCAGCGTTGCCCGCGAAATGCATTAAAGCCGCCAATAAACTTCGCGCTCGCGCGGAATGCTAATAAATTATCCGCCGGCAATCCCCCCCTCCCCTTCCCCTTCCCGCCAGATATTGGCCGAACGAAAACGAATGCACCGCGTTCGATCGCGAGCGGTGGAACGTGGACAAGATGGAAGAAACGGCGACCCTCTCCCGTGCGTACGGTATACGGGGGACCGGCTAACGAGTTTACGTCTTAATCACTCGATCGATCGATCTTAATCGATGTCTCCTTCGTCTCTCGTAAATCTCCGCGGATCGTCGCGCTCCTCCACGATCCTGGAGGTCCCTCGTGGCGGAGTGCGTGTCCGTTGCCGGTGCGATTTGCGATACCGCTGCACACGTTCGCCGGCATTCCACGTTTCTGGCTCGCCGTTTTACGAGTTACTTATTTACGGCTAACTGGCGGTGTACGCTTTACGCGGAATTGGATAATCATCGGTCATCTTGAAGAGGAGTCAATCCGAAATTCTCTTTTTTCATTCTTTTAGGAATTCACTCGTTGGCGATGTCGATGGATCTGGTGCGCGTGAAAAGCAGCTGTGCGTCAGTTTTTCTGATTTATTTCGATGCCCTTATTTTTTTTTTGACATGGCGTCGGGGGAATATTCTTAATTAATATTACGATCGTCGAACAGTTTCGATAAAGGTGAAGTCGAACACGAAGGTGAACCGTTTGACCGTCAGATAGGCGCTATACCGTCGCGTTTCAATTTTCATGGAAAACAAAAACATATCCTACCATTCTAATTTGTGATAATGTCAATATAAAATCAGTCGAGAACGTCGTAGCAGTTTGACCGTTATTCCGTAAAAATCTAACGACAGAATAATCGAAAATATTAAGAAATAACTCCCACGCGAATGTAAAATTATCAAAGATCCTTTGATTTCACCGGTCCCTCCACTTAAATTACAAACGCAACATCCATTATACATACGTCCCCGCGTATATTCTAACGATGAGTATCCACCGACGAGGTACGCGCAGCCCTTCGATGGAATAAGAAGAAACCCGGCGTGCGTGGAATAATTACCCCGATATTACAATACATTTTCGATCTCCGAGTGGGCGAGCAGGGGTTATATAAAAAAAAGAAAACACATAAACCCACGGCGCTGGTAACCCAACGTAAGGGGATCGAATTCAATTCCATAGCAAACTCACCCCGCACCGAGTGCTTTCGCCGTGTGTGTTACCGAGGGCTTTTCAGGGCCCTCGAACGAGGTTTACGTCGAACCTAACAGAGGGAAATTGTTCGGTACGCCTCATTGCCATTGTGTATCGCTACGAAATGCCAGAAGGGTAAATATAACGAGATGAGATGAATATTTATGATACCGTACACGATCCGTGCCACCCCCGATGGGGGGTTTCTGCACGTGCGCCATGCCGATGCATCGCGACACCACGAGGAAGAAGAAAATATATAAGGCAAAGAGGTGCGCGACGGGTGAATATTCAAGAGAATCCCCCCACTGTGGCGGGATACTTTGGCATCAACGTCAGAGATTTACGCTCGTTTTACGGTCCCGGCGCATAACCGAGTTACGTTTATTTTATGATCTCACGCCCTAATTCGCCCACCCGTTGCAACCCCCGTGAAACGTTCGGCGGATCCACGATCGAGACGCGATCCTCTTGAATATTTAATTACTCCGATAAACCGTCATTCCACTCGGATTATTGATTTATGTTATTAATACCGAGTGGAATATTGAATTTTGTAACGTAATTCGGTCGCTCCCTCGCGGAGAGGTGAGTCGAGGTAACGGAGGGAGATAATTGTTTACAAATCGACGAAGCGAACGCTTTCAGGGATAAAGGGAAAGAAATCGTGTCTTGGAGTAATCGCGACGCAAAATTATTTCGTTTCGTGATTACGCGTGGATACGAAAGATAAACTATCCTCGCTACGTTAATGTGTGTACCTACTGGTAGTAGGAGTAATTGTCGGATCAGCATTTCAGTTGGATGTTGTACAGGAGGGGTGAATCTTGACAGAGGAATTAAGAATCCAGATTGCGAAATTGAGCGTCGGTAAAACACGGCTCCGTCGAAGGGCCAACGATCCTAATGGATACGCTCGAGAAACCCTTTCCCGGCTCTCAAGCCCACGACAATGGGAATAAAATGATACTTTTGAAAGAGCTTGAGCGATAATTTTTTTTACAAAAAGGAGAACAAAGGGATCCGAGAGTCGAGATAAGAATCACAGATCGCATCGTTATTCGTTTTCCAGGGAGAATCTCTTGGAACGAGGCTCTTCTATCTTTCTCGGGGTGACTGGCAAAAATATCGAAGAAATCGACCGAGGCTGGGAGGAAATTTCATGGCACTCATTGAATTTCCTGGTCTGCCACGGTTCCGCCTTTACCGTCCCCTCGTAAAACTTAACTAGCTCCCTCCGAGAGTCTTCTTTATATTTCGATAATAACGATCCGATCAAGAATTACCCTCGGTGGTTTAATCCGTTCGAGAGTCAGGAGTGGATTACGGATTTTATGCAAATACGTGTTTTGTTGCTGGAGACGGGGGGTACCTACCTTCAGCGGGGGAAATCTAGGAAATATATTCAAAATATATTTTTTGAACTCCCGAGCGAATAAATAAATCACTTCTTCTTGCTCTTGTAAGAATATACGAAATTATTACGAACGTTTTTTACAAATATCGAAACACAAATGATTAATTGACCGATCGACGGACCGCTTCAACTTTGATTACGCAAGAGCGCATACTCGAATCAAATTCGCCAGTTTACCTGTACACGTCCGCGTACTCCGGCATAAATTACTTCTCGACAATTCTCGCAAAAATTCACGTCTCCCTGAACTTGTCGCGATCACGATATTCACGAAGCTACAAACAACCGAGAGGGAACAAGGAGAACGATACAACTCCGAAGTGGAAAGGGTCAATGCATCTCGTCGCGATCCTAAATTGCCGAAGAAAGCGAACAACCGCGTATGAAAAACGAATCTGGTCCTCCCGCTCGTCTCGCATCTTCCACTTTTACATCGTATCCTGTTCCCGTTCTCTCACAGCGTATAAATAATCAAACGACTCGTCCATGACGCACGCTCGCGTCCTCTCGACCAAACTTGGCTCAACGCGTAACCGAGTCAGCCACGCACATCGCAAATTGAACTCCCGTCGCTCCTTTCCTACCCCGCTACCGTCAGAACGGCGAAAGTTCTAAGTCACATTTGTTCTTTTCATACGTCTCCGCATTTCCCTTCGCTGCTCTTTGCGCTCATCGGAGGGCGCAGCGCAAACGCGCGCGCGCGCGCCCCGTGCACGGTAGTTGGCCGTACACACGACACACGCACACCTGGTAGCCAGAGGTGTAAAACGAGCGAATGCATATATCATGCAGGCGTAATGCAATATCGGGCCTGGGCCTCCTTGGCCCACGGGCCTAACGCCATACCAGTATGCCCGTGTAAGTATAAGTAATGCCTGTTATTTGCCGGGTATTAGTTTTTGCGCGGGGCTAACTTATCGTCCTCGTAAACTGGCGCACAATTACCTGTCTCTACTGTGCGAGCAACCAGCGGAGAGAGGCTCACGACGATTCCTCGTGTCACTTCCGAGAGGCTACCTCCGTGAAATTACATTTACGCTCTACTGACAATAAAACGACGATAAGACGAATGGGCGAATCGGCGAAGGGAATTACTTCGAGGACGCGGGGGGGGGGGGGAATGACGCGCCAAGGACTAGGATCCGGCTTTTGCTCTTTGCCATTTACTCTCTTAGGATCGTTTGTGCGATCGCCGACACGACGAACGTTGGATATACATGTGCGCTCTTTCGATTCATCGAGAAGCGTTTCTTTTGGAATTCCGTTAACCCATCGCTGCATATGTAGCGTACGTGCTACTGCTCGTAAGTATAAAACTCTTAAGATTTGATACTAAAAACTTGGATATGATTTTTAGAATAATTTTTTTATGGTTTCCTGATACGCAATGTAGGAAGAATACAATAATGCAACGCAGGGTTAAAGGGTCTCTGCCAGGAGGACACATCTTGGTAGGGGTTGGGGGTTAAAAATTTCGAGATGAAACGAGAAAAGACGAAAAGACTCTTGCCTATCTATTCCGTTTGCCGTGAAGTTGGTTATTCTTAAAGTGGACCCATTAGCGTAACATTATTAGAGATCTTCAATTTTATACCGCTTCAACAATTAATTGGTGTAAGAATATTATTAAACTTCGGGAATTATAAATTTGTACCAATCAGTTTTCCGAACGGTTATTCACAGCATTAAGATTACAGCTAATGCATCGCACCCCCGTTGAAGGTAGAAATTTACGAGCCACTTTCGTCCGCGCGTTACTTTATATATCGATATATTAATTTATTTTGATACTTACGAATCCGTGTCTCATCTATTACAGTCATTTCAGTTAAGAACCACAGTTTATTAGGATAACGGCGTACCTCGAGTCAGCGCTATAATTAATTTACGGATCGTTAAATCAATTGTAAATTATTATCCTCCGTCGGATGTAGCGCGTCTCGATAGATCATTAAGGACTCTCTTTACGGGAGTTCGCACGTACGGTTTTTATAAATGTCAGGATTTACGCTGCGCCACTCCTCGTTACTCAGATTAATGACGGGGTACTCTGTGATTTACTGGTTTTCAGATTATTGTTGCCCGTAAACGTCCATCGTGACAAATGTTGGCCCCGTTAACCGCGTTCCGAGCGACTTCTTTGACGATTATTAACAAATTATATGCGGACGCGCTCGAACGTCGCGCAAGGGGTAATGAACAATTTGCGTTATCAGGCTCGAAAGTATGAGAAAGCGTTACGCGATCCGATCATAAATCATTAGAGATTCGGTAATAAATCCTTATAGTCACTCGCTTCTACGACGCTCGACGGTGCTCTACTGTAGCTTTATTCAACCACAATGTTATTCAATTATTTAACATCGATTTAACTACAAAATTTTACGTCAAAATGACGAAATCATCTTACGTCGTAAATTGCTTCTACGGCCAACCAATGATATTTTCATCCAAGCGAAAGACTATACTCGCGGACCACCGTTACGATGATTTTCATGTAATCGGCCGTGGACAAGATTGTACAGCGTACAACCCCCGCGTTATCGGATTTATCGAACGAGTCTTCACCGAAAATCGGCGTCCTAGTTGGTGGGATTTGTTCGGGATTACGAGATTGCTCTCTCTCTCTCTCCCTCTCACCCTCTGTTTCTCCCCCTCTCTCTTGGCCTGCCCCCTCGTTTCATGGTGTAAGCATTTAGGATCGACGAGATTTCCGGTTACCGAGTAGCAGCCGTTACGAATAATGGCCCGATAAGGGCGATCGCCGAAAGAGCGGGGTTTGTATGCGTATACGTGTGTGTACTCACGGTTGGTCCAATTAAGACGAGCCGGTAGCACAAGATCCCAACGATTTCCGAAGATTTATCCGTACCCGTTCGACGACCACACGCAAAATCAATAAGAGTTCTATGGGGTGCCCTTTCAGTCCGGACAAACTTATTCCATTTCGAGAAAGTGGGCGTGTTGGATACGCATCTCTGGCCAGATTGTTGCGCGCGTTATCTTATCGCAATGCGAAGGTACGAAAATAAGTTAAATATTAGCCAGTGGGTAGAATTTTTTTAGCATGGCTGTACGAGTGAAATTAACGTTATTCATATATACCTATTGACTTTCATTTTTTTTCGATAGTATTTATAAAATTTATTTCTAATGTCGTAAAATTTGGCTGATGCAATTTGATACCGAGATTAAAATTAATTATGACCGATAAATTGTCGTCATTATTGAGAATCTCCTTATTTGTGCAAAAATGACTTATATTCCGTGCATAGGTAAATAAATAAAACTTCGTCAAACTAATTTTCGAGCGTTTCACGATTAACGCGGGATCAAATACCAATTAACCGACCCGAGGCATTCGCCGTCCGATCGATCCGTTTTCAGGTACCGTCGTAATGACATGGGAAATTTCTATCGACGAATGAACCGAGGGAAAAGTCTCACGGCGAGCGCAACGACCGTTTCCTCGACCTCGACGACGAGAGTCGAAGGCCACGCGTTCGTCGGGTGAGAACGATCTCGAGGGTGAAAACGAAGTGAAAGTACACCTGGCGCTTCCGTTACGCGCGCGACGGAGGGTTGTCGTGGGGCGGGGTAACGCGCGAAAAATCGCCGTGGAAATTCTCTCGAATATTCTTTCCGGGGGACGTTATTGCGTCGTGTGGCCACCCAGAAAGTCCGCACATAAATTCAACCGTGACGGAATTCGTAACGATTAAAGGAGAAGGTGACGGGTAACAATGCTGCGGGCTGCCCATCCGATATTTACCGAGGTCAACCCCTCATTGTCACGAGACCAATCGGCGTTGGTCGAAAGCGGTCGCGGTGACTTTTCGTTTGTCGTTCGACGCATTTCTCGAAAAATCAACTTCCTGCTAGGAGGACAAAGTGCGTGGAGAAAAACCGACGGTATTCTTTGCGAAAGTAAAAAAAAAAAATGTTGAGGGGTACGCAATTTGTATTTACTACGTGGGCGGATGTGGAAATGTTGAGGCTATCGAGGAACGAGGAAAGTATTACACCGATATTACATACGCTTATATCCAAATTATTTGGTAGGATTGACATTTTTCGGTTAAGTTAATTGATTAGAAGATCCTAAAGTGATTCAATCCGTGAGTCGACCCGTGAGACGAGTCTGGGTCAAAAGAAAATTCGCGAACTGTTACAAAACACCTACCGTTGCTCGTCCGTGTCTCTTTCTTTTCCCTCGTCACAGAAACATCATTGAGCTATACGGTATTGTAATATGCGCGCCTGTGAGCGAAGTTTATGAAAAATACTCGCCGCGTAAAGAACAACGAAGGTATTCCAACTTGTCCTTTTTTTTTTTACCTCTGTAGCGCTACGATAATACTACAATACTTCTTCTGTTTCTCAGTTCTTCTTGGAATAGAGATGTCACGTGGACGGAGAGAATCGAGGGGTCGAGAAACGGATAGAGTGCCAACAGTGTGTTACGAATAGAATGGGTATTTATGTATCGTGTTTTCATCGCTGGGAAAGATATCTATATTGGAATCATACGATTTTCACTCGTCGAGACAACGGAGTCTTGCGAAACAATTTCTTTTTCGGCCCTTTCCCCGTTTTCCTTGATGTTCCGTTTCTCTTTCCCCGTCTCCCTCGCTCCAGTTGGCGAGAATCTTTTTAAATCCCACTATAGGACGAGAGATTCTTTGACCAGAAACGTCGTTCGGGCGAGAAATTCTGTGAATAGGCTCAGCTAAACCGTGCCTAATTCGGCGACAAATGGTCGCATTGTGACCGCCCGCATTATCTCGCGGATGACCAGTGAAAACTACATTTTAAAGATCTGTAAATGGAGACTATCGCATGCCGCTTGCCCGCCCATGCGCGCGAAAGAAGATTATTTCACTCAAATTACGAGGGAAATTGTGGAAAGTCAATATTAAGTTCGACGGAGAATATTGCAACTAAAGTCACATTTTTGTTAATGAAATCGAATCGACATAGTTGTGTCAGTTCGAAATTAGCAAACGACTTTTGGTCGAGAATCATTCTCCCCCGAGGACTCCAAGATAACCAATACTACCGACCGTTCGTTAATCACCCCGATCGAAGAATTCCCCGTCCAAACTACGAGATCCAATGTCAATATTCTCACGGGTAATCATTAATTAAACTCCGACCTATCTATCGTTACGCGCAACACAATTTCAACATAACGGTACGAGACGCGATTCGACTATCGACTAATAGAAAATCCTCGGCGTCAACCACCCACGTATCGACGTTTGAAATTCCACGTCCTCCGGCCGGATTAATCGACGTTTAAAAGAAAGAAGAAAGAATAATTAGGTGCGCGCAAGGCTAATTGCAGGGTCTCCCTTACGAAAGTCCCTTACGAAATAGCGTGGCCTCGCAGCTGGTAGCCGGCCGGCGCGACGGTGGGAGGAGAATCAGGACGGAATCTCCTCTAATGATCGCTGACTTAATATTCTCGGGACGTCGGTACTCGATTTAACGAGGGCGGCATCGCTGCGGCCCACAAAGCAACGCGTGTGCGTTCGCGCAGGTGAAGCAACGCCCGAGAGAAATAGACCGGGCATTCTCGAACGAAGCTGGGTCCTCGAGGGGGCCAGCTCCCTCGATCGAGAAACGTGCGCGCCGCCCGACGCCGCCGCCGTGCCGCGCCGCGCCGCGCCGGAGAGCTACTACGGCCGCCAGCCGGAGCGGCCCGGAGAACCCGCAAGCGGGAGAAACGCACGGGAACCTGTCCCGGACAGGTCGGCAGATAAGCAACCGCGAGATAAGATACGCTAATTGAGAGATCTTAATTGGAGGCTGCGCGGACCCTCTTGGGCCTTTTTCTCGCGCGGACATACCGCCGCGCCGCGCCACGCCGGCGTCGTGGGCCCTTCCTTTCTCCGAAGCGTTCGTGAATCTCTTTAACCGGGGACGAGTACGAAAATCGAGCGGGTTCGCTCTCGGAGTTTCTTCCGATTGCGCGTAACGGTGATTCGAGAATAGAACACGGTGGGTGGGGAGAATGGATCGCGGAGCGAGAAGCGCGATAGGTTGGATAATAAGGGAATTGGGTGTAGTGCCTCGAATTCGGGGTTAATTAGAAAAATTCAAATTACGAACGTAAGATTCCTCGAATTTGTGAACCGAGGAGTATGGTAATGGGAGGCACACCGAGATGTGAAATTATACGTTAAACTACCTATCGGAAGTATTTTCTAATGAATATTGATGCTCCCCGTAAGTTTATTAATTTCAAAGCGTTAATGAATATCTAAAGGAAACGCGCGGTTATTTGAATAGAATTACCGACTTAACTCAGGATTATCCGAAGAATATGTATTCTTCCTCGCAACGTTACTCTCGAGCAAAGGTGTTACGCTGTAAACGTCGAAAAAAAAACGAATAGGTCCACTGTGAATTAATTTTCGGTAACGTCGACACGTGCCTCGAGATCTCCAAAGCGAAAATTAACTCTCGCGGCTCAAACCACGCGACCCCACGAACCGGAGATGGTTTCACGTGAAACGGTCTCACGACTGGCAACACAAATCTTATATTTTTCGCCGCTGATACCATCTGTCCCGGCTCACGCGTTTCACGTGGATCCGTTCCGAGCCAAAGGACTCTGGCTCGTCCAGACGAAAGCGGATCGCAGGTATTATCCCGTAAGATAAAGTTTCCGGTGGCGTGGCACCGAAAACGGCCTACGGTGAAGGTAATCTTGGGATCTCTTCTCGATGCGGGAACCCGGGGTACGGGGCTAACCACTCCCGAGCCGGTGGCGCGTGAATCTATGTAGTATACGTTGGGTTAGAAAGAGGGGGTTGGGGAGGTAAGGTAGTCCCGAAGGAAGGAGGTGAAAAAGGGGTACGAGGAGGAAGAGAGAAGAGGGTGAAACTTAACGGCTTCGTTGAGTCCCAGACGCGTGATTTCTAGATCAAACACTCGAGGAGCGTTAAGAAGGAAGCTGAGGGAAGGGGTGGCTCATTCGAGTCGGGCCGGTCCGTGCGAGAAAAAGGGGGGTGTCAACGAGGTGGGTTACGAGGGATCGAAATTGGGGGACCGGGCTCCTTTTCGCCCCCTCTCCCCTTATCTCCACACTTACCTCGATTCTATCTCTCTCTCTCTCGCTCTCCTCGCTTCGCCTCTTACGTTCCCCGTGTGTTTAGTTCTTTTTCTCCGGGATAACCGGGTAGGCGAAGGGCGCGAGGGGAGTAGGGGGCACAAGGCGAGAGGATTTTTTGACATTATTTGGGGAGCCCTTCAGAGCCCACTCCGGGGGAAATCAACGGTCGGAATTGGAGTGCCGCGCCGGCGGGAGTGAACCTCGTATCTACACCTTCCGCCCTTTCCTATGCTCGCATAGAAGACCCTAATACCTTTCGAACCCATCGTGGTAAATAGCGAGCCCGACCGGGGCTACCCCCCCCCCCCCGCCCGTCCGATCCGATTCCCCGCGACTTGTTTGATTTTGGCTTTCGGCCTCGAGCGATTTCGGAGCGGATTTGCGCTTCGACGGGCACACGAGTGCTCGCGCAGTCCGGCGAATTCCTTGTCGAGAGAAACCGAGATAGGGTGAACGTACCAACGAACAAACGCATGCCACTGAACGAACGAATCGCGTGTTTTTCATCGGAACAGAATAAAGAAAAATTGCTATTTTTGAGATACCGAAGTTTCCGGAGGTTATGGCACCTTTTTTTTAGAATTCAGTTTTTAATGCGGTGAGCTACGTTCGTTCTTTAATGAAAAGATATAAGGTCTAGTTCTCGCGTACTTGTACTTGACCCGAGACAAGACTCTTGATACGGCACGTAGAATGTTTTATTATTATATTTATTCGTTTTCAAAAAGAATTGTCGGGGATGACTTTGTATCCGAAATCTGAGAAAGATGCTATCGAACTACCGTTTTCATTAACGATGAGAACGTGTTCGGTAATTTTTCATCCTTGCTTCGAGAAAATTTTGTGCACCCGCGTTTCTCTAATCGGAAAGAGAATCTAGAATTTTGCCCGTTACTTTGAAACTGCATCGAGCAGCGTTCGCTCTATATGATCCGTTCGTCGGGAACTTAATAGCCGCGTTGATACGAAACAAACATTAGATAGCTTTATACGTATATCCAGGCAGCCTTATATTCTAGTTCTTATTTCAGAAGCCATTAGCGTAGAAACCATAATAAATCATTTAACCTTCCTTTCTCTAAAAGAGACGTTTAAGTCCGAAGGGTTGCTTAATTACCAGTATTAAATTACCGAAGAAATAAATCCCTCTCGGACATTATTTTGTAATAAATTTGTTCGCTTTGCATAACTCGTTGAAATAAATCAAGCGATAACAACTTTATCACTACGGACTGGTTTAGCAGCCGTTCCTTTATACTTCATATTATCGTTTTTGCCGGGTCTCGCGAGTACACGGGATTATCGTACGTACAATATAAAACGCGCAGATTTAAAAAAAGAATTTTATTGTAAATAATGATTCTATCGATTCACGTCAGAAATTAACGTAACGCAGAATATACAATGATTGCGAAATAATACCTACTTAAAATATTAAGTACTAATATTTACTTCAAAAATTAAGTAAATATTAATTAAAATATTAAGTATACTCAATTCTTTAACCGTGAAATAAATTTAACTCAATCCAAGTTCAATCGGAATAGTTCCCTAAGAATGACCAAGCGAACGAATATGCACAATTCCGTGGAAGAGCGAGACAGCTTCGAACCCAAATACGTACGAGCATCCGATAAATATCCTCACGTCCACGCGGACGGTCAAGACAGAGGAATTAGGAATGAATTTCTTTCGGTATCAAGACTCCCGATCGCAAAAGTCGAACGCTAATAAAAATCTACTGGAGGGAAGAACGAAATAAATACCATCGATATTAGCAGTGTATGAGCGTGTATTTGACAGTGTTTTTTTTTCTCTCTCTCGTACGGCGGCACACATTATTAGAATTCGCAGTATGTACGCGATTTAAGTTGGAATGTTATATTATTGCTAGTTTGCTGCCGGGCGTGCCCGTGCTCGTTACAGCGCAAAATGCTCTTGCGACGCGACGAGCGTCCTCGGCGTTGATTAACGCTCGCGAACATCGAAAACGCTCGAAGACGAGATCCCTCGTTTAGCCCCCAGACGCGGCCCCGGGGGTCGTTGAACGCCGGCCAGTTACGAAAATGTCTTCCGGTCTTTCTCGTAGAAAAATCACTGTTTTTGGCTTATTGGCCGGCGTCCAGCGTTTCACCTCCTCCCGGGGCTTGAAAACCCAATTTTCGATTTCTCTATTGACGCGCGCACGAGCACAGGACGTCCGGGATACATCGACACATCGATTTAGTGGGTAACGGGTGGGCCTCTATGTTACAACGCAAATTATAGCGTAGAATATCAATCATCGATCATCATCATCATCATTATCATTATCATCGCATCATCGTCAATTCGTTATACAACAATCATCGTAATAATTATTATTATCATCGTTTCATCGTAATCGATCGTCATCGAGGTGTGCCTAAGACAAGTCGGTATTAAATATCTTACAATACACATCATCTTTCATATATTTATTTATATATATAATATTTATACTTTTACCTTTCTTCTTTTATTTATTATGTATACTATCTATCTATAGGGTAGTCAGATTCATCTCTTGTGTTCCGTTCGTTACTTCTGCCGTTCTGATTCGTCGATAGGTGAGAAAGTCACAAAAAAAAAAGAGAAAAAAAAAAGAGAGAAAAGAAAGAGAGGAGGGTGATGGTCGTTCCGCGGCCGGGGATCAAGTCACGCGAGTACGACGATGGGGGAATTTATCAAATCTCTTCACTCTCTTGTGCCGTTTGTCGTCTCGTCTCGACTTCACGGTTACGCGTCGAAACGATCGTCTTGCTAAAAAACCGCGTAACTCAACTATGCATAATATATGTATAATCTGTGTTCCGTGTGTCGTATTGAAATAACAAACGCTCGTAGAAGAACTCCGGGGTAATTATAAAAAACTAAGCGCAAAGTGACTTGATCTCGAGCGGGCTTGATGAAATTGGTGAGAATTTTGTTTTACGCTTGTCGGGAATCGCTGCGCTTTTCTGCAATATTCGATAACGCGTTACATTATTCATTCTTTCGATCTGTCCTTTTCTTTTTTCCTTCTCTTTTCTCCGTCGTCATTCGCGGAGATTCGTTGAAACCCGTTTACAAATTCCATTCTCGCTTCGTGAACCGCCGTTCTATCGCCGTAAAACGCCGCGGTGATTCTCGACGCGTCGCTACCGTGATGCTATGCTTATACACATACAAAAACGAGTAGGGTTAATTTTTAGAGGTGGAGTTACAATACCATATTACAATACAATACATTACACGTTATATTAGTTGTCTGTTATTAAATTATAAGCGTCGGATTTTACGTTCTTCCTTTTGTTTTTTCCCCCCCTTTCTTTCGACGGGGTTCGGCTGCCGGCGATATCTCACGATCAGTACCGTTTCACGCGCGCGACGCTTTATCGCGCTCAGCTTGCGCCCGGCCACGCACCGATGGACGAAGCTACAAGAGGAAAACGAGAAAAGAAAACGTCTTTGATTGTACATCGATCGCGTATAAAACGAGTATTGCAGAGTGGAAAGTATCGCCCTTAACCCTATCACCGTACGCGCAAATAAATAGGATGACGCGTTTCCGAATTGATCGCGCAGCGATCGCAGAGTGGGACGATCGACAATGAGATAAACCAGATCGATCTTAAGCCGTATCCCGATCTGTCGCACGCGGGTCGCCTCGGGAAGCGTACGGTTCTAGGGTTAAGATCGACGAATAAATTTATTCCGTGGGCGGTTGCGAAATAATTCCAATACGATGCGGCGATATCGAGAGTAAGGACATTCGGGACTCGATAATAATCGTTATTCGCGACGACGCGTCTACTCGGTGGTAGACGTTTAAGTATCTCCGATTCGTCGAACGGAACGTGGCGTCTCTACGGCACAAGTTTGCCGTCTACTTCTTCTTCTCTTTTTTTTGTTTTCCAGCGACACGTGCAAACACCGTTCGGGGTGGGAATGGGGGGCCTCCACGCACTGCCACTTGTACGAAAATGAAATTAACTAATCAGGTATTGAGTATTTTCAGATTTTCGACTGAAAGCGTGAGAATCGAAGACGAAGGGAAGATAAGTACAGCAACGTGAGAATGAAATCAGGTGAGAAATAAGGGTGAAACGAGAGTAGAGTCGTAACCTCGACCCCTCGCGATCGACGCTATACGTTCGCTCGCACCGATCACCGGGTAATGGGCCTCGTTCGAAAGCGGATCGGTCGTGACGAATCTAAGATTTAAAAACGTCGGGGCCCGACGAGCCCTCGCACAATTTCGAAAACTAACTAATTTTTTCTCTTTCGACATCCGGTTCCTCGAACGATTCGCGCGGACGAGCGTGTGCACCGATGGAACGACGACGGGTGAAATCAATCGAGATACGCGCTACGAGTTTCGTGGTTCGCGCGAATAGGAAAGAGCGACGAAGGATTCGCGTGAGCCGGCGACGTAGGGTCGCGAATAATAAATGAGGAAGGAGTGAGAGAGTAGTTAACTCGTAGGGGGGCGGGGGGCGGGGAAGCGGGGGGAATGAATAAAGTAAAAGAGAGCAGCGCACATTATCCATACACGTACGAGTGAAAAGGAAGGATTTCTTCTCGGGCGGTTTGGCTTTCGTATAGTACCTAATCATGATTTCAATAAATAAGCTACCTAGGGAGCGATTTCTTTTTGGGAGAAAGGGGCGGGGGCGGGGCGCTCCTTACGCGGCGAGTCTGCGAAAAGGAAGGACTCGGGGGGCGGGGGTGGCGCTCCTCTCGCCCCTCTTTACGGCGCATTTCTCCTAGCGGGACGCGCAGGACGTGTCACCGATCGCGAAAAAGGGCGGATGGTGAGGATGGTGAGGATGGGTGAAGGGGTGAAAGCGAGCGTGCCGTTGTCCCGGCGAGGATCGCTGGAGGAGCGGCTTCGTTACCTCCCCCCTCCCCCTCCCAACCCCCGAGCACCCTCTTCGTCGAATCGCCACCGCGTCATATATTCGTGTACCTATCCTAGTAATACAGTCTGCGATAGCGTCCTAAGGATTAAATTTATTAACGATAATGTAATATATTACACGCACTCACACGCGTTCAGAGGCAAATACGTACGCACGCATAGACGCACACAAATATTAAGCTCGTGCACGAACACGCAGTTTAAAGCCGATTCTCTCAGTGCTATCTCACTCTCATTCCTATCAGAAAATAGACCTTTGTTGTTAGATTACGAGGACACGCGAGACGCGGGCGCGCATCGCGCGAAAAAGTAATCAGTATTTCAAGTATATCTCGTATAAAATATTTAGAGATCCCGTTTCTGTCGTAAACGTTGCTCCGAATAAGTTTACTAAAAATATATCCGCTATCGTATCTCGATTTTTCATCTGAATGTGTCCTACCAATTATTCGTCTCCGTTATCATTTTCTTTCGCGTTTATTTATTTATTTATTGTGTCGTCGAGAAAGCGTGTAATCCGTGTGCGCGTTCCAAGTATAACTGACGAATGCGAAATGCAACGTCAACCTACGATAAATGTGGCATACGTCTCGTAGTAGTCTCTATAAATAAGATCGATTCGAACAAGGGGTAGAAAGTTTATTTGTTGATCATCGGAGTAGCCGTGGATAAAATGGAGCGATTCGAAACCGACCGCACCGCGAGCTTCGACATCGGCACGACGACGGTGAGAACTGCGTGTACGTCGCGAGCACGCACGCACGCACGCACGCACACATTATTTGATTCATACACGCATGCAGGCAGGCACGCACGCACGGACGTACGCGCGCACGCACGCACGCACGCACGTACGTACGCTACGTTAGGCGGCGTAATTAGCACAGCGAGCGAGAGAGTCTTGCGCGGCGTGAGCTCTACTGCGCAAGCGCGGAAGGGAGTCGCGTTTGTTCGAGCGCGAGCGCCTTTTCAGAAATATTCTCTTGCCGGAACGAATCTCGTTATTGTTATTACCACTATTATTCTTATTAATATTAACGTTAACTTACTCCGCCGACGTACAAGGAAGAAAGGGGGGGGGGGAGGGAGGGGCTGGGGGATGTCGCGAAATCGTCGACTCGTAACTTGAAATTCTGCTGTGAATCAGACGTTACAGTCGTCGCGTACCACGAGTACGCGCGTTTCGGTTTCTCATTCGTCTTCCTCTACTGTTTTTTTTTTCTGTTTTTCCTTTTTGCATTCATTTCTGGATATCTCGTCTCTCTTCTTCTTTCGTTTTTCCGTGGGTATTAAAAGAGTTCGATTAATGTACAGGGATTGATGAGATCGTTCGTTTTGCATTCGATCCGTGGAAAATATTTCTGTCGCCTCGCGCTGCTCTTTCCCGCGTCCTCACCCCGCGCGTCTACTATTGCGGCCTCGTGAACGGGCGCTCGAAGCACGGCGAAGCTACGTGCCCGATCGCGCAACGATTTAGGCCGATCGCGCGCAACGTAAATTTCTTCCGCCGGCTAATACAAACGAAACTACTGATCGACGGTCGATCTCCGTCGTTCCGCGTCTCTTTTCCATTCTCCTCTTCCCCCCCCCCCCCCCCCCGATGAATTCGAAAATCGCCGTTCGCGGCGGATACGTTTTTACAAAAGAATTCCGTTACGCACTTACGATCGTGAGATGCGAGTGTATCGGTGACCTCTTGAGAGGGAAAAGAAAGATTAATAAAAAAAAAAAAAAAAAAACAAAGAACGTAACAGGGAGAAGAGAAACCGAAAAAGGAAAGAGATCAACGAAGAGGACGCGATCGACGCTTCGCCGCTGCCAATCGAATAACGCACGAAAGATTCGGAGCGATGGGACGAAAGGAAACTTATGATCGTACATACTTGCCTGAAGGATTCAGTCGGGGCAAGTGTGAATTATATAGAATCTAACCACGCGCAATGAAAGCTCTACCCAGCGAGAACACGTGTCCAGGCCTGCCAACGTCGTACGTACACCCCCTCTCGTTTGCGCTGGCAACGACTTTCGTTGTCGCTTCCCTCCTTTACCTTTGTTCTTTGCTTCTAGCATCGAATTATCGTCGATCTTGAAAAGAGACGGAGGGATAGAGAGTGCCAGGGAGAGGGTAAGTACGCGTTAGCAGGACGAGAAAAAAGGGCGAACCAGCTTCCTTCGTTGCGATCAATCGAGGCGCGTGCTTCGTAGCCGCGTTTCACGTGCTGCCGCTAAGTGGGTTCCTGACATCTCGACCGGTACACGTTCCACCAGCGTATTTGGCAGCCTGATCTCAGGTTCTCACGGATTTGTGTGTGTGTTTTGGGGTTAGGGTACGTGTACGTGTGTGAGGGTGTTCAGTGTGTACGCGTGTACGCGTCTCTAACCGCGCCTGTGTCTGTGTCTGTGTGTGTGTGTTTGTGCTTCTGTTTGTGTATAATACGTGTGTGTACGTGTGTAGGAGGAGGACTTGGAATAGGAGAAGGAGAAGGGGGTGGGGTGGGGGTGGTGGGTATGAGGGGGAGGAGGCAGTCTTGATCGGCGAGCCAGTTGCGGTGGCTCAATACTTGCTGGCCTCGACGAGGAGACGGCTCTCGTGCCGTCTTCGGGGTGGTACCGAGTCCTCACCGTCCTGGCGCATCTTCCAGCGATTCGAGTGCCGGTGACGATGCGCCGTGTGGACGATCTCCCTCGCACTGTCGGCCTGCAACAGGGAGTTCTTGGTGGCCCTCATCGCGGGCGACGGTTTCCTGGAGACTACGTAGGGCTCCCGGGGCTCGATGCCGGCCATGTCAGCGTTCACCAGGCTGTTGTGATGATTGATGTCGGCGTGAGGATTGTACTTGATGAAGTTGAAGCACTCCTGCCTGCCGTGAGGATTCTTCATCGGCTTGCCGAACTTGTTGAAGCCGAGATACCGCGTGCCGTCCGCCACGCTTCTGTACCTCAGGTACGAGCCGTTGTACACCTCGTAGAACTGGCACATGGGACCCTTCTGTTTTTTTGGCTGCAATCAGAACGTTTGGGTTTGTTCCTGAGAGAAGCTCGAGAGATCGGCGCGAGAGATCGCGTCAAATGATCGAAATTTAAGTCACGCTCTGTTCTACGAGAGACCGTAGTTTACGCCGAGACCGATTTTCCTTGTTGCCGCGCGCGTACCAACTCCGTCGTCGACTAGCTCGAATTCTATTGGCTATACCCCCGCTCGAGGTTTCCGATACCGAACGATGAACCTCGCGATGGTTTCCAAACTCGGCATGGATGCGCGAAATGACTATGGCCTCTCGTGGAATAGAGAACGTGATGGCGTTTGGGAGAGAAAACTTAGCTTTTTGATGTTTGTAATTTTCTTCTTTCTTTCGTTAATCGAATTTTTTTTTTTTTTTATAGATTTAGCTTGTCAAAAATAATTCTGATCCGTACCATCTACCTACTTGGTTATATCCAAGCGATATCTGGACGTGATATCAATAATAATGTAAAATGTAATATAGTTGTTAGCAAGAAATTGTTGTCGGTGATATCTCGCGGTGTCCATTAGCGCGCGGTTATAATTATAAACCGAAATATGTTTGAGATTTAAGCGAACCCATTTGTAAATTACAGTTTCACGTCGAGGGCGTTCCGAAGCTACCCGCAAATAAAACCGCTAATGCGAGCGATGAATATAAATGTCCGAACTCTGCGATCCGGTACGCTTACCGGCGCCTATAAATCTACTCGCTCTCTTTCGATAATGAAATATGTGTACTAATTGGTAGGCAAAGTAATTACCAGGCCGACGAGTTTCCACCGCTTGTTGAAGCAAATGTATCGCTGACTCTTCTCCGCGAAGATGTACAGCTTCCTACTGAAATCTTCGGACTGCGTCGTGAGTTTTTCTGCAACACAAGGAACCAACGATTGATTGAGTACACTGAATTAGCAATTACTTTAAGAATTTCAAAGGTCGCTTCGAACATTCCTTAATCGTAACTGGATTTTGGGGGTAACCATTCGATTCGTATCCACGATTTCTCAATTAAATAACCTATAAAAGAACTTACATTCTTTGACTATCAAATCGCCTATGACCTTCGTGTTCTAAATTAAGAAACATAAGTTGTTTTAAAGACGGGTCATTTGACCGGTCACGGTATACGTGAAGTGTCGGTAGGAAGTAGGAATAGTGTTAATGACTCGTTACGAGAGCGAGACAACTTCCCGCGGTCGAAAAGCAACAGCGCACAGCCGACGCGTACTCGGGAATCTGGAGGAGCCCAAGAGGAACCGAGGCTCTCGATTCCGAGGCAGAGCATTAGTAATAATAGCCCCTGGGAGCGATAGGGATCGCGATAAGGGAAAATTACAAGGGGGTATATTAAAATAAAGCTCGCGTAGGTTAAAAATCTCTCTCTCTCTCTCTCTCTCTCTCTCTCTTTCTCGAAGCGAGTCCAGCTGTCGGGGACAAACGACAGGATGCAGGGGGCGAGCCGTTTTCTGCCTCGGTATGCGCGGCTCTGGCATATTTCCGAGAAGAGACCTCGCCGAGGTTTATGGCGCGAGTTGTACCTACATCGACGCTCGGACTCCCTTCTTCCAGCCACTCTTCTTCGGCACCGAGAAAGGAAGAAAAGGCCTGGGCTAAGCCTGTGCCGCCGTGGCTAGTTGGTGCTAATGAAGGAGGCACAGACCGACCGGTGTGTACTTTGCCACTTAGCGGATCCTGTCGTGCCTCGACCCCGGGAGTGCGCGTCGCGTCGCGACGTGCCCGCTGCAACGACGCGTCTCCCTTTTTCATTCGCACCACCTATTACGAAATTCTGCCGACCGAGAAGCAGGCGCCCTTTGTTCCGTGAAAAACGACGGATGATGGAGTAAGAAGAAGAGGAAAATGCGGCGAGAGAGAGAGAGAGAGAGAGAGAGGAGCGACGCGTACCGTATCAAACGGTTTTCTAACGGGATCAGGAAGTTTGGGTTCCTCAGCGCGGATTTAAATGCGTGGTTACGCGACGTCGAGTGCGGTTTAAATGGGCCGCGTGGTTTATTATACCTCTTAACGTGGGATAAGTGGAAGAAGTTTCGTGTTTTACATTGTTAGCCGACGTTTATTGGAAACGTTTATCGTGCCGCGGCGGTTTCTCTCGTAACGAGATATATCGAAGGTTTTCGTCGGGGGAATCATTCGACTCTAACGAACGTACCCGCTCTTTCGTATATCGGTTACCGATATTACGGATTATTAATCTTCGTTTAAGTAGCCACGATTTCGGTGAAATAGCCATTCCGCTCGTAGTCGTATCGAGTCGAATTTATGTGAATTTACTCGACGAGACTCTCGGATCTTCGACTATTAGTTAAATAGGCGTCCGACCGTAATTTCTAAAAGAAGAAAAATTAATTTCATCCGCCGACGTGACAAAATGGAACCGAGTAACGAAGTTTCTTTTAAATGACGAAACAAGGTTTCTTAATTGATAGACGCCCGGTGGACGGGCGTTGGAAGGTACGATGTCAGGATCATGAGTTTTTCTGCCTCTTCGTGTTGCGGGCCACACGGGAACGGTACGTGTATAAGCATCGCGCGTAGAGAAAAGGAAGGAGGTAAGTCTGCAGGGTGGCCCATTTGCTGGAGCCTCGTTAAATTCAAGTGGTTCTCGTCGGGTGCCTTCCCAACATCGAAATCAAGAATGTCCCCGAACTGCCTCGTAAAGTCTCCCTTTCTTTTTCTCACTCCACCTCTCTCTCTCTCTCTCTCTCTCCCTCCTTCCTTCCTTCCTTGGTTTCTCTTTTACCTTTCTTTTCCTCTCACCGCCTCCTACCAAGCCTCTCGCGGGAACGTGAAAAAGCGGGAGAGGACTTAATCTGAAACTGCTCTCTCGCGAAACCTACCACGATCTCTATAGTCCGTGCCAATTAATTGCGCCACTTTCCTTAATTAATTGAATTCAACTTCCAGTGGATGTCTATCGCGATGCCATCCCTATCGTTAACACAAACAATTTACTCTTTTCTCTGCCGCTTAGCTTCTGGTATCTGGAGGAAATTCCGTTCCTTTCGTTTCGGAGTCATTGAATTTTAAAGGATATCATTCGATATACCAATGAAACTCATATTCGGTAAATACGAATAAAAACTGATAAAAAGCGAATGCGATAAAAAGATATTACGAGACGCAGGGTCTCGGACGTTTTTCAATATCGCTAAGCAAACGAATCAACGACGAACGAGCGTTACGCGAAGATCGCGAGCAAGTTCGAAACTGTCGGCGGAATTTCTCCTCTTCCGCTTCGTAACGCCCTGGTTCTCGGTACGAAGAGCGACGATACCTGCGAAACAACGACGGAAGAAGGTATACATACAGCGATAACGAACCTGCCACTAATACCACCGCGCCCGGGGAAGATGATACGCGTGTGTACGCTGTTTGTTCGCTCCAGTTACCCGTTACCGAACTTCCGTACATACTTCCGGTATCTAGCCGTCGCCGAAGGCAATCGCGACGAGAAACTTGTACGGTTCGTTTCGAAACGATGGTTATCGTTATCAGAGGGAGGGAAGCGAGATCGTTTCGCCCTAGCGATCGCAACGGTGACGGGTATGTACGTTTGTTAGCAACTTGCCAGACGTACGATGGCTCGAGACAGGCGTCACTGCCGCGGTGATTTCAATGTTTTGTCTAACGAGCCGGTAACCAACCTCTTCTCTCCTCTCCTCACCACTCGACTCCGCTCCGTCCCCACCTCTCCTCCCTTTGAAAGCTCGTCGGCGGAGAAGTTGCGCCCACGAGCAAAAGAACGCCTCTCTCAATTTCTTCGCGAAATTACGACGGTTATATACTCGAATGGTCCACGACGATGATTACGAAATGACGCATTCGAGGGGCAACGGTATAACGATTTTATCGGCAAGATTACTATAATACGAATTCTGCGATACCTTAACCAGATCCCCGCTCGCGTTAAATCTCCGCGTATTCCCCGAAACGATTGCCATTTACTTTTATATCGATTTACCCCATGACCCACGTTACGCCTCGTCGTAACGAGCGCCTCTCGCGATGTTTCACAGCGGTATGTTTAAATTCAAACACCTCAGCGAGTGAAAAGCGGCCGGTAGTCCTTTTAAAAACGAGAGACGCCACGATGGAATTTATTCATGATATACTCGCACGTTCGCCGAGCACGCAGAGAGGGGGATGAAGGAAGAAGCAACGAAATTTTTCGCTCCGAACCTCTGTCTTCCGTTCCCCAAACCTCGTTTCGTCTCACACACCCCCCCGCCCCCTCGCTCGCGTTCTCTCTGATCGAAGCCGCCGCGAGATTAGAGGCTGCCAAATGAATTAAAAGCCAATTTTAATCAAAAGCGGGCACCGGCTTTTAGGCACGATTACCCCCGATAATAACTGGTGGGATGGGCGCTGCGTGTAAGCGGGAGAGGGAGGGAGAGGGAGCGAGAGGGAGAGAAGAATGGATCCCATATATTAATTCTACGTGCTCCTCGCGATACAGAAACCGATTCTTCTTTCGCTATAGGTTCGCAACTAATAGCTTTTTTTGTCTACGCCAAACGTTATAAACGCTTCTTTCGGAAACACGTTATTACCCAACTGCGTGAGCCACGCGAAATTAGCCTGATTGTTCGAAACATTGGCATTACTCGAGTCAAGGGTAGGTCAAAGGGGATAGTCGAGAGGTCGTATCGAATATTAACGGGTCTCCGTTTACTCTCTATATCGCGGAACCGCGATTTGAGAGCCACTGGATCGCCACAATTTCGCGGCGTCGGCGTTATGAAAGCTATAATACGAGTAGGCCGGTACCGACTGCGTAAGCAGAGGAACGGGAGAGAAAGAAGAGAAGGGAAAAAAAGGGGAGGAAGAAAGAAAGAAAAAAGAAAAGAGCAAACGACGGAGGAAAAGACGCGTATACAGCCGCGGCTCTTGTTATAAGCTTGGCCAGGGTATAATAGCGATCCTGTCGTTAACACCTAAACGCACGATTGGCTGATACGAAGGATCCGTCGTCCACCACGTGCGAGGAGGCGACCAGTCCGGACGCACGAGATTCGAGCGAAGGGCAAATTAGAGGAATAATAATCCCGGTACGGATCAGAGAGCCGCGACAGGTGATGCCCTGGTTTACCTGAACGACGCGTTAATCACAGCTCCCTGGGACTAGGATAATTAAATTCCAGCTCGGATCGAATGCTTCTGCGTAACGTTTCGTATCTCTTTCCCCTATTCTCCTCGGGTTCGCTTTTGCTCTCCAATTTTGTCGTTTATCTCTTTTTTTTTTCTTTTTAAAGGGAGGGATGTGTGTCACTTTGAGGGGTACGCCTCGACCGTGGAATACACCGCAAATTATTTACGAACCTTCGGCGATACATCGTGGAAGCCATTAAGGTCTTTTAGCGCGATAAAAATGTCACGCGGTAATTACAACTATCGTGCGTCCGCCGACGATCGGTGGAACCCGCGGTTACCGAGCGAATAACGAGAACTTGGTAATTACTATTTGTTTTGGTCACCGATGATAGTTATTATCGAGTTACGGGCGACGCGCGCGAATCGTTCGTCCCGGGCGTTTGTTGCGTTTTGTTTACCGCTTATTTCGCGGTAATCAGTATCGAGATTTTTTTTTTTATTAGTCGAGTGCGACCCTCGTGACGCGCGGGTGGATCATTAATAGAGATCGAATCTAAAGTGGTCTTCGAATAAATGGGAAATATTAATCGGCAACGCGCGGCGATAGCGTGATACTCGCTCTCTTACGTCGTGGGTAACGATAGCGGAAATCGATACTCGAAAAACCGCAAAACATTCGTTCGCTTTCCAATCGACCCACGGGTAAGAACCGTCGAGTAGTGTCGACGCGGACGAGATTATGTTTCCTAAATTTAGCTCGGTGCTCGCTTTAAAACGCCGGCGGAAATTTCTGCTCCCCCGTCGAACCCAATTTCTAAAGTTTCATCCAATCTCGGGAGCGATGCTTTTTCAGGAATGTAGGTGCCCGCCCGACTCGACCGAATTATTTCGCTGAATCGGCAGGATAAAAGCGCACGTAAGTGGCCTCCTTTGGCGGAAGTTCGTATCAATGTACATCGGGCCGTGTTCCTTGCAAGTTTAGTGCCCTCTTTAATCGTAGAGACACTGCCAAATGTTTCGAACTTTGTCCAATATTTCTAATCCTTTATCACGGCGGGAGCCGGTTAGAGCAGGGGAACGATACGTAACGTTGGAACTGCGATTCGATAAAATTTCTCTTTTTCCGTTGCGGAGTTTTACTTTAAGTACATTTGTTTTTTTTTTCTCTCGGAAAAACAATTAATTCTTCGAATGGAAATATACGTGTATCAATGTCCTCTACGCTGCATAATATTTGGAACTTGGACATGATTCTTTGGCAGTCCACACATGTATAAATTTAATTTAATGACAATGAATTTAAGTAATGATTAAACAATAGGTACTGTATACTCTGACCTAGACTGTATCGCAAAATTCTAGGATTCTAAAATCTAGGAAATAATAGCTTTGGAAAAACAGAGCGAAAACAATAAAGGAGGAGGATCCACTTTTGACCTTACAATTCCACCACGTCGCGCCCGAAAGCTTCGCGCAAGAATACGAATTGTAATAGTATAATTTTTCACGCGAGTAGATCCAGTTACCTCCCACGATCACTCAATCTCCAAAACTATCCCTAGATCGGACGAATCGACGTATCGCGCTTCCCCTCGGTACACGTGAAATCCACAGTCTTCAAGGCCGTTCTCACGGTATCCACCAAACCCCCGCGCATCATCGGCTCAACGTTGCGCGTCGGTCCGCTTATGCGAATGGAGCTTGAGCGATCGCTGGTCAGAAGAGGCTCGTTGCCGGGAGTAAAGTGTCGAGAGAGGTAGGAGATGCCAGAGCGGTAACGGAAGGAAAAGGTGGAGGCAAAGCGGCGGCGGCGGCGGCGGCGACGGCGGCAGCAGCGGCGGCAGGAGCAGCAACGACGGCAGCGGGAGAAGGAGGACTCGGAGAAGGAGGCAGAGCAGAGGTGGACGAAGGTGATGGATCTCGGGGAGGTGCAGACGCGGCGCGAAAACTGGCTCCTCTGTTTGCACAAGCCTTCTTCTCTCCTTCCAGGCCTCACCTTTCTCCCCTTCCTCGCTCTCGAGAGAACTGGTGAGAGTGAGAGAGAGAGAGAGGACGAAGAGCCGTCTCGTACTCGCGGCGCACATAGGGCGGACAGCTCGTTGTCGGTACCGAGTACGGGGATACGGGTCCGAAAATTCTGGGTTACCGCGAAACGAGGTTCGCGGTTTCGGCGAGTCGCCGCCCGAAAGGCATTCGCGAGTCAAAAGGGCGGCCGGTGAACCGGAGATTGCTATTAGGCGCTTCGGTGAATAATGGCAAATAGGATTCGCTCGGGGAAATGAACTTTTCGCGGTAGGTAATTCGTTTTGGGTTACCCTGTTTTCACCGACGGATTACTTGACAGACGCTGTTCTTGTCGGCACGATTACACCGGCACTGACTTTGAACGACAGTCTCGATTCTCCGAGTGATTGAAATTGACTGCGAGCAGCGCAGAGTATCTGCAACGTTTACGATCAATTATTATTGAAGAAAAGCGTGCTTTATCATATTTTTTAGCACGCAACGTTTTTCCGTGTACCATTCGTTTAATTAGAATAAACGGCAACGAGGAGAAAATTTTTAAATACGATGCGTGCGAGTCGATTAAAACAATTCTTAGCTCAATTTGGTAAAAGAAAGAAAGAGCGGAAGACAGTTTTCAAACCTTTAGATCCGCGTTTAAATCAAGAGTAATTACGGACGTTCGCCCGTGGACGATGAACGATATACGTATGTATATGTACGTGCGCACCGGGATTTACGGAGGAAATGAGTATTAATATTAAAAGAAAGTGGCCTCTCGATAGCAATTTATATAATTAATTACCGTCATTCAATTTATGCGATAACTATCGCGGCCACTCCGAAGTCCGGGCCGATAGACACCAACGATAACGATCCACGAGCAATTAGTCCTCGAGGTACCCCCCTTTCTATAATATCCCGATAACCGACGTGCGATAAATCGTTTTCGGATAGAATCGTTAAAAGCATCGAGAGTACGAAGCTTTCCACGTAACTCCCATTGATATCTCGAGCACGATTTCTAGGGGAACGACCCTGAACCCCGGCGTCTCAGTGTAAACGTAGCGACGGCGATAGAGAAGCCGAGGAGGAGGAAGCAGAGGAGGAAGAAGAAGAAGACGAAGAAGAAGAAGAATACGACGACGGCGGTCCCAATAAATAAGGGCGGAAACTGGCGCGCACGCTCTTCCCCGATAGAGCGAATGGCGAGATAAACAGTGTCTAGTCGAAAACAATCGCGACGAAACGAGGCAACGGGACGCCGTAATTCATCCGTGGACTCCTCGATAGCCCGCTTTCTTTCACCCCTTTCGTTTCCTCCACCCCTTTCCACGAGTCGACGCTCGTCGGAGGGCTTCTCGGCAACGCGGGAATAGAGCCGACGCGCCGGTTATTAGTTCGTAAAGATAAAAACGTCGCCGGCTAGGAAGGGGCCTGACTCGGTGGCACTTTTGGTAGCGAAAGCGAGCGAGATAAGGCCCCGACCCCGGGGTCGATCGATAAGCATCGCTATAAATTAACATCTTTAGTGCCGCGACTACGGACGTTTATTCCCCCAGGAGGAGTACGCGCGCTCTACTCTATCTATCTCTCTCTCCCTCTCTCTCTCTTCCACCTCGGAACTTCCTTTTGGTCGACAAAACTATCGATCCGTGGAGGGAGATAACGTCACGGTCGAGTGCAGCGTGCCGAGTCGACCACCGAATTCGATTCGATTCGATTAACCGATCGCCCGGTGTCCCGCCGGTTGGCCGCACGCGTAGCACCACCGTCGATCGCTTTATCCCGGAATTGGTTCGACGCGAGCGTCGCGTGGCCGGGATTATTTAAATGGCGTTTAGAGTTAATTGGGCGCGATTAATTCGTAGGGCCACCGTTTTCAACTACGGTCCATTTTCACGAACGCCCGCCGCGTACATGGTTCTTATTTCATTGCTTTAATCCTTTCAAGATTAACGGGTTGATATATCGTACGAGAAATTTTCTTTTGATTTTGTAACACGGTTACTGAAATATAGTTTTTGGCGTTGATTTGTGCGATACTGTTCTTTAATGCGTTGATCGCCGCGTCAGTCACGCTTGGGTGACACGGGAGTTTTGGTAGCGTACCTACTTTTGTTGTAACGCTCTTATCGTAAGAACACGTTGCGTGAACATTTCGGAGCGATAAAGATTTATCCGCATTATCCGGATTATAAAGTAATTATCAAATGTGGAGTTTGAAAAACCTTATTCCAAGAGTTACGGAATGTTAATTGAATTAATGGTAAGATTAGGGTTATCAACGTGTCTTGCGCGTCACCGAAATGTGGGCGACGATCATACGCGTCAAAGATGTAATTTGATTTCAGAGATTCCACTCGTAAACGCACGAGACTCGTTGAACGAAGGTTTTGACGAAGGGCTCAAAATAATACTGTTAAAAGGTATAATCTTACTTACGGTAGGGTGCATTGTGATCGTCGCGTCCCATGGCCTTGATCGAGCGGCCGATTACGGTAACATTGCCGCTGCTGCAAGTCGAATACAGACTCACGGAGCGCACCATTGCCGGCACCGCCCCGCACATCACCACCTGCAATTACAACAAATCCCTTTTCTCAACGCATTCCATTATCAACGCCAACGTTCCGACGGCGAGAGCGACGACGGATAACGCGCATCGAACATTGCACAAAAATTGCAGATTCACCGAAATTTCCACTCTTTACTCGTAACCCATTTCAAATGCACGATTTTACCTAACGTCGGCGAGAGATTAGCAACCGATTATCCGGGTAGGTTGTTTGCAGAGTGGAAAGTAACGGCTCGGCATCGTCGCGGGGGGAATATCCGAAATGCTTACTTTCCTGGAAAGAGTGAAAGGACCGGTAAGAATTCGCCGGATCGTGTTTTCCGTTCGACGACCGAACTCGAAATCGTTAAAGGACGCCGAAAATCTTCCAGCCGGCACGGGAAAGAACGGTTTTACGATCGAGTCACATATCACGACATCGAGTCATTCGTTGAGTCGTTGGCGCGGATCCTTTTTGCGGTTTATTCGCCGAAGTAAAAGTGCACGGTATCGTGGCGGGGGGGTATGGGTGCCACGTCGTTCTCGGCGGCGACAAAGAACGTGCTCACGGATGGCAAGATTTGTTAACGAGCGAACACGAGCTGTCCATTAATCTGGCAGTTCCGTTTATTTCAAAAGTGGCGCCGTAACAATGTTATGACGGCCAGACGGCACTCTTTATGCACGCAGATTGAACCAGCTGCACGGATCTCTTCAGCGAGAATCGAATGAAAATATTTAATTCGCAACCGTACTTTCCATTATAATAATTAAGTTAATTTACTTTAATTGCTCTCCCTTTAACTCTTCGGGGGTTAGGTCCCTCTCTCGCGTTAAAAGCTTCTACGGTAACGCGGGAAATTAATGTACACTTTTAGTTTTTTTTGGGACTACCTAACGTAGACTTTTATTCAAACTTTTGCAGCTTTAATCGTTTAGCGCGGAACGTCGACGCGTCGAGCGCGTTACGAATCAGGAAACTGTAACGTTGTAGTATTGATGTCTCGTAAAAACCCCCGCGCGCAGTTTGAATTGCGGGCAAAATTGACCGCTAAGAAAGGACTGCTTTCCTATCGTTTAAATGCTAAACGTACGCCTGCGGTTGGAATTTTTTCACCGACAACGAGGACTGCTGCACGCAATGCATTTCTACGTAGCCGCATTGCAATGCCGCATTCGCGACGATAAAAATCTCAAGTTACCGATTAATCCCGTGTCACTTTTATCGTAGCTGAATTATTCTTTAATCGGCGCAACGACCGAAGGTAATGCAGACCGATCGTTGGGATCAATCTGGAAATGAGTTTTGCTTACCGCTGTATCTACGAAAGAAACGATAGATTAACAATAGCGTTATTCGTTTATCATAACTTGCACTTTTTTTTATTACCGGAACCCCAATTTATTTCAATTACCACGAATAAAAAACACCGTTCTGACTTCGCGCAACGAAAGCACCTCAATTACCGATCCAACTGTCGTATCGTCGAGGTGATAGTTTCTCGATTACGTTCCCCGCGAATTACACGGCAACAACGTCGATGAGAAACATATAAATTCATCGACCGCGCGTTGACCGTCCGTTTAATTATTTGTCCGACCGACCAATCATTTATTGCATCGCTCGCAACCGGTATAGAGGATGCATAAATCTCATTTAAATACGATTCGAATCTACCCGCGATACGCTTGTCGCGCGAATTACCTCTTATCGGCCCGGGCAAATCGATCGGAGATCCTTATCCCAGTCGAGATAAATTAAACGATCGACGTACGCACGTCCTATCTTACGGTTACGTCCAAAGTATCACGATTGAATCGTTCTCACGACGCCCCAGGTACATCCCGTGTTCCCGCCTGTTTCGTTATCTACGATTGCGCTGGCAAAAATTTCTAAGAAACCCTTTGAAACTCGCGCAAATATAATCCCCGCGGCGCGATCGAAAAAAGATCTAGCGCGTTCCATGCCAAAAATTCCCAAACGTACACCTCTCGACGCCCGGGGCAAAAAAACAAGAAATATGGAACGCCGATCTTAAACGAGCGTGGATGCAAATACGCAGTCCCGTTTCGCGCGAGTCGCACAGGAGATTCGAATGACGAGGTAAATATTGCTACGTGGCCGCGTGAAAAATACGCTCACGTCAAACCGTGTAATTCCTCGTCTCGTACAAGGGGGGCGGGGGAGGGGGGATGGAGGAAGAATTAAACGTGTACACGACGAGGAGTCAAAGCGAGCTCAAAGGCGGCAACGAGAGGAGCGCCGACGATATAAATTGTCGGCTCGGCAAGAAGCGTAGGAGTGGAAGCACCGATCATTAATCTATGGCAGGTAAGGTGCTCGCCGACGTAATCGGCGATTTACTAAGTCTTGGCACGATTTTCAGCACGCGATCCCTACGGCGAGGGCTCGACCTCGCCAGGGAGCTAGGGGATATACGTGTCGTATCTTTGATCTGACCCAGTCACCCCTCCGCAACAGCCAACTGGCATGTATGCAGTTACGTGCAATTTACGCGGGATACAAAGTATGCCAGTTTACGGATTCCGCGCGAACGCGGCCAAAGCCCTCGTTCAAATTTTACACGGCTCGTTAACGGCAACGTAACTGGGCCACCGGTGTGTTTCCTTTAAACTATGGCCGCGGCGCGGCGTGGAAAAATCTCGCGGAGAGGTTTGAATTCTTCTTCGCCGAGAAGTAATTGCCGAGAGAAGTGGAGCGATCTTATGTTACGCGGCCGAGAGAGGGGGGAAATGGTTGGGATTTGTTATTTCGATTGAATTTACGAGGATGATGGAAACGTGTATCTTTTATCGCGAAGAAGGGCTTATCGTAGTTCGCGGTGAAACGTGGTTTGAGATTGACGCCTAGACAAGGATGCTAAGCTCGATAATTAGGATCGCTGCCTTTTCGCGAGTTTATTGAAATATGATATTTTCTGTTTTGAGCTAGAAAAACATGATTTCGAACGCGGTTCGGTAAAATCTCGACAAAATTGGAGTGACGTTATTTTAAAATTTCTTGCGCCGTTCGATTTTACTTATAAGAAAATTACATCTTTTTCATCGATCTTTATTGTTTTTGCAGCGGGTACTCATTTCCAGATTTAAATGCGTTTTCGGAAAAGATTGGTTACGCGTAAACTGGAATGCGTTACTCACCATCAGGAGGCACAAAATCTTCGCTAAAACGGCAAGCTGTGGTAACCTGAAACAAAAGGAGAGTGCGAATATTAGAAATCGATTATTCGAATCGAAATGTCGACAAGTGAAAGGTATGTATTCGTAACTGTCCGCGTTACGTTCGAAGAGACGCACTCGCGGAAAACTACCGATCTTCGCTGCTACATTTGCGAGAATTCAATTTCTAGCACGCAACGCAATTCCTCGGCGATCTCTCTGCGATTTATCGTATGCAAATAAATTTCGCATGATTACGGAGCATGGTCTTTACGCCGCGGAGGTTACTATTAGCAGCGGTACAAATTGAAAGCACAGGATACGGTGGATCGTATGTGACAGATAAGGAAAACATGTACGAGATAATTAGTAGTGGAAACAAATTACGCCGGACAGATTCTAGCGTCTATCTAATTCGCGATTCTATCTTCGAGTCGGAACGTTAATAATATTCTTTAAACCGACGGAACGTTCGAATCCTGCTCCCGACTACCTTTTTCTCTAATTGGATCTTGATATAAAGTATCCCACGTGCTTTACCGCGAATCAGTTCCTCGGATTAATTTAACCGCGCGCGAATGGACGGGCGAATCACAACCTCGTTGCAATTCACCCGACGTACTTTCAGATCTTTTCTACGTCGCCACGTAAGGCGGACCTTTTGGAAATTCATCAAATTTCAATGTATTTCGATTCAGAAATACAATTCCGAGTGTAATGAGCATTTCATTACAGTCTCGGCGCAAAATAGGACGAAAGTTCGAAACAAACGAGGTACAAAGATTGTCTTAATTTTCCTGGTTATTATTGCCGGACCGTATACACACGCACAATTGTACTCTTTCGTAAATACTATTTTTTTAAAATTTGATAATAATCGCCGTTCTTTGATTCTTCCTCATAACGCGAATGGGTTAATCGGGCGGAAAAGAGGAAATCGTGAATCGTAGAAATTAAGAGCAACGACGAACCGCGCGCCACGGGTTGTAAATAATAACCCAGTTGTATATAAGCTGCCGTGCGGTGAGCCGCTGCAACGGGTTGCGTAATGCGAATGCATCTCGCGTTACAGAACACAGGTGAACAGCAACACCGGCGGCAGCAATGACGGCGAGGAACGTTCATTACCCGTACGGTTTAATTCGACTGGGTTTATTGGCTCTCCCGTGGCCCGCGGGTTGGACCAAACGTGCCTTTCTTTCGCCTCATCCCGCCTACCTCGTTCGAATGCACTGGATGCGCTCGCGAGGAATGCCGTTGGGCGTGCCAATACTCTTAAAACATTCACTTTATTTTGTCGGCGTCAACTGCATCCTCGTAGAAGACGATAGTAAAACCGACTATCCAACTGCCGCGGGGGAATCGCGCTGCTCCGCGGTTATAATGTAATTCCATTTTCCAGGAAAGTTACTTTTCGCGCGCCCACGGGGATCTTATTGGCAGCCGATACCGGGATTATGGGAGTTTAAATTAAATGGTGTGAGATTCATGGCTAGGCGTGTATCGATCGCGCTGTCGATCGTGATGGAATTTTTAGAGGCTCTTTTGCGCTCGATGTCTGGAATTATTATTATTTTATTATTTTGCACGCTCGACGATGGGAACGTTACGATGCATTCAGATGCCGTGCAACGATTTGTGTTGAAATCATTACGTTCGCGCCGTTCTTTTTGTGTTTTTATCAATAACGATATCTCGCGAAAAATAAGTACTAGTTTGCGATTCGAAAAGTCGGCCCTTCGAGATGGAATTTCTAGAGGAGTTGTAATTATTTTCCGTACACTCGACCCTTTCGACTCTTAATCTGCTTTTAATTTCGTTATACACTCGATGCGACACGCGTCAAGTAGTAATGCGCAACGCGGTGCAGCGAACGCGGTGCAATCGACTCGGGTTTCGAGGTTTAATTGCACCGGCGCGGCCGCCTCGAGAACTTGAAACGAACGCACCACTGTACACGGGACGTCCAACTTTTCGCACGCGCAAAATTCCCTAAAATTAATTTAAATAATCGACGAAAGCTACAATTCCATTTTTCAACCTTGACAACGAGTCGGACGTTCGTTCCACGAAAGCGCGTTTTGTTAAATCTCTGTGAAACGCACAGAACTTGAAAACGAAACGAATAAGAAAACAAATAATTACGAGAATTATTGCAAGTCCAATTACAATTTAATACGAAAGAGGGTAGATCAATATTAGAATCATTACAATTTCAATCTCAATTGAATCATAAATTGCGTAGATTAAAATTATAATCATTACAATTTCAATTGCACCGGAGTCAGAAATCAAGTAGACAACAATCACAATCATTACGATTTCAATTGCAATTGAGTCTAAAATCGATTGGATAAGAATTATAGAGAAAGAGCGTGAAAGTTTCGAAACGTTGACCGGCTGTCAAGTCAAAATTGAAATGCCGTTGGCCAGATTTCCGCGCTCGTCGCGCGAGACGGGCAATACTTCAATTTCCGCGACAGCGCAGGCCGCCAACTTTCAACCAAGGTGTACGAGTATTCCTATTGCCGCGACGGCAGTTTACATAATTGCAAAGTTAGTCACAGCGACGTTCCGCTGACAACCTTTGCCAACTGTCTCATTAACGACCGTGGATCAAGCTGGACGTACGAACACGCTTGACGCGCACCGACGCGCTGCGCTGGTATCGGTGGCAACGAAAGCCGCCGGGATAGAGATTAACATTCGAGTCTTTCGTGGGGCACGACGGGACGAGTTGCGTAACGAAGAAAATATTAAAATGGCATCGCCGGTGCGTTTCGCCGATGGCGGCCGAGGGAAAAGAGGTGAAGCGAGGGAGGGGAAGGAAGAGAGGGTGACGAGAATGATTTCTCGCGGCGCAGACTACGCGGCGGCACCAGGCGCAATAAACGGCAGCCACGCTATCCGTGGAAAAATCCAGTATTTCCAGTATTTCTAGTATCGACCAGAGGAGTAGTCCTCCTCGAGGACACGCGGGAAGGTGGGTCTCTTCGGGTGGAACCTCGGCGTCACGAGGATTTCCATGACGCGAGTCGCGCCGCGATTTTCGAATCGGAATCGGTGCCGTTGCGTGAAATAATCACCGTAGAACGTACGATTTTGGTATTTTCTCTCGTTACCGAGTTTTCCGTTTCACTGAAATTTCGAAAGTCGCGCGCTGCCCCGTCTCGATCGCTCGGATACACGAATCGAGACGCGGCGAATCCTGCTCCCGATTTATCGTTTGGAATTTTGTAGTTTACGGACAAGTACGAGAGACTAATAACGGACTAACGCAGCGATCTTTCGTAATATTAATTTATAGCTGCTCGTCGCTGTTAAAAGTTAAAACCCAAAGATGCGCGAATGACAAACGTAAGTACGTACGTAATGTACGCGCGCAATTGCGAGGCGTGTTCGAGACGCGCGAAGTTACGAAGACGTCAGAGAATTCCGACGTGACCAAACTCCGGGTGCATTCCGTCTAATTAAACTGCCACGTAATAGCGGTAAACACCGACCACCGGCGAAAGTGACGATCCAGTTGTAATAGATTTTCGTCACAAATTCGTCGTAGTCTTCGCGCAAGACTTATGTATATACATCAAAGACGTATGTACACCACACGTCGTCCTCGTTCCATCGACGTTACTTCAATTTCACCATAACTCACCGAATCTCCGTAGACATATCTGCGCGTCGCCACACGGAAGCGTCATCTCGATCCATGCATCGTAAATTAAAAGAAACGCCAACACTGACGTCAAATCTTCCAAGATCGGTCTAACTTTCTAGCCGATGCAACAAAAAGATGCACAGAGAGGGGCACGGATCTATCGTCAACTTTCGGTCACAATTTAAATCGCTTATCCCATGGATTATATCGTTGACACCTCTAAACGACGCGCGACCCGGCCGCTACTAGATTCGACATATCCGACCGACGTCCGGCGTACAATCGTCGGCAGCGTTGCGTCACTCGTGAGAAATTCGTCAGACATTGATTTCGTCGTCCAGGAGTGGCGATATCTACTGCCCGCACAGCTGATTGGTAAAAAAAAAAACAAAAAAGAACTCCCGAGCTGTCAGGGTCTACGTATTATATGGTTTCGCGGCTACTCAAACGAATTCCTCCGCGGTTACGCGCTCAACGTGATTCCCCCGCGAAATTCGCCGGGATTAGCCTGGATTACCGCGTATCGCCGTAGGATCGTCCCGCGACGACGCTGACGTAACGCGCGCCAGCCGACAAACGGCGGGACTCCACCGAATCTTCGAACTGCTACCGAACGATCCCACCGATCTACTCTCTAATAACGTGCCGCGATTTTAGCGCGAAAATGAACGTTCGACCGGATAATCGAACCGTGCCCCGTTTCGCGGAACGGTTCGATCCTCGATTAAGGCGCCGCGACACTCCCGTGTCACTTCCGGTCCACGTTTACCGGGAAACCGACGACGACTGGGACTCACCCTCGGCGTGTAGCGATGCGGCTCTCCGAGATACGAGAGACGAAAATCGAGCGCGGGCAAGCGTGCGGCGGCTCGCTGTCACCGGCGCGAGATCGGTACGGTGAATGCTGCTGCGGATACAATCCGGCGTGACATCCCCGGCCACGTGGGGACTCATCTAAAGGGGATTTTAGTGGGGATATTTTGTCGCCTGCCGCGTGAAAAACTGCCAACACTTGAATAGGCCCCGACACGCCGATGAAAAACGCGGCTACCGACCCGCCGCCGATGGCTCTCAGCTGGACACCGCCTGCGCCTGACGCCTAGACGCCCTGCACGGATTTCGTGGACGATGATTCCTCTGACCCGTCATCAGTCTTAACGAGCGGCGATCGTTTTGCTCCTCGTGGATCGATGCGCCTCGATTGAATTTTTTGATCTCGAGCTGCCGCGGGGAAGCTCGCCGGGGGTTGAATCTGATCGGTGATCGTTGAGCGTTTCGAATTCTCAGGTAATCCTGAGAAGGTACGGTAGATGAGAATGATTGGAATTACCAGGAGGTTGGTGGATTCGATCATTTTGAGAGGTATCGCGTGGGATTGTTGTGCTAATTGATTTTATCGAGGGTGTGGATTGAGACGCGTAGGACAATCGAAAGGGATAACAATTTTTTATTTCTCCGATCGGAATTGTGGTTGTTGCCACGATTAATCTACTAAACTACCCCTGCCGTCGCGTTTGCGCGTAACGTTACATCGACTAACTAATTTTTATTAGGAACGTTGTTACGATTCCTACGAGAATCGTACAAAATCTTACCGAGTTGGCACGATAAGCGTGACCGCGATACTCTTTTCCTTGTGTTTTTATAAATTTACTACTCGTCCCGTCGTGAGTCGTCGAGCGTCGTTGCGTATTAAAGAGAGGCGTAATAATTTGACGCACGCCCCGAGGCCAGCGGTACGCGTTTAATTCTCGTTTCGCAATTTTTATTTCGCTTTGTCACGCATCGCATTCTCATTTTGTGTATTCTAACGGGAACGAACAACCGCTCGCGGCATTCGCTTTATTATTTTCCTCGTACGGCAAACCGGTCACTCCGTGTTGCCGCCGCTGCCGTTATGGAAAAGCGAAGAAAAACCGCCGACATCTCCATTCACAAAACCACGAAATTTACTACCTTTCCAGTGACCGTAGGTGCACGAGCCCATTCGTACGAATTCTCTCTCTCTCTCTCTGTCCCGGCAACCATCCAACCCATGAAAAAGTCACCTGGCGTTGCGTCGACAATAGCGAGCCCCGAAATGTTTCCTAAACAGGCGTGCCAAATCCCCGACAAATTACACGTGTCCATGAATTACGGGGGACCACGGGGAATCGTCGGAACGAATTGTCATGGCGATACGGACGCATCGACGGTGGCGCGATCGATCATCGACGCGTTACGCGTGAATCGTTGTTTGATCTAACTCCAATAAATTCGACCGCCGAAAGCCCGTGACCAATTGCATCGCGGACTCAATCACCGATGCGCAAAAACCGTACTTGTGATTATTTCGCATCTGCGAAACGCAACGGAGAGAATTTCTGACAATACTCTGAAGAAATTTATGATAGAAAATTGGCATTCGATTGTTTTTTATTTTGTAAGTAGACATGTGTATCTAGTGGGTTAAAGTTTGGGCAGGAGCAAGTAATATTACGGGCTGCCAATAAAAATAAATGTACTTCGAACCAATAATTAACATAATTATTATCGTAAAATAATTCTATTCTTGATATTGTTATTTTTCACGCAATTAGATTCATTTTTACATTTTTCGTCGGAAGGACAATTACTCCGTTTCTGCGGGAAGATTTTTATAATTGAATTCCGGGTAGAAGAATTCCGTCGAAATTTCATGATTAGCGGCTCTCTCGCGGGAGTCGCGCTCCCCGAAACGTAAAGGTGGTTGTGCGTCAACGGAGAGGCTCGTTATCGCGCGAGCTTGTCGTGGTAGTCGTAAAACCCTAATCTCCCAAGTCTTCATAGGGTCTTAAGATCTTTCGAGTTAAGATCTACCCTCTGCCCCCCTCCCCCTCCCCCTCTCCCTCGCGCCACATTCCATTTCACGATTGATTAGGCGCTTTATCGATCATCGCTCGCGTACGCGTAACCGAATTTATACACCAATCTCGAATGGCCGAAATATGTAATGGTACGACGATTATGCGTGTCGGAACGATATCTGGCGATAAGGTTGTATTTCTTGGAATCCACTTTCGTACTTTCCGCGTAACACGATTGAAATTCCAGCTCATACGACCACCGGCAGTTTGAAGTTACCGTATTTTACAACGATCACGATATCATGAGGTCAAAACTCTGATCTCACCGTCGAACGAATGACACGGCGCGGCATCAACAGGAGAGTCACCCGCCATTCTTCGGGGAACACAAAAATGACCAAATTTCTCCGCATTGCTCGATGATCTTTTCATTCCGCGAAATTGTCGGGAAATTCGTCAGCCACCCCACTCCCGTCAACCTCCGCGTAATTTGTCCGTAAAGCGAGACGCGCCGAGATGCGTAAAACCGCGCCACGAAGCTCCCTCTCCCTCTCCCTCTCCCTCTCTCTCTCTCTCTCTCTCTCCCCCTCTCTCTCTCTCTCTCTGGCTGTATCTATCTCTCGCTCGCCCGAGCGGCGTATACGGGCGGCATGCAAATTATCTCGTTGATCGAGCCGACCATTTTTTTCCCTTCCACGACGAGTACACTCGTGACTGGAGGCTGGTGCCACGTGAAGTGGCAGATAGTAGTTGTCGACGTCGCGGGCTTACGAGGAACGACCGAGGAGACGAGCAGCGGAGTGAACGCATCCCGGAACGTTACGTAGAGGACCGTCGTCGCGCGTCAAGTGTTCCACGGTCGAGAAGACATCCCCGGGAGGGGCGGAAGAGGGGAGGGGGCGGAGGGGTGTGGGGTGGGACAGCGGTGGGCGTCGCGTCGGGGAGAGCGGAGGGAGAAAGATGAGGAAGAAGAAGAAGAACACGAGCAAGAAGAGGAGCCACGCGAGAGGAGTACGCGACGTGGTTTTTGCCTCGAAGCCGCGACGTTCCGCCGGCGTCACATTCATTCTGACACGCTCCTCGTCATCCCCTGGATAGGAAAAACGACACCGTGGTGTATCTGGGGTCGCGGGGGTGAGGTGATCGAACGTTCGCGATTGTAAATACGGAACCTCGGTAGGACGTTGATCGGCGAGAATTCGACGAGGTTTCCGATCGATCCGACGCGACGCCGCGCGCGATCAATCTCGTGGATTTCTCGTGAAATTAGATATACGGTCCCTCGTGAATTAATAAGAGCGATGTATATCTACCGAGAGATGCGCTCGATAACTCGATATGGATCATTCGGAAAATATCAAAGTTGTATCTTTGGAACTGGGAAATGTCTCGGGCGACGATTTAATCGCTCGTTTCGGGAACACTCCAGACTCGATTTTCGTCATATTTTAGTTACTCGGGAGACAAAATTCTATAGGCGAAGCACGTTCGTGACTTAGATTCAATTGTTTGGTATCTAGGGAAAAATGTTCTGATTCTTTAGTTTTCTTGATCAGCATGTCTTGTCTAGAATATGAAAATATTCTCGCTCGATGTACTTTCATCGATTTCCGCGGTCCGTTTTCAGCGCTACATCCTACACTTCCCGGCAATCGTTCAAAATCAACTAAAATATTTATTCCCGTGTTTTTTTTCCTCTCCACGCAGACGTTCGCTCCTCTTTTCGTAAAACGCAAAACAAACTCCCCCTATCTCCTCCACGCATCATTTCGCGCAGCGCTAAATAACGGTAGCCCGAAGAAATTTCTTATCTATGTACGTAAACAGCATTAAAATCCGAAAGTTGCGTTCGAACGATGAAATATTTAAATTCAGACGGGATTTTATTGCCCGTGTAATTCTCACGTCGCTGCCTTTAATCTCCGTCGGACGGATTCTGGCCCGGTGTCATCGGCATAGAGTCGACGATGAATCACCGTGAAACGGATCTTTCACCCCGCGGTCGATCGAGTGCCGTCTAGGTGTCCCCCGCATTCCTAGCGTTTTACTTAGGTCTACTTAAAAGGGTTGGATGGCTCGAGGCTCTTAGGGCGGATATCGGGTTCGGATGAGAGTCCTCGGATCGCCCGGCTCCGACGAAACTACTAAACAAGGCGCATCCTGCGGGACCATTCATTACCCTCCCGACTCGTCTCGTTCGTTAAGCCAGAACTAGTTAACAAGGCCACGGTTAATTGAGTTTTAGGAATTCATTTCATCGCCGATAATCCGACGGTGGTCTTCTTCTTCATCCGCGCTCGTTGCACCCGACGTCTGGGAATTTCGGACGGGATAATATCTGTCTCCCATGAGGGCTAAGCGGTAAACCCCGAAATTTCGGTGTGCTAACTTTGCTACGTTATTTGATTGGTATACCGTAATTTATGCAAATATGTATTTTTGTTTTGTTACAGGAGTGGGAGAGTAGGATGAATAGAAATTTTTTAGTAAACGCTATCGAAATTTATTTGTAAAACCTTGTGGGGATTAATCAAATTTTTGCTTCAATCTTGTCTGTATTTTGTAACGTATAATTGCACAGAATCCGCGGTCCAGCGATTATATCGTGGAATTGGATTATTAATAAGTAAATTAGTAACATTATTTAAACACGAGTTAATAAATTGTGGAAATTCTGACACCGATATCAGACGTATTTAGCGATCCAACTTTGCCTCGCGATCCAATATACAATATTAATTGCAAATCAAATAGAATTATGAACGTCAAATCATTGACGCTCGATACAAACTAAATTCCCCGTGTCTAATTGGGTCAACCGTTGATAGCATTTACGCGTTCACGGTGAGACACGATACGCGGTCATTGTCATGCCGCTCACCGTTCGCTAGAAAAAAAGTTCGAGCAATTCGTTTGAACTCGTTAGCTCGTTTACCAGGAACATGATTCATCCGCGATCGCGACTAAAGGGCAACGAAACTCGACGAGAGTGACGTCAACGATACGGGAGCGACGTAAACGTACACCTCCGGCCCCGACGTGTCGAACAATCGTAATCACCTACCGCCCTTAATCAACGCGATTCTTCCAAGCGCGCGTGTGCGCCTTCACGCGTCCACACGCACGCGCGTTCCATCTCGAGCGTACGCGACGCAGTTTTAAACGCCCAGTGGATATCGCGGCTGTATTTTATCCTCGACGAGATATTTTTTTTTTCTCTCTCTCTCTCTCTCTCACTCGCTCTCTCGTCGTTCGTGAGCCGCTTCTCTTTACACTGGCACGCCGACTATTTACGGAGAATGGGCTAAAATTATACGAAAATCGTGGACGGGCTAAGTGGTTCACTGATTTATTCAGGCGAATGAAACGGAAAGGAATATTGGACGGCAGACGCGATTCATCGCCTACGCCGACCCCATTGTTTGTTCGGAAGATCACGTAGGGTGTTCCTCAAAAGTAATCGTTAATACGCCGCCACTTTTTATCTCCGCGAGGCTAGACACGTTTCCGAGCGAATCCGTCGGCGCGCTGGTTCGTTGCACACGCGGCGGAAAGAAACGCGGACGAATCGACGAGGGCAGGGGGGGTGGGGGTGGGAGGAAAGCAAGAGAAATAGAAGATGGAAAGTTTTATTTTGAAAAGTATCGCTCCGTTTGGGGCCCGAGCGAGGCATCGCTCCGCGCGGGCATTTGTTGTTCGACCCGTAATCTCTAATGGATTCTATGGGCATTTAAATAACCATCTCGCCCACCCACCATCACTTAACTCTCTCCCCCCTTCTTCGTCCCCCCCCCCTCTCTTTCCCTTTCTTCGAACCCTCCCGCTATCCGAGCGCAACGTGCTCTGACGACACCGAAGAGAACCGCGCATCTTCTCGGGGCCTTTCCATTTTTTTACCGTTACGAGCGGCCCGAAAGCGCGGTATACCATTATTTGCCTTCGTCCTACGGATCTCTGCGAGAAAGAGAGAGAGAGAGAGAGAGACTCTCCTCGAGATTCTCTCGCATGGAAATCCTCGGCACGCCGGAAGTTCCGAGAGCCGACTCGTAAACCAACACACGGGAGGGGGACCGACGGCACCGACCGCCGCCGTTCCGCGCGACGCCGCGAAAAACTCGAAGGACAAAATCGAACTCGAAGAAAGTCACGATTCCTTCCCGTCGCAACGACCGTCGACGATGAGTCAGCGGTGTTAGTCATACGAAACTGGGAGCCGAACGAATCCGCACAAGAGCCGGTGCACTTTTAGGGCGCTTCTCCTGGCAACCCGAGCCAACCGAGACGCCGAACCTCGTCGGTCGATCGATTCTTACGCGACGATCGCGCCGATTAGGTGTACTTAGCGTGTGCTCCTACCAAGAGGAAAATTCAATCGGACGCCATTCATAACGACGGTCCCCGCGTTTTATCATTTGCGCCGGAGGGGGGGTAGGGGACGGGGGAAGAGAGAAAAGCTTTCCGGGAGTTTAACGATGTTGACGTCCGTTCAACGAGATTGAATAATATACGGTCGGAGTGAGATGGATATTACCGTTTCTGCTTTAACGTTTTGCCGCTCAGATTAATGGCGATTATTGTTTTTCGTCGTGCGCGCCCCTCGGGAATAACAAGGACTAGTGTCCCGAGAGGGAAAAGAGTCGGAGACGCGGAGGGCCCGCGGGATAGATAAAATTCGATAGCAAAAATTAGTATCGTAAAACTCGCGTAACGGTCTCTTTTATTTGCTTGCTTCTTCGAACTCCTCGCGGAGAGTACGCTGGCAAGGTAACGAACGTTTAAGAATTACCGATAGCGGAAGCGTGGGAGTACGCCGTGAGATAAGAGTCGCAAAGTGGACGACGGAATTTGTGTAATCGTTCTTAGGAATTTCGTGGAATCAGCCTCGTGGAGCGGGCCCAAAAAAAGAGCGTTACGTCAATGGCTTAACGTGCATCGTCGAGATATCCGACGCTGACGCTGTTTCAACGTGACCAATGTGACCGATCGTATGTTTACTTACCCCAGAAAAGGGTTACGATACGGAATTATTATCAGGTGCTCGTCGAAGTGTTTCTTCGCATGCTCACGATTACGCGCGATATTGGTGCTCGCTAATAACTATTGTCTCGCGCGAGTTTTTCATTCGACCCAAATCATCGAGTACTGTTGATAATGTATATACAATTTTGCAGTGTTAAATTTCTACTGATTCGAAGTTTTTTCAAGCGACGGATAATGAAAATATAGATAAGATAGGAATCTAATTATTTCTACGGTACCGAACGTACGTCGATGCAGTTGCAAACCTAATGCAATAAGGTCGTAAACCCCTCTGGGATAAAACCCTTGCTGCGTCACTGTTGCCAACGATAGACGTGAAAAATAATATTTTTATATTCTTTTCCAATCTACGTATGTACATAAGAATAGTTACGATCTATGTTTTAGAAAACTCTTAAAAGACGATAATCAATCGACGACGCTATCTCGCTTAATTGTTACATTCATCCGCGCTCCTCTCCCATTTCACGCTTATCTATCAAAAACACTGAACGCAGCAGCGAAAGAACGTTTCTCCGCTCGAAAAAACCTCCTCGACTATAGGTAAGAAAATCTGTGCCTCGGCCGGCACGGTATAGCTTTAATCGCGACGGATACTCAATTATGGCAAGCAACGAACTATCGGGTGTCGACCGCATAGAAAACACTTTCTCCAAAGTCCGGCGTCTCGGTTTCGGTCGATCGGAAATTCTCGTTGCTCTCGCGTCGACTCAATAACGGAGAGGAGCATCGAACGTTCGTGAAATCGCACGCCGGAAAGATTTACGGGAGCATCGGAACGGAGGCACGAGCTGAGATCGATTTAAAACCACCGTGAAATGAAAGACCGCGCGCCGCTCACGTTTAATAACTCTTCCATTCGCAAGAAGCCGCGCCGATAATCATGAAATTCGCGGGCTCTTTATCGTCCTCCCTCCTTCCCTCCAACCTCCCCTCTCTCCCTTCGGCGCAGCTGCCACCGCGCCGTTCGACTTCTCTCTTCCTTCGTCGTCGTCGTCGTCGTCGTCGTTCGTCGACCTAATTAAAATGTTTCCGTAAGCGCAACTACGTCGTGCGCGGTGACGAAACGCGCGCCGGTTGCAGCCGCGGATGAACGCCGACGGTACGGGAGAGGAGCCTCTCTCCGATAACGAGGAACGCGGTTCGGTACAATTAGCGCTGAAATCAATCGTTGCGCCGCTCTCCGGCCATCAATATGCATAATCGTACAAGCGCCATTAGCCACGCTCTTCACCGACACGCAACCATCGCCGTCCCACGCACACCGCCACCGTCGTCTCTCGTCGATGCCGAAGGTTTTCTACTACTCCTCGGCCTCCGCCAGTTCCTTTGCATCCTCGCTCCGCTGCGAGTCGTTTTAGATGTAATTAGCGAGTGATTTGCACTGAGTAATGATAGCGGCGGGAGAGAAAGATGAGGGAAAGAGCGAGAATGAGAGACAGGGGGAGAGAGAGAGAGAGAGAGAGAATGTTGCTTTTAGTTAGAGTAAAACCAGTCCAGGAGGACGGATATAACGTGCACCGAGTGGAACGATCGTTTCTCTCGCGAAGCGGGAGGGACTTCGTCATGGCCGAGTGATATCCAATCGCGAATACAGACAGCGGGAACGCGGTATCCAATCGGCGGTATGGATTGCCGCTAATTAGCCTCGATACTCGCCGACGATGACCTAACCGCGTCCAGGTGGTCCGATACGACGACGAAAGTAGGTACCTGCTACCGTGACTACTCCCCACGGTCTCGAGCAATTGCATTGTGTTCCGTCGTTTAGATTTCTCCATTCTGATATCGCGGAGTAAACCTTGGTAATTGTTTCAACTGTACGGATCTTTAGATCAGTTTCAAGCGTTCGAATATTGACGGAAGCATCGAATGATTGTTAAAATTAATATTAATGGTATCGCTTCCGAATTTGGGGACCAATTTTGGATTACAGTCTCGCGTATAGAGCTAGCCCAAACGCTGGAACAGATTTGTGATCTACGGGCCGTGGAATAACGATTAGTCAGCGATGCCGGTGGTCCGACTTACTTCTTCATTAGCTTTATTTAGCCCGAGGATGCGTGGGCCGGCTAAACGAGAGGAGCACCCTTTTCGTTGTTCTTCCTTTTTTCTTATCGACGATTCGTAGAGCACACCTGTACCCCTTAAGAGGATTCTGATCCCTCGACTAACAAGGCGACTTGGAGACTACCGAGTAACCGAATCTCGTCACGTTACGCGTCTTCGTATCCGACTCTGTTCACTTTTTCGCTCCTCTATAAATAGACCTCCCAGCATTGGCCAATTCTAATTCTTATTTGTTCTCGTCGCGTACAAAAAAAAGAACGTGCTAAAACGCTTGGCGCCTTCTCCCGTCGTCGAATACCATACTTCGATCGCGCGTAAAAAATTATTCCCAGAAATCACTTCTCTCGTAAACATTCGGGAAGAGACTCGAATGTCCGTTAATTGCAATACGCTATCATAGCGGAGAGTAGTAATCCTATCCGGACGAAGACAAACAACGCGACGTTTGGAAAAAAAGCACCTCTCGTGCGAGGATTACAGGAAATATTAAGAATGGATCTCCTCGTCGGTTTCGAGAGTGTACAAACGAGACAGTCACGGGATACCGGCTAAATGTTATTCGATTTGAATAAAATCTTTTCGACGATCGCTGCCTCGTAATACCTACGATAGTATGCGAAAAGTGAGTGCACATTTTAGCGGTAATACAAAGTTTCCTATATGATTGTTTGACTTCACTGCGAAACACGCTTCGAAGACGAGCACAAGTAGATAAGGTCCGCACTAGTCAGACGCGCTAGCCGGACGACAGCGTTTCTCTCGTTCGACAAAGACCGTCGTGCCTCGAATTATTATTGCAATATCAAGAGATATCTACGCGCATTTGTATTTGATATATATTCGCATTCTCGTTTATATTCCCATCGTTTAATTAAAGTACGAGCAAATATTGAGAATACGTTTATATTCCCCGATATGGAATTATTATTAAACGAACGTCTGTGGAGTTAAATATTTATTCAACTTATTCTGTTATTAATCGACGGAGCGAAGAGATGTATGAAATTGAATTTCGTCGATATTTCGTAAATTAATATCATGCATTATAATTACGATATCAATCGTAAATAAAATATGAAATAAGCGAAACTCTTTCATAAACTAGTATCAAAATTACGTTATTTAATTCTCATCCAAGAAACATAGGACGTCTGTCAAAAAGATATTTGCCAGGAGCATCGTCCACCGTTACGTTCTCGCGACGCGAGGTCGCTATAGGGACACTCCGAGAGAGCAGGAGTACCTGGACTCGCGTAGTCCAGATCGCCGTCTTTTTTTTATCTCTGCTAAATTAAGGAACGCGCGGTGTGCGTGCAATTTTCTTCGAGTTCTCGGCCTCCACTGCGTGTCGCGCGTGCGTATCCGATCAAAGCGGTGTCCGAAGTGGATACCTACACTAACACCGGGAGCCGTTCGCATCGAGATACTTTTGTTTTTACGACTTTACGAGCCGTATCGCCGATTGCTCCGTTTGTTCAGGTTCAACGATCGGCACCCGAATTCCAATGGGCGATTCGTCCTCACCCCCCCCCCCCTCCCCTCCCCAACCCCCGTCGTTTCCACCCCCCGGAGGCGTCGTCCCTCGCTTCGGCTCTCGTCGAAATCCCTATCCTCCTCCACCCACGATTCTCTCGTTTCTTCTCCTCGGAAGCTCCCGCGGCGCAGAGGAGAAAACTTAAGCCATTAGAGTTCGCGATTCGTTCGGCAAAACGTTCCGCCGTCGAATCCTTCTATGCGCGCACGACGAATTTACGAATGCGTCCCTCTCGTAGGGGAATCATGAGATCGGACAAGATATTAGAAGGCCATAAAGGAAATTGTATATTCCGATGCTGATAGGGAATGCTTTATATCGATGCGCTTGGTTCTCTCGTCCCGATCGACCCTCCCCAAAAGGGTGGTATTGATTTTCAGTTTTACAAAGGTACCTCCACGACCAACCGATAAATGGTAACGGTCCCGCTTCGACTAAACTTTGCAAGAACTTTACAATGCGTCTCGACGGGTGAGCGAAGAGAGCATAGCCTTCCATCGCTCGTAACGTATCCCTTTTATACGATCAGTGCATATATCTCGTACACAAATCACACAATCGCTCTCTAGGTTTGATTTTTCACATTGTCGGGACGTTATCCTTCTTCCACACGCCCGTCACGATTTCATTGATCGAATAAACGTTGCGCATCGTCAAACCCGATAAAAGAATCAAAGTCTCAAATATGCCACCGATTCTAGGGCGATTCGTTCAAGCACCCCTCGTTTGCCCGAAATTTCTCGCCGGAACCAATGAATTACTCCCCCGTCGCAAATTTGATTCGAGGATCCCTGCCCCGCGTCGTCCTCGTACCGCCGGCCACGAGAGAGCATTCTCGTTTTATATCGCGGGGACGCACACGCGAGAGCTGTTCTACAGGCATATCGGCGCACACCCTCCTCTAACCGCAAACATTGTGTCATTGTCACGAGAGCACGCGTAGTATCGCGTGTAGGTAGACGCCGGCGAGTCCGGGCGATGAATTATACATCGTGAATGTTTTCGGGGTCTCGAATTTGCATCGCCCGAACGGCTACCGCCTGCTATTCTTAGCCGCGGGACACCCTACTCGCTTTTTCTCTCTTCTCTTATCCCCCCCCCCCCTCTCCCTCCTCCTCCGCCTCTCTTATCTATCTCTCTTCCTCTCTTACGCGCACACACCGCAGCCTGGACATCGAAAAAGGAAGAGGAGGCCGATCACCCGCTCCCTTTCTCCCCCGTTCAACGACGAGAAAGGAAGGGGCAAAAAGACGTACGATCTTAGGTCCGGCCATCGTTCCTAGCTATACGCGCCGTGGCGCTATACAAGCCGCCCGATGCGATCTCGCTGAAACTAGAAATTAATTATCCGCGGTCGCGTGTCTACCGGCCTGAATTAACGAGCCGAATTTCCAGGGGGCCTAGCCCCAAGGACGGGCCGACAGTCCCTCTCTCACGCGTACACCGTACCACCGGGCGTCGTGGGTAAAATTAGAATGCCCCGGAGAACGGTGTGACGAAACGGAGAATTATGGAAACCGCTAAAGGACGAACGCTGATTTATTTACGCACCGGGAATGTTGTTTTTCTGCTTGTTACCACGTTTCGGTCGCATCGGCCAGTTACCCTCGTCCCTCCCTCCCTCTCCTCTCCCTTCTTCTTTCTTCTGCTCCTTTTGTCGTTACAATTTGCCCGCCGCGACGCTTGTCCTCGCGATACCTCGCGCCTGACAGTTTACAAAAGCGATAACCGCGTTTACGATGTCGCGAGTATTGTTGCGAGCCCGCGCGCGGCGTACGAGGCAAGGCGATCCTACCGAAACGAAAGCGACTGCGCGAGCGCGCTCGCGAGCGGAAGTCTCTCGGGGACTGGGAACTCCTTGTTCCGTTTTCGTGTTCGCGGACAACGGGGTGGAAAAGAACCAGCGTCAAGAGAGAGAGAGAGAGAGAGAGAGAGAGAAAGAGTTAGTGGGCGCTTATCGCGAAGACACGCGCGATAATAAACGTCCGCTTTACGAGCGTGAAAAGCAGATACCTCCGCGAGCAACCGTACCGAGTAAACGAAAGAGTGGACAAGAAAGGGGTAAAGAAAAGCGGGGAGAGAGGGAGGAAGGAATGCGCGTTTGAGCGACAGAACGAAGAGGATGGAGGGAAGAGAGAAAGAGAGAGAGAGAGAGTGAGAGAGAAAGAGAGAGAGAGAGAGAGAGAGAGAGAGAGTGAGAGAGGGGTTGCGAATGCGACTCGCGTACAAGCAAACGTCGCCGTTTGTTTTGCACGCGCCGGCGGAAACGAAGCTTCTCCGATAAAAGGCGGAGTTACGATCGGGTTTTAAGTCGGGCTGGAAAAGAGATTGCCAGCGTAATGGCAACCGCGCGCTCGCTGCCCGTGTAACGCGATTCGGATCGATATCGCATTAATTGCATGCCTTACCGATTGTGCACTCGCGGTTTTAAGTATGAAAGTCGCCGATGACGCAAGCTCCGTTATCAGCTTTCTTCGCTAACGTTCTCGCCCAGTTCGTTACACGCGAGACCGTGCGCGCGTTATTCGACGCTTCGTAATTCAACTTTGGATGCGCCGGTGGGGGTAGTTTCTCAAAAATGATTACGATTCGCGTTTAATTGGCCGCGCCGTCGTTCGCGTGCCTGCGTAATAATCCGCGTCGTTAAGCCGTCGTGTTATTTTCATTCGTAACCTCGTTTACGAGTTACGGCGCGCATTCAGCGACAAATTACCGCTCGCCGACTGCGCGTCGACGCGCGAAAGCAGCGAGATGATCGTGGAATTTTTTCCAGCCCGTTTTGCGGTATCCTTAATGTATAGCTATATTTATTCATTGTTATTCCTGGACATCGTACTCTAGATCCTTGGATTTATTCGACAATTACGAAATTATCTCTCCATCCACCAGCAGCTCGATCTCACTACAGAAGCGATATACGAAACCTAGAGATCGACTACGAATCGAAGAGCCTCGAACATCGTATTTTCGCAACGAAACGATAGTCCCTCGTATATCCCTGCGTGGCAGCGGCACCGTCGGACGCTGGCCAAAAGAAAGAGGGAGAAAAAAGAATGGCGAACGAGGGTTAGGTGGAAAAGAAACGAGAAGGTGGAAGAAAGAGGGAGACGCGCATCAGACATGCAATAGCGACGCCCCCGTTGTAAATTACCTCGCGGGAGGTGAGCGGTATAGAGGTAACTCATACGACATGAACAAAGCAGAGGGAGAGGGAGAACTGCGACGCCGGGGGAGGGAGCGAGAAGGAAGGTTAAGGAACATCAGAGAAAGAAACCGCGACCACCGGAGCGAAATGTAATTGTACGTGCGTCGTTCGAACGGGTCTCGAGAGAGGGTCCTCTCCCGAGCCGGCTAATTAAGAGCTCAGGCTAATTCAATTATAATTTATACCTCGAGGGTGAGCCGCTCTAGAGCGGGTCTTCTCTCCTCGCCGCGGTCCTAGGTACGAGCAATCAATTATCCAACGCTAAACGCCACATGTCCACGGAGCAATAATTTACAGCGATTTCGACCTTTCGTCGAACTCCGTTGGACGGATGGCGTGCAGGGGTGGGGGGGGGGGGGGGGAGGGGGGGGGGAAGGTCGGGTCGTTGCAACCCGCGGCAGAATTTTCGCGGAGTAGGAACGATAATAACGCGCGCGCGAGAAAGAAAGAGAGAGAAATAAAAACGTCGAGAGGGAGGAGACGACGACGACGTCTGCTACTCGACGGGATTGAGACGTTCTAGGTTATTTGTTTTGAGTGCAACGCGCTCCGCCCAGTTCGTCTCGGAGTCTTCTTCCCTCGGCTCCGTTTCGCGCTTTCCTCTCTGCGTTCCCTCCCTCTCTTCGGGTTTAGCGCTTTCCTCTCCTACCGCGGGAACCACCGACGCGGCGGCACGTTTTTGCCGCTTGCCGGCCGATTCCACGAGAAACGATCCAACGGGACGATGCGCGCGAGGTAGTTTCGCGTGGGCGATGCGCTTACGGAATCGCGCGACCTTGGAATCCTGTCGGCTAGACGTGGGTATACCCCGGGCTGTCGAGCCGAGTATCTCTGTACCTCGGTGTCAAGGACTCTGAGTATCTCGTGGCACGACGAACGGTGGGAGTAGCGATGGGGTAATTCTAACGAGTCTGATTGATTTGGAGGGAACGCTATTGGCTCGGTGTTGTCAATGGGTCGCGTGACGAGTAATTGCACACGGTTGCCCAAAGTTAGGCGAGTAAGGTGAACATTGGACAATCTTTTTGACCGAATAAAATATATAGCATTTTTATTAATTCGATAAAGTGGTGATTTTAATTGCTGATTATAATACACGCTGGATCGTCGTCGATCCATTCTATCTCGTGTGTTTCATGATGAAAAGTAAGAATGATACTGCGTTCTATAGTAACCCCAGATTCGAATATCAGAGTCATTGGGATGTGAAGGAATCTTATGAAAGGAACTGTAATCAATAATTAAGAATGTTTTCACTCTTAACTCCAGTCTACGATCGGCGTTACGATCACGTTTATGCTCTCTACGATTCCAGACGTATCCCTTAACATTCTCCAACGGCGAATTCCGTACTCGTCGTTTCCCTCGCGTCAGGCTCATCAAACGGAAATTACTCTGCATTTCAACATTCGTGGAACGTCGTCCGACATTAAGGCACGATTTATCGAATAAAAGTTTCCCCCGGCAACGGTGGAGGAATCCAATCCGTGCGTTTCGTAACGATCGATTAAAATACCAACGTTAAAACTGGCGGGCATTACGAAACGTAACACGAACGTCACCCGCATAGTCAATCCGACCTGGAACATCTCAGCTCCCGCTGCTTTTTATCGCCTCTACCCGCTAATCTAAAGGGCAGTATCGATGTGTCTTCTTCCTCGAACGCCTACCATCGTGAGAAAATGAAAAAAAAAGATGAAGACACAAGCAAACGATTGCCCGAGCTCTAATCGTCGGAGCAAATATCGGTGCGACCGCCACCGCGGTCGTCGAAATGCAAATTAGGAGAAAGCTCCGGCCGTGCACGGAAGAGGGATTCACTGAAATTCTCCTCCCATCTCGCGTGACTCGCGTGCAAGGAGCAACGAATCCGTTGTTGCGATTTGCAGATTCCAAGATCCACGTTGCGAAGCTTCGCGCTCAGCCAGGATATCTAAATCCTTCCGGATAACTGTAACCTTGCCAGTGCTAATTAATTCTTGCTTAACGTTCTCGCTGCGAATGACGCCAATCGTCGTCAAAGGTATCGATTATGTCCGACGCATCTGTATTTAAATGGATTTTAATTATGACGCCTCTTGGTGTTAAACGCACCTGATCAAACAATTATTCATTCGGTGGAGGGATTAACGCTGAATGGCAAACAAAATAATTAGAGTATTTATCTCGCGTATAAAAACAAACTAATATGATCTGTGGCGAATTAAGCGTTAATTAGTTAAATACTCGTAACCTTCCGAAGCAATTTTTTCGGTGATCGCGTTACGCATTCTCTCGATAAGTATACCCATTTTCTTAATTGTACGCGCAATAAAGCGCAGCGAGTGTCTGTCGGCTCCTTTCAATGGAAATTATGCAACACATACACGAATGGTTATCTTTCCAAGAATGTTTACCGATCGAATGGAATATCACGATCGGTACGATGTCTCTAGATAATTATGATCGACTTGGCTGAGGATAAATTCGATGAGGGATACGTATGCATGCTTTATCCGTATCCGCAAATCCGCGTTGCGCTCGCGCAAAATATTAACGGTACCGAGTATGTCAGATTAAAGGAAATTTATTTTAAGGACCGTATCGTCGCGCGACGACAAAGATACCGATAAGTGGACTGCGGATGTTGATGTTAATTCGTATTCTTACAGGAGATCGATAAAGAAGTAGGATCCGAACGGAAATCTGTTTCGTTCCTGTAGGGCTTTAGAAACATATTTTTTTGTACTGTGTTTCATTCGTATAGAAGTATGTCACATACTTTGTGTATACTTATTAAACGAAATTAGTGTACAAATCTTGAATTCGATTAAACTATCCGTGGCCTACCGACGAGTATAACAATCCTCTTTTAACACTTTGGAGTTAGGTAGGTTAAAAACTGTCCCACCTTTTGCTTAGCTTTTCACGCATGGTGAGATATACATATATTAACCCACTTCGAAAAGTTGAAATGAAAGTTTTTCATTCAGTTATTTTTAATTCTGTGCAGCTTGGGTCTTTGTTTCCTTTAAAAATAAAAACTAACGTGCCAAGATTCCGTTCTTTTGGTCCGCGACGAAATTTTCTAATCAACCGAAGCGGAAGCGTCGAGCAGAAGACAAGATTGTCCAAATACGCCGCGCTCCATTCGATTTTTCCCGTGGTCGATTCGACCAATCGGAAGTGCAGTCTCGAAAGTACGGTGTCCCAACGAGACTCACGGCAAATGACGAAGATCCCGTGCTCGGTGATCGCGAGTCTAGACGTTGACGAGAGGAGAAGCAAAGAGAACGGAAAAGATGTGCCTCGTGTTCCCTCTATAAATACATTTACCTTGTTTGCGGAGCACTTGTAGTTGGCGGCCTGTATTCGTGGAATGCGACTCTCCTCGTGTTTCGATCGGTTTTCTCCGAGGGACGCGCGGTAAAATTTCGTCGGAAGAAAGCGTCGTAGTAGCCGAGGAGACGTACCGACGTCGGCCGGCATCGCTCGCCGACAGAGTCGCTCGAGAGTTAACAAACTAATCGATACCACTCGCGCGGAAGAACAATTCAAGTACTCGAAACACGCTGCGGCTGTGCTCTATCGTGTCCGACGAATAACCCGTGTCGCGGCGCGTTATCTTTATCGCGGCCGCGAAGAAAGCAGATTAGATCGATCGCGAGTGCATATTAAAAAAGTTAATGTTATTGTTTACACTATCCTAGGACATTTTCTCGCCTGTCGTGCGCGATAAGTGGCAGATATTAAATGTAACGATAGCGACAATTATCTTTTTAATTATTAATATAATTTTAGCTTGGTGCCGCGCTCAGGCTTCACGATAACGGCGCTCGATTAAGGTCTCGGTGTATCGTTCGATGATTACGCGTAGATCGAACCCACCGATTTCTCTCTCTCTCTCTCCCTCTCTCTCGTCCTCGAGTAACGCGAATTTGAATCGGTATAACACCCGACCGAGAAACGGCCCTGGAACGGTATTAATTACTACCAATCGATTACACCCGGCGTACGATGCATTTTATCGACGTGCCTATCGGAACAGTATGCGCCCGCCATTCCTATCGATATCTTTACGATCCATGGCTGGCGTGTCGATCACAAGATCGTTGAATTTGCCGAGTGCAACGCGCGTTATTGAAGCGCTACGGACAGGCATGATTACAACTTCTGCGAAGTTATGCTCGCCTGCATCGGATAGTTTGATGAATGGCATCTCCGCGCTTCAAACTTGCGCCGTAGCGACGGCCGGCAATTAAGTCGTAAGTTACTAATTAAATCGTTCCTCCGACTCGGAATGCTCCGTAAACCAATAAAGGAGGTAAGTGGAAGAACGCGAGAGGAGAATGCCGAGACGATAAGCACGATATCAATTATAAAGATATTATCGTCGATGCTCTACGTCTCGGGAACATTGAAATCGATATAATGGAGATTTTATGGATCTACGAACGCGATTAACAGATTGAGCCTTTTTCGACAAATTTCTCAACATTTACCACGACACCAGTCACGTTTCATAATAGCAACGATCATTCTCACGGTACTTCGTTCGATCTTCGGGAGTAAAACGAAAAGTTCGAAGCGGTTGTTCCCGTGACTCGAAAACTCTAGGACGGGTACGTATATAGATTCTTCTTATTTTTCGCAGTAATAAAGTCATATTATTATTTTCGGTCAACCGAACTATCCTGGAAGGAACGACGAAGAAGGGGGGGAAAAAAAAGCGAAGCAATCGCGTACCGCCACGAGATAAAACGATAAAACGACCGGGTGGAAGGGTCTCGGGTCCTCTCTCTCCCAGGATCAATGTAATCAAGAAGCCATCCTCGACGGATCTCGATATCTTTCTCGTATAGCTCGTAAAGTCATATTATTATTGATGCAACTATTATTATTTTCGTCGGTCCGAGGGGCGTGTACGTCCACATGCCGCGCGACCCGATAAAAGGATTCGTCGACCGTGCGACCGCGATAAGGATCGTTTCTCTAACAGGAGTAAAGAGAACTGACGGGGATTTTTCATCTCGAAGAATGGGAAAGGACGCTCTCCGGCCCACACAGGACGCACGGTAGACGACGTTACGTCCTTCGATTCATTTCCGTAGTCGAATCTTCACGGTTTAGTCAATCTTAGAATTTCCGAGTGGGTATCCGCCCGGGTTGGAAATAAATATTCGACTCTGCCGATCGATTCTTTTATTTTCCAATCGTAGTAGTTAAACTTCATCGTTTGTAAGGCAAGGTATCGGTTGCGAAAGGTTTGCAATCTCCATCGTAATGCATTTATTTCTATACGATAAAACTAATTTATCAAAATTATGCCACACCTTCATTGGTAATTTGACTGATTCAGCGATTTAAAAAAATATCGAACCGATTGCACGGATTGTTTGAAACTGTAGCGAAACGTAACGAATTGCCGCACTACCTTGTATTTAAAAAAAACAAGTTCGTCTTAAAACAAAAGAATATTCTGTCCCTCTGCGTCATCGAAAATCAATTAAGTTTATGGCACGTTTTATTGATGAATTTCTAATCGATCAACGGGACGTAAGTTGAATGGCGTGCAAGTAGAAAACAAGTGATCCCCCACTTCGTCTTTCGTCATTCTACTCCACGAACGAGGGTGTCCTCGTCAACGTAGTAGAGCAACCAACGACTCGCTCTCGTGCTGCAACGACGTTTTATACATACGTTCGCCTGCCGATAATGCCTTCGGTCAATAATCGTCAAGCTCGAGCGGCACGCACGTAGACGCACTCAGGAGGGCATACGAGCTCGCGCAGCCTTCGCGCAATGCTAACAGGCCTTTGCGGAAAAAGTTGGCGCCAAAAATATTTACCGTCCGACGGCCACTATACGTGAGAGCACTCCATCGCGGATAGAGACGCGGAAGGCCATTGAAGACTCGGATACATTCGTATTTTTCAATTTTTGTTGTCGCCCAAGGGCTTGGGTATCGAATCGATAGGGCACGCTGATACGCAACGTAGACGATATTCGATGGATGGATTTAATAAGAATCGCGCTGCGCGAGCGCGAACGAAGAGGTGACAGATTTTATCTTGAGAAATTACATTACTTTCTCGAAATAGAACAGTTCTGTCGAAGGTTCGAACGTAAGGACGTCGTCCCTTTGAATTTGATAACTAGGCTCCGGATGCGTAATGCTAAATGCATTATTTTTATACTGACTTCAAACGAATTTTGGGGAACAAATGCGACAACGTATACTTTACGCATACACGTCGCTTTTGTTTATTTTATTTTGTACGGTAGATCGACTATTTATTTCTATCGAGTCTTGATTCCACAAATCGATCGAAAGGTCAATAGCTTATCGCAATATCTGTCAACGGTGCGCTTCGAGTACGTAAGAATATTATCCACGTGTGAAACAATAGCACGCGCGCGATGTAATTTTTGTATGTAAGAGAACGTATGTACGCAGATAACAGTCACCTGTCCGATGTTTCATGCGCCATTTTTCTCTTGTCCCATCGTGGAGAGCAGACCTTCGTTCATTATCGGTAGATTTCCAGAGAACAAATTTTCCAGAGCCCGATGAAAATTTGATTAAATCTCTTTAACAATTTACTGACTATTTCCGGCGCACGTTCTACTTCAACCGCAGTGTAGAAGCAACGATTATAGATTATGTATCGCGTTCCTATTATTCTTACTACGATTAGTAATGGAATCTGTAATTGAGAGTATATCGGTAAGCGTAAGCGTAAGTAACTAACACGCCTGCACTAAATAAATTAAATATCGCGTTACTCCAATTCGCACGTACGAGTGAAACGGTGTACTGACATCGAATTCCTTAATTAAAAAAGAAGTAACTATATTAATCGTAGTTTTCTGCACTAACGTAAACACGGCAACGATTACCGCAAAGATTGTACCACCTTACACCATACTTCCCAATCACAGATTAATTCGGACACCTGTATCATTTTCGTTCTATCGTACCGTGCCTGGGCGCCATTGTCCTCGTTGCCAATAATCTAATCTACCGATAATACGGTGCCGCGTGTTTTCGTGTGGGTGTCAATCGCCTACGCCCGTGATGAATAAACGAGCGAGCGAGAAATTGCAAGATCAACTCGTAAACCCTGAATCCGCGAGACGCGAACGTCATAAATATCGTGCTTCGAGCGAAACGAAAGTAGAATGCAGAAAAGTGGGGTGAGATTTGGCCAGACGAAATTTTCCCAGAAGCTCGCGGTCATCGATCGGCGGTTACGTAAGCTCAATACAATTGTACTCGCCGCTCTTACACGCGTAAACCTCTATCGAGATTTCCATCGCCGCTGGAATGCGACGAACGGAGCTTACGTACTTGTTTCTCGCACGATGTGTCAGACGGATCGATTCTCGACTCAATTCGATCATTTAAAACCTGTCGCGAAACAAAGTATCGCGCAGATATTGCTCGCAATCTGGCCATTGGTATTTGTTTACCGTGTTGTATTTTTCGTAATTTTTAAATACACCCAAGGTTTTCGATCAAAACTCGATCTGATCGTCCCGTCAATTTTAATTGAACACGTTCCAAAGTATCATTGAAAGCGTGGAACCAAATTCAAGCGATACGAATGAAAATATTATGAATACGTATCAGAACTATCTACTATTTAATATTTGCAAAATACTGTAATCCAGAATTTCATTTATCCAACGAAGTATGTTCCAAAAAATATTCTTTAAACTTTCATACACGTATTCCAGGGAATGATATAAACTACAACTCGAAACTGATCGAACCTGCCACCAGAAATCTCTCCCAGACGAAGTAGATTCCAAGAGAGGCACAATCGCGTTCCCCGGAGACGAATGTTTCGAATTACGGTCCTATAACGTTCGAAATTAATTGCTCGTATAAAATAGCAACTATTATAAACCGCAACGCTCAGCCATTGTCCCGCGACTCCAGTTCCAAATTAATGAAGGTTATTATAACGAACGCGGTGCCAGTGAAATTTACTGTACTCGCGATCGATAATTCACGACGGACGAGAGAAACTTGAAAACAGGACGAAACGAGCGCAAGAAATGACTGGATATTTGGAATTTAATCGCCGGCGCAACCCATTACCTCTCTATCTTGAACAGCAATTATTGTCAATCCTGACCAAGCTTTACCTCTCGCTTCGCAGATGAATCTACTTCGGCGTTATCGAGCACGAGTCACATGCGTACACGCACACGCCGAGGGCCCTGGAGCGTACGTACACGTACGGTCCGTTACACTGGCACGAAAGGTATATCACCCCGCTTTATCGCAGCCATTAAGGAGACATTAAGTTGGTCTGCCAAGGGAACCAGCTTGACGGAAAGGGTAAAAATGGCTCACGGTGGTCTTTACCACCGTGGCGATCTTTCGGGTGCTTACCGGTTACCGGCGACGATACGATTACGATTCGGTACGCGTGACAAGAAGAGGAAACTATTTTTTTTTTCTTTTCCTTAATATCTTATCGTTATCGCGATTCTACGTGGTGTCGTACAAGTATCGAAAGATTCTTACATTCCCGCGGTGTATTAATAACAACACTCGATTGGGAATTAATTCTGGTATCGTATGGGCGAATACGACAGATTTGGTTTTACCTTGAGAGCGAATCTTATTATCGCCTGTTATGTATTTTCGCATTATCATTGACCAAACGTATTATTTTTCGAAGCTACGGTATCGAACGGCGGGAAAATTAATTTTTTTTTACTCATGTACGAAGAATCACTGTTTTGACCGTAACTTAAGATATAAATGTTTTTCGTTTTAGTATTAAAGGTTAACGCATAAAAGATTCTTTTTCTCGCCGGCAGTTACGTGGAATCCGTAGGTAGGCGTAAAATTAAATTTCGTGCGAAACAGTTCGCGGAAACGGCGATCGAATCGAATGCAACTGTTTTCGAAGAACTGAATTCTAAAAATTAAAGGGTATACGCGAATCATTGGGGAAACTCAAAGGCAGAGCCGAGAGTCACATTAACATTCCGAACATAATTTCGAAATAAATATCGTCTCTTAAGGTATGCAAATTGTGATCAGCAGAGAATATTCGGCAATTACATTCACTTTGAACGCCGCCTGCCCTCGGGGCAATCGATACGGTGGATATATCGATCCAGGCCCTTCCGTTAAACGGATCGTTGCGAACGCGTTGCGAACACGTCACTCGGCAGAACTATAGTATCGACTTCCTGTCAGAAATAGCAGCGGAATCGGTTTTACGTTTCGCGCGAGTTTACGACGGAAGCGAGTAACGCGGCAAAGGAAGCGCGATGCACTTTTTCCTCCGGATAAATATCGACGCGATCGTTGATCGTTATTCGAAGCTCTTCATCCTCGTCACTCGATGACTTTAAATCCCCGAGCGTGATAAAAGTACAGTAATCCGAATGGTTGATCGATCGAGTCGGTGTGCATCCAATCGTAAACGAAAACAGTACACACCGATAGATACGATAATTCCATGTCACCTCGTATCATCTCGTCGCCGAGAGATCACCGAGATCAAACGCCTTTTTCTAATTTTTTCACGTCTCGCTTGCAATCGTTTACAACTCGACGCGTTATTAATTTGAGAATACTACACGTACTTCTCAGGGTATCGCGTCACGCGTGTTATTTCATAGGAATGACCGCAATACCGAGAGTTTGTTGGCTGATTACAGAAGGACCCCTTTATTTTCCCAACCAATTAACGCACGTGGCCTCCATAGCCGCGAGTTGTAAATGGATCGTAGCTTCGATCGGCTTCTCAGAAGTTACGCGCTACGCGACACATGTTGGCGTTGATTGAAAAGTGAATCGAACGGTAATTTCTGAGAATACGGATCAAAGGTACGATCCATTTACAGCGCGCGACGATGGAAGCCCTGTGCGTTAATTGCTCGGAAGAATAAAGGGGTTGTTCCGTAATCGGTTGACAAAGTCTCGGTATTTGCCCTAGATTCTGGCTATAAACTGTGCAGCCATAACATCGGTACACCCACAGTACTCGAGTATGCCTCGAGTTTACGCTGCCTACACCCGATTCTTTCCCCGCAAGCGTCACCCGACAATAAGTAACCGCTGCTAGTTTTTCATACGTAGAAACTATATTAGGACGCAATAAATCCAACAGTAAAACGAGATACCGCCTCGCGGAAGTCGCTTTGCTGGATACCCGTTATGTTATTAACATATCTAATTACCGTCCGGCAGTCTCCCGAGCGTGTTTATTTCGTTTTTACTCATTTCAAACGAGCAAGCTTCTCTCTTTAAACGAGACTTACTTTCGTTCAAACAGTTTTCCATCATTTGGTTCGAAGTCGAACGGGTTACTTTCAAAGAACGCGTTGCCATAGTTTCTCCGAAGTTACGTTCGTGAGGATCGTTTGGCTTTCCATAACCGTTCGTTACTTCGTTTAGACACGTTTTTCTTCCGAAATTTCGTTGCAGCGAGTCTTATCAATACCGAGAGAATATTATTGTAATATCAATATAATATTAATTCAGTTCAATAGTAATAAAGTAGGTAGCACGAAATTACAATATTTTCGATGTCCGCGTACGAATGGGAGTCGTTGTCTACGAATATTCGCTATCGATAACTCGCGCCTTCGAACGATAATACAATAACGGAATAGAATTATCGCGAGATAGTATTTTAGCTATCGTCCGTCAAGATAATAGAACTCTTTCGACACCGATTGAATTAAGCGTACATAAATATCAATTCGCGGCATTAAAAATAACTTCCCTCTAAAGAATGTTTTCCGCGCTCCATTCTCACGCGCGTCGCGATTCCGCGGCGTCAGCGAATCTTGGAAATTCATTTCGAACTTTCGATCAATTTTTCTGAAGATCGGTTTCCGTTGCCACGGACCACGTCCGTAAGGAAGATAAATGAAGAAGCGCGATGTGGTATGAGAGGAAAGGCGGCATCGAGAGCGCATAAATAACGAGCGGAACGTCACGCGTGGCGATTCCGGAGGTTGAGCCGCGCCGCGATGCAACAATTTCGTACCGTCGTTGTGACTCTGTGATTATCAGTTATGGAGACTGATATATCGCCGCTGGAGTTATTATTCTCCGATTGAATATGTAATTGCGAGCTTGCATGCACGAAATAACAGCCCATTAGGGCCCGACCAGCAACGGGAAAAGAATCGCGGCGTGATCGCGCGCGAGAGGCAGCCCGATCTTCCGGTTTCGATCTAACTCAAAGGGTTATTAGCGCGTTATAAACAAGGTGCCGCGGATAATTGTTTATTTCGGCAAGCTACTCGATATCGATTATCCGTGTTTACGGTACTATCGTTTTTAGCCTCTCTCCTCTCATTTCGCGACGACAATTTCTCTTAACATGGAATACGTTGATCAATTTTAATGGTAATAACGACTTGTCGATTGCCAGTTCTCATTAATTCCAGTTAAGTTCGCTGTCGCGTATCGAATAGTTTGAATAGTTCGAAATAGATAGAGTTCTTCCCGATACATGGCGCGATTTTAGCGTTTACCCCATGGATCTTCAAACTCGTTTTTTTTCAAAAACAAAATCCCATATGTAAAAAAAAAAACTCCATTCCGCACCTTCGACGTATCCTGCCATAAGAAATCACCTTCCTGTCAGTTGCGCGTACCGCGATGTCTCGCACACCCCGTATAATTATTCCTCGTCAGTCGTCGAAGGTGCGATTTAATCGATCCAACGGTTTTCAATATCGACGGTAACTGAATGGATCAGCAGTCACGATACCGATACATCGTCATCGGGATTATTATTCGCCGATTGAACGTGCGACCGTGTCCCGTGGGCCGGTACGAAATAACAGCTCATTAGGGTTAATCGCGCACGAGAGGAAGGCGCGAGATCTTTTTCTCGGGCCTAATCGATCGGGCTATTAAGCCTGCCGAACAACGGGCCCGCGAATATCCTCGAAACGTAACCCCGAATTTGCCGGGGCCCAACTCGACGTTGGAAGCGTGAACGCGAGGATCCCTCTCGTCCTAGGTGGTCCGTATAACGACACACGGTGGACGGATATAAAATCATTCTAAACGCTCTCGCACTTATGCGCTTGGCTAGTTAACGTTTTTTTGTGTACCTTCTATTTGCCCCTCTTCCGTCTATGTTATCTATTAACGTGGCGATTAGCTCGACCGTCTCGTTTTTCCTCGCGGTCCTACGTAGCGTGTTTATTAACTGGCTTGTCAGCATAAATACATATTTTCGCTCGGTATTACGAGGCGGTCCAATGTGCGCGCGTACCGAAGCACGCGTCGCGGGTTCTCAGTTCTCATTCGTCTCTCGCGAAGAGACTCCCATTAACGAAGTTTCGGCCACTGTTCAGCGGACGCCTCGCTATCATAATCGAACTCGCTATCGGTCATCTCGTTCGCGCTGAGAGTTAATACCCGTTGGCGGAGATACAGCGAATGATACACGCCGCGGATACTTGGCGGGCACTCCGTAACTAAACGTCCGGTGGCCGCCCATGTCGCGGACTCAAGATGTTTGTTTGGTTTTCCCACGAAGAATGCCGTGAAGCACACTCGAAACTCAGGCGACCGTGTGCGTCGAGTGGCCAAGAGTTTCCAAGACTCGACGCTTCGATCGTCATCGTCGTCGTCGTCATTGTCGTCGGCGTCTCGGAATGGAGGTTGAGCGCCAAAGGTGTGGGGCAAGAGTACCGTAACCATGGGAGTCGTGAAATTCGATAAGAAAGGTGTCGCGTACGTTGGACCGTAAGCGCGAATCACCGTTTTTCCTGGAGGTTTTGATTTCTCGAGAATTATGAATATCGGTAGTCGACGTGTTTAACAACACCAGCGATTATAACTTTACGCGTTTATAAAATATTATAATGAGTTTTAATCGTTCACTTCGGTTAAGATTTTTTTCTTTTGTAAAGAAGCACGCGGCACGGTGCGCGTAATTAGGATCATTTTATTTTTATAAACGTTGCGATACGTTTTATAAAAAAAATGATATCGTCCGATGGATCACGGTAAAAACCATCTGTGATTGTAGGTTTCCTTTACCGATGGCTCTCTTTTATTTTCACCGTCGCGAACTTTACTCGCGGAACGACGGAGCCGCAAACGGGACTATAAAACTCGGAATTGCAAGCGATTCTCAATTATGCGTGGAAGAAGTAGGAAGATTCCAGGTATCGTCGATGTTGGCTTCATAACCTATACATAGAAAATCGTACGATGCACAAGTCAATTCGATATACGCGAGCTCATGAATTTTCTAAAACTCTGTAAAGGGTCGACGTCACCGTAAGTCGATAGCCGCCGGCAGAAGTGCCACGCTTTCGTCTCCGCCTCCAACTTCTCCCCTCTGCGAAGACTCTAGAATTCTGATAAAAGCGCGTAAGTATGTCGAATCTCTATTACTCCTACCTTCGTCGTATTTATCGATTGTTTCCAGAAGTAGAATCGTCCGGAGAACAAGAAAGAATCGTCTGTAATCGGGACCGAAGCGCCGAACCAGCAACTTTTCATACAAATTCTCAACTATTCGGCGGTTTGGAAACGTATCCGAGTTGCGAAGCAGCGCGTCGTGCCGAGGAGTGGCAAAACTTTGCGAAGAATAGCCGAGGAAAGTAAAACGTTACTGTTCTTCGTGGTTTCTACACGCGATTCGAATGCTCCTGAAACGGTAGATAACTTAAAAATTCCATTACCATTCCGCGGATAGAGCCATTTCTACGCTCTGGCGCAAAACCAGTATTCGTCTACCACCACGATTCCTTCCTCCCTTATAATCTATCCAAGAGGGATGAAACGAGACAATGGCAATACGCATTCTTACCATTTTGATCAAGGAGTATCTCAACTAAAGTTTTCGGAAAGAACTCCTCGTCAGAATCCTCGCAATTATCGATCGCCGAGGAAATCAAGTAATACAGGTAATTACCCTTTAGAACAAAACCTGAAACGAATCCAATCTAACGGCGAACACGCCGACGGCTGTTTAATCATTCCCGAGGTAAGATAATTTACGGGCGGGTCGAACGTCCCTCTGCCAATGAGCCGCTGAAACGATTCCCGATAATACTGATAGGAATTCCGACATCGATCTCCCTCTAAATATTTAGCTTCCCGATCACTGACCCGTCCCAACGCGATTGTCGTTGCGAACGCAACCATTCCGTCGCGATCACGTGGCCCGGTTGCAGCGACGCTGTTCGGCGACAACACCAGCAGCAGCTCGGTGTAGCTGACCGATGCAATACGCACTTTTACCACCGAGGGAGCCCGATAACGCATTCGAGCCGTTATCGCCTCTGTATCGCGTTACGAGCCCAGACGATTCGTGATACGAGCGCGTGTCTGTACCACGAAAGTCCCCACCCTCGTGTTTCTTCTACGGCATTTCGATGCTCGCCGCTCGGAGTTTGAGTCTGTACATTATTTTCGTATACCACTGCGGACGCTCACTTTATTTCAAGATTATGATGAATCGCGTCCGTTGGTGATAGATGGAGGTGACGGATCAGCGAACGTGCACTCGATCCGCGTTTAAACGCACGCTTAACACTAGGTTTACGGGCGTTTCTACGAGCATTTCTACGAGCACCCGTCAAATTGACGGGTAAATGAAAATACGCATTTTCCTTAAAGAATCGATTTATTCGATTCAAGTCTGAATTAATTTACGATGCAAAATGGTTCCAATTGATGCTATGGTTTTTGGGATATTACATTAAAAAGTTTGAAATCCGTCAAATTAACGGGTCCCGTAAACCTAGTGTTAATATAGATATAATTATTATGTCATTCCGAAAAAATCCGTGAGGATTACAATCTCGCTAACTTCTCGAGTGGATCGTTTTTATTATTTAAAATTGATATGAGTTCTCGCGCGCGACGTTGTCTATCGAGGCAACCAGGAAGCGGCAAAAGCAGTAAATAACGTGCAATTCGAGATAAATTCAATTTCTTACCGATACTCGATTACCGCGAACGATCAGTTAATTGATTATTAAAACTTTAAGTGTCGTTAAACCCGCGTAGTTTAATTACCACAATTCCATATTCAATTTGCAAATACTTAGCGTGCCCCTTCCTAAACCCCTAAGTATCGCGAGCCAAAGACGTCAATGGAAATAGAATAGATCCCTCGACACGTCAATAAATTACAATACCAACGACCAGCGGCAGCGTAAACGATTAATCGCCGGTCTTACCTCGCTATCGATAAGATCCCGGATTACCAGTTATATTTCAGTGCCCGTAATATCTAATCTCCGACTTAATCGGCGCAACGATCGAAACGCACAACCAACCCGACGGATTTACATTGATATTTCGTTGAAGCAAATTCGCGGTTATATAAAACTTATCGTTCCCAAACCTTCCCGACGTATCCGAACGGTGGATATCCCGGGACCGAAACGCGCCATCAGCCCGAGGATCCGAAAAGCGCGGCGTGGCTATTCACGGGAGAAAAATATCCACGCGAAAGGCGCATTTACATGCGCGGATAAAACTGTCCGAGCGTAAGATCCGTCTCGAGACATTTTCCCTCGCATCGCTTCCGCGGTATCCTCGCAGCGATAGCGGTGGAAGCAACAGCACCCGAGCAACTAGCATCTCTCTACCCTTCTCTAGCACCATTCTTCTAGGAGTTACGTGACAGGCTTCTCTGGGTTCGATGCTCGCCATCACCCCGAGCGGGGGGTGGGGGGACGGGGCTGAGCGGGAGGAGAGGGAGAGCGAGAGAAGCAGGGATAGAAACGCGGACAAAACAAGACGCGAAGGAGAGCTCACGACAAGTCAGCGGAAATAAAGTTTTCCCAGTGGCGGCACTGGCGGCGCCCGAAAACTTGGGGAAACTGGAAGTGTCCCCTGGACCCAGGTCGAGGGGGATTACTACGGCTTCCGAGGTACGGGGGGGGGAGAGGTGGAGGTGGACGTCGGTGGAGGCAATACTCTAAACTAAAGTCGATGGCCGCCGCCGCCGACGACGACGGAGTCGTCGTCGTCGTCGTCGTCGTAGTCGTCGCCGTCGGAACGAGGAAGGAGTGAGAGGAGTGGAAGGGTGCGCACGATCGACTCGCCGTCCGTGAGTTCAATTTGTAAACAGGACTCTCAATAATGGAAGATTGTTACACCCCAAGGAACAACCCCTACCACGACAACCCTTTACGGTCGGCCGCTGGAACGAGGAGAGGTGGAAGGAGAACAATAGCTGTGTGCCGCCAACTTTAACGCTGGCCCCGATGCTCGTACGTGGCTATGTACGTAGGTACGTACGTACGTGCATACCTACCTCTGACTACCAAGTGCCGTTCGACGAGAGAGAGAGAGCTGTTACTCGAGCTGTTATCCGGGGACGGGCAAACGCTTGTAAAAGCTGTCCATTCGACGCGCACGGAATTAGAAGAAAGGAGTTTACCGCTTCTTCTCGAGAACGGGAGATATATCCTACGTAGGTATGTACGCGTATCCTCCAAGTGTCTCCGCGAGTACGCCGAAACGACGGAACGTTTTTACGGGGTAAACAGGGTGGTATTCTACGAACGTGTAATACACACGTTGTCTCGACGTTAATCTTAATTTCCACGGATACCCTCGGCAGCGACTACGTTGCGCGTCTGTCAAGTATAATATCGCGATTCGATACGTCGGCATGGATTTCCGCGTGCCCGACGGGATAGCGTTTATAGAAACGTCGATACGTGTGTACACAGTGCCCTATTATCGTTCCGCGTTATCATCGCTCGCTGATACTTGAAGTAACAAAAGGTATACTCGATGGAATATTAAAGCGAAAAGAGGCACGGGCGTTCGGAGCGACGGAGGGGGCAAGGGGGGGGGGGAGGGGGTGGAGAGTTTTACGACACGATATATAACTAAATTAAACGCTAATCTCGGTGCTTGCTAGGTCCTTCTTATTTCATCTTCGACATGCCTGTCATCACTCCTGGCATCCCATTAAACTCTCCACGGCATAAAAATTAATTGCCGGCGGGCCAGTTGCCGCGGAGGACACTCGTTAGAGGGTCCTGAGGATCCCGGGTGACGTCAGGCATAGTAACGAGGACATGGGGGCCGACCTTCGTGTCCTGCGCCTCTCCTCTACCCTTATAGAACGTTGGCATGCATGGTGGTAGTCGATTCATCGAGCGGGATCCACGGCTTCCCGTACCGTTCGTGCTACTTGGCCGTTCATTTTGATTTACACGATCATTAACGATACCGGCCACCAGAGAAAGAGAGATTTACGTCGTTTTGGAGGGAACAGCTGTCTCTACCGAGGATTATATCGCCCGCCTCGAACGGGAGGGTACGCGCATATACGAATATCCACCGACGAACCCTTTTTACGAGTAGGCCTGGCCTCGTTATGCTCTCCACGTCGAAACGAAACTACGGATCATCGTCGAGGAGATTCTTTTTTTTTTTATTATATAGGTTATCGTAGAGTACAGTAGAACAATAAATGATTTATGACTAGTCCCGAGACGTTCAATCTGTAGGTGTAAATCTACCTTTATAGCGACCTTTCGTGTACCCTTAATTGAGACACCTCCGGGAACGTTATTAACGGAGCGGGGCTATTCACGAATGATAATAGCGAGCAGCGTAATCAACGACCGTTTAATTAAAACCCCTTCTCTCCAGGAATATCTAAAAACCCCTGTTCGTTCTTTCCGGAAAAGATACGAGATCTAGTCTCGCGTACTTGTACTTGGCCCGAGACAAGACCTTGTCTCTCGATCCACCCGTTAATCGTCAGGATTTTTGCGAATAACCCATGAAGTTAGAATCGCGAATCTCTCCCCTTCGCCTCTGGAATGATAATCGTGAATCGGGATGATCAAAACTCACGCGTCAAGAGTGCCGACGAAAGGCGTGACGTGTCACCGAGTTACTCTCTCTTTCTCTCTCTCTCTCACTTTCCTCCCCTCTCCTCCCGCCCCCTCTCTCATCCCGGTATCCCTCTCAGCGGATCGTTTTGCCCGTGGAACGGGCTGATTGACTTTTTAATTGAACCACCGCGCCCGGCAATTACCCACCTCCTCCCTGCCTCTCGTTCGCGTGTTTTACACGCACGCATATCGTGTGCGAGCGCGTCTCTTCTCTTCGTCGCATTATTCACGACAGTTTGCGACGATCGGCAACTCGGTGTCCAGACCCCTCCTCCCCCCTCCCCCAACCCCCCGACCCCCTCTCTCGCCGCTAACTATGTGACTTTGTCCGTCGAGATGCGCTCACCGATGGAAAGAGGCAGGTGGACCGGTGCGAATCGAAAGGACGAAACGGCTCCGCACGGTCCTTGATGCGCGATTACGCGCGTCTTACGGCAAATTGCGCCGAGGAATGTAATTTTGATAGGGGCGGCGCGTCGGCAAAGGGCAGCGCCGGCCGATGAATTTGGTGAATCAGTCGTACGTTCCTTCCTGGAATCGACGTGGCGCTCGGTAGGGCTATTAAAAATTCAAGGCGCGCTCGTGGATCCCGATACGCCGCCAAGGAGATAATTTATTAGGGCGGAGAAATAATACTAATTACACACCCCGTTACGGTATGCCTCCCTCTTCGTATACAGTGAAATCAAATCCGATACTATTTAGCCTCGTGTTTTCTGCTTCGTTTTTTTTTTTTTTTTTTTTTTTTTGGAATCGCCGCGCAACTCACAATTAGGATCGGCTGGCAATTAAATCCTTTAACCTGTAATTAGGCGTTGTGTCGTAACGGGTTCGCGCGATACGTGTTTTCCTTTAGTTTCTTCCGATTCGATTGACGACGTTATTACCGTAACGTAATTTTGTTAATTGGGGATAGGTGATGCTCGTTGTTAAACGATTTCGTGGCGGTTCGGTTTATTTTAGGGTATCTCGAAGCTGTTTGAGTGAAAAACGAGTACGTTGAACCTTTCGTTGATTCGGACGAATATACTCGTCCGAAACGAACGCGATTTAACTCGCGATGTATCGACGCGTTTTACATTCGGGATTCGTGTTATTTGAAAATCGCTCATCTTGGAGTCGTTGCCGTTGCTGGCAAATTGACACGAATTACTTTCCTCCCGTCATTCGTTGCCAATTACTTGAAATTTGTTTTCGTAAATAATGTTCCCTCGCATAAATAAAATTCGTATTTAGATCATTTACAATTGCGGTGAAACACGATCTCCTGTCGACGGGTTCGGGACGACACGGCGTGGCGATCCGTCGGTTATTAAATTTTTTTACTTCGCCACGATGTACTGTTAAGAAGTTGATTTATTAACCCGACGAAGTGATTCTCACCACGTCACCTGACTTCTCACAGACCGGATTTCTGATACGGCCTTCCCACTCGATTATGCCAAACTTTCCACCGCTTCGATATCTTCCCACTTGCGGTTACATAGGTATCTTGTGCTTTCGAGATAATTTAAGTATGCTACTTTTTGAAAGTAATTGTCCGATTAACATCGGCGCGTACTCGAGGATCAAATTCCTTGATCAGATATTATTGAAGATAGGTGATATATCCGCGTTGACCGATCGCGGATCATTTACTAAACGACGCTCAATTAATCTTAACTATGAATTTCACCAAACCTCTCGTACAATTGCTCAAACACGATTAATTTTTAAGCCTCTCGTATAAAAACGCATTGGAATCCAATAAACGGTAAACATGTAATAAAAACAATAAACATGATTTCAACCTTCGCAAAAAATAACAGACAAAACAATATCATTTAAATGACCACCATTCCAATTTCGTCACACGGCATTTCCCGATCTTACCAAATTTCCTTATTTCCCCGTATACCCTGGCTCAACGAAACGCGACGAAACATTACCACGGACGGGCAGGCTCGTAAATAAATCGATGCGCCGAAATATCGTGCAGGAGGTACAACGCAAAATCTCACCGAACCCATACGAAAAAGTTGTTGCGACACGAGTACGACACGGCGGCAGATGGGGGCGGTTCCACGACACGTGGAAAAAAAGGGGTGCCGCATAATCGATCGCGGGATGAGCTTTACGTATTTCCCCCGTCGCCTATCGGAGAACAATGAGCCCTGCCACGCGAGCGCGTAGGCAGAAAAGGCGAACGCGCACGGTGCCCATTATTTCGCGAGGGTGGGAACGCACGCAGCGTGCGTGCGAACGTAAGCGTCTGCATTCTCTCGCTCTCCCCCCTTCCCCTCCTTCTCTCACTCTGTCTCTCTCCCTTTCTCTCTCACACAGCAACTTTGTCCTTTAGGCGACACATGCGCCTCGGATCCTCCATATGTTTTCTTTGCGGCGAAATCTTGGATATTTCCCAGGGAGGCGACATTAAAAGTGCAATAGCCCGATCTCGATGCGGCCTGGTCGTTCGGTTAACGACCGTCAGAAATGGCCGTGTCTTGGCTCGACTCTCGTGGCTGGGGATGATAATAAAAAAAAAAAAGGAGCGAGGTAGAAAGAGAAAGACGCGAAATAGGCGCGCCACGCATCGTTCGTCGGTGGTTCCTTCGTTTCCGGGACGCGTCGCTTCGGGATTCATCAGCATAGATCTCCCAGACGTGTACCCCCGTTCCTCCCGGAAATCGTATTGCGAGCTTTGTATACCGAGGCCTGGCGACCTATCCGCCTCCTTTTGTGCCTTCTGGCGATTCCGCCGAGTGGATCGATTATCCCGTGGGTTCTAGTGTCTCTCGTTCAGATTTATTCCCTCGCTCGATAATATACTACGGTAGCGCGCTATTGTGGAAGAGCGTTTCCGGAACTAGGTTTCACGGCGTAAGAGGGTGATCTAGGGATTGCTTCGGGAAATAAAAGGCGAGCGACGAACCAGTCGTTTCGTCCTGGAATCGGTGTGAGGTACGACGAGAATTATTTATTCGAGCTTTAAGTCTTTGCGTTCGATTAAGACGCGAACAGGGTGCGGTAATAAAAAAAATATCGCGCATTACGGCGATTGAGAGCGGTTTGTTCGAAAGTATCGCGAATTATCGAGAAAGAGGTAATCGCGTTCGTTCCTCGACGTTTCGAGGAAAGAAACTGGCGAACGGGAAAATTATGCGTTTAGTTTCTCACAGTCGGGAGAGTTTTACGCGCTTCTTGAGAAGTCTATAAATAACGCATCTGTAGTTAAATATGACTTGAGGTAAGCTATAATTACGGATATTATGCAACAGTGCAAATAAGAGAAGAAAAAGTAAACGTCATGTAACGCGGAATAGAGCCGAGCGAAAATGTATGAGGTAACTCGTACATTTCGGAACTCGATTTACAAAGCAACGGGGGAACTAAATTATTCGATAGCGCCGATTGCGCAACTTCGCGCGAACCGCTGATAATTCCGCTAGAGTACCCGTGTGTCGCATAATTAACCCTCTTAACGCCGAATTAATTCTCGCTCGAAGTGCCGGCTATCCCAAACTCGTAAACACGACACCAATGATAACGCGCGCTTTAATCCCTTAAAGTCGAACGAAGATAATTCCCGACATTCCGTTTCCGCAGTCACGCGGAGGATTATAACTTCATTTTGCATTATAATCTACCGTTTTGCCCGTGTTTCGTGAGGTTTACCACGCACCTACGGTAGAGACGTGCAAGCCTTTGTTAATCTCAAATACCGATTATACGCGTGCGACTGCACTACTTCAATTTTACAGTTTTATTCCAGCGTTATCGCAATGTTTTACCGTGCCATTCGAAATTACGCGCGATCAATGTACCGCTTGCCTTGAAGCTTAACCGCGGGTCGATGGATTAAAAGAACGATCTCACGGTATTCCACTCGTAATATCGTTCAACCTCCATCCGCTCATTAATACGGCAGATTGACTGTATTTTATTCTCTATTAACACTTCCCTCCGCTAAATTAATAATTTTTCAAATATTTCATAAACTATTGCACATATTATTCTAACAAAGATTTCTGGCCAAAAAATGTGTCTTCAATGTTGTGTCAAGAGTTCAATGGTCTTAATCATTTCAAAGCATCCACGTTAAACGAAGAAGAACTCACGACAATGATTTGACAAAATCATAGACATCCAAATTGCCGTCGTTGCGAGCGAATAAAGTTTAACGTCGTTCGCGCAGAATATTTCCCTCATCCAGCCATTAGCATAAATTTCGCCACCGTCCACTATCCGTTAACAATGCCCGTATTAATCTAGATTCTCGGATTACGAGATCCAAATGTAAGGGACACGTGAAAAGGATACGCGATAAACCCCCAGGGTAGACCGCCCAAGTGGTTGGGCGGGTTAAAAAAATAGAAAGACCCCGTCCACCGTACGATAGTTATACTTCCTTCCGCGGCAGCGAGAGTCGTTGGCCAGTGCACACGCAATTCTGGCGGATTAACCGTCACCTTACACCGATTCGTCGGCTTATGTCCCGCAACGAACACCGGATGTAGAAATATCCTGAGCCAGCGCATTACTTTATGCGCCGCTACCTGGTAGCACTGGTAGCGTTCAACTGCTACTGCCCGGCATACCGTGGGGGGGGGGGGGGGGGAGGGGGGGGGTGCCCCCGACGCTTGCCCCGAGGTCAAAACTCAATCTGACTCGAGACTCGAGAGCGACCTGGCGCCGACTGCTACGCACGGGCACCAACGACTCAACTGCCGCGAATACCGGCCTGATCGACGGCACTCCTCGTTCTCCCCGCCCCCTCTCTCAGGATTACCGTGATTAATTGTTCGCGTTATTCGGATGGATTGGAAGTGTATGTACGTACGGAAACGAGTACGATGGAAATAATTTGAAGTAGCGGTTTTAACGTGTTCGGCGCCAGCGGTGTAATGTGCGGTATCTTTGCGCGGACCGGTGGCTCTCTCTGTTTTATGAAAACATAATTTGAAGTTAGTTGCGTGACAAAGTCGTAATTTTATTATAATTGATAATTGGATTGTACGTTTATTTATCAGCGGATGAAATCCTTGTTCGTTCCATCGCTGATCGATTCACCGTAAATTAGCAACGGCTCTCCATAACTGGTTACTGTAATTCCTTTAAGCGAGAAATTATAGTAATAATGATTCGACGAAAAGTATTTAATTAAATTTCTCCATTAAAATTCTTTTTTTTTTATTTCTCTGATCATCACCTGCTGATCTTTATTGAAATTACATTGCGGGTTCGATCATTTCAATCTTACGCGCAATGCTTCGTATTTATTCGCATACGTACGCGAGGGAGGAGTAAAAAATGGAGGATTATGCGCGCGATACACGCAACGTTGAGTTACTTTCGTGCCGCGTTAGTCGCGCGGTCGAACCAGCCTTCGAATCGGTCCAGGATTACGAGAAATGTCTGAGACGTTAAGATCAATGTTCAAAATTGTTATCGCTAAAACCAGTAATTGATAGATGACAGATGGATAGTGGAAAAAGAGCCTACTCGAAAGAACCGTGTGAAAAAATTTAACTCGACGCGAGAAACTGTTTCCGGTACCGGTTCCAGAATACGAAGATTCCAATATTACGGTTCAAAGATCGAATTTGTGGAATTCCGGACTCCCGGTGAAACGATGGGAGCAGCGTTGACCGTATCGTGCAATAGACCGATCGGATGACTATCCCTACACGTTTAATGTCCCTAAGCAGATAAACCAGGTATAGGCGCTCGACCGTACACCTGCTGCGGGCAAACTGGAATACCATTGCTCGTAAACGAGTGCCCCTACTTAGCGCGTTATCGGGCCTAGTAATTGACCAAATTACCGATAACAAAATTGCCGGCCGATTTCTGAGAAAATCACTCCTGTACTCGCGTACCTTGCCCGGCTCAGCAGAGAGCGACAAAGTGCTCGACTACGGCTCGAAGAGCGGGACGACGATAAAGGTAATGGATCTTCTATTAGAAGACCGGAGACACTCCAGAATCTTCTACTCGACGCTTTTGCTTCTAATCGTGTGTCGAGGGAAAGGGTACTCTCTCCGGTACTTCGAGTTAAGTGACACCTGAGTGAATTAGGAATTTATTAAATAGAGAAGATATAGATTTCGAAACTGTATTAAATGGACCCCTGCGAGGAGTACGGTCTACGTCGTTACCTTAGGAGAAGTCGTATCAGAATTTTCGAAAACGAGGAAGTTCCTTCGGCTGGCGATTTTTGATAGAAACCTTATTGACGCAGGGTTTATATAAAAGACAGTTCCAACTACGATCGACTATGAGAAATCGATTAGACAACTTACAAATCCACGATGAGTGCAGAGTACGACGGACGCTTCAATGTGTGCTCCGTCCAGAAAAAAAAAATACTTTACAGTACGCTCCGTCTTATTCCGCCTGTATCATAATTGCGAGTCGTTAATAAATTTCCTACCATCAATCCCGGTTGTAAAGATCTTTTATGTACACCCTGTATTTCGCGGTGAATGCTTCTCGCTCGTAAACGTATCGCAAAAGAAACGTCTCTATTGCGAAAGGCGAAAGATCGGTGGACAATTTCGTAATCGGAAATTCCACTGAAAACGTTACATGTTCCACTTCGTTATTGAACATATCGCGAACACGAAGAGAGAAGCGGGGTAATAATACGAGAAGAGACAACTATGTCACGTATGTATCTTGTATTGCATCATTTGAATTTCGCTGATACGAGAGACCCGAGGGGAAAACGTTTGGGCGTACCGCGCTCACAAATCTTCGGTGCTATTCGACGAAGCCTTAGTGGCCATGGTATTCGATATCAATCCGTGACACAAGGCGGATAATATCGTTACCGCGACCTTGTTTTCCCTGATTGGATTGCCCTCGTACGTTCTCCGCGCGGATACCAAGCTATTACAAGGATACAGAATTTATAGAGAAAAAAAAATGAACGCCACGGTAACGTCCAAATCTCAGATGGTAATCGAACTTTTGGATCTCGCCAGTTACGCGCGAGACCAACGTTCGAATGAAATTGCATTCGAAGTTGAGAGAGTCGTTCGATTCTTAAAGAAAGAAGTATCAGGCTTTCGGTTCTTAAACTGTGTTTGCATTAATTTTCAGGGCGTGAAAACAGTATTATAATTTGACGTCAGTGTCGATCGGATAGTCGCTGTCTCCTGTTTACCTAAATTCAGCTGAACAAATAAACAAAAGGATGGAAAACTTTCATAGTGGCTTTCGCCATTTTACGCAAAAAGTCGACAGATGCTCGCGATACGAATGAGATAACGTAATTATCGAGATGATAAAAATTTCTTTAACAGTGTATAGTTCAATCTCCGCTATAATTCGGAGTAAAAAAGTACTCCGAAACTTGTTCAATGAAGGATATCTTTAAACGAATGTAATGTAATGCTAAATTCTGTCGTTAGTTTAAGGTACGATAATATCGACAATTATTCCAAAACTGATTGAACAATGAACACGCTGCGTCGGTTTTGGTGTCATTATCAACGTAGCGTAATTAATTAACGTCCAATTGCGAATAACAAACACGTTGAAACGTAAACAAAAACAATCGACGATCGTAATGTGGTGGCAAATAAAAGTTACTCGATAAGTCCAACGTAGTCCTGCAATAATTTAAACCGAAACGAAGAGAAGAGCGATACCTCGGTGTTGAGGGTTAAGAGGTTTACGAGAAAAACGGTAAGACAAGATCTAAAGCGTACGAGTCGCGCATTCTTATGCGACGAACGTCAACAATGGATCGAAGCGCATCATCGATCGGTGCAGCCGGATCCATGCCCGCTAAAATCTTTCTTGTGTTCGCTTGTTATTCATATTAGCACATGCGCCGCCAGGATTTACAGTGTTTGCGCATTTGTAGCGTAGGTCGAGCTTCATCGAGTCTATCGCGTCATACTCGAAGAACAGTGTCGCCGTCCAGACCACTACGGGGAAAATTTTGTAAGTATTCCTCGAAAATTGCGACTTTAGCATTTTCTTTTTATTTGATTTACCGCGAAACAAGAGTTTGCCATACGCGCTACGTTTGATTCTGCCGCCGCGCATTTCTCGCCTCCGATTCAATGTTTTTAACGATCGTTTTGTAAAAGAGATTGAAAATATTGTTTAAAGAGGATACGTGTAAAGAGGATTTTTTTCAACGTACCGTGGGGATAAAGCGTTAACGGCACGATCGCGAAGAACGGATTTTTTTCGCAAGACGAGTAAAATAAATATTAAATAGTCATAATTGCAATTAGATGATGAATAGGATATTAGATGACATTGGAGGGAGCGCGATCGTTAAATATATTTTGATCGCACATGAGTAGCATTGCTCGCAAGGGGATGTTAAAATTTGTAATATCTTACTTCACCTGTTTTATTAATGCTCCGATAATGGCGTAATTGGTATCCAGAGGCCAGGAGGGTTATTACGATTAGTGGGCAACCAATAAAAGTAAGAGTAAGTTTCCGACGAGCGTAATTTACCGCTTTGCCATTATCGACATGCACGAGTTTAAAGCTTATTACGTTATCGCGACATGTGTTCGACATGCGTAGAAATAACAGTTGACCACCCATTACTAGAAAATACGGCGAAACTCGGCGAGACGTGAAAGGCGGTGATACTGCACCGCGACCAACGCTGTCACTCAACGAAGGCGGGGGATAATTCTATACAATTCGAATTGATTTCCATATAGCGCGGAAAATATACGATCCGTGCGTAAATACGCACCACCGCAAACACCTGCGTAACAACCGCGCATTCCACCGATCCCGGCGGAAAACAATCAATGATCAACGATACTGTCACCCGTTAATATAAGATGTGCTCTTTCGAAATCGGAATGATAACTGCTACCTCTGACCTTGATTATCGAGTAGCGAATCGAATATACTCCGTGATCGATTAGTGCCGATCGGCCTCGATCGACGATCCACTCTCGCTCACTCGGTGATCCGAGATTCGAACGAAAGGTAATTATAGTTTATAATTATCGATAAAAGCGGTTCGTCGAATGGAATGGGACGATTTGCCACGTTTATGTATGTACGAGCGCGTCGACGCTTTTCTAAACAACGACGATTAAATTGCCGGGAATAAACGCGAACGTGGATAACGGGATCGCGTAAAATCAATCTCGCAATCTGACGAGACAAAAGGAAACGGTAACGACGATTGCGAGTCGTTAATTTGTTATTGATAGAAGGGAAGAGGGAAAGAGAGAGAGACGTTAATCGGACTGCACCGATTGATCAAATGCAAGCTGCTCTGCACGCGGGTTAGGCGCGAGAGGAGAGAAAAGATAGAGGGAAAGATAGAAGGAGAGGAGGGAAGATAAAAGCGGAGGAGAAACGAGCGTGGGAGCGAGACCGTACTATCCGATCGTTGCTTAATCGAGCGGGGCTCATCCAGAAAGCATTTTAATTGCGCGTTTCGCTTATCTAAAATATGCGGCCTTATCGTGGACGTATCGTGGACGTATCGCGGACGTATCGTCCGATTTTCCGGCTGACAACCCGCCGCTTTCGATAACCACCGAAGTGGCAGAATTCCATAATTGAGAATTTACTCGACCGAGAGTGGATGATTCCGCTACCCGCCGCCTTCGTGAGAACGGAGTTTGGTTTTGTCCTTTCGGCGAAAAGGGCCGTTAGAAACGTCCCCCACGAAATAGAAGCTTCGCTTGTCCACGTGCCAAGGAGATAATTCAATGATAAATGTCCTATCGAGGTATCATCGTATCAGAGATTCGAAAGTCCATTGGTATTTTTAGGTTTCGAGTTAAATTCGGCATATAAACGACAATGTTTGGAAGAGTTCTGCTACAAATGTACCACGTGATTTCAAGTTTATCTCGACGATGAATTGAAATGTGGGTGATACGGAAACGTACCGAGCGAATTCCCTCCGCTACAATTGCGGTGCACGATATTCCCGGAAGATAAGAAAATTGTAATTCGGATTAACGAGAATTGACCGAGAGACAGGAAATTCTCGAATTATCCGTAAAGGGATAGTTCTTCGATTGCAATTACTCGTAAGTATGAAGAAGCGTCGCCGTATACTTGAATCAAAGGGGAAAATTAAGGTGAAAGAGTATTTGAGCTGTTGTGTTGATCGATCCAAAGTATACGTCTAGAGATCGAGCATATATTTCCGTCATTCCCTCGTCGATACATAACCGTCGGATTAATACGGGATTTAGCTCTTGTCGAAAACGCTGAAAAATCCCGGTAATCGTTCTTTCAGCAAATCGCCTTCAATAACAAGTCGGTCGAAGCAAAGAGATACATCTTCCGAGAATTCAAACGGACGATATAAATGATTTTGTACACAGAATATTCACAAATATCCATCCCACGACTTCTCGATTCCTAATAAGAAAAAAATCTCCCAATTTACGCCAGGTAACTTTCCCGGTGAGAGCGTAGAAATGTCAAAAACGTTGAACCGAGCTCTCGACGATTATCAGCCTCAAGAAATCGCAGTTTTCACAACTTCACCCTCCCTCGCGACTCTTAACCCCTTTCTCGGAGGCGAGTACCGTTATCCCCGGCGTACGCCGAGCACGACCGAGTTTCCTATCGCCTCGTACGCACTTTTTTGTTTTTTTTTTCATCCCAGAAGCTCCAGATAAATACACCCGCTTTTACGAGCGAAGATATCCGACTTGTGCCGTATCCCGAGCGTCCGCGATAAAGGACAACTTTAACGAACCGGGAACCGAGCGCACCCTCTCTCGCGATACGCTTTACGCGTGCGTGATAGGAGAACTTACATTTGGTTCCGCGTTAGACGACGTGGATTGACGAGATCGTGAAGGGGGCGCGTAATCCAAAGCGGACGTCATCCCAGTATTCGTATATGAGAACCTTTGTCAGCCCGAAGCCACCAGGATCATTCAGCGCCGGTCGTCGCGTGCGCACTCGCGACCACCGCTACACACCAACAAAAACACCGCTGCTGCACCACGACGGCGGCTGTTCGCCGTGACCATACGGAAGGGGGAGGAGCGATCGACGGTGGATTCGAAAACGGCTAATTAGCGCGCACGTGGGATCGCGAGCCACGGGGGTATACATTCAGGTGTCCGAATACCGGGGCGGCAATGTCGAGACGATCCTCCTTCCGCCCGATTCCCTCGGGATCATCTTCGCACGCGATCCCGATCGCCTGGATCCGATCGAGAAACGCGCGAACCTCCCCCGATCGATCGATCGCCGGACCAATCTTTCGCGTATTCGAAACGGGAGCACTCGCGATTCGACGATTAGCTTTTCGATTTTCACGGTAAATCAAGTGAAGAACACTCACGTGCTTAAAGTGAGACGCATCCAGGCGCGTTGCGTCAGCAGCGTCGACGCATTGCGTCGGGCTGGCCTTCGGGAGCTACTTTCAAAATCCTTGCATCTGTCGAGACTCTCCACTCTTCCTTATCCCGTAATTTTTCCCACCTTCCAGTTTACTCTCCACCCACTGATACTCCTCACACGATTCCCGTCCCGACGAACGCACAAATTCGATTTTATTCCACTGACGTAGGGGCGCACTGGTCGAGAATACCGTTCGATTCACTCTCGGTCTCGTGGTCGACGCGCGTCTCGCTATTGTACCAGCGCGTAACTGACGGATCGATCGCAGATCCGCGGCAATTCTAACTTCACCGGTCGAGAAGTCGGCGATACACCTTCCGGCGAGAATGCCTCACGTGCGAATACACAACGAACGAACCAACAAAACCAAAGAATGGTGAAAACTCCGAAGGAACGTACGCGCACTTTCAACAACCTCGGCCACTGTTTCGGATAAACACAACGTCGCGGCGGCGTTCGTTTCCCACGGATCCACCACCGCTCGGGTGAACAAGCACGAAACAAAGTCGACTCCCTCGGTCTCTCGCATCAGCCACTCGGACGGATGATCCACCGCGGCACGATCGTTCACCCCGTTCTTCCTCCCAACGTTTTCCTCTCGTCGCGCACTCTCTCTCCTCCCTCTCTCGCGTTATCTCTCTCATTCGTTGCACGCGATCGAATCCCGAACGCTGTCGATGACAGTGACAAGAGTAGCAGCAGCAGTAGCAGCAGCAGCACCAGGATAGCGCAGGTAGCACTGGGAAACCACTGGGTGCACTTGGATCCGGGCCAGCGTCATCGTCACGAGTGTACCCCGGGTGCGTTGCTACGGATGCTTGGCGATCGCCCAAAGTGGCGTGTCGGAGGTGTCGCGAGGGTGTCGAGCAAAAAAAAGAAAGAAAGAAAGAACAAAGAAGAGGGGCAGCCCCCAGGGGAACGAGAGAGAAGAGAGGAGGATAGAAAGATCTCCCTTGGCCTAGGTGAGAAACCCTCGAGAGTGCTCGGAGCCAACGTGTCCTCGAAGCTGCGATTCCCGTCCTCTTCCTCTGATCCCGCGTCGAGCGAGGGAAGATGGGAGAAGTGAAAAAAAGAAAAAATTGAGAGAGAGAGAGAGGGAGAGCAAGGGGGATCGTCGGCGAACGTTTCTCGGCTGAAATACTGCCGCCGATTAGCGGATGCTTCACCGTACAGCACAGCTGACAATGAGCACCTACCAGCGCGAGCGAGTTGTCACTGCACGATACGGCATAACTACGACGTAGCGGCAACGGCGACGGCTACGGCGACGGCGACGGAGACGACGACGACGGCGACAGCGCGACAACAACACGTCCGTGGTACCACGGCGACGACGATATACAACCGATGGTTGTGAGACTCCCGGAGGCTCGGAGGCGCGCGAGTCAGCCTCACTAGTGTTCGCTCCTCGCTTACCTGGCCGCTGCCCTGCTGCCGTTGCTCGCCTAGAGCGTACCCCCACCCCTCTTACGCCACCCCTCCACTCGTAGCGTACACGAGGTTGCCCCTCCATCGCTCTTACTTTAGCCCCCTCTCTTACTCTTTTTCGCTCTCTCTCTCTCTTTCTCTCTCTCTCTCTCTCTCTCTCTGTCTTACTCTCACTCTTACTCTCACTCTCACTCTCTTTCTCTAGCTAACTTCTATTCTTTTTTTCCCTTCTTCTTCCTTTATTCTTACCCCGCACCCGAATACCTCTTTCTCCCTTGCTCTCGTAGACTTCTCGATACCTCCCCCGCGAGCATAGCTCACGATCACCCTTCTCTCGTTCCACTTCCTCGTCATCGATGATCCGAAAACGCGGTACGGGAAACGGGACGACGAAGACACCCTGCGGTGTCTATGATATTTCCATCACACGATCCACGATTACGGGATTAACGTGGAGTAAGGAAGCCCGCGTTCTTGAAATTCAGAGTTTTGTTTCTTTCCAAGGTTCACGATTATTTGCCACGTTTTCGTCGTTGTTGCCGACACGATAATCCTCACGGATATTCACAGTTTTCTCGTATTCATTCAAATAACGTTTCGTAGATGCCTTTGCTCGGAACAGTCGTGCGCAAAATCATCGTCGGGGAGCGAAGGCGCGTAACCATATCCACGTTCCCCGCTAGCGTAAACAAGAGAGAAATTACCGTGTCGGCGAGGCGGTGCATCGTGCAATCGTCCGTCCGGCTCTTTTCTTTTCCTTCTCATTCCATCCTTTCTTCTTTTTTCTCCCCTTTTATTAATTTTTATTCAATCGCGAGGATGACAGCCACGCGATATAAATTACGGTACACACCTATAAGACCGTTCTCCTCTCGGTATCGGCTCGACCGTGCCGAGGATGACGCGCCCAACGTTACGCAATATATCCCAGCCAGTCGCGGTTTGTTTTTCCTAAGAGAGTCAACGGCACGGTTATTTTAACGCACGATTTTAGCGAACGCTGAACGTTGTCCCCCCGCTCTCCCTCTCTCCAGCGTGCCGTACGTGCGATTCCGCGAACGTTGCACGTCGTCGCGAACTAAAACCCGCGTGTAACAACCAAAGGAGAGGACGCGGAGAAAAGAGGATGTAACGCGGCGTGCCGGCTCATCTCGCGTGAGCGAGAATGAGACACTGCTGGGTGAAACGTACCGCCGACGCGAACGAGCTCCACGTCCCAACAACGAGATAATTAATTATCAATCGAGCCGCGATTATACGCGACGCGCGTGCGATCGCGAGAGAGCCTCCGGTTTGCCGGATTACGCTCGCTCCGGCCGCCACGTCGTTTCCACCGATGGATAATAACGCTGTCCGAGCGATCGAGTATTTCGTATACGCGTTTCGTGTTGAACCTCGAGTTCATTAGTACGAGTATACTCGTCGGAAATCAACGCGATTTACCTTTCGTGAAAAAAATCTAGGTCCTATAATTATCGAGCTGCTTTAATTCGATAAATTGCACCTTAAAGATAATGGTTCGCGCAATCGTATAGAAATCGATAACGATACATATATATATACCAAAGATAAAACATAATTGCACAGCCATGGAATTTTGAAGGTGAATCGATAGTCAAATCCAATTCTACACCGATACAGCTAAATATCGCGAAACAGATTCATCGACGAATATTGCTTGAAATAAAAACATCAAAGATTTCGATTAATTCGAAAAAACGTTTCGTTGGTTACGCGTCGACTGAAAGTTTCTGACGTGTCAACGCTTTTATATCTGGATAAATAAAACTATTTTAGAATCTTATTAGGGCAAGCGATTTGAAACCTATGCACGTTTTTCCATATTCGTCGTTCATTTTTCGCGGTACGTCTTGCAACGCTGCATCGTGATTTCATTGCGTATGCTCGATGTTGCATTCGGAATACCGACGCATCGGTTCCGAACGGTGCATCTGCGACGTATGCGGTTTTGGGGTTCTAGCCCGATACACGTGTACGGGTAATTAGATTTTGCTTGTGCAAGGGAAACGTGATAGACGGCGCGCTGCCGAATCGATGGCAGTATCGAAGCGGAAAGTCACGACACGCGATCTGACAGTGAGATTCAAACTCGTATCTCGTACACGCCACTGATTATTTAGTACTGATTATTGTTACTAGTACGAATAAAATTGGGGCACGAAGTACGAGATTAAATTGAAGTAGGTTAACTTTAATTCGGACACTCGTTGTGGATTTAATGCGTCGTAATCGGGAAATAGTTCGATACTCGTGGAGCGAGCGATCAATCTACTGAAAACCAATTGTTTTTACGAAGTCAAGTAATCACTAATTAATTTACCAATTAACCGTTGACGCGTATATGGCAATTATTTCAACAAAATTTGAAGCGATCTCCGTCCAATGTTGTCTCACGTTGTTAATACGCTTCGAGTTTCCTCGTCTTTTCTATTTCTGTCCTAGACGCGAAAGATAACCGTGCCCTTGGAAAAACGATATTCGTGTCGTGTACCTTTAAGTTATTTCCTCCGGTACCTCATAAATGACTGACAACGGGAAAGAAAAGGACTTCCATCACGGTTTCAGAAAATTTGCTCGCTCGTGGTTTTCACGTTCGGCTCTTGTTATAGTTCCGACTACTTGTCGCCAAATCTCAGTCCAAGTGCCCTAATTCTTCTTTCCCCGGGATTACTATCGCGTGAGAGAATTTGGCACCTCGCAGGGCCGTATCTCGTTGGCACGGCTCCCTCGATATTTGCGCTTTAGGATTTGTCTTCGTGTAAATATTGCTTGAAATCTTTGCCCGTCGGGATGAGAAAGTACCCGATTGCGCGAGCGCTGCCACTTTGCCATTGTTACCCAAAGTGCATTTGGGGTTCCCGAGACCCCCTCGAGTTTCTCATTCATCGATGCTCGCACTCGTAATCGCCTCTATGTTTAATCCCGCTTTAAATAATTCCAAATCGATTGAAAATAACATCACCCTCCACCATTTTCCCCCCCGTTAAGTTCTCGCCGATACAACTATGTACGCTTCGAACTGATCTCGTAGCGATTAGCGAGAAATGATTGGCGATGAAATCTCGTGGGTTTGGATAGACCCCGGTCTTCCATTTTCGCGACGCCCCGGGAAGTATACGATTCTAGGGTTAAAACGAATAAACAAAATCTTCCCTCTTTCGGATCACCCTCCGAGCTCACGTACGTGCCCGAAGATCGGTACGTTTGATCATTACGAGACACGATTCCTTATCTCCCCTAATCTCGGCCATTGGTGTTGGGCTACCTAAGCTACATGTTACACCGTTCTCAGCTCCGGAAGGAGCAGAACAAGCAGTTAGTTTGCTGCTGAAAACGAGAGAAGCGGGCCTAAAAGAGAAACGAGTGGAGGAGGCCTTGGAAGGGTGGAGAGGATGGAGGGTGAATTAGGGTGCCCGCTTAATTACCGAAGGTGACAAGTGCCGGTGCCGTGGTACAGGTAAGATTTTCGAAAGTACCTGGCCGGAGTACCTGAGACCTATGAGGGTGTAAATCATCCGACAAATACGACAGAACCTTTGTCTCGCTTATCAACCATGACCAAATTGCTGGGAAACCAAGGGGTGCTGGTTCTCCTCGTCTTCCCCTTTGCGAAACAAAAATACATATAATCTCGATCGAACGCGACACATCGGGACACTCGTGGGAATATCCAGTTGCATCGACATTGTCGCATTCGCAAGTAAGTGTATCTCGATGGCTTTGTCATAGTTCTTTCGTTAAATTTACCGACCAACCACCGGTGAGCGCAATTGCGAGTGCAACGCGACGTGCGACCATCCGAAAAAATGATTTATGTAAATATCCTTCGCGATACCGGACGCGTATTATCATCGATCGTTTACCATATCTCGCGCGACCTTCGATTACGAACAATCGAATCGCGACGAGAGACAATGATGACTCGGCGAACACGGTTAATCGAAGCTACGGCATAAAGCCCGAAAACGTCACGGAAGAACGCTGATTAAGCGCGCCGTGTCAAAGGAACCAACGTTGATGTTTCTTTTTTTTCTTTCGTACCGAAATGAAGGCCGCGAATAAAGCTGATTGATAGTCATAGTTAGCGCGGACCGACCGAATGACGAATCGTCCGCAGGATCTGCCCACATCCTCGATCTCTTCCACGCTGAGTAACCGATGACACGGCCTCGGATTCATGGATCCGTTTCTCTATTTTTGGCCGTATTCTAATGAGCGACGATACCCGTTGCCGCTGTAATGACCGTATCTTCGACACAAAGGTCCTGCGATTATCTTACGAGAATAATTCCTAATGCGATTGGTCGGTAATCACGCGGAATTCAGATCACCTTTGATATCGCGATCAGTAACGATTCCTTTCCAGACGCCTCAAAGATAATGAAATACTTTGGAATTACCAAGCGTGTTATTTATATACCGTACCGCGATTGTATCGAGCGTAATCATTGGGCAGTGCCCATTCGAACGTCCGCTTTTTAAAAATAAATCTCAATGTACCGCGAAAAAGGTTGCAACGAATTAAAATAATCCGGTGCGCGGTGTTTATTATTTGACAAAGTTGGACCACTCCAACAGCTTGGATAATCTGAAAGAAGAAAAAAAAATATCGCTTTTCGCTCGAACGATAAACCGTAATGCAATTACTCGAATCTGCAACGACAGTTTTTGGTTGATCTTTTTCAAACGACTCCGCGCTAATTGCTTCGGTGAATGATTAACGCCGATATATCTCGCTAAGAGAGTAAACGTTTCAGCTTTTTCGGCATTTGTTTCGAAGGATGCACGTTTCTACCTCTATTTGTCACGAAGTTAACAGGTCACAGATTGCAGTCCGCGCGCCAATTAGTCATTCGCGTCGTAACTTGTTACCTGCTCGAAGCTCGTGACGCGAAGCGTTTCAAACTATTTCGCTCAACGGTGGCCGGTTTTCTTCTTCTTCCTTTTGTTTTTACGATAAAATTCAGAATGCACCGCGCCTCGATTATGCGACGGATAATGATTCAAATTACGTAATATTGCATGAAATAACACTTTTGCGGATATCGCGGATTAACGGACGCGAACAGTGCTTGTACGGCGAGATACGCGTTGGTACTTTTCCTGTTATTTAATGATCTTGAGATTACAAAATCGTTAAATGCCTTGTACTAAATAATTCCACGATTTTTATATCTGTAACGATCCTTTAAACTCTTCAAAATATCGGCACAACCAAAACACGTGTTATCTGCCAAAATGTTCAGTGATCCACTAAATGTTATTGTGATTCACGAGCACCGATTAAGGCTGGCTATACTAATTAAGCGGTTTGCGCGCAACGGGCTTTTATCGATGCCGATTTTCGGCAGACGATCGTCCGACACAACAAACGGCAGACGATCGTCCGGCACAACAAACGGGCGGTAAATATCCGGCTACCGTTACGAGAAACCACATTAATGATTACTGATTTTCACAGACCATGGAATACATATACCTAAAAAATTACTCCAAATGTGAGAGAATTTGTCATTTTCGCAAAATCAATATCGTTTCGCGTAATATAACAGAGTCCGAAATAATTCTGGGTTTCAACTTTTCATCCGAGTTCCGAGCAATCGATTCGTATGCTACGCGGATACAATTGCGCGGCACATGAGCTAATATTCTATAACCAAGCACGCATACAGGAGAGAATTGTAAAGAACAGATCGTGCTTACGTGCCCGCGCAAATCGTAGGTGCATACATACGTCATTCGGGATCTCCTTCGACGTAGTGTAGCTTACGCGAGGCTCTCGTAGCGAGCCTCGCGCCGCAGCGGAACAGCCCGGGCAAACCGCATTTAATCAGTTTGCGGTCGCGGTCCGCTCTCTTATGCCCTTTTAATACGTTTTCTCTCCTCTCTTCTCTTTCTTTGCTTTCGCGCGACACCGCGACGTAACTCAACTCCCGCGTATATGCTCGCCGCGCAATACACCCGGCAAGTACGCGCTCGTCCTTTCTCCGGGTGAACGACGAGGTTACCGTCTCTCTGCGGATCGCCCGCGATCCTTTTGTGCCCTCTTAAAGTCTGACCTTAGACGGGGGAGATCAGGGATTCCTTTAAAAGGACGATTTACGGACTCTGGTGTACACACTATCTTTTGCGCGTGCGGCGTGGGACGGCGACTTCGGTGTACGCGGCGGTGAATCAAACCTCGATCCTTCGGTGGATTATTACGATCGGGAGAAAGTTTAATTGTTAAAGGATTTCGTGGAAGAATGTTGCGAGTTCAAACTCGCGATCCACGTTTTACGAGGAGAAACTCAACGATCTCGTTATTGGTCAACTTTGAATTTCTTTTTATCGTAATCTGTAATAATAGAATTACGCGAGGGTCCTAAGAGCGATATCATAATTCGGAGTAAGTAAATCGAGTTCAAAGTTGAGTATCCCCGTAAATTGGGAGAAAGCAAGTATCGGGTTCCTCGTTGTTCTCGTTGCACCAAATGAGAAATCATTTCCATGTCTTTACCACAAAAAAGAAGACGCGTTCTCTGGCCACATACGCGCTCGACACATTTCTCGAAAAACCGTCACTGCTTCCACGAACCCCGTACGCTTCCTGGCGATAACCAATTTCTGACTCGACAGTCTTAATCGGCGGATTAAAATCGCCGAAGATCGACGAATCTAGTTCGCCCGCGATTAGCAGAGAAAAAAGGAAGCCGAGGCGCGCGGATCAACGCCAATCGCGCTAATTATAAGCGTATCTGAATAAAGTCAGAATGATTGGTATTAGCGAGAAACGAATCCGGCTCCCCCCGTTTCGTTCCTCCGCTCGTATTTCTTTTTCGTAGAATTCGGGAGTAAGAGAGTCCCGCGGCGATTTTTAAGAGGTTTTACGCCTGTTTTGGGGGCTGACCGGCAATTTGGTGGAATTAAATAATAGTCCGTCCCATTAACGTAACGACGCGGCCGAGGATGTCCCGCAGGATCCGAGGAGAGAGAATTTGGAGGTGGATGGAGGCACGCCAGGTACGCTCACGTTTTATTTCATCGTAACGTGCCACGAGGTTTACGTATACCTTCGTCTCAGGAGTCAGGACCTTCCAGGGGATACATCCTCGATCCTGTGTGGTCCGGCGCGGCTCTTCGAATTATTGCCAGCAATTTCAGGGATTCCTACGTCAATCTTAAAATTTGTCAAGCGTTCCCTACCGCCGACGACCTTATATACTTTCGAGGACCGCGGAATTTGGATGAAAGAGAGACAAGGAAAAAAAGAAACATCGTTTACGTAATTTAATCTGCCGCGCGCGCCTGTATAGGCGGACGTTACGTCTCCTCGCGTTTACTCGCAAGTACGTGCGCGCGTTATTGAAATTTATGCGAAATCATTGTTCGTCGGTTATATCGCCAGAATTATAATTTGCCGCATGCTTCCCATGTTTGGTCCTCTCCGCGTGTGTCCAAACGGGGAAGAAAACGATTATGCGAAAACAAGATTGACGCGCCAAAGGCCATCTTTAATTGTCCTTCGTCCGCGTCGATCGTAAATTCATTGATTCGTCCCGAAACGCTCGTCGGCTTCTCGATGCCGATCGATCTTTCCGATAACCCGTTAATCGAAGTCCTCGGGAACTCGCTAAAACGCTGTCGCGAGAAATCTCGTCGGAAGGAACGCGCACGGCCGTTAAGTTTGCCGAGCGGTGGCAATAAATTTTCGCCGCGTCGAGTCACTGTCTTCCGAGAAACATACGAATCCAATAAAGCCGCACGTTTACTGGTTCTAGTCGGGAGAAAATGAAGACGTAGCGTAATATACGTAAGAGCCAGTGAAACTGACAAACTGCCCGGTTTTCGATCTTTAGTCATTCTTTTTATAGGCCCGCGCGTGAAACTCGAGCTCCTATAACGTCAGGAACGAATATCTCGAAATGTAGCTATTTGGCGCGTTACGAGCTTCTCACGGCGTATTTATGATCGGGGGCCCAGTGATTTTTCCAAACCGACGTCAGGGGGGGGGGGAATTATTTGCAACTGACGATGGCTTAAAGCGACCCGCACAACGGCCGGAATGCCGCGGGACCCACCGCAGCTTTGTGACACCACAACTTTCCGCTGCAATAACATTCGCGCCTTTACAACAACAGCTCGTCTTCCGAGACGAGAGATCCACTCTGCAACAATAATACTGCATGTGTGGCCTGTCCAGTGGTGCTCAGGTCTTTCGCGTCGTTTACCGATCCCATCGAGGGCTCGCGAATTTTAACTCGGTATTAGCGTTTAATATGTTCAACGATATCCGAGGACCGTAAACTTTCGTAACGCTGCCACGACGAAACACGATCGAATGGAAGTTCCATTAATTTGACGGGCTGGAGAAGGGTACGAGTTTGAAAAGATCCTAGGATACGTGAAGAAATAATTTTGATTTGTGTCTATTCGTTAGTTAATAGATGATATTTTAATATCATTCGACATATTGAATGGATGGTATTTTAATATCATTCGACATATTAAATTTTTCATGGATATCGATATCGTCGGGTTGTAATTGTAACGCTACGAGGTATACGTACGATCTCTGCATTTCCGTCAAAGAAAATATCGCTAGACGGAGTACCTCTGTGAAATTGTAAAAAATCTACGGTCCTCGCGGGGAATGCAAGCGAAACGTGACTCGGGCAAAACGACGCAAGAACGTCGTCGAGAGAACGTTCTAAACTACGAAGGTAATATTTGCAAACAGGTAATAGACGCGTTAGGACGGCGCCTCGATAAGTGGCGGACTGTCCCCTTGTTGTTTAAACGAACGCAAACGTGTGAATGGATTTTCTGTTCGCAGAAAGTGCGGAGAGTTCCACAAGATTTCCATTCACTACGTCTCTCTCGTTCTCCTCGGGCTCGTCCACTGTCAATCATTGAACCGCGGTACCAAAAGTGCGTGGAGTCAATGCGAAGCAGATCAAAGTTACGGGGAATCATCGGTAAGTACGATACTCATTTTCCGTCGTCGGCCACGTATCCGTGATTTCGCGATTTAGTAACGTAACTCCGTTTGGAATTAAATACGCGCAAAGGTGTATCGTTTATTCGCTACGGTGAGATAACTAACAAAAAGTTGACATCTAAAAAAAAATGCGTAGCAAGTTATGCGCCCGAATAGAATTTATTTAATTTCTCATTTACGAGACAACGATAACGAATCAAATCAATAATTCCAGAATCTATCGTTTCCTCTTATCCTTTTGACAAATAACCTTTTCGAGTGCACGTCAATCCTCACGGTACAATAAAGACAACCCCTGTTTGACTCGCGACATCTGTTCTCCAGGGATCTTGAAGTTTCGACGTGTCACTTTTCCATGTAAACAGGCATGACTTTTCCGATCGCTCTAATCGAAACCGTTAAGGGTGCTGATTTTGCAATTACGTCGTTCTCGTAGCAAATAATCGACACGGGGAATCGATTCGCCGAAATATCGTTCTCTCTGAAATTGCGAATAAATTTTGCGTCATCTCTAACTATCCGGTAATTATAAATAAAAACTAACCTCTTTCGTGGGAAGTAATAATTTAACAGGACGATCAATCTTTGCGGGATACGGTATAACGATTAAAAGATCATACCGTTTAATCTATCGAACTTAACGAAACGCATTTGATCGTATCCCGTTAAGAATGTCGGCTGTCATCGAGTATTACTCATAAAATACGTACTCTCTCCAGCTGACAATGAAAGAAATTATAAATTTAATAAAAAGCGTGTCGGTAACGAAATGTCTCTTAAGATTTATCATTATTCAATACCTACTTTGTTCCTTAACGAAAAATATAAATTTGATTCGCAATGGCAACGACCGGCTCTTTCTAAATAGCAGATACGATTAATATACGCGTACACGCATATTTCTACGCAGCGAAATACATGCCTACGTAGAAGCCGATAATCATACTTATGATGGAAACGCTGTCGCTGATTGGAAAATAAATTCTAGACATCTGCGTGCCGCCGATAAGATTATGTTTCGCTCTCTGCCGTTACTCCGCCGTTATCGTGCCGTATTTATTGTCTACAAATACACCTATACCGGTGCCGGACGGCGATTGGACGATCGCTTCGACCGTATATTCATTAGGCACACTGCTAACACCGATTCTCGTGTGACGCCGCGATTGTCATGGGTTCGTCCCTCTTTTTATTTTGCAAACTCACGGCGCGTCGCTGCATTCGCGTTACAAATCATATCGAAAGACCGGATGGCACTGTCAATCCGATTGTTAAAAATAAACCTCGTTCGTGGAAATCGATGCAAGGAAATGCAGTCGTGGGATTATATCCGAGTTACGTCGACTCTCCATATAAAAAAACTCCATTTTTATAATTACCCGGTGGACGATTCACGATGCATTCAAACGGCGAGAATCGTGAAAACTAATTTGAACGCGAAACGTTTAAACCATAGATAAGATCGAAGGAGCACGCTCGACTGACTATCGAGGTACTGAAGTAAAGAAAACAACGGTGTTCCTCGGAACCCCCCGGCGCGAACACTCGCGATTATGAAAATAACAAAACGCTGCTCGCGATGATCTTAAACAAAAACTGCGATCGACATAAAACAATTACAGCGATACGACTCCAAAAGCATGGCTGTCATTCGAAAAACACATACGATCAGTCACGATCGGAGCGCCGAAACAAACAAAACAACGAATTTCTCCGGAAACAGATCGAAATGAAATGACAGAACAATGACTCGCCGCTTCAACGAAAGATTCTCTACCGCGAACCCATGTATGAACGTGCCCGCGAGACAACGAGCGATCGATTAGCGTCGGTTCTTTCGAAACCGCGTGCGTTTGCCGGGAAACGGTGATTCCGACCACGTGGTCGCCGTCCGAAGGTTACGACGCGACGTCCACGTGTCGACGTGCGGTGGCCCACGTGTCGATGAGACATCCCCACGCGGATGCGTGCGCGGTTAAATCGAAAGACTTAACGCGATCCTCTACGCAAGCGCCGGGTAGGTGTACTCGTCGTACCGGCGCAAAAGCCGACTTATCGCGTCGCCTCCCATAACCGACGGCTAAGAATCATTTAATTGAGGATCAGCCCGATCTTACTGCCCATAAAATCGTGCGACCGGACGGCCGTACCGAGATGGGAGAGCCTGTCGGTTCACTTCCGACGAGTCCATTCGTTCGCGTTATTTTCGCGGCGATCGTTTTGAGAGTGTCGAGGATAAGAACCGAGCGCGAAAACTTACTATCGTCGAGCACTATTTAAAATTTGTTAAATTTGATTTACGAGCGAGACGCGGAAGGAGAGCTTGTAAATAGCGATTGGAATCACGCGTATCGAACGGAAAAACGTGACTCTTTTTCAATGCTTCTTGGAATTTTCTCCCAACCGATTAAGCTCCGATTAACCGATTAATCCATTTTTGGAGGCCAAGTTCGATTTGGAAAGATTTCCACGGTAAACGATTTTGAACGTGGAATAGGGACAGGCGTAATTATTTTGAAGTTTTCAATTTTGCTCAAACGTCAACGTGGTTCGTGATATTTGAATACGTTACAGGGTTGTTACGTTACTCTGCGATTGGAAGTAATAGAATTGTACTATCAAATGGTTAACAAATCCTCCTATTCCCTGTTATTTTAAATCCAAGACCGATACGCGTAATAATTGTTTGCTAATAATAAATATCGCGATACGGATAGTTTTGATAAAGCCTGAGACGATTAATTCCTCGAGTTATCTATCAGGCTAAAAACTATATGTATTTATTAGTTATCGTCATGGCGCTTGCCGTTTTACAGGGAACGTTGCCAGGTATTCTCGGATCGATCATCGATCGAGATGAAAGCTAGATTAGAGAGCGATCTAAGCGATTAACTTGATTATCAACGGTATCGCCGATCCGCCGTCGAATTCCGAGAAACTACTCGTAAAACCTTTTCATCAGGAAGAGGTTGCTTCCGTTCAATAATAAGCCAAGGATTTAAAATCACGCAACGCTGACAGATCATTGGCGTGCGCGTTCAACGCATCGCGATAATTGGGTACCGACAACGTCGTGCCAGCGCTTCATCGGCTGCGAGAAAATTCCAAGTATCATTGGAAAAGAGTCACGTTTTTGCGCTCGATACGCGTGATTCCAATCGCTATTTACGAGTTTTCCTTCCGCGTCTCGCCCGTAAATCCGATTTTTAAATAGTGCTCAACGATAATCGTGATTTCGATCGCTAATCGAACCTTATAAATTTTTGGTCCGTCATTGGCATTTAAATGCGACTTTTCGTGCATCTTTGGTTTTACCTATCGCCACAGTGTCTCGAATTTACAACGTCGGTCGATCGATAGATCGTAAACGCAAATATATTTCAACCGATTTCAATAACTTACGTAATGTCGCGCGCGGAGCGCAAATTTTGATTAGCGTGACAATTCAAAATGTTTCTCGAGTGCTTTCTCGGGCATACTTTAACGAGTTTAGCCGGCTACTTCGATGACGTTCCACGATTAGCGTTCCCCATTGTTTGTCGATAAACTTACGTGTCGAGTGATCGAATTATTTTTACCGTTTTGTACTTCTCCGATTCGAGTGATTACTTGAAACGCCACACGAGCATTTCACATCGTCGATAAACCGACGCTTCGGATAATATCGGCCATGGCTAAGATTAAAATTCTTATCGACGATGTTATTTCCAATTAATCCCCGATGTAGCGTTGTGTCAACGTTTCCTCGGTATGATACAACGTGGGCTTTATGCAGCGAATTTATAAATACGGTAACTGTCCAGCGGTAAATTACGCAATATCCGACAATCCCGTTGCCCGTAAAAACGGTAAATTATCAAATCGATGGTATTCAAATTTTTTTAATTAAAATTACCCGGTAAGATCGCATCGAATAGATACTAACGGCGCCAATACGTTTTTAAAAAGAATATTTAAAAACGGCTAAATTGAAAACAATTAAATTATTTTCCAATCGCTCCTCGATTATTCTACCCTCTCGGGAAACGAGATCCATCGCTTGAAAAGAAATGCCAATTTATCAACGAATCAACATTCAACGACGCCGTCGATGAACGGTCTTAAAAATAAACTGTCGAACGGATCCACGAAAAGCCGTGGCAAACCGTTAACGAGCAAAACTGTTAACCTGGCGTCGGTGGGTGGTCGGAAAAGTATGCGCCCATCCAATTTCGTCACCGATCGCACATACATATGTAAGTCTGTTCGGTAAAGCTTGAGAAACCGAGACCGATCCGTCTTGCCAACATTATCGCAACCGAACGGATCGCGACAGTGACAAATCTCAGGACATCCCCCTTTCGGTTCTCACGCACGATCATGCACGCGCGCTTCTCTTGCTTTTTCATTCGCGATCTACCATAACGTTTGCGCTGTCGTCGCCCGGCAAAAGCGGCGGATCTTTGCTCTCCTGGCACCTTTAATCGATCGCAACGCCCACTCACATTTACCGCGTAAACACGCGAAATAATCAACGTGCGTGCGCGAATCATCGATCGCGGCTCCTGGGTTCGTAGTCGATCTTAAAGTAATTTATACGATTAGAGACGCAGTCTTTAGCTAAGTTGCCGTTGAAAATTTTGTGCTCGTTTCTTATAAATGGACTCCGGATGTTTAAGCAAAATACATTATTTTATTTTATTGTGTACGTACAAATTACACATTATTATCGCATTTGATTCGCAAAATCAGTTTAAAGGCAGTACAAAAATAATGTATTTCACAGAAACATCCAGAGTCTATTAATAAACATATAAATAATTACGTTGGATGGAGTGTATCGTTTCTGATCTGTTGGATCTGAGACGCACACGGGAACTTATTTCCCTAGCATTTCCGAGAAGCGGAATGGAGGAAAAAGAATTTCTTTTATTATAATACGCGACGCACGGGATTTCGCTTTTTCAGCTTACGAACCGCGGCGGTGCAATGCGAGCGATAATGGAATGCGTCGGGCAAATACGAGCGTAGACAAACACCGGGAGGCTACAACCGAGAGGTCGAGAGAAATGTTCTTCGTGGAGATACAGCGCGATGCGACTGGTCCCAGAATGTCCGGTTAAAAGTGTTTGCATAAGGGTCCCGTCCGACATCCTCCGCGATAACTGTTGTCCTTTTGGTACCGGAGACCACGACAGGAAATTATCCCGCCAATTACCGACGATATTATTATCGCCGGGCCACGGAAAATAGTTTAATCGATCGTAAGTTACAAATTACGTGGATACATTGGTTTGGGGAACGTCTTAATTCGCGATTTAACGTTTCCAGCTTTGAAATAACTTTATCTTTATATTATTGTACTCCGTTTCGAGCACATAAGACGAAGCGTTTACTTTCCTCGATTTATTTTAGCTACGACTAGCTTAAAGGATGAGTGTGCGAAATCGAAGTTGCGACAAAGAGTTTTGACGAACGACAGGACGACGATATAATCTTTGAACGTATCGGTAGTCAAAGCGGTCTTCGTGTCGACGAAGAATGAGAAAAAGTTCGCCTAACAGCCGTGTGCCCGTTTAGAACGTTAAACAAATCTCCCGTTCCACCTTACGAATCTATCGCGGCGAAATGTTTGCCGCGAACGCTCGGGCACCGTGGGCAAATAAATTACGCGAAACCATATTCGTTGCGGCCATATTTATTCTGCTGGCAGCACCCCGTACTTTCACGAACATAATAACAGCGTATCGTTAGAGATACGCGAGCGTTGCATTGCGCGAGTCGGGGACCAGTCATCGGCTCGAGCAGGCTTCCGGTGGGGTGGCACCGATCGACATTCCATTCTTTCATTTTCAGGGAAAAAGAGCGCGTTACTATTTACCGATCGCAGATAACCGTTGCAATCGTCGTGCCAATAAAGCATTAATCCCTTAGCTATTCGATAAACTCGCCTGGCACTTGTCTCACTCTCCTCCGATATCCTTCGCTTCGACGACGTAGCCTTACCCCACCATCGCCGATACGAACAGCCTGCGTCGTGACGCGCGACCTTTTCATTAATAACTCGAGCAGCGACGTCAATTAGGTAGGTCATCTCGTCACTCGTTTCTCGCTCGATTCAAATTCGACGCGACTCCGAAAAGTTCCTATTCGTCCAGGACCGCGTTGAAACTGCTCGTACCGGCGTCTGTTTGCTCGTCGGAACTGCGCCGCAATATTCTCGGATTAACGTCGAACCGCGTCACGGATACGGTGACAGATTAAGATTCGCGGATCGAGCGACGATAACGATTCGTCCCGTACCGAATAGATCCGTCGGTCGATCAAGGTGGCGAGAAATCGGAAAACAACGCCGCACCGGGGAGAGAGAGAGAGAAAAAAAGCGAGAGATCGATCGATCCGACGTGTGCGCGTCCGTTGGACGGACGTTCGCATGCTCGCTCGCTCGCTCGCTCGCTCGCTCTCTCGCTAGCTAGCAAAGGTGGCCGCATTCTCGGCGCTTGGCGCCGCATGGCCGTCGCACCGAGTCCAGTAAACACGGACGAGAGTCAATAAGTCATAAAATCCAACACCTAGGCATCAGCCATTCGCGTATCTACGCTTCGCCGTGAGACTCCGCGGATCGATTTCAGTTATTCGCGAATGAATGCGTGTCCGTGTATTTGCGCCGGTAGTGCTTTTGCCTTCATTTTTTTTTCGAGATTCACGGTGTTCTTCGACGAGCTATGCCGCGTGAAATCCGAAAAACTCCAATTTCGCGTTTGACGGATTAACGCTGGATTTTAATGCGATCGATATCTTTATAGAAATTCATGGTTTCGAATGCGGGGAGCGATAGAAAATTATACTCGCGGCAAGCGAAAGAGAAAAATATATTTTTCGAAACGTGAGGATTGCAATCGACACTTTTCGCTACGGCGCGCGGCGCGGGCGTGAGAAATAAATTGATCGTGGCGCTCGATGCTAGGGAAAGAAGCGATACTCGGGCTAACATAAGTAGAGACCACACGCAAAACGGACACACGAAATTGGCTGATATCTTGCCGCAGGGAAATATTTGGCTTTCCTTTCAACCTGTATATTATTTCAGCTAAATCCCCTCGAACGATGGTCCACGTGAGAGGGAAAAAAAGAGCAGACTCATTTCTCACCTGGTATTCACCCGATCCATGCCAGGAATTCTTTGAATTCTTCCCGAGATACCAGACATTGACGTATTAATTCGACGTAGAACACGAAAACAAATCCTCTGCTCGACTTCATCTACTTCTTATCGTGGTACACGTTACTCTTTGAATTCTCGCGCATTGGATTAAACGCGTGTCGTCCTGTACGATTTCTATGAACTTTTGCCATCACTCCGATCCCCCTCCAACTTTCCACGACGAATCGTAAAAATACTTGGACACCCCCTTCCATACTGTCTCTCTCTCTCTCTCTCTCCCTCCTCCACCCTTCGCCTCAACCACGACAAATTTCTTCCCGAATTCTACGTCAAGCTCTCGACCCAAGGAGAGCGCGATGATTTAAACCAAAGGAGCCCCGAGGACGCGCGCTACAAAGCACGAAAAAAGGAGAAGGAAATCCGAAGCAATTCGCTCCTCGTAAAGCGAGCGTCTAGCGGTTTCTTCGAGATGTTAATCCCCCGGGGATACGTACGACGTATCGAAACGACGCGACGGCATCGTCCTCTCGAGCGAAAAGCCGACGTTGAGGCGACGTTGGGGGCGGGGGGTTGGGGGGAGGGGTGATGTTTTGGGGGGTGGACCGGCGGGGGTGGTCGCGAGAGGAGCGCGTTATAAAATTCGTCGAATGTGGAGTACATGAGCCGTGTCGGGGGATGAACAACACATTAGTCAAAGGCAGTTTACGTGGTCGACGAGCGCGCGCGCGCGGTAACCGAGGCGCCGCGACGGTGGTATTTGTGAGCTGTCTACCAATTTGTTTCACCGTTTGACAAATGCATTCGGGGCCAGGATGGGCAAGTAGTTCGGCAAACTCGTCTGACGGAACGAAACGGCGGGCGGGCGGGAAAAGTGGGGAAAAATAAAGCGAAACGAGTGTGCGCTCTCGATGGTGTCCGTGAGGTACGTTAGTGGGGGGATACTACGTTGAGCCTGTGTTACACCTACGGCTTTGGACGGGAGGATTGACGTTGGTAGTGGTGTCACCGGAGGTATTGGTCCTCGCGTTTGACGTTGGTGGTCGTGTCGGTGACGATGTCGTCGTCGTCGCCGTCGGTGGTGGTGACGTTGCCGGAAGAGAGGTGTTCGTGTGTTGGTCCGGAGACGACGACGACGACGACGACAACGACGACGACGACGACGACGACGACAACGACGACGACAACGACAACGACGACGACGACGGCGGCGGCGGTTGGCGCGGGAGAACAGGATGGGAACACGGCGAAAGGGGTGGAGGGCTGGCCGCCCTGATTTGGGTTACTAAACTGTAAACAAATTCTAACTTTTTGTTCCATCGATTATCGATCGGTGGCGGGTGCAGGGACCTCCGCGAGTACACCGGCACACGGTGCGGTATACACGTCGCTTCCGTGAATAATACGACCGTGGATGGTAGCTAACGGGTGTCTCTGGGGGTAGTACCTACTCTTCGGTAATAGTCGAGAGTCGTCGTAAAAAGATCACGGTGGTGGCTACGACGCGAGATCCGACGTTACTGCACGCCGATCGTACCTGTTTGGGGAATTCAAATTCGATGATAAATAACGTCTACCGCGATCTATCGTATCGTTTCGCGTCGATAGATCGTCGCGCGGTCGACGATATATCGCGAGCGGTTCGATCTATGGGATCGTAGGAAAAATTAACTATCGATATTACCCCGCGCCGACGTTAGAAAATCTGTGCAAGACGGAAGTATCATACCGATTGATCTTACAATGGACGGTTTCGTAAACGAAAAATGTTATCGAGCGAGAAAGTTTGAGCAGCAGCATTGTTGTCCGTTTAAATCTTAGCGTCTTTGGGAAAAAAGAGAAATGTGTTTAAAGTATTCGCCTGTAAAAACTGCCCGCGGAATCGATACTCGGTCCGAAAGCATCGCGCTCACTCCATACCGCCATATACATTCGATAAAATTGAATTCCCGAAGAGATATCTTTCGAGTAAAATGGCGCGGTCGTTTTAACAGATCGCAGACAGAAATGGCTCGAAATTGTGAAAGATGGGAGCGTTGGCATTGCCCGACAAATGTTCACCCCTCGCGCATAGACAGTTAGATTACATCGCGATATTTAATTGCAAACGTTCGAATTGACGCCGAAATAATGAGACAAAAAATATGGATGGTTTTACCCGAATTTTTCCATTGATCTCTCTAGTTTTCCAAATGCATCTCGAACGTCGTATATATCCCGAAAGAATTTATCGTGTCGACGATCCTCTCTTGGCAATCTGTTGGAACGTTGACCTTCCGCCGGGGAAAAATATCAAATATTCTTTTCGAAAGGTTCGCAGACGATTCTTCTTGCATTTGTCTACCGTCTTACGCGACTACCCATGATCGTAAACTTCCAACTTACGAACTATTCCAAGTTTCCTCTTTGCTTCTCCCTTTTCTTAATTCGGAATATTTCCATCGGATCGCGACGTAACCAAAATTTGTTTGTTATTTGGGATCTTCCAGGACCGATATTTATTTCCCGTCCGGTTTCATTGAATCCACCATAAATGATTGTAAGCTTCGATCAATAAAACTCAAACATTGATGTACCACGTGGCATCTTTTCTAAACGCTCGTTTAATTAGTTACAGTAAATAACCGCGTGAATCGAACTCCCAAGACTGTTAATACGCGTCATCGTCATATGTACATATTTGTCGTGTATTACTAAATGGATAGTTTTTTCGCAAACTCCTCGCAAATGACGATTTTTGAGTTACGTCGTTGCAGCGAATAAGCAACACGATCAGATAAGCTGATTCGAAACGCGATAGGGTACAACAATATCGAATAACCTGTCGTCTTCGAAGTAAGTCTAATTAATCAAGCAGTAATTGAATTGGTGGCTGGAACAATATTGGATCTGACAATTTTGGCAAAATTCTTTTTTTGTGGAATGACGTAGGTTGTGACTCGCTGAATCGGAATGTGTAGTTTTTGTTGTCAAGCTCACCTCTAGATAGTGATAAATCAGTTGAAAGAGCAAATGTTAGGTTGCGGAGCAACGTGTATAATGAGAATATTCGATTTTAATATTTTGATCTGATGTGTGCGTTATATCTGACTTCTAATGTAAGTGTTTAATGTGTGAATAATAGTAGACTTTCTCTCGTGTTTTTATTAAAAATGTAACAAAAGTTCTATTTCTTATCTTCAACAACATTGTAATTGAGATTTCCTTGTCAACTACGTAGCATTTATTGGATTCAATTGTCTCCCCTGTCAAATTTGAAATTTGTTACATCCAACGTTGTTTCATCCACCAATCGAATAGTTCTAAAATCGCGTGTACCGTGGAATACCCCGAATACCTGCCTCGTCCTCGTTAACGAGCATCCGGCAACCCCGAAATCTTCCATCGTCGATGGAAATCCAACGAGGCGCGACGTCCCGCGTCATCGCGCAAGAATTTTCGACGAGCGCAAGACCTACGACGCGATCCGTCGATGAAAATCGAGGACGAGGAAGAAGAACACGTCGCGCCGACTCGTTCGCGATAAATATAAAAATGCAAATGCGAGTGGAAGAGAGGAGAGGCCCGCGGATCGTAAACCGGCGCGACGCCGCGCCGCGCCGCACCGCGCAACGCCGCTCGGAGACGCGCGAGAATTGCAACTCAAAGGTAATGCGACTCGAGGGGAAGGACGAGGAGGAGCCGCGTTCCCCGGAGTTGGATGGAACGCAACCGACGCTACCGCGTAATCAAAACTTCAAACCGGATTGGAGGAGCAAAGCGTGCCACCGCGTTGGGACCCCACGCGGAGAGCGATCCCGGCGCGTATCTTAATTGTGCGGGAGAAAAGATAGCGGATTCGCGATTTCTCTCACCTCGAGAGGGGAGTATGCGTCGCGAGCTTCGAGGGACATGATGGGAAGCCACTTTCGAAAACAAGAGGACGCGTAATTAGGAGACGTTCGTAACGGTCAACCGGTCGGAGGTTAACGATGAAACGGCTACGCGTCGGCGGGGACCCGCGAATTTTTTTTTTCGAGCATTCCGCTAAACGCGCATCTGCGTATTTTCGCCCGAAACGGAATTCTTCTTTGGAGAACGATAATTGCGAGGCGAAGCGACACGTGACAAAAGATCGACGCACGCGTGTATCCGCATAACGCATTTGTATAATTTTATCGGCGTCAACTCGTTTCGTACCTAATTCGACAAGTTTTTTTCCTCGCGCATAATAGACGATTATTATTACTACCGTGAATATCTTCGACAACCGTAGTAGTCGGAAGGAAATTTGTCCCGCAATAGTGTCACGATACGGAAGAGGCCGCTGTACAGGGACAATGATTTTCCTCCAAAAATTTCGAGGACGTTTAAGGTGGTAATGATTATCGGTCAATCCGGTTTCTATAAAGAAACGACAATTTATCGCCGAAACTTTCGCGTTCGGGTACTAAGAGGGTTAATGAATATATCACGAGTATCGAACGTCCGGAAACGAAAGAATCGAGGACTCGACGCGACACGCCGTAATTCTCGCGAATGATAAGCAGGAATGTTAACCGATGATCGTTGCCGAAAAAATTATAACCCGTCCGAGTCGTTCGATGATATATGTTTCTTGCACAACGGCGTTACAGTGGCGTCGAGCAACGAATACGGCTCCCTACACAGTCGTTGCATCCTTTGGCTCAGCATGAGGTACATTGTGATGCATTCGAGGTTCCATCGCTCACTTTCGCTCTCTTTGAAGGTTGACCCATTCTCGTGGGGCCTAGGAGTCCGCGCCTCTCTTTCTCTCCCTTCAATGGAGCAACGTCTAAATGACTATTCAAATGAGCCTCACGATTCGTAGAGATTCCGAGACGTTTGTTTTCTATCCGGCTTAGATCCGGATTGCGGGCATGGGTCGTGCGAAGGGGATTAACGGCAACGGCTCTTCTTCCAAATGGTCCACGAGGAGGCGGGATGAAGAGGAGAGAACGTCGTCAGCGTTTTCGCTCGGCATTATGCGCGCGGTACGAAAATCCTTTTTCCACAAAGAGAGAATAGCGCGGAGAGCGCGGGAATCATTGCGGAACGAGCGTTTAGGTCTCCTCGCGATGCCTTCAAGAGGTATTCCTTTCTTCGTGAATCATTTGCGTCGTTTATCTATTAATCGCTCGACGTGTTACGTTAACGAGAGAAATTGATCTATTCACCGGAATGACTCCCGTATTTTTTTAAATGGAGAATATTATGAAAACGTATTTTGATCCGCCTGATATTTTTCAGGTATCGGTGTCATGTGGAAATACTTTTTGCTATTTTGAAAATTGTGGGGAGTATTCGGATAACCCGGTATAACTCTAGAACGCTAAACTTATTTTTACAACTGCAGTATAAAATGTACATAAATATGTTCAAATTACTGCGATTTCTATTTTCTTTATTATATTTGTCCAATAACGAAATTGTATAACAAAGCATGCTAAAAATAATCGGTATCAAAGTATCAGTGTTCGTCGAGCCGACAAATGGTTAGCGTTCTAGGGTTAACTGCCTCGTCCTGTACGCGCACGTTGAATAATTTGATCATTCGACTCTTAATGAAATTTTTGAAAGACAGCGACATTACGAGCTCTTCACAATATTTCGATAACATCTGTCGCTGATAAAATTATGGCGTTATCACGCCTCGTCTTAAGAACCAAATTATGCGCGGCAGGATTATGCGGGCATGCGAGAAAGGAGCCTCGGACAGCGACTCCGGCTCACGGCTCCCCCCATTAATGCTAAATCCCTAACAAACAGTCATTGTCGGGACTGTCAACGGTCTTCGAGACGCACAATCGGGCAAGAACGAAGTGCAAGGAGCACGAGAGAGGAGAGAAGAGATTTCGTCGACGTAAGCTGATTAACTCGACCGCCGTTTAGCAGCCGGTGATTGAGACTCGTCGTGGATATCTACGCCGACATAAAGGACCCTTTGCCGTCCGGTTTGCTCAGCTGTGAACGAACCTGCAGGGCACAACGGTTTTGCCACTTTGCATTCCGGTTATACCTACTCCGAATTCGCCATTTCACCGTGGTGCTATTATCTTTGGACGATCCTATGAAAGTAGAGTCGGGATGCGCGGTATGCGTCGTGTTGTAGTCGTGCGCATTAATCCTGGTTAACTTCTTCGTGATTAACTTCTACTCCATTTCCACGAATCATTCGGTTTTCTCGTAATCACACTGCCTCCCGCGCATGCGGTTCAGTTTTTGCCTAAACGCATTTTCACTAATCTCCGTGCATTCATATTTAACGAAGGACGTTTTAAAATAATACATTCTCGTTTATAAAACGTTCTTATGCCCATAGAGGGACCAACGCGAAAAATGGCAGATAACTTCGACTTGGGATCAACATCAGTTCTTTTTTTTATGATACTTCCCCAAATGGACGATACCAATAACGTTTCGCTATTTTCAGAAGTCGGTCAACGGAGGGTCCCTGAAAAATTCACGACTTCAAAATAATGAGGCGAAACGAGCGAACAAAACCAATACGTACAATCGCCTATCTAAATTCAGGTCCGATTATTGCCGGTCGACAATTATATCCATCCTACAAAATTGAAAATAAATAGTCCGCTAAGGAATTATAATTACCTCTTAAAAATCTCTCAACGCCCCCGTCGCCCCAAGCGCAAAAATATCATTTTTGTCGGGGCCGTAAGGAGTGGGGGGGGGGGGGGAGGGGGAGGAGGGGGGCGTCGAAAGATATTAGCAAACCATACACCGCCCCTTTCTGCGTCCCTAATATACGGAGAGCTGCGAGGCGACGAATATAAAACCCGCCGCCTGCGGTCGTTTCTTCTTTCGGACCGGCACGACTAATGGCCGGCACGGTTTTGCAACTGAAAGGAACAGCGACGCTCGTTGAATCCACCGGCGTCGGTCCGCGTAAATTGCCTAATTTAGGCGCGAGGCCAGACGGGTCACCGTTTCTTAGCGAGGGCAATCAAGAGGTATGCCGAGGGGTTGCGCAGCTTGTTAGGCTACCGCGACGATCGGGCTTCTGCGTTACGACCCTTGGCTTTCTTTTCAATTAAACCGGTGGGTGTTTACCGTTCGGGAAAGCGTACGGTACGAGAAAAAGGTCGGTATCATGCCGAAATACCTGCATAAAATGTCGAGAAATCATGCCCGTGGCACAAAAGCGGTGTATCATGAAACTCGCATGAGAAATAATAACGTCGGGAGGGAGTTGAAAGGGATCACAATAACCAGTCCGGGTTGATGTATTGCATCGTGAGACGCGCGTTATACGCTTTTCACGTAATCGCAACACCGCCAGCGATCTTCGAATCCGACGATAAATCACCTCGTCGGAGCGGTTTGTCTAGGAGACTGGACTCGCGTTTATTTACAATTCGAACAACATTCGGGGGAATAGTATCGAACCTTCGTTTCCGAATATTTCCCTTCCATTTAGATCGATGCGAAGAATTTTTATCGATTAAACAAAGTGATTCTTAACTACCTTCGTCATTGCTCGAAGGCGCTTGCCTTCGTTCTGACGCGCATACGTCGAACATGAACGTTTCCCTTTCAACTTTTCCTATATAAATCACTTTGGATCAAAAATATCGGAAACCGATGACAGAGTTCTCGATCTTGAGCGTATCTCAAAGTATCGATTTCCAGCTATTAAACGACACCGTAATAATCACGCTCGTAGTACCGGGGGCAGGCGTAACAGCGCGTAACGAAGATGTTTTCCATCGAAGAGACAGCTGTGCTCGTGCAATAGCTAGGGGAAGAAAACAACGAAGAACGAATCGTAGGCGGTACATTTACTCGGCAAAGAAAATCGTCTTTCTATCGTTACGCCGCGGCTTCGGATAACAGAAGCGAGCCGGGTAGGTGGTGCGCGGTGTAAAGCCGACGTATTACTACGTTCCAGAGCGAACGAGTAAATAAGTAAGCGTGCGAATGGCTCGGTGTACCTACTGAACCTCGACGAGCCGGAGCAATTTGTGGCACGCGAGGTTTGTATCGTGCCCGAGGCTCGCGCCACGCGCCGCTCGTCTTCCACCCGTATATGGAGCAGCGACGGGTCCAACATTCGAATTACAAAATTATTTTCAATTACGCGGTTGCGTGCCGGACGAGCGTTGCACGAGCGAAGAGGAGAGTACGTTGACGGACTCGCGACACGATTTGTCGATAGAATTATCGCGAGTGTTTCGGTAAACGTAACGTGGTAATTCAGAAACTGAACGTCTGTACGGTGGAACGATGATTATCGGAATTGTACTAGTTTGTTATTTGGATAAGCGATTTTTTTTTAGAAATAACTAGCTCGCTTTTATTTGGGGATCGTGATAAAATTTGTTTATCAATGCCGAACGATAATTCGTATGGAAATTTTCATGTTATATTCGGTTTCGGGTATCGCAGATCGTTGGATAATCGTTTGTTCGGATAATCGACGTTCCAGCGTAGCCAAATCGATTCGGCGGTATAGTTTCACTTAACGAAATCAAATATTGCACTCTATCGGATTCATTGATCGCACGAATTTTTACGAAATCGTTAACCGTGCTCGCTCCATTAGACGAATTGAAGTTGAAACCGCATCGAGATTGGTATGTTTCAATCCGCGCGATGTTTATTCTGGTTTTGATTTTTGTCAAAAAATGTCGAAATGTGGTCGATACGACCAAACCTCTGCTCCTTGCGTTTCGGCCGATTCAAAGATATCGCGTTCCATTTGATCATATAATATTGCGTTTTCACGGATAGCTGATATGTTAATCGAAAAGATTCGTTCGAATTAATCCCCCCCCCCCCCCGGCCATGATCGGTAATTAAGGAAACGAACGACGCGGCGGCGTGCCTCCGGAGACGAATTTAATTTGTTATCCCTTGGCGCTATTTCAATGCGCAACTACAGCGGTATTTATGGCGAGTCGATTCGGCCCCCTAATCTCCAAAGGGGTATTCCAGACGGTTTATTATTGAATGTCACGGGGGTTGCCGCGGTCGAAGAAGATCTAATCCGCGACGGAGGATCAACAGAGCCTGGGATCAGGAGGGCGTTGACGCACGAGGCTTCCGTGAGCAAACAATTTGACAGGATGCCGTGGAATTTCTATGAGATTCCCCCGACCAACCGAAAGCTCTTGGCTGTGCGGCGATCTTATAAATATGTACGAACGCCATGTGCGCGTATATCAAGCTGAAAGGGTTAAAAGTCTTTGTCGGCTTCTTCGGGGATATGCGCGGCGGGCCCGTATATCGATCAATGCGACCAGTAAATACAACTTCGTTCGCACGCGTGCTGTTTGCCGGCTCGAAAGCGTAAATAACTGCATTATTCGCGAGCTTTTAGCCACGATGCTTTTAACAAATTTACAATCGTACATCTGTCCCGTGACGGATCTACCTACTCGTAAAGTGGTAAATCGTTTGCTCGATTATATCGACGTCGCGCGTTAGATTCATTGTTGATATTACACTATTGCTGTTAAATATGAATATATTTACAGTTTCATCGCGCAGAAACAAATCCTTCTGTACCGTTGTGTCACCTCGTTGACAAACGATCTTTGCTCGAAACCCTTTTTTCTATTTCCAAAAAATCTAGAATTGTTTCAGTTTCGCGTTTTAAATACTTCGCCCCGAATAATAATTGTTATTGCGCCCGTGAGTACGCTCCACGCCCACGATCGATCGCGTAATAACGGCAATTACTAGTTACTCGAACAGTTCACTCGCATCGCGTAGAAAAGGATCCACTTCGCGAAAGAATTAATATTGATTGTTTTTCTTCTTACGTAACTTATCGGTGCATCGCGTGGTCGCCGAGTTGGACCTTCCGTCGGAAACAAACAATACGAGAGTCAAATGAGAACCCCTGTGCCTGGACGAGCCGCGTGGCCGCGGAAGATAACCGAGAGCTTAATTGTTTCTGGTCTGGCAACTCTCTATGCAGTCTGCAATATGTAGCGGGCGAAGGTGTGCCTTTGTTCATCGAATCGAACGCAAAATTTGCATGCACCGCCGAACGCGAACCGCCCTCTGAACTCCGTACCATTTCAGACGCGAAAAACAATGACCACTCCTTCCACCAAATGCAATTCATTTATGCGGCCTGGCCGATCCGTTACCGTTTTTCCCAGTATCGGAATCGAGACTTCACTCGAGCACCAGCGAGTATCCCTCGGATTTAGAATTCCTTTTACCAACCCCGAGATCTGGATCGCTCAAACTCCGAGATATCCCTTGGCCGGATTTCAAGAAATAACCGAGCCTCGGAAATAAGAAATCTTATTTCGCGAGGGCATTTGACCCCGTAAAAGCGGAGATATAAATAGCTCTTTGCTCGATACCTTTGTACTCTTTTTAATACCGCGTACCCTTTCTATGTAATCAGAATGGAAAAGAATCGCGAGGTCAATAATTTGGGAATGTATTGGAAGCTCGAGTACCTACTATAAATAGGCGGGCGTTGATTCGCTCGGGACGGAATACCTTCGTACAGATTCCAGAATGGATAAACCTAGAATATCACGTTCGATGGGATTACGGTAATCGTAGGCACGAGTAAATTTTCAATTGTTCGAGAGAAACCGATCTTGCATTAAAAAAAATCGTTTTTACGAATCAACAAACATTTTTTTTACTTATATAAGCGTAATACCGAGGCATAGAAAAATTATATTTAATTATTACCCAACCGAGATGCATGCAGCAGTACTACCCGATATCGCGTAACAGAAATTACGGACGAGTGTTTCGTTTCGAAATTAATATCAAAAACCTGCTTCGCTCGTACACGCAGCATCGACTCGACGGTTTAATCGATAGTTTACGTCGTCGTATATCGGCTGGACGTAACAATACGTAATAAAGAAAAGAAAGTACCGACGCGGAGGACCCCGACGAAAAGCGAAGTCTATTACGGCCGATCGTTACGAGCAAAAGTGTAGTGGCTCCGAGGCGAACGTTGTGATTACCCCAACTTAATCCACGATGTAATAAAGACGTTCGGCGAGTGCATTATTTAGTCCGGTGAGCCGCGAATCCCGGCCTAATTACTATATAAAACGCCGAAACGCGGCTGTTATGTCGGGGAACAATAAGAAGAAGACACCGTCCGTAGCGGGCCGAACGCTTTGGCGCCTATAATGACCACCCGTGTATCCCGTTCGCTCTCCTTCCACCAGCTTTTCGTTATATTCCTCCGAATAGCGTCGAATCTAAAAAGAAAGTTTGGGAATCGATATCAACCGGCTATATTTATCAATCGACTTCGGCACCGGCGGCGTTGTCCTATCGATTCCCCCGAGTTTTGTCTGGGACGTTTTATAATCGCGACAAAAAAAAAAAAGAAGAAGAAGAAAACAACGGCGGAGAAAGCTGAGAAATGTACGCGCTTAATACGCGTCTCCCATAAACGTATAGGTACGCGAAATAATATACGATGAGACGCTTTACGATTTCTTACGCCTGTGTATGGATTTAGCCGTGTATGCGGAGGGTACGCATGGACGTTCGTGGCGCTTATTATTTAGTGGCGCGTCGGCGCCTTTTTTCCCCCGAGGGCCCTGCGGAGGCCGTGGGGTCAGTTGGGCGGGGAACCGAGTCCTGCGCTCCGTTGCCCTTCTAGGGCCCTACCCAGATCGCGTGTCTTTAGAGGGAATGAATACGTATGGTACCTTCCAAATAAACCGACAGACGCATCTACTTACCGTGCTTACGAATTCGCGGCGGTGCGCTCGGGGGAGGAATTGTTTTCGAGAAAAAAACAGAGAAATTTCATTGGCGTGGGATCGGGAAGAATTGCGAAGTAGCGAAACGACGGGCGCGAGGGAGAGCGCGTTAAAGTCTTCGGTGACAAGAATCACGAACGATTAACACTTTTAGGTAATCAACGAGATCCGACTGTCTTTTTTATCGTCGACATTGGAATACGATTGGCTGGATTTGTCTACAACGGTCCGATTCTCGAGCTTTAAAACGCGATCCGTCGCTTGGGAAGTAGGTTACGATTGGTGGGAGTTACGATTTCTTGACAAAAGAAATATCGGTCACAGCGTTGAAAGGATTGAAAAGTCTCGTAATTGCCATCCCGTAACCTCGTTTCGTCCTTCGATCGAGTAAACGCGAAATGAAACGAAGGATGAAACGCCGGTTCCTTCCGTTCGCGAGACGAAACGGCAAAACAATGCTGAGAGACGCGAGAATCTTCGCCGGGAGGATCGTAAATCGACACTTAGCGGGTTCCGAATGGGATGCTCGGTAGCCGAGCAGGTCCGACAATAATGTCGCGAATTTACAATCGATAAACTCGAAAGAGGCGCGAGAAAGCGAAGGTGGGCGATGACGCGTAAGGGCTGAGGGACGACGCGAAGGAGAGTATACGAAGCCATCGGCCATAAATAAGGAACGAGGAAGGTAACCGCGAAGAACTCGGTACGCAGCTTTCCACGGGGAAGGCGGCACTTCTTAGCGTAGTCGTAACTAACGTGAGGCACCGTGCATCGTGCCCCTCTTCTTTATTATCATTCTTTTCTTTTTTCTCTTCGACTCGCTCCCCTTTTCTTCCGTTTCGGTCAAGGGACTTCGTCGGTAGGTACTTGAAATGGATGTTATTTTGCCCGTGGACCTCACCGTTCGCGGATACCCTCGTGATTACCAGTTTTCCGAAATATTCTCTGCCCCCCCCCCCCCCGCCCCCCTGACGTTGCATTCCTTCAACCCTTCCGTTCTCCCACCTCCGTTATCGTTCTTCTTTTTCTGAATACTGGCGCGTTCGGCGCGCCAAGGCTGTAAACATTTTGGCACCGCGCTACAAGAACAATAATTTAGTGCTCGCGAGGGGCCCCGCGTCGAGTGCGGCGGGGCCCTTTTCTGCCGGGGCAGGATCGGCAACGTAGGATACGTTAGAGAGCTTGTAACGCGGCACGAACGCGCTCGCCGCACGACGTCAGACTTGTCGATTTTTGCGAAACGACGCCGGTACACCCGTCTTGTCGGGTGCCCGGGGGTCGTTGACTTGCCGATTCTCACCGGGAAGATATAAGCGGATTCGCGCGGGACGATAATTAGCAGTAAATCACGTGGGGCAATATACAGAGCTCGGCCTGGTACTCCGTAAAGCACGGGGGTGGCGAAATTATAATAATCGCGCGTTGCGCGGAGAGAAAAATGACGGAACGGCGTATTTAAATCTTGAGGGGGGCTAGAGGGGGAGGGGGGGGGGAGAAAGGGAAATATTGCGGAACTCCAGGCATTACGTTTTTTCCTCTCTCTTTTTGTACGGGTTTCCTTCGGATTCGAACGCTCGCAAATGGTAATCATATGATAATGATCGCGAATGCGAATGAGGCATCGCGTACCCGGCTTTTTTTAATTGTACCCTTTAAACGGTACTGATATTAACAACGTCGCGACGCGATTTATTAATTATCGGCGGCAGGATTCGAAGCAAAACTCCGACTCTCGAATGTTTAATTAATTTCACGACAGAGGGATCACCTGTTGAACGCTCCAACGGTGGATCGGGACGCGATTCCTGACCGCAAACGACAGCGACCGGGATGAGAGGGAGGTTCGGAGGTACCGCAGGGCACAGGTATACATATACGTGTACACAGGCGCGCTTCTATACGTCCGAAGCGTTACGAGATCCCGTATAGGCTAGCGCCGCGTTATTATTTTTAAGACTGGATGGATTGAATTTTTATAGGTCCGTTGGCATACGCTTAGCGGCACAGTGGCGCTCAAACCACAGGACGAGTTCCGATTTTTATGGTATCGTTAACGAGCCACGGCGATGATGCTCGAACACCATCGGTACGGTAACAAGGCCCACGGACAACCCCATGAACCGTGTTAGCATATGAATGCCAGGGTGGCGGAGCAACGTGGAACGAAATACAGCTAATAAAAGGAAGAAGTTTTTAAAGGGTCGCCGCGGCGGATCGGTTTCGTATAATAAGCCCTTTCCTACGTACCGGAGGGTGTTAACGTCCCTGCAAAAAAAAAAGGGTTCGATCCACCCTTCGAGCCCCGGTTACCATTGTCAGGAGTACAAACGACTTTGGAACTCATAATTTTCGATCGGCTACCGACCGACGAAATATTTTATATTCTCCAAGACATACGCCGGTATTGTGTTTTTAATCTTGTGATAATGAGAATGATCCCTTTGGCAAGTTCTCAAGACGATTACCGCTACGCGGGTTTTTCTCGAGGGTCGGAAAAATATCGTTTCGAAATATTCGACGAAATCCAGTTTTATTCTTCGCGCATCGATTTATCTGAAACAACGCGGTCACGGAACAATTGAAATACACCATTACTCTTCTTCAACGAATATCGTTGTTTAATTAAAAATAATGTTTTTCGTTTCGAACGTTCGCGAGTATGGCCAAGGAATTCTCAATACATACTCGCGTGAAAAAGTTCGCGAACACGGTCAAGAAAAAAAAAAAAAAAACGCAATCTCGGTTACGATTACGATTCGCCGGAGTCGTCTCGGGCGCCGTCTGATCTGCCCTCTCAAAAAATTCATTTAGATCGTGAGTCAGAGAGAGGATCGGCTCAGCATTCCGCCGTCTACCGTCGGGGTCGGAGTTCGCGTGGGTCAGGGCCGGCTTAATTGACACATTTAGATACCGACTATCTGTAATGTTTTCCTGTCAACCACCTCCCACTCGACTGTCTTCCCCGCGATCGGAACTCTGAACGACAAACTCTTTTCCCTTCGTAAACAGAGATCGTTCTCGTCCCGAGTAGGAATCATCGTCCCGCCGACGAGGATCATAATATAATAAATTACACGGTGATCGCGGCGTCAATGAAATCTTCCTCAATTTTTATCGTTTTATTCCGCCATAAATAATGCGCGCCAGCGGCCCGTTACGAAACGAGGCTCGTATCTCGTACGGGGCGAACGGTGCTCGCGCTCGTTTCTCAGGAATTCCTGATTGATTTAAACCGTGAAAGGGTTTAGCCGCGCGGGGCGGCGAGAAAAATAGGTAGAAAGGAATAGGGCGAAAGGGTGGCGAGGGGATATTTCGTAGCGCGCGCAGACACTCGTGGCGCGCCGAAGAGAAAAAAAAGAAAGGGAGTCGTTGTCCGACGCTGTCGTGGCGCGAGATATACACACCGGGTACCGAGGCGGCGTTCTATGAGGGGAGGAGAAGGAGAAAAATGAGGGTGCGGGGGTAGGGTGAGGGGGGGGGGGGGGGGAGGGGGAAGAAGAATCGGCCGAACCGAAAGAAAGGGAACAAAAATTATGGAGAGCGGGCCCCGGCGGTAATAACATCAGCGGGTCTTAATGGAGGCATCAGCCAATACTTGTGGCACAATTTCCTGGGGTTTACGATGGCGTATATCGGGGGTCCCGCGGAGCGGATCAGCCCCCGGGGTATCCACGTATGCCCCCACCGAGACATTCGTACGTCTCGGTCCTCCTCTTACGCGTAGATCCCTTCGATTCATCGTCTCTCTCTTTCTTCAGTCCCGCCTTCCATCGTTCGTTTTCGTTCACCTCGTTTCCAATGGAAACGACGCTAAAGGTGTTTTTGATATCGCCATAAAAGTTCCATTTATGACGGGAACACGGCTTCGACCCGTCGTCAGGGGTACGTTTGTATTTCGATGGATCTCGAATGCCGGATGGATTTTCGGGAAGCGCCATACCCGCGTTCCGGGACGATGTTTTTTCTGGAGAAGGACGACTCGGTTTCGCTTCGCGTTTTAATTTTGACATTTCTTCCGTTCAACGATTCTTTATCGCGTCTCTGTCCGATTACGATATTGAGACGAAACGGGAGGATACTCGCGTATTCCTGGAAGAGTAAACAGTAATCAGAGGAACGAGTTGATCGCTTCAACGACTTCATGGCTCTTAGGTGCCGTTGATGTTCAGCCATATTCGAATTTTTACGACTCGACTGAATATTTTACGCTTCTCCCCCGATGTTCTTTTCGCTTCAAGATGGCGAATCGACCGTCATTCGGAGATGTCTCCGTCGCCATTCGTTAGATCTCGCGTCTTACCTTCCAAAATTTCTCTCCAAAGAAAATCGCAATACAATCGCTATCGATATTTTGCGTACGCTGGTGGGTATCATTGACGGGCCATTCCTCTTGCATTAGTATTTAACACTCTCCACTAAAACTTCGTATATCCAATAAACGACGGAACCTACGTTCACGTACTCACGAATTGAAAAGAAATTTGACTCTAGTTTTCGACTTTAGATCAATATCGAATACCGATAGAATGAAAAACAGCGCGAAGGATGAGAATATTAACCGATGACGGGTTAATTCCTCGACAGCTCCGAATGTCCGTGAAGGAAGAGCTGGGGGCTATGGAAATTGACTGACAGAATGGCGTATTGAAATACATTAAGTCAACACCAGCCAATTAAGAAGAGCCGTCGAAGCTGATAGGAAAGATAGGATCCGTCGAGTGGGAGGGCATTCACGTGGCCGGGGCAGGTGATGGGCGCCATTGTCTCGAGTCATTCAGGCCCCGGCAGCGGCCTATAATTTCTTCGAGATCGCCGATAGCGCCGATGTAGCGCCGATTGAGATCGATATACGCCCGGAAGGACACCGGCGCTGACAGCTTCACCCGGCTGCAGTAGGGTCGAATTGAGAGAGGTCAAGATCTCCTGGACAAATGCCACCGAGCTTCGTGACGAAGAAATCGGGGGGCGTTCACCTCTGAACGCCATCGTCGGGATGTTCGCGGTGATGTCAAGTTCAAGGCGATCGCTACGCGTCATCGTTATTTCGCGTACGAATATTTGAATATTTTTAATATCTATCAAACGATCAATGCGATTCGAAACGATAGCATAGCCGGAATGTGTGAATCGATGGGAAGCAGCCGTTGCGGCTAATCGCAGGTTGGAAAACGTATCTTTAAGGTAAACGTTAAGGTAAGGAAAGGTATTCGTGTATTCCAGTATTCGTGTATACAGTGGACTCGCTACCACGAACTAATATGATCCATCCGATGCGTACGATGCGGACCTGTGGACGTCTACCTTTCAGCTTGAACGGAAAATCGTATTTTTACGAAGCGCGCGCACTTATCCGCGACGAACTTCCTCTACGCGCGACAAAGACGCGTTCACGATTCCGTCTCGTCATTGTCTGGCGCTGTACCGGATAAGGGTGATCGCGTCGTGACGCGTCCAGAGGGTGAAATCACTGGCGATTCTCCTTCGCATCTATCTTCGAACGCTTTGAATGATTCGACAGACTCGATCACCGAGAACGAACGCCGGCATAGATACCATATTGAGCGGAGAATCGTGCACCGCGGGCGAGGCGTGCCTGGCATACTTTCGATGATCGATGCCTCGCGATCCAGCGATCCTAGGGGAGGTTCGAGATGTCAGGTGCTTATGGGACACCGTGTACGTCCACGAGGAGGATGCCACGGGACGGTGGAAGAGAACAGGGCCTGGGGAGTCTTGTTTTTTAAGGACGGTCAGCGGTATCGCGCCGCCCTCTATTAATCACCGCTCGATGACGGCCTCTCGTTCGGTTTCTCACGCATTCGATACATCGAACTTATGCTTCTCTCTCTCTCTCTCCCTCTCCCTCCCACTCTCTCTCTCTCTCTCTCTCTCTCTCTCTCTCTCTCTCTCTCTCTCTCTCTCTCTCTCTTACTCTTTCTCTCCGTCGTCTGTTATCGAAAGCTGGAGCTACCTTAAGCTCCCTTTGACTCGCTGGCGCTACCGCCGCGGGATGATTTCTCACGGGGCGTCGGCCACGCGATTGGGTGCCGGTGTCATAATTGGACGGATTATTAGATAGAAAGTTATATACTTTTAACGTCGATGTCGAGCCTCGCGATTAAGGGTCATTAATTATGCATTAGCGGCGCGTGTTAACCGTTGTCACTCGCGGTGCTTCGTGATCGGATAGGAATATTCGATTTTGGGTCGTCGGTTCTTCGATGGAAAATTACTGATTACCTTTACGAGGGCGCATTCCCGTTAGCGGACGATGATGTTATAATTGGACGGATTATTAGATAGAGAGTTATATGCTTTTTCACGTCGATGTTCGCGTTCTCGGCGAAGGTCCATTAATTATGGGTTAGCGGTGCTTGCACGACCGATGTCACTCGCGGTGTTGCGATCAGGCGGATCATTCGATTTTAGGTCGTCGAGTTGGGTCGACGGAGAATTATTCATTCTTTAAGACGAGTTTGAACGTTCGATCGAATTAAATGCTCTCCGAATTGAAATAATCGAGAGTATCCTATAAAATATACTATAACCAAAACCCTAAACCCTACTTAACTTTTCAACTCGATTAAGTAGTTCCTCTTCTCATTTTTATTCGGACTACGCGAAATAAAGTTTCTCCCGCGGGTCGTTTCACCTTTCCGCGATTACTCCCCTGTCAATCGTCAATGACGCGACCTACCGCGTTTAGTATCACCGCTCAAACTAATAAAACTCTTCCAGAGAGGTCAAACGGGGTCCAGTTGAACTCGCCGATCCATCAAGAATCCCGCGTGGAGGCTTTGTCTCGTCCCGCCCGAAGGATAAATGGCAATGAGAAGAAGGGAAGGTGGAAGAGGAGAACCCGAAGAGTCGAGAGTCCCACGAAAGTACGGAGTCGAAATTTAATTTATAATTTCGGAAGTGCCGTACGAAGAAACCGGCTGTGGGGTCCAGGCTGTCACCCCTCCGGACGAGCAACCCCCACGACACGCGCGACCCACACGATAAAACCCCGGCGGCACGTGTACGTACACGCGTTTACCCCCGTGGTAACCCATGTTCCATCGGTTGGCAGACATGGGAGCCTTCTAAGGGATCCGAATTAAATTTCACAGCTCGTGAACGAACGTCAGCTTTGTTCGACGAACTAGACGCCGCCGACGTCTTTCTCTCTATGCTCGTTATACTTGACGGCACGTGTGTGGATCTTCCTTCGGTCAGTGGAGGGAGGAAGGAGAAGGAGGGAGTATATTAATTACGAAGGGGGCCATCAAAAATATAATCCCGTGGCAGACACTTTTACGGCGCGGGGAAATCAAGCGGATACGCATAAGCTCTTACGTTTAACGGATATTTTGCATCGTTCTCTCGTTAAAGAGTTTGCGTGGTCGGTATATTTTGTCAATGGAACGCAATCGCCGATAAACGTATTTAGTTTGAACCAATTGTTACCAAATTTCGATCGATTAAATTAGATGGGACAGATATTTCAAATTATTCTTTATTATTAACGAAAGAAAATCTGTTTGAATAAGTATTACTATATTTAATCGATATAAACGTCAGTCTGAAACCAGGAATGACAAACGGTGATCCATCAAAAAATTCATAATCGAAAGAGTTTTCCAATTAGAACATCGATACGATACACATTTTCGCGTCGAGGCTACAGGCGTAGAGGGAGGTGACCTCGCGCAAACCTGAAAAGATCACAGGACCTTTTCGGCAAACGACCGGCTCATTACATTGTCTTAAGTTTCAAGTTCCACGTGGACCTCTCGGACAGGAGGTGGAACCGCGGATGAATATGACGAGGGTGAGGGTACGTACGATACCACGAGAATCTGTGAGCGCAGGAACGAGGAGGAAAAGAATAAGAGGAAGGAACGAAGGGAGGGAATACGAAAAAAAATAGGCATGGGCGGCGGGGGAGATCTCGGAACGAAGGGCCCTGCGTGTCGTATTATTTCAGGTTTGCATACGTTTCGTGTTTCGGTCCATTATGTTCGCGAGAGGCTTTCTCGGCGCAAAACCGCTCCGAACGAGTACTCATCGCGGAGCAGAAGGCCGGGGAGAGGAGCGAAGATGGAACCAAGGGATCAGGGGGGGGGAGGGGAGGAAGAGGAGAAGGGCAGAACGATTCAGGCTTCATGGATATCTATCTCGAATCGTAATATCCTGTTATTATCGCATGGCGGGTATCAACTCGAAATATGCTCGTGCCGTTATCGATGAAGTTATCGTCCGCGGTGAAAAACCGTCGGGCGTCGTCGTTCGGCGCGCGTGCATGCCCACGCCAAAAGAAAGAGAGACAAAAAAAAAGAGAACCTATCTCCCTCGCTTTCCTCGAAAGGAATTAAAGGCGGACGATCGAGAGGATCGCGAAGGACGCCGTACCGACCGCTCGTCGCCGAAGCGTGCGACCAGTTTGGCTGCCTATCGTACATTCCAATCGACTGAAAAACCCGACGGACAAATGCGCGAAACAACTTCGTAAACGTACCCCTCCCTCGCTTTTTTTTCGCCCCCCCCCCACCCTTTGTTTTTTTGCGCGAGAGTTCCTTGCCCCCCCTCGCCCCCTTTAGCTTCTCTTGGCAGCTTTTCTCTTCCCTCGTCGTCGAGTTTTCCCGTTAACGAACGACGCACACGATTTTCCAGCGGCGACACGACGGTTCAAGAGCGGATAAATATTCCACGTATCCTTGCTTCTTTCTCTTGGCGTCGCCTCGCAAGGATAACGGGCGAGACGGCAATGCCGTGTTTTCGCCAAGAGAAGAGAGACATTTTACGACTCCGTACTTTAAATAGTAACGAAGGTCGTGACTTACAAAAAGGTACGGACGATGCACTCGGAATGTATCCGTTCCTCGGATGTCATCGCGGATCGCGAGACGCGTCGCCGATGTTCGGAGTGACTCCTGTCGTAGGTTTGATTATGAAATATTATTTGGTTGGGAAGCGTGATTTCGATGATTACGTGGGCGGTGGACGCGATCGACGTTACAACGCGGCTTTAACGCGGGAGTTAACGATGGAAGGGACGAGGATAGGGTGGCACCGTTACACGCTAACACGATTACCGTAGTCCGAACGTTTCCGAGGCTGTGCTCTCCTACAACGCGCCGCTCTACGTGCCCGTCTCCGAGCCTCGGAATGACATAGGGTTATTGCCATACCACAGGCTACTATCTGCTCTCAGAGATCAGCTCGTAATTGTTACAAATCGCTCGGTGTTCTCGCAAACATTGATCCGCGGCGCGAGTTTGCAAGTGGTTAGCTCTAAAGAGACGAGCCGGCTACCAGGCGAACTAGCGTCGGGCGAGGAGAATTGTTAATTAAAAACCCGTGTTCTCTGGATAAATGCTTCGCTCGTGCGGCAGGGTAATTGAAATAATGTAGCGTCGCGCGAAACTGTAGGCACTCGTCTGGCGAATCGTTAGCTTAAACGAGTGAAGTGGAACTCGATGGTTAGGAAAAATAGTAAATACGTTCGTTAGACTCGATGACAGAATTCGCTCAATGGTAGCAAGAATACCGCAATATAATACCCTATGATTTTGATTCTAAAGTTTCGCTGATTACGTCGCGGAAACGCGAACGACGAGTCTTTTCAACCAGTTAACGAAGCATTAAATTCAACGCGTAATTCTGATAACCGATAGCGTCGCGTCCCTCGAGCGTAGAAATAAAAGCCCACTCCCCGATATCTAACGCTTCCCGTTCCTAATCCATTAACAGCTCGAAACTCGAGGAGAAAGAGAGAGAGAGAGGGAAGGAGAGAGAACGAAACGTTTCACGTATAATTGCATTTTAAACTTACGAATAACTTCGGGCGCGGAATCCGGTTGCCCGTTCGCGTAATCGGTACCGCGGGGTGATTATGTCAGACTTATTAAAACGACCGCGGCGGGAGGAGAAACGAAGAGTACCCCCTCGAGCTATTACCGTGGCGTAGCAATAAAGAGGCGTCGCGTCGTCGTTGCCGTTATTACTTCGTAACACGTAGGAACCGGCGAGAGAGCGAGCGAGGGACGGAATCCAGGTGCAAAGGCGGAGGAGATGGAGAACGCGAAAGTGCGTGGCGAGATGATCGAGAGCGGTACCGAGGTACGGCGCGAACCTAATTCCATTACCGTGAAGCGGTTATAAAGATACGTTACTGTTATTATAATAAACATTACTGGCAAGCGGCAATAAACATGCGTTATTGTTATTATCGTTGGCTCGGCCGCACGAAGTCGCGCGGCACCACGAGTCACGCGCATGCGTGCACGTTCGCGAGTAATATTGTCCACACCGTTCCGAGGGCGTCGAGTTTATTGCCGGTATTATCCGAACGGATATCGTGTTCGCTATACGGTTTCAAGCGGGGGCTAGGGGGAGCCATGAATGGCACTGTGTTTCTAGTTCGCTATTCAGGGCTCTCCGCGTTAGCGTGGCCTGGATAGAGATCGCCGTCTAGACGAGATACGTGTCAAGGATTCTCACTCGCTCGATGGTACCGAGGCAATGAAATCTCGATCCATCGTTTTTCGGTGGTACCGAAAACGTCGGGAAAGAGAGAGAGACGATAATTGCGCGGACACATTTGGAGCAGGGGCATCAGCGCAACCTCCCGTATCTTCCCAACTCGCGGTTTAACTCGGTGATTTTACGAACTTCGCGCGAGCATCGCGACTCCGGAGGAGAATATACGCGCCACACCGAGAAACAATCTTCCGACCGATACTCGAAAGAGTTCGATACCTCTATACGATACATTGACCACATTTTCTCGTACGGGAGAAGTTGCGAGAACTCGTGCACGGGGTACCGGTTTCCCGAAGATGTTATCGGGCGCCACCGCGATGCGCGCCGCCGTCTACCTTCGTGATCGCGAAGCAGATGCTTCTGGTTTGTACTCCCGGTGTTAAGGTGTCGGAACTGTTCGATACGCCCGTTTCGCTCCCCCTTGTTTCTCTTAATCGGCTACCACGACGTTTCTCGTACAAATTTATTTAACAGATATCCCTGTAACTCCGATAATGAGTAGTATCCCGTATAATGTAACGAACCGAACAGCAATTCCGGATTATGGTGTAATAGTTTAACTTCGAGTAGCGAACAGGCCTTTAAACGACCGAACTGCTCGTGCGTTCTGCAATTTTACAAGATTACATTTAAACGAACGTTGTCACCGAGGTACACGCTATAACATTATTTAAAACTCGCGGGTGATGCGTGCTTCGAACCGTTTCAATTCAATTTGCTCCATAGACGAGCGGTATTAACGAAGAGATCGAAGCTTCGCGAAGCTCCCGAAACTAAACCAAGTACCCCCGATTCTTCCCATCGCGAGGCGCCGCGCATGGAAAAACGATCATTTATTTCCCCCTTCGGGCCGGGATCTACTTGCAAATCAGGATTTTCAGCGGCACGCCGCATACACCGTTGCAAATCGACAAGACGGCGCCGCGAGAGATCACCCGACGGAGATGTTGTCTGGCGATCGCGGGCCGTGCCTCCGCCGAAGAGGTCGCAATCTCTTCGTCGTCGCGAGGAAGGAGAGAGATTTCCGGCCCGGGGAACGGTGAGATCAGGACGATAATGATGATGACGGCGATTACGAGATGACGAGAGAACGATGAGGGCGCGAAGCATGGCAAAATGGCTCGTAAAACAAATCGACGAGAGACTGGTTCGATGTTGGCCAAGTTACAAAGGTACGCCTCGGCCGTTTACGACCCTCGGCCGCGATCGTATCTCGACAGCCCGTTGACAGACAGGCTTAATATCGTTAGACCGTTTCATTTGGGATTCGTTTAAGCTCGGTTACGCGCGTTGGCGCGAATGTCCGATGCAAATAACGTCTTCAGGCCTCACATTAGATAAACTGGACGACGGGGCTAGGTAGCGCGCGAGGAAACGACCTCATGCTTTTCATCTGTCGTCCAGCCGAGCCCAGTTACGGAAGCTGCACTCCGGATTCCAATTTTAAAATGCTCCGCTAGCTTGATACTCGATCCGACGCGACGCGCGATGCTTCCACGTTACTGGTATCCTCGATCCCCGTCGATTATCGATCGGAGCCGATTCGAGTAACTCTTTTTCTCGTGATTTGTGTTTTTCGTTACTTCGCGAGAAATCGCAGGGAATTTATCCTCGATCGAGCAGCGGATATTTTTACATGGTTTTAAGCGAACAAGGCGATGTAACGAGAGCGTTATTTTCATCCGCCACGTTCGCTGAACGCTGTTACCGAACTTTTAGCCGGATTTAAAGTTTGAAACGATCGTTGATATCCTTCGAGATTTCGAGTACGGACGATACTTTCATTATCGATGAATACTTGGATGCAAGTATTGGATACGCGATTTTCGATATCAATCAAGCAACAAACCAACTATCGATTAAAAAGTTAACGAGAATCCTCGCTCGTTCCTTGTATTAGAATATTGTAATGCACCGCGAGTTAATGGAGTTTCTCTCCATTCGGGGCGTTCCAGTTTTTCAACCATTTCGCGAGGATAGTCCGATTACAGAAAAACTGTAAGTGATAATGACGTTACATGGCTCGTAAAAACAGTGACGTCGATTCGTCTCCGGCGAGATTAATCGTTCGAGAAAATCGATCCGTCCGGGCGGAGATTGTGCAAATTTTTGTTGAAATCGTTAAGAATCCACCCGCGTAGAACAAATACGCCGAAAAACGCGTTATGGGCGTTTTGTACCGCATCGCCACCCGCGCGACAGTTCGCAATCCAAATATTAATATTAATCGCCTTACAGTTTTACCGACACCCGCGATCGCGACGATGCCCCGTTGAGCCGATGAGAACCACTGACCGAGTGTTGCGAGCAACGCCCACGTTTCTTCGGCGTACTTCTTTTCCATTCTTTTTTTCTTTCACCACGACTCGTTTCTCGGTTCTGTCACCGTTTCGTACCCAGAGTTTTGTTCGGTTCGACCGAAAAAGAACCTTCGGGCGAAGCGGAACGACGCGTCGTCGAGATTCTAAAGCTTGATCTTCGATCTCTCACCGATAATCATATTCCGCACGCGCGCGGTCCCACGATAAACCGCGACGTCGATCCTCGATTCTAGCGGTCTCGCAAATACGTAACCGACGCAAATCCGGCTGAAAATATTGCGCGCCGATATATCCAAGTTACGCGCGCCTCTCCGAGATACAAAAGCGCGACACAACCGTTATCCCTCGTATCGTCGTTCTCACTCTACAAACTTCCGCGTTAAGGCCCCGTCGTTAAAAATCACTCGGAGTATAATATCTCGCGTAATATCGATCTCGCCGGCGCATTACCAATTTATTATGTACCCGTCGCTGCTTCGTCGAGCAACCATTTACAGAAAAATGAAACCGTTGGGAGTGATTTATATTCCACGACGGACGAGCAAAAACTCTCCGGATCCTTCGTCTCGCGCGAGAGCGGCCGCGAGAGAGTCCTCTCCCCCCAGCGTTCCCCTCCTGGACACACACCCTCTGTCCATTTTGTTCGTACACGCGTGCACCGGTATCGCGACGTTGAGGACACGAGTCGACTCGTGTGCTGGCCAATAAAAGGAAGACGTCGGTGAAGGGTGGATACCTCGCTTGGAAACCTTCGAAACGCGTGTACGTGTAATGGCACGCGTAAAGGGTGAGGAAAGGTGAGAACGGAATGCGAGGACGTTGCTCATTAGCCATCGAGCGACTTCAATCAGATTATAGAAGCTGCCCTGGCAAGGCTGGTGGCAGCCTGTTTTCGTTCTCCCTGCCCTGATTGGCCGACTTCGATACACTCTTCCCGAGACGACACCTCTCCTAAGTATTTTATCGTTCGACCACGCTTGCCGACCGGTGTCCGCGTGATTTTATTATTTGCCGCCTTGGACACCGACGCGGCGCGTCGTTACGCAAGGATTCTGTCGTTACGCTACTTTCGATCTCGAGGGAACCGTCGAAACCGTACCATCGTGATCGTAGGAAATTTAGTAACGATTGGTATTCTATCGATCGCGGGGACGATTAGCAATCGGTTCGCTCGAACGTCTGATGTCCGTGATAATAAAAATAGCACGAGAGTCGCGTACGTTGCGTTAACGACGCGTCGTTTACGATGCACCTACGTTTCGACCGACCACGAGCCGTGACGCGTTTCGGAAAATAAATACGAGCCAAACGGTGTCAAAGACTCAAAGTACAGATTCGTACGTATGACAGTGTGTTTATTAAAATTTATCTTATACTCGCGCTCGGATTAACAGTAATTTCTAACGTATACGCGCGTAGATTCCTTCGCAAATATATCGCCCTCGTAAGGACTATGCTAATTTAAATCACCCTATCTTTATCGATCGACGCCTCGATCAGCGCTAATCGTTCCACGCGCTCCTTCGTCGACCGTTTCGACCATAAACGCTCGGTAAAGGGCTATAAATCTGTTTCGATATTTCTACGCGCCATACGCGCGTACATCAATGTCGTTACGACAAATTAATAGACTGCCCGCCCTTTCACTGACCCCACGACACCACGACTACCGGGAGGAGACTTCGGGTGGATTTAAGAGTGGCTTAACGCATCGACGTCGTGACGCGGAGCATGATCGCGGGGATTATCTCGCCGCAGCGTCGGTTGCCCTACGGGTTTGCCATAAACTCTCTCTCTCTCTCTCTCTCTCGTCGCCCTGACTTTACGGCCCTGTCACGATGCTAACACACTATAATACCCGATAATCTCGGCGCGATGTCGCACCTACGCTCCCGTGGATCGCGAGCCACCCTTTCGACGCATAACGGGCAGGTGTATCGACCACGAGCCCCGATTACGGTTTTTCTACGACGAAAGGAGCCACTCGGAGTTTTTATCGTTAGTATAACGCCGGCTTAAGATCGTTTCGGAATCAATATCATTGTACCGCCGCGATTATGTTAGTTTTAACGATGGTTTACGGAGCGGTAAATCTCGGCTTAACTTACTCGACGGGAGAAACGAGCTCCCGCGACGCATTGATTCACCAGCGCGGTGGATATTATACCGTGTTTATCGCGGATATTGCGGACAGGTAAGCAATCGTCAATTCCGATCAGTGGAGACACAAGACAGAACAATTCTATCGTGTACGATGAGCTTTTTAAAGAAATCGGGACTCGTGCCCCGCGAGGGGGGTAAACGAAATTTATACAATATCGCAGCGCGATTCGGGAAAAGTCTATTGGTTTATCTTAAAGACATATGTAGGTGTGAGTCGCTTGTCGTACGTATAGAGTGTTACCCGATCGGAGCGTTGATCGAGAGAAAAGACTCTTCCATGGTTCACGAATTTAAAAGTAGTCAAACGTACGAATCGAATCCGAGATTCGATTGACATTAAAAAGTGCAAGAAGACCGATGAAGCTATCGAGAATACAAAACTGCACTGTCATCACGATCCGTACTACAAAACCGTTCAAAGTCGAGCAAAAATGGAGCACACGAAAGTTCCGTCGGTTTCCCTGTGAACGTTGAGTGAACACATTTACTTTGTTGCACCGTCGTCGATCATTCCGAAAACGGACTGTTACTCGTATATCAAATTAGTGAGCCGATGGGTGCGTCGGGTGCGAGAAGCATACGCGTGTAAGCGAAACGACGATAAAGGGAACAAGCGCGATGAAGACGACCAGAATGGATTCTTATGAAAGGTGGAGCCGTCGGGTGGTGGGTCCGAGGGTAGGAGCGAGAGGTGGAGAGTAGGTGGAAGGAAGAGAGATCGAGATGAGAAGCGAGAACCGATCAATTGAGGCCGAGTGACAGGCGGCCGGTGGTATCGCGAGCATCGACACGACGACAAGTGCCTCGCACACCGTTCCGAGTTACCTACGCGCCTCGAGGAACACCGTATCCTCCTCTCGCCGACGACGTAGGTATAACCACCGGTAACAGTGAAACCCGGCTGTACGCCGTTGGGCGCGGACGCAACCGTCTTCGGGGTCTTTAAATCGAATGGTCCGGAGAAAATCCGACGAGAAGGAGAGGTGCCATTGTTTCGGTCAGCGAGATGAACGTCGTTTAAACTTTCGACCGAATTGTTTATCATGCCCTTTTGTGCTGGTTAAACGCAATTATCTCTCCTCCGCACGACGAGGCGGGAGCGTAAAGGTAATTCCATTCGATTAACCCAAGACCGTTAGTTCCGTCGTTAACCGAACGCCACGTTTACGAGTGGGATCGAGAGAGCAAAGGGTATCAGCGAATGCACGAGAGTAACGCGGTCGAGTGAATTAAGCTCCCATTACATCACCGGGGGCGGGAGGGGAAGGGGGAGGGGGAGAAGTAAGAAATCGCATAAAGACGCGAAAGCGGAATAGACGGTTACCGCGGCTAAATTGAGACGGCAATTTTTCGTAGGGGAGTGCGACGCCGCGCCGCAAAGGACCCTGTCGTCGTGTTAGCGTGCAAAAGAGTCGGTTACGAGAAAGACTGCGAGCAGATGGATTAATGTAAAGGCGCACGACCCTAACAAGCGAATTATCTCCGAGATATATTGTGCCGCTTCACGGGTGGTTAACTCCGCGCGAGCAGCTCCCAAGAGAGAGAGATAGAGAAAGAGAGAGAGAGAGAGAGAGAGAGACCAAGTCCCCGGAGTGCCACGGCGAGGAACGGTGTGAGCGTAGGAGGAGGAAAAAGAAAGCGAAAGAGGACGGAGAGTGAGATCAGCCAGCTTCCAAGTTGAGATGACTGCGGCCTGCCTCTTCTTCCGCCTCTCGCCCCCTCCCCACCTTCCCACTCCCCCTCATCCCCCCTGGTAATGCCTTGTAAGCTCTACTAATCTCCTTACCGGTCGTCCCTCCTGATTTACCGAGATGTTTTCATTGTCTTTGCTGACTTTAGCAGTCGACCATAAAGATCCTCGCCGAGCACTCTTTTCCGCGAGCGCACTCGGTATCTATACGTACCACCTCTATTCGACCCCTCCCCGTAAAGAGGGTGATTCGATTCTCGAGCACGCCCCGGCTATTCGCTGGCTCTCCAATTTTAACGTGCAATCTTCGCGTAAGGGCTTTTTCACGATCTCGTAAAGAGTTTCTTTGCGCGAATGTTTTCGGGGACGGGCGCAATTGCGCTCCGCGTGGTACGCGGAATTATCGAGCTGATAGTCCTCCAGTTTTGAGGTGTACGGAGATAACCGATGGAAAGTTTGACGTTGCCGATAGGTTTATTATAACTGGCCGCGAATTTGAGGATTTGCGAGCTAACATTGCAACGGATCACGAATTCGAAAACTACACCGAGGCGCCAAGGTAAAAATATCAAACGATCGTTGTAGGACGTGGGAGCACGTGGGTGGAAGATGAGATCAAAGTTAAGAAGTTTCCGTGAGGAGAACGTCAACGTTTTTCCCGAGCGACGAGAACCGAGAACTCGAGAGAGTTCATCGTGGAAGTTGTCGCGGGTGACTCTGGTGGCCCAATTATCGCCGAAAACCTTACCAAGAAAGAGTTTTCGCTTTCTCTTTGCAGAAAACCTTCCCGAAATCCTTCCCTCCGGTCTGCCCAGAAGCTTGGAATCCTTCGCTCGTGAAGCGCCGACTTTTTCTCGGAAGAATAATATTTTCTTATGACGAGCGAAGAGAGGAAACAGCTCGCTGGGTCTCTTCCTCTCCCCACACCCCCTCACCCCCCCCCCCCTCTCTCTCTCTCTCTATCTCTCCGGAGTCTCATCCCACCGTCCCGATCAATGGGGGAACCAAATCCGCCTCCGCGTCTCCGCGATGAATTTTTCCGCGGCACGCACCGACGGGCACAGGATTTAATGGCGGTACATTGCACCCTGAACATAAATTCTGCGATCAAAGTGCATCGCGTCGTACCCGGGCGAACTTTAAGGATTTTATGTGATTAAGTTCTCCCACGAGTCTCTCTCCCCCCCCCCCGTATCTTTTACTCCGTCCCTTTCCCGGATTCTTCTCCCTTCGCCTATCTCGTTTCTCGAATGATCCACGCTCGTTTCTCCCTCCCACCCGCGCTCTCTTTTTTTTTCCTCCTCTCCCTCCTCTCAACCCTTCTCTCCGCTCGCTGTCTCTCGTCTCTCGTATCTGCCTCTCTCTCTCTCCCCCCCCCCCCGAGGTACTACGCCGCCTGCATCGATTGCCCTTCTCGTTCCATCCCTATGCTGCTTCCTTTTCTAAGCCGGTAACCCGACGCGATGGATACTAGCGCTTTATCGAGTTCGACTCGAGCACGGACGACAAATCGTCGAAGTTTTAAGTATTTTCAAAAAGAATCCATCCTGCGAAAATATCCCCACCGACCGCTCAACTCCCTCTGTACGCGCAACGACGAGCAACCGCGCTTCCACTAACTCCTGATAACGGTGGTTGGTGGTGTTGGTGGTGGTGGCAGTGTCGTAGAGTTTCGCGAGGGAGAGGGAGAGGGAGGGGGGCGGGAGGGAGGAAAAAAGAGAAAGAGATATAGAGCCGAGAAAGCCGGCCATAAAATACGTGTGCATGGATGCATTTACGAACTCCCAGGGCCCGTGGCAAACCGGGCCGAGTTTCGGAGGATGAGGAATGAGGATGCCGCGGGAGGGGTGGCTGCTCTCACGTACCCAGACTCGCTGCCAGTTGTTTTCCCGAGGGACAAATTTATAACTTTGTACCCGGCACGGTAAGTTTGCGGAGAGCAAACCAAAAGTCGCGCCACCGTCGCGATTCCTATTGGTTTTTCGCGGTACGGATCGACGTGAAACGCGTACGCCGGATACGAGCTCTCTACGGTTCGTTCAATTAGCACGGACCCCGGGACCCCGGGATACCACCGCTCCATTGTCTTGACCCACTTCCCTCCGAGATCTTGACCAAGTTTCACGTATCCGGGATTTCGGAGGAATCTCGGAGGAACCTTCGCTGCGAGTAGCGTCGATTGAAATTCCTGCGCGAAAGTATCGACGCCCCGTGTCCCTATCCTTCCGGTGGATCGGTGCCTTTTGATGGAAAAATGGTATTTGAGAATAGACACGCGCTTTGTTTACATCCGAAATAATACGTAGCTGGCGTCGGTCGAAGTTCTAAATTTATCTCTCCCGATTGCCAAGAGTTACGGCTGCTTTAATTCCGAACGGGTGATTTATCTGAGCTCGCGGGAGTATAAGTCGATACTACCGTGGTAAAGGATACGTATAAACGGTATACAAATCCGCGGGATATAATTTCAACCGTTTTCCGGTACTAAATATTCAACACTGTCACCCACTTTCTTTTAAGGACGATGTTATGCAAATAAAAGCGAGCCAACGCGGAACAACTTGCTTCGGACGTTTCCTACATCAATCTCCGTAAATCTACGATCCGTTGGAAGATCTTCTTTTAAAATACCATGGAGTACCAGGTCGGCGATGCTCGGGTCGGAAAAGAAAAAGAAAAAAAAGAAAAAAAAAAGAAATGGATCTTCCATCGCTCGCAACCAAGTGAAACGCGCCCGGAGACGGCAATTCCGAGAAAATGGAAATTAATACGTCATCCGTTCGGCAAAACCACCGTGGACCATATCCAGAGATTTTTCTCGAAACCTCGTAGCCCCTGTAATTTTCTCACGTTAGAGCCGTGACGCGTCGTAATTTTCACTCGTCCACGAGTGACTTGGCCTACCGAGTGTCTGCAGTCCAAGTCGAAAATTGTGCTAATCCCTTTAAAGTGACCCATGTCCCGAATGATCGGTCGGCGAGGCGTAAGTAACACAACAGGTAGGTAGAGCCAGAGGGCCACCGGGATTCTAGGGTGGAGGGGAGGAAGGGATCGCGTGAAAGAGCGACCGAAAGAGGGAGAAAGAGAGACGGAGGCTGAAAGAACAAAAGCAACACCCAAGCTCCACAGGTGCTCTCGTGAGTGGCTTTCCGTCCGTTTGGATAACCGCGGACGAGTCGCCAAGGCGTTAGAGCAAACAGCGACCGAAACGAACTTTCTAACGCCACACTGACGCCGGTGATTGGCCCCCTTCGCCGAGAGAGTCCCTTTAAGGTTTCGACTCTTCGACGTTCGCCTACCTGTCCGTTTCCTACCGCGAAACGATCTGGTATTTACGAGAAATTTACTTTTGCCGAGAAACAAGGGTTTCGAGGAAACTTTTATTCCCCGTGCGCTTGTCCCGCGCCGAACGTTCGTTTATCGTTACCGTTAACTTTGAGAACTGAACGATCGAAAGAAACGGGTGCGCGTTTCAGAGAAAGGAAGCAGATTTGTTCGAGAAGAACTCTTCGAGAAGGTACGATCCTTTTGAGTTGCGGTACAATTATGTTTTCGACTCTATTAGCCCACCTTTAGGCTACCTATAAAAATCACTCGTCTTACCGATGAAATGTCGCAATCTGAAATCAACTTCGAACCGATAAACATCGCTCGCAACGTACCGTTATACCTTGGTATTATTTTACACTTTTATGGCCGATACCGTCCGGAAGACATCCGGCGATTCCTATTGTTCACCAGACGCTCAGGTTATCGCATTAGATATCGTTTAGCTCTCCTCCATTGTCAATTTGCAATATAAAAGGACCGCACTCCACGTGAACTCATTCGGTCCGTGAACAATTAAACTATAACATTATCCGTAGTCAGTGATTCTTTACTTGATATACTTGCGCGCTATTTCCCAAATAAACTCCATGTTAAACCAACGACGTTGGCACTACTTCCAACGCACCGCCGTCCAACGTCACGTCCAACAGTACGCTACGACAATTCTTCCACGCGATATTTACCACTAGCGTCGACGATCGAAACGAAGGGGAAAAAAAAGCAATGTCGTGGAAAAATGGATTCCGTCGTGGGTGTTGAGTGCGCGGCGAACTCGCCGGTAGGTTCATCGACGGAAGGAGTACGAGGACCGTCGAGAAGGGTTTTACGATCACCGATGAACACGGTATCAACAATCGGAAGGCGATAGCCGTCTCAATGAGCCGCAGTAAACTGACTTTATTGTGGGATCTAAAGTGCGGAGTATCCGAGCGGGCGGAGAAGAAGTGCGAATGCGTCCCGTAACGGCACCTGCCCCGCTCTCCTACCGGGTGTACTTTAAATACCGGTACCGAACAATGCCCCCCGGGTCCGCGCGACGCCCGGAATTTGATTTACAGCCGCGATTCCCGCGACGCGAGGACGTAAACAGGTACGTTGCGCCCACCGCTCGACGGTGTCGATATATAAATCGTTGAGGTGTCGCAAGTTTCGGGACGAAAATGGTAATGGCAGGGGGGGGGGGGGGCGGTTGCGCAATCGGTGGCGTCGCTGTGCGCGAATACCGTGATCCTTTGTCAGTATTACGACGGCTTTGTACCTTAGCGCTCCTCTGCGCGCTTTATGGGCACGAGTGTCCGATAAAAGGAGAGCATTTTCTACCTTTTCCGGTGGACGAGAGGTCCTTTTAATGGAACGAATAGGAGGGACTAAAAGAGGTTAATAGTACGAAACGCCGAGTGCTCCGACAGGACGTTTACGCCATGGTTATACGGCTACATAATTCATGTACCTCGAGACTTATTTTTCAGATATCTCTCGATAATCATTCTAAATGTCCAACGAACGCTTAACGATTGCACTATTGATAAACGATGGTACTCGTATCTCGATGCTTCTCGTTACCATTTTCCTCGAATCACGGTCAATTACGGTCGACCGAATAGCGCGCACCGGGATGATGGAACAAACGGCGAGCGAAGCGTCGCTGATTTAAAACCGTCCCGTAAGTTATTGTTTCTTTTTTTTTCTATAATTGCAACTCTCGTGTCTTCGATTTGAATCTATACCATCTTCCTCGTTAGGCTTTCACGAATAATACCGACGCGCTCCAAATTCGTTTGACTACGATTAACGAGAAATTACTTGAAACAAAGTATCGCGCACGGTTCCGCCAGATGTTTCGTTTGTTTGTCGGATTTAACACTAGGTTTGCGGGCGTTTCTACCAGCATTTCTACGAGCATTTCTACGAGCACCCGTCAAATTGATAGGTCAACGAAAATACTTTAAAGAATCGATTTATTCAATTTAAGTCTGAATTAATTTACGATGCAAAATGGTTCAAATTAATGCTACGGTTTTTGGGATATTTTATTTCAAAATTTTTAATCCCTCAAATTGACGGGTCCCGTAAACCTAGTGTTAAACTCGAGTAAATGTATTACGCGTTAAAAGTCAGATGTAACGTGTTTTGGAATGAAACGTGTATCACCGAAAGCAGAAACCCTGGACCCGGTGGCCGCGTCAAGGTTTATGGTTCCCGCGTTTGTTTCACAAAGTCCGACGCTGTATCCCGAGCTTTAAATTCGACGAACTTACTACCGTCAATGACGCTCGGTGCACGAGCAGGTACCCGATCGGGGCGCAAAGGGCGAACGTCGCGTTACTTTACATTCTTCGCCGATTTTTACGACAAGGCTGCACGTTGTAAAAATCAATAAAGGGGGGGTTCTCGCGCAAGGTAGAGAAGTATAGGGACAAGTGTTTTCGAGCAACGGGAAGTTTTTCGTGGCAAGCGTGGGAAATAACATTACAATTTCCATGATCGTTGCGTCGTACCGTCACCGATAACGATGAAGCGCTGTCAAATAAGCGACGGAGAGTTATACGCTCTATAAAACGAACTAGCCGGTGACAGTAATCGGAGACAAGACCTTGCCTCTTGATTCCGACACTTTTATTAAATCATCGGAAACTCCCGAAACGAGCATAAGCATGAGTGACGTTGGCGCGCGCCAAATCAGGATCCCAGTACCTTAAATAATCGAGAAACACATTGGCCGGACTGGAGATAAATAACGAACGCCACGTCGCGTAAACGTCAATCTCGGTAAAAAAAAAAAAAAAAAGAGAAGAATACAACCTGTCCCGGAGGGTCCGGCACTCGGACGACCAATATTTTGGCGGACCTCTACGCCGACATTGCGCACCGTGCCGTACACGTCGATTATTGCCGCAATATTTACGGCTAAAGGCAAAGGTCTACCAACTCTGGGCGACAATAGCATCGACAGTACAACCTGTCCCGGTGTCTACGGTCGCAATAATGCCTCGCTGGCGGTCGTACAGGACGGATCAAGAAACGTGGCGCGAGAAGTTAACAATATTCAAACAATGTTTCCCGTTCAACGGAAAAATTGTCTAGTAAGGGCGAACGTAACGCAACGACACTTTTGCGTTTCATCCAAAGTTATCGTATCCAAAACTCTCGTTACATCGAGAAAAGTAATCTTGTAACAGGCACGACACCTCTGTGCTAAACCATCTTTTTAAATAACCAAATTGCCCTGTTGAACGAACAAAAGTATACGTCGATACCACGTTTAGAATTTCGTAGATATTCTGCTGATCGGACATCGATTGATATGATTGACACTTTTATTTTTTTCATAGACCGACGAGGTTAACGCGAACCACGTTTCACGGAAAGTTTTCACTTACGTTTCGCGATACACAGATATACCTCCGCCTACTTTTGCACCGGGAAGCATCATCCTTGCCACGCGCACCGCGTTCCTTGAGGTGTCCTGTACACAAGATTACCGCGCATCGTCTGCGTGTCCACGTATCGTACGTTAAGAAGCGCATCGCGCCGTCGTGTGTGCGTCGCGCATTAAGGAGTGCAGCGTATGCAAAGGCACGGACTCGGTAACGCTCGAAGCTTCAGGGTGACCAAGTCAAGGCCTCTGGCACCTTCTGCCCTTTTCCTCTCCAAACCCCCTCGCCCTGCGGCTTGGCGCGACCCACTTTTGTCCATCCCTGAGGCACGGTGCATGCATGTTCCCGTGCACCAAAAGAGCAAGAGAGCCCCGACGGAGTGCGGGGTGGGGGGGGGGGGGGGGTGTAAAGATAAAGAGAGTAGGAGCGGAATAAAGAGAGAAAAGGGAAGAGAGGGATCCAGGAAACAGAGGGAGCGCGAGCAGGTAAGCGTAGAATCGCGATTGGAGCGATGCCAATTCCACCCGGGGGATACGCCGATTTGAAATTCAACGCGATGAAAGGTTTGCCTCCTCTTTTCCCTTCTTCCACCCCCCCCCCTCCTCCCTCGCCCCTCAACCTCCTCGTCCTACCTTCTCCATCTCCTTTCGCCCAGCACGGGTTTTCGGCCGCGTCCAACTCGCTAAACTAGTTCGACCCTGTAATATACGCCGAGTCCAAAGTATATATCCCAGTTCGCTAACCCAGAGACCGGAAGTACTGGCAGCCTTTCAAGTTTGGCAGGTTCGGAATCCTTTTAATTCAGATTGAACTTTTAATCGGGAGAAGTATTTTTTTTTTTGTTTTCTAATCACGTTAACCCCGCCCCACGGCGGTGGTAACGGACGGCCTCTCGCGTTCGTCGCGTCCGCGATCGCACCCCGCGTGATGGGCACCGATATTTGAAACCGGAAGTAACGCGAATATCGATGCGTATCGACGACAGAACGTTTTGGTTCGATCGCGAAACGTCTGACGTCGTCGTTTCGATACGTTGGAATGGTCATGGGATGGATCTAACGTACAAAGGAATTTCCTAACGAAGTTAGTTCCTTCGTCCGTGAACTTTTTTTTGAATCCCTCTCGACGCAATCGAGGTAGAACGTAAAGAGTAATTTCTGCGAAAGGGCAAGAGCGCGAAGTGGGTATCGCCGGAAAGATCGGGAGAGCGGATTGATAGAAAACTGGTCGACGACGCGCGGCGTCGATCGCGGATTCCTTTGGAAACTCGCCCCTCGGAAAGTCTCGCTTACACGGTTCTTTGTGCGGCCGGAGAACAACGAAATGAGGGGCAAGCGAGAGAACGTCGTTGACTCGGAAATATCGCGGAGGGTTTCGCTTTTGACGAAGCCACGCGAGGCGTAAGGGCCATCATTCCGCGCGTATGTGTATGTCACGAGGGTTCGGCAATCTTTTCTCCGAACGGAATTCGCCGTTTCGGCGATGCCTCCCGTATGTACGGCTTATGAGCGAAAATCAGTGGAGGGAGAAAAAAAAAAAGAAGTGTTTTTGTTGTCCGTGGAAACGGTCCAGGAATCGCTACGGCGCGGCGGCTACTTTTACGACGATCGAAACTCATTCTCTATATTTTCCGTGCAACGGCGGTGCCCTCATCGCGTTAATGCATTCGTACGTATCACTAGCGCCTAGCAAAACAGAAAAATACGTCGAGCGAATTGTCGCTCGAGTCCAATCCGGGTGCACTTTGTACGAAACTCTTAACGGCCATCGGACTAGCTAGTTGCGCAAAACGTAAAGAGATTGCCGGGAGAAAGAGGGAAGATGCGAGCGAGATACGTAATGCGAAACTAACGAAACGAGTCTATCTCTTTAATCCAGCCTTGGAACGAGCGGCAGCCGTGTCATCGCGCCATGGGCAAATTCTCGCTCTTTCCTCTCTTTTCTTCCGGAGAGAGAGGGAGATACGGTTGCCGCCGCGATTACGAGGAATTTCATTGTCGCCGCACCAAAAGCAAGTTCTCCCAAGAATTTCAACAACTTCTGCTTCAGACAAATCACCGCGCGCGTTCGCGGTTTCCATATTACTCGCGAGAACGTAGCGCGCAAGAGAGCAGTGGCGACGGCGCCGGTAACTCGCCGAATTTTATAAGCGTATCGTCACGGTATCGGTTACGTAAAACGATTACCCGATGGGTCCCGAGTACGCGTCCGACGATATTCCCCGAGATAAGCGCGAATCAATTAAAAATAACGTTAACACGAATGTCGAGCGTTCGTGAGCGGTGAGTTGAAGCGGACCGGCTCTTGGATGACCCATACGATAAAACCTGTCGCGCCGATAAGCACGCGTCGCATCGTTTAGATCGCATTTACCAATAAATTCTCTTTGCGTTCCCACGATCGAATTCAAAATGCCGCGTGGCGAGAAATTGATTTACCCAAGAGGATCCTCGACCGTTTCGATGGCACGTCGCGATCGCACGATCTTTCTCTCGCTCTCCTCCGCCTATCTCTCCTCGATGCGCGCCAAGTCGTTTGCGCGAGAAATCAGAGGGAAAACCAAAGAGAAAGCTGGCGCATGGAGGTAACTACGAACCGCACCGCGTACTTGTATCGTTCACTGACCTTATAACGAACATGTGTCTCCCGTGGTCCCTGGATGGACAGTCATTGGGTCTCACACGGGGTGGCTCGTGGTACTCAGACGACGGTGGTTCAACCAAGTATCCACGCACGCACGCACCGTGCCGGCACGACCTTGACGTGGCGGGTGGTTCGCGTCGGACACGCGTGCGAACGACACGCGTGCACGCAACGCGCCGCCGTACGATCCTCGTGGCGCGTCCGGGTAGATCCACGGGCGATCGACACGATCCAACAAACTTTGCACGGATACGCGATCTCTCGGACGATACTTTGTATATTTCTCTCTCTCTCTCTTTCTCTCTCGGCGCAACCACGATCTTCCTCGCGTCTTCCTATTCGAACTCTCTCGATCGCCGGTCTCGGTATCGGTAGCGCGAACGTAACACCAGGAAGGACGACGAGGAAGACGACGACGACGACGACGACGACCACGACGACGAGGACGACGACGACGACGGTGTCTCGTGGCGGTGGTCGATAGCGCGGCGCTCTACTGACGTCGCGACGCCTCGTCGTGTCGTGGCCCGCGGCTCCTGCTCGCCCTCCCTCCCTCCGCCACCCTCCACGGCGCCCCACGACGCCCTCAACTCACTCCGGAACAACCCGGAAACTGACGAACCTCCGCCTCCCACCTCCGCAAACTACCCTTATTTCGTACCCCCACCGTCCGTCGAACACTGCCGCCACCGCTATCGCCACCACCACCACCACCAACGTTGCAGCCGCCACCCCCGCCGCGGACGACGCGCGACGCCGCCGCCGCCGCCACCACCGCCACCGCCACCGCCACTGCCCTCACGAGAAAGGACGATTGGACTCCACCACGCGGAGGGGGCTCCCTTCCTCTCCTTACATCTCGCGATCGGCGAGCGAGCGGTCTGCGGATTCGATCCTTTGCCAACCGGTGAAAGGGTGCGCGACGCTGATGAAACTTCCGATGACGGGATTTCTCCGGTTCACCGGAGCCGTGACGTCGGCGACGTTCTTGATTTCGTTGACGCAACAAGCTTACGCCGCGGTACAACGTGAGAGAGACGATTTCTCACGAGTGAAAATCTCGGTGGTTAGTTCGGAGAGGTCCGGGAGTATTCGTCGAAATTTTACGATTTCCGAAAGTATTTCGATTTTTATTACTGTCCATTCGACGCTACCCGAGGCTTTTTTTGCGTAACGTCGGATACGAACAATTCGATCGACATTGACGCCCCGGGGGGGGGGGGGGGGGGGGGAGTTTAGCTCCGTCTTGGCAGAACGAAGCGATCGCGCGATACCCAAGTGTGGGACGATCCTCTAGTAACGGTATTTCTGGTCCACATTTCGACGCGTGACATTTTAAATTTCATTGTTGGAGTAAGCGTCGCGCCGGATAAGAGACGCCAGATTTTCATTGAGTGGGTTTCTACGACGTATAAATCTCCGAGCCCGGAGTCCTCGACCCGTTTACTCCACGAAGATACAAAGATTTCGGGCGGTAAGCGAAAGCCGGAGTAGTTTAGACCAAAATTTCGTTACGCTGGAAGATTCCACGTTATCGCCGAGAATTCCTATATCCTTCTCTTTTTATCGTTTGAAATTCATAAGAAAAGTAGCGACGATCGTGACAAGCTATCGATCCACCGGAGCTTCCGTATTTTTCTTCGCATCGACGATGGAAAATTGTGAAGTATCGTCGCTCGAACCGATGGTTGATCGTGAGCTTTATTAGTTTTATGATCGACGCAACTATCGTGATCTACGATTTGTCGAATATACACCACTTCTTTGTATCGCGTTCGTTCCAGTTTACTCGTACTCCCGCTGCGTTCCCGCTCCTTCTTCTAAGTCGTCCGATAAACGATTTCATTTTTCACATTACGGAAACTTTCCCTTGGACGTCTTCCGTTCTTTCGTGCAGTCCCATTTATTCTTCGAGATGATTTCAATTCGACGCTCGCCGGGGAAGAAGGATGCGTGATGCGATCGACTGACTTCCTGCAACGATATCCTGGAATCGCTAGACTCGTAAAGTCACTGACAATTTAAATTTCGTTGCGCCGGATGGGAATCGGGGGATTTCTAAAGAAAGAGATTCAACGATGTATAAATCAGCGGGATATAGTCCTCGACCTATATACTTTTCGGAGCTAGAAGGATCTCCTTGGACGCCGGGAGATTCTACGAATTTCGCTGCGAACGCGTTTTAATAATCCGCTAATCGTTATCGGTTCCCCCCTATGATCTCGTAATTATCCACCGAATCGATCGAAAACCAATGGAAGATTCCATGCATCCTTTATCTTCCATGCGATCATAATTCGTTTAATTGATTCTGTGAAAAGAAGAGAGATATCGTTTTCAGATATTTCGTGAAATAATTTTACTTTTCTCGTCTCATCGATGTCGAGCTACTACCTGAAACGCTTCCCGTCGATTCGATTGAAAGAATTTGGTTTTATATTAATTTTTGTCTCCATTTCCGATTATTGAATTCAACGTTCAACGCGATCGATCGTTTCTACCTAAAACTCATGAAATCTCGCATATTTTTTCTCTCTCGCGGCATTACTCCGAATAGCAGCGGCAATTATAAAAAAAAATATAAGTACCATTATCATTATCGCACGCCACGTAGAAAGTCAAGCTCTCCCATCCCACGAAAATCGAAGCCTGAATTCGAGGAAGAGATATACACTTTCCCCTCCTTTCGGAAGACCTCTCCTTTGTTACGTGCCATTGCGTGCGGGCAAAAGATACGTAAGGCACACGACCACTCGCGAGAGAGAAGTCGAGAGGCGAAAACAGAAGGAGAAAAGGGGAAAGGATCGAGAGAACGGGGGAGGGAGAGAGATACAGAGAGAGAGAAAGAGAGAGAGAGAGCGAACGAATCCCGCGGGCAGTCAGCCGACCACGTGGGTGCCGCCCCCATTGCCTCCGGCATGGCCACGTGCCAAATAACTCACTTGGCACGCGTAAACAATTACTCCGAAACTCATGTTATCGCGCTACATTACGCGTATATATCTCACGTTCCCTGTCCGCAAGGCGTGCGTTTCGTGTCGTCTTATGAGTACTTAGCTACCCGAACTGCATCCCTGCAAATCCCCCCCCCCTTTAGCCTCTCGCTCGGCCAGCGCGGGAAAGTTTTCTCGTTTTCGTTTGCGCGTCAGCGATACTTCGCGTACCGCCATTGTCGCGCGTTTAGAAAGAATTGCGCGCACGAAACGAGAACGATCCAAGGTGACGCGATTACGACATAGCGAGCCGAAGGTTGCGTTTTTAAAAGAATTGGGATTTGCGTGGAAATGTAAAGTAACTCGCGTGGAACGGTTTCCGCTCCAATTAACGTAAATTCATTGGAAATTAAAGTAAACGACGAAAGGCAACGTTACAGTTGCGCGTTTTAGAACGATGTATTCGGAAAAACCCGAGACCCACGACAAAGGGATCGCTACGAAACAACGAAGGGCGCGAATGTAATTAATCTTCAAGGTTTGCAATTAATCTTTCCCTTTTAAACATTCCTTTACGATTGTCACAAACGAAACGATAAATATCGTGTACGCAAAGGAGCACCGTATTGATTCTCATCCAGGAAGTTGCTGGTGGATTCTGGTAGCGGGTACTCTGTTTTTGTTCGATCGGTATAAAACTCGTGATTAATTAGGTTTGGCCGCAAACTACTCCGGTATCGGTATATACGAGAGCCGTATTATGATACTCAATCAGGCCTATACGAGGAACCCGACGTTTCTCGGGCAGCTTCCTTTCCGCGTTCGCGGATCACTGGCGAGAGCTCTGCATCTGCAGATCATTTTGGGCATCGGCCAACGTCGATTCTCGATATCGAGGGTCAAGACCCGTGGTTACGTGCCTCCACGGCGTTCGGAATGCGATATTTCTCCCAACGAGAATGGCCTGAAACTCACGGTGCAGTTGTCGCGTTGCATGTCGCGCGTCAGTCCGTTAGGCCCCGCTACGACTCCAAAACTATTGCCGCGCAAGATTTTCTACGATTCGTTTCACGAAACATTGTCAACGACGAATCGCTCACGCGTTATTACGTTGCATTTGTGAAAGTAACGATGATTCCGAACCGAATCGAGGATCTTCGAAATCCTGTCGTGGAGCATTTAATTCGCAGCTTTCTTCGCGTCGATTCAAATCTCGTGCCGTCCACGAGATCCGACGAGGTGGTCGTCGTAGAACAAACAAAAAATGAGTGCGGTAAACTGCCGTTAACGAACGTAAACGCAATTCCCACGTACGCCGAAATTCCCGAAAGCGTTCAACGACCAACTCACTTTACTCGTCGCGCATTGTCACCTTTCGTTACGGCGATCACTCGAACGAAATGTATTCCGATTACGTAATAAACGCTCGCTCGCCGGAGCATAAGTTATGCAAATCGACGCCGCGAATGATTTAGATGACAAACTGGATCGCGCTGCTCGGACCACACACGACGCTCGTTCGCGCCTCACCCTCGAAATTGTACGTTAGCCGTGCTAAATCGTTCCTCGAAGTAAAACCGTCGGATCGCTGGCCGAATGATTTACGGACCCAGTGATACGCCGTGACGTCGATTAAAATTCGCGCGGGATCTTCGAATCGAGCTGTCTCGCGGGGATAAGTTTCACGGCTGCTACGTTGCGTGGAAATAGAAGAGGCTGTAACGAGGCGACGAGACGCGAGGATAGAAACGAGCCTTGTAAAGGAATAAACGATGTTGCAACAAACGCGGCAACGGTGCAACGGGTGGATCTCAAATAAAACGTACCGCCGACAACGATTCCTACTCGTTTAGTATCGCGAGAGCCTCGGCCACGGGGGCCCGCCCGATGTCATGTTTACGAGGTCGAGGGAAAGTTCGCTTCGGAGGATTTTTCAGGTAAAATCGTAACGTCGTAACGACGACCGACGTTTTATGTCTTTACGCTTTGAGAAGCTATTGACAGGATCTCTGCTCGAAAGACAACTCATTTAAACCTGCCTAAACGGTGAACCAGTAGAGGTTCGTATATTTATGGGGCACCGAAACGTTCTCAATATTATCGTAACCAGACTATGGCATTCCTCGTCGTAACAGGAGTTTTGCTCAGGTATACCGCGATTAAAAAAAAGATTGAATTTGTTTTGAGATAACGCAACCCAGGGGTCATCAAAGCTGCGTTTTGCAATTTTTGTGTGTATATAAATAACCCCTTTTTTAAATTAATTTTTGAATACGGTTTTACCACCTCGAAAACCCCCGTTCATTATTTCCTAATAAGATACAAGGTCTAGTTCTCGTGTATACGTCCTTGGCCCGAGACCAGACATGGTCCCTTAATTTCCCGTTACTGTTAACATTACTATTATCAATATTGTCGTTTATAGACTTTGCGAAGCCAGTTTCCATCGCTAACATTAATTAAAACGCGTGAAAAGAAAGCCATAGTAACTTCAAAACGATGTTCTAATAGCAATGCGAACGATTCAAAAACCGGTACACACGGGCAGACAGTTTAAAGATAAGAAAGCGTTAAAACCAAAAGGTATACGAGAACGCAAATCGAATTCGAGGTCGATTTCCCGGAATTCCAGGTCGTTGAGACGCTTCTCGGAGAGAATTCTTTTTATTCCCCCGGTAATCGCGCCATTGTGATCGGCGATCTATTTTCGGCCGTTGAATTCTAATTTTGCGAGGACGACGGCTGCGATCGAAAAAAACAGAGACGAACGCGTGGGCAGACCGCTCTCCCGTTCCTTTCGTTCGACTTCCCTTCCGCCCCCTGCCGGCCATCGTTGCAAATTAGCCGACGCGTGCACAGATATGGACACGAAAGAGGAACCTACGGAGCGGCGGCCAAACTGGCTTTCCTGCCTTCTTTAAATTTTTGCGTGGTCGAATACTGATTTGTTGACACGCGGCGCGTTTAGGCGCCACGGCGGAGCGGCCAAATTCCAAACGGCGCCATGGCGATATTTATTCAGCGAAATTCCTGCGGTTAAAGATATTCTTAAAATATTCGAAAGATATTCTTTATGCTCTCCGCCGACGCGCCGAGATGCGGTTGCGCGTTTTATTAATAAGGATTTACGGAGCGTTTCCGTATTCATCGTTACGCTCCTATTGTCAGAGTCGTGCGGCGAGCGCGTAAGAACCCGAAAGACCTTAAGTGTCATTCTTGCGCAAAACATTTGCGCGCGAAAATAATTCTTGCCGGACCTCTCGGTTAATCCGACGAGCAAGGATTAAAGACGATCATTTTCATACCGCGATGCTTCATTTCTATCTAATAGAACAGAAAAGTATTACGACTAGATTCGTCGGTGTTTTTATTCGTTGAAAAGATATTCTTTCTTCTCGAGATATTAATTTCATCCGCGAAAAAACCGAAACGACTGCTTCGAAAAATTTGACGCAACATCTCGAGATATTTCCCCGGCCGCGGCCTGTCACTCGGAAAATTAAAGCGCGGTGCTTCGGTTTTCGCCTTTTAGCGAGAGGGCTCGCTATGCCATTACGTCAAAAGTTGCATCGTCCGAGATATTTACTAGCCCATGCTTTTCCCTCTTATTTGCAGTTCGCTTCCATTAACCGCAAGGCTGACCTTTTTGAGGCGACCTCCGACCTTCCACATTTTCGTCACGGAGGAGCCGCGAGTTTCGACCGATTTCACGTACCGTCGACGACAAACGGGCAGGAGGCGGATTCTGGTAGTAGCCCGCAGACGGAATTCCTATCTTGGTATTCCCATCATCGGGTCGACAATGCAAAGGTTATCGACAATGGCGCACGGCCAGAAATAGCAGACGGTGCATTGTGTTTAGCGGTGTATAGGATATCCGGATGGAGGACGTCCCCGAGTGCTGTGAGCATCGGGGGAGAGAACGGGTGGGGTGGTATTCGTGGTTCCGGATCTGCCATCGTGGAACGGTCTCCACTTACATCATCTCGCGGGTTCCACTCCAGAAATTTCTGGCTTATGCAACTGTTAATTGCAATCAGAAAGTAGGACTCGAAGTTAGGCTGCGCGTTCCCTGACGATTCTCGAGCGACGTGTTTCGTTTCACCCTAACGGACCATCGTTTCAATTACGCCGGACTACTCTTCGCCGCGATCGTATTGCGGATTTTGTGCGAATATAGCACGTTCCCGGGGTAAACGGGGAGAGAAGTGAGATTGGAATAGAAATTTGTTCGGTGGCTAGAAGGTTTTCAAAATGTGTTCCAAATACGTTCCGAATAGTTTCTTCGTTCGAAATACAACAATTCCTCTCGCGATAAAATTGGTATTCGCGTAAAATCAAAAGTCTAATTCAACGTACAATTGTGCCCATGATTATGAAAGTGGTCTAAATCATATTCTTTTTTTTTTTTTTTATCCCGTTATTTGATTTTAAAGAATGTGAAGCAAAATAACTGATATACTTATCTTTCTTTATTCCACGACTTAACCACTTTCATAATAACGGGCGCAATTGTCGACAAAAATGAATCGTTTCCCACCGATATCGATCCGTTCGTGGCCCAAACGATAAATTTCTATATCTCAAGACAACCATAAATAATCGGAAATAGACTGTTCGCATCGCGGAGAATTGCGTAACGTATCGAACCCGGGGTACTCCACAGTCCCGCGTTGCCCGAGGAAATCTCGCCCCGAGGAGCGTATCCGCTCGTCAGTGATTTGTAGCGCGATTTCCGCGACCCACGCGGCCACGTCAGCCCCCGAAAAGTCATCGTGCAGGCAGGCTGCCTCGGCAAAACAGAGAGGGAATCGCTCGTCCGATAGCCCACACGCGGCCTCGAGCGAGGGAATTCCCCCGAATAATCTTGAGGCATCGATCCGCGGGCCGATCGGAGGGGGGGGGGGGGGGGGGGTAGGGAAAAGTGAACGGGGCTCGTACGCAAAAGAAGAACGGACGAGACGCGACGCGACGCGGCGCGGCGCGACGCCTCGCGAGCGGTCTCGTTTCGACCCTTACGCTCCTACGCCCACTCTTATGAATCAGTGGATGAATGAATCGACTTTGCCCCACTTTTCCGCGCGTGGGAGTATATCGTATCGGCCGGCTCCTCTGACATTTTCGCGCCGCAACCACCCCCGGGTGGCCAGGACAGCATCGCGGCGACGACGTGGGCGTTGCTGACTCTATATCTACCCACGTAGTAGACAGAAGTCTGGGTATACGACCACGCAAAAATCCATTTCCACGATCCCCTCGCTTCGTTCCGCTGGAAAAACAAAATCGTATCGTCGGGGGATGCCAAACCGCGCTAACCGCCCCAGCTTCTCTGCAAATCGTCAGCGTTTACTCCGACGCGCCGCGCCGTGCCGCGTCCTGTCGGTTCACGATTTTACGGGGTTGCGGGAGGGTGGGTATTGACGCCGATCACGATCGACCGGTGATTCAACGTGCTCGCGGACCGATCGGTCGCGTGGATAAATCGTCGATCCATTGGCTTTTATGTTCGAGGATCCTCGAAGCTGAGGGATGCGAGGAGAATGATTTTGAGAAAATTCAGCCAAAGTTGAGCATCGCTGTGGGATGATACGAGAAAGCTGTCGGATTATTTGCCACCGGAAATAACGAGAGATAGTTTCCGTGTCCATATCGATAAAACAAAGGCACGTTTTCTCGACCAACCCTGCAATTAACTCGGTCTTGGAAAATTTCTCCGTCGCACCACTCAGGCTTCTAGGGTCCTCGTTCGCGAGATTTCTAAGCGTTCGCAAAAGACTCGTTAAAATATGTCCGATGCGGTACGCTTGCTATCGCGTTACGAAGGGAACTTACGGTGAGCGTAACGAAAGTTAAAACAAAGTGCACCGCGAATTGCGGTACATTAGCGTCGAACTGGTGTGCGTAAACTCGAATGACGTCAACGGTGTCCCTGTATTTCGAGCTCCCATTAACTTCAACCGACCATCGAAAAATATAAAAGGAAATTTCTCAACCAGCGTCGCGCGTTTCTACGATACGCGACCAACGCTGCCGTACGAGTTTTACACGATTTTAACACTTTGGTATTAATACAGCCACTCGTTTTTTTTTTACTGCGCTCAAATCGTAGCGGTGCGCTGCGCGCGTCATTCCTCAGTAGTAAAAATTAACGAGCTTCGCGAATACGGATGCGGAATTGAACGTTCATTTATTCCGTCGTTAATGAAATATTATCGGCCGTTTCACGCGTGTCGTGTAAATTTATATCGATCGTTAGGTTGTATATCTCTACTTGGAACGTGACACGCGCGATTTTAGAACGAAGATTCGGGGTTCCGGTATCGTTCACTTCGGTACGCACGATGTTTGTACGCACGACCGACGAATGCATCGCGAACACAAAATTTTTCGCGATCCTAATTTCTGCATAAATTCGCGACCCGTGTACGTATGTATGTACGTACGTCTCGCGGGTACGGGCGTTTTCCCAAAGACTAAAACGCTACTCTCGTCGTACCACTCGCGTCCTCTTCGTAAACGAATCGGCCACGTGCGTCGGGGAATTACCGTTTCATTATACGAGCAGCAAAGAGAAATAGAAGAGCGAGCAGCGAATGCGCCGTTGAGGCAGGCCCGAGCGTAGTAAGCATAAAATAAACTTGGAGACGCATGGGGTTCTACGTATGCCTCACGCACGTACAAATGCGAGAGGCGTGTAGCTGCAAATAATAACAGCTATTATACAGCGCGGTTCAAATTCCACTTTATTGCTGTAACGCGAATGCTGAAAGACGTGTCAATTATTTTGCGAAATTTTGCCCGATCCTCGCTAAACGATCGAAACGTTCCGCGCAACGTTTATAGAAAATTTAATCGTAAAAGCTTCAACTATTTAATTATCGTTTAATTAATTATAAACTATTCAAACTTCGACTAATAATTATTCGTTTTTCCAATTCATATAGAGATTATATCGACCGGTAAGTGGATGTGAAAAATGAATAGTAAATTTCATAAAATAAATCTGATTCTCTGAAAACGTGGATTCCTGTACATATGGTAAATAATTGTTCCTAAAAAGGAAAGAGTACCAGCGGTCAGACCAACCGTCCTAGCCAAAGATCGTATTCTTATAAACGTTCACCACTTTTGACAGATGGGTGGTTCGAATAACGTACAAGTGCAGATATCTCGATATAAAGTTTTGGATCACCTTGGAATTAATGTTAAAAAGTATCGCGCCCAAGAATATCGCGCCACGCGATCATCCGTTACGTTACTTAATACTTGCGAGAGGAACGATGTACCGTGACCTTTGTATTTTTATTTATCGTTTCGAATGCATTCGCGGCGAGGGAAAAAATTGGTAATAATGTCAAATTTATGGCAGCCAGGGTCCGCGAGTAATAATGCCCTCGCGGACGCGGGCTCTTTTTAATGCCACGTCGAAATGCATTACTGCCGCTATCGTGAAACATAAGATAATGTTTTCTGCGTTATACTCTTTCGGTACCGCGTAATTTGTTTTCCGTAACAGAAAAGTTTGCGTATCCGCGGTACATTAGGAGATCGTTACGTACGTCGGGTTACAATTCATACGAATTAATCGTCCAAGTTTAAATAAATCATTACAAGTCCGTGTCACGTACACGGGTCACGCGGGACGATCGTTGGACGATCGAAAAGAATTTCATTATTCGAGATGAGAACTAATTAGGTCGTCGCGGTAATCTAACGCGCCCGCCGTGTATGGAAAGACCGGTACAACTTGGAGACTCCGCAGCGATACGCAATGACACCATTTCCAAGGTGATTACGCCGAGGAATGCTTAACCCTTGTTCCCCGGCCGTTGTAAGGCCAAGTACAATGCTCGGGGAAACGAGAAACAACGCGACGGTCGAAAGAAATCCCGCGGAAAGAGAGCTCGAACCATCATCGACGCGACGTAATTCCATTATCGATGATTTACAAACGCTCTGCGTATCTTTATCGGCGGTCGAGCGCAAAAGAATCCGCGAGACGAAACTCCGTATCGTCGATCAAAGTTATCTCAATGTCCGAGCCGCCGTACGGACGATAAACCAGAATCGTGCTCGATGCATCGTTGCCTCGAGGAATATTCGTAATATTTATCGTCGGAAGAGACTCCAAAATCGAGGATGACATTACGGGGAAGAAACGTAGGCGGTTATACGCGCACCGGCGAGACTACGACAGGCGTCCATTCGCCGACCGTATAGATTCGTTCAAACGCGATCCGAGGAAGCGAAACTTCCACGTTCTTAGATATCGTGCCATTCTCTTCAATGGCCATACATAACTACCACCCCTCTTTTTCTCGGCCGTCTACGCTGTCTCATTCCCCTCCGAGCGCTCGTTCATTCAGAACGCGAAATCAATGAAACGTTATTTTCGGCGGAGGCTGCCGTTCGCGGCTGACTGACGCAAACTATACGCGCATGTATACATACGTATGTGTATACACCTATATTTATTCGCGTGCGTTTTTACGCGAAACGACGCAAAAGATGATTCTTATGATTCTTACGCGCATTGGTGTTTACACGGGTCTTACGTGGATACGCGTACATCGGGTGTGGGAAGGATTCTTGGAAGCGCGAGGTGTGGTCGGATGGATTAGGAATTTTCGAAATGATTGGGCCAGAGTATTCTCGATCTTCTGAAAACGCGATGCGTGTGGGTTTTCGCGGAAAGGGGGATGAATAATTCGATGGTGAACGGGAAAAACGTGCAATGTCCAAAATTGAAAAATTACCGCATCTCTCGATTCGTTTTTCGCTAAATGGATGTGAAGAATAAATTGCAAAATTCTTTAAACTAATCTGATGCTCTAGGAACGTGGATTAGTTGAGATACGCTAAGTATGCAATTGTGAAAAAAAAGAGAGTACCGGTGACACGATATTGAGTAAAGTTCGAGAATTGATCGACGATGGCGAACCCTCGGAGAAACGCACGAGAGTAATCGTACGTCATATTATCTCATAGATCCAACGCCTAGATCCTCGATCTACGAGCGTCATTTATCCTTTCGACCGTCCTGATAATTCTCAACAACGTGACAGTGGTTTTCGATTAACCGCATACCAACGTTGTTTTTTTTTTCTTTTCTAGATACGCGTAGGAAGATGTGTTTATCCATTGCCCATTATATTAACGTCGACGTCTCTATCCGTTGTTCTTTATCGTGATCTTTCAAACGAGATCCTCGTTGGATCGTCACGGATTTCATCGAGCGATGTGGACTTTATAGAAACATCAGGGGTTTTATAATCACGCGAGACAGTCCCCGCTCAGATTATATTCGTTGGCATAGTCATTTGGTAATTATTCAATTCAGTCTGTCAAGCGCTCCTATACGGGGGAAGACTAATGTACTCCATTTCGAGCACGTAGTACGGTAATTTACTGGTGCGTGGCTTTCGACTGGATTAGGATTCACGGTGGTTGGGACAGTCGTTATTTTTAGTCCCTCTAGCGATGAGTAGAAACAACCGGATCTGTTTGCCTCCGAACAAATCTTCTCGAGTAGTCACGAAATTCACCGGGGAAACGTTGCACCGGAATCACTAACACTTACGCAAATTAGCGCGAGAGGAATCCAGTAATATACGTGTCTTTGTACTCTTATTAATAGACAAATTCTTTAGTAAATTATCGATACGACGCGCGAAATTGTTTTTCGTGCGAGCAAACGCAAGAACAAAATTAGTTATGACAAATTCGTTAGAAAATCGGCGAGGCCGATGGATCGATGGAACGCACGAAATTATTGAATAAAAATCCATAACCAAATCAACGATACCGACGGATCGATATATTCGTAAATAAATCTCAAAGCAACTCCGAGCAGTCGCGAGAAAAAAAAGATAAACGCGCGAGTGATTAATTCCACGAACTACGAGCATACTTGTCTGCGAGCACGTTACACCTCTTCGAGTTCCATTGTTTCGACCACGTTGGTTTCCTAGTACTGTCGCATCCCTCGCGGCTTGACAGGAGAGAGGGTGTGTACGGGCTTATTCATTTTCATCGCTTTATACGAAGAAAGCGTTCGCTGGGCGCCGACGATTCCGCCGACGGCTAGACCCCATTCGTTTCGCGTCTTAACGCGCGTTATGGCGTATACCCGTAATTACCATAAAAGAACACACCTTTGTCCCAAAAGCAAGCATCAGCGGCGGCGCGGCAGAACGTTTAAGGGATGCGTGGACTCGCGTCGGCGTCGGTGTTAAAACCGACGCGTCGCTCGCACGATGGAATTTCGGAAAGCCTTATAAGACCGGTTCCCGCGATACGCCTGCGTGAAGTCCGTCATTTATTTACGGCGCAATCTCTTTCCCAATTAAACCAACTTATTACCGCCCGGTAAGAAGAGAATGGCGCAAATTAACGAGTCGTAAAGTTCCTGGCATTAATAATGACATTATTACGCAGCGGTGGTTTCGAGGCCGCCTGCCATCTCGAGGACACCGAGGGAGACGAGATCCTACAGAACAAAAATTAATGTACGAGCACCGTTGCTCGTGTTCTTATTTCGCGTAGATCGGCGAACTCTCGAGAAACAAAAGCTTACGCGCGTGCGCGTGCACGCCGAATTACCGTCCCGCTCGCCTCGTGTTTACCGTCAGTTTTAAAGAGCCTCGGTACACGGCTCTTTCTCCATTTCTTCCTCCTCGTTGCTCCTTTCATGGGTTTTCCCATCGGCGCAACGTGACTTCTTTGTGGCCACGACGATACGTGGTCGGCGTCCACTGGAAACGGAATTTTACGCGAGATATTTGTTTTCTCGAAATGCGCGCGTTGCCGTTCTAAACGTAAATCGAGAACCATTATTCCTCGTTGGTACTGAAACGATCGATGCATGGAAATTAATGAAGCGCTCGATGTTTATCATTTCGCTTCCGATTCGGTGTACTGCGCCTCGAGTTTCAGATATTAGATACTTACTCAGACTTGAATATTATCGTTTATAAAGATATTAAAAAAATCGTACCGTCGCGTCGATGCGTAAGTACCGAATGGGTTTTCGGAAATCAATGATTGGAAATCGAGGATCACTGATGATCTTTAATATCCACGATCAACGTGACCCGCGATTTAAATAATTTTAGAAGCGATCTCCGGTAAAAATCAACGTCCAACGAACCATCGATCACCCGTAACATTCGTCTCGTGAGTTGGGTATTCGCGGGTCTCGTCTGGCAATGGAAGAAAACGGAGAATACGGTGCGATAATGTCGCGAGACGATCCTGAAACCGGTTGCGAGAAACGTGCGCGGTCGCGCGCGTTCAAACCGACGCTGCGCGAGTTTAAGCGCGTGTGCGTGAAACGCGTTGACAGAAAGTTGAGCGATGGCTCGTCAAGCTAGCCGCTCCTGACAGTCGATGACAGGCGCACGCACACGTCCCGAGACCACACACAATAGGAGGACGCGAACGACACCGTGCGCGATCACGGTTACGTGGATGCGCGCGTGTCTCCGTTGAGTGTACGCGTGCGTGTGCGTGGCCACGATAGCGCGACCGCTCCTTTTGACGGTGCCCACCAATTCATATGGTAATCGCGGGCCCGGGACGTTATTCTGCCTTTATTAAGTGCACCGCGTCTGACCCATTTCGCCTGTCAGTCCGGCTCCAGGAATTTCTGAGTCACTCGGTCCGCCAGAGTACCACGCGACTAATGCGCCACGCTTCTTCCCATTCGGGGCCTTACGTCTCTCACCCTCTCTCACCCGGGGACTGGATTCGGGACGCGAGATAGCCGAGGGTATCGAATTAAGAGAAGGACGATAACGAGCGCGTCGCGTAGGAAGCTTTCGAATCTTTCTTCCTCCTTTTATTTTATGGCCATTGCCGCAATACCCGTAATGGATATTCCTCCGGATTATTTTCTAGACGTGGCTTCGGATAGCGGTTAGACACGGCCGGAATCCGTCTTTACAATTCCATTCCTACCGCGCTCGATACCAAAGCGTCGCGTCGCGTCGGCTGTCGTGACTGGGGGACGTTGCGATACTACCGATACCGGTTAAAGTATCGGTACTTTCTTTAGATATCGCTGCCCTAATTGTGACGCTCGCCTAGATTCGAGTAACGCGCGTATCGATATTGTTTATTAAGCGCGTACGCGCGCACCGCGTACCAAAGCAACATCGCGTAACGAGCGACGATAGAGCGCTATCGATTCAATAGTGCCGCTTTAATTCGGTCTGGTAAACATCGTCGACCAATCTCCGTGGCCATTGTCGTCATTATCATCGCGAATGTCGACCCGCCGCAAGCTCAAAGTTCCGTGAAAGCGACAAGGAGACCGATGCTCCCTATCTCGACTCTCTTTTGCCGCTAATTCCTTCTCCCCTCGGCGCGAGAGGAGCGCAACGTGGTTAATTCCCCGAATGGCTAATCGTCGAGCTCGTTCCGAGGGATCGTTGCTGAAACACCGAATGAATAGCCATGGTTATTCGAATGGAAAGGGTTGGAATGGGCTCTACCCGATGGTAGGGAACGCGAGTCGGGGGAAGAGAGAGGGCGGACTGTCATAAATTTAAACAACAATTAACATTCGGAGTCGGTCTGTTCCCACAGACCGCTATACGTATCTGTATCGCCTTGAGCGTCCCGCAACGAGAGAAAGAGAGAAGGTGCGCCTCGGTACAAAGTCAGTTTCGGCGCTGCACCTACGTGAAAACGATGCATTCACGCGAGTGTGCCCGAGTCGGTACGCTCAGAAAGGAACGAGCTGATAGAGATAAGGAAAAAGGAAGAACGTGGACGATACATTGTTATAGGGTCACGGGTTAAACTGTTCTCTCAACGCCGTTCCTGATTTATTAATCATCGGCATTCTCGCAGGTTACCTACATTATTTTACCCTTTTCCTTCCGCCACTTTACTTTTCGCCGCGAAAACCATTTTTCCAAAGAATTTTTGCAGAAATTGAGATATTGTATCAGGCGAACATGATATCGGAAGAGATCGCACGAAATCCGAATGCCTTCTTTCGTATCATGGTGTCCCGTTAGAAAATCGAATTTTTGGAATTTTCGAAATTTCTGAGAATTTTTACGAAAACTAAAATTTTGTATCGGGGGAACATAATATCAGAAGAGGTGGCACGAAATCCGGATAGCTCCTTTCATCTCATGTTCTCCTGTTACAAAATCGAATTTTCAACATTTCCGAAAATTGGACTTTAAAATCAAAGTCATCTGCGATCAGCCGTGTGTAAGATTTGGAGTAAAATGATAATAGAAGTTTATTTACTGGGAGATTACACGCGGTCCAGCATTTTGCTGTAAAGATTAGGAAAACCCAGTAAACCTAATCAGACCATCTTAAATAATAAATATACATAAATACTCGAGATACATAGAATATGGCAATACTGTGATGACAGTAATACGAATCTGATACTATGACAATTATATTATGACCCAACTACGAATGTAGTACGAATCAGCTAAGACGACCATATTCAGCTTCCACTACGAATCGCACACCATGACAACTATATGTCAATTCATCCTCCTTCGTGGACTCCGTCCCTTTTAAGGAGTTTTGGGTCCTAATGAC